>OY751342.1:17659803-22459803 GCA_963564715.1 Catocala sponsa
TGTTACGTTGACCCCTGACACGCGAGGCTAGAGAAACTGCGCAAACACATGTGTGTGTTAGTTACTTGTAATCACGATAATATGTGTTTACGGATCTCCATGTATTTTTATGTGAGGCCATTGGTGGTCTCTTCGAATAATATTTCTTTTCGTATTTCATATTAGATAAGATATCCGCTTGTAATCTTCGAAGAATTAGGTAGAAGTCGATTACCTCCATTTACTAGAAATGTTTAGGTCTCACGTGCAGCAAGCTTTTCGTCATTTACTAGGTACAGTCTGAGCTCTTTTCCTAAGTCTATGTGGATCTCGTCTATTTCTCAGGTTTACATCATATTATGCAGTCTTAAGTGTTTGTTTTTCCATACATATCTCGTAAATATAGAGACATGGTAGCCTCTGGATGAAAGTTATGTCCTTTTCTGTACCCCAGACGTGTACGCAAAATTTCATGATGATCGACCGAGTAGTTAAGGCGTGAACCGTAACAAACAAACTTACATTCGCATTTATAATATAAGTAAGGATGATCGCATAGTTAGGTATCGTTTATAATGAGATAATTTAATAATCCACGCGAACAACTTGATGTGTAAATGGTTCACACAGACGTTATACTGATTCGTATTCTATTGTGCCACGTGATATTAATATGCATTTTTAATGTAGGTATTTTATATTAAGTGAAGCATTACTAACATAGTTAATCTATACTAATATTATACAGCTGAAGAGTTTGTTTGTTTGTTTGCTTGAACGCGCTAATCTCAGGAACTACTGGTCCGATTTGAAAAATTCTTTCAGTGTTAGATAGCCCATTTATCGAGGAAGGCTATAGGCTATATATCATCACGATGAGATCAATAGGAGCTGAGCACCAATGAAGAATGTTTCAAAATCGGAGAGTATTTTTTCCTTTTGAGAGCTGCCGCTGCGTGCGCTGCGTAAACAGTTAAAGTTTCGCAAAAATCATGTATGACAGAATTGTTCCCCTTTAAAAGTTCTAAAAAAAAGTCAGCGACAGCATATGTCTATCTTTTAAGGTTGGCTCACTATAACCATTTTTATGCTAACCAAATTTGTTCTAAAATAATGCATTATTTGCGAAGGTATTATTATAAACATGATATTAATCCTTATCCAAATAAATACGTTATTCATCACAAGTATTTAATTTAAAACAAAATTGCCCTTTACATCATTCGATTTCAATGAATATCTTAGGATATATCGCAGTTTTAAAATAACATTGCAGCAAAATAATTACCCATTACAGACATAGTACAAACGATGTTTCTCCTGGTTTATTCTGCGTGATTACTACTGGTTCGATTTGAAAAATTATTTTAGTGTTGGATAGCCTATTTGTCGAGGAAGGCTATAGGCTATATAACATCACGCTACGACCCACAGGGGCGGCGCAGTAACGATAAACGCGGGTGAAACCGCGGGAACATCTAGTAAGTTATATAAATACTAACACAAATTGTATTTATGTTAGTCTATAAGGTATTTATCTATGCGTCTATGTTTATATGTACTATATGTATGTATTTACGAAAGAAAAAGTATATATGTATGTTTATCCATTGTCTAGTACCCATAGTACAAGCTCTGCTTAGTTTGGGCTAGATGGTGTTGTGTGTATGTATTATAAAATTTTATAATTATGTAAATTTAGGTTAAGGTATTTATCTATGGGTCTATGCAGCGCGAAATAAATGATTTGAAATTAGGGGCACTTAGGGGCAGTTATGCGGGGTATTTCCTAAGTCTATGTGTAGTTGTAACTACACTCGCGTGCAAGTAAATCGACTCAAGGCTCAAGTGCGCATAAAAAGTGATATAACTTAAAAATGCCTTATTTTACCTCTATATAATGTTTTACATAATTATAGCCTAGTAATTAGGCTTTAAAATGGTAGCATAATTTCAGTAATTTAAATAAACACATGTCCTTAGAATGCAACTGAACGCAACCTCCCATAAACTGCTCTGCGCTCTATACACAACTTGCGCGACACAACCGCTATAAAAACCCCCTGTAATCGTTTTTTCTTATCAGTCGCTCACTAGACGTTGACCTGAACACATCTCTGCAAATTGAAGCCGTCATTTGAAGAAAATTATGGATACAACACCTGAAGAAGCCGCTCAAGTCGTTGCCCTGTTGCAAGAAGGGTTGAACCAGCGAGAAGTCGCTCGTCGGTTGAATATGAGTCAGTCTGCTGTCTCGAGAGTGTACAGGAGGTTTCAAGAGAGTGGTGCCTTCACTCGGCGGCCTAATACCAGCCGACGCCGGTGCACCTCGGAGCGTGACGACCGGTTTTTGGTCTCGACCTCTCTCCGAAATCGACACCTTACCGGCGTGGATGTGCAGCAGGAGCTACGTCAAGTTCGCGGAGTAACTGTCAGTCAGTGGACAGTTAGAAGAAGGTTGAAGGAAGCTAACCTTACTCCGAAAAGACCCGCTACAGGCCCGAAGTTGACCACAGCCCACCGTCAAGCACGCCTTCACTTTGCTCGAGAGCACTTGGATTGGAGCATAGAGCAATGGCAGTCGGTCCTGTTCACAGATGAGACGAGGATGTGTCTCCATGGCAGCGACAGGAGAGGTCGGGTGTACCGGCGTCCTGGTGAACGGTTTTCACAGTGCTGCTTTGTTGAAACCGTTGCATATGGTGGCGGTTCTTGCATGATGTGGGCTGGAATTTCCTTAGAAACAAAAACGGACCTTGTTTTCGTTCCTGGGGGAGGCCGGAGAGGAGGTCTGACCAGTGATCGTTACATTGAAAATGTTCTACTGGATCAAGTTGTCCCTTATCAAGGCTTTATTGGGGATAATTTCATCTTGATGCATGACAATGCCCGATGTCACACTGCTCGGGCCACACGTGAGTTCCTGAGTGAAGTTGGAATTCACACTATGGATTGGCCAGCGCTCAGCCCCGATTTAAATCCCATTGAGCACATATGGGACGAGCTCAAAAGTAAAGTTAGGGCGAGGGATCCAGCTCCGACAAACATCAATGAGCTCAAGACTGCGTTGGTAGAAGAGTGGGGCCGAATACCACAATCATCAATTAAAAAGTTGATAAGGTCGATGAAGAATCGCTTGAGAGCAGTGATCAGGGCTAGAGGAGGGAACACCAAATATTGACACGAATAAATTTTTTATCTTATGCACATTTTGTTTCATTTATACCCAATAACCCCCATACTGTGAAATTGTATGAATTTTCAAAATTTTTTACAATATCTTTGACATTCACCTTTTTTACTAACCTACTGAATCGATTTTCATGCAACTTACATAATTTTAAAGCTCAATTACTAGGCTTTAATTATGTAAAACATTATATAGAGGTAAAATAAGGCATTTTAAGTTATATCACTTTTTATGCGCACTTGAGGCTTGAGTCGATTTACTTGCACGCGAGTGTAGTACGCACTATGTGTGTCAGCTTCATAAATTGATATTCATTTGCGTGGGTTGAATTATTATATAATTGAAAATAATAATCACATTTATTATAATAATTAGAATAGGTAATTTTATGATATTAAATTAATTATTTGACTGCTATCAAAATTTTAATTTCATGTATTCAGCATAATAAGTAAATTTATTTATTTATTGACCATAAAACTTACGTCTATCTTTACAGGCAAGCCTAATGCGATAGAGTAGCTGAATTAGACTATTTTATATCTATATCTATAGTATATATACACTTACTATACACTATACTATACGCTTAAATTAAGCTAGTTACTGCAGTGGAAATAAGCAGCATTTGTGAATACGTTCAGTGGACATGTGAACAAATCTACATATCTGGTCAGACAGTGTGTTGAGCACACGCAGCGCCCGCACGAGCGGCACTATTTATAAAATAGTGCCTGTTTATTTTTAATCTAGCTACTCTTCATGCTGACTTCATTATAATAATGATAGAGATGTATTTTCCTTTTCTTAAAATAAAAACTGCGAACAATGTATAAATAATTACTCTGCCGCAGGGGACTTAACAAACCCTAAAACAACCGACACAAATAACACCCGGACTCGCAACAAATGGTTGTAGATCACACAAGAACCTGTTTGGTTGATCGAACCCACATCACTCAGCGCAATGGCAGTACAACCTATGAATGTGTAAAAAATGTATACCTATTGTTTGTTTTTGTAACTTAAAAATCTTCTATACGAAATGTATCATGATAAAATAAACAAATGCTGCAAGGATGCTTGAATAGCCGTGCACAATAATTAGTTCTGATTAAGTGTATCTAGGCCAAGTCGAGACTGAAAATTAATAACTTATAATGAGCCTGATGGATTGAGTGATTCTCGTTCAGCTGTGATGCCTGTGATTATTCAATGACCTGCAATTATATCGAAACGGGATTACTTTGACTTAATTGAGATCTCCAAGGATTACTTCAATTAGGGTCATCCCGGTTCAACAAATATACAAATGGCTGGATAAATATTCATTATAAAACTTCAAAGATTAGTTTAATAGTAACTGATTTATTATGCTAATTGTGTGATAAATTGTAAAAGTTGAGCCTTCTGAATTTTATAAATAGGTATACAGAAATAGGTATTATTAGGTAATTTTTTCTAAATGACTAATACAGAAATATTACAACCTAAATATTCGTGAAAGGAATAAAATCTATTCCAAAATCACTTTCATAGTTAATTTAAAAATGGAATATTCGGTGTTTGTCTTATTTTATTTTCTATCGGTGCTATTTTTATTGCCAGTTATAATTAATTTTAATTTAAATTCGGAACCTTTCTTTCTTCCCTATCAAAGTACTCTCAATATAGCTTACTTAACAACCAAACTAACTTTTCAAAGAAAATGACAGTACATCACAGATCACTTAAAAACACTAACTATACAATCACTCACTAGTTTTCTCAAGATGTTTTCCTTCACTTAAACAGTAATGTGAATGACCCTTAGTTAAACAAACTTTCTACAAAATCGCCCATCATATTACAGCCAGCGTTACGTGAACTTAACCTATCACGACAGCGGCTACTCTCATTTTCCGGTGCGTTTATACGTTACTTAGAGATAGTTGTTATTTATTATTTTCTATTCGCTTGCAAGAAACAAATAGGCAATAAAGTAACTTTTACGTCAAAAATTATATAGATATAAGAGGTATTCAGTATCGAATGGCATTTTATTATAGTAGAAAGGGACATGTTCATAGTTCCTTTTCCTTTCTTCCTTTCTTATACACGTCGGAGTTCATCCAGATTTCAAATTTGGAAGTAGATTGTTGGGTAGTAACTAGTAATAGGGACTATATCACCAAGGGAAAAGAAATAACGTTTGTTCAGAGAGGATTCATTATTTTGATAATTTTCTACTTATTCTGTCTTATTCTTGAACAAAGGTCTCCCATATGGTATTTAACACCTCTGTTTCTGCTTTTAACTGCGGCCTGTATTTTGTAAAGGCATCCAGGTCACCACGCCATCGCTTTCTACGACGAGGCACGTCATCGATGAACTTATATGGAATGTCAAGATTGAGAGTTGCGAGGAAAGTTCTAGAATAGTCTACAATAACGTAAATTAAATTAATTAGGGTACGTTCATTAAAATTATATTAGCCTCAGGGTTGTCGTGAAAGCGTGGTGTTATAATTCCTCTAGTGATATTATAATTATATAGACTTAGGCAATCGACTCCATGTCATACAATATCACATGCCAAGTGTAATAACTCAAAGTAAAATTTGATCAGCGAAATTACGATTTCAGTGAAACCCAGCCATGATTATTGCATGTCCTAGTGGATTGACTAATGCCGGTGAAATTGTAATGCTACTAGTAAAATAATAATTTGTGATATAATATGTGTAATATGGAAAACTGCGACCTGCTAAAATCGACGGCATAAATCACATGTCGTATTGAGTCTTCTTCCTTTTGTTATATTGGACAGATATTTCATACGGATTTTTAATAATTTATCACATAATACTGTCATCCTCGACAATGCAGGTGACGAAGCCGCATGTAATTTTTTAATAGAGTTTCAATGACCCTCATAGTATTGGATAGCGTTCATCGCATACAAGAAAACACCTAACTAAATGTGCAATGATACTTAAAACTTTAATTAAACCTGTTCGTTTATGTAAAATCCCGCTTATTACTTGGATATTGGCACATAACGAAGTTGAACTGTGTCACATTTGTGTGTTCAAGTGTCGCTCACAATGGCGGGTTATTTGTTATTTTTCTAAAGAAACAACCTACACACTACACTTGGTTGTGTTTTTGAAACGGCCTCCGTTTCATAGGGTTGTCACTTGACTAGGATATCGCATGACGGCATTAATATAAAACTCAATGCTTCTTTTTTGTCTTATTCTGAATTCATTAGACGAAATGGTGTGATCACTGTTGTGTTGGGCTAAACTGCGGTTGATTTTCAATCAATATATTTAACAGTATATGCAGTTAAAATATTTTGACTGAATGAATTGGGGAGTTTTTGCTTATAATTAGTAATAAACAAAGACCATATAATAATATGGCACTTTTTTAACATATAATATTCAATAAAATTAGACGAAATCTTTAGATATTATAAATGAATTAGTTCTATAATGTTTCAATACCGAGCTGGTTCTATCATAATTATCATTACTTATTATAACATTTTGTTTTAATATCTATTGTATCTAAAGTCTAATAAAAAATCCGTACCAGACACATTTACACCCATATTGTGCCTAGTATATTTTAGATCCCACTAATAGACCAGAATAGTAGACAGACAAATCTAAGAATTTCTTGAGACCTTGTGCATAGCAGTCGCATACATCACCGAGGCAGTCAACTGAAAGTTTATTCAAATACACCGAAACCTAACTCAACATTATATTCTAACAGTAATGTAAGGTGAGTCGATAGTGGTAGCCCTAGTAGGTGCGCGCGCGCAGACTGGCACGGCCCGGCACCGCTGCGCTAATGCATGCGGATCATTGTCAAGCGCCCATTGTATTATGTACGTAGGGCTATTGCCACTTTGTGTTGTAAGAAGAACGCTTAGGACTTGCCACTTTGTTTAATACTACCTATGTTGCACGCTCTAACTGTTATATGTATAAGTATTCTATAATATACTAGAATTAGTTTCGTGTGTCGAGTCATATTTATGGTTTTAAAACAATAACGTGCTTGGTACCTACCCGTTTTAAAATGGTTTTTAAATTTGTGTTTTATAATGAACATGATATGAAGGTTATTACTATCACAAAAGACTTAAGATAAGAGAGCTGTAGAAAGGTCACAGCATTTACGACGTTAATGTCATGAATCTATTGAGAAAATAATGAGTATTGATATTGACCAATACGTATACTTTGAAAGCAAAATTGGCTGATACAGATTCTAGAGAATTATTTGATAACTAAACAAATAATAAAATAAACCGTTCCTCTGAATTGTAATAACATTAGAATTTAATTAATAAAGAGAAGTATTCTATTTTATCGCAATCTGAATGACTACAGATCAAATAAATAGTCAACCCTGATTGTGACTTGTGACTGCTACCTACACTGGACATCGTACAAGATATAATAGTTCATCTGATAGGCAAAGTTTGGCCATATGAGTCACAGTTTCAGTATATTCCACTCTACGATACAAGTCAAAGTGAATACGGCGTTTGTCATTACGGTAATGAATCTTTACCATCGTATGAAAATGTGTCAGTGATGGACAATGCAATCTGGCTACGGATTTCACTTTGGTCCGAAACAAAGATAGGTTCATCCTACTATTACCCGTGATTACTTTCGTGTTTCTTTGATAAGAGTTACAACTATGTTACTTTGAAAAGTAGCCTTTGTCCTTGCAGTCTTTCCTTACTCAATTTTGTCGATATCGACTCACCAGTATAGTTGTGAAAACGAAACTGTTAGCTACTTTTCCATTAGTCTTATTAAAATAGATAGGATAGGTCTTCTAGCTGTGTCATATATTATGATTGACTATTTTATCCTTCATGACGTTAATAAGAAAGAACCAAATATTGAGTCGCAGCGGCACACCGGTGGCCAGACACCATATATTTTTTATTTTGTCTGATATTTTAAGACTTGATAGATTAATAGAATCAACTAAGTACCAATGAGTGGATTAAGATAATTTCCTTACAAATATAACACAGAGTTAAATACTAAGTTCATTTGTAACAGGGAGTTATAAATGCTATTTTATCTAAGGCTTGCTAACCGCCGAACAAATTATACACCTACACCTTCCTCATGCATCACTCGTGTCTATTAGTGAAAACCGCATGAAAATCCGTTCAGTAGTTTTTGAGATTATCGCTAACAGACAGACGGAAGCGGCGTGATAATATATAGCATACATAATTACGAGAAGGTACATGTATGCATAAGGCGTGAAGCGTGAATAACTGTGAAATGATCTTCTTAAATGTGTCAAGGATGATTATTGACGAAGATAATGCTTACTAAGAACTTATGCACAGGTGGCGTAGCGAGAAAGCGGTCGCCGCTGCCGGCCGACCAGTTGAGTTTTCGATCCCACAAGGGACAATGATTTGAGTGATCCTGAAATAATTATTCTGAGCCTGGTGTACATTGTATCTGTAAATAATATGTAAAATAGATTTTGACCGCGGCTTCGCTTGCGTTTATCTAGCTTTTGTCAATAAATTTCTGTGCCTCGGGTGCTTTTTTCTGGATCAAACCTTTATGACCCTTGACAACGTGTATGCGAAATTTCATATTGATTGATCGAGTAGTTAAGGTGTGAAAGAGTAACAAACAAACTCACATTCGCATTTATAATACTATAGTTAGGATAAAAATGCAGGCGATATATATTTTTAGGGAAATATTCTATAACCCAATTCTGCCTGACCTCAGACGGCCAGTAACAGTAAGTACCTATAAAGATTTCCTCATTACAAAAGATGTAAAGTACTTGTTTTCAAAGATCCGAAGTCAGCTTACAGTCGTAAGTCGGAAATAAACGATGTTATGAGTTTATTTAAAAGTGCATGTGTTTGTTTATAAAATATTATTGTATAATCAGCGATTGTGATATTGTGTATGACCCAGTTAGTTAACAAGCACGTACCGGTACCGAGAATTCGATGGTTTAACAGTTTTGTAAAGTAGGAAGTGGGTTACTAACACAAGTTCATGTCATTGTATTATATGTTTGCTAGATTTTGGCCGCGACTTCGCTCGCGTAAATGTCTGCCGTCATAAGGCAAAAATACGTATAAAGCATTTTTCGAAATTATGGTTTTCACTTATTTGGAATCAGTAAAAAAAGACGCATCGGCAAATATATAAAATAATTTTTATTTTGTAGATAGGTACGTCTTTTTCTTATGCAGTACAACCTGCAGTAGATTGTAGGTTAGGTTAGATTAGTAACAGTACTTTTTTCTAGATGAAAGGAACCTGAAATTACATGATGATCAGTCGAGCACTTAAGACGAAAGTGTAACAAACAAACTGACATTCACATTCATAACATTAGTTAGTATTACTTAATATTGTCTTCTGTTTACGCGAATGTTATTTATTGAAATTAAACTACTATATACGGATTTTATCGCGTTGTTTATTTGACACTATTACAAATTTTTTTGAAAAACTGTTACACTACTATAATCACTATTAAACTTTACAAATTTTTAAGCTAACTAAATTATTGAAACTATCAAAACTATTTATACTATTACTATACTATTATACTATTTAGATTTATTTTTACACAGTATTACTTGTTTTTCGTTATATGTTTTTAGTTTAGTTTTTATTTCAACAGTTTAAAGCAGCATAATTTTATAAGTTTATGTTGTACCATCGTTTATAAGTAACTAAAAGTCAATAATATAAGTAAATAAACTAAATGGGCAATGGGTCTATAAAAGTATAGACTTGAATATAATGTACGCGAAAATATTCTAAGTGTCAGTTAATAGACATAATAGTGCTGATCGCCGTCACGATATTCGTCAAATTGTATATATGTATGTTTATCCATTGTCTAGTACTCATAGTACAAGCTTTGCTTAGTTTGGGCTAGATGGTGTTGTGTGTATGTGGTAGAATATTATATTATTATTATTGTGAGGCTTTCGATCGATCTGCATTACCGAGGTACATTAATATCATGATTAGGCTGTTGCTAAATCATTATTTCGCATGTGGATTAATTTAGATTTCTTGTCCAAATGTGATGGACATCACACGGCTTCAACATTTTTTTATTTTTCTAGAATGACGCTTTTCTCGGGAACACGATTAGAGGTAGCCAATGTCCTTTTTTGTACCATTGACAACGTGTTTGCGAAATTTCATGATGATCGGTCGAGTAGTTAGGGCGAGAAAGCGTAACAAACGGATAGGTACTCAATCGCAGTTTAGACAGGACTAAATTATGCCGGCGGTTTCGCTCGCGTTAATAGAATTATGTTAAAATTGATTTTTAGTACCTTGTTATTCTGATGTATAAACAATAATACTGTAAAGTTTCTTCAAAATCCGTTTAGTAGTTTTTGCGTGAAAGACTAACAAACATTTATCCATTCATCCATCCATCCACCCTCAAAATCTTTCTCATCTATAATATTACTAGGATGTTTGGATGCATTCTTTGTCTAAGCTTTGGCTGATGCAATCTCTTCTGTTGTTTGATCTAGAGTGCTGGTGATTGGCAGGGTGACCACTGGCTCTGTCCGTTGCACGCAGTAAAGACTACTTTGTTTATACAGCCAACAAAGTGTAATGGCCCCTGTATTGTAAGCATCAATAGGCTTCGTTAGCTGTTTACAATCAAGTGGACTGTATGTGCCGTTCGGTGTCAAACAAGTCCCTAATATTAAAAAAAAAAATACGTCGCGTCTGTATATTCCCGGAAAATTAACCAAACGTGTAACACACTCGTTTATCAGCTACGTTTAGGTCCCACGCAATAAATCACAACACGACATGAAAAAATCCATTGCATATTTCTTAATTACACTTGTGAAAAGTATCTTACAGATATGCATTAATCTTAGTTTCTCTTGAACTGCTTTGCTCACCTCTTTAAAAGTAAAAGAAATATTGTTATGACTCATTCCAAGACCTAGATATCTAGCTAATTAAAAACTTAACATATACAGTTATTTATGTGTACGTATATAAATATTTTTATTGAGCCACATTTTCGAAACGTTGCATTGTCATCGCGCTGTTGTGACACATGGTGAGAAAGGCCCGGCCATAGACAATAACGTCAACGGCCAACGTTCCCAGTCTTTGTTATCTGTTATTTAAATACTTGGAGTAGGTACAACATAACAGTTGTTATTTCTAACAGGATATGCAGTATGCCTAATGGTTAGTTACTGTTTTAAATATTGTTTGTGTAATAAATGCGTTAATGGCTTACAGGCCGTATCTCGCTATCATCTGATTCATTTCTTATGATTTCGATCTACACAAAACAGAAAGAGTGTTGAATGAAAGAAAACACATGAGGCAAAACGATTGAAATTAAAAGCCTCTTTTATGGCTAAAGAAGCTACTTATGAGAATAAATAAAATTATATAAAAACAAAATGAATCGAGATACTATAAGCTCTCTTGACTACACCAATGTGGTCGGCTTATTGCTGACGTTTGTCTGATCTGTGGTTACAATGTTTGTAAAAGCTCAAAGCTTTTAATGTCTTGGAAATGGGATCATTATTTTAATAAATTAATTAAATACGTTGTCAATTTTATTGTCTGTAAAGGCGGCTGTACACATTGGGCCAAGATAGTGGGCCAGCGTGTTGGGCCAACGTGTAGAGATCTACTTGGCGGTTTGTTGATACCGCCAAGTAGATCTCTACACGTTGGCCCAACACGCTGGCCCACTACCTTGGCCCAATATGTACAGCCGCCTTAACAATAAAGAATATAATTAGCGTCGCTAGTAATTAATTCTTAGAATAGTAATTTACTTGTCATAGAAAAATAATAAACATGAAAAATTACGAAATTACTCTTTGGCTAATAACGGTTAAATATTTTACCGAAGTATTTTTGATAACAATTATATTACAAAGCCTTGCTTAAAACAATATGATTAGGTACATAAAAATGTTTATACCTAATTGATAAAAAATAGGAACGGAATATTCTGATGAAAAATTACACAAACTTCGACTAATTGTAGTGGCTTACGTAAGAAATATGTTCTGCATAAACATACAGACGGAGAGCTTGGTCGCCATTACAGTTTGCAGCCCTGTTTTAAGGTTATCTGCAACGTGCAGCCGGTGCAATGCTCTGTGCTATGTTACCTTCCTTGTGTGTTTGTATCTGTACTAAATGAGCCTGGTTTGAGAGTGGATTGTAACTACATTTTGTTTAGTTATGCTAGTAAAGGAAGTTTCAATACACGGGTCAGGTGAATTATTATTGAGAGTTGTTGTTAGGGTATTTTGTATTATATATAAAAATTAATTTGTTTGCAATGCCAAAATAACAGCTTTTTACTAAATACATATGAAAGTATACACGGTATTTATATATGTGTCCGTCTGTCTGTTTGTTCCAGCTAATCTCTGAAACGGATCGATTTTAACGGGACTTTGACTGGCACATAGCTAATGTTATAAAGAGTAACATAGGCAACTTTTATTAAAAAAGAAAAATAAATTTTGATCGGCGAGAAAATTAAAACTTTCATGTTTTTCTATTACTTCATAAAGCAAACAAAGAGGTTTTAAGCTGTCGTTGAAGTAGACAGTGCTTTTTATGGTTTCATATATTATATTTTAACAAAACGACAACATTCGCACTGGGAATAATTGCTGTGTCGCGGGGGAGTTTACAAAAATCCAAACAACGGACATAAAGAACACTCAGACTTGGGACAACCATTTGAGGATTACACAATTTTTTGTCCCGTGTGAGGATTGAAACCACAACACTCAGTGCGGCTGCAGTGGCCAGGCGACTACTTAAATCACTACGCCAGCCATGCAGTCGACTCGAATATAACTGCTCCAATCCATGCAGTCGACTCGAATATAACTGCTCCAATTTGTAGAAATACCAATGAGAAAGCTCAGAAGAAATTCATTGGCTTTTGCGCTGAGCTCTTTCATAGGTAATATCTTATCTTATGTGGGGGCCAGTCAATGCAGACCGGCGACACTTCGACCCAGAGGGATCTTTTGTGTCGACACTCTCCCAGTAACAACTGCCATAGATGTTCATGGCAGCCGGGACCAACGGCTTAACGTGCTTTCCGAGGTACGGAGCAGGCGATAATTGTCAATCAATACGCACATAATTTCGAAAAGTCATATAACTTCCGAAAGTCAGAGGTGCGCAACGTGGGTTCGAACCCGAGACCCTCTGCATTACAGTCTAATGGTCTCCCCACTGAGCTATCGCTGCTCTTTCATAGTTAATATAGTTTAATATTAACAATTATCTTGTCAATGTTATGAATTTTATAGGTATATCATAGCATCACATAATTATATGACTCCACAAAAGGTTATGCAGAGGTATACTACATAAATATCCAAAATTCGCCAGCAGCTATATTTAAGTCGTTAGGGATCAGAGGCCAACCTTCTGCCTGTAAGGTACCCGTTCTAGACTCCCAGCTAATACTAAGAGTAATTTAACAGAAGAATATTTGAAGATAAATACCTAAAATTTAAATAAAAACCTCATTAGTCGTGTAGAAAAATTAAGATTCACCTTGAAGTAAGTTTTTTCTTACTGACTACACTGATCATCGAAACCGGTATCTCTGAGCTGTTGACCTAGAATCTTGAAAGTAAGTAGAAGGTAGGTCATATGACACTCGAGGAAGCGACGTACTGTAAACAAAGAGACCATTGGTCTTTGTCCCTTGTTTGGACTGAGAAGCCACTTTTTTAATAGGTTGGTATTAAGCACAGTGCTTAAACTTATGTAATTATAAGCACTGTGCATACCAACCTACCAAAAAAGTGGCTTCTCTATGCATATATATATATATATATATATATATATATATATATATATATATATTTATGTGTGTATGGTATTGAGTATCAAGTATCAAATGCTTATTAAGATTCTTCGTCGCCTTACTGATATGAAAAATATACTTATTTGTTACTAGATTACTCCCAGCTTAGCCCACGTACACTTTGTCAATCAATTTCTATCCCTCTGGAACAGTACTTTTTTCTGGATGAAAGGTATCTTGTCTTTTTCTATACCCCTGATAACATGTATGCAAAGTTTCATGGTGATCGGTCGAGTAGTTAAGGCGTGAAAGCGTCACAAACCAACTCATATTCTCTTCACAATTTTAGTTACGATTCCTACATAATTGGCTCTCTAGTACATTCTTAAAACACAGTGTCACATTCAAGAGAATTTTCTAACAAAAAATCCCAGTAATACCTGATTGGGCAATTGAACCCGGTTTATTTAGTAAATAACTTGAATATTTTCTTTGTGTATAACTTTACGTAAGATACTGTTTTACGGCATCTAAATGGTTATTAAGTTAATTAATTTAAGAAGTATAAGTGCATAAGCACTGTGACATATATTTAAAAACCAACAACCTGCGCGGATGGCGTAGAGTTTTAAGTGGGTATTACAGAAATGTAATCTTATGATTATTAGCAATAATTATTATCACCAATATCATCAGATATCCTCTAACGCCTTGAAAATATCTAACCCAAGGTTAATTATTACCAACTGAATTATTATTACTTATTTATTTTATTAGCTGACATCATTATTTACCTTCATATTTATTGGACGTCAACACAAATGTCGCATGACTCAGCTACCCGTAGTCTAAACATCACTTAAAAAACACCTGAACTATCATGTATTATTAAACACACATGTTAATAATTATTAAAATCCCGTATTTTTTAACCTTGGACTTATTAAATATCTTTTATTTTGTATTTATTTTATAAGAAGCTATTTTGGGTGAGACCCATTAATACAAACTTGCATTTTAGACTACTTTGCCGTCCAAAGAAAAAACGGCGTCTCAAAAAATGTACATGTCAAGTTCTACAAGTCTATTTGTCACTATATGATTTCTAGCCCTTCCCCACGTCTCTGATCTATCAAAATAATCTTCGTCTAGTAACATCACCGACTTTTCGCCAGTTATCTCTGTGCCCACGTAAAAGAACCGAACCTACTTCCATTCTTCGAGCACTTTGCCAGACTCCGTGCTACTGATAGAAATTTCCTAACAAAAAAAAACAATAACTGTCCGACCCGAGAACCGAACCCGCGACCTCACGACCTCTCGCAAACATATGTAACTACACAAGCAATCTTATGCCACGGCAGCACCAACAAGACAATATTTCAGGTGTTATAAAGACAACATCTTTCGGGCATTATAATAAGCCACTATATAACATTTTTAGCGCGCTCTCATGCACACCAGTTTTCCTCGCGACGTTTTTCTATGACATGATCACATGACACTACCTATTGTACACTATTATGAGGTTATATTACATAATTATAGATTGCTGTTATATAATAATAATGCATTTTCCCAGCGCGACACTTAGTTTATAGTGCCGTGGGTACGCTTTGAAGTGCTATCCCGGAAACAATTTCCATTTTGTCTTACGAAAAACCCGTAAATAAAGTATGTTGTCAATGAAATATGCTATTGTATGCAACAAGTTTTACACAATAGTTAGATACATGTATATTCTCATTGCTATATCCTCGAAAGGGAGGGTAGACTCTGGGTGTCTGTCTAACCTTTCATTTCTCAGCTTATGACTGTAGGTCTGACATATTAGAGGACAGATCGATTACCGTTAGGCATAGTTCCAGAATCCATACTAGAATTGATCATTTTTTGAATCCGAGACCTCATGCACAGCAGTCGCATTCAATACCACTGCACCACCGCGGCAGTCGTATATTAGAGGAAATACATTCTGCCTACCCCATTGGCCATACATGCATATGTGTAGGTATGATTCATATAATCGATGAATACTTTAATATTAGCAATAATTTCACTTCTCAAAACATTGAGACAACTGAAACCCAGTCCTATGATTATCTCTGCTGAAAAGTACTCAAACTTTAAGACAGACATAGATAAAAAAAAACTAAAAGTTTATTCAATTTATACTTGAAATTCATCCAAACAAATCAAGAAAGAAATTGTCACGTTAAGATTAGTTAAGTAACTATATCATTACAAAATAAATCATATTTATTCAAGTTAGTCCCTTCCTAGGCCTTAGTTATTATTTTCCTGAAACTGTGGGCGTATTGACAATCTACGGCATTTTCTATTTCCATCCTTACCCAGATTATATCTAGAATTTGCCCTTTAAAGGAAAAGGCGGCCATTATAACTCGTGCTAATATAAAATAAATACAAAAGATTCTTATTTATAGTGGAGGAAAATTATCCGGCTCGCTGGACACCGGATATCGGATAACCGGACAGCTGCGCCGGACATCTCGTTAACCCGGACATCGGGGTATTCATTGATTGCAATAATATTTTATTACTTAGACTTAGTCTTTTCATATAACCTAGCTTTGATAAATAAATGGAGCTTAAAAGGATTTGAATGCGAACGTAATGATTTTGTAGTCAGATAATACAAGTTAACTGGTACGTAAAGATTAAACCATTTCATACGGATTTTATCTTCATACGCTTTATTTGAATATACTAGACTATTAACATTAAACTTTTGTGCTATTAAACTATTTAGATTAACATTTTCTTCCACGTTTTTCGGTAGCCCTGGTCACCATGGCTGCTGAAAAACAACCGAAACGTTGCGAAATAAAATGAAATCATCATTCGTATATCTAAAGTTATTTAATTAATATTCGCGTAAACGTAACGGTTATTGACAAGTATAGTTTTCAAGCGGCTTGATAATTTCTGACGAATTAATAAAGTGCGGTTTCTGCGACGCAGAGTACAACGTGCTATATTTACAGTTTGTCCAGCTCAAACGTTGTGCGTGTATGTATTTGCGCTCGGCGCTGTTTGCTTTTCCGCTGTGTTTGAGAGTTATTCCAGTCCAATGCTGCTTGTACCTGTCCTTGTTTTTCCTTCGAATATTTATTCTATTTTATTCGAAGCCATATAAACTATTATAGTCACATAACTTCACTTCCCTTCCCCTCCCTTCTCTGAAGAACACTCCACTGGTGATACGTGACAGTCTCTCCATCTTAGGTATGGATCTTTGCCGCTCTCTTAATCAGAAAACCTATATCGAGAGCGTCATTAAGCAAGCTTCGCGAAAACTCGGAGTTCTAAACAGGGTGAGGCGGTTCTTCACGCCTGGGCAACTGTGCCTATTGTATAAGGCACAAGTGCGCCCTTGCGTGGAGTACTGTTCTCATCTTTGGGATGGCTCCGCGCAGTACTTGCTGGACGCTCTCGACCGGTTACAGCGGCGGGCTGTCCGTATCATCGGAGATCCAGAGGTCACGAGTTCACTGGAACCTCTGCAACTCCGTAGGGACATTTCCTCATTGGCATGTTTCTACAGAATATACCACGGGGAGTGCTCTGAAGAGTTATTCCACCTTATCCCGCCCTCCCCTTTCCTATCCAGAACAACGCGTGCTGGGCTCAGATGCCATCCTTACACGGTAGAGTCGATTAGAGCGCGTACCAAAAAGTTTGGGTCCTCATATCTCTGCCGAACGACCAAGGCATGGAATTCTCTGCCAAGGCACGTGTTTCCTTCTTCCTTCAATCCTGGGTTCTTTAAGCGGGGCGTGAAAAAGCATCTTCTCAGGCCGTCAAAGTAGAGACCTCAACATCGCCTCGGCTACTGTGGGGGCGATGTGGAGGCCACTGCTCTTAGACCACACGACTGCTTACCATCAGGTGGAGTGTGGTCATTTTGACGAGCAAAATAAAAAAAAATAAAAAAAAAATATTATTTTAAAGGCAGCTTCTTCACTAGGATCTGCTCCTGTGTCGCGAGGGTCTTTACAAATGTTCAAACAACGGACACAAAGAAAATCCATCCTCAGAAAAACTATAAGTCGATCACACAAAAAAAAATCCCTTGCGAACTCCATATTTGAATACCTACAGTTGTGTTCCTACTTTGAGACGCGATACAAGCACTTTTTGTGTTGTCAATGCATTTGGATATAATTCGAATACGATTGCACACGACGCTTATTGTGATTTGTGAGTTGCTTTTTCATCTATACTTATATTATAAAGAGGAAAGATTTGATTTTTGTTTGTTTATTTGTGAGGAATTAACTCGAAAACTACTCAACCAATTTAAAAAATCCTTAGCTATTAGAAAGCTACGGTATCACCGATTTACATTGGCTATATTTTATCTTTTTTAAAGTACTGTTACTAACCAAATTTACTTTTACGAGAGCGAAGCCGCGGGCAAAAGCTAGTATTAAATACATTTGTGATGTGTGACAATATACCTACACTATGACTAAAGTCTTCAGTATCTTATTTGTTTCTTAATTATAAATAAGTAAAGTGGTCACAAAATATTGTCGATAAGTATACAATGAGAAAATTTCAGTGTCTCAATCAAAACTATTGCTTTTTGTATCAGGTCTTTGACCGCTTAAAGGACAGGTTTTAAGATAACAAAATATTTTACTAAATTATTCTACTCACACAAACGATTGTCGGTACAATATATGTACATATATGTGCAATATGTTGTGAATTCTTTATTAAGTTTATTTCGTGTTTTAACCTTACACCGCCATCACCCACGTTGTGTATAAATTTTCGACATACAATATTTATTTTCACAACAAAGACGTTCTTATTCTTAGATGGTTGAAAGATGGGGCCATATGGAAAGAATGGACGGAGAAAGTTTTGGCATGTTTATGGGATAACAAGATAGAAAAAAGACATTGAGCAACGTTTTTTGATCAATTTAATAATGTTCTGGAGGAAAGCAGAGTTGACAGTATACTTTAAGCGTGTGCCAGAAAGATCTCATATGGAAATCTTCTCTGTCTACCTGGGAACAAGTTCACGTTATTGACCCTTTCTTTTTGTTTTCTTCAGATAAACTGAACGTTACATTGCTAATTAATTCTATACATGAACAAAAACTAAGAAACGCACATACAATTACTTTGTATTGTGCCGTAGTTTTCTTAATTTCGAATTATTTAGGTATGTAATGTAATAAATGTTAGATCATCTTTCTAGTCCACCGGGGCAAAATATAAGTTTCTATCGAATGTTCGAGAATCGCGGTTATTTTATAAATTATCAGAATGATTATAATCTTGTATATAATTGCTATTATTACCGCAATATTGCCAATGTGAGTTTCTGTTTTTGTACGGACAAATATGATGAATGGTCCATACACCAAGGATGATGAAATAATAGAGATAAGTTAACTTGTTATAACTTTTATTATCTCTACCAATGTAATGTTAAAATATAATACTATCTAATACTATATTATTGCTCTATGATATGATGTGTGTTACGGTCAATGACACTCTTGCTAGGTCAACCGATTGAGTACGATGCTTGTTCGGTACTAAATTGATTATATATAATGATGTATAAAGTAAACAAATGGCAGGTGTCGGCATAATGCTGACACCACGATGTACGGGTGATTTGCCCGTACAGTTTTATTCTGATATTAAAGGCGGTATCAAAAGCCAAAATAATATATTAGGAAAATATTATTAATTTTCTATGGCAGAAAATAACATGACTTTTTTAATAATATTTGTGTGATTCACAAATAATAATAAAAAATTTTGGAGCGTTTTATATTTAGTATTAGATTTACCCTTGGCTTCGCTTGCATAAGTGTAGATTTTATCAATAAATTTCTGTCCCTTGGCAATGCACCCCTGACAACGTGTATGCGAAATTTCTTGATAATCGGTTGAGTAATTAAGGCGTGAAAGAGTAACAAACAATCTCACATTCGCATTTATAATATTAGTTAGGATTTAATAAAGAAAACGTAATGTAAACCACATATGATGAAGACTTTTATATGATAGTCATAAGTTTGATTTATTCTTCCACCGTGGAATTACTTGTCAATGATTGACACTTACATAATATTCCGCGCCGTTCTGGGAAGTCACACACCATAAGATTTCCCTACACAGTATAAAATGATTGCATATTATGAATTAATTAATATTGCATCCGTGTACGCACGTGTAGTTACAATATGCACATAGGAATGGAAATCGGTTCGGTTTCTCGGAACCAGCGATGTGGGCGTTAATACAATGTGTGACAGATAGATGTGGTCATATGTTAGGATCCTAATGACAAATAATCTATGTGCTCTATCCCCAGATCAATACTAATTTATTTTAATATTTATGACAATTTCTAACTCCTCCTTCTCCCTAGCCTTTATTATTCCCAAGTCTCTTGGGGTGGGCTTTCTAGTCTAACCGGATTAGCTGGATATCAGTTTTTACACGGAGCGACTGCCATCTGACCTTCGCAACCCGAAGGCTAACGATACCCTAAGGCTAGATCAGGGTCAGGATATGACAATTTCTAACATTTGAAAAAAATTTTGCAATTGCATTATGTCACTCAAACTAGCGCCTGATAATTTTCGGGATCACGAAAGTCATAATATGTTACTGTAGTTTAAGTATCCAATAGAAAATGATGTTCATAATAATTATGTAAATAGACGGCTCGAATGGCGTAGTGGTTTAAGTCGTCGCCTCGCCGCTGCCACTGCGCCGAGTGCTGTAGGTTCGAATCCCACATTGGACAAAAAATTGTGTGATCCACAAATGGTTGTTCAAAGTCTGAGTGTTCTTTTTGTCTATTGTTTGAATGCTTGTGAAAGTCGCCCGCGACATAGGAATTATTCCTAGAGCGGGAGATGCCATTTATTAAAAAAAAAACTTTTTTTAATTATTTGAACATTAAAACAAACACATTACATGACTATCAAAATAGCCCCAGATCATTATCTAGTTCCTGGGTATCACCAAGACAGTTACTGTAGTTTAAATATCCAATAATTCGATAAAAAAGAAAATAATAAATATAAAGAGATATAGCGATAGCCTATTGGGAGATCGTTGGACTGCCACCCAGAGGTCTCAAGTTCGATACCAAGCCACACATCTCTGACTTTTCGAAGTTATGCACGTATTAAATAGTTAATTATTGCTCGCATTACCGGTAAAGAAAATATCGTGAATCCTGCATGTCTGAGAGTTCTCCATTATGTTTTTGAAGATAACTGAAGTTTACCAACTCGCACTGGGCCAGCTTGCTGGACTAAGGTCTAACCCTTCTCACACTGTGAAGAGGCATGGTAGTGGGACAGTTTGATACAGGGCTAAAATTATAAATATTTTATATTATATGTAAAGAGATTTAATCCTCGCGGCTTTCCATTGTACAGGATCTAATTCATATGACTCTTAGATATGACTACGCCTTTGTGTGACACGCTGTAAATCAATATCAGTTAATTAGTAATGTATCTTTCACTCGATGGAAATTTTGGAGATGGGAATAATACACGTATCACGTCGCAGGACGAGTCTAAATACGTATAGTCGCTACTGCGAAACGGTCGTAGGTTTTGGAACAAGTTCATTGAAATAAAGGAAGGCAACAGCCCAATATATTTACTATGGAACGAAAACACTAGATTATGCCCGCAGTTTCGCTGGTGGTAATCTAAATTATGTCAATAAATTGCAATACCTCGGGAACAGTACTTTTTTCTGGTTGAACGATGACTATCACTTACTGCCACTCTTAGAAACATTAACGATTACTTAGGTGACTCATTAGTAAATGATATAGTACACCTTTTAATGGTTGGCTAATCTGTGACAGCATGTGATCATCAAATATGTTGCCAATTTATTTGTAACTAGATGTTGCCCGCGGCTTCGCGTAAATATAGACGTTGTCAATTAATTTCTATCGCTCGGGAACAGAGATCTTTGTTTTTTCTGGAAGAAATATGCCCTATGTACTTTTCTGTATCCCTGACAATGAGTATACAAAATTTCATCACGATCGGTCGAGTAGTTAAGGCGTGAAAGCGTTACAAACAACTCACATTCACAATTATAATATTCTAGTGAGGACTAGTCGGGATATATTATATGTAGCTTATAATTTCCATTATCTTAAATTAAGCTGCATGGAAGTTTCAGCATCGTTCTACGCAATCCGCTTACAAATTAAACCTTTTGGACAATCAGAGCCATCTGCTAGCGCGCTAAAGGCTTTGCACAGCCTGAATTGATACTGGGTTTCAATAGCGCCTGTGAAGGCTCACAGCCGATAGCAACAATTACAAGACGGTGCGCGGTAGAGCAATTTGGCAACGGACATATGTAATTAAATAGTGCTGAGTAAGCAGCTTTATTGCTAGTATGGACAGTTTCTGGAAACCAGGTGGAAACTGGACCTTGTAGTTTCTTGAGCTTCGATTGATAATATTATCGATTTTATATCGACGGTTGCAAGGCTATTTGACTTAAGCGCCATTTTTTACGATAGTGAAATCCTAAAAATTTGCTGATTTCATATCCTTGCTAATATTATTATAAATTCGAAAGTAACTTTGTCTGTCTGTTTCCTTTTCAAGGCTAAACCACTCACCCGATTTGAATGAAATTTGGCACTGCGATAGTTTAAACCCAGGGGAAGGACACTTTTTATTGATGTAGGTACCACGCGGGCTGAGCCGCGGGCAAAAGCTAGTATGTATATAAGGCATTATAGAAAAAAAATGGGGCTTAAGTCAAATAGCCCTTCAGCCGTCGATATTATGATAACATTAAACCAGACACAAATATATGTACATAGACTAATACAAAACTAACGGGGCTACTATAGCCAAAAAATATATTTATCATTTATTTAATTAATCATACGGGACAATATTTGTGTGATCCACAAATAGTTGTTCCGAGTCTGGGTGTGCTTTGTGTCCGTTGTTTGACTGTTTGTAAAGTCCCCCGCGACACAGGAGTTATTCCTAGTGTGGAAGATGTCGTTTTAAAAAACACATAAGCACTACAGTTAGTATCTGTACGGCATAGTATAAATTCTTTGATCAGAGAATTATATTATTACTTTAGTTCATCGTGAAGAAACCATTACACACGATGCATAAATAAACTAGTGCATCAACCATTAAATTGCAGAATTTACTATTTTAGATACGAATCGATATAAATAAAAACACCATTTAGTGACCGGTACAACGTTTAAACGATAAAATCGATTTGAATTTATTGTAATCACTTTCAAGTTAGTGGATTTGATCGTGCACAGAACCTTTAATACACCTACAGTCTCCTTTGAGGCCCATGGCATTAAACTAAGTGATTTTCTAAGACGGCCATGTTCGTCTCAAATAAAATCTCTCTGTACCGTTTGACAAGTATTAATTTATCTAGGTGGTCACAATAAAAATGTTTAGTACGATGAGAGCAATCGATTAAGTTTTTATACCAAGTAAATATGTAAGTAAATAATGTGTGGGTGTTCTTTGTGTAAGTTGTTTGAATGTTTGTAAAGTACGACATAGGAATTATTTCTACCGCGGGTGTTGTCAAAAAAGAAAAAGAAAATGTTTTAAGAATCGGCTGCATATTATTAAAAAATGACCACTACGTAATGTTGCTATTTTCTTTTGCATTATTAGGGCGATTTACTTAATAACTAAAACGTAATCATAGTTACAATTTAAATGCTGGCATGCTGAAAACTAAGACAAATATGAACGAATTAGGCAGTTACTTGCCCTTAGTCAAAGCACGAACACTAGATAGACATTGATATACTGCAATTTTCGAATAAAATTATAGCCAGTAAGCAATCCGTGTAGTAGGGATATTGCATTATCAACCAAAAGTTATCTTACCTTGTATTGGATCAGTGAGTATTAAATATAAATATAACAAATAAACATTATAAATAATATTCAGAGTATGTACGTCGTATCGAATCATGAATATTTATTTATATCAGAATTTTATTGAGTTCAAATATGAAAGTAATTTGTGGAAGGTTTGATGTAAGATGTAAAGTAAACTGTGTTCAGTTCGTTGAGTCGCTTTTGCGTAGGGTCTCTGTGATAACGAGCCGCGATACATTGAGACAATACTTTGACGTTCATATACGTAATAATACTATAAGCTTTTTTATTAAATGTTCTGACATCTAGATGTAAATTGCTATCTCTTAATGTTAGCCCCGGACAGCCTAATGGAAACTCTCGTTATACTGAAGATAGAGTTAACTTTTATAGAAACTAAGTAAATCTACTTTATAATATTAGAAATATCGTGATGAATACATTTAAATTAACTTTTAACATCATAAAATTATATTTTCAACAATCTGCATCTTTTTTGCATTTGCGTCATCTCATCATATTAACAAAAAAGATAAAGCTTGACATGCCCGCTCAAAAAATGAATATTTTATAGACTATGCTCAATATTAAATGGTTGCTTGTGTGTTTTAGGCAGAAAAGTAAGTGGCATCTTTAGTACTGGTTTTGTCTTATAATAAGACAACAAAAGTGTGAGTTATTCATCGAATTAAGTAATTATAAATGTTCGTGTACTTGCAGTATCCAAAGAAGTACATTTTGAAACTATACTCTCTTTTTAGATTATATAAACAATGCACACTAAGCAAAAGCTTGTGCCAGACAGAAAAATAACCTATGTAATTAACTTTTCTGTTTGCCTAAACGTGATAAAAAGTTCGTCCCGTACATCGTCCACGCTAGCACATTGGCCACACCTCGCCAGAGAGCTTTGACCATCGATGCATGCTTATCCCTACGATCAGGGTCCGAACGGTATTAATTCAGGCACACAATAGCTTTTTTAATGCCCAAACATGAACGTCTGGCTTTACGAAAATTACAAATTCCTTTGTTGAAAGTCTTTCGGGTCGTTTACGAAACTTTCGGGTGAAAAGGCTACAGGTTTTAATGAGGACTAGTATTTTCCCTCTTTTGGTTCATAATTAGTCCACACTTAATTATTTCTTCTCTATGGATAAGCAATGTTTATTTATACAGCGAATTCATGCAAAGCTGTTGTTTTTGCTGCTACATGCCAAAATGTACCGCCATCATTTAAATCTTTGCCGCCATATTGATTATTTTATTTTTTACCAGTCTAAAATTACATGCTAGTGTTTATTTTTTTAAATTCGCTTCTTGATTATTTTAAATTCACTTTAACCTTTTTGGAAACATAATATGAATATGTTATTTAATTTCATCCTTATGTTATTACAAAACTCACGACTATTCAAGGTTTGTGTATTAGAACCTGGCACACGTTCACTTTTGACCTACGTACCTAATTATACAATACCTAAGATATCGTTATAGTTTGTTACTGTTTTATAATTTACAGCTAGCTGTCCGTATTGTATATTGAAACCGGCTCCTCACGATAGCCATTTTGTGAACAATTCAATTAAAAATCACTGATCCGGTAAGGCAAATAACCAGTGAATACTAAATATTAATAATGTATTAATTCTTTTTAAGAAAGATTGCTTTGAGAGAACACAGCCATCTTTCTTATTGGTATTGCTTCTGTTGTGATGCCAAGAGGAGAGACTGGTTGGTCAACCTGGGGACCTTACGCTCCTAATATGCATTATTGTTTAAACCACAGGTTCGATTAGAACTGCAGTGCACCGCATAGGAACGTCGATCTTTGCTTATATTTGTTTTTTTTTTACCTATCATTAATAGTACAGATAATGATAATACATATAAAAAGTCTATTAAAATCTTACATCAATTGTACAGCCAGCAACAAAACCCGATTAATAATAACAACATTTTTAATTATTCTATCATACGTTATAACGATCATTCTTTTTTTTAACGTAAGGATTAGTTAAAGGTCACTAAATTCATATATACAGAATAATATCCACAATAATGCACTTCTAGAACGTTGTTTAATATTCAGCTAGCTATGTTCCAGACCGTACCTACTTACTCTCATACGACTATTGTTAGGTACAATGTGTAAGTAAATAATTAATCTTGTCTATTCAGCGACGTAATTACACGATGTTAGATACGCAACAAACAATATGCCGTGTATGAGTTATGTTGTATTCACCGTGTTTTAATGCTGTTAGCATACTAACCAACATATGTACTAGAAATTGGGAATTCACTGTTAAAGCACGAAATTTAAGAAACGGTTACTAGGGATACTGCTGCGAACAAATAGCATCTTTAGTAGTTTCCGCTGCTAAGATATTTTCTTTATAGTATTTTTGCTTAGGCCTTATTGACAAAAACATAATTAACAAAACGTCGACACACAAATAATTAAGATTATTAAAAAAGTCACCATTAGAAAGCTATATTATCATCGAGTAACATAGGCTCTATTTTATATAAAAAAGTACTGTTACTAAAATAACCTAACCTACTTTAACGCTGGCGAAGCCGCGGCCAAAAGCTAGTCTTTAATAAACGTTTTAATCGAGAAAAATCTATGCGCATAATCAATAACTTTTACTAAACTTGTTATTTAAGCGCTTTCTAGAGCCCTGCAGAGCTCAGACTTGATTGGAGCGGATTTTTTCGATCGCATGCGCGTGCGCAGCGGAAACGCGCGCGGTCTTCCGCGACGCAACTTCCGCTAGAGTCAATCGAGCGTGTGCATACGTAAGTGTTGGAGCTATTGGTTTGTAGATTACTATCTGATTAGAAAAAATATAAAGCTGTATCTCATACGTGCGTAGATTTGCGCTTGTTTATCTGAGTGATACAGGCAGAGAGATTCTAGATTTTCACTTGCAATGATCTTGGCATATCTTGCTTCCTCAATCTCATTTAGTTTTTCATGCACGCTCATCGCATTAGTGCACTCTTAGCATGGCCTTTAGAATGTCTCCGATCTGGCAAGAGGACACTGCATATACCTATACCACGATTTGCGACATAAGCACCTCGTAAAAAACAAAAACAAGATATTAATAGGCTGGCCCCTATATAACGTGCAACTTAAAATATAGCTTGTAAAATAAGGGTGTTATGTATCTGGGATCACCTTTAGGGACATAAAGGCGTAAATTAATTTCTGATGCTTCAGTATGGATATGATTACATTATTTTTGTTACAAACCCATTTGCCATATTAAACAGTTAGAAAACCATGACCAGCCACTCCGAAAGCTGCAGCTATTGTAATGTAAATGAATAAAATGTTAACCCTACCCTCGCTTAGTCACTTTAGTGTTTTCCGCACATCACATCGTAACCCACTGTATTATTATCCGGACAGATAACCCACCGACACATTAGCGCTCGACCCGGACGCTTCCCGGTACTTCCGACCACCGCGGTAACAGAATGACAGCGTAGATTATTTATTTATGGAACACAGGGTTAGATTTTGATAACACATTTATATTTTTGTCAATATAAATATCCATTTAGAAGTTCATATTCACAAAAATTTAAATTAAATTTATATAAACTTAACCTGTCAGCTTAAGCATCACCAGACATAATGATTATAGTATTGTAACGCGGCGCCGGCATCTGAACATCCGATTGACGAATTTATAACGAATTCATATTCTACTTGCTAACTGGTTCATGTACATATGTGGCCAATCATAAGACTTCGAGTAAGCATCCCAGGCCAGGCAGTGTTATTATATTTTTCTGTTAGATAACTTACAGTAATAGCATGAAGACAATATATCAGATATACGGCAAATAGTATGTATTTCTGGTTTATGACAGTCCGAGGTTGGTCATGACTAGACGAGTCCTAAACGAGTCTAAACATTGAAATCCTAAAGGCATTATGTAAAATATTAGTCACACAAATACCTTACTTATACCTACTTATAACATAGTGGCATAATAATATATAATAATATGTATATGAGTGCAACTCGCGTAAGAATCTAATGTAACTGTTTAACTTGTCCAACCTTAGAATGCCATATTTAAGAATCTATCGTATCTGGCCACCGGCCGGTGTGCCGCTGCGACTCAATAGGTTAAACATTAATTCGACCTAACCTAACCGTTAATCGAAGGTGTATTTAATCCAAATGGTATATCTCTAAATAATCTCAAATACATAGAGGACAGAAATCGGTATCAGTTTGGAGACCAACGTTAAGTGCAACGTGATCCGGGTGAACATTACACAGTTCGTGCACGATCCGGATGTCGCGGCGGCCCGGCCCGCGCCGCTCTCCCGCCGCGGACGGGTTACAAATACGAACCGCAACCTGCGGTACAATATCCTTTATCTTTTAAAAAATATATACTTGCAGTAGCTGGTTGTCGTGGCTTTGTTGCTTACTATGATCCTGCTGCCTACTAATATTATACATGAGAAAGTTTGTGAAGATGTTTAAATTAAATGAACCTTGGTACACAGGTTGATCATAAGGGTAGGACAATTGGAACAAAGGGTATTTTTGTATCCCGATAGGTACGCGTTTTTTTGGTATTGATGCGAACGAAACCACTGGTAATAAACTAGTGTGCTGTATTTAAAAAATCAAATACTTACTAAGTATTTGATTTTTTATATATATTTTGTTACAAGAGAAATATCCAATTTCATTGGTTATGTGCAACACGCACATAATCCACACATTTTTAAACCGCAAACAAGGCAAACAAGCGCAGAACCTGCCTAATGGTCAGGGTTTACTGTAAACCATGCTTACGTAACACAAGCCTACCGAGGGTTTGACTTTTCCACCATGCAGAAACCAAAAAAGACAGGTCAACTAGTCCACAGAACTAGGTGATATAAAAAGAAGTATGGATTATGACACGGATCCACTCACACGTAAAAGTATGCCTGTGGACATGGATGCGATACAAGAAATGCGTAATAAAATACCTAAAAGAGTAGTACCATTGAAACTTGTAATACCTACGCAAAATCGTGTATTACTCGATCAATAATATTCAGTTTCTTCTCCCTAGCCTTTATTATTCCCAAATCACTTGGGGCCGGCTTTCTAGTCTAACCGGATTTGACTGGATATAAGTTTTTACACGGAGCGACTGCCATTTGACCTCCGCAACCCGAAGGCTAACGATATAACCTTAAGGCTAGACCAGTGTCAGGATATTAGAGGGCACTGACTTCCCAATAACGACTGCCATAGATGTTCATGGCAGCCGGGACCGACGGCTTAACGTGCTCTCCGAGGCACGGAGCGGGCAATAATTGTCAATTTTCAGTTTATACATTTATATACATATATCGATTATATTAATTAAATATTTAAAAATTATAATAATTAAATTAAAAATTTAAGTACCTGCATCTATTATAAATCAACACACATCATTGGACGGCTGCCTCTATCTTTATTTCATAGCGTAAATCGTCTAGTATGGTAGACGTGCATTACACGGAACTGCAAGCCTTCCTACTTGGAACAAAGACACAGCCTTATCGCCAAGGCTCCACATGTTATCCTCCACTACAATATTTGCCAGCCACCGGTCACGTAGTATGATGTGATATATTTTTTATTTTCGTTCGTGTTCACATTAAAAATGTATTTTGTTTTGCGACGTCGTTAAGGATTAGATAAGAACTTGTTATTGGTATGTACATGGTAAGGACAAAGTATTTAGCAGATATAAACTTACCATGAATAACAATTATATCCTAATATTATAAATTATATTTCCCCGTCACCATGGCTGCTGAAAAGCAACCGAAACGTCGGGGAAAATGTAAAATTAAATCTAAATAGTTGTATAATTTAAATAGCTTAAATTGAAGTAAACAGTAACTAGTAAAAGTATTTAACAATAATAGTTTAAAGTTTCAAAATTATGTAATAATAGTATTTTATAAAAAAATAAACAACGCGATAAAATCCGTATAAAGTTTTCGATAAAATTCGTATAAAGTTTGTTTAATTTCAATCTATACTAATATTATAAAGCTGAAGAGTTTGTTTGTTTGTTTGTTTACTTGAACGCGCTAATCTCAGGAACTACTGGTCCGATTTGAAAAATTCTTTCAGTGTTAGATAGCCCATTTATCGAGGAAGGCTATAGGCTATATATCATCACGCTAAGATCAATAGGAGCGGAGCACCAATAAAGAATGTTTCAAAATCGGAGGTTATTTTTTCCTTTTGAGAGCTTCCGCTGCGTGCGCTGCGTAAACAGTTAAAGTTTCGCAAAAATCATGTATGACAGAATTGTTCCCCTTTAAAAGTTCTAAAAAAAAGTCCGCGACAGCATATGTCTATCTTTTAAGGTTGGCTCACTATAACCATTTTTATGCTAACGAAATTTGTTCTAAAATAATGCATTATTTGCGAGGGTATTTTTATAAACATGATATTAATCCTTATCCAAATAAATACGTTATTCATCACAAGTATTTAATTTAAAACAAAATTGGCCTTTACATCATTCGATTTCAATGAATATCTTAGGAGATATCGCAGTTTTAAAATAACATTGCAGCAAAATAATTACCCATTACAGACATAGTACAAACGATGTTTCTCCTGGTTTATTCTGCGTGATTACTACTGGTTCAATTTGAAAAATTCTTTTAGTGTTGGATAGCCTATTTATCGAGGAAGGCTATAGGCTATATAACATCACGCTACGACCCACGGGGGCGTCGCAGTAACGATAAACGCGGGTGAAACCGCGGGAACATCTAGTAATATTATAAATGCGAATGTGAGTTTGTTTCTTTGTTACGCTTTCACGCCTTAACTGCTCGACCAATCATCATGAAATTTTGCATACGACATGTTGTCGGGGGTACTGAAAAGGACGGAAGAAATTTTTACCGAGGGCTAGAAATAACATTACGAAATTATTAGAACTACCTATACCCGGCCACGCTTCGCTGCCGTAATTATTAGGGTAGTAAACAAAGGTATTTAAATCCCCGTTGCCGTAACTATTTCGGGATAAAAATTATATAAAAACACATTTATATAAAAATGCAACGTAGTATAAAAAAATCAAATCAAACCTTCCACAACTTTGCGAGTTTTGCGGACACAAACATACAAAAGCTGAATTTTATATATATGACCTCTAGTACATTCACGTGAATACGTATACACCATTATGTATTTAATCCTTAACAGTTGATACGTTGGTGGACATACAGGGCATAAACTGAACTAATACCGTCACAAAGGAATATGTGTAAGAGGATTTACTGCGTCTTGTAATAACGGGGTTGATAGACGAACAGGGTGTGTGGATTACTATACTGTTGGGACTTGATTCGAGAAGAACATATGTTTTAGGAAATCAACTGAAAATTTAAATAAAATATGCAGCAGAGAGACAATAAAAAAAGTCGACATCCGAATTATTCATAGTGCAGAAGATGTCTTATCTGCCGCACTATGAATAATTACTGTGTCATGGAGGACTTCAAACATTCAAACAATGGTCAAAGAACACCCAGACTCGGAAAGGCTATTTGTAGATCACACAATTTTTTGTCGCGTATGGGATTGAACCCACATCTCTCGGCGCAGTGGCGCAGCGCGAGGCGATCACTTAAGCTACTCTGTTATCTGAGCAATGAAAATAGACACATTTTGTGAGAGGGCTTCAAAATTGTTCAGCTCGTTAATCGAACTGGCTGCGTCTTTATTACCACTGCTAATGCGCCACCAGCCAAACAGACAAGTAATGGACTGTGCTGTATAGTAAAGTGTAATCATAGTCTTTTTTTTAAATAATGTTGTTGAGTATTTCCAGTGGTACATAATATTTTAATAGGCCTGCTCTTTGCTATCTATATATTACTACTTGAAGCAAAAACATTATACCCATTTTTACGAAAATTGTGTGGACGGAGGAGTATGAAATTTGGCACAGTTAAAGTTTATATGGAGAAGGAGTGGCGAATCCTAATATTTTTATAAAATATGCATTAGAAATATATTAAATTAATGAAAAAACACTACACGCACACAACCATGCATTCGAATCGCGTTCGTAGTATTTCGACATTGTTCGACTGATGTCGTAGAATTCGTCTTAACTATGGTTACATGCTATGTATGTGGAGTAGGTGACATAAGGGTATAAGTTATAGACAATAAAATTTACCTTAAAATTTAAATCTATTATGATCGAATTTCGACCACTTGTCGACCGCTAGTCCTACTAAATTTGTGAGACCCAGAATCTCCAAGATCAGATAGTCGGCAGCCGCGATTAAGTTTATGCTACTACACTATAGAGCCAGTCAACCTATTTAAACCAACTAAGACATTTATTGTCTTTGTTTTTCAAAAGGAATAGTAACAGTCGTAAAGCTAAAATTAATCAAACATTACTTAACTATCTACTCATAACTCGGTCTATTGAGTATGTATGTTATGCAACCATATCATGATTATCAAAACATCATGGCGCTCAAAACATAAATCAAAATAAGACATCCAATTGAAACAAGTTACCTTGAACCTTAGAAAAGAACCGATAGATAGAATATCAATTTCGGGTGCTATCTTACTTCAAGGACCACATTAAACTAAGATAAATATGCAATCTCTTACATTTTTGTTTGCCACTAGGTATTTCCTATTTTCCTTCATTCCTAGATAGTTATGGTAATAAATGCGCATAACATTAATTAAATACAAGCAGATATTACGTCATAGCCTGGTACGGCATGACACCGTCCATTTTACGATGAATTTGTACACTATGTAATACGCATTAACGTTCATTTTTCTTTGCAGGTAACCGCAGAAAGATTTTCTTGGGTTCTTTTATGGAGTACTTAATCGTCTTGTTTTATCGGTAAATATATTAAATTCTATACTTTGTAATTCATATAGTTTTTCTGCTAGATTTCTTAGTAAATACTGTGTAATTAGATATCGTCGTGCTTCGGATGATATCGGTAATTGGTACAGTATATATTTCCTTATTCTTGAATTAAATCAATATTTTATTAATTAGTGTTGGCTGTACATAGGGCGTAGTGGTTTGAATGGTCGCCTCGCCACTGTTGTCACACCGAATGTGGGTTCGATTCCCACACGAAACATAAAATTGCATGACATAACATTCCACTAACAGTTCTTCCGAGCCTGGCTGTTCTTTTTGTCTGTTGTTTGATTATTTTTAAAGTCCTCCACGAGACAGGAATTATTCCTACTGTGGAGTTGTCATTTTTAAACCTAATTATATAGGTAATGTCACAAACCAACACTTAAGGACTGACGTTTAAATTGAAGTTACATTTTTGTCAGTTGCTGGTTCAGGCATAGGGTTTGAAATCTGTGACAAATATCGCATCCAATAGGGATGACTCATATTGTATAGTATAATATATTTTCCAACTTAAGAACATAAACGTTTTACTGAAAGTTAATGAAGCGAGAGGTATGCTGTATCAGTTACCATGTTTTGTATTTGACGTGTATACGACGATGTAAACATAACTTCCTTTTGACTTTGAATCGGATAAACAAGGAAGTATGGTAGTGCACAGATTTATAGCTTCCTTCTGAACAGTGATTTACGAAGTTTTAATTGGACAATCGAAGGCGCTTCCCAAATAGGTGCAATCTGTGCATTTTTAACTAAGCAAACTTTGCTGTTTGAGGAATGTTGGGGCCATCTGTATACAGTGAAGCAAAAAAAGTTATTGATAGATTTAATCACGCATTAAAAAAGGAATATGTGCTACTATTAACTAATACTTTCCACTTTTAAATTGATATAGTTTTAATAGTACAAAAATTGTTAAATGCTTCAATATCCGGTATTCAGACAATGGAAAAATTGTTGTGTCTGGACCCCGGTGTTTATGCCTTGGCTAAGAGATTACAAGAATGTAGTATTTTATTTTTATTTGGAGTAGAAACTGGAAAGTGAAGGTAACGCCTATCAGTAATAGAGAACAACTATGGTACTCATATCTAGTAATCCAAGGCATTAAGAATTTCTTAAGATATTTATTTACATACATACATAGTCTTACGCCAGTGTAACTCTGATGAAGTCGGCAGCGATGCATTACACCCTCATTTTGCCAGCTACTAATTCTATTCCCAGTGTTCTGCCAACTCTCCATACTGCTTGTATAATCTTGATTCAACGGATGGCGTACTGGTTTAAGTGGTCGCCTCGCCACTGCTGCTGCGCCGGGTGTTGTGGGTTCGAATACCACACGGGACAAAAATTTGTATGATCCGCAAATAATTGTTCTGAGTCTGGATGTTTTTAAGTCGATATATTCTGCGATATTTAATAATTGCTAGTGCAAGAGAAATATTAAAACGAAAGGACCTAACACTGTGCCCGATCTGTAAATCGATCCATAATTTAATCTTTGACCGCAAGAATATCGCTTTTCATAATAAATATCGCCAATTTATGCTAAAGGACCAACGGAACAGATTATAACAGAAAATTCAATTCGTGTTGCAGTAAGATTAATAACCTAACTGCAATTAGATAGATTCAATTCCATCTGTTCTGCGTTTACGTACGTTTTCACATAAATCTTCAGTCCTGAGCGCAGTCAATTACTCAACCAATATGTTTCAATATTGCCAGTAGTTCATTGATCCGTCGTCTGAATTTAAATAATGATCGTAGCGACTAATCATCTGGAAAGTCTGTCTGCTCCCTACGGGACTTTTGTGTACGTGTGTGCATATTTTAGGGTTAGGATATAGAAAACTTTGTCGTTTTGAAATAGTAATAATAGCAGCCCTTTACATAATCTGTCTGCTGGGCACATACCTCTTTTTAGTGAGAGAAGGCTTAAAGCATAGTTCTCCCAATGCGGTTGCGGAAAATTATCGAGATCTCTCAGACATGCAGGTCTTGTCACGTTTTCCTTAGCCGTGAAAGCGAGCGAACTATGAAAAACCTGAGGTGCCTAGGGATAGAACTTGCGTCCTTAGCGTGGTAATTCAACGGTTTTCCACTAGACTATCGCTGCACTTTGAAAAATATAGCAGTAATGTGTATGTATAATAATCTTCTTAAAATTACATGAAAAGTTAAGTTAAATAGAATAGTTACTTGCTTATCCCACCAAAGCTTTCCTCATTTTTTAACCCGCTGTCGCTTGTACGCCCACTTATGTCCGTACCTTGGGACTTAACACATCCTGACACACGTCGACGCCCCATCCATCAGGTTTGACGACAACCCCCACTGGCGGCTGGCCCGCACTGAATAAATAATCTTTTCTAAACGTGCTCAGATAGACGCAACGTATTATATTAGACATATAAGTATTTGATTGTCACGTGGCATTCGCAGGCTTGTGTTACGAAGATATCTTATATTTTTATATCAGGTTCCTATAAATAATATCGCAATTTGTTGTTAGCCATACATTTTGTACAAAAGGGGATTGAACTTTTAAAAATGCATTTCTATGCTAGAATGCTAAGTGATTTTTTTGGCTGTGTATATTGCGGGTAATATCTAGATGATAAATGATAGAATAGTAGGTATGATAAACTGTCGTTGATTAAAAAGGTTTATAATAATTACAAGAATTAGTACGACTATATAGTATTACGCTATGCTGGTATTAATAGTAAAGGAAACCGTGCTTTGGACACGCAGTGCTATCTATGTAAATATTGCGTTACGTGCAATATTTTTGGCAAATGATGCCATGAAATAATTCGCTGAAATACTTTTAGTAGCCTATGTTACTCGTAATTCTTTCGGTGCCTCTCGTCCCAGCATTCTGTTTGTCCATTGATTATAAGAATACTCTCCGTTTGCAAATTCACGTCGTGACGTTGAGCTTTTCTGACATAAAAAATGTTAATACAAACATACATTATTAGTTAGGAATTTATATATTCTATTTTAAATATTTTCGGATTATATTTAGGATGTAATAGGCACCTTTCTGTTTTACCCTTATTACTGAGGATTTTAGGTAAGTTCATAACAAATCGACAAATGGATAATCTACTTTCAGTAACCTTTGTGCGGACAGGCAGGATTATAACTTAGATTAAGGTATTGTAGAAGCTCTTGATTGTGAAACTAAATCCATATTTTAATCCTAACTAATATTATAAATGCGAAAATGAGTTTGTTTGTTTGTTTGTTACGTTTTCACGCCTTAACTACTAAACTGATCAACATGAAATTTTGCATATACATTGTCAGGGGTACAGAATAGGACATAGGGTACCTTTCATCTAGAAAAAATAACTGTTGCAAACTTAACCTAACCTACATTTACGCGAGCGAAGCCGCGGGTGAAAGCTAGTTATATTATAATTAAAACAAAAGTAGGTGTCTATCAAATTTGTTATATAGATAGTGGACTACACGGATGGCTTAGCGGTTCAAGTGGTCGCCTCGCCATTGCCACTATACTGAGTGTTGTGGGTTCGATCCCTACGTGGGATAAAAAATGATGTGATCCACAAATAGTTGTTTCGAGCCTGGATATTCCTACTGTTCGCTGTTTCCATGTTTGTAAAGATCTAAGCGACACACGATTTATTTCCAACTCGGGTGTTGCCTTTTGTTAAAAAAAATTATATATGATACTTAAAAAATTTTACTTTGGTTGTGTAATGCTGCTAAGTAAATTACGGACAACAGGACTGTGAAGGATATTTTACAATTGTGCGTAATTGTCAACCAAAATTATTGTGAAACTTCTAATGTAGCTATAAACTTTTGAATAAAGGTGCTAAGTATATTATGAAGTGTAAATACGTTGCCCCTGTTGTCAGCTGTCATATGCTAATTGTTCTCAAGTAGATACAACCTTCACCCTGCTGTCAAAAGTTCAACACCCTTAAAGAAGCCCCAAATTTAATAAAATACAAGATTTTATTGTATGTCTGATTATACCACCCATAAGACAAAATATTAACATACTTGAGACACGTATATAATAAATATACCAGCCATGTTATATAGCTTATTACCATACAATGTTATAGAAGAGGTGACTGACCAGATACATCATATATTATTTGCCATTTAAATATGAGCTCTGTATTAGTATTGCTTACTTGTGATTGAAGATCAAAATACTTTGGATAATTTTGTTTGAGAATATGGATAAGATTAAATTATGATAGGCAGTTTATTAAGACATGGCTTTGAGTATGAATGGAGTATTTATTTTGGCCAATTATCTCATTCAATTCTTAGTATGGGCCACATTGTTGGTACAAACAATTTTTATTAGAACTGACTCTTTAAGATAAGAAATATGTAGAACACTGGCTGTTGCTCGTGAGTTTTTATGAGTTTTTATTAGCCTGTTCTCGCTAAATCTCTAAATATCTTCTAGACGGTTTATAGTTACTGTGCCGCCCCCGTGGGTCGTAGCGTGATGTTATATAGCTTATAGCTTTCCTCGATAAATAGGCTATTTAACACTACAATAAATATTAAATTGGAATCAGTAGTTCCTGAGATTAGCGCGTTCAACCAAACAATCAAACAAACAGTCAAACTCTTTAGTGTTATAATATTAGTATAGATATGTAAAACAAAGAGACTTTTTAGAGATTGAAGGATTTCTTTCCAAGTCTTTTTACCAATGTAATGCTAAACCCACCTTAAGCATTTCTTTTATGACAGTAATAATTTATGGATAATATAAATATTTGATTGGTACGAGAATCAAACTCGATGCGTACGAGACGTTATTACTTATGATGTTACGTTGTTCTCACAGACAATTCTTATTTTATTGCCCAACTACGAATTATATTGTAATTCATATTATTTTATTCATAGAGAAAGGCGACATAAGAACTGCCGATGATTACATTAAAGTTATTAGTTTTAAACCTTAATTAATAGACTTACTTTATTTACTGCTCGATATCAATAATTTATATGATGGTTCATGTCGGTTGTAAAGCCTCCGATGACTATGACCCAATGATATTATCATAGAATATCTATTAAAAATTAGGGTAATACTCAAATATGCTTAACATTTACGCAAGTGTATATATAATATAGTAAATAATTTGATTTTGCCTTTCTTTGTGATACCGGCGACGTCAGATGTAAATGAAACTGTAAATGAAACTAAATAAACTGCTATAAAAAGTTAATATCAAAGTATACAAAAGTAACATATATTCTTCATCACACATATAACAAATAATACAAACATCGTGTAGTCAGAAGTATGCATTAGCTGTTAGCATTCATTCTGTCGCTTCGAGTGATTGACCCAAAACAATGCGCTTTTCATGTTTGCATAGGCGGAGTCGACGAACGTCGCTTTGTATCACATCTTTGTACGAACATGTCTTCTTGTGACGTCATCTCCAAAGATTCTGTGACGTCATACTTTTATAAAATTTAGCAAATGCTATTTTATGTCAAAGTGGTCCAGATCTGACGACTATAATTTTATGATGTCATACTCCAAAAAAACAGCAAATATTCTATATCAAATTTGTCTTGATCTGACGAATATTAATTTCTATCACCAGATAAAACTTATCCTATCTCCGTTCTGTATTATAATTTGTTTGTAGAAATATTAGGCCGTAGAAGAGTAATTTAAAGATTTATCAATCACTCCAGCAATCGTCAGTCAATCAGATTAATTGAACAAGATTAGGAATGCGTTTATTGGAGGGTGTTTGGATGTCACTGTGATATCAGTAAGAATGACTTGGTTGTGTATTATTAACAGACATACTGTCGCAATGTCTTAGACTAAATCAGTCTCTTTAATGAAATGGAAATGTACCACAGTCCTACGTATTTTATTCTCCTCGTAAGATGTCCAAAATGCTTGCTTGGTGGAAAGCTATTATCTTGTGAATGGACGTATACAATATCAAGAATACGTACGTACGTTGCTTACACTTAAATGGATGAAATCTTTTGTTTTTTTTGGATCTCTGGATCAATCATAATCCAATGGGAGGCCAAAAGATTATCTTAACTAATATTATAATTAACTGTGAGTTTGTTACGCTTTCATGCCTTAACTACTCGACTGATCATCATGAAATTTGGTATACACGTTGATAGGGGAAGAAAAAGGACATAGGGTACCCAGATAAAATATTTTTCCAAGCTAACGAAGCCGCAGGCAAAATCTAATTATATTACAATGCAATCCAAATATCTTCTAAACATTTTAAATACTACGCATTACTAAAAGTCCTCGTTGGTACGTCACAATTAAGTACGTGGATGAGGGAGTATCGATCAGTGAGCCGCGTAATCCTGTGTTGTCTGTCGACGTCACTGCCCTGTCCGTCAGTGACGTGGGTTCGATATACTTGCAGCATCCAGATAAATAATGTGGCCAGCAATAGATTCAAATAAACTGTTGTACTTTTCCAATTCAGTACGGATTACAGAAGCTTCGAGAGCTTTCTAGTTAAAATGTAACTCTGATTTTTGTGGAGTCCCAGCGTCCTTGAATTCATCGTTAGTGTTTAGTGCTTTTGCACTGCAAGCAGTTACTTACAGTTTTCCAATGTTGAGATAGATTTGCTAGTGACTGATTGCAGACTGAATCCCGATCAAAAGCTAAATTTTCTAGAGACTATATGGACCTCTTATTAGTGGAAGATTGTTATGGCACAATTTCAGCATTGCTATTAAGAATTCACATACATACTCTTATGCGTATTCATTAATCTCAGAAAGGGTAAGCAGAGGCGTAATAAGTATTGCCTGATGTGGTTGTAGGTCCCGTTTACCGATTGACTTTGTTTGGCGTCTCAACTTGAAACTTGAAAACGCCGTGCTTCTACTTTCTTGACAGAAAAACTGAATAAAACTTTATTCTACCAAGAAATTGAACTCCTTACCTAATGCACATCACTCACATTTACAACCGCTGCGCCACCAAGGAAGCCTGATACAAAGATCTATATTATTCGAACATCTAATTTATTTCCTTTGTTATTCTATACAATGTATTTATTTTGTATTTCTGAGCTTATAAGATGGATAATTAATTAACATTAACTACTGATTATTGTTTACCATACACCATACATATGTGTTTGATGTACATATGACCGTACGATTAGGCAGCCAACCAGCTGCATAATTGTTAGGCACAGTAAACATATCAGTGATCGATGTTGTTACGCATTCAATGCTTATAGTGATATGCTTCTGTAGTATGTTGAGCTTTGATCATTTACACCTTAAGAAGAAATATATAATATCAGCCGTATATATAATCAGTTTATTCAGAAGGGGTAAGAGCAGCGATAGCTCAGTGGGGAGACCAACAGACTGTAATGCAGAGGATCTCGGGTTCGAACCCACGTCGCGCACCTCTGACTTTCGCAAGTTATATGACTTTTCGAAATTATGTGCGTATTGATTGACAATTATCGCCTGCTCCGTGCCTCGGAAAGCACGTTAAGCCGTCGGTCCCGGCTGCCATGAACATCTATGGCAGTCGTTATTGGGAGAGTGTCGACACAAAAGATCCCACTGGGTTGAAGTGTCGCCGGTCTGCACTGACTTGCCCCCAGATAAGATAAGATAGAAGGGGTAGCTCATAATCTACCATGCTGTAACAACACGAGTCGACAGATTTGACACATCTTCGAGAACATTATAGAGAACTCTTGGACATGCAGGTTTCCTCACGATGTTCCTACATCGTTGAAGCGAGCGATAATTAAGTATTTAATACGTACATTACTTCTAAAAGCCTGAGGCTTTACATATGATCGAACTTGACACTTTTGAGTGGCAGTCTAACGGTCTCCCACTTATCCTCTTGAGAATATGATGTATTTTTAGACCGGTCGTACTGTGCCCAAATATCTCATAATGCAGATTTCTACTTTTAAATCAGTCCTGTAGTGACTGAGATTAGGACAAATCCCTAAGCTTTCTTGTGACGTCATCAAAGAAATGACGTCTAATGCCATTTTCTTTTAATTTCAAACTGATTAGTAGTCGCCAGCGGCGATTGTGATGAATATGGTAATATCCAATCAGATTCTACATTAGCATTCGTTTATATTTGGTCTACAGCCGTGCCGATCCGTTCCTACCGAAGTAATTTTATCTAATTACCACTTTGTAATTACAACTCAAAGAAAATAATAGGTAGAAGTGTCAAATTAGTTTTCTAGCTTGTTGCTAAGGTAAAGCTAAGCTAAGCTAACCAGTCTTATGTCTAGGGTTGTCAAATATATTGTTAAAAAGAGTATTATACCTGCTATATTTTGCTCTATAACACCGTTTAATAATAATAATGCATACTAAATACTATATTCACTATCTCTGGTATTCAAAGACATAACTAAAACTTTATTTTAATTTAAAATATGTAGATATTAAAAATAAGAAAATAATGCGTTAATATATTTGATACAAACCAGGGACACGCCTATATGTCTTAAGATGACAGTTATATATTACATCCGACTGACGTTTTCTTAGTAGGAAAGCCGAATAACACTTTGTCCGACTCGGTGAAACCTAGACCTCACGCAAAGCAGTCACATTCATTACTACGCCGCACTATGTATTACCATATATCCTGCGCATGTCCAGACCCAGTGTTGCCACAGAAGAATGAACACCTCCACACTATAATTTAAATCAGATTGATTTGTTCTGTTAAAAATACAAATGTATTATTATTTATTAGTCACAGTCATCGTATGTGTGTGATCGTAGGTGGCATAGTGCAAGACTTCGTGCTGTCACTAAGATCCACTAACAGGAAAATCTAAACATAGTCCAGCCCACAAGCCAAATTCGAGACCGCACAACAGTCACATTCACTACCGCTGTAGTAAAATACTTTATTTGTTTTACAAAAGTATGGCAACCCTACGCCGCACTATTACCATATATCGCGGACATCCAGAGTCAGTGTTACCACAAACGAATGACTATCTCCACACTATAATTCAAATCAGATTGATTTGTTCTGTTAAAAATACAACTGTATTATTAGCCACAGTCATCGTATGTGTGTGCTCGTGGGTAGACGTGGGTGACTACGGCTCTCGGTCGGCGACTCCATCATTAAAAACACATTACTTTAACATTATTGATACTACTAGCTTTTGCCCGCGGCTTCGCTCGCGTTAATTTAGAATTTGACAATCAATTCGGGCTGTACTCCGCTTGTAATAATATAATTCAATCATGATTGGAAAGACATGTGGCGCCATCTATTATCATAAGAAAGTTATTGTTGTTTTCCTCGGGAACAGTAATTTTTTTCGGGATGAAAGGCAGCCTATGTCCGTTTCTGTACACCTGACAACGTATATGCAACATTTCAGGATGATCGGTTCAGTGGTTTAGGCGTGAAAAGGTAACAAAGAAAGAAACTCATTTTTGCTTTTATAATATTAGTTAGGATTCTAATAAGATTATACCTATTTATTTTTCGCTTGTGGGTAGTGATATTTAGGCTGATGGAAAACCTCTAATCTTGGATAAAAGCTAGAAAACTGCTGAGATGTCTTCGTGGTTTAAGTAGTCGCCTCGCCATTGCCACCGCTCCGAGTGTTGTGGCGTCAAATCCCACACTGGACAAAAATTTGTGTTCCACACATTTGATCTGTATCGAGTCTTAGTGCTCTTTGTTTCCGTTGATGCATGTTTGTAAAGTCTCTCGGTATATAAAATGCCAAGTACAGGCGTCCCCACCTTAAAAAAAAATAAAACATCCTGTCTAATCGTCCGGATTTCTTACATGAATCCCAGTCACAAGATGAAATCGCTTAATATCTACACCGCTATTACGGTAAAAACATAGAAACGAATATGTTACGTATAACTAATAATACCAAAGAAATTGTATATACAATATTAAGTTAACGTAGATGAGGATGAGAGAAAACTAGATGAGAAAGAAGGCTTGAGCCTTATACTTGAAGCGGTACCTACCGCTTCAAGTATAAGGCTCGTAAATCTACGCCTATATTAACTCAATATATGAATATATGTATTAACTCAATATACAAAATCCATTTCGACAGTACCAATTTCAATACTTTATAACCCTAAAACATCAGCAATGTTTCGACCAACGAAGTGAACGAAATGATCTTTAAACAATCCTTGGTTGGTCGTTAAACATGGTCTGCACAGCAGTAAAACACAGCCTGTGTCTGTGAACAACGAGTTCTAAGGACCCTCACACCACTTCGGCCATCGACGCCACCTATAAAAACATCTCTCCAGGATATTTTTATTTGCAATGGCCAGTTATAGCTAGTCAAACGATGCTATCAACTCGTTTTCATTGCTTTTCGAGAAAGTTTGTTTGATAAAAAAATGTCTTCTTTAAGCTGCAGCGGCACACCGGCGACAAAGACACATTAGGTTTTTAATTATTTAAGGCAATTGACAGGTTAGTTACCTAATCGTATTAGACGAAATTAGGTTGATGTACGAGTTAAACATCTTTTTAATTCTTGTATTTATAATGCTCTGGTGTAATTATTTACTTTTCGTGTAAAGATAGATTTTTCATTTACTAATCAATAAAGTAAAATTGACTGTGGACGTATTTTAAAGTGATATCTATTTTGAGCAATTACGATGGTACGTACCCTGTGTTTTAGACATTTAGTGCATTGCAAATCAGTATCTGTACATCTTTGGCAAATTGGCAGGAAGTATTCCATAGCATTGGTTTATAAGACAAAATAACTATCTATTTAACGGTGACGTAAAATCCTAGTTTGTTCTTGCTGGTAGAATGGTAGTACTTAATAAAATTGTTAACTTCATCCCTACGTTCTAATTAGAAATATTTTCGTATGTGTATCCTGTCTCTTTGTTGAGGCATTTCGCATTATAGCTAGGGTTGTCATGAACACGTTAACACTCGTTTATTAAAAAATATATTACATTATATATTATGGAATGTGTAAATCAAATTATAACGGTAGATTCCTTAGGTAAGGACCTTTTAAATGTGCTAAATAAAAAAATTATAACCGTTGTAAAAAAATCAAAGTTTTTAAAAAAGTACGACCTTTTACAGACCTTTAACTACAGGTGCTTCGCTTATGGCTAATTTTCATTTTTTTCACTATTATTATTTGTGAAGGATTGATTCTTCAAATTACAAACGGTATTTTTTAAAACTGACCTAGTTTTGAAATCGCAGCATTATGTTGCTGTATTTTTTGCACTAAAGAAAATCTTGTAAGTTTGACCAACAACACAACATTATTTTTTTATTTAGGTTATTTGAAAGTTGCTTACCTAAGGAATCTCCCGTTATAACTTGATTCACATATTCTGGGACACCAGTATAAGGTTAACGCGTTAGATGCATAATGCATAGATAGTCTAGGTTATTGTACATACAAATGTGTCTATACATACAAATGTATAAACACGTTTCATCATCTCAGCCGAAAAACGTCCACTGCTGGACATAGGACTCCTCCAAGGTTTTCTATACAGACCGGTCTTGGGCTACCCGCATACTATTGTACACACACATTTGTGTGTATAATAATCCTCTTTGTTAGGTTAATACTAACATGACAGCCATATCCCCAGAGATTTTTTATGCTCAGACGTAGCCAAGCATCCTTTAAACCCGGACACTGCGAGTCAAACCCCGAGAGGTGGCAGCCCTAATGGTAACTAGCGCGGCATCTAGCGAAGGCTAAAGCAAATAAAGGGTTAACTAATCAGTATTTAATTTATATAATAGGCTTATGGGAATTCGTTTGGCCTTTTATTTGTACTAGTTTGATGATAACGGTATGGTGCTTCGACTAGTCATGAGAATGTGTTCTAGAGTAGTTTTACCATGTGGATGATCATGCGGCAACTTTATGTCTTATAAGCAACATGAGGGAGAGCGAGAGAGAGGAATTTACTGGTACAAATTACTTGTTTGTCAAAATATTCGGTGAAAACTTGATCCGTAAATTAAAGTGCACGGATGGCGCAATAAAGTGCTATCGATGCGTGTAATAATGTGTGAAACTTGTAACATTTCTATACAATTGTTATAACACATCCACGTTTTAATATTTTGACACACGTTTGAAATCGACAAGTTGCCTTTGGAATTAAGGCTATTCTTAAGTTAACGACCATAACAGCAGTCAAAGAAAGATCCAACTTTCGAAACTACGTTTGTTGCTAGGCGTCTGATGTAGTTCCTAATATAACTATAGACGGCCAGAATATCCAAAAATATAAATTTGTCCCATTCAAGACTAAAATTAACATAAAATAGAACTAAAGCCAGATTATCTACATTTTAGGAAAGCAAAACCTGTAATTTAATCGAATTAATTATTGTGAGCACAGCATCCGACAACCTAACTGTAACGGACTAAACAAAATCTTTGGCGGACTCATTTCATTATGTGGAAACAACAAAATGTCGGCCTTTAACGAATTTCCGTTTAAAATAATGCAAATAACATGTCTAACCTAAAAAAAGCCTACAATGGAATGTAACATTTAATTAGTCATATCGAAATGCATAATAACCATATAGTCATTCGGTTGTAGTCACACTGTCTCCCACAGACTTCAATGGCGATTGTTCCGCTGTCTCGCATGCACTCGCGGTAATTACGTAGGAGTGAAAGAGACGGGCGGTGTGCAGTGAATCACTGCGCTCGCGCCGCGAACCGTTAACTGTGATTGTAGCGGGTTTAAGTGGTTAGCGCGTAGCGGTTTCTGATGTCGTTTGAAGCTTTTTGTTGGATTTACGGCAACGGGCAACTGTTCCCATTACTATGCATGAAACTGATATACGTCGTTTATAGTTAGATTACTAGCCGACCTTTGCACGCTTTGAGAGTGAGTCAATCCTTGAATAAGCCAGTCCAAGTATAGTGTGCCTTAGTAAACTTGATTTCATTATTAAATAAGGTTGGGTTACAGTTATTACATTTGATAATAGCAATCCGTGTAGTTAATTTATAAATGTTTAAGTAATTATTAGCAAATACCAGTATTATCACTATCATCGGCATCGGTCTGTTTGCGATAATCTCAAAAACTACTGAACGGATTTTCATGCTGTTTTCACCAATATACAGAGTGATTCATGAGGAAGGTTTAGGTGCATAATTTGTTACGGTTTTGTTCTACCCGTGCAAAGCCGGGGCGTGTCGCTAGTTATATTATTATTTAAGTAGATTGGTTATACACTAAACATAACAAATTTTGTGTCTAGCATCATAAAACCTGTCACAAGTTACTCTAAAACATACATTCTTCACGTTATTTTTCAATTAAATCAGTAACCAAATAACTTTAACATAATTAGAGGTCCGAGTCATTGATACGTAACTATCCAACCAAGATTGCCGCCGCTTATAGCTTGTAGATCCACGGTCCCGTTACGGCGTGTCATTCGGCTGTAGTTTTGCTTTTATTTGTTTAGCAAACGGTCAAGCTTACTGGGTCACCATCGAGTTCGGCTGTCGGCTTGTTTCAACACACATTTGTCATGATTATTATAATGAAATGTGTTAAGGAACGAATAAAGTGAGCTCTTCATGTTGTGACGTTTGAAATGTCATTGACATTAGGTCGTTGATGGTTCGTAAGTTAGATGCTGAGCTAGCGTTAGATCTAGGTAATAGATGTTGTTTGTTTTTAATAACGTTGATGTTTATAGTACAAAACTATAACACTCATTTATATACCAGTTTTTCCCGCGGCTTCGCTCGTTCAAATGTAGGTTGCGTCAATATTTTTTCCTCGGCAACAGTACTTTTATTAAATGAAAAGTACCTTTTGTCCTTTTCTGTACCCTTGAAAACGTGTATGTGAATTTCATGATGATCGGTTGCGTGTTTAAGGCGTGAAAGCGTAACAAACAAACAAACTCACATTTGCTTTTTATAATATTAGTTAGGATTACCAAAGGAATGGCTGAAATTCAATGTTCATATTAAATCAGATGTGTTTAGGTTACACGTCATAGAGGGCAAGCCTATTACCATTAATTATATTCTAACTGCCAAGACGTGTTAACTATAAAATTATTTGACTAATAAATCGTAAACTTGAGTGATAGCGGCACACCGGCGACCAAACACAATGGGTTTTCAATGATGTCTGGTATTACAACAATTAACAAGTTAATAACAATATAATATTCTATCACATACACACAGCACCATCTAGCCCAAACTAAGCAGAGCTTGTAGGTACTATAGGTACTAGACAATGGATAAAAATATATTTTTTTTACCTACATTCATATTATTATAGAAACACCCAAACCAAAACAAACATCCATATCCATGCACATAAATGTTTGACTTGTGCTGGAATCGAACCTCAGGCATGGCAGTCGGTTAAACTAACCACTACGCCATCATAGTTATCGTGGTTCAGAAAACAAATTCAGTACTTACTTCACGGTCTTGTGAAAACGCTAATTTTATACATACTGAATACGTCACTAGATTGACTACCGATCTCCATAAAAAAGTTTTGTACTGCTAACACAACGATGTTTTTTATTGGTCCTCAAAGCGCATAGGCCTCGTGTGCTGCCAGTGGCAATAGACTACAACAGTCGCTTCACATAAGGCTGGAATGGTTCTTTGCTAAAAGAAATGTCTGATTAATGCGTCTATAATGTACCTCACTTTCTCTTAAATAAATAATAGGAATAGTTCAATATTACCGGAATACGGTTTCAGGCCGTCAAAGTAGAGACCTCAACATCGCCTCGGCTACTGTGGGGGCGATGTGGAGGCCACTGCTCTTAGACCACACGACTGCTTACCGGTGGAGTGTGGTCATTTTGACGAGCAAAAAAAAAAAAACAAGAATACCAATAAATTGAATTTATTAATGTTATTATTTGTGATGAATCGGAAGCTCTTGCCTATACCATGTCTGTTAACAGTGACCATATCGTTATTTTTTCTGACTCAAAAAGTGCTCTACTGCATTTGGCTCGGCTACCCTCGAGGTTTCGAGGTTCCCCGATAGCCTTAGTTATCCTCAATACCATAAATGAGATACGCAGGACTAAGAAATCAGTAGTTATTCAATGGGTCCCATCTCATATTGGCATTGTGGGTAACGAAAAAGCAGAAGAGTCGGCAAAATTGGCTTGCAGCGAGGGATATAGTTACAGATGTCTACCACTATACACAGACCTCATACACACTATTAATGAAAAGTGCAATGATTTATGGCAAGAATACTTTGATAAGCGATCTCTTATTAAGGGAATATGGTATAAGACCATTCAACCAGAAACCCTACGCTACCCGTGGTTTTTAGAGATGAATGCACACAGAAAACGAATTGTAACGTTGTTGAGACTACGTTCGGGACACATACCATCTAATAAGTTTACACACCTAATGGGAAAGTCGGATACAGACAATTGTCTAGACTGTAACGTTATTGACGACATCCAGCATGTGTTGTGTGAGTGTGTCCGGAACGAGTCTCTTCGACGACAGGTGCTGATTAAGAATTACAACGTTGGGCTGTGCAACAGTGCCTTGGCAGCTCCATTGTCGGATGAAGCCAACATCCTATGTGCAATATATCTTGCGAGTATGTTGTCATGAGGAATCATTTATTTATTTATACTTGTAACAGTCTTAAGATTATATATAAAATTGTTATCTTCTTTATAGGACGACATCGTCAATGTTGACGTGTCCTTTAAATAAAGATAAAAAAAAAAAAAAAATTTGTGATGAAAATATTTTAAAACCGTTTAATTGTTTGAATATAATTGTTAGATGGTTATAGATTGAACATAAATATATTATTATTGCTAACATTTAGTTTGTTAATTTGGAATAAAAAGTATTTGAAGTTTTCATATTGGCTTTTATTAAAGTTTTGCTTGAGTATTTACGTTTAGATACTTAGGTCGTAATTTTTTGTCTCATCGAGCATTTCATTTGGTTATATGAAAATGCGTAGTTGTTACGTATGTTTAAGATAATGCAACTGGTATTTTGGTGTCGAATAAGGGCTCAAATGTGTTGAAATGCATATTTCACAGCCATAACTTAGATTAAAAGTAGTCTACGTCCTATACGTTGATAGGTTGTAGAATTGTACGCACATGTATTATATATATATTCACGCCTGTTTCAGAAAACCTTCAATCACATTTTACGTGATCCCGAAATCATACCCGAGTCCTTATAATCGTTCACAGACATATGCTGCGAGAAACGAGGTTGTCAGTCTAAGTCGTCTTTAGAAAACTCCAGAGGTCCGAACCTAGTTCCAACTCATCGATTCCTATCATATATACTCGTTTTAAAATCAACCTTATTCTAAGTCGAGCAAGGTTCCTTCTTCGGTGTGTCCTCAAGGTTAGTGAGAGAGTTATTGTCCTTTGATCACACAATTCTCATTAATTGTCACCTCATACGATGTTTGATATTCAATTAATTGATGTTTGCATAGAACGTAACACAATACGGAGTAAATTATCACTTGGAGATATGTCTATTTGACTTTAATAGTTATATGTACTAGAATATAGTATTCGGTCTATTCGATTTTCCAGTGACTGCCGATCGTTCATAAGCTTGAGATTTCTCATGAGACTGATGGCCTAGTGGTTTAGGTGGTCGTCGACACGTTACACGGAGCAAATATTGTGTTTTCAACAAATAATTGTTCCAACTCAGGGCGTTCGTTGTTTGAATGTTTGTAAAAATCGCCGCGACACAGGCTTTTCAACTAGTGCGGAGTTGTCACAAAAAATAAGAAAAATAGACATTAATATATATATATATATATATATATATATATATATATATATATATATATATATATATATATTATTTTAGTTACTGGGCATGCGGTCTCTTTTGCAGTTTAGCTTAGACCGTGACTATGTCCGGTAAACGCAATAGGCTCGCCCTCTTCTACGTGGGAACTAAAATGTAGCTAGCAAAATGTGATACCTCTGCTTAGCTTACAGAGAAATACAGTCGTAATGTTATACTGTGTTTATATTATAGTTAGTTAGTTAGTATATTATAGGTAGTTAGTTTGGATATTATAGTTAGTTACTTAGTTCAAGAGAATTCACTCTCGTGGCACGATTTCAGTATCGTAGCAAATGATATAAAGTTTTCTAAGTAGCAACTTTGCTCTATATTACTTGAGTCCAGATTTGTTAATTATCTATTGAGATCCACTCAAGGCTCGATCAAGCTGCTATTCATGGGTACTCCAGATTTAGCGTGCGTTATAGCCTTCTATGTACCTATTTTTCTTATTTTCTAAGAGATTATTATTCGGTGAGTAAGTAGTATCCATTTCATTCAATTATTGAATGTGCACAGAATCAATAAAATATGTCTGTCTGCAATTGAGTAAAGAAATGTTCACTTCGTTTATTAAAGGTATGAAACCAATTTTGTATCAATGGTATTATATATCATAGAATATAAAATAGAACTAGTTGGTTTGGATTTTAACACACCTGCCGCGGTGTTAGTGTTGTCATGGAGTCAAATGTAGGGCAAGCCGCCATTTTGTTTTACTATTGTTAAGCTAGTGTAAACAATCTTGCATTGAAAATAACACATCTGTTGATATATGCAAATATGTATTATTTTTCCTTTAGCGTAGCGTTGCTTAAGCCCTAACTTGTGTGATCAAGGACCGGATAAAGGCGAGTAAAAGGTACTCGAAGTTACAGGCGATCAGAATTGAGGTCCTGTTCGTTAGTTGTTGTGATCACCGATGTTCGTTCCTTATATGGGCTTAATGATTATAAAGTCAACATACCATGTCTTTCATCCTCAGAACGTTTGTAATTTTTCAAGGTTTATCTCCAAAAAATTAGAAAGGAAGTATAATCTCTGTGTCACGAAGTATGAATCAAACATTTTGGAATAAATATACCCAGACTGGGATCAATAATATAAGGACTGCAGCGTTTCTTGCCTCCGTTATGAATAGAGTCTACCATACTCGACGCACATCACTATAACTACGAAATTTCTAAATGTGGAACCTGTAAAAAAGGCCTTATACCAACAGCACAGCGTTTTAGAGCTTTAGTCAAAATAAAACAATTGGAGGTTGTTTACCGACGACCTTTTGTAGAATAGAGAAGTACTGAGGAAACCGAATATTGAAATAGCGTCATGCCAGAAGTTATGTGAACTTTGCCAACTATCAGCGTAATGGGCTAATGCCAGTAATCCTTCTTTCTAAGAAGTATTCCGACCAGTTTACAGAATAATAGCTGGTAATATAATGACGCACCTATGTTATCTCTTTGTTTGTGTGTTCGACTAGTGAACCTTTTTAGTGGCATCTTTATATTCTGTTGGTTATATCAGCTATCAGAATATTTAAGAGTTAGTCATGATAAAACTTCCATTACAAGTAACATTGATCAATTTCATGGGATGTTTATCAGTTATCAAAATATATAAGAGTTAGTCATAATTTATTCATGTATTGGTAACAATATAATCTTACAGTTTTTAGACCAAAGCGCTTACATGTTATAAGTAATTCTAGGTGCATAATACAATAAAAGAACTTAGAAATAAAATAGGTATATTTGGATTTGAAAATAATATAATTTATTACAATTATTTTGTTCATAAGACATGTGTTTGTAATTAAAGAATCTTTATCATAATGGCGTTAATTTTTTCATATATTTTTTTAATTAGGGATAACAAACAACAGTGTATTATACATTACAATATGTTTAGGAGTAAAATGATAGAATTAACAAACACACTGCTCTCGTGAGCAGTGTGTTTACGATAACGATTTTCGGATAATAATAAAACTTTACCGATAATATAGGGATACCTACTGATTTATTGTGTTCGAAACATCGGGTACTGGAAGTTTTGCGTGCTATGAATTATATTTTAATTATATGAAGGATTGTAAGCGGCTGCTAAGTTCTTTGTTCATGGAAAGTCAGAAAGATATCTTAAACGCAGTTGTTCAGGGTGTGATGCTTCTGAAGTCTTTCTCCAGTTAGTTATTCTCTAGTTTAGTGCATTATTCAGTCCATAGTATCAGGGTAAGGTCGAGTGATAATAAAGGCATTCGTTGTTTTCTTTGGGAAGTTTGGTATTTATTTCACTATATGCTTAGCTTAAATTTATTAAAGTTCAATAACAGTAGTGTTATATTTCCAAAATTATGTAATAAAAGTGTTTTAAAATAAACAACGCGACAAAATCCGTATAATTTCAAAGAACTTATTAAATACAAAAATAACGAAAGACATGAAATCTCACGAACATGTTTGCATTTAGCTTACTGAAGACATAAATCAGTCTTTTCCTGACTTTGTTTTATAAGTAGCCTTGCTGCCTTAGTATGCCTAGTAAGTAGCGGGAAAAACGACTTCTTTAATCAATTTGAACTGCCACTTTCCCGTTTATATCTAGACCGGATTTAATGGCTAATTTAGCCACGTTTAGGTCCAAAGGTCTTCTTCCTATAGGCCTAGTAACAGTTCGATGAGAACGGTATAGTTTTTATTACTTTTAAATCAATTGAAGCGTAAAGGTCTCTAAACTAAGATACTTTTTCTTAGTTTACCAGGAATTGAAGAAATTGTTGTTTTTTGTGTTGGTCTTGTACTTTTTGGTTCTGAGAGAGGTAACTTCACTGCTTCTGTGTTTATGTTTTATGTATGGTAACCAGTGATTTGGTAGTAAGGTAACTGGGTAGACATCGATATTAATGGTGGAGATACATAGACATCACGTCATCACGAAAATGATGTGCTTCGGGTTGTTTTCTTGCAATGGGTTATTTTCTTGAATGGCACAAAATAATTATGTGTGATTCATTCATTTATCAGCGCAGGTCGAACTTACAAACGATCAACAAATGAGTCACAGTGAAGACGTTGGATTCAAGCACAACATCTATATCAGTGGGGATTACCAGGGGCAAGACCTATGAACAATGATGGTTGGAATTTTTAGATAATAACTAACGAAACATAATTATTTCAAGTATTTATATTTTTAACCAGAATTTACTTGCGGCTTCGCTTGCTTAAATGTAGGTTAGGTTAGATTAGTGACAGTATTTTTAACAGGATGAAAGGTATCCTATGTCCTGTTCTGTACCCCTGACAACGTGTATGCGAAATTTTATAATGATCGGTTGATTAGTTAAGGCGTGAAAGCGTAACAAACAAACAAACAAACTCACATTGGCATTTATAATATTATGTAGTTAGGATGTCTATGATTTGATTACATATAGCCTTATTCATAAAACATATTTTTAAAGAATGCCTTTCTTTACACAAAAGAGAAAGTAATTGCTCTTTACTTATAATTACAATGGTTTTTTTCAAAGCAAATATGTTATTAGTCACTGTCTGTATCCAAATGCAGTGAAGACAAAGAGTATGCGCTGGCGCAATTAAAGTGTGTGAACAAATATTTGCCGGTATGTCTGCGCGTAGAGATAACGATGTTTTTATTCATTACGACGGTGAAATGTAATTGATAGCTGTAAGTAAGCAGTATGAGAGTATTTAATATATTTATTTGATGGTTTTCTATCTAGCGAATTATAGAAGTAAAGTTACCTTTGTAGGTATTGCAAGTGGGGAGTTTTTTTAATGAATTGCAGCTCCATAGAAATATTTTGTTTTGATACGACGTCACACAACCTATGCCTTAGATACCTTACCACTCATGTTTAGAACAGTCAAAGTAGTGCTTAGTAAAGCCACGCTTACGGTGAATTAAACATGTTGACTCATAGTTAAACTACAGAAATTTTATTTTGGCTATTGAGTCCCCAGTTTCTGAAAGACAGATCAACACATAAATTAGTTAATCAGACGGTCAAATGTATGTCAACTACAGTGATTGACCTTTCTGAATTGAGACAAGTAGCAAATAGGAAAAATAATTTCTATTAATTTTTACAAATATATTTAAAATAATTGAATTTCGGCAAAACCTCTTATCAGCTGATATAATACCTACTCAAATATTAATACAGTATAAGAAAACTTGAAAGAGAAACAAAAAGAATGTGTAAGTAAATTCTTAATTCATAAATCGCATGTAACTGAATTAGTGCTGCATTCGATTTTGCCATGTCGTAGAATTACTTATTAGAATCCGAGTTGTAATGTTTAAATAAGATCCTAACAAAAACAGATACTATTGGGACTACGCTAAACCCGGGCACCCAAAAAACACCTGTCAGCCAAATAAATCTTCGCATATGATAGAAGATATAGTAACATATAATAAGCTATCCCTATCCATCAGCAGCGCATAGTTTACGAGCACCGAACACGCAATCGTCTCGTTTCATGTCTTCGTTTTGTTTATACATATCACTTATAACATTCCTTACGTGTTTGATGCCACTTTCTCTGCGATATATAAGATGTAGACGTACAACTTACATTCAGTTTTACAAGCATTATTTTCATGGGTATGTTTTGTATTTAATGATGACCTGATTTTACCCGCTACTTGGCTCGCGTAAATGAAGGTTAGTAACTTTTTCTGGATGAAAGGTACCTTATATCCTTTTCTGTTCCCCTGACAAAGTGTATGCGAAATTTGATGATGATCGCTCGAGTAGTTGAGGCCTGAAAGTGTAACAGACAAATAAAATCACTTTCGCATTTATAATATTAGTTCGGATAAAAGTAAAATAAGTGGGAGCTGGAGGATTAGTGGAAGAATAGTACTACTAAGAAGTGCATTGTTTTGTCTCATTTTCGCACATGCAATATGCTTTAGGATACATATAGCCTCAGGTTGTATGTGAGGAAGCCAGACTACACTAGTTATAGTAAAATAAATTGTGGACAGAATCTACCAAATGTTAATTATTTACTTCAAGAACAAGAGATTTACATTTTTAATATTATAAATGCGCACATATTATGTTTTTTTAATGTATTTGTATTTGCCCTACAGTACAATATTAGAATAGTATTTGGCCATTTGTAATAAAGACATCAACGAATCTGTCTCCATTACAAATAAGGCACGTCAATTTGACCTGTAACTATTTACATACCTAATTTGATGGTTTTAGAACATATTTTCCATATACGTTGGACGTTGGTATTGCAAATTTGCAAATATACAAATAAATGGTAAACGTTATTGAACTGTCATTGACTGGTCATGTCAACGTGACATGACGATTTAGTCAACATACGCAAATGACTCGTGTGGTCAACGATTATGGCTATAATTAGAAGATAATTGCTTATTTTCCAAAGCATATTATTGTCACTGTTAAATGTGCGCTTCTGTTGTTGTGTTGAGCTGGTTGGATTATTTGTTCACCATGCCGGCCAAGTTCGTAGAATTCAGACACTGCTTTAAAGGTTACGAAGAACACTAAAGCAACTGGGTTTCCCTACCGTATTTGTTTGGAAGGTGATTCTTTGAGGATAAAACGGCGTTTTCAACGCACCAGCGATATTATGAAACGAGATAACGACGTTTCGAACAACTTTTAAATATTTTATTTTTAACCGACTTCAAAAAAGGAGGAGGTTCTTAATTCGACTTCAGGTTTTGTTTTTTTGTGTGTTACCTCATAACTTTTTTCTAGGTGAATCGATTTTGATGATTCTTTTTTTATTTTTAAATTCAGACACCGACAGACACCGATTCCATTAATAAAATAATTTAATTATTCACAAGAATACGCAATTATTTTTTATCGTTTTAGTGCATTTTTTGTTTTAGAATATTCTGTACTGAAGTCGGTTTTCTTGTTTGTTAAAATTTTTGTTTATGTGTAATTAGTTGTTAAAGGATAAGAAAATATGATTTTGCTTAAGTTTTGTTATAACAGTAAGTGGTATACCGGCTGGAACTTTAAAGAATCACCCTGATACTTTTTAATATACACTTATCCTGGAAACTGTCACAATAGTGTGACAGTGTCCAGAAAAAGGGGGTAGCCTCTGCATGCATTTCAAAAGATGTGCCTTAAAATCGACTTGAATGACGGAGAATAGTTAGTTCTAGCATCTATCTACCTGCCAAGCAACTGCTAATGCTTTGATCGATAATTTTAAAGTAGTAAAAGCCTAAATTATACCAATAATTTGATCGAAGCTATACTGCATGCAGCGCCAAATATGCATCTCTAGTAACTCGTACGCATTTCTGTTTGAATGGCTGCTGCAATTTAAATGGTAGGTAAATAAGTGACGCAGGAGACGCCGCTTTCTGTTCTCATGTTAACACAGTACCTATATACTAGTCGTTAAGGCCAGTAGACTGTGACGATGTTGTACATATATATAATACGGCACGAAAAATGGAAGATTTTCGTTCCTTTGAATTACACGCTTTTTTAATGTTGAGTATTTTAATTCTTTGGGCTAAAAGAAAACACCGTTATGTAAGTTATTATTAACGCATCCAGCAGTAGTCTGTACCACGGGTGGGCATAGGCTATTGTTCAATTGCAGATACAATTTTATCCGGTCTTTTGCATGCAAGTTTTTGTTATAAGTATAAGTTGCTGTGATATTATTATACACACTGTCTTTGTAATAGCAGTAGTTAAGAAGACGTAGCTTTTAAGACTGCATTATAACTTAATGAAGTCAACTGTTCCACGAATTAGCCTTTTGCCGTCTTTATAACAACATATCCCGTTGCTGCTTCAGAGAATTTTTCAACAGAAAAACTATGTTGAAACTTGGCGTAGGTTTTATAACATTTTTCCATATAATAATTAAAGTATTGGAGCAAAGAAAGAAGAAGGAAAGAAAGAAAAATATTTATATTTGTATCTCGTTTACACAATACAATAAAATATAAAGCAAGCTAGATAAGTAATATATAAAATTATGATTATAATTACATCCTCTATATATGGGTTGTTTTTCTTATTATTAGTATCTACTCATTTAGTATTGCTGTTCAAAAAAAGAGCGTACTCCTTTTTAAAAGTCCGGCAACGTATTTGTAACTCTTTTGGTGTTGCGGGTGTCCATGAGCGGCGGTAATCGCTTACCATCAGGCGATCGGTCTGCTCGTTTGCCGCCTATATAAAACAAAATACTATATGTATAATATAAAACTATATAGAACATAGTAGAAAAGCTTGTATGAAACAACCGCCCCCGCCTTCCCAGAAGGTTAAATGAGGCAAGGAACTTTTTTAAAGACAGCAACGCTTTCTAGTTAGTAAAAGCACACAGCTTAACAAAGTTAATATAAAATTTTAAAGTGTACCGTTCAAAGTTGTAGTTAGTAGAGATTTGATGCGACGCGACGCCGTCGTGTGCGGCACATAAACTCGGGAAATATAGTCCTCGCATCAACTAGGTGAACTCCCTAGCCTCCACACACTTGCTATTTGTTAGTGCACTTTATAAACTAATAATTGTAAGGGGTATTTTATGTCCAAACTTGTTGGTTGCCTGGTAGATCTTGGTCTGTTGTATCATAGAGAAGAGGTATGTCTGGATAATTATCCGGAGATACAACCCTGGTATTTCTTTTACGCATAGATATTTTTGCAACCCTGTGGCTCGTCAATTAGCTGGAAAGCAGAAGCAATTAAAAAGCATTGTGTCACCTGCAGCGTTCGAGAAGAAATAAAATGAATTAATAGAAGAAATCAAAATAATTTCTTAAGATAATTAAAAATATTTGTGGTTATTCATACTTTACTTTAAATACTTGAACATATTAACAGAAGTTTTCTTTAACCTATTGAGTAGCAGCGGCACACCGGCAATCAGACGCAATTGGTTTTCAATTAAACCTGGCATTCCAACAATAGACAGGTTAATAGTGCACTTTATAGGATTTTAATCAGCCACCTTTCCATTAGAAGTACAAAAGCCTTTCTTCGACGTGCTATATTTAATTTATAGACATAGAAAACTACACCCATTTACATATTTTCTCACTACTGTCCGTTATAAATACGTATGTAATTTCTGTCTTCCGTAACAAACGCTGTCTGTATGTATTATAGAGGAGGAACATCGAACAATTGTATGATTGTATGTGTGATGCATGACTGTCTCGTGATGTGCCGCAGTCATTTGTCATATCTGTGTCAACTCTCCTTGTGACACACGACAGGGGTAGACAGAAGTCCTATACACACAAAACAGGGTGCTTTGATAAATAATAATTAATATAGGACTTACGTTAAGGAACGTAAAGTGCATTGTCAAAATAAGCAGTGTATCACCAATGATGATGATATACATTATTATGCAATTCTCTAATCTCACTATCGAACTCACTTTGCACGACAGTGATAATAAAAAAGGTAGGTATAAGTGGATTGGTTGTGTACTCATATTTTAAAGTATTCATCTGTCAGCCTCGATGGCGTAGTGGTTAGTGTAACCGACTGCCACGCATGAGGTCGCGGGTTCGATTCCCGCACAAGTCAAACATTTGTGTGCATGAACATGGATGTTTGTCTTGGTCTGGGTGTTTCTATGTATAATATGTATGTATTTACAAAAAAAAAGTATATATGTATGTTTATCCATTGTCTAGTATCCATAGTACAAGCTCTGCTTAGTTTGGGCTAGATGGTGTTGTGTGTATGTGATAGAATAGAATAGAAAAAGGTGCATAATAAAACGTTGCAATTTGTATCTCTCAATTTAATTTTGGCTTCGACTTTTGAGACTTTTAGGAGGTCTTTTCTATTATTTGGATGACCATAATAAGTCCATGTCAATAAGTCCATGCATGATTAGCATGGACGTATTAAAGGCACTACCTGATATCGTTTTTGAAATGATTTAGTCTCAAAAAAATAAACTTATGTCCAGCAGACCGCATCAGCCTAGTTAATTATTGATTGTAGTAATTAGTTTTCAGCAAAGAAAAACATATTTTAATTATTCTTGCGTCTCATAGTGTTGATAATTAAAACGTCGTCAACGCTTTCAAGCGTAGAGTCATTATTTGTTACTTTCGATATTATTAACATATCTGTTCATGAGTAATTGATTCAGTTATCTTTTCACAACATTGTTTTATTACTAATCGACGTAAGGTACCAAACTCACTTTTATAACTGAACTGGATTTTGCCCTCGGCTTCACTCGCGTAAATGTGTGTTAGGTTAGATTAGTAACACTACTTTTTTCTGGATAAAAGGTACCCTACACGTATGTCCTTTTTTGTTCCTCTGACAACATGTATGTATATGCGAAATTTCATGATGGTCGAGTAGATAAGGCGTGAAAGCGTACCAAATAATCTCACATTCGAATTTATAATACTAATCTAGGATTACTATTGGATCGTTAGACCTATTTATGACTATCTCGACTAGCCTACTACCAGTCTACTAACTCCACCTCAGTTGCGCAGTGGTAGTGACTGCAGTACATGAGATATCAGGGTCAATTTCGGTATCGGCTATAGGGCACCAAGGATTTCCTGTCAAAATAATCACAGTCGAGACTGTGCCCGTTAGATGGCAATAGGTTCGTCCACCATTACATGGAACCTAAAACCAGGGTTGGCGAAATGTGAGTGCAAAACACCTTTACCTACCCCTTCAGGGATAGAGACGTGAGGCTATGTATTAAGACTCATTTATTTTATAAACCATCAATTCTACACACAAAGATAATACTAAATCCCAAGAATTGAAACAGAACTTCTGACATTCATCTGTGTGTTGGTAGATATAGTTACATCGACCAATTTATCAACGTACACTGTCCAGGCGACCTTGAACTTTAATCCCTTATAATAAGGGTTGTTTATCAAACATTACTATGTATGTACACATCCACTCAAACTTAGTTGTGTTGATAGAACGTAATGATGTATTTTGTTAGCATTAGTGTTAATATGATTAACTGTTGTTGGTAATATGGGGACTAATATTACATTAATTTGTTTGTATGTTTGTTTGTCTTGGTTTTGTGGTGTAAAGCATAATAATCACTGATTATGATGTTGATATTCGACTGTCAGCTCTCAGCTTTTTCTGTGGGGAAATATCCTCACAGAAAAACTGCTACAGAGAATACTCAGTACCAGCAAGTGATGCAGTACTGAGTAGACAGGCATTCCCTATTACGTGGGCTTAAATGTGACATAGGTACTTCTGCCTCACATTTATTACTATTATTTACATGTACAAAAGCCACAATCTTAACTAATATTAACAAACCTAACTTCTTATAAATAAAACAAAGTAAAAAGGAATGGCACAAAATAAATAGGTACGATTGTAAATAAAAAAAATGGACGACTTAAAAAAATAAAATTTAAAAGGGTGCGGTTTTGACGTCGTGAAATTCCTCAGCATCGCTGTCAATTGGGAAAGTGCCCAGAAAAGTGGCAGTATTGCCACGTTGAATGGCAATGCTAATTCTTTGAGCCAAGAAAAGACCAACCTTCTGGTCACAAACTACCTAACTCTTTGGATAAGTACAATCGTAATTTTATGTTACGTGATGTTGTTTATAAATAAAGTTATTTTATGATCCTAAAGATGACTACGTGACTGACTCATCTGTTAAATTTAATTAGCAATAATCATGTCACAGTGCACATGAATAATGGATGGCGTAGCGGTTTAAGAGGTCATTTCGCTACTGCTATGATGTCGGTTCGAAATTGTGTGTTTTACAAATGGTTTTGCGGAGTCTAGGCGTTCTTCTTTTGTTATTTTAATGTCTGTAAGAAATACAGGCAATATGCCGTGCAGGAGTAGTTAAAAATACATATGACCTTTAGGCATGGGTCTTTTAACGAAAAGAAAATGACAATACTCAAATATATGCTGATGTAAACTCATAATTTCTAATCTCCCTTAAATGTAAAGTAGATGTGTACTACGGTTACATACATATATAGCAGCTATTCAAACCACATTCAAATTTGAAAAGGGCAATCTACATTTACTGAAGTAAATGTAGATTGCCCGTTAAATGTGGTTTCATTTTCTTTTCGTTAAAAGATCCATGCCTAAAGGACATATGTATTTTTAACAATACTGATGCATGGGAAATGCTTATAAAATAAATATTAATATACTCAACAGTGAGCTTCAGCACCGTTCAGTTGATACTTCAGTCATGAGTGTCATTGAATCACTACCTCTGCTGATCACATAATTACTGATAGACGGTCCAATCAGGGCGATTGTCTGTCGATATGTCCAACCATTACTGCTGAACGTTCATGTGGGGAGAGTAGGTTCGACACAAGTTAAGAAATGGTAGGATTTGTCTGAAACATGTTTGAAAGTAATTATGTGAAAAGAGAAAGACTGTGTCGATTTAATAAATAAATTGAAATATTCATTCATAATATGCAAAATTATTTATATATAATTTATTTTATATAACGCGCCTATATGCGGCGAGAGAGTGAGTGGTCGTGATCTTGACTGAAACAAATTCCTGTGGATTGACTCACAACAATTCTTCACTTGTCATTTGTGTTCAAACTCGAACGTCATAAATACTATTATATTATTATTTCATATTTCAATAAAGAATGGATCACCCGTCAATTCTTACTATTACCTCTCTGTGACCACGGCTGCTGATAAGCAACCGAAACATCGGAAAATATATAAATTTAAATAGATAACAATATTATGTTAAAAGTAGTGTATCCACCCCGTTTTAGTACATTTACACATGATTTCTTAAACATAATGTCCCACCGTTTCTTCTATCATGGTGACCATAGTTACAATGCTAAACAATGAGTCGTTTTCCATCCAATTAAGTTTTCGAATGCAACACTACTATCCGATTATATGCTATTAACTATTATTGATATTGTATCTAAGGATGCGTGCATAACTGTTATTTAACCATTCCTTATTGCTATTTAGTTATGCGGTCACTCGCGACAATTGTGTTGTGTTTTCATTAATGTTGTGGCTAATTAATATTTAAACGTGGAATATTTGGTATTATCTTTAAATGTTTCACATTTGAATACTAATTATTATAATTATATTTATAGAGAGCTTAATAATGTGTTAAATATCAAAGGTAGAAACGTATACCTCAACAATATCTGAATAAGTTCTTGGCCAAATATCTATAATAGGTAATATCATCCCTATTAATAAATTGCCCCACTATAGGGCGTGGGCTTCTTCTTCATATGAGAATGGTTAGACCACAGTCCACCACACTAGGCACAGTGCAGGTATGTAGACTTCACACATCTTCAAAAACATTATGTAGAACTCTAAGACATGCAGGTTTCCTCACGATGTTTTTTTTACCGTTAAAGCGAACGATAATTAACTATTTTATGCGCACATGACTTCGAAAAGTGAGAGGCTTTGCCATGTTTTAGGATGGAAATCGAGATCGAGATCCAACGGTATCCCATTAGGTTATTGCTGCTATTGGGTTGCTGGTCAAATACCGATATGCGAAAGATATTCTTTGCAGGTTTGACAACTTTAAATTTAGATGAAACTTAGCACACCATTGGTCTTGGCCTTCGGATCCTCCCATCCCTTCGAATTCATGTGGGTGAAGCCGCGGGCATTATGACCACACGGATGGCGTTGTAGTTTAAATTGTCGGCTCGCCACTGCCACTGCGCCGAGTGTTGTGAGTTCGAATCCGAAACAGGACTATTTGTGTGATCCACAAATCGTTGTGCCGAGGCTGGATGTTCTTTGTGTCCGTTGTTTAAATGTTTGCAAAGTCCCACGCGATGCAAGAAATATTCCTAGTGTCGAGTTGTCTTCTAAAAAAGAAGGAAATAATAATATAATATCAGCCCTGTATTAAACTGTCCCACTGCTGGGCACGGGCCTCTTCTCACTGTGAGAAGGGTTAGGCCATATTCCATAAGCCATATACAAAATATTAATAAATAATAATACTTATACTTATTTATATCAGGTATGATGAATTACACAAATATTTGTGTAGTGCGTTACTGGAATGCTGATTCATGTTGATATTTATATTTTGAGAGACTATATCTAAATAATGCATAACTTTAGTCTTAATTGGATATAAACTTAAGTTAAATTTATAACTTAAATAACAATGAAAGTAAAAGGTTCTACAATCTAATTAGTTCATTCTTGCCTAAATTTAGCCGTAACAGAGACAGCATTTAATTTGTATAAAATCTAAATTCTAGTGTGTAGTTTTGGCATTGTGTATTTATTTAAGTTAATGTTATAGGACTAATGTGCGATGAGCACTAATATACCTATTGGTATCTAAAGCACCTAAGTAACGTAATCCTAACTAATATTATAAATTATGCGAATGTCATTTTGCTTGTTTGTTACGCTTTCACGCCGCGCGCCGTAACTACTGCATTGATCGTCATAATTACGCATAGGTTGTCAGGGGTACAGAATAGAAAATTGGGTACCTTTCATCCAGAGGAAAGAAGCCGCGGGCAAAAACTAGAATTAATAAAAAGTCATGCCGAATGAAAATATCAAATAGGATGCATACTTTGACGTTCATAAGTGTTAATTTGCGACCTAAACGAATAATTTATTTTGACTTTGATATATGCGACTTCAAAGATTCCTGCTGTTTTCCAATTGAATTAGACTTTTGTGGCGACTGGTAATGTTATGCAGCACATTTTTTATAATCGTCTCAAAACAACTAGCAACATCTATTATACAATTTCAGAAACTATACTACCAACACAACACATATTATTTTAATAAAAGAAAAAGAAAACCTTTTTCGTAGGTTGTAGTCCTGTTTATGAGATAATTTTTTTTTACAAAACATTTATTTATTCATAACAAAATGAATTCGTGTTGAACATGCATAAATAAATCATTGTTAACATCAATTGCAAATAATTAAGTAAGTACTAAATTAATATAACTTTATGGATTCTGTGGACATAGCTATATATACAGGGTGTCCCAGAAGTCGACGTCAAGCCGGAATCAGGTAACAGGCTACTTTAATAGCTATCAGAAAAATATAAAAAAAACATCTAAGTTACGTATTTAAAAAATTATAGGCATTTTATAAAAAAAAAAAATATCTACATCCCTGTGACGGTCTTTTTACTCCTGTTACTAGTACCTACTATTAATAACAGGAATGAAAAGACCGTCACAGGGTGTAGATATTTTTGTTTGATTGGCTTGATTACGGCTTGACGTCGACTTCTGGGATATCCTGTATATATGTTTCAAAGCCATTTTCTTATACGACACAGAATTTAGAATGCTACGTAGAATCTGGTTAACAATGAAACATTTATAGTTCGTGCAATGTACAGTGTAACTATTTGAGTGATAATATTGCGGATGTCTTCGGATTATGTTTAATCCATCAAAGGAGATATGCACGGAGTTTATATGTAATTAGATATGTAATCTAACGTAGGTGCTCCTATACGGGACTGAATACTCAAGTGTTATTAGTACTAATATTAATACGTATTAATTAGTGTAATAGTAGGGGAATGTGTAATAGATTAAGACGACACACCTCGCCGCTACCATAGACCAAGAATCACGAGTCCAATCAATGTTCGTGCATGTTTTCATCACAAGGTGCTATTCCCGTCTCGCGGGAAACTTTAGAAATATATAAATAACGGATACAAAAACACCCTAGGCAACTATTTGTAGAAGTCACACATTTTTGTACCGTGTGTACAGGAGCAGTGGCGAGGCTACCATTGAAACCACTACACCATCCGTGCAGTCTCATATTGGTTAAAAACTTACAGTTTAAGTTTAAGTTTACAGTTTGTGGCAATTGTATATATACCATACAAGAATGCACAGGGATTATCCCTAGTATGTGATCCCACTTAATGAGACCTAACATATCCGCCGAAAAAAATATAGCTAAATAAAATCATCGAAGTTACGTGCGTATTAATTAGTTAATTATCGTTCGCCTTAACGGTGAAGGGAAACATCGTGAGGGAACCTGCATGTCTGACAGTTCTCTATAATGTTCTCGAAGATATGGGAAGTCTACCAATCCGCATTAGGCCAGCGTGGTGGTCTATGGCCTAGCCCTTCTCACACTGAGAAGAGGCCCGTGCCCATCAGTGGGACAGTTCAATACAGGGCTGATATTATATTTATTATTTATTTATAGGTTGATACATGATACACGTATCTATTACTAGAAAGGTTAAGACAATAGCTAGAACCATAATATTCAAGAGTTTACCGTGGTAAATAATAAACTGCTACAAAATCTGTAAACCATAGTTTAATATCAACATTTTAATACAACAAGCCTTGCATTTTTATCCCGTATGATTCAAATGAACCATAATATGAATTATACTTTTTAATTTAAACATTCCCGGGCCGGTGTGGCCCCGTCCTACGATCGGATAGACGCTAATTGTTGCTTATTGACGCTCACCAAGCACGGTAATAGGATTGTCAGATTCACCTGTATCAGGGAAAATACCCGGATTACGTACTGGTAAATTATCGGTTTAATTTTTAAGGGATATTTTTTAATTAGAGCTACGTTTGACTGTTGTTTTTAGGAAGGGTTTGGTTTGATTAAACGTGATGATTTGTAATTTTTCTGGTGAATAATTAAATGATAGGGTTTGTTTTCTTTGTTACTAAATGAATTGGAATGCACGACATGATAGTTATGGTGACATCACCATAACTATCATGTCGTGCATTCCAATTCATTTAGTAACAAACGAACCTGATGCCCACATGGGCATCAGGTTCGTTTTTCATATGAAGCATGCATTAAGACAAACGTCATACGTTAGCGGTGCCGCAGTGTAATTAAGCTTGTGTTTTTAAAGCTATAACATTAAATCCTAACTAATATTATAAAAGCGAAAATAAGTTTGTTTTTTTGTTTGTTACCTTTTCACGCCTAAACCACTGAACCGATCATCCTGAAATTTTGCATATACGTTGTCAGGTGTACAGAAGCGGACATAGGCTACCTTTCATCCCGATAAAATTTACTGTTCTCGAGGAAAACAATAATAACGTTCGTATGATAATAGATGGCGCTACGTGTCTTTCGAATCATGATTGAATTATATTATTACAAGCAGAGTACAACCCGAATTGATTGTCAAATTCTAAATCAACGCGAGCGAAGCCGCGGGCAAAAGCTAGTAAATAATAAAATTTATTAAAAAGGCTGTTTTGTCTTACAAAACGTAAATATAATTCTGAAATTATAACCACGATCTTTGTTTTGATTCGGTCTTAGAAGTTTCATAAGTAGTGACATTTGTATAATAAAGTAATAAACAACTTTCTGCAGCACGGCTCGTAAAAAGTAGTTAAAATTACATTTTAATCTTGCCCTTACCTGTTATCATCTGTTATCACCGACCTTGACATTAGCTAGTACATGGTCACAACTGCTACAAGGTCAAGGGCAAACAAAGTCTTACAACTGATGTCTCTTCTTTAGTAGTATATCGTGGTATTTCACAATGCCCATAAATTCTAACAAATATGTATTATTTTGTTACAGGTACGTAATAAATCAACAGTTCATATACGTCCAGTCCACTGCTATGCATACCTTTCATTCAAAGCAAACCAGTGCAACAGCTGTTAGCTTACTTAAAAGCAGTTTTACTCCTGGGAAACCAAAAAATCCGGTAAGGAAACAATTTGTGAATATTCTTACTGGCTTGGAAAACTTATACATTTTGTAATTGTTCATTAAACAAGAAACTCTTATCGAGAAATAATGCGTAGCGGCATCTTTGCTCAGTCTTGAGACTATCTCTAACTCCGTAAATGATAGCAGTATTCTTATATTGTGTAACAACGGTGTACTGGGCTTTCTTAGTATCTAGGAGATGTCATCACGAATTAGACTCTTTTATCTATCCAATCCACACATATACTAAATTATTGTCTAATATTAGCGGATAAAGTAGATAGCCCTGTTGTACGAGAATCGATACATTTCTACGTTCCCGACCAATATATGCGTGGTGTGGGAAGACGACAGCATAGACTCCTGAGCTATCCAGTATGTGGCGCTCTCCACAAGCTGGGAACAGCCCCACGGCTAGAGCAATTCGACTTATTAACGAGTTCCTTCAATAGTCCAGATGCAGACATATTTTTTGACACCCGGAATGTAATATTAAAACATATTTATATTTACCTATGTAAAATGTAATGTCATAGTTCCTAAATAGAGGTTGTTTTTGTTTTTATTTTTTATCTTATTTCCTTTTTGTTATGTTAGTCTAAGATCCTGTTAACATTGTAGTACTATATAATTTATTTTAGTATAGTTAGCACAGATATAAGTGATTTGGTGTACCTATACTGTAAGCTTATATTTTTATGAATAAATATGAATATGAATCTAATACATCTATGTATGTCAAAATAAAATGGTGAATTTATTTATCGATACTTAGAACTATGTATGTGACAAAGTGGACATCAAATTCCTTTGTAATTTATTATATCTATAGCAGAACATACGTGTTAAATATTCCCATCGTACACATATTAGAAATAACTTTTCTACTAAAACATACAACACTTTCAATACCTTATATTCTTAGTAAAAGAGAATTTTAAACCGTGCCTCAGTGTGAGTTGCATTCTAAACAGAGTGCATGACTATCTTAAAACTAACTTGTCAATAGATTTGCATTCGTATTGTGTACATAAAAGAGTTGGTTTTCAATTGCAAATGTTATTGAGAATGCACTTTATGTTAGCGTTTTGAAGTATCGCAGATTTATTGAGTTGTTCACTGGATTTGGTTAGAGGTATTGATGTGTTTCAATTACTTAGTCAAAAGCTTTTTGTTTGTATACTGGAAGATAAAAAATAACAACAGTTTTATTGAGGCAGCTTCATGAAAGTGGAGACGAATGGAGAGATGTTTTGACAAGCATTTGAATTTTGTTGAATATTCGATATTATGATTTTGAACATTCAGTGGAACGCGGACGTCCCAAATACTACGACTGCCCTATGACAGTCAGACTGACTATATTTTAACGAATTACGTTAATACAACTTGTCCTATTAGAAAAAACTAAAGTGCATGAAAGGTTTAGGCCCTAGTCAGCCATGCTGGCTCAGAGTGGATAAATCCACTTTATAAATATAAAGGTTCTTCGGTAACATTATGAAAGAAATGCAGTTTAGCTCACGATTTTTCCCCTCACTGTTAAACCGAGAGTTAACTGTTAAGTGTATTGAGTAGCAGCGGCACATCGACGGCCAACTCCAACAGGTTTTCAATTATGTCTAGCATTTTAACAATGGACAGGTTATTACGCAGATCATTTCGTAGAAGTTAGAGATGGGTGCCGTCGAATCAAATTGGGTAACTCTATGTGCCAGTTCAACAACTGTCTCATAAGTCCATCGCTACTACGATTCTAGTTGCTCAAAAACATAATCCGAAAGAAACTATAGCTTCGAACAAATTCTATCACGTATCATAAGAAAGATCGTAGAGAAAAATATATTTCTCAACAATCTTTCTTGAACAGACGGAACAATGCCAAATATAAAATGTGGGCGCTATTTTATTGTGAGCGCACATGTCAGTTTGAGCTGACGGTGCTGTCAACACATGACAGGCTGCGACTCCAGCTATAAACTTGATGCCTTCTGACGTACGGCATTTGATGTTGTTTACCTTTTTTTCTAGGGTTTATTTTGTTCAATAGTTACTGTTTTGGGTAATGAAAAGTCTATAGGGTATAAAGTTGTGTTTGGGTTTAGCTGCTAGTTTCTTTTGGTTTATAGAATCAGTTGTTATAGTTGATTGACTATAGATTTAAGTCGTCACCTTGTAACCATTAAGTTTATCACAATTATTAGTTATCATAGTTTTTGGTTGAATTAACTGCTCGTATGGCTGCGGTGATTGAGTTGGTTACTTTACTATTGCTTTGAGTGTAGTAGGTTCGATCAACACACTGCAAAAACATGATATCAATCAATCCTAACTAATATACATAGTATATATATAATATACATAGTGTATATAGTAGTATAAATGCGAATGCTAATGTGAGTTTATTTGCTTGTGTCACGCCTTAACTTCTCCACCAGTCATCGTGAAATTTTGCATATAGTTTGTCTGTTCGGTCAAGTACATACCTTTTATCCAGGAAAAAAGTGCTGAACGGTTTTTCCTGGATAAATCGTACCCTAGAGAGATAAAAAATTATTGACTACATCTAGATGAAGAGAGCCGAAGTCGCGGGCAAAATTTTGTCATTGATAATTATTAATTGTAAGTATTCGATAAAGATTGCCAAGTCAAATGCTCAAACCAATAGCTAGTATTCATAGGTACCGTGGCTCATTTAGCTGCAGAATGCTCATACTAACACTGATGATATCAGTAATGCTGTGTCGTTACTGTCTCCGACTCATCTAGACGCGCTGACGACAACTGCAACATTACTTCAATGTTAGACCATTTGGAATTCTAGCCGTTTTAGCAGATCTGGTATTAGGCTATTAACATTCACTCAAGCTTTTGTAAAGAATAGACCACTGCACAAGGTTCTAAAGTGTAATTTAAAATGAGATTCAGATAACATAATAATTATATAGAATACGATAATATAGGATGTACTGTCATAAATATTACAAACCATATTATTATAGCACTTTTATTATGATAGCATACTAAAGCTTTTTTTACATAACATGCAGTATTAACTTTAAGCAGAGCATACACTAACGTTGTGTCTTACATTCGTACAGTAGCCTTATCTTATCTTATGTGGGGGCCAGTCAGTGCAGACCGGCGACACTTCGACCCAGTAGGATCTTTTGTGTCGACACTCTCCCAATAACGACTGCCATAGATGTTCATGGCAGCCGGGACCAATGGCTTAACGTGCTTTCCGAGGCACGGAGCAGGCGATAATTGTCAATCAATACGCACATAATTTCGAAAGGTCATATAACTTCCGAAAGTCAGAGGTGCGCGACGTGGGTTCGAACCCGAGACATTCAGACCCTCTGCATTGCAGTCTGTTGGTCTCCCCACTGAGCTATCGCTGCTCGTCATTACAGTACAGTACAGTAACCTTAAAAATTGTTCAGTATTTTACTTAGTTTAGTGAACCAGATTAAAAAAGAATAAGACACAGTTTCGCATCTATAATATTAGTATGGACGGTTCTTACTAAAATTGTGTTACTTCTTAGAAACTTGTTAGTTTGTTCTTTTATTATATGGCAACAGATTCGGTTGGATTATATGCATAAGTGAGACATTAAGGTTTTATCCAAGATGTTTGTTCAATAATCTACAAAATCTACCTATATTTATCTGAGTTGTTATAAAATATGATTCTCCAAGTTGTCTGATCAATATGATTAATCAACACTGCACTGCTGTAGTCCTCTACCAATTCGCTCCACAACACCTGATCTTTTCACCAGTCGTTAAGAAAAGAATATAATCATTTATGTTAGTAAATTTCATGCTAAATTCAATCCAATATCTATCTCTGAGAATCTACCATCATCATTTACCTCAATCGATTCTCGAAGATTAATCGATTACGTGTAGTTCTAAAACCAGCTCGTAAAATCAGTGTGGTCTTAAAATGGGCCGTGAAATATGTAAAATTGATATCGTTATGGAAATTCCGCGATATTAGAAATACTAGATACTTTAGCTAATACGATATAAAGGTGAGCACACACTAGCAGATATTGTTTAAAATACTTTACTAGTAAAATTTAAAAGTACTTATTTGCTTTAAATAAACTAGTGGGTAATTACGGCTAAATCAATTTCAACCCAACAGACTGTACTTTTGGTCTTGAGATATCGCCAATTATTGAGACATAATAAATTATATTGACTCACGTTTGATTGCACAGATGGCGTAGTGGTTTAAGTGGTCCCCTCGCCGCGGCCACTGCGTCGAATGTTGTGGCTTCGAATCCCACACGGGACAAAAAATTGTGTGATCAACAAATGGTGGTTTTGAGTCTGTGTGACCTTTGTATCCGTTATTTGAACGTTTGTAGAGTCCCTGGCGACACAAGAATTATTAGGAATAATTCTAAAAAAAGACATCTCCTGCACCCTAGTGCAGGAGATGTCTTTTTAAGGAAAAAGAAAAATAAAACAAAGAATAAAAAGTTTACGCGAATGTTATACATTAAAATTAACCTACTGAACACGGATTTTAGCCGCATTTGAAACAGTAAACAGTGTAGTTTAATTTTAATACTTACATAATAAAAATCACAATAATATGCTGGTTCTGGACATAATTACGGTGAGCTAATATGCTTAAAAAATACTGCTATATCCCTACTACCCGTTGATTAGTGCCGATTTCATATGAATGTATACATTTCTTCTGTTAATTATTGATAGCTTTTGGTATAGTAAAGATAACAACGCGCGCGATTCGCAATTTACATTGAGTGTGCCAGCGGTCTTATTTAATCATGATTATCAGTTATATTATTTGAGAAGGCACATTAAGATTTTATGGAACAAGTTTATAAGTTACTTTAATTAAATTATGTTGAATGTATACCTAGTACTTATTATTTAAATATGACAAGTAATTCTACAAATAATAACAACAGAACACAAAACAAAAATGTATGTCATAAATGCCGTTTTTGTAACAATTTGTAAGGCCTGTTGTATTTATAACATTTATATTATATTTATATTTTAATGGAACAGTCGCAAGAGGAAAACCTAGGCGAACGTTTCTCGATCAGATCGGAGGCGTTCTGGACAAAGGCAACGTTAAGAGCACCTTGAACTGACGGGCGTGTATGAGGAATGTGATGAAATTGAATGAAGCCAGAGAAGTGTGTCAGGATCGTAGCAAATAGAAATCCGTAGTCTGCCTACCCCTCTGGGAAACAGACGTGAATCTATGTATGTATGTATTATCAAAATGATCTGACATTCAATTTCAATACAAACAGATTTTTAACAAAATCACGCGGGTCTCTGTCATACATAAAAGTAATTATAAACGTTTTTTATAGTATATAACGTCGCACCACAAACAAGCTGTTTCTAGTGTTAAAAATAAATACAAACATACAAAATGTTGTCTTCATTTCTACACTGGTCTGATATCGCATCAACTCGTCGGAAAATTAATTTCCTGATCAAGAAATCAATAAGAAAACTTAACTTACTTTCTTTTATTCGTTTTGCTTATCAACGAATGAAAAACCATTTAAGGCACATCGTACGTTTTCAATGACCTACTTTAGTGGATGCAACCAATTATAAACTCCGTTAAACTTGTTGGTGAATTTATATCAATAATTTACTTGGCCCTTACATTTTCATGTTATCTGATTAATGTCAGTATGTTTTGAACCATTGAGTTAATAAGTACTATGTCTTAGAGGAGACATCTCAACTAAATTGTTTTTATCATGCGTTAGAACGCATGCTCTCTAATTACGTACATATTAACTCAATGTGTTTAACACACTTTGTTTTCGATATTAGTTAGACATTGGTCCTTTTTTAAAATTTGTATTGATCTTAATTTATATCTATAAATCTAAAGATAAAGTCGTACTGTGAGAATTTACCAATACTCGAAGTATCAATGTGCTATTCGAATGAAATAAATTGAAGTATTCGAATGGACCGGATAAAAATATAATTCATTCGAAAATGGTTGAAGAGCGCATTCAAAAGTTGGTTCGACTACGCTTTTCAACCATTTTCGAATGAATTATTGTTTCATTTTCATTTGCGTTTTTTATTGACTTAAAACTATGCTAGGCCGTCGCGGTCCACAATAAATTAACACTTTAAATTTAGTATATATTAAGGTAATTAGTAAACAGATATTATAATAATTAATTTTACCATCAATATCTGCATGACACACATCAATAAATTAATAATCTATAACCAATAATGGTCCATTGAAGCGACTCAATAAACTGGTGAACATTGGTGTTATGTACCCGCAAGCTATGTGGTTGTCAGCAGAGTAGAGGACCCATTCATACGCCAATTGGTGGTCTGACATGGTATTAATATTAGAACAGTTTAAGCATAAATTTTGAATAATTAATCGATGGCCGAATTAATTTACTTGGAAAAGGTCACTTGCTAATTTATATGAATTGTAAATTGGAATTTATTTTGTAATGAGAGTATTAAAATGGTGAGGGCATAAATGTGTGATCGTTTAAGCACTCCTAGATTGATATAAAAATACTCAGATACTACGTTGTTATACTGGTTAGCTTGAAAGAATTTATAAAGACAATAAAAACATTTATTGTCTTTATAATTTCCGGTGGGTCGTCCAAGGTACCGCTGGAAAGACGAAATAGCTAAAGACCTGAAAGAGATGAATGTGCTCGATTGGTCTGACTTGGCACAAAATAGGAAAGAATGGCGCACTTTAATGTCGGAGGCCAAGATCCACTTTGGATCGCTGAGCCAACGAAGTAAGTAAGTAAGTAAGTAAGTAATAAAAACATTTCTGTCCCAATGGCACAACTGTAGTGAATGTGTCTACTATGCAAGAGGTATCGGGTTCAATAGTCGGCACACGCAAAATGTAATTGCGTTTTTCTGTCAAGAAATTGTCAGTGGCAGAACGAAGTCTGGAACTGTGCCCGATACGCTCGGTATCTATAACGTGGGAGTTATAAAAGGCGGAAGACAGTCGGCAAAATGTGGGTGTAATACAGCTCTGCCTACCTCTTTGGGACACAGGTGTGACACTATGTATGTATTCTTTTTTTTATTGCTATGAAATCGGCAAACAAGCATACCTACCTGATGGTAAGCGGCTACCGCAGCCTATGAACGCTTGCAACACCAGAGGCATTAGTCACGCGTTGCCGATCTCAAGACATTTGTTCTTAAGTCTCATATGCACAGAAATTTCAATAACTACAGTACGATTCAAACCGAAATATAATAGTGCACAATTTGCACACTACCACTTGGCGGTAGAACATGTGGCACTGTGGTGGTACCCACCTAGACGGCTCTTGCAAGAGACCCACCGCCGGTTCAATATGAATGTTTTTCTCGTAATAACCTCGTAATCTATTTCGTTCAAGTTTTATTTTTACCAGTTACGTGGCTTGCATAGTAATTGTAATGACTATTCTAAGTTAAATATTTACGCTATGACTAAGCTTGTATCAATAATGCAAAGTACAAAGTGATTGTAACTTCATTGACCACGATTAGAGTTTATTATTTAATAGTAAATAGCGAATTGTTGATTAATATACCTATTCTATGGCAGTAATATTAAAATTATAGTACCTACTGAGTTTTACTTTTAACCTATTGTTAGGCAGCACGCGGTACACCGGCGGTCAGACACAATTCCACCAAACGACAGGTTAATGAGACAAGGGCTTATTTAATGGATTATACATAACATAATTATTATGTATGTAACAGAAAATAGGTATTAATAAGTGTAGTATGAGCGGTTACGTGGTAAAAAACAAAATGTGAAGGTAGATTTAGAAACATCTACCTTACAAACGGTAGTCTTACATAGTCGCGCCAATATCCTTGTGATGTGACTTTTAAACGTTAACACTTAAAAAATACATGTAAATAGGTAGCATAATGATACTTATACGGTACCCAATTTCTGATACAAAAATCATACAACGCCAAAGTGTTCAAGTGATTATAGAATACTAGCTTTTGCGCGCGGCTCCGCCCGCGTAGTAACTACATCAATAAAAAGTAGCCTATGTACTTCCCCAGGTTTTAAACTATATCTGTACTAAATTTCATCTAAATCGGTTGAGTGGTTTAGCCGTGAAAAGGTAACAGACAGATAGACAGACAGAGTTACTTTCGAATTTATAATATTAGTAAGGATTATTGCAATTAATTATATGGCTGTCTGCCCAATACACTAGGGAATGTGTTAGAGCCACTGAATTTGCCAGTACGTTTCGCGCTCTTCACGTATTACTAGACTATTGTCGTACATATACTAACAATTTTCTCAACACAAATACTGTGATACGCTACGATTGACTGGTAAAACTTACCAGCGACCTTATAGTCTACAGTCACACATACACAGACACCTACGTAACAGAATCCTGAAGACAACCTTCAAAGATAATCTAAAATCGTTCAATATGAATGTTGAACACATAAGGTTTCTCATTCATTTCGCTCAAATCTGACATAATTAAACGTAGATTTTACCTCAAAATGGCGCCGTTTTAATAGAAAATACGTAAAAGATAAAAGCGAAATATTTAAATTAAATGTTTTAAAGAGATTCACGATGAATGTCGAATGCCGTTGAGATGCGATGCTGGTTTGCGGCTGGGATAAGTATTGCATTTTACAGAAATTTTCTGTTCCGCAGTAATTAAATAAAGTGTTTTGTTAAACAGTTTGTTCGTGGAATAATGAGATACCGTAAATATTTTACTGTTGATGGAGTACTTGATTGCTGAGCAAGATTTAAAAGTATTTTTATTTTGTTTTAAGTTTTGTTTAAATTAAGAACAGAATGAGAAACGCTCTCTCACGAGAAATTTACAACCTCGTATGGTAATAAGCTCATCCCCTAATAAGTGGGATCTAAACCCATACTTGCCGATATGTGGGTATACTTTACTTCTACCAACTCTTTCAGAGATGTATAAATAATCGTGAGACTGTACGTATTTGGAATATTATGAAAGTGATTGAACCCGAGATGTGTGTCAGGATCGTAGCAAATGGAAATCCGTAGTCTCTGCCTACCCCTCTGGGAAACGGACGTGAATCATTATACTCGTATACTTACCTACATCTGATAATTAACAATGAAATCCAAGCGCTGCAAATATCTTTATACCACAAGTCTACGTTCAAAATTAGCTTCAGTATATCTACTAAGAATACAGCCCACTTCCCACGGCGTATATAGCTATTTCATAAGAAGATAGCCCACAGTGTCCATCAGAGTACTAATTAGAGCGAATTACTGAGATACTCGGCCACATTATGACTATGACTATGGGTGTATTACGATTACGTCTACGTCTTCCTCGGTTCGCTTAATGCAAGGGCGCTGGGATAGCCGGCGCAATTATACGATGCTGTTGTGTTCAACGACTTGACGGTTTAAGATAAGGTTATAGCTATTCATTTATTACTAGCTCTGCCTTGGGAATAGTACTTTCAGGATGAGAAGCCTAGCCCATGACCTTTTCTGTGTGCTGACAACTTGAATGCGAAATTTCATGATGATCGGTCACACGGTGGACGTAAACCTAGCTAGCACAAAGTAGGTGTTATCCAAGTTTAATGAAAGTTCAATGTCCTATCACGCTGTCAAAATTTTAATAATCATTATTTAATATGATAAATTCGAAAGTAACTCTGTCTATCTGTCACCTTTTCACAGTTAAACCACTCAACCGATTTAGATGAAATTTGGTACAGATATAGTTTAAAACCTGGGGAAGGACATAATATGCTACTATTTATTGATGTAGGTACCACGCGGAAGGAGCCGCGCATATAAGCTGGTTTATAATACTTTTGTCAACACTAAAGTCAACCAAGAATAATTAGCTGGTTACATTACTTTTTAAACTGTATCTACAGCGGTTAAAACCGTTTATCGTCACGAAACTACCACCAGGGTATACATTCTGATAACCCCGTAAGGCTAAACACTTTACAACAATAGTACAAGCAATTTGCACCGTAAATGCATGGGATAGAGCTGATTTTAGCCTGGAGTGTGCTGCAGAAGTATTTGGAAAACAATAGGTGATAAAGCGAGAGGCAAATATGAAGTGTTGAGGTAGACTCAGGAAGTGAAATGAGGTATTTGCTAATTAGCTCATTAATTTCAAGTTATTTGTAATACGGCTATTCAGTGTTAGGCATTAAAAATACAAATAACAGAAATATAGGAGCTCGTCGTTGCCTACTCTTTGGGAATAAAGTCTGAGAGAATGTTGTATTCTAACTACGAATAATAACATTAAAATAAATAAATATATGAGGCATAACCGGTAAAAAAAGAATTATGTATTTAGTATTGTACAAAATTCGCAGATATATGTGAATTATATATATGCAAATTTATATGTACTATGTATAATATTATTAAGTTTTTATTTATTTAGAATAACAACAGTCAAAAACAAGCATTTTTACACGAAATAATTACTAAATCGTGACCAATTACAGTTATCCACTATTACATTTACATGTTTATGAAGGTTACAAAGAACAGACTTTCTTAATTAATACATCTATCTAACAGATGTAAAAACAGTTTTAAAATCTGTGAACTAAATAAACGCTAAATATATGATGACATATATTAATGTATAAAGTAAATATTGTCATTTTTAAGTAGAATAATAATAATAATTTAATAATAATATTTAGTTATTAATACTAATAGTTTCCGACCGCGCCAAGCGAAATGTGCCAAAACAGGCGGTCACAGTTAGGTTGAGAAAATCAACACTTTTTGTTTAATACAAATATAAAATATACATTTACCATAACAATTAATGTCTTTACAATTACTCCGTGTAAAAAACTTAAAATAATTAATATTTTCGCCTACAAAATTACATGAAGCACGAAAAATTCAAAAACGTAAGTGACGTGTTACGTGATTTTTAGATTATAACAGTAGAAATCTATCCTATTTTACAGCTTAAACGAAACATAAATAGTTATATTACAATTTGTCCATCAAAAAATTTTTAAGTTATTGGTTGACAATAAAGATATATATTTATTAAAAAAGCACTTCAAATCCTCCATACAATTTTACTATGGCGGACGCGCGCCGATTTGAATATCGAGCTCTATCATTCAGTCCAACCGCGTCTTAGGGCGGGACTCCACCAAAGCAGAGATGTATGCGATGTGCTGTGCGGGAAGAGATGTTTTTCAGCTCGGGGGACTCCACTAAAGCGGAGATGTGTGCGGTGTGCTGTGTGAGAAGAGATGTTTTTCAGCTCGGGCCGGCTCGGCCGGCGCGCGCGCGGGGCACTGCGGGTTGCTAGCGGGCGAGTGGGGGGAGGGAGACATCGCTCACTGCACGCCGCTCACATCTCTCGTCTCCATTGCGCGTCGTCCGCGCACAGCTCACATCTCCGCTTCCATCGCGCCATACAAATATTACACACCTCCGCACAGCGATCTCCACTGAAGCTGAGCGGAGAGGAGATGTGTCAATAACACAATTCTATTGGTTGTTTAAAAAACATCTCCTCTCCGCTCGTCTCGTCTCCGCTTTGGTGGAGTTCCGGCCTTACGCTCGGCGCAGTCTTGAACTTCAGCTGCGACATACCATTGACATTTAATTAAACAAATAAAACTTCCTAAACAAGCCACATTTATTTAACTCTGTAAAAATGTGAAGCATTTTATTTGATTACTAGCTATTGTTCGCGGCTTCGTTCGCGTAATAATATGTTATGTTAATAAAAGTGCTTTTCTTTTTTTAAATAGGCCTGTTACTCGGTGATAATATAGCTTTCAAATGGTGATAGAGTTTTTTAAATCGGTTGAGTAGTTTTTGAGTTAATCCCTCAACCTCTATAGGTATTAGGTATTAATATTTTTATAAAGAGGAAAGATTTTCTGTTAGTTCGTACAAACATAAAATCTTTCCTCTTACTGTCCTCATTTTTCTTTATTTTTTTTTTGAACCTTTATTTTTGTATTTCGCTTAAGATTTAGTTTATTAAGTTAGTACAAACAATTAGTTTGTGTTCATTATTTGCATGTTGTGTTTGCCTTTAATTATTTGTTACACTTACAATGTATTGCTTGTGTGTCTACAATATATATGTAACGGTGTATACGAATGTTGGCATTCTCAAATAAATAAATAATAATATTAATATAGATAAAATATACCCAAACATATAATAATAACAATATCCTCCAGAACGATTTCGGCCACGGCGGCCTGTCTTAAACGGAGAATGGCCAACTACGCAGAAGTTATCATAGTGCACAAGTGTGTGCGCAAACACAAGTGCACTCTCTGTTCCCTAACTCTCATGATCCGATGGGACGGTAATCCGACACGACCGGAGAGAGATCAGGCGCAGGATCAACGGCTTTACGTGCTTTCCGAGGCACGGGGGTGTCTAACACCGCCAACTTCCTAACTCCGGGCTGCTATTGAGATTTATTAACTGCAAAAACCTAATAACTTTTTGTTGGCCCGACCCGGGATTCGAACCCGAGACCTTATGCACAGTAGTCACATTCACTACCGCTGCGCCACGGAGGCAGTCCAAACATATATAGTCTAATAAAGTGTGTCTAAAGTGGCAGTGCGCTGGCCATATCGCGCGAAGAACCGACAACCGCTGGGGTAAGCGTGTTCTTGAGTGACCTCCGACCAGGTAGGATGACAATCTGCGAAAGACTGCGAATAGGACAATATTTACATAATATTGTCCTATTCAATTAGACTGTTATAAATAGTTTCCTTAGTTTGACTAAACTTAACAATGCAATGAATAGTTAATACAATAATTATTGTTATTGCGTGTTTGGTTATTCATTATTGTGACTCATATATTGTTTTATGAGTTACGAATTCTGCAAACATAGCACAAACAGATAATACCACAATTTATTACCGCTAATTACTGTTGTGCCTATAGATAAATTCTAGTATTATATATAATATAATATAATATAATATTCTACCACGTACACACAACACCATCTAGCCCAAACTAAGCAGAGCTTGTACTATGGGTACTAGACAATGGATAAACATACATATATACATTTTTTTTTTGTAAATACATACATATTATACATAGAAACGACTAACGACTCTATAAACATATTTTTCTTGCTAGTTACTTACTGTAATTTTGTCAAAATAAATGGTAGGTTCCTGTTGTTTTTCTTGCCTTGTAGATCAACAGGCCTCTTCTCCTTGTGAGAAGAGTTAGGCCATAATTTACCAGTCCGTCCCAGTGCGGGTTGGCCGACTTCACACATCAAATATCATCGGGAATACATGCATCACAGAGGACTCTGGAACACGCAGGTTTCCTCACGATTATTTCACCGTTAAACCGACCGAAAACTTAATACGCATATAACTTCCATAATTTAGATGTGATGTGATGACGCCTCTGCGTAGTTCAACGGTCGCTCCACTTATAGCCTATCGCTGTATAACAAGTGAAGTAACAAATAGAGACATTGTATATAAGCCTTTTTAAATAATAATAATAATAATCTATCACATAGGTACACACAATACCATCTAGCGCAAATTAAGCAGAGCTTGTACTATAGGTACTAGATAATGGATAAACATACATAATTATATATAAAAATCAACCAAAACTATGTTTTTGGTTGATTTTTATATATAATTATGTATGTTTATAATATTATACCATTTTGGAACCGCAGTTAGATGCGCCAATTTTTAAAAATATTTGCCTTAGTAGTGTCAATACTTTTTTTTTTCACCACGATGAATGAAAGTGAACTGAATGTTAAAATCTGACATAATTTAAGAAAAACACATAATTTTGGTTGATTTTTGTGAAAAAACTACAGGCATTCTGGGATTTTTAATGATTTTGATGGATAGTAGTGCTACTTACGTTGCCAATACAAAAAAAACACAGAAGTATTTGTAAAATTGTAGCAATGGTACTTAAAAATATAATAAGCGGTGTCTATTTTTTAAGGATATCGTTTTCTTTGTAATGAAAAAAAAATCTATGGATTTTTTTCTTTTTTTCTTCGAGTAGTCATAAGTAGGTCCCGCCTTTTGGTGCCCGCTTATCGTTGAATTTTGGGACACGTATATATAGATTTAATTTCAATAGTTATGGCGATCGTGTATCCAGTAGTTAAATGTCGTACAAGAGTGAGTAACAAGCCCAAACCGCACGTGCTCGAGTGATGGGCTACTCGGTGCGACTGCGGTCCCGCAATTACTCGTACTGTTCCCGGGATTAATTACACTCTGATACGTTTATTGATGAATTATTATTATTAAACCATTATATTTTCACCTTATATATGAGGTTTATTAATGTTATATCATAATAATGCATGTGTGCCTTGAAATGTTGTGCATTTAGTCACATTTTATAGTTTTATTTAGTTACTAGATGTTCCCGCGGTTTCACCCGCGTTTATCGTTACTGCGCCGCCCCCGTGGTTAGCGTGGTGTTCCGTGTACCGTCCGTAAGGAGCCGACCATGACCACGCGTCTAAGCCGCGCGGCATGGTATCTCGCAGAGTTTTCGAATGCACATCATAAATGCGCGCGCAGTAATTAATCATTATTTTGCTGTGTATGTTATTTTAAAACTGCGATATCTCCTAAGATATTCATTGAAAACGAATGATGTAAAGGGCAATTTCGTTTTAAATTAAATACTTGCGATTAATAACGTATTTATTTGGATAAGGATTAATATCATGTGTATAAAAACACCTTCGCAAATAAAGCATTATTTTAGAACAAATTTGGTTAGCATAAAAAAGGTTATAGTGAGCCAACCTTAAAAGATAGACATATGCTGTTGCGGTCTTTTTTTTAGAACTTTTAAAGAGGAACAATTCTGTCATACATGGTTTTTTCGAAACTTTAACTGTTTACGCAGCGCACGCAGCGGAAGCTCTCTAAAGGAAAAAAAACCCTCCGATTTTGAAACATTCTTCATTGGTGCTCCGCTCCTATTGATCTTAGCGTGATGATATATAGCCTATAGCCTTCCTCGATAAATGGGCTATCTAACAATGAAAGAATTTTTCAAATCAGATCAGTAGTTCCTAAGATTAGTGCGTTCAAGCAAACAAACAAACAAACAAACTCTTCAGCTTTATAATATTAGTATAGATGTATAAATTATGTTAAAACTACTGGATCTCCAAATAAATAAATAATATAATTACTGATAGTTACATTACTTGCAGTTGGAAACAGATTTCTAATTAGAATATGTAAAACAATAGAACGTGGTGTTAGGTGAGTTTTATTGATTTTATAAAACACTAGCTATTACCCGCGACTTCTTACTCGCGGAATTTAACAAAAAGTGTTTATTCAGTTCGCAGGGATGCTTTTTTAAAATAAAAGTAGCCTTAATTACCCCTTATAACATCTATCTAAGCTATCTGCCAGTAAAAGTTTCGTCAAAATTGGTCCAGCCGTTTCAGAGATTAGCTGGAACAAACAAACAGACAAAAATGTTAAAATAGTCTTTTTAATATAGCTACTATATTATTATATACCTTCATATGCATTTAGTAAAAAGCTGTTGTTTTGACAATACAAACAGACACTTAAATTTTATTTATTTGTATCGAATGTCATACTTACTATTAGGTAAAGATTCAAAATATTGTTACTCAACTCTACAACTAAATTAGACTAGTGGATTGGCTCTGAGAATATACGAACGAATATATGCATCCACATTGCATGATTGCATAATATGTCTGTCTAGTCGAAACGGAAAATCCAATCATCATTCGGATAATTCTTTAAATCAAACTTGATGAGATCATAGTAAACATAATGCCATTTACTCACACCAGGACTGACTTACTCAGGTCAGATTTGCATAAATACTTACATCAGCATTACCGCAATATCCTATTTCAGAGAAACGTGATTAACAAATCTGGTAAACCTAGTTTGATAGCCACCTTACACTATTTACTCTCTTAACTTGAAAGCTGAAGACCGTTTTAGTTTTCATATCGTAGGTCATTGCACAAATTTCAAAGGAATTTCCTTCCATGAATGCTTAAATAACATCCCAACCACGGTTTTCTCTAGAGGTTATAGCTTACGTTTCTTTAAGATTGGCATAAAAAGGATTCTGCGGCTTGGGCAACGCGCAACTAACACACATGGTATCACAGATCATGGTGTTTATTTATTTATTGGTTTACCAGCAGATATTACACGAAAACATTCATTACAAAATAGTATTATGCTTAATATAAGTGCACAAGTAGGTAAACACCACATGTATATAATTTAGGAAATAACTATTGATAATATTTATTCAAATATCGGGGAAAACAAATTTTACAAAACTTATACATAGTACCTATCTCTAAATAGGACAGTAAATAGTAGATGGTTAATCGATAGTAAGATAATGGACTCTGTTCTTAAATCGTTGTAATGTTATGCCGAATATATCTATCTGTTTACTGTAGTGATTACACATCTTACTTAGCCGTGAAACAGGCGAGTTGGAGTCTAAAACTGACTTTCGAAATTGGTGTTATTTAAATGGTTAGCATAGTATTGGTATTTTTGTGAGCAGAAAAGCTAATTGATCAGCAACTCATGGCCAGCAAACATTTCAAAGGAGCCCTTGCGGAATAAATAAAATATTACTATTTTTGGGTGGGTTTAAGAAGGAACCTAACATAACCTAACCCTCCCGAGACGGAATGCAGTGATTTGAGGCGTATAGGTGCTCGTTATGATATATTTTAGTAAGCATATTTTGCTGCGCAATTAGTATTTTTGCTGATCATTATATTTAATCCCTTTCGAAATTATGTGTTACCATCACGGGCCCTACGCTTGCTTGCTATTTTGGCGATAAAAACATATATAGTGCAAAATCTTAATATTACTGGTGCATTCTATCAAAAGATATACATAGTAAATGTTTTATTTATTTATTTAGCTTTATTTTTCTCTTACAGATATTAAGATTAATCCTAATTATAAAGTGTTCCGCTATTTTTTATTTGTTAGTAATGTTAGTGTGTCTTAGTAGGTATATTAGTATTGTATTAGGTGTTTCGTCCCTTAAAAAGCTCCTCCATACCACTCCAACAGATTCTGTCTTGCGCCTATCTAGTACATAGTACATGATCTGATTTTAATTGAATTGGTTACATTTTATTGATTTCTTATCTAAATATGTAATTTGATAATTTTAGTTTTTATAATTTTTTTTACTCGACACGTTCATACGCCTCCTCAGGCAGATATTGGTGGTACTAATTTAATAATCTTTTTGTAATTATGTAATAACCAAAATGGATTGAGTGAATAAATGATTTGATTTGAGATAATTTATTTATAAGAAATTCAAATATGTACATATAACCACAATACATTAAAAAGAACTTGTACCTAAAATATTATAAAACAGAGAGGATGCACGCGTTTTGATTTTAGATTAAATCAAAAAGCGTGCATCCGTACTAATATTATACATAAATGCGAACGTGAGTTTATTTGTTTGTTACACTTTCGCGGCTTAACTACTCCACCAAGCATCATGCAATTTCGCATACACGTTGTCAGGGAGGGGTACAGAAAAGGACATAGGGTACTTTTCATCCAGAAAAAAGTACTTTTCCCGAGGGATATAACATTGACATAACCCACAATTACGTGCGCAAACTCGCGGGCAAAATCTAGTACCTAGTATATATTTGAAAGTCAGCTGAGAGGTCTTGAAAAATTGCGCTTAAAAATCTCAATTTGTTCTAGTGTTACCAAAAAGAGAATATACGTAAGTAAAGCGCATTCAGCGTATAACACTATAAGTTGGTCCATGTTACTTAATAATTAGGAAGCTACTTCAATTATACGAAACCGAACATCGTACATCTTAAAGTGCTCTTAATTTTCTCGTTGAACGGCAATCCGTTCTAGTATGAACATGAAGTCTCAAAACCGCAGAAACACTTGACAAATCGAGCACTCACCGAGTGTAGCCTCGTCCCGGAATTAGTTCCGTTTTCCCGGAATTTTACGACATTTTACGACACTAGCTTTCTGACTTATGCACATAATAGAGGATTATCTTTAACTTTTACTGTGTGAATTACTCTGTAATTTTAACATCGTATTATTTCCGCGTAATAGTCGCGAGTATATCGTAATATTATATTATAAGTGTCTAAACACACTATGCCGAAGATACGCGACCGAAGTTCCGCGGCATTTTACGTTCCGACCTATTCGGCTGATATGACAGACCCATAAGCGCGGATATTACGCTACTGAAATATAGAAACCGTTCCCGCCGTACTTACGCCCGAGTGAAGTTCGGTTGTACGCCAAAACGTGACGTAATTTCGGCAAATGTGTTGCTACTAATTGAAATACCATCGCAGGCGTAATCACGCCGAAATTCGGTCCGGTATCTTCGACATAGTGTGTTTAGAGACTATATGCGAATGTGACTTATTTTACTTGTTACGCTTTCAGGCCTTAAGTACACGACCGATCATGAAATTTCGCATACAGTTTGTAAGGGGAACAGAAAAGAATCTTATATCTAGAAAAAAATTACTGTAAATCTAACCTAACCTAAGCTAAGCTACACTTACGCGAGCGAAACCGCGAGCAAAAACTAGTATTAACATATTTATTTTAAACATACATTTTACAGAGCACCTTCGAAAAGGTTTCACTGAGGTGTAAAAAATCGACATTTCGATAGCTTTGTCTAGACCTCAGGAGATCTCCTGATGGCAATTATTATTTTAATATACTATACCATTATAGATACATCTACTAATAAATGCCACAAAGTTATCTTAACAAAAATCTACATTTTACAAGAAAGAATTTTTAAACCGGTCTGCATTTTTCCTTCTCCCTACCTTTTCATAGCTTGTACGTGTAGTATAATTATATGCGTAGTTCGCGTGGGTACATGAGGTCCGTCCAAGCCTTTGTGCCCTGTCTGCCCCTCTAATCATCCCTGCGGTTGACCAGAAGCTTCCCAGTTATTGTGATTACTTCTCTCATAGGTGATAGTAGAATGTGACGTCGCATTTCTTGTATGGTTTTTGGTATACAGTATTGAGTATATTTAGTGTATAATACTTGACTGTCTTGCTGATCCAGGCTGAAGTTTGTGGTATATTTGTGGCTGATTTTATGGCCCTGAGTTCGATACATAGGTAATTGTGCTGTATATTTTTGTAAGACATTTTTTACAAATCAGCTAGAAGTCTAGAAATGTATCAGGTTCACGAGAATGGACTTGTCCTTTAAAAACTCTCGATTTTGTAAAATATAATTATCGTAATGTGAGTGTAACCTATTTTACCCATCCCTTCGGGGATATAATACAGATGTAAATCTATGTATGTACATACATATTTGTTGTTACTATTTGTAGACCGTTTCCGACATACACATATATATATAAAATAAAAAGTTCAATCCAACAATAAATATATCGCTACCATACGTATATTTTATTGAAAGTACGCGACCGACGCGAATAAAAGTTAGTGCCGCTTAAAATCCATAACAAAATTCTATTTGTTTAACATGTACAAGTGCAACATGTTATTTACTTAATATTTAACGGTACATTCCATCAAAAAAACCTGCAAGCTTTGAGTCCTTTCTATCTCCAAATTACATACCCAATTTATTTTGTCCAAATCCTTAATTACCATGTCGTCCTGTAATTTCTCTGTTCCTTTAACTAAAAAGCGACCACAAACCTTTATAATTTAAGCCCTCACTATTAAGTTGGCGGGCAGTAGCCTCTAGTCACGGTCGCGGTCTTTGTGGCCAAACTTCAACAGTTTTTGTGGCCCGACGTTCAGAACTTACAAGTGACTTCTTGAGTTTACAGTTTTTGTGTTCGGCTTCTGTCGGGAAAGTTCGGCAGAGGTCGACTTTTTTAGACATTGCGCGGATAGTTTAGTATGTTTGTAATGTTGGAGCAATCGTTTTGTAATCCGTGGTATGTATATGTAGAAACATAAAAGGCGCTACACAAGTTTTAATCTAGTTGGCTTGAAATTGGGATGCGTCCGACCAATCAAATCAGTCAATCAGTCTGGCGGATTCCCCAGCTGCACTAGTGTCTCTACCAATTTGCGATCCTACACCGGGATTTTTACTTTCCGCAACGCTTTAATCCCAGAACAAAGTCGACTACACTAAAAATAAATCTGGTGTTCTACAGCTGTACGTTTAACTCTTTTCTCGTAGTAACTAGAAAAGAGTATTAATAACCTATGAAATACCTTGTTGGTATCACTATACCAACAAGGTATTTCATAGGTCATTAATACTACCTCGTTTGCATAGAGAAATTAGTTGAAGCGTATGCACGATTCTAGGTTACTACATTTGATTCTGGAGCTGCGCAATGGCGTTTCTGAGTAGCGCTATGAAGTCTGGAACAATGTCCAATATACGGCAATAGACTCATCCTCTCATATGCTATACTAGATTTTACCTATGGCTTCGCTCGCGTAAATGTAGGTTACGTTAGGTTAGTACCAGTACTTTTTCTGGATGAAAGATACCCTATGTCTTCTTCTGATCCCCTGACAACGTGTATGAGAAATTCCATGATGATCCGTCAAGTAGTCACATTTCTAATATTAATTAAAAAGCTAATGGAATTTTGACATAATATCAATCAATCCAAAGACATTAAAACTATTACTAGCTGTCTAACTCTTTAAAGCTGTACTACACATATGGTACGTCTAGTTTTTTTGATACCTGGTCATTAAATAACCTGTTAATTATATCCTTGACATTAGGTATATACATAATAGTTATATACCTAACTGGCCATCAAAAATCGTACCTATCACATTTAGACTAACGAATTAACCAGTTTTGTGGGATTCCAATTTTTGATTTAATTGTTCTAATGATTTGTATGATTCTGTGGAGATCAATTGATTTTTCTATCCTACATCCTGATTAGTTCAATACAACAGTTAATTTGATTAATCGACGACCAGAAATAATGGTATTTAATTTGTATTTTTTTTTAATGCTGGCTTAGGAAAGAGCTGCCTCATTTTCTGATTAATGTATTAATTAATTAGCATACATACCTACATATTTCGAAGACATAAAACTTGTATATGCATACTTCACATTCATTTCCTAACAAACATTCATACCTTTATACAAGGGAAAAGGCTCATAGCAAGATTGTAAAAGCTATAGAGGCATTAGCTTGCTCAGCGTCGTCGGTAAATTATAAGCGAAAGTGTTACGAGTAATTGAAAGGATTCTAAAAGTAACCGACGAGAAAATATGGGATGCACAAACGGGATTTCGAAAGGGTATGGGATGTACGGATCAGATCTTTTCCTTACGGAGCATAGCCGAGAAAGTTTTGGCCAAAGGTCAAAAGGTCTATTGCTTTGTTGTTTGGTTCCTATGTACCTAACAGAAGGGAAGCATATTGAAGTCAGCCTGTCTATCGGCCTAAGTAATAGATTTTAGACTTTGTGACGCTAATGAGACGGTTCTGAGAATTTATTATCGGTATCGATAGATATAGAAATCCCTCCAGAAATAACAAATATTAAAAATGTCTATGTACATACTTATACATATAATATGTCACATATAATCATATATTTATGTGCTATAACGATAAAGTGTGGATATGAATATATAATGATAATGGTGTTCTATAATAAACAATATGTCCCTTTCATCCGCAAAGGAAAGAAAGTAGAGAAATTAAAATTCATGAAAAGAGCGAGAAATTATATTAAAAACAAGTTTTTCTGAATCGAGCACAAAAACCAACTTTCACTGACACTTGAACTAGTTTCGGTCAGTTAAATTTTATTCAAAGTGACCGGAAAAAGTATAAAAATGATTACTTTGTGAATAAATGTTCGCAAACGAGTCAAGTGCGCTGTAATATTGTGCTAATGGAAAACATTAAAACTATAAATATTTTTATTCTTGAGTGTTCCTTTTCAGAAGAACAGTTAGTGTTGATGTTCTTTGGGAATTGATACACATTTTGTGTTATATAGCTAACGACTATTAGAAAATAACTAACTGCCATAAAGAGGTTTCGAGCTCGATCCTAAGGCACCTCTCACTTTTCGAAATTATTTATTTTATTTTATTTTAAATATTTGGAAAACTTACAGCTATATTAGTATCATAGACAGATTTGATACGAAAAAAGAAGGTCAATTCAAAGTTTTCACAGATAGTAGAATAAACTGTAAATAATAGAAGAAGACATTTAAATAACAAGATAATAGCAAAAAATAGACACACATCTGGTTTTTAGACAAAGAATGAGTTACACAAAATTTTTTTGACTTGGCTATTACTATAAGTAAACAAGTCTATATCAACACTCTGACATGCCGTGTGAAAAAACGCTCGAATTAAAAATGAATTCTGCCTGTAGGTTGTTCTAGCTGTTGGTGTATGTAGTAGCTGTGATTTGCGCAGGAATGCAGATGGCACACGCAGCCCTATTTTGCTCACTAACGTCTATCGACCCATTCGCGATTCTTAAAAGTAATGAGATATCCGCAACTTTTCTTCTTTCCTTTGTATGCGTATTATATAGTTAATGATCGCTCGCTTTAACAGTGAAGGAAGACATCGTAAAGAAACCTGCATGTATAAGAGTTCTCCATAATCTTCTCCAAAGCATTAAAAGTCTGCCACTCCGTCCAGCGCGAAAGACTATGGCTTAATCCTTCTCACGCTGAAAAGAGGCCCTTGGCCTGGTGGGCAAACAGTCAGTTATAAAATAATACATGATATATTGACAGCATTATTGAAATTAAACTACTATATACGGATTTTATCGCGTTGTTTATTTGACACTGTTACAAAATTTTTTTGAAAAACTGTTACACTACTATAATCACTATTAAACTTTACAATTTTTTTAAGCTATTTAAATTATTGAACATTGAGACAACTACCATCTTAGTCTCCCCGTGACCATGGCTGCTGAAAAGCAACCGAAACGTCGGGGAAAGTGTAAAAATAAATCTAAATAGTTTTAATAGTTCAATAATTTAAATAGCTTAAAAAATTTGTAAAGTTTAATAGTGATTATAGTAGTGTAACAGTTTTTCAAAAAAATTTTGTAACAGTGTCAAATAAACAACGCGATAAAATCCGTATATAGTAGTTTAATTTCAATGAATAACATTCGCGTAAACAGAAGACAAAGTTGACAGCATTAATTATATTAGTTTTAAGTACTGATACCAGTGAAGTGATAAAGTATAAAGAGAAGCAGTAATAACTCTACTGCGCTAAATCTGGGTGTAAATCAGAACAGTATAACACGGGCCTATATAGGTTAGAAACAGTAAAAAATCTAGTTCACGAAACTACATTAGGTACTTCTGCACGAGAGCACAATATGGAGTTGACATACAATTGAATTTTTGCAGCTGATAGTTTTGGAACCAAAATATTGAAAAAAGTTACTACTCCATACTAAATACACGCCATGTTTATTAGTTACTATACATACTGTGACACCTCTTACCCAGAAAGGTAGGCAGAGATTGTGGTCCACCTGCTACGGATCCTGTCTTACGTATCCTTCATTTCATCGAGTCTAGTCACATTCCTCATGTATGCTCGACTGTTCAGGGTCCTCTTAACCGACAAGTTACTAACATGTACATACATATATGACATATCTCAGTTGTTTGCGAGGCTTGCCGCAAAATACGACATTTTAATATGATCTTTAATTTCCATCCCAAGAGTAATCCTTCTTTTATACTGCTCTCATCTCAAAAAAGAAATTAACTCAGGAAAGTAAAGTATCTAACTTAATTACTGTGTCCATCTGGTGAGGCACTAAGCGCAGTAAAGTATATGTCTGACTGCAAGCGGGCAACGAGATAGAGCTATCCTTACTAATATTATAAATGCGAAAATGAGTTTGTTTGTTTGTTTGTTAGGCTTTCACGCCTTAACTACTCTACCGATCAACATGAAATTTTGCATACACGTTGTCAGGGGTACAGAATAGGACATAGGGTACCTTTTATCCAGAAAAAAGAACTGTTGCAAACCTAACCTATATTTAAGCGAGTAAAGTCGCGGATGAAAACTAGTACGATATAAATTGAGTGTGACGAGCGCCGAGTGCCTTACTTTTTAATGCTAATCTTGTTCCAGTAGTGGCGCAATGGTTTGATATATTGACAAAATTATATTTGTCTTTTATTTAAATCGTAATCCAATAGAAATAACGCGTGAGTTGTTATTGAAATAATGGATAACTAGAATGCCAAATTTGGCTTGTCTATTTTCACCACATAATATGGCATTCGTTTAGGTCATATTGCAAAAGTCACTGTATGCGTCGAGTATTGTAGACTAACTGTTACCTGCGACTTCGTCCGCGTAGATTTTAACTAAAAAGTGTTTGTCTCCGCAGAAACCTATTTTTTTTCTAAAATCAAAATAGCCTAAGTTACTCATTATAACATCAGCTATCTGCCAGTGAAAGTCCCGTCAAAATCAGTTCAGCCGTTTCGGAGATTAGCCGGAACAAACAGACAGACAGACAGACAAAAATTTTAAAAATAGATGTTTTTGTATAGGCACCTTATATACCTTCATATGCATTAGATAAAAAGTTGTTATTTTGACATTACAAACAGACACTTCAATTTTATTTATTTGTATAGATGTATAGATTTCATCCCTACGAGTGACAAAAGTTTCTTTGATACTACAGATAATTATGCCAATTCTATATTTCTTCTGTGGCCGCTGTTTCAATTATTCTATTGGCACATCAAATGACGGTACAGCGTGATTGGTCTATATGAAAAATCTGTATAGATTTGGTACACCCTCTTATCGGCCATTATTTTTCTTTTTCTTTTTTATTTTTTTATTTTGCTCGTCAAAATGACCACATTCCACCTGATGGTAAGCAGTCGTGTGGTCTAAGAGCAGTGGCCTCCACATCGCCCCCACAGTAGCCGAGGCGATGTTGAGGTCTCTACTTTGACGGCCTGAGAACATGCTTTTTCACGCCCCGCTTAAAGAACCCAGGATTGAAGGAAGAAGGAAACACGTGCCTTGGCAGAGAATTCCATGCCTTGGTCGTTCGGCAGAGGTATGAGGACCCAAACTTTTTGGTACGCGCTCTAATCGACTCTAACGTGTAAGGATGGCATCTGAGCCCAGCACGCGTTGTTCTGGAGAGGATAGGGGAGGGCGGGATAAGGTGGAATAACTCTTCAGAGCACTCCCCGTGGTATATTCTGTAGAAACATGCCAATGAGGCAATGTCCCTACGAAGTTGCAGAGGTTCCAGTGAACTCGTGACCTCTGGATCTCCGATGATACGGACTGCCCGCCGCTGTAACCGGTCGAGAGCGTCCAGCAAGTACTGCGCGGAGCCATCCCAAAGATGAGAACAGTACTCCACGCAAGGGCGCACTTGTGCCTTATACAATAGGCACAGTTGTCCAGGCGTGAAGAACCGCCTCACCCTGTTCAGAACTCCGAGTTTTCGCGAAGCTTGCTTAATGACGCACTCGATATAGGTTTTCTGATTAAGGGAGCGGCAAAGACCCATACCTAAGATGGAGATGCTGTCACGTATCACCAGTGGAGTGTTTTTCAGAGAAGGGAGGGGAAGGAACGGATACTTTTTTGTTAAGAACGCGCATGCCTGGGTCTTCTTGGCGTTGAACTCGACCAAGTTCTTGGCACCATTTCATTTTTCATTATATTTAAGGCAAGTCGTGACTAATTTCGTTAGAAAGATAAGGACTGAAAAAAAAACGGAACGCCCACGGCCATTTTGACCGATGACCTGAAGAAGGTAACTGGGTTGACTGGATGCGGAAAGCGGCAAACCGGATGTTGTAACTTAAAATGAGAGAGACCTACATATGTCTCGCAGTGGACTGCAAAGGCCTGATACATTATTAAACGTGTTGTTTTTTAAAATAATATCATATCCGTTGTCGCTACCTCTCGCTTACGGTGTGACCAGTGCTTAAGGGTGCGGTATTAGGTGCAGGTGGTCACCATGGCCTTAGATGAACTTGCTTAACTTCTGTAGGCAGTTAGTATAAGTTCTGTATTGATTTAATCAGTTGTTACTTGTTTACCTCTCGAATAACACATGGTGGGTATGCTGCATTTACATATAGGCATAATTATAGCATTAGAAGATTAATCTGAATAATTATGTTTTCGTAGTAAGTGCAAGACTTGGTCTATGCTGTGTCAGCTAGGCGTGCATATTACTAATAAATACCAGTAACTAATAAATGGGCCTTCATAGACTTGATCTGAAGAAATAAACTTGATGATTCGGATGTAGATTGTATGAGGAAAAATAATACAGTACGATCCAAAAATTGCTCCTTAAAGCTTTTTAGACTCTGCGTATTTCGTAAGAGGCATCTAGATTTCTTTCATTTTATTTAAAACTAAATTCCGTCGGTTACTTCGCTCGCGTGATATGTAAATGAAATAGTTTTACTGAAAGATAGATTAGTGAAAGAATTGATAGAATATTTTCAGTTGTTCCAGAGATTACACCCTACAAATAAACAAACCAATGTAACCTCTGTAGTGTTATATATTCATATTGAATACAATTTTAACCGCATTTGGTCCCTTTATTACTTTAAGAACTTAACTTTTGATATTATTAGTATATTCACTGTCATCGAGTTACTTTTAATGGCTACTAAAACACAAAACTCCGATAATAATAATACCAAATATTAAATAATCTTTTTGAATACCGTCATTGTCCAAGTAGGCGAGTTTCCCCTACCGGACTTAACGCCCCTGACCACGGGGCGGCTCGACTCAAATAGTGATTAGGGGCATTAAGGCCCGGTTACACGCACGCCCCGACGTTAAACTTACATTAAGTTAAGAAAAGTTTATCCGTAGCCTACTGGGGTCCGTCGGACTTATTTATAGAGAGCTTTCGATCGGTGTTGGACTCCTTAGTGGTTTGGATGGTTATATCAGTTAAGAAAATGATTATTATTTACGTAAATGAGGGAGGAAGTACAAGCTTTTTATGGCGATTTGGTTAGTCGTCTAACGATGGATTTAGAAAATATTGTGTATCTACGCATAGAACATGACGTCTAGATATCCGCGAAGGGGTTAGGCGATACGGTGAGCCCTAATGTCACCGCCTACCGATTATATTTTAGACTCGGTGATGCTACGGAAAGTGTATATTTATAGAAATTGACAATAATAGAATAATTATATGAAAAATTCACACACACTTGTAACAAGTGTTCATAACATGTATGAATATTTGTTTTGCTCGCAAATCATTTGGTGCAGTCGGCCAAAAATGTGGTCCACCACCCTACGGATCATTTAAACGTCATGAAACAACAAGGTCGATTTTCCCTTGCAGTAATATATATTTTTTGTCTTAGTTTTATTTATTATTGCAATCTGTCTTAAGGACATTCAGCAATATTTATGTTGGTTGAGATGTGGTAGCGTGCGAGATATATGCCCAGTGGCATATTCCCATAATTTTAAAATCAGAGTAAGTCCTGTGGTACTCTTTTCTTTAGTCTGCGTACTCCTGGGAATATATCGTCCATAAGGTGTTGTGCGAGTGTATTTGGATGTTGTTGCAATCTGTCTTTATAGGTTTTAACTTTGTCTTTTATTTCCTCTTTCACAGTTTCGATACCAAGTTCGCGGTGGAGTCTCTCATTGATACCATGGTGCATTCACTATCATTCTCAATACTTTTGACTGAAATCTTTGTAAAATTTCCAGATTTGAGTTGGCGGCTGAACGCCACAGTTGAATACCGTATGAACATATTGGTTTTATAATACATTTATACAATACAATCTTATTGTCTATTGAGAGTTGACTGTTTCTGTTAATTAACCAGTAATATTATGTCAGTCACCATTGCTCTCTTTATCATATTTACGTCATGCCATATTGTGTCAAGTTTGAATTATCACAGTGAACAACAACTAACCTCCTTGTTTAAGCTTTACTCATAAAACACACTCCGTTAGAAAAGTCAACCTTAGCAGTAATGAGATCTCACAGAAACTTTTGTCAAAACTGGTCAAACCACTTTCTTGGCCGACCGTATATTGGTACTCGTATTTTCCACACGTGTTTGACAAGACCTAATGTGGCATTTCATTAAAATACAATACATTTCGAGGTGACACATGTTAAAGACTTTTTGTATAGAAAATTCAAGAAAATTATATACCTAAATCAACTTGCAGCTAAATTGACGTTTATAGATGTCAATATTCCGAGCAAACTTGACAGGTGATATAAATGTTCGCATGAGCCTCCTTTGTGACGTTACAGGTAAATACATTAGGAATTTATACGTAGCTCTTCGAGAAAAGGAGGAAACGCGAAGGAAAATTGCGTGTTTCCTTTAAAACATGCTTTGTGAAGCAGTTATACGCGGTCGTCTAAATCAATACTTTTCTCTTGTTTAGTGGACGAAGGTTACGATAATATATGAGTGTACTCGATATACTTACTTACATATTCGTTCGTAGCCGTCAGGTTGAATCGCCGAAAGTGTACAGGAGCTAGTCAAAATACACTGGGTGTCCGTGGTATGCTGGATATTGTTTGAAGTACTAGCAATTCTATTAGAAGAACGAAAGGATGCAATTGCAACCTCACAAAATCGAAATCATGAACATTTTTGTTAGTAGACGTACGGCGGATACCAAAGTCTCAATCCTTGTATTATTGTCAATATGTTGTACTCTTTGAATATAATTTTACATACATAGGGTCACGCACATTTCGGCAGCTATGGTTTAGGTCACATGTAAAATGCCTATTGCCGATTACCGGCCTCAGTTCCAGTGTCTGTGCTGCCACTGCCTGACTCGGCAGTCGGACCCGAAAACTCAAGAGCAGCAGGCATATTCTCTACTGTTGCGCCTTCGAAGAAGCGCTTAAAAGCTCAAAAGCATAGCATATTAACTGAATGCCTGCATTTAATCCTATTTTGAAACCGACATTTAAAACAAATACCATTTGAAATTGACGGATATTACAAAAGTCACAAGCAGTAAAACATGAAGATTATCATCCAAAGGGGAACTCTCGCAATATCTCAGTGCGGTGCATTTCATCAAATTTCAACGTTTGCGCAATAATAAGATTGTATTGTAAACAGCGGCCATTCGTCCCTGTCTGCTCTCAACTCATCTGCTAACTACTTGGCTATTATTCAAAGTTGCGCTTGAGGTAAACGTGCATTGGACAGATATTACAAGTTTACAAGAAAAGTGCTTCGTCATTTTGTGTGCCATTATAATATTTTCTTACAATCGTAAATTCACCGGTCAAAGTTACCAGAATTTAAATATGCAGTTCTTTGAAGTGATGACGTCACCGATTGTCATGTATCGAAGAATATAAACTGTTCTATACATATAATCAAATTATAATTGGTCAATGTCTGTACATAGGAAATATTTAAGAAAATATTGTTAGGGGGTCTTAATAGCTATATAAGCTAATACAATGCAATTATTTTAGAATTATGTGTCTGTCTGTATGCTTGTACGCGCACCACGCTAAAATTACAGTACAAAATTGGATCCGGTTTTCACAGTTGTGTTGCTGGAGATCTAACTTCAAATTTGGGGCATATTGATACAGCGCCTAGATATTGAAATAATGATAGACGAAGTCGCGAGCAATAGTTAGTTTGAAATAAATATTTTTATTGAACTGCTGTGGGAGTTGTCAATTAGTCGATAGCGATGTTGGCAATGAGTTTTTGATGATATGTCTTAACAGTTAATGACTATGTTTACTTGTAAACAATTTTATTGGTACACATTATACTACTTACCTTTTATTTATAACAGTTTCAGTAACCGGTATTGCAATATTGCAATGGATTTTCTTTTTGGTGCCAAATAAAAATGTTTGATTGAAAACGGTGACTGTATAGCCTATGGATGCTTACTACACCAAAGAGAACACTTGTGCATAGCCGACGCCATAAAAACTGTTAGTCATACCTAATAGGCAAATTACACAGATGAATATCTATCTATTCTGTTCCATCAACAAGTCCTTATCTTCGCTTAATATTTATCTAAATTCCAGACATTCATAAGAACCGAATTACTTTTATTTTCTACCAAAGAGGGTATTTTAAACTCAGGTCTATTAAATTTAAGCGCTCGAATAACTTCTACACGTCTGCACGCGAAATTAGTTTATTGCACGAGTTATAAAGCCTGTTTTATATGAAAACGTTCTACATATATTTTTGAAGATTTTTCTTAATAAATACGCTGTGGGTTTTGGTGAAATGACCAAAAATTTGTTTTTTAGCTGGCCGAAAATTTGGCTGTGGTTTATTCATAAAACTTATTCATAGTCGTTTATGATTGTCCTTCTTTGTTTACGATTAAGGTTCTTTTCATAAATGGACAGACTCTAACTACTGGCCAATGAAAAAAGTAGAGCTGCTTACTAAGAAACACGTTATGAATTCTACGCAGATAGCCGGTCTCCTGAAAGACTGGTTATCTGCCTGTATTTTGGACCTTAATAAACTAAACACATACTGGGTTTGAGGAAGAAGAGATTTGGACGTATGTAAGTGGTGCTGTGACCACTATAAAAAGATCTACCTTCGTTGTATAAAAAGGCAACCAATCCATACATATTCCTTCCCATTGTCACTTAACCTTATGATTATAAAGGTAATTTGTCGTGGAAATAATATTGGCACGTAACAGCGCAATATTACGCCATTGTTACGGCTGTTGCTGCAGACGTGAGCCTGTCCGCTGTCAGCTTTGCTTGCCGACCGTAAGCAAATGTTAATTTTGTATCAAATATACTAAACTGGAAGTTTATTGTGGAATAAATGTTTCTCTTGTCTGTTTACAGTTTACATTGACGATGACGTTTCAAAATGGTGTGGATAATTTTAGGATTGTTTATCACTACATATTATAAAACAAAGTCCCCCGCCGCGTCTGTCTATCTGTTCGCTATAAACTCAAAAACTAATGCACGGATTTTCATGCGGTTTTAACCAATAGACTGAGTTATTCGTGAGGAAGGTTTAGGTGTATAATTTGTTAAGATTTTCTACTACCCGTGCGAAGCCGGGGCGTGTCACTAGTTAGATAAATAAATAAAATATTACCTACATGCTTTATTGAAACACGCTCTAAGAAAAAAATTAGAGACAATGACAATCAACAAAAGATGAGCGATAGGTAAATGGGTAAGGAATTTGACTGGCGATCGAGATATCGAGGATTTGAAGCGCATGTGAATTTACTCCTACCACGTAGGCATTATAGCTTTGCTGGTAAGACTACTAGTAATACTAGTAAATTGCGTCGGTAGTCCAATGGATAAAGCATTGATTGGACTTGCGATCGAGAGGCCGCGAGTTCGAATCTCACCCATTACACTACTGACGTGAACCCACTCCCAGCACAAGCATTGCAGCTTAGCTGGAGGGTTAACAAGAATACTAGTAATTTGAAACCCAAACTGCGAAAATCATAAAAACAAATTACAACTCAAATCGTTAGTAACTATAAAAACAATAAAAAATCTATATTCTATCTAGATTTGAAATTCCTTAGCAAAGATGCGGATTGGACGTGCTCAAAAGAATAGCAGCATAGCCACGTTGAATATGTTTTATTTACACAAATTTTAATATAAAATAGACAGCGTATTTAACACTGCATTAACTGTTCACTTCGCCACTGCTTTCGATCCCTCAAGGGACACTCATAACTCTGAGTGTACATTTATTCATACGTCCCTCAAGGCAATGGTGCTAAAAGATAGAAATAAAATCGTTCTCGTTGTAATTAATCCCATTTTAAAAGCAGTCTATACGATATATTTTGCGTAAACCCTGACTGCTGTGCAGGATGGTGTCGGGTCAGATTCTCGGCTCGCACATACTATCATGTTTTATCTATGTATACTTCATTATCACTACATATTATAAAACAAAATCCTCCTCCGCGCCTGTCTGTCTGTCAGTTCGCGATAAACTCAAAAATTAATAAACGGATTTTCATGAGGTTTTCACCAATAGACAGAATGATTTATGAGGAAGGTTTAGGTATATAATTTGTTAAGGTTTTGTACTACCCGTGCGAAGCCGGGGCGCGTCGCTAGTGTAGAGAGGAAAAGTAGAGTAAAGTAGTAAGTAGTAGTTATAAAGAGGAAAGATTTGATTTATTGTTTGTTTGTTAAGATTTTACTCAAAAACTATTCAACGGATTTTAAAAATTCTTTCACCATTAGAAAGCTATATTATAACCGAGTAACATAGAAAGAAAGAAAGAAAGAAGAAAGGAAAGTAATTTATTAGACATACCAATAAGGCACATAGCATAATTTTTTTTAAAGTACTTTTACTAACATAACTTAACCTACATTTACGCGAGCGAAGCCGCGGGCAAAAGCTAGTGTTATATCATTTTCAATAGCAGAACGTAGTTTCGAAATGTAGGATTAATGCACCTCTGCCTTATATCTGCCTTCTGGGATATAGCTCAGAGACTGTGTACGTTATTAGGAAGATTGAAAGACACAGACGATATTAGTAGAGCGTTTGAGAACGTGCTACCGTCCACCTTTGGGATTAGCCCCATAACACTTCTCCAAGGAATTCTCTTGTAAGCTGCATAGCTTTAAGCAAACTTCTAAGCAATCGTGAAGTAAACCAACTCCCTGAACTATAAAGCCTAACTTGTACGTTTAACTTGAAGGTTTCAACAAGACATGCAAATCTGCAGACCCCCTTGATACTCCTGTAGTTCGCGCAAGTTTGCAAGTTTGAGCCGTGTGGAAGAGACTTTAAAGTTTAAAATACCCTGTGGAGCAGTTATGAGTCTAATATGTGAAGTTTTTAAAAATGTTTCATGTGGGATGTTTATTTGTCTCCAAGGACTTTAAATATTTTGCAGGTGATCATAAGGACTACATAAAATGTATGCGTTTTAAAATGGAAGAAATATTTATGTAGCAGCAAAGTGATGCTAGATACATTGGACTTAAGCATAGCCTGTTTAAAGCCTTACAGACCGTTCAAAATGTAATCATTGTGTTACCAGTGTAAAGACCCAGAGGCTTTAACGACGTTTTGCTGACAGAACATCACCACCTAAAAGAGTTTCAAAACCCAAACTTAGAGGATATGTATTTGAAAATCGCTTCTCTTTTTGTATTCTGTTTTTTTTATTGTGTAGCTATAAAGACCGGTAAAGTTTTAACATATTGAGTCGCAGAGGCACACTGGCTCCTAGACACAATAAGTTTTTTATTATATCTAGCATTCCAACAATTGTCAAGTTAAATATAAGCAACTAAAGTAATATAGATAATTTTTAACAATACACATTACCTAGACCTTGCTTGTCGTACATACTGTGTAATACTGTCTACGGTGCTTGTATAGATTATTAGTCTAGTAATGCTTTGCTAATTGGCGCTGTATGACAGATAATACGCGCGTTTGATGCCCTGGCGGCTGCTAAATGCAGCTGCATATACATATAACATAATATCACAAAATCCAAAGAGAAAATAATCCCGTTCATTACATTCGGCCAAAAGCAAACGTCAATTACAAATGGAGTCAGTAAAGACTAAAGCTTGAAATAAAACCAGAAAGGATGGCTAACTTCGGAACGGAACGTACCCGTTATCGGTATAATACAACCAAAAAGAAGAGCACATCTACTCGCCCGTTGTCGTCGAGTATCGATGGCGTTTTCAATCAACTCGGATTATAACTGGGATGGATATGGAATCGCATTTGTGCATCTCGTTTGGTTTTGTTGTGGAGGTGAGTAGTGAGTACTTACTGCTTCGTTGACGTTCTTTAGTAGACTCAATGGAGAGTTAATGTTTTATGAGATGACTATGATTAATATGTACTTATGTAGGTTAGTCGATGCTTTTAGGGTTCCGTAGCCAAATGGCAAAAAACAGAACCCTTATGGATTCGTCATGTCTGTCTGTCCGTCCGTATGTCACAGCCACTTTTTTTCGAAACTTTAAAAACTATGCTGTTGAAACTTGGTAAGTAGATGTACTCTGTGAACCGCATTAAGATTTTCACACAAAAATAGAAAAAAATACAATAAGTTTTGGGGGACCCCCATACTTAGAATTAAACTCAAAAAATTTTTTTCATCAAACCCATACGTGTGGAGTATCTATGGATAGGTCTTCCAAAATGATATTGAGGTTTCTAATATAATTTTTTTCTAAACTGAATGGTTTGCGCGAGAGACACTTCCAAAGTGGTAAAATGTGCGTCCCCTCCACCTTGTAACTTCTAAAACAAGAGAATGATAAATCTAAAAAAAATATATGATGTACATTACCATGTAAACTTCCACCGAAAATTGGTTTGAACGAGATCTAATAAGTAGTTTTTTTTAATACGTCATAAATCGTAAACCGCAATTTACCTTTCATTCAATCAACTCAAATAAAAAACAACGAACTACAAGAACTTTTATATTATGTTACTTGCTGCTACGGAACCCTTCATGGGCGAGTCCGACTCGCAATTGGCCGCTTTTTTAAGAAAAGGTATAGCTGTTGCCTTTGAATGTAGACTGCACAGATGACGTATTGGTTTAAGTGGTCGCCTCGCCACTACCACCAAGCCGAGTATTGTGGGTTCAATCCCCACACGGGATAAAAATTTGTGTGATTCACAAATTGTTGTTTTGAGTTTGGGCGTTCTTTGTGTCCGTTGTTTAAATGTTTGTATACGCGACACAGGATTTACTCTTAGTGCGAGATATGTCTAAGTATTAAAAAACAAAAAACTGGTGTCCAATGCCGTTTTACAAGTTAACATCTCAGATGCAAACTTTCGCATTGCTTCTTAGTAAGCATTGGCATTTCACACAGAAGCTTAGAGGGCATATATGAATCTCATATATTTCCTTATCCTCACTTGCCTGCTCACTTTATTATTGTTAATACTATAAATGCAAATGTAAATTTGTTTGTTTGTTACGCATTCAAGCCTTAACTACTCGACCAATACTCGTCAAATTTCGCATACACGTTGTCAGCGGTACCGAGAAGGACATAAGGACTTTTCATCCAAGAAAAAGTACTATTCCCAAGCGAGCGAAGCCGTGGGCAAAATCTAGTATAAAATATGTGGGAATCTACCGTCTATCGTCTATAGTTCGTCGTAAATATTATCTATGTATATATTTCTAGAATATGCACTGCGGATATAACTATGTAAAATACTCTTTAGCAGACGATGACATCAGTACCAAGAATCAATAAAGTAAAGAGAATCTATAAATGCCTAAGGTCTTAAAATTCTTATAATATCTCTGAGGTATTAAAAAGTCGTAAAAATAACTAGCTAGGATCATGTAAAACCAGTGATAACTGGATAAAACCGGTGTTATTCCATTTGGCGCGCTTTTGATTAGAGTAGAACTAGGGAATGTAATTATTCTGCTCTGGTTGGATGTTATTTAATTTTGAACTGCCTGCCTTGAGTATTGGATAGTATACCCCAGTCTAATAATTGTGGTGCAACATTGGTCATGTGTCTCATAATATTGCCATAGTAATTATCTGGCATAGAGAATATTATTATTTACTTATGGTTAACCAACATGTTCTCAAAGATATATAAAGTCTGCCTACCCGCACTTCAAGTTTGACTTCGACACTTCAGAACTGTCCCACTGCTGGGCACGGGCCACTGAGAAGAGGCCCGTGCCCAGCTGTGGGACAGTTTAATACAGGGCTGATATTATAATTATACTATAATTAACATTTTGAGTCCTAACCAAGAACTTTGCGTCTTCATTCGTAAATTATGCTGCTGAGCTGCAAGGCAAGTATTAATTAGTATAGTATTAATAAAAAAACATTTACGTTATAGCTTTTATAAATCACAAATATTTTATGAATAATAAACTTAATTCTGACTTACGTACAATATTATCCCAGACGGTAAATTCTGTAAATATTTTAACAAGCAAATTGAAATGGTTTACAATAATATAGTTAAACATTAAAACTTTAATAAATATCTTTCAAGTAAAACTAAAGCTTATTAAATCTTATTCATTTACAAAATTTAGTTAAACAGGCAAGTAAAGAGTAATTAGATAATTATGTTCTAGCGAAAAAGGCTTACGTTAGAAATATATCTGGCGTATCTATAGTTAACAAATAAAATTGAAGTGTCCGTTTGTAATGTCAAAATAACAGATTTTTATTAAATGATATGCATTCAACCTACATAAAAAAAAAACATTTTAAATTTTTTGTCTTTCTATCTCTTTTTTCCGCCTAATCTCTGAAACGGCTGGACCGATTTTGACTTTCACTGGCAGATAGCTGATGTTATAAGGAGTAACTTAGGCTACTTTTATTAAATACATCGCTGACGAAGTCGCGGGTTAGTTTACCTTAAAAATTACTATATTAAAATTACTATTGATGATAAGAATTCACGCTTACGTTTATTGCTAATCGAGGTCCTGCATTCGATGTCATTAAACTGTTGAGTGGCGGCAACACAGTGCCGGTCAGACAATAGATTTTTATGTCTGGCATTCCAACAATTGATAAGTGCTACTAGACTATTCCTGTCAGGAATGTTTTAGTAGCAATACGAAGTCTAGAAGTATTCCTACTTCTATAACTTCTGTTGTTACTAAAATATCAAACTAATTTTACCAGTAACAAAACAACAATCCCGTGTCTTCGCCAACCAAGCCGTTAATCAGTGCGTCTATTCAAAAGCCCTATGACTAACATCATCAGTAATATCAATATTTTCTATCGTATATATTACTTATGTCGCTTAAAGGTCATAGCACACATATCAACTCGGAAAGAGACGTCAACGTATCGCCTTTCGCCTCGCCGTCAAACAGGCGTCAACCTAACTTAACCAAAGCGGATCAGCAGCTCCAGTACGTCGACTCGGCTACGGCTAGGCGACGCCGCGCTTACGCCGCGCTCACTTAAATCATATTAATATGGATATTTTCTCACTTCTTCAATGATCCCTTTTCATCGTTATTTTTTGTTTGAAATCTAACCTACAAATTCAATAAAATATGTCTTGTGAATGACAGCACGTTCGGCAACAGTAGTGCACGGAGAGACGTAAGCGCGGGGACGACGAGCTGTAAGCGCGAGGACTGCAAGCTTGTCCTGAGGCGAGGCGATTACGTTACGATTCCGATTAGTGTGCGTTGCAGTAGGGAGTTTCATACAAAGAATACTGTACGGCTCGAGTTGATACAGTGACGATCCGTCTCAGAGTTGATATGTGTGCTATGACCTTTAAGCGTTCATTGCCACTAGTATCGTTAACAGTTCCATGATGGAACTACTAATGTTTTTTTAATCACTAGTTCCATTTTTAAACGAAACTGAAAATAGAGGAACTAATGTTGAATTTTGTTATCACAAGTTCCATATTATTATTTTGGGCACCTGTGATTTTTTTAATGTATCGACGGAAAAGTGAAGTGAGTTCTGTGGTTGGTTCCAAATAATAACTCGTACTCGGCTCGCACGAACTCCAGCCGGACTCTGCCGAAGCGATAACGCCACATCGCTTGCGCCTCGTTGTCAAATCAGCTTCCATTCTAATGACTTTTCCGACGGGTTTCATAGATATTATATCTATGAAACCCGTTCATAATATTACATCAATATTCTTTAAATCCTGCAAGTCGACGGACGTCACATCTATTTCTGATGTTCTAACTTATTTTCCACAAACGTATACGTCATCATTTGGTATATCGGCTCGTCAATAACAAGACAATACGATGGCTATATATCTAACAAATCGTATAAATCTGTTTCAGGTACGTTGATCGACTGTTTCTCGGGCGACCATGACACTAATTGAAAACGGGACAATCCCTGACACATAGGTAAGAGAAGTAGCGTAAAACCATATATCAAGCTTGCTTCATTATAAACTTATATTTTTGAACAAGTATAGCAAACCCGATATATGGTTTTCAGCAAATAAATTAAAATTCATCCTGTTTCTTAATTTAGGTATTAATCTGAACAAGTATGTCGTGAAGTAAGCTTACTTAAGCATACTGAAAACTTGCTAGTGCTGCTATAACATACTAATTAATATTCTAGTTTTTTGAGTATTTTAGTCAAGCGAGTCATTCATGCTTCAGTGAAGATATCGACACTGGGTGAGCGTAGAAAAGCAATAAAAACACCGGTGGTGATTGTGGAAACTTTATTATTTAAACTACATCAGGTGTGGCATGCCATCACAGGCCGCTGTCTCGATGTAATAATATCCTATAGCACAGTGATAATGCCCGAGGCATGATAACAATTACAAGGAAAATTGTCAGCCTCCTCACATGGCGATCACTTTTGATGATAGGTCTCTCTCATAAATTACAACAGCTATCGATGTTACCTTGTTTGCATCGTAGGGCTCCATGTCGCTTTATATAACTTGTCTGTCGAACTAGTAGGTAGGTGAAGTAAAATGTTGTATTTTACTGCTCATGGTTGCCACTCAAGGACTTCTACGAACAGTGCCCGTTTAATGATCTGTGTTGCTAGTCCATAGGTGCGTAATTTAAAACAAGTTCCATTTTACATACAAAAAGACGCTAATGACATCCTTTTCGATTATAAACTTAGTTTCAGTCTGTTGCAAATATCAATATCACGTAATCTTCAATATTTAAATATTTGCAATCGTCTCCTACTTTTTAACTTCTCTACAACGCTAGGACGCCGGCATCCGAGATTAACCAGACTATTTAAGACGTAAATTTTGTTATGATAGTCTTCTTTTGTTTGGATAGCGTTTTAGTATTTTCGATAACTGGATTGGTTGAGAGGTTAATGTCATCATCATTATGTCAGTGGATGGTACATAATAATTATCTGACTTTTTTATCGGTATAGGACAGTCCTTATTTTAACGTAAAGTGTGGTAACAATAGCAGTACGTCATATAGTTTCATTACACGAGCGATTTGTTTCGAGACGGTTACCTACATTACCTATATACGTAAGTTTTTGTCATCATCATACAGATGCCACGTTGTTCCGCTTCTCACTAAATTGTTTTAGAACAATGCTGTATGTGAAATTGCATGTACAACACTTTTGAAATAGGCACGTTTGGTAATTTATATACATACATAAACTATATCCCAAAAAGGTAGGTAGGTTTATTACGCATATAGGTATAGGTCCCCTGTATTAAGGGTCTATTGCCCCTATTATCTACTGGACGCAGTTCCAGATTCCGTGCTGCAACTAAAAATTGAATCGAACCCAGGACCACATGCGCAGTAGTCGATTTATGTTGATTATAGTATTTGTTTATAATGAAAGGATCGTTTGAGTTTAATATAAACATATATAGCTTATTAATCTCTTATTTGTATTAATATTATCTGATTTTAATTCTCATTATTTAATATTGTTACCTATGATATACAATTTAACATTTGTCACACTTATGAACTAAGAATTTTCGGACAAAGTTCTCGCAATGGCTCGTAGCACTATCTCTCTTTTTGTACGCCACTGTATGAGGCTGAACATGTACGAACTAAACACTATTTGTAATAATATCTTGCATTCAATGTATGTATACCATGTTCAAACAAATAAATGAATTCTTATTCTTATCAGATCTATAGCGTTGGCTATTCGGCGAACTATTAATTCTAACTTATCTCTGAAGTCATCTGACATTTAGAATTTTATTTCATATCTTTTATTTAATTTTATTCCTGAGAATTTTGGAAGTAAATATTTTTAAACACAATAATAATGTGTTTGAAAATGTTTCTTTTCTATCGATACTAAGAACAAGTTACTTATTATAATTAATAATTACTTAATTAATTGTGTAATTAGTCTAACCTTGTCCTCAATAACTCTGGCTCGGGGTAGCGGAGTCATGATAATAAGAGTCACCAACAGTATAGAAATATCTACTTTGTAGCATGTCTATAGTCACGGATCTCTCTCTAAATCTATACTAATATTATAAAGAGTAAAGATTTAATCTTTTGTTTGTTTGTTTCTAAGGATCTAACTGAAAACTACACGAACGATTTAAAAAAAATTATTTCACCATTTCTATATTATGTCCAAGTAACATCTCCAAACTCCATGTTTTATTTACAAAAAAGTACAGTTACACCTAATCTAACATACTTTTATGCGAGTGAAGCCGCGGGCAAATGCTAGAATTACTATAATACTATTCGGGGTTAAAAATATTATTATCGCGTAAGCATACGCTTATTATGCGTAGGCGAGTAAGCTGGTTATAGAATATTATTATCCCATATTCTTCGCGATTGTTTTCCAGTACTAGTCGTTTCGTATATACGCCAATAATGTAGAATTTCATCAGCTTAAGAATGAGTGATATTGACATTTTATTTGAGCCGAGCCGTTGATGCGAACGACTCATCAAAATGTATACGTTTCGAGTATTTGTTACAGACAATTTTGTAATGGATCTTTTAATACGTTTGTCTCTTGTGAACTGAGGAACATGTGTTCTTTGAACCACGCATTTTTACTGGTTAGCAAAATACAAGTATTTGGATATCTGGTCTTCATCATCACTACATATTAAAAAAGAAAGTCCCCCACCGCGTCTGTCTGTCTGTTCGCGATAAACTCTAAGACTAAACTGAAGTTACTGAACGGATTGCATCATATCATGCGGTTTTCACCAATAGACAGAGTGATTCATGAAGAAGGTTTAGGTGTATAATTTGTTAAGGATTTTTCTACCCGTGCAAAGCCAGGGCGGGTCGCTAGTAAACAATTAAATTACTCTAATAAGTAAGTCGTATTCTCTAAAGGTAAAATATACCTTGCAGTGATATGTGTCTAGTCTTTAATACTCTTGAGGATTATACAAATTCTCGGTAATAACACCGAAGTTCAGAATTATGCTCGGTAGATGCCTTACCCCTAATAACGTAGATACGTCTGTCATATTATGCCTTGTTCTATATACTTCAGAATCATATACATAATATGTTACAATGAGTTACAAAAGATCCCATTGGGTCGAAGTATCGCCGGTCTGTACTGACTGACCCACACACACAAGATAAGATAAGATACAATGGGTTAGTTGTACGTATAATGCAAACTACAATGACGAAAGAAGTTCGCAGAAACGATTCTATTTGATATTTACTATGAATCGCGACACGGCTTATTATTGTCAAAGCAAACCTAGAATCCTTGATTTTAAACGATCTTGTTGGACAGATTTATGTTAATTAACATAATATTAGACATGGCGTCTTTCTGTCTCGAATTTTGTCTGACAAAACAAAAAGATAAGTCTTTATACTTGTTCGGCATTGGTTGTGAATTTGAGTTTTTCATTTAGTATTATAATTATGCTATTGTTAAATCAGCTAATATAAAATAATGAAGATTCAGACTCTCAGACTTGTCCAAGGTAACGAATTTTAGCCTTCAAAACCTGCTTTTGTGTTACCTAGACAGCTAGTCGCTTAGTAGTATTAATTGTAAATTATATGTATCTCTTTTAACAATATGATTTCACATTCGAATGGAACATGGTTGTTGAAAATTCAAGGCTTAGCAGAGCAATAGAATGATTTTACACTAGTTGACATTCTCTTTTCGACTATCAAGAGTTCTTACTTAAATGTATTCAAAATACAACGTGTAAAACCATCGTGCTTTTAGAAGCCTGCCTGGAAGTATGGTCTAATGGCCTGGCATATTTTTGTGGATTTGGAACAGAAGCAATAGGCACGGTTTTTCAAATAACCTAGTTCCGATTTCTCCAAAAAATTCCGGCACCGAAAAGTAGTTTCTGTATTGCAGAGAACTAATGTTGAAAGCCTTCAGCAAAATAGACTTGAACGATTTTTGCTACCGCTATTTCTGATGAGACAACAAACCTAAGCTCTCTCTACATATTTAGACCAATGTAGCTAATCGTTTATTAATTATTTAGTTTCTATTAATAAACCCATTAACATGATTAGTTAGAACAAGTTAAATATTAACGCAAAGATCACAATTTAATCTAGAAATTAATTGACTTGTTAGCTATTCACATATATGATTGTTTTATCAATCTATTTTTATTGACCAAGCAAATAAGCTTATGACTTAACGTATATAATTTGTGGTAAAGCAGATATATTCGTACGATAATCCAGTAGTATTAACTCTTTGTACTTGATGCAGACTCAATTGAAAACCTATTCCTTGTTGTCACCTAAGACTCCGGCTGTGCAATGAGCATGGAAAAATACATTCCAACATGTTATGTTTTAAGATAATGTAACAAAGAATCACGCATGGCTTTCGCAAAAGGGGCAGATCTTTTAAAGGGGCAGACCGAGGCATATGACAACTACGCTAATTGATTTTTATATCGATTTAGATTTATAAATTATATTCAAACACTGTTACTGCTGAGAATTTCCAAATAGAAAAAACCAATAGCACCTAACCTGTCCAATCTAAACATCGACTTTAAAACTCATGATCACATGCAAACATGATCACAAACTTATACAACGGGTCCAACGAGTAAATCTTCAACTCAAATGCTAAATGTAAGAACAACTTACAAATGCGGTTTCACAGTCCTAACACATTGCTAGACTCTACTTTGTGTTAATATAACTATGTATTTTCAGTCTAACAGAAAAGGATTCGTACGTTTATTCGTTGGCCTCGATGGCGTAGTGGTTAGTATAACCGACTGCCACGCCTGAGGTCGCGGGTTCGATTCCCGCACAAGTCAAACATTTATGTGCATGAACATGGATGTTTGTCTTGGTCTGGATGTTTCTATGTATAATATGTATGTATTTACAAAAAAAAAGTATATATGTACGTTTATCCATTGTCTATTACCCATAGTACAAGCTCTGCTTAGTTTGGGCTAGATGGTGTTGTGTGTATGTGGTAGAATATTATTATTATTATTAATAATAATAATAATATTGGCCCTGTATTAATCTCTCCCATTGCTGAGTACGGGCCTCTTCTCAGTGTGAGAAGAGTTAGGCTAAAATCGGGTTAGGTTAAGGCATAGTCTACCATGCGGGCCTAGTGCGCATTGGCAGACTTCACATACCTTCGAGAACTTTAGAGAACTCTCAGATACGCAGGTTTCCTCACGATGTTTTCCTTCACCGTTAGAGCTAGCGATATTTAACTATTTAATACGCATATAACTACGAAAAGTCAGAGATGCGTGCCTTGGGATCGATGTTGAAAACGCTGCGTGGCAGCCCAACGGTCTTCCATTAGGCTAACGCTAATATTTTACCATGTAACCTTTGTACTATGTGCTCTATAAATAAATGTAAAAATAGCAAGGATACATCACAATAGTATGGCAGCTAAATAAAAAAACGCTATCACCATTGATGCACACACACTATTGTTTTGGCAGCGATATGGCGTACTGCGGTACGTTAAAATGACGCGCGGCGCGATTGTATTAAAATTCGGATTTGTGTAAATCTGTTATGTTCGATGTGTCAGTATTTACTCAGCTGGCGAGCAAAATGATATTCCCGTTACACGGTAGAAGGAATAATTCTAGTAAATAAATTGAACTCATATGTCTATACGAATATGTCTATACCAATATTTATACTTAAATGCGATTATAAGCCATCTGTTTTGGCTAAAATTCCTAATTGATTTTAACAATGTTTGTTTATAACGAACTTACAAGATAGATAAAGAAGGTTTCTTAAAAAACGTTAACTAAATCGTAAGTTAGCCAGAAATTAATGATCTATTAGAGAAAATATTGAATTTAAGAGACTTTTATGGAGACTTCCGTAACCATGGATGCTAAAAAAGTTCCGGAACTTCGGGAGTCAGAATTGATGTTAAATAAAGAGTTATAAACAATTTATTGTTTACCCCTTATATAACTAAAATTTTAATTCTTTATACAAATATTTTCTTCGACAATTTCGCATATTTCACAATGGTCAACTAGCATTCTATAAGCTAAAAATGATACTGCCACTCTTTAACCCAAGAAGAGAAAGACAACATGCAATTTATGTTTCGAATAACGATTTTGTAATCATTTTGCAACAAGCCACAAAATATATAATATATAACATAACTAAATTTTACCCGCGGCTTCACTCGCGTTAATCTATATTTTGTCAATAAACTTCGATCCCTCGGAAACAATCCTTTTTTTTCTTTTATGTATTTCTGACAACGTGCATGCGAATTTTGCGTGATGATCGGTTGAGTACTAAAGACGTAAGAGCGTAAAAACAAACGATTTCACATTCTCATTTATATTAATAACAATAATATAATAATAATCTTTATTGACATAAGTTTGTTACAGTTTAAAACAGAATTCCCTAATATCTGCGGTAGTAAACACTGTGTTGTAGGTGCCAGCGTCTTCCCCTTGTATAATAATAATATTCAATCACATACACACAACACCATCTAGCCCAAACTAAGCAAGGTAGTATTAGTAAGGATCTACAGATGCAGAAAAACAAATAAAGAATGTTTATTTAAAATTCTGTCCACTTCCAAACGGAACATTTGAAAAGTTGCTTCCAACTCCTAAAAAGCGCCATAGCTATGATGATAGAATACTACAGTACCTACGAACAATCCCGCGAGGTGCAAGTTCCTTTATGCGCGGCACTCGGGGCACGTATCTCTTTATTTATGCCCTTTCAGCGCCCGCAAAGCTGCACTTTTAAACTAACCCCGTATCGACTTGCTTAATATCATATTGCCTCGAGGCAAGCCAACGTATGCCTCTGCAAAAGTAATTTTAAACGTTATTGAAAATATCTCGTGTTTCTACGGTAAAGTATACAGAGGAAAGAGTTATTATGTTGTTCATTATAATATTATTAAGGATATCTAGTCATATTGATGTCAAAGAGGTAGTCATACTCATACACTATTATTTTGTACATTAATGTTAAGTAAAACGTGTAAAGTTGTGAAAAGGAAATTAAAAGCTACAGAGAGATATGGATTACTAAATTGTAACTTAACGTTCATAAGTATTACTTTGTGACCTAAATGAATAAATGATTTTTGACTTTGACTAACTCTTTAGTCTATGCTCTGTGATTGTAAAGTACAATTAATCGAACCCTAGCCCAATAGGTATGCCATTGCACTTGCGGTCGAGAGGTCGCAAAGTCAAACCCATCCTACAAGTTTAGTAGAAGCGGTTACAAAAAAAGCTAGTAATTTGTAACCCAAATGGCTAAATAATTAAAAAAATCTAAGTGCACACAATATTTCTGATTTTTCTATGAAACATACAGGTACTATTTTTAAAATTTTCCATTTGTACATACATATATAATATATACTTACTGTAGATATATATTATATACAGTAAGTTTACTATAATAGCGTCAGCTATCATATAATTCATTTTTTTTTCGTGTGATTAGTGGCCAACCTTTTGTCAAGAGTTGTTCAAACCGCCCGTAGGCCTCTGACATGGCTTAACGACTGCTGTCAATTTTACAACAACCGGGACCGACGTTTTACGTGTCCTCCGAAGCACGGAGACGCTCAGATGAAATACCACTAAGCGGTCACCCATCTATAGACTGACCGCACCCAACGTTGCTTAAACTCGCTAATCATTTACCGATCAGTGAGTGCAACTGGCTATGAGAATTATAAAACAATAGAATAATAAATCCGAGCACAAGTGTAAACAATAATATAACATCAGTTATGCAAACACAACTAATTTAAAAAACTCATATATTTATATCACTTAAGCGAAGTGGCAATAGCAAAGTTTTAATGCTTATCAAATATTCATACTATCTCAAAAATGTTAGCGAAACCTGAGGTCGTTTTGAAACAAAGCTGCACGCTGCGGTGTGGCGAGTGCATTATGCAGAGCTTGCGCCGCTCGAACGCGGCTGTTTACTTAATGATGCCTTCAGCTATGCGCCTTAAGGAACTTTAACTTCGACAACTGATTATGATGCTGGAATTTATTATTGAATTAGTTGTTTATTACTATTACTAATTTTATATTAATATGATTACCTCGGTTTTATTTATGTTTGTAATTACTACTCCGCTCTCGTGGCTCATGTGATGTTATATGTCCTATATCTATCAATGATAAACATACATTTTTATAGAAAATAATTTTCAAATAGGAATTGCAGTTCCAGAGATTGGTGCGTTCACACACAAAAAACAATGTTCTGTTTTTTAATATTAACTCTTGTTTCTTTGTTATGTCTCATGTTGAAACTTGTGGCTGAACTGCTGTTTAGATCAGGATACAATTTCTATGCGTATTTCAAATCTAATTAGTAATAGGATAGACATAGATATCAGCTTAAATCCTGGGAAAGACCAATTGTATTAAAAGCCATTAGAACATTTAATTCTGTTAACGGTAATGGGACTTAACGAACTCATAAAAAGGTTTAAAGGATGAACAATGTCCAGCCAACGGCAACAGGCTATCCCTAAACATAGTTCTACATCATAGCTTCAAAATGTGGGTCAGATACACTTCTAGTGTATTTCTTAGGGTTCTATCAGACAGAGAGCGTTCACGCGGTCAAGCGTTCAAGCGGTCAGTTTTGCGTTCTCTGTGTTATATTACGTTACATAGATATACTTACACAGGAGGCATTCTGACCGCGTCGGTCAAGTAGAACGCACGCGTTCACTGCTGTTTCGGCGACCAAATTGGAAGGAACATGGAGACCGAAAAGCTAATTATGTTAGTACGTGAAAGGCGTTTTTTATACGATGCGAAGGATAACGATTACAAAAACCGTGGAATAGTAGCCGAAGCATGGTTGGAAATTGCCAGATCGTTCTCTATCCTTATTTACTGGGCGCACCCAGTGTTTTCTTTTCCGTCTTGACGCTGATAATGACCACAAAATCAATAATTCGTTGAAGAAGAACTATCGTCAAAAAACATGGTGACACTAGTGGTACCGCGTCGACCGTTCAACAGCGGGGTTCGTGAGCAATTGCACGCTCGAACGCAGAACGCTTGACCGCGTGACCGCTCTCTGTCTGATAGGACCCTTAAGGATATACGCAATACTATCGTTATTCGAAGCGTGTATATAAATACTTTTACGAGATGTAAGGCAAAATACTTTAATATGAGGCGATGAGTACGCACACTGTAAGCAAAAATGGAGTTCATCTATCGTCTTACATTCATAGTTATGGTTGTACTAGCACATGTTACGAGTTATCCTTGATATAACATCTGAGATATCAAAAGAGTTTTACTGAAAAATGTGATGTTTTAGTGAGATAATGTCGCTGCATCTGTGCCGTAAGTGCATTAGTGTAATGGAAGCCAGTGTGTATGTTTTAAAATATTTCCTTTGCTCTGCAGACAGTGTTATATCGCTGATGTTATATTGTTATTTTATTTTCGTATACAACACACAGACTGCAGTTGTAACGTTGATGCTTTTAGAAATGATATTTAGTGTAAAACGGGAGATTTAGAATGACAAAATCTCGTGGAGCTTTGCATAAGTCGAAAGTTAACTTATAATTAATAATGATAATAATGTTATATAAACTCTCGAAGGGCCTCTTCACGTTGGACTCATGTCTCAGTGTAAGCCTCCCAAAGGGCCGGGTATTTTCCTAACATATTAGGAATATACCCGTGAAAGAGAAACAAATAATGTTGTATTATTAATAAAATATTAGTCACATAATTTAATATTACGTTATAGTACAAAAGTTGAGGAACTTTGTTAACAGATAACTTGGTTTCTAATATTGCAAAACTTCGACTTCGTCTGCGTAGATTTTAACTAAAAAGTTTTTGTCTCCGCGGAGCCCTATTTTTTTTCTAAAATCGAAGTAGCCTATGTTACTCCTTATAACATAAGCTATCTGCCAGTGAAAGACCCGTCAAAATCGGTTCAGCCGTTTCGGAGATTACCCGGAACAAACAGACAGACAGACAGACAAAAATTTTAAAAATAGATGTTTTCGTGTAGGTACCATACTTATATACTTTCATATGCATTAAATAAAAAGCTGTTATTTTGACATTACAAACAGACACTTCAATTTTATTTATTTGTATAGATAACTAGCTAACCCGCGCAACTTCGTCTACATTACATAAGAGAATTTTCCCCGTTTTTGCAACATTTTTCATTTATGCTCTGCTCCTATTGGTCGTAGCGTGATGTTATATAGCCTTCCTCGATAAATGGGCTATCCAACACTGAAAGAATTGAACCATTAGTTCCTGAGATTAGCGCGTTCAACCAAACAAACAAACTCTTCAGCTTTATAATATTAGTATAAATAAGTCGTGTTTACGGCGTTTAATACTTACTGCTGAGTATTGACTTAAAACTTTATTACAATGATAGTTTCGACACTTCACATGCAATAGTTATACAAGAGTAAAAAAATGGTTACTTAGCAAACACTAGCAACTAAAATTAGTCCATCCCTACTTCATATAACAATTACAAGTTACACACTTAAAAACCAATTTTATTCGGTAACCGAGTGAAATAATTAGCCAATTAATCGGCCAGTGTGTCCGAAAAATTGTCGAGCCGAAATAATTAATGAACCAAATCGTGTTAACACTACGAACGAGCAATTTATTTGCATTTCGTTGTGAACATTTATTCAATCAGCTTTTCCGCTACGGCTTTTGCTAGCTTTTATTTTGTATTGCACTAATTTGTTTTTGAATGTGCAATTTATCATGTAAGGATGCTTCATTAAAGTAACTTATTTTAGTTTTTTGATAAAGTAGCGAGATACCAATTCTCGAAGAGAATTTTCTATATATTTTTATCTATATATAAGAAAATCTCGTGTCACGGTGTTTGTGGTCGTACTCCTCCGAAACGGCCAGAACAACGTTTGACATTGTCAACAGTTACTTAATTACAAAATATAATGTTGCTTATGACGTATGCTGAAGTTCGATGTACATAATTATATCGCGTAGTAGCTGGTCATGACTATTTCCAGTCCTGAATACTATGTGTACATTTAATAAATGTAAATATATACATATAACCAATGATATTATAGTTTTACTGCGTCTTTCGTCGACATTGATTTGCGGTCACACAACGTTGATTACGTAAATATGTGCAAATACAACACCAGTTGTATTTGCACATATTATATCAATATATCCATTTAATTTTCGGTATACATTTAATGTTTCAGCCGATGATTATAAAATATGTTGGTATTGTGAACAGCGATAATTGTCGGTATTATTCTCGCCGCAACCCTCCGCTGCGCTCTACATTTAATTTCCAATGCTCGGTACTTTCGACCCGCCTCACCTGAACAATCGAATATGAGTCGCGCGCCTCAATTGTCGCAGGGTTATCACTTTTATATAAAAAGTGTAATATATAAATATTTTAACACTTGGTTTATAATTATTCAATATTTTACTAGAATCTATGGCTTCATTTCTTAATGAAGCAGGTCGTTATTATCATAAAGTTATCTGCATGATTTAAATTCCTCACTAAAGCATTTTTATTGCGCATAACATTTGATTGCTCATAATTTTATATGAGCTACCACTTTAACTCATATAATATTGCAAATGATTGATTCAACGATATCAATTCGTAAATTACGTTGTAAAAGCATATAAAAAAGTAGTGTCCTAATAATACTAATTCCTCGTTGTTTGTGGTAGATCTAGTTCTAATTTTTAGTTGTAAACAATTACCCAATTGATATAAACTAAGATTACCAATTATCCGTTATTCAAAACATCCGCATGTTTCAGTTGCACTAAAACTCTGTTAAATCTGCTACCCTGCACTTGTCCAGCATAGGTATGATTTGAAAGACAAATCTTGCAATATCTCTATGATTGCAAACCGTGGCAGCCCTGTCGACACCGGCCAATTATAGCTCGGCTTTTCATCGCGCGGTGACTATGGCGAATTTATTCGGGAACGATTGCCGCGGATCCGGCGACACTTTGTGAAGTGCGTAATCGCCGCAGCGGCGGTAGGGTTATTGTCGAACTGTTTATTGTGTGATGTACATATGTTGGGTTGTACAAAGGAATGTTTGAAGTTAGTATTTGTACTGTATAGAGTTAGTTGTAGTTTAGTATTTATTTTATGCATGTGTTGTGTGTGTAAATATGGACACGGTTCTCTCTGAATCGCCTAGTTCAAGACCTTAAATAACAAAACTATAATACCTTAAACTTCGAGACTAGAATAAAGTGTGTATAGATATGCTTAATTACCTAGCAATTCTTAAAAGCACCTCTTAGACTTTTGTATGTAGTATGTAGATGTCTAATGTTACTATTGCGTTATCGACATTATAACACTGTCCAGCCCGGGAATTGATCCCGAGACCTTCTGATGTCACGAAAACTCTTGCCAGTCTTGCCGCAGAACCAACAAGATAGCCTTACATACTTAAAACAAAGAACACCCAAACGCCAAACTAGGGATGGTTACAATCGTTTGGTGACAATGCGACCTCTCAAAACTTATACATATAATACCATGGTTCAAGTTGTTCCTGATCGATATGAGATACTTGTTACGCTTTAGTACAGAGTATCGATATCCTACTTGTATTGGAAGCTGAGTTTCGTAGAAGTGATCAATCAGACGACTCTGATTACATATTCGAGTATTGAAGAATGCTTTCATGTTAATTCCTGGAAGTACTTCCGATATATAATTGAAGTGTTCAATAAATTATTTTTTGTGTCCTTTTAATTCAGAAATTTAATATTTGTAAGATCTGGGACTGAGATAATGCAGGAGTTGCCTTTGAAAAATAAAATGATTATACCTACTGCATATTGACTGCACGGATGGCGTAGTGGTTTAAGTGGTCGCCTCGCCACTGCCAATGCGCCGAGTGTTTTGGGATCGAATCCCAAAAAATTTGTGTGAAGCACAAATGTTTGTTCCGAGTCTGGATGTTCTATGGGTTGTCAAGTCCCCCGCGGTACAGGAATTATTCTTAGCGCGGGAGTTATCTTTTTTTTTTATATGATTTGGCCGTACTTTCTGAAAAACGTTCCAACCCACAAAGTTAACATTTTGAGATAATCGTGATTGAAGTTCAATTCCGTATTGCTTCTTCATACATGTGGGTTGGGCTACTAAGTCATGATTTCATATTTAGAGTGATAGTAGAGCTACCAAATTTTTCCAGCTAGTAAATAGTAACCCCGTGACTAATTTGCTAATAATAACTCGATTTTGACGCGAGTGTGGGTTGGAACGTTTTTCAGAAAGTACGTCCAATTAAATTAAAATATATATCCATCTGTTGTTGTGTTGTCTCGCTGGCTTTATTTAGAACTAAATTTTGCCCGCGGCTTCGATCGCATAAATGTAGATTAGGTTTGATTAGTAACAATACTTTTTCTGGATAAAAGGTACCTTATGTCCTTTTCTGTTACCCTGATAACGTGTATGCGAAATTTCATAGATATCGGTCGAGTAGTGAACGCGTGAAAGCATAACAAACATACTCACATTCTCTACCTGTGTCTTGCTGGCTTATTTTAGAATACCTATATATAAGGGAGAGAGTACGATTTGTCGTCGTTCTGCTTTCACTTTTCACTTTTTATAGATAGCTGAAATATTACGTCCTAAACTTTACATACATATAATTTGGACGATGGTGTTGAGGTCAAAACCTGTGACCTATTCCTATACAGCCTTTTGTTCAGTTGACTATCAGTGGATAGAAACATTTTTGAACGTGAAATATCCACGGTAAAGTTTGTAACAATCAGTCAGAAAGTTAACATTTTCTCATGCCCAGCGGTGGAATAGTTTCAAAATAGACCCGATTTTTATGTATAGTGCTGTAGCTAGCTCAACTGTTTTTTACCGAACTGTAATGAGACATGAATGTGATGAAATTGAATGAAGCCAGAGAAGTGTGTCAGGATCGTAGCAAATGGAAATCCGTAGTCTCTGCCTACCCCTCTGGGAAACAGGTGTGAATCTATGTATGTATGTAATGAGACAGTAAATATCGAAGATATTATTGGTTTGTAAGTCTATTATAGTTGTATAAAATGGTGTAAGGTTTCCTTTCACCACATAAGTCAGGCACGTGGTCTACGTGTCCGGTTAAAGGTTACCTTCGTATCATCATAGAAAATTATTTATAGCCTTTCAAACCTAGCATGTGCTGCGAAATGACTATGTTAATTCGTGAAGGGACACCTTTGAACTCGTTTCAAGCATATTGCACGCATATAAGAGTGTTCGTTTTGTTATCGTTAAAAGTTTATGCAGAATGGAGAGCAGGTTAAAGAAATCGAATAATAATAATGAATTACGGTTAAATATCGATTACTTAACGATCTACTCTCAATAATTCTTTTTTATAATCTCCAAAAACAAATATACTGGTCAGATTACGTTTTAATCCAGTGGCTATCAATATGATCGCTGTCTGTGACTTGCCTATTGCGATGCATGTGCTAGAAGAAGTCTTTTGACAAGCAATATTTAATAATGTGCTGAATTTAGAGTTGTGTCAGTAATCTGGATAGCATTTGATCTGTCTCTTGTTGCATTAGCCTTAAAACAGAATGGCTTCAGGAAGAGCATAACTGTCCGCAGATTGATGAGTGCTCTGTTACGTTGGTATCACGTCGACAGCTGTTTTGCCGGCTTGACAACGCGCTAGGGAAAGCTCTGATATGACAAGCAGCCATGCGCTTTAGTAACCGCTTACTATTAGGGCCGTATACTTTTATACTTGTATATAAGTAAGAATAAATAAAATATATAAGTTGGATGTTAAGTCGTGGCGATGACGTGACTATCTTATTATTTGGAAGCAGAAATCTATGTGTATATCTACAAAGGCTAGCAAACGAGTTATAACTATTAGCGGTGTATATACCTATGAAGATCGTCTAAGAGCTACAAAAAGCTTCATTCAATCTCTGTGCGACTTTCAAGAGTAATCAATCATGGCGATGAAATAAGTTATAATTGTAATTCAACGTGAAACTCTCCCGCAGCAAAATTAATGCATACTCGCAAAAGCGCCTCTAGACACTTAACACTTATATTAGAGAGAGGCTTGTAACATTGTAGCGATTATGCAGTTACTTTAGATTTATCAGTGAGTTTAAAGATTTTGAGGTCTAGTCTTGCACGCACAATAAAAACAATATCGTAAGCGATATAAATGTGACGTTAATTTTAGATCTTGGGTGAAGATTACATGACATTCTGACACGACGATCTTTTAGGATTTCGAGGGACTTCGTAATGATTTCCGGGTAATAAAATTGGCAAATGGATTTAAACAATAAGTAAAAACATGGGGAGTGAAGGTATTGTTTTTAAAATACAAGAACGTTCCAAACCTTTTGTTTTATAAGAAAAATAATTCGTAAAAACCAATAAACAAAAAGCAAAGATTGTGGCAATCGAATCGCATTCGCTACGTCGACAGCATTGATATTGCAACCTCGCTAAATGTATCTCAATACATTAAAGAGTATTAAGATTAGGAAGAAGGCAAATAAAGATAGCACTTAGTGTATTAGCTGTAACTCAAATGTTAGTGTGTAGTGCAACGAGTTTGCGTGATGAGACAATCACACAAACCGAATTGAGGATGACCCGGAAACCTCGACGACACGACTGTATTGACCACAAGGCATGAGAGACGAGAGATATTTTTTTTACGATAGAATTTGATTCAGATCCAGCATTAGATTGGCTCCATGCTTTTGTTAGTACCTAAGTAGTATGCGATGCCATGTACATCTACGATAGCTGATGAGTGGAATCAGAACCTTGGTATTACCTAATATTGTCTTCTGTTTACGCGAATGTTATTCATTGAAATTAAACTACTATATACAGATTTTATCGCGTTGTTCATTTGGCACTTTATTACAAAATTTTGAAAACTGTTACACTACTATTACTATTAAACTTTACTAATTTTAGCTAATTAAATTACCTTATAATACTGTTAGCATATTGCGTCGCGACAATTAAGCGATGTCACTAGTTGTCAGTGTTACAACAATACAAAATTGAGCAAATATGTAAACGTATTTTATAAATTAAAATCTATGTAATTTTAATTGTGATTAAATTGTCTATTGTTATCTACTGCTATAAAAAACTAATAAGTTGTCAAATCAATATCTCGCAAGTGTGTATCGATTTTTATTATTGTTGACTATACCAATAATATATCCGAGTTGGATTAGAAAACATGTTGCAAATATTAAAATATAATGAGTGAACCGATTTTTAAGTATGAGGATTTTACTTGAAGGTTTTATTTTCTACAAGTTATCGTCCGTGTGATCTGTCTGCCAAGTTTTATTAAAATCCATTCAGAAGTTAACGCGTGATCGAGTAACAAAACATCTTTACAACTTTCACATTTACAAAATAATAGAGTAAAATTGTCTTGATATTGCTATCTCGATATGTTCTATTCATCTATGAAATAAAAATGTCTGAACCTCCTTACGACTCACGATCATACAAACACCTACAGACATAGGCTATGTCGACTAAACTCTTCCCCGCCTGTAAGCATTACCGAAATAAAATCGACGTATAAAACTGCAAATAGCACTACCGGTTTCGACATGTAATCGCTACAAGTGTATCACTCGCGGCTCACAGTTTGATCTCGTGGCGTGCGCACACGCACTCGTGGGAATACTTTCACTGAGTCACGAGACGAGGAGCCGCAGCTTTTTGTTTAACTTTGTGTATCAACTGACCTGCTTTGTGCTGTGCATTGGGGACTCTTCCTGGATTATGTTACACGTGGATTACATTTACACCACAAGGAGTTTATTATCACCTAGTTAGTGGTACATCGAAATGACTATCTTAATCATAGTGTAAAAGGCACCGTTATCCTAACCGATATTTTAAATGTGAATGTGAATTTGTATGTTTATTACGCTTCACGTCTTAATTAAAACGACCGAACATTATAAAAATTTCACATAGATACATGTTTTCAGGGGTGCAGGGAACGCCAGGGTGCCTTACATCTAGACAAATCTTCTGTTCCCGAGCGAGCGAAGCCGCGGGAAAAAGTGTTATTATAAAACTATCACTAAGCTTGAAAATAAACAATTTGATTAGAATTTATATTAATACTAGTTTTCACCCGCGGCTTCGCTCGCGTAAATGTAGGTTAGGTTAGTTTTGCAACAGTTATTTTTTCTGGATGAAAGGTAGGTACTCTATGTCCTATTCTGTACCCCTGACAACGTGTATGCAACATTTTATGTTGATCGGTTGTGTAGTTAAGGTGTGAAAGCGTAACAAACAAACGAAACTCATTTTCGCATTTATAATATTAGTAAGGATTAATATTTTGGCTTTCTATTATAAACATTGCTAGAAATTTAAGTTGCAATTGAGCTCTTACAGAAGCTAAAGGTTTATATCGGTAGTGCAATAACTCCGATCCTACGATCTCTTGCTCGCATGTTCAATGTCCTATTTGGCGAGGGTCCATTATGTCGATGGCTTTTTGAAATATAAAGCTAAGTCAGTATCCTTACCAATTACAAATGCTGTGTCATCCCCTTAAAAAAAGGAGTGACGTTACTAACAGCGCAAGGGTTAAAAAGTTTTGTCATATCTGCTAAACAAGACAGTGCCCCTTTAAAAGCTCTGGAAGCCCTCAGTCTTAAAACAAAACATATTTTTATTTTGATTGCGATGTTTTGCAGGGTACTTGCCTACAGTCTGTTAAGTTTGAGCGGGAGGTACCGTTACTCTCAAACAAAAAGGTTATGAACCGTATGTTTAGTATATTTAGTAAGAAATAATAATATTCTACCACATACACACAACACCATCTAGCCCAAACTAAGCAGAGCTTGTACTATGGGTACTAGACAATGGATAAACATACATATATACTTATTTTTTTGTAAATACATACATATTATACATAGAAACACCCAGACCAAGACAAACATCCATGTTCATGTACGCAAATGTTTGACTTGTGCGGGAATCGAACCCGCGACCTCAGGCATGGCAGTCGGTTACACTAACCACTACGCCATCGAGTCAAAATAAATTTATTTTTGCGACAATTGCTTAAAGTAAATACTATTCGATAATACTTTTCATTGTCTTCTGGTATCTCTGTAACAATTTTAAAGAATTCTATATTATATCGTCTGCAATACTCGTTCATAAGGTATGGCTGGCATAATATATTTGTTTTTTATAAAAGGCAACTTTCCATTAACAATAGGTATCTAATGTATCGAAGCAACTTAACAAACATCCAAACCAAGAATCATGAACCAGAAGAACGATTTATGTATAACATAAGTTTTGTCTCCTGTTGGGATCAAACCTGCCACAACCACTAAAAAGTAACCATTGAAATCATTACGCCATTTGTAGAGATAAAAATATCATCTAGTTGAGCGTAGCGAAAATACCTATTCTAAGTATAGGGTCTAGCTATGAAAAATAAAACAAAAATAAAAAACAATCGATATATGCATGCCAGGGATGTAGCGGATGCAGATTTTTTTACATCCGCGGACGCGGATACGGATATTTATCGTCTCACATCCGCGGATGCGGATACAGATGCGGATGATCAATTCGATGCGGAAGCTCCGCATCGATTTGGACTTTTTACTGTTGTGGCTTATATTTGCGGATAGTTAAAATTTCTTAGCTATCACCTAGCTTGCATTTTTAATAAATATTTTAAACTGTATAAAAATTCAAAACAATATGTTTTACGTAGGTACCTACTCAGTTTTTGAACTCTCGGATTTGTATGATTGTCTATAAAACACCTTGGTATGGATATCACTCCCTAGAACCGGTGTACGTACATAGTAACATTTAGCATACGATATTCGCTTAAACTTAAAACGAGTTGTATAGCAATACCGTTCTCGATTCTTCGGTTATTTCATCATTATAAAGATGTATAAAACGCGCACCATTCTAATCTGCTGGTTCGGTCGATCTAGCGTCGTTATAACTGTACTACGCTATAAACTACACAAAAACGCAAATTTTACTCAACTGCTCAAATAAACCTGTGTAAAGTATCGTATACACCAATACATCTCCGTCAAATAAAAAAATATATTCTTAGGTACGATTTTTTTAAAGTACATTAGGTACTTATGGTCCTCTGCGCGATCTATGTTAGATTTAACTTATGCGATTATTGTAAGGACCTGGGCTCGGGATGTCAAAAATAACAGTTTTAAGAGATTTTATATTTGTGGTGGCACTTCTTAAAATCCTTTAAACGGACTAGATGTTGTAGTCTTAAATTGGTAGCTTGAGGTTCTATTTAAGACTTACTCTATTTCTTCTCAGTAGAACCGAAAATAACTATATTTTCGGTTCTACTGAGAAGAATTAGATAAAATGTAAGTCTTTAACCAAAGTATAGACTAGTATACTTTGGTTTACATAAACGACGTCACTGGCGAACTGTAGAGTCACGAATGAAACAGTAGGGAAAAGATTGTATCATCTAAAAACAAACTAACTTAAAACAACTTTTAATAATCTTAAAATAATCAAAATTCAAGACATTGAGATAATCACCACCTTAGTCTCCCTGTGAGCATGGCCGCTGCTAATCAACCGAAACCTCGGGGAAAGTGTAAACTTGTATATTCAAATAGCTTCATCACCTCAGCCTAAAGACGTCCACTGCTGAACATAGGCCTCCCCCAAGGCTTTCCACACCGACCGGTCTTGGGCCATCCGCATCCAACCGCTTCCCGCGACCCTTACCAGGTCGTTGATCCAAATAAACTTAAATAACTTAAAATAGTATTAAACTTTATCAGTAATAGTTTAATAGTTTCAAAATTGTGAATTAATAAATAAGTTTTTTTAAAATAAACACCGCTATAAATACTGTATAAAGCAGTTTAATTTCAACTAACCAACGTATCAAAGAAATGCATATTGCTTCAAAATCTGCATGTTTCTTGTATGGACGCATCTTTACCCAACGGATGGGTCGACTGGTCGACTATCCAGTCACAGCCTCCGGTCGTTGACCCTTCGCTAAATGTCATGAGAACATACAAACTCGTAACATAGGTACGCTACTGATAGTGAACATTTAATTGGCGTTCCTAACGAATTGATTTTGATGCTTGTGTCGAAAATCTGTGATGTCTTGATTGGAATACTGTTTGATTTAAGTCTGTGAGACTTAGACTTATTTAAGGTTTAAGTTACTGAGTGGTTGGGTATCTCTAAATCCATAGCATCATTTTGAATTAAGAAACTTACTTTTATCTTTAAAGTAAATCAAAATTACAAATAAGAAAGTCACTACACAGTATACAGCCTATTTTACGTTTAAATTTAAGCAACACTGTCGAACGTAAGTAGGTTCGATACCTGAGCATAGTCTTAGGCTACAGACTTAGTATTGTATAAGCTTTTGAACTTCGAGGTAGTCGTTTTTAGCGTGTTGGTATATCATGTGACTGCAACGGCGTCAAATAATGTTAATAGATGAAATAAAGCAGACTATGCCTGACTATGGAACAGCCCAAAGTCCCTATCGGCACTCTATGTAAGTTTTTTTAAGTGTATTGGTTGTTGATTACTGATGTCCATCTGGTTGTCTCGTGGCAGGAGTAATGGCAGAGTGAATGCTTGTGCAACTTATTTTCAGACAATTTTTAATAGCTTGTATGCACATAGATGGTTGGCTATAGTTTCTGCCAGCCTAAGACCCAAAACATAACCGATATATTAACTTTGCCCTTCACGAATATAGAGACATGGCAATGCCTTTTGCCTTTAAAATCCCAGATGGTTAAACCTTACTTCTAAAGCTACGCTACTAAAGTTGTTGCAAGTAGACGTGAACAAAGCCTGATGAATCTGCAACCTTTTTGAACACGATTAAAATGATGTGCGAAGCTTAGGAGCGTTTAAACTCGCTGCAGTGTCCATTTGTTAAGGAGAAAAAATGCGAAAGACAGACAAACAGCTATTTATATAAAGTCCGCTAAACGTTCCGAGCGAATATTACTGGGTGCCGTCGTAAATCCCGGTAAAGTTGTGTAAATCGCAGTAAACTTTGTGTAAAGTGATAATTTTGCGAGCGACGCCGGAACTCGAGAGTAAACTTTACGCGTTATCAAATGATATAAATTTTATGTAAAAATTATGTCTCTCGTTTTTTGCCGTGCGTTAATGATACTTATCTTTTTTTGTTTCGTTGATAAATTTATCTTGCTCGGTTTTAATCAAAGCTGTCTGTAAATCTCTAATTAGGTATACATTAACGCGACACGGGGATTAACATGATTATGATTTAGGTTGTTTTTTTGACAGGATTAAGTTGGTAAACCAGTATACCGTTACCGTAGCCTATAGGTTTCATATATAGGTATTCGCTGCGTTGCTAGCGTAAGAAGCTAAATTTACTAATCAAATTAACTAACGCAGTTTCTGAAAGGTTAGTAAATTGCATGTCGTAATCAAACTCATATCAAGTAATTTCGATAAACTATTGCTAATTCAGTTCTGGCAGAAATTAGATGTCAATATCTCTATTGATAGCATATTGTCTTTGTAATCGCCTCTACTCATCACAAAATTGCAGTACAAGTTGTGTTCTTGTGGTAGGTAGTGTGGTGTTCCAATACAAAACAGAATGACTAAATTTTATTTTTCTTAACAATTACAAAACGCTAAAGGAATTTGTAAACAACTGGCACCAGTTAATCCTTAATATTTTGTTTGTATCTGAAATAGAAAAACAATCACCATAGTTCAAAACACTCAACCTCTACTCAACAATCCAAAATCTAATTTTAATTTACTAAACTATTAGGTACAATGCCTTCTGCAATTAGTTCTTTACTTCTCAGATCTGCAATTGATAGCTTGCCATTTTCGTCTCAAGAACCCGTCTGCCCTTAAAGTCCTTCAAGAAGTCATACTTAGATCTATATTATAATTAATTGAAGAAAACCTGTTTGCCATATTATCTTGCTGTATTCAAAATACAAGAAAGTTAATTTTGGATAAGTGAACTCTGTCAATCAATCGCACCATCACATAATTTCAGGTAACGTAAAGGCTTTGCGTAAGCTCTTTTAAAATAAAAGCAAGTATTGTATTGTACACACAATGGCTGTATTTAAATTTGTATACAGTACTAAGTAATACGTCACATAATTCTTATAACGCTGTATTCATTTAACAGTACGTACTTGTATCACACATTCCATTAAAAAGTAGGTACTTAACCTCTAGTGTGCCAGGGGCTCGCATGCGAGCCAGCAAAAAGCTCTTGTTTATATTTTACTACGTAGCTGACATCATAACAAATTCTGTAGTACCATTTTTTTGATTCTACGAGCTATGAGTGGGCCGGTAATTAACAATAACAAAATCTCAAGTGGCACGCGGCGATAACGGGCGATAATGTAAACATCCAGCTGTCTCACAAGAGGTTAATAAATACCGACAAATAATTCCCAAAATGTTAAGTGCCACGAACCTTCTAAGAATTGCCTGATAGGAGTTTATTTACAGCTGTCACAGTTGTCATTGTTTTACGTTTAAACCATGGACTGTATATGGATTACATTTAGCTTTTTCTGACGTTTCGGATACTTTTAGCAAATGACTGATGAAGAGCGTGTTATAAACTGTATTACACATCCATGACCATAATAAGATCACAGGGATCTTATGTAAGTGAGTGATACACCGCTGCGTTAGCCTTCGGGAATACTACAATAAGTACTTAAACAACATAAAACTGCTATGAAAAGAAATAAAGCATAAGCAATACGAATTTGATTGATACAAAAAGTCAATTCCAATGTAACAAGTAGCTTTCGTTTAACACATTTAGTGCCACTGACATGCCTAGCGTGTCCTCACTAATGCTGATGCCGCGAGCACGCCAGGCGTGTTCTCGGTTTTTCATCAATATCTCAAAGATTTGACAAAATTTTCTATGGAAACGCTTAGAGCATATACCTCATGCCGTAAGTTAAGTTTTACCTATAAACTCAATAACTAATAATTTTAAGAAAAGGAAAACAGACTTCAGAAATTAATATTCTAAAACATAAATGCACTAAAAAGTTAAAAATAATTGCGTATTCTTTTGAATAATTAAATTATTGTTATTAACGGAGTCAGTGTTTAAATCATTTTTGGCCATAGTGCATCTCATGATAATTCCAAATACGATTGGGATGATAGGTATGTTTTATTCCGGAGTTCCGGTGCCTAATTAAATAGCTTCAGCGTCATATTAAAAGTTGTAATATAAAAATAATGTTGTTATTAGCTTTTTTGTGTATACCTTGTTGAGTTTAACAGTTTCACATAACCCTATACTATTACATGCTATCAAAAACCAATTTGGAATTGTGTAAACAATACATAATATGTGATTGTAGCAACCACGGCAGATTTGCTGTCATGTATTAAAGAATTCCGTTGTATAAAACCGAAGATCTTTATCAGGACATCACCAAATTAGAATGGGGCTACCTCGGAACACTACGAGGGGCTTCCAAACCATCCTACACAGTTGTTTATTTTGTTGTTGCCAAAAATGAGAACATCATCAATGTACGAAACAGTCTGAAATATGTGGTGCGGGTTCTATTTATCCTAGAACGTTGTACCTAAATTGAAGTTGGTGTCTGGCAGCGAATATTTAGGAGCACGTAGACTGGAACTGTCGATATTCAGCAAAACACTCATCTTCAAAAGAACGTGAAACCTAAATATGGCTGCCGGAAAATAGTTGCAAATTTTTAGCAATATGCATGCGTGAAATAAGTAGGTATAATTTTCTATATTTGACATCAATACTATATAATAATAATCAATACTATTATTAATTTTCCTCTATGCAACGGTACATAGAGGAAAAATAAATGACACACTTAAGAAGATCTGTTCTTTGTTCTCCTCGCTGTTTGTTATTATCACGGACACAACGTTCGCCTATTACACAACACTTTTAGCAAATTGTGAATGCTAAATGTTTTCTGATTTATGCTTATACTAGATGTTCCCACGGTTTCACCCGCGTTTATCGTTACTGCGCCGTCCCCGTGGGTCGTAGCGTGATATTATATAGCCTATAGCCTTCCTCGATAAATAGGCTATCCAACACTAAAAGAATTTTTCAATTCGAACCAGTAGTTCCTGAGATCAGCGCGTTCAAATAAACAAACAAATTCTTCAGCTTTATAATATTAGTATAGATTTAGATACATTTACTTTACAGCCGAACGTAATTGTTGGCAAATAACTGTAAAAATTTCATAGTATCAATACTAAGTGAACTTGGACTCAACTTGAACTTTTTTTGTGCTGTTTTCCTTCGTTCACTATTAAGGGAAACAGGTTGCCACTGTTTAATATATTCTTACTAGACTAGTTTCTTGTTAGTAACTATGCCTAATAAGTACAGGTTTTTTGTTTATACAACGTGTAACAGAAATGTGTGGTCATATTTTAGGACCGTAGTGTATATCTAAAAAATAACCTGTGTAACATATATCCCCGTATCACAATGGATTATTTAAAATTTTATGATTTTTTATTAATTATATAAACATAGCAACAAACGCATCGCATACCTATTAAAAATTTTGTTTTGTTTTAGGTTGTTAACAGATTCTAGTCGATACTAATATCGACTAGAATCTAATGATGTTGCTAAGTCGATAAAAGGAAATGCTATCTTAGTGAAAATAATGTATACGCATTTATTTATCGCGATTGTCTATTGTACAGGGATGACTGCAGCTTTCTGTTATTTTATGTAATTATAATTTATATATTACACGCTCTATAGAAAAATACTAACAAAACCTCACTATCAACGTGTCGCCATAACTAAAAACATTAGGAAGCATTTTATATCGATAGCACTTCCAACCGTCCTATCCTTAATCCCTAGGTCTGATGTCGTGTATCTCCTAAAGAATTATCGCCGTCTGCGTATTAACTAACAGTGAAGCGTGTAAACAGTGAATCCGTCTAAGTTCTTGCTGCGACTGGAGTAGCTGTGTGGAAGTACCTCATCATCTTCTTGCCCTGGTCCCATGGTTTGAGAAAATACAAATACTAAAGGTCATGCTAGTAGTTAGATAGTATTTGAATTAATGTGTAGTAAACATTATAGTTAATTACTACGCACATAATCACACATTTAAAACATAATATTATATTATTGTATAACTTGTAGTTTAGGAAACTGTTATTCATACTATATATTTTGAATTTACTTTGTCGATATAGGAATTGTATTGCAACAATTTTTGAGTGGTAGGGCCACGCTGGTTACAGCATGAATGGGCCGGCTCGACCGGGGAAGTACCACCCTCTCACAGAAGATCGACGTAAAATAACAGTATCTGTTATGTTTCGTTCGGTGAGTGAGAGCGCTGGAGGCCCAATCACCCTTCCTTCCCTTCCCAAACTCCATCCTGCTCCATTCCCCTTTTCCTGCTAATAGGCAGCAACTTGGTTGTGTTTTATTGACATTGCTTCTGTAATGCTAAGAAAACACAGCCATGTGTATGAGCCACGGTTCTTGCTTACTATCAGGTGAGCCGCTGACTCGTCTGTCACTGATGAACGCAATAAAAAAAAAACAAATTTCAATGATTTTGGTCTTATAACATATTCCAATAACCACTAACCCTAATCCATACCGACTTATTTAAAAAAAAAGTATTCTACGAGGCATAGACGGCTCGAATACAGTTTTATAGTATTAGATTTAGTCAGATATCTATACAAATAAATAAAATTGAAGTGTCTGTTTGTAATGTCAAAATAACAGCTTTTTATCTAATGTGTATTTTCGTATATAAGGCACCTATACGAAAACATCTATTTTTAAAATTTTTGTCTGTCTGTCTGTCTGTTTGTGCCGGCTAATCTCCGAAACGGCTGAACCGATTTTGACGGGACTTTCACTGGCAGATAGCTGATGTTATAAGGAGTAACTTAGGCTACATTGATTTTAGAAAAAAATAGGGTTCCGCGGTGACAAACACTTTTTAGTTAAAGTCTACGCGGACGAAGTCACAGGTTACAGCTAGTGATAAATAATTATATTCAAGTTGATAAAACTGTAATAGCAGTAGGTACTGCCTACTATGGTCCATTTCATACTAATTATATGAAAATAAAATATTCGCTGTTAGGTAGTTGCCGTTGGATATACCCAATACCAGTTAAGTGCAGACACATTAAAGTTTACGTATGCATACGCCTTATATTTCAATTTATAGACCTAGGCATTTGACTAATATATCGAATGACAAAACAATATACTTATAAATTGTAATTGTGCATTGTATACAAATTTTATTAGTACGACTGGCATAGATACTGCGAAAATGAAGAATGATGTCTTCAGTTTATTACTGTTCTTGCTAATTACTAGCGCGCGTAGCCCCTGCACATTGTTTTTATGTACGTGACCTGGACGAAGACGGTTTATACAAATATTTAACATTGCAATGAATGCATATGTAAATTGTAGCAATACGTTGATGTTCAAAACACTCACATATTTTAGTACAACGCGCGACTGTGGATTGCAATATTAATAAAACCTTGAAATGTAATACATCAAGGTTTTGCTTTTAATTATAATCCTTATCATCATAATAAACGAAAAGTTTATTTAACCAAGTTTATTCATTAAACACAACAATTTTACATCATCAACAAAGAAATAATTACGCGCCAGTTTTAAAACAATCTGTCTCATTACTAGTATAGTTTTCATTAGAACGTATCGTAGGATATACAGTCGTTTCGTAAGATATGACAAAATTGGATATAATTACGACACCGCACGATATCATCAGCGAGCTATATATAACAGTTCTCTGAACAGTACCTGAAGTAGTTGACGTATAAGGCTTGATTAATCCAACACCTTGTGTAAACCATACAAAACCTAAACAAATAATCTTCTGTCACCTAACTACTTGTTTGAAGCTAATCGAAGCCCTCTACTAAATTATAGGCCAAACAAATAACCAACTTTACATATCAAATGACCGCAATACAATAGCTTTAACATTCTCAATAGAACTAAAACTAAACATTTGGCAAGTATTACTATATTTGGCGCCCCAACAGGGACCAGCTATTCGTTAGGCACCTCACACATGACTGACTTTAGGGCCCTGACTTTGATTAGAATGGATCCAATTTACACATGATCGAATAAACCATTTATTAAATGATCTGTCTGACTGTTTGAATACATTAGTAGCGATATTATTAATTGACGTAATTCCCTTTACATTGATTTAGGTATGTAGTACAGATATTGACATACAAACACTAAATAGTCTCGTGACAGCAAGGTTAGCGTATTGTTTTCATTAGTCAATTCGCGATTACCAATTAATTCATCAAAAGTTGTACCTCTGTTTTCCTCTCGAGTGAAAATTTTCTGACGAACATATACATCGTTTTTCCGAGTCGTTACTATACATTTAAATTATGTTTTAGTATACAGAAATCGACTGAAAGTAATGGCGGCTACTCACAAGTTTTGATTTATTGCCTAGATACACAAGTATAATTCTGAAGGTATTCTTCGTTTACAACATAGTTAAATGAATGAGTCGTCTGAATACTGAACCCTACGAAGGTTAAATACATCCTAACCCTATTAGCAGGGGAATTTAATTTAATAACTTTACCCCGTAGACAAAAGTTGTCATTTTCTATCTATCGTAGAACCTAAAGTAGCTGAGAGTCAGGCAAACTGCATGTCTGAGAGTTCTCCATAATTTTCTTTAAGATATGTGAATTCTGCCAACCAGCAGTCGTCCAGCTTGGTGGACTATGGCCATAATCCTTTTTACACTGATAAGAGGCTTGAGCCCAGCAGTGGAACAGTTTAATACAGGGCTGATATTATATTATAAAGTACCTAGCAAAATTTATAAAGGTAAAAGAAAAGTTTTCTGTGTGAAACTTTACTTATATTTAAAATAAAGGCTGTGTTTAACTGTATCAGGCTGGTTCTGCAGCTGCTAACATGTTCAACGATATTAGTGGACACAGTGCATAATACTAGTTCTCAACTATTTTGTTTGTTAATAGTTCAGATACTGTATTGTTTGTTTCCTGTATAAGTGCAGGTTTAAACAAGATTGTTAGAACTTTAGAACGTGGCTGTTTATATAAAGAATACTGTGAGATTTTAAGTATACGTTACTATACTTTTACAATAACAAACCTATATGCAGTTTTAGTGTGACGAAATTATGCTCAGAGACGTCTTCGAAATGCTAGTTTAATAGTACCTTGAAACAACGAGTATATAGAATGAGAGAATCCTAACTTACTATTATAAATGCGAATAAGAGCTTGTTTGTTTGTTACGCTTTCACCTCTTAATTACTTTACTGATTATCATGAAATTTTGCATATATGTTGTCAGGAATACAGAAAATAGCATAGGTTATCCAGAAAAAAATACTGTTCTCGACGGATAAAATCGAGTGAAGCCGCGACCATAGTTTAGTAGTCAATAATGAAAAAGAGGTCTAGCAGGGTCGTAGCTCGTTGCAATCAGTAGTATCTGTCTAGCAACCGGGAAAACAGGAGTAGATATAGACGAATAAAATGCTGACACTACGTTTTATCAAAATTGCGCTTTTCGTAAACATGTCTTAGTTACACAGCTTAGTCTTTATGTACCTGAAGTAGCAACCTTACCACTACCTGTTCGCAAGTTAAGTATATAAATAAAAATCGCGTACGGGCCATACTGCGACCGCATGGGTGCCGTACCGCCGCGGTTTTGATCTGAATACACGTTATTGAGATCCAGCCACTATGGTTGCGGTCTGAAGTCGATTTGCATACTTGCAGCCTAAGCATGATTTTTAAAGGGTTTTGCGATACAATCTCTGCTTCAATATTACATAACGTTTTAGCGTTAAATTGAAGTGAAATATCTGTACTGGGGTCACTTAGACGCTATATTATTCCAGCAAATATAAATTTTCAGGATTTACTTAAAAACTACAAACTACTATCCTGACAGTCAGTCTGTTATAATACACAAGGAACCAGAGTCTGCTAACTAACACAAGTAATACAAACTGTAGCTAGTTCAATCCATTTTCAAAATAATTTGCAATGCCTTTGTAAGATGTTTATTTAATCTAAAATTTTTAAAGATTACCTAATTATATTTAGAGTTAATTATTTTCACTTATGTCAAAAAATTGCCCCTTTGGCTCATTCTCTCGCACCTGTGCGTTATTTGAAGATGATCATCATTCAAATTTAATCTTCGTAATTGCTTTCAAAACCCTTTGCAATATCTCATTCGATCCTATCTGTCTCGGTCTATTAATATCACCGCGGCGTAACATTTAGTATAGAAGGCTATTAAAAGCTCTTGTATTAAGGGGGTATTTTCTATAGCTGGTGGTGAGTGTTTCTGACGTTTCCATTAAAATTTGTCTCATCTGCGCCTTAGCCTTGCCTCTTTGGCCCCTTTATGCATTATCCAAAGCTGATCGTGCCCTTTTGTTGAACACTCAATTCTTATTCGTACTTAGTTTAATGACTGATCTCTCATTGATAATTTTGGGGAAGTCGGTTGAGAAATTTTGATGTGATTGTCATTGTTGGGATGTTTGTGGAGACGACTGTGGACGGATCTTCGCACACCGCAGTTATTTATAATCTCTTGAGTTTTGTTCTGAAAAGAACTTTGAACAATTGTTTCCAGTTTGGTATTATGGCGCTCAAGTTGTTGGTTCGTAATGCCATTTAGAACTTGATAACGTGGATTTGTTTTTTTAAATTATTGATATACAGTCATACATAGATGTTTAAATGACAAAACAGCATTTGCTATCGAGACTGTGTATTACATACAATAGACTTATATCTTTATATACATAAAAAGAACTATACATTTTATGTACAACGTTAGTGAACTTCGCGAGCGTGCACTCAACTATTCATCAAAGTTGCATCGCAATTGGATGATTGGTATAGGAACTCGTACGTTACAAATAAATGTACATACATTCATTTCTATGTGTATAAAACATTTGGTTAAGGAACATATTTATATACACAAATTGTTGTTTTTTTTATTATTTTATAAATATATAAGTAGTAGGTGAATAATATACAAGAATAACAATAAATAATAGTAATGCCTTATTGACTGTTCTGCTAAATATTTGAACAGGTATGCGATGACAACTGCGTTGTACTATAAAACATTCTCCATCACAAAGGTACTTTGTCATTGCTACAATGACTGATGACGTCACTGAAAGTTGAAACTGATGACGTGTACACATAAATAGGTTCTATTGACCTCCAGTATTTCTCATCGAGTTGTTTGTTGAATACAAATGTATGTGTACCTTTTGCTTTTTTAAATTGCGATCTGGTATTAGTTTAGGTTAATATGGATACCTACCATTTTTCTGTATCTTGTTAGCAAGGACAGGATGACTAAACACTTAGGTCATCTTGAATGTTTATTTAGAATTATATTGGTTCTTTTTTTATATCACTTTAGTTATTTTTGGTAAGACGTAGGTAAGTCATTCGTTTAAAATCTGTCATGAAACATAATTCTAGTTTACCTACATGAATTTTCTAACATTATTCTTAATATTGACTTTACTTTTCCTTTCCTTCTATATTTTCTGCTGTATTGCTGGGATCATGCTAAGAATAACTTGACTCAAATAAACGAAATAATCTAAGTAATACCCACTTAGATTATTTCGTTTATTTGAGTCAAGTTATTCGAATTACAAGACTATTATCCTATGAGGCTTTTTTCTTTTTACGGTATAGGTTTACTGGCATTCGGCGCATTGGTGGTGATGGAAATTCCTTTAACTTTAATCCCACCAAATTTTATATATGTTCTTGCCTTCATCAATCTTTATACAGATGTTCTCGGATATATCCAGTAATGCGTTCAAATGCGTGTTCAAAACTAAAGGTATGTTTGTCTGTCCGTCTTCGTGTCTGCTATATCCGTCATCACGGACTAACCACTGCAAGAATTTTTATGAGATTTTATCAGCTTGGAGTTCAACTTAAAATCTTAGTCATATATCATCTTATTCCATTGTAAAATGAAAGGTATGGGTCATAGTTGGATCCACATAAATTAAATGGGAAACTGTAGGTTATGCGGTTGCAGCCGCGGCAAAGTCTAGGTTTTAATAATATTTATTTATTTTATCAGGGAAAACAAACAGTTACACAATCATCTTACAACTAGTATCAACAATATTTTTTTTAAATGTGTAGCTCACAGCGTTATCCTCGTTTTATGTATAATATAAGTTAACTAAAAACTGCTTAAAAAAAAAGGAGTTGAGAATACAAAAATACAATAAGTGAGGAAAACATATATAAATGCTAAGTTAGATAAATTTACATTAACTTCAAATAAATTTACATTAACTTTTAATTAATTAACATTGCTTTGTAACTAGACAGGCTGCCTCAATAGCACAGTGGTAGTAAATGCGACTGTTATAATAATAATAATAATATTCTATCACATACACACAACACCATCTAGCCCAAACTAAGCAGAGCTTGTAGTAGTAGCTTGTAGGTATATATGGGTACTAGACAATTGATAAACATATATACTTATTTTTTGTAAATACATACATATTATACATAGAAACACCCAGACCAAGACAAACATCCATATCCATGCACACAAATGTTTGACTTTTGCGAGAATCGAACCGACCTCAGGCGTGGCAGTCAGTTACACTAACCACTACGCCATCGAGGCCGATTTATTATGCATGAGGTCTCGAGTTTAGTTCCGTGGTCGGACAGTGTTGTCAGATTCTCTATAAACCGTGGGAGAGCCACGCTTCGGCACGAAAGGGCCGGCTCGACCGGAGTGATACCACGACCTTACAGAAAACCGACGTGAAATAGCGCTTGCGTTGTGTTTCGTCGAGTAATTGAGGGTACCGTAGGCCCAACCTTCTCCCCTCCTGGGAGAGGGGCAAATTTAAGAGGCTGGCAACGCACTTGTCACTCCTCTGATGTTGCAGGTGTCCATGGGCGGCGGTAATCGCTTACCATCAGGCGATCCGTCTGCTCGTATGCCTACTATAAAATAAAATAAAAATTAAAAAAAATTTGGTAACAGCACGGTGTATGGAATTGTAAAAACTGTATGTAATATGATCACTCCTATTACGCTGAACTTAAAACCAATGCTGGCGAATTATGGGGCAATAGACTTCCGATCACCATTGAGGATAGGTCAGGACTATGTATGTATGTACTAATTATAAATACGACACTAGCGACCCGCCCCAGCTTCGCGTGGGTAGTACAAAACCTTACTGACTGCCTCCGTGGCGCAGCGATAGTGAATGCGACTGCTGTGCATGAGGTCTCGGGTTCGAATCCCGGGTCGGGCCAGCAAAAAGTTATTTGGTTTCTAAGAAATCTCAATAGTGGCCCGGAATTAGGAAGTTGGCGGTGTTTGACACCCCCGTGCCTCGGAAAGCACGTAAAGCTGGTGGTCCTGCGCCTGATCTTTCTCCGTTCGTGTCGGATTACCGTCCCATCGGATCAGAACGGAACAGAGAGTGCAATTGTGTATGTGCACACACTTGTGCACTATAATATCTCCTGCGCAGTTGGCCAGTCTCTGTTAAGATTGTGATCAAAATTCGGTCTAAAGGATTATTATACAAAACCTTAACAAATTATTCACCAAAATCTTTCTCATGAATCACTCTAACTATTGGTGAAAACCGCATAAAAAACCGTTCAGTAGTTTTTGAGTTTATTGTGAACAAACGTGGCGGGGGACTTTGTTTTATATGTAGTGATTTTTATTTTTCAGATGCTCTTTGTAAAATACGGCCATACCTACTTGCTTACGAGAGCATGAGGTGAATGACGAGCTGTTAATTATATTCACTAATTATAATAGTAATTAAGTATAACCACTGCAGACTGATATTTTTTCTTTTACAAATTACCATAGATATAATGACCCATTCAGGCTAACACGGTTTGTCGCTGACAATAAAATTATAATATTAACATGAATATAAAAAATATAAATTGTTGTTTGTACCTTCATTCGTTTTGTGACATAAAATCACAAAGGAGCAACGTAATGATGCAAGTTTTAAAGGATGTTACTGGACGAAAGAAGCGCGGCGACGCGCGACGCGACGTAGGAATCATATTATTATGCTATAGTATGCAGACAAAGCCACAGGCAGATGCTAATTCTCTACAACTTATTATAACAGAAATATATGGTTTAATTATCGTATAACTGTCGAATTCAATGATAATTAATGTATTTAATATAGTTAAACGTATATCTATATCAATGTTAGAGTATAAGAGATACTCTACGTAGTTTCTAAATAACGATTTTTGTTGAAGACATTGAGACAACTACCATCTTAGTCTCCCCGTGACCATGGCTGCTGAAAAGCAACCGAAACGTCGGGGAAAGTGTAAACACATATATAAATAGTATAATAGTATAGTAATAGTTTCAATAATTTAATTAGCTTGAAAATTAGTAAAGTTTAATAGTAATAGTAGGGTATATATATAGTAGTTGAAAATTTTTGTAATTAAGTGTCAAATAAAGAACGCGATAAAATCCGTATATAGTAGTTTATTTCAATGAATAACGTTCGCGTAAACAGAAGACAACATTATTGAAGATATTACTTAGAGAAAATACTTATTTACCTTGTAATTAATGTTTCACAAAATTATAATTATGGCATTGATCGTTTTATACTTGGGTAAAACCTGGATATAATAATTATTTTATCCTTACTTTATCATACAAAAACTATAATTCAAAATAGAAGTTGAAAACTTCTTTTAAAATCCGGATTATTTACGTAATTTGCGGTCAATTTATTTACGTTTCAGCCAATTTATATTTGCCGTTTGAAAACTGATTTTAGGTACATTTTTCTGTGAAAATACTCGGTTGTGGCAGTAAAAACATGTTTGCAGGTGTGTAAACCTGCTGATTTGTCATTATGCCGGTGCCAGTCGGTGCCTTGCGCGCGCGCACGGGCCGCGCTCATAGATATCGCGCCGTCTCGCTCGCACGTATCACATCAACACAATAACGTATCGGCAACCTTGATACTCGGAATGTACAAAACTTTTTATATGTCTACGAAGTTTTGTCTTATTTATACTGTCCATATTTCTAGTATAATTTTAAGTTAAAAAATAGCTGATATAAACTTTTCTTAAAGGTTTACTCTCATACCAAATAGACCACGTGTCGTAGGGTGTGTTGCGATACAAATAATAATTCACGGACTTAAATTACACCTATACGTGGTACAACTGTATGAAGATCACTTCACACTCAGAACTTTAGTCCACTGCAGCAATCGAAACCACCTAATTAAAAATCGGCGCATAGAAAATGACAAACATCCTAACTAATATTATAAATGCGAAAATGAGTTTGTTTGTTTGTTACGCTTTCACGCCTTAACTACTCAACCGATCAACATGAAATTTTGCATACACTTTGTCAGGGGTACAGAATAGGACATAGGGTACCTGTCATCCAGAAAAAATAACTGTTGCAAACCTAACCTAACCTAACCTATATTTACGCGAGCAAAGCCGCGGGTGAAAACTAGTATTACATAAAGGAACTGTTCTATACATGAACTAAATATATTGAAATATATATTTGCTTACCATTTTTGTTATACAAAGAATATTAGGATTACATTTTACCTTCTCTTATAATATTTATGCATGAATAGCTCTTTAAGAAAATATATCTACTATTGTTATTATACCTGTTACCTTTACAGTATATTGAAATATATTTTCGGGTCTTAGTTCGTGATATTTCTATTTCTAAACATTCTTACTTTTATTAGAAACCTATATAATAGATCTGCAACATGATCGTGAAATATTATTGTGTAAGGATTTTTGACCTTAAAGATTTGTGTCTTAAGTCGGGTCGAAATGTCGTTCTTTCATTGAAGAATAATTCTTATACTAGCTCAGTTTCGAAATCAAAAAATTTTTGACGGATTTTATCGCGGCTTATTTAAATTGTTAGGAATTTTGAATTACACACGGGGAGACATTACAGTTGTAAAACATAAGACAATAGTATGTAGGCGGTTTTTTGTTTGTCAATGAATCTTATCCATATCGGCTCAGTGCATGTAAACTTTGTATAAAGTTCACCAAGCGCACATGAATCCGTCTTTCGAATTTTTTCAAATTGTTTATTTAAAAATGAGAACAGTTTTGGGAACACACTTAACTGGCGGTTGCCTAGCTAAGATTTTCTTTATTGCTAAAGCAATTGATATTATATTGTCTTAGGCATTTTCTAACAAGGTTTGGTTAACGCAGAGATGAAATAAAAATGACTTCTTATTTTGTTTAAGGGGTTATATTTAACTATGATTTTGTGAATGCCTTATTGAATTATACAAACATGTATACAGGTCAAAATTACCAGAATTAAAATGATTTGATTATCCGCTAATGTTGTGCGAATAGTTTATTTAAATGTCATAGCATTAAATCTTTTACATTATCATAATTGAGTAATTTGTCAAGTGTGTAAACAGCTGTATATTTCCGAACTGGATCCAATATGTCCAACATGTATGGATGACTAAGTTACTTAGTCACAGATGATTTGATATGAATGACCTAGATAAAATATAATAATAATAATAATAATATTCTACCACATACACACAACACCATCTAGCCCAAACTAAGCAGAGCTTGTACTATGGGTACTAGACAATGGATAAACATACATATATACTTTTTGTTTGTAAATACATACATATTATACATAGAAACACCCAGACCAAGACAAACATCCATGTTCATGCACACAAGTGTTTGACTTGTGCGGGAATCGAACCCGCGACCTCAGGCGTGGCAGTCGGTTACACTAACCACTACGCCATCGAGGCCGAGTGATATATGGCCATGATGAGGAAATAAGTGTATCCTGTGTATGTAAACGAGTACTTGGTGACAAATCTATTTGTGGGCAACTTCTGCAGCTCACGCGGTAAGTTTAGTACTTTCTCATGCAGTTACCGCAGACGTAAGCTCTCTTTGTTTGCCGGTATTCTCCTTATTTACTAGAGAGCTTAGTGTATACAGACTTTATATATATAATTATATATACCCTAAGTTCATAACGTGCGCCTTCTTTATTGTGCTTGTTTTATATTATTGTGTAATTATTTTAGTAACTGAAGGATAAGTCCTCGAATCTCTGGGTAAATTTGTTCATCGGGTTTTAAGTCTGCTTCGAATTATTTTCAGCGAAAAACTAGTTACTGATTTCTAAAATACTTTTTGAATGACTGTACTAAGTTTCCTGAAGCTTGTCGACACGAAGATTGAATGAATTACTACGTCAAAACTACCAGCGTGACGCTACATAACTTTCCATATAATTAATTTGTTCATAGCAGTGGGTCAGTTTTATTAACAATCCGATACATACTCAACAAGATAACGCATTGAAGCTGACAATGGAAATAATTGAGAAATAACTGAAGTGGGCGGTAATACCCTATACCGAGAGAGCCTCTCAAACAATCTGTTTACTACGGACCAAGTATAGTTCCTTGTATGACACCTACGCACAAAACGAAGGAATTGGTATATAAGGGGTTGTTCTAATCTTATCATAGCCGGCAGCTATACAACTCAATGAACTTAAATGCCTTACTTTTGAAGATATTAGCGCTTTAAATCATTATAAATGCCAATTAAACTAATCAAAACTTTTTCTCGTTTCAGGTACTTTGTCCAAAGTTATACCATGGGAGTCAGAGGTAAAAATTGTCCAAATTTCCTCAATTTTAGCGACAATCTGCATGAATAATAAACAGTGAATTATTTAGCGAGCTGTGTCTTGGCGAATTAACGAAAAGTGCCTTTTATAATAGATCTACATAAATTTACATTCATACCTACTTTTCATTGAGAATTATCCGTGGGGATTAAGAACCTTGGAACTTTGATGGGGAGCTCGAATTTGAACTTTATTATTTGGAACCGTACTGTTCTGATATTAACGTTATTAGTTTTATTTAGTAATTATTCCTAAATGTAGTAGTAGTTCAAGAAGAAGGATAATTTTACAGATTTTATCTCCCAACATTATAAAAGTACGTAGTCATTAAGAAACTAATGTGCAATGGCTATTATCGGTTAGTGTATTATCTATACATCTATACAAATAAATAAAATTGAAGTGTATGTTTGTAATGTCAAAATAACAGCTTTTTATCTAATGCATATGACAGTATATAAGGTACCTATACGAAAACATCTATTTTTAAAATGTTTGTCTGTCTGTCTGTCTGTTTGTTCTGGCTAGTCTCCGAAACGGCTGAACCGATTTTGACGGGACTTTCACTGGCAGATAGCTGATGTTATAAGGAGTAACATAAGCTACTTTGATTTTAGAAAAAAATAGGATTCCGTGGAGACCAACACTTTTTAGTTAAAGTCTACGCGAACGAAGTCGCAGGTAACAGCTAGTCTATAAATAATAATTAATTATTTGGAATTTTCAAACAGTTTGGAGTTAAGGAGTTTACTTAGCTGTATATTACTTAGCTATCGTCAGCAATATTGAAAATCCACGTAAGAGGAATTTTACCGAGCACAATAAATGCTTGCATTTGTCTATTTATTATATGTTGGGAGGACCTTATTTTTCACTTAACATTGTATAAACATCATACCATTCAACAAGCTAACGCATACAGTAGGTATATGCGTCTTAAATCTTTTAAATGGTGGTTCCGAACACATTCCAACAAAACGTGTTTAAACAATATACAGCTATAATTTTCTTTAAATAATATGGAAGAGGTCAAGAGGTCATAGATACAGAAAATAAAATAAAGCTTAGATATTGTTTGAATTGACATTTAGAAATATACATTTTAGATGATTACAAAATATTGCGAAAGAGTATGAACCCGAAGACCTTGCGATATAATCGTATTGAAAGGTGACCATGTTTCGTATTGCAGTTGTGTGGGGTATTTATATATTTTGGCTTTAATTAAATAGTTTTAAACATAAACATGTATCATTTATCTTCAACGAAATTAAAAGATTGAACGAACGAGATACTAGCAGCGCTAGCGCCAACATCGGTGAACTAAACAAACTGTATGGAAAGACTTACCGACAGACAAACGTGTCATGGTCCGTCAAGAGCTATGCTAACTAAACGTGGTTTCTCTTTCCTTTGTATATAACATAAATAATCTCACGTATAGGTAGTAGGTAGTATGCCTGTAGAGTAGTTATGTATATTACACTCAAATTACACTACAGATGGCTTTCAAGTCTTATGTAATAGGGGCGAGTCTATTGCCAATATTGCCATTTATCGGGAACTGTGGCAGACTCCGCGCTGTTAGAAAAATATGCACAAATAATATACAATTTTGGTAGGAAAACCCACTAATAGGCACTGCAAAAATCGAACCCAAAACGTCATGCAAAGCAATCGCATTTACTACTGAAGCGCCACCGAGGCAGCCTCTTCTATGTTTAATGTTTTATGTATTTCACTTATTTTTATATATTTGGAGTATCTGCCCGTCCCAGGAATCGAATCCTAACAAAAAAGCAAAGCAGTCGTATTCACATGCCGCACCAAGGCAATCTCTTTTGTGTTCAATATTCCATTTATTATAAATTTTTATATATTAATATTATCAAAAAATTGTGATAAAAAAAGATCCGCCTGATTATTGTTCATTTGTCTATCCAGTAGGCCTCTGAATATTTTTGTTTCTTAAATTTTATATTTAATACGTTTAAATATTTTTTATTGATAAAGTGTCTGAAGTAGGCGTGGCGTGGCTTGCGCAAGTCAGAGTACCCGTTTTCGGCCGTATTTTCATCCCACTGGGAAAATTATAAATATTGGTCCTACGATTCCGGGAGTCGAGACATTTTTTCAGGAAATTTTCTCCTCTTTTTGAATCTTTTTTAGATTTGAAAAATCTCAATTAGTTTTTGAGATATTTGCAAAAAAACGAAAAGCCTTGTTTTTTTAGTTAATTGTTTATAACTTTGCAATTTTGCAAGTGGTACTTGATTTTTTAAATCTACTTGCCATTCCGAATCGAATGACACCTCGTTCATATTTTTCCGAGACTGCTGAACAAAGTCGACCAAAAAAGCACTTGTTGACTAGACTTTTATGGTCTCGAAAACTTGATCATTTATAGGTGATGCACAAGGAGCCATTAAGTTTTAAAATTATTCTTAGCTCCGATAAGTAAAAACCAGTTGTTCGTAGCTGTCTTTGAACTCTTAATGTAATCTCGTGTCGTTGGATAGCGAAATATTGACGCAGTGTTAGCAATATTATATTGTAACATTCCATTGTCTAGAACCCATAGTACAAGCTCTGCTTAGTTTGGGCTAGATGGTGTTGTGTGTATATGATAGAAAATTATTATTATTATATACTACTAGATTTTGCCCGCGGCTTCGCTCACGTTAATCTAGATGTTGTCAACAAATTTCTATCCCTCAAGAACAGTGCTTTTTCCTGGATGAAAGGTCCCCTATGTCCTTTTCTATACACCTAACAACGTGTATGCTAAATTTCATGATTATTGTTTGGGTAGTTAAAGTGTGAAAGGGTGAGAAAAATAGTTACGTATTAATTGTCGCACATTTCGGCACACGGGCGTGTCATTGGTCCAACGAGGCCAATGGAGTCATCACTGACTGAACGAGATGGTGATTTTAGGGGGTCTCTTGAGGTTGTAGCCAATGAAGAACACATATTGTAATATATGTATAATTTACTGGTACCAGTATACATAGTTACTGAAATCCTAACTAATATTATAAATTGAAATTAAACTACTATATACGGATTTTATCGCGTTGTTTATTTGACACTGTTACAAAATTTTTTGAAAAACTGTTACACTACTATAATCACTATTAAACTTTACAAATTTTTTAAGCTATTTAAATTATTGAACTATTAAAACTATTTATACTATTACTATACTATTATACTATTTAGATTTATTTTTACACTTTCCCCGATGTTATAGTAGTTTAATTTCAATGAATAACATTCGCGTAAACAGAAGACAATATTATAATATTATAAATGCGAAAATGAGTTTGTTTGTTTGTTTGTTACGCTTTCACGCCTTAACTACTCAACCGATCAACATGAAATTTTGCATACACGTTATCAGCGGTACAGAATAGGACATAGGGTACCTTTCATCCAGAAAAAATAACTGTTGCAAATCTAACCTAACCTAACCTAACCTACATTTACGCGAGCGAAGCCGTGGGTGAAAACTAGTATTATTATATACTTAAATGTTACATGTTAACGAATCGAGTGCGGGGAGGCGACTCTGTGCAGCGCTCATACAATCGCGCGCATATACATAAAATGAATGCGTCAGTAGTCTGTCTCTACATAATATTTGTCTCTACAATGACCAAACCACAGGGTCGGTGAAAAATCAAGACTTAAATCTAAATTACTTATATCAAACAAGACTTACAGCCTTATCTATAAAAATATCGCTTAGTAATACTTAGTTACCTCTCAACTGCACAGCTCTCAAGTCCTTAATTTATCATTAACTTTAATCAACGTTAAGTAAGATTAACTATTATTCAACGAACTCTTAAAGTTTAGTAATATTCGTAGGTGATGTTTTCTGTTAAATCGCTAGTTAATATACCTTCTTACCTACATTTTAAATGTTGGATATTGGTTTATAAGAAAAGCTATACTAGCGATCAACCCGAGGAAGTAGTATGAATCAACGAGGCAAAGTCAAAGTAAAACATAATTTATTCATTTAAGTCACAAAGTTACACTTATGAACGTCAAAGTTTAGTGGTTAGCGAGTTTACTAAAGTCAGTCAGGCAGTCTTGTTTACAAAATTCCCGGCGCATAGAATGTATTTAACCTTAATCGTGTACTTTTAACACTGTAGCGAAGGCTCGGGCGATGTTTACACGTGACATTTAACAAATTGAGTGTAATTCACAGCGGTTACGTACACTTGGGGCCGAATTAAGTTGGCGATCGTTTCACCGCGCGCCGCTCCGGCCGCGTCGATCGCGCCGGTCGCGTACACGAGTAATTCGCAAATATTCGCAACATTCCGCTGCGTATTCGTGGATCCACGGGGATACAGGTAAATATTTGATTTGTCCCGCTGCCGACGCTCCGCTCTGCTCAAATATTTGGTGAACGGTGCGGGGAATAAACGAAACGCGGTACATCAGTTTAGCCATACCCTGCAGAATGAAGTCCGCTCGATGTGCCTAAGTATGCTTAGTGTTTCAGATAAAAATCATTACCTGGCATGAAAATCATAATATTGTAGACTACTTTTAAGCTTCTACACTAATACGAGAGAAAATTCATCGCTTTGTATGTACCTGATGTTAATAAAATAAAATACTAATAGATTTATATTGTCATGAAAATAGCACTACCAGGACATAAATACCAGCCCAGTAAGAGGCAATCATTGAAAATCTTTATCAAATTAAGAATATTTTAAGTAATTATACAAAAAGTCTTGTCAGCCTCAAATATAAGTCACTCAACTCAGTTTGGTTGTATTAGGATCAAGCTGCAATATAAATAAACTTCGTAAAAATTAGGTTGTCCTGATTGCATTGCTAAACTATATTGTATGAAACTTAGCAGCAAAATCAATATCTTAACGAACAAAGAAGAACATAGTATCCATATTATGAACAAACTAAATCAGAGAGTATAATATATCTGCTAACACCTTAATCTCTACAAGTTTATAAAATCGCTCAGTTTGTCGTCTATATCTTACGCCGCACTAAGCGCTCTAATTACCGCCTAATGTTAAGGGCAGTTTGCCCTTTGAACTGCTCTGCCCCTTGTGACCAAACACATATTTTAACAAATAAATACCTACACACATTCTATTTACTGAAGTAATTTCGCTGTTTTATGTACCTACTGATTTCTGACAAAGAGTAAAATATTTATTGGAAATTGGATTCTGTTTGTTTTGATCAATTGCATTGCGAGTGAGGTATTAAATAGTAATCTTGTTAACGTTTTATATAAGCTAAATGTATCAAAAGTAGATTTATAATAGTATACTTAAGTAAAACTTTTTTTTATTTGCGATACTTTACTCATTATTCAATGAATGATATTCATCCAAGATCTTTCTTTGTTATGACACCATCTTTGAAATGACTGGCTGTGAGAAGACACTATTCATTAGTTATAAAAAAATAGTCCAACAAACGTTCTACATCTTTTTTCGAAATTTCTCTTCTTCCACCAATAACCTCATTCCACCATCACCATTTAATTAAAAATAAAAACGTATAATATAAGAAAACTTAATTGCCAAATCTGTCAAGTTTTAGGTCAGCAACCGTCAATCATTACCATACTTATGCGACTTCTATAGTTCTGTCATCACTTTAACTTTACAAACATCCTAATTAGTCATACCAACACGCCAACATTGGCCGTGGTTTGGACCTTTGAGCCCTTCAACCTTTTCTTGTGGCCAGATTTGTTTTACGCGTTTTTTACGACCCTATCAACGTAAAGAGGATTTTGTTAAATAACCAACTTTGTAATGAGCATTAGAGGTTCGCAATTTTGTCGGCCATGGCATTTACTTTGATGTTAACCATAACATATGGTTGGAAGTGCAATATTGGCTGTTAAAATAAGTTTCTTTACAAAAATGTAGATTTATAAATACAGTATCTACCAGTTTCAGCTGAGCTTAAACCGATTGCCAAATGATTCATCTACCAAACTTGGGACTACTACATCGGGGATCATCAATCAGTATCTACTAACTAAATCTGAACTGTGAACTGAGTCACGAACGTCGATTGATCTGAATTAAATCACAAGCGTTGGACCTCAATTTTTCCTTTTTTGAGCCAGTTAATTTTAATATGGAACTACTCACAGACTATGTATAAAAGTACAAAGCAAAGCTTATTTCGTTGGCACTAGTGACACTGTACGTGTGGCAACCGATTTAGTGGTGCGCGTTCAAATCATGAGCCTAGCAATGTTATTCCTAATGACGTTGACAGTATTACACCCGCATTTCGCCAGTTATGTTTCAAGTCTCACGTTATAGAAGGCATTGCATGCCACCGGCCTCATGTCCAGACTCCGCACTACTACTAAAAATCTCTTAACAGAAACCCATACACTTTGCCCAAATCTGGCATAGGCGCAAACTTATGCGTGACGAACGAGGCAGCTCTCTATGTGTGTAAAAAGTACCTACGTTAAAAGTCCAACCCTTGAAATACTATAATGTCGGCTTCGAGCTGTTGATTCCGTTTTTGTCTAGTTTGCCTTTGTTACATTTAGTTTTTGCCATAGAAAACGTAGGCATCGAAAACCAAATATCCCTGATATAATTTTTGTTGCCTTTGTTAGCAGTTACAAAAACAGGTGAATTGTACGAAAACATGTTGTCCTCTAAAACATTCGGATGTAAAACAATACGAGTTGAAAAACAGAAAGTTTCGTTAGCACTAGTTTTCGAAACGTCTGCCTATAAATGTATGTGCCGACATTCCACTGTTTCATATTGTATGCAATTTAAAAGTACTGCGAAAAATCTGTTTTATTACTTCGAGTTCATTGAAATATATCACGTACCGCGCGTATAGTTTCTGTCATTGTTGCTTAGATGGCGCCAGCAGTAACGGAAATTGCTTAGGTAAACAATCTAGTGAGTTATTTTTTTTTATTAAATACTAGTATGTTATATTGTGCTTATTTCACAATACAATTCTCGGTTAAATTACTATTTCGTGCATACTGTTTGAGCTTTCCATTGCAGGTAATCAATTCTTAGTAATAGCACTACGTTTGAACTTAATAAAATTTGGCGAAATATAAGCATAAAACATTTCTACTTAACCTTTTCGGAAGTTGCGCATGATGCTTTCTAATAAATAACCACGTAAACAACCTCTCAAAATTACCACTCCGATGGTCATGTTGAAAATATAACCATCTCTATATGAAGTGATGAATAAAATATATGTTAGCTGTGGGTCCTGTGACGTCACTCGGCACTGATGGAGCAGCGACGTGCCTCTGATTGATTTAATTTCCGCTCCTCTTTTCTGTACCGAGCACAAATATCTATAGACAGTGTGCTTTTAGCTTAAAGTAGCTTGATGTGTGTTGTCGAATAATAAGATAACGTGTATGTTATGTGTATGAATAAGGTAGGTACTATCATGGTTCGTGAAAAGCTGCCTCTATAAGATCTGATGGGATCACATTGTATTAGGTTTTCTTTGAGGCAGACGCATAGGAAAACTAGCTGCGTTAACTTGTATACAAATTGTCTTCCAGTTATACTGTCATAGCGTAGTATAGTAGTTTCTAATGAAACATCGACATCGACATAGTGCATCTTGATGGAAGCACTTACAATAAAGCGTTCAAAGACACATCATAATTCGTGTTAAAAGTGCTTCGGCTTTAGTATCGTAGACGCAATCGCGAGATTGATTGCCTTTAACAGTAATCAAAGGCTCCAGATACTTCGCTAAGTGCTTAAACTCACTTAATAGAGAAGATTATCTCCAAAACTCGGCTAACGAAGAAGTCATAGCTGGTATACAGGGACAAAGACATTATTAAAAACTGTAGAACATAGTAATAATTTTTATTCTTTACCGATATTGAGATAAAGGGCCGATATTGTATTTTCTATCGGTGAGCCAAACACGTAAGCAAAAATATACGAAACGATCGGCAGTTCTGTTCGGTACTTACAATTTCTTATTGGGCGCCAATATTGCCTTATAGGTCAAACAAATGACACTGGCCAACTTCAAAGTGTACTTAGTGCTTAAAAGTAGTCAAATGCCCTTGCTTGCTAGTCGGCTATCGTTCGTATAGGTTATTTTATACACCCAAGAAGTCATCCACTTAACGTGTGCAGATCCGATAAGCTTATCATACCAATAACAAAAGGAAGAAAACAGCTATCTTCCAAACGAACAATTCTTCATCACGGTGACGGCACATTTAAATAAAGTAATATGTTTTCTCACACGTACACATGTACACCCCATACTTCGTATAATATGTAGAAGCGAAAAAATTGTAATTCCTAAGAAAAGAGTTCTGAAAGGTCCGTCAGATGTGTAGAGCAAAACATTTTGAGTATATTTCATCCTTTCAGCATGTTTCTTATAAAGATATTCGGAAATATTAAAGGTGTATTGTATGTTTTTGCTGTTTCATTTATCTGTTAAGAGTTTTTTACATAATGATCTCTCTTATCGATTCTTATAGAAATGTTGTATTCGTTTTCCTTTTTAGAAAACTAACTTAACTTGGGCTAAGCCTTAGCAGGGAGCGAATATATGATTATGCGGAACACGTACACAATATTAGAACTGTACAAATGTTTGCTCCGTGTAAAAATTAACCCCGTCATGCGCTAAACGCCGTTTATTTACTACAATTTTGCAGCAAAAATGCGTTGTTAGAAATTGAATAGGTTATCAGAATACTGACAGCGCGAAAGTGGTTGTAATGACATTGAGACAAGGCGAATCTTACCTATCCGAATCTTGTAAAGAACAAAATGTTGCGTGATATACAGATATATATTTCCAGTCTAAGTTTTCTTTATGTTTGTTAAATGCCCGTGTATACAATATTTCAAGGTCGAAGGGCCAAAAGGCACACTCTTTATTTCAATTATTAGTATGCTAAATTTCTTCCGAAAAAGCATCTAAATAAAAGTATAAGTTCTAATAAATGGTTCTCTTTAAAGTGCCGTTAACATCTAAGTGTAATTTAATATGCATTAATTTCTTTTATTAAACAAACCACGCCACAAAAGAGGCCAAACCAAATATTATTCCTAAGCGAGACCTGTAATTATTTGTATAAGAGGCTCTCGTTGCTGTACCTATTTTCTTTTTGTCATCATTTTCCTTTGATTCGTTTAAGAGATATTTGATTTGTGAGAACGTCATTATTTTTTTCAAGCATTGAATCTATTTAGAGCCTTATTTCCATAAAATTGATGCTATTCAGAATGGACCTCAGATTTAAATTACGAGTCTGAAAAATAATATTTTATTTCGTTTCAAATATACAGTTATTGCAGTAGATAGCATTATTATGTGATTTATTAGCAGTAAAAAGTTGGTCCTTCGAATGTTTATGCAAAATAGTTAAAAAGCATGGATATATTATGAGAATAATAAAGATCGAATATTGGATTCTATGAATAATGTTAAAACCCAAAAGTTAAATAATTGTGAACAGTTTTACCACAGATATTGGATTTATTGATTAATATATTAACTCGTAATTTACATCAGTCATTTTATAAAGTTATTCAACATATATATATATATATATATATATATATATATATATATATATATATATATATATATATATATATATATATATATATATATATATATATATATATATATTAATTCTGATAAAAACTGGCCAAGTCAAATCTAACCTACTTTAAGATCTCACATTTTTAAATAACAGCAATTGTTATAGGTATCCAATAAAGCAAAGAAATAGAGTTTAATACTTGTTCATAATGTTATTTTGTTCCTATAAATACATATTTGGATTTTGCATAGAACTTGGCACTCATCTAGATCTCCATTCTTTTTGCGGCGAAGCCCACAGCCAAGCATAATTTTTGTATTGAACTTGGCTCTCCTTTTTTACATTTATGTTTTTGGTGGGATATTCTATATCGCTGACAATGTCGGTCGAGTACGTAATAACAAACAAAAAAACTGATATTCGCATTTATAATATTAGTTAGTATTAGTGATCCGCGGCAATATATTCGAATGATATTCGAATACAATTATGAATATCACGCCGCATTGCAAGTTCAAGGACACACCGCACATACTATGTATATTGTATAGCGTACTTTCGAATATATTAAATGCAACTAAGCGCATAGCTACCGTTAGTCTTTAAAACCCTTCCAAGATTACTCGATGTAGTCTAAAGCGATATTGTCATTGACCCGGTTGTCACCACGACGGGAAGTCCAGGGTCCGATGATGGAGCAATTGGATTGATTGGACATCCGGAGGGGTCGGCCACTACATGTAACTGATGTCAGGAAATCTTCGACTGGTGATTTCTCGAACTTTCTAGATATTTATGGAAAATTATCGCGACATTGATTTATCTTTTAAGGACAAGCTTTTACCGTCCACGTTCGTTAATGATAAATAAAGAAGGCAAAATTTACCTAGACATATTTTCTACAACACATTGCACGACCCAGGATTCACGCCGCTATCAATAGTAGGCGCGAACGGAAACTTACACCGAAATTAGATCAACGAGAATGCAACTCCATGTTTGTTATGTTTTCACGACTATACCACTGAATCGATTTTGATGAAAATGTGTCAGCTTTAACGGAGTTGATGCGAAATTCTTTTTTCAGCCCATGAACTATTTAAAAAACAAATGTAATCGCCGCGATTTTTCCGCCCGCAGGAAGTAAATAGTATAAGATTTTTAGAATTTAATTAAAGAATTGTTAAAATATTCAACAAGCACGTGTAAAGCCTGATGATGCCCGCTCGACATCAATATTTATTGCCTGCTGACTTGACACGAAAATTAATGGGGATATAAATCATTCGATGGCAGCTTTTTCATTTGGTGTCTCATGTATGTAATCACGTGTTATCTTCGTAAGGATTAAGACTTGGCTCTAGCATAGCGGCACGAGAAGTGGCGCGTAAAGCGAAGCATAAACCGAAGCGTAAAGTGGAGCGTACAGCGAAACGTAAAGTAAGATTCGTACAGGGAAGCGGATAATGGAGTGATTTAATTATTTTTATAGGTAATCCGCATAATTTTCAAGCGTAAAATGACAACATTACCTAAACAACTTGTACGATTTGTGGAATTGTATTATATTATATTATTAGTTATATAAACTATTGCACGGAGACTTGATAGCACTATCTAACCGACTAAACGGTTTTGTAGGTTTTGTGTTGCCCTGGTAGTGACTCCTTTTGAAGGCTACGGTAACAGTACAGGTCGTATGGCTGTTAGCCGGCTCAGTCTTTCAGACAAATAAGCTAAATGCAATATAATCTAAATTAGGTTGTCAAGTGTTCAGACCATCGCATCCACCTATTTATAAGTGCAGAATTCTTATCGCTCCGCTCTCTTCTAAGATCGCAGCCTTACAAGCACGCGATAATTTTGAACGTGACACTTCCAAATTAAGATATGGCCTTACGCTTTGTGTGTGCTAAGGTATTTGATGATTTATTTTTGATACCCTTATGAGTAGTAGAGTCTACCTGATTTCAGCATAAATGAGCCGGCTCAACCCGGGAAGGACTACCCTCTCACAGAATATCGACGTAAAATAGTAGTATTCCTACTGTTGTGTTTTGTTCGGTGAGTAAGTGCCGGAGGCCCAATCACCCTTTTTTACACTTCCCGCTCCTTCTTCTTCCCACTTCCCGCTCCTTCTTCCCACTTCCTTTCCAAAGGGGTCGGTAACGCGCAAGTGATGCCTCTGGTATTGCAGGCGTCCATAGGCTACGGTGACCACTTACCATCAGGTGGGCCATATGCTTGTTTGCCACCTTAGATGGATAAAAAGAAAGAAAACTCTATAATTACTAAGTAGCCTATGTTCTAATCAAAAACACCTTAATTAAATCAAGCTCTTCTTCAATTTACAAATTGTGCAAAGTACATTACTTACTGTAAAAGAAAACATATAGCTATAGTTTTTAAGGAATATAAATTGCATACACGCAACGTATGCATAACCATTCAGCACTCTCTAAATTTACAATTTGTACGAAATACATTACGTAATTTATATGGAAATAGAGATGGCTATAAAAAGTATGAACGGCAATGTATGTGTTGATGCGTTTACATAATTATCGATCACTAACTAAATTTGGAAAATACAGATAGTTATAAGGAATATGAACAGCGATATATAACTACGTATGCATTAACGTCAGTCGTCTGGCAGACTGCAGCTCGTTTGATAACTGCCAGTAATTATCGCTCTCTTGTTTCCGAGAGAGCTGGTTGAAGCTGATCATCTTATTGTTTGAACTCGAGAAGGTAACGTGAGGGAAGCTTTGATATAATTGTTGTTAAGTAAATTATAGTGTTCTATGTAATACCTAACTAACTGCAAACCGTTGCTTTGTGTGCTTGGTTAAAATTATAACAGAGAATCCAATACTCGAAACGATAGGCAGAGGTGCTTCACACCCATACAGGGGAAAAGCTTCGTAACAAAAAAGCTCAGGATGGATATTTTTATATCTTTTTAAATTCCTTTATAAGTTAAAATACATGTCTTGACACAATCTCCTGCCAAACTGCATTGCAGTTTGTAGGCAGTATTCTCGTGGATAGATAAAAGTGTATTAGAGTTTATTCAATATAACTCCATTTAAATTGCATTAAGACCAGTGTAAGAAGCTTAGTCGAGAAAATGCAACAAACAGGCATACTTGCTTTCGGATTTATTGAATTAGTATGGCTTTTCACTAAGAAAAAATAGACAATATTTTCCCTTCGTACGCCTCCAATAAAAAAATGTCGTTATACAGACTCTTACAACGTCAAAAGTCAACGACAGGATAGGACAAAGATACAAAAAATATTAAATTGAAAAAACTAGCTTATACTCCGCTTCTCTCCTAGTTTTCATGACAAAAAGTAGCCTATATTACCTTCCGGTTTATGCCAGGTGGCTCCACTGCTGTTCAAAAGAACAACAAATAAATTTAAGTGGACGCCACGGTTAGATCCCCCTACGAGACAAAAATTGTGTGGACCACAAATAGTAGTCCGTTGCTTAAAAGTTTTCGGCGTCACAAGAATAATTCCTACTATGGAAAGCTTTTTCTGATACCTATAATCCTAATCCTAATTTATATCCTTAATGCGAATGAGAGTTGGCTTGTTACGTTTTCTCGCCTTAACTACTTGACGGACCATCCTGAAACTATGCAAACACGTTGTCAGGGATACTAAAAAGATCAGCTTAGGATACATTTCATCCAGAGAAAAGTACTGACCCGAGCGAGTGAAACCGCGGGCAAACGAAAGTAGATAATATTGGTAATTGTATAAGGACTAGCTCAACGCCATAAAAATCGATCAAGAAATCTAGATGCTGTATTCACATTGAAATGTCGGGTGAAACTATATGATGTGAAATATCTGTGACTAGGGATACCACCTACTCATGTGTACATAAAAATTGTGAACCCATAAATAAAATGTGTCAATAAAACTTGTGAAGCATTCGCATAAACGTAAACTCGTATAATGAATATTCCTATGTAGATTATAGAAAATACATGGATTTCATAAGCTGAATGCTATAAAGAATTTTATATCGCATTTTAAAAAGTGCTGTCCTCCTAATAGTTTTATGTCTAGCTTTTCATCTCTATCTATCTATCCTATCCTATAATCCTCGAAGGGGATGGCAGGAGTGTATCACACATTCATTTGGCCAAATTTATTTTAGGAACCACATCATATAAGCAAGCCTTTTGCAGTTTACCGGACATAGTTCCAGCCTCCGTGTTGCTACTGAAAATTTATTGACAAAAATCAATTATACATCGACTGATCCGGGAATTGAACCTGAGACTCCACGCACAGCAAAATCGCTAAACTACCACTGCGCCACTAGGTTCTTATTATATTATATACTAGCTGACTCGCGCAACTTCGTCTACTTCACATAAGAGATTTTTCCATTTTTGCAACATTTTTCATTGATGCTCCGCTCCTATTGGCCGTAGCATGATGTTATAGCCTTCCTCGATAAATGGGCTAACAAACACTAAAAGAATTTTTCGATTTGAACCAGTAGTTCCTGGGATTAGCGCGTTCAACCAAACAAACAAACAAACTCTTCAGCTTTATAATATTTATTAGTATAGATTTTATAATATTCTTATCATATACGTTCGTTTAAAAAACTTGTACCTTTGTGATGTTGTAGCTTTGAACACACACATAAATATGGAAGCATATTCTTAGCAGTAGACAAATCTAATAATTTCCCGTATGTGATATAAAACAGGCCTGTGTGGTCACACAAGGAAAACCTCTTATACCCATAATAATAATTATACCTATACCTTCTACTGGTATCATCAATCATTTCTATTCTTAACTGAATGTCTCAAATAGTTGCGCAATACCCTTCCTTTTATATAACGCACGATTCTCGAAGATGGCTCCGATAGATTATAATACATATTTTCCTGCTATATCCTGCTTTAACTAATCAATAAATGTTCATAGTAGGTAAGTGTCTGAATGTAATTATTATTTTTGACTTATATTAGGCTTACTTCAGCAATAGCTCAGTGGGGAGACCAACGGACTGCAATGCAGAAGGTCTCGGGTTCGAACCCACGACGCGCACCTCTGACTTTCGGAAGTTATATGACTTTTCGAAATGATGTGCGTATTGATTGACAATTATCCGTACTCCGTGTAAAAACTTATTTATTTTATTTTACAATTTTAGGAAAACTTACAGCTAAATTAGTATCATAGACAGATTTGATACAGAAAAAGAAGGCCAATTAAAATTTTTCACAGATAGCAGAATAAAGTGTAAATAATAGAAGCAGACATTTAACAACAAGATAATAGCAAAAAATAGTCACACATCTTGTTTTAAAAAAAGAAAGAGTTACACAAACTTTTTTTGACTTGGCTATATAGCTAGCTAGCTTTTTTTTGACTTCTTTTTATATCCAGTCAAATCCGGTTAGACAAGAAAACCGATCCCAAGTGATTTGGGAATAATAAAGGCTAGGGAAAAGAAGATTAGGCTTACCTAATATATGTAAACATATTACTACAAACAAACTCACATCCCTATTTATACCTTAGTATAAACGCGAATGTGAGTTTGTTTGATTGTTACGCTTTCACGCCATAACTACTCTACCAATAAACATGAAATTTTGCATACACATTGTCAGGGATACAAAAAGGGATATAAGATACCTTTCATCGAGAAAAAAGTACTTTAAAACCCTAACATATGTACATATCCGCGAGCGAAGCCGGGAGTAAAATCTAGTATGCGATAAAATCAAGGGTTTACGACGACGACAATACGACGAACATGGAAAATAATGTTATATTTTAATATCACTAATATGTTTATTAAAAGCTGCGCTAGTTGGATTAAGCATCGGACTTGCGATTGTTGTGGGTTCGAACCTCACCCATAGCACAAACAATAAATACCGATGTAAACACTCTCTTAGCACAAACATTTTATTATAAAAAATAAATACATATATATGATGTTTATCCATTGTCTAGTATCCATAGTACAAGCTCTGATTAGTTTGGGCTAAATGGTGTTGTGTGTATGTAATAGAATATTATTATTATTATATTATCTTAGCTAGAGGTTTCAATAAGAGTAATTTGTTACTAAAACTACAGGTAATATTTTCAATAATAAAAAGGAATTAGTATGGAATACAAGAAGTTTATTGACTTCTTTTAGCAGCTTAAAAAGATAAATTTAATATTATATACAACCAACAGCCTGGTTTTATGATCTCAGTAATGCTTCTAGTTCTATTTGCTACGAACGGGTTCCAGCGTCCTGGATCGCCATGCCAGCCATCCCAAGACAACCATGGAATCTGACCAACCAAACACACATATCTCATGCTAAGGGACACCCATTGCGAATACATTATGTATGAAACTGATTTCCTAGCGCTACCTTAATATATTCTAAGAATTATCAAATTATCGGATCAGTATTTTATCGTCTAAAACTATATCTACATAAAAACTTGCCATAATCCACAATTTTATAATAACGCAAAATTTTCCCGGACGTCATAGTATGCGTCCGAAACTGCCAACACATTAGTCCAACTAGTAACAACAAAAGTACCGTCAACAAAAACTAGACAAGGTCGGCTAGAGAAAAACGACAATTAAACGTGCCATTAACTTTTTGCGCTGACCTTACCGGCGGGCATTTTTTGCTGGACCGTTCGGAACAAACTCGAGTTATTAGCTTGTTTGCATCAGATAATTGATAATTTGAGGCATGTGACGTTGGTCTGATGGTAAAAGAAATACAATAAGGAAAATTGTGTTAATAACTGAAGTCAATTTTAATCATATAAAATCGTGTATGTGGTTGCAATCCATTTTATCATGATATCAATATGACGTCTAAAATAAGGACCTCTGTAGTTATATGTTTAGGGTACACAGAGGTCTTACGAGTTGAAATCATTTATCACCGACCTTTGCTTCACAATTTTTTTCAGTGACATTCAATTTTGACAAGTACCCTCGATTTTTCTAGGTTTCATTTCACTTTTTATTGTTGGCATTTTAATATCTATTTATTAATGATGTCAAAGATGTTATTTTTCATATTTTTCTACGTTTGTAGAAATCGTTATATGATGCATCAATATGGTGTTTGAATTGTTTGGGTTTTTCCTCCTGGTCAAAGTAAGGAGTCTTATTAGTTTGGTCAAGAATTATTTTCCTTGTACAACACAAGGAAAATTATTCCTAGCCAAATTCCTGGTGAAGTTGTCATTATCCATTCTACTTTTAAGGAAAGTCAAATACCTTGATATGGATTACCAGTCACCATGCACGTACTGATTGGTGTAAGTAAAGACACATTAATACTCTTGAGATGCCTGCAGTTTCCAAACCGGCATGGCATTACTATCGGATGTGATGAACAATCTATACATCTATACCAATAAATAAAATTAAAGTGTCTGTTTGTAATGTCAAGATAACACCTTGTTACTAAATGCACATGAAAGTATAAATGGAACATATAAGAAAATTTACTTTTTATAATTTTTTTCTGTCTGTCGTCTGCCTGTCTGTTTGTTCCGACTAATCTTTGAAAACTGACCGATTTTGATCACTGACAGATAGCTGATGTTATAAGGAGTAAATTAAGCCACTTTTATTTAAGAAAAAAATTAGGGTTCCGCGATTAAACAATATCACGTTGGTGAAGTCGCGGGTAACAGCCAGTCCTAACTAATATTATAAATCTGGATTTGAGTTTGTTTGTTTGTTACGTTTTCATGCCTTAACTACTCGACCGATCATCATGGCATTTCGCGTACACGTCGCCAGGTTTACAGAAAATAACATAGGGTAACCTTACATCCAGAAAAAGTACTGTTCCCGAGCGAAGCCGCGGGCAAAAGCTAGTAGATTTCACTTCTTTGCAGTCCATAAATTAATATTAGTACATATACCTATACTAATATTATAAAGCTGAAGAGTTTGTTTGTTTAAACGCGATAATCTCAGGAACTACTGGTCCGAATTGAAAATTCTTTTTTTGTTGGATAGCTTATTTATCGAGGAAGGTTGTAGGCTATATAACATCACGCTACGACCCACGGGGGCGGCGCAGTAATCATAAAAGCGGGTGAAACCGCGGGCACATCTAGTTTTATATAAAAGTAATACGTGCAGAATCAGAAGGTGCAGTACGTCGCGTCGCATTGACGTCTGCTAAAAATCGTTCGAGTATGGAATGAACAAAAGTACGTAAAATGTGTACACTTTCTACACAATCTCGATATTTATGAACGTATATATTTTTTAATTTAAATTGAGTTAGACATATTTATCAACTACATAATCCTTTAATTATTTAATAAATACTAAAATATCTTTATATTTTGTGATTTTAAACATTAACTGATTAATAGATTCTCGTTGCTTTGCAAATAACTTCACCCTCCTGGAGAAAATCATAGTTTACTTGAAAAAAGAAAGGTGAATGTAGATACCGAGTATATCCATCATAGGACATTGATACTTATCATAATATGTTCCTCTAGAAAACATGCATCATTATATTTATGTTTAATGCATAGTCTTACACAGATCATCACTATCAATGGGTCCGAAACGGCAACAATAGTAGTTACTATAACACCAAACATAACTGCCGTAATGTCTGCCATATCCTTAAAGAAGATATCGTCGTAATGACATGCTATCCTTACAAGCGCCACTTCATAACCTAAATACATCACACCGTTATGAGTACTTCACATCACAAATAGTTTTAAATTGCAAATGCAATTATCCAGACTGACCGCGTCAGGGCAATGCTATGCAAGTTTTAATTACCAACCCTTGCATAATTGTACCACGAATTGAAATGGAGTTCTCGTCTACCCGTGTATTGAGAATAGAATATTTAATGGAAAGGTGCGGGATAATTTATGTTATGTATGAATTCATTAAAAGGGGTAATGGGAACCTTTCACTACTCTGAATAATATGATAAATCTGTATGGCTGCCTACGCGGCCGGTTTGGACCCGACAACGTCATTTCGCTTTGAACATAATTGGGATTTTTCATGATGGTGGGGAAAACTAGCTTATAAGACATTTTTATACGACTCTAGCTGTCTCTTGCAGTTTTATCCACGTTTATGATTGGTGTTTCTGTGTCTCGTACCTTGATGTTTTGTATCCAAAATCGTTTCACAATGAATGGCTAGACCATTCATGTGGACCGATGTAATACAAATATATTTTTTCGAATCGGACAAGTCGAAGTCGTTTCAGTAGAGATTAATAAACAAGCAAATAAAAATGCAAGCCCTTCATTTTTTAAATATTAGTATAAATAGGTGACAAACACTCATACCATCCGCTTCATTATAAGCGTTCACTGTAGGATATGATAGCTTGTAATGTCAGAGCCATTATACGCGTGTTATTAAAAAGGAATTATTGATGGATATGTCTGTTTAGGGAACTCTTATTTAGCGGCCGAAACGCAGTGGCGATGTTACTTCCCTGAATGACCAGACTTAATCTTACCGGCAGCGAAGAATTGGCAACACAACTTTTTCAAGGGTAAAAGCCTTAAAACATATCTAATGATATTTGCGTCTGATGACAATTTTACGTCTAATATGGAGACGTTATATAGGTCTATAGTCGCACTATAAACCGCTTCACTTCACTCACCATTCAATTTTACATCGCAAAGTTGTAAAAATGAGATATTGAAGGTTCGTTTCAAACTTTATTATAGTGTATGGGTCTGTAATTCTACTTCTTCATCAAAGAATATCGCCATTATACCACAAATATAGCTTTTTAATAAAACAAACCGCTTCATAATTAAAAGACCGAAGCTCTTTGCTTCGCCAGTACTGCAATTATTTCCGTATGAATAATATTAAAATGGCTCGATGAAATTGCCGTTTGATTGGACTCAAACAAGATACTGCTATCCACTTTGAATATAACTAACTTTTTTATTTCATCCAGCGCACTTTAATATTGATTTAATAAACTGCAATAGTCTTCAGAATATCAACTATCATTCGTATCTAACGAGCTCGCTCGATGCATTTCCACTAGCTATAAAAAATAATAATGCGCAGACAGAGAGGGCGCTAGTGTCGGATGCGTACGTGTGAGAGAGACGAATGCTCCTGTGAGGGTGTTGAAGCGCAAATTGCGGTGTACCATCGACATTACGAGACGGTAAGGCCGTTCGTTTTTATGTAATGAAAATGAGCTTGTAGCACGTTGAAATTTAATGGCGTATAATAATTTCACACTTTATTTGAGATGTGTATTCGTGCTTCTCGTTTTTACCTGGCGAAACCATTAATTTACTTGAATGTTTTTACAATATCGATAGTATTGACTCTAAATTGTATGAATATAAAGGCTCTTTTATTTGACTATTAACCTTGTACGCTCGTATGCATAAAGATTTTAACTTTAATACCAACTTCGCCGCATTGGTTAAGTGCGGGTTGACAGAACACATAGCTAACTTAAGTTTTTGTAAAAAGGATTCCTTTACTAATGGTTATTCCTGCTTATCATCCATTATCACATAATTGTTATCATATGAGGACATTCGACGCAATTTTCAGTGATTCAGTCATATTATCTATCCCATGCAATTTTTCAATGTATGATATAAGAACTACTAGTAATTCGATTGTTAAATGCGCATCCCAAATAAACATTATATTTATTAATACAAACATCAGAGGTTGGATTCTTGTAATAAAAACTGTTCAAAACATAGTTCAAATCTAGTCTGTGTTAAAAATATTACAAATAATATTCTCCTGAATAAAGTATTATAATAAGATGATGTAATAATATTTTTTAATTAATATGTTAAATGGATAATTTAATATAATGAAAATAAATTTAATATGTTTGTCGTACATAAATATGAATTAAAATAAGCTTCAAACGTGAACATATTAGTTCACATTCATTTAAAATCTATTAGAACTTTATTTTGAACAAGTTTTTTTCCGAGAATCGGCCTTCTACCGTGACTATTGTAGATTTGCGATTTTCAGTCTTAAGTATTTAGATACCATTGCTTGCTTTGTACTGATTTCTATGATAATATAAATGTAAAAGGGGGACAGTGAAACGTACTATAAGTTAAATTAAATACGTTTGACTTTCGAGTCTCCAAACTTATTTGATGTCATAAACGCGCGTTTTCCCTTTACGACTTAAGTAGAATTTCATGAGGTGTAACGTATCTCTCAAACTCATAACATATGAAATATTTGAATTGATCCAAATTGTTGGCAGACGACACAGGTTTCTTATGAAATATACCGATAGAAGATTAAATAAAATGATGAAGGGATCGTGTGTGACGTTTTGTACGATATGATTTGAGACTGGTTCATTGGTTGTTTGCGATCGTCATGATTAGCTCATCAGCTTAGCATCAGGTTAAGGGTTATCTACCATATGGAAATGCTGATCGTGAAGTCCCAGTTCAGATTGTTTCTAGATCCTTTTAGTAGGAAACTCTTCAGTGCAGTCTGTCTAGTAGCAATTGAATAGACCCCGATAAATATGGTTGTAATACATTTTTACTGCCTCGGTGACGCAGCAGTTATGAAAACGACCACTGTGCATGAAGTCTCGGGTTCTATGGCTTGGTTAGGTAAAAAGCTATTGAGTTTTCTGCCAAGAATTTCCTAATAACAGCACTAAGTCTAGAACTATGCCCGGTAGACTTCAATATGCTTGCCGCCTCTAACGAATCACCTACTTATGTTAGGCAAAATGTGGGTGTGATATATCGCTGCCTACTCCATCGAGGATATGATTGTGTGATAATTTTTCTCTTCGAAAATAAAACCAAGCATACGCGTCAATAAATCTTATTTATACAGACTTCAAATTGAGTCTTACTATTAAACATATGCCTCCTTCGTAAGTCATAGTTATAGACTTAGGAACTTAGGTACTTAGGCTGGCATTACTACCTTCACATGCTTAATCTACACACACCTAATCTAATTAGGCTGTCTAACGAATCGATTGCTGTTCCTCACTGTACGAGAAAAATCCTGGAATAATGTCTTACGAAAAGCTTTTTTGAATGCATAGCCAGGCCATTGTATTTCGTACTAGCTTTAAGAGCAGTCACTATGATTTCAGATTTTACCACGTGGTGCTATAGCAATTGCTCGCTTTTTTCACAAGGTGTCATGCAACTTTAACCCTTATAGACACCGAGCCTATACATATATCGGATGATAAAACCAATATTGTCAGTGCTTTTGCTTTTAATACGATGGTATCAAGAAAGTTTCACTGAGTTATTTTGTTAGGTTGCTTTAATTAAAAACGTAGCTATGGCCGCTGCATAGCTTGAGTTTTTGGCAATGTTACCCGTAAAATATACGTGTCCTCGCTGTTTTAATTTCGCACGTTTCGATATAAATTGGTATTAATTTTATTGCAAAGTTGAAAAGTACTTAGCATTATTTTTCTGGGTTTAAAATACAAGGAAAGCCTCGTCTACAAATGACTACTGATATTTTTGTTATGGGATAAGAGTCTTAATTATTGCTAAGTCTAAGCTTTTCTAGTCATTTTTGTAGTATCAGTAACATACAATTTTACACCTCTGCAATTAGAATAATTCCTATGTCGCAAAGACTTCAAACATTCAACGAAAAGATGCAATGTACACCTGGGTTAGCCACCTACATTGCATCTTTTCGTCAGTCTGGACTCGAGAGTAACAATTTGTGACTAACACAATTATTCATTCTTCTGGCGATTGAATCTCTAACACTAGCAAACTAGCAATGGCAAGCTGACCACCTAAACCAGTGCACCATCCATGCAATCATTGTTAACGTTTGCATTATTCGTTGCAAATAAGCTATGTATACAAAATGTGTTTGTCACGTTCCGTTCTCGAGCGTGACGCTGACATCTTGTCAAAGATTATCTACGTGTTCACAGTAAATAGGATTGGTTATCTTCACACGTTTGCTTACTTACTGAGAATACACTCTTGTGATCCTTCTATCAAAGCGAAGCAATGTCTCTTGACAACAGCTTCTAAATCATGTTTTATACCCATTGCTACATTGTCATGTAGTTTGACCAATCAGTATATGCATGATGTGCAATTGTCATAGTCCATCATGTACATACATACGGTTTGGTCAAACTTCCAGTTTCTTCAAAATCATTATGGCGAACTTTCACGATCACTACGATGTCTTCTTTCACTAAAAATGCATCTGTTTTAAGTACTTATAATCTACAAGTCACATTTCCCCTTAAATGCTCAGGCTATCTTGGCACATCATAAAACAAAAACGCGACCTTACCTTAAAAGAAAAAAGAAATTTAAAAAAGACAGAATTAAATTACAACATAGATAAATATTGCATAAATGTGTGGAGTGAGTATGGATAGAATAGAAATGATTATGTTAGAGGGAGATAAAAAGTGGCTGCAGAGGTAGAAAAGTCGAAAACGAATCGGGATTTGCTATATGGGCTGGCATATTATAAGAAGAGATGGATCAAATGAGTGAGGTTATGATATTAAAAAAAATGAAGGTAATGATAACAACGATTGACAAAAATATTTAGAAGAAGAATACATACTAAGCCAACGATAATGGAATTAGGGTCAGAGAATCATTATTTTCTAATAAGACACAAATGTATACAAGCTCTCATATGTACATTTATCGCTTGCTCAAGCGAACTCTTTACAACTCTGTAAAGAGTTCATGACCAAAATGAAAACGAAGGTTCATGGATACGACCAACAAAAGAAGTGTAACGCATCTACTTGCTTAACCTTCTATACAAAGTGTGAAGAGGCTTTATTACCAAACACAAATGTCTTCTACCCTTATCATTTTAACAATATTTGACCCAACAATGCTGTCTTCAAGGGTTTTGTCCGAATTCTAAAGACTTTCGATATTCTGAAGTACAACTGAATAATTCTTTCATATTCAAACAAGATCATTACTGTCGTCAATAGAGGCGACATAATTTATTTTTCGCTCCTGCTGCGAACTTGCAAAGGACTGACAAAGGGACTGGAAAGGGAGCGTTGATTTGTGGTCTAAAGTAAAGGAGGGTCAACTTTTTAAAGTTGTTTTTGATGAGACTACGCTTTTACGGAAAAGGAAAATGTGTAGTCTCCAGTGACCATGGTTGCTAAAAATCAACCAAAACGTCGAGAAAAATAATAATTTAAATAACTTAATAGTTTTAAAATTACCTAGAATTTGTGTTTTTAAATAAACTGCAACAAAATCCTTATAACGCAGTTCAATTTCACGGGTAATATGGTTGTTTATGTGTTAGAGTAATTATTCTGAAGTGTTTATAGCTTTACTTAGTCAAGCAATAAACAACAGAAGAACTACCCTATAATAACATAGGGTCAAAAAAATTACTGTTGAAATGAGGGTGTATACACCTATGTATATCCTTTTAAAGGTGTACAGGACTGACTATTCAATAGTAGAGATGTTATGTTAGGGTTATATTACGTTTATATTATATAGATATATATTAGGTTGCTGCGATGCAGTCCGTCTGATGGCAGCCTTACAGCTTTCATACGAAGCCCGAGGTGTTCATCAAATTGTCTGTACAATATACACACATACGTAAACAGTGCGATCATTCCGTTTCGTGTACACAAGCAAGCGACCACCATGCGACCATCGGTGCATCAGAAATTTCGAAATATATAGTAGTCTCGCTCTTTCATGCCGTCTCGCCGGCAAATAGTCGCCTCATGTGAGCGAGCAAGATAGCCGACAGCGCCCAGTAGCGAGGCAACTCGTGTCACTATTACCGATTACGCTTTCCTATTATTTGACTAATACCTAGTAGCCTAATACAGACTGGTAGTCAAATTCGTTTATCCTAATATGAATACAGGTGGCTTGTATTATAATACCTATACCTAATACGAATATACGTATTAGTTACATCTCTATGCAATAGTCACATTTAATATTTGATCACATTACTGTGCTGATTTCTTTGATAGATCAATGTGTGCTAATTGTTGTCAGAATTTCATGACTTCTAAATGACATGTGATAATAGTTCTGTTTCAAGTAATAAAGAAATAATACGATGCGTATTTAATGTGTCAATATTTGATTTAATTTATACCCAGCTGAGAAAAATCGATTATATATAAGTCTAATATGTTCTGACTTACGTGTGATTACCCAAAGCTAATGCACCTTGAAAAAGAATTATAAAACCGTGTTGTACCTGCGTTCTTGAACATGATATAAAGCAGTAACATGATTTAAAACCTGATAAATACAGTACTATGAATTTAGTATGGTATTACGCCGTTGTATCTCTTAAGGGTTAGACTAGAGTTACAATATCTAAATGTGGCTATTTCGTTCGTTACAGTTCCATCATAGGCTCTTTTCAAGAAATACCGATGTAAAATAATTAAAAAATGAGAAGATGTGTGCTATTCTAGTTTCAACTACTAAGTTAGGTGCCTGGTTAGGTAAAATTTATGCCAAGTCTAATTTCAAAACTTGTAACAGAGAGCTTGTAGAACAAGAGACCTTTTTAATTTTAGTAGGTACTTACGAGCAGCGATAGCTCAGTGGGGAGACCAACAGACTGCAATGCAGATGGTCTCGGGTTCGAACCCACGTCGCGCACCTCTGACTTTCGGAAGTTATATGACTTTTCGAAATTATGTGCGTATTGATTGACAATTATCGCCTGCTCCGTGCCTCGGAGAGCACGTTAAGCCGTCGGTCCCGGCTGCCATGAACATCTATGACAGTCGTTATTGGGAGAGTGTCGACACAAAAGATCCCACTGGGTCGAAGTGTCGCCGGTCTACACTGACTGGCCCCCACATAAGATAAAATAAGATAGTAGGTACTTAAGATTTCCAGCATGATATGAATGCAGCAATTTCAAACAAACTTACAGTCCGCTGATGTTAACTGGTTATCATCGATTATGTAGGCTTGCATCAGCAGGTGGACTTGCGCGTTACTGACCCGACAAATAAATCTCTGAGTTGCTAGGGACAAAGATCGCCAATTCCCTGCCGATGAGTTTAACAAGTTTTAAGATGTAACTTGCTATCGCCTCTGCTTACATTTTAATCGAGGTCGTGTCACCGCGAGAGCTTGAATAAAGTCCATTGAGTATAGACCTCGCCCCGATGTGCCACTGCATCCCATTCTAACTTATCTACTTATGGAATTTCCGCGCCGAATTATATCTATGTTACATCTAAAGCTTTATTGCTGTTCTCGTTTTTGCAACGTTGTAAATGTGACCACTTCTTTGTTTGTTTTTCTGCCGCGTGCTCTTATGCAACTTCATCACTAGGTTTACAAAATTGAATTTTTGCAAGTGCTTTCAAAGCTTCATCCGTGTCGAGCTTGATTGTTTATTTACATTATCACGTTATTGTATCTCCAAAGGGGAGAAGGATGTGTATTGTCCCCACATTTTAGTAGCTATGTTTACAGATTCCAGGTAGTTAGTGCAAGCCTAATTCATCTACTATACCCCGTGCTACTAGTAAGAATTTTCTTGAAGAAAATCTCAGTAAGACTAACCGTGTTCTCACCATTGCCCGCAAACTTACGTTAGAGAGAAATTCTCAGTGGCAGCATGGAGTCTGGAATCCGTCTCTTGCAGACGGTAATAGTCTCGTCCCTAACACTTATGTAAAACCATAGCTGCCGAAATAATATATTACATTTTGGCCTATCCCTTCAGAGATATGTACATATATGCTAGATTCTATGTATATAAGTACATAGGCAGACAATAGCAAGAGCCGATACGCCATTCTACTACTACTGTTACTTGATATCATCCCATTGATTCCATAGCCGAAATTATACGTACAATAATTGCGTCATTCCTATAATGCGTGCGCAGTACCCCTTACCATGGAGTGGACGTAATGACTCGGAAGTCTTTTCACAAGCGATAGAATACATCCTTTCAGATTGTTTATGGCCACCATAAGGAGGATCCCATAACGACATGCCAGATTAAAATATGGATATGTGTTCAGTTGGCTACACAGAAAAAGATTTTATTTTTGTTAGATGTCTTCAACTTTAATATGGTATCGGATGGCAATGGATCTTTATATATAAGAGTTGGTCAATCTTGGCAATCGCAGCAAACAATCTAATTTAATATAATATGTATTACTTGTGAGATACATTGTGTTTTCATGCGATGGCAAAGTCAATCTATTTATTTAAAACATAAAAGATTTTTAATATTGATATGGTCACTATAAGATGTTGTTAGGTTAGCTAATTACGTAATAACTTAAGACAGAAGGTCCCTTAAGTAGGGACTGAATAAATTAACCGACTTGGTATTACATGGTTCTCACAAGTTTTGACGGTAGAAGAACTGAGTTGCGAGACTTACAAGTTATGTTTTTGGTGGCATAGGTATTTTCGGTCCAAGCTGCAGTTTTCTCTATCGCGCTCTGCGGGAACAGCGCGACGCCGATGGCAATAGATTTTGCAAATACCTATTTTTCAATTCTCTCGACCTTAGTGTTTCCTCTTAAGTAATAATTTCGCCACTGTCAATGGGGCTAGTACTATGAGTTTGATATCTACTATATGTTGTTCTGTGTTCCGAGTCTAAAAATTCTTAAAAATGGAGCTGTTTTTTTGGCATTAGGAATTAAGTGCGGTAGAAGGTAATTAGGGGACCCGCTATTACGGGGTACCTAATATTTTGGATTTGCCAGATGCCGTGCAGCTACTTAGAAACTTTCTAACAGAAAAACCCAATAACACATTCCGGTCCGATCCGAAAATTGAACCAAAAACCGTATAATCGCACGCAAACATGAATAAAGACTTATGCTACGGGACCAGAGTTAAAACATGAGCTGGCGAAGCAAGCTTATTAACTTCATTCATCATCATAACATTAATGCAACTCATTTCATTCGGGGATAAGCAAGTATATTATGCTTATATCACACTCTCACTTGGTTATAAACCGTGTCCAAATACACGAACCGTATTTGTAGTAAGTCTAGTGTTATGCAATAGATTTGCCAATCTATACCCATCTATAAACGAAGACACTTACAAAATCCCTTTACCGAATGAAAGGCAAAGATCAATTTCCCACGAGCCCTGCGCGTACGCACGGGTCAACGACCCCGCACCTCCGTAACCTAGCAACGGTACTTGAGCCTTCACCTCCTTGAACTACCGCCAAACATAAATACTACTTTAACGCGTTTATAATAGAGAACAATTTACTTCGCATTATCGAAGCCTTTTCAAGCATAACGAACTGACCTGTGTTCTACCGTAAAAACCTTATCAGAATTGAAATAAAGGGGATATTTCTTTGACAAGGTGAGAGTGGCACGTCCATTCAGTAAATGCGTGATTGACTAAGATATGGTTTATAGTTTCGTTTTATTGTTTAAAGATGTATTGCGTTTTATGTTAAATACTAACGAACGAAATCAATTGTAATGTAAGTTGAGCGAAACGGGAAAATTGATTTTCTTTCCTATGCTAGTACGGTGCTGATTAAATTTCTTCGGTTTCAAGGCAATTGATAGTAAACTGGGTCACGCACAAAATGCGTTTTACTATAAATCAGCTTATTATTAGTTACTGACGTCTTATGAACGAGAGAGTTTAGGTTTTGGTAGAGAATGGCGAAAGTCCGATTTAACCGAGAAGGGTTCACCTATATAGGTAGCTCTATGCTATATTATGGCATTAATCATAATCATAAAGCTTAGTGACGTGTTAGTAGGATTTTTTAAGCTCCATTTTGCAAGATAAAGATGCTGTGTTCCATTTGGAAAGAGTTAGCAATAAACGGATCTCTATAGCTTTTAGCTACACGTCTATGAACGGAACTTGTAGTCTATTGTATTACCGTTATAAGTTTGGCCGCCAAATGTTTGGCTTCGAATCCTACACAGGATAAAAATATAATTTTGTAATCTGTAAATGGTTGTTCCAAGTTTACGTGTATTTATGTATCCGGCGATACGCGACAGAAATAATTCCTACTGTAGTTCTCTGGTATAAAAATTTAATTTATTGTTTTAGGTAGAAATAAGAGAATAAATCAAGTTAGGATATCTTAAAGCATACGTCGCTTGCGGGTTAAGATGACGGCTGAAGAACGATAGGGATCATTTAAGAGACCCTTTAAAGCAATCTGAACGCTGACATAATTGCACATCAGACATCAACATTGATAGACGTAGATGGCGACTAAACATGGACACCTGCGTTTTCAGACGGAAACGACTCGCACGAATATATTCCATGTGTGCGAAACGACAAGAAAAAAATATTATTTATAAAAGTGTCAGTTCGCACGATATGTGCGAACAAATTCGTGCGAAACGACTACTAAGCCGACTCAAAAGGTAATATAAAAGAATGAAAATAAATATTGTTAAAGTTTGATGCAAATTGGACAATACAATACAATGCATTACGCTTAAATGTATAAGCGTAATGCATTGTATTGTATTGTCCAATTTGCATCAAACTTTAACAATATTTATTTTCATTCTTTTATCTCACAACATAAACCACCTGGGGCTTGCTGTCTACAAAATTATTATGGTAACAATTTATAGCTTAATAGTCCATTAATTTAAGTGGTATTTATGATCAATACTGTATCATCTTTCCTTTCTCTCGAGTGACAACAAGCAGGTATGACGATGTAATATTTAACATGGATTGCGAATATTAACATAAATTTATTAGCATCTGGCGTCGACGCGATTCATTAGCCACTTCACGATCTTAAAGAGTATGCACACATTCGCAAAACTAAAATTAGTATAAACAAGTAATTACGGCATTAGTTCAACGGTTAAGGAACTCGACTTGTGATCAACAGTGGTTGAGAGATTGTGGATTGGGTCTGTAAACAAATATATATTATACAAGCCTCAATAGACAACAGTAATATATCACATCTAAATATGTATCTTAAATATTGCGACCTATGAATTTTATTTTGTATACTTAATATTTTTTTTATTACGATCCATTCCATCAATTATTACTTGTTCATTCCACATTATTGATAAACAATTGCATATTTATTTATATTAGTTCTGAAGAAAAACGCAATATGTTTTTATACCACAAGTACACATAGATTTCATTATTTAAATAATGATATGCTAAGGACGTTCAAACAGTTTGTTTTCCATACAAACGTTATATAGGAATCTATTGTTACAATTTTATAATTAGATACGCTCAGCAATGTCAGTTGTGTTGAACAATGTGACGCGTTTATTTGCTAACGGCGTATTCTTTTGTGTGCCAGTCTTGTGATGATGGTTCGACAGCTTTATATCATGTCAGTGGTTTTATATGTATAACATACAATTTGGTAGAAACCGCAGATTGTATGAACAATTGCTGTGACATAGTTTTGTGCGTGGTACAGTCCCGTTTGTAATTTTCATCGTACCAAAACTGATATTGTTGCTTGCTCGATAAAGTGCTATAGGAGACCAATACCTTGTAACAATAAGGTTTCAAGCAAGCATACAGCCTCTGATGTCCCTGCAAAATAGAAGTCGGTTACAGGGTATAGTTCACCATAGTGTAGTGTTATATAACCGAAAACTTATCGCCTTAAGGAAAGCATACACACGGAACGCAAATATTATGATCGTAATGTTCTGCAGGGTAGAAGTACTTATCCATTCGAGCTGCTATAGATTTGTCTGATTATTCCATGGTGTACTATTTCTCTTAAACAAAAGAGTGCATATACGTATCGTATCCCCACAGACCACGAGACACACCGTCTTCTTATTAATGATGCCTTGCTTCTCATATATTCAATCCAAAAGTGTCAGTGACACACGCGATATAAATATGACACTTATATTGTAAAACTGGCGGTGCTGGTAGCGCTCAAGGTCGATCAACACCATAGACTCGGGACAAATATTTACACGCAGAATTCCCTCCTATGTGTGTTTGCTTACGACCATATTAAATTGTTATGTAATGAGGTTAATTTTCTTCATCATCGCCAGCTTAGCATTATTATTCCCAAGTGTAATGGGGTCGGCTTTGTAGTCTCATCAGATTTTGTTGCAGATCTGTCCTCCCACGGCACGATTCCCTCTGACTCACCTAAAGGGTGAACTATATTTTATGACCAGATGTCAGATTATAATTTATTTGACAGACGGTCACGGCTGTTTATGACAACTAAAACTATGACGCGATTACATGCAGCCCGAAGTGAAGGGTGTGCTTTTGTAAATGATCCGTATAGTCACCTATCTGCATGACGATGGCAACGATCAATTTTTTTCAATTTTTTTTTAAACATTTCCCGCCCTAGTAATAATAATTCCTGTGTCGCGAGGGACTTTACAAACATTCAAACTATGGACAGAAAGAACACATAGACTCTGAACAACCATTTGTGGATCACACAAATTTTTGTCTCGTGTGGGATTTGAGTCCACAACATTCGGCGCAGTGTGAGCGGCGAGGCGACCACTTACACCACTACGCTTTCGGTGCAGTGGCTACTAGCGTCAGGATTTCTTATGCTGTTGTTTTTGTGGTAAATGTAAATGGTCCTTTACAAAGCCGACAATTAGTGTCGCGCGTCGCCGCGGCGTTGACGCGCGTCGTTCGCGACATTATTCATGAGGCGCATTGATTCTAAGTACACAGAGTTTTGGTACATTCACGCTAATGCATCATGTAGAGTCAGCAGTCTTGGGAAATGAAAGGAAATTAATTAGCGTTTGTTTCTTGAATATTAATGAATTGAAACGTGTGTTTGCGATATCTATGATGTGTATTTGAACATTTGCGTTTAGCCAAAATATTTATGTAAATTATGTTTAAAACTTTGCAGTTGTGATTGACGTTTTGGTTAATTAAAGTAGCTACTTCAGAACTAATTCAAATTTTAATCCCGGTTGGGTGAAATATGTATACGTGACCTGTCAAACTATTCTGTAAAGGTTTTGGTCTCTAAATCGATTTTCACTTCGATGGTAACTGTAGTAACAATAAAAGTGAATTCTATGATGAGATCTTATCTGATTATATCGTACCAAATCTGGTTAAGTTTTACAACTTAGAATTATTGATTGCAAGTTTATGATCTTAGATGTATCGTAAGTCTTATTCGTTGCGCCATTGTATTTTTTAATAGCAAACATATATAGTTCTTATTATTATTAGTATTAGACAGTTAGTTAGTCTCTGCCTACCCCTCTGGGCATCAGCAACAGGCGTGAATCTATGTATGTATGTATTAGGCAGTTACCGTAACCTTTAGACACATGCAATGTAAACTAGCATTGCTGCGTTGCCACCACAAGAAAAATAGATCATTGTGCTTCCTGCAGCACATAATATGACCACGACTTTCTGTTACATGTTGTTTAACATTTATAAACGACCATCTCAATAAATAGATTTTCCAGTATATCGAGTAATCTACCACATGTATTTACAGTTCGTGTGAACAGGTCCCGCTATTCTTATTAACATAGAAGCCTGTGGGCCTTGGACGAGTCGTGAACACAGCTGGTCAGGTCCCGTCGTGAGTACCTAGTGCGCAAGCGCATCGTAATCAAATGTAATAACTAATGTTAATGCAGTGGAATTATTCGTAGATCTTCACAGCGATAAGAAAACAAGGAAATCCATGATTCATAGATATGAATGAGAAAGTTTCTCTGTTTTTACTTGCAGTGCTAAATTTATTTTGATAAAATTTGGTATAGAAATAACTTCAATCTTGGAGAAAAGCATAAAGTTTTTTAAAATGCACCGTTTGCATAGCATCATAGTTTTGATGTATGAGGCAAGTCCTATTAGAGATAAACCTTGTGTCGCGAATGATATTAGAAATACTGTAACAACCCTTGTTTTACTGAACGTGGCCAAAGGGAAATGTAAATGTAAATTCATAGTATGGTAGAAAAAGTCCAGCGTAAATATGCACGGTTCATATACAAGAGGACTTATGGATATTATCCATTTTTGTATCTTTCCATGTTTGTCTCAGGGATGGTTGGTCTTGATACCTTGCAGCTGAGACGGGACTACATGCATATTTTGCACTATTGTTTATTGCTGGTAAATAGGGTTGACAATCCCTCCGTACGGGAATCCTTGCACTTTTACGTACCCGATAGTTATATACGAGGTGCTGGACGGAGACAACATCCACTCCTTGCTTGCCCACCATCAAGGCGATTAAATTTAGGCAGTAATAGTCCAACGGCTAGAGCAATTCAATTAATTAATAAGTTTTTACAAGCTTATCTTAATGCTGACATATTTTATGATAATTTAAGTAAATTATCCAATTCAATATTTCTATTTCTAAACATGACATGTAAATATTAATAAACAAATATAATTGTGTAATGTCTTGTATAATTTGTAATCTGTTTTTAATGTTCAAATTCTATTGTGTATTTTTTATAGATAGTTTTAGAATTGTATAGCTTCACTTATCATATAAGCGACTTGGTTTGTAACTGTAAGCTTATATTGTTTTATATATCAATAAATAAATAAATAGTATAGTTTAGGTAGTGTAACCTTGACATTCATAAGTGTTACTTTGTGGCCTGAATGAATAAAATAACTTTGATTATAGATTTCAGCAACAATCTTAATGCTCAGTATATCTAAAATCAAACATGTTGAAACAGCTATGGATGATATGATTGACAGATGATCACGACACTTGGCGCGAAAAAACCCTTCATCGTTAGAAACTAAAAAGCTTCATAAAATCCATTGCAGTTATGTTTGAAAAAAGAAAAATCACATACACGCACCGAATTTATAGCGAATACCCATTTCATGCAACAATATCGCCACATCGAAAAGCGCATATTTTTTATTTTATTACAGCCTGGTATGGTTAGGGTTTCTTTTTGAGATGTAAATTTATAGGCTGTGTTATTTTTACTGTCGCTGACTAAATAAGTTTAACTGTTAGGCGGGTTAGCCAGACCTTCCACATTTATATATCAGCAGCTATGTTTACTTATCAACGGTAGCACCGGTTGAGGCATTGATAAAATGTCTTGCTATCGAGTAGTTGGTTCGAACGCCAACAATGGTATTGGCACTACCGAAGTGGAAAATAATTAGTAACTCGCAGTTATAATCTGACGTGAAGCCTATCGGAGACAGGTACAAATTTCAAAAATGAAATGCGTTGATACTTGACCAACTAGGCATTAAAGCAGTATCCTGAAAAAGAAAAGTCCAATATGATCCAACTTTCCGATTCATATTATTCCGACCTTATTATTCAATTTCACTCGCAAACATAAATCACTAATATGAACTTTGTGTTTATTTGTTAAACATCAAGAATATTTGGAAGACATCAAGAAAATGTCTTTGGTATCAGTGAGTGATCAAAATTGATTAAATAACTAAAATTATATTTCACAGCTTCATTCTTAGCGATTAGTTTACATATTGTAGTTGAGCTCCCACTTTCCAGTTATACATCATTTTATTACTTTAAAATGCCCTGGCTTCTAAACTAGCGTCAGCTGTTGGAAACTGTATTAGAGATCGAAGCTATTGATGTATTTAATAAAGCACACTGAAGACACCTTAGTGCTAATTTAATAAGTAATACCTATCTTTTAAGCTTGCATTCATACATACTAAGATTCAATTCGATAATTACCATCATTCGATTGTATTCAATCATTACAAAATGGCAAAAATTGTTTGTGTTTTACATAATGACCTCTATTTATCTGCAAGAAAAAACTGTATTCTGTAGTAAAAATATAAATAAATTTATATGTAGATTATTCAGATGGCAATCTGTAAATTCAGCTGTAATATACAATTGTTTCAAACAAACAACGTGGTGGGATTACATTGTAGAATGTTCGCTAAAATTCTCATTGACGTCATGCTTATTGTGGTTGAGTAATTTGTCAGATTGGTAATTATTTCTCAAATATAGTTATTGTATTTTCTTGTTTAATAATTGGTAAGTTGTATTGAACTAGTTGCTAATGGTTCTATACCAAAAAGATATAAATAGTATAATTAAATAAGTATAAGGGTTATTAATACTTATGGTATAATTAGCATTTCTTTGTTGTTGGAAAACCTCATGTAGCTTCGTTACTGAGTAGCTGATTAGACAGAGATTCATGCACCGCTAAGTTGTTTCCAAATGTGCAGTTAAATACATATGTGTTGAATTATAATATTTATTTTCAAAGCGGTGTAATTAAATAGATAATTAATTGTCTATCTTTTTATACTACCATCGGTAAAAATGCGACGGTATAAGGGATTTTTATTTTGATTTTAGTTACTCCGTTCTGCGACTTTAAATGCAATTTTATTACTTTTCATACAACAGACGTTTTTAAAAGTTATTTGAAGACAGAGAGCCGTCTGTTTCTTCTTGTAGGTCGAAGGTCTTCTTACAAGTTCGTCGTAAATCCATTTTATGGTTAACAATAACAAGTTGAATGGCCCTGAAAACAAAAAATTATTAGTTGGTTTTATAAAATAAATAAATGAAATAAATAAATAAGTTCATCGTTTTAAAAAGGCTACATAAGAAGGTAAATCCTTACTAATATTATAAATTCGAAAGTAGCTCTGTCTGTCCATCTGTCTTTCTGTCTGTCTGTCTGTTACCTTTTCACGGCTAAACCACTCAACCGATTTAGATGAAACAGATATAGTTTAAAACCTGGGGAAGGACATACGCTACTTTTTATTCAAGTAGGTACCACGCGGGCGGATACGTGCGCAAAAGCTAGTATTATATAAAATTATACGTGTTTTTTATAATTTAAACAAAAGTAAAAGGTACTCGAAATAATTACAAGTTGGTGAAATTTTATGAGCACTATAAACTTGGAAATTTTAATAACCCTTATACTTAGATGTTTTTAAGTACCGAGACTAAAGATACTTTTAAGATAAAGGTATGATAGCTTAGTGCTAAAATTAAGTAAAGTACCTAGCTTTAACATATCTTTGGCTTCGCATAAGTGTAGGAACGTATGTATTGCTTACCCTTTTTTTACTCAATACATAGCATAACTTTGCGGCGGGATAGTGAGGTTTTGTGTACTTAGAAGCATCTGAGAACACAAAACCTCTGAAGGACGGAATCTGAAAATGTGCTTGGTAGAAGCCAATAAACTCTATCACTATTACCTATGTGGGATTTTAACATAGCAAAACGCGGATGAAATTTACCTCTATTGTGTGATTGTGATTTTATGTTACCTTTAACGAAAGTATTTTGATTATATGGCTTTAGTGAAATGAAACAACATAATTATTCCGTATCGTCAAATCACTGCACAGCCAGCCAAGAAACAAAGGCGCGCCCTTCTGACAAACATTTCTCTAGAAACTGTACTCACCGCAAACATGCAACAAAAAGGTTTTTGATTTCGATCTTCTAGAGGTATTTCACCAATTTAGCGCTGTACCTTAATGTCTAAATCCTCTAGGTTTGTTTATCTCCGTGTATTAGACCATACTACCTATAAATAGACTCTCTATGATCAGTGATATAATAGTACAAAAGTAAATCCTCATAGATCAATCACTTGCCGTCACAATAGAAACGTTTTGTCACAGACTACAGGTAAACTCTTGCGCACACACTCACACATTATTACCGTTACTTCACACATGCGCACTAATTCAATAAACGACACCTTAATGTAAGTGTCACTATGCTTTACCGTTCCAAATTTAACTGTACTTCGCTAGTCTTAAGGTTAAATATCTAATGACAAAATTTGATTTATGCATGTTTGTGTAAGGTTTACGTACAAATGTTTAACCATCCCACGGCCATGCCTTTTTAGATCTTATCGCTCAATTTTTAAAGTTCAGTTTCGTGGTAACAACCTGTTTGTATTTTACAATACAAGCACCTAGTTTTCAGTCTATCTCAATGAATATTGCACTCTATTTGTTAGTAATAAGGTTGGTTATTGAATGCTTGCAGGCACGGTTACCATCCGTACCAGTCGGTGCCTGGTATCGTAATAAAGCCCCCTGCTCACGTATTTGACAGCTTCGTTGATCCAGTGGCTTAAACGTGTGCGCGTGCGCAACTGTTTATAGTGAAGTCCTGGGCACGATTTTAGGTCGGGATAAATGTTGATTGGAATTCGGAGTATTTTGCACAGAGCACATATGTAATTTGGAACTATACTGAATAACAATAGGTTCGCTCCAAACTGCATGGTACACCGTGTTCCGTGGCAAAAAAATGCAATTGCACTATGTTGTCCTAGTTGGTTGTACCTAACCCCTTATCTATATGTATTATTATGGCCAGGTACTGACCTTCTAGTTTAGGAAATATGGTAGGGTCTCATATTGACTAGTTACAAACACCACTCGATGTCGCGCGATTCATACTCAAGTCCAACCGGTTTGAAGCCAATCGGGCTGTGTATTGGGGTTTTAAAAATGTGCTATAGGTACAGTTATCGTCAGTCTACGAGTTGTTTGTCAGATTTTTGGTTGATTCTCGACCTTGAGCTTTACACACTAATATTTTTCCATTCGGGATGTTCCAACTGGTTTTTGTGATACTTTTTATGTCATTATTTATCTTCATTAATAACAGTTGAATACGATTTAGAGTTATTTTTATTCAATGTTTAATAATTTGATGACTTCTGTGAATAGGTGTTGAAGGTTTTTGATATTATTTTGTTGGTCTGGTGCGAGTGCATATGCACTTAAAGAAATTTCGGATCAAGCAAATCGTTATTAAAAGATGAAGTGAACCTAAATCAGAAAGCCTTCACTGAAAGTAAAGTGTATTTCAATGAAAGTGTAACGATTTCTTGTATTTTTGATAGTACGTATAGCTTTCGATCCTGGTTGTCATGATCATGTGTGACAATATCCTGGTGACTAGACAAACCGTTGCTCAAATTCACTCCGCTGAACGATCTACTAGGTTTAAATCTATAGATCTGTTTGCAGATGGATGGTCAATGAATTCATTAGTATATTTAAATATTTGTGAAAAGATATATGATCGGTTTTCCTAGTTTTTTTGTTGTTGTATGTTTGATTTTATCCTAATGTTTAGGTAGTATTATTGCCTGCAGTATATCTGCTTCAGTTCTGATGAATAAATTAAATTATGTAAAGTTGGGTTGGTAAACCCTGAAAATATTTGACATTAGTTTACCCACTAAATATTTCTATTCCATATTTTATTATTACATGATTTATGTGGATAAGTTTTAAATAACTTTTAAGATATTCTTAAGATGCTGTATCTTTATGTTTACCAAGTTTATGCAATATTGTTTTATCTTCGCAAGTTGTAAGAAACTAATATATTAAAGTATTATGAAAATATTAGAAATTCTATTAGATTGAATTTATAATTTTGCAATTGCACTTGTATTAAATTTAATATTAAACTTATTGCTTGTAGATTGTATTAAAGGTAATTTTAATTTCGGATTCTGTCTTAGAATGAATAAATATTTCAGTCAATATTATGCGGTATACATATTATTTATTGTTATTTATATACTTATTTACAAATAACAACATAATTATTATGTCAAGGTATGATAAAGCACAGCTACAGAGTAACAATTTGTAAAGCATATTAAAATTGTTATATTTTATTATTACATCTCTTGGATTCGCCTGCTATGTACATATTATAATGTAATATATACACGTATACATATCAAGTTGAACCTAACATGTCAGTCTGTATCGGCAACAACAGCATTATCTAAGTGTAAAAATTATTACTTCTACACAGGTCTTAATCTTAAATAAAACTACTATGTATTACTCTGTTATCTTAATTCGAATCGCAAAACACACATATAATATTTAAAGTAGCAAGCTACGCGCACGTTAAAGTTTTAACAACACCTACAAATCGTAAACATCAACTATACAAGTTCCTAAGGTACTTGTCTTAAATATTCTAAACCATGTTATACTGATTTAATTTTATGAAGATGATACTAAGTAACTCCTTCCTTAAACGGTATAAACATCTTATTTATTAACCAACAGTTCGTGTTAAAAATTTGAAGGCTTGTGAAATAGTAGTTAGGAAAGACGTCTTCGATCAGGAAGATCGACGCCGACGGCTTGAAAAGAGCGGCTGGTTCGGTTTGTCAGTGCGCAAGACATTAGCGTACCTGAGAGTTATTTTCTAAACGGCAATGATTATGATCTTCACACAATTTTATTTACCAGGCAAAACTGGGATGGGCACGGCCTACCTAAAACCCCTTCCTAGCTTTCTATTCCCCTTAAATATGCCAATGGCCAGAATGATAGTGTGGCACAAAATTCGGAGAGGACTGTATCTATTTGTAGATTATAACATATTGATTAATTGATTACGGTAATACTTGATTTACAATTCTTTATTTTTTTAACTGTACCGGTTGCAAGTGGTTTTTGGCCACTATGCCGATTTCTTAAACTGGCAATATATCAATAGGCTCGCCGTCTATTACGAGGGACCTTACTTGTCGGAGTGAGGATATAATAGGTACATCTTTGCCTACACCTTCGCGGATATAAAGCCTATGCATGTAAAAAAGAGAACACACCCAAATCTATAGAACTATGTACGAGTATATACCAACACGATCCATTCATAGTCAGACCTGTTTCAATTCCATTATCAATTTATCAGTAATGTGTTTACTATACATATATGCTATAGATGACATGTCGGTAGTATAAACAGGCTATGGTAATTCAATGCCCCGAGGCGAAGGAGTTCGCCTTGCTTCGATACTTGTGTGGCATATTGTTAATAGCTCTTATTGAACAGGCATATTGCCTGTATCCAGTGTCAAAAGCATATATGCATTGTCCAATCATATTAGTATAGATTTATTAATATTATAAAGCTGAACAGTTTGTTTGTTTGGTTAAACGCACTAATCTCAGGAACTACTGGTTCGAATTGAAAAATTCTTTTGGTATTGGATAGCCCATTTTTCGAGGAAGACTATATAACATCACGCTACGACCAAAAGGAGCGGAGCATCAATGAAAAATATTGCAAAAACGGTAAAAATTATTTTATGTGCAGACGAAGTTGCGCAGGTCAGCTCGTAATTAAGTATATAATTTCAAAAACAAAGTATATTCAGTAGATTTACTAACAACATATCCTACTGACTGTTGCCTGGAAATGTAATTAATAGGGTTTTTGAAGGCATTTCTTAGTAGAGAAGGTTTCATTGTTTACTGCATTGATGACGAAATAGTTCACGTGATCAGCTCACCACTACATAAAAACAGAGTATGGGCTAGCCATTTAGTATATTATACAAAAAAGATGACAAATAAACATAATGGCCGCTTGACGGTAAGTGATTGTTAGGTAGGTAACAAACTATAGCCTGAGTACGAGTTTGTTCTCGAAACGAAATAAATTAAAGAAAGCATGAAAGGAAAGGAGAAAATGAAGATCTAGGTAAATATGTAAGGCCCTAAGTAGGTACTCTTATCCGAGTTTCCTATAAGATGACAGTACTTACCTGGGCTAGCCAGCCCATTCGATAAAGTTCTATTTGCTAAATATATAATGAGGGTACATTAAATATTTAGCTTATAGACTGCTATTGCTAGACGTAACATTCACTATCCGATCGAAGCTAGCAGTTGTAGTATTATCTTAAATATGTTTGTTACCTTTCACTATTAAATGACTCACCTTTACGACTCTTACAAAAAGAGAATGGGTAGTCAAGGCTAAAACGGTTGTCGGAACGTAAATAAACGTCTGAAAAAAACTACACGTTTAACTTTCATTTCGCACCAAGTACAGTTGAGTTTCAGTTTTTTTGACACCACGTGACATTGTTAAACAAGCTTTGAGAGCAACTCTCAACTGTAGCCGATTTGACATCGCGTTCGTGCTTTTGACGCAAAAATTGGGACAGGTTTAGTTTAAAGTAAAAATGTCGGTCTGCCGTTGGACATATGCAAAGTTTTACGGTTGTTTGCGATTGTGAGGGGCCGAGTTCGATTCTCTGTACCGGGCTGTATAACTCGGATTTCCTATTAGGATTTGGTAAATCTAAAACTTTTAAATTTTATAACTATTTTCAAATAATAGATACATATAATAATCTTAAATATCTACTATTACTTTAGGGGCTGTTAATAAATGAATCTTTGGATAAACTTTAACTATGGAATATATTTGGCATTTTGGTAGGCTTTGTATAGAGAATCTTACGAATTTACTCCTCAAATAAGGTATAACAAAATAAAAAATCTAATAAAAATAAGGCGGATGAATACCAACTCTGTTAAATATTTTAATAACCAATGTATACTTTTCGCTATGTATTCCTAAATTATTTATTTATGTTGTTCGCAAAATTTTGCACAGGAAAACGTCAGTGTTAAACATTTGAATGTCGGAGTTCCAAACTAATATATATTTCTTTTATTTCCAGGTATGTTTGGATTGGACATCCCACTTATCTTCGGTAAGAGGAAAATGGTGTATCAAGAAGTTGTTTTTATAAAATGTTAAACCTTAGTAATTGTTTTGGATAAATATTTACCTCTTCGATTTATAATTATCGAACTAAAGATTATCCTTAAAGATTATTTAGCGTGGTTGCCTTTTGGCAAAGTCGCGTGTCTTTTTCTTCAAGGTTACGATGTAAAGAAAAATGATGATTATGTTTGCAAATGGCAAATCATTTCCACGGATGGCGTGGTGGTGTATTGGGTTCGAATCCCATACAAAACAAAAATTGTGTGATCCATGAAGGGTTGTTGGAGGCTAATAATAAATATTCTTTGTCTCCGTTGTTTGAAAGTTGTTAAGATGTCCCCGTGATACAGGAATTATTCCTAGTGCGGGATTGTCTAACAATATAACAACTACATACTTCCATCTAAAGAAATCAGACTTATTCTTTTACATTAAAGTGAAATATAGAATAATTTTTCATTTAGAATTTTTTTATACTTATTCCTAAAGTTCATACGTATTGTTTAAGATTGAATTTTTAAGTAATTGGCAACCATAGCCCATGAAATCTTGCAATATAAGAACTCATTGCCGTAGGGAACCTTTTTTAAAAGAAATGTCTGTGCTGCTAACTTATTGAACATAGATTTCTGTTTCTTCATTAGCTGACAGCTTTCATTCTTAGCGAGCAGGTAGACACATTGCCCGAGCCCAACCTGTTATTACGGATTTTTTTACACAAAAACTCAGTAAGTTCAATAACCCTTTGATCGACCCGGGAATCGAATTAGGATTCGCTTGAATACGCTGAATACGCTTGATTTTACAATAAATTCCCAAATTCACGTGACTCAAACTACCAAAACGTGACCCACTCTAATAAAATTTGTATCGCAAAATCCGCGCGAAACAGCCTCATTAAATCTGACTCCTAATCTGTTATATAAAAACAAGTTACAAGTGGACTCGAGAGGTGAGGCTGTAGCGAACTCTCGAATGTTCTGTAGTAGCCGTGACATTGCGTGTCCTTGATCTTGGAGATCGACCTCCCAATTGATTTTACGTACTTCCTTAGAGATTTAAGGCTTTCGGGGTTGATGTATGGCTGTGTTTATATTGGTCGTGTGTATTGCCTGCTTTATTCGTCGCTTATTTTATGGTATGGAGGTTCCAGGTTGGATGTCCATCTCAGGTATATTAGGTAACTGATGTAACAGCACATAGTCTGGCTTGGATGATAAAAATATACTCGCCCTCGAATAATAATATTGATTTATTAGTAAACAAATGAATTACAAATTATAGCGAGCTCGGCCTCCTGGGCTAGGTTGTAGCCTGTGTCCCAGGAAACAAAATAGTGCCCACGATTTAGGTTTAGTTCATATATTTGGTCATTATATAAAAGTAGTTGCTATGTTAAAATATTTTTATACATCAGAACTAAAACGTAGGTTGCGGATGTGTATCTAATGTACTATTTAAGCGATATACAGAAATGCGTTTCTATATGTATGTTGATTGTTTAGCATTACTAAATTTACGATCCACCACCGCAGCATACTATCGCTTGCGATCCTAGGACAAAAGTTATTTATTTAATATATGTATAATGAAAGAAAAGCAAAGGCAAGGTGAAAAGGAGCACCATTGTATGCTTGTAACAGGCTGTTCCTTCCTTAAGCGAGTCGCTTTATTCTACCATCACCAAATATTTTGATTTTGAGATTGACTATTTGAATTTGAATCCGTTTCGCCATATAGCTTAAAGTCCTTTTTACTCATACATGCAAACTTTGTCATTAACTGTAGCGGTGGGATCAGCAGGAATAAGGTAACAGTGGTGTCCTAAAATAATATAAGTTTGCGAGTACTTACGTTTAGAATATTGCCAGTAAGTGTACAGGGTATTACGAATAAAACGAATTGGGCTGAAAACTGGTACATATATAATAACATTATTATTATACTTTTGTTGAAACTTACCAAACCTTTAAGGGCTGTATAAATCAACAAATTTATGTATCTATTATGTAGGTATTATAAATGTTTCAGTTTGTGACGCTATTTGTTTATTACTCAACTAGCTTTTGTCCGCGGCTTCGCTCGCGTTAATTTAGAATTTGACAATCAATTCGGATTATACTCTGCTTGTAATAATATAATTCAATCATGATTCGAAAAACACGTGGCGCCATCTATTATCATAAGAACGTTATTGTTGTTTTCCTCGGGAACAGTATTTTTTTGGGATGAAAGGTAGCCTATGTCCGTTTCTATACACCTGTCAACGTATATGCCAAATTTCAGAATGATCGGCTCAGTGGTTTAGGCGTGAAAAGGTAACAAACAAACAAACTCATTTTCGCTTTTATAATATTAGTTAGGAGTTAGGATTACGCGTAAACCTTTTAACGAGCGTGAATGAAACGTGGCAAACTAGAATGTATAGGCGTAAAGTACTTCTGCTGTACGCCTGTACTGCGCATAGAAGGCGACAACAAAATAGACTATTCGATCTTAAAGTTACTGGTGTAGCAAACATATGTATGTGTATCAAACTGGAGACAATCTAGAGCATCCAAAATTTAAGTAAATGAAGAATGTAATGTGTAGTGAATGAAGCAAGAAAATATATATCTCTCTCTCACTCTCTATACTAACATAGTAGCAAGAGCAAGAGGTAATCTCATAATCTCTACTTACTACTTACTTACTGTACGGCAAAGTTACAGTTCTATTCCACAATTTAATAACGGTATCCACAAGTAGGTATACATAAAACTTAATAACAATTTTCAAAACGTCTATTACAATAATATTTCGCGACATACAAATTTCAAATAACTCCAACCTACCCCAGTGATAACAAGCGATAATTTATGTTGAAACGTTCATAATTCATGCAAAAATGTGTGTATTGTTGACTGTGAATAGTGACCTTGCACTTGACAATAGCTGCTGGAACTAATTCTGTTTGAGCAGTTGAGCACTGCCGCGTGACCAATCGGAAATATTTTGTTTTGCAACTAATTTTGGAAGAGCTCTGGTAACTACCTCTCAAACTTCAGTTCCTTTCCTACTGGTTAAATAGATTTCACAGTGATTGAAGACCTGCATATACGTTGTCTGTTGCGAATTCGAAGTCCACTAGGGTCAATGCAACTTTTACCGCTAGGGACAAACGTAAAGAAACTTCGTGCAGTGACGAAAGATATTTGTTTTCGTTACTCATTCTAAGTACGGCAACCTACTGCGGAATTGAATGGGACTTGTGTATATTTGTGTATATGCGCCTGTATCGCTGAAAGGGATAGACATGGGTAACTACATTACATAATAACAATATACTCAGAAAATCTATAAACTATTTTTATTATTTTTATAATTATTATCTACTATTTACAATAGTTCTATAAGATATAGTGCAAACTGTATTACCTTTGGATACACTGAATGGAGGCTTATATCTACAAATCGCCAGCATTATTTTAGCTCTAAGTACTAGAAAGCGAGGCTATTGAAATATACGGGGCCTGTTTTGCAGACTCCATAGATACACAGGTAGAGATTATCTCTAAGGTACTTGTCTATCTCGCACTCCGTAGCTCCCCGTCTGGTTTCCGCTAACAATGAAAACACGACGCCACACACGTTTGCTTGCGATGATTTTTGTTAACAGACAGCGCCATCTGTTAGTCAGCAGTTGTACTATTACGAATTTTCCACTTGACGTAAGTTAATGGTGTTTTACGTGTTCCTCCGATAGTTAAGTATTGTTTAATGTTATGTTTTTATTATCTTTATGTTGGTATTACAAGATACCAGAAATATTAGTTTGACACGTAATATTTACTGTGTGACATCAGTATCATGTTTTATGTTCTGAGCATAGGAACTCTTTTAAGGACGAATTTCGCAGTGCAATCTTGTATACCCATATAAGATTATATACCTATTAAGATTGCACTGATGGTGCAGTCATTTAGGAGATTACGTCACCACTGCTACCTTACCGTTTGTTGTGACTTCGATAACCGCGTCATTTTTATTAACTATTAGCAATCCGCCCTGGCTTCGCGCAGGTAGTACAAAACCTTAACAAATTATATAGCTTAATCTTCCTCGTGTATCACTCTATCTTTTGTAACGTTATATTTGGTCTAACCCGCTTTAGAGGCGTGGTTGACCTAGGAATTTTAAGTAAAAAATCAGCGCGTGGTTCGTGGAAGGCTATGTTACGTGGTCTTTGATAGAAAAGACCAACTTATCTTTGACATGGCAGCGCAGCGGAAGCAGGCTGGCACCAGGCGCCGTCCGCTTATATAGGGCCGCCGCTGGGGAGGAGAGACTGATGGAGGGGCGCCGCGAGCTCGACCGCTTAGCAGCGACCGATCCGCCGTGTTTTATTATATGTAGTGATAAATAGTGATATACATACATCAAAAATAATATATTTATAATAAATAGCACTTAAAGCCAAACTCAATTCTGTATTTCAATACTAACTAGATGTCTAATCTCAATGGTATCGTTTCTAATCGCATTCTAAACTCGTAAAAGTACCCAAATTTTAGTTGAATCACAGGATCATAAAAACACCAGTCGTTCTCAACCCTTTATATATATTATTCCTAGCTATCTGCAGAGTCGCGCTATCTAAATCTACCCGCAATATATCAATTCAACAATTCTTCACAGTACCATTAATCCATCAGTATTACCTGCTGATTTCCTTCAGTCCTGACCCGAGACTTCACCCGAATTTCCTGTAACGATGTCTATATATCTTCAAATCTTTGTAACCGCAATTTGAACTTGGACCCCAATTTGTGGGGGTAATGATGTGTTCCGGTGTGATGCTTGGTTTGATTCCTGAGTGGCGAAATTTGATTTTTAAAGGTCAAATGTGAAATCTAAATTAGGGTTTCGTGTTGGAGAATGTTTTTTTTTGTATGTAGAGGGTTTTACAGTTAGTATAAGGTCAGGCTGATTTATAAGGTGACTCGATTTATTTCTAAACGATTTTTTTTTATTTAGTTGTACTACTAGTAACTAATAAAAATCGTTATATTAATAACGTATCAGAAATTTTATAAATGACTAATTAGCCATATAGCCATCCATGCGGGAATGGCTTAAGCGGTCACCACGACGCTGCGGCGTGGTTGTGGCTTCGAACTCCACACGAATGGAGTTTGTACAATCTTTTAAGGTATGCAACCCAAGATTTACCATTCGTGCAAGCGTTGTTTCTTTATAAAAATACAAGCGCTCAGTCATTATTTAGATACCTATATTTATTTTAATTATTTAGTAATAAGTAGCCAGTTATAGAAAGTCGAGCTTACAAGAGACTTTAGGAAACTCACGTTTAAATTTAGCCTAATACATTTACAAATGTACCATTATAATGTTGTGTTGTGTACGATAAGGTACAATGGGGTTGGCGTATCCTTGTGGATAAAAACCCCTTAATATATAAAGATTTTAAAAAAATAAAAATAATAATGTACCATTACTTTATTAAACCACATGTTTTCTTTCCTAAAACTTTTCACGCCTTAACTACTCGACCTATCATCATCAAATTTCGCACATAGCTACGTTGTTACGAATACTGAAAATGATTTGTATCCAGGAAAAGTTCTGTTTCCGATCCAGTATAAAGCATTAAGACGGACCATTTATATACTTATTTGCTATTATTGTAAGTATAAATTGACCCTTGTGAAGAAATACCTATAGTAATTTGTTATACCTATACTTAATAAAGCTATAATCTCAAACAATACAGCCACATTGAATATAATGCGGCCATGGGGCTTTGCGAATTGAATAATAAATCAATTCTAGAAAGTCAATGATATATTCTTAGGTTTGAAAACTTTTTCTTTCAAAAGGGTCACTCTTCTGTAAAATTTTCATGTTGAATTAATTGTAGATTCTTTATGAATAAATCATTGGAAATTTGGTTCCTGTTTCTTGTGTAATAATTAGCTAGGCTTGGTATTGGTAGTCATTTTTAATGTTTTGAGGCTATTGAAATTGAATTTCCGTGTCAACCGCTATAAATGTTTAGGAATCTGTAATGACGGCTTACCTTTTTATCGAGGCACGAAGTCAACTTACTCAAAAAATATGTGAGATAGAGAAGTCTAAAATTATTTTGACAGATCAGCAATAGTAATTGTAATTTAACCAACCAGTCAATACAAAGGTAAAGAAAACAAAATTAAAATTATTTGAAACAACAAAGCACAACTTGGATGTAAGATCTGAGCAAACCGCGTCAAATGAAAAAACAAAATTAAAATTATTTGAAACAACAAAGCACAACTTGGATGTAAGATCTGAGCAAACCGCGTCAAATGAAAAAACAAAATTAAAATTATTTGAAACAACAAAGCACAACTTGGATGTAAGATCTGAGCAAACCGCGTCAAATGAAAAAACAAAATTAAAATTATTTGAAACAACAAAGCACAACTTGGATGTAAGATCTGAGCAAACCGCGTCAAATGAAAAAACAAAATTAAAATTATTTGAAACAACAAAGCACAACTTGGATGTAAGATCTGAGCAAACCGCGTCAAATGAAAAAACAAAATTAAAATTATTTGAAACAACAAAGCACAACTTGGATGTAAGATCTGAGCAAACCGCGTCAAATGAAAAAACAAAATTAAAATTATTTGAAACAACAAAGCACAACTTGGATGTAAGATCTGAGCAAACCGCGTCAAATGAAAAAACAAAATTAAAATTATTTGAAACAACAAAGCACAACTTGGATGTAAGATCTGAGCAAACCGCGTCAAATGAAAAAACAAAATTAAAATTATTTGAAACAACAAAGCACAACTTGGATGTAAGATCTGAGCAAACCGCGTCAAATGAAAAAACAAAATTAAAATTATTTGAAACAACAAAGCACAACTTGGATGTAAGATCTGAGCAAACCGCGTCAAATGAAAAAACAAAATTAAAATTATTTGAAACAACAAAGCACAACTTGGATGTAAGATCTGAGCAAACCGCGTCAAATGAAAAAATCTCTTTATCCAAATCAACGCGTATCCAGCTCAACATAATAATGATCAAAATAATTATCATAATACTGACCAAAGTAACAAGTCACATTATTCGATGATCACCATAACTGTACAAACAAACCTGCCAAATTGGACCAGTTTCAACACGATTATTCCTCCACTGACACAATGGATTCATGCGTTAATTTTCCATAAACCAACTGAAAACGCGATCCAATCAAAATGCACCACCTCATCTGTCTGCCAGCACATCTGGCAATTATCTTGGTCACCTTCCTCGTAGATAATTCATGCGGACCAGATGACGTGCGCCTCGGCATCCATTTCCTCTGAGAAACTCGAATGGAACAGATCTCATATGTGATTAGAGACAGTTTGCCGGATTGAGTCTTGTTGCTGGTGAGCTTTCGTCTACAATATTATGATCCACAATCTACATAATAGTATTTTGAATTTCACGGTGAAGTGACGTCACTCGTGTATGTTACCTACTTCAAAATTACGTTGTAACATATTAACAAGATTTTAAAAATTAATGTTGTATATTGTACAAATTACAATAATCTGTACACATCTACACGTACCTACACTACAATTAAATATTTAGTAGGTATATAGCACCTTATCAAACTTATAGTATTGAGTCGCACAGCATTAAAATTTAATTTACTTCAGCCAATACATAGATCAGACAGAGATATATTCACACATTTCACCAGCACTATTTGACATCTTTACGTTTACTAGCCCACTTCATTCAGCCTCTAAAAAATCTTGCCGGGCCCGCAAACTTAAGTCACTAGATCAACAATAATCGATTTACTTATATGAAGTTGCAAATATACCTTATAATATTTTTCACCAAACACATTCGACATCTATATATTAATATGTGAAGCGAAAACTTTGGATCCCTTTTTACGAAAATTGGGCGGACGGAGGAGTATGAAATTTCGCACACTTATAGTTTATACCGAGAAGAAGTGACGAATGCTAATATTTTTTTAAAATTATGCGTAAAAATACATTAAATTAATGAAAAAACACTACACGCACACAACCATGCATTTGACACACGCAGTTGAAGCGCGTACATATATCAATATACGAGTATAATGACATATTTCAGCAATATCTTACAGGCTAACTTTGGTCGAATTTCGAGCACTAGGCGACCGCTAGTTACTATAAATCAGCAATAACCATCAGATTATCCTCTCGTTTTAATATCCAAATAGCCAATTAAAATCGTCACTTGGAATATTAACCACAAACCATTGCTTGGTAAACTGTAAATCCGTCAAAGCTTTATACCGGTTTTAATATACCGGTATCAACAAAACACGATATTTCATTGGAGCATATCAATACGGTGGCGAATGACAATAACTCAGCTGCAGCGGGCCTGTCCACAACACGCGCGAAACCACTGCATCACAGATATAGAGATACCATAGAAACGATAAAATAGAGATTTTTATGATATATTGTCTGAAGATTGTATGGCTTTACTCCTAACAATTTCTTCTATAAAATACTGGCGTAGCTGATAACTACCTACTACCGACAATACCGGAAACCTAGTTCGGTACAACTATTCTTATAAATAGTGTAGTAATAAACTAGAATTGATTATGTAAATATTTATATATGTATATATATATAATAATAATAATATCAGCCGTTTCACCGTTAATATAATATATAGATTAATGCATGGCCAAACATATCTGAAGACGTTGTTAGCCTGCCGGACACTATTCGAGTCTTCAGAATAGCGTTACTGTTTCACCGTTCTTTGCAGTAGACAGTGACTTGGTAGTCATTTTTCATATACAGCAATGTCCAGAAGGTACTTACCATCAGGTGCTATCATTTTAGATAACAATATAAAAAAGCGGCGGTAAATTACTTTTCTAGTTACCAGCTAAGACAACTACTTTCATAAAACAGAGGAACCTGGAAACGGTATCTCTGGATAGTATTTGTGCGCTTAAACGACTCCGTAGCTTCCTATATATCTTCGCATTGCTATGCTCTGCAGGTTCCATTTTCCAATAAGCACTGGTACATCTATTATCTGTATCGCCGCGGTGGGTGTTAGACGCATCTGCAGCAGATTTATTCGCTGTCGGCGGATACTGTACTAATGCACTTTTCTTACACAACACGTTTTTTGTTTCACGAAGAAAAAGATTTATTATTACATGTTGAGGGATATCGTTACTTATTTGAGGAGAAATGTGTTGTGTTATGGTATCGGGATCATCTAACTTATAATATGCCGGTAGTTTTTAGTTCTAATGTCTTGTTGTGGGTGCAATTATTATAAGACTGTTTTACTATATTGCGAATAGAAATCTGAAAAGCTGATGGCTGGAGTCGAGTGCACAGGCATAAATTAAAATAGAACATCCTAACTAATATTATAAATAAGAATGTAAGTTTGTTTGTTTGTTACGCTTTTTCGCCTTAACTACTCGACCGATCATCATGAAATTTTGCATACACGTTGTGGTACAGAATAGGGTACCTTTCATCCAGAAAATGTACTACTGTTCCCGAGGCATAGAAATTTACTGACAAAATTGTATAATGTCAGTTGCCAATCAGACTATTATGGCATAGACTGGCCCGATTACTTTTCTCTTATCAAACTTATTAGAACTAGATATTATCTGTACAAATATTATAAAGCTGAAGAGTTTGTTTGTTTGGTTGAACGCGCTAATCTCAGGCACTACTTGTTCGAATTGAAAAAATATTTTATTGTTTGGTAGCTTATTTATCGAGGAAGGTTATAGGCTATATAACATCACGCTACGACCCGCGGAGGTGGCGCAGTAATCATAAACGAGGGTGAAACCGCGGGCACATCTAGTTTGTAATATTAAAGACAATTTTTCCGTACACTTATGCGATGAAGTAGCCAGACTTTGCTACTCGTTTTTGAGCATCCATGTTTTTTATTACAGAAGAATAAAACCACTATACGATAACAATACGTTCGCTTCACACGATGCACAGTCTACATAGCTAGGTGTTATCAAATAGAACAGATCGCGTCGTTAGTTCAAACATCGGTAGCTCACCTGCTCTCTTGTGTTAGGTATTTCTGTTATACAATACTAGCATAGCAAACCACAGTTACTGTGACTGTTGGATAACAATACACTTGGTTTGTATAACATCAAACTTAATAAAACTAGCAAAATGTTAATGGAAGGTTTGAATACCTGGACACGTTCATTTCATGACCACGTTGTCAGTTTGATTTACCATATCGTAATCCTTCTGGTACTCGCCAACAAAACAACACTGTAAACTTTTAAATAGATGTTTATATCTCTCGTGACGCAATAGCGACCACGCATGTCGGCCAATCCGCAGGGTAAACCAACATCGCCGGCAGCGGCGTCAGTCTTAAGGAAGATGACCATTTACAAGAACTCATACCTCTCTATGCTTCGTCGAGTGGACGGGTAGGCTGTCATATAAATCTATGAGACGATATGAGAAGTCAATCCCCTTACATATTTAGGCTACTTCAGAATATAATTCACACGTTGTGGTTTGGAAATCAGGCGGCGTTCGCTCTGTGGAAAACGTGCTACTCAGCCGATTCTCGTAAAACTCGAAAAGCAACTACAATATAGGTACTTGGAAACAATAAGGGCACGATTTTGTACTATGTGCTATAGCTACTGGACTGCGAACAAGTAACTCGATGTACCAGTACGCATAAACCCGTAAGCCAAACAACAGCTGTTCCTGGTAAAAGACCGGGCACTATTTTGTTTTGTACGGCAATTCTTGATAGCTTGCAGTCTGAAGCCGTGTGTAGTTGACGTCAATCGCCTGTAGAGTGAACCATATTTCTCGAAATATTGGTGCTATAGAACTTCGGCTAAAGCCCTAGGAAGGTACATCGTTCCCTTCTTTTATTGAACTGTATTGTGCCATATTGTTTAATATCTTTTAACAACGCGATATTTCGACAGAACAACATTAGTTCGGTCGTCTCGACGTCAAACATTTCGTTTCATATCGAGAGCACTTTTATCTCGAAGGCACTCAGAACGGGACAATTTTTAAAATTGCACGCCGCACACCGCATTTTGCTAACATTTTCTTCATGGATGGGTTTTAATATTCGTTCCTTGTACTTGGTTTGGCAGGGAGCTTAGTGGCGCTCGGGAAGCGGGCAGCGAAACGGAGCCACCTTTGAATTCACCTCGCTTTATTGAAGTGCAAACAAATTATAGTAGAAGATACCTTTTCGTGCGTTGGTTGTATTTTACTTATTCTATTACTTTTCTGATATATATTTGTGGAGATACAGTAACTCTTGATAGTTATTTTACGTTTTAAACATTTTAAGTTATTATATTATTATCATGCTTAACCTTAAAGTATTGTGTGACGTCTTCTACTGCTGTAGGCCTATTTTTTTATTGCCACTGCTATGGATGTTGTGTTCGTTGCATTAAAATTTAAATTTAACTATTAGCGGATGAATTATAATGCTAAGATAACAACATTATAATTATCATCGTGGCAACTGTCATGGCCTGCACAACGAACGCCAACATTATTCTAAAATAAAAACACGGGATTCTTACTAAAAAAAAATTCGGGGTATAACGCAAGGCGGAATATAATAATACATCCATCGAAATCTATGGCGCGATAGCATTACTAGATTTTACCAATAGATCCATCTGTCAAATTATAACCCATGACGTCACACAAACTAACAAGTAAAAACGCATCCGCTTATGAATCAGACCGCATATACGCTTACGTTTATCAGCGCGCTGACACAGCCGTGTCTTGTCGCGCCGTGAAGCCATTCCATTCAACAGTGCGGCTGCATTGTGCATTCTTTTGTCCTGTCGTTCATTACCATGTCACCGTGGCATGGGAATACGTAATTGGAAATACCGAGCGGTTCTCTTACACCTTATAAACATGTTACTCATATTATAGGCCATTGATACGTTCGTGTTTAAGTGAAAAATATTTACTTCAACAGATTCTATCACAACTATTCTTTGAAATGTGGTGCTTATCTGAAAGAAATTCTGTAATTAGATTAAGGAGTGTAGTGTCTATTTCTTACAGGTATTATAGGTAGGTTTGGTTCATATCATTGTAGATACGCCAATAAAATAAAATAAAACTTATTCGTCCATAAGCATAGAGATTTTGAATTTCTTTGTCCATCGGAGTACTGACGCCAGCTATCCTTACTAATATTATAAATTCGAAAGTGACTTTGTCTGTGTGTTACCTATTAACGGCTAAACCACCCAATCGATATGGATGAAATTTGATATAGAGATAGTTTGAAACCTGGGGAAGGACATAGGCTACTTTTTATTGATGTAGGTACCACGCAGGTGTAGCCGCGCGCAAAAGCTAGCACTTTTATAATCATTGTTAAATTGTCAGGTTAAACCTCTGTTATCTTTTTGCCAAGGAGAGTGAGGGCGTGACTCCTTCACCCTCAGATAGACTTTTTATAGATATACATATGCTAGCTGAGACACTTCTGAAAAGCCGTTATATCGAAATCGCTGTCGCTTTTGTAAAAAAATCGCTATCACTCATGACTTGTGAAGGTAATTGTTAAGACATATTCGGCATACGCGCATCAGCTGCTCTGCAGGATGTCGCAGTCTCGTCCCCCCTCATTACCTTGAAAACGTGACATTCCTAGCGGTTCCTGATGGTAGACGGTAATAGCTGTGGATAACTTTTTTAGATACTAGTTTTTGCCCGCGGCTTCACTCGCTTTAATGTAGATTTTGTCAATAAACTTGTATCCCTCGGGAACAAGATTGTTTTTTGGATAAATGGTACCCTATATCCATTTTTGTACTTTGACAACGTGTATGCGAAATTTTATTATGATTGGTCGAGTAGTTAAGGCGTGAAAGCATAACAAACAAACAAAATCATATTCGCATTTATAATTTCGCTTTATTCTCTGCATGAGGAAGAGTTGTATAAAAATAATAGCACTTGGCTCGCAAGATTGTCTACACGTCGAATGTGGACTCAGTGATCATTGTGCTGATAGTCGTTCCCGTCAATGGATTAATTGCCAAGAGCCTCAACTACTATTTTGAGAGAATTGCGTTGTATCGCTGGATCAAGACCTTGATGTAGAAGGTGGTTTTGCCGGCATAGCTCGTATTATCCGAATTTTTGGAATCCTAAACCGGGAAAACCCAATAACATGTTTTTCGAGAACCGAATACAGGAACTAATGATCGGCAGTCTGTAAGTTATAACATCTCATTTAACAAAAAAAAATCGATGTTCATAAAGGGTTAGTTGTTTCACCTGACGCCGTCACGACACACCACAACAACATCGACATTTATCGCTCAATTTGTCATTTACTGCGCTCATTTGCAGACTATATGCTGCCACAGAAAATTTTCTAGCAAGAAAACCCAGTAACTCGAGAGCCAACCCAGATATTGAGCACAGAAACCTCTTGATCCATCACAAACCTGCGTAGTAGTTTTAGTTATAATACTTATAACTTACGTGTATAACTACATCGAGTTTCATGGCCAGGGTGAGTTGTTTACGTGTCATTGTCACGACACGACATAATAACATCGACATTAATCGCTAAAATATCGTCGCTATTTTCCGGTGCGTTTATACAGATGGACGGAATGATTTGCATCATTTCCTGTTTGTAATTTAGAAACATATAATTTTCTATTGCAACATGCAATCTTTGTTGACATATTAGGATATTTTTGCTGGTTGCATTGATTGTATTTTAGCCCACGGCTGGCGTGATGGTCTAAGTGGCCATCTTGCCACAAATAATGTGTCGATATAAATTTTCGTAATCAACAAATTGTTATTGTGATTGGTATAGTACAGTAACAGCAAAAATTTGTACACTACAAAAATCATCCACAATCTTCGAAATCTAAATATCCATTGGGATTGTTTAGATTCCGCAAATTCTATTTAATCTGACTGGATTATTTATCTTTTGGCTGAGATTTGGGAGTAGAGGTTGAGTTCTTTCTATGTTTTAAATCCCATTTAGGCTCACTCATATAAAGTGGGATCATATTGCCGTGCAAATTGCCGTCTACTAGACATAATTCCAGCTTCTTGCTGTTACTGAGAAATTCCATAAAAGGCTCCCAATAATACTTTACACCTAATAAAACCTTACGCACAGCAGTTACATTTACTACCGCTGCACCACTGAAGTCATTCCCAGTATACAAATTGCCAGCCAGAATAGATAAACGTCGCGTCGTTCTGTAAGAAACGATTTACAAGGCACGTCAGTGCGAATATGAAACCAACTGACGTCGGGCTAACTGCAAGTTTATAGCAAATAAACAGCACTCAGGACAGCACTTAGAATGGCAGCCGAATAGAATCTCACCTCCCTATGTTTGTAACATTCCGTCTTTTAATGAGTTGACGGACTCACACAGCTTTTGTGTTAAGGTGTTGCCAGACATGCGGCATTCATCAAATGTCGAATATTAAATAGAGCTGTAACACTTGGCTTGGTATATAAGGCGTAAATATATCTTACCTTTACATAAATGTAGCCTTTGAATACATACTTTTTACTGTCGTGTCATTTGTTGGAATGTCTGACATATCTAATTAAAAATCCTGCTGTGTTTGGCCGCCGGTGTGTTGCTGCAGTCGCAGCAACACACCGGCGTATTGAGTCTAATAGGTTAATATTGCATGTGTGCGGCATTAGCCGCAGAAAGCGTGCCTTGGCTATTTCTGTTTGATGATTTACGAGCCCCACGGTCAAGAATTTCTGGTTGCGCTTTTAGTTTTGTTTACATTTGTTGATAATAATCTCGTTGATTGCATAGTTGGAGTAGTAGTTTTACGGGTAATTAAGGCAATTATTTTAGTTTAATATGGTTATGGGTATGTAGATGTAGGCCCACATATCGACTATTTGACTATCTTTTGTTACGAAGATAGAGAAATAGTTTGATGGGGCCTCTCGGACCCTTGGTGTCTTGGGCGTCTTGTCAATGCCGTTAAAGCTAGTGTTCGATCCAACAAGGACTAAAAATTAGTGTTTCACTATTATTCCGAGTAATTATTTTTGTATTCACTGTTTGATACATAAATTATGACTACCTACTGCGTTTGTTTTCTCTTTATGAAGACCACTATCTGTTCAACCTGTCAAGTCGTGGAGTGCCAGGCATAAGTAAAAACCAATTGTGTCTGGCGACCAGTGTGCCGCTGCGACTCAATAGGCTACAAAAAACAATCACTTTCAATATCACCAATATCTTTGCTTTTTGGACCTATTCTGATAGTATCTGTAATTCATAACGCCGAGTCACAAGAAATCACATAGAAAAACGAAACCGCTGTATAATACCGGGTGTGTTGATACCACAGTGCTATCACGTACCATCATCAGCGTCAATCATCACTAATGTGCCGTGATTACATGCCTTATTATATACCGTCATGCTGTAACGCACTCAAGGACAGGCGGTACGGACATATATGTAGTTATATACTATAGCTATATATATAATTGTATTTTAATAGACTAGTCTTTGTAGCTTCTATATTGCGTCGCTAGATGGCGTTCAGTGTACTGTTCAAGTAGCTAGATTGCAAGTGTGCTCGCTGCGTGCCGTGAATTGCTAAACTGAATAAAAAATTGTGATCTATATCTATAAACAAGTTTTTGTCTGCGGCTTCACTTGCGTTAATCTAGATTTTGTCAATAAGTTATCTACTCTCCGAGAAAAGTACTTCTTTCTAGGTGAACGGTACTCTTCCCTATGTCCTTTTCTGTGCCCCGGAAAACGTGTATACAAAATTTCATGATGATCGGTCGAGTAGTTAAGGCGTGAAAGCGTAATAAACAAACAGACTCACATTCGCATTTACAATTCTAGTTGGGATATATAAATAACTAGCTGTTACCTGCGACTTCGTCCGCGTAGATTTTAACTAAAAAGTATTTGTCTCCGCGGAACCCTATTTTTTTAAAAATTAAAGTAGCCTATGTTACTCCTTATAACATCAGCTATCTGCCAGTGAAAATCCCGTCAAAATCGGTTCAGCCGTTTTGGAGATTACCCGGAACAAACAGACAGACAGACAAAAATTTAAAAATTGATGTTTTCGTATAGGTACCTTATATACTTTTATATGCATTAGATAAAAAGCTGTTATTTTGACATTACAAAAAGATACTTCAATTTTATTTATTTGTATAGATTGCATTTTAATAGACTAGTCTGTGTAACTTTTATTTTTATTTACTAGATGGCGTTCAGTGTACTGTTCAAGTAGCCAGATTGCAAATGTGCTGCCGTGCCGTGAATTGTTAAACCGTGTGAAAAATTGTGCGATTTATATCTATAAATAACACAATTTTTGGCTGTGTATGCAAAATACATCCAGATATAGAATAATTATCGAATTATTCTATATTTGAGTGTTATATATCTTGTCTGGATATTATTAAGTTCCGTACAACCAACATTAAGATTATCTTTAATATTGAGGTTGTCTTTTGATTGTCAAAGTCACGTAAATTATTCTATACATACCTATTACCTATACTAAATTAAACCGAAAAGACACAATAAAATAGTGAATAAACAAAATAACGTTTAATAACAGTAACAAGACGCGGTAAGTATCGTATAAACACGTCTAAGAACAGTTAAATCATGTCGTAACAAAAGTTAGAAGGTGGGTGCATTTATAAGAGAACACCTCACGTTCGCGCGTAGCGGTGTATATTGTCGCGTGTATTGAATAACAGACAGGGACCTACTCGGAGACAGGTGCTAAAGGTCGCTAGAATAGTAAAGAATATACAGGCATGGACTTTGGGTAAGTTTAAGAGGTGCAAACCTGCCTAATGTACCATACAATTGTTAGTTTAGTGGCTATTTAAAAATCTGTCGTTTTGACGTAAACATATGTATGTATTCACATCGATATTCAGTTTAACTTTTTAGTCTAAAATAAAATAAATATGTTTTCTACGACAATTGTGTCTAGTGAGATTCTCCATGGTGTAATTGACTGCTGATAGCCAACTAAATGATAAAGGTAGGCTATTACACAAGTTAAAAGACACTTGACGTTACTGATATCCTATAACGTCCTATATCATTGACATAGATGTTCATAACAACGGGCGCCGACTGTGAAAGGTGCTTTTCAAGCACGGGAGAGTGTGATTTTGCAAAGATTGCTCAATCATCTCTAAACTTTATTGCTTCGCTGTCGGAACGGTAGCATTTGTGTCATGGCCGCCCCGCGGGTATAATAAAATTAAAGATTAATAGCATTAATAAATAAAGTATCATGAATGCGGAAGTCAGTTTGTTTGTTTCATCTCCACGGTTTAACCACTGAATCAATTTAAATAATAATTACTACATAGTTACATTTAAAACAACAGAAGGTTATGGAAAAGTTTATATCGAATCAAGCGCGGTGATATAAATAGACATTAAATATAATAAACATAGACAAAAACATAATATATAAACTAAATATTCTTAAAACAAAGGATAAAAAAGAATATTTGTTACATATGAATTACGTGTAGATATGGAAATCAGCTTAATACGTATCTTGGTAGAAAAATACTATAAAAAAATTTAAAGAAGTGTGGTGAGTAATCTATCGTTAATGCCTACGTACGTGACATTTTTATGACCCCTCTTTACAAAGCTTACCTCTTTACAGATTTGTGAGGGTCCAAGGAACAGACATTTAAAAAATATATACTATTGGCAAATTTACACCTATACTCAGAACAATCATTTGTGGACCATACAATCTTTTATCCCGTGTGAAATTCGAACCCAAACAACATTCGGCGTAATTGCAGTGACGATGCGACCACTCACTTACAAATCACTTCATATTCGTGCAGTATAGATTACTTAATTAAAGTGCATTGTATTTCTATGCACCTGTTTTTTTAGTGCCCAGTCCATCCCTGTCCCGCTTTTGTCTTGCTCGGACTGAGACGGATAGTTGTTATAAACTTGGTCCGACTCTTTGTCACCTTAGTTTATTTACTTCGTGACAAATGTGTATTGCTGTCTCACTTGTTGCGCGCCATTTCAGCCTGAATTAGTTCCAACAACTATTTGTTTCCCTCAAGGTTTTAGACGACGTAATTGAAAAGCCATGCTTGCGTAATTGTGAATTGGAAATGTGTGACCTCCTGAAGTCATATCGTACAAGCTATTGACTGCGACTTTGTCTGCGTGCAATTACGTACAATTTTTTATTACGTGACCGGTTAAATAGATCTGTCAATTTATAGTTTAATAATATAACGATAGGAAATCAATTATTATCAACGACGAATAGTTTCAGTAGATATTATGAAACTAAGTCCCTCGCCGCGTCTGTCTGTCTGTTCCCGTTAAACTCAAAACCTACTTAACGTATTTTCATGCGGTTTTCGCCAATAGACAGAATGATTCATGAGGAAGGTTTAGGTGTATAATTTGTTAAGGCTTTGTTGCACTCGTGCAAAGCCGTGGCGGGTCGCTAGTATTACAATAAGTTAAACATTTGTCGTTGCTGATTATTGCGAAATTAACTAAACCAATAAACACCACATTACCCGAGTATAAAATTGAACAGGATGTTGCGACCAGCCTTAAACACTAGCGCAATTTTTGACCACGCGACAGAATTATTTCTTGTCAAACCTTTAAATAATATCTTAATTTCGCCACAAACTTAATAAATAGAATATATAAGACAACAAATATGAAAATACATTTATTTTATAAGCAATAGTTTTTCTTAACACCGGTAGGTGTGTGGAATATTATCTACAAGCGTAAATCTAAGTATGTATTTAAAAACAATCCTGTACTACGCATGCGTAGACAATCTTTATGATAGAATAGCCTCTCCTAATCTCGATTATACTTGTAAACCGATATAATTCACCCGTCTGAATGAAATTTGCATACTAGCAGATACATATTATCGTCTTAAATAACTTTGCGTCCTTTCCAAACTTTGTGGACAGATAGGGAGAATTTATTCCCGGTTCTGATGAACAAATGGCTATCAATTATTTGAGTGAATTCTCTAATAGCACAGAGAAATGTGTTGGCGTAAATTAATCTACGATAGATAATACCTAAGTCTGTTCTTTATTGAAGGAAAATATCATATGAAATCGATATAAATATACAACATGTTTTGTTAATGTATATGTAATGTTTGATCGTTGTATTTTTATTTGAGAGATAAACATCTCTTATTATTATTTGATATGATGACCTGAATCTTGTATTTTCAGTTAGGGTTTGCTTAGCTGAATACAAACTGGGTTGAACAAAACAGTGCAAGCATTACTCACAAGCCTTATTTACTATTGGATTTCACTATCAGATACATAAACTGTGAGACATCATCTCACAGTTAATCAAATACCTACTGCTTGACAATACAATGTATACATTGGTGCCAATTCTGTGGTCACAAAATTCTCTAAGCTTAACTAAATTAATTTTTTTTTAGTTTTGACACTTTTAACGATTTCAGAATACGAAATGTCATTTGAGAGGACTAAAAAAATGTTAGTGATTTTTAGTTAATAACCCAAAAAGATTGGTTGACAACAATTATTATGTGCACAACATCCTACTGTGCGGCGACTCACTGTACATTCTCATAAACGAGAAAATCTTTACCGTATTAAATTACATATATATATTATGTAAACTATTTACATATTTCAATAGATTTTTTTTCGTTTGTATTTGGCTATTCGAAAAGCAGATAAGATAGGTCCCAATGCTTTTTCAAGGAAATGATAAGTCATCGGATTCCAACGGAAAACAGTTTTTTGAACAGTATTGATGTATTCAGTCATCGTCAGTTCAAGCCTACAAAACTTGGCAATCACTAGCATTCAGTGGTGACAAAGGGTAATGACCTGTGACACCACTGGTGGTGTTTTTGGGAATAAAAATTCCCCGTGACACCACTGAGGGTGTCATTTGGTGGTGTCACGGGTAAAGAACGTTTATCCTGCCACGTAAAATTTTAAAGAGGTTGTTAGCGATGTGGTCCGGCTTAGTTCTAAGTGCGGCAGAAAACTGTTAAGCGTCCCTCGGGGCATATTTTCCTGAAACGCGCCTGTGGAAAGCTGGATAGCTTCAGTGTAAGACATTTGGTTCGGGACAATGATGACGGCAAATGTGTTAAGTATCCTATTGCCTGGAAAACTAAATTTATACCTCTAGACAAGTAGGTATCTTTACCTTAAAAATATTTTGAGAGGTAGATAGGAAATTTTGTAACCTTAAACCCAAAATTATGATGAAAATAAAGTAAAGTCCCAGAATTAAAATATTTCCAGAAACGCTTATAGTGCAGCCACTGCCATCAATATCTAGAAGAAAGCATGAAGTCCACAAATGCCATTGTTCCATTACCTTAAAGGTGTGCAATAAAACTTAATGGACTTAAAAGCAAAAAGACAAATACATCTTGTAGTTCGCTCAGAAACAGTAGGTTCAGAGGCGAACTGCGACGTGTAGAACATGTGCAATGTGTGCTGGCTCTGCAAAGTATATTCTATTGCATTAGGTAGTGCGACGGTAACTTCTAAATTTGTAGCGAAAGGAAAATAAGTGCATTGTATTGTTCTAGCTAGTGTGTACCTACTGTTGTGGAATTTTAGATAGAAGTTGAGAGGTAAGTCTGTCTTCTTCTTATTTTTAACTGCCATCTTGTTTTAGTGATAATAATTTGGTGAAAAAGTCCTTTTCTTAGGTTGAGCTTTTAGATTTTCTCAAGAAATTCTTAGTAACGGCAAATATTCTGAAAATTTGGCATATTAATGATCCACGTCTTAAAGGGCGAGTTTATTTACGTTTACCGAACACGGTTCCAAAATAAAAGACACCGACTCCTACGCCTTAGGAGATATGAATACAGACATGAGTCTATCTAAATACAGTTCAAAAGTAGCTAAATAACATTTTCTAAGAAAGAAACGTACACTAATAAAACTTTGCTCGAACATAAGGCGGCGGTTTCCAGCCATGGCTGTTACCAATGATACAGTTCAAACAACACATCTGTCAAATTAAGCTATCTAATATATAAAAACGATGGTAACTGACCTGACCCATGTAGACATTAGCGACCTGGGTCAACTTGCAGCAATTTTATATTATTTATTGATTCGCTTCTAGTCTATGAGTGGGCAAAAGCAGTAAGTGTAGGTTGACAGCATTCTGTCTACCTTCTGTCTACATTTATACGCATCTTTTGAGAACTGTCTTATATACATGTTTACACATGTAATTATATATTATTTACTATAGCTTTTTCTATCAGATTATGGACATCTCTTAATCAAGACGGAGTGCTACAATCTTTATCACTCCGTTCTAATTATCGTAATGGTAATAAAGTGTTTAGTCTGCTTCGTTGGCGTAGATAAAAGAGATTGTTAAACATGAAGTCTCAGGTCCCTATCCATATCCTCCCCTATCAACATTACACTTATAGCTGGCGAAAACTGCGTGCAATACTCCTCTGTTTTCTCTTATATGCTTGAGACTATTTATGTGCTATATAGACAGTCAAGGAATTGTTTGTAACTACTTGCCTGACTTTGCATCACCGCAAAATAATTTACCTGTACGAATCAACCGCGTTAAAGCATACTTAACTTCATAACGCAGTGTAACCAGTTCCAAACATCTTATTGAACCGGATATAACCTGTGCTATTAATCTTCTATCAGTCCAGTGGTTCGCAAATAACACAATATCTCCAGCAAGGGAACTCGATCTGTGCAACGTGCCGCCGGAAGTGACGTATCCATTGTACACATCCGGTACGACGCCATTGTTTTAACGTGTTTTAATTTTAAACCTGTGAATAGTGGATATATTGTTTCTTTTGATATATTGTGTGTTTAATTTGTAAGAATGTGTGTTTATACAGTTTTTAATATAAAATTCTATGCTACGATAACTCGGACTTTTTAATTCTTATGGCATAATAACGAAACAAAGAATGTGTAAATTGTCTATTCAAACCACTAATCCTGAACTAGAATTATCCATATAACTATTACAATTACATACATACATACATAGACTCACGCCTGTTTCCCAGAGGGGTGGGCAGAGACTACGGATTTCCATTTGCTACGGCCCTGTCACAATTCTCTGGCTTCATTCATTTTCATCACATTCGTCATACACGCTCGTCGGTTTAAGGTGCTCTTAACCTGGCCTTTATCCAGAACGTTCCCGATCTGATCGAGAAACGTTCGCCTAGGTCTTCCTCATGCGACGGTTCCATTTACACTAGCCTTATAAACTTTCTTAGTCAGTCTTTTCTCGTCCATTTTTCTACATGCCTAAACCCTAAGAATGAGAATAATTTATTTTCATTAGAAAATACAGTAATTTTGGTTATTGATATCGAGCCTCCCCTACATAAGAAAATGATTTATCTATAGTCTACCTCATTATTCCAGTGAGAGTTGAAAACTTCACATATCCTCTAAAACATTATAAACGAAAGGTCACGATGTTTGCCTTCACCGTTAAAGTGCAAAAATATTCTAGAAAAAGATACAAATACCTTTCTTACTTTCTATAAAATAGCGTATTATATGTGATCTAAGTATAGAACAATGGAGCCACACTTTGGCACCTCGACCGTAGCCCACAAGTGGGTCAACAGCGCACTAACTTAGCCCACCTGTCGCGGGCAGAATGCTAAACAACGCCGGCCCACCAAACGTACGCGACAACTGACTGATAAACTAGACGAGACCCCACTGTGTACCTCAAACTTAGACCTACACCGCATATTATCACGTCGATAATTTCCCGAGGGGTTAGGCAGAAGCATATCACAATGATATTTCAACAATAGTTTGTGAGTTCGTGCGGATTCCGAATTGAGTGAAGCGGTCATTGGATTTTTTTGTTAGGGAATTCTTAGTACCGGCTCTGATTTTGGGAATGTGTCTGCTAGACGTGAATTGACTCATCCTCTATGACACCTAATATACTTACTGATAAAATGTTCTTTTATTATAGTCCTATAGGCCTACGTTTAATATGGCACAGAAATCTAAGCTTTTCATTTTATCAAATTCAGTAATGAATTTGTCCTCAAAAAATATACTCTCCTCCTTTTAATGCTGATTACATGTTTTCATATTTTCTTATTTTCTTTACTGATGTTCGGACCCCGGGGCTCAGACGCCATGGTATTTTTATTGTTTCTGGTAGTTGGCTAATTGGCACGTTATACTGTATTTGTAGCAACATGGTGTAATTGTTGTCTCTAGATCTATTTGGTAAAATACACATGACCATCGATCAAATATACCATAGATGCACGATCGTCGCTCGAAAAACGGCCCCAACAAAACTGTGCATAAATCAGTCGTATGCGCTATATTATGCACCTGTCCCACTCACTCTTGCGTGCGCTGCCCGTAAGCGAGAGCGAATCGACACCACTACTACGGTGGAGACCGTACCATTATACTTAGTACGCTTGCGTATCGCGAGTAACACACTTAGGACGCTTTACATTGACGCGTTTTAACTAAACTATTACAAAATGTTTCTCAGTGGGCGTTCAATGGTTATTCCGGTTTATTTCCTGGATTGCATAATAAATGCAGACAATTATAAGTAAGTAGTACTGGTCAGTGCCACATATTGACGCGGATTTTTGATGAGAATGTGCATCTATGGTATATTTGATCGAAGCACATGACATATTATTTTCTTGTATGCTAAAAACTTATCTCAAACTAGCCTCGCCAGTAAGCATTGTAATTGCCATGAGCATCCATGGCAATAATTACTGTAGAAAAACTCAAATTATAACAGCAGACTCGAAATTGACTCTGGCAGTGGGAGTTAACAGAATTGCATAGCTATTCTTGCCCGAAATTATCTTAAAAGCCGGTGTTTGCTACCTAAATAAACGAACTATTTTCGATTTAAAGTTAACCTCAACTAACAAACACCTTAAACACATCACTTCCCTAAACTTAACCAACAATTCCTAAGCAACATGTCTTACGTATATTGTGCACCTGTAACTTGAACTTTAGAACGGCATCTATCCCGCTACGTACTACGGACTCCAATTTTATCCAATTTAAACTTAGGCTAAACCCAACTTAGGATTTAAGTTATATGTTAAAAGAACTTAGCATACAATTTGATTTGAATGAGTTTCGTTTCTTTCTTTGAAGCTTTCTATTAGCATAATAACTAAAAGTTTTAGTGTAAATCACTATTATTTATTTATTTGTATTATTATATTATAAAAGAAAGGCCGTCTATTCGCGATAAACTCCAAAACTGCTGAATGGATTTTCATGCGGTTTTCACGAATGGACAGAATGATTTATAAGGAAGGTTTGAACTACATGTGCAAAGCCGGAGCGCGTCGGTAGTTAAAAATAAACTAATTATGACTAACTAGATTTTGCCCTTGACTTCGCTTGCATAAATATAGTGTATATGTTGTTCCGAATGAAAGGTACCCCATGTCCTATTCTGTTCCTTTAACAAAGTGTATGCGAAATTTCATGATGATCGGTCGAGTATTTAACGCGTGAAAGCGTAATAAACAAACAAACTCACATTCGCATTTATAATACTATGGATGTTCTACGTTTTATTATTATTGCCAATAGTCATATGTATTAAAGTTAATAACTGTACTTTTTGACATTCTTTATTACGTAGTTATAGTTGTTTCAGAATTTAAAAGCCACATAATTGCGCAGCGTGTGTTGGGATTGATCTCTACATTGATTAAAACATTATTCATAGGCCTGTGTAGTCTTTAAATAATTGTTCCAATTTTGGCCATACTGTGTAGCCGTAATTACGGGATTTTAAAGCCTTCGCGGTACAAGGCTCTAAGGCTTTAAAGCATTATATTATAGCTTCTAGTATAGTTTAGTCTTTACCACAACAACACAACACAAACTCCCCTTTCCTATCCAGAACAACGCGTGCTGGGCTCAGATGCCATCCTTACACGGTAGAGTCGATCAGAGCGCGTACCAAAAAGTTTGGGTCCTCATATCTCTGCCGAACGACCAAGGCATGGAATTCTCTGCCAAGGCACGTGTTTCCTTCTTCCTTCAATCCTGGGTTCTTTAAGCGGGGCGTGAAAAAGCATCTTCTCAGGCCGTCAAAGTAGAGACCTCAACATCGCCTCGGCTACTGTGGGGGCGATGTGGAGGCCACTGCTCTTAGACCACACGACTGCTTACCATCAGGTGGAGTGTGGTCATTTTGACGAGCAAAAAAAAAATTAAAAAAAAAAACACATATACTACATTTACGCGAGTGAAGTCGTGGTTAAAATCTATTCAATAATAATTATTTTATTGTTGACTAGCTTTTGCGCGCGGCTCCGCCCGCGTGGTAACTACATAAAAAAGAGTAGGCTTTGTCCTTCCTCAGGTTTTAAACTATATCTGCACCAAATGTCATTTAAATCGGTTGAGTGGTTTAGCTGTGAAAAGGTAACAGACAGACAGACAGAGTTACTTTCGAATTTATAATATTAGTAAGCATTTACACTTGATGTTTTAGATGTTAGGCTAATACAAAGCTTCACAGAAAGAAACGAAACTCATTCATCCAGATAAAAGCATTGTTACTAATCTAACCTAACCTACATTTATGCGAGCGCAGCTGCGGGCAAAATCAAGTAATCTTTAAAAATTCAACATTTGATAAACCATTCGCAAATCCAAGCAGGATAGAGCAAACAATCCAGTTCATTTGCTCCAGAAAAAGTCAAATAACTAGCATTGTCCTGTAAATTTCACACAAAACTCTGCGTTATTATCCTTTATTTAATGCATTATAAAGCCCTGCATCCACGGCCATACTCGCGAGTAGACCTGATACTCATTTAGGTAGCAACAGAGAGGATTAAAGCAAAATTATGAGCGCTTTTGTTTTCGCTCCGAGTTTTAATATCCCTCGCGTACTCGCGGTCTTGTTGTCTGTGTTGTCTACCCCGGCCTTTATGATTTTCTGTTTTATATTAAGCTGGGGTAAGTTAGTGGTATTAAGATCTTGGATTATTCTGGGATACCAGCATTAAATAAAATGTGAGGTGGATTTATTTTATTATATTACGCAGCAGGCGTAGGCCTCCCACAAGGTGGACCGACGACCTGGTAAAGGTCGCGGGAAGCGGTTGGATGCGGGTGGCCCAAGACCGGTCTGTGTGGAAAACTTTGGGGGAGGCCTATGTCCAGCAGTGGACGTCTTTTGGCTGACATGATGATGATGATGATGATTACATATCATTATTTATCTCAGAAGGGTCAGATATGTCTCACACCGATAATTTGCAGGTTATACTAAATCCCACATGATACTAGTCTCAATTATGAGAAAGGCTGGCTAAACGATAGATAGGTTGACTTTAATTGTAACCAAAGTTCTTTAATTATAGCTCGTTTTAACGGTGAAGGAAAACATCGTGAGGAAACCGGCATGTCCAAGAGTTTTCTCTCGAGTTAAGGAGGGCAATCCGCGGGTACGTAGCAGGCTCCTCCCTTCCCAATTATTTTATTACAATGTGTTTCCCCCAAAAACGCCAACTTCAATTCAATAAAAGATTATAATTATATCTGTCTTAACAAGTGTGAAAATAAAAAAGCTATATATTTATTTTTACGTGTTCTAAACCTTCACACCGTAAACGATATCTATATCAATTTACTGTAAAAGCTTAAGAACTGACTACCTGTACCATAATAGGAACTTATTTTATTACAAAAAGGAAAACATCCCTTCTATCATAAAAACATGATTTAAGCGGGGTAGCTCTTAAAATTTTACGACAACCCTAGTTCGATTCCCGGCGACGGTAAAATGTTATGTACAGAGATATAAGGAGAATAGTCGAACGACAGGTGTGTGCGTTATTTGGGCGAAACACTTAACTATCAAATACTTTTTATGAAAAAGTTTATAAGTACCTACTTGACTGCTTTGTTGGGTTTGCGGCGTTAGTTTAAGTGCGATCGCGAGGTTCTAGATTCCATTCTGAAATGGGCTCAGTGGACGGTAATATACTCGGCGTTTTATTAGGTATGTATGTGACTTTAAACCATAGCTGATGAGACCTGGGTGTAATGTAAATCTTTCTTGTTTTTCGGAGAAATAGTATGCGCTCATTCTAAGGGAGTAATTACACTTATTCAGCTCCATTCGCGTTTTGCTGAACGATTTTAGTCACACTTATGCAGTTCTGCTTCTATTAGCCGCGTACATCGTCGTAAGAATGAGAAAAGCCGTCATAGCGTGTGATATCTGCTGAAACGCTTCTATCGACTGCAGACGGTGCTGAATATGCTGCGAAGATGGTAAGCTACTCATTTAGTATTGGAACCATGCGAATGCTATAGATAGAGTTCAGCGCTGTTCGGCCGCGTTCAGCACTGTTCCGCCGCGTTCGGCGCTGAAGGCAGACGACCTCGTCGACAATTTGCGATCGCGTACAGTGCCGTACAGCCCTGAACGCGGCAAAACAACACTGAACGCGGCGGAACAGCGCTGAACTCTATCTATAGCATTCGCATGATAAAAACACACTTATCCTCATTTTATGCCTATTTGCCGCGAAAGCTGAATAGACGCGGAAAGCTCTACGGATGCGTACGCATCTCCATACAAAATCGTTGTTTTCTATGGACAAAAGCTGATGACAAACAAAAACAGAACTGAATAAGTGTAATTAGTCCCTTACCTGGACACATGATGATGCTGACAGATGATGACGATTGATATGACACATAATACTTTTACAATGTTCGGCTGTATAAGTCGTTGACTGTATCTAATTTCAATTATTTATATACATTTGTCTCGTCTTAGCTTAAGGTAAAAACCTTCATGGACTAATATCAATGATGTTTAGACACTTGTATGTACACAATCCAATGTGTACATTAGACATAGTCCGTGCTCTGGCCTCGCCTGTGCTTCAATACCGAAGCGAATGCAGTTTTGATATGCCTAGACTATAAGACAACATCTTTAAGACAGACGAGAGTTGACCATAGGTGCATTCTCTGTTCATATCCCGAACGTCCTGATTGTCCTCGCGCCTTCAGTCTACATTTTAATTTTATTGTTAGATACTTACGTATAGTATTAGACTTGTTTAAACTGTTCCATTGCTGGACGAGCCTACTCTGACTGAAATGATACATCATGTGAACAGCAATTTGTATATTACCTGCCTTAGTGGCATAGCGGTAATGAATGCACCTGCTGTGCATTAAGTCTCGAGTACGATTCCCTGGTCGAGCAGAGATTTTTATGCATTTTTCTGTCAAGAATTTCTGTCTAGAAAGTAGCAGCATTGAATCTGGCACTATGCTTCAGACGGCAGTAGCACCGCGGCTCCTATAACGAAACTTTGTGAAGTGTTGGTGTAATACACATCCGTCTATATCCATTTAGGCACTTCTATAATACAAGATATAGACGTCATACTATATATATTTTTGTACGATTAGAAGATAACTTAGTTTAGAGCAGCGATAGCTCAGTGGAGAGACCAACAGACTGCAATGAGGGTCTCGGGTTCGAACCCACGTCGCGCACCTCTGACTTTCGGAAGTTATATGACTTTCCGAAATTATGTGAGTATTGATTGACAATTATCGCCTGCTCCGTGCCTCGGAGAGCACGTTAAGCCGTCGGTCCCGGCTGCCATGAATATCTATGGCAGTCGTTATTGGGAAGTCAGTGCCCTATAATATCCTGACACTGGTCTAGCCTTAGGGTATCGTTAGCCTTCGGGTTGCGGAGGTCAGGTGGCAGCCGCTCCGTGTAAAAACTGATATCCAGTCAAATCCGGTTAGACTAGAAAGCCGACCCCAAGTGACTTGGGAATAATAAAGGCTAGGAAGAAGAAGAAGAGAAATTAGTTTATCTTGTGTTTCTACTATGAGGTCAGCAGAGGCCGTTAAATAAGAAAAAGGAATCATGATACGATATGCTTGTAACAGAACGTTTCATTAAATCAGAATAAAAATCAAAGTTACACCCTATTTTAACATAAACGTATTTTCGGAGACCGGCTGCCATACTGACGAAGTTTAATGGCATTTCTATTAAGTTTTGTCACTACTTCGTAAAAGAAATCGCCGGCTGGTTGGTCTAGCGTCTGTATTGTTTCCACAATATGAAATATCTGTGTTGTTTCAAGGTCCTGCTAATTTACATTTAAATTGGTGCTAAGTAAACCAAGATCGGTGACAGCGAAGTCTCGCTCTTTTGTTAACTAATTACTTTGTCCATTCGTTCACTACAATTAAAAGAAAATTTGTTGTACATCATTGTTCACGAAATCCTAGCAATTTATTATTTCTAGATTTTTCCTCAGAATCTTTTGTGTTTATAACTAGTTCTGCGCGTAATTTATAACGATATTTAAGAGCAACTAAATTGCCTACTCTGAATAACAATGATTCCAGATTTGAATATCTTATTAATTTCAGTCATTAAGTAACGGTAATTAATGTCAAACGTTATTTTGTTTTTCAAATTACTCTTGCTTTAGCAATATTGTGCGGAGATTGTGTCCGTGATTGAATTTTAATGAAGAAAAGGGGTATTAGAAATTTCTAACATTCCCTCCCAGTTATTTCGAGCATTGTTGCGGTAATGGCTTGAAATAACTATTTTCTGTGGTTAGATTTTAAATAATTATCTATCGTCTGACCGCCAGACACAATGATTTTATCATTTTGTCCCGATTATCGATATGCTCAATTTCATTCAAATATCATTTTGCTCAATACAACACTTAGATAAGAACGAGCTTTGCCATCTTGACCATGCTATATATGTAGGTATTGACCATACTAAATAGTATTCGAATATAATTTGAATGCTACTAGGCGCATTAGTAATGTCGACGTGGCTAAGGTGACAGATTAAAGTATTATATTGGATGTAAAAGATGTAGTTTTAAGTTGTATCTCTTAAGGCTTACCACTTTCGCAATGTCAGCTTTAAATAGTAGTTTTATTATTAGATACGAAGACAGAACCCCATTAATGGCTTCATCATATCTGGAATCAAGCAATGAATAAATACATGCATCCACTACCGTTTTCTCAGTCCACTCTGTTCCCTAATTTTAATAACCTACATTTTGATATTATTGTATCTTCTATTGTACCTAATTCCAAGACGCATTATTGTTGGTTTATATTACTAGTATGTCAAATAGTCTGTAATTTTACTTTAGAGACGCATAACGTATTTAATATGTATTTTCTTTATCTATCTTACCTTTTCTGCAAGTGCTGTGCACTTCTATAAGTGACAAATTCACTGTGGTTATAACTTATGTATGTCATCCTTGCTTAATGTTTAGTGAATAAATCGTTAAAGTGCCATATCAATAAATAAATAAATCAGACGCAGTAAAATTACTTTTAAAGTTAAAAAGGAACTTGCAATGTGCTAGTGGACGTTGCAAGTTGTAAGCTGTATGTTAATATTAATAAGAATATCTTTCAATACCAATAGCGTCCAACCCTTTTCCATTATATTAATAATAGAAATAACCCATGAACATAAATTTATCCTTAAACTTTACAAAGGTTTGTAAAATACAAACGACGTCATAAAAGCAATACTTCTATATTGTTTAATATTTATGTATTAAACTTTATGTAAGACGTCAACTCCATGTAGGACGCCCCGAGCTAGTTATATGTTAATTATGTAATCAACCGCGCTCGGGTTAAAGGAGTTGCTCTATAACATAATACAAGTATACTTGGAAGTTTTTGTATCGATAATATTAAACATTTAATGAACAGATTTATGGAGAAAAAGGTTTTCTTTAAAGAAGTCTTTTTAAAAAGCTTGATGTGAAAGGCAATCAATTATAATAAGAAATGGCTTGACCTTGTTGAAGTAGCACGTGTTAAATATCAAGAGGTCTGGTTAAACTGGTGACCTTTAAGAGTGAAGTGGATTAGGTTGTAGTATACCCTGTTCGTATATCGTGTATGTGGGTGTGCAGAGTTTAGAACATAAGTTAGCGGTGTGCTGACGTACAGATTGACGCAGGTACTTACCGGACATGGCTGCTTTGGTAAGTACCTGCATCAGATCGCCAGGAGGGAGACCTCACCCTCCTGCAAGTCGTGCGGCGCGCCCGTTGATACGGCGTGCCATACAATTGAGAGTTGCGCTGCCTGGCAGACACAACGGAGCGACCTGACCGCCGTCATTGGCGGGGACCTGTCGCTGGGACGAACAGTGAGCACCATGTTGGCCAGCGACAGGTGCTGGCAAACTGTTGCCGAATTCAGTGAGGCAGTAATGCTCCTGAAGGAGGCTGCGGAGCGGGAACGGGAGGCCGACGCCAGTGCGGACGCGCTCCGCCGAGCAAGGACAGGGAGGAGACGACGCCGCTACGCTCACCTCTTACCCCCGCCTTAGATGGTTGTGTTTTAGGTCGTAGCCCTACCAGGCTAACGTCTGAGCGCCGGAGAGAGTTCGGAACGGATATCCTCCGGCGCTCCATGATAGACGGGAAGAGCGCCGCAGTTAGGTTTAGTCGGTATTCCGTGGCACACTATTGTTGGGCCCCGGCGAGTCCGACACTACCCGCTGCTGCCGGTGCGGCCTTCCAATCCGCATCGACAGGGGCGGGTGTGCGTAAAGTCCCTTGCGAAACAAAACAAAAAAAAAAGTTTGACAGGCCCAATGGGGGTTAACTATCTTAGCATAAGATTGCAGTGCACGTCAATAGATAGCTATTTTAATCATCCTTAGATGGCCTAACCGGCCTACTTCTGGGTGTAACAAGCCTTATCTTAATCTTTTGAATGTGTATCTATTTATACTTGCATAAAACTAGGTATGTATGTCTCAATCCTTTGAATGTTTATCTATCACTACATTTAAAAAACTGTAACTATGCCGTCTATAGACCATCGAGGTGACTGGTGAGGCTGATTTAGAGGAATCTGAACACAAAACAATGGTTTTAATGATTATTATCTGCCTATCTGTCTGTTCTAGCATCAACGAAAAACTGCTAAACAGATTTTTATGCTGTTTTAACACTACTCTTAGCTACTCAACTGTTAGCATAAAATTTAAGAGACATTATTAAATTCCAATTACTTAATGTAGACATATGGTGCATAATATTATCTATATAAACAACCACGTGGACAAAGCCGCAAGCAAGGTCTAGCATTACATATTCATAATTATTATTGTTTATAGAATAAATTTAGTTATTACCTCGGAACGGATACTATAATCGAGTCAGCTCTCAGTTACCGGAGGTTATCGCTTCACCGTTATTGGAAACGTGCTGTTCAAGACCGCTCCAAGATTTTGAACTACCACAGACTCATGGCACAATGGCTAAGCTGTACAGCTATGTGATCGTTGTGGGATCATTTCTTACACGGTTCTGCAAATATGTAAATATAATGTTCCAGGTCTTCGTTGTTCTTTCGATGTTTGTTAAGACCACCGCGATACAAAGCTTGAATCTAGTACGAGAGTAGATTTAAAAACATTGTATATAATTATGTAATTCCTATTTTAGTAAGTAAGTAAGTATTTTGTTTTTCAAAATATAGGTACACAAAATACAGACAAATGTTATAACACAGCAAAAAAAAAGAAGTACATATATAATGAAAAACGAGGTTACCACTCAGGTTTACTGTTGGTTTGCGGTTTATACCTCAAACCAACCCTGATGTTATGTGGTAACCCCAAGTGACGCCTGGACGTACAATCAGCTACTCTTTAAAATGTTGTTTAGGGGATTTTATGTCGCAGTATAATATGTCTTGAGTTTTAAGACCAAGAAATTCTCAAAATCACTATGCATCTTAACCTGGGAATAGATTTCACTATCGACAGTCGCCCGCACTGTTACGCTTATACCACTGAATGAACGAAGTGAGAATAATTTGCACAATGCAGATCAGCTGCATGCATTTTAATATGTTTGATTATTTATAGAAGGGAATGGCAGCGGCCACTGCTTACAATTGTAAATTAAGATATTTGCGCACTGCGATGAGCTGTGTTCCGTATTCTGAATAATTATATATGGTTAATGTGCCTTAGATATATGTTATTTAAAACTAGATTTAAATAAACTGTCTATTGTGTTGTAATTTTGTGCCTACATTAAAGTTGTAAGCATTATACTTTGACTGAAAGTACGCGGCACGTTGCGTTAGATGCCATTCGATTTTGTTATTCGGTAGGACGTTAGACACGCCATGTAAGTTTTCTGCTATAGGTAGACCAGCTTACAGGATGACGCAGTTCATCTTATAGGTAGGTATATGTAATATGAACACTACTCAGGATGTTGTTCGGGTTTTATAATTCTTTCGCAAAGCTATACTTAGGTACTACTTTAATTAAAAATCGGTTAAGCTGTTTAGTCATACTTAACAGACTTAGTTATATTTATTTTACTCACGTAGCTTAGGTAGTATAACGCGTAGGTATATATGTGTTCGTAAGTTTTCTATATAATATATGTATATAATATAATTATAGAAAACTTACGAACACTATACCCGATCCAAGAAACGGAACATGTACTATCGCACATTTACAAAATGTATATAACCTTAACTTATATTTTCTAGATAAAGTTACAAACACCTCACGTTTCAAAGTATCCCTTTTTAATACCCATTTCAAAGTCAAGTTTCTCACTAAAACTGACTGATCTTTCACGGCTTAGATTCAATGCATGCACTAACTCGTTGTGAAGTTAATAAGATTTCCAAGTTCGCAGCTGTCTTCACAATGGAGGCTAAGCTGTGCCCTCTACCTCAGTGCGGAGAGATGAGACAACAAACAGGACATATTACCATTTAATTGTTCACTGTCGCATTTGCACAGCTATCTGTAGATTGTATAAGTGGATTGTAAATGCCAGTTTAAGGTATATTGAATTCTGGTTGAATTGTTTTGTAATAACATAATATTCGAATATAATTGGGCATATTTCTATAGATAGCTCAGTGGGGAGACCAACAGACTGCAATGCAGAGGCTCTCGGGTTCAAACCCACGTCGTGCACCTCTGACTTTCGGAAGTTATATGACTTTTCGAAATTATGTGCGTATTGATTGACAATTATCGCCTGCGCATGCCTCGGAGAGCACGTTATGCCGTCGGTCCCGGCTGCCATGAACATCTATGGCAGTCGTTATTGGGAAGTCAGTGCCCTCTAATATCCTGACACTGGTCTAGCCTTAGGGTATCGTTAGCCTTCGGGTTGCGGCCGTCAGGTGGCAGCCGCTCCGTGTAAAAACTGATATCCAGTCAGACTAGAAAGCCGACCCCAAGTGGCTTGGGAATAATAAAGGCTAGGGAGAAGGAGATTTTTATTCGAATTATATTTCAATAATTTTTTTCCCGCGGCTACGGGTGCATTAATCTAGATTTTGTCAATCTTTTACTATCTTTCGGGAACATTTCCTTTTTATAGGATAAAAGTTACTCCATGTCCTTTTCTGTATGTACCCGTGACGACGTGTAGGATCGGTGGAGTAGTTACGCGTGAAAGCGTAACAAACAAACTCACATTCGGATTAATAATATTGGTTAGGATTAGGATATATCGAGTGGTATCGACATTTCTTGTTCATGCCATGTAAGCATCGTGGTATGCTTATGCATAACGAAAAGTATAAAAATACCTATTATACTTATGACATAACTGTATTCTACTACCATTCTAACTACAAGCCTGTTGTATTATTCACAAATAATTGTTCCTCTGGTTTGATTTGTGAAGCTCCCGCGCAATACACAAAATGCAAGAGATGACTTTAAAAAATATCATTGCGGAATTATTTACGTACAATGTTTTGTACTTTTATCTTAAAATCTGAAAGTGTCAAAGTTCGGAAGAAACATATGAAATACATTACCATAGTACATACGGTAGCGCCTGCGCATTCTCCAGCAGGCATTAAGCGAATTACACATTATAAATATACTATTTTGTTAGTATTTCGAATCGGTGGATAATCATTAATTCGTCCATAAAGGGATTAAGTTCCACTGTGTTTAGATACTAAGTTATCCAAGTTATAATCAAGTGTAAGGCTAGTAATTGCAGATAATGGTTGCCGGGCTGATTGTGTTTAAGTTACTAACTTAGCACGAACTGTATGCACTAAGTTAGTGTTAAGTTTAATTTGCATGGAGCTTATTGAAGTATGTATCTTGGGCATGATCAGTATAGTTATGGATATCATGTTTGTAGTTGTTTGGATCTTAAGTCGTTTTGGGTAATGGCTGGCTACATAAGATTTGTGGATATAAAGTGCTTGAGTTTAGCTTAAAGTAGACGTTTGGAAAGCACTAATGACGCTTGCACTTTATTTGTTGATTGGTAAAACACTATTATCAGATCATTTGGAACTATTAAACTACAACTGTTAAACATTTACTATTTACTTCTATTTAAGCTATTAAAACTATTTAGATTTAAGTTTAAACTTTCCCCAACATTTCGGTTGCTTTTCAGCAGCCATGTTCACGGGGTGACTCAGTATGGCGGGTATAACTTAAATAACGCGTTGTTTTATCCAGAACAACGCGTGCTGGGCTCAGATGCCATCCTTACACGGTAGAGTCGACTAGAAGGCGTACCAACAAGTTGGGGTCCTCACACCTCTGCCGAACGACCAAGGCATGGAATTCTCTGCCTAGGTACGTGTTTCCTTCTTCCTTCAATCCTGGGACCACACGACTGCTTACCATCAGGTGGAGTGTGGTCATTTTGACGAAAATAATAAAAAAAGAAAAAATAGCATTAAACAGTAACAGTACCTAGTTGTTTGAGAGTTTCAAAATTAAGTAATAAAAGTGTTTTAAAAAATAAGCATTGCAATGAAATCCGTATTAAGAAGTTTAATTTCAATGTGTAACATTCGCGTAAACGTAAGACAATATTAAGTTGGCAGTTTAAATGTATACGTAAATAAATACATTCACGTTTTACAATATTATTAGAAGTATCGAGTCGCTTATTTAATTTAATAAGGGCTTAGAAGTTTAATTATTTGGAGATTATTATTATTTAAAATATATGTAGCATTCTTATACCTAGTCCTGTGAAATATAATATTAATTTTACATTGTTTTTCACTGGGTGCTATTTTGCATAACGTAGACTTATCTAAGAAATTATTTCAATTATAGACAAAAGTTAGTAGAATAATTCAAAAGTAATGTTATACTCTTATTCAATAATCTTTTGATGACACATAATTTTCAACCAAAACTGTCCCTAAATTGAACAAAACGTTGTACGTTGTAAAATGGAACAGTTTTAAAACATTTTATACTCTTAAAAACCAACGTTAAAGCAAGTCACCACAAGATACCGATCGTAACACCAGACTGTTCTCAACAAAAACGTTTCACATGAGCATCGAAGCCGAGACAATCCCTACACGTCTAGTAAGTCACTGACAGACACGCTAAGCTGCGGAAAATTACTTGGTACGAAGTTTAAATTGCATTGGTTTACGTGTTCTATCCACCTAGGTGCTTGTATTCCGGTTGTTGGAGTGATCGAGGAGGAAATCTTAACTTTTTGTGAGGAGGGGATTAATGGTAGCGGGGATTATCAGTCGGTGATTAGAGAAACTTGTTTTTATGTTTTGTAGAAAGATAAAATGTTGGAATCTTAGGTAATATAACGAATGTTGTCGCTCTTAACCGGTTAGCAGGTGTTTATGCTTGTATTGTAGTTAGCGATTTCGGTGTCGAATACTAAAATTGCGATTATTGCATTTCGGTTATCAATTGATTACTCATAGTTATTCTTTCAGTCAGGCTTTTTATTAATCTGAAGTTTATGATAGTGGACAATATTATTTTGCGATCTTGGACAATTATTTCAAATTTATTTACATAATTGATCAGCTGCAGATATGTAGACACTCAAATGTTTTCTGGAACGGTAGACACAAACTGCAGCATTTAATATTGCTATAACGCTGACATTGTTGTTTTGTTTCATTCTTTATCATTAGGTACATCATTTGTGTTCTCTTTACCTGCCCTTACCTACACAACGTCGCCGATTTAAAATATTCAATGTTTGTTTTAAAACTTCAGATAGAGTTACAAAACCTAGATTACCTTGTATATGAAGTGTTTTAATCAAGTTTTAATATTATGGGAACTCGCGGGCCCTTTAAATTTGCCAACATTTCGTATCACACAGATTACGAAAACACAATTAGTGTTGCTATAAAAAGCATGACGCGTACCTCTTTTAATTTCACAGATAATAATCAAAGAAGGTTTCATCATGTAGAACTGTGGAGCGTTCATATCAAACGATTCTATATCCAACCATGTGGAACTCTCTTCATATTAACACATCTTCAACTACATTTATAACATATTCTGTGCATTATATGTACAATTATTATTATTTATGTGTCCTATCTTTGTGCCCTAGACGGATTTGGCAGAATTGTAATCCTTATTTCGCCAGATTTTCAGGCTCCATATAATTATAATCTCCAATATACAATTTTTTTGGAATAGGTTAGCTTCGAGCCGTGCTATGTTATATACATGTTATACGTGTATACAACGTTCCTCGAAGGGATAGGTAGGCACTCATACCTATTCCTTTTTTACAAATATATCTTTTGCTATAAGTATCAATCTTCTATCACGCTTACATGCTCTCTTATGGCGCTATTCGTCACTATGTTCTCATAATATATCATATTGTCATTGATTAATATGAATACTCCAATAACAAACTATTAATTTAAAAAAAAAACTATTAGAACCGAGAAACCCCATTTTCTTCTTTGCAGTACCTGCTGGTTCTAAAAGATTACTATTCATTGTGACTCCTTCGTCTTATGGTTGCTAGTATATAATCATTTATTTCTGTACTTGATCGAGAACATATACATATAGCTAAAGATTTATAATTGTGTTTTTATTGCATGGGTATATTGTATTTTTTCTGTGTCGGCATTGCCACCACAGTACCTTTGTATTACTTACTAACCTGAATGGATAAATAAATTATCTGCCGCATTTAGAGACATTTAGTTATCATGATGTGACTCCTCAGTAAATATTTTCTATGTAACAAGTCAATTAAGTAATTACGTATTAGAGTGCGGTGGGTATTAAATCTATAACAAAAGTTTGAAATTCATGTTAAATTGACGAATCTAGTTCAATTCAAACCGAGTAATCGCACCAAGGAATCGCTATTATCTGTTCATCTGACAATCCTCACGTACTTATTGTTCAAGTTCTCAGAAGTTATCTGGAAATCAGTCGCGCCACTATCGTCGACAAGTTGCAGCCGTGAAGTTGCTAATGCAACTTGTGACTGCGAACTGTGACTGAGATGAGAAGTGTGGTTGCGCAATTTATATTGTGGGTGAGACGTGATTGTGGCTCGTCCTCGTCTTTGTTATCACAGAGCCAGTATTCAAGGCATGGAATAATGTTTCTGACAAAGGAAAACATTTTTGGCATTAAATTTCTTATGATGGAACTTTGGAATTCTTTGCCATCCAAATTATGCGCTGATTCGTGGTACATAGAAAATTAAATATGATAAAATACCCGTCAAGTTCAGTTGTATACATATATCAATGAGTGAGTGTCACAGCAGTCTCTATGTGTGTCGTGTGTGTGCTGTGGAAAATATAATAATTTTATTTATTATTAATTCTAGATTGCCCTAAAGACAAAATCGCGTTTAATAGAAGATTGAAATAAATAATTCGAGCACACATTCTGATTCTGATTATGACACAAATATTGGAACAACGGTCGGAGCGGACTCTGTAAATTTTTGTTCCGCGTGGAGATAGAACGCACACACTTTATTTTTTGCCAGTGGTGAGCCAAATCATACAACTGAGCCATTTTATTATTATTAAACATATATACTTTATGAGTCAAAATAACCATATCTAGACACAATAAAAAACCATTGTCTTGAATCCAGCGTCTAAACGTCCACTTAGGAATTAAAACAAAATTTGCCATTCCACTGGTACCTGCAGTTCGTTATGATATTAACAACGTAGTCACGTAAGAAACGAAACGAAAATAAAACTAGTGTTCAAGTGTCATCATGTAGCTTAACTCTCCTATTGCACCGTACTTGTTTTCTTTTACCAAGTTTTAGAACAACTCCAGCAAAATTATTTTTCTAGTTCTAACTTATTGTTGCTACAACAATCCTAACTTATTTGCTACGTGAACTAAAACGTAGTGACGTCATTAAAGTTGGAAACAAATAATAGCTGTTGTGCAGGTATCTGCGGTTCATAGGTAATACCAGGTTATACAATTTGGTGGAATCTTGGCTGGGCTCTGCTGTGCGACAATTATAATGGGAAAGAGTTTGTCAGTGATACTTGTGGTTGCGAATAGTCGATTTTATTTACTTGTCTTTTTAGTAAACAAATATTACGTGTCAGGTCTCTATGTATTGTTAATAGCTACTGGAAACAATAAAAGTACCTACATATGTACATACCTGTCCCCATTATTTTACTTTTACTGGTGATCTATATTTATGAGAAAACTAATATTGTCTGAAAGCAGTAACTGAATTATTTTTAATAAACTGATTTAAAAATGTATTTTTGTTGGCAAGTTAAATTTGATAAGAAAGTCTATATATTTTTTTTATATTATTAACGCAAACAAAAATTGGCGTTGGTTTAATAACACTAATTATTGTATATGGATAGATAGATATTGAATTCTGAATATTTATTTGCATTCCACAATGTAGACTTTAATATTTAAACAGTCCGTTATTGTCCCTGCAAAAGAAAAGTAGGCGAGAGGAAATTATATAGGTACTAATACAGATTAAATGAATTTATTTATATTTAGTATTATTTTTTTCATTTAGACTTCTTTGTTGTTAAGAAATTCGTTTCAGTTTTAGCATTGATTGATGATTTAAAATACTTACTGTTTGCCTTATTTTATTTTCTCTTCACATCTTATTGTATTTTATTATATATTTTAATGTAAATTATGTATTGCCTTGTTGCGTGTATGTGTTAGAAGTGAGTGAGTGTACCCTATTTTTTGCCGTGTATACTTTGTTTATTTTCTCTTTCTGCGTAAACATTTAGGTATTTTAGATAAGAATACTATTGTGTGAAACAACCATCTGTAGTTGTTTTGAGATTACGTTTTATCTCTAAGTCCTCTATTATACAGGATCACCTAGAACTTTAGTAGGTCTTCATAAAAATAACCCGTATATACATTTCTGTCTTGTATGTAAGTAAAAACACTATTATACCAGAATGTTAACCTTGTCTCAGATATGTAAGGTTTACATTCCAGTCTATACGAAGACTTTTAATTACAAATATTAGCATAACATACATACTATGTTGGCTTTTTGTAGAACTATCCGTTTATGGCAGTTATAGTAGACACCATTTTTTTTCTAAACTCTGCGTTGGTTCTGTGCGTCAGAATGCAAGCGCAACTACACATCCTGGAACAATTTTTCTAAGCTCGGTATGAAGTTGATGTCGAGATGGATCTGGGAAAACAGAAAGCTATTTTTGGGAACTCAGTATGAGATAGGTGTTAAAGAGTCCATAGCATATATTAATAGTTTATCATCCAGCTTGCACGTACATATAAAGTTCTTATTTTGTTTAATAACTTATTGGGTGATAACTGACACCGCAGCGCAGCGGTTATGAACTCAACTACTGTCGAGATGTCTCGGGTTTGTTTTGCGGATAGAATTTCTTAAGAGAAAATTTCTGGGTTTCTTGGCCAAGAAATTCTTAATAGCGCCATAGAGTGGAACAGAACCCGGTATCGCAATAGGCTGCTCCTTTTTTACTTGGGACCTACAATCATAGTTGGCATAATAAGAGCGTAATATTTTTACCTACCACTTGGGGATAGACGCGTGAGACTATATATGTATAATATAATCTACTAATACAGTGGTCGGCAACCTTGACATCCAAAAGAGCCAAATATAGACAATGTACAATTTAAATGAGCAAAACATTTTTAACTTAGCTTTGCTTTGGCAGAAGACATTATAACGGACATAATTATTATAATTAAATGTACACTCGAGCTTGCCTTTGTCAAATAAGTGTTAGTTTGCCTAAAAGTAAATAAAATAAAATTTGGTGTTATACTTATAAGGCAAGATAATAAACATTTTGTAATAGAGCCGCAACCGAGAAGTCAAAGAGTCGCGGGTTGCCGACCACTCTACTAATATAAAAACAATTCGAAGCCTGAGGTCGCGGGTTCGATTCCCGCACAAGTCAAACATTTGTCTGCATGAACATTGATGTTTGTCTTGGTCTGGGTGTTTCTATGTATAATATGTATGTATTTACAAAAAGAAAGTATATATGTATGTTTATCCATTGTCTAGTACTTATAGTACTCTGCTTAGTTTGGGCTAGATGGTGTTGTGTGTACGTGGTAGAATATATATATTATATTATAATATATTCACAGCCTAAACCTTAAAAAAGGATGTTTCAATTTAAAGTATGTAACCCCGGGACAGATCCCGTGTATGAAACGGATTTAGATTCGGATTGTGGCGGTAAAGCCTTACAATCGTTGAGTCGAGAGCTCAGGACGCATAACCAAACGATTTGCCTTACTAAAAGTTAAATCTCTGATAAATATAGCTATATACTTAACACTGACTACAGGCATTAAACAATACCTATATTGTTTGCGGTCATTTATGACTTTACTATGGGTTACATATACTCAAGCTTGAATATTTCTAAAAGTAGGCAGAACTATATTACCAGCAATGGTGTTTGACCTCACATAGTATGGGCGAGCTTAGTGTCGTCTTTTGGACATAGCTACAGACCCCGAACGGCAAGTGATAATATTTATGTCTGCGAACTTAGACAGCTTCATATAAAAGAATTTTCACGGTTTTTGCAACATCTTTCATTGCTGCTCCGCTCCTATTGGTCGTAGCGTGATGTTATATAGCCTATAGCCTTCCTCGATAAATGGGCTATCTAACTATAAAAGATTTTTTCAATTCGAACCAGTAGTTCCTGAGATTAGCGCAGTCAAACAAACAAACAAACTCTTCAGCTTTATAATATTACTAGTATAGATTAATTCAAAGTCTCTTGCCTATATTCTTAAAAGTAAAAACGAAACTTACATTTCGCCCCTTACTATTTTAGTACTAGGTACATATGTTGCGAAACCACTGCTGTTTACAGGGCATAGTTGCAGATACCGAACAGTAGCCAAGAATTTTTTGTCATAGTTGACTTGACACACTTTGTCCAAGCTGAGAATCGACGTCTCAGTAGTCGCAATCGCATTCAATACCATCGCGCCAATGATGCAGCGTACTGCGAATGATGCAGCGTATACCGTAGTAAATTCAAATAAACATTACATCCTCTAGAAGTTAAACCAAATACTTTTAAGCCTAAGCATAGCAACTATATAACTACTTCATACCAAATTATTTAAATTTGTATTTGAAGAAACATTACATGATAATAATCTAAAGTAATTTCATCAAATCTTAAACTGGATAACTGTATAAAGTCCTTTTCATCATAATTGGTTGTCAATGATCCATGATAAAGGGATAACTCTCCTCTCTCCGCCTTTACATTAAAACCGTTATTTATCGTCTAAACGGGTTGCTGTAATCTAGGGCTAAACGTTTCATTAATTTGTCTTCTATTGTTTCAGGTAAATTACTTGTGACTTCGACTTCCGCGCCGTGGTTTCGTGCGGCGAAATGCGTAAGTTTGTCTTTATATTAAGACTGTGCCGAGCGTAAGACAGATAATGATAGAGCTCGTGCAGCGCATATTCAAATCGGCGCGAGGCCGCCATAGTAAAATTGTATGGAGGATTTGAAGTGCTTTTTTGATGAATATGTACCTATCTTTATTGTTACCAAGGCTTTGTAGGCAACACAATATGCTTACTAAAACGAGTGTGGCAGACATTAGCGATACCTTACAAATGTATAGAAGACATGCTATGTTTATATTTGTGTCTTAAATGTTTTGTGCTTTTAATAGTCTGTGGTTTTGTTTTTGTTATTCTCTTTTTTAATATTGTTTAGCATGTGAGTATCTATTTAAATTTGATTTCTTTTTAAATCTAAAATTATAATTGTATCTTTATTTTATCCTTTCTTGATGCTTGTGTGTTAATCTTATTATTTTTTAAATTAAGCATTTTTATAATATGCTTCCACATTTAGCGCATGATGTGGTCTCCTGTAATTGAAGGTGTACACATACTAAAAACTTCTTAAATTGTATTTTCTTTTGTGAATAAGATGTGTACAGCCTTTGTTGGAGATCCTTAAATAAAATAAGTAAATAAACCAATAACTTAAGTATTTGGGACGGACAAATTGTAATATAACTATTTATGTTTCGTTTAAGCTGTAAAATAGGATAGATTTCTACTGTTATAATCTAAAAATCACGTAACACGAGCTTACGTTTTTGCTTTTTCGTGCAAATTTACGTAATTTTGTAATATTAATTATTTTAAGTTTTTTACACGGAGTAATTGTAAACACATTCATTGTTATGGTAAATGTATATTTTATATTTGTACTAGCTTTTGCTCGCGGCTTCGCTCGCGTTAATTTAGAATTTGACAATCAATTCGGGTTGTACTCTGTTTGTAATAATATAATTCAATCATGATTCGAAAGACACGTGACGCCATCTATTATCATAAGAACGTTATTGTTGTTTTCTTCGGGAACAGTAAAATTTTTTTCGGGATGAAAAGTAGCCTATGTCCGTTTCTGTACACCTGAAATCGTATATGCAACATTTCAGAATGGTCGGTTCAGTGGTTTAGGCATGAAAAGGTAACAAACAAACAAACAAACTCATTTTCGCTTTTATAATATTAGTTAGGATTAGGATTAAACAAAAAGTGTTGAATTTATTCACTTAACTGTGACCGTCTGTATTGGCACATTTCGCTCGGCGCACTCTTAAGGATAAACAGGTCTTTAACTGATGGTGGAATAATAGTAAGAGTCTATTTAATATATATTTAATGTTGTCTTTATAATAATATGAAGGATAAGTAGGTCTATAACTGATCTTGTAATAGTAATTAGTCTATTTAATACATACATATATAAAGTATTACACCCACATTTTAACTACGATGTTATTACATCTGTAGGAAGCGAGCTTATCGCCATTTATCCTTTACTAGCTATGCCCGCGGTTTTACCCGCGTTTATAGTTACTGCACTTCCCCCGTTGGTCGTAGCGTGATGTTATATAGCCTTCCTCGATAAATAGGCTACCCAGCACTAAAAGAATTTTTCAATTCGAACTAGTAGTTCCTGAGATTATCACGTTCAACCAAACAAACAAACTCTTCAGCTTCATAATATTAGTATAGATTGGGCACTGCTATTTGCTACTGAGAATTTCTTAACTGAAAAATCTTATATAACTTTGCCCGACACGGGATTCGAACTCAAGACCAAGCACAGCAATTGCTTTCACAACCGCTGCGAAATCAAAGCAGAGGATAGCGCAGCCAGTGATAAAAACCATTCAAAGAAAATCTCATCATGTGTACCTTATTCAATATACAATTTTCGCCCACACAAGCATATAATCATTAAAGCTACTTACCCTCTTATACAAAGTTACCTTCAACCCCCTCCCTCCCTTCCCGCAAGGCTACACTCAACCACGTCAATTCTATATCAGTAAAATTACCTTAAAGAACATTTCTATAGCATATTTCCTTCTAATACTTATTTCCATTAGCCTCCCAGTCGTCAAAACGATTGAGCTTAGATCCTTTCATTCAAAACGTCACTTCCATCTGAGTACTCAGCCAGTACTGTTGGCAGAAAAAGTCAGTAATATAATAAATTAATAACAAGGTTTTAATATATTATATCAATATTTTCAATGATAGAATATAAAATAAAATCATTATATTGCTAGAATTTCGCGATCATTATCAAAAATATCTCTGTTATGTTAACGTTATGTAAACGCTAGTACTTAATAGAAATAAATTTACAATGAGTTTTACTAAAATTCCTACCTAACATTGTAATAACAACATCTTAGCCTCCCCGTGAATGGCTGCTGTAAAGCATCCGAACCATCGGGGCCAGTGTAAACTTAAATATAAATAGTGTAATAATCTAAATAGCTTAAAAAGTATTTAAGTTAAATAGTAGTATTGTGAAAGTTTCTAAATTATGTAATAAAAGTGTTAAATATAAATAAACAACGCGATAAAATCCGTATAAAGTAACTTCATTTCAATGAATAACATTCGCGTAAACTTAAGACAATAAATAAATGTACCTAATAAATGTCATTAATTTTTGGAAATTGTATGAGTAATAACATTACATTTGATACCTACGCGGCTACATAGCTTTTACTAGGGTTTATACTATTTATTTTACCTGTAAGCAATATTATAAAATTAAGTTTACTTACCCAGAGTTACCGGTGATCCACTTATGCCTTGCTTAATTACATATTGGAGCTGCACGCTTGCTTTTATATTAAATTACGTGTTAATGCGTTTCATATTGCATATATTTTAATAGCAACGCAGAAATGTTATCTGTATATTATAACAACTAGGTGCATCGAACAAAAAAAAATATTTTGTCGGTAGTATGATGATTCGAGAGTAACGAATTTAGGTAAGAGAGCCTGTCTTTTGACCTAGTCAGCTAGTTACCTCTGCCGGTGTAACGTGGCTTTTAAGTCAAGCAATCAGACGTTCGAAAAAGGCTTGTAGGTTCGAACACCATCTATATCATCATTTCACTATAGTTATGTACTCCGCCAATCAACACCGTTTAATTTAACGTAATGAGTAAACTAGAATACAGTTATATATTGCTAGCGCAACCTAAAGTAATAATCTTTAAATTTCTTAAATAGGGAGGTAAGAGTAATGGAGGTAAAGAGTTGATGAAAAGTCCAACCATTTCTTCCTTTAAATTGTTATATTATTTTTTAAGTATTATCTTATGTTTTCCTAAATGTTAACACGCGAAAGTTACATTTGCGCATTTACACACAAACATACAGACAATCCTTGCTTATTACTTATTATAAATTCGGAAGTAACTCTATCTGTCTGTCTGTGTGTTACCTTTTCACGGCTTAACCACTCTACCGATTTAGATAAAATTTGGTACAGATATAGTTTAAAACCTGTGGAAGGACAAACGCAGGTACCACGCGGGTGGAGCCGCGCGCAAAAGTTATTATTAAATAAATGTCGATCGCGTAGTTTTGCTGCTGACCATACGAACAGTTAAGAGTAGGTACTTAGTGGCAAATTATTAGCAATCATGTCGATTGTAAATATTCCCATCCTTTTCTATGTAGATCTGCTAATGGACGTCGTACCTAGGCATACTTCCTTTGAGTATACGTACATGTAGACTGTTTGACGAGTGGCATTCAAAGTGCTAATCGTGTAGGTATAGGTTTTAACTGGTCAAACACTTTCAATATCAATTTATATCGATAATATTATGAAGAGAAATAGTTTTTTATGGACCGTCATTAATTGTAAATTTATCAGTAAGTCAGTAAATATAGTGAACCTATGTGACAGTCTTCGCAAAAAGAAACAGTTGTGATGACGTAACTTCATACATATACACATAGATTCACGCCTGTTTCCCAGAGGGGTAGCCAGAGACTACGGATTTCCGTTTGCTACGATCCTGACACAGACGATATAGAACACCAGCATTTCACCTACTATGTTGAAGTTCCACAAATTAGGATGTGAGCTTGTTGCCATTACACCGGCTCATTTTCAGATACATGCATACTGCTACCAAAAGTTTTCTAAAAGAAATTCCAATAGTAATTGCCTGACGTAGGTATCGAAACTGAAACCTCAAGATCAAGCGCAAATATAAACGCAAGCTTATTCCACGAGACCAACCAAGACAGTATTGTTACGCCATTGTTATATGGTGTAGTTTAATTAAGCACTTTAATATTTTTAATTAGTATAAAGTTAGTCAAAGTCAAAGTCAAAGTCAAAGTCAAAAATCATTTATTCATTTAGGTCACAAAGTAACACTTATGAACGTCAAAGTATATAGGTTAGTGAGTTTACTAAGTTACTGAAGCTACATTTAGGTTAGTTGCTAGGTTCAGGCAAAGGGTAGAGCCTATGAGAAGAAACCTGCAAGAAACTCACGGCCACTCTTTTAAATCGCCAGTTAAATATAATTTCAGCATTTTACAACTCAGATTAACAAGGTGTTACAGCCATTATGCCATATACTACTGACTATAAAAAACTAAAGATAATAACAATAATAACTTAATAATATTATAGAGAGGAAATAATTTGAGCTAAGATATATTATTTAATATAAATCTAAAATAGACAGTAAGATGGCATGATGGCGCATACACTTACACTTTGTGACTATGCAAAGGCTTAAATTGACTTATAAGTAATACAGATCTTTGAATCCTGTATGCAACAAGCAACTAGCTCCATGAGTTTTTGTCATTTAAGTAGTCGTTGACTGAATAATAACCCTTCCGAATAAGTTGTTTTTTAACGGCGTTTTTAAATTTAAACAATGGTAAATTAATTATAGTAATAGGTAATTTATTAAAAAAACGTATACCGAGTCCCGCAAATGTATTGTGAACTTTATGTAAACGATGATATGGGCCTACTAACTTATGCTTATTTCTAGTGTTTACGTTATGGATATCACTATTCTTATTATATAAGTAAATGTTATGTTTAATAAACATAATGTTAGCAAATATATATTGCGACGCAACAGTAAGTATGCCAATTTCTTTAAATCGATCTTTCAGGGAAACTCGTGGTCCTAAATTATAAATGCTACGTACTGCACGCTTTTGAAGAATAAAAATTGTCTTAATATCAGCTGCCTTGCCCCACAATAATATACCGTAGGACATGACACTATGAAAGTAACTGAAATATACTAGTCTTGCAGTATCTATATCAGTAAGCTGTCTTACTTTCCGAATTGCGTATGCGGCTGAGCTAAGTTTCCCTACAAGACACGATATTTGAGCGCCCCACTGAACTTTATGATCTAAAGTTAATCCTAAAAAGACTGTTGATTGAACTAAAGTAATAATTTCATCATTTAAAATTATATTCACGTTAGGACTCTTTACGTTTGGCAATGTAAACTTGATACATTTAGTTTTTGTAGAGTTAAGTAGTAAATTATTCGCCGTAAACCAGTCCAGGACTTCCGCGAGTGAATCATTAACAGCACGTAAATTTGGTGCTTTTCGGTCTACCTTAAAAATAAGGGATGTGTCATCCGCGAATAAAACAATGTCACACAAATGCTGAACAAAGAACGGCAAATCATTTACGTACACTAAAAACAGAAAGGGTCCCAAAATCGAGCCCTGTGGCACGCCCATTGTGACTGGTAATCCAGAAGATCTACTTCCGTTGATATCAACGTGTTGTAGTCTATCGCTTAGGTAGGAATCAACTAGGTCAAGTGCAGTATCTCGGATGCCATAATGCCTGAGTTTTCGCAACAGCGTTTGATGGTCAACGCAGTCAAAGGCTTTAGAGAGATCACAGAATACGCCAATGACATCTTGCGAATTCTCCCAGGCACTGAATATATGTTTTAAAAGCGTAACACCCGCATCTATCGTAGAACGGCCCTTCCTAAAACCATATTGATCTGTATGAAATAAATTGTTTACACTGAAGTGGCTCTCTAATTGCTGTAATATAATCTTCTCAAATATTTTACTAATAGCAGGTAATATTGAAATCGGCCTAAAATTACTGGGGTCACTTTTGCAACCATTTTTAAATAAAGGTATTATTTTACTATATTTCATTAAGTTTGGAAAAATGCCCACATCAATGCATCCGTTGAATATTGCGGCTAGGTGTGGCGCTATATTAACAATAATACTTTCAACTAATTTTACCGAAATACCCCAGAAGTCAGCTGATTTTTTTGAATTAAGCGACTTAAATACTTTAATTATATCATACGGATGTACACGCTCAAAACTAAATAGTATCTTGCACTCTTCCACGTTGCACCTAACTAAGTATTCTGCTCGAGCTGGGCAAGACCTAAGGGTACTAGTTATGTTTAAAGGTATTTTTGCGAAGTAGTTATTGAATGTATCGGCTACTTCCAAATTATTTGAAATTACGCTATTATTTATATTCAGTTCAAATTTATTATCACGCACCTTGCTGCGACCTGTTTCATTGTTAATAATGTTCCATGTAGTTTTAATTTTATTATTAGATTTTTGAATTTTAGTTTTTAGGTAAAGGGACTTGGCAGTGGCACAAGTCTTTTTAAATAATTTTGAATAATTTTTAACATATTGAATAAAATTTGGATCGAAATTGTATTGTTTCATACCATATAATTCATATAGCTTTGCTCTACTTTTATATATCCCAGATGTTGCCCAGTCACAAAACTTAATCCTATTATTCTGACTAAAGGTCTTACATTTAAAAATATTATTATATTCTAAAGTAATTATGTTAAGTAAAGACTCATATAGTTCGTCTGGATTATCCAGAGAAAGGTCCATATTGACAACTTTGAGACTTATGTTCTCATTAAATTCCTTTAAGCGATTAGATGTCATCGGTCTACATGTGACCTTATTCTCTTTATGAATTGTACTCACAGGAAATACTACCTTTTGCCCACAGTGGTCAGATGTAAGTTCACTCAATATGGCCCTATTTAGAAATTGGCAGTCGCAAAATACATTATCTAAGCAGGTAGCAGAATGTGAAGTGATCCTAGTGGGTTCAGAAAATAAATGCTGTAAATTAAATGATCTAAATAAACTAATAAGTCTTAAAGAGACAGCTGACTGCTCAAGTAAATTAACATTAAAATCACCACACACTACTATATGCCTATTACTAGAACTCAAGCGTTTTAAAATATCCTCTATTACGGTTTCAAATACACTAAAATCACTTTGCGGTGGTCGGTATACACAAACTATGACATGTTGCTCTAATTCCACACAGGATAGTTCAACAGTGCGCTCGATAGAAAGATTTACTATATCTTTACGTTCTTTACATTTTAGATTGTTACATACATATATTAGAGAGCCACCATGTATAGAATTCTTTCTTACAAACGCACTTACAATTGAATAATATTCGTTATTAAATATTAATTGATTAGTTCTTAACCAATGTTCTGTTATGCAACATATTTGAATATTATGTTGTTTAAAAAATAAATCTAATTCTAACTCCTTGCCGGATAGACCCTGAATATTCTGATGAATTAGTCTAATACTGTGTGTATGCCTATCCTTTGTCTCATCTAACAGTTTAAACTACTAGAAGTGTCAATATTTGAATTTGTAGTAGAAATACTACTATGTCCTAAAACCTTAATTACCCTACTGGTACCTGAGTCGCTACATATTATATTAAATGCTAATAATTTAGCAAGTTGCTTTTTATAAAAAGAAGATAGATACATTGTATCTTTAGTCAATAAAAATTTACTAATAAACTTATTAGTGTCAAAAAATAAACTATAATTGTTGTAACATGTACTGTTATAAAAAAGTAAATTAAGTTTTTCAATATTCCTATTTTGTTCATTTGTTAGTACATAGGAATATGGTAATGCACAAAGAATAAAGTTACACCCTACTTTATAATGTAATGATTCTATTACCTCTGTCAAATGGATTGCCTCTTTTTTAGTGACAGATAAGCTGTCACCATAAAGAAATATTACTGTTGATTCTGCATTTAATTTTGTAGTTTTTAACTTATCAATTATAGAACCTAACCTAGCCCCAGGAGAACAAATATTTATGCAAGGCGTCTCTGTATGAGAATTAATTAGTCCACTAAAACCTACTCCTATTTGGTCAGAAAACATGAATATATTTTTGTTAATGTTATTCATCAAAGAAGAAGAAGACACAGCCATATTTTCATGATCAGAAAAGGAGGTGGTACCACTGTTTACTGAATCCAAATCACAAACAGCTGACAGGTTATTATAAGGTGTAGCCTGTAAGCACTTACCGCAAAGATTGTTATTAGTTAGTGAGAGAACATGTTCCATGTTCTCCCTACCAACTCTGGCAATTTCCTCATACTTCAAAATATATTCGGATGTTTCTTTATGGTGATTAAGGCTCATTCTTGTAAGTTGTTCTTCTAAGTTGTTAATTTGATGATTTAATTCGGCTGTATGTGCTTCATACTGTAACCTACTGGCAACTACTTGATCATTGCTTTTTTCTAAATTTATTAATAAAGCATCATGCTCCTTCACCAATTCACTGTTATGCTGTGTCACCTTCCTAACCTTGTTTAACTTATTAAGATTAATATTTAACTTTTTAATTAATTTATTTAACTTAAAGTATTTTCTCAATTTCCTAGTACTTTTAATAAAAACATTACTAAGTTTATTTTTATTACTATCCAATATACTAGTTTTGTCCCCCAGGAGTTCTGAGTAGAGGTTCTGAGTTGCAGTACTGTTGAGCATCTGAATAGTTTGTTCTAATGTAATAATTTTAGTATGAGCTTCATTCAGGTTTGCTTCAAGCTCAGTACTGCGGCTCAGTGACCTAGAAAAAATATCACTACAATTACTGAAGGATCTAACTTCATCTTCTAATCGATCCCGCTGGTCCAAGACATCCATATATTCTATATGGAGTTCTGTCAGTTGCCTTTTAAGCTGCAATACCTTATTATTAACTGCTTGCATTTCATCTTCACAGTCGCTACGTTCTTTCAACAACATATGGTTGTCATCCTTATATTTCTTCAATTCTTGTAGAGCTAACTTTAACTTATTTTCAGTATCCTTGGCTGTCGCTTTACGGGTCATCATTTGTGTGCTCATTGTTGGTCCAGTGGATGTATAAATCACCAAGCACCTGAAAATTAGAGAAAGAAACAACTGAGGGATAAAAAAAGAAATGTGGGATGGGATAGTTAGCTATATATATCTAAATTGTTGAAAATTTACTATAAACATACAGTATTGTAAAAAGCAGAAAAGCTTTAACTAGTATTAGTTGAGAAATTGATAAGAAATGTTAATTTATTATGTTGTAAAAGATAATTATTTGAAGAAGTTTTTTTTTATATTTTAATATGGAGGGTCAGACTAAAAAATAAATTTAAGGGAAAAGGCGAAATTATAATGAAAATTTACATAAGAATGCACACTAAAGCACTAAAGTAGTATTAGTAGTTAGATGTGAAGTAGAAATGTGAGTGTATGCGTGCGTGAGGCGAGTGTTTAGTCGTCAATTTTGCTTCCACCTATTGTCAAGCAAAAGGAGACAAAACTGTGCCAGTGTGTGGTGGACGGAGCTCATAGTACAATGAGCAGAGTAAACAAGTGTCGTGGAGTGTCTGTTAGGGCTTTAAAAAGTAGAATACTCCCCAGGTTTACACGATGAATGTTCAAATTTCGTCCGTTGTCACAGTGATGAACTCCTACGACCAGTAATTTATGTATGTAGATTCGTGGATCCGACTTAACACAGCATGAAACACTTCTTTGGTCACAAATATACTATTTTATTGTACTAAATATATTTATTATTGAATAAAACTAATTTAAAATTAAAATAAGTTCCTAAGGCACGATTTTGACGTCTGACGTATATAGTTGCCAGCGTAAAAAAAAAAGAGTTAATTTCAAAGTTCAATGTGCTCTCCGTTTTTTTCTGCTATCTCTGTCAAAGAATAACCCTGTGTCGTTGCTTATTTTCTTTGTAAAGAAAGCACAATAAACAAAGTCTTCATGAGTCTATTGAGGGTAGTTAGACTGGATACACAAACAAAAATATTTTGTATGATATGAAAATCTTCGCCTGCGCAAAGAATCATCTCTGAGTAACTTTTAAACGATTCCTACAAATAATACCCAGTTTGTGTCACACAATTTTATATTTCGTGTAAGTGGATCTGTAGCACTTTCAACATTTGTAGATTTGTGAAGAACTCGTTCTTATCCCATGTGTACAAATGATCTAGAGAACATTAAGACTTAACCAATTTTATAATGAACTTTAGTGTTGGGCATAATGTCAATCATTGCTCAACATTTAATATTATTATAAACGATGATAGAAGTTCAATCATAGATGAATCACATAGAGATTTGACTCTCTTCGTGATCTATGATTCATATTACGAGCCTTAATGTGACTTCATTTTTACTCGCAACCCAATCAGCTATCAAAGCACAGCTATAATCCTGTTAAATATTGAATTATGTATCCGTAAGGATATTAATGTAATTAAACGTTTAACAGGCTTATTCGGCTCAAACAAATGATGTTGAAATTGCTTGTCCATTTTATTATATGATTTATTTACAATTCATAAAGGTCTTTGTTAAAAACTGAACGTATCAATTACCACTGAAATCAGACATACTGGTTTTTCTTTTTTCTTTTCAGATAAAACGTTTGTCATATCAAACGTTTTATCTGACTATAGAATTAATCCATTTGATCAATTATCGTAGAATGGGCACTTCTAACAGTACGTAAATGTAAGCGAAGTAAATTTTTAATTCCTTATTATTCTTCAATTTCACATACGTGTCGTAGAGGATTTTACCAAAATGCAATGGCAGAGAGCAGACATACGAATGCTGGGATGAATATAAAATTGTAAATCGTTCGATGAAGTTTGATATTTCTGGTTGAAGTTGATATTTCTGGTCAATAATTTTAGCAAACCCACCAGATAATCGGTCAATTAACTGTGCTTCTCTGTCATATAAGAATCAACATTAGCTATGAAAGGCACATTCGTAACAAACAATACGTTCTTCGTCTCGTTGTTAAACCTATACAGTGGACCTTATACCACCACCATTTGTAATATCAATAGTTCTCTCTTTCTAGAACTTGTCATTGAGTGTATAGATAAGTTTCGTTTTGCTCTATAATGTAAGAATGCTTTTAGGGATAATTATACTTACATACAGTCCTTTATTCTGGAACACACAAAGTTGATAAATATTAGTTTCTGCCCGTGTATGGCTCATGGTATGGATAAAAGGTAACACGTTAATCCAAGAAATGTTCTATCTGTTTGCCAAGTTTCATCTGAATCCGTTCAACAGTTTCGGCGTAGTATCAAACATCAAAACATCTTTACAAACTTTCTCAATAATATTTGTAAGACAATCACTTACCGTCTCTACACAAAGACTTGTAGTGTAAAATCATATCGTTAGTTTTACAATACCACTTACAAGTATTTTCCACAGCTTTAAACAACTATTCTAACCAGTAATACTTTGAGTATATACTTTAAAAAGGCATTGTATGTATATCAGCCACATAAACGCGGTGTGAAAGAGACGGTTAAGTCACAGGTGATTGTCTATTGGCGGTACTTTGAGCAATTTGAAACAAATGTAAGCGATCGAGTGATCTGAGGTAGAGATGTTGAGGTGAGGTCAATGCACTCGGCTTTTGGTACAATAAGTACAACTGTGGGTTATATTTACTGCATTTAGCTTAAGTATAAACTATATATAGTGCGAGATATAAGGGTATATAAGGGTAGTAACGTGTACAGATGAAAGGATTGTGAGCTAAAAAATAAAGAGCTCTTTATATTGCTCTTTTCCATATTAATCCCAAACAGTACCGTGATTTATTTAAAGTATTACTTTAGTTACCGCTATGTTTAAAATTATAAACTTATATTTTTAGGTAAGTAACATTTTAAAATCATCAAAAATATAATATTTTTATGTAGGTATTTTAAAATATGACGTTAAAATAGGAAGTAATAGAAATTCCTGAAATTGTATATGATTGACAAGATTCACCTTATTATTATTAGGGTTTACTTAACCATTATATTCACCCAAAACAAACTTTTACACAGTAGACTTTTACAACAGTACTTTCGTAACTAGAACAGTAATATGTATATACAACATACTATCCTATATGTCAATTCCCTATATTCTTATATCTTTAGTATCAAAGTATAAGAAAAGAGATTCTATCGTCTAGAGAAATGATACATCTAATTAATAAATTAAGAGAAGTACACCAAATATAAACATAAATAGCTTAGTTAAAAAAATATTCATATGAACGCTACCAAAATAAAACTTTTACTCCGGTAAACATGAATCCCTAGCGATGTCATAAAATCTAAATTTTCCATATTAATACATGATGTAGGCCACGGAAGCGACAAGTCGTATCTAGCAGATATGAATCCCTAGAGAATGGTTGTAATAATATCAAACGATGGTAAATAACCATGACATTATTTATGTTCAGAATTATAATTTTCTCCTCCGAATTAAATGCATGGTATCTTATTAAAGATTCTATGTCATTTATCCAGATGTATTTCATAGATTTAGTACATACGGGTACATATATAGACAAATGGGCTGAATAGCAATGATGACCTGCTTTAGTAAGATATTGTCCTGTAGCATGAGGAGTATGATCAAAAGTCTTTTGATGAAATCATCAGTTTCTGCAGCGATAACCCAGTTGCAGGCTAGGTAGAGGTCACACACATCCGAAGGGTGTGGTGCGTGTATTAACAGTTTATTATCATGGCTCCTTTTACCAACAAAGGAACAACATCGTAATGCTAATGTCATATTTGTAATAAATGTTTTCGAAGATGTGTGAAATCTGCTAACCCGCACTGTGCCAGACTGAGAGTCTATGAGTCATAAGACTATGGTTTAACCCTTCTTTCAATGAGAAGAGGCCCGTACCTAGCAAGAGAACACTTTACAAACAGGGCTGATATTATTATAATCATAATTTAATTTAACAAACAGATATACAAGACAAAGAGATATATCTCAATGTGGAGACCTCAATTCGAATCGGTTATTGATTTCGGGTATTAGTGAATAAGCTAACTTTACGAGTAAAGATGTACCATTTCACCATAATCCTTCACGACCCCCTCGGGAAGCACGACAGGGGTCCTCTGTACGTTTAGAATAGGTCCTGCAATCAATCACTATGAATCGATAGCGTTTCTATGTTAAATCGTTTTGGGTACGCCTCGGTTATGAACTATTGGTAACGGGTTGTACTTCGTACAGTCAGCGATGTAAGGAGCTGAGCGTTAAACAAATTCGTAACAGTATTTTCTGAATAAAGATTTATATCTATAGTAATGATGTGTATAAAATAACTATCCTTTAATTGTTAATGCATTTAAAAATAAGGAATTACCAATGTGTTATGATAAAGCACTGTATAATCTTAGGAATGTATATCACCTTTTTGTCGCTGATTGTACGTATGCTCCATAGCTATTTTTATTATTAAAGATTTACTATAAAATACCTTTCTATCCCATGATAGAAGGGTATTTTATAGAACATCTTAAATCTTGTTAGATCCGTAACATAAGTTTACGCTTTGTATGAGTTCGATCGTGAGGTGCCAGGTGCGATATCCGAGTCGGACAAAGCTATTGAATTTTCTGTAAAGAAATTCTCAGAAGCAACAAGTCTGAAAATGTGGTTGGGACACTACAACACGCCCATTTGCCACTTACATGGAACCTCAACTATAGCTGGAAAAACTTATATATATGTATAATACACTTCCATACATATATAGATATTACACAGGCGTAAATATAAGTTTGTATATTTTGTAAGGTGGCTGTGTGTGGTGTATTATATTGTAGGTAATCACATTACTTTATTTAATCCTTACTAATATTATAAAAGCGAAAATGAGTTTGTTTGTTTGTTTGTTACCTTTTCACTCCTAAACCACTGAACCGATCATCCTGAAATTTTGCATATACGTTGTCAGGTGTACAGAAACGGACATAGGCTACCTTTCATCCCGAAAAAAATTACTGTTCCCGAAGAAAACAACAATAACTTTCTTATGATAATAATAGATGGCGCCACGTGTCTTTCGAATCATGATTGCATTATATTCTTACAAGCATAGTACGACCCGAATTTATTGTCAAATTCTAAATTAACGCGAGCGAAGTCGCGGGCAAAAGCTAGTATTATATAATTCGGACTGATCCCTGCCGCCTCTTTTCGCTGTCGTCCTACGCGACACAATTTCCATCCCCATCATTTAGATGGTTGGCAGTCCACTACTGTGCGTTTTTCCAGAAATTTTCTGCGTCGCACAACTAAACTGTGGAATGAACTATCGCCTAAGGTATTTCCGGACCAATGCGACCTACAAACCTTCAAGAAAAGAGCATACTCCTTTTTAAAAGGCCGGTAGCGCATTTGTAACTCCTCTGGTGTTGCGGGTGTCCATGGGCGGCGGTAATCGCTTATTATCAGGCGATCCGTCTGCTCGTTTGACTCATATCACATTAAAAAAAAAAAAAAATAACTTGGCTATACGTTTTTTAATGTAGCTTAATTTACATTCATACACGCTCATTTGTTTGCAAGGAAGGTGGGACAGATTGCAGATGTTCTATTGTATAGATTTAATAGCACCTCGTTTAAATTTTGTCATTCTTATTATCTACTTTATGTGGCCAGACTTAGTGAACTCTTGGCTCTGGAAACTATAGAACGTCACAGAAATGCTAACTTACTGTTCGCTTTAGTTTTATATATATACAAGGACGTAAAATGGGTCTGTATACAACTAATGGACTGAATCTTAATACCTATTGGTACTTTGAATCATACGTATGGTGGGTAATCATAAATGACTTGCCACCCGAACGCAACTGCGAGCAAAACCTATTCCATACAAATATTATAAAGAGAAAAGATTTATACGTAATTAACTCAAAGAACACTATTTTAAAAATTTTTTCGCCATTAGAAAGCCCCTTTTTTCAATAGTAACATAGGCTATATAACATTACGCTGCGAGTCACAGGAGCGAAGCAGCGCAGCAATCACAAACATGGCTGTCAGGTCATTGCTATAATATGTTTAGGGATCAGAAGTAAAGATATTAAAAAAAATACATCTATTACACCACTTCAAATAATTTTATTCTTTAAAAACAAGCAATGATTACAACAAAAGAAAATCAATACCAAACAACCGTTAATTTAATAATCGAACCACAAATTCAAAAATAACGATGGAGCGAAGTTTGCGGCACGTTCTTTTTATAGCGGCTGACAGATGACGTCAAAACATGCCATCTGTCATGGCGTTTATTCTAATAATATAATTAAACCATACGAAAAATAAAATGGTATAATAAATTTCCACCACAAACGCACATTATTCTTCAGCAAAATGATATCTGTATATATTCTAATACATAGAGATTGAGTTAACACCAACAATTGATCTAGTTACAGACACAAAGGCAGGCTGAATCACCTCTAATTGATAGGATTCGCGCGTCGACTCACGTCCTAATCAACTAGTAACGTACGCTGGATTGCTTTCTGTTTTATATGCATGCGGCGATTATATAATATATGTTTATTTACGAATATTAGATTTGTTAAAAGGATTGTAGGATTAATTTGCTACTTACTGAATCTTTATCTTACTAAGGCTTTACATTAGCTATCCCTCAGATAGTTCTTTTTCTGGATAAAGGGTAGGATGACATAACGTGTCATCACGAAATTTCACATAGGTACACATGTCAGGGGTACAGAAAAAGACATAAGAGTACCTTTCATTCAGGAAAAAAATTGTATTTGCGAGAGATAGCAATTAATTAACAAAATCTACACTAACGTGAGCGAAACCGCGTGGAAAAGTTAGTTTATAATGTTAGTAAGGATATCTTAATAAATATAATTATTTTGTACGTGTGTATGTCACTGAACCCCCTCTAAACGGCTGGACCGACCATTATAAGATTTTTGTTTGTTGTTTGAGCGGGTGGGTCCCTGGATGGTTTAATTTCACAATTGAACCCGGTAGATGGTCTGCGATCAGCTCGTCCGGTAAGACAAGGTCTGTCGAGTATGCTGGTTTTTTATAAAAATACAGTATTATCCAATATGCACGTTGCTTAATGTTGTTAAATAGTAATGGTGATGGAGCTCAAACGACATCAACACCATCCATAGATGGCGTTGACAGCGTTTGAGAGATGTATTGTTTACATTATATCTCTGATTCATCGAACATAGCAGGTTAATTTTTTTTAATAAACAGATGGTTTCATGAAATTATAAACAAGATCAAGCAGTCTTATTTTCCCTTGCCTTTATTATTCCCAAGTCACTTGAGGTCGGCTTTCTAGTCTAAACGGATTTGACTGGATATCAGTTTTTACACGGAGCGACTGCTATCTGACCTCCGCATCCCGAAGGCTAACGATACCCTAAGGCTAGATCAGTGTCAGGATATTAGAGGGCACTGACTTCGCAATATCGACTGCCATAGATGTTCATGGCAGCCGGGACCGACGGCTAAAAGTGATCTCCGAGGCACAGAGCAGGCGATAATTGTCAATCAATACGCACATAATTTCGAAAAGTCATATAACTTCCGAAAGTCAGAGGTGCGCGACGTGGGTTCAAACCCAAGACCCTCTGCATTGCAGTCTGTTGGTCTCCCCACTGAGCTATCGCTACTAGTATCAAGCAAAGTGAAAATAATAATAAATTTCGAAACGATAACACGCGTAAAATGGTTTGTTTACAAGCGTAAAATTAAAACGAACTATTTACTTTAATGGTCAGCAAATAACTAAGTTATTGCTGCGCTCTTAACATCTGTAACGGTTATATTAAAGTATAGCGGGATAACCACAAGCTCTTACCACATAATTACATGACCGGCCATTTATGTCATATCCCGTTTGATCCCAGCTACTACTTAGTACCGGCCGGTTGCATAATTATTATCTGTATTACATTTCGTGCGTTTAAAAGTCAACTGTCAATTTTAAATTGTGGCGGGCAAATCTGTTACTAGGTTGTTGTGTACTGTGGGCAATAGACGGCGCTGATCGTAACGTCGTGTCGATTATTTAAATTATTGCCAGCTAATTCTCAAATAAATTTGTATTAAAATAAGAATTAGCTGAAATTATTTTAAATAGTTGCCGAGTGTTGTATCGTAGTATCGTTCTAGTGATAAATGAATAGTACGATACTACGATTTTATTTTATTTTTCTTTAATTGGATAACTAACAGTCTTACTATGTCTAATTTAATTCTAATACTATAGCTATAGACCATAAACAATTTTCACATTATAAAACTATAGGTGAGCCCGTGAACTTAAACAATAACAAAGGATATACTGAACGTTATACGAGTAACAGTTTTACAAAGTGCAGTCAAACCCTTTGATAGCATCTGTCTTATTGTTAGGAGAAGTATTAAACAGATCACATTCAGGCAAGTCAATGCTCTTTAACTGTTTTGCGGTTCTAATGAAGAAAGATTTTTGTCTATAACTGGTACCTATTACAGCGGGGAGTATGCAAATAATTTAAATTTGGGTATCGATATATGATGTGCAAAGTCGAATAATATTCCAATATAGAAATGCGCAACGCGATACCTATTCTGAATTGTTAAAGTCACAGCTCGCGAACTTATATAGAATGTTGTTGATATTGCATAATTATGGTAGGTAGGTATGCGTCGTGTTTGATGGCTGAAAATATATTTATATATTATACATTTTTGTTCATATCAGTCATATAACAATGGTAAATTAAGAACATTTAAGATACTCCAGTTATTTGTTCATCTTGCTGACGATGTTTCTTACTACCCGCGGTCCGCGGTTTCTTCAGCTCCCATGGCTCAAAGCGTGATGTTATACCTATAACCTTCTGCAATCAAAGACTATCTTATGCAAAACTATTTCTTTAGTAGAGATTAGCGCATTCAAACGATCAAACTTTTTTCAGTTTTATTATGTTAATGTAGATTCCTTTTGTAGCTACTACTCCGTAAAGTGATACAATACTTATATAAAATTGATGTTAAATAGCTCTTTAATTAAATACAAATCTTCAACCATTTGACAAGACAAGCGTAAAACGAATTAATTCAAACAATTAAACTGGAGGAATAAAATAAGATTATAATTTACTTGCAAATACACATAAAAACTTGTTCAATTAATATTATTAAGTTCGAAAACTGAAATACAGCCTTTATTTCTAAACTCAATATTAAGTTAGAACTAAGTTAAATTTTTCAGGTGTTCGTTTCAATTGAACTGAACTTCAGCTATAGTTGAGCACTGTTGATTAAGTTTTAAGCACTAAGTAAGAACTAGGTTTATGCTGACTAAACAGAAACTAATCTATTGCGGAGTTCGTGCGATTAATCGCTCCAAGTTCCCTCTAATTGTTTTTCAACTCGTAGTTTTCTTATAGTACTTATATTGTTGGTATTATTGGCTGTTTCGATTGGTTTCTTTTGTCTGATGCTACTTCAGCAAGTGATTGGTAGGGGTATTTATATCTAAGCATCAATAATATTTGTACTATGCGTAACGCTTATGCTTGAAATAGGATAGACAGAGGTGAATCTCATATTTATTTCATCATCAGTGTTTAGATCCCACTAAATAACAGGCAAGTCTAATTTACAGATAGTGCGGTGCAGTAATGATGTGCAACTTATAATTGTCTGCAGAAAACGCATATAAAACTGTTTCGGCAAATGATTCTGGTTTCCTGCAATCGACAGACGTACAATAATTCCCACGGAACAATATAATGCCAGTTATCTTATCTTATCTTATGTGGGGGCCAGTCAGTGCAGACCGGCGACATTTCGACCCAGTGAGATCTTTTGTGTCGACACTCTCCCAATAACGACTGCCATAGATGTTCATGGCAGCCGGGACCAACGGCTTAACGTGCTTTCCGAGGCACGGAGCAGGCGATAATTGTCAATCAATACGCACATAATTTCGAAAAGTCATATAACTTCCGAAAGTCAGAGGTGCGCGACGTGGGTTCGAACCCGAGACCCTCTACATTGCAGTCTGTTGGTCTCCCCACTGAGCTATCGCCGCTCTTAATGCCAGTTAAATATGTATTTTTATGTATGTCGATACTGATACACAAATCAAAATAGAGAGTCGTAAATTTTCATCAGTTTATTTATATCATCCACATGATTTGTGAGTTAATTTTTATCAGCAATTTTCTAAAGAATTATGCACAGTATAGCTGCTATTATTGTCAATCAAATGCTACCTAATCCTAGCTAATATTATAAATGCGTATATGTTTGTTCGTTATGTTTGCAGGCTTTAACTACCTGACCGATCATCATAAAATTTTGCATACACGATTTCAGCGGTACATAATATAAGGATAAAGTGTAACTTCCGTCAAAGTACTGTTAATTTATAATAATAATAAACTTATTTTCATACAATGTGGTGGATAAAAGAGACGACAAAATAAAAATAATCCTGTGTGGATTATTTTTATAGACATATTTTGCCATACGTTTAGTAAGTAGAACCAACAAAATTAAAAAAAAATGCCATGTGAATTAAGTTTAGAGAGTTATCAACACAATGTATTTCACAGCGACGCACTTTTCTTTTTACGAATTCATTAAAAGAATAAAGTCTTTCTTCCAACCAGCCAATTTTTTCAGTGCTGGACAATATTTATCAAATGGTGAATCCACTAGGTTACTCAGCAGCGATAGCTCAGTGGGGAGACCAACAGACTGCAATACAGGAGGTCTCGGGTTCGAACCCACGTCGCGCACCTCTGACTTTCGGAAGTTATATGACTTTTCGAAATTATGTGCGTATTGATTGACAATTATCGCCTGCTCCGTGCCTCGGAGAGCACGTTAAGCCGTCGGTCCCGGCTGCCATGAACATCTGTGGCAGTCGTTATTGCGAAGTCAGTGCCCTCTAATATCCTGACACTGATCTAGCCTTAGGGTATCGTTAGCCTTCGGGTTGCGGAGGTCAGATGGCAGTTGCTCCATGTAAAAACTGATATCCAGTCAAATCCGGTTAGACTAGAAAGCCGACCCCAAGTGACTTGGGAGTAATAAAGGCTAAGGGAGAAGAAGGTGAATTCACTAGGTTCTCAGGTATCGCGTTAAAACATTTGAACTTTTGAATTTATGTTGCAAAGTAAGATTAGGATTAGTTGTCTTTTCAGTTGGTTTAATTCTGAAATTGTTATAATTAATAATATAGAGTAATCTAAATACTTATTAGGGGATTAGGCGTTCAGGTGGCTTGATAACTAGTTACCCACACGAAAAGGAAATTACCTATTGATGCTGCATTCAGTTCTTGTTTCGAAAAAGCTAAACAGTGCTTGGCGCAATCGGTCGTAATTCGAACGACGATGGCCGATGGCATAAATCTCTGCCTAACTGTTCCCGAGGAACACTCAACTGGGCTGCGAGAGCGTTCACTATCACTGGCAGGACAGTAATTATTGAGATAGTGTATGACGAATAGTCATTGACAAACGCAACGTTAATAGCAAGATATTAATGATGTTTATAATTATTTATATTATTAATTATGCCATCTTAAATATTAATAAAAAATATTCGTCCTTAATTTCAGCGTCTATTGAATGGCATATGCTATGTAAACAATATAATGATTCTTAAAATTAGTTTCATTTAGTAATATTATTTATTATAATAATGGTGGCAACAATGAAGAGCGTGGAAAAGGCGGCGAAGAGGTATTATGAAGACACTTCTTTGTGCAGTACCGAAAGTGCAGTTCTTTAAATTAAACATAAAAAGCTGTTGAACAAAGCAGTAAAATACATAACAATAGCTGTCACGACAGACGTTGTCTTGTACACACGAATGCAAAATAAGAAAATAAACCATTCCCGAATCCATTTCAACACATCAAAATCGGTCCAGCCATTTAGGAGGAGTTTAATTACATACACACGCACAGAAGATTTATATTTATATTCATAATAATTAATATTATTATCGAAAATTATTAGCCCTAACACAAAACTTTAATGCTAATGATAACTTCGTAGACAATTTTACTTGCCTTTAAAACCATACACACGATGCGGTTAAAATAAACCCGCTACAAGAAAATACAGTTATATGCAAAACTGGCTATTCGACTTGTTAATATAATCGCGTAAGTGCTATTAATAGCGTATTACTGGCTAATCTACGGTAAAGTACGGTACTCTACTCTCGCTACTGGTGCGAGTGAATGAGGCACACGACGAATTTCAATGAGGAACCCTTTGGTTCCTGTAGGCCAGTACGACGTAGCTATAGAATCGTAATGAACCTTGATTTTGTACGTTTGTTTATGCCGTAGTGCCACGTGTAAACATAGTACAAACACTTAAAATATCATTTTTTTTTAGGATTTAGTTATATAGAAGCAGCGTGTGTTATCTGGCTACGAGATAATTAGTTGAACTATTAAAACAATTCTAAAAATAGTTTTAATTAAATAATACACCAGAGAAGCCGAGTGCGGCCGCTGCCTTTTTATATTATTAATCAATGGATAATTAACTTATTTTAAATAACTTGAAATAGTTTGATTTATAATTAAAAAATTAATAATTGGACGTAGTTATGCAAAATGGAATCAACACACAAAACAATTTTTTGAGTTATTGTCATAAATGTTATCAAAAAGATATTCATCAAATTTATTAAAACAACTCTATACAGAAACTCGATTACTATGTCTATCTATTATTTAAAAGAAATTTAAATTAAATCAGTCTTGTTATTTTAGTATATTAACTAAAACTCAAATTGTCTGAAAAGTAAGTTTATGTATATTGCTAGATGATGACGAGATTAAGATTAGTTTTGCGGGCTGATGTTCTACACCAAATATTAGGGCATCGACATCACTGATCATTAACTTAAAAAAATACGCGCTAGTAACCACTAGCCTTTACACTATCGCGCATGTAAACGCAGCACGGGGAATTTCAATGAGAACCCTTTGGTGTAGCCGGCACGGCGCGCGAATCGTAATGAAAGACCTTTGTTGTTTATTGTACGCGTATCGTATGTATCGGGGGTTCGATTCCGATTTTACGTGAATTACTGCACACCCCGTTAAACGGTTCCACATTTAACCTCCTTTTTAAAAGAATGGTCTTTTAGGGAATTTACAGGGATGTGCCTCTTTGGTTTATCGTTGGAAAATTCGTTTTGGCAATATGTGTTTTAGCTTTCCTTTTGTTACTAGATATAAATATATCTAACACTAAAGCCAGTGTCCCATTATAGCGCTTTCCGTTCACATATATAACTTCAAAGACTTTGACATAAATATAGTATAATGATGAAAAAGAGTTTGTGTTCAGAATATAGTAACTAATTGCAAATACTCACGAATTATTAAAAATAATTTATTTTTTATTTAAGTGTTGTAATTATTATAATCTTACTAATAACGATTCCTGAGGCCAAAACATTATTTTACTAATTAAATTTGGCCAACTATAATGAAAGGGAAATATATAAATTAATTAGCAGTATGAATTCTCGAACTGCTAACCTTAAAGAAATTGAATGTTCACAAAATCGATTTTATTAAAAACTCAGATTTCACACTCTGATAAAAACTGTATAAAACTCGCATCAGGAATTCCAGGAAAAACTCTCTACGTAACTAGGGCTGTCATTCATTCAAGTTTGAGCAAGGCTTGCGGGCTAGCCTTTTTAGAGTGTCTAGTGTGGTATTTTTATATTTTTTTATACAACTGAGGTGGCAATCAAGCATACCCAGCCCACCTGATGATAAGTGGTCACCGTAGCCTATGGACGCCTGCAACACCAGAGGTATAACTTGCGCGTTGCCGACCCTTTAGGAAAGGAAGAAAAAGGAAGTGGAAAGGAAAAAGAACGGGAAGCGGGAAAGAGGGTGATTGGGCCGCCGGCACTCTTACTCACTGAACGAAACACAACACCACCCTTCCTCTACGACTAGTCCAGTTTATGATATATCGTTCCGCCTACACCTACCTTTCGGTTTATTAAGCAGAGCCGCTGTACCTTCCAGCGCCTGAAAGCACCTTCCGGGACCAGTTATAGACAGGTCTTGTCCCCAAATCTCGACTCTCTACCCTATCCTCAGAGATTCGGTTCTCGTAAGCGAGCTACCTCGTGCCCAAGTGACACTACCTATTCTCCAGATAGGTACCGGAGCAATAAAGCCGCTCACCACTCGCAACTCCTAAGAGATGCTAACGAAAACCTCGCTGAAGCCGACGGAGAAGCCGCCTCCCATATCTCCAGTATGGTACCGGAGCTGTATAAGGCACGCTCACTTCCCGACGTACGTCCGTACGCCTACCCATATAGGCCTACAAACCGGGTAAGGCCCGAGTCAATCCAGCTATGACTCTTACTTGCTAAGCAGGCAAGCACCCGAGATGCGTTGCGGCAGCGAAACCACGCTGCCACTTCGCTAAGACAACCCTGTGCCTCGCGCGACCGACTGGTTCGCACTAGCCGCGCCTAAGTCCAACGCTCGATCGCTACGTGCTTGCCGAGCAAACAAACGTGTCGTCCTCAGCGGCTAACCACATACCCCTGCGAGTCCAACACCATGTCAGGCACCGCACACTCTAGTCAGCGGCCGATAGAACACGCCTTTCGAGGCGCAGTGGGCTTCCTGACCCCGCAGTACCCTGGTCCTAAGGGGGAGACCAAACACAACAGTAGGAATACTGCTGTTTCACGTCGATATTCTGTGAGAGGGTAGTCCTTCCCCGGTCGAGCCGGCCCATTCATGCTGAAATCAGCGCGGCTAGCTCTTAACCAATCAGAGAGACAAACGCGGCAAACGTTTCGATGACGTTAACGTAAAAACAACTCGCACTTTGGCAATTAGAATGTCGTGATAACTCGGTTGTCAATCGATTCAGCTTTTTGTTTATCCTAAAAGTTATTGGATCATTTATCTGCCGTATACCATTGCCTTTTTTCTGTGACTGCACAAACTGAGGCACGGTATACTGACCAGGAAATCAATTCCAAATCCCTCGATAACTCATTTTCCGATCGATTCTGTTTCATGTCATACGATTTCATGTAATTTTAATAGTTCTCCGCGACATTATTCGTGTAACATTATTTCTTGCCCTGATTAAAATCTGTTTAACGACTCAACCGTGAAACACTCACATTTATAATATTATGTAGAATTCAGTAAATAGTATTGGCAGTCAATTTTACTTCAACGATATTTAAATAAAAAGATTGTTATAAATAACTCAAAACGTTAACTTCGAAAATGTAATACGCTATCCCGTCGTATCGGTTTGAACTTTGATCAGTAACTAATGAAAAAATAAATAGTACATTCATATTTTCGATAACTTAGATGGATTCGACTTCGATTTCTTATACATCGAGTATTATTACAAAATACACAAACATAAAAAATATCAATGTAGGTACACAATAATATATTTTTTTAAAACTTCTCCCGCTCTAGATATAATTCCAGTATCGCGGGGGAGTGTAAAAACATTTAAAGAACGGACAGAAAGAACATCTAGAACCGGGACGACCATTTGTGGATCATACAAATCTTTGTCCCGTGTGGGATTCGAACCCACAACACTCGGCGCAGTAGCAATGGCGAGGTGACCACTTAAACCAGTACGCCGTCCGTGCATTCACATTACTATGTATGTACATATGTATATTATGTACTAGATGTGCCTGCGGTTTCACCCGTGTTTATCGGTACTGCGCCGCCCCCGTGAATCGTAGCGTGATGTTATATAGCCTATAGCCTTCCTCGATAAATAGGCTATCCAACACAATATAATTTTTCAATTCGAACCAATAGTTCCTGAGATTAGCGCGTTCAAACAAACAAACAAACTCTTCAGCTTTATAATGTTAGTATATATGTGCTATTACAAGCGCGTGTAATGAGTTGACGTTGCAAGTCCGATGTTTTAGTATTAATTAGTGAAGTGCGTGTTGCCCCCGGTGGAGAAATTATAAACCGATGAGGAAAACTGTTGATCACTGGCCACGATAAAATTACAACAAGGATATTAAATTATTACTTCAGAATTTAGGTAATACTCGCTTCGAAATAAAAAGTATACTATATAACAAGTAATCCTTACTTAATATAATAAATTCGAAAGTAACTCTGTCTCTTTGTCTGTCTATTACCTTTTCACGGCTAAACCACTCAACCGATATGGATGAAATTTGGTACAGAGATACTTTAAAACCTGGGGAAGGGCATAGACTACTTTAAAATCTGGGGAAGAACATGGACTACTTTTTATTGATGTAGGTACCACTCGGACGGAGCCGCGCGCAAAGGCTAGTAAGGAATAAAAAGTAGAATCACCCGCTTTCCCTCTGCCCGCTCCTTCCTAATTTTTCTCTTCTTCCTTTCCTATAGGGTCGGCAACGCGCAAGTCATGCCTCTGGTGTTGCGGGCGTCCATAGGCTACGGTGACCACTTACCATCAGGTGGGCCGTATGCTTGTTTGCAATCTTAGTTGTATAAAAAAAAGAAATATACTATGCATACATACATATATGCATAGTATATTTCTTATTTTTTTACACGGGCTTGGATAGAACTTAGCATAGATTACCACATGGTAATTTATGCTAAGTTCTATCCAAGCCCGTGTAACGGTTTACACGTGTTTAGTTAATAATGAAGCGTATCAAATAGTATTCACATCTATATTAATATTAGGATAACATAGCTTCAAAATAAACAGGCGAATAGCCCAAGGATGGAGAAAATACTGGTCACTGAAGGAAATAGTGAAAAGTAAGGATCTAGGCAATCACATAAAAAAGAAAACATTCGATACCTGTATTCTACCAGTTCTTACTTATGGCTGTGAAACTTGGTCAACAACACTTCACCACAGGGAAAGGCTAACAAAATGCCAACGTGCCATGGAAAGAAGCATGCTAGGGTAAAAACTCAAAGACAGAGTCAGGAACGTAGACATGAGAACAAGAACAAAACTCACAGACATTCTTACCCGGATAGACGTCCAAAAATGGAGATGGGCTGGACATCTGTTGCGCCACCCCATTAACAAATGGAGCAAGCAAGTCACCCTCTGGCAACCAAGAGACAGAAAAAGAGGTAGGGGTCGTCAAGTCAGGAGATGGGAAGATGACTTGAAACAAACAGCGGGACCATTCTGGTTGAGAGTTGCAAGGGACAGGATTCATTGGAAGGAATTGGAGGAGGCCTATGCCAAAAGGCACACCGAACTTAGGGACCTCTTGTAACCCTATGTTTGGGAATAAAAGGCTTTTATTATTATTATTATTATAACATAGCTTCAAGTCAAAAAAGATATATAATCAAAGGGGTGGTATCCCCTTGACTAGATTATTTACATAAGGCCAGAGGTATATTGCACTCAAATTTCGCCAGCTATCTTTAGACAAAAGAACGAGTCTATTGTCGGACAGGTCAACATACGTGTTGCTCCATATTTGATAAATCATTATTGGTAATACTTTGACCGAATTAGAGCAACGACTCTTTACTTTGCGCATGCTTTTAATAGCCCTTGAGCACTATATTTTATAACTTTGGTTAGATATTTTTTAATTTGAAAGTTAGCAGCCCTATTTACGAGAGATAGGCGAAAACCGACCGTAGTGTGGAAATAGTTCAGTAGATAGCAAATATTTTAAATCCAGCGAGTTCCCAACTCGTTTCCGAAGTTGGCCGAAGTTTGTCGGAGTTTGTCGAAGTATGTCCGACGAAGCACACTTAATTCTTAACAGGGTGAACCAATTAAAGTGTTGTTGTGGAGACAACAATCATTTGAAAAGTTATGTTGATGTGTTCGTAACTGTTATTAGAGGCATACATTTGAATAGCATGCGGATGGACCAGTGGTTGGTCATTTATATTACGAGTATTGCGCGTTCGATTACCTACAAACTAGCGACTGTAGGTGTCCACCACTTGGTCATCGATCATAGTATTTATCGCTAGGTAGAATTAATTCCTATATATAGAGCGAAATTTCTATTTCTGCGTATTGGCACTTTTAATTGCGATAATAATAAAATATATTACAAGATTTCCCTTCAAAATATAAAATTGATAAACAATTATATTTCTGATTACCTATAAAGACGATATTGCATAATAATTAATCCTGTATATGCTCAGTTCGAGAATTATAACATAATAATTAATCCCATTTATCTAAAATACCTATAAAGACGATATTGCATAATAATTAATCCTATATATGCTCAGTTCGAGAATTATAACATAATAATTAATCCAATTTATCTAAAATAGGGAATAATTTAGCACACACGCACATTTTTCAGTTGTCATGTTGCAGCCAAACTTTTCTGATTGCTTTTCAATAGCATACCTATGTCCACGCTGAATAATATATTTATTTCGGAGGACTTTACACATATTGAAATAATTACTACAGACTGTAACTAACGGAGGTGAGGTTACTCAGGTTTGGAATAACTATCTGTAGATCACATAGTCATCATACCAGTATTTCCATGCCATAGATATATAAGGAGTTTAGAAATATAGCCAAAATATTGTGACCCCTAAACATTATTCCATGTTTATGTGCTCTTTCTATAATTTACTTTTATTTTGTATAAAAATAAATACTTTTCTTTTCTAAGCACAGTCTAAAGATTGACCAAGACGTTTAAATAATAACATAATTCAAGTAGTAGTTATTTTAAACGCTATATTATTCATTTATAAATCTCTTGGAGTGTGGTTACCACAGCCCTTTTATTCTAACGAGTAGTGGCTTGTTAAGTCTTATGCTCAGTTAGCTTAGCCATCTTCTTTATGTCCAACATTAACACACGACTGCTGCTTCAATTTACGATTGCCATCTTAAAACTATTATGTTTTTTCTTTAGTAAGTACTGTGTAAAGTATAACGTGGGAGTAAGGAAAAACTAGCATTTTATTGTTCAACTATTATGTGTAAACTGAAGGAAAGCTTTGTTTTACTGCCTTTGGTCAAATACTAGCTAGCACTTTATCGTATGGTTTAGCGGTAAACGTTACTAATGGAATGGCTCAAAACTAAGCTTATGTTTTCGATAAGGGATTAGGAACGGTTGTACCAGCTCGTACAAGGCAAATGTCAATTAAATACAGGAGCCTGCTACAAATGGTAGGAAAGAAGAAGTAGATCATCAATACAGCGGATAAGACAGGTTATGCAGTATCGATGACTTCAGAAAGAGGTTTTACGTTCACGCGTCAAGTGTCTGAAGTCCGATAGCAAAACTGAGCGATTACCTAGGTTTCTATTTACAATAATTGTTGTTATACAAAGTTATTCTTAGTATAGTGAAAACCTCTCAGGAGGTAATTATACTTGCTATTATGAAAAACTTTTGTTCTGGGACATTGCTGAAATCGCAGAAAAACAGCTATTCCATACAAAATTGGACTTTGACCTCGATAAAATGTATGGAACAGTTGATTTTTTTTTCCGCGATTTCGGCAATGTCTCAGAACAAAAGTTGTTCATAATAACAAGTATAATCACCCCCTGAGAGGTTTTCACTATACTAAGAATGTATAAATAATCATTAATATATATTTTTTAGTACATCTATCGACTGCTCTAATGGCGTAGTGGTTTAATTGGTCACCTCTCCATTGCCACAGAACTGAGTGTTTCTTGCGCCTGAACTAACATTTGTGTGATCCACAAATAGTTAATCCGAATGTGAGTATTGTTTGTGTCCGTTATTTGAATATTTGTGTACAAAGACCGCCGCGACACATGTATATTCCTAGTGTTGAAGTTGTCTCTTTAAAAAAAATCAACGATGAATATTAACGTTGTACATTTTTGATATTTTGGAATGGTTAGGGAATAATTTTGCACGAATTGCTTTAATTGTCAGTATAAAAGTACTTTCATTTATGTGGTAAAATACAATATTCATTTATTGCGCTATCGTACACAAACATGACAATTCTCCCTCCGCCTTACGAATTTTCGATCAGGTCACGTGTCCTGACGCGAGTTTAACATTTTTTACCCATCACAAAAAAGTGCACAACGCCGCTAAAAAGTTTTCACTTCAAAAATATTTAAGTTACACTGTTTATGCAGAATTGTAGATCTCAATATTACACCAAGCATTACTTGTGTCCTAAACCCACTTTATAACCTGCGTCAGAACAGCCCATTACGACAGTCTGTACTAGATAGATTAGAATAAAAAACCGATCTGACTGTTCTCTAAAAACGACAGCATAATAACGGCCAGTTTACAGAATTATTCCTTTATACAAAAACTACTACAAAACAGACAAACCATATTTCTATGACAACTCGTCGCTACAGTTTTTCTAGTGATAAACCTTTATGTATATATCGTGTAGACGGGCAACTTTTTGTGGCTGAATTAACTGTAGTATATTCACCGCATCTGCGACACGCTATCTTTTTGTGTAGTTTGTATTTTATTTTAGTATTCTTGTTTTATTCTTTGTGAAATAGGTGTGATGCTTCTATACGACACCTTTACGGAATCCTCTTAAGAGATAAATAAAAAGAAGATACAATACAATTTCGTGGTTTTAAGTAGCTTGTTGTAATTAATTGTTAAATTAAAATATGACAAATTGTTGATGGTATCCTATTTCTTAACTCGATAAATAGGCTGAAATACGCAATTTAAGTATTATATTAACGTGAGCCTTCACGATTAAAGTAACGATGCTATAATCTATTTTGATCATATAATAGTTTCAGCTCAACGTACGAAGAGAGGCCTTAGAAATTCTATCGTTACAAGTGGGCGTACTTGTAATACTCTTCTGAATGAATATAGATATACCTAATACTCGAATTTGAACTATTGTATAATATGTGAATGCTCCCGATGGAAAATCGCCTTTAAAAGTAGGAAGACAGTGCTGAAATCATTTGATCGAATTCGAAAAGCTAACATTTGAATTTGGAACTCGTTAGTTAAAATAAAAACGATGCAAATTGTTGCCAGTCTGCAGAAGCCTAATGGATGTGACGATATATTCTCCACCTTACTCGAAGACATTCAGAATATTTCGGTGCTGTTGAGTTATGCCTACATTCTTACTCTAAATGAGATATAGCCGACTTTGACGTTGGCACTAACATAGTCTTTATATGTCATTAATTTTGCTAAGATTGAGCTCGTAAATGTACATTATGGCCCTATCTTGATTATGTCTAGAAAGTTGTAAACAGGGTAAGCCGCGATACTATCTGTTTTAAGTAGTTTAATTTTAATATGAAGCTTTCGCATAAATGCTAGACTAAATAATCTACATTTATACCTATTTTTGATTTTGTTAATAAAATGTACCGAGAACCCATATTCTGTAAACAACCGAAACAGCAGGGAAAATTTAAATAGATAAAATCGTAATTAAAATAAAGATGTTTAATAATATTAATGTAAATAATATTAAGACAGTATAAAGAGCAATAATTGAGATTAGGTTTTATCCATTCAAAATAAGAAGGCACATGCATCTCTGTATGAGTGGTCAGTTTTCTCGGATCTGGTACATACATACAGGATGTCCCAGAAGTCGACGTTAAGCCGGAATCGGGTAACAGGCTAAGTTATAATAGCTATCAGAAAAATATAAAAATAAATCTAAGTTATGTTTTTAAAAATTATTGGCATATTGTGACGGTCTTTTCACTCCTGTTACTACAGGTATTTACTATTTGAATTTTTTTTTTGTTATGTATTGTTGAATAATCGTAAAAATCGAGAGCTTAAAGAAGCATTACTTGACGTCGACTTCCGGCATTAATACCAATATACAGGATGTATATTGGTATTAATGCTGAATTGTTTTCTATGCATTTTTATCACGAGGGCGGTAGAATGCTTAATACCTACACACTCACGCTTGTTTTCAAAATTGTAAACAGATGCGTATCACATCCACAAATCGCAATTTATATTTTATATCCGAAGTCATAAAGGATTCATCTGTAATAGGCAAAATCCCAATAACACTGCTCGACATGGGAATTAAGCGAACGACCGAACGTCGAAAATCTATAATCATCCACAAAAATAAATGATTAAATACAGTTGTAGATCAATCCCATTTAATTTGTACTAGTAATTTAATCTGTTTTATTTTACCTTTTTTGTTTGCTTCATTTTGAACTGTTGTGAAACTCTTTAATTGCCTTAAATTATTGTAAATGCAACCGGTTTTAGACTGATTGTATGTTGATTATTGTTCCTAAAATTATAATAAATAAGCTGTTCAGTTTCCATGTATTTAATTAAATAAAATAAAAAATTATACGCAAGCTTTACTAGATCAACGAGGCAGTCAATATAAACATTAAATTAATCGACGTTCTGTTAGAACGCCCACTACTCTCATAAGTCATCGCTTGCCATAACTCACAAAATATAAATTTTCCCCTCCATGGGGTATGTTAAACACCCCGTTCGGATAGCTTACCACAGGCTATAAATATAAAGCATATTTCTGCCTGTCTATCTGTTGCACACATGATTTTACACATAGCTGGTTCTTTAAAAAGGACTATTATGAAGACTTGTTGGCCTGGGCATAAGAACCGACTAATGCCACCGGTAGTATTAGTCGGTTCTTATGTTTTCGGCCGGTCGTAAGGTTCCTAATCTGGCTTTCCTTGTGTTTGCGTCCTAACATGTGGTTTCTTATCGAGCAAGAATGACACGGTTTCTGCCACTGGACGAATGACACAATAACAAATTTCGATAGCACATTAATAACCGAGTATTGCGGCTACAATCCCCACACATTTAGAGTAGTAGAGCCTCGCTGATTTCAGCATGAATGGGCCGGCTCGACCGGGGAAGGACTACCCTCTCACAGAATATCGACGTGGAATAGCAGTAGTACTACTGTTGTGTTTCGTTCGGTGAGTGAGAGTACCGGAGGCCCAATCACCCCCTTTTCCCCCATCCCGCTCCCTTTCCTTCCCACGTCGTTTCCTAAAGGGTCGGCAACGCTCAACTGATGCCTCTGGTGTTGCAGGCATCCATAGGCTACGGTGACCACTAACCATCAGGTGGGCCGTATGCTTGTTTGCCACCTTAGTGGTATAAAAAAAAAAAAAAAAAAATTATGTGATCCACAAATAGTTTTTCCGAGTCAGGGTGTTCTTTGCACCCTTTGTTTAAATGTTATTAGAGCAAGGCGAATCTTTAAAAATTAAAGTACATGTCATCATCATCAGGCTATAATAGTCCACTGCTGGTCATAGCCCTCCCCCAAAGAGCGCCATAGCGCCCTGTCTTCATCTTGCCGCATCCAGCATCTGCCTGCAGTCTTTCGCAGATCGTCATCCCACCTGGTCGGAGGGAGCAGCATTAAGTACATATACAGAGAAGTAATTACGACATCAGCCTTGTTTAGAACCTGTTTCAATGTAGGACTTGGATCTGTCTTAGGAGACAATAAAATTCAGATTGAACAAGCGTCTAGATCTAGAGTATTTTTACCGATTTCTGAAGCTGCAAAATTTATTATAGAAAAAATTATTTTTAACCGATGATTCTTTAACCTTTATAACTGAACTAGATGTGCCTGCGGTTTCACCTGCGTTTATGATTACTGCGCCGCACCCGTGGATCGTAGCGTGCTGTTATATAGCCTTCCTCGATAAATGAGCTATTAGTATATAATTGTAGTATAGATACTACAATAATATACAATTTTTATTTATACCTATTAATATTATAAAGCTGAAGAGTTTGTTTGTTTGAACACGTTAATCTCAGGAACTACTGGTCCGAATTGAAAAAATATTTTAGTGTTGGATAGCCTATTTACTGAGGAAGGTTATAGGCTACATAACATCACGCCAAGACCCACGGCGGCGCAGTAATCATAAACGCTAGAGAAACCGCGGGCACATCTAGTGTCGTAGGTATATGTACTGTTTAGGAAACGTTGGGGCTCACCTATCCTTGATGGACATACGCGCCTAAATAAATAAAGAGAAAAAAGCGTCTAGATCCTAGAATTCAGTTCTCCACCTACATGCAAGCAGCATGAAGATTATTGATGTGCCAATTTAAGGGCTTATTACATTCTCGCATCACCGTTAAGGTGATAACAAGCACTTTACGTGCAATATGGCGTCGTACAATCTTCTTTTATTCTCTGTGGACGCCATGACGACATTACCCTTAAGTGGGTATATTTTTTACTTAATGCACGTGTAATAGAAGTGTAAGTAGCGATGAGGGTGTTCAATCTACTGTGGTAATGAATAGTCTCTAGATGAATTTAGTGCTCGTATACTGAGAAAGCAGCGTAGAAATTTTCTATCTTCGTTCTTGTTTCGTTCTGTAAGATGTACTTAACTTGGTTGATACATTGCAAATTTGAAAAATAATGACGGCCAAAGGTTTTTGTAATGATAATTGATTTAAAAATAAATCGATTGTAAATTAGAGGGCCTTTATTAAAATTATATGATGATATGTTGTCATAACAAATATCTACCAACGATAAAACGATGTTTACGTATGTTCAAAATAAACACAAAACTATTAAATGTATTTAGTTATTCAATGGCATTGAAATTAAACTGCTTCATACGATTTTTATTGTGGTTTATTTTAATCATGTATTTGAATATTATTAAAATTTTAAATGCCGCATATTATTAGTTAATTTTAATGAGTAACATCCGCCTAAAGATAATACATTAACAGTTAATTTAAAATTACAGCTTTTTACATACAGGCGAGTAGACAGATAGTACGATATTGATTCCCAGTAGCTTAAAATCTGGCAGAATGGTATCAATTTGTTCACCAAGGCCGAAAATGCCAAATTCTCTATTACGTAATAATGGAGACTTCGAAATTTACCAATTGTGGAGTGAATTTCTTTTCATCGTTAATATTTACCATGACGAGTCCAATATTACTTTGTTAGGTTAATAATGTCATTTCAGATGTCGGACTGAAATGAAATTATTTTCGTGAGTGACACAGTAAGCTCTAGTTTTAATGTCAGCAGCGTATCAAAGGATTTAAGTGGCAAGAATTGATATTTTGAGACATTTCAATTGTATGAATCTATTCGGTGAAACGAGCGTCTGCTTCGTTTTAATCGGGTGACTGACTGGTCAGGAAAGCCAAAATAATTGTGCTATGTTCTCGTCAAAGCTTAAACTTACGTCAGTACGCAAAGTTCACAAAGCCATAAAATCAATTGATGAACGAACATCAAGGTATAATAAACATCAAAACGTTCAGCTTGTGTTCAATCAAATCATAAGGAAAATCTGGCACAAAGTTTGAGATTCAGGAAGCCATTCCTTCTCGTAATAGCCGAGATATTGGCAAGTCCGAGACGAGCCAGTTCAATTACAGTCGTCTCGCCTTATTCCGCGGTCTGCCTCGCCTTGTTCCAACTCGCCTTGCCTCGCGGGACATAGCGATTGCTTTTGACAAGGTATAAAGGAAAAATCTTTATTTGTAACATTTTGGCAAAATTGTGGTTACAGGCTAACATGCTTATAAGCTTTTACGTTAAAACTGTAAATAATAAATTATGATATTGGTAGTATTGGTTTAGTACGGAAAGAATGGGTATGCTACCATAAAATCATTGCCTATAATCAATTGAATTTATTAAAATAATTATAATGTCTTTATGTGTAAACAGCAATATGTAAGTGTACGTAATGTGCTTGCTTATTCTCACTAAATAGCAAAGTAAGCTATTTATGTGTTAGTGTATATTAACGAATTTGTTGCAATCCTTAGCATCCCTTTTTTAATGCTGGTCAACCCAACCCCTCTTTCAGGTGTTGTCGACCAACCTGACTATGCCTGTATGCATATTATATAAATTATTACGTGTTTGTCCTAAATTATTCTAAGATTCTAAGATTAAACGAACCTAATACGGATATTAGAACGCTTGTAACTTCACGAACATTCTCAGTTATTAAACTTTGGTTATGAGCTCGAAATGAACGCCGTAATCAAAGTTCTGAGTACATTCTGTTTTCTAACAATCTCGTCTACCAGCAAGACTTATATTTTTAACTCACTTAGAAGTTACCCCGTCGTGCAAAACTGGTTTTAAGTCCTCATTATGTTCACTAATGTAGTCAGCACGAGGCATTCACAGACAATATTCATTTGCTGCACATTCCTCGAGGCAGATTAAAATAATCGTTCTCGGGAAAAGTATTCTAATGCACTCAAATCTTATTATGTTGGTAACTGCGTATTTATTTACGTTTTTCTTTGTCCATTGCCGCGTTTAATTTAGATGGCGTTCGGTGCACTCTCATAAAAATGTAAATGTATCTCGTGGCGAGGCATCGAGCCATCGAGGCGCGGCGACGGGGCGAGATGCTAATTATTGCGATTGCGTGGTTTTGTGTTTTTAGTTTTAAACTTGTCATTTTGCGTCGTTCGGGGATGAAGTCATAAACCACGGCTTTGCTTTCATTTTATTGGATGCCATTTGCGGTAGGTAATTAATTGCATGCCTACTCAAAGTCGGTGAGTTTATTTCGTTGGGTAGATACTAATTGGATACTTGTTTTCAAATGAGCTATCACAGAAATAAATCTTTGAAACACTAAATGTTTGGTTTAAATGTATTTTACAAGCATTTAAGAGCTTGCCATGTTCTAGAGCTTATTCAAAGTCTGTATTTAGTTCTATCTTAACATTCTATAATATTGTCTTTTATACTGCTTGTAATTACATTTAGTAATGGCCGTAGAACTGGAGCTACAAAAATATTTCGTATCACTGTCGACAGCTAAAAATATAAAAAGTTCTCAACGAGTGAACAAAGTCGTGTAATGAGTTCGTCACGTGACGTGGCCGCGCGCCGTGAAACAAGCGTGCCAGTAATTGCATGCGCTCGCGTGTGACGTCACACACCTCGCGGGACTCGAGCTCGAGTCGAGACCGCCTCGCGCCCTGTGCCTCGCCTCAACTAACGTGTTCTTATTTTAAATTTCGTAAACGTCCAGGAATTTGATGACGTTGTGAAAATTTCATTTTAGATTTATATCCACTTGGCGCTATGTATGTATTCGAGGGGTTAGGCAGAGAATGGTTGGCAATTTTTAAGCTCGACATGCTAGCGGGCAATTGTTACAAGTGCCATTTCTTGACTTTTTATTTAACTTGGAATTCGAACACCACTTTACGATCGTCGTACTAATTGGGCTCCTTTTAAGATTTTATTTTCGCATAAAGTATAGAAAAGAATAAACCAATTGAAAGCTTGCAAAAACAGGCAAAGCAAAATGGCTTACATTGACAGGTAAGGGAGCCATGCCCTGTGGTCGTTTGCGACGAGGCCAATCTACATAATATAATTAGAACGCCCCACCACACCCGAATTGATAAAACGTACCCTTTTTGGCAAAAAAATCTCGGAATCTCGACAGAACACGGCATTTTCCAATAGAATTTAAAGTGGATTTCGTTACCCAATTCATTAGCGTCCGGGACCCTTTTGGCACAAAGTACTGGTTCGAATATATTGCGAAGGTGTAGTTTTTTATTGTTTTTCCAGTTTTCACTGGCTGTATACGTACTTCACTGTATTGTAAAGCTATTTAAATCACCTATTCTTTAGGAAAAGAATAGGTTATTTCCTAGAAGAGTTGAATTTGCGGAATTAGTGAATCGAGGCACTAAATAATTTGTGGCTTTTACGCCTCGAGTAACTAAATTTGAGGTGTTTACAGCCTGTTGCAATTAGTGATTGGTATATTAATAGAAAAGTTTAGTTGTTTTACTTTGAGTTGGTTAGTGAATAACAGAAAACAGGCATATTTATCTTTATATGATACATCAAAAGAAATATTTTAGAAGGTAGTTTATGTCGAGTCATTTGGTGCAGAACATGTTTTGTTTAGTTAGGCTGTGTTCACGAATTTTAATGAATGTGACTGTCGCGATCGGAATACCTATGACAACTTTCACTTCTCAGACCGGGAATATTCTGAAGAAAAGTATGGTACTCTGAACCAACGCTCCTTAAAATATGATAAGCGTGTATAAGAAAGCTATACCAAGTGGAAATCTGTTATCACTATCTTCATGTATACCAAAATTAAAAGCCAGCTATTTAATTTAATTTAATTTATTTAATTAATTAATTAAAACGGTATAACACCAATTACATTAATTAACGCAAAACCATAGTTGGTAACACACACATAAATAACAACAAAGAGGAAAAAACAATAATAAAATGGAACACACAAATAAATTCAACAAAAATAAAATATACACAGAAAAAAAAGAACTAACAATCATAATGTATAAACAAAACACAATACACGAAACACAATCAATACACAAAAATAAGTTTAGTTAGTGTGTATGCGATTCCTTTCACAGAATCGCAAACACACCAACATAATTACATGCCATCCGTCCGCAAACAAGTCACAGTCCGGATTGGCACTAAGGAGAGTGTTGAGAGCAGACTGGGTGCGCGGTATGGGTGACTTTGCACGAGCCACAGTGCGACATGACGGTACGGCGAACAAAACATGTTTCCGGTTACGACGGTAATTATTAGGGACATATAATCGACACAACTCATCATGAAGATCCGGTGCATCAATCTTACCTCTGAGGATTTTACACATTACTGTGAGTTGGTTCATCTCACGCCTTACCTCTAAGGAGTTATAGCATAGGCTACCCAGAAGAAAGTGTGTAGGGTACATAAGTGGATAGTATCCATGGATACGCATGTATAGGTACCTAAGGAAAGCCTTTTGTACTTTCTCAAGCAGAAGAATGTACTTTTTTTCATGCGGGTTCCACACACACCCAGCACTCTCTAGTTTGCAGCGAACCAAAGCACCATAAATCAATTTTATAACTGGATAGCTACTAAAGTCATGGGAATTCCTCAGTATGAAACCTAAACGTCTAAAAGATTCTTTTGCTAGTGCAGTTACATGATCGTGGAATGTTAATTTACGGTCAAAAGTGACACCCAAATCCTTAATGGTGGTTGACCGATTTATGCTCTGACCAAGTATCTTGTAGTCGTGTTCAATTGGGTGTCGCACACGACCGAAACTTACAACATAGCATTTAGTGGGGTTAAAATCCATCTTGTTCGTGTGGCTCCACTGATATCATGCTGTATAGCTAAACAGTCAGTTTCAGACCTAACCTCCATATAAACTTTAAGGTCGTCGGCATACATTAAGCAACGGGTGTGCTGCAGAACTGAAGGAAGATCATTGATCATGAGCAAGAACAACAGGGGTCCAAGTATGGATCCCTGGCTCACACCAGAGCGCGTGTGATAGGGCTTAGACTCATAAACACCAAGTCTGACAAACTGCTGTCTATCGCGGAGATAGTCAGCAAGTAGCTGGAGTAGTCCAGGAGCAAAACCGATAGCGCTAAGTTTGGCCAGTAGTATGTCATTATTGACTCTATCATATCTATATTTTCAATGAAACCTTTGACAAGATATTTGCAAAAGAAACCAGTTTATTTGCAGGCAGCCTCTTTATGATAGCTTCAATACACAGTAATATGAGGCTTGGACGCCAGAGGCCTCACTTAGCAGTAACGGACATACCGCACTTAGTATTAAAGCCTACTTGCGGCCATATTGACCTTCGGTAAACCTCTATATATGCAAAAATACATAATATAAATATTGCTACACGAGTGTGTTCAAATGGAATGTATCTAAAATATTAGAAGACTACCATATTATAGGTACTAGAAGACATACATCCTAAAGAATAGGTTGGCAATGCTTTATATAAATATTTCGCCAGTTATGTTATAAGTTTCACCTAATAGGGCGCGAGGCTATTGCCGTTTACTTGATACATTGTCTGAGTATGATTACCAGTTCTGATAAATTGATATTATGCTTTTGGATAAGTAGGTATATTTTAAATTGCAGCACGAAGTCCAGAATCCTACTCGATAGAGAGCCATAGGCTCGCTCATGTTACATGAGACCTTAAACACGACATGAAACAGACGAATGTTCTGCACTTCTGCCTAACCTTATTCTAGAAAGGTTGGGCAGAGGTGCAGAATACTTATCTGTACAAGCATGATATCATCTAATATGCATGTGCTGGTGATATATTTTTAAATATATGCGTAAACAAATTATTTGTCATGATAAAACGAGAAATGGAGTCACAAACACCATAATTCTCTATTCAGACGAATCAATAAGTATTTCTGCCATCCCCGTTATTTATTTTTGAATGGTTTGAACATAAAACGAATCTTGGCTCTTGAGCTAATGTAGCGGAAATATCGAACGGTTACTGATCTGCCCAACCCCCTACTTTATCGATGTCACGATATCTTTTGTTATTATCGTTTTGTGGTTTTATCTATATTTAAGATCGTCAGTTAAAAAGTTTGTTTAAAATGGAAAAATCTGACTATTTGGGTAAAGATCTTGTAGTTCACGGATGGATGGCACAATCGCTTCAATGTCTATCTTGCTACGCTGCACCGCACCGAGTGTTGTTAATTCAATCCCCACATCAGACAAAAAAATCTGTGGTCCATATAATTGTTTCGAGATAAGGTGATTCCTTCTATTCTTTGTTTCAATGCTAAGTCAAATCACATTGTATGTAAAGATAAGTTGTAGACATAATTTTACGTATATTTTGCAGGCAGTGTAATTATCTATATTACTTTACTTATAAGTTGTATGAGGTCTGAAAATGTTATGTTGATAATATTTCTAGTAATGAAATCCTTTGTTTACGAAAACATAAAAATAATTTGCTCCAGAATTATTTTATCTTGCCTTGCCTATTTCCACATCATGCTCTTGTAATCGAGAAGTGACAAAAATATTTGCTTTAAAACATAACATGCGTAAAATGTCTGTCATCTAATGTTATTCTCAATTTTGTTGCAGGTACTGAGACTGCGGTCAGATAATTCAAAGGACCCAACGTAGCAGAGTATGTAAATGCCGTCGCTTTAATATTAATTTTATTTATAATTTCTGTCGCCGACGTGGACAAATGAACGTTAGGTGTACTATAGAAAGGTCGTCGGTTAAGTTGCCCCTAGGTATTTGTGAGGGACCGTCTTATTTGCCTTTTTGTTTCACCAAGTATTCGCCGCACAATATTTTAAACAATAAACACATAATTAGAGACTCAAAGCAGCTGTGGCGTTCTAAATTATACAAATAATTCTTGTACATTGCGAAAATATTCACCATTTGCATTTCGACGAGAACACCGCTGGTGGACACTCGTCGACTCATTTAAATAATTCACGTATCTGCAGTTTCGTCCTAAATTCAGAAGAAAGCTAATTACTTCGATAGAAATTAGTGTTGGGTAATTAAAATACGAAAATCGCGTCATTTTAGCGGATTTAAGATATAGTTGTCGTAGTAAGTGCCATATTTGGCTTTGAAAACGAAGTGGATTATATCATTACAGTAAAGCAGCAGAAGCGGCTAATTCAATGGCATCGTTAATATTGAACGATATAATTCTGCCTTAACGCAAAGATTTGAATGTTAATTATTTACTTATTAATTAAACAGAAGCCATTTCTCTCAGACTCCTTCGAGTTAATCTGTAGCTTTTATTGCAACGACGAGCATTCAATAGCGGAGTGGCTATTCGTTATCAAGTAGTGTTTGTTCTTATTTTATTCATCTTATTCAATGCAAGGGAAAACAGTGAATAAGTTGATATATTTAGAAGCTATAAACGAAAACTGTTCTTGAATGTATGTATTAGAAGGAAATTTCCGTAAAACCTAGACTATTAAAATACAGCTATATTAATGCAAAAACTTCATATTATACTTATGGTATTGATACGATTATATGTTTCTCGGCGGTACTGCGCGAAATGTTTTACAAATAGCGGGAAACGGAGAAGCTTGCATTATACATATGATTTCGCAGTATAAATGGAAATATGTCGGAAAATTGTAGCTATTACGAAACTTCCATAATCGTATTCCGGAAAAGATGCCTGTAAGCGAACTTACGTACACATTCAAAGAGCAGTTTGTAAAATAAATATGTGGAACGTAATAAACGTTTTGTTGGATCTTTTTGATATACCTAATATAATAACATCAATAACAGTATCGTCATCTACATCATTATTTAATACTAATACATGTCCCTTTTGATATTAGCTAAACGAAGTAGGTCCTTTTTTAAAAAATACTGCTTGTACAACACAAAATTATAAAGTTATGTCGACGAAGCAAAAATAAATTTAATTTTCACGAGGAAATTGCTTATGAAATTGTGTAATTACATTAAAATTTGTCACGGCACGTCTCCCGGTGCGTGCTACAGACCGTCCCTTTAAATATTAAGTAGGATTATCGAGTTTCAGCTAAAACTAAGAATTTACACCGTTAGGCCCAACTAAATACCAAGTAACACCTTGGCTATTACCGACTGAGAATTCCAAACCGAGGTCTTAACTTCAAAGAAATGTCTGCGCGTTCGACACGTGTTTTAATGTATATGCAAATTATTTTATGAGCGTTCGAAGCAACTCGTGTGAAATATGTCATAAGATTTTATAATGGTGAATAATTTCGCGTTGTAAATTGGTGCCTTAGAGATATCCGCTTCTCTCAATAGACTCCTATCATTTACTTTTACCGAACAGCAACATATTAAAGGCCATCAATGTTCATAGTTATTGATAGGAAAATATAAAATAGTCATAATGGTATGGTATGCCATTTAGGCATTTGACTTCATATCTATTTATTTCGCATATTGTAAAGAAAAGTTAAATGATTTCAGTGGATTCAAATTTCCAGGAAAATTAATATCATTCATTCATTCATATAAATTTTTAACTAATCAGATTACTAACAAAATAAGCGTCAAGTCAACATGAGGCGTTAGCCCTAAGTCCTGGATTATCATGACTCCATTCGATTTCGACTTGTGTCGATTAGATTAAAATTAAATTGTCTTCCGATTCCCTGGCTCAGAGCTTTAATCTTCGGCACTTGACATCTTAATCCGAGCGCCGGCATTTTAAATAAGTCATTATGTTTTAAACATACATGTTGAATATAAACATTTCCAACATTAAAACATTAGTGTGTTTGCAAAGGGATGAACTCGGATAAAGCGTTGTCGTATTTTTGCTTTTTTGTTGTTTTGTAAATGTGTCCCAATTCAGATGTTCTTGACAGCTTTGCTAATGCCATTTCAAATACAATTGCGTTACATTTTTTTAACAGTCATATTCATATTTGAACAAACAAAGCTTGAATATAAACAAAACAACTGTGTTTATGACTTTAAATAATAGTGGTGTCCTAAAAAAAATGAAAAAAGAATTTGAATATATTTGTAGGTCTTATCAAGTCCTTTATTCAGAACATTAAGACGTTTTGGAATTTGAGGAAACTTACTTGTTAAAGGCATTCTCAGTTTAAGACTTGCTGCGCCCATAAATAGCCAAGACCTGTCCAATACAGACGAAAGCTTGTATTTCAGTGATGAATATGTTTTCAGGACGCACGGGGCGTATGAAACCTCGCCTGCCAAAGCAATTCCTTAAAAAGATACGATTGAAAGGTATGTCGATAGAGGGCGCTACTAGTATGTCAGCTGTGTGTTTATTTTCTCTAGATACCCTCTTTTGTAGACATGGGCAACTTATTACTTTATTTGTTTTATGTTTAAAATATTGTTTTCTGATACTTATAATCGATATTGCTTCGTGTTAAAGTGAGTACTATTTTATTTTAACACACGTTTTATAGATTTACTTTTATTTCTGCACTGGGCTATTTTGTATTTAAATAAATTTAACTGTTTTAGATAATATTTTCCGTTGCCGGTCTATTAGTCTAAAATTATACTACGATGTAAAAGTGATTCTATTGAATAATTCAACGGGAACATTTGGCTGCACATACATAGAGTTGCATGTGGCTCCGCCTGCAACTCTACGGCAGCACTATTCGATGTTAGTTTTATATCAGCATTCAGACGAGTTGGCCTCTTAATTTTCTTCTACTTTGGCATACATTTACTACTTCGTATTCGTAGTGATATGTTTTTGTAGATATACCATTTGTGTTCTTTTTCTTTTTATGCTTTTGAATGTTTGAGTTGTTTGTTAAATATGTTTTTATATATTAGTAGCTCTTTTGCATAGTATTATACTGTCGGGCTTAAATAACATATTTTCTCTTTATTTTAATATAATACCTAATGTAACCTATCGGAAAATTATGATATTATAGTTATATAAGTGCTTCCTTATCCTTATTTTAATTTATAAAACTATATATGTATAATTGTCTTCGATGCGATTGTATGGTTCTTAATTATGATAAATAATCTGCTATATTATAAAATAAGATATGTGTATCTCAATAAGTAACAAAAGGAGATGAAGCCTATTACCGTACATTGTATAATGAGTAAAAATTTGCTTGCTATTTATACATACGACTGCTAAAATGTAATTGTTTTTTGTTTGTCGCTGAATATATTTAAATTTATAATAGCAAACACACGAAGTACATTATCCAAATAACATAACAATATTATTAGATTGGTAGCGTTAGAAAATATTACAATATCCCACCTACCGACAAACTAAAGTAACCAGCATTGTGCGGTATTATTTTACGTAAATTATTTGTTGCCAGACTAATAAATTCACGCCAGAATAGTAAATTAAAATTTATTTTATCAAATGCAAACAAATGAATGGAACATAATATTCCAGACTAAATATTTACTGGTACACCATTAACTAACCTAACTATAACCAATTTATCTTCGTAAATATTATTAAAGACCTTAAGATTTATGTGGGTAAAAATGTCGTAATTTATGCAGACCTACGGGTATAAAACAGCTTATCTTGGACCTCACGTAATCGCCACATAATAAACTGTTACTTTTGTGGTTTTCAGACCCATTGTGCCTTATTGTGCCTTATCGCTTATCGCCTTACTCCAAGAATTGTTTATACACTCCCATTGTACTATTTTAAGGTTGGAAAATACACCTGGTTGGTTCCATAGGAACAAAATGTTTTAAATAACAACACGGCTACGAGTGGGTCACTTCGCACCTTTCCATGCTATATGTTATAGGAAGTTGTACTTACACATTTAAGTGTTGTTTAGTATTATACATGTATTAAACAAAATTCCAGGTAATTCTATATATAAATCCTATTATTATATGATAAATATTTAAGATTGTGATGTTTCGCATAACCCGTTGAACGTAACTGAAAGAAACTTGACATACGAATAGACTGTTATCTGAAAACTTTTTATCGGTATAGATCGTATACCCGGATAAAAAGCATGGAATTAACACGGTTTATGCCATAGATAGAAGCTAGTAAATAATAATTATTTGCCAAATATTTCATTTAAATACTTCTTTGCCAGACCAGCTTTAAGTTCGCACTTACGTTTACCGCGAATAGTAGAATCCGAGGCTCGATTATTGTGTTGCTCAATCTCATGGGGATTTATTTTGAAAAATTATCGTTAAAAGTGACCTATACAAATCTTCAGAAAATTAAATATTTTAGATTAGTTGCTTCAACTATTCTAAAATGCTAGTTGAAACTAATAGTTAAAAAAGTAGCAAACGCCAAGTTGCATTGTTAGTAATGTATGAAAATTAATCAATCTCAATGTGTACGACGTACATATAAATCCGAGCAACAAATGCTACAAATCCGAATATACCTAATTGTTTACTCTGGCAACAAATTGACTAGTAAAGAACGCTTAAAATCCAAATCTATCCTCCTTACAAAGAACTTTACATCCTAGTTTAATATAATGAGAGCGAGAGAGAAAGCTATAAATTAAATGTAATAGAAAGAGATACAACGTAGGAAGGTCATGCGAACCTTCGATGCAATCACGATAAGGCTTTGCACCGACACAAAGAATAAAGAATCGATCTTCGGTATGAGCACAATGGCCGACCTTTGACTTTATATGGTGATATATATATATCTATCTAACATACATGGGTAACGATTAGAGGCTTCTATTGTGGTAGGTACTAATAATCATGTGCATAATTGCTCTCGAATTATATTCGAATACAGAAATGTTTAGCGATATCTAATTTGAAATTAAACTACTATATACGGATTTTATCGCGTTGTTTATGTGACACTCTATTACATAATTTTGAAACTGTTACACTACTATTACTATTAAACTTTACTAATGTTTAAGCTAATTAAATTATTGCAACTATTAAAACTATTTATATTTATGTTTACACTTTCCCCGACGTTTCGGTTGCTTTTCAGCAGCCATGGTCACCAGACTAAGATGGTAGTTGTCTCAATGTTCCAGTGTAGCTATTTACGCAGAATGAGTTCAAAGTATCATGAAGTCGAAGTTGTGGTTTGCTTATCTACTTTGTTTAGTCAACACATGCACATAAGTCTGCTGTTGTCAATACATTTGATAGTAGTACATATCTTCGAGTAGATACGTATTCATTTATTATTAGGTTTCTGTAAAGGAATTTTTAGCGATTGTAGTATCCGAATCGGGCCCAATAAATGTTAGTAGGCTCTCTACTTATCATGTGGAACTTCGTCAATAGAAACTAAAGAATTTCTTCACGTCGCCGTCGCCCAGGTTATATGAATATAACTTATCCGTGATATTATTTCATATTTATACTGTCAATTTAACGATATAATTTAGTGGTAAAGAGCTGTTACTAATGCGAATTAAGGAAACCGTCGTAAGTAAAGTCACCCGGTAAGTAAGGTTACCGTTTGCATATCTTCAATTCCTTTTTCTCTAAGCAACGCGTGACTACTGATACCCCTGGTATCCACATAACCACTCGAGGCAACTCATATTAACCATACAAAATCATCCCTGTATAGGTTGGGTTGATTTTGCATGGTTTTTATAACAGCGTTATATAGCTCTGTTCACTAGAGTGCTCGTTTGGTCGCGTACCAGACAACCACTAAAGTGAACATCACACCACTACACAGAACAGCCCAGCATATATCATCAAAAGCTGTATTTTCAAAAAGACCAGTTAAAAATACTGACCAAACCTGAAAACTCGCTAGCATACATTAAAAATATATGGAGGGTGAGTAGAAATCAATTTGCGGGGAGGTTAACTCGGTGCGCAAATATTGGACGTGCCATCGACGCCGTGTTGGAGGCTCGCAAGAGTTGTTTCATGGTTGATGTTGGAACGTACATATGTGGGGTATCGTGGTCAAACTCTCTACTTATTTTCTACTGCACATAATATGCCACAATGATTTAAGTTTTAATTTTTACTTTACTATAATGTAAAGAGATCATGTATGCTAAATTATAGGTTCGTGAAAATTTTAAAGTAGTTCCTATCTAGTTTATCCATGAGACAATATTGTGTCATATACAGGCTGAATTTTCTAAATGGCGACGAAAATACTCAAATCACACACGAAGCAGATTTCGATAAAAAATAACCGTAATTTTAGATTTTCAAGACTCATCGAAGTCGTTGACTTCGTAAAATATATACTATGTATTATTGAAAATGTCCATAAAGTTTATTTCACAACAACAGCAGAAGTAATGATCTCAGAAATAAGTAGAGCATGTACGATATATATGGTGAAAGGGCTCACTGGAGATGCATTCATTGTGGTACAAGCTACTGAAATAAGCGTTGCTATTATAAGATAGACATATATGTATTTGTTGTTTTTAAATGTTTACATAAGCACAAAATCTTTTGGTAAAATCATAGCTGACGAAAAAAGAAATGGGCTTATAGTTATTACTGTATGTCTAAAAAACTAGCTGCCACTGTCATTTTTTTTTTACGCGGCGATATGTGCAATCACTTTCCCCATCGCAGGTTTTGGGGCGGGCGATGGAGATATCTCGGGATCCAGCCCCTACGATGGATTTGGGCTGAACCGACTAAAACCACCGCGGTGTTCCTTACACCGTTATGGCGAAGCCGCGCGGATCGCTCTCGCATTCGAATCGTGACCCCGCCGAAGCTTCGACCAGGCGATGGACGTGGCGGGGTCCCACACAGCTGCCACTGTCAAGTCTTTATCTAAATAATATTATTCAATTTATATAAAATTTATTAATTACTAAATAAAAATTAAACTTTCGTCAGTACTTAAATGATTTCTTTTTACACTAGAATAGGTCGTAATATTTCAGGTTCGCCATAACGTTTTAGCATATTCAGAATTCTTACATGAATTCTTACGTTATTTTTATTTATTGCTATTTAATCTAACTAAAATAATGTCAATGTCATATTAAAAAAAAACTAACAAAATACTGTTTGATCGCTCGCTCTCAACTCTTTAGCAGTTCGCATCCGCCATAAGTCAGAGCATTCTAGTAAAGATATATAGGAGCGATCTAAATACTTTTTATGGGTATTTTCGCGTCGAGGCCCACTTAATATACGGCGCTGGGCCTCGAGTTATGGGCTAGAACGTCCCTAATAGATGGAAATTGTCACTTTTATTGATGGGCCCTTTTCAATTTTACATTACACCAGCTTTGGGACAGGTAATGACCATCGGCTGTCCGGTAATGATTATTTATTGCGAGGCTATTTTTAGCTTATTAAAAGGTTCCTCATTCAATTAATGACAAATTAATGTCAATGTCTATCATGCGTCGTTGTCATAATTTAAGTAAAGTTTTACAATAAAGTAGGAAAATTTAAAATTTAGAAGAAAATAGCTGTGACGAGGACTTTGTGAAAAGCACTAACACTTCAAACATCCATCTGTGGAACACTCATTTGACCTTTACTGGACTGCATACAGTTTTATCCGTGTATTAAAGCATCATCTCTTTAAAAATCTTAATTTTTAGATGGTGATATTTTACTGGGCCGTTATAAAATGTAGATGTTTGTTAATCTTTGTAGTCTTATAATACCCATAAAATTTTACTACACTTACAGTTATTGCCTTTTTAAAATAAAAACAATACCTTAAAAGGCCTGATGATTTAAATTAACCAATTATTAATGACAAATGGAGATACGAATATAAATAAAATCAGACGAAATGAGTGGACTCAGTGCGCTCCAATTATTTCTGTCGATGGCTCCTTATATTTTTGTCCTTTTGCCATTTTCCCGTCCATTTCGAAAGTACAATTTGACATTTATAAATATTAAAGCTGGAGAAATGCTGGTATTATTTTTTGTTATCTAGTGGGGTAAAAGTTTGTTAATAAAGCTTTTGAGATTATTCTTCGTACATTTTAAACTAGTTTAAAAAGGAGTTATTTTATATAAAGCTTTTCTCGCTAAGTCTTTGTATTGCATAGGATTTCGAAATCATGCAAAAAAAAATCGTAAGAAGGCTTACGCTGGTTAGCAACTACTCTTAAAATCGTTTATGTTTAAGACAAAACCATGAAGTAATGAAAGAAATGGTATTCTTTTGGATCGAACACACTATAGCTCTCTGAACGAACGAATTAAATAAGTACAGGAATTTCTTATCCCGTGCTGGTTTGGGAGTCGAATGCGCAACACTATAAGTAAGGCAGTAAACGTTTAGTAAAACCACTGCGCCACGTATACTGGCCATCAAATACTCATGTGTTTCTATTGCATTAAATAGTTAGAAGAAGAAAGAAAGGTAACGTACTTCTAAAAATACCAAATCTTTCACAATATCATGAATAATTGTAATTTTTTTAAGAGAACACACATATTTAATAAACATTAATTAAAAGTGACAGCCCTGCGCCCATAGATATAATAAACACTCTTTTTTATATTTCTATGCCTGCGCCACATATTCCACGTTTCAAATGTGCCACCAGTACATAAACTTTGGTCACCCGCTTACGATACGAGATTGCATGAAGTAAAGGTATAGATAAACATTGTTAATCTATACCTCCATGGAGAATGCACGTCACGCGCGATCGACTTTTAAGTTTTTAATCTGTGCCTCGGACGTGGCTGGCAACGTGTACACTTACTTAAATGACAAAAACTCATGGAGCTAGTTGCTTGTTGCATACAGGATTCAAAGATCTGTATTACTTATAAGTCAATTTAAGCCTTTGCATAGTCACAAAGTGTAAGTGTATGCGCCATCATGCCATCCTACTGTCTATTTTAGATTTATATTAAATAATATATCTTAGCTCAAATTATTTCCTCTCTATAATATTATTAAGTTATTATTGTTATTATCTTTAGCTTTTATAGTCAGTAGTATATGGCATAATGGCTGTAACACCTTGTTAATCTGAGTTGTAAAATACTGTAATTATATTTAACTGACGATTTAAAAGAGTGGCCATGAGTTTCTTGCAGGTTTCTTCTCATAGGCTCTACCCTTTGCCTGAACCTAGCAACTAACCTAAATGTAGCTTCAGTAACTTAGTAAACTCACTAACCTATATACTTTGACGTTCATAAGTGTTACTTTGTGACCTAAATGAATAAATTATTTTTGACTTTGACTTTGACTACATAGCTACGTGGCGTTCACCACGTGTCAACTGTCAAATGGTTACTTGTTAGTAAAATAAGTTTAACTTGTTGGTTCGGTACGTTAAATTCAAGCTCAGTAGAGCTTACAGATGCCTATTTGCCAAATTACGTATAATATTATTGAGATTAACGCGTTGGTTCAAATAGATTAAACCCTCTAATGATGAAAGTACTAGAAGCGCTTTTTTAATAACATACGTGGCAAAGAAATCTCCGGTTAGCGGTTACCGATGCCTATTATGTCTTTGCCGACAATATCAGCAGAATTACTCGCACGCATCTTTTAGTAAAAGGAATTCAGGATTTGGAAATGAAAAAAGAGAGATAAAAGGAATGGAGTGGGAGGTGAAGGCGAAGGTGAGGCAAAACCCAGTTACTGTGTTAATACTAGATACACTGGTACCCTGTAAAAGAGTTGTACTACCCCTATTTGTACCGTCACAAAATATTTGGCCACAGCTGGTTCCACTCATTATTAATCTCTTCGTCATCATAAAATTGTCTTTTAAACTGTTCAGTAAAATATGCACTCGTCCAACTCAATTTGATGACTTTGCTCGAACAGAATGACGAGCGAAACTTAATGCAGCAGTTTTTTACAACATTCATCTAAACTTTGACACTCACACGGTGTCACAGTGTAAGTAAAACAGTAGCGCAAGCTGTGACAATAATAATATCGGTGAGAGTTCTTTCTTATTTTTAGGTTATTAAGATGTTGCCATGCTGTTTAATATTATCTATATAATGAACAATTTAACTAATCAGAAGTCTGCTCTGATCACGCAAATGTCAGTAAATGACATTAAATTCGACGATGCGTCACTAGTTCAAATGCAACGCATACTAATATTATAAAGCTAAAAAGTTTGTTTATTTGTTTGTTTAACTTCTGGTTCGAATTAAAAAATTCTTTCAGTATTGGCCTTCCTCGATAAATGTAGCTGTCAAATGTCGAGGAAGGCTATAGGCTATATAACATCACGCTACTGCCAATAGCAGAAGAGCATAAATGAAAAATGTTGCATAAACGGGGTAAATTCTCTTATGTGAAGCAAACGAAGTTGCGCGGGTTAGCTAGTCTGTACTAATATTATAATGCTAAAGAGTTTGTTTGTTTGTTTGAACGCGCTAATCTTTGGAACTACTCTGGTTCGAATTAAATATTTTTTAGTGTTGGGTAGCACGTTTATCAAGGAAAGCTAGGCTATATAACATATCGCTACGAGCGACGCGAGCATAGCAGTAACCATTTTACGCGAATGAACCGCGGAAAACAGGTAGTTCTATACAAGAAGCGCCCGGTTTGATTTCTTGATAATATTATTGTGTTATTATTACGCCCCTGGCACCCAAACATGGCTAGGTCTATGTGGGTCTAACAATTTCTGTGTAATCTTTCGGTGATACATGTACAGTTAAAACCAAATAAGTTCAACTTTTATGTTATTAAATTATAAGTCAGCCAAAAACCTTAGGTACTCTTTATAAAAGCCGTATTTTTTATAACACAGATTTCAAAAGTAAACTATTATCCATTAAGTAGTAGATGCAGTTTGTTCCTGAAATCTTACATCAATGTTTTAAAAGCCAATCTATCATTCTCTTGTGTATAGTGAACTTACTGACCTTTCTGCGCTGTGGCGTCGGGCTATTAAATGAGCGATTCAATTTGTGATCGATGAGCTAACTTGGTTCGGTGTCAGTTCGAATTATTGAGACCAGCTGATAACATTAACTTAAGTTATGATATTCACCGCTTTTTATGCATAACTACTTTATACATATTCTTAGTTTGAGAAAATGAAGCTTATTTGTAGCCTTGCTTCTATTATGCGCATGGTTAGGTGGCATTTAATGTTTATTAGTGCCAATCTTCTTAAATAAGCAATTTTGTTATGTAACTTGCTCAAGTTAATTATGGTAAACAATATGCATGATCGCGTTACCTGTTACGAATTATATTATATAATATATACTATCGACTTCAGCGACGGATGACCACTCCTAAGGTTAAAATTGCATAGCAGGCCAACACTTGGTACTCGTACCCGTGACACGACCCTTTCTTTGTTTGAGTTTTTTTACACTTAACATTTGTTTACTGATTCTAAGGCGATACAAACTCAACTGGCCAACATGTGCAACCGACATTTTTTCTGAAATGGTCATCCATCGCTCAAGCCGATAGTACATATATCGTTCAAGTTTATAGACGTATACTTATTATTTATATAATAAATAGAAATCTACCCCCAAGAAGTGAATTTTTTACTGCCTTTTGAAATGTTTATTATTTATGCAATGTTTCTATAATTTGCAAAGTTGTGTTATTGTATCGTCATAATCCTCTTTGAATAGCAGGAGTATATAACATGTACATATCATTAATCACATTTAGTCACGTGTGTAAAATTAGAGCGCGTCGTTAGGCTATAGCTGCTCCATCTTTGTAATCACAAAACCTCTAAAATTAAGAACCCAGTTTCACCACAAATACACACACTCATTTAGAATGCAAATTCACAGGAAATGTCAATGCGGGTTCACCAAAAACAAAACTGAAAGGTCGCGTTCCATCTCGGAGTTGCTTTGCGACACCTAACTACTGTAATGCGAATTACGAACGATGCTTTCAACACACGATTTACAAAAGAAATCTGGTGTCTCTGTCGGATTTGTGGGCAGTCGTATGTTGCTGTCTCGTTCATGTACAGCATGTGACACAGAGTGGTGTTTGTGTAACGAAATTTAAAAACAATCCCCACGAGACGCGCAGCAATTTATTTTGTTGTCTACGAGATTGTTTCACCACTCTCTTTGTGCGGGTGAGGTCACAGTGCATGAGAGTTAGCGGCGGTGCCTTGAGCTGGATTTGTAATACGCAATACATTGCCCTTTGTTGTTGAGAGCATGTTGCGAGCTACAGTCTGAACGGAAAGATGAAAAGGATATTTTCACAGCTTGCTATTGTAGCCTTAATTAAATATAGTGCAACACTTCCTTCTTAGGTATTACAAACATTTATAGAATCACGATTATATTTTCTTGAAGGAGTAGTCAAAGAGAGAACCCAACCTTTATCGGGAACAATTTCATAATCCGTGTTATTACTGATTAAATTCATAGTACAATTCCGAAAATGAAACTGGTATCACGGGAGACCCGTGTAAATGTCAGCACCAACTCTTCAATATCCTTTATAGGTACATATGATATTTTTAACAATGAAACTACATTAAAATGTTGATATATAATCTTGGATCTTAAGTCACTAATTGTAGGAATGATAGTTTACCCAAACAATTTTTTGGTTCCATTAAACCTATTTTAATTAATCTTCTTTTATTTCCTTAGCGGTCATCGCCAATCTATCTGTCTATCTCAATTCTCAAACAGCATTTCATTCGAGGCAAGCGTATCCAGCCACTCCTTTCCTCGCTATTTCCTCCGTTGCCTCGTCTCCGCGTTTGCTGAACAACAAAATCATAACTCGGCGTCGCTCGAGCGGATTGAAAACACAGATAACGCTGACTTCCCTTGCCACCTGATAAAACTGCCTCTCTAGATCTAGTATTTTTTCTCACATTTTGTTGGCAATAACCCACTGCGGACGTCTCTGTTCGGTAATGAGATTAGCGATCTGTCCCTGAATTGAATGTAGGCTTTTGCTTGCTTTTGTAAATTAGGTTACTTATCTACGACGTATGAAAGTCGAATTTTCACTGACCCATTCTATTTACTATACGTGAAAGCATATATCAAATTTTCTGATTTAAAATAATATTAATTTATATTCAAATGAAAGTATCAACTAAAATTTTAATCAAAATATATATCAATGTACTATGAGATCGGTAAAATAACCTGCGATGTTATTTTGCAAAGTCCATTTGATTTTCCAAAGAATGTGTCAAATATTATATAAGATTTAAAATTGTCTCCGATATTAAACATAAGAGAACTGCGTAGCCAACGTTTTTTTAATACTATAAATATAAGCATCTGACGATCTTAAAATAAAACTAGCTCCACCGGCAACTCGTTATACAATATGTCGTATAATGATTTCCAAAGGCCCTGTTAGGGCGCCAAAAATAGCTCAGTAAATTTAACATACAAGAATATTCCAATACACCTAATGGCGATGTCGAGTTTCCAACATCACAGCATAATTTTATATGTAAGACCTTAATATGAAAATAATGAGTGTGTCCTATGGCAGGAGGTCCCAGACTGGGCGCCATTACTCCTCGTTGTACCATTATTACGACGGCAATATGAGTAACGCAACCTCTACTTATTTCTCATTTATCGGAGTGAGTTACGTCTCCGTTCCCATTTTACTGTCTTTCTTATTATTCTGAGTGTACGTAGAAATGTTGAAACACCCGAGTACATTTTTTACTGTTACTATTCTTTCCTATGGAAAATTGTTTAACGAAGTTATATTTAGGTGACCAAATTGTTATTTATGAGCATTCCTTGTAGTCTGTATTATAAAATACAACCGGTTACAGAAAATGCAAGTGTTTCTAAATTGGTATGTATATATAGATATTATAGACTTAATATAAAATAAACACTTATGTACATATACATACATACAAATAAATAAAATTGAAGTGTCTGTTTGTAATGTCAAAATAACAGCTTTTTATCTAATGCATATGAAAGTATACAAGGTACCAATACGAAAACGTCTATTTTTAAAACTTTTGTCTGTCTGTTTGTTCCGGCTAATCTCCAAAATGGCTGGACTGATTTTGACGGGACTTTCATTGGCAGATAGCTGATGTTATAAGGAGTAACATAGGCTACCTTGATTTTAGAAAAAAAATAGGGTTCCGCGGAGACAAACACTTTTTAATTAAAATCTACGCGGACGAAGTCGCAGGTAACAGCTAGTTCATTAATAACATTGATCTGTAAATTGATCGACACAATACAATATGTTAAATAAAAGAATAAATTCATACATTAAATGTTTATTTTAATAAGCTCTTAACTAGTTAATATAACATCTGTATCTGATTGAACTGGAAAATAAAGTAAGAACCCTTGTATTCAGGCGAGAATATTTTTATGACCGTGAATTTATTATTCATTCATGACATTCTTTATCGCCAAGTCTTTCAACATAATCAAAATTCCCATCACATATTACTTCCCTTTTTCACTTTATATAATACTTTTTACCAATTATAATCAAAATATTTCTTCCACGGCGAAATAAATTCGTCATCTACCCGCATTCACTGTACCGTGAAACGGCGCTCGGAAATTACGCGCTATTACTGTCCTTATCTCCACCTGAGATACTTCATACCAAGATATAACAGCTTCATAAATACGTAGCATTCAAGAATCACACTATAGACCATCAAGTTAACGTATGTTTGTAAATGTGCTGTATGTTTGATGACAATATTACTACGTCGGCCTCGATGGCGTAGTGGTTGGTGTAACCGACTACCGCGCCTGAAGTCGCGGGTTCGACTCCCGCACAAGTCAAACATTTGTGTGCATGAACATGGATGTTTGTCTTGGTCTGGGTGTTTCTATGTATAATATGTATGTATTTACAAAAAAGAAGTATATATGTATATTTATCCATTGTCTAGTACCCATAGTACAAGCTCTGCTTAGTTTGGGCTAGATGGTGTTGTGTGTATGTGGTAAAATATTATAAAAAAATATATACCTATATTGAAATTAAACTACTATATACGGATTTTATCGCGTTGTTTATTTGACACTGTTACAAAATTTTTTGAAAAACTGTTACACTACTATAATCACTATTAAACTTTACAAATTTTTAAGCTAATTAAATTATTGAAACTATTAAAACTATTTATACTATTACTATACTATTATACTATTTAGATTTATTTTTACACTTTCCCCGACGTTTCGGTTGCTTTTCAGCAGCCATGGTCACGGGGAGACTAGTATATAATAGTTTAATTTCAATGAATAACATTCGCGTAAACAGAAGACAATATTAAATATATATATATTATCTAAAACATCACACGCAGAACATTGCTATAATGAATACTTTAAATAATCAAAATAATCTGTTATAAAGTATTATTTATATTGCAGTTACTTTTACCAGTGTGTTATGCAGCAATGGAACTGGAAACTCATGAAGTCCCTGTTTCGATTCGTTTAACGAGCAATTTGTCAGGTACTTAACAGTCTGAATATCGAACGCATGACAATCGATATAAAGAATCGATTTGTTCTAAATATCCTGATAATATATACATAGTCAAACATTTGTATGCATGAATATAGATGTTTGTCTTGGTCTGGGTGTTTCTATGTTTAATATATATGTATTTACAAAAAAAAAAAAGTATATATTTATTTATGTATCCATTGTCTAGTACCCGTAGTACAAGCTCTGCTTACTTTGGGCTAGATGGTGTTGTGTGTATCTGATAGAATATTATTATATTATAGTCTCACGCATATAGCTGCAATCTCGAAGGGGTGGTCAGAGCTGCATTAAACCCACAATATAGTTTAAGTTCTCACGTAATAGCTGGCGAACCTATTGCCGTTACTGGGCACAATTTAAACTTGTCGTTACTAAGAATTTCTGTAAAGAAAAGCCCAATAACACTTTCTGACATGATAATCGAACCCGAGACCTCAATACACAGCAGTAGATTATACTATGGCTGCGTCAGAGCAGCGATAGCTAAGTGGGGAGACCAACAGACTGCAATGCAGAGGGTCTCGGGTTCGAACCCACGTCGCGCACCTCTGACTTTCGGAAGTTATATGACTTTTCGAAATTATGTGCGTATTGATTGACAATTATCGCCTGCTTCATGCCTCGGAGAGCACGTTAAGCCGTTGGTCCCGGCTGCCATGAACATCTATGGCAGTCGTTATTGGGAGAATGTCGACACAAAAGATCCCACTGGGTCGAAGTGTCGCCGGTCTGCACTGACTGGCCCCCACATAAGATAAGATGGCTGCGTCACCAAGACATTTTAATACTTAATCTAATAACTATATACCTGGATTTATTTAATACTAGGTTAGTTTATCTTTGTTATAAAGACAGACTGACTGCAGTCAAGTAACGTGAATAATGTGAATATTGAATTTAACAGTCAGTCACTGCACGTCGACAGCTCTATAGACAACCAATATTTAGACTAATAGTAATCTTAACTAACATCATAAATGCAAATGTCAGTTTGTTTGTTACGCTTCAACCGATCATCATAAAATGTCTCCAGAAAAGGACACAGGGTACTTTTCATCCAGAAAAATATTTTGTTCCTGGGGAATATAAATTTTTTGACGAAATGTAGATTAAAGCGAGCAAAGCAGCGAGTAAAATCTAGTGATAATATAAAGTGGATATAATAAAGGTGTCGTTTTGATCATAGACTATTTTGTAGCTAGCTTAAAGGCTATAAGTATATAGCTATAGTGCATATATATGCAGGTATATAAGTGCTATGACTCGATGGCGTAGTGGTTAGTGTAACCGACTGCCACGCCTGAGGTTGCGGGTTCGATTCCCGCACAAGTCAAACATTTGTGTGCATGAACATGGGTGTTTGTCTTGGTCTGGGTGTTTCTATGTATAATATGTATGTATTTACAAAAAAATAAGTATATATGTATGTTTATCCATTGTCTAGTACCCATAGTACAAGCTCTGCTTAGTTTGGGCTAGATGGTGTTGTGTGTATGTGGTAGAATATTATTATTATTATTATTATATAGACATTTGTTAAGATGCAATTGTAAAACTAAGAATTTATACTAAATAAATTATTATAAATTATTATTATTATAAAACTAGCCAGTTAGGTTAATATCTGGTATGTAATGTGGCACGGTTTAACTGATCGCATTATTATTAAATGAAATGGTAACTGCAGTTTGTAATTTGATATGATGGCATCGATCATTGTCTAGAGGCGTAGGCACTTAAGCTTACTGCGAATCTTGATGTTCTGGTTTTAATACTTAGGTCTGGTAACATTTCATTAAAGTACTCTATTTTTTATAATCCTATCCCTGCCCACTGCAGGGCACTCTTCTTTTATCTCTCTCTACTTAAAGCTGTAAAGGACTATTTTTGTTCAAGGTATTAAGAAATTATGAAGGTATTATAATGTACAATTATCCTGTTCAACAGAAGCTAAATAACATTGTTATATATATATATTTTATATGTATATTTTTTTATTTTCCGACATTGACACACAACACCATCTAGCCCAAACTAAGCAGAGCTTTTACTATGGGTACTAAACAATGGATAAACATACATATATACTTCTTTTTGTAAATACATACATATTATACATAGTAGATCCAGACGAAGACAAACATCCATGTTCATGCACACAAATGTTTGACTTGTGCGGGAATCGATCCCGCGACCTCAGGCGTGGCAGTCGGTTACACTAACCACTACGCCATCGAGGCCGCCTAAAATTAAATTTGTTAAAATATGGTATCATACCTACATATCATCTACCTAAGCGTTTATCTGTCTTATGATGATGAATTACAGTTTGCAATGTGCTTTTAAGTATTCGTTACTAAGGCTCTTATGGTCTAGGATAGGGTAGTTGTATCATGTACTTCCTGGATTCCTAGCCTTTAAAACATTAAAATATATTTTTAACTGATTTAAAATGGCTGATTTGCCACTGTCAACACGATTTAAATGTAAACGCAACGAACAAAAGTATTTACTTAAGCGAGCTTTTTAATCCGCCAGCGAACGGGCATAAATTAAAACGAATGAACTCTTTAAACGTGGTGTATTTATTTTTCGCGCGGCATAAAATCGCGGTATCGCGCGGGTAGCGGACAATCGCACATAAATTAGCATCTTTGCCGACAACCTGCGACGCTCGCGGCGCGAACGACCGGTGGCGCGAAATATAAGCGACAGCAGCTTTTATTTAAAAAAAAGTAATTGTTGGTTCAGTCTTTGCTTTGTTTCCCTTAGAGAGATTTAAAAATAGTATAATGATACGCTTGTTTAAGGTACAGTTCATTTTAAACTGCTTACAAATGTTAATTTATCTATATATCTTTGTCTTTTCTTTTTCATTAGTCATTTTATTACATAGCTTATCAAAAATAAGCAGTGTGCTGGACATAACCTAAAAATGATTTCTAAACATGGCAAGTAAAAAATATTTCCTTTTTCAAATTTGCCGTGCTGTATGGCTCACATCTTAGTTGCATTGAGCGCTAGGTTTACAAAATTTATAACTAATGGATACGTAAATGCAATAATCATAATATAAAGACGACAAATTGAGTAAGCTGATAATATAATTCTTATATTGTTGTATAACTAAGCAGCATAAGCAGCAAATTATGTGAGTTGGTGACGTCCCTAAAATCACATCTTGAAATAGCAACTATAACATCAGCATTTTCTTCGCCACGACTAGAGCTTAACTTATGCAGTTTCCTGTACTGAATTTCCAGACAAAACTGCTTTTCTTTTCTTTTACTTTAATATTCTTGCAGTGGAAATACTTTCTTAAAATTAAATATTATTCCTGCTCAAAGTTTGCACTATTTTGTATTGCATATTCCACTTATCAAATATGTCTATAGCGATCGATTTTGCGCTGCTTGTCTATTATCTTGCAGACATAAATAAAATATATTTTTTTAAACTGCATCGTTCCAGAAATAATTATTTAAAATAAAATATATGAAAGTTGCAGTTGTTAAAAGGATATTTTGTGAATACGGATTATAATCCGAACTAAAAGCAGCACCTTGCACAAGCAACACATTTTTGTTTCATGTCCATATAACATTCACAAAAATACTTTCTTAAATATGAGAGTTGGATGACTGAATCCATTACGCTCTTCGTACAATTTCACTTAAGCAGAATTTAGTATTAAAAGGCAATATGAACCGTTTTCTGAAGCACTGAAACATACAAACTACGGAAACATTAGACGTCATTAGAATCCTCAAAAGTAATAAGAAAGACAATAACATGATAATAACACGTGCTTGTACCATCTGCCTTTAACGAGTACAGCCCGGAAGTGCGTCGGCGCGGAAGCCGGTAACGCTTCCCGCGTTTCCACAACTTCCGGCAACATGGCCGCCACACGTCCTAGCTTTACCCGCAAATAATGTCAATGTGCTGTTATTTTGATAACTGCATAAATTCATTCACATAACGTATTCAAAAAGGTTATGAAAATATTTGAAACAAAATATGATGGTAGCAAGAACACTACTAGTCAATTTTTGTTCTCCTGCAGTCATCGCTAATTATTTTTATTTTTTTATTCGTGTTACACAATATGAAAGCCTTAATTAGCCCTCAGTTTCAATATCCGAGTTGAGTAATGTTATTTCTCAATTAATTCATGGTTCTGAAATAAGGAACGCCCATCGTGCCTCAGTGCAAAGCTTTGAATAGGGATTCAGCAGCTTCAAAAGGCTACTAAGTCGGAAACCTGCGACCAGCTTGTAAAACTTGGACACTTATTACACGAATAAGATAAGATTTTTTATTTGCCAAAAATATATTTGCCAAGAATAAGAAAAACATTTTTTTTACTCTTTTGTACTAACTTTCAACTTAATTATGTATTTGTTTAAATTTCATTCTATACAGTAGTTTACAGTTTATATCAAGCAAAATCTATCCTACACCAAGGAACTTAATTTTAGATCACTCTGTGATCCATACCACCTGTGGCGCGGCTCACTTTAATGTTTATATGGCTCATTTATCACCGAATTGAGCATCATACTCTATACCATACACTTCTATATCTACCGCCACATTTCTGTCATAAAATATACCGAAAACTTTTTGACAGATCAACAAAATATCAAAAGGAAGTTTTAAGACCAAAGTTGGAATGAAATCCTTTATGCTATTCCAGATTTATGCTTGATAAAAATGTGGCCGTAAATTTTCCGATGTCTCTTCTGAGATTTATCAGTTCATCTTTTCAAGCAATATGTAGAAGAGGGAATGGAAGTACATCTGTAGCCTGGGGCTTGTGACAATCCTAGAACAAGTCTCACACCTATTCCGTTCAATATGTTGCCGAAGCCGTATTTTGAATAGATATGAATTGTTCAACTAGAAATATTGTGTACAATTTGAAGTCTGCACATACGGCGCAGTGTTTCATGTGGATATTCTACCACACGATTGTGACCAATGCTGAATCAATAAATATTATTGAAATTAAACAACTTTATACGGATTTTATCACGTTGTTTATTTTGTATAAAATACTATTATTACAAATTGTTGAAATATATATATTTTTTATAATAGTGTTTTATAAAAAATAAACAAAGCGATATAATTCGTATAAAGTTGTTTAATTTCAATGTATAACATTCGCGTAAACGTAAGACAATATTAAATAAATATTAGTCATTTATTGCCATTTTATTTATGTACATATACGTTATAACACCACCGACCACCAATGTTTGCGCGGAGGAGAAGACAGGGGCTACGTAGCCGTACTTGCAAAGATCCGATCATGTTTCTTTTATTACGATTTATTTACAGTTAGATGTTACATAAACTTCAAATACATTTGGCCATAGTAAATGACAAAAAAAGTGAAAATAGGTAAGGGCCAAAAGCTGTAGATTCGATTCCCTAATAAGACAAAACTTGTCTAACAAACAAATAGTTGCCTCGTCCCGAGTCTGAATGTTCTTTGTGTACATTGTTTCAATGTTTGTAAAGCCACCCGAAATAACTCCCGTGAGTGAGTTTTAAAAAAGAAATGAAATGTTTGGCTCCGTCAAAAGTTGAAGGCTAATTACTTTTTAAATTCTCATTGAGCTTAGAATAATACGAGCAGCCAAATTAACGTATTCATCAAACAAACAAAGTATAAAAGAATAAAGGAATTATTCTTAACGACAGTTTCAGAATTGTGGAATGAGCATAAAGGGAAGACTTGAATGGCGATTGAAATCGGAGGCTTTGGGCGGACGGGCTACGCCATTAAGTGCCAAGTGGTAATTAGAGCGCTCGATTCTTATCGGTGACCACTGCAGGAGTCCAAGTTAAATGGATTATTCAATCAAGGGCTATCATTATGGAGTTAAGAGGCCAAAGTTTGTCTGCCATTTTGTTTTTACTTTTACGGTTTGTTTGAAGACGGTTCCTTTATTTTTGACTACCTTTTGCCCGCGGCTTCGCTCGCGTTAATTTAGAATTTAACAATCAATTCGGGTTGTGCTCTGCTTGTGATAATATAATTCAATCATGATTCGAAAGACACGTGGCGCCATCTATTATCATAAGAACGTTATTATTGTTTTCCTCGGGAACAGTAATTTTTTTCGGGATCACAGGTAGCCTATGTCCGTTTCTGTACACCTGTCAACGTATATGCAAAATTTCAGGATGATCGGTTCAGTGGTTTAGGCGTGAAAAGGCAACATACAAACAAACAATCAAACAAACTCATTTTCGCTTTTATAATATTAGTTAGGATTTAAGAAACATTTTGCTTGTCTGTATATGTATTGTATTATGTTTCATTGTAATCTGTATGTTTAATCATTTTATAAATGGTGCGTAGGTTTAATTATTTACCGCATGTATTAATTATTTGAAGTTTTGCAGTCTCAATGTCTACAAAGGACTTTGTAGTCTGCAAAAATCAATTTTTCCTGACTTTGACTTTGTATCCACTGACAAATATGTAAGTTGTACTTTTACATGTCAAACGGTACTAGCTAGCAAGCAGGATAAAAACATCTTTTGTAAACTTTTTCATCTTATTCCTGAAAGTTTAACAAAATGATAACAATTTTATCATCAATATTGTAACAACTTGAAATATTCTTAATTGTTTGTTCACAAAGAGTTATGAATGATTTTAATTAAGTTTAGCTTTATCACCCACGGATGGATCTAATCAAACTTTGATACAGTTTATTTAATTTTGAGTATTGAGTATAACAACAAGGGAAAGAATACACAAACTTATTATTGTGTTTCTGTTTGCTAACTGGGTGATACTTATCAAATTGGTTTCTAATTGTATAACGACTTGAAGCTTAACATAGCCGTTTATAGTGTTACTAGCTGTGCCCGCGGTCTCTCGCGCGTCACTGGTATTTGTGCTTACTGCGCCGCTCCCGTGAGCCGTAGCGTGATGTTATATAGCCTATGTCCTTCCAAGGGTCTCAGGCTATCTCCATTCCAAATTTCATCTAAATCGGTTCAGCGGATTGAGCGTGAAAAGGTAACAGACAGACAGACAGACCGACAGACAGAGTTACTTTCGCATTTATAATATTAGTAAGGATTGACTATACAAATCGACAACTATTATTGGCATTGAATGAATCCGAGAGCCTTATTCTGGTATTTTATCATTTACATAACATCTTCTGCCCTAGAAACACTTTCTGTGTTTATTCTTTACAATAATTAGAGCAAAACACTTTTTTTTTAATTTGCTCGTCAGAATGACCACACTCCACCTGATGATAAGCAGTCGTGTGGTCTAAGAGCAGTGGCCTCCACACCGCCCTCATAGCAGCCGAGGCGATGTTGAGGCAATACATAAATGACACCCAGACTTGTAACAACTGATAACGGATTATAAAATTTTTGTAGATCAAAGTAAAAGTAAAAAGAAAAGTATTTTCTGCTCAAACATTACTGTAAATGAATAATCTTATATCTAAACCAGTCCCGGGATTTTTTAGCTGATTTCTTAGGCTATTTATAGTTAGCTGAAGTAATATTAATTCACGTCTTCAGAATTTCTTGGTGACACTGAGGCACCTCAGTGACGTAAAACATTTACACGGTAATTCTTAATATCTTTTTCCTCATGTACGACGCAGTACGCTGTAACGGCGAAAGTCGAATATGCGTTTACATAATTATTACCTGTGTCATGTTTGTTTGTATAGTATTCTAAAGTGGTAGGTAAAGGGTATACTAATACAGGTATTATTTTGTATATAAAAGGATACCTCCATCCCAAGATATTTATAAGTACTTATGTTTATCGAAATAAAACTTTTATCTTAGTTTATTTTTTTTAATCTCCTTTGTCAGTAATATCTAACAGAAAGTCAAATGGCACATATAATGCCAAGGGTAGACAACTTGGAATGTTATCTAACGGTTTAGTAGGACGTATCTAGTTGATTTCGTGAATCTTTGAAGCTCTGTCTATTCGGAATAGTGTCTAAGCGTAGTGTTTGCGAGGCAAATGGTGAGGATTATACCCAATCAAGACCTTATCTTTAAAGTATTAGAATTCTTAGAGCTTAAGGGAAGTTATTATTATTGTTGTAAGAGCATTATTAAGTAGTACAATAAGTAGTTTTCTGCGTAATGTAGAACTGTCTATAAGATTTCGGTTTCTGTTCGGTTTTAAATGGTCAGTTTGATTAATAACACTATTAATTTAGCTAAGTTAAACGTTTGGATGCTTAACGTGCACGATAGCATTGCAATGAACCCCCTATTTGACAAGAAGTCAATTTAAATACTCCGTTTATTTTAAGAACCTATTTTGAAGATCGTATACCGTAGGCAAATAATATATGCCAACACATCTTAACATGCCAAAAGATTAACAGACAAAACTTAATAATGTCCAGGCATCGCCAGTTATTTTCGAATACCATAATCTATATGGTGCCGTTTTCCGGCTTGATACACATTTTTTTTCATTAATTGATTTTCCATATAAAATCACAGTAGTAATAGATCCGAACATCATCTGGCATCAAAACCGAACCGGAGTGACGGCGTTACTTTAAGCAAAGCGACGACGTCCAATTTACGTACGGTATGTATATAAATTATATCAACCGCTTACATTCTCACAAGCCACTCATGTTGTTTTTTCACCATTTCTTCTAATCTTTTACCAGCACTTCATAAATAAAGAGATTTCTGTAATATGTAGTCCGTTCCTTAGCTTTTTTATTTGTCGTCATTGGAACTGTGCCCACATAATAAGAAATACTTATTGCCTGTGTTTTAACAGACACTGGTCTCGAAAAACGTAGTATTTAAATGTTACATTTTTGTGGAGATCACTTGGAAGTATTCCAGTGGGAATTGTGACCTATAAGCCCAGAAATGCCAATTCCGGCATTTTCTTTCTATGACTATAGATAAGAAATTTTTTTTTTTTAGAATCATTTGCTACGTCCATGTCATTTGCTAGTGCATGTCCTCTGTATCGCGTAGGACTTTTAACTAAACTACAAGATAATCTTACAACTAGAGATTCAACAAATATCTAAAGATTACTCGAACAGTAATAGTGCATCTCAATTCACATCACTTCGACAATTACTACTATAAAGGTTTCACTATGAATTCAGAAATGAGTTTTATAATTAAATCTTACAATTACGAGACTATGCAGTAATCATATTTACTGCTGTAGGTATTGTCAAAATCTGACTGCATAAATTGTCTAACAGGCGGGTACTTACCGCCTGATAATGGACAATGTACCGAGTATTGTAGGTTCGATCCTCACAAGAGATAAAATTTTGGATGATCAACAAATGCTTGATCCGAGTGTGAGTGTGCTTTGTATCCGTTGTTTCAATTGCCGTATGGTCTCGAGACACAGAAATCACTCAAAATTTGGCAACTGTGTTTTTAAAACAAAGAAATATAAGATATTCTTCCTTCTATGGTAGAAACTAGAAGCTGTCGGTGTAGTATCGGATTATGACGTAACTTCCTGCTAAGTGTTGGCTGTATGCGAGCCAGAGTGCAGATAGTTAGTGTCGGTATCAAGTTGCTTAAACTACCAGGGCGGAGGGCAGAACACAAGTTTTATGCCTAGTTTTTTAAAATGGATAGCTATTTCTTTAGCGCATGTCTGTTTGAAATATATAGATGTTTGTAGTTTATCTAGTTATTAATTATATTTTAACTACACTTTTCTTCTATGGCTATCAAACTAAGATGGACCCAGTTTTTCACGCGGGGTAAGCTGTAGGCATTCACTTGCTGAATATCATAAGACACGTGTTTATATAGAATATTAAATTAAAACAAAATTTAAAGAAATAAACAACTAAATAATTTGCAGATCAACTGCTTATAAATTCATTGTTATTAAAAACTTCGTCGTCATAGAGTATTCCTGGAGCTTTACTACACTCGATGGCGTTGTGGTTAGTGTAACCGACTGCCACGTCAGAGGTCGCGGGTTTGATTCCCGCACAAGTCAAACATTTGTGTGCATGAACACGGATGTTTGTCTTGGTCTGGGTGTTTCTATGTATAATTTGTACGTATTTACAAAAAAAAGTATATATGTATGTTTATCCATTGTCTAGTACCCATAGTAAAAGCTCTGCTTAGTTTGGGCTAGATGGTGTTGTATGTCAGTGATGGAATATATGTAATAGTACAAGCTCTGCTTAGTTTGGGCTTAGATGGTGTTACATGTTTGTGTTAGAATGTTATTATTAAACTGCGCTACGCTAGATTTTTTAGGCGGTTAAGCAGTGTACATATGCATGTGATGCTATAGATCGCACTATGAATTTAGAAATCCAATCTTAATAGCTTGCAAATCAGTTGCTTATAAATGCATAATTATTCGAACCAGTTACTTCCATCACGTATAGCATGTCATTTCAGCGAAGTAACGCTAAAAACTCTGTAATGCGTCGTCTCATTCACGCGTATGAAATGGCAATGCTTCAAATCAATTAGGGCCTTATCATTATCCCAAGGTCCTGATTGTTCATAGTTTCTTAAATTTGCCGAAAATCTTAATTTATTTTTAAGATGTTTTTTTTCATAGAACGGTTGTGGTTATATTATACCAAATTCAGTGATATTTGTAGCCATTAAGTATCTTTACTAATACAAAGCAATAGTGTAGTTATTACATCTGTTATCTATCAGCGCATGTGTATGTGGTGTCGAGCAATAAGTGAGCTGGTCACGATTACTGCTAATACCTCAGTTACGACGCCGTTATTGCTCGTAAAATACCTCAGACAAGACTTAGTGCTGCCACTGAGTTGCCAGTATTTTGTACTGAAAATATAACCGACATAAGGAGGTAAAGTATATTTTTACATATTGCAACGAAGTTCGAATGTATTTGTATTTTTAACCCCCGACGCAAAAATGACGGGGTGTTATAAGTTTGACGTGTCTATGTGTGTATGTCTCTGGCATCGTAGCTCCCGAACGGATGAACTGATTATGATTTAATTTTTTTTGTTTGAAATGTGTATTAGTCGGGAGTGTTCTTAGCTATGTTTGATGAAAATCGGTCCAAAATGGCCTCCACCACAAAATAGCGGATTACATATTTTTTCACAACCCCCTTAATATGGGTATGAAATGAAAGGACTTGACTAGTAGAATACTATACACTATGATAAATTTCAAATCCAAGATGGCCGCCACCGCAAAATGGCCGATTACTATTTTTATTATTTTGTGTCGGGGGTTTTAATTTTTTTTATTTATAGTTATGTACCTAAGATGCAAAGTACTTAGAACGCTATATAATTTTAAATATTGTAGCTAGCCTTTTATGTATTGGTAGGTATGTAGTATTTAATAGTGTTTCTGCGTGATTTTCTTAAATTAAACCTATTATATTAAGATTTTTAATATACTCAATAGAACGTGTAGCAATACCATTAGACATACGTTAGCAAAATTTATTTCATTCCTAGATATTGATCGACAGAATGCACCTTGATCTCAATGTGTCTCTTTTGAGATTAACAAAATAGTGCTTGGATGGTACAGGGGTTTAAGTGATTACCTCACCATTACCACTAAGCCAAGATTATAGATTAAATCCCCACGTGGGACAAATATTTGTATGATCTACGAACAGTTACTATAAGTAATTTTCAATATTTGTTAAGTCCGCCGCAATACAGTAATACTTCCTAGAGTTGACATTAAAAAAGTTTACCTGTTGTCTTATTTTGATGGGCATACATTTTAGATAAGTTTTGGTTGTGTCTTCTTTTCTTTTGAGGAAAAAGAAGTGATGATTAGGAAATTATAAAAATATTTAGTCATAGATTTGCTTACATACATTACATTATTTGAAAATATAGTATTCGTATTCGTATTCGCTAATAAACCCAGGCAATAAGAATCAAAAGGTCATGACGACAAATATTTTATTAGACATTCAAGAGAGACCCTCAAGGATAATATGATTATAACATTTATATTATATTTGAAACATGAATTAAAACAGCGAAGTGGAAAATCATTTTTCAATACGATTACACTTAATATTCCTTTTTCTTTGACGCTTGTATTTTATTTAGGTTATGATGGGGCTAGCATAATCTTTGTTTAGATTTTAAGCCTCTAAATTTCAATAAAGAGAGAAAAAAAAATACAATTACACAATATAAATACATAGAGTATGGCAACTTCTTTTGCCAATAACATTGTCTAAAAGAGCCGTAAACACGCACTAAAAGTTTGATGTCTTGCTCGTAAACTGTTTAACGCTGTAAACATTTGTTACATGTAGTTTTGACGACACTCTTTAAAAATTACGTTGATAACAATTATTTTATATATAGAAATATTATTTTCATCGCCCGGATGGTGAAACGCCTCTTATATTTATATAGATTAGATTTTGCCCGCGGTTTCGCTCGCTTAATTGTAGGTTAGGATGGTAAGAGTTTTTATTCTGGGTGAAAGGTACCCTTTATCTAATTCTTTTCCCCTGATAACATGTATGCGAATTTTCATAATGATCTGTCGAATAGTTCCAAACAAACAAACTGACATTCGCATTTATAATATTAGATAGGATGCTGTCGACTTTAAACATGGTAGTAGGTATGTAAAGCACTAGCTTTGCCCCACAGTTTCAACCGAAATTAATTATTTTTTTAAGGGAAAGCATTACAAGGCTGTATTAAAGCAAATTGCATGATGTAAATAAATAAATAAATAAAAAAATAATAATAAAAAAAAAAAACATCTTATGTGTTATTCAAGGACATATTCTATCTGTGTGCCAAGGTATCTGAGGAAAAATCATCTAATATCGACCAAATTTGATTTAGTCTTATTGCATCTGAGTTTATATGGTCATACTCAAATTAAATGATTCCATTAAAACTACACAATATCGTTAGAAACACGTTACTTGTACAGCAAATTTTAATCTATACATATAATAAAATCGTAGGAAAGTCAAAACTGTACATTGAATATTTTTTTAAAAGAATACTTGGGCGTGATCTACAATCGATATCGAAGCCAAAAATATAGTTTTTAGAATTTTTGTCTGTTTGTCTGTATGTATGTCCGGGCTAAACTCAAAAAGTACTACATGGATTTACTTCAAATTTTGCATGAATATTACTAACAGGTCGGGTCAACATATAGGCTACATATTATCACGCTATCACCTACGGGGGAGGAGTTGTGAATCTTTATTTTTCTTACGCATTATGTGACAGCGTGTAATCTAACGACGCATATTTAAATGTTGTTTTTGAGTAAGCCATGCTAATATCTAGCTTTACACTATAAACACTACGCCATTTAAGTAACTTAAGCAGAGAAATATAGTTGGGTTCCGCGGCGACAAACACTTTTTAGTTAAAATCTACGCGGACGAAGTCGCAGGTAACAGCTAGTATATTATATAACATCGCGTTGCTATATTGCGTCCGTTTTTATCTAGGATAAAAAAATCTCACTTGGCCCAAATTGGATTCTTGAAAAATTACATTTTTCGTTTTTTACTTACCTAATCAACTTTACCCAGTTGGGTAAGTTTCTCTCATCGGAAACAGAAGGGACACAATTGTTATTCTCAAAAAGAAACTGATATTTCAGCAGTATTCTGTACCCGACCGAATATCGTTTATTCAGATGCAAATTGGATGATTTATACCGCACACATCTGACTTCTGAAATTCAGATTTGATTTACAGCCTTACCCAAATGCTATAGAACGGGATGTAAAGTCAACTAAGCCATTCGCACTCCTTTAAACATAAATAAAACTACTAGCAACTTCTACCTCATCAAAATTGACAACATTGCAACATAAGCCTATTGTATGAAAATGAACCTTATGTGTATAGCTTAAACGTTGATAGTAAGTGTAAGGTTAGTTTTGTAGAATTGTCGCTCGTCAATCCGAATCCGTTCATTCGTTCACATTGAGTCGTTCATCGGTCTGTTGAATAAAAGATGGCGCGCGTCCCGGGCGGGTAACGAGCCGGCAAAATGTCGGTATTGAGGTAAATAGACACTACTTACACACTGATACGGGGGTTATTGAATTAACGATCCAGTTAATTTGTGGACGGTTCTCTAACTAACATTCAGCTCGATATTTTAACTTGTAGGTGTTAAAGATATTTGTATTTTTGTTGCCAGAGAACGATAAGTATCCTTTCGTACTAAGATAGACGTAGGCAAGAAGTTTATGGTTTATTTAAGAAAATAGATAGACATCGGTTGCAAATAGGTATTTACCTACCAAATAAAATATTTAGGTCTCTTAGAATTACATATCACCTGACAAGTATCCAATTTAGATATGATACTATACCTACTGACAGCCTACGAATATATCTGATGTTAAGTAACGGCTTCACATAAGTATGTGCGGGCTAAAAAACATATATATGTATTTCAAATAATAATATTCTAAAGCTATATACCCACGGGCTCCTGCAGACTGTTATTTTGACAACAATGCTAGTGCCATCATGCGATGAAGTCATTGCAAGATGACACTGGCATCGTTGGTAGAAGTCTATTTCGAGAAACATGACTACGCCATCAGCTACCTTACTTTACTACTTATATCAAAGTGGTATAGTAAGGTCACTAATACTATAGATGGCGTTAGTTTGCCTTTGTTAGTTTTGTGTAGCGTTTAACTTAGTAAATCTAAAACATGTGTAGTTTCTAGTGCTTTTATTGTTATAAATCGTGTATTATTCAACAAAGAACACGAATTGGTTAGTATGCGCTTTTGTTCCCAACAAATAAACATTGTCTATTTATTCGCTACATTGGTAGCAGTATTATTAGAAAACACATTTCCACGGTCCGAATCTCATTAAAGTTCTTTGCTTTGACACATCAACATCAGGTAATGAGCATTGTGGTTAGCTGGTGACAACATGTGTAAATCCACTGACAGCTTATTTGCCTTTGAGGTGAGCTTATTTTCGGTAATGGACAGTTTGGAATTATGTATACGGAAGCTTTGTGATGCAGAAAGTCATTCTAACCAATTTTCCTCTTTTGCCGAATACTCTTTGCTTATCTATGCGATGCCGCACTGGTATGCTCATAGAGAATAATTATTATAATGTATGAAACTGACACAAAACCGAAAATATGGTGTAATAAAAGGAAGGTCTATACCAAACAGCGGCTAAAATAGATGGAAGGATATACTAAGAGCTCTATTCTATACAAAACGAAAAAGGCAAACTACAGAAACGTATAAGAGTAATATATTTACAGCAAATAAACTTGTTCGATGTCACAAACACCAATTTGAGCGTCCATGTTTCATAATTGTGTTGAACGTTACTCTGTTTATTGCTCCAAGCGCGTGACCGGAAATACTGACATGTTCGTAACGCTTGCCCAAAAGCTTCTCTCATTATGTCAGGTACCTTTGATATGTGCCCGTAATATTTTCCTTTATGTTTCTGGACAATATGATAGAGAAGAGTTAGACTCTCTTATGGACAGGGATGTCATCGGTTTTTGGCATTAGATGAATTGGAACTCCATTTAAAATATATTTTTTTATGATGTAAAGGTAACAAAACTTTGTCATGGTATTTTAGCTATATCAAAATATCAACGTGCATCATGGTTTAGATTTCATTATTCTGTCCAAAGAAATATATTATATTTATGATGTTCTTGGAATCGATTACACGAAAAATAAAATCCTGTTTTTGGTATTTACGATAGTCGATATTAGTTACCGACCATTTATTCAAACAAAAATTATATTAAACCTTGACTGTGACAAGTTCATTATAAATATACATTTACAAAAAGAAATCCTAAGATATTCAAAGCTATAAATATATTCTAATAACATTTTTTATATCCTGTAACATCGAAAACAAATTTTCTGTGACCCTCGTTGGGCGCCAATAAGAAACACCACAAAAGAAAAAATCCAAATTAAATCAACGCAATAAATTTAATTTAAGTAGAATACAACTCTTACAAGGAAGGCGGTAAAGAAGTTAATTTTCAAGTTCTGAAAGGGCGGAATTGTTTCAAAATTCAGTATAAACGTTGAGCTCGCATTCGGCCGACCCGAGAGCAATAACAACTCTGTTAGCCGAGACTTGTTTTAATAACGATATTTTACACGTTATTTTACAATGATGCTTTAGGGAAGGAAGGTATTGTGTTCACACTTAAATTTCACTCTACTGCGGCAAAGGGAAATGCTTTAGATTTACATAATTAATTTACCGAAGAGTTGCTCAGCGAGAGTAATTCCAGCAAATATTTAGTATCGTATCGTTCAATATTTACGTTAATTTTGCTCTTAAAATTACAAATGCTTACATACCCTAGACACTCACATAAATCAGGAACATAATCCTAAAATATGACGCTTTTACACTCTGACCCGTATCGTTTAATACATGCGTTTCAAACCGTTAGAAAATGTTACAACTGGCTGTAAATCAATCGGTGTTTTCTACGTTCTAAATTCAAATGTGCGAGGCGCGCGAACAGCGTAAGATTGGCGCCATTTTTCACCGCTGCCCGCCATTGCTGAGTCGACCTTTCACCTTTGCAAACGTGTGCCAACAAGGATTTGCATCTAGTCCTATTGGATGTTTAATGTAGATGTTTAAGACTGTTGTGGATTAATATGACAGCCTCTATGCCTCGAGGAAATGCAATGGTGTACTGTTTTTAATAGATATCAGACTATATTCATTCAAAAAGATGCTCAATATTCTGTAGCAATTTGATAGTGACTTGTAAATATCTTACTGCCATCTTCATTGTTATAACATTTATTAACCTAAAGAAAATATTGTTAGTAAGTAGATCAAGGGTTACATATTATAACCTATTCTAACTATTTTCAAGATAACTACGGTCGATTCACATATGTTCATAATGTATATTTGTCAACTCAAGTACTGTTTTACTTACTTAATTTTGATTAAACTAAAATTAATCGCACTAACGAACGATTAATCTAATGATTTTTTAAGATATTGGATATTTCGACTATGTATGAAATACCTAATGGACGACTCGCCTACAGTTTATTCATACTGCGCGCTGGATTGTTCTAAAGTGGTGGGTAGTTACAATATTACAATATCAATGTCTTTACACGTTACGTGTACACATTTTGTGTTAAACTGAGTACAAATTGTTATTAATATTGTAATGAGAGCTGAAAACGTTGTTCAGAATAGCTTACTTCCTGTCGGTGTGTCTGTCTACTTTTCTATCAAAAATTAGTTTCTGGCGCTACGCCGGCCGCTGCCGCGGCACGCTCGCTTCGCTCGCTCGGCTCGCGCGTTGTTGGGGTCACAGTTCTAACCTAACCTAACCTACATGTCTGGTAGCATCTCGTATCTGGTAGCAATTTGATTTTCGAGTAAACAAATGTATGAATATAGACATTATGATTTTCAATAATATGGATAAAAACACTTATGATTAAGACATTTATAAAAACAAATATTAGAATAAAACACATTTATGAATATTATAGTTATTTGTTCGAATGATTATGAGTTTCTATCATTAGTATAAATAAATATATGAAAACAAATATTAGTAAAAACTAAGTGTATAATTAGTGATATTATGAATTTCAATGATTATAGTTTTTAATATTTAGTTTTTGATTTTTTTATGAAGAATGATCATTATGATTTTAAATGGTATGAGAAATATTATCGGACCTCCGATGATAGGAGTTGAAAAGTTATGTAAGACAATGCGCACCCTACAAACACCTTTACTTTTCGTTAATAATTCATGTTTTGACTTCAATGTATGCCCTAATTATATGTAAATAAACTATGATTAACCCGTCTTTTGTGTTTTCTTTGATTGACCACAGATAAATCGACAGTAGGTGAATCGTCCGTTATAGATTTCGTTCATTAGTTATTACAAAAATCTGTGAAACGATCTTTAGGTATTTTAAACAGTAGGTCTTTTGGCCGTAGTTATCTTGAAAATAGTTAGAATACGTTTAGATATTATAATATGTAACCAGATCAAGAGGATAAGATAATAAATAAATATTTAGAAATTTATTTGAACTTGGATATTTAGATAGATAAGATTTTTATTTGTCAAAAATATATACAGACGTTTCCTTACTCAATAGACTTTATAATGTACTTATAGTTTCAAAATTACCAAAACATAATTTGTAAATTAAGAAAAAATTGCTCATGAACTCCACACTAGGTCAGACCTGTCTCGTGGAGTCCTTAAGTGGTTTCCAGTAAAAAGTAAAAAAAAAATACTGTTTTAGCAGGTTAGTATTAGGTAAGAAGGCATAGAAAAATTGAGGAAACAATATAGTGCACAAAGCATGTAGTAATTTAAGAGTAAATATTTTTCTAAATGTCTTTTGATGTCGGATATTTTCCTACTCATGTTTTTATATAGAAACATTTGATCATATTTTAACTCTTAACTGAAAACAATAACACATTACAAACAATATATACTAAAGCTAATAGGCCATACGAACTTTCTTACACATTTAGAAGCAAAATATGGATTACAAATATCCCAAATAACATCCACCGAATCATCAATTTGGAAATAATAACCCATTTATTTCAAAGACAGGTCTATTTATAAAATATATATTCTAAAACATTACACAGCATATTCTTGTGTTTCCCCGTAGCTGGCTGCTCACAAGAACCTATCCCAACATGGCGGCACTTCCCCTCACCATTAATATGCTCACAGCGCACTCATCTACTTACAAGCGGCAAACAGTATCAGATTCTCTGTAAGCTTTATTTCTACGCAAAATACACTAACGTCTCCTTGTGATATACCGTGTGTTTTTTGTTTTATAATAATAATAATAATGAACGTTTATTTTCTCACCACAAAACATATTATATAAACAGTATTAACAAATATTACATAATTTGGATTACAACATATATTGTAAGAGAGAGACTGGTGCCTAAGCTAGGCCCGAGGCCTGTGTTTCAGGTCACCAGGTCCCTTCAAACAATTTCGTTTTGCTGATTATGTATTAGTGCTGACAGATTTAATGTAGTAAAAGAATTTAAAAAATGACATATAATTCATATATTATTTTAATTTATTATTATTATTATTATTTATATGATCATCTAATATTATAGACTAATTTTATTATGTTTAGAAACAATAATTTGTTTGACCTGTCCGATTTTGTTGCCTATCTACCATATAACTAGCTGTCCCTCATTTCTGCTTCGCGCCAATGGCTCGTGGCGTTATTTTATATAGGCTTACTTGAGAATTATGTAATCAACTGCAAAATAATTTTCAAATCTGTTAAAACAACCATACACTTAATTTTAATTTTATTATATTTACTTCATATACCTATTTAGTTATCATAAAGCGCATCCTTCATTACCAAACTTGCCAAATCCTATTGCGGAAAGTTCTTTAAATATCTTATTAAATAAAATTATGCACTCATTCAGGTAATGTCATATCATGAGCTGCTGCACGTTAATAATATCTGTGGATTCATTCATTAATGCCACTATATGACGTTGATATGCAGTTATTAACTGTCTTAATATAATCTTCATCTTATTCAAATATGATACTCTGCTCAAGACGCTGAATCTGCCTTGGCACCTTAATTGGATGTGATGTGTGTAACTGTAAATATATTATACGAGTATTCGAAGCAACTGCGATTAACCTATTGAGTTGCAGTGGCACACCGGTGCCCAGACATAATACATTTTTAATTATGTTTGGTTTTCTAAGACTTGATAGATTAATGCATTTAAGCTGCACGCTTGCAGTCATGCTGAAGTCCGCAGTCCGTCTGTCTTTAAGGTTTCCAGGAATCGAGTCCTTGGCTCAGTTATCATAAAGTTAATTTCCTCTTAATGTAAATCTTATAATAATTCAGATGTTTACGTCTAACCCCAAAGCTAATTATCGTTTGTGCCATAAACATTGAGCATTCATATTTTTATTTTTTGTTCGTTTTGTTACATAATATTTAGGTACTTAATTCTTATAGAATTCAAAATTCAAAGGCAATCTCGACTGTAAAATGTTTTATTTGATTTCTATGCTCGCGGCAAAACCACGAGTTTCCAAATTCAAGAAATATTGTCGCACCATTTACTGATCCTTGTAAAAATAATTTCAAATTACAAATTAGCTTTTCTCACTAATGATATTCATCCTTAAAATACTTAACCTTGTTGCTGTTAATATAATGCCGAAATAAAGTACTTTATGTTCATTTCTTATTGATTATAGTACATGAAACCGAAATAACGCCATTAAGAGAGACAGCTAAAGTAATAGCATGTTTTTTTTTATCTCTGGCAAACGTATCAAATTTACCAAAATAAATATAATTTACTTAAAAGCTTTAGCTCCAAACAATAAAAAATAAATACATCGCGAACTTACAGCGGTCGTAGCGTAGTCTTATTCATAAATAGTATATACTTATATATTTCCCAAAAATCATATGCACAACCTGAGTTAGCACATAACAAAATCCTTTTAAGTTTGTTATGATTGACATAATGGTCTGGCGAATTTTATTCGCCAATACTGACAATATTTTTGTTGGGAGAATAACTGATATCATTACTAATTAGAAATATAAGCTAGTAGTAAAAGGCCTCGAGAACGTTAGTGCAATGTCCAGATTTATTTTAAAAAAAAACTCGATATTTTTAAAATCTTTGACAAGATTTTAGTACGAATTTATGGTCAGTGTGAGAATCTGCATTTCCATTCCGTATAATCCTGGCATGCCATGTCTACACTTGTCAAACTCCATAATTGATATAAACATAGTTATTTTAAATAAGTGTGAACTCCCCGTAGACATATTAGATTACAAGTCGCAATAAACGATAAAACAATGACAGTGACAACTTTAAGCGCCATGACACTTATTGTGACGTCACCAGCGACATTTTTGATTGAATTAATAACGAACTGACACTAAGCTATTTACATTTATTTAAGTGAACATTTTCTTGTTATTTTTCATTAAAGAGTAAATTGCTAAATCGTGCAGAGTCGTAGCGGAGTGACGCTAAAGAATAATGTACCTACTAACCGCTTAATTACCCGCTATCTGATACAGACTGTATGTATTACTAGGCTAGGATATGGTATTATGTTTTAAATAAATAATTTTTATGACAAGGAATCAGTATGGTTATTATAATACTGTAACACTTACAACTGTCTAGTCAATAGTTTCAAGTTTCATATAACAATTTTGATGCCCGTACGAAGGAATAAGTTCAGAAAATGGTCTAAGTCTTTCTGTTGGACCAAACGCGGTTTGATCCGGATCAAACTACATTACTGAATTCTTTATTCAGCTACTATAACCTGTTAAGTTCTGTAAATCCAATGGTAGAGATTGATTACCATTTTTCGGGATGCAGGTTGCGGTAGAAATATCTGTTCTGCAGTACAATGCCTTTGTTATTTTTAACCAGGTTTAGTCATTTGTTAAATAAATTTTGGTCGATAGTCCTCAAATAAAAATAAATTGAACACCTAATAGTTACAGCCGTATATCATAGTAGTATACCCAAATGAATAAGAGCTCTATCATCGAACAATTAATGAATAATCGAATAATCCCATTACCACAGTCACCGTACATTACTGCTGGTCAGCTCAAATATGTCTCCGTTTTAGCCAAAGCCGATTAAACACCACTAAATTAGGATTATTGCGCATGCGCTACCTGGATCTGTTTCCCTGCGGTCCGGTTTACGCTTATTAGGCATAGCTTAAGTTATCCTCGCGTGTAATCATTATGAGCTTCGAGAGAATAGCTTCAATGCCTACTTACGTTATTAATTATTAAGAACTAAATATAAAAAGATAGATAAAAGAAGATGCGGCAAGCTGAAGACAGGGCGCTATGGCGCTCTTTGGGGGAGGGCTATGTCCAGCAGTGGACTATTATAGCCTGATGATGATGATGAAATATAAAAAGAATAAAATAAAAGTAACCATGTGTCTATCTACGTGCCAAATTTTATGCAGATCCGTTCAACGGTTTAGGTGTAATCGCGTACCAAACGGTTTCAGGAATAAACATTGTCATAAATCTTACACCGATTTAAAAAATAATTTTCCGCTCTAGAATTAATACCTGTGTCGCGGGGCCTTACAAACATTCAAACAACGGACACAAAGCACACACAGACTCTGAACAACTATTTGTGGATCACAAATCCCCGTCCAACCCACAACATGCGGCGCAATTGCAGTGACGAGGCACTAAAACGACTACACCATCCGTGCAGTCAAAATATTTTTTATTAGTCACATATTAACCATTCCTACGAAATATTGTACCCTATCGGCCAAATATCGCAATGGTTAAAAGAGAACAATAAATAAATAAATAAAATATTAGCGACCCACCCCGTACTTTGCATAGAGAGTACAAAACCTTAACAAATTATATAACTAAACCTTCCTCTGCCTATTGGTGAAAACCGCATAAAAATCCGTTCAGTAGTTTTTGAGTTTATTGCGAACAGACGCGGCGGGAGACTTTGTTTAATAATATGTAGTGATATTATAATAAATCCAAGCGTTATTTTTCACAGAAGCCTCCACACCAATACCCCTCAATCACCTGCAAAATATACATACAAAGTACATAAACGAAATGGAGTGGAATTTTGTCGAATCTTCTGTTTTAGTTGATAATTATAATGAATCTTCGCAAACTGACCCAGTTTATTGCTGCGATACCCTTTATTTCTTTATTTATATAACAATGTTAACAATGTTATTATTTATTGTGAGCAGCTGTTTTAATTATTGCACAGCTGTTTGTATACGTCATCATACTGTTCAGTAACAAATGTACATAGCGTTGTTTGTCTTTCAATATATTTTCATGACTCCATTCGGGAATTATTTCTTTGAGTACCAAATAAGGGTAGCGGGAATTTTGAGTCAAATGATCTGTTCGTAGTATTGTTATATTTTATATGCCTCGATGATCCAGTGGCATTAGTTTGCAGTTATGTTTGCGTGCGATCGTGTGGTACGCGTTTGATTCCCAGGGTGGGGATAGTTTTACTGGATTTTCTGTTAGGATATTCTCGGCAGCACGGGATCTGCTTTGTCGGGTAGGCAAGAATAGGCTCGCTCACTAATACATATCTCACCACATTTTGCCAACTAATGTCCCACGTTATAGGGGACGAAGGGGACTTATTATCGTTTACCGGGCATAGACTACTGAGAATCTTGAGGAGAAAAGCCAATAACACTGCCCGATCCGCGAATAGAACCCTTGACCTCATGCACAGCAATCGTATATACTTCCGTTGCGAGACCCACACAGATATTGCATATTTTTTTCCTTTTATAAATTTACCCTTTAGCCCTCCTTCTTTATATAAACTGTAACTACGTCAAATCTTTACGCACAATATGCTCAAAAGAGTACAAGTCTCTACGTGTTACTATATAGATTTAATACAACCTCACATAATCTCTCTTTTAACGTGCCAACTTGTGCCTTAAAACCCTCACCTGCAGCTAGAATCCCGTTCATTCACGTGCAGCTCGTTAGTTCAGGTAAATCGACACTCACATTCATTAATAGCTGCGTTGTTTCAGCCCGCCATTGTGCCCACACGAACGCGAATTATCTGCTTTTGGAGCCCGCAATGGGATATTCGACAACCTATATACTCATACCAATGGTCGGTACTAACGCTATAGTATGCGTCCATGTAAAACGGTATTGTTCATGGTTTAGGAGGATGCTTTTGTGAGATGAACATTAGAATTTTTATTGATTTTTGTGTGGATTTGTTATGTGTACTTATAGATTGACTTATGAATGCTCAGTGTGTAGTGTGTGTGTGTTTTTTATAATTAGTAAAATCTAGGTACTTTTCTCAAAGATATAGGGTATAAGAAATATGAAGACTTTATCCGCCATACTGCTCAAATGCAGTTTCGTAGAGTTATCATTTTTCATAAATATTGAAACTTATCGGGTAGTACTTTAAGACTTGCCGTCACTGATGAGTGGAATATTTCTGTTTCAATATAGGTTCCTAGCTATCTAAGAACTCACGTTTGTTTCTTGGTACAAGCCAGATAGAAACTACCGCTCTCAGCATCTACTCACATTATTTGCTTCGGTAACATTTGTCACATACTTCTTACATGGGTTTAGTTTTAAAATAAACGAATGTATGCAAAAATAAGAACCTTTTTTTCGCCCCTTTAATAACGACAAATCAAATAACGAACTTGTAAAATTAATTTCAAAGTCATTGTTTAACATTTAATGTATATAGCAAAGTTTCTGGCTATAACACAAAAGATTAGCTCCTTGCCTACCGATTTTAAAGCCTTATACATTATATTAAAGTCCTTAAGGCATTTGGCCCACCGTCCGCGAAGAAGCGAGGAGCAAGTCGAGAAAAGATCTAGTAATGTGTTGGCGAGCTGCAAAAACGCTAGTGTATCTATAGTTAAGCGTACTTTGAGCGAGTATGCTAGGTGAGTATTCGCACCGCTCGCCTACTGCCTTCTCCCTTATACATATACACATACATATGCGTACTAGATTTTGCCCGCGCGACCGCTAGCGTAAATGTAGGTTATGACAACTTTCTTTCCCGCCGGAATAGTGGGTACTTTTTTCTGAATAAAAGGTACCCTATGTTCCCCTCTATACCGCTTACCTTTTTTAAGGTGATCGGTCAGGTAGTAAAGGCGTGAAAGCGTAATAGAAAAAATTAAAAACAGATTTAACCAACAAGCGACTGTTTGCAGGCGAGTGGTCTGACCGCCAAGCGATCCTCAGTGCGATAGATTTTCTTTGATAGCTGAATCTGCAAAAAAAGGAATTCTCGACGACAATTTAAATAGTCCACTAAAATATGTTTGTTTATAATTGCATAATTTTATATTTTTTGTAGGTTTTTCAAGTAAAGAAATAGTTTTTGTCAGTCGCCGTCAACGGGAGGACAAGTCCTAAAACTAACCGCGTGTAAATTTCAGACTAAATTCAACACCAAAAACTCTAAAACTTGATCAAGTGCTCAACTAACTCTTACTGTTAACTCGTCAAATTCAATCCCCGTTCAAATTTATATTTGACCACAATTAAGTTTGATTCTGTACTTCTCGAAGTTGTCAAAAGTTTGAGAGTTTATCTGCGATTAATAACCGAAGATAAGCGATCGACAAGATTTATAGCGGGGAGGAATAATTTATTGGTGGTTATTCTGGGCATCGTTTAAAGTAGACTGTGGGCATGCGATCTTATGAGTGGTATTGGGAACGAAGGATTCACGGGTCAGATATAAACAGTTGACATGTTGTATCTTATCTAGCAGCTTAAAACTGGTAATACAGCCCATTCATTAAATATTTATTAATTATTATATTATTATACAAGTTGTCTATAGCATGTGTAACTGTGACTCCTTAGACAAAAGCAAACCAAACGACGTAATTATTTACCTGGTTAGTAGTTTTATATTTTTAGCATTTTATCGGTAACCTCAAGATATATGATCACTTAAATCTGTAACCTACAACTTCTGGTAAATTCGCAAGAGTTACCAAGATGGTCAAATCTTTAATTTTGAGTACTATCATCTATCTACCATCAAACAGAATCTTCTTCAAATGTTATAGTGACACAATTCCCAAAAATATCGATACAATATAATTCTTACCCCTCTCTCGCTATACCAAACAGTGTTGTTACCCTTCCAAATCCGCCAGGGCCGACACAATTTCCTAAAAATATTTCTGCAATCCGAATATATTGTGTAGTAGCGTCCCGATCCATCCTTCATCAGAGTACGTCATGCGCACGGCGCGTAACTCCATTTTACCTGTAACGCGATAAATTGACATAAGCTGATTACATTACCTCACCATCCGTCCGTCGGATGGAAAGCTGCCTTGTGAACCGCGACTAGTAGTGTGCGGTTATACGTCGATGTTTTATGTTATAAATATATAGTTTGTATTTTCAGAAAAGTTCAATTTAAGCGCTTGCTATAAGGCTTGTGTTTCAGTATAGCCTAAACTGTTCTAAAAAGATTGATATACATAATATATACAAATGTAACCTAACATTTTATCTATATTTATAATTACTGTTTTAGGTGGCAATTAAATTCATATGCAATACACAATACATACAATTTGAATACAATAGATTTTTAAATTGTCAGTCTGAAACAGATACTCTGTGTCCAGGTTTTTCTATGAAGAAGTATTACAATGGTTATATATCTATGTTTCATGATCTATACTTTATGGACTTGACTATTTATGGCGCTTATACTTTTTTACTTTTTCGTAACTATATATTAAATTTTTGCTCAGCGTATCACTCTAATTCTTATACATAGTTAACTTATCAGTCATAGCCTTAACTTATCAGTTAGAACCGAGTTGAAAATACAAGTAGACGTGTCATAACATTACTATGTATTTTTAATATACATGATATTTATGATAATCTGGAATATTATATGGGTATTATTATATTTAATACTTAACCTGTCACAATGAAATTCTTTATATCTACTATCTATACATCTATACAAATAAATAAAATTGAAGTGTTTGTAATGTCAAAATAACAGCTTTTTATCTAATGCACATGAAAGTATATAAGGCACGAAAACATCTATTTTTAAAATTTTTGTCTGTCTGTCTGTCTGTTTGTTCCGGCTAATCTCCGAAACGGCTGAACCGATTTTGACGGGCCTTTCACTGGCAGATAGCTGATGTTATAAGGAGTAACTTAGGCTACATTGATTTTAGAAAAAAAATAGGGTTCCGCGGAGACAAACACTTTTTAGTTAAAATCTACGCGGACGAAGTCGCAGGTAACAGCTAGTATGTTTATAAACTTAAATACTCTAACCTTTCCTTTCACCTTTTATATACAATAATACAGTTCTTAATAGCATATCAAGAAAGCTGTGCTCTTTATATTGTGTTGTTTTCAAATATGTATACGGTAAATAATAGTAGATGGGTGATTTATTAGCACATAACCAAAGACTAATATCAATTTTTTTTTCAGGCGATACAATATGTCCGAGTGGCATGTTCAGATGTCCAGAGGGCAAGTGCATTCCTGCACTATGGGTGTGCAACTACCAGCGTGACTGCGACAAGGGCGAGGACGAGTTCCAGTCGTGTCGTGAGTAGCCCGCTTTATTTTATATGACGTGTACATTTATTTTCATGTTTAGTTTTAGTGAGATATGAAGAGTAATATAATGAATGTAGAAAGGATTCTTTTGCAATTTCCATCCACATAGTTTAGTTTTTGAATTGGTTGACACGACTAAAGTTCATTCAAACTAAAGCAAGTACATACACTTTACAACCAATCGAATAATGGTTTTGTGTTCCCACGGCAAATACGGTTTCTTGACTTCCTTAGGAAGCCGTGTACTATTACTAATGATTGACAACTTGGGTTGGCACACCAATCAATTCTTTTTTATAGAGTCGGCAACGCGTTAGTGATGCTTCTCTTTTTTGTGTGTGTGTGTGTGTGTGTGTGTGTGTGTGTTTGTGTGTTCACGTGTGCTAGTGTCCATGAACTATGACAACGTATTATCAGACCACTCCTTTATTTTTTTAGTTTTAAATTTAAGTCATTACTGGAATACATAGTTGTCTAGCAGTAAATTCTCGGAATAAACCTTCAAAAAGCTTGTTTCATAAGCTTTCAATATTTATTATCGCATTCCTAATAAAACAGGGTCGTATCTGAGTATTTTGGATCAAACAAATTTAAACTTTTTTTGCAATTACTTAACTCAAATGAAATATAAGAATTTATAGTCCAATAATTAGAATTCAAATTGCCTTACTTCAAAATTTCGAGATATGTCGCTGTTTTATTAAGTGTGCGATTATGTATGTAACCCAAAACACCTTTACCTAAACGTTTGTAGCCTAAAGTTCCTTTGCCCAAATACAAATAACACATCAAACTGGTATTATTTTCAAACAATCACTTTGAACATGTACAATCACAATAATTAATATTAATAGTAAATATATGTAAGGTTATTTTAGTGCCTATAGTACTCATAGATCTTATGTATACATAACACATTATGTAGACATTATCATGTCAAGGAATAGTGAACACGCTGAATGTGGTATGTAAACCATCATGCTCGTGCCACAAATCTGGACAGTTGACCATGATAGACAGATTTGAAGTAGGCAACCAAACTTTATGCGAAGAGTACATCTATCGTAAATAAAATGGAGTATATTTTTGAATAGTTAAACAGTTCCTAATAACGATCAGACGACGACAACGATCAGAACATAATATATAGGTTTTGTTTTAGATCCACGCCAACATAATGGGTATCCTTTTAGGGGTAGCAAGAGGTATACCTAGCTGCACTTTTTGACAGCTAAGTATTTATTTTGGACTTGTGTAACAAGAGGCAAATTAATTTAAGACAATGATGTAATGCGTTTTTAAGACATTGAAGTCTGACCTTATTCGTAATACCATATCCATTGGTTTTATATTATTCCATAGTATATACCTATGAAACAAATATCTAAATGTGGATCCAATACGATGACCTATCCACATTAACACATTTAAGAATAATACCGAGCATTTGGTCCAATGCTCTTCAAAACCTTAATTAAACCTTGAAACCTAGGGAATTTCTATTTACTCAGGAACATATCCTACAGAGAACATTATAGAGATAAAGACATTCACGTACTCGGAAATCCGTTTTTTCACCATCATAGTTTTACATCTACGGTCAAGTCTATGAACGTTTACTGGTCTTCATTTCCAGACTTCGTGTAGCTGTTTTTAATTTCCTTACAAAAAAAAATCAAGTCTCGCCGGCTATCGAACTTATATGCTCACAATCATCTAAGCACTTAAAGCAACGAGAAGTCTAGAACATTATAGTATATGTACGTCTACGTGGGACATAAATATAACTGACACAATGTAGGGGCAATGCATAGAGATGCATTGCACTAGTGAGTAGACCCCTGAAGACTAAAATCTCTGTGATCCAGAAATATTTGTACTGAGACTGGGTGTTCTTTGAGTCCGTTGATTAGATTTAGAAAGGTTCCCGCGTCAAAGGAATAGTGCGGGAGCTAGATATATAAAAAAAATTGTATATACAAATACTTTTAAAAGAATTGCTCGGACTGTATTGTCACATAAGCTAAGAGTATGCCTTGAAATTAATATATTCATAGACATTCTCTATAGAAAGTATCAACTTTAATGCAATCGTAGGTTTTGCCTAGTACCTGATTACAATCACTTAGAGAGGTCCATCCTCACGATCCGGTATTTAACTTCACGTACCCCACAGCTCGATCATGCGTGACCCTCATTCACTCACGTATTCTCACTGAGCCACTGGTACCAATAGCGAGTGGAAAGTGCCACGATGGGTGTAGTTATTAAACCTTTAGCTGTCTTAAAAGTTAAAGAGAATATCAAAGTCAAAGTCAAAAATCATTTATTCATTTAGGTCACAAAGTAACACTTATGAACGTCAAAGTATATAGGTTAGTGAGTTTACTAAGTTACTGAAGCTACATTTAGGTTAGTTGCTATCCTTTGGGCTTCCTTGTCTTGAAAAACGCAGTTTCATTGCACCGATGAGCTCTGCACCAATGCGGCGAATGACACCCACCTTCCCCCTCCCCGTTAAGCTGTGTAGCTTGGCAAGGATATTTGTATGTTGTACTAATATACTTACCAATGAATAACTGAATTAAAAAAAAAATGTTTTCATAATCGCTTCTTTCTATATTTTCATAATCGTTTACTAACCTTATTTAGCGACCTTGTGCAAAAGAATCTGCCACTGATTAAGCAACAGAGCTGCCTTTTAAAGTTACTAAGCAAAATCCAATAAGCAGTTTGATGTAGTCCTGGGAATCAAACACGTAACCTAAACGTATACCACTGGAAAAACATGGCCGTCAAACCTATAGTGATATTACAAAACAATATTAAAACTTCGAAGACTAAAATGGCCGTCAATTTTAACCAATATTACATGCATGATTAATCTATTCCAAAGTCAGTGCCGTAGTTTAATAAAATTCCTGAGCTCAAAGGTTTGTGTTCAGGCTCCTACAGTGCAGTGCACCTTTAGATGCACCTTTTAGGGTGATATAGGGTAGGGGTAGTGCGATGCATCCGCTTCCGGCTTTTTATTACTGCCTAACATAGATGATGAAGAGAGGATCAAACTAGAATAAAAATAGTGTGTTGGGAATCGGGTTAATATTGTATTGCGTGCAAATATTTATTACAAAGTAAGTAGTTGATATTGGTTTATACGCGGTTATCCATTGTTATGTAAAATAATATATTTTAGTATATACCTAAACCAATATTCCAATATGCGGTACTTTTTAGTGTCTGTCTGCCGGTGTGTTGTTCATTTGCCTGTTACATATTTCAATTCACAGAACAATTTTCTAAGTGATATTGTGTTCATTTTTTAATGGTTTTAAAAGCTCTCGATATAGGTTTTATACTTTAGCGGGCGTACTTTCAAAATAAAGGTATAATAAATAGCGGTACAGGTCTCTCTTCACAATGAAAGCAATTTTGACACGGTGTTCTAATTCAACTTAGCATTTTTCGTTACTGTTTAAACGAGAAATAAAATTAATTAACCTCTTGGTCAACGCTCCAAGCGTTGACCAAGAGGTTAATTAATTTTATTTCTCTCTGATAAGTTAAAACGTAATTTCGAAAAATCAAAGTACCTGGTATTGGCTGTATAGGATCTTTATTGTTCTCTCTCAAACTAAATGCAACAAATGTAACTGATCACACAAAAGCCACGTATGTATTTACAGCTTTCGACACTAATTGAAACGTTAGAGTTGAATACAACACGATTGAATAGTCAACAACATTATATTTTGACCGCGGCGACAATGGCACACGTACCCGGACAACACAAGCCCTCTGTTGAATTATGCACGCGCAATGCTATTCGGTACATGGCGCATTTGAAATTAAAGCGCTTTATAGAATGCTATATTAGTGATTTGGTCAATAATTTGCTATACAACGTTTATTAATAAGTTATGGTCATGTTTATCCTGTCAGCTTAATCATGTAGTGATATAATGATAAAAGCATTGTGTTTGGACGCCAGCGTCCGTACGCCGCTGGATAAATTAAGGAGCTTATAGTGACTATGAATAAGATAAGCCCCAGTAAGCAACAGAAAATTTAGATATTCCCAGAAAAGCCCTTTACAATTTTAAATATGAAGTCCCATTTGACATATGATCGTTAACATGTCAATTGTTGGAATAACAGACATAGTTGAAAACTGTTGTCTGGCTGCCGATATGCCACTACGGCTTAATAGGTTAAATAGCAATAGAAGAAGGAGCATTTCAATCTGTTAGCTTTTTACACACCTACACTTTGCCACTTATTGTTTAACTTTCCACGTAATAACGGGCTAGCCTATTGTAGTCCAGGAAGAAATTTTTGACAGGTAACTTAAAAACACTTTAGCCAACCCGTGAAATGAATCCGAGACCACATGCACAGCAGTAGAATTCATAATCGCTATGACACCAAGGCGGTCAATATATTTACATAATGTAGAATATAAATTTATTACCCAAAAACTAGAGGATACTGCTGGAATATTAAGGTTTTGCAAAAATAATTCTATTCATAATTAAAAAAATATTTTGATTGTCTAGTTTTATAAGGTACTAGCTGACCCAACAGATGTTGTCCTGTCTTAGACAAACTGACAAACTCGAGAAGTTAAAAGTTTAAGAACCTTCTAGAAAGTGCTAGAAAACAGAAAATGAATGAAATCGGTAAAGTCGTTCTCAATTTATGGCGTGACGAAGGGAAACACGGAATCATTTTTATATATGACTTGCTATCAGTACCATTTGATGTTTAATTTTTATGGGATAAGTATGCTCATATTTTCCATTATAATGACTATTTGCGCAACTCATTATAATTAGATCGGGATCATGCTAGTCAGCTGATTATGAATACTGCATAGGTAGGATTACAGTGCACTGAAACAGCGCTGTGACCGGTGACAGTTAAATTTTAATCTACTTATTCATCAAGCAGCTTTATGCTTCAATATAATAAACATATCTACGCGACGGGTAGGCAGAGTTGTAATGAACTCATAAGTCGTCGTTAGTAGCTACTTAAGTGGTACAAGTACTGGTCATGATATAGGGATTTTCTAGAAAATAAAATATTATTAAGTCTTAAAGACTTATAAGTGTTTTATAATAATAATAATAATAATGAATATTTATTGCAGACCAGGGTCCATAAAGTGTTAGTAACAGACAAAATACTTAACCTAGTGTTAGTAACATATCAATTTTACACATAATATTATGAGACAGGCCCGGTTTCTGAACACTGTCTACGTCGTGTGTAGTCGTATCCAGCGTCCCAAAGTCGGACTGTCCCACCGATCACACAATGTGCCATTGATTTTATACATCTAAAAGAAGCCTACATTGTAATTATTGAACACAATATTTTACTTTCCTAAATCTTTTATTTCATTTCAAATGGCAGGCAAAATGCGTAATAGTATTATGGAAATATCGTACAAATTTTTGAGAGTAGATAATGTCAGATACAATTTTGATTACTATAATTAGTTTGTCTTTTGTCGGACAGTATAACACGCATATACAAAACACACATTTAATTTTCACTTACCCATGTCACATTTTTAAATCTTGTTATACTAGAGGTCCATCGGCTAAGGGTTGGCGCCCACTCAATTCACGCATAACGATCGTGATGCTTACAGATACAGTATTAATTTTACGTATAGCGACATAGGTTCGTAAAGAAAATTTGATGCGGTGAAAGCGCATGTTTTGCTTTCTCACTAAATACCATAAGCTTTACACTTAACACATCTCTATACATAATTGGTGAGAGATTGAAACGGACATGTGAATCAAACACGTCGCTAGAGCTACAAGCAATAATCACGCTGTGAATAATTCACGTGACACGCTGCCTGGTATTAATTCACGTCACGATCACTTGCGTGCATAGACGTGATCGCGACTGGTGCTAGCGCTAGTGCTATTTGGAATTTGCTTTAAGCAAACATTGTGCGTTGTATAAATTGGAAATTATTATTCTTTTCCCTGCGCTTTAATTTAAACTATGGCCCTTATACTCATAGTCATGTTTAGTTAGGCACACGTAGTTCATATTTTTCAGTTAAGGGCTATGGCTTACCTTTGACTCAGCAATAATCGTTGCTCAATCCTGCATTGCCAGGCCGCAATGGCAGATGTTTGGTGTACAGTGGGATCATGCGCGGGTAACTTGAAGCTTTCTATATGATTTGTCACCACAGCGGCACAGTAGGTACGATTGTGGGTATTGCAAGGGGTGTCGCCATGGGTATAATCAGTATTTTAAAGATGATCAGATGCGAGTCAAGAGCGTCCAGCATTGGTATTTTTTCATGCATAGGCAACCAACGTACAGCTTGCGATATGTATACGACATCTGTGCTGCTAAGCACCTGACTAATATTTGAAGTCTCTTCATTTATTTAAAGTTATCTCTATCTCTGGACACAGCATTTTCGATGCTGGTCAGTAATGAACAGGTTTGGTGTAACAATATTCGTTGCGAGGATAAGTAAGCGATCATGGTACGCTACAGTATAATGGGCTGACACCTTTAGAACAGAGACCAGTCCAATGGGTAGTTACCTAGTAATACGAATTGAGCTAAATGGATTAAGAAAATATTATTAATTTTATTTATTGAAATGGTATGATAAATAGTAGGTAAGTACTCATAGGATTTATCCTTGCTGTTGTTAACAGCAAAGAATTGACTTAACAAATTTCATGCAGCCTAATAAGCTATAATAGTTCCATCGGCGCTCACACTTGCGTGCGGTCGAGAGGATTTGGTATACTTTACATAAAACACAGTATAATTACAAAAAATCTTTGATCAGCACATCTATCGAACCGGTGATATAAAAAAGCGATGTGCTCTCAGAACTCGAAATTGCGCTATCCCTGCAATCATAAAACATTGTGTATACTCAGGAGAGCAATACAGTACAATCCTTCGTGTGTATCCTATCACAAACATTTATAACGAGGAAAGCTACATTTTTCAAATACGTTTTGCAAGCGTTTCTCAAATGTGACGCGTTAAGTTCAACATTAGCTTTTTGTTGTATGTTTATAATATCAAGCCTAAATATAAATAGTCCCTGCTGGGCACGAGTCTCTTCTCAGTGTTTTGTTATATACTAGAAATAATGTATATCAAACTATTGAAAATAAATACGTTTGTAATAGTAGTATTTGCCAAGCGAAGCTTAATAAAGGTAGGTACACATCGAAATCAGGCAATTCAATAATTAACATAATCATATTGATTGCTTCGTTAGCACAGCGGTAGTAAAGACGACTGTCCTGTGTGCTGTCTCGTGTTCGATTCCTGGGTCGGGTAAAGGTTTATTGGGATTTTCTGTCAAGAAACTTTTAGTAGCAAACGACAGTTTTGGGTCCTCATACCTCTGCCAAACGATCAAGGCATGGAATTCTCTGCAAGGCACGTGTTTCCTTCTTCCTTCAATCTTGGGTCCTTTAACCAGGGCGTGAAAAAGCACCTTCTCAGGCCGTCAAAGTAGAGACCTCAATATCGCTTCAGCTGCTATAAGGACAGTGTGGAGGCCACTGCTCTTAGATCACATGACTCCAGTGCTTAAAATTAGGCGGAGTGCAGTAATTTTGACTAGCAACATAAAAAATGTATACATATGTCCCTATGTATACCTATAGACAAACCTATAGCCGTATGTGATCGTCTATAGGATATGTATATTGATAGCGCCAGCATATTACAATGAGTAACGTTGGACGCATAGATGTTATTCGCACCGTTATTGCTAAACTGTTATAAGTTATGACACATGGGGGAATGAAGCTATAGGCTATCTGAACCTAAATACAACAAAGTAGTTTAGTTTGACGTTATAGACAAAAAGAGTAGATACTGCGTTGTGCTTAGAAGAGCAAGAGATACGATTTATGGCAACTTTGCTTTCCCATCATTTTTACCATCATTATAAGGGGAGAATGCGTTAAAAAACGTGGTACTGGAGTTGGCAACAGCGTCGTTTTAAAATATTCTAGAGGTGACTCGAGTCACGACCGCCGGCATGTGCCCCTAGCCAGGGACAGGAAGAAATTTTAAAGTCATCCAATTCAAGATACAAGACAAAAAAGAAACCCAGCTCGAAACTCTCTGACACGTTTAGCAATGTTATCGTCTGTCAGCACACTAATAGCCAAGCTATTTTACAGCTACATGCTATTAAATACAGCCATAGTTTCCAGTGCGACAGCAACCCAAAACGTTGGTCATCTATTGCACTAACGATATTGTCGGACGTGAAACTGCGCCGGAGAGAGATGTGTTTGTGCCAGCCGACGACCATGCTCAACACACAAGTAAAAAGAACAAAACGTTTAACTAGTCACATGTGCTGATTTTTTGTACCAAATTATGATATGAAAGATGGAACATTTTTTAGTTTTTACCTTGATAAAACTATGATAAGATGTTTAGGATCTGGATACAAAGAAGTAGTTGCTCAAAAATGCAACATTCCAACTAAAGCACTTTCAGTTCGATTGCACGGTTGGCGTAGTGATTTAAAATGATCACTGCCACTGCGCCGAGTATAATTTGTTCTTGTGGGTTCGATTCACAAATATTTGTTCCGAGTCTGCATGTTCTTTGTATGAATATTTAAAAAAATAGGAGAATTATAAAAATAATCATTTTACCAAATAACATTGCTAAATAGCCATGTTTTTGATGATGGATAGGATTTTCAAAAAGGGATTGCAAGTATATGTTCTTATTATGGCAGCGTGTAATACTTATTTTTATATAAAATTAGTTTTCATTTTTCGTGGTAGAAAGCTTTCATAAGCGATCGAAAAACTTGTAGATCTGTTGCTTCTTTGCAACATGAAATATGGACAAATCAACAAACATATATGTTTTGTATATATCTGTATTGGCAAACAAGCATACTACCTGCCCGAAAGTAAGCAATTACCGTAGCCTATAATCGCTTGCAGTACCACAACTATCATTGCGCGTTGCAGACCTGGAAAAAAGCTCTTACAGAATGAAAGAGAGGAATCTCCAGAACTCTTCCTTACCATACGAAACAGCGGCAGTTACTAATTTTAGGACGGCTTCCTGTAAAAAGCTCTTATAGAATGAAAGAAAGGAATCTCCAGAACTCTTCCTTACCATACGAAACAGCGGCAGTTACTAATTTTAGGACGGCTTCCTGTAAAAAGCTCTTACAGAATGAAAGAAAGGAATCTCCAGAACTCTTCCTTACCATACGAAACAGCGGCCGTTACTAATTTTAGGACGGCTTCCTATAAAAAGCTCTTACAGAATGAAAGAAAGGAATCTCCAGAACTCTTCCTTATCATACGAAACAGCGGCAGTTACTAATTTTAGGACGGCTTCCTGTAAAAGAGTGACGTCCCCAGATGAGCCAGCTCATACTGCCACCAAATAAAGGCAACAATGGACTTAACAATTAATTTAAAGGCAGTATCAGTTTTAGAGAAGCAAGCAAGAGGGCATATACAATACTAATAAATGTCTTAAAGTTGAAATTAAACTACTTTACACGGGTCTTACCGCGTTGTTCGTTTGAAAAACATTACTTTTACATCATTTTGAATCTATCCAAAATAATAAAAATAGTGGTTTTAAATAAAAATAAAATAGATAAAATCTGTATAAAGTAGTTTAATTTCAATGTATAAAATTCGCGTAAACGTAAGACAATATTACCTACATATGTTTTAAAGTTACCCAGACGTTAGCTTTTATTCCTCTCAAAATATAAACAATACGCTTGCATTGTCGCAGAAATCGACTGAGTGTGAATCCGTAATCCCGATGCACTGCAGATCACGAGTAAGTGGCCGGCATTTGGCATGCCAAGACGTGGCTCACGGCCAGCCTGATCCCTATCGCGAACAATTTAAAATAAATCACATATTTACGGCTATTTAGATAAGTATTTATTTATGAGTACATTTGGAACGAAACGCCAAAGGTATAAAACTGGTATAAAAGTATACCTACAAGGATTTGGATAAGGAATAAAAGAGGATGAGTTTGGTGCAATGCGAAGTTTTTAAAATCACGAATGTATGTTTTACTAACTTAGTTCATTGATAATTATGCACAATTTTTAATCATTGTTTGGACATAAAATAATATAACATAGCATCAAATTTTTTTTTATGTATGATTGAAATTGTAGATATGAATATGAATTGGAAAAAAATAGGTGAAGGTATATTACACCCGTAATTTGCCAGCTATGTTGTAGGTAAAAAACTGCGACTATAAAAATCAATGGTTCATCTGCATAAATATACCGAAATTAAAATAACAAGTAATATGTTAAATAAAACTATTATGGTTAATAGAACCAAAGATATAATATTATAACTAGATTTTCGCTCGTGTTAATTTATTTTCGTCAATATTATTTTTTCTGGATGAGACGTTCCCTATGTCCGATTTTGTACCCATGACAACGTGTATGTAAAATTGTATGATAATAGACAAACAAATAAATATTTGTAAAGTTGTAAGTACCTACCTTCTGGACAAAGGTCAGGTTAAGAGCTCCTTGAACCGACGGGCGTGTATGAGGAATGTCATGAAAGTGAATGAAGCCAGAGAAGTATGTCAGGATCGTAGCAAATGGAAATCCGTAGTCTCTGCCTACCCCTCTGGGAAACTGGCGTGAATCTATGTATGTATGTATGTAAGTACCTAATTTCAAGTTTATGTTATCAAAAAATATTTCTTATCTAAAACAATGTTATATTGTTTTCCAGTAAAAACAATACAAGAATTGTTTTGTTAACAATAGTTTATTGTTTTCCTGTCAATACAAAAAAATAACAACGTCCTTCTGCATCATACAAAAAATAATTATAAAAGGATGAACATTTTTAAGCAATTATCTCCTACGAGTCTGTGCGGTACAACGAAGGTGATAATTGGCATCGATGTTGCGTCCAGGAATTGCGTCGCAATAAACGTACGCCGATAATTGTCGCGGCGCAATCAATCACCGTCATAAAGCGAACGCACTCAACAGAAATAATTATCGCGCGACACATAAAGATGGCTACGGACAGCCGACAAAAGACAAACATACAACATTTTTGCGACAGAGTTTTAATTGCGACAAAACGCGTTGAGTAATAATTGACTTACAATGAAATATATTTTACTCATATTCACATTGTTTTCACTGTCCCAGTGGAGGTTATGTGTAGATAGATAAAAGCTCAAGTGATTGTTTTTCATGGTATATATATATATTCGGTTAAGTTCATTGGTATTCGTCGACTTTTTAATGGCTAGTGGCCTCGTTTAGTTACGAAACTATCACCAAACAGTATAATAAAATGATTTAAGAGTATACATGCTCTTATTTAATTTACACAGATATACATTTTCGGCTTGTAATAGAAATCATCGGAAGCAGAGCTTAAACTGTCTAGACATCAACATTGAATTATTTTAAACAGGCATGACAGAAGTTTAATATCTCATTTTAAACTACCTGATAGATTTATTATGATTATGATATTTATGGTTATAGTAAATATATTATATCAGCCCTGTATTAAACTGTCCCACTGCTGGGCACGGGTCTCTTCAGAACATGAAAAGGGTTAGGTGTTGATGGTTGTATACTCCTAATTTGCTAATTGGTCATTTCAACTGTTAGAAGTAGCTAAATGTCAATGAAATAGGTGGGCGTGGAAAATAACATTTCGAATTGCAAATATACAAATCAAACCTATCAGAGTAATCCCTGATAATAACGACGTCTTCAGTCGTCATTACGACATAACGCAAAACAAAAAACTCGACCAGCGACAAGCCGCGAGTGAACAGTAAGTTTTACGCCAGACTCGCAACTGAATAATGGGTGCAATTTTTGCGTCTACCTCTAGATTTCCCGCCGGATGCGAACTGACTGCCAGTCAGCAAAACTAGCTCACTACTGCACACGTGTGATATTATGGGATGAGCAAAAAAGTGTAAGAGAACCGAGTTGACGAGCTCGTGTTGATGATATTACCATATGTAGGGGATGTTGTGGATTTGTATGGATATACCTTTCATTTTTTCTATATGTAGTTGATTACCATGTAATCGTTACATGGACTTATGTCCGTATTTCCTCGAAGGGATAGGCAGTAGGGTATGACACTCATATTTCACTATCTACTTGTTTAGGTCCTACGTAATTGTCGGAGATCTTTTTGGCGTTTATTGGGCACTTTACGAGATTCTGTACTGCTACCGAGAATTACCTAGCAGAAAAGCACAATAATACTTTAGAATTAAACAGAAATCCCGCAGACGCCTGCAAATTTTCTTTACAGATGACTTCACTTAAAACATTTTGCCAAATGTCATTAATAGTACACTTATTATACGCACAATACAATCTTGTCTTAATAATATAACTTTTTTACCAAGTATTTTGCATCATAAAGAGCTCTTAATTTCTTATCATACAATTTTTACGCTCACTAACTATATAAACTTTACACAATCGTAACTGTAACTTAGGAACAAAAAGAACATTTCGTTTACGAGAAGTGCTACGCCGCTGCATAAACAAGAGAGACGCGATATAAAGAACGGCTGCGTGGCGCTGTCGTAACCGCGTAGCAAGTATCGTAGCATACTGTTATTGCATTACAGTTTGATAATCCTATTAAGGACATGACATTTGACATTTTATATATCTATACTAATATTATAAAGCTGAAGGGTTTGTTTGCTTCTTTGTTTGTTTGTTCGAACGCGCTAATCTCAGGAGCTACTGATTCGAATTGAAAAAAAAAAAGATATTTCTTTTTGTTGGATAGTTTATTTATCGAGGAAGGTTATAGGCTATATAACATCACGCTACGACCCACGGGGGCGGCGCAGTAATCATAAACGCGAGTGAAACCGCGGGCACATCTAGTAATATCATATACTCATAGTTTATATCATACATACACAGTTTTATGTCTATAATCCCAAAAGAGTAAAAACATGTGTACTACACCCAAATTTAGCCTGATCTCTCTCCGGTCGTGTTGGTTTACCGTCCCATCGGATCATGAGAGTTAGGGAACAGAGAGTGCACTTGTGTTTGTGCAGACACTTTGCACTATTGTCGCCTGCGCAGATGGCCATTCTCCTTTAAGATTGGCCGCATTGACCGAAATTCGATATGGAGAACATTATTATTAATTGCTCTAGCCTATTGACATTATCCTGGCACAAGTTCAGATTCAGGGCTAGTACTGAGAATTTCAAGACAGAAAAAGCCCAATAACAAAGAACCTGAGTCTTCATGCACTGCAGTCGTGTTCCCTGCCACTGTGGCGATAGGAATTATTGTGGTCAATCTCTATCACCGCATACTCTCAAATAGTGTTATATTCTTTACTAGTTTTCACCCGCGGCTTCGTTCGCGTAAATGTAGGTTAGGTTCGCAACAGTTATTTTTTCTGGATGAAAGGTACTCTATGTACCCCTAACAACGTGTATGCAAAATTTCATGTTGTTCGGTTGAGTAGTTAAGGCGTGAAAGCGTAACAAACAAACAAACTCATTTTCGCATTTATAATATTAGTTAGGATTAGGATTCCTGTGGTTAGTATTAGTATCAGCTATATGCAATCTAAATATATCTCATTGAACATACGGTATTTTTAAGTCTATATGTAAATAAAAATACAGTTTTATCAAATCTCAGATCTATATTATTATAAAGCTTTGAAATTATACATAGAATACTGTTATATATTGCACTGAGCGTACGACGCGGACGCCTGTGCGAATGACGCGCGTACGGGTCGATCTTTAGACAAATAAATTAGATGCAAGTGACTCGCGTTTGACTGCATGTGCGTTTTCCTGCTTCACGTAAATACTTAACAAATACTAAACAAATGGATAAATCCAAAGAGATACTAATAAAATATTACAGTGAATATGTAATAGTTCGGTGAGCTGGCCAACAAAATTCTAATTCCATTCGTACTACATAGCTCATCAGCTATGTAGTACGAATGGAATTAGAATTTTGTTGGCCAGCTCACCTACCTACGCGATCGTTTAATCTCGTGAAACTGTATTGTTACTGCGGTTAACATCACATGTGGACATGTGGGCAAATTACATTTCATCGTATGAACCCTGCAGAACATGAGATTGTTTTTCTTTTTTTTAAAAAGCAACAACTCATGCGTTAGAAATAATTTTGTATCGCGGAGACTGAAACAGTTGACATAATAAACACCCAGACTCGAAATAGCCCTTTGTTGATCACGCAAAAGTTTGTCCTGTGTTGGATTCGAGCCCTGAGTACGGTGTCAGTGTAGTGACAATGTCGAGTCGACCACTTCAACCAAAATGTTGTGCCTTTAAATCCCACAGGGAATAATTATTTGTGCGATCCACATACGATTTTTCTTAATCTGGGTGTATTCGTGTCCGTTAATTGTATTTTCATAAAGGCTTTTACTACAGGGGATTAGCACCTGTGGCTAGTACACTAATGCAGGAGATGCCTTTAATAAAAAAATATAAGTAAAATAATCTTCACTGTTAACATTCCAAGTTTAAATTTTCAGCACCTACCGTATATGATAACCAAAAATATACATACATACACTAACAACTTTTTTCTAAGCGGTCAGAAAAAGACTACAGATTTCCACTTGCTATGCATTATATTCTTCATGCATAGTAGCCGGCTTACCAAAAAAAAACTGGAATGTAGACCTACCAAAACTTTTACTTTCTATCTATTTTTTTATTTGTAAGGATAAGACTAGCATAATACTCATTCTGTTTCTTTCAGCCAGCTACATATTACGGTTAAAAATTCTTAAAAGTAGGATAGACAGGCAACCGGTATAAGCTTCTAATAGGGTCCTACCCTATTAGTACAGACCTGGAAAACGAATAAATATTAAAGATTTATTTATTTGTAAAGTTTAGCAGCGATAGTCTAGTGGGAGACTGTTGGACTGCCACCCAGAGGTCTTAAGATCGATGCCAAGGCTTCTGATATTTCAAAGTTATGTACGTATTAAATCCTTACTAATATTATAAATTCGAAAGTATCTATCTGTCTGTCTGTCTGTTACCTTTTCACGGCTAAACCACTCAACCGATTTAGATGAAATTTGGTACAGATATAGTTTAAGACCTGGGGAAGGACATAGGCTACTTTTTATTGATGTAGGTACCACGCGAGCGGAGCCGCGCGCAAAAGCTAGTAGTTAATAATCGTCCTCTTTAGGCAGCCTGTCCATTGAAGCAGAGCGAGGCTGCGGAGCGGAGAAACGGAGAAATATTAACCAATAGGATTGCATAAAATCTCCGCTCCGCTCCAAAATGCAATCCCATTGGTTAATATTTCTCCGTTTCTTCGCTCCGCAGCCTCGCTCTGTTTCAATGGACAGGCAGCCTTAGCGGTGAAAGAAAACATCGTGAATAAGCCTATCTAAGAGTTTGTCATAATGTTCTCGAAGATATGTGAAGCCTGCTAACCCGCTTAGGCCAGAATGGTAGACTATGGCCTAACCCTTCTCATATGAGAATGAGAGGAGGTACGTAACTATATAAAAGCTGGGACTTTCATTTCAACATTATTATATAGTTTAGCAGCAGTATAAAGTGTATTGACCCGTGTCATTGTGTAGCGAGTTGATTACTTTCGTGCTAGTATTAGCCTTAATATTGTGAGCTGAGGCTTAGTGCCGTCATTGTGCCGTATGACGTAGCAGCGCCGGCGCGTGCATATCCTGTGATCAACTATTCTCTTGTAATAATTTGATTATATTCCCCAAATTATTCGCTACTGTGTTATAAATTCTGACCGGAGACAACATAAATGTAACGTTAAGTATTATGAAGTTTTTTTTAGCTAGCCTTTGCTCGCAACTATGTTGCCGTAACCTCCAAATAAACAAAATTTATATTTTATACGGATGGCATATTGGATTAATTGGTCGCCTCGCCACTTATGGCTGTGGCTCGCCGAGTGTTGTGAGTTCTAGACCCAAACGACAAAAAAAGTGATCTACAAATAGTTATACTGAGTGTGGGCGTTCTTTGTGTTCGTTGTTTGGTTGTTTGTCACGTACCTACCCCGCGACACAGGAATTATGTTTAGTACGGAAAATGTCTTTTTATAAATAATTAAGGAATAAAATTAAAAGTTATTGTTTTGAATTTAGAAACTTAAATAGCAGATCTAAATTAATTTCAAAAATACATGTCGAAATACACAGCTAATTTATAACGACGAGATTATTATGAAGGCCAACTAATATATCTTAAAAAGCTAGCCTGATTGAGACCTTTGAGGTGGCTATATAGATTTAAAGCCACCACAAAGGTTTTAATCAGGCTTTAAATCTTAGTACGCCATAGGTTCACACTATACCAGGCGTTTTTAAATAAACTAATGAAACTTAGATGTAATTCAGTTCAGATGTAACAATTTTCAAGCTTATTAGACAGCTAATCCTGGATTCATTAAGATAAACATTAAATAACTCCATTGACAGCTTAATTGAATTAACCAGAATGATCAATCAATTTCAAATTAAATTAATTGCTCACAAAATTGTATACTGACAAATACGAACGAAGGTATCTTTACTTAATATTATTAATGCGAATTTGAGTCTGTTTATTACGCTTCCACGCCGTAACTACTAGACCAATCATCATGAAATTTCGCATACACGTTGTCAGGGGAACAGAAAGCGACATAGGGCTCAGCTTTCATCCAGGAAAAGTACTTCTGCTAACCTAACCTTCATTTACGTGAACGAAGTCGCGGGCAAAATATAATGTATACAGAATGTCCCAGAAGTCGACATTAAGGCGGAAACAGGTAACAGGCTAAGTTCTTATAGCTATCATCTATTATTATCAATAATGCTTCTTTAAGCTCTCGATTTTTTTCGATTATTCGAGATTACATAACAAAAAAAAATCATAAAGTAAATATCTGTAGTAACAGCAGTGAAAAGACCGTCAAAGGATGTAGATTTTCTTGATCTTTTTTAAAATGATGTGAAAATTTAATTTTAATATACGTAACTGAGATATTTTTATATTTTTCTGATAACTATTTTAACTTAGCCTTTTACATGATTCCGGTTGGACGTCGACTTCTGGGACAACCTGTATAAAAATCTCACGTCAGGGTATCCTCCAAAACAGCTCCACCGATTTTTATGAAATTTTTATTTATATTTGGTAGGTAGGAGAATAGGTCGTAAAGTATATGTCATACCGCTGGGTGATCAGGGTGTCCCTATCAAATGAATTTATATGACAAAACAACGTTTGCCGGCTCAGCTAAAAGTTATATAGAAATTCATTTAGATCCCAACATTTTCAATTTTCAATCTTAACTATCTGAGCAGTCGCGCATGAATTCGATTTGCACCTCGGCTCAATTATAAGCGGGTTACATACTCGGTGGGACGTTGGCGGCCGGGCGCCTCGAGTGCTCTTGCCTCGCCTCATCTCGCTTCGCTTCGCCTCGCTGATTGATGGCGGGCGCTGATTGCGACTCGTACCTTCTTTGTACTAATGACCGAATTGATTTTGTGATTGTGATTGTTACCTTTGTCGGTTTTAAGAACGTCGATCGTTTGAAAGTTGGTATTCAATTCGAATACGTGATGAGACTTAGCTTTATCTTGGGAAGTCATCATACATTTCTCAAATGCAGTTGTATTAAGAAGTAATAATAACAATCTAATGTTATCGTTCATACATACTCCTGTGCCTATATCCCAAAAAGAATAGGCAGACGTGTTTCAAAGCGAGTTTTTACCAGTAATGCTTTTAGGTCCCACCAAATAAGGGTAGAGTCTATTGCCGTCTGCCGAGCACAGTTTTAGAGTACATGCTGCAACTGATAATTGCTTGACAAGAAAACCTAATGAACACTTTCCCCGATTCGTGTATCGCAGAACCTTAATGCCAATGTATTAAACATTTGATTAATAATCTAGTTATCATTTTATGACTAACTAGCTGTTACCTGCGACTTCGTCCGCGTAGATTTTAACTAAAAAATGTTTATCTCCGCGGAACCCTATTTTTTTTCTAAAATAAAAGTAGCCTATATTACTCCTTATAATATCAGCCAGTGAAAGTCCCGTCAAAATCGGTTCAGCCGTTTCGGAGATTACCCGAAACAGACAGACAAACAGATAAAATTTATAAAAATAGATGTTTTCGTATAGGTAGGTACATTATATACTTTCATATGCATTAGATAAAAAGCTGTTATTTTGACATTACAAACAGACACTTCAATTTTATTTATTTGTATAGATTATTTACAAAAGTTAATAATAATATTACAATAACAAAAATAATACTAAGTTATCTCTGTCTCTAGTTATCTCAAAATATCACGTGTATCAATATCATAATATTATGGTTTGGTCAAATGTTTGCAACTAATGATTCAATATTGTATGGTTGCAAATAAAATCCTAATTTCCAGCCAATAAATAGGTATTAAAAGTATGTAGTGGAACATTCATACTGGCAACACAGTATAAAAAGGATATATTATGTACTAGCTTTTGCGTGCGGCTCCGCCCGCGTGGTACCTACATCAATAAAAAGTAGCCTATGTCCTTTCCAAGGTTTTAAACTATATCTGTACCAAATTTCATCTAAATCGGTTTAGTGGTTTAGCCGTGAAAAGGTAACAGACAGATAAACAGACAGAGTTACTTTCGAATTTATAATATTAGTAAGGAAGTAAGGATAAGGATAAAGCGGGTCCTTCAGCGGTTGACTCATTTGTAATCTCGGCAGTAAAGATGTGCAGATATAGTAAACAGTATATATATATATATATATATATATATATATATATATATATATTTGTGTAAGAGTGATTTTATTGTATGTCATAAAGAGATAATAAAGTAAAATACAGTTTACAAATCGGACTGTAATTAATATTGCCTTACGTTTACGCGAATGTTGTGCATTGAAATTAAATCCTAACTAATATTATAAATGCGAATGTGAGTTTGTTTGTTACGCTTTCACGCCTTAAACACTCAACCGATCATCATGAAATTTTGCATACACATTGTCAGGGGCACAGAAAAGGACACAGGGTGCCTTTCATCCAGTAAAAAAGTACTGTTACGAACCTAACCTAACCTACATTATTTATGCAAGCAAAGCCGCTGGCAAAATCTAATATCTAATAATAGTGTTTCAAAATTCATATAAAGTTTAATTTCAATGAACTGTTTGTATTTTATTAGTGGTGGTTTAGAGTATAACCATAAATATGAAAACAAAATGAAATAAAACTTTGTGTCTGGACGCCAAGTCAAGCATCTATAGTTTCACGAGAACCTATCGTCTAATCCAGTATGTTTTGTTAACAGCACCTCCAGAATGCGACGCAGGACAACTGACATGCGGGCAGTACGTGTGGAACAAGACGTATTGCATACCGCCCCACTACCGCTGCGACATGCAGGTGGACTGCGTTGACGGCACCGACGAGGCGGACTGCAGTGAGTAACATCTTTATATTTCTGTAGTTGAGAGCTAAAGAAACCCCTCTTTATATTTGTGTAGTTGAGAGGTAAAGAAACCCCTCTTTATATTACTGTAGTTGAGAGGTAAAGAAATGCCTCTTTATATTTCTGTAGTTGACAGGTAAAGAAACTTCTCTCTATATTTCTGTAGTTGAGAGGTAAAGAAACTTCTCTTTATATTTCTGTAGTTGAGAGGTAAAGAAACCTCTCTTTATATTTTTGTAATTGAGAGGTAAATAAACATCTCTTTTTATTTCTGTAGTTGAGAGGTAAAGAAACCCCACTTTATATTTCTGTAGTTGAGAGGTAAAGAAACCCCTCTTTATATTTGTGTAGTTGAGAGGTAAAGAAACCCCTCTTTATATTACTGTAGTTGAGAGGTAAAGAAATGCCTCTTTATATTTCTGTAGTTGACAGGTAAAGAAACTTCTCTCTATATTTCTGTAGTTGAGAGGTAAAGAAACTTCTCTTTATATTTCTGTAGTTGAGAGGTAAAGAAACCTCTCTTTATATTTTTGTAATTGAGAGGTAAATAAACATCTCTTTTTATTTCTGTAGTTGAGAGGTAAAGAAACCCCACTTTATATTTCTGTAGTTGAGAGGTAAAGAAACCCCTCTTTATATTTCTGTAGTTGACAGGTAAAGAAACTTCTCTCTATATTTCTGTAGTTGAGAGGTAAAGAAACTTCTCTTAATATTTCTGTAGTTGAGAGGTAAAGAAACCTCTCTTTATATTTTTGTAATTGCGAGGTAAATAAACATCTCTTTTTATTTCTGTAGTTGAGAGGTAAAGAAACCCCACTTTATATTTCTGTAGTTGAGAGGTAAATAAACATCTCTTTTTATTTCTGTAGTTGAGAGGTAAAGAAACCCCACTTTATATTTCTGTAGTTGAGAGGTAAAGACTAATTTTGGTTATTTCTTTCTAAGACTGCATATGTAGGTCAAAATGACAAAACAAGTTTTTAAAAAGTAGACCTTTTATTATTTAGCTCTGAGCTTACAGACTTATTCAATAGGTACTTAACAACTAACGTACGGAGTGGACTTGAATCCGACACGAGACAATTATTTGTGTGATTCACAAACAAGTCTAGGTGGAGTTTGTGTCCGTTAAAAGTCCCTCCGTTGACATAAATAAGTAATTTGCCTTGTAAAACGATATTACTTGTATTACATGCGATATTAATCTGGTATATAACTTCTGCTTAACCCTTTTAGCACATATATCGCGTAATTCTATTATGCTGCAAACAATTGAATTATGAAATACATATATTAATTACTACGTTTCAACAAGCTTAGTTAATTGTAAAAATCTATTTATAAATTTAGTTGTAAATTAGATTAAAACTTATGAATATCATATGTTTCAACGGTAATGTGTAACGCATTTATCAGTAAGTCAATTAATGTTGTCGTACTAATCAGATCAGATCAGAGCACTGATTCTATCACTAAATCACATTAGAGACACCGAATAATGCCTTTAGTACCTCTATTAAACATATTACTAGATACAATGAACTACACTTAGTCTAGCCAAGGTACTCTTTGGCTAAACTATCTCTATGCGAAAGATCATCTCGGTTGATTGGTCTTTAAGTGCACAAAAGATCCCTATCCAATGGCCTATCCAATGATCATAATCGTCTCTATAATAATAATATCCTCCAGACCTAATTTCGGCCACGGCGGCCAGTCTTAACGGAGACTAGCCATCTGCGCAGGACATATTATAGTGCACAAGTGTGTGCGCAAACACAACTACACTCTCTGTACCCTAACCCTCATGATCCGATGGGACGGTAATCAGACACAGCCGGAGAGAGATCAGGCGCAGCACCACCGGCCTTACGTGCTTTCCGAGGCAAGGGGTGTCTTACACCGCCAACTTCCTAACTCCACATCAGTCACATTCACTATCATTGAGACATCCAAATACACATCTGCTATATACAGTAACTAGCTTTTTCCCGCGGCTTCGCTCTCGTAAAAGTAGGTAAGGTTAGGTTATGTTAGTAACAATTCTTTAAAAATAAATGTCTATATTACTCGGTGATAATACTGATAATATAGCTTGCTAACGGTAAAATCATTTTTTAAATCGGTTGTATAGATTTTGAGTTAAGTCCTTACAAACAAACAAATAATCACATTTTTCCTCTTTATAATATTAGTATAGAGTACAGATTAACTTAAATAAACTGAAATTACGTAAATCCGGTAAATCAAGTCGTATATAAATGTCAGCAGAAGTCCTTTAACGCATTTATATTCTAATGATTATCGTCCAAAAACTCGGTGAACCTATACAAAAATGTACTAGAAACTTTTGATTTTATTTACTGAACTCATCTGAATCACAATACGGTCAAGTGTCGAATCGAGATTAAATAAAAACTCCGCCATTCAAACGGGAAGGTCTAGTGTTGCCAGGTATAAGCTGCTACCAGAATTTAGGTAGAATTTTGCCGAGATTTTTGGTCATAATACTAAATATTCTTATAAAAATCACTAATGGTATATGTTACTTTAGTTACCTGGTACTTTTGCAATATCAATTTAAATTCACTTCACCACTTTGACAATGAAAATTTAAATTCTAAATACCACGATCTAAGACAGTTAGTAAATAAAATTAAAAGGCTTCTCGACTGCCTTGATCCTTTTAATAGACTTGCCGACAGACAAGATGTAAATCAATTATGTGCACATAAAATAAATTCTACTAATATAAATGACAATTTGGGGCGATGTTTTGTACTCAATCACGCGTAAACCGCTGAACGTATTTAGATATAACTTGGCACACAAATAGCCAATGCCCTAGATTTTATCAGGACAATGCCTTGTTATGGGATTCACGCGAACGACGTCACGGGACTAAGCTAATAAATAATAATACAGCTAATATTGTAATATCAGCCCTGTATTAAATTGTCCCACTGCTGGGCCTCATCTTAGTGTAAGAAGGGTTAGGCCATAGTCCACCACGATGGCCTAGTACAGGTTGGTAGGTTCACATATCTTCGAGAACGTTATGAGAGAAGTCTCAGACAGAAGACAGTAGTGATTGCACGGATGGCGTAGTGGTTTAAGTGGTCGCCTCGCCACTACCGCCGTGCCAAGTGATGTGGGTTCAATCCCCACGCCGGATGATAATTTGTGTGATCCACAAATTATTGCTCCGAGCCTGAGTGTTCTTTTGGTCCGTTGTTTGAATGTTTGTAAAACCCCGCCTGCGCACACTAATTTGAATAAATTATTCTTAGAGCGGGATTCGAACTTTAAAAAAAAAATAATAAGATAATTATGCAGGTTTATCATCAATAAATAAATCGGTCCGTAAATCTGACAACACTAGGCGGCACGCTCGCGGGTCATACACGGTCCGGAACGTATTAAAAGTTAGAACTAGTTTAGGTTAACCTCGGATCGGCGACCGAGGCAACGGGCCTGAGGACCTACTCGGGCAAAGCGAAATTTTACACGAGTTTGGGAACACCGCAGTCACATTTATTGGAATCTGAGTTGAAAACATGTTCATTTATAATTACATCATAGGCGAAAATGTATTACGTTGTTGATTCAGATGCATTGATTATAGTGTTCGTGCGCTCGATTGTTGAATTACCAATGGCTTTTATTATCTAACTGACTTTAATATCTTATAAAAGCAATTCCTAACTTACGAAAGGTCAGACTGAAGAAACTAGAGATGAACGATTATATTCATCAAACGCGAGTTAAAGTTATGGGTTGCAGCTACTAATATTATTATGCTGCCTTAGTGATGCAACTCTCCGTAATGGCCGAAACTCGGTCGTATAGTACGTTTATTTCGGACTAAGTCCTTACGTGTTAGTAACAATTACAATCGTGTTAGAAATTTAAAAAGAATATAAATATTTGGCAGGTGTTCCGCAATTACAATAGTAAACCTCTGATAGCATCCTTTGCTCCAAGAGACAACCAAAAATCTACGCAACCTCTGAGGAAAATAAGCGAACGCTAAGTTCTATAAGTTTTTGGTACAGAAAAAATGTATTTAAAGTTTCTGCAGACGAAATTGAAACCCGTCTCGCACAAGGACTCGGAGTGACAAACCTTCAATATAATTGTTTTGGGTCCTTCACACATGTAGCGATCCCAAAGATATCAAATTAGTTTGCAACACAATCGAAATGTGCCGAGTGTTGTGGGTTCGAATCCCACACGGTACAAAAGTTTGTGTGATCCACAAACGGCTGTTCCGAGCTGGGTGTTCTTTGTATCCATTGTTTAGATGTTTGTTAAGTGACACAGAAAATATTCTTATTGCGGGCGTTGCCTTTTTAAAAGCAAAAAAGAAAACAATCTAAATTTCTCGCATCTGCGCTGAAAATCAGTTGGCTGATGAGGTTTGAATGCACTTGGATGTAAGATATATAAATCGACTACCTGTGGCATAACTTAATGAATGAATGTTGATGTCGGGAACTTGTAACTCATATAACAAACTTCGCTTGCGTGGTTTTAGTACGAATAGTATAGTAGGGTGTAATTTGAGTGCAATGCCATCTATTGCTGCTAGCTGTAACTCCGTGAATTCGCCAATAATGTATGGTAAATTGTTATTAGGTTTTGCTTTTTGGCAGTTCTTAGTAGCAGATCATCTGGAAATGCACCCTAGATGACTATAGACCCATCTAGGGTATCACGTACTAACGTGGGCCTTTGAACATAATTAAAAGTCAACTCCTGCACTAGGATTAAACCCTATGTCCCGGGGGATATTACAAATATTCAATCATTGGACACAAAGGACACAAACTAGCAGCAACAAATTGCGGATCGCACAAGTTTTTGTCCCGTATGCGTCTGTATTGAACTAACAACACTCGGCAAGTGGCAAATGACAAGACGATCACCTGAGCCACTACTTTATCTGTATAGTCAAACCAACGTTGATGATTATAATCATTACAGTGTTACTTTGTGATTAAATAAATATTTTTCATATGATTTGATTGAGAATCTTGAGCTGTAGAGTCACGATGACGACCAAAACACTTTTGTTTTTCGATTATATTTGGCATTCTAGTACTTTACAGATTAAAATGCCTCAAGCGATTCTAACTATGGAATAACAACATACAATTATAAATATAATAGATCTCCAATCATAGATATCGGGGTACATCTATTATTAATTTGACCCGTTAATCGAAATCTGTAATTAAATCATCTGTCTAGTCCCAAACTATCTATGGGTACTCTCCGTAGGTACTTACGTAATAGGTACTGTGAAACATAGACTAGGGATTAATCTTCCCCGGCTAACTTGATATTGACCGGTCAATAGTATTAGCCGTAAATTACTACAATTGGGTTTATATCGATTATACAGGAACTGTTGTAATCCCAGATGTTAGGAATAGATTAATTGTACGGAGTGGGTTTAGATTGTTTTGTCTGAGTCCAATAGTTTAATGACGTCTATTTATTTATGAATACAATTTATAAAACAGTTGTTGGTCTCGTGACATAGGTATGTTTGCGCTTATCTACGCTTAGCTTAGCATAAGTATCTAAGGTCATGCACCTTAAAGCGACAAAAATGTAGGAGACGTTGCTGCTCTGATTCCGGGATACCCGTGACAACAATGAAACAATGAAAGACAAGAGAATGCGATGTTGCTGTTTTGTTATGCAGGTGACTGGTTAGTGTAAATGGTTTTAAATGGTGTTTACGTATTAAATTGATTTAATTTGTTTGAAAAAAGAATAAAAGTATCGAGTTTTTAACTGTTTCGAATTAACACTGAGCCCATATGGAATACTTTGTCCATTATAATGTCCATAGATCATAGCAACCTTTTATGGAGGTAAATAATAAAAATATCGTATACAATAAAATCAGTTGTATTTAAGAGATACTTACTATAAAAATGATAATTTCCCTAAATCCAGGTGTTTTTCTTTCCCAAATAGGAATTTTGCGGGTTCTCGATAAGTTTTATAGCATTACCGCGTTTTAAGCAATTTTAGCTGTTTTTGTAAACAACTTTTGAAGGTAATTGGAAAAATATTTTCCTTCACATTTCTATCTACCACCTATTACGGGGCTATACTTAAATAAACATTGGCACCGAAATACACCGCCCTATTTCTTTTAAAAGAGAACTCTACTTGTAAACGAAGTACTCAAACCAATTTGACTGGAGCTCCCACCCTCCTCTTATGACGAAGTATCATAGGGCGCTAAGGGGATGCCGCCTCAAACCGCGAGGGTCTTTCTCAATTGGTTGTAAGTGTGGAAAGTCCCAACAAGTGGGCAAGTTTTAATGGTGTGGAAATTGCGTTTTTGTTTGGTGTTCGTATCTCTGATGTTCCTGTTCTCATGTAAATCTGTTGTCTGACAAGTTTTTTGATAATACTGTGACAATTTAAAACAAATTTGAAGATTATAGGTAATTAAAATATTGCGGGATATCATACTTTGTCGGTAGCATAAGTACACTTGATTCCACAATAATTACTTAGTTTAAGAAATCGAGCTTTGATTGTTCAATATAGATTGATAAATAATACTTTCAGTTAACATTAACAATGTTATGAAAGTGAATGAAGCCAGAGAAGTGTGTCAGGATCGTAGCAAATGGAAATCCGTAGTCTCTGCCTACCCCTCTGGGAAACAGGCGTGAATCTATGTACGTATGTATGTTAACATTAGAAATCATCCAAAATAGTATAAACATAATAGACAATTAATATGTATAGGCACAAATATGTCATACGAATAGAAATAATTTACTAAAACTAAATCAATAAATTAAGGATGTCTGTCGAATTTGTGCCACAAATAAAGATATATCCGAAGGAGTAAATATAAAAATACAATCTAGCTTTTTCATTTAATTAATCAATCAAAAATAATGATACATACTATACTATTTCTATATTTATTTCTTTTATGGAAATAGCTCCGGAAAATAACAAATAATAAGTACGTGCAAAATTGAGACACTCTTTGTTTCTGTCCAACTTGCTGTGTCTGTTAAATTCAGCATAGTTAAAACTGCTCGTCTCTTAACGCGGCAGGACTGTTCAACTTATGAGAGTTGCCTTTCGTCCTTTTACATTAATACAATGGCCTTTATTAAATAGTTTAAGTAGTTCTGAATAAAGTTTTAAAAGCCAAGCGGTGTGCAGAATGACGGTGGCTACATCATACGAAAATAAAGTAATTAGAGCATTTAGAGAATAAAATTATATATGATATTTTGAGCTCATTCTGCGTAAATAGAAACACCAATGATTAAATTATGTTCGGGTACTTTGAAATAACTACACTGGAACATTGAGACAACTACCATCTTAGTCTCCCCGTGACCATGGCTGCTGAAAAGCAACCGGAACGTCGGGGAAAGTGTACAATTAAATCTAAATAGTTCTATAATTTAAATAGCTTAAATTAAAGTAAATAGTAAACAGTAAAAGTGTTTAACAATATTAGTTTAAAGTTTCAAAATTACGTAATAGTTTTATAAAAATTAAAAAAACACGCGATAAAATCCGTATAAAGTTTGTTTAATTTCAATGTATAACATTCGCGTAAACATAACACAATATTATATAAAATTATTATTTTAGAAGTCTTATAATTACGTAGTGAAGCTTATTACACTAGTGTAGGTGCATATGCAGGTTTGCTTAATTTAATTTGAATTAGTGACCTTTCGATTGATTTAATTACAATGAGGGTACCTATTGCAGTAGTATTATAAACACAGAAATCAAATCAGGTAGTAATTATACAGGCTTTAAATATAAATAAATAAAAGAAATCGTGTATTCATATTATTATATTTGTTGACTAGCTGACTCCGCAGTGCATCACTGGTATGATTATATAACCACTTATTTTTTCGACATACACCTACTCAAACCTATATACTCTAAAGGCATAGGAAGAAGTGTATTACATCCACTTCTAGTTATGTTTTTAGGTCCTACATCTATACTAATATTATAAACCTGAAGAGTTTGTTTGTTTGGTTGAACGCGCTAATCTCAGGAACTACTGTTTCGAATTATTAAAAATTATTTTAGTGTTGGATAGTACACTTATACAGGAAGGCTTTCGGCTATATAACATCATGCTACGACCAATAGGAGCGTAGCAGCAATGAAAAATGTTGCAAAAACGGTGAAGATTCTCTTATATGAAGCAAAGTTGCGCGGATCAGCTAGTACAGAATATAAGACTTGACTCTTTTCTGTGATAGGTATTAGATAGCAAGCCTACTGTCGTGTACCAGATATTTTGAGACCCGTGCTGCTAGTCACAAATTTTCACAGACCTGATAACACTTTGCCCGATCGGAAAATAGAACACTAGTCTACACGATGACACGCAAACATAAGCACAAACGCATGCCACGGCTCTAACGAGGCAATCCTATATTTCTTCTACTTTAACAAAACTCCAGTAAGGCATTTATATCACCTGAGGAACTAACAAATATAGGAGTAACAGTATTCCGTCGCCATTTTGTAGAAGGAGGTGCTTGAACAAGTTGCGGTTTGAGACGTACAACTTTTAATAGAGCGTCGCCATTATAAGTATTCGCTCTTTTATTGCACCACTTGCGCCTCGCCGTACTTTGTTAACGTAAATATTACGTTTCTTTAGTGTTTTATGAGGACTTATGGCGTGAAGTTTATAGCTTGTTACTTAAAGATATGCTCGCTTAACGAGGTGAGGTATGGGTAATCGATAATGTTCTAAATCTGCAACTTTGTGGGATTTGTACATGGGACATATTCTGAAAAACGATTAGGGACCAACTATTTAAAGAAGTGTAAACGTAATGATTTTTAGAATCTTTGTTTTTCTGTTTGATCCAGCAGCTCAATATCACCATTAAACTGACTTTTTAAGGTAGTAGATCCTCGCTGGTTTCAGCATGTATGGGTCGGATCGACCGGGGTAGTACTACCCTCTCACAGAATACTGGCGTGAAGTAACGGTACTCGTACTGTTGCGTTTCGTATCAGTGAGTGAGAGAGCCGGAGGCCCAGTTACCCCGATCCTTTTCCTATCCTTTCCTTTGTCCTTTCCCTCCTTGATTCCTTTTTAAAGGGCTGGCAACGCACTTGTAACTCCTTTAGGGTTGCGGGTGTCCATGGATGGCGGTAATCGGTTACCATCAGGCGATCCGTCTGCTCGATTGGCCCCCCTAAGCCATAAAAAAGAAAAAAATTGATGCGGTTTTCATAGTAACGTAGCTAGGAGCTTGCCTCGTATATCATTAAGTAGAATCAGATATATGATACATAAAGCTGCAATGTTGGGCGTTCAAAATAAAAGATGTTACTTCGGCAGTAAACTATTGTATAATGTTTACACTTACAAAATGTCCTTATGTTATACAGTAGGGAAAGCGCGTCACACACCGCATTGCGGTTTGTTAAAAAATTTGATGCAAATGAGATTACGAGCGAACGCGAACGAAGCCGCGGGCAAGTGATAATCAAAACGAACTACTTGTTTTTATAGGTATACTAACTTTTGCGCGCGACTCCGCCCGCGTGGTACCTACATCAATAAAAAGTAGCCTATGCCCCAGGTTTTAAATTATATCTGTACCAAATTTCATCTAAATCGGTGGAGTGGTCTGGCCGTGAAAAGGTAACAGACAGACAGACAGACAGAGATACTTTCGTATTTATAATATTAGTAAGGATGTATGTCTATAAAAGTTTGGTATATTTTAGGATAATATACAAACAATAGTCAAACATTTGCGTACATGAACATGGATGTTTTTCTTGGTCTGGGTGTTTCTATGTAAAGATGTATGTATTTACAAAAAAAAAGTATATATGTATGTTTATCCATTGTCTAGTATCCATAGTACAAGCTCTGCTTAGTTTGGGCTAGATGGTGTTGTATGTATGTGGTAGAATATTATTATTATTATTATATACAAAATTACAAATACATAGTTACATTTTAATTTCTTTCTTTATTCCTATCTTTTAAATAAAGACAACTCTCGCACTAGGAATAATGCCTGTGTCCTGGAGGACTTTACAAATATTCAAACAATGGACACAAAGAACACCGACACTTGGAACAACCAGTTCGGATCACACAAATTTTTGTCCCGTGTGGGATTCGAACCCACAACACTCGGCGCGGCGGCAGCGGCGAGGCGACCACTTAAACCACGACGCCATCCGTGCAGTCAATATATGACTATAAAAGTTTAATATATTTTTTGGTTCAAATCTATTGTTGAATTATAATATTTATAATACACAATACACATAGGACATGATTGAATAAAACAAACTATAAAACACATGTTCATACAAAGTAAACATATGCAACAACATATCAGTTCGTCCGTGTTTAGCAGCAAGCTCATCTCACAGACCCAGTAATCCTTTGACACGGTGACCTAGCACGGTCTCACAAAGCCGCCTTATACAAGGAGACATCTCACGGATTGTCTCGATTCCAACCCAATACCCATACAACGTAAGACCGATAAAAAACTAGCGACATCTGGCAGATTTGCTTATGTATGAAAAGGCGATTTGTGCGTTTCCATGGTGATGTGGATCGAGACAGCTGTTACTTCGATTTACTATGAAATTTGTAAAAGGGACAACATGTTGGACAAAGTTTAAAGACAGTTCTGGTGGATTGAACTATCGAACGAAACTAAGAATTCATTTAGGTGTTACTTGCGATTTTATATGCTTTATTTATAGTAGGTACTTAAGCAGGCTTTTATCTTCTGCATTGTTTCAAAGGTTTAGTAAAAAAGGTTAAATACTAGCCAGTTACGTTTACATTTATAATCTTTACTATATATATTTATCATAGCTCCGTATAGTTGTGTACATACGTAAAACTTGAAGAGTAATGAATAGAAAGAAAGTAAAATATTTTTATTTGTATCTCCTTTTCATAATACAATAAAATATAAATATATGCAAAATACATATAAAAAAATTTAAACGTTATATTTCTACATAAAAGCGTTTTTATATACTTTTAATTCCGAATCTCATTCAGGTAGGGGTAAATAACAATATTAGACGAAGTCACAGTGAAAAGTAACTGGTACATCATAAATGCGAAGTGTGCAACGCCCGACGTTATTGTTTTGTATAGACATAGTGTAAAAGGCAGAAAGAGCAACGCAAGCTATTATTTATCACGCATAAATGTCCGTCTCTAGAATGATATAACTTTAGAACCAAAAGAGCAGAGCTGCAGATAAAAGGCTAGCATTGGTATAAAATTATTGATTCGAATAATAACTAAACTTCAGTAAACCTGCGACAAAACGTAGTTTATTTTTAATAATTAAACTCTGGCTGCCTCGATACAATAAAATCCTTGGTTTAATTTCCAAAAGGTCGGGTAAAGTGTATCGGATTTTTAGTTAAGAAATTCGTAGTAAAAGTGCGAAGGCTGATATTACGCCCGGTACATGCAAAAAGTGAAATAAAGATGTAAATCTTTGCCTACTTATTCTCGGGAATAAATCTTTAATAGGTATATGAGAACAATATTTCATGTCATAAATACTTCTTCTTATTTATAAACTAAATAAATAGCAACTGTCATTTATACTGTAAGTTGAATAGTGCATCGTACACAATATAAAGCGATTACTGAACAAAGCAACTAAAATCTAATTCATATCACATGTTCCGTAAGTACACAATGCACTGGAAAATAGTTTTCCATTCGCGGGGTCGCTATCTGAGTTAGATGCGTTATATAGTGCTTTCTATTGTATACAACATTCATTGGGTAAACTGGTTTCGAGGATATAATATAACATCCTAAACAGTTTAGAAATCCGAGAATTAAAAATTTAGGATGCTAAATTAAGTGTTATACTATTATAACACTTAATTTAGTATGTATTCTCGGATTTCTAAACTGTTTTTGATAGGATTAAGTATGAGCAGCGATAGCTTAGTGGGGAGACCAACAGATTGCAATACAGAGGGTCTCGGGTTCGAACCCACGTTGCGCACCTCTGACTTTCGGAAGTTATATGACTTTTCAAAATTATGTGCGTATTGATTGACAATTGTCGGCCTCTATGGCGTAGTGGTTAGTGTAACCGACTGCCACGCCTGAGGTCGCGGGTTCGATTCCCGCACAAGTCAAACATTTGTGTGCATGAACATGAATGTTTGTCTTGGTCTGGGTGTTTCTATGTATAATATGTATGTATTTACAAAAAAAAAGTATATATGTATGTTTATCCATTGTCTAGTATCCATAGTACAAGCTCTGCTTAGTTTGGGCTAGATGGTGTTGTGTGTATGTGGTAGAATATTATATTATATTATATATTATTATTATTATCGCCTGCTCCGTGCCTCGGAGAGCACGTTAAGCCGTCGGTCCCGGCTGCCATAAAAATCTATGGCAGTCGTTATTGGGAAGTCAGTGCCTTCTAATATCCTGACACTGGTCTAGCCTTAGGGTATCGTTAGCCTTCGGGTTGCGGAGGGCAGATGGCAGTCGTTCCGTGTAAAACTGATATCCAGTCAAATCCGGTTAGACTAGAAAGCCAAACCCAAGTGACTTGGGAATAGTAAAGGCTAGGAAGAAGAAGTAGTAGTAACATAGAAAAACTTAAGCTACATATATACATTTATAGTCTTATGCCTATATAGCCAAAGACGTATACAGAACTGTGAACGTCCAGATTTCGACAGATTAGATTTTCGGTACCAGGTGATAGAGAGCAAGGCTATTGCCGTTACTCGATTACAGTTTTATAGTCCGAGTTGCTACTGAGAATATTTTGTCAGAAAAACAGAGTCGAAGACCTGTGTATCCAACCCGACAGACATGTACAATTATAGTATTCACTTCAACTGCGCTACCGAAGCAGTAGTTCATTTAATTAAGTTTTAAGAAATGTAAACCAAGTCACGGATCATGCAGAAAACAAATGCATTTTGAGGCTGCAACTTCCTTTTGTTGACCGTGATTTGTTTCCGACATGCACGATCTTTTATTTTGATTAGAATTTACTGGCAAAAACGTTGTAAAGTTTCTAAAACTCTCCGATAAGATCACTAGAACGACATAGTAAAAAAAAAAAACTGTAATTATTTGTAATTAATTTTGCAAAGGAAATGAACATCGTAAAGACAGTTTCTCATATAAATAATCATCCAATTTTTTTTACTAATCGTTGTGAGCACTAAAAAATAAATTGATGATCATCACGTTTTGCTAACATTGTGTCGGCAGAAACGGAAATCACATCTTAATTATACATACGAAAAAGGAAATGGAATATGTTATTAATTGAGATATATATTTTTTTTACAGGAAACCCTTTTAAATAAGTAACAATCATATTTATTAAAATTTAATTATTAGATATCCGATGTCAGAGACATATTAACATAGAAAACAACATTTTCTTTTTTTACGTATAAGAATGCATTAACGCATACCTCTCCGCGGAAAAGGGGAGCGGAGAGGTTATGTCAGGTTCACCCGGGGGAAAAGATGAAACGACCTGGGTACCACCGACTAAGCCTACCACGGTGTGTCAACTCGCTGCCTTGAATGGTGAGGTGAGTCGCTGGAACTGAAACTACATCAGCGACCCACCCAGCAGATTCTTGGGCGACGCCCCGGTACGATAGAGGGCGTCGCTCCAACCCAACATTGAAAACATCCGAAGCTATGCTCATTGACCAGATCGGTTAGATGAAGCAATTAAAACACTGTAGATATCGTAGTTATAAAATGATTCAGTATCTACTTGGCTTAAGTTCATGATGGCACGACGACGGCACGGATGGCGTAGTGGTTTAAGTGGTCGCCTCGCCAGTGCCACTGCGCCGAGTGTTGTGGGTTCGAATCCTGCATGGGACAAAAATTTGTTTGATCCACAAATGGTTGTCTCGAGTCTGATTGTTCTTTGTGTCCGTTGTTTGAATGATTGTAAAGTCACCGCCATAGAGAAGTTATTCCTAGTGCAGGAGGTACCTTCTTAAAGATATTAAAGATGATACCACGTTCGGCGTCGCGTGCAAAGTTTACGGCAACGCTGATATAAAGCTAACTGCTAATAAAGATTGCTGTGATCAAGACAGTTTTATTTATTTCTTTGAATATCTGTCAGACTGATTATTTATTTGATCAGTGGTACCGTGGCATAAACTTGCTTTTACATTTAGGGTAGATCGTGAGATATCGGTCTTTATTTCCGGGTAGAGTATAGAGTATGTTTAAAATTGACTCCACGGATGGCTAAGTGGTTTAAGTGGGCACCTCACCATTCTATTGCTCCGAATGTTGTGGGTTCGAATCCCAGACGGGACATAACTTTGTGTGTTTCACAAATGGTTGTTCCGAGTCTGGGTGTGCTTTGTGTCCGTTGTTTGAATGTTTGTAAAGTCTCCCGCGACAGGAATTATTCCTAGTACGGAAGTCGTTATCTTTTATCTATACAAATAAATAAAATTGAAGTGTCTGTTTGTAATGTCAAAATAACAGCTTTTTATCTAATGCATATGAAAGTATATAAGGTACCTATACGAAAACATATATTTTTAAAATTTTTGTCTGTCTGTCTGTCTGTTTGTTCCGACTAATCTCCGAAACGGCTGAACCGATTTTGACGGGGCTTTCACTGGTAGATAGTTGATGTTATAAGGAGTAACTTAGGCTACTTTGATTTTAGAAAAAATTTAGGGTCAAACACTTTTTGTGTTTGTCTCGGCAGAACCCTATATTTTAAAATCTACGCGGATGAAGTCGCAGGTAACAGTTAGCATAAAATAAAATGCTGTAACATGAAATTGTTAGAATTATCTCTCTCTTACTATAGCAAGTATTTATTTCTCAGCATTTTATCCGAATTAGACTGGCCGCAATCGCGCTCTAGTTGATGGATGCAATAATAATCTTTCGATGTTTTTAACCTTATATGTATATTTATTCGTTTAATTTGTTCAAAGTAGTAGATATTTTAGCAAACTGAAATATCATATCTCTTTAATATGAATATGTAACCGGTGAATAGTTATCTACGGACTAAATTGTATCAACGGGAAGCTCAGGGGCTGAATATAAATTATAATATGAGCGCGTGTGTGATACCGTGTTTAGTTATCATCTCTTTGTTTCAGTGTCTGCTTTGTTGGAATAACAAGAGCAGTATTAGGTATTGTAAGGGGTCGGTAGGAAATCGATGCGTTGACATACTGTGCGTCGCGATGCGGCACGATGCAATATTGTATTTTAGAAGATTCATCTTATTCTTATTATATTTTATCTCGTTTTAAATAAATTATTACGCAGTCGTGGTTCTTGGCACAATGAAACGCCGAGACATTTTTTACACAACCAGTATATGTTTCAGCAGAGTAACGTTCTAACTGACAGTTGTAACGAGAATGAATATTTGTTAATCTCCTACCTTATTTATATATTTTTATCAATGTATCAAATGGAGAGTTAAATATCGATTAATTACATCAAGGTGTAAAATTAGTACAGTAACAAATAACAATGATAACACAGGTCTGCAATGGTTTTCCTCTCTGAGATCTGATTAACGTTTTCTATAGTTTCTAATGTGCTGATTACGAGAAAAATAATAAAAAAATTCTATCACGTCAGGATTCTTTGATATTGAATATTTAAGATTTTAACTAAAAATGTCTGAGCGCATACATTTTAAAATCTATAAAACGTCACTTAATTACTTCAGCTTAATTTTTATTGCATTTAATTAGTTTAAGACGACATAGAAATGAATGCAAATCAGTAATTTGTTAATTACTACATAATAAGTGTAAGTAATTCGCATTAACCATTTCGAAAACGGGTCATTTTGGCTTCATTTAGTAATGAGCTCATTAATACACGATGTTTAGGTGATATTGCCTAATTGTTGTTAATGTTGTTCAAAAAGGGTATAATGAAGAAAACAAAAGGTTTTTTTTGTATAAGTACCTACTCTGAATTAGAAAACTAACAGTCGAAGTGCGCATCTTGCAACCTAAACTTTAAAATGTCGTCGCGAAGTTGTTTAAACTCTTCGAATTGTTTTTGTTATATTTGCGGGAAATTCATGGTGATAAAACAACGAAACAACATTACAGACTATGTGAAAAATATTTACAAAAGTTATTTTGGACATTCTATAAGTAACCAAGACAAAACTTGGACACCTCAAAAAGTTTGTTCGACTTGTTTATTTGAACTTCGCAAGTGGTCAAAAGGACAGAAAAATAGCTTCAAAATCGTTTCGCCCATGCTATGGAGAGAGCCTAACAACCATGTTGAAGATTGCTACTTTTGTTGTTGTGACATAACTGGATACAATTCTAAAAATAAAAGTGACATAAGCTATCCAAATGTGTCATCAGTTACGCCTGCAGTTTTCGGAGATTCAGAAATGGTGCAGCCCCCGTATCCAGCTATACAAATTGAAGATTCTGCTAATGGATACAAATGAACAGAATGCATCCCAATCTGATCCTGTATTTCAAGTAGATTCTAACGAGTGTCAGCTCTTTTCACAGTCAGATTTAAACGACTTGACAAGAGATTTGAATCTCCCCAAAGATGCAGCTGAGCTCCTCGGATCACGATTAAAAGAAAGAAATATGCTTGCACCTGGTACTTCATTTTCATGGTACCGTCACAGAGAAAAAGATTTCCTTCCATTCTTCGCTGAAGATCATGATTTGGTGTACTGTAAAGATATTCCTGGCTTGATGAAAATGTTCGACATTGAATACAATCCTAAGGAGTGGAGATTGTTTATTGACTCCTCAAAAAGAAGTTTAAAAGCAGTCCTTCTACATAATGGGAATACATATGCCTCACTACCTGTTGCACATTCTGTCCATTTAAAGGAATGTTATGAAAATTTGGAAAAGCTTTTAGCTACTATAGCTTACGAACATCACGGCTGGATGGTGTGTGGAGACTTGAAAATCATAAGCATGCTACTCGGCCAACAAGGTGGTTATACAAAATACCCGTGCTTTCTTTGCGAATGGGATAGCCGGGATAAACAACATCATTGGACCAAAAAGGAATGGCCTCCAAGAACTGAACTAACCCCAGGAATCAAAAACGTGCTTAAACAGAGTTTGGTTCCCAGAGAAAAAGTTTTACTGCCGCCTTTACACATCAAATTGGGTATAATGAAGCAGTTTGTGAAGGCTTTAAGTAAAGATGGGGAAGGTTTCAAATATCTGCATTCAGTTTTTCCATCTTTATCAGATGCTAAGTTAAAAGAAGGAATTTTTGTCGGCCCTGATATAAGAAAATTGATGTCGGAGGAAAAATTTGATCAAAAACTCAATGATGTCGAGTTACAAGCGTGGAAATCATTTAAGGAAGTGGTAAAAAACTTTTTGGGGAACAATAAAAGCTCGGACTATAAAGAAATAGTAGCCAAAATGATAACGAATTTTGGTGTAATGGGTTGTAATATGAGCGTTAAACTTCATTTTCTGAATTCGCACATTGATTACTTCCCAGAAAATCTAGGAGCCGTTAGCGAAGAACAAGGTGAAAGATTTCACCAAGATTTAAAAGAGCTTGAAGTCCGGTATCAAGGAAGATGGAATGTCAGCATGATGGCGGACTATTGTTGGTTGTTGAAGCGTGATGATCCAAACCGGAAATATAAGCGAAAATCGCACAACAGAAGCTTCCAGGAAAAAAGGACCAGGTTCCACAAATAAAATTTAAGTGTATTTTAACCCAGCAATAAGTTGTTATTACGTGTTAATAGTTTTTTAAGTTAAAAATTAAGTACTTTTTTAAATATATAATTTTTTAAGTGAAAACTTGTCTTTTTTCTCAATTTTCTATCTGTAGCTTTTTTGAAAAATCAGGAGGTGATGGAGAAAAACTAAGTACATATTCGTAATCAGCGCATCAAAATACTCCAGAATCAGCTATCAAATTCCAGAGAGGAAGTTATGACCTTCATTTTGCAGGCCTGTGTAATTATTAATTATAGAAATAATCAAATGTAAATATGCAATTATAACATAACAATTAAAACAATATAATACGTCACAACCGTGTGCGACTATTGAGTACTTGATAACAAGATGTCTCTGCTCTGAGAATATTTTTTTGTTACAGAGGACTTTACAACCAGTCAAACAATAGACACAATGAATACTCGGTACAACCATTTGTAGGTCAAACACTTTTTTGTCCCGGGTGGATTCAAACCCTCGGCGTAGGGGCAGTAGCGAGGCGGCCACTTATACCACTACACCATCCGTGTACTCATATAGATATAAGTAACATTTAATATTAACATACCACACCGCTACGCTTGTCGCGTTAAACATTCGATTTAATACCGTATAATGTGCAAACTTAAAAAGTTCAAAAGCAACCAAGTTGTTGCAAACACCTATAAATACCGATACACTTTTTTTTTATTAAAAAACTGTTTAAAAGGCTTATAAAAGAGTCTCTTATAAACAGTATCGGCTTTGGCGCGGTGTCGGGCCACTTCGTCGCTCAAAGGCGCCCTCTATAGGTGGATTTTTACATAACTTTATATGAAAATCGCATTATCTCGGCAAAGGCGGGTCGCGGAACGTTTTGTCGTAAAACCTGAGTCGTTTTTGCATCTCATTACTGATGCCATAGTCTGGATTAGATTAGCTTAGGTATAACAACATAAACATCGTGTTGACAACATGTTTTCGTGACAAACAACACACGATCGACGTGGTTCGCGTATATCCAGGTGTGAAATAATAACATGTGTCAAGTTCACAGCGGGGACGTGCATATTTCATCGTGCTTCACATTCTTTAGGAAATTTTGTTTACTTATTAGAATTTCACGCCGTACATCCTTATTTAATATTTTAAAATAATGATGTTATATTTTGGCGTGTATCCACTGTTTAGAAAGAATACATTTCATTTTAGGCTTGTTAGTATGGTACAGGTTGTTAATATAAATTTGTCATTAACTCATGTAGTAGATAAACTAGATCTATCGCACAGCTTCGTACTGTGAAAAAACATATCGCACAGGCACCTTACTTTTTCCAGAGTAAAGAGTAGCCTGTGTCATTCTCGGCCCTTAAATTATCTCTATGCCAAAAATTCATTTCGGTACGGAAAATATGGGGAAGATAACAAATACTCTTTAGCATTTATAGTATTACTAGTGCACTGCGGTTTTACCTGCTCCACAACTATTTTCTTCCTTTATAAATCCTAACTATCCTAATCCTAACTAATATTATAAAAAGGAAAATTAGTTTGTTTGTTTGTTTGTTACCTTTTCACGCCTAAACCACTGAACCGATCATCCTGAAATTTTTCATATACATTGTCAGGTGTACAGAAATAACCTTTCATCCCGAAAAAAAATTACTGTGCCCGGGGAAAACAACAATAACGTTCTTATGATAATAGATGGCGCCACGTGTCATTCGAATCATGACTGAATTATATTATTACAAGCAGAGTACAACCCGAATTTATTGTCAAATTCTAAATTAACGCGAGCGAAGCCGCGGGCAAAAGCTATTAGAGTATAAATGAGAAAACATCCCACTGGTTATTAAAGAGATTAGCGCGTTAAAACAAGCAATCACTTCTGCTCATATTTAATAATGTTTATATTCATTTGTTGCAGCATACCGTAAGTGTCAAGCCGATGACTTCCAATGCGGGTTGGAGGGAGTGGGACATGGCAAGGCGTCTTCACAAGGACCCTGTATACCTAAGGAGAAGAAATGTGATGGGTATGTCTTCTAAAGTGATAACTAAGTGATTATAAATTTATTTGCTGTTGGTGGCAAACGAGCCTGTGATACACTTAATGACAAGCGGTAATTGTCACTCATGGATATGGCGTGTGTATTTATGACCTCACAGAAGCAATATTCAAGCCACTGCCTGTCATAAACCATATGTGGCAAACAAGTATACGGCCTGATAACAAGTAGTTCCAGGAAGTTTTAAGAACGTTACTTTGTCATTCTTATTACCATAACAGCATATAGTGCAACAATATTAAACCATTCAATGCGGCAACAAATTTTGCTTTCACTAGCCAGAATCGGCTCATATTTAACGTAAAGGCCGATCGGCGTCAGCCGCACTTGATAAAATAAAAAAACTAAATATCTAAAAACTACTCATATCAGGCATTTCATTAGTAAATTCCAAGCACATTTGTTGTTTTATTAATATAATATCTTTAAATTTGGGTAAAATATAAAACAACTATACATGACGCCGATCGGCTTCCTCCGAATCTGAGTATGAAAAAATAAGACGCCGATCGGCGTCCGCCGCATTGCATGGGCTAAGAAATCAGTAATCGAGATGTATGGTACGGTTAATGGACTCATTCGCATAAAATATAAATACAGAAATCCTGTGCTCGAGTACAGTGTTACACTGTTACTGTATTACGCCCAAAAAGTAACATTCCTAAAGCTGAAATGCCTCCTCCATTCCTTTTATACCATCTTCAATTCCTTTTGCCTAAAATTGGATGCGCGTAAGTAATACCTTTGGTATTGCAAGTGATCATAAATCATCACTTACCATAGGATAGGCGTTGCGCTTGATGGGCGCCTGGGTGGTAAAAAATAAATAATAATCAGAACAACACGCGACATAACCATGCCAACATACAACAAATATAGAGCTAGTATAACGTAGCCAGTATTAAATATAGCCTGGCTCTATATTAGATCTTTGGCAGCGGAATCAGAATATTAAAAGCCATATTATTCTCAGTTTCCCTTTTTATATTAGAAAACATTCAATAGTAATATGAAAATATTCCTACGTAAATAACCGACAATACTAAATTCCCTTCTAAGCCTTATTAACTTATTGAGTCGCAGCGGCGGCATACCGGCGACCAGAGACAATAGGTTTTTAAGTATGTCTGATATTCGAAAATAGCCTTGTGGGAGACCGTTGGACTGCCACGCAGAGGTCTCAAGTTCGATCCCAAAAAACGCACCGCTTACTTTTCAAAGTTATTCAAATAGTTAACTATAGCTTGCTTCCACGGTGAAGGAAAACATCGTGAGGAAAATTGCATGTCTGAGAGTTCTCCGTAATGTTCTCGAAGATATGTCAAGTCTGTCAACTCGCACTAGGTATGGCCTAACCCTTCTCACGCTGAGAAGAGGCCCATGCTCAGCAGTAGGACAGTTCAATTCAGGGCTGATACTATTATATATAAGTATGTATCATATTCTAAGATTAGACAGGTTAAACTAACTCCTACTAAAACATCAATTTTGTCGAACAGGTATTTAGACTGTAGAACGGGTCGTGACGAGCAGGATTGTCCAGGGATGCCGCTGTCGTGTCGACTGGATCAGTTCCGCTGCGCCAACGGAAACAAGTGCGTGGATGCAGCCGTCAAGTGTGACCACAAAGATGACTGCGGAGATAATTCTGACGAAGCGCACTGTAGTAAGTCACATTCTTTTTTCTTAGCTTTATAAGTTCCTTTGAAATCTTCAGGGCCTGCGCCCACACGTTGCATTACAATTGGGATGACGTATTAACAAGTATTAGCAGAGTTTGGTCAAACAATATCAGCTCTGTGACAAGCATGACGTGGAACCTTCCTTATCACTTGGCGGTAGAAAGTCAGTGTTTTGGTTTCGTGCTCAATTATACATTGTCAATGTTTTTACCAATATTTAAGACTAGTTTAATGGGGTAGCAGTAGTGCATACTACTGCTGCGCATGTTCATGTTGTGTCTAGAAATTCTCAGCAGCATAGAGTCAGAAACAGTGCCCTGTAGACAGCTACTGTCATAATTGACGAAATGTGGATCTAGTACACTTCTGCCTACCAGGATATAGACATGAGACTAGGTACATATTTAAATTTTGAATGTCTATTAAAAATATACTATTATAACCATCTAATCTCTTCTCTCTTCAACAGGTTTCCCTCCTTGCCATATAGGGCAGTTCCGCTGCGGCAACGCCCTTTGCATACCAACAACGTATCACTGCGATGGTTACAACGACTGTCCCGACGGCACAGACGAAGCCAACTGCACAGCTATAGCCTGTCCTGACAACAAGTACCTCTGTCCCAAGGGAGGACCGGGTGGCACCCACAAGTGTATCGCCAGATCTCAATTATGTGATGGGAAGAAGGATTGTGAGGACAATGCTGATGAGGAGACAGCGTGCTGTAAGTATACTTAATAGATTTTAGTAGGTTTACGATTGCTATGTCCGCGAAGTTCGATTCTCGGATTTATCGGTTTGTTTTCCAATCGATTAATTATTTTAAATTGGCTGACTGTTTGGTTAACATCATAGGTACTAATTAACCCCTCTACCTAAACCTAATAGTTATGCTGGGAATATGCTCTCTGAGAGCACCGTAAAGGCAGCTTTGAATGCACACGGCAATGAAAAACACAGGCTAGTTTGGATGGCCCTTAGGGGTCTGGAACACTCCAAGAAATTCATTGCAAACGGAGCCACAGGCTTCACCCGGAAGTTCTGCGGGTATAGCAAGAGCCAAATGCGCCTGCTCACAGTAGCGTTCACTGGCCATTTTGGCACCAACGACTTCCTGTGCAGATTGAGATTGACACATGATTCGATCTGCAGAGCCTGTGGTGAACAGAACGAGTCCATATCGCACCTACTGTGTGAATGCGACGCGTTGGCTGGACTTAGGATGGGTCTGATGGGATTGGCATATCCAAACCCTAAAGACTTCAGGCTTCTCCCTCTGAATTGTACACTGCGGTTAATGCAGTACATTCATAAGGAGATAGCTAAGGGATGAATCTTGGGGCTGACACAAAAGATCCCACTGGGTCGAAGTGTCGCCGGTCTGTACTGACTGGCCCCCACACACAAGATAAGATAAGATATGCTAGGAATGGGTTCACGTTAGTAGTGCAATCGGAGGGATTCAAACCAGACCTCTTGAACTTAAGTCCGATACCTTTATCGGACTTAAGTTAGGTAATGGTTAAGGAACCATTAGGCTGAATTCTCAAAAGCAACATGGATTTTGGCAATGCTCCCAGCAGGCGATAATAGGCTCTCCCGCTTATGGTATAGAACTTAACCACAACTAGAACAAAAACGAGTGTGAATATTATTTAGACTCTTGAAACTTTATTAAAGTTTAAAGAGTCTAAATAATATTCACACTCGTCGCGCTAGTTAAAATATAAAATACACATTAGACAGGTCACACGTGACGGTGTTACCAAACTAAATAATTGTACGTATCATGTACTTTTTGGAATAAACCGACGGGTATTAGGCCTTTCGCCATCTAGGTGTTAGATGAGACTTGTGTGATTTATAACTTGTACTTGACTGCACGGCTGCTTTAAGCGGTTATCTCGCCAGTACCAAAATGTCGTCACGTCTAGGATTGTGGGTGACAGGGGATTAAAACCGTGTGATCCTAAATTAGCTGTTTCGAATCTGATTGTTATTCGTGTCTATTGTAGTAACACTTTACTACAACATACACCTTGCAATACAGAATCATTTCTAGTGCGGCTGTTATCATTTAATTAATGAGAATTTGGGTAGATATGCTAATGAATCACTAAGATTTCGAAATGTTAGTACATACATGACAAAAATATTCAATAAAGCGTCGCATCTGTATATCTGAAGAATTAGGTTACACATTCACTTGATTGTCGATAAGTATCATACATAAGTGCGGATTAATAATACTGAAAACTATGCAATTTTATAAAATATCACTAATAAACTCATGGAATACATAGTGAATAGTTGAATTATTTGTAGTATCCGTAGTAATCATCAAATTGGAATTGACTATCTCTTCAAGCACATCTGTTTGAAGAGATAGTAAATTCCAATCACACATCATGAGAATAGTCAGATTTAAGGGTCGTTTTCAAATCAGATTAGTCGAAGTCTATATTGTTAAATCAAACTTAAATTGACCAATTATCTTCATTTCACTAACTAAATTCAATTTTGCCTCACTCGTATATTGATTTCAACGAATACGCGATTGGTCAAGTTTGCGCTACTATACTATCGAGACATATTGTTTGTTCGAATATTTAACATGTTTTAAAATAGGTGTGCAAAGGGTTTAACTCTTGGAGCGCTGAACCATTTTATAAATGTAAATTAAGTAAATTTATATCTGAAAATATGAAATATAATACGTGCTATGTACGTATAATAATTATTTGCAAACAATTATTGGTATCGATATAAATAACTTATTTAACGTTATACATTTTGTGGAAACTGATATAGATAAGGCACAATGGTATCCATATATTAACTGGGGTAGCCCGTCTCGGGAAATGTCTCCGCCCTACAGCAGATTGCAGCCAAATAAATTTGTGTAATACTCCTGCGCTAAGTAGGTAGTAGTTGTCTGACTTTGAGAAGGGAATACTGATATCCCTGTAAAGATACCTAAATATATGTATATATGTATATCGAAGAAGCCTTAAGAAAATAATCATCAAAATTATTTCTTTAATTGGAATTTAGTAAAGCGCTATCTATTGGTTTGTTTCGGAACGTCAAGCGTAAGCTTGAGTGAGGTCGCCATAGAGCCGATGTGTCAGTTGAAGTGACAGTTATGGCTGTCAGTGTCGTATTGATGCTAGAGCGGCGGAAACATGTGCGCGAACGCTTTCGGTATAAAAAACACGCTGCGTTACCGATCTAATCAGTGTTGATCAAAGACAACCATTATAGTTGCATTTATTTTGTGTTCGCCTATCGTTAATACAAGTACGAGGTAAAATACCACGCCTATATTTTGTTGCATCATATTAAAAGCTAAATAAATAAATAGCAGCGCCACAGTAAGATTTGCTTCACAGCGACTTCTTTTTTAAAGACTTACGTGATCTGCTTATCTTTCTTTTTTCTTTTCGTGTGGTTAGTGGTCAACCTGTTGTCAAGAGTTATTCAAGCCGCCCGTAGGCCTCTGACATGGCTTAACGCCTGCTGTCAATTTGGCAACAACCGGGATCGACTTTTTACGTGCCCTCCGAAGCACGGAGACGCTCAGATAAAATACCACTAAGCGGTCACCCATCCATAAACTGACCGACACCCAGCGTTGCTTAACCTCGCTAATCGTTTACCGATCAGTATATGTTGCAAGCTTATAGGCTATAGTTCCTTATAATGCACTGGTAGACAATAAAAAGAATAAGTTTTAAATTAAATGTTTGCTATCTTACCCTACACAAACTTGGTGCGGATCACGGGGTCTGCAATGCCAACTTAATTAACCAAGTTTTGCTACGATTATCCATAGGCTAGAATAACCGTTTATACCTACAGGTTTTAATATGTTTGCTTGTTAACCAAACTCAGATTCTATATAACTTTCTTTTTCTTTTTCAGCAACGGCATCATGCCCAGCGTTAGAATGCGAGTATAAATGCGTGGCGTCCCCATCGGGTGGTGTATGCATATGCGCAGCGGGACTCACGCTTGCGCAAGATAACCGCACTTGCATCGACAGGGATGAGTGTAAGGAATGGGGCTTCTGTCATCAGCTATGTATCAATACTCCTGGGTGTAAGTACCGACTTTTTTAATTAAACGATGATAGTGAGCTGTGTTTTGGCTGTATGTGTAATATCTTTGCCTACCCGCTTAGGCATAAATAAGTGTAAATTCAATTTATGTACGAAACAATTCACTGGTTTTAAGCGGTCGCCTCGCCACTGCCATTGCGCCGAGTGCTGTGGGTTCGAATCCCACATGGGACAAATATTTGTGTGATCCACAAATGGTTGTTCCGATCGCTGAATATTATTTGTGTCCGTTGTTGATGTGTGAATGTTTGTAAAGTCAACACAAGAATTATTCCTTGTGTGGCTTATTAAAAAAAAAACTAATTTATGAATCGAACCATAAGAATAGTGTGGATACCAAAAATACGGGTTGGATATTTGTATTTTGTTTCCTAAGGCTTTTGTATAAGTACACACAGCGACACATTAACCTAGACTGTTTGGACTTTGAACTATTAGAAGTTGGACGCTGCGAATCGTGCGAGCGAGTGCGTTATATTTTTGTTATTTTGTCTCATTTACGCTGAACGGGACGCGACGCTCTATCCTTACCATTACATCGACACCACTATGCACTGTCCCTTGCCGACAATTCTCTATTTTGTATGTAGCTTAGTTATGCGTATATAGGGTGTCTAACTTGATGTGTGTATGTATTACTTCTTAACAAAGGATTTTCTTTGGATTTTCAAATCAGTTGTTAGCTATCCAATGCCAGTTCCTTTTAAATAGTTGAATTTATAAATCATCACCTAGTTTCTGCCATCTTGAATTAATTATATTAGTGATTTATGGCATTATGTAAATAGTGTGGCATCGCCATCTAGTTTCTATCATTTTATTTGAATATGTTGTTAGTGAAGTTATAGCATCTATATACGTGTGTGTTTGTGTGTCAGCGTACAAATGCGCGTGCGCGCCGGGCTACACGCTGTCGGAGGGGTCCCACTGCGCGGCGACGGCGGCGGCGGCGCCGGCGCTGCTGCTGGCGCACGCGGGCGCGGTGCTGCGCATGGACCTGCACGGCCGTGCGCCTGCGCCGCTCGCCAACGCCACTGCCGCCGCAGGGTTAGACTTCCACTACAGGCGGAACCTGCTGTTCTGGTCCGATCTGAAGACTAGGAAGGTGTGTCTATACATATATACTAATATTATGACGAAAAAAGATTCGTATTTTAGTTTATCTATGTTAATATTATAAAGAAAGATTTGATTTTTTGTTTGTTTCTTTGTAAGGGTTTAAATCAAAAATTACTCAACCAACATTAAAAATTCTTTCACCATTAGAAAGGTATATTACCGAGTAACATAGGCTATATTTCACGCGAGCGAAGCTGCGAGCAAAAGCTAGTAATGAATAAACTTATATACAGATCGACTGATTTTAATATTACTTTACCAGTAATAACTTTATATTGTCTTCTGTGTACGCGAATGTTATTCATTGAAATTAAACTACTATATACGGATCGCGTTATTTATTTGGCACTTGATAACAGTTTTTAAAATTTTGCAATAATATGTCAAATAAATAACGCGATAAAATCCGTATATAGTAGTTTAATTTCAGTAGTAACTTTATTCAGAAGTAACATAGGTTATATAACATCACACTACGAACCATTGAAGCGGAGCAGTCATCTTAAACATGGATGAAACATCTGTACTTTAGGTATAAGTATGTTGCGCGCAAAGAGGATTATGTTATTTGACATAGTTACAGTTTATATAGAAGAGCAAATAACATTTAATTTCTAAATTATTATTTATTTATTGTATTACGGCCGTATTACTATCACTGAGCAACTACTAATAAAAAAAAACCATGACTGCGTCTGCTTACAGGTCGTTGTCTCTTTTAGGAAAGTTTTTAATAAAGTTGTAGATTCATTCTTAGTACCAAATGGACATTCTCTTATCAAATTTTATTTAGTTTGTATTATGCTTCGACGACCATAAGTAAAGCATAATTACCCAAGAGTAAGAACCCTTTAAATCTAAAGTTATATACCTAGTCTCCATATCAAAACGTTAAAAATAACATTGAAAGACTTTACTTAACACAAAATTCACACTTTTCAGATCCACTCCCAACAACTGAGTCTTCCAGCCGGATTGACCAACTACGCAGGTAACGATATCACAGTGGCCGGGTCCTGGGCGCCGGTCGCGTTGGCCGTAGACTGGGTGGGCGACAAGCTATACGTGGCTGATGCCATCGGACAGAAGATTGACGTGTTTGAACTTGATGGAAGATGGCACGCTGTGGTACTTGGAAGTAACCTGACGAATCCTGCTGATTTAGCTCTCGATCCTACATTAGGATTGATGTTCGTAGCTGATAGTAGTCAAGTAAGTACTTCATATATATTATATAAGCTAATATTCTATGTTTAAGGCTCTATTAGCTTTTTACTTGAATGAATAGGAAGTCTAGTTATTAAGATAAAGTGGGCTTACAATCACCTTATATTAGACATATATAATAGATCGACAAATTTACATGCTTTTCGAGGCGCATATGGGTGTTAACAATCCTTGCAGATTCAGTAAAGCTAAGAAAAATTTAGATTTGTCCGATATACCCAAGATATAATCATTACCTAACTTTTTACAGTACGTCCATAACTGGAAGTACTGTAAAGTACTGTAACTTTACGCTATTACAGTAAAGAAATAAGCTTTAACAAAACTAGAGTTAAAGTAGTTCATAATGAAAACCCCACACATCCTGTAAATACTTACATCAAATACACAAAATAACATGGAGCTGTATAATGGTATTAAAACCCAATATTTCCATTACAGATCATCAGAGCCAACATGGATGGTACACACACGAAATCCATCGTCTCTGAGGCGGCATACAAAGCATCAGGTATCGCAGTCGACATCATCGCCCGCAGAGTGTTCTGGTGTGATGCTCTCCTCGATTATATCGAAACAGTCGACTATGATGGAAACCATCGCTTCCTCGTGCTTAGAGGCCAACAGGTCCCCAGCCCCTCAAGACTTGCTCTCTTTGAAGACAGAGTCTACTGGTCAGACAACACCAAACAAGGAATCAGCTCAGTCAATAAATACGAAGGTCCTTCCAGCATCCAAGCGATATATAAAATGAAAGATATAAGAGAACCGAAAGCAGTGACTGTGATACATTCTTTAAAGCAGACTTCGGTGAATAACCCTTGTGGAGTCAATAACGGTGGGTGCTCACAGATGTGTATAGTGACTGCACTACAAAACGGTGGATTAGGATACCGCTGTGCGTGCAACATTGGCTACAGACTAGAAACTGATTTAAGAAATTGTGACTTAGTCAAAGAGTTCCTTATGTATTCTCAGCAGAGGTTTATCAAAGGCAAAGTTTTGAACCCCGTTATTGAAGGCTTCAGTGAAGCTATATTGCCTGTAGTATCAAGAAGAGCCAGATTTGTCGGCTTGGACTTCGATGCTAGGGACGAGCATATTTATTACTCTGATGTATTGCAAGATGTCATCTATAGAGTACACAGAAATGGAACGACTAAAGAAATAGTGTTAGCATCACAGAATGAAGGAGTTGAGGGTCTTGCAGTAGACTGGGCTTCCAAAAACCTGTACTACATTGACTCCAGAAAAGGAACTCTAAATGTTCTATCGACTAGAAACGTAGCTTATAAGAGGACGTTGTTAAAAGACCTGAAAAGACCACGAGCCATAGTAGTTCATCCAAACAAAGGATTCATCTTCTTCTCTGAATGGGACAGACCTGCCAACATAAGTCGTGCGTACACTGATGGTACAAATCTTCTGGTCTTTGAGAATGTCACACTTGGCTGGCCGAACGGTCTATCAATAGATTTTGACTCCGACAGGCTTTACTGGTGCGACGCTTTGCTTGACCACGTCCAACATTCGAAGCTCGATGGTACACAAGTCAGAACCGTCAGTTCAAGGTTGATCAGGCATCCATTCTCCATCGTGATTCATAAAGAGTTCATGTATATTACCGACTGGCGGCTAGACGCTATCGTGCGCCTGCATAAGCTGACTGGAGAACAGGAAGACATCATGGTCAGAGAACCTCAGACGAATAGGTTATACGGTGTGAAGGTTTACAGTGAAGAAGTGCAAAGGATAGATCCAATGCAGCCATGCTCTAGGGATAATGGAAACTGCCAAAAATTGTGCTTCGCTGTTCCTAGGAATAATACTGAGCTATTGACAGTGAAATGTGGTTGTCCTTATGGTGAGAAGTTGGCGCCTGATGGCACGACTTGTATCGCAGATCCCAACTCTGAACCACCGGTGCAGGCTTGCCCACACTCGTGGGACTTTACGTGCAACAACCAGCGCTGTATACCTAAGAGTTGGGTGTGCGATGGTGATGATGACTGTCTTGATAACAGTGATGAGGAACAGAATTGTACTAGTAAGTATAATTTTAAACCTTATTAACCAACAAAATACTGGCTTGGAGCAATTAAGTTGTGCCTATTTTAAACTAAATATCTCCATTTTAAGATCAGAAATTAGAAGTTGCTTTAATTTTATCTACCGATTTGATTAGGTGATGGCAGAATTCGATTGATTTTCTATAAATCTACATCATTGATGACATCAAAACAATTCTGATTATCCTTACACAATCTATCACATAATTTTTGTTACAATAGATCTCATATATGATGTCTTTCGTAAGAAGCATGAATTAATATATTTGGAAATGTATTAAGCCGTACTTAAACTAGTGATTAAGATCGGCTACTTTCAATTATATTCGTGCGTGTCTGTATTGTAATTGTAGTTTTATTGTCGAGTTTACTTTTATTCCCAATTACTTATCAAACTCCTCATATATTACAGAGACAACATGTAGCGCATCAGAATTCATGTGCAAATCTGGGCGCTGCATCCCTGCGACTTTCAAGTGCGACTCAGAGAACGACTGCGGCGACTTCTCTGACGAGACGGGCTGCGTCAACGTGACGTGCAGCTCCTCGCAGTTCCAATGCGACAACGGCCGCTGTGTACCCAATACCTGGAAGTGCGACTCGGAGAACGATTGTGGAGACGGCTCAGATGAAGGAACACATTGTGCTGAAAAAACTTGCGCTTACTTCCAAGTTAGTATTGAATTGTTTACTTATTCATCTCGACATCTTCGTTTGTTTATTGAAGTACATAAAGTGTCTAACGTGCACTCACCGCCTATATTTTCGTTTATTTTACGACACGATAATTGCTAGCTAGGTCTTAAGTACCTATATGTTTCTCACGCTTACCTCTTAAGATACCAGTGTTAATAAATATAAGTACAACAATCTGATTTAGGCGAAAATATGCTGTATCAGAGTCTATTCAACACATATATTTATTTGTAACGTGACAGTTCTACCTGTAAATGTTTACGATAGACAATGGGATCACCCCTATTTTCGGGGAACTAATAACGTAAGTGACAGAATGTGGCTGTAATTCGCCTCTTCCTAACACTTCGGTATATAGGCGTGAGACTAGGTATGTTAATAGTTATCGCCAAGTCTGTTAGTAACTTGTATGTATTTTTCCAGTTCACGTGTCCGCGCACTGGACACTGTATCCCGGCATCCTGGGTGTGTGATGGTGACGACGATTGCTTCGACAAACAGGATGAGGCCGATTGTCCTCCCGTATCATGCCTCGCCAGTCAGTTCAAGTGTGCTGATCTTAAACAATGTGTTCAGGTAAGGCTAGCATTATATATAGCATTCTCCATTAATATATTTATCTCATTAGATTTCTTAGAATAATAATAATACGTAAATAGAACTATGTAGTCACATGTCGTATGATAGACTGAACGAGTGATTTAAGCAAGCCCTTGACGGATAATATAACGTCCTCCAGACCGAATTTCGGTCATGGCGACCAATCTTAACGGAGACTGGCCATCGGCGCAGGAGATATAATAGTGCACAAGTGTGCGCGCAAACACAAGTGCACTCTCTGTTCCCTAACCCTCATGATCCGATGGGACGGTAATCCGACACGACCGGAGAGAGACCAGGCGCAGGACCAACGGCTTTACGTACTTTCCGAGGCACGGGGGTGTCTAACACCGCCAACTTCCTAACTCCGAGCTCGTATTGATATTTCTTAATAGAAAAACTCAATAACTTTTTGTTGGCCCGACCCGGGATTCGAACTTGAGACCTCATGCACAGCAGTCGCATTCACTACCGCTGCGCCACGGAGGCAGTACTACGCTGCGGCACGGATAATATACATACCCACGTGGGGCACATTTATTTTTATTGTATGAAATTCTAGCAGATAAGAGTAAGTATATTTAGTCACCGCAACGTTACCTATGCGTTTAGTGTTGCGATTCTCTTTAATTATGACAAAAATGTGTGACATCGAGCGATATCCGACGTGATGAATTGCAGCCAAACCACACACTAACTTTAATCGAGAATGTAATTACCTACTCTAAAGATATTATTTTTTCTTCCGCTTGCCTAATGCTGATATTTTGTTTGTCAGAAGATCTATGAGCCTAAAAGTAAATATATTTAATAACAATATTAATTAAATTGATCTCTCATCTGTTTCCAGGAAGCGTACAAATGCGACGGTATCCCCGACTGTAACGACGGCAGCGACGAGGCGGGCTGCCCCTCGCTGGCCCCGCACCAGTGCCAGCCCGACAAACAGTTCCAGTGTCGCTCCTCTGGCATCTGCATACCTACCACGTGGTATTGTGATGGTAAGTACACATGGATACACTTTAATAAAGCAAATTTTTTATCTGGAAAGTAATAGGCGGAAGTCTATTATACGCATATTTAATTTTTACGTAATACAGATCTTACCGATTGCCGATGACCCCGGTTATCGGCAATCGGTTATTATATAATAAAAGGAACAAGTAAATGCAAGAGTCCACCTACCAGTAAGTTTTCCAATTTGTAACCATTTTTTACCAATGACCTCTCGTAGGACTACGAGAGGTCATTGGTTGAGACAAAATTACGTCCATTTTTTTTAGGACTTCCTAAGTAAATGGACGTAACTTTTGTCTCTTTCTGGGTCAAAGTCTTCTTTATGCAAAAAATCTCGTCGATTTGTTGCTTATTCCTGTCTAAAAGAAGAAAAAACCCACAAACACATATCACTATAGTTTATCTAATGCTAGTGCCATAAGTCAGTCGTAAGCATACTTATCCCCTTGTTACTTTCAGGTACCCCCGATTGCGAGGACTTATCAGACGAGCCGGCTACATGCGGCACGATCTCCTGCGCGAACAACTACTACCGTTGCAAGAACGGTCGATGCGTGTTCAAGGCGTACGTGTGCGATGGCAACGATGACTGCGGAGATGGCTCTGATGAGGGACTGGAACATGCTTGCAAGCCACCGCCTTTCAGGTTAGAATATGATTCAGTCATTTCTATTGTTGGCTTTACATCATTATTAGTGACGTCATTTGGTAGAAAATGACTTAGTCCTTTGGTATTTACACGAGGACATGGGTCCATCCAACTAAAGGGGTATGAGGCACCTGCTGGAGTTATTGCACAGACAAGCTATAGAGTCATGGACTCTAGCTGTAGATTTTGATGGAGGACTATTGTTAGAATTAGAAATATGTAATTTAAAAAAATATATTAATAATTAAAATGTCTTTAATAAATCTAAGCTAAGAAAACGTGTGTTTATAGATTTGGTATTATGGAAAGTATATAAGTATTATTACTAGTGATGAGTGATGAGCCATTAGCGTTTGAGGGATGTAGAATTGAAACGCCAATTCGATTGTAGTACACGTTCATTTATTGACAAAATACACGCAACAATGAAACACATATTGGAATGACAACACCATCATCACAAACATTCATAACCAGAGATCGGATATTCCAGTGCATATTTACCTAAACTTTGAGGAAGCCATATAGAGTGGTAATACCATCTCTAAAATAAAAATAAAAATAAAATCGAGATTAAATATCATGAATTATTATTGATCTTATAGAAGCATAGTTAGGTACAATTTATTGATTTGAAGAATATTATTCCATTTTTTTAGTCAAAATATTCTCAAAAGCCGCTTCCATGTTAGCCGAAAATTTACTTTAGGTAAATATGCACACGATTATCCAATCTCTATACATATTCAATTCATAATCGTGGGGAGAGGGGCAGAAAGTGCCATGGTCTCGGGTGGCATAATGAAGGGGCGGCAGTAAGCCCCGCGATTTTTTACTACCTGTATAAATAAAAATGGGCGAAGCTGCGGCCGGAAAGCTAGTATTTCTATAAAATCCAATAATAATTAATGATTTTTAAATCCCGGTATTAAAATCGGTATACCGGCATTTTAGAGGTGGTATTACCACTCTAGTTACATGCTTCCTCAAAGTTTAGAAAAATATGCACTGGAATATCCAATCTCTGTTCATAACATATTCTCAGAAATACAACCAAGTCACTCTGTGGCTTATATATATCAGTAATAGTAATCACTAATATAAACGACGGGCGATTGAGGAAAAATATTGGTGCGCGTTTGTACACATTTTATTCGCATCGTGATCCAGCTCAATCTTACTACTCACTTCTAGGCTTATCTTCATTATAATCTACTTTCTTTTAAACGACTACTATTTTATTAAAATGACTAATTAACTTTCGTGTTAATACAGGTGTCCACATGGCCAGTGGCAGTGTCCTGGGGTCAGCAACAGATGTGTCAACATTACTCAAGTGTGTGACGGCAACTTGGACTGTCCTAATGGCGCTGACGAAGGTACGATATTAAATTGTCTGACATATTGTATATCTCATAAATATTTAAGTTGACAGGTCTTCTAAAATAGATACATGTTTACAAGCATACATTTCGTAAAACAAGAAACTAGTAACTAACTGAGGTAATCTATGAAATAAAGTATGCGAACGAATGTATTATAAAATTTATTTAAGATTTTGTAGTGGTTTATAATGTTAACAACTTATTATTTACATGCCGTGTAGATAGCCAAACATGGCGAGTATAGCCCTAGGAATATACTCGACAGTGACGTAAATATAAGAAAATACCACATAATACACATGAAATTAAGATATCAACTTACTTACAATATGATAAAACCTAAATGAATAATAAGTATTTTGCTATTTTCCAGGATCTGGATGCGACTTGGCTGAATGCGATCACCAAGGCGGTCTATGCTCCAACGAATGCAAACAAACGCCAGTTGGACCTCTCTGCATTTGTCCTCACGGCGAGGAACTGGACTCCACCGGCCAAAACTGCAAAGACATCGACGAATGCAACCCACCTGGACTTTGCTCACAAACTTGCACTAACACCAAAGGATCCTACGTGTGCTCTTGTGTTGACGGTTACTTATTAACCATCAACAACCATACTTGTAAGGCCAACAATCATTCCAGCGCCTTCCTCATCATCTCCAACAGACATTCGATCCTGGTCGCAGATTTGAACGAACAGGGTCTTGAACGAGTGCCTATCAACGTAGAAAATGTCGTCGCTACAGCCTCCAACATGCATACTGGAACTATATTTTGGTCTGACATGAAATTAAAGAAGATCTCGCGGTTAGACAGGGGTAGTGAACCGCAAGTGATAATTTCCACTGGATTGGACCTCGTTGAAGGGTTAGCGTATGACTGGATAGGTGGAAACATATATTGGTTGGACAGCAAGCTAAATACTATTGAAGTAGCTAAGGAAGACGGTACAGCAAGAACAGCATTGCTTAGCGGGAATATCACACAGCCTAGAGGAATGTGCTTAGATCCTGCACCGAACGCCAGATGGTTGTTCTGGACAGATTGGGGAGAAAACCCTCGGATCGAAAGGGTCGGTATGGACGGCACACAGAGATCTGCCATCATCACCACGAAAATCTACTGGCCTAATGGTTTGACTTTAGACACGGCCACGCAAAGAGTGTATTTCGCCGACTCCAAATTAGACTTCATTGATTTCTGCTACTACAACGGCACTGGAAGACAGCAAGTCTTAGCTGGCAGCCACTATCTTCTTCATCCACATTCGCTGACTCTATTCGAGGACACGTTATACTGGACTGATCGTCAGCTCAACAGAGTACTGTCTGCTCATAAATTCAAAGGATCGAATCAGACCGTTGTGTCCCATTTGATATCTCAGCCGCTATCGATACACGTGCACCATCCGTCGTTGCAGCCTCAATACACGTCACCTTGTAAGAAAGACACGTGTCAACATCTCTGCCTGCTTAGTCCAAACAGAACGATTGGATATACTTGTATGTGTAAACCTGGATACAAGTTGTTGTCTGATGGAAAATGTGTTGAAGGTAAATTTAGTTTTCAAATGCTTTGGTTTAATAGTATTGTATTAGACATACCTATAATCTTGGTTGATGATCCGTGTCTTATTTATTTTTGTTCTGGTTCAGAATGTCGGTCTGGCATTTCTGTAAAGTAAATGAAGTAGTGTTAGCTCATTGCATAATGCATTATGCAAGACCAATCCTAGCGATCTACAAGTCATGAGTTCGCTTATGCAACCCGTCACGAAGATAATTATAATTGTATGATAATTTAACTGAATGGGATGGGATAAGAAGAATAATAATATTTTTATATGAGAATCGTAATATAAAACCAATACTGCAAGTATTTTTGTATAATAATTGGCAGTACTCTAGTTAAAGTTAGTAGGCATTATTGATTGAACTATACCTACGTATTTATTTTGTATTTACAGAGGAGTCTGCATATCTCATGGTGTTGAAGGGAACTCAGGTTATCGACCTGTCTATGGACGGATCTGGAAGAGCAGGACAGCTTGCTCCAATTGTTGGCATACAAGGTACATATCTATTGATTTAATATCTAAAATAATTATAGTTTACATTTTTGTTTAAAACTTCATCGTGATTTTATCATGAAATTAAGGGTTAACAATTTAAATTATTTTTCAGGAGGAGTCCAACTAGACTACGACCGTCAAGGCCATATGCTATACTGGCTTCAATCCATATCTGGCGACAGCGATGACGATGAGAACTGTACAATCTATACTATGCCTTATGGGGGTGGTAATAAGGCTGAATTCTTTGGACAAGACACTGGCATCATCGGGGCTCCATCCTCTATTGCATTTGATTGGCTCGGAAGAAACTTGTATATGGCAAATCGCGTTGCTAGCAATATTGAATTGGTGCGGGTAGATGGAAAAGTGAAGTATAGGTCTATTGTGATGGCGAATGATGGCAGTAGACTGTCTGTTGCTAAGCCAAGAGGAATTTGCCTGGATCCCACTGAAGGGTAAGTAGTTAATCTTTTTCAAAGAAAGTGTGTTATGAATGAAGTTGATGGTTAGCTTAAATTCTGGCACTTAATTCCATACAAGTGACAATGATTTCTATTCTGTTTGGTTAACTGCCTGTTATTAAATTAAATATTTAAAATTTTACGTTTCTAAGATCACCCGTAACCGGCAAACTAATTCACTTTTTATGTTAATATATATTTTCCTTTCTTTTTCCAGCAAAATGTACTGGTCTGACGAAGGAGGTTTCGGTGTGCCAGCTAAGATCGGTAAAGCCAATATGGACGGTACAAACCCTATTATCCTTGTGGACACAATCGAAAGACCAGAAGCCGTAACTATAGACGTCGAAAGAAAACTCATCTACTTCAGTACCCAGTTCCCAGCAAGCATCAACAGCGTTAATACTGACGGAAATGACAGAAAGTCTATTTTGACAGAAGTTAACGCTATATCGTACCCTAAGGTCATCGCTATATTGGACTCCAGGCTATACGTTTTAGACCCTCTGCATGAAAAGATCATCAAGGCAGACGTCCCTAATGGAGACAATATCAAGACTGTATTGGACAATGAGAGTGACTTGAAGTCCTTCACCATATTCCAGAAGAGGAAGATGGTTCATCACCCATGCTCGCAAAGTAATGGAGGTTGCGAACAGATCTGTATTCCTGGAGATGGTGGCTCTCGTATCTGCGCTTGTTCAATTGGCTACAGAAAAGAGAACGAAGTCAATTGTGTTCCATACAAGACCTTCGCCGTGGTATCGCAATTAGACCTCATCCGTGGATACAGTATCGATTCTAGTGCGGAAGCAATGGTGCCAGTTACTGGCTTAGGACATCACATTTTGCATGTGGACGTACATTTTGCTGAAAATTATATCTACTGGGTAGAATTCAACCGCGGACAATGGAATGGCATCTTCCGCGTCAGACCAAACGGCACGGAGCTGCAGCATATTGTGAAGGACGGTATTGGAAGCAATGGAATCAGAGGATTGGCTGTAGATTGGGTGGCAGGCAATCTTTACTTCACCAATGTATTCCCTCATGAAAATTACGTAGAAATGTGCTGGCTTGACGGATCCCACAGAAAGGTGTTGGTCAAGACCACGATGGATGCCCCAAGAGAATTAGCCGTCAATCCTATGAAGAGACTGCTATACTGGATTGACTACGGCCAGTACCCACGCATTGGTAAAGCCTACCTTGATGGCAGCAACTGGCTAACGGTTGTGAGCTCCGGCATATCCAACCCCAGAGACTTGACTATTGATATGATGACACACGACGTCTATTGGGTAGACTCCAAACTCGATCAGATCCAAAAGATTTCCTACAACGGTGGTAACAGACAGCTGATCAGATCAAACCTGCCTAATCCTATGGGTATTGCTATACATACAGGCAGTGTTTATTGGGTAGACCGAAACTTACAGACCATCTATAAGGCTTCGAAACTACCTGGCAACATGTCAATGCCCGAAAAGGTCCGCACCAATCTCCCGAAACTAAGGGACATTGTTATATTCGACGTGAATAACCAGCCAATGGATGACAACAACCCTTGCAGAAGATACGGTAACGGTGGCTGTGACCAGCTCTGTTTCAGTTTCCCACCAGACGCAAACAAAGGTCCGGAATCGTTTAGATGTGACTGTGCTACTGGACAGATTTCGAAGAATAACAATAAGAAATGTGACGTCGTTGACGAATATCTCGTTTTCACCACAAGGACAGAAATCCGCGCCATCAATTTGGATCCCAAATCTACCGGCGTGCCTTTCAAACCCGTTGTCAATTTGACCAATGTGGTCGGTGTGGAATTCGACTACTCTGACAATAAACTGTTCTTCACTCAGATCAGACCATGGGCCAGAATCGGATGGATGTCTGCCAACAACCCAGACAGGGCCAACATTCAGAATATCATTAGCAAGGGTATAAATCCTGAAGGCATTTCATACGACTGGACGCAAAAGAAGATCTATTGGACCGATAGCTCCAACAACTCAATTTATGCTATGAATCTCGATGGCTCCGAGTTAGTAATGATTGCTAGAGTGGAAAGACCACGAGCGATCGTAGTAGATCCATGCAATGGAACCTTGTATTACACTGATTGGGGACGATTTGGTACATCTGGAAAGATCTATAGAACAACGATGGCTGGATCTTTCAAGAAGGCAATTATTGACAAAGATCTGTCACAGCCCAGTGGTTTGACGATAGATTTTGATGAAAACATGTTGTACTGGACTGATGCTGTTCGCGAGAAGATTGAACGTTCTAAACTGGACGGTTCAGACAGGGAAGTTCTTATCAGCGCTACTATTTATCCATTCGCTATTACCGTATTCGGCAACTACATTTACTGGACAGATCTTCAACTGCGAGGAGTATACCGCGCTGAAAAACACACCGGTGCAAACATGATCGAAATGGTAAAACGATTGGAAGATTCGCCTCGTGATATCCACATTTACAGTACAAGCAGGCAGAAATGCCAAGTGAATCCGTGCAATATCAGCAATGGCGGTTGCGCACATAGCTGCCATCCTGCGCCAAATAACACAGTCGAATGTAAATGCAATGACCAAACCAAGCTGGTGAATGAAGGACGCATGTGTGTGGCTAAGAATATCACCTGTGATCCAAGCAAATTTTTCTGTGCTAACGGCAAATGTATCAGCAAGATGTGGTCGTGCGATGGCGATGATGACTGCGGTGATAACTCCGATGAAGATAAAAACTACTGCACATATCATTCGTGTTCACCAAGTGAGTTCCGCTGCAACAACGGCAGATGTATCTTCCAGTCATGGAAATGCGACCACGAAAATGACTGCAAGGACGGATCTGATGAAGAAGGTTGCGTCTATCCACCTTGTGCTAAAGGAGAATTCACTTGTCTTAATTCTCGCTGCATACCAATGTCGCAAGTCTGCAACGGCATCAACGATTGTAAAGACAACATCACGTCCGATGAAACTCACGAACTTTGCCCAATGAATACCACGTGCCCAACAAATCATCTGAAATGTGAAAAGACGAACATTTGCGTCGAACCTTACTGGCTTTGCGATGGTGACAATGATTGCGGTGATAATTCCGATGAAGATCCTCTACATTGCGCGCAAAGAACCTGCCCACAAAACAGCTTCCGTTGTCCCAACCACCGATGTATACCAGCTACTTGGTATTGCGACGGCGACGATGATTGTGGCGATGGAGCTGATGAACCGCCAGAATATTGCCGCTCTGAAGGTAGAACATGCTTCGGAGACCTCTTTACTTGTGATAACGGTAACTGCATACCTAGGATCTACATTTGCGATGGCGACAATGATTGTCTGGATAACAGTGATGAAGATGATCGTCATCAATGCAATGAACGTAAATGTGACGCTGAAACAGAATACACTTGTGAGGAGAATAAATTCTGGCAACGAGCTCAATGTATACCAAAGAAATGGATTTGTGACGGCGATCCGGACTGTATCGATGGTGCTGACGAAAATTCCACAATCCATCACTGCGCAACTCCTACACCATGTTCCGATGATCAATTCCAATGTAACAACGGTCGCTGTATTAACGAAGGATGGGTGTGCGATCACGACAACGACTGTGGTGACGGCTCTGATGAAGGAAAACGCTGCAACACGCAATATAAGCAATGTACTGATCAGGAATTCAAGTGCCAGAACTTCAAGTGTATTAGGAACCACTTCAGATGTGACGGCGAAGATGACTGCGGCGATCATTCTGATGAAGTTGGTTGTGTTAAACAGAACAAGACGTGCCCGACTGGTCAATTTAAATGTAACAACGATCAGTGTATTGACAACAGATTGGTATGTAACAAAGTTTCTGACTGTACCGATGACTCTGACGAACCTCCACACTGTAATATTGACGAATGTGCGAAGTTAGAAATCAATCAATGCGGTCACAAATGTATTGACACGTTGACTGGCTATTACTGTGATTGTAATCAGGGATACAAGCTTTTAGCTGACGGTAAAGCTTGTGCAGACATAGATGAGTGTATAGAAACGCCTGGCGTCTGTTCCCAATACTGTTCCAACACCCCTGGTTCGTATTACTGTAAATGTAATGACCAATACTATGAAAGAGAAGCAGATGAGCACACTTGCAAACGAAAGGATAACATTACTGCATGGATCATATTCACGAACAAATACTATGTAAGAAATATGTCTACTGATGCTACTCTTTATAACCTGATGCATCAAGACCTCATGAACGTCGTAGCCATAGATTTTGACTTTAAAGAACAGAGAATGTACTTCGCTGATGTGTCAGCTAAGACGATTTACAGATCGAATTACACAGATCCTAATCCAACGAAAGAAGTTGTTATCCGACACGATTCTCATGGGCTCGAGGGCATAGCAGTCGACTGGATTGGAAGAAAACTGTATTGGTTAGACAGACATTCCAAGAATTTAGATGTGTCTGAATTGGATGGTACTAGACGAAAGACCTTAAAGACTGGTGTAACTGATCCAAGAGCGATTGTCGTTCATCCTGGAACTGGATACCTGTACTTCACGTCCTGGCACTTACAAGCCTACATCGGCAAAATGGGTATGGATGGCTCTAACTTTACTACAATTTTAAACTGGGAAGACGACATAGCCTGGCCGAATGCCTTAACGCTTGATTATTTCACTGATAGGCTTTACTGGGCTGATGCTCATTTGGATTACATTGGCTCTGCAGATTTGGAAGGCAGACATCGACATGTGGTACTATCTGGTAGCAAAGTACCGCACGTATTCGCTCTAAGCTTGTTTGATGATGAAATTTACTGGACTGACTGGAATCTCAAAGCAATCAGCAAGGCAAATAAACACTCTGGAGAAAACTTGACAATTCTGAGGAATACGACACACAGGCCATATGACATCCACGTGGTACATCCATTGAGACAGCTGTCGTATCCAAACCCTTGCGGTGATAACAACGGTGGATGCTCGCATCTGTGTCTGATAGCGCCCCCTCATGAGTCGAGCTATCTGAATATAGAGGGTTACGGCGAAGAGGGAGCTACGACATACAAGTGCGCTTGTCCAAATCAATACTATCTGGCAAGAGATACGAAGACCTGTATCGCCAATTGTACAGATGGCCAGCACAGATGTAACGGTCGCGATGAGAAATGTATACCCTGGTTCTGGAAGTGCGATGGAGAGAAAGATTGTATGGACGGATCTGACGAACCTAACACCTGTCCAGTACGACACTGTAGAGCTGGATCATTCCAGTGCAAGAACACGAACTGCACGCCTGCAGCTACTATCTGTGATGGCACAGATGACTGCGGAGACGGATCTGATGAAGCTGAATGTGCCCACAACTGTCCTCTCCTCGAATTCAAGTGCAAATCCAGTGGAAGATGTATCCTGGACAGCTGGAAGTGCGATGGTGACACAGATTGCAAAGACAATAGCGATGAAGACCCGGCTATGTGTCACAATAGACCTTGTAACCCAGATACTGAATTCGCCTGCAAGAATGGACGTTGCATTCCAAAACTATGGATGTGCGATTTCGACAACGATTGTGGTGATGATTCCGATGAACCAGCGTACATGTGTCGCCAGAAGAATTGTACTACCGGTTGGAGAAGATGTCCTGGACAGTCTAATTACAGATGTATACCAAAATGGTTGTTCTGTGACGGCAAAGATGATTGCAGAGATGGATCTGATGAGTTGCCAGAAAACTGTCCCTCTTGCAATGGTGATACAGACTTTACCTGTGAAAACAAACGTTGTATCCCTAAGCAGTGGCTTTGTGATTTTACTGATGATTGTGGAGACGGCAGTGATGAAGCTGAAGCTGTATGTCAACACAAATATAGAGAATGCTCAGAGTCCGAATTCAAGTGTGGTAACGGCAAGTGTATATCGTCAAGATGGCGATGTGATCATGAAGACGATTGTGGTGACAACACTGATGAAGCAGACTGCGGTGGCTTCAAGTGCAAGAATGGAACCTTCCAGTGTAAATCCGGACACTGTATTGCTGCCTACTTCCGATGTGACGGCGATAGAGATTGCAGAGACTTGTCTGATGAAATCGGATGTCCGCCAAGATTCCCTAACGGAAGATACTGTCCTGAGAGCAGGTGAGACATTCATTTATACAAAAGATAATTGTAATAGTCAATCATGATATGTTATTGATGTCTTAAAATATTCTGCATGCGTCAATCATCCATTCATTTTACAGGTTCCAATGCTCGAACAACTTATGTGTGTCACAATCAGACCTGTGCGATGGTACGGACGACTGCGGTGATGGATCAGACGAGGCCGCGTCGATATGCACCAACTTTAACTGTGACACATTGAGGCGATTCCACTGTGACAACCATAGATGTGTGCCCAGGTAAGGCAACACTTCATTACTTTTAATTGGAAGAAAGACATACCGCGATATAACGTACTTTAAAATGTAACCTTCAATCGTTGTTTTACAGGTACCAAGTATGCGACGGCGTAGACAACTGCGGCGATGGTTCAGACGAAAACAACATGACGCTGTGTGCTGCTCGAATCAAACCCTGCGACCCTTACACGCAGTTCCAGTGCGCGAATAGACACTGTGTGGAGAGATCACAACTGTGCGACTTTGCGGACGACTGCGGAGACGCATCCGATGAGCTTGGATGTCATCATACGCATACTTGTAGCCATATGGACAAAGGTGGGTGGGATTCTCAGTATATTGCAATTACAAAAGAATTGATTATCGAATTTACGATTGGAAGTGTTGTATTGCAAGCCATTTTTTTTATTTTCTTGTTTTGTTTTCGTTCTAATTATAATATAAGATATACAAAATTGCCAATACAATTCATCGACATTTTAAAAACCTTTTATGACAGAAATAAACAAATTTAGTTGTTGCCTAGCTCTAACCGACCATGCGTTTCTACTAAGACCATCAGAGCTATACCATCGGTGATGCAATTTTAACATAAGCGTCTAAATTAATAATAATGATAAAATTTGAATTCTGGCTTACCGTGCATTTTCAAAAATTTCTTTTTTTATCTCCTAGGTGGTTGCGAGCACTTCTGCACGAACCTAACGCTGGCCGGCAGCGCGACAGCTGGGTCTGGCGGGTACATCTGCACGTGCTTCCAGGGCTGGATCATCTCGCCGGCCGACAAGAAGAAGTGCGTGGACGTGGACGAGTGTGCCGCCGGCACGCATCACTGCTCGCAGATCTGCACCAACCTCAACGGTAGCTACAGCTGCGACTGCAAGGAAGGATTTAAGTAAGTTACCATGCATTAAATAAATTATTTAAAAAATTTTGGTCGTGCTAGGGTATCTATCTGCTGGGCAATAGTCCATACTGGAGAAGTACCTGTACCGTGTTGCAGCAGTTAACAGAGGTTTCTAAATCTTCCTAACCAGTGAAGTCATAGAATACCGGGCATAATTAAAAACCTGTTGCGTCTGGCAGTGCCGGGCACTGATAGCAAAATATTGGTTCTCTTTGCTATCAGTCCCTTTTTACCCTACCAGGTCAGTATCCCTAGCGCTGGTAGCCCAGCATATGTTAGAGTAAATAAATAATAAGTTTAATTTACAGGCATTCGGAAACTAACCGTCGTTACTAAATTAATTATGTTTTTCTTTTGTAAAATAATGCCACTTCCACACTAGCAATCAATTCTGTGTAACGATGGACTTAACAACTATTAAAACAACGGACATCCAGATTCGAAACAATAATTTGTAGATCACACATTTTGTCACTTGCATTAGAAACCACAACACTCTACGTAGTGCAGAGGCAAGGCGACCACTTAAACCACTACGCCATTAACAAGCACATAAATGGCAAAAAAAATCTACTTCTTAAAAGAAACATCATGCGTTTTGTTTTCTGTAGTACAATAAATAATATAACTACGTGTTTATGTTTATTACAGACTCGCAGACAACTTATCAGGTGTATGCAAAGCCATTGAAAACGAGGTTGTATTGCTATTCGCCAACGGTCCCGAGATCCACGCTTTCGCCCAAGAAAGGAACGAAGAATTTGACGTTATCACTTCAGAGAAGAGAATAGAGGCAATCGACTACGATCCTAAACACGAGATGATCTTCTGGGCTGACAGTTACGACAAGACTATCAAACGATCTTACATGATCAATGCTCTGAATGGACAAGTCAAGATGGGCTTTGCTCAGGATCTGAATATGAAAGGAAACTCCAAACCAACTGCGTTGGCTGTGGACTACGTTGGAGACAACTTATACTGGACTGAAACTGACAGAACTGGTTCTAAGCCTCGTGGAAGAGTCATGGTGGCGAGGACTGATGGAAGATACCGAAGAGCCCTTGTATCAGCCGGTATTGAGAGCCCAACATCTTTGGTTCTGGACCCACAAATGGGCAGAATGTTCTGGGCTGACGCTGGTTCTGCTCCGAAGATCGAGATAGCCTGGATGGATGGTTCGAAACGACGACCCGTTGTTACTGAAAATATCAGACACCCAACTGGCTTAGCGATAGACCATGCTATGGATCATTCTATCTACTGGGCTGATACGAAACTTAATACTATTGAAATGATGAGGCATGATGGCTCGAATAGGAAGGTGATCTTGAAGAGTGATTTGTTGAAGCATCCATTGTCTTTGGATGTGTTCGAGTCTTCGCTGTACTGGGTGACGAGGGACACGGGCGAGCTCGTCAGGCAAGACAAGTTCGGAAGGGGAGTGCCATTCGTTATATCGAAGGATCTAGTCAACCCATCGGCTGTGAAAGGTGAGTGTACAAATGTCATTTGAATAACCTATTAATATAGTATTTTTCGTATACCGTAAGCGACTAAATACTAAGATTTGAAAAACTAATAGATTAAAAGTCCTATTAAGAACATTTACACTTTGTTTGTGGCTTGTTCCAAACGGCAACGTTGCATATTATTGTTATAATTTGACGTTGTTAAATGTTGAAATTAAACTACTTTATACTTGTATAAAATAGTTTAATTTCAATGTGTAGCATTCGTGTATACGTTAGAGATTATTCTATAATACATTTTTACCTTAGTCTATAGAGTATATTAAATGTATTTTGAAAATAAAGCTCAAATAAACTATTCATATTACTACTATATTCAATATATGACGCTTTATTTCGGTTCGATTTGGTTGATTCGGAAAAGGCTAGGAGGCGTAAACGCTCTTAATCAAAATGTGCAAATACAAAAAAATTATATGTTTAAGAATTGTACAGACTATTTTGGTTATAGTATACTGTAAATTCGTTTATTTTATACTTAAATTTGAAATGGGTCAAAATCAAGTCCAAAGGAGTCGGTTACAAACAAACTAACAAACAAACAAACAAACTAACTAACAAACAAACAAACTAACAAACAAACAGAGGTGAAGCTAATAAAAGCGTGTTAAAAATAGTATATAGGTCCTGTAAACATTTGTTTATATTGTAAATTAGCATTTATAAATTGCATAACATCGTAATATTAATTTCCGTTTTTATCAATCTTTTGATAAATTATTTATCTGCTATAAGTTTTGAAGAAGAGAAATATATGCTTACTTTCAATGTGTTTGTCCCAGTGTACCATCCACTCCGCTACAACGTGTCGATCCGATCCGAATGCTCGCGCACGCCGTGCTCGCACCTGTGCCTGGGCGTGCCCGCGGGCCGCCGGTGCGTGTGCCCTGACCAGCAGTCGCCGCCCAAACGCATCACGCAGGAGCTCGCTTGTGATGCTGGTATGTTATATGATTATATGTTATACATTATTATCTTTTAAACTAAAAGATTTTTTGTAAAAGTTTTCTATAGAATATAGTATTGCCTGTTGTGTTCGTAATGAGTGAGGTTTTAGAATGGGCAATAGTAATGGTTAGCGACATACGAAAAAAAAATTAAGGGGCTATGTTGCGGATACTCTACTGCCTACCTACAACCTACTTGGCGGGTTTAGCTGAACAGTCAGTAACATAAGTAGCTACACGTTTAAAAAATTAATATAATTATTTTATGAATTCAGAAGTTATTCTGTATTTTAATTGAAACGACAATCTTTGAATAATTTACAACTTAATAAAGAAACGCAGTAATGTAATTTTATAATTTTGAATTATAGACGCAATCAAAATCTCGCAAATGTGTGTCAACTTATGTTGCTGACTTATGCTACCTACAAAATAAGTATAAATATATCAGCAAGAGTTTTAAGGGCCTAGTCGCAGAATGTCCACTTCGCAAGATGTCACTTTCTCAGATTGTCCCTTTCGCAGAATGTCCCTTACGCAGAATGTCCCTTTTGCAAAATGTCCCTTTCGCAAAATATCTCTTGTTTCCAATTCCTTGGTAAAATGTGAAAAACGGTTAAGTACGAATTAGATTTGCGTACAAAAGGTTCCATAGTAATATATAACTCAAATAGGTAACATGAAATCTAAAATAAGGGACATTCGTTACATAGTTTGTTAGGATATTTTATTTTGCCATATCATAATAAGAATAAAGGGACATTCTGCGACTGAACCGTTTTAAGGTTATCTATAGTTAAATTCACTGGTAGAAATAGATCTGTATTAATAAGTACCGTGTGTCATGTCCGACAGCGGTGGAGTCCCCGCGGCCGCTGCCCCGCGCGTGCCCGTGCGAGAACGGCGGCACGTGCGTGGAGGACGAGGCGGGCGGCGTGCGCTGCGAGTGTCGCGCGCCGCTCGTGCCGCCGCTGTGCGCCACCGCCGCGGCCGCCACGCACGCGCGCGCCGCCACCGCCGCCGCCGTGATCGTGCCCGTGCTGCTCGTGCTCGTGCTGGCGCTCGGCGCCGCCGCCGCATGGTTCGTCATCCGGAAGAGACCCTTGTGAGTACTTACATTACTTATACTTGCATAGTATATGATATAAACAAAAGCCTATCAAATGACTATCGCACTTGAATTTACTGCTAGTGATGCAAACGACGTCGGCTCCTGTAGTTACTTCAACAGTAACCGTAGAAACCGACACAAATATTACCGCTAAATACAGCTTTTGTCAGCATCATCGACAAGATTGACAGAACCATACTAGCCAGTGGCGCCAACGAGTGAGTATAAAAAAAAATTTTCGTCCCCGGAGATGACTGTGTCCAATGTTGCAACAGGCTGAATTATTTATCATGACTAACAAATTAAATGATCAGGAACTAGTTGAATAAATAATAAAACTACAAGATTTGCTGCAAATTGTTGCTTGTTATACAAAATGTCACTAACCAAACATTTTGACTTTCCAGCGGCAAAGGCGGAGGCTTAAGCAGCCTAGCGTCATCGCAGAGCGTGTCGTTCCGGCAGGGCTCCAACGTGGAGTTCGGTGGAGTAGCCGGCGCGGCCGGTGGTGAGCCTGCATACACGCTCGAGGAGACTCCGCGCAAGGGCCGCGACTTCAGCAACCCCATGTACGACGCCGTCACTAGGGCGCAGGCCGCCGGGGAACCTGAGCCGCCCATACGTGAGTACCTACCACCACCTATATTATACAAATTATTTTCATATTGATTAAATATATATATTTATATAATACGTAAAAGTTATTAAAAAGATTACGCATGTTTACCTTTTATTGGTTGACGATTCGATCAGGATACACTGGCCGTGGTTATAAGCTCAACAGTCAATGTGACCACGGCGGGTGTAACCTGCTCGAAACGTCAAGCATTAAAAGCTAAACATTATGCATGGTCGAGTTAATAATCGTTACGTATTTATCATGCAAGGCAAGTTAAAAAGTTATTATACTCGTACATATATTACTAGTGAGGAAATCGAGAGATCGGTACGATATATAACGCATGTTTGTTGCAGCGGGTATTTACGAGGTACCGGACGAGTTGAAGGAGAAGGTGGTGTCAGCAGTAATCTCAGTGTCGATGTCGGAGGCGCGGGGCGGCGGCGCGGGCGGCGCAGCGCCGCGCGCGCTGGACCCCGCGGCCGACACGGGCACGGACACGGCGCAGCTGGTGCGCGAGGACCGCCACTGACCGCGCGCGCGCCGCGGCTGGGCGCGCCGCGTGCTGCCCGCGCCGCGCGCCCAGCGGCTGCTGCTGTGCGCGCGCGCGCCCAACGCGTGAGCACGCCACGCCGCGTGCACGTCGCTGACGTCACACATCACATTCGGGCCGCGACTCGACGCGGCCCCTCTCTTTAATATATTTTGTATTTTCCCGATTCTATCCGTCCTTCTAGTTTTAGCTTCTAATTTATTCTTATATTTTTACGTGAAACGTTCCATTTTTAAAACTGTTTTCTGTCTGTTGTTTATCTTCCTTTCGTCTTGTATACAAAGATTATCGTAGTAATTCCCAGCTAGTTCTGGTCGTACTTATATGTCAGTATTTTCCTTTTAAGTTTTATCTGTTACTTTTATATACATATATATTTTTTGTGCTAAAGTATATAATTTGGAATCTAAATAAACCATATCATAGCGTGATACGTATGTTATTGTATGAAGATATGTCTAAAGCGTAGCGTAGAACTTGTACATTCCACGGTTGAGACTAAAGACTAAAGGTTTCCATCATAGCTATATTTGGATATATACATATAATAAGTAAGTACTCTTGTGTTGCGCTAAGTGTTTCGGGCCCTAACTGTGACTACATTCCTAAATAACTGTATAAATAATGTTGACTTAGTAATAAATGAATAATTAGTACATAAATAAGTAACTAGGAATTGTTGTTGGTATCGGCCGCCCAGCGCCCACTTTATAGACTTTTAAATTGATTTGACAATAAGCAATACACTATATTAGAAAATAATTTATTTATTTCGGTTTAAGACTATGTAAAATAACTATGTTGTGTTTTATAATTGTCTATAATTCATTAAAATTTATTAGAACTTTTTGTGGGACTCGACGATTTGCCATAAACGTGTGAGATAACTTCTGTTGTGTTTAATTTTTCAAATATATGTTTCATCGGTTCGTGTTTAAATTGCAAACGTTTAACAGATTGTAAATATGTGCGTTCAATATTGTGATGTACATTGGAGAGGCGAAATTGTAATGCTCTATGTTATATTTATTGGTAACAATATGAATATGTACTATACTAAATAGAAACGGTTCTGTGAATATGAACATCACTTATATGACTAAACTTGAATTGATAAAGTGTAAAAAGTATAAATCTGTCAATATTATAAATAAATATATTACAATGTTACGGATAAGGAGAGGAAATATTTTTATATCGGGACTATTATAGTTATTAGACAGTCGTCTGAGGTTAGTTGATGAAAACATTGTGTAAAAATAAATTAATAATGAAACATACTGATGTTTTATTTATAAACAAAAAATCATGACCCGATTATTTAAAGGCTTTCTAAGAAAACTAGCAGACTCCTAATAGTAAAGTGTTAGTGTACGCTGCTGATACTTGCATTAGGTACACACTAATAGCAACAAATACGGTGGTACGGCTCCAGTCGTGTTTAATTAACATTTGTATAAGTTTCTGTCGATATATTTAGTAGCTAATACCTCTCACTACGTGGTTCAGGCTTCAGTACGTTATATATGGCATGCCTCAGCATAGCGACTCTACTCAACGCTAGTAACAACACAGTTATTCGACTGCGACATTCCATATTATCTACACTAATATTATAAAGAGAAAAGATTTGATTTTTGTTTGTTTTTTTTTGTAAGGATTTAACTCGGCAAACTACACAAGCGATTTAAAAATATCTTTAGCCATTAGAATCGTCGCCGAATAACATAGGCTATATTTTATTATAACACAACTATTATTAAACTTACTATTTATATTAAAGCTTACACTTTTCCCCGACGCGGACGTTTCGGTTGCTTGTTGCTTAAACTAAAAAAGCGTAGGTTTTTGCTGTAAAGTTTAATAATAGTAGTGCTACAGTTCAAAGTTAAGAAATTAAAGTGTTTTAAAATTACCTAACAACGTGACAAAATCCGTATAAAGTAGTTTAATTTCAATGTATAACATTCCCGTAAACGTATTATGTAAAAAAAAGCAGTAAGTTACGCGAACGAAACCGTGAGCAAAACCTAGCACAAGCATATTTAAAATAAAATACAATTTTAAATAAAAATACTAGTACCTAACCTTTTACCCGTGTTTTCTTTACTTCATATAAAACCTAAACTTTTACAAAAAAAAAACATATTTTAAACGAAGTTAAAAATTGCAAGCGCTCTGCCTTCCAGACGTCTCAAGCGGTGTGTTTTTTTATGCTGTTGCTTTAATTTGTGACTATGGATAGTCTTAATGCGATTAGAGCATCCAATTTCAATAAGCGTATGTATGTATGAAAAAAATCAAATAAATTATGGATAGTGGTAGAACAAAAACTGTTTATATAACATTAGACAACATTAAGGCGCGGCGCCCACTATCGGTGGGCATCGGTCCGGCTCGGTACAGCTCGGGCGCCTTGGGGCGGCTTCGGGCGGCTTCAGGCGCCTTGGGGCGGCTTCGGGCGCCTGAGGGCTGCTTCGGGCGGCTTCAGGCGCCTGAGAGTTGCCTCGGCAATCGTAAGCATACCTAAGGACGCCGAGGCTGGTTTCGGGAAGCTTCGGCAAAACTAAGAATAAAACACGTCGCAGAGCAGTCGTAACGTTACGTGAAAACAGTTGTGCGTGTGTATTTATAATGGTGGATTGGGACTTAGTTCTCATCTTGCTGAAAAAGAAGAGAAACTTGGAGCCTTAAGGCAAAAAAGAAGATTTTGGGTGAATTAGTAACTTTCGGTGAATTTCATAACTTGTTTAATGATTTACGATATGACGTTCGCAAATTTTACTATTACTATGGGATGAATTATGAATATTTTGAAGCCTTGGTTGCTTTGCTCGGTCCTTACATAATGAAAATAAAACGAACCTATACGTGTAAATAATGAGGCTTGCCTTTTATTTTCCTCTGGGTGAACGTTATGACAGTTCTGCGACGTGTCTGCCACGAAAATGCCACCCGAGCTACCCGAGGACAGCCTCGGCGTGCTTAGGTATGCTTACGACTGCCGAGGCAGCCCAAAGCCGCCAGAAGCAGCTCTCAGGCGCCCGAAGCCCGCGTAAGTCGCCCGAGCTGTACCGAGCCGCACCGATGCCCACCGATAATTAATGGGTGTGTATGTTATAGAATATTATTATAATAATAGTAATATAAGACATACATAAAATGGCTTTAAATATAAAGTTACTACTTTGTATGAAGAAAATCGGTACCTAACGTTTTGTTTTCATACTAACTATAACATGAAATTTGAATGGCCAATTCCATCTTAGTATTTTTTTCATGTATAGTCGCTTGTATTTATGCTACCATTATTAGTCTTAAATTAACAAAAATATCAACCATCATGTGATTACGGCAAAGATGAAAAGTTATTGATATTTATTATTAATAATACATGTTATTAATAAAAAGAAGAGCTAACTAATTAACAATTTCTAACGGCAAGTCAGCGAAATACAGGCCGCTAGAAAATATCTGATGAGACAGCAAATAACCAAATAAATAAAAGAACGTTTGTAGATCAAGTGAAGTCGTTACATTTAAAAATTCGAAGCTGAAACTCTAAACGACAGGAACAAATAGAAATGCATCATATTCCTAAGTATACAGGGTTCAATTTCATATGACAATCGCTTTACACCCTAAGCCTTTACGTTCTCGAGACGTCGTTGGAGAATTCCGATACTTTATATAGATGTAGCTTACATTATATAAGAAATAAGGTATATAGGACTTAGTTACTTAAGAATTCGTGTTTGTTTTTATGACTGTCTCGGTGGCGTAGCGGTTGAAATTGCGACTAGGGACCATGACGTCTCGGTTTCGACCCCGGATCGGGCAATGTTTTTGGGTTTTTCTGTCAGAAAATTGTTAGTAGCAGCACGGATTTTGGAAGTGTGTCTGATAGACGGCAATAGGCTTGCTACGTTTATTTGAGACCTAGAACCATATCTGTCAAAATGGGTATGTCGTACAAGGTGTTTTACACTACATTTCGCCAGGTTAGTTCTAGGTCTTCAATAATAGAGCAATGAGCTTAAAAACCCTACAACAGGCAGATTTAGAACGATGCTTATTCAGAGAATATCCTTATAAAATAACCCAAAAAAACTTTGTCCGATCAAGGCATCGAAACCAGGACAGCACGTTCGAAGGTTACGCTACAATTCAAGCTTCTATCACCAAACCAATTTTGCAAGAATTTATGCATTGTACACATTTACAAATAAAAACACTTGAGTATAAACGGAAATCAAATTACAAATCCATATAACCTTATTTCTTACACAAGTGACGTCACATCCGTCATCCATTAGTTCGCCATTGGCTGGCAGTCAACGTTAAAACATTAGCTAGAAAACCTTTGTCTTAAGTTCAATAAATAACATGATTGGACAATAACCGTGCAGGCCGCATACGGGATCATATCTGTTTAATAATAGTTATCATACCACTCGAGTTTCATGTGTATGTTTCACTCGAAACATTCAACAAAAACATTTATACACAACATTTTAACTATTTCGATTTATTTGAGCATAACCGCTAGTCTTCAAAGTTAAATTGTAAACATATTTATTTCACGGTTGTGCATGGAATAAATACTATATAACTAATTTATGAACTTAATTATCGGCGCCTTAATGTTTGTGAACAGCAAAATTTGTGTGTTGTGGTTTCTAAAGTTATTTAAGATTTTGCTGCGGTAACGTTTTGGGATTGCCCAGATCTTAAAAACGGCTCCACGTAGAAGTTTAAAAAAAATACCAATAATAGCTTAATTAGCTTCAAACATTAGTTTTTGATTTGTTTGATTGAACACCAATGTAATTAAATGGTGCCGAAATTCAGAAAGAAACGAATTTGCAAGTAAACTCTTACAATCAAATAAAAAGCTGTATCATGTACCCCTGGTACACCCTTATAACGACAGTAAATTTAGATTATGTGACTCTACGCAATATGAAGATACAAAGAAATTTAATTACATTTTATATGGTCTGATTTAAATGATCGAATACTCAGTTCCCATAAACCAAGGTAACATGGAATATTATGAAATAATTAAAATGTTCCATCAATAAACAATCCTGTTAATTTCAGCTTTAAGTTACGACTATTATGAAAGTTATATCAACAAAAAGCCTGTGTCAGCAATTCTTCTATAAGCCGACCAAATTATGAAGGCTACGTAAAAGCGATCGCATCATACATACGGGTAAACTTTGAAAATTAGCAGGTTAGTACCTACCCGATGTTTTGTACAGTCAAGTATCTCGAAACGGTATAAACTAATTTTGAACAGAGAACTTGCGCTCGCATTGCATCGAAGTGGAGGAAGTACTTACTATATAATAAAAAATAAACATATTAAGTTAATCTTAATATTTAGGATTAAATACTTTTCGATGCTTTTATAAATCTTTTATTAATTTTAGATACCATTCTAACGGTGCGTGGCGTAGAATCTCGCGCCGAATCTGATTTGGCTCTTGCTTTTACGCTTTATGTGATTACAAAAATACATTTTATGTAATCACATAAAGTCATTAAAGACAGAAATACATAAATTAATGGATTAAATGTATACATAAATAAATCTATACAAATAAATAAAATTGAAGTGTCTGTTTGTAATGTCAAAATAACAGCTTTTTATCTAATGCATATGAAAGTATATAAGATACCTATGCGAAAACATCTATTTTTAAAATTTTTGTCTGACTGTCTGTTTGTTCCGGCTAATCTCCGAAACGGCTGAACCGATTTTGACGGGACTTTCACTGGCTACTTTGATTTTAGAAAAAAAAATAGGTTTCCGCGGAGACAAGCACTATTTAGTTAAAATCTACGCGGACGAAGTCGCAGGTAACAGCTAGTTAATAATAAATATAATCCATTAATACAGTCAGAATTGACTGATGAGAAGCGGCAGAGTTTGCACTATAAAACGCGTGTCTGTTTTTTAATACGTTTTACTAACATAGCTAATTCTCTTACTCCGAACTCTGTGCACACATTATTAGAGCTGCAATCTGGCTTTATATTTTTGTCTTTGAATGTAACTTGTTTTGTTAGCCAAATATTTATTTGGCTGACAAAACAAGCTACTACGCTACCGTTGCGTGGCTTGTATGAACGTACGTCCTGAATTCTAGTCACACTTACAAATAAAGGTAAAACAGAAATAAAACAAAATTTTGTTACATACACCATTTATTTTAATTATGAAGCGTTACAAGCACTACACTCGATGGATGCATTGTTTTAAATTCAGACCAAATAGATGGCTCTGGAGTAAACTATACTTTAAAAAACATTTTTATTGCCGAGCACGCTAGCTACTAGGATAAAGTATTGTTGCGACTTGCAATCTCATCATAACAAGAATATCGCCGCAAAATGCGTGTTTTGTAAATATATCACAAAAATTATGAAGAGTAAAGAAGATTTTCAGCTGATATCAGCCTAGATATTAAATCTGCCTTTGAAGTTACTATTATAAATTGCCCATAGCACAACTTTCAGAACATATACGTATATAACACATCTCGCTCTTTGTTATGTATCTGCGGAAATACTATTTCTTTTTCACTATTTACTTATCATTCGGCCAGAAGCCGTTTTACAAATTCAATTTAGCTGCTGACTCTATATATTATCTTGTTACAATTCAGCAATGTAGCCTGCAATGTCAGATTCCTGTGAATTATCAGACGCACTATTGATGAAAAATTGCGTGATCCCAGTAGTGTACCCAACTATTATTTTAGTTCTAAAGTGATATTAGAAACGCTTATATGTCGTCATATTTTAATGAAACAACAAATGCATCCACCGTCACAAACACACGATACACTAAAAGTTAATATGCAGTCATTCGCACAATCGCACGTGAAGTTATATGCATACGCGATACATAATATTATATATTACTATGTACTCACCCCCTGTAAAACTATTGTTCACAACATTACTAGGTATATGGTAATTTTCACATTTATTACTCGACAATTTCAATAGGGAAGGCCTTTTTCAAATGTTAGTACATGTTTCTCCACTATAACGAGTACAAATACAGATATTATTTATGAAATTCTATAATATTTCTGCTAAACTTTTTTCTACAACAGATTCTTATAAACTTATTATAAATATACCGCTCAACTTTCGACGGAAATATAGTTTATTCGTCTTAAATATGTTTAGGTATTATACAATGTTTTACAACAACACCTCAATTAGATATCTCGTGCAGAGCGCGAGGAACAGAATCAACATCAACTTTAATCATCTGAGTACGTTTACGAGATATTCCATCCACATATCTGGAAAATCTTATACATATATCTGAAAAACACCGATAGAATTCTACATAATTCTCATTCTTATCATATCATTTGCAAGACATGTGATATTTAGACATCCATTATTTACTATATTTCTCATAAACGGTTTTCTCAAGCGAAAGTGTAACAAAAAAGGTTTTACAGAGTTCGGGGGGATACTTCTAGGGATAATTTACAGGAAATGAGTGCAACTAAAGTTAAAGTCTACATTAAGATATAGTTATGAATTAGAATATAATCGAAATTCAGTTAAAATGGTTTTTATGGTTAGTATGAGAGCTAATGAATATCGTGCAGAATCAATACGAATGTATTCAGTTTCCTATTGACTGAATATGGACCTGGAATATACATATATCTAATATTATATGAGCTGAAACTTTCGTAAAACTGTTAATCCTACTATAAAAGGGATATAATTGTACAATACTGTGTCAGTGATATCAGCTCAATTTAACTCCTACTACATATATATGAATGCATAAATACAGCAAAAACTGAAGACACATAAAACTGAAGAAAAATGAATAAATCAGTGTTTCCATTCTGCACAGACGCATTGTTACACATTAATATTAGTTTATATTTTTGTATTTTAATAAGATTTTATATAAAAAAGTTATCATATATGAGCTACAAATAATTTTTTTGTACGCCAATGATGTTTCTAGAATGATAAATTTCGTCGCCTTAACTCCAAAATATGAAATAAACGTCGTATTCATAGAACCACGAAAATTAAATTGTAAATAATGTCGGCTGTGAAGTTTCTGCTATGTTTCTGTTAATATAATATACTACGTTCGACATATATCAGATATAATATAATTATATGACGGCGACATTACTGAGTAATAAGGTTATACGACCAACACTTAGGAGCGTCGCCAGAGTCACGTCACGCGGGAGAGAATGCGCCGAGTGACGTATAATTATACTTGTTACATACGAGCGGTCAGTGACCTCGCGGGGAGCGCTACTGCGCACGGTCTCGTGGCGACACGTGCGGTCGTCGGCGTCTCAGTGATGTCACGACGCGAGCCTTCGCGTAAGCCTCCTACAGAAACAATAATCTTACCCTAATGCTCGGTCCGGTGTTCGGGACGTCGGACGTCGACTGAGCGATCGTCGCTAGAGACGTGCGTGTGACTGACAGCGATTCACACCTACAGACCATAGGTTAGACACGGCCGGGATCCGGCACCGAGAGCGCGGCTAGCGGATCCGGCACCGAACCGAGCGGCCGGGTACGCGCTACCTACAAAGGAAAACGAAATGAAAAAGATAAACCTAGTAAAACGTGGTACCAAAAGCTCGCTTATAAAAGATGGTGGGAGCGGGCTCGTCGGGACACAGGGCGCGTAGCGCGTGTCGCGCCGCGTCTGTCGCGGTCGCGGTCGCGTGTCGAGTGTCGCGTAGCTCGGTGCTCGTGTCTGCGTCGCAGTCGCGGGGGACTGTCGCCGTCGCCGGGGCGCGCGGGCCGTGCGGCGCAGGCGCGGGGCGGCGGCGGGAGCCGGGGCCGGGCCGGGGTTCACACCCAAGCCATCCACCCCTCGTACATCAGGCACAGTTTCTCTGCCATTCGAGCTTCCGATATTATATATTCCACCTGAAACGTACGAGTAACAAACTTAGAAACATCATATTTCACTACAATCAAATATGTTACATACACACACATAATAATCAACAGAAAAAATCGAAAACGATTTGCAATTTTACAACCACGCCTTCACATGTCGATTTACATTCATTACTGCTTATTTGACTAACAATTGAATATTCTAACTATAATTTCATGCTACATACGTTGATAAGGTTTTTATTATGCAAAACAAATTAGTCGATATATTTTCATTTATTCGTATCTTCCATCTTTTACTACGTTGTAATGGTCTCATGTGTAATTGTGTACACAGGCCCATCGAGAAGTAGCCTCAAGTACATCAGTTTACGTATCGAAGAAACAATCATTTAAAAATTCGAACATCAACTAACCATTCGAATCACTCTACTAATATTCGATTAATTCGAATGTTTAATCGATAAAAGTATATCGCTGTAACAAATTACAAAAAACTGTAAAATAACAAGGTGTAGGTCCAGTGTCGCGTACCTGATCATGCGGTGGATGTCTCCTGGGCGCGGAGGGCGCGGCGGTCTCGTCGCGTCCCTCCAGCTTCAGCCGCACGCGCTTCCACACGCCGGCGCCCACTGCATTGCGTTCTCCTCCTACACATACAAATATCATACCTTATTTAATTATCGATCCATTTAATAGGACAGGTTGATGCTATGTCGCCTGACGATCAAGGTGGTTAGGTGTTGAATGAAAAACTGATGATATCGAGTTATATAAGATTATCCAAGATAAAAACTAAGACCCGCAGATATAGTTTATCTCAGCACAGAGTCATAATCGTCGCATAGATCTTCCGCAAGGGTAAAAAGTGATACTTTATTCAATACTATAATATCTTAAGATCCTGTAAACGAGCTACAACACAAAATATAGATCAGTAGTACTTCCAAATTAACTAAATTAACAAGAATGAATTGATCACGTAAAAAATTTTGACAAGGACAAAATATCTTACGCCTATCCGTTGATAGGCGGAGATATTTCTGCGCTTGTCAAGTTTTTTTAAGCCAACCAATAGGTTGGCTTTCCTAAGGTAGATATGGGATATATATACCTATTTATTATAGAGAGGATAGGTTATTAATTTCAGCCTTGATTAAATTAAGATCAAGTTGTATTTAATGCGGAGCCTGTAAATTGCAGTTAATCATGTAGAGTTACTGACCGTGACGGGTGTTCCCGGGCGTCTTGCCGGGCGCGGCTAGGGCGGGCTGGCGCGTGAGCCTGCGGCCCGTACCGCACTCGCTCACCCACGTGCTGTGTAGTCTGTAACATAACAATATTTGTTACAACACAGTTCTACATTCAAAAACATATAAACCTAATAGTATGTCTGTTTCTAATATTAAGAAATCAATAATAGCATTTTTGGTATTATCATCTCAGCCGAAAGACGTCCCCTGTCGGACATAAGCCTCCCCCAAGGCTTTCCACAAAGACCGGTCTTGGACAACCCGCATCCAACTGCTTCCTGCTACACTTACCAGGTTGTCGGTCCACTTTGTGTAGGGTGTATTTTTATGGTATATCACTCCTTATTTTCTAGCATATTGTTTCGCATAGATCCGTGTTTAGAAGAGTAAACATAGAGAAGTAAAAGCTATCAATTTCGTATACACAGTTTAGGCCAGTGAACAAAACTAATCAATCAATTTGATCTGTCTCAGTAAAAAGCATGTCAAACAAAAATCGGTCTTATTTTGTAGCTTATAAGGTACATAGTTTCCGTAGTATATTTATACTCTTTGGTACATAGTGTACGTACTGCAGAAGGTTGTCGTGATGGTGTCGCAGCGAGGTCGCGAGTCCGTCGGCGGCGGCGCGCGCGGCGCCCACGCCGGCCTCGTCGTCGCGCACGTGTGCGCACGCGCGAGACATCTCTGACATAGTCTTTTCGCACGATAGCCATTCTGACGCTGGATTGTTGCCCTGCAAATCACATTATATATTTGATTTAGATATGAAAAATAATTATTGAGTTATGTTAAAGAAATTGACGCTTTCACAAATTATTATTATGAATAAAGCTGAAAGCTGTCTATGTGATCGTTTATATGTATTATATTTTTAGATGAAAGGCATGAAAGCAGCTTTTACAATGGACAAGTATCTATATCCTTTTGAAAAGCAACTAGTGTCCGTATGCATTTTTTAAGTAATTAGACATATTTGTTGGGAGCTTTATCAATTCATAGTAAACGCACAAATTTTAATAAAATTTATAATGCGTGTACCTACCAAGGATGATGCGGATGCAGATTTTTTGACATCCGCGGATGCGGATACGGATATTTAAAGGCTCATATCCGACAATGCGAATGCAGATGCGGATGTTCAAATCGATGCGAAAGCTCCGATGATGCGGATGTTGATGAAAATTGTGCATCTTATTTAATAAAAAGTATCTAATATCAACTCTGCAGGTTGAAGCCTGTTTTGTAAAGGTTCATACATTTTCTAGTGTTTCTTGATTCTCATCTTCACTTGATGAATCATCGGGGCCACTCATTTTCTTTCTTGTCGCAACCTGCGGTATATCTGGATTCGCATTAACATCACCGTTGATTATTGCGGATGCGGATGTAGATGTCAAAATCGATGCGGAAGCTCCGCAATTACGGATGCGGATGCGAGTATTCGCAACATCCCTGGTACCTACTGTACACGCTTTCTGCGCTCAGCAACGAGATCATCTCGCGGAGCAGCGATACGTTACCTCAGCCTGTAGAGTCTGCAGCGGCGCCTTTACGTCGGCCAGGAGCGCGAGTCGCGCGGCGTCGTGCGGCGCGAGGCGCGCAGCGGCGGCCCGCAGCGCGTCGGCCGCGGCGCGAGCGCGCGCGCCGAGCGCCACACTCTCCGCGCTCAGCGACGAGATCATCTCGCGGAGCAGCAGCGATACGTTCTCCACCTGCACGCCAACATTTTATAGAACTCTGTCTCAACGACGCATAACGGGTACGGTACGTACGGTACGGTACGGTATACGGTATAGCCAATATACAAGTACAGATGCAAAAATAACAAAACGCAAGACACTTTTTATTAGTGCTTAAGGGTACCTAATAAGCTAATAATAAATAAGTTTATTATTCGCCTATTAGGTACCCTTAAGCACTAATAAAAAGTGTCTTAGCCTATTAGGTACCCTTAAGCACTAATAAAAAGTGTCGTAGCCTATTAGGTACCCTTAAGCACTAATAAAAAGTGTCTTAGCCTATTAGGTACCCATAAGCACTAATAAAAAGTGTCTTGCGTTTTGTTATTTTACTATTCAGTCTAAAATTTTACGGTGTATATCGTACACATTACTCCGATTCACGAAAACGGCGACCGGAATAATATTGCAAATTACCGTCCCATCTGTATCCGGCGATAGGAAAGATGATAAAATTAATTTTCATCGAAGCCCATATTCAATATTAATCAGCACGCGAATCTTTTAAACGGTTCACCCTTGTTTGATCGAACAACGTTTGATATAATATTACTAAATCGAACAACGTTTAAGAAAATCATCACTTTGTATAATATCGTTTGATAGAATTTTCAGTTCATCGAATATTTATTTGCTATAACAATATTTGCGCTAATGATCAAAAGGTATAATGTTCATTTGATGTAATGTTCAGATGGTATAACCATGTATTTTATCGAATATTCAATGGTCACAGTTCTAACCTAACCTAACCAAACTACTTCTGGGTGGTTTATAAAAAAATAACCACGAAGGAGATGGCGGGGTCTATTCGCTCGCTTCGCTCGCTCAAACGACACCGCCATCCCCTTCTAACCTAACCTATCCGAGTCGGGGTACCCTAAAGTCCCGATTGCATCCAGTTTCTCCTGATAGGTTCACCCTTGTTTGATTAGTTTAAATAAAATTAGTGCATTTGAAAATTCAGCGAAATGAAATTAGTTCAAATAAATAATTACGCTAAATAAAAATTTACCAATGACTTATTCGGTCAAATGAATAATTCTTCGAAATGACTTTATTGCAACTAAAATTCGATTTAGTAATATTATATCAAACGTTGTTCGATCAAACAAGGGTGAACCCTTTTAAACTACGTAACGGATATTTATGAAGCAATGGAAAACAGTGCAGGAGTACATGTTATCTATACCGATTTATCAAAGGCGTTTGACGTGGTTGATCAGTCTACTTATTTAAAAATTGGCACACGATGGGATTTGTGGCTCGCTACTTAAATGGTGTGAATCCTACTTCACGAATAGATCACAACTCGTGAAAATTGGACGCTACAAATCTATACCTAGAATGGTCTCGTCTGGAGTATCCCAGGGCTCACACCTCGGACCTATCTTTTTCTAAGTCTATGTTAATTACCTCTTCTGACATAACATCCATTTACCAACTATTTGCAGACGATCTTAAGTTATACAAAACTAACATAGGAGATCTGGGTGTTGTGGCTGATACTAAATTGAATTTTAGTGAACATATAGACAATGTCATAAGCAAAGGACCGCGCGTAGCTGGTTTTGTCATACGTCAAACGAAGTTCTTTGACAATCATGAAATCCCTATTCTTCTTTTCAACTGTTATGTAAGATTAATCCTTGATTGAAATGAAGACCCTCGAGTGAAGTACATAATATTATATTATATTATTATTATTATTATATTATTATTATTATATCATTTATTTTTCATAATCTATTAATATCCATAATCTATCTGAAGCATTTTATACTTATATCGATGGAACAAAGACGATACATTGCCGGCATTGTGTATTTGCCCAAGCTAACTAATGGAAAACTTGATAGCCCGTCCTGACTTGGAATGTTAAATTTCGCCGTTACGCGACTAAGCAGTCGTACACATAACAGGAAAATTTTAGCTTGCCTCCCTGTCGCACTAATTATAGTCACCACTCACCGTTGTACCGTATGTATTCAGCCTATAATAAGGTTTGCAACATAATAGATATTTTTGGTGCATCTGTTCGTTCTTTGCAAACACTACTTGACGGAAAAATGTTCTATTCCTTGATTACTAGTTACAAATATAAAATTTAGATTGAGATTATAATTTTTGTGATGAATATACTCAAGCTTTTTTACATAGCATTCAGTGTTAACTTGAAAAAGATCATACACTAATGATGTGTGTAGTGTAATGATTAGTCTTCTTGTGAGTGTCCAAATAAAATACTTCATGGTAGATATGGATATAATTATTATACAGTACCAGTTATAAATAATATAACTACATATTGAGCTACGACCTAACTTAGTGGTTGCGGGGAGACGACTGCCTACTACTGCATACTTGCGCCTGAGTATACAAAACTAAAGCGTCAGCAGTGTCGCTACATGTGCATTATATTTTTAAAGTAACCTTAAAAATTATTCAGGGCTTGGCTTAGTTTTGGGCAACAAATAAAAAATAAATTACGTTTATGCTGAAGCTGTTCTCTCTTAGCAGGTAGAGTGCTTTACTAACTAAAAAAAATATGATTTCGTTGTTACAAAAATGACGAAGCGTTGTGACGTCATAACGGTTATTAACCCACTCTGTATTGTGTTTTCCTCAATAGATAAAATCAATTCTAAATAAAAAGTTATGACGTCATTATTGCTAAATAATTGCAATGTTTACTTACCCATTGTGTATCGATGTTTCCTTCGGGATGTAACATTTCCATTAGTGACTCCTCTACAGGTGACACTTTCAGTGAATACTTTTGAGCCAATGTGCATGCCTGTAAATAAATAAAAAAATATATAAATGAGATTTATAAATAATTATAATGTATATTAATGAATGTTAATTCGTTTTGTAGTTTATGATTATAATTTACATTTACAATTAAAATGATAATCTTAATAAGTATACAAACAAAAGTAACATCTTCTTTTTCATAAAAATGCTAACGTAAGGACCGTAACTTATTAGTTTTTCTTTTCAGGTTCTTACGCCCGTATTCACACACAATAGGTACCTATGAGGACGCATAGTGCGCCTAAACGCATAGAATCAGTAATTACAATTCATATACAATACTTGCGGAATGGACAACGCTATGCTTTCATTACAAGGGACCTTTAGGTACAGTAGCTGCACTGTTATATTACGTAACGTATAATGACGGGTGAAAAGATGAATTACTGTTTTATTGCCGACTAGATTTTGTCCGTGGCTATGCTCGTGTAAATGTAGGTTAGATTAGTAAAAGTAAATTTTCTGGATGAAAAGGACTTTGTCTTTTTCTGTCCTCCTGACTACGTGTATACGAAATTTCATGATGATCCGGCGAGTAGTTAAGGTGTGAAAGCGTAACAATCAAATAAACAAACTCACATTCGCATTTATAATATTAGTTAGGATGTACGGTGGACTATGGAATACAGTAGCGAAGACGCATTCTATATAATACGTCTGAACTTATATGAACAATGTACAATGTACAAGAAAAAGGAAATAGTGATTCAAGATTTTCAATCGCATACTACAATGCGGAGGAATTTAGAAGATGCTACTTATAAAATTAACTGAAAGAATCCCGTAACTCCACTCTATCAATCATTATTGTATGCTTTATTTAATTTATTATTATTAATATATGAACTAACAAAATCTATATTCAGATATTGTTTACAATCCTGGTAACAAATGACACAAATTAGTTAGTTATAATAGTTACGTCATACGTACATCTGTTAAATATCGCATAATAAAGAATTGCTTTAGTATTTGTTTGTGCGTGAGAAAGCTAGCCCTAACAAACGTTATGAGGAATTGTCTTATTTAGAATGGCGTTGCTTTCATACTTACGAAAGCATTGTTTGAGAAGAGTTTATTTTCTTAACTAATATAGTAATTTAAAAAGGTGTTAGATGTATGTTAGGATTTATACACATATTACCTTGATTTTTACACATATTTTAGAATTTATACACATTTTAGAATTTATTCGATACCTTTATTTTATTAAGTAGCACATGTACTGTATTAAATTATAATTATACAAAGTAGAAGTTATAATTTACTTATTAATTAATTTGATGTATTCACTATATTTTACAGTTATTTATATTTTGTTTACACATAAATTATTGGTAGATTATTTTAATTAGTTTTTAATTTATTATTGCTTTAATAAGTCGCTGATTTGACTAATGCCCCGCCATTATGAAGTTATCGTTTTGTTTCATTCGTCATGGTGGCGTGGTATAGAGGTAGCTAGTCTGTAGAAAGTTAGCGCAGTCGGTGTCGAACAGCAGTGAGAATAACACGTATAAAGTAAAAATAAAACCAGTGTGAACTACGAAAAACGTTACGAGTTTTATTTCCACCTGACCTAATAGGTCAGAAGTGGGATAAAAAGAAGAATTATTTATATTTTCTTGTCACGCCCGCAGCTCGGATAAACGTAAGTAACGTGCTTTCCTGCTATTCTTTATTATAAAATTAGAAAAGTCTAAAATACCGCTAATTTAATAATTGAAATGGAGCCATGTTCAATATTATTTCTCTTTACCGTTTTACTAGTACGAACTCATTGTTTAATACAAATTAAACGAATATATATTAAATACAGAAACAGTTTATAAGATGTGAATACCCTGTTAAATTTTCTTTTTCTTTAAACCATGTTGAATTATATAATAATCAGTACAATAAAATTTCAACAATATTTTTTTTGTACAATACAGATGGAGTAAATTGCTTAGATTCCATTCTAAATCAAATTATATACAAATATGGGGGTTAGAGTTTAAAATTAATTTTGTTGCTACAAGGTGTTGCTTACATAAACAATATTAGCTAATATTGATTATTGCACGTTGAAAAACTACACAATATGTTTGTAAAAGAATAAACATAATTAAAACTATACCTATGACTAATATTATCTTACTGATTACAATCGTTTACATGTTATAATCCCGAAGTGTCCTTGCATTTAGTGGGTACTAAGCTTAACGTTTGAAAGTTTTAGGTTACACTATAATGGATAAGGCCCGAGGTAAAGGGTTCGATGAAAGGGAGGCCCGCGTTGAAGCCTCTAACGAATCTAATACCCGAGGTAAAGGGTCCAATGAAAGGAAGGTCCGAGGTGAAGGGACCAGTGGAACGAATACCCGAGGTAAAGGGTCCACTATTATTGACGTCCGAGGTAAGGACACTGATGTGAACCAAACCCGAGGTAAAGGGTACACTGGTAGTGTGATCAGTCGAGGGGAAGGACTGGCACACACGTTGGAAGGCGGACTCGAGGTACAGAGTCGCGATCTGGATGAGTCGGATTCGGATAGAAGTACGCATCAGGCTAGGCGAAGGCGTAATTACGCTGCTTCAGATGAGGATCAAAGTGTTATAATTGGCGAAGATCGATCAATGTCACGTGGCCAGAAGACTACACGTTCGAGGCGCAAGCGTCAATACTCTATATCATCGGAATCCGGTGATGAACTATCATTACCTCAAATGAAAAGGACACGGAAGGAAGCATCAGATGACAGGTTTTTGATAGATAAATTTCTTACTATTTTAGAAAAGGTTAAAGGCTCGGATAAACCCAAAATTACGTTTAATACAAGTGTGATACCGGAGTTTGACCCTCTATCCAAAGACCAAACAGTGTTAACGTGGTTGACTAAAGTTGAAGAATGCGCTGAGATTTACGGCTGGGAGGAAAAGGAGATTATCCATTACTCTTTGCCCAAATTAACCGGCGTAGCTAAGACATGGTATCAGGGTCTGACTTCGATACTACATACATGGTCAGAATGGAAAAGAAAACTTATAGAATCATTTCCGTGTAGAGAGGATTATGCAGAGCTTTTAACAGAGATGTTAGCTAAGAAAGCAAAATACGGGGAGTCATTGGAGCATTACTATTACGCGAAAATTAATTTACTAAATAGGTGTAACATATTTGGTAGAAAAGCAGTAGATTGTCTTTTATATAGCATAGAGGATCGCGCTGTAAGGGTTGGTGCTCAGGCAGCTCAATTCAACGAACCAGAGCAGGTACTTAATTATTTCAGAACTGTTAAAAGTGGTCAGACCAGGGAGAACCAAGATTCGTTTCGTAGACGTTTTGGGAGCAACCCCAGTCGATCAGGTCCGTCAAAACCAGGTACGAGTAGCTTTAATTCGAATATAAAGTGCTATAATTGTGACACCGTTGGTCACCCGAGTTACAAGTGTGACAAACCTTTAGTGAGCTGTACAGTCTGTAACCGGTTGGGTCATAAAGCTGATAACTGCTTCAGGAATAGAAAGGCGTCAACCACAGAGAATGCAGGTCCAAGTAATGAACCAAATCAGAAGCAGGTATCGGAAGTTACAAGTGAAGATATAGGTTTAAATAAATATATATTAGACATCAAGGTCAACGGATCGAAAACCTCTTGCCATGTCGATCTTGGTAGTCAATGTTCCCTAATTAGAATGAGTGATGCCAAATCTCTTAATCTTGAGATTAATTCTCGACAAAACTTGCCTTTATTTCGAGGTATCGGTGGTAATTTAATATGTCCTATAGGAGTCGTCTTGGCTTCTATCGAAGTCCAGGACTTAATAGAAACTATAGATCTTTATGTAGTAGAGGATTATGTATTGCTTCATCCCGTCTTACTAGGACACTCGTTTACTGAAAAACCTAATATTTTGATAATTAAAACCCCAGATGAAATTCGGTTCCAACGAATGCCACCAAATAAATTGGATGTAATGGCGCTCGCTGACACGGAGGTTCCCGGCAATGCCTTAAAAGCAATCAAGGTTTGTACTGGTGTCCAATTAGATTGTGATATTTATGTGAATGGTACGTTGCGAGGTCCCGAAGGTAAAGAGTACTATTTATTTCCTGGCCAGTATGAGATCAAAAATGGACGTGGTGCAATTCTGGTCTACAACCTATCACTAGTTCCTATTTTAATAAGGGTACTCTTTTAACTAGATCCCTCCAAAGAAACTCAGCGCCGTCAGGTAAAATTTTAAATTCATTTAGTGTAACATTTGATGACGCAGAGATGGAAACCTCAGTAAATTGTAATCCCGGTTTGAACGAACACCAGCGTCAAAGTTTACAGGATTTGCTTGCGCAGTATAATGGTTGTTTTTCTAATGGGTTACGTGACTTAGGATATACACAAATCACTGAAATGACAATTGAACTTACCGACGCAGACCCGGTAGTATATCGCTCTTATCGCATGTCGTATGCTGAGCGATCACAGGTTAGGGACATGATCCAAGAAATGCTCGACAGCAGCATAATCAGGGAATCTTCATCACCCTACGCGAGCCCAATTGTTATGGTTCAGAAAAAAACAGGTGAGAAACGCTTATGCGTAGATTATAGAGCTCTTAACAGAAAAACTAAGAAGGACCACTACCCTTTGCCACGCGTGGAAGATCAACTAGATCTACTAGCAGGTAATACTTTATTTACCTCCCTAGATTTAGCTTCAGGCTATTATCAAATTGCTATATCCGAAGAATCTCGTCCAAAAACTGCCTTTGTGACTCCTGACGGGCAGTATGAATATAATCGTATGCCTTTTGGTTTAGTCAATGCACCGTCTGTTTTCCAACGTACCATAAATAAAATCCTTCAGGAAGCCAGAATTAAATACGCAATCATTTACATGGACGATATTCTTATTCCGTCTAAAGATTTTGACGAAGGTCTTCAAAGACTAGAAGAGGTTTTGTGTCTGCTAAAAAAAGGTGGGTTGACGTTAAAATTGAGCAAGTGCCACTTCTTTCTCGACTCTATAGACTTTTTAGGTTTCGATGTGAGTGCTAATGGTATCAGGCCCGGTAGCAGAAAGGTTGAAGCTGTCTCCAAATTCCCAACTCCACAGAACCAACATGACGTGCGGCGTTTTCTCGGTCTTTCGGGTTTCTTCAGACGTTTTATTAAGGGGTATGCCGTAATCACGGCACCATTAACAGATCTATTGAAGAAAACTGCTGTATGGGTTTGGAGCAACGAGCAAGACAACGCCTTCACTAAGGTAAAAGAGTTACTTGTAAATCGACCAGTACTTGCACTGTATGATCCCAAGGCCGAAACCGAGTTGCACACAGACGCCTGTAAGGATGGCTTGGCAGGTATATTGCTGCAACGAAACAACAATAATATACTACAGGTAATATCCTACTTCAGTCGCAAAACTAATATTGATGAACGTAAGATGCACTCCTACGAACTCGAGACGCTAGCAGTCGTAGCCTCACTGAATCGTTTTCGTGTTTATCTGGTAGGTATACCATTTAAAATCATGACAGATTGCAACGCGCTAAGGTCAACATTAGTAAAGAGAGATATTATCCCTCGGATTGCGCGCTGGTGGGTCTTACTCCAAGAATTTGACTGCACTATTGAGTATCGCCCCGGAACTCGAATGGCGCACGCAGATGCACTTAGCAGGAACGCCGTAGACGACCCGGTTAGTGAGTTACATATTTTAGATGTTTTATTAATACAGCAAACAGATCAAGACTGGATAGCTACGGTCCAATCCGCCGATGAAGAAGTCAAGAAGATCAAAAGTATTTTAATGGATTCCTCCATGGAAGAGGCTCTTGAGGTACGTAAAAATTATAAAATAAAGAATGATAGTGTTTTCCGGGTCGTAAATGAAAATTTAAAATGGTTCGTTCCACGAACTGTACGTTGGCAAATCCTGAAGATGAACCACGATGATGTCGGTCATTGTGGATTTGAGAAAACACTACAGCGTATTAAGGAGCACTATTGGTTTAAAAAGATGCGACGATTTGTAAAAAAATATGTCTCTTCTTGCCTGGAATGCGCTCATCACAAGACCCCAGGTGGTAAACAAGAAGGTGAATTACACCCTATTGAAAAAGTTAGTACGCCCTTTCATACCATACACGCAGACCACCTGGGACCATTTATAAAAAGCAAGAAGGGTAATTGCTATTTATTAGTTATTGTCGATGGTTTCACAAAATACGTAAGTATCAATCCAGTAAGGAACACCAAATCTATTACTTCAGTAAAGATAATCAAACAATACGTTAGTTACTTTGGTGTTCCCACTCGTTTAATCACCGACAAAGGTACTAGTTTTACTAGTAAAACATTCCAGGATTTTATCAAATCTTACGGCATAAAGCATATTCAAAATGCCGTCGCTACACCAAGGGCAAACGGGCAAGTCGAGAGATTTAACAGAACTATTTTAGATGCGTTATCCACTTCAAACCATGGTGGTGATGATAAATCCTGGGATGAACACATCTATGATATACAGATTGGCATTAATACCACAAAACATAAAACAACTCTGAAAAGTCCTTCAGAATTACTGTTTGGGTTTAATGTTACCAGTAGAACTGAAGGTAAGTTGCATGACATTATTAATGAGACTTTGAATAGAAACTCAGTCGAGGAACTAGAAGACGTAAGACAAAGGGCAGGCGAAAAAATAAAAGAACAACAGGTAAAAGACATTATTCGTTATAATCAACATAGAAAGGCTCCAACACAGTATAAGGAAGGTGACTTGGTACGCGTAGAGAGACAGGTCCCACATGACGGTAAATCCCAAAAACTTGCTGTCAAATATCAAGGACCATACCGCATAGTAGAAATGCTCCCTAATGACAGATTCCTAATTAGGGACACACCTTTAACTCGTAAGCGTGGTAAACAGTATGAAAGCATTGTTGCTATTGATAAAATTAAGCCTTGGATGAATTTTAACAGAGACTTAGAATCAGATTCATCTAACAATGATAGTACAAGCGAAAATGAAGAGGTATGTCCCTGATTTATCAAATACAGCAATTAGTACGTAGTAGTTATAATGTTAACTTTTAAGTCACATTGTCATATAATAGTTATGTAAACTCAACAACTCATGACGCATGCAAATTATGTATTTTTTTTTAGTAATAAGTTAAGATGTTAATAATGATATAATTTAACAAAAAAAAGCGAAGGGACTCGCTTCAAACAGGATGGCCGAACTGTTAGGATTTATACACATATTACCTTGATTTTTACACATATTTTAGAATTTATACACATTTTAGAATTTATTCGATACCTTTATTTTATTAAGTAGCACATGTACTGTATTAAATTATAATTATACAAAGTAGAAGTTATAATTTACTTATTAATTAATTTGATGTATTCACTATATTTTACAGTTATTTATATTTTGTTTACACATAAATTATTGGTAGATTATTTTAATTAGTTTTTAATTTATTATTGCTTTAATAAGTCGCTGATTTGACTAATGCCCCGCCATTATGAAGTTATCGTTTTGTTTCATTCGTCATGGTGGCGTGGTATAGAGGTAGCTAGTCTGTAGAAAGTTAGCGCAGTCGGTGTCGAACAGCAGTGAGAATAACACGTATAAAGTAAAAATAAAACCAGTGTGAACTACGAAAAACGTTACGAGTTTTATTTCCACCTGACCTAATATGTATTAAATGGCTTTACATATTAGCCTGTGTTTACCAACATGGAAATTAAATAAATTAATGTTTTTTAGTTAATAGATTAATTAGTTAAGTGGCGAAATTAAGCCATTTTTTGAAGTGAAACTTCTTTATCGACGTATGGGAGAAATTTTGTAGCAGTGTAAAAAAAATCGTCACGTTTTTCGGTTACGCGCCATGTTGCTTTTTTTATCAAAGTTTAGTATAGTGACGTAAAGAATATAATGTAATATATTATAATAATAACAACAATATATTAGTTTTGAAGTTTGGTTTGAAATAAGAATAACAATATATTAATTTGAAAGTGATAAAATAAAAAGACTTATTCAAATTTAAGTGAATTTACAAGAAAAGTGAGAGTGATTATATATTTCGTTTTATAAATTCAACACGTATGAGCATGATTTTAATATTTATTTGAGGATAACCTCACTTTTTGATTGTAAGTATCAGTGAATGTATATAAATCTGTTAAAATTAGCAAGTATTAATAAATAAGACTGTAAATCTAGTGAACATTATTAATTCTAAAAACAATAAAAAATATAAATTAAATAATAATTTAAAAATAAAACAAAACACGATTAGAAAATAAAAATATGTATACGTACATCTTTTTTAATTATTCGTTTTTATTCGTTTTTAATGATTTATTTATTAATTTTTAATTTTATAAAATCGTTGCATTTCTACAAGATTAACTGTCATCATACATACATACATACATAGATTCACGCCTGTTTCCGAGAGGGGTAGGCAGAGACTACGGATTTCCATTTGCTACGATCCTGACACACTTCTCTGGCTTCATTCACTTTCATCACATTCCTCATACACGCCCGTCGGTTCAAGGAGCTCTTAACCTGGCCTTTGTCCAGAACGCCTCCGATCTGGTCGAGAAACGTTCGCCTAGGTTTTCCTCTTGCGACTGTTCCATTCACACTAGCCTTATAAACTTTCTTAGTCAGTCTTTCCTCGTCCATTCTTTCTACATGTCCAAACCAGCTTAACATACCCTTTTCTATTCTTGTAACTATATCCACTTTCATGCCGCATCTCTCTCTAATCACACTATTTCTTATTCTATCTTTCAGAGTCACACCACATATGCTTCTCAACGCTCTCATTTCTACAGCATTTATTCTGCTCTCATGCTTCTTTTGCCATACCCAACTTTCACTTCCATACATAAGTGTGGGCACTAATAGTCCTCTATGAACAGCCAAACGTGCCTTTTCGGATACATATATTGTATTACTTTGAAAAGATAATTCCAATTATTTATTCATAACTTGTGTAATTGATTAAGTCATTAAATATCTGCTTTGAATTATTTTTATTAAGTTATGAAATAAATATTAATATTAAAGTTAGTTAAATAATTTTTGTTAACTAATTAACTATTGCAAATAGTAGAAAAATGATATGTCGTAAAGAAGTTTCACTTCTTACCTGTGTACTCTGGTACACACACACATTTTTGTTACAAAATGTTTTGAATGTTATTGACGAGACAAAACTATAGTTTCTTTTTCCCGATATTTTGGCAATAATAGCAGTTACGCGTTTCAGCTTATGATAATAGAAGGTTGGTAAGTTATATTTTATAAACGATTTTATTAGTTTTGATCTGTTTGTATACGATTTATCCAATAAAATTAAAAGGGCCATTTTCTTTATTTAATTTAATTCCTTCGTGATATTCATACTTCATGATAATTGTGATATACCAGTATAAAGCGGTATAAGATCAACAAACTAAAGTTACCTTCTCCCAGTGGTGTAGATGCGTGAGTAGCGCGTGATGATGTTTGTGCTGGTGCTTGTGCAGGCGCAGCGCGGCCGCGGCGCGCGCGTGCGCCGCCAGCGCCGCGCCCGCCGTGCACAGCCGCGCCGCGCGGGACCGCGCCGCGCCGCCCGCGCGCTCCAGCGCCACGGCCACGCCGCCTAGCGCCGGGTTAGCACCCGCGCCCCACTTCACCCTGTAAGCATACACGACCACTGTTACATATGTCGACGCATACTACATTGTGCAGTCGGCCAAAAACGTAGTCTACCACCCTACGGTTGAGGTACATTTGAACGTCATGAAACAACAAGGTCGATTTTCCCTTGCAATAATATTGTGACAGTTAACATTGTTCCTTATCATGTATTATATTGAAGTCATCCAATGTGTCAAGTTAAAAAAATCAACCTTAACGATAATTAGATCTCACAGACACTATTGTCAAAACTGGTAGACTACTTTCTTGGCCGACTATACAATAAATTTTTCTCAAATGTTAATATATTTTATTCACATAGCTTCAACAATCATATATTATTATAATAATAATTTAATGATTAACACACAACTTTTCTACTTATCGATTTACATAGTATATAACTATGTGATTGATTCACTTGACATGTTCTTAACACAGCAATGTTTTTTAATAATTTGTAGAAAATGTTATGGTTATTGCATTAATTACTAACAAGAAAGATTTAAGTTAATGCAATGTATTCAGATTTTCTACCCTAATAAAGAAAAATATTAAAAAAATACACAGCTTCCTAGCGTGGAACTGTTACCACAATATAAAACCCGACACAAAGATAATTCAATTTTCTAATGTATTTACTTGGTATACCAGACGTCATTGAAAATCTGTTGTCTGGCCGGCTGCGACTCAATAGGTTAATATAAAACATGTTAGAAATTACCACACTACAATAAATAAGTCCTATCTCTCTTTTACCAAATAGAGCATATACATAGAAATTTACAGACGTAATTGAAAACATATTGTACCTGAACGCCGGTGTATCGCCGCGACTCAATTAATATACAACATGTCAGAAAGTTACCACACCAAAATAAAAAATAAATCATATTTCTATTTTACCACGTAAATATTCTTATGGAATTATTTTATTCCAAAGATATATAAATTAAAACTGTAACATTAAAATCTTCGTAAACATTTCATAAATTTACTCAAATCAAACAACTTCAAAATATTTTATATTCTATTCAATTTACATTTACATTTACAAGTCAAGCAACAACTTCCGTGAAGATCAAGCGAAGTGTAACTTGGTTTGTAAGTTAGAAAATCTCAGCAGCATAATACAATATAAGACTATAACATATATATCGAAATATTTGTGTAATATGCGTTTGTATCTGATACACATTTCTTTATTTTTTAAAGTATCTTATATATTCTATATTCTACCACATACACACAACACCATCTAGCCCAAACTAAGCAGAGCTTGTACTATGGGTACTAGAAAATGGATAAATATACATATATACTTTTTTTTTTGTAAATACATACATATCATACATAGAAACATCCAGACCAAGACAAACATCCATGTTCATGCACACAAATGTTTGACTTGTGCGGGAATCGAACCCGCGACCTCAGGCGTGGCAGTCGGTTACACTAACCACTACGCCATCGAGGCCGACCTTTAAATAAAACTCGTCATTTTCACTTCTACCAAAAAAATGTATCATGGTAGAAGCCAAAAATATTTAAATTAAAGATGAAAGGTAAAACGAAACCAGTTCATTACAAAGGAATGTCTAGACATTGTATCTCTGGATGGAGACCTGATGTCCTATTACACAGGCTTCGGCCTAGCTCAAGCTCTAGTCTCCTACAATGTTCCATGTGCAAAATTTTGAATACTAAACAATTTGTATCTTTCTTCAACGTTATAAATATTGTGGAGAGGAAATGAAGATTATTATTATTATTAAGGTGTCATGCGGACCGGTCGCGCTATGACGGCTGCGCACGCGTCGAAGTGGTGGCGCCCCTCTTTCGATTTCTCCTTCCCACCAGCGGCCCATATATAAGCCGACCGCGCCCTGGTTTCGGACTGCTTCTGCCGCCGCTGCGATTAAGTTAAGTGGTTCCTGGAGCTATCAAGCCGGACCACGTAACGAGCCCTTATATAAAGAACCACGCCCTGTTCTTTTTGTTTAAATTATATACGTGTACTCTTAACAAGAATTGTATAACTCTAATTATAAACCTTTTAATTTTAATTATCTGCGCTACACAACTATAACGTTATAAAGTTTATAAATACCTCTGGTGTGCAGCAGTGATGAGTCCATGTGCTTTGGAAGTAGCAGCGGTCAATCGTTCGACGCAAGACGTCAACTCGCGGGAGCGTCGGGCTAGCTGAGCGCTTGTTTCTTGGTTACCGCCCAGTACCTAATAAATAAAATATTTTATTTTAATGATTTGATAACCAGCCTTCAATATGAATTGAGACTTCGAAAAATCTTAACTAATATTATAAGGGATTAAATATAATGACCACCAAAAATACTAATTGCACACCAAAATATGCTTACTAAAATACATCATAACGAGCACCTATACGCCTCAAATCACTGCATTCCGTCTCGTAAGTGTTAGGTTATGTTAGGTTCCTTCTTAAACCCACCCAAAAATAGGAGCCCCTGTCGACTTAGTTTGATCTCTTTAAAATATTTTAGTGAGCATATTTTAATGTGCAATTAGTATTTTTGGTGGAACAAAGGCAAAAAATTGAGGAACAGTTAAATACTACCCATATTATAATGCGAATATGAGTTTATCTGCATGAAAAAACCCAAGATGCGATGACTTATGTCCGAAATTATGGGAGACCAGACTTATTTGTCACTTTTACGTGTAACCCCGAGTGGCCTGAAATTAAAGTGGAACTAAACTTTTGAAATGTTTGTTTAATACCCGTGCGAAGCCGGGGCGGGCTGCTAGTTAGCAATAAAACTATGAATATAAATACAATACTGGTGTAGTGCAAGTTATTTAATCGGCAACCTTTATTACAATAAATTAAACTATTACATTAGAATTAAACTACTTTATACGGATTGTATAGCGTTATTTATTTTCGTTTAATCAATGCGATAAAAAACGTATAAAGTAGTTTAATTTTAATGTATATTATTCGCGTAAACGTAAGACAGTATTATGTAAGCTATTACATGAAATTATGCTATTTTTTTTTTAAAGACAGCAAACAAACAACTCCCGCATTAGGAATGAATTTCGTGTCGACAAACAACGTGACTTTACAAACATTCAAACAACGGACACAAAGCACACCCAGACTTGGAACAACCTTTTCTGGATCAACAGAGTTTTCTCCCGTGTGGGATTCGAACCCACAACACTCGGCGCAGTGGCAGTGGCGAGGCGACCACTTAGATCTCTACACATCCGCACGGATGTACAGATTGCACAGTCGAAATGACTTATTTCTTGATAATATTGTCTTCTGTTTACGCGAATGTTATTCATTGAAATTAAACTACTATATACGGATTTTATATTAAATAGTTTTAATAGTTTCAATAATTTAATTAGCTTAAAAATTTGTAAAGTTTAATAGTGATTATAGTAGTGTAACAGTTTTTCAAAAAATTTTGTAACAGTGTCAAATAAACAACGCGATAAAATCCGTATATAGTAGTTTATTTCTTGATATTGGAACCGGGCCCAAATTAGCATCCCCTGTATATAACTAGACGGTAATCTGTGACATGAAAATCGACAATTTAATATAGTATACCTCAGCATGTAGGTGTGCATGCGCGGCATGCGTGAGTCGTGCTCGGTGCGCGGCGGCGGCGCGGCGCGCGTGCTCGGAGTGCGCGCGCGCCGCCCGCTGCACGCGCGCGCGTGCGCCCTGCACGCCGCGCGCGAGCGTGGCGCCGCGCTCCGACACGCCGACCGACACCACGCCGCGACGACGGGCCTTCTCGCACAGAGACTCCAGAGGTACGCTCCAAGACGCGCCTAGAGAATATGTCAGTGCAAAATTTAAAACATTACACTTAGGTAAGAGAATATTTAAAAATTATACATATTTGAAATATTTATTAATATAGTTTACCATTCGTTTCTTTATTTATATTAAACTAGATTTATATTATTTGAATTAAATAGCGGATATACCAAGTGACTTGATATGATGACGAATAGACTAACCCTGAAGAAACAGAAATTTGATTAATGTGAGATAAACGCGAGAGTTTTTACATAATGCTAAAAATACTAGTTTAAGAAACTTTTCACATACAAGGAAAACCACATTATAAAAAAGAATTCAGAAAACTCGCCTTACCAATTTCTTTTTGTTCAACTTCAGCATGTAAATCCAATCGTGCACGGCGCAATAGAAGACACAGTACTGACGCGAGCGCTTTTGAGTGCACGCCTAGCACACAACGAGACACGTACTCTGCTGTGAATCTGAAACGTAATTATTTGAGAAATCTTAGACCATTGCAAAATGTAGGTGATCCCAATATTTGTTTAGCTTAACGTGCAAAGTCAAATATAATATCTGGACTAAAATGCCTGCAAAAATAGTTTAAATTTACTATAAATTTAATTAGAAACTACAACGTACAAAATTTATTTAACTTCATACAATTTATTATAAGTATGATAGTTCCTATAAAATCTTTAAACCACACATCGTACAAAGTTATTTACCGGTTCCAAAAAAAAATGTTGCTAGATTTTCTAATCTTCGACTTGTCTATAAGATATAGTACATACCTCCTCACAGGTTTGCAGAGTGCAGCATCATCGTACAACGTGATAGGCCCCGCCCCCTTGAACGCACACGCCATCTGTGCGCACATCGCGAACACTTCAGCGATGCTCTGCACACGACGCACTAGGAATATGTCTTCTAATACTGATCGTAGAACTGGACTTTGCAATGCCGCCTGAAATGAAAACAAATATGGAAAGTAATAAAATCCGCACAAAGCTAACCTTTGAGAACCTCTGCATCAGTCGAGTTTTAATTGCTTTGGAAAATATTGCTTTGCTCTAGGAATAAATCGTCTCGTGCGGGGATCTTTACAAACATTCAAACAACGACCATCAAACAAGGACATAAAGACCATCCGAACAACTATTTGTGAATACATAACACAAATATTTGTCCCGTGTGGGGAGCGGATCAAAATCACAACACTCAGCGCAGTAGTAATGGCTAGGCGACTTCGCCATTCGTGGAGTTATAATTTCGTTCAATTAAGCACACTTCCACTACAAAAGAACTTAGGGTTACTACAATAAGTAATAGAAGGCGAACAGCAACCTACACATTCAGTCAGAACTATCACATTGATTGCCAAGCCGCGATTCGCCAGACTAGACCACTTTTTCCTGTCCAGTTGGAATCTTTCTTTTTGTTTATGGTAAATCACGTATATGTATATATACATATATATATAAATATATTATGTGGATAAAAGTCCAAAAACAAAACGCTTACTCACCGACATATGCATGCTTTCGCTGATATGATCAATCTTTCTCCACGCGGGCGGTATGGGAATAGCCAGGTGATCAGCTAGCTCTCGAGCTCGTAGCTCTACGGCCGCGAAAAGACCGTTGAAGCCCATTAGTAACATGCGGCCGGCTGATTGACCCTCGGCTTCGGCAGTCGAGGTTGACAATAGAGCCTCATAGCGCGTGCGGACCTCAGAGGCCAAAAGCGGGGCGCTGCTGGCAGGGGACTGAAAGTAATACATGACTTAAAAATTATGCACCCTACTAGGAAATATCAAAATGCATGCATAACCATTTACTATCATTCTTTTTAAACGCGCATATCCAATGTTAAAGTAAGCTTTGCTTATTTTGTGCTAATGAAGGCTTATAATAGGTCTCACCAGAGATACCGACATTATCACATAATTAAGCAAAGTTAATACTTTTTGCATTTCAATTTCCATAGAATTTGTGTGCTACTTCGTTTGGCTAATAAATATATTAGTATTATTATTATTTTAAAATTCAAGCTTACCTCCATATCCATAATCAAATATCTGAGATGCAACTCTAATTGTGTCAGCAGTTCGTTCAGTGGCACCGGGGAGTTCATGATAACAGCATTCAACTCATTTATCATCAATAGTACTGACGGGTCTTCAGAATGTACCTTCTTTACTGCTTCAGGCAAAATGATGGTACTGAAGTTGAAATTCAACTGTACTAGGTCAGCTAGTAACAAATTAGCGTTTCTAACACATTCTACAGCAACCGGCATAGCCGCGTCTTCAGCCGATGCCGATTGCAAAGGCAATAACGAAAGAAGCTCAACTGCCTGCATCGATAAAGCACTCATATCATCCAAAAACCATTCTCCTTCTCTAGATGTAAGGTCTACGAGACAATCGCCAGCACTTTGGGCACCATTTTCCAACATCAAGTATCGTCTATTCAGATTGCAAAGCATTCCAATAACAACTCCTTCTAATGCTGCGCCTGCCCCTTCTTCTGTTCTCACCCAGTTGCTGATATTCGTTTTGGCTTCACGGTACGACTCTTGAGCAAGCGCCAAAGCCTCAGGCCCACCTTCCAACTGCAATCTTTCAATAGCCTTCGTTAAGTTTGCATTAGCTTCTGCATTCATGTTTTGTAAGCGGTAGTTGTAAGATATGATCTGCTGTGATGTATCACTTTTGTTATTTTCCGAGTTGACTAAAGCAGTCACTTGGTTTATGACCTCGCGGCAGACTTCTGGACTTTTGCTTTCCAGTGCTGCTGCTAAGAACTTTCTGAACATGACTATACGATGATATTCAGTGTGGCTTTGGGGATAGTACTGAGATACTGCCACGTACTGTGAAAGAAGTTCCAGACAGGCTCTTACAATGTGATGCGTCTGCTTCATGCTCTGGTACAGTTCAGTTTCTGCCTGCTCACATTGTGATATCATGGAGCTTTGTCCAGCGTTTGTCAAGAATTCTTTGATATGCTCAAATATTGGTTGTTCTTCCTCATCATTCGAGCCGGAGAACTCTTGCACCCATGCTACTAATTGTGGTCCGTTGATAGCTTCAGTTGTGTTAGCAAAGTTATCGATTTGAGTGTCGAAATCTTTCAGTATTTTTACCAACGCCTTCATGGAGTCTTCAACGGCGTTTTTGGCTTGTTTGTATGACGAGTATTTCTGAGATATAGCATACAATGGATGATTGTTAAGATTCGGTCCGTACGCTTCTATTTCCTTAATCAAAGCCATTTGTTGGTGACAGTCCTTCAGTCTCGTTTCTACTGATTTTAATTCATCATTTTCTTTTAACCAATTTTCGGCACATTGCTTCACATCCGGCAGAACAGCTAAAAATTGATCTCTGAAACAAAAAATATTCGGTACTGGATAAACACTTCCCGGGTTATAACGAATTTTTAACGGCATGTCGAGCAACGATTTTAATAATTCAGGTGGAACGTGCTATATCAACGAATCATTTGGTTGGAACATTCATTTTGATATTGCGTATATAAATTGTGAAAAAAAACGCACCTATTAATGTATGCGATATGGTAGTCTGATACTATTTCATTATTAATACAGCTTTAAAGCTGCTTATAGACCAAGGCCTTCTGAAGGGTTAGGCCAGAAGAGCATCACACACGTCTATACGACATTTTGCTAGATTTTAGTGCTTCATGATGGAGGTCTAGCCTATAGCTATATTTGTAAACCTAAAATCATAATCCTATTGTACATAGAAATCTGCATCGTTGTTCCGATACTTTTTAAATATTTCAATATACCTACATAAACATATGAATTTTGAGTTACTGGTTTAGTTTTAGATTCCATATTCCCTGCAGAGATTGCTGTCAGAAACATATAACACTTTCCTCGACCTGGTTAATTATGGAGTATTTACTTTCAGTAATATATAAAAATATAATAGCCTCTGAACCAACTTGGCAATCTATTATCATAATATTTTCGCATTCATAGTATTAGTTAGTATTTCACTTATTTTATATAAGTTTTTTGGTTTTGTATGTCGATTAACCCTTTCGCTGTGCCGTGACAGACACAGTAGAAAATCTATTGTTACGTATCATATGTGATTCATCGGACAGGGAACTGACTGCATGTGATAGATAAAACAACAGACTGGATACTCAAACATTGGTAATAATTGACTAATATTTTGAATACTATATGTAAAAAATCTGCATCGTTGCTCTTTCGATAGATACTATTTAAATGTTACGATACAAATACATGTTAATAAAGCACGTAGGCCTAAAATAACGTGTGAAAATAGACACAGCTGCACCTGAATGTTTACACAGCGGTTTTTGGTCAAGCCGGGACGAGTACAGTAATTGATACTAACCCACTGAATTCTAAATCGCTATACGCGCGTTTGTGTTTTTTATGTCATACCCATTCCCGTCGTTTAACAGGAACTCAAATTTTATTAAACTCGATTCAGAGGTACGGACTTGAACTAAAAAGTCTGCTATCCTAATTTAGAGCCATATCCAACTGAAATATAATTCATACATTGAATACATTCTGGTATACAGCCTAAGGACAATTCCTTAGGCTGTATACCAGATATCGTGTTTAGTTGCTCATTGATACCTCATGCCGGTAATGTTGATACCATGCCGGTATCATGGTTAAGATCGGCAGTTACACCAAAATTCACAACTATTTTAATGGTAAGTCCACCAAAACTAATAAGTCCGCGTGTATATTTTGTCGAATACCATTACAAAACACAATACGAAATTAAGTGACACATTTAAACAACATCGCCGCATTATTTGACCGAATCCGTCAGTCACATGTGACACATTTACTACAAACGTTTCATTTATTCACCCGGACACGGTTATATCAGTCCAGTGAGAACTACGGTACGTAATTAATGGACCATGTACACACGACGTAGTCAAATATAACAAACATACATTCGTTTGGTTAACTTTGGATGGTTGAATCGGTATATGGTTGGATACGCATAACATGTTGCTCAAAGAGTTAGCTAAAGGTGTATGAGGCTATGTATTTACATTCTAATGATAGTTAATTCTGCATCTATATATTATACTATTCACAGTTTAAAATCCTTATCCTAACTAATATTAAAAGTTACAGTGTGAGTTTGTTTCTTGCACTTTGATGCCTAAAGCCTTCGACCGATTACTTGAAATTTCGCATACAAGTTGTTAGATTACAGAAAAGGACATAGGGTACCTTTGTTCCAGAAAAATATATTGTTCTCAAGGGATGGAAATTTATAAACATAATTTACATTAACGCGAGCGAAGCAGCGGCTAAATCTAGTATACGAATAAATCTAAAATTATGAATATATATAAAGTGAATAGAAATGCCCAAGTTCATTCTTAGGATATAGTGTACCTATAATCAGCCTATGGGCTATTGCCCATTATTATAGGGCAACACCATATTATAAAAGTAACTATTACATTTACAACTGCTGCAAGCACGACTTTAAAGTATATAGACAAATAATAGTACCACAGCTCAGTATACTTGGTTATAAAACTACTACTATAAAAATAAAACATAATCTTCTGACAATTAGACTTGTTAGAACTATGTATTATAAAGGAAGATTCCTTTAGTCTTCAGAATCCTACGTTAATAAAGAAGCTAAACCTATCGCTGACTATAGTATAACGATGTAAAATTACGATAATAAGACAGGTTTTAAAACAGGAGAGCATAATCTATTTTGTTGCCACCTAAAAGACACAAACTTTACGAAACCAGAAACCATATCTCACTCAATCCGAACTACTCATATATCCGAATTATCCGCAAGAGTACATCACTTGTGGAGGTATAAATAAAATCGTTCTCAGCGGTTATCGCAACAGATAATGTAGCGTGTATTTATCGCTGAGTCGAGATGAACGTCGTATATCGTGCGGCAACAATGCCGCCACTCGCACTCAAAAGGACCGCTACAGACACAATTATTGTAGCACGTACAACATACATACAAATAATTGCCTCTCATGTGTCTGCTTGGGGCTTTTCAAATAATAAGCGCTGCACTTTATCGGCTAAACCTTGAAACTTTGTATTGAAGCTGAAGCTTTTAGACTTAAAACTCGCAAAGTTTAACACCATGTTTTAGCTAGGAGCACTATAGTGCTCCTAGCTAAAACATGGTGTATAATACGAATATAATTTGAACACTATAGTGTTCAAATTATATTCGTATTATAGGTAGGTATTCGATTGTAGGTATAGACAACACTATATATAAGTGCATAGGCATCCTTGAACTTGCAAAGTAGATGTAGCTGAGTGTTTGAATGTCGTTCGCATGCAATTTCTTCGGTATTTTCACATTGCTTTAATATTATTTATTTGATGCCCCGTTTGTCGCTATTAAGCCATTTATATCTGTAGCTGGACAAAAAATCTCAAAATATGTACCATCTGAGTTTAATGTTTTATAATGAGGCAAAAACATTTTGCAGTCTTGAGATCGTAGGTAGGATCTCAAATTGTCCTATTGTCGTAAACCCGATACTCTCGCATCAAAAGTACCTATAATTTAGTAGCAAGTACCTATGTTTTGGGATGATTTGGTGATATGTCTAACAGTTCTACAAAATAATTTTGTGATTTTGCGATGGACAGGATTATCTGTCTCGCTGATCCAATTATTGATGGTTCAGCTCGGGTTGTCAATTATTGTCGAGATGGATAAAATATTATTTAGCTTTCTCTGAAGGGAAATTGTTATATTATTGTCATAAATTGTATCTATTGCACTGCAATAGTTTTACCTCATTTATAGACAGACCTAAACATAAGTGAAAATGTGAATGTTATACACTCGGCTACTTGAGTCATGTTACTTTTGTTATTACTTACGTCACTTCGCCTAACTGGTGCTTCAGTTCATGGGCGCGCACTGCCAGCATTGCCAGCGCTGCACGAACATCCCGCTGCGTGCGCCTGCGCTTGCCGCTAGTGCTGCCGCCTCCTCCCCATTCCACCAGCGGGTCGTACACAAACGCCTCTAGTAGTGTGAGCAGGGTCTCGCGGCCTCGACGCATAGTTCGTAGTACATGCTCGCAGGCGAGGCGGAATATACCCTGTGGAGAAAGAAATAACATATATTACTATTTGAAAATTAGCAAAATTTTTCGATAAGTATTGTGTTGTTTAACGATGAAGAAAAACATCGAAAGCAAACCTGCATGTCTGAGACTCTGCCGACCCTCATGGGGCTAGCGTGGTAGAATGTAGCCTAACCCTTCTCCGACTGAGAAGAGACACGTGCCAAATTTAAATACAGGGCTGAACTAATAATGGCAAAGGCTTTAATCCAACAAAGAATAGCCAATCGCGTCAACCGTTTCGTTTTTTTGGATTCGCTTTATGTAAGGCGTTCTGAAACTGAATGTTTAATGACCAAACAACAATGTGCCGTGAGTGACTGGACATCAAAATGTCGGTCTTTCGGTGTTTCTTTCACACATGTTTTCATTCGTAGTAATACGTCATAAGGTATAACGTATTACTACGTTATACCTTATGACGTATTACTATTTTTTTATTAAACTAGACTTCTTTGGTCACGGTAGGAAAAACTAATTACGTTTTATAGTCCATTTCTCTTAAGTAAGTAAAGAAAAAATGGTTTATTACTGCAAAGAGATACAGAATTAGAACATTATAAGAGAAAAAGTGTATACCTAATTGTGTTTATACCACAAAGTACATTAGTACTATAACATACATAAGTACCGATATGAGCTCTATGTTACTGCATGCGTTTTGGAAAGCTTAAATTGCACAACCTAAGTTTCTTTTGGTATCCTCACTTGGCAAGGCTTTTCTTCCTACATTTATTAAGTAAACAAAAATAGCGTAATGGTGGTTAGAGACAATACATAGAAACATTTATCCATGTATAGTCTTACTTTACTAACGGATATAGTCTGAAAGCAATAACGAATGATTATTATATAATCATTGTGTGTTTCAAGTGTTTGTTTACCAAATAAGTCAAATTAACAAAAATAAAGTTGCCTAACTTGTGTTTAATCGCAATGATCGCGTATTTTCTTTAGTAGGTAATTGCCAGCAACAGAGTTGTCAACGTGAGACGTTTGTTATCTAATATATTTCAGTAAGCATAGTAGTAAATGAAACGTGACTCAGAATAATTAGAATTACGTAACGAGACGCCAGCTGTCGGCCAAAATTTATTATATACCTACTCAATCTAATCAAAATCTCATGGTTTAAGCCTAGTTATATTATATTTAAAGTTAATTTATATATTTTTTATGTCACCAAAACATGAATCTTTATTTTACACAGTATTTATTATTATATACATACATATTATATACATTCATATTGTATACATAGTATGATGGCGTCGCGTCGGTTTTCAAGCCATAAATCAAACGGTATCATAGAGAAACACAATACTTTTCAAATGAAACAACCATCAATCTATACTAATATTATAAATCTGAAGAGATTGTTTGTTTGTTTGAATGCGCTAATCTCAGGAACTACTGGTTCAATTTGAAAAATTCTTTTAGTGTTGGATAGCCTATTTATCGAGGAAGGCTATAGGCTATATAACATCACGCTACGACCCACGGGGGCGGCGCAGTAACGATAAACACGAGTGAAATCGCGGGAACATCTAGTAAGACAATAAGGAGGTTACATGAAAATAATCCAGGAGTTTTGAAAAAGTTTGTTACGTAATTATCTTATCTTATGTGTGGGGGCCAGTCAGTACAGACCGGCGACACTTCGACCCAGTGGGATCTTTTGTGTCGGCCCCAAGATTTATCCCTTAGCTATCTCCTTATGAATGTACTGCATGAGCCGCATTGTACAATTCAGAGAGAGAAGCCTGAAGTCTTCAGGGTTTGGATATGCCAATCCCATCAGACCCATCCTCAGTCCAGCCAACGCGTCACATTCACACAGTAGGTGCGATATAGACTTGTCCTGTTCACCACAGGCTCTGCAGATCGAATTGTGTACCAATCTCTATCTGCACAGGAAGTCGTTGGTGCCAAAATGGCCAGTGAACGCTCCTGTGAGCAGGCGCATTTGGCTCTTGCTATACCCGCAGTACTTCCGGGTGAAGCTTGTGGCTCCGTTTGCAATTAATTTCTTGGAATGTTCCAGACCCCTAAGGGCCGGGCCATCCACTCTAACCTGTGTTTATCATTGCCATGTGCATTCAAAGCTGCCTTGACAGTGCTCTCAGAGAATCCCACGAACGGATCGGGACCCACAAACAGTTGCTCCGAGCCTTTTCTTGCTAACTCATCAGCCTCCTCATTGCCCTGTATCCCTGCAAGCCCCGGAACCCACACCAGTCTGACTGTGTTCTTCCTGCCAAGTTTGTTGAGGATCTTAACACAGTTCAGGACCAGTCTGGAGTCCACCCTACACGAGTCCAGAGCCTTGAGAGCAGCTTGACTGTCACTGAGAATATACAGTCTTGTCAGTGACACCACTGTTGATATTCTCCTGAGCACAGGCAATTATAGCATAGGTTTCCGCTTGGAATACCGTTGCATATTTGCCCATGCTTTGGCTCACCTTACAGTCATTGGCATAGATACCGGCACCTGATCCTGTTTCCACTTTGGAACTATCAGTGTACCAGTTGAGACAACCCTTGTCAGGGGATTGTAGTACGTAATGATAGTTCTTATCTCATATCTATTTTCCTTGTAAAATGAGTCGGTAAGAGGAGATATTTTGAGTCGCGAAATGGCCTGCTTTTCCCACTAACTAGCAAGTTTGGGTAGCTCGCACATCTTATGTGTTTAATGTAAGTTGCGCTAAAGTGGTAGATTCGGCACGAAGTGGGTTGTGCAACAAAGGCTTTCGCAGTAATATTAATAAGCCGCGCAGACTGTTCGACCGCCGCGCACAGTTTGACCCACTTGCTTCGTTTACTCCCGGTTAGCAAACAGCTGATGCAGCGCATAGTTTGGCAAATTTTGTATCATCAGACAGGATTTAATTGAAACATGTAAGAAATAAGGGCGAAAGTTTTATTAAGGAAATAAATACTTAAAGTGACATAAAGAGTAGTACTGTGGGGCACAGCAGAAATCTTGTTTAAGGATTCTAGGACTTTACTCAAATGTGATCAGCTCGGCTAGGAAATAAACTCTATCCTGCGTTGAGAAGATCGCAACGAAACAACCTCCTATTGTGGCAGAACTATTCTGCTAGCAAATGACCAGTATTTTTTTAGAACTGACAACTTATGACGTTTGTTCAAAGTGTAACAAGCGGCTATAACCTACGATTACCGCTTAAAATTCAGCGGGCAGTGGTAAGGCTGTTTGTAAAAAGAAATTCTACCATATGAAGTAATGTTTTGATTAGAAAAAATGTTTCCAACTTGTACTAAAGGATTTTAGGAAAATACCCGGTTTCTTGGAAAGCTTACATAGGGACATGGGTCCAACACACAGCGGTCATTAGAGTTTTAATTTGAACTGGGATGGAATATAGGGTCGCTTCACTGCCGCGCTAAAGAAAATAGTCACGAATTGGATAGTTATTATTTATTCGGTATATATAGATACTTATTCATATTATTAAATATGATTTTAAAAAGATAGTGTTTTGATTTATGTCAATGATGGCTATAGGTAAATAACAAGCAACGGGACTGATGTCCCGTGGCATAAGTTTACGATTAGGCTTGGGCCGATTAGAAGGTCACAGGTCCGATTCTCGAGTCAGGCAATGTATGTAAGTGTTATAGGATTTCTCTGCTCGGCAATTAGGCAAAGCTACATAGAGTCTGATTTTGCCTTGTAGAGGCAATACGATGGTCTACAATTACGTGCGACCTAACATGTACTTATAATATTATTTCAACAGTACATGTTACGACACTTCATTGTCTACCTGCTTTCCAGCTAAAATAACACAATTTGTAAGACAAAGATAATATTATTATATGTTTTTTGTTACAATCAACCTAGGTTGAAAGCAGGCAACATCAATTTAATTCTACGACGAATAATAAACTAAATCGCTCTGAAATCGTGGCACCATCCTTGAGGTGTAAAATTCCTAGAGTAACAGAGTATCGAGCCATTTTATTCTCAAATAAGTAGAGATGTAATACACACACTTTTCAACCGTCTTCAAAAAGAAAAAGTGTATGTAGGTCGTATGTTATAATGTTCTAGTATACTTTTAACTGGTTCGGATAATTTGGACCTGTGTTTTATTTGATAGATTTTGTCTGCGGTATAAGTACAAATTTTGATTAACACGCGATGGAAGATTACTGAACTGGGACTGGAACTTCAGTAAACAACGCCAAGTGGTTCGATTAATACAATCATAACAAAGAGTTTAAATAAAATTAATATATTTTTAAGAAAAGCCAAGGTTAGTGTACGAGAAGGATTAGAACCCTTGTTTAAATAAAAATTTTCGAATAATGAGACTGTGCGGTCGATAGTAGATGCTAAAAATTCACCGTCGACAATAATGGTATATTAAATTGTACATATGTTTAAGTGTACACGCTTCACTGCATTTCACATGCGGCTTCACTCGTTAAAGAAATCAGCGAATCTCGTCAAAATCGGTCCAGCGGTTTTTACTACCCCGACGGGAAAATGCCTATATCTTACAAAATAATTGTGATTACGGTTTATGTTATGAAATAATATTAACATTTCATAGGTAATTGCTCGGTAAATAGTAATCACCCACCTCAAACAAAGGACTTGAAATATAACTGTTGAGATGTAATTATTGTCTGTCTAACTTGCAAGAATTATTTTGATGTTATACTCAAAATGCCAACTATCTTCTATAATGTACACTACATAGTATTAAGCATGCATATATTAAGGAGCAAGCACAAAGGCTTTGCACTAAACAGCCCAAGATAGTCACAAAGGAATTGTTACTTAGCTCCGTATATATTCAGTAGTGTATCTACCATGTGTACCAACAGCCTTTGGAATATTTAACAACAAATATTTATATTCTTTCTGGAGACTTATTTTTGTGTGAAAAACACTTTTTATAGGTACGTTTTTATATTACTTAGGAAACAGTTTTGTATTTTATGAGTCTAAGTTTATTTTGCTCTAGATTTTATTGTTTTACGCGTCTGCGAACATGGGGTACGATGGCAAATATACGAGCAAGCGTTTATTTTCTACATTCCCCATTCAAAAACTAATGTTGTATGAAAACCACAACGATACCGATTTTCTTCAAACATAAGAAATTTCCAATTATAAAACTAGCAGGGAAACCGCCGTTAGTTTATATGTAGATACTGGCTAAGCAAAATCATGTCCTTTATAAGGTGCTTTGCAACGCGTACAATAGAAAAATAAGACCTAAGTAAAGCAACATTCTTTCAGTTAGGATAAGGATTAAAAATTCATAAAGCCATATGTTAACTGCATTTTTAATTCTACAGCTCTAATACATACATTTTACCAAAGAAATGTTTCCAAGATGGCCGAGTGGGGACCTAGAGCAGACACATTCGTTCTAGTAGCGTCGCGTTGTGAGCAATTGAAAAATTCCAGTACACGTTGTTTGTCGCCGGTTCTAAGTAACACGCGAGGGAGCTCCGTGAAGTATGGCCGGTTTAAAGAGATATAGCATCCAATGACATCAGTACAGGGTCAACATATTCTTAGCAATATTTTAAAGACTTTAATATAATTCTATTTTATAAATATGGTAAGAAGAAGCTAAGTAGTACATGAAATCAGGCTAAAGTTAGTACCTACATTAAATTCAAATTAGAATTATTTATTTATGTAATATGAAAAATGGGCAATAGATTGTCACGTTGGGTGTATGGAGAAGATAGGATGTTGTATAATAGTACAAGATTGGGAGGGGCCTTTGTTCAGCAGTGGAATATAATAGGCTGATTGATTCAAGGATTAAAATTATAAAGTCTTAGAGATGTCAGGGTCAAAGTAACGGGGTCTTTATGTAAAAACGTTATATGTCATTATTTTTAAGAAAGTACACGTTCAAAGTCCTTGTTATCTTGAGATCCTGGGTTCGATAACCGAGTCTGATATTATAATTAGATTTTAGAGCTACAAAATTCTTAATAGTAACACAAGTCTAGTAATGAATGAGCCTGGAAGGCAAAAACAGAAACGCCCTCTTCTACGTGCTGCACTTTTACATATTACAAAATGTACTTTGTTGTAAGTCCCAATTACCCGCTTCACACCATTATGTGAAACTTTATGTACTAACACAACTACAAGTTCTATAATGGCTACACTATTTTTACCTCTTACATCCAGCAGACAATATCGTGATGGATATTAATCGTTACAGTCTGTGAGACGTCTAGCTAGACGTGTTTTTACTTTGTAGCAGATGATAGCTAAGGTACTGGATATTATCTGTGAGCTGTATTGACAGATGAAGTTTCTTATCGAAGTCTCTTGAGCATAAAACAATAACGAATAGCTATTTTTATGATCATAAATCAGGGTATGTTCGTAGAACAAAATAAGCTTAATTGTACACAAATTCAAATTCTGCTTAGTTTAAAAGTATAACCTCGGTAGCGCAATGGGAGTGTATGCGGCTGCTGACGCTGCTTGTGCTTGAGGTCTCGAGTTTGATGCTTGGGTTGGGCTCAGAAAAGCACCATAGCACGTTGAGTTTTCCTTTAAGAATTTAACCGCAGCCTCAAAGAGTCTGGAGCAGCGCCCAGTAAACGGCAATAAGGTCTCTCACTATCTACGTATTCACTTATTACGTAGAAGTTATACATATGTATAACTTTTGCCAGTATATGTATACTGGCAAAGTGTTGTTCTTTATACACTTCTGCCCACCCTTTCGGGGATATTAGACTATGTATAAATGTAAAATGTATTAAAATGTATAAAGTGCAGCCTTATCGCTGAAAGCAATCTCGTACAGGCAACCTTTGGATGAACAATAACGAAATAAGTACTAAATAATGAGCAGTTCTGGTGTATTTTATTAAAGTTCAATGTTTAAACTAAAAGTAAATATAAATATTGTAGTATTTTCTTTCATAAATAGTACATATTTTTCTAACTGACTTAGGTATATAGGTACATATCTGAAATCAGCAATTTTTTTCGTTTCATTTATGTATATCTATAAGTAATTATAGCAAGAAATGGCAATTAAGTCATATAGCCTTTCAATCGTCCATCAAGACTACGGATTTTCACTTACTAAGATCCTGGCAAACATATTATTTCAAGATCGTAGTAAGTGGATATCCATAGTCTCTGCTTACCCCTTTGGGAAACAGGCGGGAGTGTACGTACGTAGATATTATAGTGCACAAGTATGTGTGCAAACACAAGTGCGCTCGTTGTTCCCTAACTCTCATAATATGATAGTACAGTAATACTTCTTCTTCTTTTCGTGTGGTTAGTGGCCAACCTGTTATCAAGAGTTGTTCAAGCTGCCCGTAGGCCTCTGACATAGCTTAACGACTGCTGTCAATATGACAACAACCGTTAAATAATACTACACGACTGGTGAGACGCCAAGCGCAGGACTAACGGGTTTACGTGCTTGTAACAGGGGTTTGTAACATCGCTGACTTTCTATTTAAAATTTCCTGTTGATAAAGCCAATAACCTTTTGTTGGCTCGACCTTGGATTCGATCCAGAGACCTCATGTACAGCAGTCGTATTCATAGCCTAACGAGATATTATGTAGCTTATATATAAAACATTATATACTGCTACTTAACATTATTACGTAGTAAAGCATATATAAAACTATTATTATTTATAAATGCGAATGTGAGTTTGTTTGTTTGTTTATTACTCTTTCACGCAATAACTACTTCGCCGATCATCAAGCAATTTGCATATACGATGTCAGGAGAACAGAAAAGAACATCAGGTAACTTTCATCTAGAAAAAAGTATTGTTACTTACCTAAACTAATCTACATTTATTAATACCAGCGAAGCCGCGGGCAAATCTAGTATAACATACAAAGCACGTTTGGCTTTACAAATTACATATTCTTATCCCTTCGGAGTTATACATATATGTATATAACAAACGTGAGCCTGTGTACATGTATATGGTACTGTTAACGGTTACCATTATACGGGATGTAACGCTTCCCTATTAAAAAAGTAATTTAAATATGAAAGGTCGTGTGTTTATGTGATTACATTTTATGGTCGCTCTAGGGATAATCCCAATGTCGGGGAGGCTTATAATTCCGTTAAAACATTTTTTACAAAATGCTGTTAGTCTGATTATGAGCAAAGTCTAAAAACTATTACTACGTAAAAACATCTATGAACTTAGCTACACCGGTGTTGTAGCGGTATTCAACACGACTCTTGTACGTGAAGTCTCAGAGTTTTCGACTGCACGAGTGGTGTAGTTGTTTAGGGGTCGTGTCGCCACTGCCACTGCGTGGAGTACTGTGAGTTCGATCCTCACGGGGCCAAAAATTGTGTGATTCATAAATAGTTGTTTCTAGTCTGGGAGTTCTTAGTGTCTGTTGTTTAAATATTGACACGCATTATTGCTGGTTCAGGAGACGTATTTCTAAAGTAATTAAAAATATCGTATCTTCTAAAATATGTAGACAGACTCTTTCCGAGCAAACCGATTTCGAGCGCTTTTACTTGTCATGAATTTCATTTTACACAAGTGTTAACCGGTTAATCTAATCCATATAGGTTGATTTTGCACAAGAATCTAGCGTCGTATGTTCAAAATTAGACAAGCGAGGAAATAATTGTCAACCGCTTAGTTAGCCTAAACTCTTTTAAGACGGTTTGCAGCTAAGTATGAGCATATACATACAGTTACGAATACGTTTTTCTTACTTGTAAGACATAGCAGATATTCATGTAACAGAAGGCTGTATCCTCACCGGACGAGGCTACAGTTGTCAGCGTTCACTGAATTCTTTATGTCCTTTGAGCTATATCCTTTGTCTTATGTACGTTTAGTGAGACTCGGGAGTCCATAGTAAGCGCTGGCTGAAGCGTGTATCCATTTTATATGAAGCTAATAGTGTGACGAATTGTTACCTTCCAGATTGGAGTGTGGAAGTGTTATTGCGTTCGGTAAGGATCGAGCAAATCTTATGCATATTATAAAACAAAGTCGCCAAGTACATTGTAGGTAATGTACTTAACAAACTAACCAAGACTTTAAAGTTGTCGTTAGTAGCAGACGGCCCGTCTGATACTAGCAGCATACCTGCAACTGTTCCTCTAGTTAGAAACTCATCTGATAGTAAGTTTTAACCGCTGCTTGTTTCTTTAACAATATCAAGAGTGAACATAGACAAGTCACTACCAAGCAATCTACGATACCATAGTTCACGGCATATATTTTTTATTATACTGTAGATTAGAATTTACACGGTTAATTTATTAATAAATATTTAAATTTTATTTGCTTCATGACTGATTCTTACAAGTAAAACTTCATAACAAATGTTTAACTTGACAGGTTGACAATTATGACGCATTTGTAATCACGAACCAATTAACCAAAAATATTGCATTCAAAGCAATCATCGGCAAGATACGTAATATACCTACAATAACAATTTGAGATGGGACATTTAAAAAATAAAACCAATGACAAGTACGAAAGTGATATCTCGTAGCCTCGTAGCAGTGCTACGTGCTACGATGTAGCGATTCGTAGACTATCTGTAACACAATACATGTTAAGTGCACTTAGTGTCATACTACGAGCTCTTGGAGGCTGCCGCTTTACTTGCTGTCTAACGTTAATTTTATATCCGTTATAAGAAACTCCACACATCGAACACGGTGCGGTGCGGCGCGGCGACTGCGGCTGTCGAATTTTGTATGCGTGTATATGGAGTATCACACACCGAACGCGGCGCGGTGCGGTTGAAAGGCGGGGCGGTTGCCACCCGCACCGCACCGCATCGCGCCGAGCCGAGCCGCGTTGCACCGCGCCGCACCGCACCGCGTTCGGTATGTGGAACTCATTAGTTACAGTACAGTTTCTGTATTATACCGTTAAGCGGCGGTAGCTGATCAAGGTATTGATCTTGCGATTAAGAAATCATAAAAGACGTGAATCCGCTCCTAATACGAATATAATCTTAATGCCAGCACGGATGGCCTAGTGATTTAAGCGGTCGCCTCGCTACTGCGACTGCGTCGTGCTGCGAGTTCGAATCCCACTCGGCACAAAAAATGGTGTGGTCCACAAATAGTTGTGCCGAGTCTGGGTGTTCTTTGTCTCTGTTATTTGAATGTTTGTAAAATCCCTGCAAAACAGGAATTATTACAAGAGAGGGAAGAGTTCAATAAACAAAAAATTTACGGGTTGCACTCCGGGCGCTATAGCGCTCTTTGGGGGAGGGCTATGTCCAGCAGTGGACTATTATAGCCTGATGATGATGATGATGATGACTCCGGGAGTGCCGGCAGAAGTGAAAACTTGAATATTAACGTTGTGCATTTTTGATATTTTGGAATGGTTAGGGAATAATTTTGCACGAATTGCTTAATTATCAGTATAAAAGCACTATCATTTATGTGGTAAAATACAATATTCATTTATTGCGCTATCGTACACAAACATGACAATTTTCCCTCCGTCTTACGAATTTTCGATCAGGTCACGTGTCCTGACGCGAGTTTGAAAATTCTCCCTCCGTCTAATGAATTTTCGTTCAGGTCACGTGTCCTGACGCGAGTTTTACATTTTTTACCCATCACGAAAAAAGTGCACAAAGCCGCTAAAGAAGTTTTCACTTCAAAAAAAGAAGAAGCAGAGCTTAGCTGTAGGTTTAAACAAGAATACGAGTAATTTGCAATTCATAAAATTATGAAGAACTCTTAAACATGCAGACTCCTCACGATATTTTCCTTCATTAATTAATTCATTTATTCAGTTAATTGCTGGAATACCAGACATAATTGATTGTCTGGCCGCTGGCGGGCTGCACAAGTAATTCAAAACGTTTACTTATTTTACTAAAAAAATACTACGAAATAATGCCATTGTATTAAGGCTGGTAATAATAAAGGCACATTTATTTTCACTTGATTCCCACGAATAATAATTGTGTGGTAACTTTGCGGCTAATGGCCTTTTGATAGGTAGCCGGAGTTGCGAACAACAATTTTAGTTGGAAAGATAAATGAAACAAACATTGTGTCCAAGGCTCTACCCGACATATGTCTTTGACGTGGGTGAAGAGGCTGTATCTCACACCATACAGTAATAGGCAGCGATTGACTGAATCCTAATTAATATTATAAATGCGAATGTATGTTTGTTTGTAACGCCTTCATAATAATAAAAATAATAATATTCTACCACATACACACAACACCTACTAGCCCAAACTAAGCAAAGCTTGTACTATGGGTACTAGACAATGGATCAACATACATATATACTTTTTTTTTTTGTAAATACATACATGTTATACATAGAAACATCCAGACCAAGACAAACATCCATGTTCATGCACACAAATGTTTGACTTGTGCGGGAATCAAACCCGCGACCTCACACGTGGCAGTCGGTTACACCGACCACTACGCCATCGAGGCCGACTTTCATGCCTTAAGACTGCGCCGAGTGAAATGTGCCAAAACAGGCTGTCACAGTTAAGTGAATAAAATCAACACTTTTGTTTAATACAAATATAAAATGTACGTTTATCATAATAATGAATATGTTTACAATACTCTGCGTAAAAAACTTAAAATAATTATTATTTTCGCCTACAAAATTATGTAAATTTGCACGAAAAATGCAAAAACGTAAGGTCGTGTCACGTGATTTTTAGATTAGAACAGTAGAAATCTATCTTATTTTACAGCTTAAACGAAACATAAATAGTTGTATTACAAATAAAGATACATATTTATCAAAAAAAGCACTTCAAATCCTACATACAATTTTACTATGGCGGCCGCGCGCCGATTTGAATATGCGCCGCACGACCTCTGTCATTATCTGTCTTACGTTCGGCGCTGTCTTCACTACTCGACAGATTATCATGAAATTTCGCATACACATTGTCATACACAATGCAACTGTTTATCCAAAAAATAAAATACTCCTACATTTATGCGATGGAAGCCGCAGGCAAAATCTAGTTATTACATATTATAGAACAAAGTTATCCGCCGCGTCTGCCTGTCTGTTTGCGATAAACTCAAAAACTACTGAACGGATTTTCATGCGGTTTTCTTCAATAGACAGTTATTCACAAGGAAGGTATAAGTGAATAAGTTGTTACGAATTTTTACTAACCGTGCAAAGTCGGGGCGGGTCGCTAGTATAGTATAATTTTACGCCTGTAATCCCCAAAGGCAAACAATCAAACAAACTCACTTTCGCATTTACAATATTAGCAACGATTTCATTTTATGCCCTACTAATAGAAAAAGCAAGGTAACGTTTATTACAATTTGTTTGTTTTGCAGTGGAACGAACACAAAGCTATTTTCATTATACTAACAAAATTGCATCACATATTTTAGAACGGCACGGTGTAGAAGTGAGTAATTTTGAATTCTTTTTGTGCGGTTAGTAGTCACCTAGGTTTAGCCGGCCACAGGCATCTGTTTGGGCACTAGAGTAAGGTAAACATTTTAGAATAAAAATATTTTTACACCAACTAAACATTAAATTATTGTGGTGTAGCTTGCAACGTGGCATTCCATAGGGTAGTAGTTGCCTGTTTCTTGTTTTATACATAAGAGCGAATAGCAATCAAAAGAAATCTTTTATTGCAAACAGTATAAAAATTAGACACAAAATATCCGAGTAATTTGTATTTTTACATTTAAGAAAAGTGGAGTTGTAGCGGATACATCTCGCTCGGGCACGCCACAATCGTGGCGGTAAGCCCCGTACTTAGAGAGTGGCTGGAGAGGCGTCATAGCGCCCTCAAGTTTCATCTGACGCAGGTGCTGACCGACCATAGTTGTTTCGGTCGGTACCTATGTCGAATAGGCAAACAGGAGACGCTCGGTTGTCATCACTGCGGCGACTGCCGCGTCGTTGTCGAAGACACGGCGTAACACACATTGGTAGGTTGCCCTGCCTGGGCCACGCAACGCCATGTTATGCATGCGGCAGTCGGTAGGGTCTTGGAATGGCTTCGCCTCCTTCTGTGAGAAGGTGATGTTAGTGAAGGAGGCGGCGGAGAGGGAGAGGGAACGTTCAATCCCTCTCCCTAACCGCAGAGCCGGGCGCAGGAGGACTTCCAGCCACCTTGAGTAGAAGCCTGCGGGCGGTGGACCCATTGGGGCCGTCCACCCAATCAGCGCAGGTCCGAGTAGACGGCGTTCGTGTTCCGCGCACGCCTCTCGATGTCGGAAGAGGGAATAGGTCCTCCGCTTTGTCGTCGGGGACTAGGTCCCCCAATTTGTGTGTAATGGTCGTGTGGGACCCGCCGCGTCCATCGGCGAGTCGAACCTTTGGCGGGGTCGCGATTTGAATGCAAGAGCGATCCGCGCGGACTCGCCATAAAGGTGTGAGGAACACCGCGGTGGTTTTAGTCGGTTCAGCCCAAATTTCCATCCATCCAAGAGTTGTGGGTACGATCCCCACACGCGACAAACATTTGAGTAATCCACAAATAGTTGTTCCGAGTCTGAGTGTTCTTTGTGTCTGTTGTTTAAATGGTTTTGAAGTCTTCAGCAATACAGGAAATATTCGTAGTGCGGGAGATATCTATATATATAAAACTCTTCCGTTACTGAGTGACTGACAGACAACGCACAGTCGAAACTACTGATCGCAAGAAGCTGAAATTTGACATGTATGTTCCTTGGGTACTGTAGGGGTGCACTAAGAAGGGATTTCCCGAAATTCCCACGGGATTGGGAAGAAATGGATAAATAAAAAAAACATGTGCGGGCGTAGCTGCGAGCATCCTCTAGTCATTAATATAAATGCCGTGAGCCTACTTCTAACGGACAATTTTAGAAGGAAGTTAAAGTTTATAAATGGTTTGTATTATTCATAATGCGGTAGTCTTAAATAAATGTTGTTTATGTATTAGTAAGCATTATATGTTCGTCTTTTACAAGGTACAAACTTAAATAGTATTTGTGCATTTCCCGTTTAGTAAGTGTATAGCCATAAAATGTAAGTAGGTATTGCTTAAAGTAACGTCTAGTGAGGACAAAGTTTTGTTCAGAAATACAATATCAAAGTTAGTGCAATGTTGTCACAACAGTAAGTAACTAGTGAGCCGCTAATGTATTTCGCAACTTCTAGTCTCCAGACATCTGAGTAGTATTTACTAGAATAGCATGACAACTCTAACATTGTCTAAATTACATTTTATAACTTTCAAGAAACTTCTCTTTGTTTAACGTCGCGGTCTCATCTCATAGGTGTTACTGACTATCCTCTAATGTCTGGCATCATTTATAAATTTGTAATAGGTTGTGATAGAAACCGTAAGACTAATTTACTTCAAATGCTTTACTTTACTACAATTAGACATCAAAAATATAAACTATTGGATTTATGCTTACATTACATAAACGTCACCAGATTAAGCTATGCTATTAATGATTTCTACATTTTGTTCCTTGTGAGATTCGAATTGATCACATGTGGCACAGTCTTAATTTCCATGAATGTCACTAGTTTTAAAGAAAATAGACGCAATCTTCAACCTAACCTAGTAATTGTTTAAAATAAAATAATAAACCTAGTATCGTTTTTAATCAGATAACTTGATACACAAAGGACACCGTGTTTGACTGTTTATTGCTTTTTTGTAAAGATTGCTCCCGCACTTAAAATATATAATTTAATCAACGGACACAAAAAACACCCAAACTCGAAACAACTGCTTATGGATCACACAAATTTTGCTTCGTATGAAGATCGAATCCACAACACGCGGCTCTGAGGCAGTGACGAGCCGACCACTTAAAGCATCAATGGGTTTAAGCAATCTATGCTCAACCCTCTGTCCAGCAATATATAAAATACTCAATACATAAAATACACCATGTTTATTGCTTATATTCAGACCAAAGCAAGAGAGTAATGTTACACATCGGTGTACACATATGTAGGTACGTAGCCCCACGTACTTAGCTGTACAAGGCTCAGAGGCTGTACAATTATGCCGAGATAATTACCGGTCAAAGGTACGGCGACTAGATATTTTATTCATGTGTCGAGCTCGCTACTTCGCCTCGTACTTTGTACACTCCACTTTTTCTCCAATTCTAGAGCTTAAAGGGATTGAGGAATTAGGTTTAATGTACTGAGTTCTTTTATGTGTGCTTATATTTTTCAAGCAAAGCATTGAAACTGTAGTTGTAAAATCAGTATAATAGCGGTAATTAGGTTAAGTAGTAATTAAGCGGAGGTAGCTCGATGGATAAAGCATTGGACTTTATTCCCACAAATTGCGCTACCGACGTGAACATACTCGTAACACAAGCTTCTCGCTTGGTTCGAAAGTTTAACAAGGCGAATACTAATTTGCCAATCAAATTGCTAGTAATATTAAAACAGGTGAAGAAAATGGTGACGTATAATTTCTATTAGACTACATGGGTATAAAGGCAGATGCAGAGGAGGCAGACTTAAAATGATTGAGCAACAATTAAAGAGTGGGAATTGAGCCGTGCAAAGACTTCTCCGTTCGCGAAAAAGGCTGAGCAGTTTATAACGGGCGCTTCATATACATACCGTTCTGTCTGTTTATGGCAACTTTGCCGGCGAGGTTGAGGCCGAATTTGTTTTACTATCGTAAGTTATACTACTACTACTTGCACTCCATGTGAGTGTATTATGGATTCTTTTTATTAAAAGCAGCATTCATTTTTTTTGTGTTTATTAACCTTAAAGCATAGGTTGTATTTTTTTATTGCCTTCTGCGGTGTCCCTTAACGCACCCTGGGTTCGTCTTTAACTTCTCCACTTGGCTATTTATATCAATCAGTATTATTATATAGAACATACTATTATTTATACATGTAGATAAATGTATACATAGTTATTGTATACAACGTATCGTAATCTTTTAGATGACTACGATATAACATATAATAATAATATACTTATTTGCAAATAATATGATTCTAGGTTTTACAAATGTAGTATACATAAAGTTTTAAATACTAATTACAATAAAATCTTCGACTTAACATATAACTTAACCCTTATCCTCACGTTTAACAGTTTTATAATATCACATAAAATTTTAATATAAAATTGATTCACAGCTATTTTATCCTACTAATATTATAAACTAGATGTTACCGCGGTTTCACCAGCGTTTATCGTTACTGCGCCGCCCCCATGGATCGTAACGTCATGTTATATAGCCTATATCCTTCCTCGATAAATAGGCTATACAACACTAACATAATTTTTCAAATCGAACCAGTAGTTCGGAGATTAGCGCGTTCAAACAAACAAACTCTTCAGCTTTATAATATTAGTATAGATGTGACAGTTTGTGAATATGTTTAGCCTTTGGTAGTTCAATCACGCGTAAACCGCAGACTGTGTTCTACGTACCTATTTAGAAGCTAGTTACTTACAGTCTAAATGATATACTGTTTTCGATAGATGGCTTTTACTTGATTACGTGCCACTGTGTTATTACAAGGAATTAGACAATGTTGGCTGGTTAGTCTGGCTCATTTATTGACACAATTATAATGAAATAGCCAAACAGTAAACAGTTGAATCATGACACACCAGAGAAGTCTCAGCACAAAATGCCGGTATTTACGAAGAATGAAGACAAAAATCAATGTATTCACCTGTAACACAGATCTCACAATCTCGTAATTACCTCACGTGGAGGTGGGGCTCTTGGAGCCTCGCCAATGTCTATGCCTCCGCGAACAATGTAAGGTGCCGAGCTTAACGTCGAGTGGAGCGATGTTTACTAGAGAACGCGATATACAACATCTGTTTAGTTTTATTGACTTAGTAAAAGTTGCAATCAAAATATATCTCATAATTACGTTTGGTTTTAATTGACTATAGTTAATATGAATAACTCATCATAGTACATTTTTATTCATTATCCTTATCGAAACTATTACATTGTTACCAATCGTTAGTGCATGTTGTATTCAATAGATTAAACGTAATTATACACATCAATTTAAGTTTGTGTGTCTGCTTCACCCCCGACAAAAATGCCAGTAAATATGTTGACAATTTACAGCTCATTCTTCCTTCGCGCAAATAGAATCGAAAACAGAATCCAAAACTGGAAATACGTGTATGAAATAAACAGCGGTCTTTACTGAATCACGTACTTCTAATAATCCTTAACAGAATCAACAAAGCAACAATAAACCCGCTTATAGCCACACTTGAGCTTCCGCTCTCAACATATTCAGAGTTACCAGCCTAAGTATGTTAAAGTTCATTTCAAGACAGTGACGTCAGGATATTTAATGGTAGATTGCAAGATACGTTTGAAGGTCACAAGCTACAGGTACAATGTTCGTGGCGATATTGCTTAAATTAAATATTTGAATTTTAGTGCTGTGACGTGAAGAAGATTTAGTGATAAGAATTGAGAAAGGTGTACTATAATGGTTTCGGCATGGCACGACAAAATATTGTCAAAAAAGTGTATAAATCAAATGTGAATGTGACGAATGTGTGTTAAAAGTTCTCTAACTTGATCAAAGATATTTTGGATAAAGGACAAATGAAAAAGAAAGGGTATGTCAGAAAGAGTACTAAATCGTAGAGAGTGTATAAAAAGTGACAAGAATTAAGAAAGTGGCAATTCGTACTACACCTCTTCGGGAAAAAGCAGGTCTTCGTTTAGTGATACACCTGGAATTGAAAACGTTGATAGAATACGATCACAGTAGTCTGTTTGCCGCGTTAGTTGTGTAAATTACGCCTGTATCGTAAATCCCGGTACATAAGTGTACCCTAATATTTGCGCTGGATTCTGCTCGCCACGTCAAAGGGATAATAGTATTCTTCTATGTGAGACATGGTCTATATATGCACATGGTGTTATCCAAATCAGTTCAACGGTTTTTTTATTAGGTTACGCGTCATTGAATAACAAACTTTTAAACTTCTCTACAAGCTTTTACATTTGTAATACTACAAGTACGTATGAGAGAGAATTAATAATGCCTCACAAAAGATTACAATCAAATCAAAAGCTTTCAACTACATCATATAATTTGTCATCCTGGCCGCTAGATGTCGCTGTGTACAGACTAAGAACGAGTTGGTAAGCAGTTGGTGTTAGTTTTTAACTCGCACTGTGTTGTGGACGACACTTCATTAAAACTTCGGCAGCGACTTCAAAAATACCGCTAGACTAGATTTAGTGCTCTCGGGCGATATTGCCCTCATTTCGGCAATATCTAGGACCGGTCTGGGCCGACGTTGCCCCAATTTTGGGTGTCTTACCCTAGTGCCCGAGTTCGATAGTTTAAACGAGTTCAGTTAACATTTAAAAACATTAAGCATTGTAAATGATCCACACTATCAACGCAGTTAAGTTTCTACGGTGGGTTGATTCTTGCATGAGATACAAACCATACACCTATCAGTGCACACTCAAGAGGTTAGAATTTACTGACCTTGTACCAGCTATATTTAGACTCCACGTCATGGAAGGTGGACCTATTACCTTATACCGAGCACTGGGGTATCAAGATTTCCTTTATTATTATCTGAAAATTTTTTTTAACTCCCTTTTTTGAAGGGGTAAAGGCGTGTCATGCGGGCCAAGACCAAGCATGGCACGTTAAATGAAGTAAGTTGATGATATGAATGATGATGTTAGAAATTTACATGTGATGCGGCATGTGTTCAGAATCGTGGCTTTTGCAATAGTTGTAGTGTGTGTATAGGCATGTGTAAGATGTCAAGGCTTTGAGTGAGTGTTTTGGGTATTATAAAATAAATAAAATGTTTTTATTTCGGAAACAAGTCCATAGAGTGTTAGTGACAATATATTCTTACAAGCTATATTAGTACTACAGATAGGGATAGTGATTATAATTAATATTAGTGTCTTTGACGAGCTGGAAGCGAGTCCAGTGTTGCATAATACCACTGTCCGCTTCCAGCCTCGCCGAGACCACCTTCAGGATGCTGTTGGTGCTACTCCGTACCCGCCCAATCAGAGATGCTATGCGCTTTCTAATAATGGCCGAGAGGCTATCCACCTCAGCCGCAGCCAGCATCCCCGATGCACTGCAATGACGAGGCAGCCCCACCAGCACCCTGAAGGCGTTGTTGTACCAGTTGATGACAAGACTATTGGTACAATATGCACTGTACATGTTCTCCATTGTATTTTTAATTCGATCGCTAAGTCTTGGTATTTTGAAAGCTTATCGGCTATTGTTGATTGTACGTTGTGACTGTTGGGGATGGCTATGACAATAATGTAAATGGTGTTGCTATTTTTATCATGTAGTGGTATATTGAGTATGTTATAGTGTACAGTTTTGTCAGTAATGATTGTTCGGTCCCAATACATTATTAATTATTATTGTGTATGAAAGAACGAGATATTACAAAGTGTATCGCTGTGTCTTATTCTAGAGCATGCAAGAAGGGTACGGGGTCGTGCACACTGAATGACACTGTATGCACAGATCTCGCTGATTCAACAAAAGAATCTCACAATCTCTATGAAGAAGTCTCGTAGCATAAAAACGACAAAAGGTTAAGGTTCGATACAACACACAAACACAACAAACTCTCTCATAAATAGATGTGTACATATAACCGTTATTTTGTGACCTAGATTAATAAATGATTTTATGTCGACTATTTCGGATCAAAATGGTCGAATGAATCCCGATAACACTTTTTTGTAGTTTATAAATGCGTCTGATCCCATACATACATAAACTAAAAGCTGTATCACCTTAGGAGCAGGCAGAAGTGTATTATATCTTCATTTTGCCAACAATGCTTTATGGTCTCGCCTAATGGATCCACGTAATGGAACCGAGCAAATTTCATGATTTCGCGCTAAAACTAAAAATTACCTAGCGGTAAAACCTAACTTTGTCTGACGCGAGATCTTCCCAACGTATATAAACGTAGCTCAAACTTGTCATGGCACAAACGATATCTGATTACTCTTTTATGTCAGTACAAGTTGCTTTAATACAGCCAAGGTCAAGACTTAGTGCTGGCCTTGCTTGTTTTAAAGTAATTCAATATAACATTCCCTAGATGCTCCACTTAGCTTAAGATTTAGCTTAACCTCCCACCTTCAAATAAATAAACTAGTCAGAACTTTCTACGATTCTATTTTGAGATTAAAACAAAGCGTTCAAAGAACAAAATATAAGTGCAAACTTCTACCCTCTCACAACAAATCCATTAAACAGAGACCTTCAAAACAATGTTGTACATAATATAAATAGAGTTCTTCGTAAGCTGGTTGTTAAGAAGTCGACCGCTGGCCCATTACGAATTCAAAGCCTTCATGTTTGAGAATTTTAAAATAATCTTAGTTCGTATGTTGCCTGTTTAAAAACCATGTTGAGATGTACGGTGTAGAGTTTTGAACCTTCATGTATAATGTATAGTAAATGCGAAGTGTGGCTGAGAAGTAAGTTTACTTCTAACGAAACATAGTACAGTCAAATACATACGTCGACGATGTCTTAAAATCTCATCACTTAGATCGCTATTCCTGCCTTTCTGTCTATATTATGGACTAAAATAAATCTACTAGTTTGTATTTAACACAACATATAGTCAATATTTACAGTAATCATTATAAAATAACTAAAAAAGAACGTGATTGCAACGGATTTAGTCATTGGTTATTTGTCGCGATCTTGTTGAGGCTATAGCGTGAATCATCCTCAGCTACTAAAGTGCAAGTGACGTACATGCTAACAGCTGTCGACGTTTGTTTCCTTTAGACGCATCTCCAATAATTTGCGATCTATGTCAAACCATGATCATGAACATGTCATTGAAGACACAGCCTGCAATTGCTACTATGTAATATCAACTGAATTTTAACGTTAGGACTTAGAAGGCCTTATAACGGGTTTGGTCCTCATATAGTTATTTTAACTTTCGGGGCTTCCTAGTGTATTTATTATTTTTATATAATATGCAATACAAAATAACAGCCAAATCTCTCAGCTCTCTGTAACAAAATACTTGAACCCTTTTCGCGCTTCGTGGTCTAAATGCGGTCAAAAAAGAAAATAATACCGTGCGTCGTATTACGAGAGGCATCGGGCTATGAATTACTACGTTCTGTTGCGTCACACGCAAACACGTGTATCCAAAAATAACTGTAGGACACGAGCAGATTTAGCAAAAATACGCGACCGAATGTGGACCGAAGACAGTAAATATGGTTTAACAATCTTTTGCAGATAATCGCCTCACAAGATTGAGCGAAAAAAACAATCAATCGAAAACTGATAACAATTATTCTTATAAAAACTGTTCTAAACATAGAAATTCAACGAAATTTGACTAGACATCATAAAACAAATATACAGCCGAAATAAGAACCTCCATTACGGAGTTGTTCGTAAAAAGAATACCTGGTGGGAACGTTGCCTTTTAAGGTTCTTATTTTATGACTAGGTCACATTTAGTAGGTTATAGACTAAAATAACTCGACCGAAGACTTAGTATTGCGTGTGGAATACAAGGACTCCTCCCAAAACTATTGGCATTAGGAGCTATTCGCACGTAATAGTGGTAGAAAGTGGAACGCGCCTTAAACGTGATACGAGCACTGTGTGTGCACAAGTAACCTTAACAGTATGTTTGTACAGGCACACAGTGTTTGCGTGTGCAACCAACGTGACAAACAGACATACAGCCCGCTTAATGGAAAATGGTTATTGTAAACTATGATCGGTTACGTATTTATGTTCACGTGACACCTACGAGAAAACGAAAAAATGAGTTTCTTACAGGTCTTCTCATAGGCTCACTATGCTTGAACTTAACAGTAGATTTAGTAAACGCACTAACCGATAATGTTTGATGTTCATGAGTATTACTTTGTGACCTAAATGAATAAATGATTTTTGAGTTTGACTTTCGAGTCGACATCTGTTTAGAAGATTACTCATCGCCGATACACAACTCAAAGTTGTTTGTCTGCGAATAATGTAGTACGCTTCTTTTGCTGATTAAAAGTACTTTCCAAGCGCCAGCCTGCAGTTCGAGATAAACCACATGATGTAAGCGCGGATCTCCCTGTGCCCTAACTCTCAAAATTAAATGAATATAGACGAACTCATCTTCTCTCGTGACTGCATTTGGATCTTAGCGCTTACCTATATCTCATTTACCAATTAAGCAAAGGCTAAACAGATATTTCGGCAGTTGCTACTAGACACGGTTCCAGATTATACTGCAATTAAGAGATGCCTTTCAAAGAATTCGACTGAAATAATAATAATTTGCCCGATCATTCGCCTTAACGACTTAGCGCAATAGATTTACCCAAAGAAAATCTGGGCGATTTGCCGCGATGTAAATTATTTTATACGTTCATTGAAGATATAGTCAAATTGCGTGCCAATTTTCATTAAACTCCGTGCAGCGCTTCGGGGGTGATAGAAAAACAAGCAATATACATTTGAACTGTTTTACAAATTAGTAGGATTATTCAAACACACGACCATTTTTACACTATAAAGTTATTTTTAAATTCGTCGATATACCTAATATTTCGGTATACTATTTATTTCAAACATGGTTCTTTGTCATTTTACTATATGAAAATAAATTTTATTACTCGCAATTAATTTTTGTAAAACGACGCGTTCATGTTTTTGGTATGAATAAAAGCTTACAACCACATGTTGTCTTTTTATACCAGCGAGGTGGCAAAGCAATTAGCCGGGCCTATAAGCATACATGTAGAGTTGTGCGGTTCGTCTACCATTTAAAATGTATTGAAGAACTCCATAAATTCGTCATCACTATATTCGATGATAACCAAATAGTTACTTATTTGTATATTAATAATGAATCATTCGGATTTGAAGCCTAACCACAGAACATCAATAGCAGTCACTATTGACATTCTGTTAACCCCTCCACTTATGATGCAGTACATAATAAGAAACTTAAAAAAATATAGGTATAATAATGTTTTTCATAAACAATCCCAAAGAACAGAGGCTCGTGAATTTATTTCGACTGACGCAATCACTATTCCGAAAGTCAATTAACCCTTACAACTAAGGCGGTGAACACGCTGGTTGCGGTTCTTACATAAATTTGTCTACACGGATTTTATCGCGTTGTTTATTTGACACTTTATTACATAATTTATTATTAAATTATTATATAATTTGTCTCTCTCTCTTAGAATGAGTATCTATATATTAATACGTGAAGCGAAAACTTTGGATCCCTTTTTACGAAAATTGGGCGGACGGAGGAGTATGAAATTTCGCACACTTATAGTTTATACAGAGAAGAAGTGACGAATGCTAATATTTATATAAAATATGCATTAGAAATACATTAAATTAATGAAAAACCACTACACGCACACAACCATGCATTTGACACACGCAGTCGAAGCGAGTAACTATGGTTACATATATGACATAATAATGTCAATATATATTATTATATCAGCAATATCTTACAGGCAAACTTTGGTCGAATTTCGAGCACTAGGCGACCGCTAGTATAGTTTAGTAACTCATAAATAGGTTAATACATCGTCTTAACTTAAACCCCTAAGGGCTAGGCACAAGTAGATGATAGCCATATTTTCTCTGCTATTTATTTATTTATTTATTATTATTAATTACAACGGTTATACACCAATAACAGTAATTAATAATATAATTATAGATCCATGGCGTAATAAAGTAAGTCTATAGCCATCTATAAAATCGCTGCACCAGTGAGGCAGTGAGAGTTAGTTACTCCCATTTGTAGTTTTAGTACTCACATTCAGAGACGTAGGCAGAAGTATGTTACGCCCAAAACCTTAAATCACAGACGGATGGACAGAAGGAGTGAGGTCACACATTAGATTGAGAAATATAGAATACAATTTTTTTCAATATGAGTGAGCATGGTAATACTACCTACACTTACATAATTATATTGTGTATAATTCAGATATCATGTCAGCATTGTTTATCAGAGGACAACTTAACGCCTAGAAAGGTAACCAAGCAAGGTAACCATTTTTAGCATCATTCCCAGGCTTGTTCATTCAAATAAAACTGTTCTGACAGCTACACTGAACTACAAAATCGAATTCTGTACCTCAATAATGGCCATTATTATAAGCGGAAACATTCTAAGCCATAGTCTCATGGCATGTAGCAGTCATTTGATAGTTTACTTTGTATACCACTTTTGTTCGAATATTTTATTAAATAACGCATTCAAAACGAACGGTTATCAACAGAAGTAACTCATGAATACAATCTTCAACCACGAAGACTTGACTGAAAACAAAAACATTCTGTATTAAAATGTAGCAGTGTGCTTTAGACTTTAAGAAAACCAGCAGCTGCAGCAATTTCTAAACGAAAAAGAAACTCAATACATTTATTAAGACTTAAAGGTAAATTATGATGGACAAAAAAAAACATTTCAGTTTGATTGAAAATTAATTCAACGATAATAACACTCATTAGAGTCTGATCGTAAAAGCGTTTTCGTATAAATTTGATTTGATTACAATTATAGATTCCGTCGTCTTATGATATAAAAATAAATAATTTTGATGCTTGATTAAAAATACTAGGGTCAATATGTTTGTTTTTATAATACCTTTTTATCGATCTTTGATACAAATTTACATAATTTAGCGTGGCCCTCAATCAAGACACAGCTAACCACGTTTTAAGCCCTAAAAAAGAAAAGAAAGAAAGAAAAATGATTTATTTTGGTACACAAAAGGGCACACTCAAAACATGAAGAAATAACAAAAAGAAAAGCAAAACAATAATAAAAACTAGAAATATAAAAACAAATACTAACATACAATATACTATAATAAGAATCCTTTCATTTTATTTCTGCTCACTGGCAACATCACACCTTCCGCTTAACTAAACGGAAGCTGACTGCCTCCATTTAAAGTCAAGGCTAGTATTGTCAGTGAGCAGCGCAGCGATACAAACAATAATCTAAAATATACATACATACATAGATTCACGCCTGTTTCCCAGAGGGGTAGGCAGAGACTACGGATTTCCATTTGCTACGATCCTGACACACTTCTCTGGCTTCATTCATTTTCATCACATTCCTCATACACGCCCGTCGGTTCAAGGAGCTCTTAACCTGGCCTTTGTCCAGAACGCCTCCGATCTGGTCGAGAAACGTTCGCCTAGGTTTTCCTCTAGCGACTGTTCCATTCACACTAGCCTTATAAACTTTCTTAGTCAGTCTTTCCTCGTCCATTCTTTCTACATGTCCAAACCAGCTTAACATACCCTTTTCTATTCTTGTAACTATATCCACTTTCATGCCGCATCTCTCTCTAATCACACTATTTCTTATTCTATCTTTCAGAATCACACCACATATGCTTCTCAACGTTCTCATTTCTACAGCATTTATTCTGCTCTCATGCTTCTTTTGCCATACCCAACTTTCACTTTCATACATAAGTGTGGGCACTAATAGTCCTCTATGAACAGCCAAACGTGCCTTTTCGGATACATTTCGACTGTTCATAAAAGCGCGTAGGGCTCCATTCACTTTGTTGCCAGCAATCGTTCTCCTTTCAATATCTCCGTCATGTTTACCATCCCTTGTAAACAAAGTACCCAAATATACAAACTCTTTCACTTGCTCCACTTTTTCTCCATCAATCATAATATTACACATCGTCACGCACTCTTCCTTTTCAAATACCATTACTTTCGTCTTGCTTACATTTATTTTCATTCCTTTACTCTCAAAAGCACCATGCATAATAGTTACCATCGCCTGCAACTCTTCCGCCGATGACGCAAGTATTACTTGGTCATCGCCATAAAGAAGACATTTGACAAGTAACTCATTCATTCTTAATCCCCATTCACAATCTTTTAAATCTTTCAAACAATTGTCCATGTATAGGTTAAACAGCCAAGGTGACGCTACACATCCTTGTCTAACACCTTTATCGATGCTAAACCACTCTGTGTAGGTCCCATTTATCCTAACACAAGCTCTGGAATCATCATAAAGAGATTTCAGAGCTCGCGTGAGGTTGCTATTCACTCCATACATGGACAATGCCGACCAAAATTCATTCCTCACCACTTTATCATAAGCCTTTTCCAGATCCACGAATGCGCAATAGACCTTTTGACCTTTGGCCAAAACTTTTTCGGCTATGCTCCGTAAGGAAAAGACCTGATCCGTACATCCCATACCCTTTCGAAATCGCGTTTGTGCATCCCATATTTTCTTGTCGGTTACTTTCACAATCCTTTCAATTAACACTTTTGCATACAATTTACCGACGACGCTGAGCAAGCTAATGCCTCTATAGCTTTTGCACTCTTGCTGTGAGCCTTTTCCCTTGTATAAAGGTACTATGACGGCCTTGCACCAATCACTTGGTACACGGCCGGTATTCCAGCAATCTAAAATATAAGGTTTAAAAACACCAAGCACAACATTTTGTCTGACCGTTCAGCCTTTTGGCTTCATATTCTATGAAACATAGCATCATGTCTATATTAAAGCTTAAGTTAACTAGCAGTACATGTACCTAGTAAATAATCTCTTTTAACTAGAAGTCTTCTTATCGTATCATCTTTTTATTATAAGCTTCACAGTTTTGCTGATAAACAATATAGGTACGGTCTTACGTTTACGCAAATGTTATACATTGAAATTAGACTACTTTATATTCATTTATTTTAATACAATTTTACCATATTATTTTGTAACTGTACTGTTAAGTTTTTTTTCTTTTTTTTTTATTACTTTGCTCGTCAAAATGACCACACTCCACCTGATGGTAAGCAGTCGTGTGGTCTAAGAGCAGTGTTTACTACTATTTAAGCTATTTAAATTATTAAACCATATAGGTTTACACTTTCGCCAAGGTTTTGGTTGCTTTGCAGTAGCCATGATCACGGGGAGAAAATCTTTCCGCGATAAAATCCGTATATAGTAATTTAATTTCAAAACAATATAACCTAAAAAAGCAAATATTTTGCTATCTACATATTATGTTAAAGATCACCGCGGATTTACAACCATCTCTTAAAGCCTTGTTTGTTATCCATACGCGAGAAAGAGATTAACATACACATCCCGTAACGCGCAAGATTGTCTCTCGCGAGTGCCTGCACAACATAGGAATGCAACACTTCCGTAGGGTTGACATGCTTTGCTTTGTGCTTTACATCTCATAAAAACCTTTGTAACTCATTCCATATTATTTTAGTTTCTATGTTCATGAATCAATGCGACAGATATTGAAAGTCATACCACAAAATGTTGTCAGCAAAGTCACAGGTAAAAGAAAGTTTATAAAATTGTAATCAAACTAATAGCAGGCCATTTAAAACGAAATCGATGTCTAGACACAAATAAGATGCGACTTTATTTTATTTTGATTAGACGTAATAATGGCAGACGCAATAAATTTGGCTTTGTTTAAAATAGCTAAAAATAATTCAGAAATAATATAAGAATTTGTATGGCGATAGTCTGAATCTTGAGCAAGGTCACAGGTGGTAGTTACAGGAGGTAGGCAAAATCAGTATTTTTTATTTGATTAGAATGCCTTAATTCTAGAATACAGCCTGCGTCAGCGTGACCATGATGTATCTAAACTATTAAATCCATTCCTGTTTATAAACTTTAGAATCGAAATTGCGAAAAAGCAAGCTGTCTCATCTCCTTACTCTTTAACAGACAAAGACGTAACGTTAAAATAGGCTTCTATTTTTCTTTATGTTCGTAACGCACGTCACTTATAATGACGAACGCTTGAGGTGTTAACACGCGACTGTTGCTGACTGAACATTGCACGTACGGACTGAGTGACAGGTTTAATATAAGGCTGAAGTAACGATCTCAAGGTGTGAAGTCTCATCACGCTTGTATCTCCCAGAGGGATTAGACAGAAGTTCAATATTTCTATTTCGTTACGACGGGTTTCTAAGTTATATGACGCAATCAAGTAGCACATAATATTATATATATGAGTGTGTGTGTAGTCTTGCCGTCGGCAATACTATGTCAATGTATTGTTACAGATATTAGATTGGACTGCTCATTGATTTGAATTGTCAATTCGCTACTAACAATATGGTTAGGTTTGAAGGGTCACGGGACCAGTATTTATGAAAGACATAAATAGTTCTCTCGTGCCAGGATGTTTGGTTTTTATGTCCGCTATTAAGTGTTTGCTAAGTCGCCCGCGGTACGGATATAATTCCTAGTACATAAATCTTCCATTAGAATATAAGGAACTTTAGGCTTCTGATTAATGCCAGACTAAACTAAGAAATAGTGTGATTAGAGAGAGATGCGGCATGAAAGTGGATATAGTTACAAGAATAGAAAAGGGTATGTTAAGCTGGTTTGGACATGTAGAAAGAATGGACAAGGAAAGACTGACTAAGAAAGTTTATAAGGCTAGTGTGAATGGAACAGTCGCAAGAGGAAAACCTAGGCGAACGTTTCTCGACCAGATCGGAGGCGTTCTGTACAAAGGCCAGGTTAAGAGCTCCTTGAACCGACGGGCGTGTATGAGGAATGTGATGAAAGTGAATGAAGCCAGAGAAGTGTGTCAGGATCGTAGCAAATGGAAATCCGTAGTCTCTGCCTACCCCTCTGGGAAACAGGCGTGAATTGTATGTATGTATGTATGTAAACAAAGTCGTAGATCAATTGTTAACGCATCCAACATGCGTGATCAATTCCGAAGTGCGCAAGTAGAAAGCGCGCGTTTTTAATCGCAACACGGCACGTGGGGTACCGTCGGTACATTTGTAAGTCGATGGATTTGCACATTTTCAGATACCGATACCGATAGTTGCCATAATTGCCTCAACATATTACCCATGCTTTGTACAATATCATTACAAATTAGAACCTTATAAGAGAAGACAGAGCATCGGTATAGTTCTATAGTGTACAGAGGCTATTATCACAAATTACATGCGGATGGCCGAGCGAACACATTATGCGATAACATACGCACACATATAGATTCCAGGTCAAGTCACGCTAATGAAGTAATGTGCGAGTGCCTCAGATTACGAGCATTGAAATAAGGCGGTAATCCATGTTGAACTAATTTGTGATATTACGTTAAACAACTATAATATATGCTAATATTAGCTGTCCCGTCTGCTTCACGATAGATAATTTTCGCCCGTTTAAAAAAAGAAAAAGCTATCCTATCTTTTAAATTGGACCAAATTACAGATGGTTACGAATTTTGATAAAAATCGGTTCAGTAGTTTAGCGGACAAACAACGTGACACGTAATTTATATATATTAAGATAGTTTAGGAGTCCATAGCGGACAAACAACGTGACACGTAACTTATATATATTAAGATTATAAAGAAGTAGTCGTAACATAATATATGTTCGTTTGTTTGTAATCGATAAACTCTGAGACTACTACACTGAGTTTAATAATTATTACATCATTTAAAAGCTTTGCGAATGTGAGATTGTTTTTTTTTATATACAATTAACGTGGCAAACTAGCATACGGCCTACCTGATGGTAAGTGGTCACCGTAGCCTATGAACGCTTGCAACACCAGAGGCATCACTTGCGCGTTACCGACCCTTTAGGAAAGGAAATGAGAAGGAGAAGGAGCGGGAAGGGGGAAATAGGGTGATTGTTTGGTTTGTTTGTTACGCTTTCACGCTTTGTCTGGTGTACAGAATAGGATATAAGGTACCTTTTATCCAGAAAAATTTAGCTGTTACTAAGCTTACTTAACCTACATTTACGCGAACGAAGCCGCGAGCAAAATCTAGTGAGCTATATAACTTTAGCGAAGTAGTTATCATAAACGGAGGTAAAACCGGGTCAGTTAATTATTTATAAAGGCCTTGAATGAATGAATGATGATGTTAAAACATCCGAATATGTTTCACATTGATACTCGCGTCGCAGGTTCTATCGATTATATGTTTTTGGCAAATGGTGTGTCACATGACTCAATTAGGAGGCAGAACACGCATTCACTTTATGTGACACATGGAGATCTATTCATTCTATATTCTTTGAGCAAATATTTTCTGTTATATGCCTTTGAAACGTTGACTTGTAATAGCAGGCTTTGTTTGATATTTCACGTCGGTATTGTTAGCCTAAGAATTATTATAGGTGTCTACTGTATTATAGGTGTCGCAAGTCATGTGAGTCCAAACGTTTCTGAATTTACTTCCTACATTTTAAATAATGTGAAAGTTTAGTTGGTTATTTATATATAAACCTTAACCGCTGAGTAGGTTGGGTTAGAATGTGATATGCGGGTAGACATACATGCCGTGGTCTCCTATAACTGAAGAAGTACACAGTACAAAACTTATGTATTTTTTATATGTTTGTGTAAATATACACAACAATAGTTTGTCGGACATCCTTAATAATAGACCGTTTGTTGAATTCAAACAGGCTAAAAGGTTATATATTTGATTGCGATAGCCAAGATCTACCCAGGCCTTCCTAATACGACGATAGTCTTGATAACTTGGTAGTAAACTCCTGGTAAGTTGGAACTTTGTCAAACAGAAAAGAGGCTTGTGTCCAGCAGAGGCACAGTTTACATACAGAGCAGATATTATTATTAAGTTGGAACATGGCAGTCCAATGGTAATCTTTACTTTACAAGGTGACATGGATCGACTTCTAAGGCCACTGATTCTAGGTTTTAAAGTTGCGTATAGTGTAAAGTTAATTATCAGTCGCTTTAATGGTACAAAAAAACATTGTGTTAAACAAGAGACCATTTATATCCTAGTATACCTTAGATATCATATTTATGTTCTCTACGATGTAGATGCCATGTTTAAAGAAGTGCGTGCCTTAAATATTATTACCGGAATATCGCACAGGTGGGCGGTAATAAATCTTTTATATGTAACATTCTAGATTAAAACCGATATGTAGGCAAATAAGTTACGAATTATTTGGAAGAAGAACACTGGAAAAGCACATATAAAAAATTTTACAGCGAAGTTAACGTCCCTGTGACTGTCGAAATCGAAATTTCACACGCGTTAGCAATGCCCAATTACAATTGCCTCAATACCAACTCAATAAGAAAAACTAAAAGTTTAGCATATTGCATTTTCTGACCTTACTTACCCCTGAAGGTAATGTCACATTATGTCACATATCCGTGGGGGTACGCGTACTAATATTTGACAAACATTGGCATAAATCATATCGCTATTCATGCAATAAAGCTTTAAAATGTAACATACTTCATTACAAAGCATTTGCTACAGCGCGTAGCGCTACACATTCAGCTACGAATTCTACGCCAATACCGTAGCACTTCGTAGAGCGATTACGACGTTAGCTATCTTTTAGAATACGTGATGTATATAGCCTTTGAGTTCCAAAACTACATTTCTATATGAATTTGCAATCGCGGATTCGAAATTCCTTTGATGTTGACGTTCGTACCAGAGCTTAATATTTCACCTGCTTAGCTCGACTTTGAGATTATTCGTGGTGGCTTTGATTTATAAGCGAATTACTTTGGATACATATTTGGATTAGAATTTAGCAACGAAAGTAATATTAATGCAGATTATTGTGTAGAATGTTTGCGTTTTATTGTAAGCCATTTTTTATTATGTTCTTGCGTCCATCAAAGACTTTTTCTATGTAATTTATTTTAAAATTTGTAGTAATTGAGCTACTAATTACTAGTATTTTTATTAACCTCTGCAGCTAAGCTAAGTACTTGTGTTAGGAGTTGGTTTACGTCGATAGTGTGATACCACCCATCACATCGAATCGGATCGACTTCTTGATCGCATGTTTTACACTTTAACTCTTAGGCTAAGGTTGATTTAAAGTTTCAAAACTAATTAAAATAAACATGTAGTTTAAAAAAAAACATGGATCTGAAGTCGGTAGTGTAAGGAGTCAGGATTGAAGTAGGACTGCTACACCTGCACACAATCTACATATATATTAATACGTGAAGCAAAACCTTTGTACCCATTTTTACGAAAATTGCGCGGACGGAGGAGTATGAAATTTGGCACAGTTAAAGTTTATATGGAGAATAAGTGGCGGATCCTAATATTTTTATACAAAATGTATTAGAAATATATTATTATAATGAAAAAACAATACACGCGCATAACCATGCATTTGACACACGCAGTTGAATTGCGTTCGTAGTATTCCGGCATTGTTCGGCTAATGTCGTAGAATTCTTCGTAATTATGGTTACATATGTGGAACAGCTGACTAAATGAAATGTGATTTTAAGGGCGTGTATAAGGATATAGTTATATACAATAAAACCTTAATAACGGTCAAACCTAAAATTTTAAGTAATTATGGTCGAATTTCGACCACTTGGCGATCGCTAGTTGTAACAAATAGCTTTTAATAGGTCTTCTTATCTTCTCAATTAGGAGTTGTTATAAAATCTTTTTAAAATGTTATCAAATACATTAATTGTTTGCCTTACTTTATGTTGAAAAGAAACAAGGCAAAGAGGTTAATATGGAAGATAATATTACCTACCTTGACTTTGAAGAAATGTCTCAAACCACGAACCAGACGTTGTTTAATATAAACCAATTTTAAACTATATTATGTAACAAAGACGAGAATATCGTAATCATATGCAAATACTGAGCTTCTACCATTAATCAGATAGCTCTCAGTATTACGTGAGGCCTCCGTTCAAAAGAGGTTCCAACGTTAGATACTCATCGGTCTCGTTCCAGTTCCTTTGTGCGCACAGCCTGACGGTACAGCCTTCAGATAAGCGGCTAATATGTTCCTAGGCTATATGTTTAGCACGACTCTGTATTCAATTATAAAGATTATGGGATTTACTAACTCAATAATTTTGTGTGGATGGATGCGGGTGGCCTAAGACAGGTCTGTGTGGAAAACTTTGGGGGAGGCCTATGTCCAGCAATGGACCTCTTTCGGCTGAGATGATGATGAAACGCGTGGGTACATGTAGACGTGAGGATTGATTGCGAAGTCAAGCAAAACTCTAAGACAAGTATTTTGTAACATTCATTCTCACGTTCCATCTATCGAGCACACTTATAGACTCCGTGCTGCTACTAAGAATTTTACGAGAGAAAATCTTAATAACCTTGTGCTCGATCCAAGAATTGTACCCAGGACTTCATGCACAGCATTTGCACTCACTACAGCAGCGAGGCAGTGTTACCGGATTTGTATGCTATAAATAAATATTGTCTACACTGTTTGTATTTCGTTTTATTTGTACAAATATAGTTCGAACCTTGTGTCGACAGACACGAAAATAGACGATTGAAAAAAGTTTGGCACTGATCAATAGCATCGCAAAACATTGAAGTCTAACAAAAAATAACTGAAAGTAAGTTTACTAAAATATATTTTTAAATAAACGTTTTTAGAATTTAGCATTTTGTATACATAATAACAATATTAGACTACGGGTCTTTATCGCGTTAGTAAGTATTTCACTACATACATATTACAAAGTCCCCCGCCGCGTCTATCTGTTCGCGATAAACTCTACAACTACTAAACGGATTTTTATGCGGTTTTCACCGATAGGTAGAGTGATTCATGAGGAAGGTTTAAGTGTATAATTTGTTAAAGTTTTGTACTACCCGTGCGAAGCCGGGGCGGATCGCTAGTTAAGGTATAAATACCTAATAATATGCCAATGTAACGGCCGACTTGCATTGAGTGTGGTCACGGGTTCATGATGCATACATATATTAACTACGTAAAAGAAGTTGGCGAGATGTAAGTCGGAAATACACATACGCATACCTCATAAGGGATATAAGCGTGAATATATGTATGTATATAAAGACTACTGTCTCATTGGTTTCTGGACAGAAGTTTGGGCTTATATTTGCTATCGATAGTGATATCGCAGGTCACTTCCCAGGTAATAAATTATTTGCAAGTTTTAAAATGCTTTGCATTAAAAATAAAACAATGAGTATCTCCGCGATACGTACGTTTTATCCGACAGAAACCCATTAACGGTCCCTTGATAGATTATAAAATGTGTTCAAGCTTTTTAATTATTACTTTATTTAGCATACGTGTTATAACAACCTAGTGAAGTTTAGATGATATTCATTAATATAAAATTATTTACATCATTTTGCAAGCTACGGCCACGGTAAAATAATGTTATTAAATTGTGTACATTCTAAAAATATTATAAGATTAAAAACATGTTTATTACTCCATCATGCGTGAACCGTTAAACGGATTTAGATGAAACTTGGCATAGAGATAGACCACGTTCTAGATTTAAATATAGGATTATCTCAGTATGCATTCACAACAGGCGTGAAACTATGCATTCACGCGGGTGAAGCCGCGAGCAGAAGAAAGCTAGTACATACATAAACTCACGCCTCAATTAAATAAATGCTCAGTGACTCTGTTGTGGAACTGGAATTTACCACCCTTGCGGGCTGAGTACATCTGAATGTTGGGTAAAATGGTAGGCAAAGGTGTATTACACCAATATTCTGCAGTATATGGTTTTAGCTCAGTAGGGTGAGCCAGTACCGCCTACCGGGCACTGCTCCAGACGCCGTGCTGCTACCGAAAATTACTCAATAGAAAAACCCAATAACACAAGTCCTACACCGGGCATCGAAACCCGAGACTTCGCACACTACCGCTGCACCTGATAGTACTAATTGGACAACGGGTCTTCCTCGCCAAGGTACTTGACTAAAGGTAATAAATCCCCATTTGTTTCTTGACGTTTCGACTGACTTGCATCGCTCCTGGTCTCGGATTGACTGGTGTGAGCTCAGTTAATAATATATTAAGGATATGTCAGCCAAATATGGTTTTTCTTTGTCGAGTCTGGGTGTGCTTTGGGTCCGTTGTTTTAATATTTGCTCTCTCGTGATACAGGTTAGGAACACATCGCGTCAAAAACGTTTACTGCTGCGACACCGACCATACATAATACAAGACCTATCATAAAGTTAGTCGAAAACCTAAATCATCATGAATGTCAGTGATACGTGCGTTGTATACGTCACAAATCCATTTACGGTCCCTTGAGAGATCATAAATTATTACCCCCTGTATACCAAGTGTATAAACTTTTAACTTTCTGGGTCAACGCCGCTTTTGATTTATTTTTACTGCTGCAGGCTAAGTACTGTTTCGGATGTTAAGTTGGTTAATCTGTGATGTTTGTGATCTTATACGGGTATTAATGTCATGATATACGGAAGATTGATATGAGTTGTTGTTTTATTTGTAGAGTGTGTTAGTTAATGGTTAGAAGCGCTCATAGCCAGTGGCACTCACTGATAAGTAAACGATTAGCGAGGTTAAGCAACGTTGGGTGCGGTCAGTCTATAGATGGGTGACCGCTCAGTGGTATTTCATCATCATTTCCGTGCTTCGGAGGGCACGTAAAAATTCGATTCCCTGTTGTTGCCAAATTGACAGCAGTCGTTAAGCCATGTCAAATGCCTACGAGCGGCTTGAACAACTCTTGACAAGGTTGGCCACTAACCACACGAAAAGAAAGAAAGAGTTAATGGTGCCAGCAGTTGACATAGTTATTATTTATATAATATACTAATGTTCCCGCGGTTTCACCCGCGTTTATCGTTACTACGCCGCCCCGTGGGTCGAAGCGTGATGTTATATGGCCTATAGCCTTCCTCGATAAATAGGATATCCAACACTAAAATAATTTTTCAATTCGAAACAGTAGTTCCTGAGATTAGCGCGTTCAACCAAACAAACAAACTCTTCAGCTTTATAATATTAATATAGATTCGGGATCTGCAACAAATAATATACACTGCAATTCATAAGGATTTTAAGTGTGTACTCCTTCCAGTTATAGAAGACCACAGCGTGCATTTAAAGGATAATTTTCAACTAATACAACTAATAAAAGATAAATATCAAAATTTAAAAACTAAGGTACCTATATGTTAAACAATTTATAATAGAGATTTATTTATTTATTTGGATCGCCAACAAATGATACACATTTCTAACTTCTAAATAATAATTTACAGACATGCCTTGTGCTCATTCAATTACAGGCAACCACATCTACCAAAAATAAAAATGTTCGCCACAAAAACTAAGCAAAAAACTCTAAATACATTAACATAATATTAAAATTAAAATTATATTGAAATTAAAAAGAAAGAAGAAATAGAAAAGTTATAGTAAAAATGGGAAATTATACTTAGTTTAGTATGGTATCATAATTACCGAAGCCTGGAACCCAGGTATACAATAATTTTTTTCTTAAATCTAAAGAAGTTGTCACCAAATATATCTAAATCTGCCAGTCGCTGAAGACTATTGTATGATTTGGCTATTCTTGTTAAAGGTGAATTAAGATCTATATTAGTCTTGTATCTAGGGAGATTGAGCAGCTTGTAGACACCTGAGCGCGGTAGTCTACTTGGAGCAGAGATATTAATTTTAGACAATAATTCAGGACAATCTATTCTATTGTTTAATAAGCTGTAAAAGAATAATAAATCAAGCAGTTGGCGCTTATAGTTCAGCGAAACAATTTTGAAGTAATCAAGACGATGACTGTAAGATTTTAATGAATGATGCAATTTCATGTCATATGCAAGATGACTGACGAATCTTCTTTGTATTCGTTCAAGTCGGTTTTTGTAAACCTCATAAAATGGGGACCAAACCTGGGAGCAGTATTCCAGTATGCTACGAACCAATGAATAAAATAAAATAATCTTAGTTCTAGTCTGTATAAACCCTTTAGAGTTTCTGGCTATAAAACCACACATCTTAGTCGCATTTAGTATTATTTTATCTATGTGTGCATTGAATGTAAGTTTACTGTACATTAAAACTCCTAAATCACGTATACAGTCGACTAGTTTAAGTGAGTGATTATTTATAGTGTATGACGTTTGTATCTTAGTTTTATTTCTAGTGAAAGAAATATATTTGCATTTCTCAGCATTTAGAGACATGTTATTTTGTAAGCACCACTCAAACAGTCGGTTAATGTCATCCTGAACTAGTCTACAATCCTCTAAGCTTTGGATAGGTTTATTAGTTAGATTTAATTAGATAATATTAACTTTAAAAAAACAATGTGACAATACGTATATAATATTACACAATGTATCACTGTTTAAGTAATACCATCCTTTGTATGCGAACAATTAGTGAATCTAAATGAAATATGCACTTCATGTATTACTAATATAATTGTATCTCTCCTTTGATATTGATTACCAATACGTATATTCTTTGTTAATGTTCGAGTGAATAACAAATCGAGTATAATTTCGAACCGATTGTGTGCTTAATTCTCCAGTGTCGAAATGAAAAGCTAAAGTATTATTCCGCGTGGCACAAAGAGAATAACTTAAATTAACTGTGAATTGGAAACGGACGGTATCGGCTAGTTGTTTCAGTATTCAATACCTAGTACCTATACTTATATCAGGTAATAATACTTATTTTTCTATTGTTAAGCAGTATCGGGCACGACTAGATCTAGTATTAGTGATTGACATACACTCGGTATCTAATATTGTATTAAGATACTTAATACAATATGAGATATCGAGTTTTAATAGAATTCATTCAACACGTACTTAATATAATTTAAGACAACGAGTCTTATCTTCGATTAAGTATTTAAAGGTAATAAATACCTATTGATTGCTCGACGTTTATATTAAGTACTAGCTTTTGCCCGTGGCTTCGTTCGCATAAAAGTAACATTTGTTAGTAGCATACGTTACTCGGTGATAATATAGTTTCCTAATGGTGAAAGAATTTTTATAATCGAGTGAAGAAGTTTTTGAGTTAAATCCTTACAAACAAATAAAAAATCAAATCTTCCCTGTTTATAATATCTATTAGTATTCGATGTGTACAAATTGCAGAGAAGTCTAAAATCGTTGATGTCACATGTGCATGAATGCAATTCGGTCAAATTGTCGGGAAATAAATAGATGTTTATACCTTTAAGTAGTATTAACGTTATAAGACTGGTTTTTAGTAATATCCTATTAAATTAACTGAAAATTAGTAGCGTGTGGTATCGGCTATACATGGATTATATTATCACGTATCAGTCAGTACAAAGATACATTGCTCAAATAAAATATATATATATCTATATATATATATATATATATATATATATATATATATATATATATATATATATATATATATATATATATATATATATATATATATATATATATATATATATATATATATATATATATATATATATATATATAAACAATATAACCAAATTAACAATATATATATATATATTGTTAATTTGGTTCACAAATTGGATGTGACAGTAGAATATACAAAAAAATCAAAACAAAAAAGAAATCCTGCCTTTGTCCAGCCTGTGACAGTGAAGACAAAATGCTTAGGTAGAGGGTTAATACAAAGGTAACTTTTTAAAAACTTATTTGTTTGTAATGAGTTACAAACAAATAAGTAAATAATACTTAAGATTAAAGGTTACAATTTAAAGGTTACAATTTAAAGGTTACATATAAGTAGACTAAAAATGAAGAGAAATCTTTCCACACCATTTTAGGCATATTGCAGGCATTGAGGTATGTAACATTTTACGTAGTTAGTCAATCTTTATACGGAGTCAAAGTGCTGAAAGCTGGAAATATATAAAAATCGATTATTTTTATTTGTAGAATTGCAGTCACATTTCGACCCTTTGGCGACCACTAGTATAATGTAACGTGTTAAAGTCACGTTATACAATACAACCTCGTGTTTCTGTAACACGTTTTAGATTTAAAAAGCAAGTGAGATCCAATTAAAAATTCATGCCGCCGTCCTCAGCGTCACTTCAAACAAATCCGTTCTAAATAAATAATAAACTCAATTTATCCAGCACCACCGCTCCACAGTACACTCGTATTTTAATGGAGTTTTTGTTATTGTGAAAATGTTATCATTAATGTTTATTACATTTGAATATCACAGATAGTATTTCAGTTATGAAATAAGTATGAGTATACACGACAAGGATTTAAAAACAAATTGCCTACATTCGACATAAAGACTTAGTAGGTTATTTCTTAAGATTCTTCAAGTCGCGGGTTCGATTGTTCGAATGTATTACTGGGATTTTCTATCAAACAATTCTCAGTGTCAGCAGGTATCCGATACTATGCCAGGCTGTAGATGGCTATAGACTCGCTTCTTTGACTCACTACGTTGGGTATATAAGTTTAGGATTATGCATGAAAACTTATATCAAAGGAAGATCAGGTTTCAAGACTTGCATACTATTATTCAGAAAAAAAACAGCGTATTGTATCCGAACATATGCACGAAGTTCGTCCTCTATGAGGACAATCCAAAAACGATAAATAACCACGAACGTTCGATTCTTAAATAATCTGACTGAAACTATAGATCTCTATCCACACGAAAAGCAGACGAAATTAATGCGTCTAATAACTTAACTAACTAGAAAGATCAACCACTTTGTTCAAAATCACGAACTAAATCGGCTGCGTTGCATTATAAACACGTTCTTTGTTGAAATAACTCAGCTTTGCAATCATGGCGCTAAAGTGCCCTCTGGCCAAATATAAGAGATGAGTTAACGACCTCTTTGTCAGAAAATAACGTCGCTTTAATAGTTGCCTGGATAATATGCTTTCCAAATCAAATTATCATATGTAATAATAAGAGCCAAGAGTCTTAACAACTATCTCAAAAGGTTGGCGTTGGATAGCTGGATTAAGTCCTTAGTACAGAACACCTTCTGGCGTCTTCCAATATCACCATATTGCAAGACCCCATATGCATTGTATGAAGAAGCTGGCTTTGGAACCCTAATCACCGGTAGTTTGGATCGGTAGCGTGGTACAGGTGGTGCAGGTATTGGCTTTTTACATTCATATACCTACTACTGTTTTTTTTTTAAATAAAATATATTGAAAATAATACATATTTTAATTCCAAATACTGTTGTTGCTATTATTACAAGCTCGCAAAAAAATGAACTTACATGTATCTTTGCTAGTATTCAAGCTTCTGAAGCCATAAAAACAAAGCGAACAAAAAAGTTTCATTTACCGTATTAATATAGAACGGAGCGTATGAGCTTCAAGTACATAATCTAACTAGTTATACGTATTAATTTTCAAAGTCGTAGAACTTCTACACTAAAAGATCACAGAGGCATCTTCGTAGGCGCATAATCATTGTGTTTTAATCATATTCTATAACATCACTCACATTAGATACAAAAGAACTTAAAACCTTAGGCATTGTTTATGTTTTACCTCAATCTCTAATGATTTAATTTCATATTACTACATATACGTACACTATTTAAAATTAATATCTAAGGGCTTTTGCCAGTCAAACGATGCAAAGAAAACATAGTACTATTTTCACAGCTGAAAGTAACGACTACATTACTAAATTTAGAACTACAAGAACTCATGAAATATACATTCTATTTAAATAAAATAAAATATTCACTCATTTCTCATTAAATAAAATTCAAGTAATAACATAAAGCAGCCCATTAACATGTGAAATACGATCGTTTAACGTGTAGTGGTATTAACGTTACGCAACACACACTTGACCGATTTAATCTAAACTCTCTTTCACATTATCCGACACGACATACAATGTAAATGAAAACTATACGACATCATAATTGTTATAATGTGAGGTAAGAGAAAGCCGAATTTACAGCATATCGCACCCTAGCAACCTTGTATTGTCATAATCATTGTCACAATGAGAAATATAGGACAGCCGAATTTCTACATAAACCTGGAATTTAGTTTGAACTGCCTACAGCATATTGCAGCCTAGCAACCTTGTATTATTTGCCTGCGGTGAGCAGCATTTACGGCCGCACACTCTCCTAAAGTGGCCACTTTAGGAGAGTGTGCTTCCAACAGGAGAGACCAGTGTGGTCTCTGCCTGTTACGCTGGTAGCACATCTCATGTTTAAGGGTCAGCAATGCGTTGGTATCGTCCTTAATGTTGGCAAGCGACTATAAGCTAATACCTGTTTACCATCATGATAAGAATGCGGATGATAAGAATGTTTGGGGTAGATGGAAAATACGACTAAAATGAATCGTATTAAGACGTTTATATTTTATTCCTTCTATACAATAAAGAAATATAGTTTTCTCCATCTTCCCTAGCCCTATTTTGTACTATGTATTTTCTCACTATTTATGAGAATATCAATGATTGTAACCATTTGTGAGGCTTATATTAATGTAACTATCAGAAGGTAGCACTGGCTTCTAAGATACAGGTCCATACCTAGTTTAGAAGTCAGGGTCTCCAGTTTGTTATGTATTCCTTAAGCCCTAAGTTAAGTGTTTTTCTTATGAAGTAATAAACTATTATTATTATTAATCTATTATTATGTTTCTTTTAAAAGGATAATATTTCCTGTACCGCGTGGGACTTAATAAACATTTAAACAATAACACAAATATGTGGATTACACAATTTGAACCGGACCAACTACAACAACACTTGTCGCACTGACAGTCACAAGACCACTAATTAAATAACTGTGGTATTCGTGTAGTCCATTCTTAGCTCAACAGCTATTTAAAAGCTGCAGAGTTCTTCAAGTTTTAACTCGCTGCTAAACAATCGGTATGTGTAAAGGGGCAGTATGTCAGTGCTAACTCTGGATTAATGTACCGTCCGCGAACTAATGTGGAATTATTTAATTCTAAGCTGGTTTGGGAGTCAGGGCGAAACTAGATTGCCTTTTCGTGTAAGTTAATTTCGCAATAATTATAAAGCGAGTTGCGAAATAGCGCAGTTGTAAAGCGCGGATTACTGTTGTATGCCCAATAGACCAGACTTCGTGAATGGTAGGTATATGTACATCGAATGGGTGCATTAAGATGGTAAGTATTCAAGATTCGAATCGCTTATTCTAGAAGGTTAATACGTAAAGATGTTTATAATTAATTACGCTATTGAATGTTAATTACAGTTACTATATATGGATTTCACCTTCACATGTATAAAACTGTAAATAAACATAGAAAACTTAGGCATTGATTTTCATTAGTTACAAGGCTAAATAAATAGGCGAACTTCTGACCATATCGGCGACATATAAGGAGATCTACAAAGACTATTTATAATATAGACCCAGAACATCAATATATTAATCACGCAGCTGCTTATTATTTGCTACCGTCATAGAAGCAATCTGCGTAAGAATATTAGTACTGTTACTCCGTTTGGCATAATAATCATGAGTTCCAGGGGTTGACGTATCTACCTCTGACATTACTTTTTTTCGACTCATCTATTATCTTCTTTTCTAGAGTCGAAACACGTTATACATATATCCTGGTATTGCAATCAAATATAGCCTACGGCGGCTGCTTGCCATCAAGCGGGCTGTACGTTTACTTGCCACCGTTGTAGCATAAAAAGAAGGGTTACTACAGTTTTAAGAATAGAAGTCAGACATCCTTCATCCCTAACCTTAGTATTATATAAATATTAAAATTCTCTAGAATATAAAGTAACTTGATCTGCATGCTTTTCGCCGTCTATTTTCCCGATAAAGAACAAAGGTTATTGACACAGAGCTGTGTTTTCTCGGTACATCGTTAAATACGTTGTGCGGGCGACTAATGAATCAAAAGAAATGGTTCAATAACTTTATAGTTCGTTACCCTCTCGGTATTTCTATACATTAAGGCTTCAATATCACTATACCTAGTTTGAAAGTGAGAACTGAACAGAAGAAAAAACATGGAATTATAACTAGCAAATAGTAGAAAATCTCTTTAAAGGTGTAGGTTATTGATATATAGTATGACCAATGGCTAAAAACCAATGGCCTTAATATCGCGATGAAATTATCTCGTGTCGTACAACATCTCGACCGTAAGAACTGAAATAACCGATTGTAACTATTACTCGGAAAGATACAGAACAAGCTTAATGTCCTGGGTACCTAAAAATCTAACAAATTGGGACAAACAACAGGTCAACTTTACTAACGATATATTACTTTGGGCCAGGTAATATCCCAACCGGCCACGAAATTTCTCAAAGAATTGCCATAGAAGAACTTCTTGTAGAAAAACATGTAGTTCCGATAATACCTCAGAATATTTAACTTTGTTATTTTTCTTTGACATGTAGTAACAAATAAGCTCGCCACAGAAGAAAATAACAATTTACTGCGAACACGTGTTTTTTAAGATTCCAAACTGCGCTACAGCTTCAACGAAAAGTATAATTGCTTATTGCTGTATTTACGAACAGAAAATATTACCATTTATTGGCACAATTTATAAGTATCTATTTTATACAAGTAACTGAGCAAAAGCTAGTCAGAATGTTAGTACTTACTTACCACCTGTAAATGTACATTATGGAATGCAATAAATTGAATTTGAATTTACCAAAATGTTTTTAATCGTGTGTGTATATATAGGTACGTATAGTAAAATGTGTGGTGGCAAAAAAAATACGATTCAATCGCAAAATGTCGGTTATGCAAAAGGAGTTGGTATGTACCCAGTCCAAGGGATAAAATGGTGGTGTCTGCTCATAGCATAGCACCAGCTTCACGTACTCCCTCTCAGTCATTTATACAAAAATAATGGAAGATACAGCCTGGTTGAGTTTAGTGGGCGTTTACGTCTTTTACAAAATTATATCGGTGATCATGAAACACTTTTCTTTTTCGGTCATAGATTGGTAATGGCAACGACTCTTTAATTGAGATTCCTACGTGTGCATAATAAATAGATTACGTAACTAGGCACGTTTGGGAGTTTATATAATTATGTACTGTATATGTATTTGCAGCCGGCAACTGAAATTCTCGGTTGACGTCAATTCGAACAGGCATCAAGTTCTGATTGGTTCGTCAAATACATATCGAGACGCTCTTGATTGAGCCAATCAGAGCGTAACGGATCAACGAGACAGTCAACAATAAGTAATTAGATATAGGTGTAGTGAATTTAAATAGTAACACGTTAATATTATATCAATTTAAGCTGAGATTGTCCGGTTGAAGAACAGAAACAAATATATTCCACATCGTCAGACCAAAATTCAATTCTGTTCTCTAACTCTCATAATCCGATAGGACAGCAATCCGACACAAGTGGAAGAAGAACAGGCTGCGTTCTCCCTCCACCTGTGCAAAAGGTTTACGTGCTGCATGAGGCACTGGGGTAAGTAGCCGCCAACTTCCTAACTCCAGCCTCGTATTGAGAATTACTTGGGAGAAGGCACGTGCTTTAATCCCGAGATCTCAAGTAGAACAGTCGCACTCTCTATCACTTTGCCACCGAGGCAGTGAAGTTTTAATTTATCATCTAAACTATCCCTATAGTAGTTACGTGAACAAGACTACTTTGTACGGCCATATAACTGCCGTTCGTAGCATCTGCACGATGTTTGAAACACCTCTAACGATACCAGAAAATTGCCAAACTTATTGCCGAAGATAATTGCAACACCTTTTAGGTTCAAGTAATTTATAACTTGTGAAAGTACATATTACAATAGTTAAAGTCTGGATACATTCTAAATACCAGACAGACTTTAACCACGAGGTCTTACATTAAAATAAATTTTGTTGTGTTTATTACTTTGAATGCCGTTTCGCTTATTTCACAATGAGTGAAGTAACTTCGAAGTTTGAATATAAGTAAAATTACGGCAACCGACAAGATAAATGCAATCCTAATTTTACTAAAAATATCCATATTGCATAATTGGTCTATGTCCAGCGGTGGACATTTTTCGGCTGAGATGATGATAATAATCCTTATTGCGAAGGCTTTTCATGTCTCTAAACTTGTCAAATCAGTGTGAGCTAGTCAGAATTTAGTTAGTAGTTAATAACGCTAATGTTATACGTTGAAATGAAACGACAAAATACAGAAGACAAAACTACACAGCAAATAAACAAAAATCAAAATGATTCTGATACACACTTTAATTTTAATTAAAGCAAATAAGTTTGGTTTCCTTTTTTTGGAATAATGGCGATTGTGTTAAACTGACACAGTCACATAATGTTCTGACTTTTTTCTATTTGTTGGTTGTGTCAGCTCATTTTATTTCTTTACAAATCTTGCCATCATATTGTGACAGAATCCTTTACTCCTCATAAAGACTGTATATTCGGCGTTTTATTTTCATTTGTTGTCGACATATCAAATGAGTTTGATTTTGAGATCCTTTCCAATTGTTGTATAGATCGCATCACAGATGTCACTATACACGTACCATGAAAATGACAAACGTTTGAATCGTGTAGTAAAATTAGCAATTATCCATATGAAAAGTCGTCGGTGACACAATCTGTGGTTGATCAAAGGGTCCAATTACAGGACAAAGGGAAAGAACGCGAGTGCACAGGAGCACAGGTGCTTACGAAATTATCATGCGGGTGTTCACGATGCGTGCCAGTTGATAGCTAGCAGACTGTGTATCAGATAGCTATTGTGCTGTACGAGATCTAAACGTACCTGGAATAACTTATATGAATAGGAGAATGATAAAGTACTATGAAAGAAATTTGACAGATAATCTTGGTAATTCGTTGTCTGTCAGTCAACCTAATCCTACGAATATTATAAATGTGAAAGTTTGTGAGGATGAATAGATAGATGGATGGATGGATGGATGTTGGTTACTTTTTCACGCAAAAGCGATTGCGATGAAACTTGGTATGTAGATATCTGGAGGCCTGGATTAACACATAGATAGGCTAGGTTTTTTATCCCGATAATCCCCCGACATCAGGACTTACGCGGGTGAAACCGCGGAGCGCAGCTAATAATTGATCAAGAAATTTCCGAAAACGATATTTACGTACCAAACGCCACCCCACTTGACTTCCACACAAGACACGCAATATTCCCGTCGCATAATAACCGTTACATATTATAATCCTCGCAATCCTATCTATCGGTAACACCACACGTCGAATATTGAACTTCGGTGCCCAAGAGACCGTTCAGTTATAATAATCACACATCTTGTTTATTTTTATCACCTTCAAAACAGGCACAGCCGTTCAGGCGGTTTGAGAATGATGCGTTGTATGTTACTTGTATTCTTCTGGACGACACTAACTAGGTTAAAAGCTTATGCTAGTACTTTATTTCATAGCGTAATAGTTACATGGCATTCAAACCCGCAACTAAAACTTTTAATTGCATGTCTAATACCTGAGCTATTTAATTGTTGTTGCTTATAACATTTTGTATATTTTATATTATAATATAACTATTAATATACAGATAACTCGCGCACCAAAGATGAAACTCACTACCCGCGGGCAGCTTTTTAAACATAGATTATCAGGATTACAAATTTTATTTCATCTATCTGTGAACCCCTCAGTACAGTCAGTACGAGCACACAAGTCTCTGTGAATACTAAGACGCAGATAGCTGTTTCAATCATGGCGCCATCAGTGCCCTATATTTAATTTTACAAACTTTATAACCTCCGCTACCAACATGTTAATAATCAAATTCTTTATTAACAACCAAAATGTTTACTATCAACCTTAATTATATTTGAGCAAATTAACTTTTCTAAAAGTTCATTACTACGTACTTTTTCTTGTAGTGTAATGATTAAATGTGTTGAAGAACAAAAAGATGGCAGACCACTGTGGAGAGGCGCACGGAGCTTTTTTATTTATTTAATTATATATTTTTTAGAGACGGTAAATAGAGAGCTCGCCGACTTAGTTAATTGGACACCATTAGGGACATTTGACCTGGTGCCAGGGCTGGCAGCCACTTGATTAAATTAACTTGCATAGTAGCCGATTTTGTGTGATAAGCACAATGCGGCAAATAAAAAAAATACGTAGCGCCCTCAATGTGACGTCATAAATACAAAATTCATTATTAGCTTAACCGAATTGTATCAGCAATACGAGAAAGAGTTTCTCATCAGCCAACTTATCGCCAGCCTGCTGGTGAAATTACGGGGCGTAACTTTTTCAATAGTTTAAATAGTTTGCAAATAAGAGCCTTATTTGCAAACTAGTCCGTAACTGTACCGCTTCTAGCTATTATACTTTTTCATTACAAGTTTGTAAGCCAGTGATTATCACTCACTGGTCACTGGTCAAGGAAAAAGTCGTGAGGAAACTTGCATGTTTAAGAGTTCTCCATAAAGTTTTCGGCAATATGTGAAGTCTGCCAAACCGCATTGAGCCAGGGTGTGGACAGTATTGCAATACCGCCCAGATATTCTTTTTGTTATAACTATTATTACTAGTTCTGAAGTTCGTAACCGTGGTCTTTAAAATAAATTCTTTGCGCGGGTATCAACCCTGTAGGTGCGCGAGTCCACAGGCGACTTAATGACGGACGAGGTAATTAAAAGTTTCTTAAGTACACTTTAAGGTCATGTTTTTGTACTTCACTTACATTTACAGCTGAGTATTTTGGTTTTTAATAAATCTTTCATGTTAACATCTAAGTTAGCATTTTAGTAAGTAGGTGTGTTTAGTTTCAATTCAAGATATCAAATTGACGTTGGGTTTGCAAACATGCACACAGATCTCAAGAAGAAAAATCTTTTTTTACCTACGTCGTGTATGGCAAAACAGTATAGAACTTACCTAAAACCAGGGGTATCAACAGCGCGTTTCTGATGCTGTAGAGGGTGAATTTAAGATGGGATAGAAGGAAAGGAATTAATGAACTAGCTATGATAGGTTATTTCTTACCGGCCTGAACTGTACTTTTACGCTTGTTTGGTATAAAGGAATGGTACTTCCACGGACAAGCCGGTCCATCAGTACCGTTATCAAATAATTTCATTATTTTATCTTTGGATCGGGTATATTAAGGGTATGGTAAGCGATTATAAACCATGGCTATCGCTTACCATCAGGGCATTATGCCAGCTTGCGTCCTTTGCAGTAATAAAACAGCCGTATCAGCTACATACTTTCACATACAACACGAAACACACAACACCGAATACTATATTTTTAAAACAACCATACTAAACAACACACGGTGTGACAATTGGGGCGTCGTGGCACGCCGACACATCACAATAGTTCACAACCGTGACGTCACCCCTCGTAAAATACTCTAACTTTATGTGAACGTTTTTATACTGCACACTAGCTTTTACCAGCGACTTCTTTCATGATTTACGACGTCGACAAGACGGTAAAAATCGACGATTCCTATTTGAAGTGTTCTATTTTCTCAACACGTAGGTAACAAGATATAAAGTCGTAGTGATACAAATTTAAAGGTGGTTTGGGCGTGTAGATATTATGTGTGACAAAAGATACCTACATATATAAGGCAAATGTGACTTGAACTTCTGTTCAAGTCACTTTCGAGACCACTGAAGTCTTCCCACTGAAGTCTTCCTACTGCGAAATCGGTAGGGCTGCCAAGTAAAATCGGTATATTCGGACATTTCGGACCAAAAATCGTTAAATTGGGTTAAAATTAAGAAATATGATCAAATCTCTATATTTTAGGCGGGCTGATCTTTTTTTTTTTAGAAATTTTCGGGTACTACCGAATGAACCTACCACGGTGTTCCTAAGCGATCTTACTTATACTAGGTATTGAACACAGAAAATATCTGCCGATCGACATTTAAGGAGTACGGAATCCCCGTAAAAGAAAATAAAAATAGGGATGCCAACTGAGATTGTTGGAAATCGGTAGAAAAATTGGGAGAAATTCTTTCAAACTCGTAGAAAAATCGTTCCATTTCGATATTTCAGTAGGAGAAACGCCAAATCGGTAAAAATACCGAAAAATCGGTAGGTTCGAGACCACTGGAAGACTTAGGCGAATGTAATGATCGTTCTGTACCTAATCGAAGACAGTCTGGATAAAGTGCAGACTTTATAACACCATGCCTTAAAGCACTATCAACGTGTTACAGATTGTATAGCTTTGTCTCGTACTCGAGCATGAATTAACAACCCTTTTAGATATGGTGATACGCCACAAGGTTAAAAGTACGTTAAACCGGCGAGCTAGCATGAAGAATGTAATGAGAACTAATGATGTAGAAAATATTTACGGAAAACAGGCCTGTGTCTACATATATTTGTATGATTAAAATAAGATAACTTGACACAGCGCCTTTATTATACGATCACGGACCAAGTACATATAACACACGCATATTTGGTTCGCAATTTTTGCACAAAACAACATTAGGAAGATTTTGGGATTCCAAAATGCTCTGACATTCACTATATTCTTAGTAGAAGGTAGCTGTTAACATAAATCACACTCTTTATTAACATTAGATTAGACAATTTATAATAATGTATAATGCTATAATAATCTAAGTAAAATAACATAGTAATAAAATCAAACAGTACATAAAAGGAGGTGATGAAAAAACTAAAAAAAAAACTAATTAGTATATTTTACACGAGGCTGGTTGCACCATACTAAATTATCACTTATGATACATATTATGTGGCACTGTGTTTAAACTCTGGTTAATACCTAATGAAGCTATATAGCACGCAGAACGACATATTATGTACATGAATTATATATACATAATATCACGCTCGTAAGTATATCATCAAAACTATCTTCATATAAACCCAAAAATCCAATCATCACTCTACTAAAATAAATTATTATATATTCCATCTGGCCCCAGCATGCCTTTAGTAGGTAAGTATGCTTTTTCCTTTTGTAAAAGACAACTCCCGCACTAGAAATAAATCTTATGTCGCGGGGGACTTTACAAACATTCAAACAACGGACACAAGCAAACAAAACACAGACTCGGAACAACCATAATATTGCCACGAAATTCATTGTATTGGCAGCTTAGGACTGTCACCGATTTATTGACAACTGATAGAAAGACCCGACTATTCGAACACTTATCCGGTACAATTGCATTATGTTTTCAACATATAAACAGACAATACCACACTTTTCTATACCATTCAAGTTCGGGCGACAATTCGTATGTTTAGTAGTGTCGTAAAATAGTGCGATAGTGGTACTTTTAGTTAATAGCCGTGTTCAAATAGCTTTCTAATAGCTGTCACGTCAGATATGGCGACTGACTGTATTAAGTTTTCTTGTTAGTTTGTCATCGAAAGTTTATGAGTGTTGTTGTATGCACTCGATGAACTGAATGAATGTGAAACTAATGGATTGTGACGTTTCTGTTATATATTTATTTACTCGTGGAAAGGTCAACAGCAAATAAAAATACAGTGGTGTATGTAAACAACCTTCCGTTCCATCAATCCATCCATAAATAGTTCATTTATAAATAGTTATAAGGTATCATGCCTTGTCGCCAAAGGGTTAGACAGAGTTGTAGAACAAACACAATTCGCGAGCTGTTTTTGAGACTAGATAGTAAAACGTGTGCCTGTAATATGGGATCAGCAGACGGAAAATAAAAAGTATGGTACTTAGAATTTCATTAGATTCCACTAACATTTTGCCTGGGATCACACGATCCACAGTAAATGTAAGCGTTATTTATATCAATGTGTCAAAAGGTGGTTAAAGTACAAATTAAAAAGTTATGTTGTACAGAAGACAGTAAATGTAAGGGCCCTGATTTTTAACCTGTAAATACATAGAATAATGTCGAGACGGATGGTATTCGAATCAGCTAGTTCGATACATCGAACAACCGCTTGGTCACGTTTAGACCATCAGTACCCCTATGATACATCTTAAACGCCGTTTTGAATCTTCAAAAGTCAAGCACTTACCTATATCTCTTTCTTTATTCAAAAATATTTGAACGACAATTACCTGAAAATAAATAAAAAATAATTAGTCATCGGATACATTAAAATTAAAAGTAAAACACATTATTTTAATATTCTGTTGTTGTGTTTTTAAGTTTAAATATAACTGTGTAAATAGAGCTTTTTTTTTCAATACCATTAAAGAATATACAAAGCTTATTATTATAAAACAAAATCAAAATAAATTTAGCTATCGAATATCAATAACAACGGTGTCAGATACAACTGTGAAACGCTATACGCTCAGATCGTTCGGAAACGATGGAACCCACTCAATATCCTGTCATATAATATGCCTTTACTCCTATCACATCAATATTCCATTTCATTATACTGCTTTCACTCTCACTTCACATGAATAGAGCGAGACAGTATAACATTTGACGGTTATAAATCGAGGAAGTGATGAAACAGTATCTGGTAGTATTCAAACGAAGATAAATTAAAGTTGATTAACTTCGAAGCGATTTTAGTTAAGAATTTGTTTGCTAATTCAATTACAGCAAGCATTTTCTTTTCAACTGGACAAGTTTGACTTAAAACCGTGTCCTTGGCTATTATTATGCTTTATGCTAAGTTTTCGAAGTTATATTAATGAGACATTTACACAAATAGAAGTAAACCTAATATTTAAACAAACAATGTCATACTGCCTAGCTGCCTCGATAGCACAGTATGAATGCGACTACTATGCAATTTCCAGGTCGGCCAAAGTGCTATTGGGTATTTCTAACAAGTAATTCTTAAAATCAGCGCGGAGTATTGAACTGTGTCTTGTAGACGCCAAAAGGCTCACCCTCTATTACGAGGACCTAAAAGCATAATTGGCGAAATATGGATAGGAAAAACCTCTGTCGCTTCGGGAATATAGGCGTGAGACTAAGTAGGTACATATGTAATTTCCCACACACAGATACGTGTATTTGATTGTATTAATTGCAATAGTCCAATAAACAAAAATACGCTCAGCATTCAAATATTTACTTATACTGATTACGCTAGTACCAACTCCAAGTAAAAGAAATCTTGAACTTTCATCTCATATTGACACAGACAGGTTACGAACTACATACCCTTAGGCACTAATGCCCAATCAAAACGACTTACAAACACTTAAGCACAACAAGAGTCAACGTAATTGATTTTTAATTCAATTATTTTCTCGAAGTATTCGAGTATTGAGCAACGAGTAACTGGAGTGTATCGAGTATAGAGCGTCAAATTAGTGTACAGTTTGAGCGTCAAGTATTTACTCAACTTGATTGTCCGTGTCAAGCACAAACGAAAGTAATTAAACGAACTAGTTGTATGCAAACGTTAAAGACAGGTACGAGTATGTTCAGGTGGTGATGTAGTGGATCAAGCCATCACTATCATCAGATCTGTGATTTCTTAAGCGCTCCACAGTATTGAAAATAGAAACGCCTGTGCAAGATTGGTAAAATTTGTCAAGAAGTTCGCGGAAATGATATCGACACTTACCGAATTATAAAAGTATATCTATACGTGGCACGTACAGCGCGTAAAATCATCGGTTTTGCTGTCATGAACATCTATGATTAATTAAGCTCAATTGAGTAAAAATATCAGAATGACTAATCAGCTTGCATACTTGTGCCAAGAGCAACGGACAAATTGAATATTTTACTATAAAATAACAGCAATTTCACAGAATACGATCTCCTATTTTAGACTGTAATAGGTGTAAAAATAAAGTGTGGCTTGGCAGATATCCAACACTTTCAAGATTTGAAGATACAGTGGTTTTAGTGGTCAGCTCGCCGTTATCAATGTACTGAATGCAACAGATCTTCACGCGTGAGAATTGAATCTGTACAACTATACGAATCGTCTACGATACTTATTCAGTGTAGGTACTTCTTTGTATTTGTCAAAACCCGTCCGGCCTATCTTTTACTTTTATGAAAATTATAGCTTTATAAGATCACGATTTACAAGGTCATACATTCATTCAACTATATTACCGATTTTTTTATTACAATTATAACGACCTGATTTCAAATTACAGAAGTAAAAGTTCCCAATTTGAAGTTTGAAGGTCATTACAATGTTAGAAATTAATTACACCAGTAAATAATAATTACAATTCTACGGATAATTAGATAAGCTCTAATTGTTCCTAGATTCTAATATGTACATACTAAATTAGAAAACAATTAAATAAAAAAATTGTTATCATATTTTGTGTGTTTGTTAAGTTCTTTTGTTCTTTAATGCATAGCATAGACATAGGTCTTGCTGTATTATAAACATAATGATGTTAAATTGGAAAACTTATTACACAATAGCCGATAAAAAGTATTTTCACTTTTTATTTATACATACCTATTATTGAAAGCAGGTTTTGCATAAATCCATTCTCCGTGGTGCTAATCTTTTCTATCCTACTACTAGCACTCAAAAGTGCGAACGTTTTTAACACGCTTTTATCAGCGTGGCGCAGCGGTAGTGAATGCGACTGCTGTGCATGAGGTCTCGGGTTCGAATCCCGGGTCGGGCCAACAAAAAAGTTATTGGGTTTTGCTGTTAAGAAAGCTCAATATCAGCCCGGAGTTAGGAAGTTGGCGGTGTTAGACACCCCCGTGCCTCGGAAAGCACGTAAAGCCGTTGGTCCTGCGCCTGATCTCTCTCCGGTCGTGTCGGATTACAGTCCCATCGGATCATGAGAGTTAGGGAACAGAGAGTGCACTTGTGTTTGTGCACACACTTATGCAATATAATATCTCCTGCGCAGATGGCCAGTCTCCGTTAAGACCGGCGGCCGTGACCGAAATTCGGTCTGGAGGACATTATTATGTATGTAACGGAATTTGAACGTGATTTTCACCCCTTTCAAACCGACGGATTGATTTGAAACTTTGCACACTTATCGAGGACCGATGACAACACAATAATTTAGAGGAAACTATAAAAACTAATATACAAAAAAAATAGTTTAAAAAAACTAAAAAACAACACGCAGAAAAGCGTGGGGTGCTTTCTAAGATATTTTGATAACCCCCACCCCACGCTTTTTACATTAAAAGTAGTAAATTATTTTCTACCTTTTAGTTAGGTTTTTTAATAAAGCGTGTTTTTTTAGTTTTTTAAACTATTATTTATTTAAGATATACATACGTTACTCAACCACGAGTAAATAGTTAAATAGATTCGGATACAATTTGAAACAGAGATAGACGTAAAATAACACATAAGTATGTGTCCTTGTAATGCGTTTTTGCTACGGAAAGAAGTGGAAGTAGTTGTTTAAACTCATATACTTGAAAAAATAAATTCGATGTGAGCTCCATGACAGGTTAACTTTTCCTACGACTTTATTTATTATTAATACTTGGTGTTTTCTATTATCTTAACTGCTGAACCCAAACAAGCATAACCTTAACGGGTAAGCGGAGATGAAGCTCGAAAACAAAATTTTTCTGTTTTTAGGCTTTCACGATTTACACACATACTTATTATATTAGACAAAGTAACATGCCAACAACAAATATTACCTTTAAATAATTACCAACGCGATCAAGACCCGTTTTCTAATATTATATAAATCTGTCAATTGCTGGAATACTAGTAAACCTATCGTGTCTACCCGCCGATGTGCCGCTGCCACTCAATAAGTTAAGAATATTTATTCTGTGGATTGAAAATAGCAGTCCGTAGTGCAAAGAGTTCTGTTAGACTTTTTTCATGTGACCTCTTAAACTTGGCGTTGATAAGTTGACAACCTCCTTGACTTGTAGAAGGTTACTCTAAATCGTATTATTCTTGTTCCTGGCTACATAATCTATATAAATACAGCCTTCTTAGTCCACATGCAACAAGATACAATTTCAAGTTGCCTCACTTTTGGCATCTGATACCAGGATCTTAATAATATTTTGGCTTCAAGTCACGGACGTGACCTTATCTTGGCCATATAAATAATTTCACAGAGTAAACTATATATACGTTTGGATTTCTAAGACGTTTTCATTAAGGGTTTTGCGTGAACACACGTGATTATAAAGAGTAAAGTCATATTTCGTCTACGCGCCAACGGTTTAGCGTGTACGTTACTACTCATATGTTATTTATGACCGGATGAGGCAGTTTGTAAAAAGCCTTTTAATTTTAATTACTAAGCAATTTATATTTAGAGAAAAGGTAATATAATATGAAATATAGTTCTGCATAGTATATATCAGTCTTACATAATATTGTCTTCTGTTTACGCGAATGTTATTCATTGAAATTAAACTACTATATACGGATTTTATCGCGTTGTTTATTTGACATTTTATTACATAACTAGATGTTCCCGCGGTTTCACCCGCGTTTATCGTCACTACGCCGCCCCAGTGGGTCGTAGCGTGATGTTATATAGCCTATAGCCTTCCTCGATAAATAGGTTATCCAACACTAAAAGAATTTTTCAAATCGAACCAGTAGTTCCTGAGATTAGCGCGTTCAAACAAACAAACAAATTCTTCAGCTTTATAATATTAGTATAGATTTAGAAACTGTTACACTACTATTACTATTAAACTTTACTAATTTTTAAGCTAATTAAATTATTGAAACTATTAAAACTATTTATATTTATGTTTACACTTTCCCCGACGTTTCGGTTGCTTTTCAGCAGCCATGGTCACGGGGAGACTTTATTTATCAGACTTTTTTTGCGGCGGTATAGTCTAGATAACGGATTAACATTTATTATGATCGTATTTATATCATCAGACATATAAGATATATCGAAAGAGTTCAGAAATATATATCAACGAATGCAGCATTACTGTGGATTCGTGACAATCGTGGTTAGCTAGCCTAGGCTTTAAGTACCTTTAAAGCTAAACCCGTGTTTACTTAATATTAAGAACAATTTGAGGATGTTGAAACGACTCCGCTACATCCTATGGGGAACTAAACGCGTTATATATATTTGTATAACAAAGTGCTTCTATTACAAGCGCAGTAATACTTGACCTTTAGGTCAAGTCCCACGTTGGGTGCCAACCGACAATACGCGTCTAACAACAACTACCCTCAACACTTTTATTTGTAAATAAAACTTTAGTGTGTGTACTGCACGTACACCCGCCCTCAGACAAAGACTAACGTCTACAAAGGACAAAAAGTTGCTTTACAAGAAACCTGTTTTTCCATACTAAGGTTATTTGTTGTACGAACAATATTAGATGAGAATGTTCATGTTTTTCTATACAAAAATTGGCCACGCAACTCAATTTCTGCCAATGTATTTTCTTCTAGACTATTTGTTATATTCTTGACATAATAAGTCTTAATCTAAAACTGTGGTTATATTATCGTAAGAAAAATATTTGTATTTTTTTTATATAGAGCTGATTTCAAAATTATTTTTGTGACTAAAACGTGTAGTATTTATTATACGATACGAAGGGACGTTTTTGATTGGTAAATATATATGAGAATAACATTGGAACATTAATGCAGAATAGGTATTATATGGTCAGAAAGAGTTGTTTGTATTTTTAAAAGGTAGATAATAAAGATAAAGTGAATATATCTCATACCGCGTTGGCACAAGCAAATATTGCCTTGAAGTTTCCAAAAGATTGGAATCAATAGAAAGCTATAGTATTCTAGCTCTAGTGTGATATTCATGTGTGTCTCATGAATATCACACATTTAATAACTACGTGTACGGCGTTCGCACCGATATTAAATACTTACTCCACTTGAAGACGAAAACAAACAAAAGAAGTTATTCCTTTCAAATTCACTGAACAACTAATCAAAACAGTACAAAACAATTCGTATGTCACTAACTACATTTTTATCAAGACTTCCAGTTTCTAGACATATAAAACCCACGCTTTACGTACTTGCTACAAACTCTTTGTGAAACATGTGTAGTGGCAATTTGTGACATAGGACCTTGACGCTAGCTCAGCAAGGTTCGTAACCCGGTTTATTATGGAGGGCCATTAGTGACGGTTGAGCTGTGAAGAGCTCCACGAATACATTACTCTGATATGCTCAGAGGAAACTAGCATAAAACTTTGAGCTAACGTCTTAGCTGTTAAGATAATCATCTACCTTCATAACCAGATGTATGGTGGTAAAGATAAGCGTACCTAAACGATAAGTTCAGTATGGTAATTTTTTTGCCTGTTGCTGTAAAACATTGTAATGCCCCCGGGATATAGAAATTATCGTTAATTCGTGTGATATCTTCATTAAAAATATTGATTGATTTGAGTATGACGATCTACTTTTAGTCCATTACCTATAACTAATATTATAAACCTAAAGATTTTGTTTGTTTGTTAGGTTGAATGCGCTAATCTCAGGAAGTACTGGTTCGAATCGAAAAATTCTTCTTTAGAGTTGGATAGCCTATTTATAGAGGAAGGCTTGTGATGTTATTTAGCTTATAAGCTATATAACATCACGCTACGACCAACATCAATGAAAAATGTTGCAAAAACACCCGTTTTTTTTTCGACACCTAAGAAAACTTGGGAAAGTTATCTTAAACCTCCGTTTTTTTTGACACAAGAAAACATTCCCAAGTTTTCTTATGTGACGCAGTCGAAGTTGCGCAGGTCAGCTAGTATTTATATTTGTATAACTAATCATTATTCGAAATTATAATAGGTAGGTAGCTGCTAGTCGCGGGTTTTCTTGGAGAGCAAGCGATATCTAAAATAACAACCTTTAATACTGAACCATTAGTTTTCAGAGAAAAAAAAGAGTAAGTAGCTTTATATTTCGTTAGTCTTTGTTATTTAGCTACCTTTAAAATTATGTGCTACATTTTAACGTGAAAATAAAGGCTAAACAAATAGTAACTACATATACCAACAATATTTTTTAAAGAATAATTAAAACTTTCGATATTTTGTCCCGCGGGTAATTTCATTCGACCTAGCGAATGAATATAACATGTTCGTCCGAAAAGTTGTTAATTTTGTATATTCTGTGTTCCCGAATTTTCGGTTCACCTGCCCGCTATATCTTCCAAAATACAGTCATGCTAGACACCGCAATAAGTCTTTCTGTCAATTTAGCTGCGAGTCACCGTACCATTAGGGATACCTTAATGCCTATAGACATAAGATTTGTTAAAATTATTACTTTATTTTCTTTAAAAATCCGAATAATAAGCTAACCTAAACGTCTCGTTTAAATTTGCGATATGATTTGGCTGCAAGCACTGCCTAAACCCAGAGATTGAATTTAAAAAATGACAGTAGATACATAGCCTTTCTGTGGTTTTTAAGTAGACTAGAAATAAGAAGATTATCTTAAATCAAAAAGGATTATGTAGAAGTTATGTAGCAAGTAAGCCCATGCGGTCTTTTAATTAAATGCATATCAAAGGGGTTTGGATTTGGAAGGATTTTTAACGAGTAATAAAATTATGTGACATTTGTTAGTTCAAAGATAATCCAAAACAATATCGATATGAATTTTGAACTAATATATGATCCAAAGTTAATTGTTAATTATCGCTTTATGAGTTGTTTACCTTCTATCTTTTCTGTTTTTTTTTTTAATGAGACCCAAATGCCATTGCTCTTTTTGTTATGTAAGTGAGCTTGGAAGTTATGGCTGTACGAGCGCCGGGGGATTTCAGTCGCTTGCATTGTTAAGTTTTATTGTATTGTGTTGTAGCCACTTTATCTACTTTATTGCTTTAGTCCAGTAGTAAGGATAAGCATATGCGAAACTGTCGACCGTGAATTTTGTTGATAGGTCAGAAAGTATTATTGGATTTGTTTTTATTTTAAGAAATTCTCAGTAGTAGTATAAAGGCCGGAGCTGTTACGGGTAGAAAAATAAATTGCGGTAACCCAGTTAAAGTTTAAAAACTATAAACTTCTATATTTTCGCATAGAATTTCTACATAGTATACATATATGTGCCGTCTAACGTCGTGTCCGAAAATATATCTTATGAAAAATTACTGTTATACTCTTCTGCGATAATTCGTATAATAATAGCGGTATTAGAATATCTATGTATGTAATATAAAGGTAGTTAATTATTTATTACATTTAATATCAAATTCTAAATGCCTGAAATATTTACAGCTAGCGAACACATTGTTGAAATGGCAATATATTACGTGACGTACAAAACACTCGCGGTACTACCTAATTACCAGAATATTCATTATTAGGTGTAGTAATTAAACAGCAACACCCCATTGAAACCAGACCATCCATTTAACATATATTAACGAATAACACAATATTTGTCGTACTAAAATACAGTAGATGAAATTATTTCGTTTCTCTGTAATCAACCGACTGATCTATTTGCCTTTATTGATCGTCGTCACACACTGTAATATAATTGTGGTGTTGTATAAGTTTATCTGAAAAATACTTATTTTTACACAACAGTGTTAAATAAAAAATATTTATTGAAGTGAAAACTTCTTTACGCGCGTTCAGCACTTCATGGATGAACAAAATTCATGGAACTTATTGTTAGTTTATAAAGAAGTCTTTATGATCAAGGATTAAAGCTTTTACTTCCTTCGGCAGTCCCCAAAGACTGCCAGTATTTTTTTAAATTTAATACTGTTCTGGCATGTGGAAATATTCAAGTATCATGTATACCATGAATATCATATGATTTTCCTTATTTTTTTATCCTGAAAATAATGTTAAATTCATGTTTTACATTATACTGCAGATTGCTCTTCAGAAGCTGGCGTGTATCAACCGTAAACCTTGAGGCATTTCGTGCAACGTCTGGAAATTAACTTGTTGAAATTGATAAAAAAATTAAATGATACTTTGGTACATTACCATTGTACTTATGGCAAAGGAATATTTCAAAGAATAATAATAACATCAGCTCTGTATGTAAACTGTCCTATCTGAGTATAGAAAAGTTTAGGCCACAGTTCACCACGCTGGGCTAATACGGGTTGGCAGTCTTCACACATCTTGGAGAACATTATGGAGTACTCTCAGATACGCAGGCTTCCTCACGCTTTGTTCCTTCACCCTTAAACCTAGAAGGACACTACCGTAATGGCATATCGTCGTTATAAATAAAGTTTAACATAAAGGTGTGCGTTTATCCGAGAATAAACTTAAAATAAGACTTTTTGTTGTGAAATCAACATTAAACAACCTAATCCTACTAGTTTAATGGGTACATATTTTATTTAATATAAAATACTCGTGACAAGTATTTAACCTATATTAAAACATAACTCCGAAATATTTTTCTACAACTACCCACAACTGTCGGTGTGTACCTACAAAGCTCGACAAAATGTAACAGCAAAGCTCGTTATTTCTTTGCCTAGCCCCTTCCCTCTGAATAATGCATGTGCCAACTAAGCCTCGACGATTGCACCACGCCGAACGAAACTTGCATGCATGCGTTTTGCATGGCACGTGCAATCATACCTACGTATTGTGGGTGCTATAGATTGACTTATTTTAACATAGAAGCGTTTGCTGTTGTGGTAAATGGTGGGTTACGTGTCAAAGCTTGCCATGACTCAAATAATACACTTGATCTATACTTCTGGTACGAATTTTCTTTAGTCATCAATGTTTATTAATTTATATTTTAAATGGACCATGAATGTTTCGTAATTTGTAAGGTACATTGACATCTTCGCTTAAATCTGAAACTACCCGAGTGCTATACATATAGCTTACAAAAATCACATATGTACATATAATCTCGTACCTACGGTAAAATTACAAACCGATGTTTTGCGCTAGATAGCCTATTTACTAAGAGGAAGAGCGGCAACTACGAGCGGCATTTAACGCAAGTAAAATCGCGAAGCGGCTAATACTAATTTAGCATCGCTTCTGCATATTCCAAAGAGTTACAGGTTCATATACTGGACACTGAGCCTATAATATCGGATTTCGTTCTGCTACTAAGGATCCTCTTATATAATACTTTGTCCAAGCCAGCAACCGAAAACAGAATCTTATGATAGACAGTCGCATACGTTCACAGGCGCTTATGCCACTGCACCATGTTGAGCAGTAAGTTACATAATTATGTGTGTATGTTTAATGGGATGATGAGAAATTGTTGCAAGGTATGTTTGAACCTTTAAATTTCGACGAGAAAATTGCTGAATAACATTTCGGTAGAAGAAAGTCTTTAAAACTTGAACGGTCTTGTGTCGAGTACAACCTCATTAGGTGACGAGCAGAGTTTATTTTTCATGTTTTTGTTTAAAAGTCTGTTTTTGCCAGGTTCCAACCCTTGTCTGTTCAACTTTTATTTGTAACAGTTTTTAAACTTGTAGTATATTCAAGTCGTCAACTTAAAGACACTTTTGTTATTAGAGCTAAAGTTATAGTAAGATTTTTACATGTATTTTACGTAACTTTACTCGCAAATAAACATTGATCTAATTAATATATACATACAAGAGATACCTACATTGTGATGTTCACTTAATGCTTCTGAGATTGCGAAATTTAATCTAGGACTGTAGTATTCGAATCCTCCAATTGTTTTCCTCTTACAAGTATTTTTATCACCGCTTTAACAAGGCATTTCCCTAATTCTAATATCTAATTTTATGTAATGTGTAACTGAAGTACTAAACGCAATACATCGACCTATCGACGTAACAATATAGCAAACGTGTAAATATAATGAAGTATAGAAGGTAAAAGTGTATACATAAATTACAAGTTTTATAAGTTTAAATAATTATAAATTCAAAGTGACTAGCGACTTAACCTGGCGTCGTTCGGTTTGAAAGTCTCGTCATACAAACAAGTTATTATTTTGTTACGCGTAATTATATATCTGGCATATCTTCTAAAGTATTAATCAAAAGAGATGATGTAAAGGCAATTTTATTTCGAAAATAATAAAATTTATTCGTGAAGCATAAATAGATGAGATGCGTGTTATAGTTAATCTACCTTAATATCCATAGAAACTAATATTATATAGTTAAATCTTTATCTAGTTATATATATGACTATCTATATATTAATACGTGAAGCAAAAACTTTGTACCCCTTTTTACGAAAATTGCGCGGACTGAGGAGTATGAAATTTGGCACAGTTAAAGTTTATATAGAGAAGGAGTGGCGAATCCTAATATTTTTATAAAATATGCATCAGAAATACATTAAATTAATGAAAAAGCACAACACGCACACAACCATGCATTTGACATACACAGTCGAATCGTGTTCGTAGTATTTCGGCATTGTTCGTCTGACGTCATACAATTCTTCGTAACTATGGTTACATGTACCTTATTTATATATAATAAAGAAAAAAAGGAGCAAATTTAGGAATATCGTCAATGAAAGCGTATAGTTAAATAAATAATAATTTGTTTGATAAAGATAGGTAAATTAACCTGTATAGCCTTGGCGAAATCTAAATGAAATGTGATTATAAGGGTAGAGTTATAGACAATAAAACCTTAATAACGATCAAACTAAACATTTTAATCAATTATGGTCGAATTTGGGCCACTAGGCGACCGCTAGTAACATATAATTACATAATGATTAAAACTATATCACTCAAATCAGGATCGCAAATTAATCTATTATTTTTTTATATGTAGAACATAAAAATTGGTACTGTGAGCTAATGGTACTCTTTCGTAGACCTTTTAAAGACCAGACCTAGTTATTTTGTACATTATTGCTTATGAGATACATACGTCATAAGTTTAGCCAGCATAAGCCATGTAAGTATCCGAGTATATATTTTATGACGACTATATTACATAACATTTTCTGTACTATAATAATATATAAATTTATTATATAAGTAAACTTTTTGAATACTATTTCTAATGTTTTTAATAAACAAGGCATCAAAATCTAATGCAGCATTTAAAATAAATAAGCGAACAAACAAACATACAGACGTGTATAGCGATTTTGTTTTATACTATTTTAAGTAGAGATGACTGAAAATTTAATTAAATGCCGCATTTTATTAATAAATTCCACTATTTTCTAAAACTATTATGGATTATTAATAAACTATTTTGAAACTATGGAACAACGAAATCAAATCTCATAGCTAATGTTAAAAGCTGTAAGTATCATATAAGATATCAGACGTATATTTATTTTATATTTTGATGCCGGATAACACTATCACTACATATTATAAAATAAAGTCTCCCGCCGCGTCTATCTGTCCGCGCTATACTCAAAACTACTGAAAAGATTTTCATGCGGTTTTAACCAATAGACAGAGTGGTTCATGAGGAGGGTTTGAAGTATAATTTGTTAAGGTTTTCTACTACCCGTGCGAAGCCGAGGCGAGTCGCTAGTATAAGATAAATTAATTACCGTTTTTGAATTGATATTACCTTTTCTACCTCTTTGATCTTCTGTTAGCTTAAACAGAAACACAGCAGGGTATCTTCCAAACATTTTAATTTACTTAATGAATTTAAAGGTACAGGCTCGGATGGCAGCGAAGGCGAAAATTGTTATGCGATCGTCAGCTATCGTCAGAAAACAATTACTGTTGGTGATAACCGTCGTTGTGGATAAAAAATTAACTCCTCGAGGAAATTAAGTAAATTCTAATAATTGCTACGTTTTCGTTTAGGAAATTGATAATTAGTACGCATAATGACTGTCAACAAATTGAAGTGTTTACCATTTTATTTATTTTTTATGTTAAACGGCTTTATTTAAAATCTGTTGATGCGTGATCGTGTGACAATTCTGATCTGCATGTGTTGCTATAAGTAGTAGATGTAAGTATAATTTGTTTTACTTACTGGATTTATTACTAATCCTCTGCTTCCCCTCCCTTCTCTGAAGAACACTCCACTGGTGATACGTGACAGCCTCTCCATCTTAGGTATGGATCTTTGCCGCTCCCTTAATCAGAAAACCTATATCGAGAGCGTCATTAAGCAAGCTTCGCGAAAACTCGGAGTTCTGAACAGGGTGAGGCGGTTCTTCACGCCTGGGCAACTGTGCCTATTGTATAAGGCACAAGTGCGCCCTTGCGTGGAGTACTGTTCTCATCTTTGGGATGGCTCCGCGCAGTACTTGCTGGACGCTCTCGACCGGTTACAGCGGCGGGCTGTCCGTATCATCGGAGATCCAGAGGTCACGAGTTCACTGGAACCTCTGCAACTCCGTAGGGACATTGCCTCATTGGCATGTTTCTACAGAATATACCACGGGGAGTGCTCTGAAGAGTTATTCCACCTTATCCCGCCCTCCCCTTTCCTATCCAGAACAACGCGTGCTGGGCTCAGATGCCATCCTTACACGGTAGAGTCGATTAGAGCGCGTACCAAAAAGTTTGGGTCCTCATATCTCTGCCGAACGACCAAGGCATGGAATTCTCTGCCAAGGCACGTGTTTCCTTCTTCCTTCAATCCTGGGTTCTTTAAGCGGGGCGTGAAAAAGCCTCTTCTCAGGCCGTCAAAGTAGAGACCTCAACATCGCCTCGGCTACTGTGGGGGCGATGTGGAGGTCACTGCTCTTAGACCACACGACTGCTTACCATCAGGTGGAGTGTGGTTATTTTGACGAGCAAAATAAATAAATAAAAAAAAAAAAAAACAAACCGTCATAAAGTCTCTACGGATCAGTTGTAGTTACTTTTGCTTAAGCGTTATAATTTTTCACACTCGTACTAAAATGGCCACACCTGTACCAGCGTTTCTAAATACCAATATTAATGTTATCATTCTAACATTTTACCATAAAGAAATATCTATCTACCTTTATGTGGTTCTTTGCCTGTTCATTCACATATCAAAGCTAACAATAGATTTTCTATTGTCTGTCACGAATCAATAAAAGGTAAATTAAAAACAAAATACTAACTGAAAAATATTCAGCTCACAATATTTTTAACTATCAGCGAAACTGAAGAACTCCGGCACCTTGTTGCACAACAAAAGCACTTTTTTGTTTCGATATCAATACAAAACGTACAATCGCCAATACTATTAATGTTTCACGGCTTCGATTAACAGTGACAGCACAAACTAGGTTAAGTTTATTCCCTATCTAGTGTAACGGATGAGTTACGAGGTCAAGGGTCAGCGAAGACGTGGACAGAATTATAAAGAACCATTTGTGTGAAGACCCGTGCTACCTAATTCACTTCTGGAAAGTTAAGGTGAAGTTTTTCCTACGTACTACCCTACCTGTAAGCAATATTTCACTTTGAGTGTTTATAAAGTAAAGCATATTATTATATTTTACTGATTGGCAGATATATTAATGTCCGATTGATTTGTGTAATAAAAGGTAGACAAACAGACTGAATTCACATAACACCAACCAAATAGTCGAAAGTTAGAAGTAAATACATATTCATACTGATTTACAAAAGGGAAGATAGAAACTACGGCAACCCACTTGCTACGAACCGAGCTACGAATCCTGAAATAGCTCACAGAAAGTCAACATGTAACCCATTCGACGAAATAATTCGGATACAATTTAAACGAGCCTGTCGCATATAATATTAACGCTCAGCCTGAGGCATGCGTGCTCAGCAGTGTAGTGCCCCCGTGCCGCCGCGACCCAAACTTGCCGCTTTAAGAGCAAAGTTGGAGGGTAGACTTAAAACTTGTTCGAAACAAGTACGACGATGCTTTCTGTTGAGATTTTTATAGCATTTCAACAACTCTCTGCAAAGTAATTACTTGTTTGTTTACCGTGGTGCAAATGTACGCGAGTGGATCATGAGTAATTAAAACTTCTATCAACATATATATTTGTCATATACCTACGTGTATAGTTTTGTAATTGTTCCACGGTATAAGGTTGCATTTATGGTGGCACGCGACCGTTAAGTCTGTGGCGTCTGGAGATTCTCAGTAACAGCATAAAGCGAGAAATGTACTCAGTATGCGTTGTTAAGTTAGCTGTTATATCTGGTTCTATTACTCCTCAACCTACGTCTTATAACGCAGGCGAGATTCTAGCTTTATAATCTAAGCAAAGTGAAAGTGCCAATTATTATAATCAGATAGCGCTGAATTGATAAAAAGCAACATTTAACTGAATGATTTCATACCTAAACAGACTAGTCCCTGATTCTATTATAATTCAAAAATTAGTAAAATTCGCTGCAATCTCTGCTCGACTACAAAAATCAAATAACAAAATCGAAGCAACAGAAATTAGTTTGTTTTTTTTAGGTAGGTTTCGGTCAAAGAATGGCAGTCTGTCACAGTCTCAACAAACCTTAAAAAACTGACCGAAAGCACACAGAAGCCGACCAGCTGATCGGTTTCTGTGTGTACTTTCGGTCAGTTATGATCTGACAATGACACGAATATACTATTTGAACAGATCGACACCTCTGTTGTATTTGTTTGTAGCTTTAAACGCATTTATATTATGCTAACCATCCATGTACTCAAAATGAATAATGCCAATCTTCCTAAAGCCCCGCTAACTGATTTGATCATACACCGAAGTCTATTCACAACTAATTTACTAGACCAATCCACATCGCCAGTCGCTAAATCTAGTTTCAATAGATAATTAAATTGAGCGTCAAACTTTGCCGAATAGTACACCTAAAGGCCTACATTTTGCCGCAGTCTGAATACATTTGAAATTGGCGTTAGCCTTGGTAGAATATTAGGGGATTAAATGGCAAATACCCCAATGTGGAAGCGGACTGATTTAGCTCCGGTCTACAATATCGTTGTTACGTCTGGCTCGATTCGGTCTCGGTTTGGACACTTCTTTATTTTCATTACAATTTAAATATTTAAACCGATGCATTTATTTCTGGATTGCTTTATTTCTCAACTTTTATAATCTTATGTTTATTGTGGGTTAAACAGTCATACGTTTTAATAGATAGACAAGATATGACATGAGATCATATTATTATGATTATCTTTAATATTGCGTAATAATTTACGTTTCAAGTTACATGATAATTTAATCCTACAATAGCCATAACATGAAATATTATTCATTTTAATCGAAAATTAATTTAATTGTCGCAATAAAATTGTAATAGGTACCTATATAAATAATCGGGATAGGTTAGTAAGATTGCCAAGTTAAATTAGTTGAAACCAAGCTCATGCCACGCACTTCTGTATTTTCTTAGTCAATTATCGCTCCATTCGACGGCCAAGCAAAATGTTGTTAATAAAACTGCATATCTACAAAGTACAAAGACTTTCAGTCCAAAGTTAGCTAGAAAACATTACAACAAACATTATAACCTAACCCTGCCACTCCGAGAACAATCTCGCATCCTACTACATACAATATCTAGCGAGTGGGAGTTCATAAGCAGTGTTGATAACATACAATAAATCTAATCTACTGTGGCCTTATTGTGTTGGTAATAGTCAATTTAATTGATCAATACCAGATACGATTCTACCGCTTCGCTGAGTTAGACAAAACGAATGCAAGCGGATTCTTTTTTCAGAATGTTCAGAACCGAGATTAAACCATGAGTGTGGATATAGTCTTTTGAATACTCGGCTTCCATGCGAATTCGAACTGATTTATTCATGGAGAAAATTGACAAAACTGCATACTCATATATTGGATGTCCATTAGCAATCGTTCGTTCGTATTTATTTTGTATGTGGTATTATTATTAGAGCTAGCTATATACTCTTATTTTCATTGCAAACAATTGTCCGCGGTGGTTGAGGCCGATTAATATTTCAACGAATAATTGCCCTTAAAAAAATAGTAATAGACCCAGCGAATTGTCTGTTCTATTAATGAAATGCAAATAAAACCGCGCTTGTTTTAATTGAACGACTTAACCATTTTAAATGGTTAACCATATATTATATAAATATTTATATGTACCATATATTTTCGGCTCATATAACTCAGTGGCACAGCTGTAGTAAAAGCTACTGTACGAGGTCTCGGTTTTGGTCCCTGAATTAGAAAGTGAAGAGTAGTACAAAAATGTGTGGTTTTTCTGCCGAGTAATGGTCAATAGCAGCATTGAAGTCTGATACTGTGCCTGATAAGTGGCCTTCTATAACGTGGAAGGAAAAACCAAAACTTTGTGAAATGTTAGCGTAAATCAACTTTCTTTACCCTATAGGAAATATAGGTGTGAGACTAAGCATGTGTTTAAAACTAAATGTAAGCCCACTCCCTCGTGAACGCTTTTGAAAGCAGCAGTTAAGCCGGTAACAACTTAGGCGTCCCCCACATTAGGCGTGCGCGTTCCTCGGGCGTGTGAGCGACGATGGCGCCGCGCTCGCGCCGCGTACACTCTCGGCAGACGCCGCAGGGCAGTAACGCCAGCAACACACGACGCTCGCGCAGCGCGCTCGCGGCGCGCGCGTCACGCCCTCGCTAAGTAGCGGGCGGCGGGATAACGGGTGAAGGGGTAAGAACGCAACACGGTCGCGGCGCGCGCTCCGCGCCCGCGCTACTCACACGCCCGTGGAACGCGCACGCCAAATGTGGGGTCAGCTTTAACGTACAGACAATAATAAATGCCATTTTAAAAATGTTGAATGGATGCAGTGCTAAAATATGTTATCGATATATTAAAACGTCAAGAGAAACCTGCCTAAGCATATTTTAAGTACAAAAGAGAGTGATATTTGCCATTGCTAAAGTTTATATGAATGAGGAGTGCAGGAAGCTAACATTTTTAACTTCGGTTAAAAATGTTAGCTTCCTTACTAATATTATAAATGCGAATGTGTGTTTGTTTGTTTGTTTCAATTTTATATATGTATATATATATATATATATATATATATATATATATGATAACTACTTCACCGATCATCATGAAATTTCGCATACACATTGTCAGACGAATAGAAAAGCACATAGGGTACCTTTCATCCAGAAAAAAGTACTGTTACTATTTTAACCTAACCTACATTTACACGAGCGAAGCCGCGGGCAAGATATAAATTTAACTAAGATTTTAAATATAAATGTACATTAGTTATGCATCTAGCTGCTATTTTATTTAATGGCCTTACTATGGTGATGCGAGTAACGATAGAACACGCTTGCTATACGAAAAGCTTTTCACGGGCACTTAGAATACTGCTAGATTATAACTTTTATACTTTCGTCTCTGGGCCCAGAGGCTTGTCAGTGCTTTGATATATGAGTAAGTCAGTTTATCCTTTCATATATTTAGATGCGTACGAATTGCGCGCTTCTCATCAAAAATATCCAAGTTTATGAACCATCGATGAGGTAATCGCGAACAGAAAAGCCTAAGCTAATCCTAACTTAATATATGTTTGTTTATTTGTTACGCTTTCACGTCTTATACTCGACTGATCATCATGAAATTTCGTATACACGTTGTCAGGTGTCCAGAAAAGGACATAAAGTAACCAGGAAAATAAGTATTGTTTCCGGGGGATTGAAATTTATTGACAAAATCGACATTAACGCGAGCGAAGCTGCCGGTAAAAGCTAGTTTTAAATGTAAGCTAATGTTGGAGTCGATTATGCTTTAAAAACCACCAGTTTATGTTAATGCATAATATTTTATTACGTAATGCTGACAATTACAATCCAGTAAAAGATCATAAAAATAATAAATGACAATCGAATAAATAACAACCAAACGTGAATGTCAGGCATAATAAACAGATTACAATGTGATGTTAACTTATTTTAGACTCAGAGACTGAGCGAACCTTTTCTATTACCCATAACGAACTTTTTCTTAGTAGATCTTTTGTTTTATTATTATTATTTTCAGCCTGTATTGTCCCACTGCAGGGCAAAGGCCTCCCTCTCGCTTTTCCACATATCTCTATTATGCGCTAGTTATGTTTATGTTTTAGGCCTATGATTATGATTTCTCCCACACATTTGTTCTCGGTTCGGCAACCCCCGACTACCTCGGGCATTTATTTCTTAGTGATTTTGTGTTGGTTTTTATATGAGCCTGGAAAATATTGCTGACTTACACATACAAGAATAGGCAACGTTGGTTGTTTACGTTTCAAAAACGCTGCTAACTATTACGTAATGGCAATAAGAAACTTTAGAGAGTACTTAAAACTGTAGAACCACGTCGTTCTCATAACGCAGTCTTTAAACCAACTTATACACTAAAAACTGTATACGTAGTTTTACACTTACTCCAGAAGGGTAAAGCACTAACTAATCTCACAAGCAGATTTCGTCAGCTATTGTGTTGGTTCCCACGTAATAAGAGGCAAACCTACCCGAAACAATTCCAGTCTCCGTATATGAGAAGTTCCTAAAACTTGTTCATCTCAATCCGAGCTCTAATACAGTGCAGCCGCTACTTGTGTCCATTATATAATGGAATTATATAATGGCTACCAGTCATTACTACGCATAAGCCATTGTAACCTTCCCTCCACCCATCAAATAATTCCACCTGTCTTATTAATTATTTAAACATTTTCATTCAGTGCTATATGAGTTTAGATATACCGACATCGATATTGTCTAATATGACCTTTCGTCGAATCGATCTCTCAACATGAAGCTCGAAATAGCGCGCCTATTGTAATCTTCATGCATTATTTCTAACAATATTTCTTCAATCTATACTATCCTTATTAACGAGGATTGTTAATAGCGATGATAAGTAGCTATACGAATCATATACCTTGATTAATGATAACTTTTCACTTAGACACAAGATTCGCACTCTCATTAAAATATTAGTGTAGACTTCTGACGTACCTCCTCATTACCTGGTAGGGTTTAGAATAAGAGCTAGACACATTTCAATTTCAATTTCAAGATCGACGAAAATCACTAACTTCAGAGTCACCTAGACTCACACTACGTCATTTATGCAGTCAATCTGCTTTGTTTTAGTCATTAATCCTAAAACAATCACTGACATTACAAGATCTTCGCATGTCGTGAGCGAAGTAGGTCAGTTGACGTTCAAAGCCTACTTAAGCTCAAACATCAAAACGTATATCAAATCACATTTCATCTGAGTGCAGCGGCGTCTAGATTGGCAATAAGCGCCGTACCGCAGAGGCGATCCGAGTGCATCCCTCGGGGCGTACCCCGGCCTATTTTCAATTTGTTCACTCCATCTATCCAGATACTATCATTTTAATTTTCCACACTGTTGACTACCGGCGAAATTAATACGTGCCATATATTATTTAGTATTGGAACCGCGTTAATATTATGTTGATGAAGAGGTTTCTATTCTGTACTGGGCTAATGCCATTTAAATCTATTTAATCAAAGGTGAGTGGGAGATGTATCTGGAACACAATACGGGCAGTGATTAGATTGACCTTTGATTATTTCACGTTGTAATCGGGTTACACTGCTATAGGTTAGTAGCCATGGATGTTGTTTCTCACTAATGAGCTAGTGCTGATTGACGAAGCTAGTTTCGAGTGAGATATTTTACACGTTTCGTCTTTTTTCACAATATAACGGTGTTTGAACTCAAGAGACATTTAAATGTGCTTGGCTTTTTATCTATGTTTGTACATGTTTAACTCACTTAAGATTCGTATATTATCGCATTATGTTTTTATTTACAATTGTTTAACATTAACTTTGGTTTACTGGTTTGATTTGTTGCTTCCATTGGGAGGGAGTGAATATAAAGTAAACCTATTAACTGTCTAATGACAAGACTTTGCAAATGGAAACTGTATTTCATGATTGTCCTTATCATTGTCGAATATTTTGTGATGGTACAAAAAGATTCTTTTAGCCAAGGAACCACTCGCATACCTACAGGTAACGCTATTTCTGCGTTTAGCGCCGTGAGTGAGAATTTCAGGGGTTACCTACAGAAATATCACATTTCTTTAGTTGCATATCATGTTTAAGTATTTTTCCTTAGCTTTGGAAACACACAAGTAGTAACCTAGTAATGTAAGCAACCATAAGCTACGGTACCTATTTACCATCAGGCATAAATTGTTGTTGTTTACCTGAATTTCGTGTATTTACCAAGCCGTCAACAATATCAGGCTGAAGTCTATGAATAAGAACATAATAAACGTAGCCATGTCTGCCTAAAAGTCGGGAGGCAGGAAAAACAATCAGTCGCGACGTATTATGATTGATACGGCAGTACATTAGCCACGTAATGTGAACACGGTTAACGTGAATACGGCGACCATAATTTACAGCTTCAGAAACAGGACAATACGAATACTTAAATTGAATTATTGAGATTAAATGATTAGTTGGCTTACTGGAAGTAGTTTGTGCTTTCTATCAATCATAGATTTATGGATTTGATTCGGGTCGGACAGTGTTATTGGGTAAGAAAACTATCAATAGCAGCATGAAAACAGTAACTATCCCGAACAACCGCCAATTTACTGTTTTTAAGGGTAGCAATGCGTCACATAGTAATGCTGCTGTAATATTGTAGCATAATAACATTGCATCGATTTCTTGACAACGTTGTTTGACACCGTAAAGGTACCGTACACCGTTCTGGCTAGACCTAGTACGTTCGCTCACTGTCAACATAACCCGTAGCTTTAAATCATAACTACCGAAATATGGTTTCTTAATTTAGTTTAGTTTGTTCGTTTAAAATACTATCACCATTCAAAATCTTGTAATTTTAAATTCATGTAGTGCACTCACGTATGTCACAATGCTTTTACTTAAATTCCATTGCAGACGTCACAGTAGTTTTTTGTTTTTCATATTTAAATATCGAATGTTGCTAAGAATCGTACCTATGCATGCCTTTTTTAAACACGAATTTTTACACAATTCACGACTCGCGAGGCAAAACGTATCTCAGCTCGCGAGTTAAAACATGTACCAGTCTCCGTAAGTACTGAACGCATGGTGACAGTACCGTTATGACAAGCTGTCACAGGAAGGCGTCGTGCGACACGCCGGCGTCGCATCTTGATACTTGTTTTGTTCAGCTTAACTTATTAAATGTGGATTAAACAACTCGTAAATGTGAAATGAACGTGTAGGTATGGGCTATAAATTTAGTTGAAATATAAATACCTAATATTGTGATAAGTTCACGCGAATGTTATGTATTAATACTTCGTTGTTTTTTGTACTGCTTGTGCTACTGTGCTATAACTGTTGTATTGCCTCGCGACATAAACTTGCATTTATGTTTCGGACTTCAAAATGATACCGATGCCGATTACTGTATCGGGTAAGGTTGGGAGTTACCATTAGGAAATTTTTAGTAACAGTGCGGTTTTAGAAATGTGCTCGGCAGACGACAATCCCTTATTATCCGCCCTAAGACATATCTGGCGAAATGTGTAATTTGCATTTGCATCTACGAATTATAGTCAGAATGCCTTCCTATTACGCAGTGCTAAGACTTTTAATAATTTTTCTCTTGAGCTTGATATGGATTTATTTAATACCAGAACAAACACAGTTAAAAAATTGATGAATAATGTTTTCTTCACTAACAACCAGCCTTAACTGTTACTCACGTTTTGAATTTGCCTGTGTAACCTAACTTAAGTTAATTAATTGTAAGCAAAAACATAATTAGTTTATAGTTCAAATAAAAGCTGTATTATAAATCTATACTAATATTATAAAGCTGAAGAGTTTGTTTGTTTGTTTGTTTGCTTGAACGCGCTAATCTCAGGAACTACTGGTCCGATTTGAAAAATTATTTCACTGTTAGATAGCCCATTTATCGAGGAAGGCTATAGGCTATATATCATCACGCTAAGATCAATAGGAGCTGAGCACCAATGAAGAATGTTTTAAAATCTGAGGATATTTTTTCCTTTTGAGAGCTTCCGCTGCGTGCGCTGCGTAAACAGTTAAAGTTTCGCAAAAATCATGTATGACAGAATTGTTCCCCCTTAAAAGTTCTAAAAAAAAGTCCGCGACAGCATATGTCTATCTTTTAAGGTTGGCTCACTATAACCATTTTTATGCTAACCAAATTTGTTCTAAAATAATGCATTATTTGCGAAGGTATTATTATAAACATGATATTAATCCTTATCCAAATAAATACGTTATTCATCACAAGTATTTAATTTAAAACAAAATTGCCCTTTACATCATTCGATTTCAATGAATATCTTAGGAGATATCGCAGTTTTAAAATAACGTTGCAGCAAAATAATTACCCATTACAGACATAGTACAAACGATGTTTCTCCTGGTTTATTCTGCGTGATTACTACTGGTTCGATTTGAAAAATTCTTTTAGTGTTGGATAGCCTATTTATCGAGGAAGGCTATAGGCTATATAACATCATGCTACGACCCACGGGGGCGGCGCAGTAACGATAAACGCGGGTGAAACCGCGGGTACATCTAGTATTTTATATCTGTGGCAGCTTGTTGTCAGCATGTATTCTGAACAAACTTATACCATATATGTATTATTTGTCTGTAAGTTTTCCTTCAATAAATAAATAAACACTGCCCTTCCGTTCGGAGAAAAATATTTGTGATAATAGACCTGTGCTTCCCCGGTGCTGTTTCAGTGTTATTGTTTATACAAACTTGTGTTAAAACAATACAACAAAAAGTATCAGTACATAATATAATAGTGTCCATATTTGTTTATATTTCCTTGTAAAATCATCGGTACCTAATGTTACCCCAAAACATTTGCGCAATTGCCATCTGACATCTCTATACAACATTTTAACGTAAAACTCAACTCTTACCCATATTGAACTAACATAGAAAAGAAAAGACTTTCCATTAGAAAATACTGCGAGAAAATGCTACTATTTGCTACGTAATAAATTCTTTGCGAGTCTATAATGCTGAGAACTGTGCTAGGTGGCGCCATCTGCCGCCTCACCAGTGAGTTAGGACTGCACATAAGAAATATGTGGGCAATTAATGGGTATAAATCTATACGTTATAAGTTCAAAGTGCTTTCTTACTTAGTCAATATCCTTATATAAATAATCCTTATTAATATTAAGTAATGTGAATGTAAGTTTGTTTGTTTGTTACGCTTTCACGCCTTAAATAATCTACCAATTAACATGAAATTTTGCATAAGCATTGACAGGGCTGCACAAAAGAACATAGGGTACCTGTCATCCAGTAAAAATACTGTTACAACCTAACCTAACCTAACGTACATTTAAGCGAGCGAAGCCGCCGGCAAAATGTAGCTATTAATAATGTCCTCTAGACCGAATTTCGGCTACTGCGACCAATCATTACGAAGATTTACTATCTGTATAATATAGTGTAGGTACAACTTTGCGAAAAACGGAAATGAAACATCCCTAATTTCCTAACTCCAGGCTGGTAGGTACCTACTAAGAATTTCGTAACTTAAAACCTAATAACTTTTATTTTGTTGGATTTGCTCATGTTTAAAGCCTCAGACCAGATGATCCGCAGCTGCATTCTAGTCACTAGACTAACGAGGATAATAACTAAGTAATTAAAGGCTTAGAGGCAAATAAAAAATTGTTCAATAGAATGAAGGGAAGAAAAGTAATTTAATTGGTCAAAGACATAACATTATAGAATACTACACAAATTAATTGTGTGTATTTTGCTAGGTTAAAATTGACGTCAGATTTGATATAGCAAGTTGCGTAGCTATTTTTGCATGCCTTCAAAAATTATGTGCCGCAAACTATTGGTTCAAATTATCTTTTCAATAGCAGCGCGGGGATTAGATTTGTGCCCCATAGACTCGCTCTCGATTATGTAGGGCCAAAAATCATAGATGGAAAATATGCATACAATACACCTCTGCCTATTTCGTTTGAGTATATACGTGGGACTATGTATGTATAAGTAAGAATAACGAGTAATATAAATATGTTTTTATGTTATAAGTAAGAGAACAAGTAATATCATTATTTATTTTTAAAGAACAAAAGATGTTCAACGAGTTTTAAAGCGAGTACAGAAAATATTCTACAATACTGTTCTTTAATTTAAAATAAGCAGCAGTAGATATCGCATCACGTATTTAGTAGTTCAAACCGTACAATAAATACTCGCAGTTACTTAACTGCGAGTATTCCAAACAAAAATAGATACACATTATTACACGAACTAAGTTAAAACAAATATTTACGTCAGAGCCACAAGCAGAAGCAAACATTAAGTTCAATTAAAGTTGCCGTACGTTTTCACTCGTAAAGCCAACAAAGCCCAACTTACAAAACTGTTAAAGTTACCTCCGTGAAGTTACTTTCATTTCAAGCGTTAAGGTCGGTTACTTTCGTAGCGGAGATGGACGTAGCGATTACTGGCGTAGTGGACCTTTAAATTACACTATTATGAAAACTCGCTACCGAAGTAGTTGTGGTATTAAGACTTCCCATCGTGTAGCCATAAAAGCCTACGTTGTATCGTCATCAGTGGTATATATGTAGGTATGTACTACTATTAAATGGATTAGCATAGTAAGTACGGTGGCATATAAATTCTAACGCAAGTTTTCATTCGCTTAGTTAGCAAAGTTACTAAAAAAACTATTGTAATGCGAATGCATTCTGCAGTCCAAAGATGTTAGACATCTTGTCTGACTTAAAAAAGAGATGAGGTTTTATGCGCCGAGCATATTTTTTTAAACAACAGATTTTTGTTTCGAAAACGTGCCATTAATTAATATTGTGTTGTATAAACTATTTTGATAAATGTCGTTTAAAATTCTCTCGAGTCCGCACCGCCACAGGTATCGCGCACCACCAAGCATCGAATTATTAATTGGTTGAAAAACAGCGCACCACTCATCTACGCTTTAGTGGAAACCAATCCTAATGGGCACATAAATCTACGAATTGTGGTTTATATTTTATAAAATATATAATATAAAACTTCACATAGCAACGCGTATGTTCCTAAGAACATTATAACATCCACATTAAGCCTCTTGGGTTTCTATGTCACAGAATAATTGTGTCCGGTGGACGGCAAAAACCGTACAACTTCTATCTAATAGAGAATCTCAATAACACTATTCTACGTCGGGATTAAACCTGTAAAATGTTTTCAACGTAAGCATTAAATTATGGGAGCAATTTAACGAAACAGTAGACTAACACATCTTTGAATCCTCAATAAACACTTAAGTACATACATATGTGAAGTCGTAGCACATATTCATGTTTTGAGTAGGTATTAATCTTTCTTAAAACGAGGAACTATAATAATACCACCCATGTATTAAACTGTCCCACTGCTGAACACGAGCCTGTTTTCACTGTGAAAAGGGTATAATCCATCACGCTGGCTGAGTGCGGATCGACAGACTTCACATATCGATATTTGAGAATATTATGGAGAAATCTCAAGCATGCAGGCTTCCTCACGATGTTTTCGCCGTTAAAGCAACGATAATTAACGATTACGAAGACGTAAGGTAAAGTAAAAACACAATTAATTCACGCTAATATAACATTTGCCGTCGTCATTCGCTGCCGCACTTAAAACTTTGCCTAGTTTTGAAATCCTCTCAGGCAAAATGTAAAAATTGTGACATGCTATACCAGCACATAATACTTAAAATATATGCAAGAGCCATGGGCAGCGAAAGTCTAGTCGTAAACCGTTGGACTGCCACGCAGAGGTCTCGAGTTTGATCCCTAGGCTCTGACTTTTCAGACCTCTGACTTTTTGAAGTTATGCGCGTATTAAATAGTCAAGGAAAACATAGTGAGGAATCCTGCACATCTGAGAGTTCTCGATAATGTTATTAAAGATATGTGAATGTCTATTAACATGTACTGGGTCAGCATGGTGGACTACGGTCTAGCCCTTCTCGCACTGAGAAAAGGCCCATCCCAGTAGTGGGACAGTTTATATACATACATACATAGATTGACGCCTGTTTCCCAGAGGGTTAGGCAGAGAGTACGGATTTCCATTTGCTAGATCCTGACACACTTCTCTGGCTTCATTCACTTTCATCACATTCCTCATACATGCCCGTCGGTTCAAGGAGCTCTTAACCTGGCCTTTGTCCAGAACGCCTCCGATCGGATCGAGAATCGTTCGCCTAGGTTTTCCTCTTGCGACTGTTCCATTCACACTAGCCTTATAAACTTTCTTAGTCAGTCTTTCCTCGTCCATTCTTTCTACATGTCCAAACCAGCTTAACATACCCTTTTCTATTCTTGTAACTATATCCATTTTCATGCCGCATCTCTCTCTAATCACACTATTTCTTATTCTATCTTTCAGAGTCACACCACATATGCTCCTCAACGCAAGTTTATATACAAGGCTGATATTATTATATACATATATGCATACGCCATTACAGTACGCTTCTGATTTACTATAATAGATCCTTTACTAAAATACCTAATTATAATGTAATCACTTAAGATTGATTAGTAGAACCAATTTGTGCCGATTAATTTTAATGCCGTAGCGTAATAGAAATTAATAATATACATATTCTAGTAATTCTAAGTATCCGTAGGCAAAGCCTGTTTATAGAGACATTTATGATTATGAGTTAAATTCAAAATATCCCGGTAGAACCATATTAATACACCAACGGAATCTTGCACTTTTGGACTTTGCCTTTAGTGTTATTTTAAAGTAAAATGTATAGCTGCAATGCCCTTATCACCAATTTATTTAATACAAAATACCTCAAAGACTTTAAAAACCTCTTTCGCTCTTCTGTTAACTATAAAATATGTAAGTTATTCGAATGGGGTACGTAATATGACATAAATCAAACGAACAATATCTCATCAAGTTTCTATCTTCTCGAAATATTGAACACGTGCTACATAATAAGAGGCGGGTCGTCAGATCCAAGTTATATATATCTAGAAATTTGGCGAACCTAAAACCTAATAATAGCGAACTCAATTTGGGGCTCGAGCTCAGAACATAGCTCCGGATGCTTGCTATTACATTCACACAATTAACAAGTTAACAAGGTACAATATGTTTCTCATCTTAAATTACAGTAATTATTTTTTAATGAAATGCTTTATATGGATTTTATCGCATTATTTATTAACACTACTGAATCTATAATACTATTTTAGCAATATAAAATTATTAAAAATAATTTAAATTTTCCGTAGTAGTGGAATATATGTATATTCAAAATTTTGTAGTAAAGGTGTTAATAAACAATGCGATAAAATCCGTGTAAAGCAGTTTAATTTCAAACATTCTCGTAAGATAATATTATGTTTAACACTTTAATGAGTCATTATCTTTAGAGAAAGAGCATTGCTTATCCCATAATACATTTTAACATCATCATACAAAGTATTCCATATTCCCTAACTCTAGTCTCTATTCTGCATTTTATCGAAAATTTAAAATATTGTCCATGGTAACGTAACGTAAGAAACACTTTTCTACGAACAAATTGCTATTGTAGAATACCAATTGGAGACCCTTGACTGCTTTTATCGAAAGCTAATATAGCGCTCGATCACTCAAAGAACATTACCCACATTTTTACTCTCTGAACGATAGTAATGTAAATTGGGGGCGGGTAGGGCTGCGGTGTATCTCAATCATCCCGGACTAGCTTCAAATTTTCTCTCCTAAGAGAATTGAGTAGTACATCTACTATTTTTTTAACATTTGTATGATATTCTTTATAAGCAACTATGCCTACTAAACATAAAGTAGGTGCCGAAGAAACCTTTTCACGTCTTATACCTCCTACTACTAGATTTTGCCCGCCGTTTCACTTGAGAATAGAACTTTTCTATGTATTTTTCTGTAGCCGTGACCACGTGTATTCTAAATTTAATGTTTATAGGTCGAGTAGTTAAGGCGTAAAAGCGTAACAAACAAACTAACATTCTTTCAACTCATATTGCATTTCTTATAACATTAGTTTGGATTCGGAAGAAAGCTCTAATATTCTTTTGTAATTTGATATGGCATCAGGTGACGGAAAATCGCGGCCAATTTTATAAAGAATCTGGCATATGACAACTTTACTTTTGAGACAATCATAAAATCTGGGTATGTGACTTGGCAATGCGTTTGGATAACATCCCAATTTAGTCATTCGCATAATTGCTATCACTTTAATGGGCTGCTACTACAAACAGTGGTATTGAACCACTGCTACTGAATACTACTAATATTAATTGTATTCGACACAGCTTATATCTAGAGTGCTACACCTATTATTTTATTTTTGAGCTTCAAATATCTAAACATCAAAACACCGAACGTTGATTCGGTGGAACGATCTACCTATTGAACATATTTTATTTTCTCAAACAGCGATATTATATACAGTTGTTTTTGCAAATTTGTGTATATTCTTTGCTTGAGATAAAAAATAAATACATATAATTCTCAATTCTGCGCGTACTAGCCCATAACCCGTGCAGTTCATAATGTTCTGTCCTGCAAAATAATCGTGAAGCCTCAGTCATTATTTACGCAATAAGTTATAATAAGCTTCTATTCATGTATTTTGCCCGGCAATATTACGAACGTAATATTTCGGAATGATTAGTTGCAAATCCCGAGCTCATGAAATTGATGGCACCCCTACGTGCTCTCAATATTCCCGACGCGGACAGATTTGAATAATGTGCACTGATTGTCTCCTCACTGGTATGCAGTTAATTTAGAAGCCTTCAGCGAGGCGTTTGAGAAAAGCCACTTCGTATAGTATGTATTACGTCGAGATGGTAATTAATCTCGTACTGGCAGTGTTGTAAAGGAAGTGCATTAGCGACACAAAGGCACGTATAAGCTGTGCAGTGTTAACATATGAAATAAAACCTTACTTTGGTAACTTTTCGCTTACGACAAAATGTTAGACAGAACTGTCTCGAACTCTTATTTGCCAGATGTTTGAATTTGATATAATAGAGGGCGAGCCTTTTATACATTGAGCCATCTTTTCTATACATAGCACTGAGCGCATTTAAAGATTTGTACCATTACTAAAAAAAGCATGATTCTGTATAAAAATATACTACTCTATCTGTTATGGTAGAATATTTTTATAGAGAATAAAAAGGAAATTAGGTTAGATAACATTTAATAACGTAATTTTATAAAGCATTCAGTTCAGTGCAATAAGTTTCTCTAATTCCAAAGTTAACTAAACCATTGACAACTTAAATGCACAGATGGCGTATTAGCTTAAGTGATCGCCTCGTCGCAGAATGTTGTGGATTTGTATCCTACATGAGCCAAAGGATTGTGTGATATGAAGTTGGTAGTGCTCAATCTGGGTGTGAATTTTATTGGTTATTTTAATGTCTGTAAAGTCCTCCGCGATACAGACATTATTCCTAGACGTGCGGCTGTTATATTTTTTTAAATAAAAGAAAAGGTACTTATTCTATTTTGAAGCTTCACTGAAAATAAATTCTTTAACCTCAAATAATAAGCACAGTTTTCCGTCGTAATAATCTGGGTAACAAACAACTAGAATCATAATGTTCACACAGAGCTTAGTTTCCACAAACTGGAGTGCAGTATTAGTTAGGTGAAAGTTGCAGTGGTCCGTGTTGAATTGGTCACAAATTGTCGGCGACACTCGGTCTCGTTAGCGGGCACTCGAGTCGCGGCCACTCGCTGCCGATCGATCATCTCGCGGTACCAGGAATTATACTTGTATAAAAATGTTTCATAATATAAAAAATTTTTATGCAAAGCAATAAAAAGTAATATTATAAATGCGAATATGAATTTGTTTGCTTGTTACGTTTTCATGACTTAACTACTCGGCCGATTATCATACAATTTTGCAGGTCCTGATTATGAGTTAGGGTACCTTTCATCTAGGGAAATTGTACTGTTCCCGAAGGATCTATATTTACGAGGGCGGAATCGTGGGCTAAATATAGTACAGTACAGGCTCGAATATTCAAAGCAATTTCTGTATTTTTCAATTTTATAAAGACATGCGTTTTCTTTGTATACAAGGATTGCAAATAATAAAACAGGGTATAAATTAGCATATTGTTATTTTAAAATACTAGTCTATAGAAACCGAAATCAAGTACTATGAATTATTAGCAAAAGGATTAAAGTATTACATGATCGTACTGAATTAGATCCGATAGTAGAACTTGCGTTAAAGTTGAAAGATGATCCGCTTTTGGTATCGGCAATGCCTCATGAATACTTGTATCAATCAATCTATACTAATATGACAAAACTGAAGAGCTTTTTTATTTTTTGTTTAAACGCGAACCTCTGTGTGAAACTTATAATATGAAATTGTAATATCTTCTCGACCATATCTGATGCAATAAATTTCATTTCATTTCATTTCATTTCATTGCAATAAATTTCATTTCATTTCATTTCATTTCATTTCTGATACTACCAGTCGGATTTGAAAATAATATCACTTGATAGTCCAATTCTTGAGAAAGGTTAATATAACATCGCGCTCTAAGCCAAGGGAACGGAGTACCTAGAGATCAGAGACGTGGGTGACAACGGAGACAATTAGGTCTAGATAAAATCATAAAAAGGGAAAATGTAGCGTGCAATGACGCTGTCTAACATTTGCAAAGCGAATGTTATTATTGGTAGAGTTTTTACGATGACCCCTTAAAAATATATTGTCTATTTACGTATTTTATTTATTTTCTTTAATACAAAAGCAAAATTCTAAAGCATCAAACCTCGTATCTGATTCGAACAACAATCTTTTACAGACTTTGAAACTTCGTTCAAGCAATTGTTTTAATTTTATTTTGAAACAACATGTCTCAAACATTCCCAAATAATACGTTCGCTTGAAAATGTATTGAAAAATTTCAAAAAAGATAGCGACTGTTTCTTATTTGCTTTTCAAAGTGTAAATGACCTTTATGTGTTGGTGTCTTGGTAACGACCAGAGGGGTTCGAGTTCATAGTCGCTTCTTAAATGGAGTAAGAAAACGCAATATTTATAATGCGGAATAATGGAGCTGTCTTTTTTTATTAAAATAATGACATTATTGAATACAAAGAATAAACAAAAATACGCTGTTTGCCTATATCAAGTCATCATCATCGCTCGTCCGCCCTGAACTGCAGCGGATAAAGATTAGATGACCGCTTCGTGCGTTGTTGCGTGTTATGAAATTTTCAGACGCAGCATGGAGAGTGTAGCTGTGCTCGGTAGACAACAAAAGGCTCACCCCTCAATACGTGAAACCTAAAAACCATAGCTGGCTGGCTGGGTTGATACGCCTCTGCCGATCTTCTCAGAGATATTTTCGTGAGATTATGTACATACATGATTATGTATTTATTACTTCATGATAATATTGTATACATATATACAATATTATCATGAAGTAATAAATATTAATTCTGAACATTTATTATCATCTACTCGTAGTATCTGTTCGGATACGTATAAGCAAGGTATATCCTTGCTTATCCGTTTTGTTTTTGACTTACGTCTTCTTAATCTTTGTTCTGTGGTTTTTGTGTGATACTGGAGAAGTAATAACAAAACTTTGAATGCCATTTTGACGTTTTTTGGGTTTAAACACGTCATTCATACCCAATAATATTCTTTCAAAATGCCAAGCCATGCCAAGAGCTTAACATATTTTAATTATGTACTATAATATAGTTTAATTGCTCGTGTTCTCATTTCCACCAATGCATATTAGTATCAGAGTACGCTGGTAGGTACATTGCATAGGTTATGAGCGCAGAGGAGGTCAGACCACCTGGGACCCGCGCTATTACCGACAGCTTCGGTCAAGGACAACCTCGTATAAGCACACCTCGTGTATCGACATCAAGTAAAATTTCGGACAAAAACCGTTGAGTCCCGTGCAAAAGAAATGTTAAACGGTTAGGGGTTAGAAAGGGACCGCATGCTAAAATGAAGGAGTCGTCTTGTTGTTAATGCAGTTGTTTTGTGTAAAATTAGCTGTAGCCGAATGACTTCTTATTAATTAAATAAATGAAATTGTTAATTTTTAAATTACATCTTTGAGATAGCTTCCCCATAGAGCCCTTTGTCGCGGGGTTGTTTAAAAACATGCAATAAACGAATTTAAGGGACACCCAAACCATAGTAATCGTTATAATTATCTGCCCAGAAACAGAACAATTTTATTAATGTATTTAAGGCGTTCTGCCAGTCTTTTTACACAAGCGTTCTATGGGCGTCATACACGAGCCGAACCTACAGCGTCCTGCGTGTGCAATATAACAACGCTTTCAGGATGCTATTGCGGCTGCCGTGGCGTTGTAGTGCGTCGAGCATGTTTGTAGAAGCACATACGGATGGTTTTCATGCCATTATGCGTAAGAAAGCAGCATCCTTATTACAACGTTTACGTAACAGTCGGAATGGCATCCTGAAGACAATTGTTGTGAGACCAGACTGTCTCATCCAAAGGCACATGGTTGGAGTGGCTTTGAGTATAATAAAATAAAAGAAATCAGGGTTATATAGGTACTAACATTACTAACATAGAAGATAAGCACAAAATTGTTACTAACTTATTGCTAACAATTTATGGACTGTAATGTCTGAAATAAATGATTTTTATTTTTATTTATTATTTATTTCATAAATTATTGCCGCGTGTAATATTCGAACCCACACGTGGCGAGGAGGCAATGGCAGCGGTGAGGCGACTGCTGCCATTGCACCGCTACGCCATTCGTGCAGTACTGCAGCAATACTAACGCGGTTACTTAATTACGAGCTTATGATTATGCTACACGGCGGTTTACGTCAGCGAGCGCACTTTAAGCTCACAAGTTTACTTAATCCTCACATACAGTTGGGTAACCTAAATAAGGTAAAATTTTATGCGAAGAACTCTTTACTGGAATGTAGACTCTAAAACGATTTATTTAGAGGTTAAGCATTGCATTTGCATCAGCTTTAAAATAGGTAACAATATATAAAACCACATCGATCTGTGATTCAGAAATTTCTCATAGCGATGCCTAGTAGTTGTAATATTAGTAATAGGGCAAGGTGCTACCGTCAATGGACGCATTTCTAGACACTGCTACTGATTTTATTACAGAAAATTCAGTAACATTGCCTGAGCTTAATTTAAGATTGATCCCTATAGCTTTATAATCCTCCTAATCACAATCAACGATACGTGCCAGATTTAATACGACAAATAAATGCAAAAATGCAAAAATTACTTAATAAACTATAAGATAATAATGTACATACATGCAAAATTTCACGCATATATTCTAGAAGGGAAAGGCAGAGATGCACAACACCCACATTTCACCAGCTATGATTTTAGGCTCCACCTATTCCACCAGAGTGGACCTATTACTATCTACAGAGCACAATTCAAATGCTGCTGTCACTGACAATATCCTGACAGAAAAATCCAATAACGATTTGCCCGATCTGGGAATCGTACCAGAGACCTGGTACACAACAGCCACAATCACAACCGTTGCACCACCGAGGCAGTAATTATTTAATGTTATTCTAACAAAGGCTTAGTCTAGGCTTGTGAGCTGTCATCTTAATAATACACGAGTAATTTACACGCATGGATTTAAGCACGAATTTAGGGTTTACAGAGGTTGTTACTATTTAGGAAATAGCTCGTCACGGTAGTTGGCGATTATTTGCCTACCTCCTTATGTAAGTACTCAGCGCACCTACTTATTTCATACAAATATGTGATACTACATTTTTAGAATAGGGGCGAATGGTTGTTCCGTGTCTGGCTGTTTTTTTGTGTCCGTTGTTTGAATGTTTGTAAAGTCCTCCGCGACACAGGAATTATTCCTAGAGCGGGATATGTCCTTATAAGCAACAAAAAACATCGCACCTAGACAGGCACGGTAGGGAAAATAAAAACTAGCTAAAAGTCATATTAATTCTCAAATGTTGCTGTTTATTATATAAGCTGTGTCCTAACTACTGAAAATAGCCGTTAACAATAATTTGATGTTTAATACATTCAGTGGTATTATAGTGATTTCATATCAATTTAATGTAAATAGTTTTCCTAACTAGTATTATAATTGCGAATGTGAGTTAGTTTCCTACGCTTTCACGCCTTAACGACTCAATTGAAAATCATACAATTTCGCATTGTTGTCAGGGTACAAAAAAGACTTGGGTTACCTTTCATCCAGAAAAAAGTACTATGTCCTAGGGATAGAAATTTATTGACAAAATCAAGATAAACGCAAGTGAAGCTGCGGGCAAAATCTAGTAAATAATAGTAATACACGTAATAAAACAGGGTTTACACAGCACGAATACCAGGCGCACATTAACGTAAGGAGTTGTTGATAAGCATAGGATCACCCTTCATTTGTTCAATGAATAATTAATCAAGGTTATTGTGTTATTCGCTCAAGTATACACGCCCGACGTATCCCGGTACGTTTAGTAAAATAAACTCCTTTTTATTATCTTTACCCAGAGTATAGACAAATAGTCTTATTAATCTTAAGGACTATGTAAGTGAGATAGTTTGGCAGTCCGTTCAGGCGTAACTACTATAAAGATTTCAACATAGGTTTACGCCTGTTACAGAACTAATCCAACAAATGGTTTTATTAATATCATATATAGTCCGCGACATAAATAGCTGAAAACTTAACAAATTTGTAACAGTATTTTATGAGTGAATTTTTTTTAATTATTGTTCTATAATAATAAATTGTAATTAAAATAACTATCCTTTGACATTACTGCATAAGCAGCGGTAGCTCAGTGGGGAGACCAACAGACTGCAATGCCTCTGCATTGCACTCGAGACCCTCTGGTCTCGGGTTCAAACCCACGTCGCGCACCTCTGATTTTCGGACGTTATATGACTTTTCGAAATTATGTGCGTATTGATTGACAATTATCGCCTGTTCCGTGCCTCGTAGAGCACGTTAAGCTGCCGGTCCCGGCTGCCATGAACATCTATGGCAGCCGTTATTGGGAAGTCAGCGCCCTCTAATATGCTGGCATTAGTCTAGCCTTAGGGTATCGTTAGCCTTCGGGTTGCGGAGGTCAGATTGCAGTCGATCCGTGTAAAAACTGATATCCAGTCAAATCCGGTTAGACTAGAAAGCCGACCCCAAGTGACTTGGGAATAATAAAGGCTAGGGAGAAGAAGATCCTTTGACATTACTGAAATATAGGATGACGAATTACCATTATTGTGTATGATAAAGCAATTCAAATTCTCACACACGTTTATCGACTTATGTTTATGTCACTGACTGAAAAAACACGTTAAACTATGAATAAATGAATATGAATTTTCTATAGATATGTGCTAACTAAAAATAAAAAAACAATTACAAATAATGTTTTAGTAGCTTTAATTTGAAACACAATCAACTCGAAACCTAGTTCTGAAAAAAATTTTCGTACTGTCAGTTATTAAAAAGGATCGCTATAAAAGTGGAAATCAGTCATCCCTGTCATTTGTTTCCAATTACGACCGCGCCAATTGCCGAACTTTAACTATGAATCCAACTTACTACATACAGTTAGACTTATAAATATAATTGACATGAAGCTGTAGACCTTAATGTGTAATGTGAGAGGAGTTTAAACGAACAGCCCGACAAGAGTGCCTATCGCATTCCTTTTCTTTCACCCAATGTTTTATTAGGTACTATTGCACCGGGTCTCCCCTGATATTGCAATCAATAATATAATACCGTCAGGTAGGTTGTGCGTATATTTACCACGATAAAATAGTGTCAGCCCTGTTTATAAAACGGTTCTACTGCTACGCACTGGCCTTTTCTCAGTGGGAGAAGTTTAAGGCCATAGCCCACCACACTAGCTCAGTGCGGGTTGTCAGGCTTCAGTCATCTTCGAGAACATTATGAAGAATTCAGACATTAAAAATTTCCTCACGATGTTTTCCTACACTATTACACTTACTATTTATTCCACACATAACTTCAAAATATCAGACGTTTGTGCCTTGAGATTGAATTCGAGACCTCTAGAATACAGTCCAACAGTCTCTCGCTAGTTATATTAGCATAAAAAACTGATAACCCAGTCGAAAATTAGGAGCTTTATTTAAAACTTTAAACGAACCGAGGTTTATACAGAAAATTGGTAAATGACCTTGTAATGAAAAACAAAACTATTCCCATTATAAAGTTCGTCTGTAAGTTTCACTGGATAGTTCGAGACGCCTGTGTAGTACAGAACCTTTGGTGGCAGTATAGAGGAGCAGACAATAGGCGGGTATCTAGTGTTCGCAGCCAGCTCACGGTATCGACGTTCCACATCAATGAAGAGCTTCTTTCAATGCTCCTATTGATCCAAGTCATAGCGGATCTATTTTGAACTATTATTGAATCATAACGCTAATCTTGTGATGCCTTTTAAAGTTGCATTTTAAGATTTAATGTAACCAAATTTTTCTGCAGCTCTGCTCGCCTATATTTAGGTTATGTCAAATGTGTATCCCTCGGGAACAATACTTTTTTTCTGGATAGAAGGTACCTTGTGTCCTTTTTTGTACCTTTGACAGTGTATGCAATAATTCATGTTCAGTCGAGTAGTTAAGGCGTGAAAGCGTATCAAGCAAACAAACAAACATACTCACATTCGCATTTATAATATTAAGATGTCGTAAAATTACATTTTATTTTTATCCGTTCCAATAAAGTACAGGTTACTAGCAATTTGGGTTTCAAATTACTAGTACTCTTATTAACCACTTGAGCTAAGCTAGAATGCTTGTATTAGGAGTAGGTTCACGTCAGTAGTGCAACGGATGGGATTCGAACCCGCGACCTCTCGATCGCAAGTCCAATGCCTTATCCATCGGGCTACCGCCGCCTAAAATTGGAACAGAAACTTGTACCTCCTACTAAAGGGAACGCAAAGATGAATTACACCTACATTTTGCTTCATACGTAATAGAGGGCAAGCCTCTTACTGTTTACTGTAGACGTAGCTACTAAATCTATCAAGAATAGCTACATAAAAGACAACTATTTCATTGAGGCAAAGACCATAGAATCTTCTAATAATACGGCGCCTCCGTTAGAAGATTTTTAACATGAGAGTATGTGTGTATGTGAAAATTCAACGTTGGAATACCATGTTCAACTGACGCTTTTAACATTAACCATGAAAGTTAGGTGTTACTTTTCACGGTCAATGTATTGTGGGCTATTAGAGCCATTACGTACATATTAACGATTCCCCACAACGTTCTAAGTCTAATAATAGCGTGAAAGCATGTTCCTAATTGCAGCCGGTACCTAATACGATACATATCGGGTAACTTATTTCTTACTTTTGTAGAAGGATTACAGCGATTTAATACGTTTTTGTAATGAGCCGAGTTTTCTGTTATCAATATTCTTAAGCGTTATTTGTGAACAAATTAGTAGCTTTTGTAGAAAATATGCGCCAGCATAGTTCATTACTATCGCATTTTTAAATCTATACATTTAAAATGGCAAACATAAATGTCGTCTAACTGATGACAAGTTGTCATTGGACATACATATTAAATGCTATTTTAAAAGTTTTATAACTACCATAAACGCTGTGAATTTGGTGTAATAGCTAATAAGAAATGGCCAAATTATTAATTTAAGATCCGCTTAACCCATATTTCGCAAATAAATGATTTGATTTGATTTGAAATAAAATGAGTAAAATCGAAGTTTTGTAACATTGTTCTTCAAAACTACTGATATTAGATTATATTAAACTTTCAGCATAAACATATTGAGACAGGAACAATCCGAAGGCGTCAGTACACCGAAGGACGAATTAACCATTATAACGTTCAGCATACTAAGAGCAGTTCGTAAGTAAAGTTACGTCTTCCGTCCTACAACACATGGAAACTTTAATACTGGTAGCTAAGAAAATTTCAATATACAAGATTAACATATTTATTGAGCGAGGGACTCCCTAGGAAGGAGGAATGCTCTTTTGCGGACCAGTTGAAGATTCGATCAAGATTGTTCAGAAATTATAATGTCCTGGTTCCAGTCACGTATATTTTGTAATAAGTATTAGTCAACGTATACGCCATCGAACAAATACGTAACTAGACTTGACTTTACCGAATGGAAATAGGTTATAACAGCCTGATATATTCATACAGGTATCCAGTAAAAAATTAAGAGACTCAGTTCGCGTCCGCTTATAGATTTTCGTATAAACGTCCTATTTGCATGTTCTTTTTGATGCTGCCATAACGCTCACATTCATTTAGCGCTGGGCTTAGTCGACGCCGATCGACGCAACCTTCCTATAAGCTCCAATTTGCGTTGTCTGTAATGCCGACCCTATTTACGAATTATATATTTTAGGTTGAATTTAAATCAACTTCTAATCATATAACAATCGAGCAAAAATTTTCTTTTTTGAGCCCTCGTATAACTTTATATATGTGTAATGTTCTGTCGTTGAGCACATCGCCAAATTACACATATTTGTAACTTTACACAGAGTTAATTTGTAACACGCTCGCGCATACTGATACGATAAAGTTTACAAGTAAAACAAATACTGCGCTACAAACACGCATGATCGAGTCTTTGTGGACTTACTTATTGCTTATACGTATTGTTTGTCGTGTAGTTTTAACATTTAATATATATCATGCGTTACGCTTACCGAATTGTGAGACATTACGACGTCATAATACTGATGTATAGAAATGATGTCTGTTTGAACCGACCAACACAACTAATACAGATGCACTCACCTGAAACAATAAACAAAACATGGTTAATAAAATGACAATATTATTTGTCCTTAATTTTAGATTTTATAAATGCGAGAATTTAATTGACATTGATTTACAACGAAGAACATAATGTCTTTTTGACATAGGAAATGTAATCGCAAGCAAAAAAAATAGAATGCAGTCAAAACCTATACTTTGGCTATGACCAATTGAACAAAGGAAAAAATATATCTCTGCCGAACGACCAAGGCATGGAATTCTCTGCCAAGGCACGTGTTTCCTTCTTCCTTCAATCCTGGGTTCTTTAAGCGGGGCGTGAAAAAGCATCTTCTCAGGCCGTCAAAGTAGAGACCTCAACATCGCCTCGGCTACTGTGGGGGCGATGTGGAGGCCACTGCTCTTAGACCACACGAATGCTTACCATCAGGTGGAGTGTGGTCATTTTGACGAACAAAATAAAAAAAAATAAAAAAATATATACAAATGACACTCCGAGACTTTTAATCTCTTAACATCCGACAGAGACGCGATGCGATAAAAACGCCGAATATCGTGAGGGATTGAACACATTTTATGTTACACCAGACAAGCAATATGGGCGACAGCAAATGATACATATATGCCTTCTACAAAAATATCACTGTACACAAAACATTCTGATTCCTCTTTGTATTTTCAAACACAATCCCTGCCAATCACTCTACAAACAATCATATTATACTTGCATCAACAAGGCTACACTTGCTGTTTATTTTCCATTAAATCTCATTCGTATTTATAATTACCATACGAACAATCCTCCCACACACCTAACAAAACGAAGGTAGATGTAAATAAACATTCATTTAACAAACAAACTGTTCGATGCATCATTGTTATTCACCGAATGTCTCAGTCTCCCGATCCAAGTTAAAAACACGTTACTACAACTTACATACATATGTTAGCCATATAACACAGTTACTTTTTACTAAAACACACAGAGTTTTTTAACGGGCTTTACTGAAGTCTATTTTAAAGAAAGATATTTAGGATGTATTACTATACTGGAATTCAGATACTTTACAGCGACCTCAAGGAAATGGAATTTAGTAAGTAAGTGTGTGTCTAGAACTCGGAGTTATTTACATAACAGACGAAACGCAATAAAAATGTCACTACTTTGCTACCTTAAACGATTCTGCTCATTCGTATCGCCACTGAATCAACTATGTGCCGCTGATACTCCAAATATTCATAAGTATTGATATTTTAGATATACTAGTCACATTTTCCAAATATGGTAAGACACGTCCCATCGGAATAAGTGATAAAAGTTGTGAGGATAACAAACTATGATAAATGTCGTAAAAGTTTAAATTCAATGAGTAACATTCGCATAAACGCAAGATAAAATACTCCTTCAGAACACTGTATAAAAGACCTCTGCAATCTCATAACATCCTAGTACCTACATAGTATTTGAAGTGACAAAAAGCCGTTAAATAAAATGAAAAGGGATCGATGGATATATCGTCGCAATGGCTATAATAAAATTCGTCCATAACTTTAGAAATTTAATCCAAAAAATACGCCATTTATTTTCACTTTATACGTATGCACATACATAAATATTCACGCGCGCTTTCCTCGTGAGTGCTCAAGAGAACATTTTATGCATTAAATACATGACCAACCTTGAAAATGTTTTAAGATCTTTTAGCTGCCTTTAAATAAGGTTTTTATAAAAACTTTTACTGTGTATTCATAATTTAATCAAAATAAGGGTTAGTCTCTAGATAGCCTCACAGATTGCGTCATTCAAATATCCTCTAAACCTTAATATAAAAATGTAAAAACATATCAAAAGTACCTCATTATTCGAGATTGTTATTCACAGTCATTGCAATCGAAAATGCTCGCGGGCCTATCAATTAAATAAGTAAAAGTTGCTGTATTATGGACCTCCAAGTCATAAACAATGACATATGCTTCGCCTTTGTAGGTAATATATTTTTATCTGAACGCCACCATTTAAGCCAGTTCAATTAACATGAGGCTTCACTCGACAATATCATATTTATATATTTTTTGAAACAGCCATCACAACAAGCTTTAATTAAAAAAGGAAACATATACGATTTGACGTCATAGAATTATTAAGCGTAAGGAGAAGCCCGGCTTAATCATAACTCTATAAACAGCGAGCCCTAGTGAGGCGTGCTTAAAATTTCAACTGTGACAAAATTGCCAACTCTAATATTCGCGTCACGTAGGTTTTACTGTCCACCGTCGCTTCAGGGAGCTGTAATTCAAATCAACCTAAGTGCCGGAGACCTTGTAGGACCAAATAGAAAATTCTCAAACCCTCAGGGCGCCGTAGACGAACGAGAGGAGAAAACCGATCGAGCTATTGCAATGAAATGCATACGAACAACAAAATAAACATCCAAATGTAACGTATTTCATAGCTCGCAGTGTAAAATGAATTCCACGCGTCGTGCACTGCACTGATATTTCAAGGACATCATAATATAAAAATATTCGACTGATTGCTTCATATATAGCAATTTATATGCATTAATAAGTATTAAAATAAACAAAATAAAACTTGAACTTTAAACAAACACCTTAGAAAATCACTACTTTTAATCGGTTTTTTTTTAGACCTTATATCAATCAACAATTCTAACGGTCTGCAAATCGTAACTAGACTTCTCAACTAGACGTGGACATAATCAAAATGTCACCTCTTGAGATAAGTAATCGTAACAGCACAAGTTTACTTGTCATCTGTGACATTGAAATATTTAGAACGACTCATTCATTCGAAACAAGTCGAAACATGGAAAGCAATAACCATTTATTTTAGCGCCCAAACTGAGGCCGGGTGAAATGAAACGGATATATGTACAAACTGTTACTTATACAGGTATGGAGATAACGCTATGGAATATGTAAATGTTGGTGCGTAAATGTAGCTTTTGTACGCTTTTCGGGCGCCTACTTGAAATTATTACTCATATAATATTTGTTATTACAACGAGTATTTCGCGCACTATGTTGGATTTAGTTAATTGGAGTTGGGTATTTGTGACGGTTGATTAAAATTTTAATGTGAATACCTCATATGTTTATATTTAGTCACATTTTCGGTTTAAGGATTATTATTTACTATTAGCGTACGTCTTAGTATACGTTTACAAACTTAGCGGAATAATAACAATTCAGTATACGTCGACTTTAGGTACAATTTCTGTCACCAAACTCCAAAACATTTATGAAGTAAAATGCAACACTAAAAGCTTTATTAGAAACATTCGCCACAAGTGCTGGAGAAAATTAAAGAGCTCTCGCATCGAGTTGATAAACTCGGCGTAAACGAGAGCTAAACACTTGTTCAAAATACAGTTCAAGACATTATCGAGCACTTAAACACGAGTTAAGTATTTACATTTGTACAAAGAGTTTATTATTTATATGTTGATATACAAATATGAGATATACAAAGATCCTTATAGGTTTTATGATAGAAAGCTGTCCTGGATAAATTATCTTAGTAGGTCTATTTCATTTATAATTCTCTGTAGACTTCGGGGAATATAATGGACTAAATAAAAGATTTGTTTCTTCAATTTTAAGAGTAATTGGATACTCTGAGATGTAGGTTTCCATTTACGGATTTTATGCTTAAGCGAGCTTAAAATAAACAAAGCCAATTTAAAAGCTGAAATAGAAGAAGCGTTTAAGTACATTAGGCAATAAATAAATTCAAATTAATAAAGACGTTAAGCTAAAATTATAATATGTTCTAGAAATATGAATCTTAGAAATGAATGAGACAGCTTAATTGCCGAGTTATTATATATTACATTTAAATCGAATGACTTTTCGAGTTTAGGATCGATATGTTTCATGTAGGAGGTGAATATTTAATTCCTAAATATTCGCCTGTTATTTGGTGACAGTGCGAATGAGCTAGCTAGTCCAGGCAAGTTCGATCCACGTAAAGGAAACCAGCGTCAGAGTAGTAAAACTGACACTGCGTTTTTGCCGTTAAGTTAAAGTTACATGTAATATGTGCTGCCGAAGCAACACAATTTCACCTACTTGTCGCATTCTTCATTTGTGTGCATGAACATGGATGTTTGTCTTGGTCTGGGTGTTTCTATGTATAATATGTATGTATTTACAAAAAAAAAAAGTATATATGTATGTTTATCCATTGTCTAGTGCCCATAGTACAAGCTCTGCTTAGTTTGGGCTAGATGGTGTTGTGTGTATGTGGTAGAATATTATATTATATTATTATTATTATTCTTATTATGTCATATTTAATGCTTTTTCGCCAGATTGTGTTAGTGATACCCCTGATATTTCAATCGATCATAGAAAAGTACCATCAGGGTGAAAAGTTTACCCCATATGTGGTATATAAAAAGCAGAATATATTGTAATTCCATGCGGTTCTTACGAAAAAATTTAAGAGGTATAGTCATATAATGATACCCACATTCAACAAGAAACGTATCTAAAGTTGGATGCCGGTGCGGTTATAAATTTCGGATGTACTAAGAAAGATAAATATGTGTTGAAATGATTTGTGTAAGCCAGTGTCTGTTTAGGACGGTACACAAAATGGATGCTGCATGTAATTCTGGCAAATAACGGCCTCCTATAAAATTATAAGCCTCGTAAAGTTATGTATTACCACTGAACGTTTATCACGTGAAATTATTTGAACTACAATCCCAAATTGTTTCGGATTAGGGTCAGCTTGTTATTTTGTATTGCAGATAGATACGTCTTTTGCGGTATATTTAGATTTATGGATTTAAAGATGTCGTAGCATCGCGCCTGGATGAAGCAAGAATATTATACACACATTTCTCTAGTTACAGATAGAACGCACTTATTGCTGTCTGCCTAGGACAAAGACTGCATGCTGATACTAAGGATTCCTTGACATCCCAATTACATTTGCCTCGAACCTTAATTAATTATGATATGATTACACATAGGCTCACGTTTCGATATGTGCGAAATTACTACTTAAGCTACTCCCATCCGAGCTGTACAATAGCAGCGTACACTAACGCTAAAGTTATGGAAGTTGTTACATGCCTTCTGCATAGGAACGCTTACCTCACATCTCATAAGCCAGCAATCCATAATTCAACCAAGCCTACAGTTGAACGTCGTTGACCAAGTTGGTATTACAAGCAAAAAATTTGTACAAGTAGAAATAAATATATATGTATAATCAGTACCGTACCCTCTAAAACCCAAGAAAGTTATATTCCCCAACTCAAAGTTTCTGCTCTCGTTGCGGGTGTAATTTGGTAAGAAATATGACGTCACAACCACTTCCGCAACACACCGGAACTTGGACGACACTTTTTGGACCCGAACCATTTGTATATTGCTCTAGGGACACTTAACAGATTGACTTCTATTATATTTTGTCATATATTTTTGTATTATTTATGAGATGACGAATAGTTTTTGTTTAAGTAGCTATTTGATAAATATCTACTAGTATTGTAATTAAAGGAAAATATATTTTATTTTTCATGATCACTCATCCCAAATGATATATCTATACATATAATAAAATCGTAGGAAAGTCAAAACTGTACATTGAATATTTTTTTAAAAGAATACTTGGGGCGTGATCTACAATCGATATAGAAGCCAAAAATATAGTTTCTAGAATTTTTATCTGTTTGTCTGTATGTATGTCCGGGCTAAACTCAAAAAGTACTGCATGGATTTACTTCAAATTTTGCATGAATATTACTAACAGGTCGGGTCAACATATAGGCTACATATTATCACGCTATCACCTACGGGGGAAGAGCTGTGAATCTTTATTTTTCTTACGCATTCTGTGACAGCGTGTAATCTAACGACGCATATTTAAATGTTGTTTTTGAGTAAGCAATGCTATTATCTAGCTTTACACTATAAAAACTACGCCATTTAAGTAACTTGGGCAGAGAAATATAGTTGGGTTCCGCGGCGACAAACACTTTTTAGTTAAGATCTACGCGGACGAAGTCACAGGTAACAGCTAATCATCTATATATAGGTTTAAAATCCATTTAAAATTACTAATAAATGAAAACAAAATAGCGCACGCTTTTTATGCAGTTTCTAGCTAATAGTGCATAATAATTTATGTTTTAAGAACAATTTTAAATTTAGGTTCAACTTTAGGTTAATAAAAGTTGAACAGAACCAATGAATAGATCAATGGGTTGTTTTGAAAAGAAAAACGATGTCTAATAAAACAAAGTAACTACAGTAAAATCACATCACATCTACAATGGTACATGGCAGCATTTTGAAACAATCACCCTATAATACTACATAAGAGACATATTCTATACAAACTAATTTTAGCATATTTGCTTAACGCTGATTTCATTGCGAGTGTGCACGGCGTTTTATTTAAATTATTTGACGGCAAATAAAGAACACGATTATATTTCGTATTAGTGTTTGTGTTAATAAAGTGTAGAATACGAACAAAAACTAGACAGTTTACCTAACAAAAAACCATTATTCAAATATTATGCTTTCGCATGCACGAGTCACAAATTTGTGAAAGAATGGAAATGACGATGTTAGAAATAATGACACACAAACCCGACTGAAAATAGTATAAACTGAAGACCTGTTTCTAATACCAGTTTAGCTTAAATACTTCTAATAGTTTGAGTAGCTCTAATACATGGTCGGTCACACTAAACCTGTAGGACGGTTAAATCAGCACTAAATTTCAAGATATTTTTTTAATACGAGATTATTATTATATAGTTATAAATTGCTTAACACAAGTATCACATTCGGATATTATATATATTTTTAATTGACACTACACGTGACACAAGATTTATTTTAAGTTCTAGGAGGTGTCCTAGAACTAGAAATAAAACCCGAGTAGTGTGGGACTTTACAGACATTAAAACAACTAATTAAAAAAAGACAACAACTTTTAAACAACAAGCCACAATGAACATACAGAGTCGAAACAACTATTTGTGGGTCACACAAATGTTTGATCCGTGTTCAGATCGAACTCACAACACTGGCAATGGCGAGCCAACTACTTAAGCCACTACACCATCCGTATAGTTTCCATTGAACTAGTTAATTATGAGTGAAGATCCTTTAAATACACGGCCTAGATAACTACCGAGTACATACGTACACCATAATAAACAGTATCCGATAGTTTTCAAATATGTAAGTAGGTTGGTGTAAAAATATATTTATCTACAACACATTGAAGTAATTGAAAAACTTTATGCTACGAAACGTCTTGAAGCTACTTCAACATATTACATCACTTTATATTTATGTTATTTACTTCTTAAGATGGCTAATATTTATTTCAAAAAAGTAGTATCTCTTTTCAGGAGCTCCCAATAGAATTGGCGTACCAAACTGGCATAAACAATCGAATAATGACATTCTTAGGTTGTAGAAAATATAACTCCTTGGTACGCTTGAAGCCTTGCTTGAAGAATGTATTATCAGGATTGAACAGATGTGTCTCTGACTGATCTGACTACCTATAAAATCGCAATATCCACAACTATATTGGAATCTATTCTAATGCAATTACGCGCTTCACTACCCTGCAAGCTAAATGTACCGATGCAAAATCGCCTTACATTTTCACTACAACCTGTACTACCTATTCGAAGACAACATAGGATATATCGTCCGAAACATTTGTCGATAAGCTCAAGAGTCCGAACCGATGACCTGTGCGTGGGTTCACCTCTATTTAGGCTGTATAGCGGTTGTATTTCACGTCCGAAGTGACAGTTGGCGTTACCTATCACCGTTCACAGGTCAGCGCACACACATTCGACATTTGACAGAGCCGCGAAATCACATTCCTCTGCTGTTTAATTACATTGGTCCTTGGTGTTTCGGTTTTTATGTCAATTTATAGCTAATATATTCCTAACCCTTACTAATATTATAAATGCGAATGTAAGTTTGTTTATTATTTGCAACGCTTTTAAGCCTTAACTACTCAAACGGTCATCATGAAATTTCGCATATACGTTGTCAGAGGTACAGGTAAGAACATAGTCTATCTTTCATCCAGAAAAAGTATTGTTGCCGAGAGATATAAATTTATGTCAATAATGTACATTAACGATACGAATTACGAAACAAATTGATGATAATGAAGCCGCGAGCAAAATCTAGTATAGCATATTTTAGCTTAGAGACGGTTTGAGGTCTATTACACGCACATTTTATCAGTTAAGTTTAAGTCCTATGTTAACGAATGTGACCTATTGTCATGCATCTGTACCATTACAGTGAAAGTCCTAACAAAAAACCAGAAACACTATCCTGATAATTATGCGAATGCTGGACCTTGTAATTTTGCGGAACGGCATCAATAAAGCCTGAATATTAATATAAATAATTATTTATTTATTTTCTCACAACAATATAAACATTTATTTACATTTAGTTGGTTACATAATTATTTAAATTAGATATTGTGGGGAGACCTAAACTAGACTCGAGGCCAGTATTTCCGGATCAAGTGAGCCCTAGGTCCTGGTTGTAATGAATATCATAAACAGTCGATATTAGACGTCAGTATCCTTAAGAACATCCTTATCCGTCTGAGTTATAGAGGTTGAAAGGTCCTAAACTTCGTAAAAAAAACTACTACATCAACTTGAAACCTCACCTCAATACACTTGAGAATAACAACGCTAGGAAGAATTCATGTATTAACGTATCCCGCCTACACTGACACGTTTTTGGCTACATTCACCTCAAAACCGGGCGGTTTAACCTTTATTAAGCACCATATTTATCCAACCTACTTCATATCAACCTATTTACGTCACCCCACGACTAACGTATGATAATAAATAGCAGTAATTTGCAATTGAATAAATTTCCGTGGGTTAACAGCCCGCCATTTGTCAGTTCGGGACAATATTACCCCGCGCTGCATCGATATTATAACTCACGGTATATTACACGATACATTTTAAAATGGGTCATTACATAACAATAACAATATAATAAGATGGCGTCGAGTAATTGGTTCACCTTAAAGTGGTTTGTAAATTCAATATTTATTCAAAGGACATCTTGACATATATCGTTAAGATTCATTGTCTCCAATTAATATATCAAGTCTTAGGCTGCCTGTCCATTGAAGCGCAGCGAAGCTGCGGAGCGAAGAAACAAAGAAATATTAACCAATAGGATTGCATACTGGAGCAGAGCGGCGATTTTATGCAATCCTATTGGTTAATATTTCTCCGTTTCGTCGCTCGGCCTTAAGTACCAGAAATAATCGAAAATCTATTGTGACTGGCCACCGGTGTGCTCTGACTCAATAGGATACAATTAGCTACTCTCCTTTAGGATCTTAATATGTAACTCTAGCCCACGACTTTACTCGGATTGAATATCAATAAATAATAATAACCTTTAATACTCGGGAATAGAGAAGCCTTCTACTGACGTAAAATTATTTCGTCAATAAATCAAATTAAGTCACACATACCGGCTATCACTTACACCAATTTTAGTATACTCGTAGGTTAGCAATAGTTGAGACATCGACAAATAAAAATTACATAGCAACGTAAGATTAACTTAAGAAGAGGCGAGATTATTGTTGACAGTTTCAAATACTTTGGTGCTACTGCGTTTATCTAAAACTTTCCGCAAGAACGACGTCGTGACCGGGATAGCCTATCTTCTGCACAATGTGCCCAACAAGTTAGTTGATGCATTCACAAACACTGCTTATTCAAGTATTCCGACTGCACAAAAATCTGCAACAGAACTCAGGGCCGCAAATGACGAACCACAATATATTGTATATTTAATGGAAGTACAAAGGTTCACGTAGCTCAACACATTAGTTCAGTATTGATGGATCGTCAATAGAAAAACATTAAATTAATGAAAAAACACTACACGCATACAACCATGCATTTGACACAAGCAGTCGAATCGCGTTCGCAGTATTTCGGCATTGTTCGACTTATGTCGTAGAAATCTTCGTAACTATGGTTACGAAACGTTACGTAACGTACATATGTATGTGGAGTAGGTGAATAATTGAAAAGTGATTATAAGGATATAGTTATAGACAATAAAATCTTAATAACTATCAAACTTACTTACTTACAATAAAACCTTAATAACTTCGAATTCGATACCTGATATTTTTATATCAGTTTCACCTTAAAGTGAAATTAATATCTAATTATATTTGTATAGCCTAGTAGGTAATCTGGATCATTTATTAATCCATCCATCGGCGTACAGACACCGGCGTTTAGAAACAATACTTTTATCATTATATTTCGGTATGTTATGATGATAGGTTAACCACCGGTTGTTGATTGTTATTGTTGGCATATGACTTTGATTGACAATATACATCAATGTTAGAAATGTAGGGTTTCAGGTATGAATACATAGAAAAGGGCCATCGATTGTATCCTGACTCGTTTCCAATTCATGCCACTTGTTATCGTCGACGTGTATTATATACTACCGTGACATATATGTATAGGTATACGCCAAATACATGTGCCATCTGAGGTATGCACGTCTACAGCCTGAAGCGTTTGTCCTATCACAGGTGGCAGCGTCCTGTGTAGGATTTCTCACTAAAGCTCGTTCCGAGACGATTGCTCGAACCATTCTGATTGTTTTAGTCGCAAAGCAGATTTTGTGAATGACTAAATAACAGAAACCAGCTTAACAGTAGGCCGTGAATTGCTACTCAGAAACATGACTGTGTACCTTAACATCGCAGAAGCAAATCAAGGAACCCACACATAATTCTTAGCAATTGTTTTCTCCAACCACCAGGTGTTCGTTCTACTGCCACAAACACAAAACCAAAATATAGCCAAATTCCGATCGTACTAGTATAAATAAACTAAATTTCTACCTTATTTATTAGTCACTATTCCTAAATAACAGCATTCAAATTACCATAATTACAATAACGTTATTAAAAAGCCTATTTAAAGCAGGAAACGAGAATGCCATTGAACTTGTAAAAATATAAATGTACATTTAGTATAGTAAATGCTATATTAGCCTTTTCCGGCAACGTTTTGCTCAATATTTGTAGGTCAGAACACGAGGTGTGGTATGGTTACCCTAAAGTGTAACGACTTACTAATGTTGCTACACGATTTATGACTACTTAATCATGTGAATATAACATAGGCAAATTATAGAAACAAAGAAATGATAATAAAATTAAACATTTTATTGCAGCAATTTCAAAACAGCAAAACTATTATTGTGAATACATTTTGAACAGGCCTCGGGTGCTTTTATTAATGTAACACCATGGTCCAGTGTCAATCCATACTGCAATGATAGCTTATTGAAGAGAGCTCACATGAGCGTAAATTTATATTTTGATAAAAGCTATAATCTCTATATGAATCTGCGTTTATGTGTGTTTGTTGATTCCTAGGATTAGTGTCATTGGCTTTTTCTAATAGTAGGAGATGGGAGTTTGGTGGCGGCCAACAGGCACGTTGCCTATTACGTGGGTTTTTACACAGGTGATCTGTGGGATATATACGATTCGATCTATCACTTTAAGAATATATTGACATAGGCTCAGCATGTCAATAGGTCTTGATAAGATAACAAGCAAGCTCAGCTATTTATAGTCTCTCATTGCCAAATTAGAGTTGGTCAACCGCTGAGAAAATAACCGTTCTTACTGAATTATTGATAGGAATAATAGTTTTATTTATGAAGACATGCCTGTACAAACTAACCAACACATTATTCTTTTTATAAATACGTTACTAGCCAGCAATTATTTAGAGCAAAAAGAGGCGTAAGATTGAAAACCTTTTTCGAACAATAAATTAAATAATGTACGTACGTACGTGTGCGTCGGAGCTTAACTGGAAATTACGAAATTAATTATAGCCGCAAGGTACTGGAAATTTTTTAAATAGTGTTTACCCTACAAACAAAGATTTTTTATTAACTGCCTATTAGAGCTACTAATTAGTGCGCCATTTGAGGTCGACACGAATGCGAATAAATGTATTTTTATTCGTACCTACCTAAAATGTACTATGCCTTTGATGCAGAGTCGTGCAGACTAATGAGAGATTATTAAATTGATAATTCCGAGAACTTATATTGGTAATTTCAGCAAGACCACCGCAATGTTAATAACTTTTACAAGACCAACCTCGATGAAGCATCTCTTATTTTTGTGAAAAGTTTTTTCTGAGTATAGTTCGTATGTTATCATTTTAGAAATTTACATCGACATTTAACAATCTTCTGATAATCAAATTTAATACTATAGCTGTTTTAGCTCGATATAATACCGAAACTACGCGAACAATTTCGACTGGTTTGACTAGTTATATGCCAATTTGATTCACTCTACAGATAAAAGACGTCCGGGAGAAAGTCCGGTTAAAACTAATGTAAACGGACGATTTTGCTCGAAACATATAATGAAGAAAATTAAACTTTTTGACAGATATCTAAAGAATGCAGTACGTGGACATTTGTAGTCGACACATGAATATTTATGTTATACCTACTAACTATTGATATTAAAACATAATTATATATGTGGCAAAGACGGGCTTTTCAAACAGAATATAAAAATATTTCAAAGCGGACGTGACATTGTTAAGCCGTATTTTTTTACAAAAGCTCTACTGCAGCTTTTACGACTTTTCTAGTAATAAATCAAAGTACAATTTGTTTAAATTTTTGTTGCTTTTTCTATGATATATGTATGTGCATGCCGCTGCGTGGTGCTACATTTTCAGATTGGCAATGACCACGTTGTGAAACACTTACGTATTTAAATAATTCATCAGTGAACTGCCAATGAGAAAATAAATGTGGATAAATAAATTTCGATCTAACTAATTCATATAAATCTTTTATTATTTCCAAGCAATTGCTTGGCGTCAATTGAGGTCACTGACCTTTTATATTCACTTGAATAAATAACTAGTTGAATATAATTTTTCCTTAGATGTTCCAAGAGTCCAAAAACAAAGACTTACCTAGGTTTTGGAGTCTTATCTTAGGTGTTGCCATTTTCTACTTGAGTAGGTAACTAGAATATTGGATAACACATTGGATGAATATTAAGTCAGTGTTCTTTTAAATTGATATTAGTTTATTAAACTATACAAGAATTATTATGAAAAACCCGAAAACACACCTCATTTTCGTCTTCTATAGTTTAGTACTATCAAGGCAAGTTTCTGACTGAGCTTAAGTTCTTACTTTGTATTATTTCTTAATTACTGCCTCACCATTTCGAGTATCACATACCATAGATTTTTATAGCAGCCAAGACAGACAAAGTACGGCTTTGCTAGATGCAAGCTTGTTAATTATTTTCCAGTCCCTATGCTGCTGAGAATGCCTACCTATCAGAAGAAACAATAACACGGAAATCGAATTCAGCATGGCGCTGTTGTGTTGATCAAGCACACACATCTATGTCACTAAACCAACAAAGCATTCATTGTAATAGCACAGCTGTTCTATACATATAAATTAAACAGGCATTGCAGCTTTGTGTTTAATAGTTTTTATATGATTACAATTCAATCGGTATTAAAACCTTGTATCTTTTGTTAATTACTCTTACTACAATAAAGATAATGTACTCTCTTAGACGTGTGGAAAACCCATTTATGTATACCTTCTACGGTCATAAACACAATTATCAAACCTATCATTTAGTTCAAATGTTCTCTAACAGTTAGCCTTATGAAGCCTACATATGATTACCATTATATTTCGACTCACGTGGGTGATAAGCCAAAATAGAATAAAGCCAAAGCGATGACGTGATTACAACAAAAGCCTTCGACATGGCTCCAGCTATATTAGGCTATAAATAAATCCTAGCATCAGCTATGAAACATCCACCAAGAATATTACATTCAATAGTTTATTAGATTACTCGCAAATATATTACGGCCTTGCTTTGTACGTGCCACTTTGTGACTTCGTCAAAATGGAAATATTTTGATCGCAACGAAAACAACCTTAATTTTCTTCTATTGCTGTTTATTTTTCTTATTGGATTAATATTATTGAATAAATATTATTCAGAAAGTCAAGGTCAGCATACCATGATGCTGCTCAAATGCTTTTATTTAGATATCCAACATCATAAAAAAAATTAAAGATAATCAGTGTAGGACATGTTTACTAAAAAAAAACACATACAAAGCGATGATTCATTTAAAAATATTCGAAATATCAAATTTCAACTGAGACACTTATTTCAAAATCTCACATTTCTAACTTCAGTAATAATATCATAATAACTGGGGACTAGGGACACTCATATTCGGGTTCAGAGATTAACAGTGGTATATAAAACACTCACATTTTTGCTCATAAACCATGCTATATTTCACTGTGATCCTGTGTCAACACTCGTTAATTCAGCCTATCATACTGTCCGCACATTTTTCCCTATTTGCATAACAGCTAAGCTGACAATGATCGTGTCGACAGGCTCGCATAAATACGTATAAATTATCTGTTCGGATATCGCTGGACATCGGCCGTCGGACACTGGACAGTGGACCCGGACACCCTGTCTCCTCAATTTGCATTTTAATTTGTTGGCACATTGTTAATATACAAATGTGTAAAAACAGCTGCGGTCGCCATTCTGTTATAATTATAAATCGCATGTTTGTAACTGTGAAATATATTAGACAACACTGTTTCATTAATTGTATATTTTACAGAAAAATTACATTTATGAAGTTTACTTTTAAGTTTTAGCTAGACGTCGGGTATTTAGAACGACGTCGACTGTTTTCGCTATTGCATCGACACATCAGTCGATATCAACTATGCAATTCGTTTTTCTATCTTTACTATTTTTACAATTTGGTTCCACAGTATACCGTAGAATAACATAGGCGACTTTATTTCGACATATCACGCGAGAAAAGCTGCAGATTTTCAGTAAACTATGACGATGCAGCCTTGTGTTGCAACCACAACAGCTTGGTAGGGGATTAAGTATCGGATTCCAATATTGGTGCACCAGTAGACGTTACTGCTCATACAACAAACACAATCCTTTAGTCGTCTTATAACTTTATCGTAGTACTATGGTTGGCTACGATACTTATAAAAAATGTAGATTATTCTTCTTGCGTTTCAATTAAGTATCTACCTTCTTCTTGCAACTAGTTACCTTGCATAACTTCAACTTCGTTGTATGTTAAATTTAAGAGGATACATTTCATATTCTCGTTAATATAAATCTGCGAGATAGTGTGTAAGGACAAAATAAAACCAACATGACTGTTGTTCTCAGTTTTTGCTTATTATTGACAAAATCAGATTTTTAGCTAATATAAAAATAGAACACTATAATCAAAAAGATAATTTACAGTAACTGAAATATTTAGTTGTTTATTTATTGCCAAACAGGTAATACAATTTAATAATTTGGGGTCAACGTAACATTGACCCCAAATTAGTCAAGTTTGTATCTAGGGAGCCAACACAGGGGTTAACCGTAAAATAATTGAGGAACAATTAAATAAAAATTTTGTGTTGATGTGTAAATGTGGTGTGTGTTAATGAGTGCGGGTGTTTGTATGCGCGTTGGATAGAGAGTGAGTTATAGGTGTGTACAGAACAATTTTACAATCTTAATTACTACTTTTGCATAACCATATGATAAATATAATAGCCAGGAAGTCAGTCTATTCCTTATTTCTTTTCGCGAGCTGTTTTTAATATTGCACTTTTTATATACTGCGGTAAAGATTTCAGGATGCAGAAATTGTATAATCAAATTCGCTCGCGGAAAAATAAAAGGTCAGATATGCTTAGCAAGCGTCTTCGACTTGTACTGTTACATATTTTATATCGCGAGAAGATATATCTATTTGTAAGATATAAAGAACATCTTGCCAAAACGTTACAACCCAATCACCATCGAATTACCTCCCTATTCCACGACATTCTATAAAGCAAAACAAGCTTCCAATTTTCTATTTGACGCGAAACCTCAAATATTTCAAAAATCCCTAGATATTACGGCCACTCGGATGCAGGGATTTGCGCTTCAAAACTCTATATATGTAAGAGGGCATTACACACGCTTGCACACGAGTATGTGCAGTTTGTACGGCGAGTATCGACTGCGCCAGGTCACCGCGTTCCAATTTATACCCACACCGGCATTTGACGGTTAACTTTAGGAATGTACGAGCTATGTTTGTATGTAAATGTTTGTCCTGAATATTGCAAACAGATATAACGCGTGGAGAAGATTAGAGTCACTATAGGTGTTCAGTCTCAGAATGGTGTATGTAGAGGTACTGTGTGTGGAACTTAATCAAAGATGGTAAGTCGTAGTGTAGCCGTAGATGTATTTATTAGCAACGTGCATTGGCGGAACGAGCGTAGCAGTGATTGTCGGCTGGCCGTACCGACAGTTGCCATGCGAACTCATTACTTGCACTCACCATTTTTACTGTGCAGTGCACAAGGTAGCCCGCTTACGAGAACCGGATCTCTGAGGTTAGGGTAGAGAGTCAAGATTTGGGCACAAGACCTGTCTATAACTGGTCCCGGAAGGTGCTCTCGAGCACTGGAAGGTACAGCGGCTGCCACTATTATAACCTAACAGTTGGTGTAGGGGAACGCTATACCATAAACTGGACTAGTTGTAGAGAGAGGGGATGTGCAGTGCTTTTCTCTCGCATAAATTATACCATCCATTTTATCAATAAATATAATATACATTTTTTTTTGTATAGGCTTGCTTTCTGGTGTTAGTTCAAAACGTATCTAGCAAAATGAGTGTGTAGTACACCACTGGTTACTTATACGAGAATATAAAGACCCGAGTGTGTAAACATTAAAATAAAAATACAATTATACATTCATTTAGTTCACAAAGTAACACTTATGAACATCGAAGCGTATTGGTTAGTGAGTTTACTGAAGTTACATAATTTACATTTATATAAGTTGCTCTGTTGTGCCTATAAGAGTATACCTGGTGTTCGTAACGTTAGATTAAAATATATAAATACTAGATTTTTTCCGGGGCTTCGCTTGCGTAAATGTAGATAAGATAATAACAGTACATTTTCTGGATGAAAGGTACCCTATATCGTTTTTTGTACCAACTGTGACAACGTGTAAGCGAAATTTCATAATGATCGGTCAAGTAGAAAAGGCGTGAAAGCTATTAATAATAACAATTTAATGTATACTTCAATGTTTCTTATGTTTGTATTTCTATTTACAGATCGCGCACTGTATGATGACCGGTCTGAACATTGCGCGAGTGGCGTCGCAGTTACAAGTTTTAGGTCTCTTTGGTGACAGGGGGCGGGGGCGGGACGCGTCTTAGCGACTGTACATGCGCAACAATTCGGAGACGCTATGTTCAGTCCGGCCATCGTAGATTGCTCGATCTGTACATTGTATTTTATGTCTTAATGGCAAAACATAGTGGATTATATATTTTAAATAAATATATAGTCCACTACGTTTTGCCATTAAGTCCACTATGATTTGCCATTGACCTTCAATAATTGTATTTATCTATGTTTAACAAATAAATATTTCTGATTCTGATTCAAAAACTCACTTTCGAATTTATAATATTAGTTAAGATTAGGATTTACACGCAGGTTACAAGTCTATTATGCAGCTACTTATTTTTGTATCTGCATCACCACGATTTACGGTTGACTCGAAAATAATGACTTTGATTGAATGAATTAAGTCCGCTGATTTGTTATTCTAAGCATAAATTTTCATCAAAACTTTTAAGCTTGATACATCAAACTCTCGTACGCCGACTCTTGTAGCGAGTGTAGTATTTACAAAAAGAACTTTTTATATCATTCACATTCGAGTTGTTTTTCTTGGCTCTTAAAGCGAGCAATAAATATCTATATAATACGCAAATAGATTTGCAAAGTCAGAGATACACGCAAAGCAAGGCATGCTTGCTTTGCGTGGCAGTTCAACGGTCTTCCATTATGCTTATTTGATTATTATCAAAACAACAATTATTTGCAGTAGGTAGGATACTATCAGATATCATATTGAGAGTTTTGACGCCAAAACCATAACTGGTGTGAAACGACATTCCTTCCCATCAAAGCAATGTCGAATACAACAAGAGAATCGATTGTACGAATGGCGCAATAGGCAAGCGGTCGCCTCGCCGCTACCGCCGCGCTGCGTGTTGTGTCGAATTTCACGCATGACTTTTTTTTGTGTAATTCTCAAATGATTGTTCTGAGTCTAGGTCTTCTTTTTTTTATTGCCATTCGTGGCAGACGAGCAAGTGGCCGACCTGATGGAAAGTGGTTACCACTGCTCATTGACTTCAGCAATGTCAGGACACAGCAAAGCCGCTGCCGACCTTGAAAGAAGAACTCTCTTTTAAAGAAGGACATATCATAGCGCTCGGGAGACCGTACCGTGTGTATGTGCGTGTCCGTGAATTGTATGTTTGTAAAATCCTCCGCGACACTAGGCTTGATGTCTACTGCTAGAATAGTATAAAAGAAAAAGGAATTAGACGGTGAACAGTCAATAGTTTAATCAAACATACATACCTGTTTATATAACAGTAAAACGCAACTGTAAAACTGGAACGAGAAATAAAAAGGTTTTACTGGTATTTAATGAGCGTACTATGCGTCTGGTGGATTTTTATCAAACATGCGTTACTGTGCCAATTATATAATTATTTGTCTTCATGTGAATAGTTAACCTGGTCCTAAACTTGTTAAGTCGCCTTGACAATGACGGTATGTAGTGATGTAGATTCTAACCCAAGATGATACAATAAAAATGTGATTAACACATATTATAGTTGTTTTGAGTTTCGACGTTCTTTGTATCTGTATTTTCTGTTTTTAAACACAACTCTTATATTAAGGATGACCCTGTATCGCGGGCGACTTTACAAGGAAATAAGTTCACCCAAACCAAGACAAATTATTTGTGGCACAAAAATAATTGAACCGTGTGGAATTCGAACCCACTATACACGGCGTAGCAGCAACGACAACGCGACCGCTTGCCCGCTACGCCCTCCATGCTGTCAGATTTGTGTTGGAGTATTATTTTTTAAGATATTCGTGATACAGGCATTACATCTAACTAGGCAACGATATGTAACAAAATGGAGAAAATTTATCCTGTTACGTATAGACAGGTTTGACTGGTCTTTAAGATATTTCAAATGCATCAATCAAACAGTGTAGTTTTGTAAACACCTCATGGTATACAAAATATTGTACTGAATCCATATATGACATAGCTGTTTTATTAAACTACAACGCCATTCGTGAAGTAATAACTCGCTCAATAAGTCCAATGCTACTCGACCAAAATGCAATCGTCATTTCTACTGCAATCAATACGGAAATAACAACAATAACTTGAACAAAGCTATAATTAGTTGGCTAACAAGTACACAGAATGTAGGTTCATTTTATATGTATTATAACCTTGAAGCTATATTTAAAGCTGAAATATCTGGTTTAAAACGTACCGCAACCGGTCACTGGGGCATTTAATACGAATGGTTTATAACTTTTCACAGAGGATCGAATGTACATATTTTATTGATGTACCTCCATTTTTATGAATAACTTTTACAGACGAGAGTATTCGCACCGCAGAATTATAAATAAAGCTATAGACTACATATACGCGTAGTCTCACGTCGGTAGTTTTTTTACATCTATAACACGCCAGCTATTGTATTATGGCCCAAGTAGTCGATGGCGAGCTTTATCAGCTATTGCTGACACATAAGTGCATAATTTTTTTTTTAAATGTTCTCAATAGAGTTGGGGCATCGAATTTGATACCTACATAAGATCTCAAATTTGACTGCCAGGTCGAGCAGAGTCAAAGGGCAGTCGTATTTATAGGTGCTGCGGCAGCAAGCGAAATGTATCCAAGTTGCCTGGCCATCAAAACCAAGAATAATTTTCGTAGACCACGTACAAAAAAACACGCGATATTTACACATCTAGACAATACTTAAATATAAATGTTTTTAAAAGGAATACGTGTAATCTTTAAATAACATAACGGTAAAAATATTTGTTTTAAATCATCATCACCGTGTTAAATATTCTGTCTACGTTCGCGAGAATTCACCTGAACTTATCTGTTATTTTACGACAGTAACAAACGTCCTAGGCCTGCGTAGGTAACAACAAGCTTACGCCTGTCTCGCTAGAAAACAATAAAACGTCTACGTGACGTCACCACGCGACACACCCTCTACACACACATACCCACAATAGTCCAAGACCTCAGTATCCTCAGACCGGGACCTTGGATATTCTGGCATCGCGCCAAAGGTCGCCCCGCCACTCTCACCTCTATCGATTGGGATGCCCCACATTTGGAAGCTTATTGCCCCTGGTTAAGTGCAAGTTCAGTTACAAGTTTGGCATGTGCCAACTGTTTCTTTTTTTAATATAATATTAACCACAGACAATAAAGTTTAACGTTGTCGCAAATGCAACATAAAATAAGATTACTTTTACGTATTTTATCGCGGGGTATTTTGTTTTACGAGCTTATTTACACTTGTCCCAACATTTGGGTAAGTTTCAGCGTTCACGGTCATGGTTGCGATGAGCTTGAGCTTACGTTTCAATGTCTCGGAGTGTGAGTTATCACTAAGCGCCTTATGCGGAATTTTACGAAGAATGAGGCCAGTGTCTTAAGATCCTTATTTAAATAAATAAATTACTCCCAGAACGGTGATACATTCTAATCAGGTTTTCTTTTGAAATTAGGTTGCTTTGAAAATGTTTCTAAAAAGTATATAAAGCTGTAGGCATAATTACATTACCATAGTAAAGAAAACAAACTTTATAATGAAATGAACTAAATGTTTTTGTAGAAGAAAAGTATTAATTGAATTTCGATATTTTATATAAAGTTATGTCAGCATTCAATAAAAATGCTTTTCACATACAACAAACATTTATAGCTGGCAATTAAAGACAATGTTTTAGGAAAACTCAAACCACATTAGTTAAACTAAAATAAAAAATTAATAAACCTTGTCTCAGTTCATGTGTAATTATATATTATACAGTAAAGCAAGCGACCATTATTTTTTTAATGTTTCTTTGCGAGATGTAATAACTTAATTTAATTGTGCTTTAAAGCATTAAATAATGAATAAAAATCTTACATAATGTTATTCGTACCGTAATAAACCGATCGCCGTATTGGCCGGTAAGCGATTACACAGAGATCAATAAACCAATACGGGCAGTACATAAATCACGTGTCGACACGGAGTCTTCGCTATCGACAGAAAAGCCTCCGCGATAGATACGTACTGGAATATTCGAATAAACGTTAAAAGCTCTTTTCTTAGTTTCTGCCTAGTTTCTAAATCAAAATTCCACCCCAGTCTTTGCACAAACGCTAAAGTGGTAACAAAAATTTAATCTATAAATAGTTATTTCGAAAAGAGTTTCGCTTGTAGACTTTCAAAGAACAAAGATTACTCCGCGGCCTTCAAGTGGAATGGGTGAAAACTTGAAATAATTGTGGGTAGTCGCTTTTTAACCGAGTGTAACGAGAGGGTATTAGCATAATATAATTAAACAAAGTGTTAGACGGTCGAATTGCGTACAATCACGCTTGCAGACGTTAGCCGCCGCGAAAATTCTGCGTCACGAAGCTACGCTACACAGAGAGATGGGAGGGGGTACGACAGAGATAATTCTAAAAATTTGCATTTTAATCACTGTGTCGGCACCCCACACTAATGGGCAAAGCAAAAAATGTATGAATTTAAATCAACATTTTGTGTAATTATAACATGACGTGTACATGACAGATTTATTAAGACTGGCCGGTCACAGAACTGAAGCTCTTTGCTGCCGCGTGGGGTTAACACCGCATCTACAGTCTCTTGACATGGGGAGAGCTTATTAAATATATACCTAATACAGCATCTATAGGGATTAACAGAGGTCATTCATGAACAGAAACATGTTTCGATCTCACATAATAACAATGAGTCTATGGCTGTCTACTGAACATAGTTTTAATGTCCGAACGCCTATTGAAAAGTCTAACAGAAAATCCTCGTTTACACTTTGCTCATCAAAGCATTAGTACATTTGACTTACATTTTTACATTAATACATGCTCTTAGTTATGTCATCATGTGTCAGGTGAAGAGGCGGTGATGAGTATGGGGGTGCCAACCGGCTCAGTTTTTGGACCTGTAGGGTATGTAATGCACGTCAACAGCGTGTCTAATGTTGTAAGTGCCGAGTATATATGTATGCAGATGATATGTGTCTAGTCTACGCTTCAAAAGACATCATAGAAGTACAAAACTCCGTTCAAGAAGATTTTGAAAACATCACAAAATGGGCCCATGATAATGGCATAATTCTAAATTTGAAAAAAACAAAATGCACGCATATATACTCGCCTTACAATAGACTGGCGAAATTTGTAAATATGTCGGATATAGCAATAAAAGGACATTCATATGATTGTTTGCATAATAATAAGGCTGATTGTACTTGTGTATCGCTAGAGTATGTAGAACAATTTAAATATTTAGGTCTGAATATAGATAAGCATTTCAACTGGAGAATACATGTATCTGATATTTGTAATAGGTTAAGGTCTGTCTTAGGAAAGTTCTATCAATTAAATAGAGTAGTAAATAAGAACACACTATTAATAGTATATTACGCACTTGCTCACGCATTAATAAACTACGGACTTATTGTGTATGGTAGAACATTTACTACTTATTTAAATGATATAAAACATTACAAATAAGACTGCTTAAATATATTGTAACAAAGAAGGAGAAGGATATGTGTAAGAAAGATTATGAAAAGTTATTTAGCATCTGTAAAATATTACCAATACATAAACAAATAAAGTATTTAATAGGTTTGGAATATTATTATAGTGACCAGTACAAAGTGTTTGTTACAAATAGATACAATACTAAAAGAGTGAGAGATGATAATCTAGTTAAACCAAAAATAATAAATTATTATGGAGAGAGAACAAATAAGTATATAGTACCACTAGTATTTAATAGTTCAGATATATTAAGACAAAACCCTAAATTAAGCATATACTTGTTAAAAAAAAGAATTAAAGATTCTTTGCTCGATGACTGTGTCGAGCAGTAAAGTAACACATTTAACATAGATTTTATAAACTTACTCACATGTATATTTTGCACATTTTATATATCGGATAATTTTGATAATTATGTATCCTATCTTGGTGGGTTATTAATTTAAGAGCGCTTCTCGCCGTTAAACGAATACGTTTGGCGAGTTCACTAGTCATAAGATAAAATGTAACTTACCTTTGATTAATAATAAAAAATATAAAAAAAAAAAAAAAAAATGTCAACTATACTTATGCCAGTAAACCATTAGAGACAGAAAGACTAGCCTACTGCCATAACAAACTCGTTGGCGTCTATCAAATTTATATGTTCCAAAACATCAACGAAAGCCATTTTACAGAAATGTCTTACATTTTATAAAAACTTGTAAAACGTCTGGAAATTGCCACATACTTCATTTTGATTTATATAGTAAATAGTACGTGAAAACGTTAGACTCGGTTTAAATAATGTGACATATATTTTGAATAAATTGCAAAAATGTTTAAAGTCATTTAAAATATGATAAATAGATGTTATCCGCGATTTTATTCATGTTTTATAAAGTGACAATATCCTTACCTACAATTCAAAATCTCTAAACCACATTTTGATTCACACGTGATAGCATAACGATCGAATATATTTATTAGATTTAATGGACTCTGTATACCTAATAGGTGTATATAATGTAGAAATATGTATGGATATTAATCTTAAGTAGTCTTGAGCATATTTAACCCGTCAGGCGTGTTGACGACAGTTGTGTCGAGCGGACATACGTCTGTCCACAAAAATGAGTCATCAAAAAAAAAAACGACAAACGTATGTCCGCTGCACACTTGACTCGTTAATGAGTCAAGTGTCGAGCGCACATACATTTGTCCGTTTGTGTATTGTTTGCACAATGAATTTTTATTATTTTTTACGTATTTCCCCTAGACGTTCAAGAAGTTAAATTACATCACCATTGCTCAACAAGCCTAAATTGTATGGTAAAAATGTATGAGGCAGCGTTTTCAATTCCAAAAACCATATTATTATTACCGATTTTCTAAACCAAGCAACAAATTTATGTGACGATTTTCACTGGCCTTTGCCATAAAAAATGCATAATGCGCTGCTGCCATCCAACTGTAGAACCAATAGAAAACAATATGCATGCAATATCCCGCAATGATAATCTATACAATCAGGTGAACTAAATACATACCACTCTAGTTTTAATAAAAGTACATAGGTGCAAAACTATTATGCAATGATCAAGGCAATATTTCAAACGAACGAGGTGGTCACAACAAACCATTAACCAAATCGAAATTGGATTATCTGCCTTCCGCTAGGTCTGACATGAAAATGCATTGGCGGTTCATTACCATACATTACACATCGATATCATCCAGTCATTGTGTACAATAAAATGTTCCACAACAAACTATCAATAACAAAATAGCACACTGTAAGATCAATTCGAGCATTTTGCTAGAACTTTAAAGTTTAGGAATCGAAGTTGTGCTGTGTGGGATCAGAGAATGCGGCACATTTCCAGACGAAACATCGATCACCAACAGTGGCTACTTTGTCATTTCAGTTCGAAACTAACATCAGCACTAAGTATTATAGAGTTTGTTGACAACGCTTTTACGATACTTGATGAGACTAGTTAATAGAGAGAGGGTTAGATTTCGTTCTACGATTTTATGTTTCGTATTATAATATACACCCCAGAATACGTGAACATTATCTCTTATTATTTTAGCAGTTGAACCTAATCCCCATCTAATTACTAAAATATTTTTATTTCCAAAGCATATATGTATAATTTAGCAACCAATCGTGGTATTGATTTGCCATCATACACGTGCTCGTTGGTCGTGATGGGATAACATTTTTAGTAGATTGCACCTAATACGATTTGACTTAATATTTAATTGTACTTGGAATGTGCTATAATTATTAAAACATTTTATGCGAAAACTATTTTACTACTATATATATTTAAGCATTTGATTATTTACCACTTCCTAAATAGTAATAGAAAATATCGTAAGCAAACATATATAATTGAGAATTCTACAAAATGTTTTCCAATGTATGAAGCCTCCAACCCGCACTATTGGAACAGCGTGGTGGATTAAGAAACTGAACCCAACAGTAGCAGACAATTTGAAAACAAGGCTAATAAAATTTTATACACATACACGCAGGTGTAGCATAGATGTATCACAAAGTCAGTTAGCTTACGTAAATGTAATACGGAGCAAGCTTATTACTGTCTGGTTATCGGGTACAATTTTGCAAAGTACTTCTTAACAGGAAAAGTGTACACTGACTTAAGTGAACCGGTTGTTTTACCTTATCTGCTGTGCTTTATTAAAAAAACATTGTAATATACTGGATTTCTATGACGAGCAGTAAATAATTAAAGAAAAAGAAAATTATCAGGGTTTCTGATACAATATTCAGTCTTTCCTATCATAGTAAATCCACTCTTGCTAATGTAAATAATAATGTAGAATACCAGAAGATACAATCACTTTTATAATATCGGGTTATATGATTTATTCATATAATAGAAAACAGAAATGAACGTGAGCATGCTAGGTTATAGGTATTTACATGTCGTAAGTCACAGCGCAACCTGGGTGAATTGGCGTTTCAAAAGGGTTCGTAAATACCTAGCAGAATCGCTTTAATTCCCGTTTACTATCTATATATACTAGCAATCACCAAGTTTTCGAAATTCAACCATAATTGATTTAAATTTTAAGTTTAATCGTTATTATATATACCGCGAAATTGCAATAGGTACTTAAAGTATGTAACCATAGTTATAAGGATTATACGACATTAGCCGAACAATGCCGAAATACTACGAACGCGATTCGACTACGTGTGTCAAATGCATGGTAGTGTGCGTGCGATGTTTTTTCATTAATTTAATGTATTTTTCTAATGCATATTTTATAAAAAAAATAGGATTCGCCACTCCTCCTCCATATAAACTTCAATTGTGCGAAATTTCATACTCCTCCGTCCGCGCAATTTTCGTAAAAAGGGGTACAAAGTTTTTGCTTCACGTATCAATATATAGATAAAAGTCTCGTGTCACGTGTTTGTATTCGCACTACTCCGAAACGGCTCTACCGATTTTTATAATTTTTTTTACCTGTATTTAGGTAAGTATGGTCGTAAAGTATATATCATACCGCTAAGAAATAATTTATATGGCAGAACAACGTTTGCCGAGTTAGCTAGTTATATATAGAAGATACTACACTTGAATAGGTCAACATTTTCGTATTCGAACTGCTGACCTTTCAGTCGCTGGCGAACCGTTTCCGTGCCGCTGTGTCTAATTAGGCCAATGCCATTCTATATTATATAAGACAATTACTCTATAGAATTACATTTATCTATAGCTTTAATGTAACTGTCGATTCACGCCTGTTTCCCAGAGGGGTAGGCAGAGACTACGGATTTCCATTTGCTACGATCGTGATACACTTCTCTGGCTTCATTCACTTTCATCACATTCCTCATACACGCCCGTCGGTTTAAGGAGCTCTTAACCTGGCCTTTGTCCAAAACGCCTCCGATCTGATCGAGAAACGTTCGCCTAGGTTTTCCTCTTGCGACTGTTCCATTCACACTAGCCTTATAAACTTTCTTCGTCAGCCTTGCCTCATCCATTCTTTCTACATGTCCAAACCAGCTTAACATACCGTTTTACATAGTATTGTCTTCTGTTTACGCGAATGTTATTCATTGAAATTAAACTACTATATACGGATTATATACTATATACCGTTTTAATTTAACTGTAATAACTATGTCATTTCGATTTATAAGTATACTTTAAATATTGTACTGTATAGCGTGTATAAATATGGTGAAGTAATAATAAGTAACAGGTATTGTATTAGTCGTTGTCCATGGGGGTCTACCCCGTGGACAACGTACATAACGTGAAGATTCAAGACCTTTCAGATAAAAAGAAAATAATTTATTTCTACTAATCTCTCTCTATTCCTAACTACAAATCCCATATGCGCATTTACGAATTTACTTTTTGATAAAATGATCTTTAAATTATGTCGATATTAATTCACTTTTTATGGTGACATGACTAACTAATACAAGCCGGCTGATATGTACCGTCACCAAGCGGCATCGGCAAAGGCAGACACTGCCACCTAAAAGCCTTATTTTAAACTGTATTATCCCATAATTGCTGCTTCCATAAGAACCTCTTAAGAGAGCACAAGCCACATTTTGCTTTCGATACTAATCCTATAAGTATATTCCCTTCCAAACGTAGCGAGCGATCTTGCGGTTGCACAGATCCATCATATTTGTGCTGATGCCGCGCATATCTGGTTCATCTCGCCAGATGCCACGATTTGGGTCAATGTTGCCCCACTCACAAAGGGCACGTAGTATTGACGTGGACTAAATTCAGTAGTTTTGTGCTGTTATTGTTAGATGCAATTTAGTATATCGATTGGCAACACCTCGAATAGCTTTGACGCTTGCATTTGGGTTCATAATAGGCCGCTTTTGTTAGTTCATCACGAGCCGAAATGATCAGCTAAAATTGGATGTAATTTCTATGCATTGCATAGCTTTTATTGCTACGTAAGAATCGAACCTATATGGCTACTCTATGTATTGCTTCAGACTGGTAAGGTGACTACGAAAAGCAAGATGTCACTAGTAGTTTAGATTTGTACCATTACGTAAAAAGAGACATGCCTATTGGCGCGTGCTGAGCACAGACACGGGATACTGGACCTCAAATATCAGTAGCATTATGTTTATATAATGACATACCTGATGTTTGTTTTGACGGCCTCGATGGCGTAGTGGTTAGTGTAACCGACTGCCACGCCTGAGGTCGCGGGTTCGATTCCCGCACAAGTCCAAACATTTGTGTGCATGAATATGGATGTTTGTCTTAGTCTGGGTGTTTCTATGTATAATATGTATGTATTTACAAAACAAAAAGTATATATGTATGTTTATCCATTGTCTAGTACCCATAATACAAGCTCTGCTTAGTTTGGGCTAGACGGTGTTGTGTGTATGTGATAGAATATAATTATATCTATACAACTGTATCGAAGTTCTGCCTGTATAAGCATTTAAAACTATTTAGAAGTGTGTCAGGATCGTAGCAAATGGAAATCCTTAGCACAGTAAATATATAAGCTTATATGTTTACTGTGTCCGTAGTCTCTGCCTACCCCTCTGGGAAACAGGCGTGAATCTATGTATGTATGTATGTATTTAGGATCAATCTGTCTTATCTACAATTACAACGGTTTAAAAATCTCCTGTCTGTCGGTTTAAAAGTTTATCACACAAAAACACTGAACGGATATTAATAGAGCATGTGTCCAGAAGTTCAACTTAAAGTCAGCATGAATTGTTACTGAACGGAATCAGATGACATTGATTAAAGCTTCTATTCAAAAATAACAAAGACATGGCGCATAGCGTCCAGATAAATGACGTCACGGCCAAAGTGAAGTCTACACGGATGCATTCACATTACAATTCAAGCAGTAGATACATAATATTACTACAACTACTATCTAACAGTCGACAGGTTTCCAAGCTAGTGAGAGCCATTATTTAAGAAGAATACTTGAGCGTTGAGCTGAAGTGTTCAAATAAAATGGCCAATATTTCACCCGTCTGAATATTTAACTAACTGCCCAGCTAGCAGTATTCGGCAAGCCTTCCGGAATACCGACTAAACCTACCACGGTGTTCCTCGACAAACCACTATCGGCGGGGCCGCGCGAATCACTTTCACATGCAGTCGCGACCCCGCCGAGGTTACGGCCCGCCGTATGAAACGGCAGGCCACTACACGAAAGATCTACCCGCTGGTACCTCTAAATATTCCCTACTGTCCCCCCCCCCCCCTAGAGGGGAGACGGACTCGACACAGAGGCGCGCGTGGGTACACGCACGCCGCCTCTCGGACCTGGTGCTGAACGGATGGCGGGCAGGCCCACAAAGCCCGCCACCCCCAGGTAGTATTCGGCAAGCCTAAGGAAAACATTTCAAACGCGCAACTTGATACATTAAGTTTTACGAACAAGATTTAGTATTCTTACTTTCTTTCGGAGTTCGTAAGCTATTTATATTATATGTGTAAGGTTGTGTAACTCATTCAGAGACGAGCGTCGTGCTTCACAGTAACAATACCAGTTATGTCAACCTATAAAAAGAGGTTTCATTTGAATGTACGCTTCTTCAATTCCTTCATCTCGTTTTCTTTTATGCCCTAAAATATATTAAAATAATAACTGTTTCTTGCCGCTGGGGCATATGCCCCCGCCTTCGATGCTACGAAATTGTCGGCCGTGAGACGGCAGAGTATCGATTTCCGGTTCAACTAAAGTGTTATTACGTTCCTTTGTTAGGCAATACTTTGCAGCAGAAAGCAAAAAATCGCATCGTGCCTTAAAGAACTTCTAAAGTTATGGAAACACTAATGATAGTCGATATGGAGAGTCAATAGCGACTAAATATCCCGTGGCCCCGAAATTAAACTACTTTATACGGATTTTATCGCGCTTTACTAGAAAACACTACATTTATATAATTTTAAAAGTAATAAACCACTTTTACCAATAAACTTAACTACTTTTAAACTATTTAGATTTACTATTTTTCAGCAGCCATAGTCATGAGGACCAATACTCCGACTTAAGAATTTTCGATACTCGGCAAGCTACTAACCTCGCAAGAAGAAAATAAAAATAACATCAAAGATATCTCGTGAGGTCAATGACATAGTTACAGCAGCTGTAATACTTTCTGTTTCGCACAGTCAAAGGCTTTAATATCTTAGGTCTGCTGTAAAGGCGAATGTATGCTCCATTGTCTGTGAAACGCCCCCGGTCGAATGCAACACGGTTTGAAAGAGTATCCAACTGTGTATTGTAACATATATGAAGGTAGTGTGTTACTAAAATTAGTTAAGCTTTTTAACGTAGTTTTTTTATAGGCCGTGCTAGCTGTGGATGTTATTCTAGTAAAAGTCTGTTCTTTGAAGCCAAGACTACACGAATGACGTGATGGTTCAAGTGATCACTTCGTCACTTCTACTGTTTGTATAATCCCCAGCGGCACAGGAATTATTCCTAGTGCGAGAAACTGTAGATCAAACAATGTATTAAATAATGTCAACATAGCCGTATTAGCCAGAAAATAAAAGTGCTGGACTGCCACTGCTGTGGGCAACAAAAGTGCCTGTACACTATTGCAATAATGAAATATTTGGACTCCTAACAAAAGTATTCTTGTTAAGATAAATAAAATCTGAACCAGATTAAACTATGACTATCTGTAGGCTATATGGTAACGGCTTACTCTATGAAGCAAACGTCTAATTAACCGTAAACGTTTGCTTTTATATATTTACGCGTGTACATACCTATACTAATTTCGTATAAAACAAAAGCCAAAGGCAAAATAGGCTGAATTTAATGTGTGTGCGTAAGTAAAAAACAAAAAACTCATACTTCTATTTCTACATCATATCTACACTAACTCACTAAACGAAAACAGTAAGTATATTGTGAGTTAGTGTAAAACCCAAGTTTTCACCTAAAACGGAACCTTCCAAACATTGACCACAAACACGTAATCACCTTGACCTTTCCGTCGTCATACATCATTCCTTATACCAAATGAAGTCAGCAATATTAATAGGCAGTTAACATAAGGCTACCTCGCGCCACACTGAGAGGCCGTCATTGGCTGTAGGTGAGTTAATTAAACAGACACCTAGGGAGATCGAGCTGGGATTGAAACCGACCAGCCGTTGCGTAAATTGCCTATTAAGGCCCGTCTCGTGACGTGACCTATGTATGTGTCGAGTGACGGAGTGTAAGTTTGTTATACAGATGTAGAAGGGAAAAATTAGATATATTATTATGTAGATTCTCTTACCATAATGTAGTCTTATCATAGAACTAGCTTTTGCTCGCGACTTCGCTCGCGTAAAAGTAGGTTAGGTTATGCTAGTAACAGTACTTTTAAAAAAATAAAATATAGCGTATGTTACTCGCTGATAATATATATAGCTTTTTAATGGTAAAAGAATTAATAAAATCAGTTGAGTCGTTTTTGAGTTAAACCCTAACAAATGAACAAAAAATCAAATCTTTCCTCTTTATAATATTACAATAAATAAATAAATTAAATGAAAAATGAAAAGCAAAACTTACTGTGTATAGTAAGTTGACACATTGTGTTTTATATTTTACATAAACAGTTACGTGAGTCAAAATTTAAAATACAACTATTTCTGAAGTAGAATTTAAAATACAACTTTTTTTTATGCAGATTGCAATTTCAATTTATTTATTTGCGGACCAAAGGAGTACATAGATGTCAAATTAACAATATTCTAGGCATGCACATATCGTAAGAATATTTACAGTATCAAAAAAAAGTATTATAATTGGTAGGGTCAATTGTCTCATGACGGCATTGTGAAGTAATAATTAAGTTTACGAGAGAGATAGCGAGATATACTCACCGCGCCACATTTATCTTATCTAAAATATTTACCCTAATTAAAAATATTAATAGCGCCCTCATTTTGCAACCAATTTTGATGCTGTTTTCACAAAAGGTTTCTTTTGAATGCTATTCACTGTAACGTATAAAATAATGTATATCATCAAACTTATGTAACTACCTTATTTATCTTGGTAAGTAGATATTGTTCACTATGGTTTATTACATTTTTGTGATATTTAGGCCGGGACTTCACCAAAGCGGAGACGAGACGAGCGGAGAGGAGATGTTTTTATAAAACAACCAATAGAATTGTATTATTGACACATCTCCTCTCCGCTTAGCTTCAGTGGAGATCGCTGTGCGGAGATGTGCAATATTTGTATGGCGCGATGGAAGCGGAGATGTGAGCTGTGCGCGGACGACGCGCAGTGGAGACGAGAGATCTGAGCGGCGTGCAGTGAGCGATGTCACCCTCCCCCCTGTCGCCCGCCAACAACCCGCAGAGCCCCGCGCGCGCCGGCCGGCCATCTTGCTTGCTGAAAAACATCTCTTCTCTCACAGCACACCGCACACATCTCCGCTTTGGTGGAGTCCCCCGAGCTGAAAAACATCTCTTCTCGCACAGCACAAAGCACACCGCACACATCTCTGCTTTGGTGGAGTCCCGGCCTTAATCTGTCGAAAATGCTGGGGTTATATCATCAAATACCAGCAATAAAAAACATACTATTTAAGTTTATGCTATGAAGCTTAGCTTATGAAGCAGCGATAGCCTAGTGGAAGACCGTTGGACTGCCAAGCAGAGGTCTCAAGTTTGATCCCATGGCACGCATCTGTGGCTTTTCGAAGTTATGTGCGTATTAAATAGTTGATTATCGTTTGCTTTAACGGTGAAGGAAAACATCGTGAGAAAACCTGCATGTCTGAGGATTCTCCATAATGTTCTCGAAGATTTGTGAAGTCTGCCAACCCGCATAGGGCCAGCGTGGTGGACTATGGCCTAACCCTTCTCACACTGAGAAGAGGCCCGTGCCCGGTAGTGAGACAGTTTAATATAGGGCTGCTATTATATAAAAATCTTGCTAAGCCATTAAGTTGACATCCTGTCTGTGTTTAGAGGCAAATTGAACCGGTGACCTCGGTTTTAGACTGTTGCCGCCACTTGACTAAAACTTACAAAGACAGACAGGGTAATAATTCTGAGTTATTTACTACTGCCTCTAAATCCATACATATGTATATATTAATGAAATCAATACAACTAATCTAGTCTAAACTCAAATTATCCAAACCAATTCAACGGCGGCTCTCTCAACCAGGATAGGAACCGACGACCCGTTGTCGATGGCCAATTAACGTCATCCGACTGATTTGCTGGCTGGGTAATTGAGCGTAATAAAGCTTTGGTACTGTTCAACATTAATAGAAATAACTTTGTAGGTATATGATATATTTGAATCTGTCAATTCCATTGTCTAGAAATTTAGTTTGATTTGATCGGCTATTTCTATAGGGATGAATGTTTATGATATACTAGCTGATCCACGCAACTTCGTCTGCTTCATATAAGAGAATTTTCCCCGTTTTTGCAACATTTTTCATTGCTGCTCCGCTCCTATTGGTCGTAGCGTGACGGTATATAGCTTATAGCCTTCCTCGATAAATGGGCTACACAACACTAAAATAAATGTTCAATTCGAACTAGTAGTTCCTGATATTAGCGCGTTCAACCAAACAAACAAACTCTTTAGTTTTATAATATTAGTATAGATAAATTCACAGGCAGAAGTATACAACACCCGCATTTTGCTTGAAAACTCGTCGCGATAGCAATCGAACAGTTTGCCGTGTGCCTACTTCAGTTTCAAACTCCATCCTGCTACTGAGTCTACCGATTGTATGCGATTTCTTTGTCATCCGTAAGCGAAAACGCACAAACCTACAAGGCCCGCGTTTGGCCTTTCGTTTACTTAAAACTCAGACGATAGAAAGCAAGATGATTGCCATAATCCGAACAAATCAGCATATACATAAAAACTCTGAAACTCTTTTACGTGGTAACTTGCCGATTTTGTCCAATTTATTATATCATTCGAAAGCGAAAAAGCAAACTTACACCTGACCCAATAAAGCAAACCCATAGAAACAGCTACACTTCCAATAGATCAGTAATTTATACCTAATATATGTATGTAGGATGGGTGAATTTAATCAACGCGTAATTTTCGCCCCCAGAATGTGGTTAATAGTAACACATAGCGGGTCGGCAGGTGGGTATTTAGGTAGGCACTATAATTGCTTAATTGTCAAAGTTATAGCTACGCCGTTTAGTCATGTAAAATGTTAGCTTCAGTCTGTCAAGTTTTAATGCGCCCTTGGAACGAAGGTCTCCTTTGTACTGGAAATATTACTTAACGTTACTAACGTTTAAGATCGTTATTTTGAACTTAATAACTTTCTTTTTCTACAAAATCAAAACAACAAGCGATTTTTTGATCCCTAATTAAAATAATTTACTCAGATAACCAAACCGAATCCAGAATCCATAAGAAGGCAATTTTAAAGAAACACGACCATTGTCGGTGTTTTTTTTATAGTAGGTATATAAACTAACTTAGAAATTCATATTAATATCTTTTAATATCTATTGTGTATTTTTAAACCTACTAATATGTCAAGTTGTCCTGAAACATTTTATTTTGTTGTTGGTAGTAGACGAGCAAACAATCTATGTTGCTTTGTTCCCTCGCACTGTTTCTGCACATCTGATAGAATGGCTGCGCTGACAATAGGAGAAATAAAAAGAAGTAGTTCTTGTTATTCAGGAGCTAGAAACCCAATTCATCGCATTAGCTCAAAATATAGTCTGTTGGCTTCTAACTTCGAGATACGCGATAAGCGAGAATTGCACCTTCCCTTTACCACATCTCCATATGAGCCTTTAAATAAATAAGCCGAGATTGTTATTAGCTTATTTGAATGATCCAGAATAATTAATACTTTATTATGTTAAGTCCAGCACCTTCAGTGTACTTTAGTGAGCAAATCCGCAACATACAAATAAAAATTGAAGAAATAAAAGGTAGCGCAAAGAATTACTTTTCATTTACTATTGAAAATAGACTAGCTTGGCTTATTTTTAAATCATAGGCACGACTCTGCATACCCTACTTTCTTAGTGTTACTAATACTAAATTACTAACTCTCGAATATGCAAAACTAAACCGTGAAGTGTACGTAATGTATATTTTAGCCATAAGATAGCGGCAAAGCTTTAATAAAAACGTATTCGAGATAAAAGGACGGAGCGGAAAATTAAAACGAAATTTTCTTTGACGAAGCCTATTTCTACAATGGAAGTCTATTGTGTAGGCTTGATTTTAGACATTAAGGAGGACGCGAATAGGAACTTGAATGTGGAAATAATATTACAATCCAGCGTAATGTTTATTAAGTACAGTTTTATTTGAGACTTGTCCGTGGCTTTGCTCGCGCGGTATGTCGTTATAACATAGCTTATATTAGGGACAGCGTAGCTATCTTTAGGTTGAATCGTATTTTATTCGGTTCAATAGTTTCAAAGATTACTCTTTACATACAAAGAAACTACTTTATTAATAGTATCTCGGTAGATTGCAATGGACTCGCCAGCTTCGACGTGGGAATGTGGATGTAATATGCTTCTGCCTGCTCTACGAAAATGAAGGACTATGTAAATATGTATAAAAATAATTTTGCTGAAAAAACATGAACTTCTAACCAAACCTTCTGTTAGGACACAGTCATAAAGGTAACGTTTTGCGAGACCAAGAAATCTGATTTTATTTTTACAATTACTCTCTATAATAATAAATAATGTTTTCTAAAGTATGAAATAATTTGAAATGTAATCTAAGGGCAACTACTATTAAAAATAACTATTATGTATATAATATTAAGCATTGTATTATTTCGTTTTGGAGCCTTTCAACTTAATTGCTGTTTAACTTTTTCTAAGAACAAGGTTGTTATTTAACATAGTTTATTTACATTGAATTTCCATTGTTTCTTTGTTTAGAAATACAAAAAAAGACGAATACGAAGGATAAAAGCAGAAGCTTAAAAATTCGGTACAACTATCTGTATTTGTATCACTTAAACCATTGCGCTAAAAATAGAGCGTGGTTAGCTTTTTTTGCTACTATTATATAGATGATACACATCTAGACCCAAAATAGTGATCCGCAGATCACTTATCCACCTTTTGTTTGCTGATATCAAAGACACAATATAAAAGCATCATGACTTGCGTAGTTTTGGGTTCCGGCATAAACTTTCTCCCAGTAAACAACTACTACACTGCCGTATATTTTTAGTTGAAAAGACAAAAACACAGCAATTAAAACCCAAAAAAATATTCGTGACAAAGCCTTGTCAAAAATACACAAAGAAAGTAAGTAACATTTACAGAGGGTGGATACACGATCGCTACTTGACGCGCAGAACAATAGCTGAATGTAGACTGGCGCTGAATACCGAGCAGATACAGGTACCGTTGTTAGCTATAAAAAATGTACCACTACGACTTACTTCGGGACATTTACTCGTTCCGAATTGGGAGAATCGGGAAATATATATGCTCAAGTAGAAAAATCAGTCGAATTTTTAGAAGTTTAAATCTGCAAACTTTTTGTTATAGAATTTGATAAAACAGCTACGATTAGGATGTGTATGTAACGATGTTTTGGTTGCATCCTATCGCTTCTGTTACACTCTAAGTTTTATTATTTATATTTACATTTTAATAAGAGATTGATAATTTTCCAGTTATATTTTATTAATATTTATTTATGAAATATTTGTTATTTATGTCCTCAGATAATTGTTCTGAATACAGTCTAAACATTTTAAGGGAAATTTAAAAATACTGTATTGATGTAAACTTATGCCTTTTCTTATCATAAGATTAGTGTCCTTTATGTATGAGTTACAGATGCCACCCGAAGAAAATATTTCTATGTTGGTTTAAGCCGAGGCAAAAAAACAGGTTTGTATGAAGCGTAATACATACACTATTGCGGCCAAAGTGCTACGTGTAGTTTTATAATTTTAAAGGTTTTAACCAATATCTGCGCTGTTTGTGGGTTTATACATGTATAATGAAACTCAATCGTTTAAAATATTATGTGACTATATTACCAAACTCACAGCAATTACACGGATTATTGAGAACGTCTTAAATATAATGAAACTCAATCGTTTAAAATATTATGTGACTATATTACCAAACTCACAGCAATTACACGGACTATTGAGAACGTCTTACTCAGTTGAATGCTAGTTCCTTACTGCTGAGCGATCTTTCGCCGAGAGAACTAGTTATTTTTCCCCTCCAAAATAACCCCACTATTTAAAAATGATAGTTGGCTGTGTTGCCAATTGAATAAATAAAAACTCCCGAACAGCAATATTAACAAAAATAAGAAATCATGACACATGTGAATAAAAGATTATTCACACGTTTAAATCCACCACGGTAAACATTTATCTTGCAAGCACACTCTTGTAGCATTAAACATCTCAATCTTGAACACAACCAAAAATACAGATATGTAATTGGCCTCATATGCAATATCTGGTTAAAAAGGGTTAAGTAGAAAATAAGTAAGTTGAAATCTTACGTGGCGTTGAAAAAATAGGCTTGAAGCCTAATACTAGACTAGCCTGTACCGTTCGCCTGTAAACCACTTCAATATTCGAATCGTCCCTTCTGGGTCATTTTTTCAATGCTGCGGGTCGATAAACCCATGATGTGTATGAACCATTATGTTATGTGTACTTTCGTTGATGTCTCCTTTTATTTGGCAGATTGCTAGTCAGGCAACCACAAAATGAATAAATATAAGTTTTGTCTGAAGATACTTAAGCCGCAAAAGCCCCAAAATCAAAATGGCTTATCCACTTACTTTGTTCATTCTGTTACATTGGACTATAATTTTGTGTTATTGTTACTATTTAATTTTACTCTACCTATTTAGCTAACTCAATGGTCCTGTCTTAAAACATAAGTATAATTCGTGATTCGATTGCCAGATCTGACAAAATTATATAAGGAATTACACAACACTCGGCGGAACGGCAGTGGCCGGACAATTACTTAAACCAGTAGGCCATATGTGCAGTCCTTTTCTTTAAGACGATAATACGTTTTAAAACCTACGGTCGTAACCACAGAAGAGAGTCTATGTTCAGTGGTCGTAACCTATAGGCCAACAATATCTTCTTTTACACTATAATGGTCAAAAGCCTACCTAATACACCAATAATGAACAGTGCACCTGCATACCTAATAATTTATGTATCAATCACAAGTTAATTGCATGTCTCCCACAATATGAAACACGCATAACTATAGACACAGGCTATACAGATACGCTATGATTAATCTAAGCTTCAAGCTGTCACATAACTCGGCCATGTCAATCAAGGACTATTAAAAGCAGATTGTATAGTAATGCGGGTAGATTGAACAAACATTATATACATATGTACAATAAGATGTTGCCTTTATAGGCATACCTTCTCAGTGAGGGATATCTATAAACGTGTAGGTACGGGTGTATATCGCCAACAAAAGTTAAACATTCCGTGCTATGGCTGAACATTTTAGACTGAAATCTTAAGGCGGCTGTACACATTGGGCCAAGGTAGTGGGTCAGCGTGTTGGGCCAACGTGTAGAGATCTACTTGGCGGTATCAACAAACCGCCAAGTAGATCTCTACACGTTGGCTCAACACGCTGGCCCACTATCTTGGCCCAATGTGTACAGCCGCCTTTAACTAATAAATGGGAATGTGAATTTATTTGTTTGTTACGTTTTCACGTGTTAACTACTCGACCGACCATCATGAAATTTAGCATACACCTCAGGGGAATAGAGAAGGACATAGGGTACCTTTTATCCAATACAAAAGTACTGTTACTAACTTAACATGGCCGCGGCCAAAATCTAGTACCTAATAATCCTTTGTCCGATGTCTCCCTCTACGTCGAAGACGTCTGAGACCTCCTTCACAGTAGGCATAGTAGAGGTACACTACTGCTGCGCCAACGAAGCACCAAGAAAGGAGAAGTAACTCTGCCGTGTGTGCAAATGTCTTTTACGACTTTGCATACAATAAATGTCTATTTACAAAACATGTTTAGTTTTTTATTAAAATTATATACTTTGTAACAAAATTAAATGTGTTGTAAGAAACAAAAATTTTATGATACACGCCAAAGATTTCAATCATAGATATCACTGTAGTTAGATTGCGCAAAAAAGTGCCCACAATAAGAAGAGTGAGCATCATATATTAGATAGAGAACGATAGTTAGATATTTTCAATATGAGTAAGCATGATAATACTATATTTTTATTTTATAATACAGATGTCATGTTGGCATTATACGCCCGATGACAATTTAACCAGAAAGGTGACCATATTAAGACTTAGTAGAGCGCATCTATGATTTAAATCTTGAGAGTATTGATATACTAGATTTTGCGACATAGCTCGCATAAGTGCAGGTTAGCTTATATAAGTTAAGCCGGCCATACACGCTAGGATGTACCTGACAGGTTTGTCTGTACAGTTCAGTTGTACAGGTAAACTTGAGCTGCATAGAGACCTTACACGTAGCGGTAAACCTGTGCAAACTGTCAGTTGATACCATGGCCCCGACAGCGGCGCTTGATCTCGACACAGTAGCGTTAATAGGTTTATTGTATGTTTTATTAAAGAAAAGAAAATCAGCGGACAACTGACGCCTGCGCACACCTGCGCAGGCGACCGCTACACACGCTCAGTTTTGCCTGCACAGTTAAACTGCACAGGCAAAAAATATCAAATTTCATATATTTTCGAGTTGCCTGTACAGGCGTGGAAACCTGCACAGTTGTGCAACATACACGCTCCGGTTTACCTGTACAGTTGAACTGTACAGGTAAACCTGTCAGGTACACCCTAGCGTGTATGGCCGGCTTAACAGTACCTTTTTCTGGATGAATGGTACCCTATGTCCTTTTCTGATCCCCTGGCAACGTGTATTCGAAATTCTATGATGATCGATCGAGTAGTTAAGGCGTGAAAGCGTAACAAACAATAAATCTCACATTTGCACTTAGGATTAGGATTGAAATGCGTCATTTCTGTATTATTTTGAAAGAACCTCATACTTGCATGTGCACGTATAAATTACAGGTACATCATTGTTTTCATAAGATACATCTTTTTATAGCACAATAACCACCCACATGGGTTTATCTAACTCATAATATTATGATCAGTGAGACGGTGGGAAGGTCAACACTATCTAACACGTGGTTATCGATCTACCTTATCTTGTCTATAATGTTGTCGGTTCTATTGACTTGTTAGGGGAACATCAAGGTATAAATAACAAATGTAAAAATATGTATGGTAGAAACACCTAATAAAAATTATAAAGCAACCTTATGAAACAATTATGGCTTTTTATTGGCCTGGAATGCACACAAAGCTATAAGTCATTGCAATGTAACAACCACATAATTAGATGCTTAAAGAGGCTTCTAGACGGGCGATATGTTTACTGCAATATATGCTTTTAATGCTTCGTAATATAGCCTGACGACCTCAAAAATATTTCAATGCATCTGCCATTCCAAACATAGTACTTTAAATAGCCATACGCAAATATTAACGTGTATTACTAATACCCGTCTTGAAGCCTCTTAAGAAAATGCTTTCAGAAAATTCCTAATTGACTAAATTTATCCAGTCGAGTCTTATTAAAATTCTGGCAAGAATTTTAAAAATAGTACACGATAAACGATAAGCGTAATTCATAGAGGCTTTTATTACAAAGAGATTACTGAATTCCAAAATGCTCAACATATTTTCGTGTGATCAGTGATCTTGAAAGTTAACTTAATGTTTCCATTAAAGATGAACCTTTCTAAACATTAATCATAATAATATAATCCTTGAACAACTTCAAACGATATCAAAGCACTTAGAAGGTTTCGCACCCGTATAAGATTTGATTAAACAAGTGCCTTGATTGTGCCGAGTTCAGCGGCCGTAGAAACACTTAATTCGGTGAAAGCATTATACAAAATTCATACAAACAGCACCATTCGTCTTGAATTTAAGTTTACTTGTCAAGTTCTTTGTTGCAACTTTATAGCTAATTAACATCGTTCTTGGCCAGATGGGTAAGAATCTCTGCGCCATTGAAACTCTCAATGTAGACTGTGGTGTTTGTGAAGTGCTATTCATATTTTACACGCAGTTTTGTCTACAAATGTGTAACACAGGCTAAAACAAGCTAATAGACATTACAATATCTCCGATCGGATCATAACATTGCCTTGTTTTGTAAACGTGATATAATGCGTAATAAAAGTGTCTAAATATTTACTGACCTGGGTTACATGTTATTGCCATCATTCAAGTGTACTGAATATACTAATCTTTAAAAAATAGGTTCCAGATTACAGCTAAACTTAAGGTATCTTAAGAGGGGTAGAAAATCTAAACATGCGTATCGAAATAATCCGAAACATGAACAAAGATATACTTGGCCGGAAGCTAAAGTTAGATTAAGTTTCCAAGGGTGATATAATTTAAGAGTTGCGAAGCCGTACCCAAAACGCGAGCAATAACACAGAACAGTATCCAAGTTCAAAGGAAACTTAGTAATAAGACACAATAGGCTGTCAAGTTTGCACAGTGTTCCGTTACGAATAATTTGTTGTGACGAAAACTGCCGACATTCTCCGAAGCATCCCGAAAGGTCCATACTGACTAGCCATTGTAATCTTCCTTTGTCCCTCCTCATTGTGAAAAATTACTCAACATTTCTCCTGGTTTAGACACAATTGCCCCAATTACCTTTTTTGTATTTGATGGATTGTTTTTTCGAGTCTTCCGTCCGAAGAACTCAGACTGCTTTTGAATAATCCTAAGGCTATTCTGTTTAGTGAACAGCTAAATGAAGAAAGAATCCGGTGATTAACAACTCAGGTTTCGGATTTAAGCGCAAGACATTTTTTGCCTTTATGTGTGTGTATTAAATATTTCTTTTGTCGGTCGTTTTGACGTTTATATGGTTATCCATATCCAATACACAAAGGCCCATAGAATCCAGATCTACTAAAGGCATTCGACACCTGCACTATGACCGTACAGTCATGAAGTGACCGCGTAAGATGTAAACTAATGTTGGTATATTAAACTAATCATCTATCTTACCGTGTAAAGTATTTTGATATAGGAAAAAGAACAATTAAATGCAATTTGGATCTCCTTTCATTAAAGTAATATCTATTATATTGAGTTACGACTATATTACATTTCTAATCAAGGAGCTTGCGTTGTTCTGCAAATAGCAACAGTACACATATCAAGTTGTTTGATTGTAAATGCATAATTACATTGTCATGTAGTTTAAGCTTTAGGTGACAGCTTCAATGAATATTTAACAAGTGACTGTAATGACATTGCATTAAAGCTTTCTCTGTGAAATGTAAGATATATAATGCAATAATATCAGGTCTGTATTTCCTGTCACACTGCTGGGCGCCGGCCTCTTCTCAGTGTGAAAAGAGTTAGGCCATAGACCAACGGCCTAATCACAGACAGACTTGACAGATCTTCGACAACATTATGAAAATTCTCAAAACTCTCAGATATTCATGTTTCCTCACAATGTTTTCCTTTGCCGTTAAAGCTAAGTGTTAATTAACTAAATAATACGCATATAACATTGAAAGAGGTGCATGCCGTGGCTTCGAACAGTCCGACGGTTTCCCACTAGACTATCGCTATTTATTTTTTTATTTTTGTATATCAAGGTTTATTTGATAATATTCTAAGAGCTACGCGTGTTGGAATACTATTTATTGTAAAATGATTTTAAAGTTTCGCATAAAATTATTACTTATACGATGGCAGCCTTATCGCTAAAAGCTGTTTCTTACAGGCTTATTTACAAATTTTCTTTGTAAGGTAACTTCGGGGTAAGTGAGCAAGGACGGCGAAATTAGCGTATTGTTTCTGAATTCTTCTGGTGAGTTAAGGTAGCCAAGAAAATTCTGCTTTCAGAATTCAAAGTACTTGCGCGCTTTTATACATTTTGGATATCGCATTAACTTTTTATTAAAGCGATTCAGACTACATCAGAATCAGCAACATATTTATAACATTTTGTCGTAAAGATTACTAATAAATTGTGTTAGAAATGACTATTATTCTTGGTAATCCCACTAGCTGCTAAGCTAAAATGTTTGTGTTAGGTGTAACATAATAATAATGAGGTAATTTTACCAGTATTTAAAAAGAACAACTTGAAACTACTGTCACAATTTGTCACATTGTCACTGTGATCCCAAACAAATGTTTAAATCTACTATTATATAATGTTTTTGCAAGGTATAGATGTGTTCTGGACTATTTTATGGTTTAGAAAGACCCTCGTGGTTCAAGAAATATGCATTTTGTTAAAGTTGTTAACGCTTTTGAGCAACTTAAACAACTCTGTTGTTCTGAGGTTGATCATACACACGAAAAGACCACATCATAGCTATGACCAAAACGTATATATGTATAATTACAACTGCTACGTATTACACGCAATAATTTTCTTCACATAGTTCGACGGTGCAATGATTAGACTGTTTGATATTACACTGTACATCATTAGTCTGCACAACGTGTTGTATAAACACAATACCTTCAGTGAAATGTTAATCATTCACAAATGAAAACTTATTAACATAGATGGCTGCGACCAATTCAATATTGCATTGGAAATAGAAAGCCTTTGGGAGAGCTTCCGTTACGATGCAAATAAACTATTGTAATAGCAATCGAAAATGTAAATGTATGACGAATAATAACGGCTCTCGAATGCATTTAGCCCGATGTTGAAATGGTAGTAAATAGTTAGTAGATTTACTTGGCGTATTGTAGTAAAAAATAAGTTAAACCATATTTTATATAAACAAAAAGAGATATTAACGCGATCATGCTCGGTATTTAACATACCTTTTGAAATACTTGACGTTTCGGCTATTATATAGTTATATTAATCATAGAACGCGATAGTATAAAACAAACCTAAGCCTAACCAAAACAGAAACCTGAACTTTCAAAACTAAGAGCTGTAAATACAGTAATTAAATTACTTTATGGATTTTTCTAACCTTTAGTTTGAAATGTCAGCCACGGAAAAAAAATTAACATTCGTGTAGACATATGATATTACCCTAAAATTTTCCGTAAAATTAATTATTTGCATGATTTCGTAGCATAATTATTTACAATGATAACCTTTTGCTTACGGCCAAGCGAAAAGTCCCTCGAAGAAGGTAAACTGTTATGGTGTTTTCCTGCTAGAAACTTCTCTACAACAGCTTGTTGTTTATCCAAACCTATTTTATTTTAAACCTAAACGTAGTGAATATGCAAACAAACAGAATTTTCCTCGAAGGTTTCACGTAGGCTTTTATTTACTAAGTGTGACCTAGAACGTCAGTCGCAGTGCAACGAGTAGAAATAGCTGCAAGGAACGGGACGATTGTGAACTGAAACAATCTGTTCTGCCCCACTGGGTAATTGTGTTCCACTATTTATTTTATTTTACAGTACAACCTCGTCTAATCAGACAACCAGCTGTATAGATGTATCAAAAGCTCTACTTAGCTCGTCTTAAGTAGAGCACAGATTGAAAAGATTGCTTTAAAACATACATACACTCACGTCTAAATTTACTCGAGCGAATAAGCAGAGGATGTAGAACAACATACAATTTTCACCAACTATATTTTAAGGTCTAGAATTTGGCGCTTTTCCAGAATTTGTGTTGCTCATAGCTGCATTTTTCTGTTAATGATTACTTAGGGGAAATTCTCCCTGATATCACGTCCTAAAGGATAATTGAATCAGAAACCTCACAATCACTTATAAACGTAACCGAGAAATTAGGACGAAAGAAACAGTTACTACCAATAAATTTCTAAATAAAACAATTTTATTGTGAAGAGTGTACATTGTATTAAAACACAATACCCTGCTGCTAAAAATCAATGATACCTAGCACAGGTTTTAGAACTACTGCTTGCCGTCAAAAGATAGCGCTTTGTGCTTTGAACTCTACTGAGAATGAACAGACAGCAAATTCTATAAGCTGTATATCTTTTCGTCATTTAGTTGACATGCTATACAACACATGGAATATTGCAGAACTTCTTAAAAAGCACTGTGCTGTTGACAAACTAATGAATTTTTGTATTGCAATGCGTGCGCTAACGCAGCATCTCTTTTCTCTTACCTTTGTTTAGGAACTATAGGTCCCTTAACCGCTTACCCTAAGATAGGCCGCATGCTAACGTCACATATTCATAAATTAATCGAGAACAATTACTTATCATTGTCCATTTACAAGCAAAAAGTAATTAATCAAACCACTATTTGAAATTGATTCACATGAATGTCAATATTAGGTACGTTTACTATGAACAAATTTAATTATTTAATAACGTATTATCAATACAAGCGGTTACATTACAAATTATACAGAACTGAGCGCGGATTACACGATTGTATCCGTATTCATTATATTCAAATACATTCAGATAGGTACGGCTGTTATGAAAGCGACGAGCGGTTATATCACTAAATTGAAAACAATGTGACAACAATACATCTCTACCGGTAATAAAGCTATGTTCTGTATTAAATACGCTAAAATTTTCGTTAAGCTCTTAAATTTTACAAACTTACATAAATACCAATATGTAATAATACCTGTTTTGCTTGTGACGTAGTATAAATTCATTTAGAAAGCCTATGTACTTCCCTAGTCGTGAAAAAGTAACAAACGAACCGAGTTGCTTTCCCACTTATATTATTGTTTTCCGGCGTTGCCAGCTGTATAATTATAATCAAACTGTTTGCGTTTATTCCGTTTCAGCTTAGGCTTATACGGTAAACTCAAATAAAAACTGCTTAATCCTTTAAACATCACTATAGGCATCGGTGACCGAAAACAATAGATTTAATCACTTGCATCAATCCGAATTAATTCAATAACCAAAGTAATTAGTAACAATAGTAGTAAATGTAAAATTATAATTTAATCTTGTATTGCATTTTGGTCAAACAAAATAAATAAATATAACGTTTCATTACGAAGTTAATCAAAAATATCCAGTGTTGCCATGGCGTTAATGTCGCGTCACTTTTGTCAAAGGGATATTAACAAAATTGCTTTTTGAGAAAATGTGAGTTGTGGTTTCAATGCACCTTTGAAGCCTTTATTCAATGGAGTTACAGCCAATCCTTAAATTATGTGGTAAACCGCTTAACACAGGGTAAACCGCCTTACTTTTACACATTTATGAATTTCACGAAACGCGCCCTCATATATCCAACATACTACTAGCGACATAACGGGCAATTTTAGAACTGACATTAATAACAGGTTCTGAAAAACTAACAAAGTTTGCGTGGTAATTTCTACATTTGTAGGTAAGTGATTCCATGACCCGCACTGGGCCAGCGTGATGGACTTTGGCCTACCTACGTAACCTTCTCACACTAAGAAGAGCACGTGTCCAGCAGTGGGACTGTATTAAATACAGCGGTAATATTGTTTATTACAACATTCCAAAATCAATAGTTATCCCAAGACTTGCCATCCATCTTGCTTGGAGTATTATCTCCTTGTGCTAACGGAATATTCAACCGGCATAGGTTTGTGAAAACACGAGAACATAATACAGTTAATATTATTGAATTACTACAACTAAAACTAAGACATACGTACACGGATATCAAATTAATTCAAAATCCATGTACAAGTAGAAACTCGATCTAATACGAGCAGGAAAGTATTCAAATAAGGGCCCTACAGGACCAAAGTTTGTCGGAAGTTTCTTATTAAGTTTTTTTCGGCGTCTGCCTAATGCGGAGAAAACCCGTCAACTACTTTAGCTGTGCGTACATGGAGTTTTTTATATTGAAGAGAGGCGCAATGAAGTGAATAAAAAGTATTGAGTAGAAAAATGAACCACAGAGGAATGTACTGAAAGCAATATTTTTGGTAAAAACAAAAATCTCTGTTAGTGGAATTGTTGTAGCCACCCGATTCCAATGTTCCGCAAGTAGAGCATAGCTCGAGTTGTCATCTAAAGATCTGCCAGTCTTCATCAAAAATTGTATAGTCTCTACATAATACACTAAGCTAATAAAAATATCGTGTAGATCTTTTTAAAATACTTTTTCTTTTATGCAGCTCTGGAATACTGGATCGCCGTGATAATTAGAATAGATCGTTTGCACGCGCCGGCCAATACATTATGTAGCACTATCCATGTATATCACTATCCCAAGGGCTACTTTTTATGCCGGAAAAATGCACAGCTCCTGTGAGATAGTTCCGTTTTTCTAGAAATACGGAAGCGTATGAAATAGAAAAGCTAACATGTTACATTTTATTGTATACCACAAATAGAAGTACAAAGTCATCCATTAGGCAAGTTCACCTGTAAAGCTCAGATACTCTCCGATGGCTGGCGGCCCGCCAGCATCGAGACCGCACTCTTTATATCCGAAGACCCGCGCTAATCGTATTCAACGAATTATGCACAGACGGCCAACTTCATATGAATAAGTAAATATTTGTTTACAAAATACGGAATAATATCAGTATTGATTTTATGTAGTGTTAAGGTGGTAAACAAGTTGCCCAGAAGCTTTTTATTCACTAAATTTTGCCCGCGGCTTCACTTACGTTAATGTAGATTTTGTCAGTAAATTTCTATCCCTCAGGAACAGTAGGTACTTTTTTCTCGATGAAAGGTACTTTCTATCCTTACGGATATCATGATCGATTAAGTAGTTAAGGCGTGACAAACATAGAAACTCATACCCATAAAGTAAAAAAAAAACTCATTATTGGTAATCAAAGGTAAATGGGTGCTTAAAATTCGTAAAGCTTGACTACTTTAATTAGTGATCGTACATAATTCAACGTAAAGTAAAGGTGACTCTTAGGATATACTTAGTAAAATCGTAGTAAGGACTAAGCTAAGAACTCTAAACTTTGCCTTTTCTTAAGCCAGATAAATGATAAATCATAATCTATAATAATGTATATAATTTGTTTATTTGTATGTATTCTTAGTCTCTAAAACTACGCCACTGATTGTATAAATGCTTTAATTCATAGAAAACTAAATTATTGCCGAGCAACGTAGGGTATAATTTCATTAATATATTACGCAAGTTAAACTGCACAGGAAAGCTAGTACATGATATATAAAAAGGCAATTTATATGCAAAGATTAGTGCTAGCAATAAGAATAAGCCCCAGTGACATCTCCACCAAACTAGCCAGCGCTGAGGAACACGACAAGCTACGAACCTATAGAAATAGATTGGATCATAAATCAAACAAAAACATTCAACAAACGATCATACACAACAATACCCGGTGCGTATGCCTACCCTAGTTGAAGGTAAAGCTCCTATATGTACCTATATAGATCCAATCCATAACGTTTACCAACTCGGTACCTAACTGGCGCAGCCCCACATGTGGCTCATAAACGCGGTCTGTGGACACAACAACACGTATAATATGTGTAATGCATTAGTAGAATGCTCACGTATAACCCAGTATGCCACGTGTATGCGCTCAGCTATTAAATGCATTTAGTATTATACTGCATGCTTGGCATATAGCGCTTGTGTACTACAATACCTTAAATCGCGTTCATGCCTCGACGGAGACCTGAAGGTCACTGTACAAAGCAAAAGTGGACTAATATTAAAACTAGGGACCATTTAACGGTCCTATTATCCGAGGATATTGGATTCTATAGAAAGGTATGTTGTATAAAAGCACAGCAAAAGTGAACGCAATTGCTGTGCATGACGTCTCGGGTTCAATTACCGAGTCATGCAAAATGTCATTGCTGTTTTTAGAGTTCGAAAAACTCTCATACAACAGCTTTGTCCGTCCGTCCGTCTGTCTGTTATACAACTTTCAACTCAAGAACCGTAAGAGCTAGAGACTCGCGGTCAACGCCATTCGACTCAGCATAGTCGATATACCCGAAATGACTATGACCTTTGACCTCTGACCTCAAGGTCACGTGATACAATTTTTTCGCACTCTAAGATTTACGGCAATTCATTGCCGTTTCTTACTTGTTCTGTCCTAGAATTTACAGCAGCAACACGGAATATGGAATTGTGTCTGGTTAACGGGCTAACCTCCTATCACGTGAGTCCTAAAACCATAGCTAGTAAATTTTGTATGAAATAAATTTCTCCCTATCCCTTCTACATATACATACAAACTCTCACCCCTATACCCCAAAGGGGAAGGGTGAGGTGAAACACATCCACATTTCGCGAACTGTGGTCGCAGATCACACGAAATAAAGGGCGAGTCTATTGACACCTATCGGGCATTATTCCAGACTCCGTGCAGCTATTAAGACTTTTACGTAAGTACAGAACCCAAGTGTATTTGACATTTGCAGTATCCGCCAGCACATATCTAAAACAATTACAGTGAGCACTTCGGAACAAGTACTTCACCCGCATGTACGTAGATAAGATAAACCGCACATTATCGGCCAGTTATCCTGTACCGGGCCAATTACTACAAGAAAAACACTCCAGTATTCAATGTTTTACCTGTTACTACATTTCATTCGTTGTATTCTAGCCAAAGCGATAACGAAACGAGGTAATATGGACTGCACGAATGACTAAGTGGTTTTAGTAGTCGAATCGCATCGATGGCTGAAATCCCACACGAGACAAAAATTTGTGGCTTTTCCAAATATGGGTGTACTTTACATCCGTTATTGAATGTGTGGAAAGCGTCCTGCGAAACGGGAGTTAATCATAGCGCGGTAGTCGTGTATATAAAAAACTCTGATATAATAATAAAATGCAATATTGGCATGAAAACAAATGTTATAAACTTTTTAACATACATACGTTATATTTTTAGATGCCAAAGTATTGCATTTCATCAAGTGATCGTAACATTACCTCGTTTCTTCGTATGTATTTAGCTTGACTGTCGAGTAAACTAACGGGTATTCATAAAATATTAGTCTGCCACGAATAATCCCACCCACACTCAACGGGTTTTAATAAAAAGTTTTCATAAAGCGTCGATAACTGTAGCAATCTATCTGGGACAAAGATCACTGCTCCGCAATAGACGTGGTAGGGCTAATATGTTTCTTTAGGGCATTTATTGCATATCAATCAAATATATTTTTATGATAGATGCATTCCAAAAGCATTTTAAATGACGCGACGTGCCATGCATTTCATTTATAGAATTTTTATGTCTGGAAATTACATTTTGTAACAATAAAGCAATCAATCGGACTGTAACAGTCAACCTAAAATATATCTGCCCATAATAATATGTAATAAGTATGGGTACCTGTATTGTATATTTTGGCGTTATATACAATACAGGTATATAATACTATAAATACACATATAATCTTAGCAAAATAATAATCAAGCAGAGAACAGAAACACGCTCTAAATACAACAGAAGGAATTATACGTTGTTACGGACAATGTACCCGTGTAGTGTTTCGTAGAAGTGCTACGAACTCCGTAGAGCTTGCTACGAGATGAATCCTACAGTAACTGCCGGGCAAGTTGTATTTAATGTTAAAGTCTCTCTCACACAAACTCGTTAGGTAAAGACTCATAGCAATGCGATAACGTTTCTTGGTAAGCTTTCAAGCCAGCTGCGTTATATCTGCCAATGTACCATACACTAATAATGACTATGGTTTAATGATTGAATACCGCAGTAAACCATGTATTAATACTTAAATTGCATGTTTTCTAATGCAAATACTAAATACATATTTCCAGTTTCGCAAAATGCAATACATTCAAACTGTAATTCCGCTACAAGAAGTGTATCGGTGTAGGCATGCGTTCCAATGCAATACCTTTTATACAATAATCGCAATGTAGCATGTTTTATTAAAAAGCTAGCGGTAACGCTATATTGTAACAGCCAGATACAAAAATAAATGGTTAAGAATTTGTTTTTTTGCATTTCTGTTTTATTCCAGTTTATATTTCAGGCAGTATAACATATTCTGCTTAAGCCTTGGATAAATACAGACGTAATTTATTTATTAGGATTCGCCAACAGTTACTTCAAAATCACATGCACATGAGAGAAACATTTTGAGTCTAACCAATTGTATAACTAATTACAGGTGAATTCCGAATGCATTACATTTTAAATATTACATAAATAACTAAGATAAATATTAAAAGCGAAGAAATATCAATATAAAAGTTAAATTTTACTTGTCTCACAGTCACATAAATGAATTTGAATTATTTTAAATAATAAATACTAATTACATTAACAATCAAATTAAAAATGAAATTAATAATAACAATTAAAACTAATATCTAAAAGTAATCATATCTAACAGTTTATTATTATTATTTTTTATACAACAAAGGTGGCAAACAGGCATACGGCCCATCTGATGGTAAGTGGTCACCATAGCCTATGGACGCCTGCAACACCAGAGGCATTACTTGCGCGTTGCCGAGCCTTTAGGAAAAAAAAGGAAGTGGGAAGGAGAAGGAGCAGGAAGGGGGAGAGAGGGTGATTGGGCTTCCTTATTATGTCAATTGGTCAAGATACTAAAAAACTTTATTATTATATGAAAAATAAAATCACTCAAACACTACCATATCTATCAAGTCTTATAAAACTTGTATCTAGTAAAATCTCTGTCCATCCCTCGAGAGGATAAAGCGATATAGTACGAGTACAATAATAAGGTTCCACACAAGAGACTGACTTATATCGAATAACATCCGACCACTGTAATCTTATTATCGTTGCCATGACAACAGCTGGTATATAGGAGATCTGTTTGTCTGTGTGCTTAGGATCTTAGTAAGTGGACAAGGTCTTTATTTGTTACTAACTGTTTATTTCTAGTACTTGCACCAAGTTTAATAACTACATTCTGATGTTATACTTTTTCAGCTATGTGCTAAAAGCTATGTGCTATGATCCCCTGGATGATGCAGAACTGGTGTGTCTGAATGTGGCCGCTGTGCGTGAGGTCTCGAGTTCGGTTTCCGGGTCGGGCAAATATTTTTGGGGATTTCGGTCAATCAATTTTTTAGTGTCATGGATTACTGCTTGGCAAATAGCAATAGATTCGCCTCCTATGATATAGAACATTGAAACACATCTATAAAAATGTGTTTTAATACACTTCTGACTACCTTTTCAAAGATGTAGTCGTCATACTAAATATGCATGTATTAACAATGTATACTTACTATTTTATATATATTAATATTGTTAATATTAATTCCATAAGCTAGCTAAGCTTATCCTTGTGTTAGAACTGATATAACGATATGTTCTGATAGTTGTGCAATGGATAGGGTTCGTATCCAGGACTTGAGCCCTTAAAATAAATGAAACATGAAACTTAACTTAAAAAATATATTGTATCGCACTTACGTGTACTAGCATTTCTAAACAAACAATCGAGTCGAAACTATCTGTTCACAGGATTTATCTATTCACACGTAAGATCTTGCAACAGAATACTCACTGAAGAGTAAATAATACTAGGAGTAACAACTGAAGCCGAGTCGACTTCACGTCGTCTGCAAACATAATGTCAGGCACTGTATCCAGTACGTGAACCGAGCTACGTAGAATATTAAGATAACGTAAGCTATAGTTTTATATTCCAAAAGCTATAACGAAATACCGAGATCAGAAACTTTTGGGGAAGACATAAAGTATGTATGTTAATTTCAAGAATAATAACGTCAAATAAACTAAAGGTCTACCGCATCAGCACAAACTTTGCCACGGGGGTAAAGTTTGCGCTTGTTTGCGTGCGAAATATCGCATATATATCAGGGGCAAAATATTACTGGGCTTTTTATTAAATTCTTACTAGCAGCACGATGTCTAGAACTGTGCGCGGTAGACGGCAATACCCACGCCCTACATTACGTGGCACGTACATCACATAGTCAAGAAAATATGGGTGTTAAACACCTCTGCGTACACAGGCATAGGTTATATCTGTCTCTTTTTCTCCTATTTTAATTTAAATCAGAATGATATAGGCCAACTTATAGCTTTATAATATTAACGTTAATTTCAACCACAAAGCATACAATAGCTTATTACTAAAACTTATACCAATACTTAGTTGCACAACACAGGAACATGTTTATTCGAAACAGCATAGCTACCGTATTTGAATATACAGCGCCTGACCCATGTTTGATGTAATTTTGTTTTAAGCCTGCTCTCGAACGACTTTTATCGACGCGCACTTATTCTTGCAGATTCAACTATACTTGTTGCCCCGTTACTAAAGTTGACCTTGACCTTTAAATAAATTTAACTGTAATGCTAGCTTCTCTGCCAGTGGTAACAGTACTGAACTCTCATAGTGTGAAAACAATGCCGTGTGACATGACTGTGTTATGTTTAAAGAGCTGTGTTCCTCGCTACAAGTAAACTGCACTAGTAATAGCTTTACTCCAATAAATTCCACGTTATGGACAAGACAACAAGTGAAGAAAAAAGTGGGAGTGGAGTCATATCAAGATGTTAAAAGGAAAGCAGAATATAGACATAAATGTGGCGATTTCTCCACCGACAAGAACTCATAATTAAATAAAAAGAACTAGATAAACATATCTACAGACAATAGTTACTACGAAACTCAAAAGAAAAGACACTTCATTAGATTACTTTTATCAAATGTCAGTCACGTCAGTTTATGTCACAGAAGCTATAATTTGATGTCAATAATGACTAATGTCTGCCTAGGTTTCAGAATTAGAATCTATGGCAATTACTTCTTTTTATTTATGTAAATTAAGTTAATTTGGTATAAAACTCTGTGCCGCAGCGAACTTTAGAACCCGGAACAATTATTTATAAATCATACAATTATCCCGTGTGGGATTCAAACCCACAACAAGTGGCGCAGCAGCAGCAGCGAGGAGAATGCTTGTCCGCTGCTCAATCTGTGCAATCATTTCTCACTATCGTCCTATATTCCTTTTTCATAAAGTTTATCAGGGGACTAACCTCAATGCCATCTAGTCACTGTTGAAAATGTGTATGATAACACTTGCTATTTTGTACTAGCTGTTGCAAACAAGTAGATTGGAATCTATATATTAATACGCGAAGCAAAAACTTTATACCCCTTTTTACAAAATTGCGCGAACGGAGGAGTATGAAAGGCACAATTAAAGTTTATGTAGAGAAGGAGGGGCGAATCCTAATATTTTTATAAAATATGCATTAGAAATACATTAAATTAATGAAAAACCACTACACGCACACAACCATGCATTTGACACACGCAATCGAATCGCGTTCGCAGTATTTCGGCATTATTCGACTGATGTACAATTCTTCGTAACTAAGGTTACCCTTAAGTATCTATTGCAATTTCGTGGTATTGGTCATTAAATTTTAAAAGTTTATCTATACGAATAAGCTACTTATTGTAAAACTGAGTACCATATTTGGTTGGTGCTTAGTTACAGTAACTGTTTATGGTTTATAACAACCACTTCTATTCATAGTTATAATAATTTGTGAGATACAGCTAGCTCAATATATTACATAGTATTGCAAAAACAAAATTGTGGAGCACTAATCTGAATTGTCTTACAATACCACAATACTTTTTATGATCCTGTATTTAAATCAATTATGGTCGAATTTCGATCACTAGGCGACCGCTAGTCATTATAAAAGGGATAAATAAAAATAATTCAATTTGACAAGCTTTTATTAGATTTAGTCAAAACGATTTAGTATTCTCACGATAAGGAAGTCCTTGGAAGCTTGTTTGCTGTTTCACTTCTCTCCTAGCTAAGTTCCTGAGGAACTTTATCGATTTAGCCAGCACATGTCTCCCAGGGACACGCTCTCTTGGCACTTCAACCCACACAGGTTCAATAAATCCTTTCATAAATCGCATTTCATTCTCATTCATATATTCAACGTGTCGGGGCCAGAGCATACTGTCTCTACATTTTTGACACTATTTTTCTACCTAATATAGCCAGTTCAAAGTTTTTAAGGTGTGATTATATAGAGACGAGAATTAATGAAAGACTTATGCTAAAATTGTGCCAATCGTATGCCATGATGTATGTATTCTCTAAATCTTAGTACTTTAAAACCCGTGTAAATCAAATGTTTCTTCAGTATTTAATAAATACGTACGTTTACTTCACTACCCAAACACAGCCTTACAAAAATATTGTTTAGCATTAAATCTACCGAACAGACAAACGGTGTAACTCGAGTTCTACCTGTAATATTATTTTACATTCCACAGAAATTATATAAGAACAAGAACTGTGTGCTTCTCAAATATAAAGTAAATTACAAAGAGCTACGTAACAGGAACGTTTCTTTAAATTAAAATAGTTCGGTGAGTATATCTGGCATTTATTACTTCAGCTGCGTGTTCAAGTTACTGCTATTTTAGTATGAATTGCTGTTTTAATTTTGTTTTGTGGCTTCGTGTACCAGGAATTACAATGAAAAGTATATATGTAACACATGTAATACAAAGTTTAAGCAGTGATAAACATTTGAATTATACATGCTCACTTGTAAAATGAACCGAATAACGCTTTATGTTCGATTCGATATTCCAACTAAAGACTTTAAAAACATTAATAACGTACATGAGTAGAAACTTAACAAGAAGGACTATGACGAAAACAACTGTTTCGTACATTTATGATTATTTTGATAGAATCTTAAATACCAATTACATTACCTATTTATTTTAAATAAATAAAACAGAATCTACAGCGCAATAATAAAACAGTATTTATCAAAGATCAAGTGAAACAGGAATGTTGCATAACAGATAGGACAGTATAATACACAAATTATTTGTAGTCGCAAGTTTTGTTTGATGTATTATTTATGCGAGGGGCACTAAAGCCTCGGTAACTTGTAGAACAAACTCTGTCGAAATACGTTAGCAACACAACGTGCCTCGTGCCTTACACGGTACTAAGTTATCAGGAGGGCGTTTTTATTCAAAAGGTTGCATGTTCAAGAACGTCCTTCTATCATCTTACTGTTAGATATAGGTTCCAGGCATTTTTGTCAAAGATATCCTCCGCACTACGAATGATTCCTATATCGCGGGGGACTTTACAAATACTCAAACATCGAACACAAAGAACACCTAGACACGGAACGACTATTTGTGAATGTCGCAATTTTTTCGTTGTCGCCTCTTGTGGTATTCTAGCCTTCGACGTAGTGGCAGTGATAGTGACGTGGCGACCAAGTAAGCCACTGGGCCAACCGTACAATAAAAAATGAGAGAAATGAGGAGCATGAAACTATTGGACTGCAATAGGTATCAAATATAACCCAAAAATGACAATTCCAGCATTAGCCCGTAATGAAATTATGTAAAGACATAGTTAGTGACAAACAAACTATCCTCTTAGTACAATTTATTGTATTTTTACGCTAGATAGTCCTTATATTTATAATTATCTATATAGGTATATATAAAACTCAACCGTTACTGAGTGACTGACAGACAACGCACAGCCGAAACTATTGGGCGCTAGAAGCTGAAATTTGACATGTATGTTCTTGGGTACTGTAGGGGTGCACTAAGAAGAGATTTCCCGAAATTCCCACGGGATTGGGCAGAAATGGATAAATAAAAAAACGTGTGCGGGCGAAGCTGCGGGCATACTCTAGTATATTTTATATTTCAAGCAGGTTAAATTTAAATCAAATTTTAACTGTATACAGTACTAACCTAATATGTAACTGCACTTATCTACATTTTTTATAGCAGAAACCCGTCTGTACACTCCGACAACCGAACTAAAACGAGAAAAACATCTCTGAAGTTGTTTCGAAGGAAACTCGTTATCTTTATTAGGGGTTATATTCAGCCCAAAAAGGGGTAAGCCGTTAGGTATACAGGTTCACGAACTGTTTAAGACCCATTTGAAGGTGAAATAGTTTTTGTTAGCAGTAAGTCTAGATAGACTTGTAGGTAGATTGACTGGTTTAAAATAATAAAATTTTATGTGTTTGTTCTATATTCATTTGTTTTTACAACAACACAACCCCCGTAATATCTTACGAGGGTTGTAGTTAGAACAAACTAAAAATTCGATATGTAAATAGGCTCCAGTATTAAATGTCTGTTTGTGAAGTGATAAAAAAAATTAATAAGCTTTTCAGTCATGCAAAATATTTGCCTTTTATCGAACGATTATTGTCTCTATAGCTTAATATTTTAAATTTTAAACAAGGTTGATTATTAAAACATATAACAATATTAACACGCCAATGAGAGCATGCCGTTATTACCATGTATTGCATGTAAACACTAATACTAAAGAATGAAAGATCCTAAAAGCACAATCCACATTTCAGAATCGGTATGAACTAAAATATGTAAATGTAAAAACCCGGCTGATCCTAACGAGTACAGGTAATATCAAACTACGCAGCGGAACCACGACCTTGTGCCCATAAATAAACATTCTAACCGAGCTATTGTTACATTCATAGCTTAAGTAATCACTACGGATAATGAAAACATACATTGCCGGTTGAGATACGTCGTATAAAAGCTTTATAAAAGAGGGTAGACGAACAAAACGTCCGCTTTGTTTAGGCTAGTGTGGCGTTCATTCGTTTGTTATGGAATTGGCAATAACGGCAAATGTAGGCAGAATAGTAATGGGTAATAATAACAATGTAATGTCTATCGCGTAACTACTCTATATTGATCATACTTTTTTTGTTGTATTTAAGATGCTATGTTGACAGTTCAGAAAGGGTTTCGAAATTACTTTATTCGGTTTGAAAAATGAACAGCAAATGAGTTTATGATTGCATTCGAACTCTGGTACAAACCGAACCTCTATTTGCTGTCATAAAATTGTATATCTAACAAAAATAGAGCATTTGATAAAAGTTAAAATATCACACAACTCACAAATAATTCATGATATAATGATGTACGCTAACGTAGAACACAAACATGGCTTTGAAAATGGATGAATGGAATTAGATAGAACTGACTTCATGATTTAAATTTAAATCGACTAAATAATCTATAAAATATTAATACACTAGGCATTGTAAAGAGACGCTGCGTATGTTGAAGAGAAATTATTGTATTAACAAGTGATAGAATCCTTCGGGATATGTAGGAATTTATAAATTTCTTACTTTGACGTTGCACGCGGCTATTCTCTAAAATAGTCTACTATTGACTACAGCCAATGCAACCTGGCCATTAAAGCTTTCCAAATAAGAACAAAAATACCTGTCATAATCTGACGTGTAAGACTAAAGTCACATTTAATGTATAACGTGTGCCTACAGAATATTCGACGGGTAGTTACCAGAACGCGCCACACTGTTTCTACTAAAAACAGCCACTATAGGCCTTCACATTAAATAGTATATAAAAACAGCATTTCGCCTGTAAGTGAGGAAGGCATCCTTGCGGATTCGGGACGCCGCCGGCGACCCGGGCGGCGCAGGCGCGCCTATGCACGCCTGATGCCTCCATAGTAAAGGCCGCGGGCGGCATAACGGGGATCTCCCGTCCGTTAGTCATTGAGTCGGAGTGACACCCTCTGTGGTGCCGGGGCGTCACCCAGGAGTCGTCATCCGCAGGTCCGCAGTCGGTAGTACCTACCGGGGACATTCCATCTTATCCCGGGTGAGCCCGACATAACCTCTCCACTCCCCTTGCCGCGGAGAAAGACGTATGCGTCAATGCATAGACCATGAGCGTTAGCGTTAGCGCAATTTAACCACGTGACATGCGAAGCAGTCATAGTATTACATTATAATTATAACTTAAGTAGAAAAATCCGCCATTGACAATTATTTGTCCGTCATATAAGTAAGCTCAGCAGGGTAAGTTACACCCCCAACGGGAAATAATAACACTATTACTATGTTAAATGTTTACACGTAGCAGGATTGCCCGATATATTCGATAACATATACATACTTGCTCTTTTACGCCATCTTTTTATCCAGTTCCTTACCCTCGATGATAGCTTGCTATACCCATGATAGCTTGCTATAGCCACGGGCATCACCGTGGTATAGCAAGCTATCATGGGCTACGACAACGTACCATCATTCGAGCTATATGGCTGTTTGCCGCTTTTGTAGAATAAATATCACTACCATGAACTACCTGCACATTAACAATATTATGAACTACATAAACCTACACATATACGAGCTATAAATACTACTACTATCTTGCGTATAAATACCATTGTAATACTCTTTCTTATAACTTTATATGTATAAACTAGACAGCTACTTGTCTGATGGCCAATGAATAACATCCATCTATTCTGAAATCGACAGACCGATACGATATCTTGAATAACATTAACTATAAATTTCACTGTCGTATTTAGAGCCTTTAAATTTATCGCGACGTGACAAATGTGACTGCATTTAAAGTTACTGTAAGGTCATCATTCTAATAAAATGTATGTATGATGGATAAGAAAAACTTATTATACTTTCTGTACCTACACAAGAATAAACTGCAATGAATTGCGTTTCAGCAAATCCTAACTTAATAATATTATAAATGCGAAAATAAGTTTGTTTGTTACGTTAACTTCTCAACCGATCAACATTAAATTTTGCATACACGTTGTCAGGGGTACAGAATAGGACATAGGGTACCTTTTATCCAGAAAAAAGAACTGTTGCAAACCTAACCTAACCTACATTTACGCGAGCGAAGCCGCTGGTGAAAACTAGTATTTTAATAAATACGTGAAAACAGAGAAACCTTTGCAGCCGTTTTTTATGTAGAGAAAGAAGTTCTCAAGAAAATTTATAAAAAAAGCAATTAACTTTTTGTAAATTTAATGAATTACGGTTAAATTTTGACCACCCCCGATCGAATCGAATTTCGATGCCAATAAATATTCGATTTAATAGATAATGGCATTACAAAAAATGTCCTTTGTTCGTTCTTTAAGAACACTATGGAATGTCAATAACACAACTTTACAGTGCAATACTTAGCGCTTACTGGACACTGTAGAGAAATCATATACTATGTATGCCAGTAACATTTCGCACTTCTTACAGTATTTATAGTGATATTATTTGTGTGCTGTGCTGCTATTAAGCTGAAGAGATTGTTTATGTTTATGCGCAAAACTCTGGAACGACCACCATAATTTAGAAAATATTGTTGCTTTAGGTAGCCCACTTATTGTGACACGTTGTAGGATATATAACCTAGAAAAGCATTAATCATAAACATAGGACAAAACTGCAGGGTTAATAAGAAAATAAAAAAGCATTTCTATTTTACTGGCAGAAAACGCATAATACTTTTCCCAATGCGGGTAGCATACTTAGGGTTTCACACACAGCAAGTCCAATCGAGTAAATAGTACCTAACGTATAAGCTAAAGTATTCCTATAAAAAGAACAAAAAAGTACAATATTTACAACGCATATATCGTAAAGCAACAAAGCGCAAACAGATTCAAACTACCCGTCTCCCGGTTATCCGGACGGGACAAACTCGCCGAGGCCGGATAAAACAAACGCGGCTGTTATCACATGTATTGTTTAGAACCGATACGTTCCAACAGACAGATTTATTGAGTAAACAAGTTATTGTTAGGCAATGGAGTTATTTAAAGAACGGATCGATTTTCGACCGGGTATATTTTTGTCATAATATTTGTCGCATGCAGTGTATGCATGAATGCGTAGTAGACTAATACCCGGTTTCTAAAAAGCTAATCAACAACGTGTCAAAACATAACATCAAGTGATTAGATTGGGCGTTGCTAATTCAGTCACTAACAAATTATTATTCTGCATTTTACCCCCGGTTTCTCATTGAGATGTTGAGAACGACTTAAACTGTAATTAAGAATTACTTCAATATATATTTTTTTCTATTTCAATGTTTCTTAAACTGTAATAAAAATTGAGTAAGTATTCGACCATCATATACTTGAGTAAATGCTCAGTTGGTAGCGGTTGCATGAAGTTCGATTCTGCAAAAAATATTTCAGAATAATTAGTATAGATATGGTTCTATTCTCAATTTAGAAACCGGGGTTAGAAACCAAGTGCAAGTCATCATCAAGTCTAGGCCCATATTTATTTTACAGATAGCAAGTAGGTATATGACCCATCTGTTGGTAAGCATTGACCATTGTCTACGTACGCCAGCATAATGCGGCCGTTCGCGCGGCTTTAAAAAACGAGTCACTTTGCTGTCTGCCTAAGGCGCAAACATCTCTTTCCTGACTCCACTCACAACAAGGAGTCTCCTCAAAGAGTCAAACGCCCTAAACAGGAACACAACACAGCATTGCGATCTGGATCTTGGAAGTATTCGTTCTTTAAGGGATAGAGAGACTACGAAGTTCCATTAGTTAGGACCTTGACAGGTCTCTTCTTTTAATGAGCTTTCCTTTGTATGTTAATTGTCAAAATTGTAGGTACAAATATCCAATAAGACATAATTATATTGCTGTTAATGAACTTAACATAAAGTGTCGTTGAATTATATTTCCTCCTGTGTTTGCATAAAAGGAACTACTAGTTTCAAAACGAAATTACAATAGAGAAGACTATTGTACAGCCAGCTTTTGATCTACACTTTTATAGTGTTCGTAGAATACCACCTTTGTAACCATGGCAACTGACATCCAATTGAAATGTCCGGTAAAAGGCAAATTTAAATAGTTTAAATAGTTCGATAAATAATTAGTAGCAGTATTTAAAATGGACCGCATTAAAAACCTTTTAGTATAAAATGATAACAATTTATGCCACTCTGTAGAAAAGTCTTAATCAGTTCAATAATTTCTGACGTCATAGGTCACGTATCTAAGCCTGTATGCTATGTAAGTCTCGTCAATAATCCTTGTAATGTCTTGGTCAAGCTTTAAGTGCTGTTTATACAGACGCCCCTAAGTGCTTTGGAAATCACGTTAAGCTATCGGTCCTGCTTGTCATGCGAACGTTTATTTACCCTCGTAGTTTAGATTCTCGAAACGCCTACACGTTTCGAGGGTTCGGTCTACACGAACAGTTGTAGGTTTCCTGTTAACTAGTTACAGAGAAAACTTGTTTCTAATGGCAGGCTGCTTTAGGAAAAGTACGGATGGTTTACCATATCATCAGGTGATATATAAGTGCTCGGATGGCGTAGTGGTTTAAGTAGTCGCCACTGCCTCTACGAGTATCGTCGGTTTGAATTTCACATAGGACAAATAATTGTGTAGTCCATAAATGGTAGTGCAGAGTTTGAGTGTTATTTATGTCTGTTGTTGGAATATTTGTAAGTCCCTCGCGACACAGTACTTACTCCTGATGTGGGAGTTCTCCTTTTTTAGAAAAGAGAAGATAGATATATCGTAGCTGCTTTTACTGCCAATTCTAGTCTCATCGCAACAATGAATGCTTAAAAGTATTCAAAACTCCTATAAAAGTATTTATAATAAATAATTATTAATATAATCAGGTTCATACTAAATAAGGCTATGTTTTGATATAAACATTACGGTATACGATCTCCTTACACCCGCGTGGAACCACAACAAAGCCGCCCCTCCAACTTTACGTCAACAAAACATAAAGTAAACTAACTATTCGCGCACTCACCTAACTGTACATTTATCTATTGTATTTATTACCATAGGCACCATGTTTATATTCATTTTTGGCACGGCAAGTAACCTATACAAATATTATAAGGGTGAAGAGTTTTAATTTCCATTTAATATTAACCATTTGTTAGCGATATGGGTTTACGATAACGTTTTCCTATTTATGCACGTATGTTTGTACGTGCTTATTTATGAAACTGCCAGTCAGACTTGTAATGTTTTTGAGGTAGACAATCTGTTTATTAAGAAGAGTATATTATATAAACTTTAGTATCCCACCAAAAATATTTTCATGTAAAATGTTGCCAAGACGAGACCATATTATGTCTCGCACTGTCCAAAAACCTATCAGATCTGATCTCACGTAGAGCCAAGCTTCTAACTCTACACGCCCTAACTTTAGAAGGCTTAACTTCACAAACTCTACACTTTAATCAAAATATGTGGCTTGGCCGTTCAGAAATATATCAGAAATACTATTTTCTATCTCAGGGGTTAATCCCTCACGCAAACCACCGGAGCAGTCAAAGTCAAGTTAACATGAACTAGTATTACACAACATGATATCCTTCATGACCCAGTTTTAAAATACAATTTCTACTAGAGTTACTTTCTCCTAAGCTAATCTAATTTTCCTTATTACGTTAGGATCGAGCTGACTAGCTCGGATAAACTAATTTGTCCCGATATGAAAATGTAATAATGAATCCCCAAAGTCTACGTTCGCGGATACATCGAGGTACTAGATGAGGTTAAAGCCTATTTCGTAAAGCTTTCTAGCTTTATTATTTCCGAGCGTATTTGGGTCGGCTTCTAGTGTAACCCGGCGACAACTCAGATATCAGGTTTTAGAAAAGGGATGGTTAGATGTGTTTGCCAAATGTTTTTAGGATTTCCTGTTACCGCATTAACGGCTGCTGTTAACGAAGTCTTGGTTTCAATTCCTGGGTCGGCCAAAGTGTTGCTTGCTTTTTTCTGTCAAAATATGCCCAGTGGAGGCCTGGAGTCTGGCACAATATCTGGTAAACGGGAATAGACTTACCCCTATTATATGGGACTTACAACCATACCTGCCGAAACGAAGGTGTGTAATAAACCGCTTCCTGCGCCTTCGGGGAAACAGGCGTGAAACTATGTATGTATATATGTATGTCTATTAGTCTCTCATCCCTGCTTTCGCCTTAATGGGATCGCATAGGTATAGCAGACTGACTTTTACAACTTTCGAATGGCGATCCATCCAAAGACTTAGCCTTGGCAATGTTTGTCCTATCGAACAGATTAGTCAACCAATCCTTAAAAAATATAATATCAGACTATTTACTGACAGAACATTACACACCATTAACTAATCAACTTTTAATGCCGATAAAGCAATCAAATTAAAGGTAAGTGACAATAATCTGTACTATGCCTCAACCTTAGTTTCTCCGTGACCATGGCTACTGAAAAGCAACCAAAACGTAGAACAAAGTGGAAATCTATATAGTTTTAATAATTTAAATAGTTCAAATTATAGTAAAGTTCAATAGTAGTAGTTCTTAAAATATGTTATTACGAGATCGTGCCCGCAGCGTCGCTCGCTTTAATGTAAGTTAGGTTTGTAACATTTATTTTTCTGGATGAAAGGTACATTTCTTGCAACTCACGAAAGCGAGTGGACTTTACTTGTAGTTGAACGTGTACATGCACAGTGCGGTAGTGTGCGTGTTTGACAGAGCGGTCAGTTGCGAGCGACACTTACACACACACATGTGCGTTTACCACAAATAAAGCCAGCTCGCCTTCATGAGTTGCAAGAACTATATTCTTTGTCCTATTCTGTACCCCCGACAACGTGTATGGAAATTTTCATGTCGATCGGTTGAGTAGTTAAGGCGTGAAAGCGTAACAAACTCACATTCGCATTTATACCAAATATTAGTAAGGACAGTGTTCTTAAAATAAACAACGCGATTAAATCCGTATGAAGTAGTTTAATTTCAATGCATAACATTCACGTAAACGTAATACAATATTATTTCTACCAGTTAAACAAACATACACCTATACGTTTTATAGCTTGGTACAAAACCCGATACAAATACCTCGGCTCCGTGGGATTCAAACTCTGCTGCCGAAACAGGTGGCAATAATTCTGTAATTCGGCCATATTGCGTTAACGCCGACGGTGTACTGGATACTATTTACCGTTTATTACCGCAGCACAATAAATATGGAGATCAAAAGACGAGCCAAACAGACCGACAAATTTAGTAGACATGAACTAGGCTGACCATTTTTGGTAATACACACGCCAGTAAATCTCCAAATGGGTAGACAGAGGTGTAGTACGTAGACTTATGTCTCCAACTATGTTTTAGTCTTATCCGATCAGATTCTGTACTGCCACAAAGACTTTACTAACAGAAACATTCAAAAGCACTATGTGACACCGATTGATCCTAAGATTTTATGAACTGCTACATATCAGAATGACCACAGTTTTTGGTAATACACACGCTTGTATATGTCCAAATGAGTAGAGCAGGGGTGTATAGCGCCTCTATGTCCCTAACTGTCTTCTAGTTTCCAAATCCGATCGGATTCCGTGATGCCAAAGAGACTTTACTAACAGAAACTTTCAAAAGCACTTTGTTAGACCGATTGATCCTTAGAGTTTATGAACTGCTACATATATAAGCGCAAACTTATGTCATGTGACCAACCAGGCAGCTTCTGTCAATCATCAGCTCAAATACTCTTTAAGAATTGCTACTGTACGGTTGGCGTAATAGTTTAAGTGGTTGCCTCGCCACTTTCACTTTGCCAAGTTATGAGTTCAATCTCCACACTTGACAAAAATGTGAGTGATCCACAAATAGTTGTGCCTAGTATGGGCGTCGTCCTGGGTATCCTTTGTTTAACAGTACGTAAAGCCGATAGCGTTAAAAAAAAAATATCTTTATTTTTTTACAGATTACTGACGTCATTTCGTTTTTGTCTGTTTTGTCCTTAACTTAGTAATGTCATTTCTGTTACCCTCTGTCAATGTCCTTAAACAATGCTATACTCTGTATCCCACCTGGCGCTAAGGAAGCCCTTACGTCGTCAAAATGCACCTACCCAATATCAATTCCATGTCTATTGAGCTTGGAGGTCTGTGCGCTTAAACGACCAAAAGGTATTTTGATGAGGAGGGCCGTAAACGGTGATTAGGGCCGGGCGGCCCTCCCGACTTCCGTTCAGACGATATTGTGCAAAAAACACCTAGCATCCGGTTTTATGATGGGAAAATTAAATGGTTGCCAAATTAAATTTATCTTGAGTGAATGAGACGGTACGTCATAAACAAGCTTGTTTTGCCATTCGGTTCTGTTTATAAAACGACGAGTATTAATAAAGGTGTTTTATAGATTTAAACTTCTTTGTGTGGTCGTGTTCTACTTCTATTATTATGAATGCTCAGCAATGGAAACGAATCGTGAAAACAATTGACGTGAAGGATATTTTTGTGTTATAACAACGACATATTATTATGACGATTCCAAACGGTTAACGTTTTTATTTCTATGACTTTTAAAACATGAACCCTTACGCCTGATAACCCTCTTTCGGCCCAGCTATATATTTATACATACACACATACATAGATTCACGCCGGGTTCCCAGAGGGGTAGGCAGAAACTACGGATTTCCATTTGCTACGATCCTGACACATTTATCTGGCTATATATAGAATTATTGTATGTTTATATTGCTATATAAACTAGTATTTATAATGGTAATAAACAAAACGTATCTGTGTGTGGTAAATCTCAGGGGAGGCCTATGCCCAACCATTCAAGGCAGCGAGTTGGCAAACCGTGGTAGGTTTAGTCGATCGTACCCGCGACATTCTATCTTATCCCGGATGAGCCGGACATAATCTCTCCGCTCCCCTTTCCAAGGAGTACTAAGCATCAATGCATTCCTCCAGGTCAAAAAAAGCCTATGCACAGCAGTGAACGTCTTTCGGCTGAAATGATGATGAAATAAACAGGAAAATATATGGTTATATACATATAAGCATTTTTATAATAAACCATGTCAAGATAACGTTTCAATCGTTTGAATACGAACGCGATTAGTGAAGCAAAATATCACTTTGAACAAACAATAGTATGTAACAAACAGCGAACCGCGAAAACAAAGAAGCGAATATATAAAGAGCATGAAAACGGGCTAACTTAGTTATGAATGACTATACTGCTTAAAAAATGTTATGTATTCTATCACATACAAATAAATATATGTATATGACGTTACTTTGTTCTGCTGAAGATTATAAGAGCTGCATCTATATACAACTCTATACACAGCTATTTAGATTGGTGATCTAGAGATAGAGATAGATGTTCGATTTCAGAGCTTACTTATGTCCGTAGAGACAAAAAGATGTCAGGTAATCTATACCATTGTTCTTTAACAAGATATATTTGCATAGATGCTACATCCTAATTTTAATCTTGATTAATATTATAAATGCGACAGTGAGTTTGTTTGTTACGCTTTTACACCTCAACTACTTGACAGATCATCATGAAATTTCGTATACACTCAGGAAAGCAGAACAAGACACATGGTAACTTTTATCCAAAAAAAGTACTGTTACTATATATATATTTACGCGAGCAAAGTCGCGGTCAAAATATATTCGCCATATCCATTCGCCATAATATCATACGCGTACTGTCCACGCACGAAAATAAAAAAATAAAATCGATTACTACAACAAGGAGACAAACGTATTCACTCGTTAACACGACAGTAAAACGAATAATATATACGTTTCAACGTAAATACGCAACTGAAATCCACACGCCGAAATAGGTCAGTGTGGCGAACACTTTTTTACATTGTATCACTAGATATTATGAAACAAAGTCCACGCCGCGTCTGTATGTCTGTTCGCGATAAACTCAAAAACTACTGAACGGATTTTCATGAAACGGTTTATTATAATTTATTATTATTATTATCCGAATAATTAGATAAGGCTTTGTACTAGCCGTGCGAAGCCGGGGCGAGACGCTAGTATGTTCTTTGTGTTCGTTGTTTGAATGTTTGTAAAGACCCCGCGACACAGGAATTATTCCTAGTGTGGAAGTTGTCTTTATAAAAGAAAATAAGAAAAACAGCTTTGTAAAATAAATCGAAAATTATATTTGAGCTTTTATTAATAATATAAATTATATAACACAACATAAATTCGAATTAATCGTTTTATTTATAATGTGCATAACAGGCAAACAATTCTAAGTACGATTTATTTTTAATACCGTGTATAAAAATACGTAGGTACTATACAAACTTAGATTTTCTCTTGTTTGGTTCATAATTATGTATTCAATTACAATAATAATACAAACGTCAATGATAATAATAACATTCATGGATATTAATAACCGCCAATGACCATCATCGTTTTAGCCCTCGCCATAAGTGTCACAGTACCCAAAGAGAAAAAAGGTCCCCCACAAGATGGACCGACGACCTGGTAAGGGTCGCGGAAAACGGTTGGATGCCGGTGGCCCAAGACCTTTTTGTGGAAAAGCTTTGGGGAGGCCTATGTCCAGCAGTGGACGTCTTTCAACTGAGATGACAATGGTAACAGTAGAAACACTTTTAACACTACTATTCAATTATGCATCAAATCTAATCAGCCGACAACATGGAGCTAACAATATGACCTTCGTAGCGAGAGCATGCATCAAATTAAGCCAGTGAGGTTTGAAACGTGTTAATCTTCATTTTAAATGCAAGCTATGCAGCAAGTCGGCTGCAGTAAAAGCTATATTGTAATCCTAACTTAATATTATAAAAGCGAAAATGAGTTTGTTTGTTTGTCACCTTTTCACGCCTAAACCACTGAACCGATCATCCTGAAATGTTGCATATACGTTGTCAGGTGTACAGAAACGGACATAGGCTACCTTTCATCACGAAAAATTTACTGTTCCCGAGGAAAACAATAATAACGTTCTTATGATAATAGATGTCGCCACGTATCTTTCGAATCATAATTGAATTATATTATTACAAGCAGAGTACGACCCGAATTGATTGTCAAATTGTAAATTAACGCGAGGGAAGCTGGGGGCAAAAGCTAGTAGATTATAATACGATAAAATACTAATTTACCTTGAGCTGTACGATCTAAAACGAAGACTGAATATTAAGACTAAAACATTAACTCAAACCACAGATATTTATAGCTTTGCAGCAATCGAATTCAATAAATAATATTTGCCCGCGTTTTCGCTTAGGAACAGTACCTACTTTTATTGGATAAAAGATACACTATGCCCTTTTCCGTAATCCTGAAAATGTGTATGCGAAATTTCATGATGATCGTTCAAGTAGTTACGGCGTGAAAGCGTTGCAAACAAACAAAAAACACCAACTCACATCCGCATTTATAATATTAGTTAGTATGACGAATCATCCAGAAGTTTATTAATGCTTTTATATAAAGACCTCGCATATTTATGTCTGCCATAAATGCGATACTTTCAAAGCAACACCCCATAAGATCTCTCCCGGAACAGAACACAACAAACTCTTCCCAAAAAAACTCAATAAACAGATTCGAACCCATTACACTTTTATTATAGGCGTACACAAATACCGCGCGGCTACATAAACAGTTGATATCACGTCTTTTATGACTATTTTCCGATCGTAGCATAAAGATATGGTGAAGTAATAAAATTCGTTCATGGATACTAACATGTAGGCTTTTTTAGAAATATATTCCATTTTTATCTATCAACCAGCACTTGGTCCGTGCCTCGGAGAGCACGTTAAGCCGTCGGTCCCGGCTGCCATGAACATCTATGGCAGTCGTTATTGGGAAGTCAGTGCCCTCTAATATCCTGACACTGGTCTAGCCTTAGGGTATCGTTAGCCTTCGGGTTGCGGAGGTCAAGTGGCAGCCGCTCCGTGTAAAAACTGATATCCAGTCAAATCTGGTTAGACTAGAAAGCCGACCCTAAGTGACTTGAGAATAATAAAGGCTAGGAAGAAGAAGAACCAGCACTCGGTGGGAGCGTAGTGAACAGACGTTAAGGTAGCCCTGAGGATTTAAGCTGTGTGGTAATATTAGAGACATTAATGAGTGTATTTTCGATGATGAGGTTATAATCCGGTAAAGCAATTCTCATGTTCATCACACTAACTAATAGTATATAATATGTACATACATATATAGAGCATGTCACACAAAGGTGTGGACACATTTAAGTGTCACATAATAATAGCTCCTGAACAATGTAAAACCGCGACAATTAAATCCGTACACAATATTTACGCTGAGATATAGCATTTTCTGTTTTATCGACCAATTAATATCATAAATTCAGACCATGCGCAATTTTGATAGCGATATAAAGCTTTAGTCGACATATTTAAATAATAAATTATTCAAATATTTAAATTTGTCATAAAACTTGTTTTTATTCTTATCTATATTAGTTATTTGTCAGTCGAGCACATTCATCTTTATCAGGTCTTTAACTATTTCATCTTTCCAGCGGTACCTTGGACGATCTACCGGACGCTCGGTCAAAATAACAAAAATATAATAGGATATAATAGGATAAAATAACAAAATAGGAAGGAATGGCGCTCTTTGTCGGAGGCCAAGATACACTTTGGGTTGCTGAGTCAGCAAAGTAAGTAAGTTATTTATCAGATGAAGACGGTTCTAAAATATGACCAAACGTTTCTGTTACATGCTATAGCGTGCAACAGAAACGTTATTGTATATATATATATATATATATAAGATTGGTGGAAGATGGACGTTATATATATATAACGTCCATCTTCCACAAATCTTCCAAAGCCGTAATTCAGACCGAAGATGCGCGGCTCTTGCAGAAGCTTATATAATTACAAAAAGTTAGTCATAAAAGGGGTTTCTACTGACCTCAAGGGGTGTTGATATCGCTATCGTAAGCCATGTCACGTCAAAAGGCTGAATAAATCCATTTCGCATACAAATAGTTAAATTAGCTGGTTGCTTATTTATGAACTCGAACTTTGACGAGTTTTGAAAAGTACTAGAACTATATAACTTTATATTCATAATCTAAAAACTACCTCATTTATCAACATCGTCAAGTATAAGTTAGCGCTTCTTTTGCCTGCGTGTGGTTTCAGTTTCGATTCCCAGGGCGGGCAGTAGAGGAGCTTTATTTTTTTCCTGTTCAAAAATTTACAGTAGTAGCCCGGAGTCTGGAAACATGCTTGGTAGGCAGTAATAGACTCGTCTTCTATTACGTAAGACTTCAAAAAATAGGTGACGACATATGGTTGTATTCTACCAACCTTTTCAGGGATGAATAGGCGTCTCTCTGTGTATGTAAGAATAATCTAAGTTTGTCGTCTGTAGAAGATTACTAGGTACTTATCAGCACATCCAATTAGGAATAGAACTGAGATATAAGTTTCCACAAATCTCCAAAACAAGATTAAGATATTTTGTAGTTCTGGAATCAAGACATTTACAAATAGACATTGAAGTTGGACCACTTCACGCGCTATTAAGTTACGTGACCGAACAAATGATAACATGGTTATTTACCGCCTGGGTCTACGCCTATTATGTACCCCTGTCTCTTTAATGTGACATAGTACTATATTTCAACTGACTTTATTTCATTTCTTGTTTAGCATCATTACTAGCACTAATTTGATCACGTTTTAGGGATAGTTTCCCGGTTGTATATTTATCTTAAAGGACTATTCCTAAAGTTTGGGTGGACCATATTATCTAGCAGATGCTCAAATTTGTAATAGTAATCAAAATGAAAAGATATTGTAGAGATTAGATTAGGCCACCCACATATTTTATATTTATATTTCAGCTATTACCGTTGGGTGCATGCTAAAGAATATTATGCAGCCCATAATAAACTTGCCATCAACCCTGATAATTATAGGCATATGTAGGCATGAAACAACTCTTTACTATTCATCAACAGTTACTAATCAGAAAACCATCAAATATCACTACATATTATGAAACAAAGCCCACGCCGCGTCTGTCTGTCTGTCCGCGATAAACTCAAACACTACTTAACGTATTTTCATGCGGTTTTCACCAATAGGCAGAGTGATTCATGAGGATGATTTAGGTATAATTTGCTAAGATTTTGTACTACCCGTGCGAAGCCGGGGCAAGTCGCTAGTTTAATAATAATACGACCAGTTAAATCTCACAGATTCTGCATCAAATTTTACAATAGAAATCAAACGGAATATTCGGCACTTTTGAAGCAAGTTGAGCTGAACGCGTAAATAATGTAGCCGTTCGTAGATTTCTGAATATTTCACACTACGTGCTCGGCTATTGGTCAATTTGCATTGAAAATTTCCAGACACTTCCGTCGAGTGAACATGTCTCACTCTACATACAGGCAGAAATGCATAAATACAAAGTCTGTAACTGCTTTCTTATTTAAATAGTAATACATAGCAATGCATGGCAAAAACTGAAATATTACTTAAGTAACATGCTCCCTATTGATTATAATCAATTATGTAAAGTGCAAAAGAAACAAAAATATATAATATAATAAATATATAATAATAGAAAACTTATTTTGACACCTTGTTCTATTCACTTATAGCAGTATCGATGCCTATTGCAATATGTATACTTCTCACCATGCAGTCTAACCATGATTACAAGGACAGCTGACACTCATATACTCACAACGGAAATCAAAATATCCGGCCTGCCACACCCACACATGCACAAATTTCGGAAAGAAAATCTATACAACAAACAAGGAACTACAGGGCGCAGCTACCGTGGCGATAAAACGTCCAGTGAGCATGGCATTTGGCACATGCCATTGACATTGGCGAGCTGGCACCGTGCCAAGGCCGAGCAACACCATGGGACCCGGCGAGGTCACTGTCTTACAATTTTTACAAATACCCTCACTTCGCCAAACTAATTTTAACCTTATTTTCATACAGTTAGGGTCCTCCTGCTGATTGTGGTAGGTATGTCTACGCTTACCAGGCAAGTTTTTAATAGTTTCATGTGACATGTGGTTTTTATGGGCTGGTTTATTTGAGACTGAATGATTCTGACAGGTGCCGGTTATGAGTGACGTCTTCACTTACGTATATTGAAGTCCTACTATGTTTTGGTAAACTTTTTTTATTAAAGTAGTCGAATACGCGTGTATATTATCTCGTATATATTATATTATATGTCCATCTATATTATATATAAATTATTCCCAGGTCACCACGAGCAGCCTAAATATTATGTTTTTACTGCAATTAAGACTCTTGGTTATTTTGATTCAAATGAATTTATAGTAGAATTTATTAATGCATTAATCATATCATTTAATTGTATTCGATACTAAAAAGAAGTTTTAAACTGTCTATCATAAAACTTTGTAGCAGATATACCTATACGTATACGGATAGCAAAACCACAAGCTTAATAAACAGAATTTGATGAGGCAAATATCTTAAACATTGCACTATTTATGTGTACTTACTAATAGCAGTTAGTAAATCAAACATTTTACTATAAGATATTTATTAATCAAAGCACAATCAAATTTATCGTATTACTCTTCATAAAAGCAATGCCGAATACAACGTTATTAGATAACGCCGTATTAAATTGTCGTAATGTATTTTTAGTAGTCATAAATTACATAATCCTAATTCATCTATGGTAATACGGTCGCGAGCCAGGTTTACTGTAGCTCTTCATTACCAATACTATACCTTGAATAATGGGCGAGTACGAACTGCTGATTAATTGCTGTCACTTACCTGAAACAATACAATATAAATATTATAAATAAGTACAATGCTTTGGATTTACGACAACATCAATAACATTAAAGGACTTAAAATTCGTACTGTATAAAAATATCATGTCTGTGCCGCATAAGCCCTAATAAACGAGACAAAATTATTAAAACTAAAGTAAAATATATTTCAGAGTATTCAACTGACAAAACTATTTAGTTTTAACGTACCAAATGCGCGGGGTGGTTGTTACTTTGTATAATATAAACATCATATAAAGAGATAAATACACATGTATACATGTCTTGCTACAAACCCTTACTGCTACTTATCTACTAAGTAAGTACGCACTGGTGTATCAAACGAGCCAAATGCGATGACGATCTCTAACGAGGCGAGCTCGTACCCTAAGGCTACAATAATACGAAAATAGCAAAAAACAGGAGAATTCCAATTAGGTACGTCATGCTACTATAACAATCGTAATTCCGTGGAGATGTACTTTTCTCATATTTTTGTACTACAGTCTCAGGTAAATATTCATAAGATATCTGCCAAAGTATTCTGAGGTTTTACTAGAATTTATATTTGCTTACAGAAAGAGAAATTGAATATGTAGACACACATGTGTCATGTCCTACGGTATATTATTGTGGGGCAAGGCAGCTGATATTAAGACAATTTTTATTCTTCAAAAGCGTGCAGTACGTAGCATTTATAATTTAGGACCACGAGTTTCCCTGAAAGATCGATTTAAAGAAATTGGCATACTTACTGTTGCGTCGCAATATATATTTGCTAACATTATGTTTATTAAACATAACATTTACTTATATAATAAGAATAGTGATATCCATAACGTAAACACTAGAAATAAGCATAAGTTAGTAGGCCCATATCATCGTTTACATAAAGTTCACAATACATTTGCGGGACTCGGTATACGTTTTTTTAATAAATTACCTATTACTATAATTAATTTACCATTGTTTAAATTTAAAAACGCCGTTAAAAAACAACTTATTCGGAAGGGTTATTATTCAGTCAACGACTACTTAAATGACAAAAACTCATGGAGCTAGTTGCTTGTTGCATACAGGATTCAAAGATCTGTATTACTTATAAGTCAATTTAAGCCTTTGCATAGTCACAAAGTGTAAGTGTATGCGCCATCATGCCATCTTACTGTCTATTTTAGATTTATATTAAATAATATATCTTAGCTCAAATTATTTCCTCTCTATAATATTATTAAGTTATTATTGTTATTATCTTTAGTTTTTTATAGTCAGTAGTATATGGCATAATGGCTGTAACACCTTGTTAATCTGAGTTGTAAAATACTGAAATTATATTTAACTGGCGATTTAAAAGAGTGGCCGTGAGTTTCTTGCAGGTTTCTTCTCATAGGCTCTACCCTTTGCTTGAACCTAGCAACTAACCTAAATGTAGCTTCAGTAACTTAGTAAACTCACTAACCTATATACTTTGACGTTCATAAGTGTTACTTTGTGACCTAAATGAATAAATGATTTTTGACTTTGACTTTGACTTTGACACACTACACACGTAAGAATATTAGAATTATTAATGATTAAGTCTCCTACTTAACAAAACTGAAATCATGTATTTTACTAAGTTTTAACACTAATGCCTCCATTTAGATATATCCCTTTACATTCCTTTTGAGACTACATTAATAAAATCGCATATCGGTATCAATTTTCCAAAGAAGCAAAGAGTTAGATGAATAAAATAAATATACACCCAATTTATTTGTTTACTTATATCTACAATATTCAAACAACAATAAGCAAGACAAATAATACGAAAAGCCAGAGATCTTCAACGTCTCTAAAGTCCTCATTTATTTAACTAAAGCAATCTGCGAGTCTCAAATAGTTTGATACTTTACATCCGTCGTGGCCGGCCATTCTCCGGCTCAGCTTGAGCCTGCTCTTGACCCACAAGACCGCTACTCTTGGCACCGCATAAGTGGAACTAGCGTCGAGTTTTTCCACATAAATCTAGCCGTAAGGATTGAGATATATGTGTAATATATGAATATGGATAGTAATAGTAATCCTAATAAGAAAATACAATTATTCTGTACTAGATGTGCCCACGGTTTCAACCGCGTTTATGATTACTGCGCCGCCCCCGTGGGTCGTAGCGTGATGTTATATATCCTATCGCCTTCCTCGATAAAAAAGCTACCCAACACTAAAAAAATGTTTAATTCGGACCTGTAGTTCCTGAGATTAGCGCGTTGAAACAAACAAACTCTTCAGCTTTATAATATTAGTATAGATAGACTTTGGTGGTAGGACACGCATAATAAGTTGTAATTTTGCTGTCGTCAGTAAGAGATTATCAGACGAGGGAGTGTATTTCACTTTTTTATTAATCTATACAAATAAATTAAAGTGTCTATTTGTAATGAAAAAATAACAGCTTTTTACTAAATGCATATGAAAGTATATACGGTACATAATATCAAAAAACAATATAAAAGTTTTTGTCTGTCTGTCTGTCTATTTGTTTCACTTAATCTCTGAAACGGCTGGTCCAATTTTGCCGGGACTTTAACGGGCAGATAGCTGATATTATAAGGAGTAACTTACGCTATAGTTATTTACAAAAAGAATTAGAAGTCTGCGAAAGTCCGCTCCTGCTTCAATAATTCGTAGATTCGTGTTTTTATGCGTACGTGCTTTTTCAGGAATAACGGTGTTGTTTTAGTTGTTAAACAATAAAGCTATATCACAACCCTTTACCCTAACAGCTCAAAATTCTCGTCCATTGCGATAAAATTCTAAAAACTTTTCAAAAGACATAAGTACTTCAGTGAATACTGGCGTACCTTTCCTTTTCATACACAGTGGTGGATCACACACAAAATTATCACTAACGTTAAATATCTTATATATAAATGTATAAAATCTTATACAAACACTTCATAAATAAGTTTACAACAGACAGACACACTCGAGGTTTCGTTATTCATTTCTCGTGACAAGGAAAATTCTTCGTAATAATCCAAAAGCAACGTTGTACCTAAAAGCACATGTTTTATATTAATCATTTTCGCAGGCGGTTCGCATTTGATGAATGAAATATTATTCGTCTCATCTAGGTCACAAAAACGAGCTAGAAGGAAAGCACAAAAACCTTTCCCGCTGAGTAGTGTCGCCGTTTCCAATTCGTAATCAATTCTGTGTTATTTTTTTGTTTTAATTTCTTGCAATACGCGCATAATATTTTCTCCTTTGCACTATTTATTTGTATTTGTATTTTGATTTGGTTTTCTAACAAATAGCATTTTAAATTATTATCATCATCGGTAGGGAAGCCATTTGTGTACTTCCGATATGTGCCGTCAATAATTTGTACTGATCGTTTACAAGTTCTAACAGATTCTGGCAACTTGACAATGTCATCGCTACATCATGGGCTATCGTGCATCCCTTCCCTAAGCCGTGCGCGATAATATAATGGTCTATATAAGTACCGAATACTAGTCAGTAAACATCATAAACTTAACATGTATAAATAATGTACCTTTAAGATCGTAGGTACTAAAACTGTAAGTAATACCATCTACTAGGGTATAAAAAAGAAAACATAATGACTGCTTTTTGTAGCTCGTTTCTATCCCGAACGGATATAAAAAGTGCTAAAATACTACATGTATGTACTAGGATCTTTTATATTCGTTCAGGATAAAACTTAACAGTAAATCATAAAATAATATACAAAAACGTGTTCTCATACACTTAAAAAGCTAACGCCCAAACTACAGGTATGTATTCTTTTGAAGTTATAGTATAACGTGCAATGGCACTATTTATTTACTTAGACTGTTCTGAAGGCCATCACAAAGACCGATATCTTTACGAGACATGTGTACCAGATCTAAGTTACTAGATTGTAGAGTTTCTACTATATCAGCTCTGATAACCAGTCTAAAAGTCTTCTAAAAGTATATTTTAGAAAAACAAGGCCATATTTCGGCTAATAACTAACAGTATACAGACCAAACACGAAATGTAATCAACAAAGTGTGTCAGAGAAAGTGTGGTCTTGACATTAACATAGCTGGCTCCGGTCCAGGGTGGCATGCCAAGCGCCACAGATGGTCGCAGCCATATATATCGTTACATTAGGGTAAATTGATAAAACATTGTAACGTGCGATGAATGGACGCAGATAGATGAATTATTAGTTATTTTTGCACCTGTACCGAGTGCAGCTTTCAGCTTTCAACGAGTATTTTATTCCTAATTCTAGAGTTACCGTATTTAATAAAAATGTTTTACTAGGTTTTGTTCGTATTATCAACAATTTTCTATGCCGCGGGAACAGGACTTTTTTTTTCTGGATGAAATGTACCCTTATCCTATTCTGTACAACGTGTATGCGAAATTTCATAATAATCGGTCGAGCAGTTGGCGTGAAACCGTAACAAACAAATAAACAAACAAAATCACATTCGCATCTAAAATATTAGTTAGGATTACCTGTTATTAATTGTTGCAATTTTATACCAATCTAAGTCGTGTAATATCTTTCTGGAGAGTGTACTTCGCTTTACGCTCAGACTTAATGACAATTTTAAAAAAATGAGGCGTGCAGTGACGCGGGCAGTAGCGATCAGATTAGTTCTATTATTTTGAATGTGAGGCGATCAGCGGTTAATACAACGGCTAATTATCGCCACTACTGAATGCGTCATGTTCATTTCAATCTACGCTTCGCTAAGCTGACAATACATCAGAGAATGCAGAAGCATTAAACTGTCCATGAATCGATAAGTCAAATACGTATCGCTAGCTGAACACCAAAAATAAAGATACGATTTTAACATCAAATTATTTCGTCATCCAGCTCGAAGGATCTCGAGTTTGAGCCCTACACAAAAATGAAATCCTAAAGTAAGTAATCCAACCTTGGTTCTCGCCGCGAATAAAAACGGCTGGTCGGATCGCCGATACTTGTGCAAATAAGCTCGTAGCTAATTCTGTTACGCTACTTACTCTACTCTTTTAGTAATAAAATCATACGTTTGTATTTGACGTTCAAGGCTAACCCTTACCGCGCTGTAATTGTGCTTCGAGTATGTTTTGCGGCCCTCGGGAAATAGCGCAAAATGATATTGTTTCAAAGCCCCGTACATACACTGCTTTGAAACAATATAATTTAAGTTTGACACATGTAAACTATATGCCACCAAAAACATTACTTGTAGAAAAAACCAAGTCTCGCAACTCAGTTCTTCTACCATAAAAAGTTATGAGATCCATGTAATACCAAGACGGTTAGTGATTCCAGGGTCTTATGTATTGAGCTTACAATATTTGCCGCGAAACATGCAAATAACTTGAATTTTAACTCACGAGCGACATAGATAGACGCTACGCTGCAGTGAAACTTACAGCTTAAAATATCGTATGTGGTTAATTATATATTTGAATATAGTTTAATATTCGCATATTATAGGATATTGTCTGCTTATATCTGCAGGAACGAGAATTAACGACACAACATATATGCATGGTATACTTGTTCTATTTATTGCAGTTGAGGGGTTTATAAAACAGGCAATATTATTACTGCAATTTTGCAATATGTCGCTGCAATGTTTTTAAATAAATTTCGGCTATCTCAAAAACATTTGAATGCATCGGCCATTGCAAATTATTGAAGAATTTTCTATAATATAGCTGACATTGCCGGCCAGTGTATTCCAGCTACACATTTCCATGAAAATAATACCCGTTTCGAAATCCCTTAATACAAAGATGGCGCTGCGTCGTGTTCGACTTAATTTCAATTTATGCTATCCATGATTGTGGTTGGGAATTCGAAACCCACGCAAGGCAAACATTATCTAAGTTAGGTACTAACAGAGAGTTATGCAAGAATCTTTTATCGTCTATAAAAGCACTAGATCCACAGTTCCCTGGCATTTTAGACTATTATTCTGATTTAGAGCCAAGTCCGCACTTTAAAATACAAAGAAACGTTTGCTTTTCTTAATAGCTTATCTGTAGACATTCATTAATCTCATTTAACGATACAGAACTTTAAACATAGTTAAGAAATTACGGCTATATTTTATGTTCGAAAGACTATTAGTGATTTCAGATTCAGCCCGCGGTTTCGCTCGCGTTAATCCAGAATAACGCAATCGAAGCAATTTTATTAATTTACAATATCTACACATTGTAAATAAATTGCTTTAAAATTAAACCACTTTATGCGGATATTATCCCGTTTTTTTTATACTTACTATTATTACATTAGTTTTGTAACTTTAGACTACTTTTGTTAAACAGTTTTACTAGTTACAAATAACCTCTATTTAAGCTCTTAAAAAGATAAAATACTAGCTTTTGCGCGCGGCTCTGCCCGCGTGGTAACTTCATCAATAAAAAGTAGCCTATGTCCTTTCCCAGGTTTTAAACTACCTTTGTATCAAATTTCATCAAAATCGGTTAAGTGGTTTAGCCGTGGCTAGGTAACAGACAGATTTACTTTCGAATTTATAATATTACATACATAGTAGGGTTATTTGGATTTAATTTTACACTTTTCCCGACGTTTCGGTTGCTTTTCAGCAACCATTTTCACGTGGAGACTGGCTAAAATCCGTGTTTAATTTCAACGTATAACATTCGCGTACATATAAGACAGTATTAAATACTACTACTATTTTTCTGGATGAATGGTACCCTATGTCCATTTCCATAACCCTGACAATGTATGTGCAAAATTTCGTGATGATCGGTCGAGTAGTTAAAACGTGAATGCGAAACAAACAAATAAACAAACTCGCATTCGTATTTATATACATATTTTTTAAGACACTACACCGCACTTGGTGTAATTCCTGTGTCGCGGGGGACTTCAACATTGAAACAACGGACACAGAGAACATATATCAGTTAAGATATCTACTACTATATATGTATCTATTTACTCTACTACTAATATTATAAATGTGAAAGCTTGTAAAAATCTTTTGATTGTTAGTGCCTACGCGTGATTGAATAACCAACTCAATTAGGCATAAACAGTAAAAGTAATCAATGAAACTTGGCACACAGATCGACGTTATCCCAGGTATATAAAATACTTTTTGTCACGGTATGCATTTCCGTAGGATTCAGGAGGACGAAAGGGCGGGCAGAAGTTAGTAAAAAATTAATTATGCTGCCGATTTATTGCATCGAGTCTGCTTTAACCCACTAAATCAGAGTACAATGTAAACTTAATAGTTTTTTTGGATTAATGTCGACTGAGTTTGTATAAAAAGAGTAAAGACTAAGGTTTAAGGCTCAAAATGCCTAGTAGAAAGGACATCATAGAGAATAGCTGTCTTAAAAAGGTTTACTCCTTTTTACTGAGCATTCATTGACAAACCAAAGTTGAGATGGAGATTGTAATTTTAGTCTCTGAACAATAAATAAAAGGAAATAATGTAAAGTAAGAAATGAATAAATAAACTCACATTTGCATTTATAATATTAGTTAGGATAATATATTACATCATACTCTCTCCTATACTCTCAACCAAAGAAGTATAAGAGCAACGCCTTAAGGGTCGATAAATCTGCAAGGTGTACTCATGTTCACTTGTAAATCCTGCTTATATAAGACTAAAAATTACATCATCATCTCAGCCAAAAGACGTCCACTGCTGGACATAGGCCTCAAAATCACAAACTTCAGCTTATATCCCCGAGTGAGTAGAATATTTACATTCCCTTGTTATAACGGCGTTACAAATTTTAATATTCTACACTTAACATGTGTATCTCTATGCATATAAATAAGATTCATATTAGTTCCTTCAAGTCCCTGATCGACAGAGGTTAGTCTAGCAGGTTTAGTCAGTCATGTGTGAAATTTATTAAAAGAGTTCTGTGATTGAACTACGATTCTACAGTACGTACCCGTACATTTGACTTCTTGAATATATGTGTCTGCATGTTACATTGTCTATTATAGAGCCTCTACTGTAAAGTAATGAAGCCTGCATATCTGTAATTTGCCAAAATCTTTTTGTAGACGTGTGAAGTCTGAATACATCTACAGACAGCGAGGTGGATGTGGCCTAACTGCCTGGTCTTCTCATACTAAGAAAAAGTCTGCACTAGGAACAATTTATAAGCAGGACAATTTTGATACAATGTTATCTCAACACAGGTTTTCTTATTTAACGAAGTAAGAAACGAGAAAATCAAACCCTATCAGCATCAACTAGATCTAAACTCGATAAAGAAAAAGGCCTATCAATAATAAATTTATCGGCAGCGACACTACCTGAATCTCCCCTGGAGAACCCTCGCCAGGCAGCTCCGTGCCCTAATCTATACCGTCCCTTGAATAATAAACGACCTAGATTAATGGAAGGCTTGCAAGACGAAAGCGCCCGCCAAGAATTCGTCGATTGAAAATATTTCCTAACTTTGTATATAAAACAGGATTTACTGCCGAGTAAAAGATGTATTAGCAGCTTTAAAACACGTAAAGTGAGCGGTTGATGGCTGTTTTAATACAGTCTTGTGGTAGTAGGCTGAAAAAAAATTATAAAGACGAAACAATAGCCATTATGATCACTTAAACTTCTTTGTATATTGGTGTATAAAATGAATTGCTTCCGTTATTTATTAGCGCATAACTAGAACTTCTAATGAAAAGTTTCAAGCATTAATCTATGCTTCCTACATTTCAAAAACAGATAGTTTTAGCACAAAACAAACAAATACAGCTGCGCAATTCTGTAAAATATCACTTCCAAACTCATCTCCAAGTCGGCAGTGAATAATCATACAAGAGCTGATAATAGTTGGTTACTATGACCAACCATGGTGTTCAAGATGTGAGTTTAGTTTTTGTAGAGGAATACGGCATAATTTCGAGATAAAGATATGTGCTCACTCACACACACAGATTACTTCTGTATATAGGGTATTCAGTTCAACATTATTGAGTTATCTTATCTTATGTGGGGGCCAGTCAGCGCAGACCGGCGACACTTCGACCTAGTGGGATCTTTTGTGTCGACACTTTCCTAATAACGACTGCCATAGATATTCATGAGAGCCGGGACAAACGGCTTAACGTGCTCTCCGAGGCATGGTGCAGGCGATAATTGTTTACCAATATGCACATAATTTCGAAAAGTCATATAAATTCCGAAAGTCAGAGGTGCGCGTCGTGGGTTCGAACCCGAGACCCTCTGCATTGCAGTCTGTTGATCTCCCCACTGAGCTATCGCTGCTCAAAACATTATTATTGAGTTAACGCGTACTAGAAGATAACTCAACTAGATTGCTTGTGACACGCGGTAATTGTGCATGCTCTCTAACTCACTTAATCTGAACTATGGGAACCACTTTTGGGTGTATACTGGCATTTATATCTAAACATCATCATGAAATTTCGCATACACATTGTCAGATTTTCTTGGTCAGAAGGAGAGAGGTCATTGTACAGAAAAGGACATGGGTGAAAAGGACTGGATGAAAGGTACCCCCCCTTTCATCCAGAATAAAGTACTGTGCCTGAGGGATAGAAATTTCTTGAAAATTTAGATTAACACGGGCAAAGCCGCGGGCATAATCTAGTTCTCAAATAAATCTCTTGCATCACACTCACATTAGATACCACAATGAAATCGAGGCCTTGACGAACGTCTTCTGGTCAGATCGTGGCAAATGAAAATCCGTCTAGAGTATTAAAGCTGTTTCGATAATTCAGTTGACTGTATAAAAAAACCAATTATGCAAATCAACTCTTAAAAACAGCTCGTGGCTTTGGTAAACATCTTGAATATTACAGTGAACTGCCCCGCTAGTACCGTGGCTTATTTTATGCTTAGGCTTTACTTTACCAGGTTTAATTCCTGGCTCGAACAAAAATTAATGGATTTAGTAGGCTATTTTTTATTCCTAAATTTGCAAATGAACATACGTTCCAACTAATGGTTAACAGTTATATACCCACTGTGGATGCTTGCAACACTAGGGTTATAACTGACGCGTCGCTGACCCTTCAAAGGAAGTGCTTTGCTACCAGCACTTTACGAACAAAGATCTCACTGGCCCTTCAACTAAAGCACAGCGCCTCCGGCTAGAAGCTCCTTAACCTGAAAAGTACTCAATACAGAAATACAACGCTAAGTTGTTTGGTAGGTTCCCAGCCGGGCTGCCCCATTTTATGTAAAATCATATGCCTTCACTATATTAAAAGCTTTTATGTACACATACCGCCGAATAAATACTTTCTAATCTTTAATATCCGACATAGCGTACGCGTATATTTAATCAAGCTTATATTTCGTCAGGCATCACAAACATTTCTTCAGACAGTATGTAATTTAAGTAATTATAGCCAAAGCAAGATTTTAGTCGATCGCGTGCACTGTTCTATTAAAGACGTACCACAACCCACACATTTTAGAGGCATTTGAACCAAAAAATCAATCTGCTGTATGCGTGTGCTCTTACACCGCTGTCCTTCGCTTACGTATACAAAATTATTTATACTTTTCTTTATCCATTTAATATGAAAGTTATCTCGGGGGCATAAAAACGCAAGTAATGAAAGTTTATTGATGTTCTTGTCTCAAGGTTACGCGAGCGGGTAAACCTTGGAACTGTCGGCGGGAACCTTGCTGAACTTGAAGACCCCATAATCAACAGGCTGAAGATTAGATAATAACGAACGAACCAACCTTCCCGCCTTTTTATTAATCTAACTGATTGCTAAATAATATAAAGAAGAAAATACGATAACAAAAGCTCGTGTTTTTGGGCGAATCTATCATAATGTATTTACATATACCTATTTGTCAAAGGTTTCATTCAGATTGTGCGGCAGTGTACCAAAAGAGTATGTTATTTTAAAAACTAGTTGCCTCAAAATCACGTGTTCTAATAAATGCTGGAGGCGATTTTACGATACCCAAAATGCAAAATAAGAATATTCAGTCAAGTACCGAAGGAGAAAAATATAATTTCACAAATTCCTTGAGAAATACGCAGCTGATGCAATGTTGTCTAAGATCTTGGTACTTCATTTATATTCAGGTGGTATATATCCTTACAAAAGGCATCAGATCACCATCAAAGAGATACTGTGGACGTCAAAATTCCGCTTTGTTTCGCCGCCTTCTCTTTGTAGCTGTTGTATGTTTATTTAGGACCCGCAGTTTTGCGGTTCATCTTTTTTATGTTTTAGTTTTTCCCTTTTATATTCCCAGCCTTCCTATTTAGCTGTCTCGTCTTTGTTTATAAAACGTATTATCTACAAACACCGACCGAATTTATAGCTCTGGATACGTTCAAATGACGATAAATTGACCTTTAAATATTTAATTGGCGAATAGCAAATGTTTACCCAGTATGTTTGTGAGCAGCCGGGGATTCCTGCAAATCGTGAACGTGTGTTTAGCAAATATTTGAGTCATTAATTTTAAATGATGAGGAAAATATAATTCAATGGCTTTTTATAGATGCTGCTCAGACCTTTAAATTATATTTTAAGTACGATTTAAGTAACAACGCAAGAATGGCGATTAGTCTTCATCGGTTTTCTTATGTAGCGACGTTACTCTTAAAGATTCTATTGAAATAATGCAAACACGTCACGTTTTCATGCTTATTGTGGAATTGTGTGCTTTCGACGAAAGGGCCAGTGGATGGACCAGAATGACTACTTTTACATAGCGTTTGCCAGCTCGGTAGTATGTAAACGACATATAAACTAGATTTTGCCCGCAGCTTTGCTCGCATAAATGTAGGTTAAATTACTAAACAATTCATGATGATCGGTCGAGTGGTTATTGTTCCCGAAAAGCGTTACAAATAAACTTACATTCACATCTATACTAATATTATAAAGCTGAACAGTTTGTTTGTTTGTTTTTTGTTTGCTTGAACACGCTAATCTCAGGAACTACTAGTCCGATTTGAAAAATTCTTTCAGTGTTAGATAGCCCATTTATCGAGGAAGGCTATAGGCTATATATCATCACGCTAAGATCAATAGGAGCGGAGCACCAATGAAGAATGTTTCAAAATCGGATTATTTTTCCTTTTGAGAGCTCCGCTGCGTGCGCTGCGTAAACAGTTAAAGTTTCGCAAAAATCATGTATGACAGAATTGTTCCCCTTTAAAAGTTCAAAAAAAAAGTCTGCGACAACATATGTCTATCTTTTAAGGTTGACTCACTATAACCTTTTTTATGCTAACCATATTTGTTCTAAAATAATGCATTATTTGCGAAGGTATTATTATATACATGATATCAATCCTTATCCAAATAAATACGTTATTCATCACAAGTATTTAATTTAAAACAAAATTACCCTTTACATCATTCGATTTCAATGAATATCTTAGGAGATATCGCAGTTTTAAAATAACATCGCAGCAAAATAATTACCCATTACAGTCATACAAACGATGTTTCTCCTGGTTTATTCTGATTTTAAATTAGCACTGTAGGTATATTTATAAAATGTTGTTCAATGGTTCTTATGTGGTTCGTGGTTTTAACAAAGAAAGTTTCAGCTCCTTTAAAATTATATTATAGGGGCCTACGATCCACTCTCTCTCTTATGTGACGCAGACGAAGTTGCGCGGGTCAGCTATTTATACTAATATTCTAAAGCTGAAGAGTTTGTTTGTTGGTTTGAACGCGCTAATCTCATAATAGCCTATTTATCGAGGAAGGCTATAGGCTATATAACATCACGCTACGACCCACGGGGGCGGCGCAGTAACGATAAACGCGGGTGAAACCGCGGGAACATCTAGTTAATAATATTACTTAGGATATTTAGGATTGTTTAACCCCTTTCATCGTGCATAAGAAAATTAAATATATCAGTTTCCATATAGTGCACATTACTACATTTCTTTTTCGTATTTACGTGACCTGAATATCACCTGACCAAGCATTTTGAAAAGAACGTAACGTAAGATTGAACAACAACACAATATTACATGTAAGAATTCTATTACAAATGTATTCGAATTCCAGTATTTCGTACTTGGAAAGCACACGTTCTTTTGTGTGAATGTGTACTACTACTGTATATGTTAAACTATAGAGTACAAGCAGGTGAATGTACAGGTAACACAAGATTGATGAGAGCACAAACAGCGGCGCAGGTGTTCTCGTCCTGCACTCAATTGTTGCTGGCTGATGCACATTCACTATGCTTTTTATTTTCGACTATATATTACTGACATACGACAGGACCGTTTTAAAAAGGCTGGCTATAAATTGGAAGCCGTTTAAATTGGATCAATTAACCTCATTTCAGTTTTTTCATAATAATATACGCCTCGTTTATAAACTGTCACACTGCTGGACACAGGTTCCTTCTCAGCGTGAGAAGGGTAAAGCCATGTTCAAAGAAAATTATCAATAAAACATAAAAACATAGATTCACGCCTGCATATCCTCGGAAGAGTAGACAAAGGTGTATCATACTCATATTTCGCCAACTATGTTCTGGTATGTATGTTTTAAGGTTGCCGCCGTCTATCGGACATGTACATAATATGTCGGACGTCGTACTTCACGAGCGCATGCGTGTCTGATAGACCACGAACGCTTACAAACACATACTACTGAGCTAATAAGGCAGTTTGTAGTAGTATATAATTCATTATCGTACTGTAATTTTTCTGTTTGATTGGAAAGTAATCTCAGTGACAAATACGCATGTAACACACGTACCTACTCGTTTAACGGAGTAGATATACTTTAAACAAAGCGTAGAACAAAAAAGCTATGTATTGATTTCATAGTCGCTCTCGGGAGTTCTTTACAAAGCCTTCTGCGATGTAGGGATTACGCCATAATGCGAAAATCGTAATCCTAACTAATATTATAAATGCGAACGCTTTGACGCCTTAACTACTCGACCGATCGTCATGCAATTTTGCATACAAAAAAGGACATATGACGTATCTTTCATCCAGAAAATATGTACCTACTGTTCCCGAACGAGCAAAGCCGCGGGCAATAGCAGCTAGTCATTAATAAAAAATGTTTTTAGCCGAACCTGTGATCTCATCTCATAGTCACAGTCACACTCGGCATACACTACCGCTGCGGCAACAAGATTACTATATATACTATCTACTATATCTATATATCTACTAAATATTTATTACTTTTGATTATATACCATATATTAGATCTATAAAATTTTAATGCAATTGACTCAAACAAACTCATTGCTATCACTCAAAGGTCAATGTGAACTAAGGTCCTGAATACACGCCATACCTATTAACGTTGCTACGAACTCAACATCAACACTGAATATAAAAAAATCCAATCACGAATTCTGTTTTATTTTTCAAAAAATGAAACAAGCATACACTTTTCGGATCACAAAAATAAATAGTCGAGCCAGGGCTGCAGATATTAATCGTAGTCACGTAAACTCTATTCAACATCACAATGAAATCCAAACATTTTTGTGAACAAACCATTCAAACCGACGCGGAGTGGCGGCGGCGGTGGTGACACTTAGCGGGAGTAATGAGCGTGTGTAATACCAACACGCGCCAACTGGCACGAGCGAACAGTTGTAGGTACTACTGTGCTTCTATTTCCTTTATCAAAATTTTCTTCTTGACTTCATTTTTCTTTTCCACTTTACTGGCTTAAAACGTTTTGCCAGTCAGTGAAAGTGAAGGTCAGCGTGAAGCTGAGCAATTCTGTACAATCTCACTTTCGAATCGTAAGTGTAAATTTAAGCTTGTCTACAGTAACCACAGCCTAAGTAGATAGTCACCAAAGTTCTGGCAGAAATGGAATTAGGACTAGTATGTATACATTACCGGTAATTCTTATTCATTCTTTATCAATATTGCAATTTACAAATAATAATTCTAATAAATTTACAAATAATAAAATATGTGTGCACGAATGACAGGATGTTTTGTTAACGTTATTTCGCCATTAATAAGACCACACCTCTACAGTTTGTGTGCTAAGCTCCATTCTGCGACCCTACATACAATAGTGATTTGTTATACATTGCCTTCTTTTCTTCTGTTCGAGAAATAGGTACGATTCAAATAAATAAATGGATTCCAGTGGGTGGCAACGGCAATTGCACTAATAGGTCTACATCGACATTTATTTACTGGTCTAGGAAAAAGTAGATTAAAAACTTAATAGCGTTATAAAATAATGGGCGAATCATTCATTCGCCAGCATCTAGGCAATAAACAGAAATGGATCTGTATTCGTAAATGATTGACGATAAAAATTTATAGTGTAATCTAAAATCTTTAGATAGAGGGTTCTGACAAAAAGTTATTAATCTTTAATCAAAATATTTTATATTAGATACATTTATTCAGGTTAAGTATAAACTTACTTTTATAACCACTGCCAATCGGACTAAGACAAAGTCTTCTACTCCTTAGAGTGTTAAGAAATAAAATGCGCGTTTCCAAGTACTAACCGTGATCAATTTAACGCAGGTACGATCATGTAGACATTTAATGTAACTAAGTATAAGCACTAACTCAATTTATTTTCCATTACAGTCTAAGAATACGAGTAGTATAATATATCAAAACGATTTAAGACGTAAAATAAAGAGATTCTGATGCATTGCTCCTTATGTCCGGTACAACACTCCGCGAATGACGTGCGAGCTTTTTGTCAAGTCGTATTCCAAGAAATTTGCCGAACTTGTTAGTTCAAGCAATTTGACGCTTCATAACTAACTGCAGGTCATAATAATCTTAAACTTGCTAGGATATTCTATGACGTAAGATCCTGTTAGATCAACGTGTAAAGCTGCATAATAATTGTACGGCGGACAATGGAACACTACAGTTTACTTTGCTAACGAAGCCGGAGTGCAAGGTGCAAGTTTAAGGAGCGACTGAAATTTAAGACTGCGGTACCGGCAACTTAAGCATGAAATAATTTAGCGACCAGATTCCGTAAGTTTAGATCGTTTTATATGTAAGAATGCGTTTTGTTAGAGATTCGAAATTACAACGAGTTTTCAACTGTCAAGAATTTTATTATAAAGAGTATTAACTAAAAATATATCGTGACTACCAAACTGCTTTGTTTGCTCATGAAAGTAACTGTAAGCTCAGGTTCGACTGCTTATAGTGGGATTACGGACTCTACTTTAGAAGCATCGTTACGAAGCGTGGTGTCGAAAAGAAAGTAAAACTCGTGCGCTTCATTATTGAAAACTTAAGTACAGCTGTCGTAATCTGAGTTTACACTGCTCGTTGTCATATGTACAAAGTCATTACTAAATTACTCATTAAAAATCACAGATTATGTTAAAAGCGCATTGGTTCCAAATTTTAATGCTACTAAGATGATAAACAAGAAGTTAATGCTAAGCTGTGCGGCTAACGTATTATAAAAGCTTGTAACACTCGCACGATACCCAAAAGAAAAGCTCTGTTGGCATCGCAACTCATAAAACACGATAGCAAAGTTAAAACAATATTTTACAGATCATTGACCGAACTCCAAGATTTCCACCCAATTTCTAAAGGGCAGATTAACACAAAAATTTATTAACAGACGGTCAAACGCATGACAACTGCTGTAATTGGTTCACTAAATTAGCAACAGCCAATCAAACCTGTCGAGATTTAATCGATCGTTTAATTTTAACACGGCGCTGATTAGCCTTTCAGAAACAAAGTAATCACTCACAGTCCATTTTAACTAATTACCCTACTAGATAACCAACTTTGAGAAGTTTTTAAATATCTTAGCAAATTTAATACTAGCACTAACTTACTCAGCTAATGAAACTCGGTGAAGTAAAGTGGAGGTGACAGGCCAGAGGCAATCCACTTATAAACAACACTAACTCTTCACAGAGAAGTTAAAAATAAAACCTGAGAAACATATTCTAAAGAAACAAGGACAGTGAATGTAACTACAGCTACAGGTAGACAACCCAACTCTTTCCCGCGGTTTATTCTTTGCCTCGCAATGAAAGATAAAGAGTCTGCATACCAAGTGCTCCAAAATTCATACAGAGAAAGAAATATGAATAACTTTATTCATCCTTCATAACTGCGAATGCTGCGGGTTACGTTTTTAGACCCTTGCGGTCAGTCAGCACGCAATCGACTCCTGTGTCGGGTCGGGTAGGATAAAGAATTTCTGATAAAAATTATTAACAGACAAGGAAAACACATACAATTCAATAAAAAATAATGATACATCCCTGTCTATTAATCAGAATTCATCTCTCCACGCAAGAATATCAAACGAATTTAAAACTATTTTAAATGAAATCTAAACAAAACAAGCAGCAAAATCACTAGAACATAAAGGGATGTCCCAAAAGACACTCATATTACATCACAACATTCTCGAGATAAAAATAAAATGATCGCAGATATCGATAACGGACATTCGTTTTAGCAATCGCAAAAACCAGTTATGTTTAATTTTACATCCCAAAATAGCTGCTACTCCAAGCTTTCACTGCTTGGTACCGACTCACACGGACATCTACACGAGAGAACATAATATTTTAGAGGAGATTAATAAAAATTAACGTGATGCTCAGAAAAATGGATCACGATACATCCTCGGGGCTTTGAGCATTATATCGGGCAGGGATCGTCCGGCTCGATTACAATTTAGGTATATGTTTGTTTCTTTTTATAAAGTATATTCCTGCAATCAATCTTAGTAAGCTTTACTCTTTGGCTCATTTTCCTTTAAATATTCGATTTTTGTCTATCCTATATTGCTATTTAATTTTAACGAATCTCATAAACATAAATGAAGAAATTGTCATGCTTAATCTAATGAGGGCAGAAATTTTATGCTCTCTTTTAAGATATTGTTAACATTAATCTGACTTGCTGATGCAGCAAATTTTAAAATACGACTGCTATAATGTGGTCTTGAATTTGATGCCCGACATTAATAAACAATAAAAATATTTTTTTAGATATATGAAATTTGCATATTAATTGCGTGAATGAGATCTATGCACGCATTCCCACAATAAGTAAACCAACGGTAGCCTTCAAAATCCAAAATTAAAAATGAATTACAGCTAACTAAGCAAAGGTACATTAGTATAGTGATAGTATTTGTAAGATTATAATATATTCCGCAATATTCTTAGTCGACATGAAATTTTAATGACAAACAAACCATCGCTTCGGCAGCGGCAAACTCTCGAATATTGCTCGAAACCGACGTTTAAACACTTGAACTGGTTGAAACAAAACAAACTGAATTACGCAAATATGTATAATGCATATTACAAGCGAAAACGCAGTATTAACAAACTATAGAAAAATATAAGGCCATAAGCATCTCATTCGTATAATATTCTTTCATTAAAGAGCTCTCTTGAAAATACTTATTTGCAGCACTGAAAAGGTAGCTGGGTTTATTTACATATAGCTGTACTACCTTTTTTGCATGCATGCAAGTTATACTATTTAGTTGTGAACGTGAAAGATCAGTACGCGAGGTTAAGCAACATTGCCGCAATCAAATTCTTAGATAGGCGACTATTAACTAAAAAGTGTAACTCCTTTTTTAAATCCGTATAAACAATGTGTACTCATTAAAGAAAGCTGAATCTACTACACGGAACAAAAGGACAAAACCATAGACTTAATATTTGTCTCAAAATTATAAAAATAGAGCTAACAGTAATGACATTATGCTAAGTGTCATGTAATTATCGACACACCAGCACACTACACGATGACTTATATAAATGCGAAAGTCTGTTAGTTGGTTTGCCTTTCTTACACACAGTCATTTATAAAGGCAGGAGGGTGACAACAGCTACTTGCCACTTTAGAAAATATACGGCTTCAGTAATGTAGAATCTAGAATCAAGAGAGTGAAGTCGCGAGTAAAAGCGAGTTATTCATAAATGAGGAACATAAACTTCAATCAATATAACACGAACTGAAGGATACTTGATCCACAATATCAACCACAGAACGGGCGAAGTTGAAAACCGCAGCATCCCAGCCACTGTGATTCAGAATTCGCTTCAGTACTTTGTCAAGACTACTTTAAATCGACGTTTAGAGTCAGACGACATCTTAAAATTATAATTTGTTGAGGTTTTAAATTGTAGGTTTTCTTTGTTTGTCATGGGCTTCTTCTTCTTCTTCTTTAGCCTTAATCGACCAAATATTTGGTGTAGGCCTCCTTCAATCCTCTCCAATTCGTTGAACTCCTTTGTAATGCTGGATACTGATGAAGAATAAATTGACCGATTGATTATGTCACTTCGTAGTAATTGCGCTGTAGGATGGGATGGAATATCAGCTGGGATCCTAAAGCGCCACAAGCAGCTAATTATACGACCGCTCACTCATATATGTAGGCTATCTCTAGCTAATGGAGTCTTCCCAAGAGCTCTGAAACGGGCACTCATTCGACCTATTTTGACGGTCACTGTGTCAACAACTATAGACCAATCTCTATTTTGACTTCTCTATCTAAAATAATGGAACGGATAGTCAACATAAGACTCGTTAAATACCTGGAAGATAATAATTTGCTCTCAAATAATCAGTTTGGTTTTCGACCAGGTTTATCAACCTCTGATGCCATCTACTCATTAACTGACCATATTTCATCCTATATTGATAAGGAAAAAAAATGTCTCACAATCTTCCTAGATCTGGCTAAGGCGTTTGACACGGTTTCCGTCCCTCTCCTGATTCGCAAGTTGGAGCGCTTGGGAATACGAGGTACTCAGCTAAATCTGCTTGCAGACTACCTAAACGATCGAACTCAGTGTGTTAGGATTGGTGAATATGTAAGCCACGATGTCGCAGTGACATTTGGTATTCCCCAGGGCAGTGTTTTGAGTCCATCCTTATTCTTAGTATACATCAATGATCTGAGTAGACTCCTGCTTGACCATGGGAGGGTCGTATCTTTTGCAGATGACACGGCACTATGCTTTTATGCGGATACTTGGCCAGACACATTTAAATACGCGCAAGACAGTATGAATAATGTAATGAAATGGCTTTATAGAAATATTTTGTCCCTTAATATAGGTAAAACTTCATACATTACCTTTTCAATTGGAAATGTTAGTCAGCCACCAGCTAACTTAAATCTTATTGCCCATGAATGTTTTTCTGCACCGGGAACGAGTTGTGAATGTCTGACACTGACGAGATCAAAAAGCCTCAAGTATTTGGATGTCTTGCTTGATCAGAATCTAAATTTTGAGGATCAGATAGTGACTTTGTCAAACCGTGTACGTAAGCTAATTTATATTTTTAAAAACCTGCGTGAAATTGCTGATTATAAGACTATTCGCATTGTTTACTTCGCTCTTTGTCAGAGTCTGCTGTTATATTGCATCACAATATGGGGTGGATCATGTAAATCAAGGATACTAATATTAGAAAGAGCTGTTCGAGCTGTCCTGAAAGTTAGTACATTCCGCCCATACAGATTTCCATCTTCTGAACTTTATAACTCCTGTCAAGTCCTCAATGTAAGGCAATTATTTATTCTTAACACTGTGCTAAGGAAACATTCAAATACTATGTATGACTCGGTGCTTTGCTTACAACAATAAATTCAAATCCTCGTTTGCTCAAAGGTTTTACCCTTTCCTTGGTGTTTTTCTATATAATAAAATAAATAAAACACTGAACATTTATCCTCTTAACTACAAGAAGTGTAAAATGAAATTGATGATCTGGCTCCAAGACCAAAATTATGAAGAATCAGAATCACTACTAAATATTATAAAATAAGAATTGCAACACGCGTACAAAAATATACACACACAACTCACACACACAACACACACGCTTAATACATATTAAATAATGTTACCTATTGACATTTCTCAACTACCGCACATAGCTAGATCGAATCTTTTAGGTGTCTGGTGCCTGAGATACAGGTTCTACCTAGTTCGGGTGCCAGCGGCTTATTATGCATTGTTACACGCACTACCACTATTGTTCACCATGTAATGTCTTGTGTCTTGTAAATTAAGAAATAAATTATTATTATTATTAATGAACGCAAACCATAAGGGCATTTGGTATTCCGTGGCTTTTTCAATGAGCATTCGCATGGTTAGAATATGATCTAGTGTACTGTATCCGCGTCTAAAACCGGCTTGCTCTTCCGGCTGGTAGAAGTCAAGCTTGTTGGTGATTCTTGTAGTAAGTATTTTCGAGAGCAATTTATATGTTTGTGATAGTAAACTTATTGGTCTATAGTTGTTCAGGTCGGCTTTACATCCTTTTTTAAATAAAATTATGACCATTGCGCTGTTCCATTGTTCCGGAATTTTACCCAGATGAAGGCATTTGTTAAAAAGTATGGCTAGTGATTCTATGAGAGTGTTATCCCCTTCGTTGAGTTGTTCAGGCAAGATTTCGTCGTCACCTCCTGATTTACCATTCTTCATCGCAGACAGGGCCAGTTTTATTTCATCCTTATTTATATCAGGGATATCTTCTGACCCGACATTTGTGATTTTAGATTTATTCGTGTTAGGTGGTGCATTTGAATATGAGGTGTAAAGTGTCGTGTAGTAGTCTTCTATAACTTTCAATAACTTTTTCCTGTCTGTGATCAAGTTTCCTTCCTTATCTTTTAATTTCGTAATTTGTAGGGTACCTGGTTGAAGTTCTCTACAAAATACTTTCGGGCCTTTATATCGTCTGATAACCTCCTCCACTCTTTTCTTTGATTTTTTCTATATCTTCCTCTACTTTCCGTCTTGTTTCTCCACAGATCTGTTTGAAGTCAGCTGATTCTTTTAAACCCTCTTTTATCATGTCGCGTCTCTTCTGCAGTAATCCTTTACTCTCCACTGATAATTTCCTTGATGAGTGTAATTCTTATTCGCTATTTTTAATGCGGCCTCCATCATGCTTTGGTTAAGCTTTTGATTAAGGGTGTCTATATCAAGTGTCTCAGGTCTTAATTCAGACAGCTTATCTTTTAGATTTGATCGGTATATTTCAGAATTTATTTGCAATTTGAGTGGGTCTACTTTTCTGGTATGTATATTGTCATGGGCTAGTAATGTGTATATATAATATTGATGACTCTTAAGATGACCCTCGACATACATGTACACACATATATAACACTGGCTGTAACGCCTACAAAAAGAAAGAGTTTGTGTAGCTCACTGTTAGGAAAAAATTTGAATGGAATCCGTAGTTTTAATCATTACATAAAAACAAACAAATACTGTCTTTTTATAACGCTAGTATTTGTAAATTATAATATATTCCTTAAGGCTAGTGCCTAGATTTGAAGAGATATAGATTTAGAATAGTAGAGCCTCGCTGATTTCAGCATGAATGGGCCGGCTCGACCGGGGAAGGACTACCCTCTCACAGAATATCGACGTGAAATAGCAGTATTCCTACTGTTGTGTTTCGTTCGGTGAGTGAGAGTACCGGAGGCCCAATCACCCCCTTACTCCCTTCCCTCTCCTTCTTCTTCCTACTTCCTTTCCTAAAGGGTCGGCAACGCGCTAGTGATGCCTCTGGTGTTGCAGGCGTCCATATGCTACGGTGACCACTTACCATCAGGTGGGCCGTATGCTTGTTTGCCACTTCAGATGTATAAAAAAAAAATAGATTAACATGAGCGTTTGAGTAACACTGTACACTTGTATTATCTTACGAATAGGTATTTTTAACATAGCCGCTAACAGAGGTATCAATTACACGTTGCCGTTTCCTAAGAAAAAGACTACAATTTCTGCAAATGACGAAGCGACAAACTGTAGGTACTTATACAAGGTTCTAGCTGAAACTCCTCAAAGCGGTGAATCTTACTGATGCAATAAAATTACTTTAAATGAATATTACTAAGCAGCGATATCCTAATGGTAGACCGTTGGACTGACACACAGAGGTCTCAAGTTCGATCTCAAGGCATCTCTGACTTTTCGAAGTTATGTTCGTATTAAATAGTTAATTATCGCTTGCTTCAACGGTGACGGAAAACATCGTGAGAAAACCTGCATGTCTGAGAGTTCTCTATATGTTCTCGTAGATATGTGAAGTCTACCAACCCCCACTGGACCAGCGTAGTGAACTATGGTGTAACCCTTCTCCCACTGAGAAAAGGCACGTGCCCAGCAGTGGGACAGTTTAATACAGGGCTGATATTATTATGACCCTGCAATCTCATACTTTCGCCCACAATGGACACAATAAGCTAATAAGAGTTTAGAAGTACGTGTGACTCAGCTCGCTAAAGGTCCGTCTTTGGTGGCACACAATAGGACAATATTAGTTAACGTAATCTGCGCTGCACAATGTCACCTCTGGACAATTTATGTGCAGCTCGGACACAGAATTAAAGTTTCCAGTGAGGTTTCACCAAGCGAAAAGGAGCACTATGGTTGCTTTATTAACGGATTAACTATTTATTGCATAGTAAATCATTATTATCAAAGCTTATATCTAATCGGCGATTCTTAATTACAGCTTTGTAAATGCTTAGTGCAATTTTAAATCCTTGGTATAAGGATATTCGGGACAACGTAATTTCGTGAGTTTTTCTTTTTACTAACTTTCTGTAGCAGCATGAAATCCAGCACTACGTGTTGTGTAGATCATGAAGTTGCTTCCGATCAGGTAGAACCTAAACATAACTGATGAAATGTATACGAGACACTCACAGCGTACTAATCCCGAAACAAGACATTAGCATGACAGCTTGAAAACACTATCACTAGATTACGGACTACCACAATTTAATTTAATAATTATCAAAGAAAATCATATTCTATACTTTCCCAAAGTGTATTTCCATCTATCATGAAAGAATTTACGTCTAAAAAAATTACTATAAAAACCAACAAACATTTATTCGAAAGTGTAACATAAACAGAAATGGAACTACATAGGTAGAGTATTCACATTTTTCACAGCCACGGGTGGTAACGGCCGTCGGCCTGTGGCCGTGAGCTCTGAACAGCGCTCCAAACGCGAAAATGTAAAAACGCTGTATACAACGCAGCATAATCCGGGATAAACCAAGGATATACTAGTTTTGTACTGAACGTTACACTACGGCGTAAACATTCACTCGTGTACTTGCCGTAACAACGTTATGATATTACAAAAATATATTAAGTACATTTGCACCAATGCTGATTGAATCTAGCACTAGTTATAACCCATAGAGCAAATGGATTACAATAATGCGCTGATTTGTATGAATTGTATTCTATATACATTATACAATACAACAAATCGCATCAACACAACGCATCGGCGATGTCAAAGAGGCCATATTAAACACGAAATGTTCCCGCGGTTTCACCCGTGTTTATCGTTACTGCGCCGTCCCCGTGGGTCGTAGTGTGATGTTATATAGCCTATAGCTTTCCTCGATAAATAGGCTAGCCAACACTAAAATATTTTTTTAAATCGAACCTGAAGTTCCTGAGATTAGCGCGTTCAAACAAACAAACAAACTCTTCAGCTTTATAATATTAGTATATATTGCTTAATAAACAGATAGAAGAGTAATAATAATAATGATGATTATTATTTATATATTACAGAAATGAGATTGTAGGTTAACATTGATTTAGGCTATTATGTGTTACAGGTATTCATTTATACCCGTAGTTGACAATATGCGTAGAATGACGTCAGACAGAGTCAATCTTAGTCCTGTTAGTCAATTAAGAGCCTTTGTTTCTTGATGCTTATCAGTTTTGCTAGGCTATACCATTACCACTTAACTTTTCCTATTTACTAAACATATCAGTAACATACCTTCCGTCCCGGAGCCCTCTCCCGAATATATTATTCGGGAGAGGGCTATTATCCCATTACAAATAAATACATGTAAAATGTATTTATTTGTAAGGGCTATACAAAATTTTCTAAGACTATACAAAATTTTCCTACGTAATACGCCTAATGAACATTGTATACTTTATATTGTCTTCTGTTTACGCGAATGTTATTCATTGAAATGAAACTACTATATACGGATTTAATCGCGTTGTTTATTAGACACTTTATCAAAAAAAAATTCAAAACTGTTACACTACTATTACTATTAAACTTTACTAATTTTTAAGCTAATTAAATTATTGAAACTATTAAAACTATTTATACTATTACTATACTATTATACTATTTATATTTGTGTTTACACTTTCCCCATGAATTGTATACTTTGCCATTCCTCTATAAACGACACTAAGTTTTATTGCATGGATAAAGTTGGTCACTATATTTAAATAACGCATAGTAGTTGAAACTTAGGTAATGCTTTCCGATATCTATTTTAAAAGACAACCCCCATACGCTTGATCATCATTAAAAAATATACACAAAGAACACCCAAGTTTGAACAACTATTTGTGGACACAGATTTTTCCCAAGTAGGGATCGAACCCACAACACTCGGCCCTCAGACATTGGCGAGGTGACACTTTAAACACCGGATGGCGTATCCGTGCCATCAATAATTGTGGCGCTTGATCCGAAATATCTTCCATATTCTGCCTAGCACGGAGTATAAGGGTGGCGAATATACAAACACTTTTAAATATACACAATCAGAGAAACCGACTCATGGTATCTCCCCCAATCGGATTATCAAAATGACAAAATTTATAAGAAGGAATTTAGGCTATAACATAAATGTGATATGCCAATATCAATTTCTAAGAATAGAAGCACGCTTCGCGTGCCCCTGAAAGTAATTCAAGGTTACTAAAGGATTAATCCAAGGGCTGAGCAAAAGCTTATGTAATTTGTAAACTCCTTACACGAACGTGCCTAAATGCATAACTCTTAAAACTTCTTAACTGAATAATAAAAACATTTCAAAGAACAAAACTAATACCTCTATGAGTTTGTTATCAACGCGCACGTCCGCGTCAAGATTCGCGGCAAAATAAAACAGTATAAAAACACAGCTGGTATTCCTTCTGCTCGTAGAGATTAAACGAGCCAAGCCTAATTAAGCTAACATACACATTTTACTCTCAGACTTAAACCGAAATTTATTTCACGTGACAATTTTACGCACAGTGAGTTACAACCCTAAATATTTCACCGGTGTGAGATACAACTCAATTCACAAGTATCGCAACACTATAAACGAGTAAACAGGTATATAATACAAAACCAATATCTCAACACACGGTATAGTTTCACAAAACTTCTAACAGTTGGAAAAGGCCAATACAAACTTCGAGTATAACCGCATTGATCGCGAAAACATTCCACAAAGTCCAACAAAAACTCGGAGCGGTTGTCCTATATCATCATTATGCAATAACGCTCTTAAAGTACTGAAAACGTCGCGTATATCACATAGTAATCCGCATCAAATACATATTTGTAGCATAGGAAAAAAAACCATGACCTTTGCCACTGGTGTTTGTCCACTAATGCCTACAAAGACCTCGAATTTTGTGTTTGGAAGCCGGCGGCGGCTCCGCGGCCGTTAGTTGCGTGCCGACCGCCGACGCGACCGTACGTCCACGAGCACTCCCCCGCATCCCCGGAGAGAAACCATCACACGAAAAAGTTGCATTTAGTGTACAAACCACCCGTGTGCAAGTGTTGTTATGTTATGTATTACCGTGATGTTCCGCTATAACGGACCGCTTTGCTAGTCTCTTCGTCCGAATGACAACTTCGTCGTGAAGGTAAATATTGACGGTAGCCGGCACCGCCGAGTCCTCGTGGCCACCGTCCGGTGCCAGATAAGTATTTGCTGAACGTTCGAACGGCGCCCATTCCATTTCCCTACGATTTGATTTGCATATTTGCATGATCATTGAAAGCAAATACGGTTCAGGCGAGTTCTTTTAAATCCCCGGTAAAATAAACGTTAGACAGAACTGAACTTATTTACGATAACGTGCGGTTAAATAATCGGTTTGTCGTAATAAAGATAATTTAGAATAATTCTGAATGATTACAATTTAGCGGGTCGTTTAAACGTTGTAACTGGTTTGTCGCGTCCAATATGTAAATGCATGAATACGATACGAGCAGCCGACCGGGCCTCGTGGTGTGTGCACATAGCCACCGAAAGATATGAATTAAAGTGTTATTTTATATTTCGCTGTTAAAGTTCCAGACAGGCTTACGTAAGCTTTCGACGGACTCCCCGCCCCCACTTATGTAACTGCCCGATGTGGATGGAATTTTATCTTTTTCTGATTCAATTTTAGGGAATATTGAAATTGTTATCTGAAAGTAGCTATCTTTCTTCGCACTCGATCGTATCTGCGGAGCCGAGCGTTTCGTTCCGGTACTTTAATTATGAAAAAGTAGTTGTATTCTGTCGCGCGACGTAGCTCCGTATTCTGTGGACTCAAATCTAGTGCCTCATTTAAAGGCCTTTGTTTCTATAAAACAGTGGATAATTTGAGCTGGGCGTGAATAGGCCTCGGAAGTCTTTCGGTAAATAGGTCGCTGCAACCTTGTTACTTGGTGTTATTGTTGTAAAACGAGGCTCGTCGTTATTGCTATTCGTGCATTAAACCAGACATTCGATGCACGCGAACTAATGGGGCTAATGCAATCGTATTGCGCCTTTGATCGGACTATCTCTGCAGAATCATCAATGAAAAGTCTAACTGCTCTGCCTGCCAAACACATATATTGAATATATTTAAACTATAGAGATGAATAACGAGCTAAATTCAAACTTTACGTCTAAATACAAATATACTAAGATTCTAGATATACAAATGTTTATGTAGTGTTAATGAAAGTGAAAGATAGTGAGATAATGTATAGTGAATTAAACTTGAATAGACGCCCGTAGCTCGACAAGTTTCTGATAAAAATCGAATTAACATTCAAGGATAGTGGAAGTGATAACTCAGGCTCCAGCGTACGTAATCCAGGCGATTCCGAAGGGTTAGAATTTGATGGAGCCGTTAAGCAGTAAATCTGCGAACATTTTAGACTTATTATCAGTTACGCGCAGTTTACGACCACCCTGGGTAATGCTGGCGTTTGTTTAAATGGAAAATAAGATTATTGCTATAATTTGTTCGTTTTATGTTAGGTACATCTATTTAATATACCTAACATAAAACGAACAAATTGAACATATTAAAACTGGTACGGTACGGGATATAGAACTTGGTTATAATATTTCGTATCATAAAATCAACGAAATAAGACCCAACATAAAACCGAGCAAAGGGGACATATGACGTAAAAAATATGCGAAAACGTCAACGAAGGCTCAACGGTCGATAAGAAGCTTCCAATTATCTATTCCATTACACCGGATAGTCTATATCAATATACCTCCAGGGAGAGCTTTTTACAAAATGACCTCGCATAATTCGAGGCATAATCAAGTCTTAGGGCCCAAACCACAGTGCGTTGACCGCACTCAATTTAAATATATCTCGCCGTAAACATATAACGATACTGCCGCACTATACTTATTGGATAAAAATATAGCCCAAAAGAGTTTTCAGAGGCAATAAACATTGATCAGGTCCAATTTGCGCCCGGTGCAAAGTTTCACAGTTTATTTTCACAAGTCGACACCCTGAAGCAATAAACTCATTTTTGCCACAGCGTAAATTATTCTAAAGAATAATTTAGAGACCACTATAATACCTAAAATGTTAGCAATTCTGATTATGAAGGACATACATTATAATTTCACGGGTTGTGAAGTCAAATAGATGTGTCAAAGGGTCTGTCCCTAGAGGTCAGTCATGAGTTGATATTTCTCTTGTTTTTACTTTAACAAATATACTCACAATGTCATATATAATTAAATCTTATCTATCCATCACGCTCTGAATAAAAGTGAATGGAAAACAACACGGTGTGAGTTAGCTGTTTGTCGCAAAGTTTCATAAAAACCCCTGGGTAAGAAATGCATTTTTACAGAGCAAGACAATTTCGAGTAAACATTAACTCACTTCGAGTCAATTGTAGAATAGTTCAAACAAAGCAAGTCGACTTTCTAGAATTGTATAAGAAAACTATAGTGAACAACTGTCAATTCGATGAGGGGAAATAGCCAATATCAAAGCGGGTGGGGTTAGAAACCCATTATACAGTAGGTCAACAGTCAACACTAACGGCACTGAATTGGATGCGATTCTATGATTGAATTCTGAGTCAACTATTCCACGAGATAACATTAAGCATTCATCGAAAATACACTGTTGTATTTTTATTTCAGTATGAGTAGGTATAAGACGAAGTATTATTAGGAGTATGTAAGGCAATTCTCAGTTCCAGTAGACAATCTAATACTAAGCTTGGGAGACGGTAATAGACTTATCCCGTAGGTCCTAAATCTAACTGGCAACGGAGGTGTGATAAATATACAGTACATTTTTGGGTAAATAGATATTAGGTTACTTAGTGTGTAAAGTATGAGAATCTACTTAAGACAATTTTAATAAGTCTCTCTTTAGCTTACGGTGAAGCTAGCTTAACCGCATGTTAGTCACCGTAGAACCATAGATCTCATCTATTGTACAGTAAAGGCTTATCGGTCCCGAAAGTTATGAATAACAGCTTATTATGTACAAGTGGTACATGCACACGCCATAACTCATGATAAAAGCCAGCTAAGGAAATACTATTGAAAAGATAATAATGTTGATAATAGATTAATATCGATAACACCGTCATAATGATAGCACCGCGTAGCTATGTGCTTTGTTGTTGACCAAATATATTAGCCTCATAAAACTTAGAGTCAATAAAACCGCTTGTATGACTCGAAAAGGTATTATATAATATTATTATTAAAACATTAAATTTAACTATTAATAACAGCATGGTTGTCCTTAAACATAACTACTTATCCATTTGATTGATTACTGAAATATGTAAACAAAGAGTACGTCAAAATGAAATTAACAACGCAACAAATGTATTGTTAGTGTTATGCCTATATTATTTTATTTCGTTGGCAAAATCGACGTAACCATGATAACCCATAAAACGTATCAGCTGTTCTTGTGAACTTGCGAGCCATAAGCTTTATATGAAAATGAGAGAGGTTGGCAAACTGCCCACACTTTCTCTAGAAATATTATTAGAGCTCTCTGCTATGCAGGATTAAAAATCCATTTAAATACTTTAAAAGCAGATATCTGTATTTGAAACAAATAGTTGTAAGATATTAAGCTGTAAATAAAATTCCTACACCTGTGATCATAACAAAAAAATGTTACGATATTGTCACTGGAAAATTTAGGAACGGCACTTAAGACATTACAGTAGCGATCGAACGGTTGGAGAATTTCCATGGCACTTTTATTTTCTACGCAGTCTTACTGGCAGCTTCTAACTTAGTAGGATGGCTAACAAGAATCTTAATGGTGTACGACCCACATTACATTATCCATAAAAAAAGATCTAGAAATACGGCTGCCTCACATTTTCAACTAACCGAATTCTCACATTATTACATTAACTCACTGGAAATTATTCCAAAAAACATGTGTAGGCACTAGGTAGACAGATACCTATACTTTAAATTAAACTTCCGAGCGGCTCAATCGTTAATTTCTCGTTCAAACTAGACATATTGCCTTCAACAATCAGGCAAATTCATATCGGCTCGACCTATATATTGAAAAAATATTACACTTTCGTCCATACATCACTCATAGCTGAATATCTGAATGATATTACATCCTCCACAGCCATGTTACGGTATATAAAGTGTATAAGGTGCGATCATATCGTAATCCGATAGTAGTAATAACGCCTAGTAAGAATAGTTGACATGAATTCAATGAAATAAGTGTATGTGGAAAAGTTTTAATGCCAATATAAAATAACAAACTATATAGTGATAGTGTGATATCATTTGCGGTCATTCCATTTTTATATTCATATAAATTAAATTCAATTGGATTTGGGTGTACAGAAATGTGATAGTTCAATGACCAAGACAGCTAATATCATACACTGATAATTATAAGGGTCCACTGATTTCGTCATCTTTACTACATGCAATGTTACTTTATACTTAAACATTAGGAGCGTAAATATAAACGATTTGTGGTAAAATTGGTACCGTATCATGATAAAATAAAAGTTTATGTTAGAGCAATTAAACGCAGGCGGTCATTTCGGGTAATTTGACAGCGCGGGCGGGTAACGCCGCGCCGATGCGTACATCACGAACATGTTGACATAAAATAAACAATACTAAGTCTACATTATTATTTCGTGATAATAAAATTGAAATTGTAGCTCAACATCAATAGTTAATGAAAACGAAAAGCCACAGTATTCATAAATATAATTTAGTTAACATGTATTGTATACCTAAATAAATCTCTAAATGCACTAATAATAAACGAAATAGGCATTAGACGATGTCTAGATGTTATGACAGCAGTGAACGAAAACATACTTCAGAATTCTCATTGATAGTTGTCCTATCTGTCAACAAGACTGCTTTTGCATTCCGGGACTTCGAAAGCCTAAACAAAGGTGCTTCTAAAGTATTCATATCAATTCAATATCAAAGTATCAATGTTGTTCGTTTTTGTTAGTTAGGTTAGACTTTCATCTCAGACAGACATAGTGACGCCTGCACCGATAAATCTCATGACATCGAAAAAAGAAAATATAGCAATAGAATATACATAAGAAGCATACAACAACATCACAATAGCTAACATACATTACTATCCGTTATTGCTCGATGGCGTAGTGGTTAGTGTAACCGCCTGCCACGCCTGAGGTCGCGGGTTCGATTCCCGCACAAGTTAAACATTTGTGTACATGAACATGGATGTTTGTCTTGGTCTGGGTGTTTCTATGTATAATATGAATGTACTTACAAAAAAAAAGAAATAATATATATGTATGTTTATCCATTGTCTAGCACCCATAGTACAAGCTCTGCTTAGTTTGGGCTAGATGGTGTTGTGTGTATGTGGTAGAATATTTTTATTATTTTTGAATAGATACTTTCGGACGCTACGATTGTATATAATTGCGGTCATATCCTAGCTAAGCACAGTTGTAACAATGTTGAACATAATTGCCTTGTAATCCTGAAAATTTACTGCAAAACAGTCGTAAATCAATATAATAGTAACAGACTTTCATTGTATTAAGTCAGTATTTTAGAACATATCGATAAAGCAGACAACAGAGTAGCAATTAGCTCTTGATAAATGACGACTTAATTATTATACAGTGTACGATGGAGCTAGTGGAGACGTGTCTATAGTAAAAATGTCACAGTCAAGGTACTTTCTATGAGTTCAAGGCGAAATAAACGTAGCGTGAGTTTAACACACGCTCTTGTTATAAAATATTTAGAAGCGGACTTGAGTAACTCACCACGTATAATAGAACTCTCAACAAAGACCAAGAAACAATGAAACTGATGAATAAAATATCACTACACCTTTGAGCTACGAGAGTTATTTAATTTGATATCCGGCGGAGAGGAACGAATCCACAACTAGGTTATAAAAACTGTAATGTAGTTGAGAGCGTATCTCGATAGTTCTATCCTTCTGATTCTTCGTATTTACTATAAAAGACATTAATATTGTTGTTAGAAATGCCTTAAAATTTTCCAGAAGGTTCCCGAAATGTATAAAATTAGATAACTTATACTTAGCGAGCAATGGCTGCCCCGTCAGGGCTATACTCATACCTTACAAGACAAAGTAAATGTAAAAAATAAAGCAAAGAACAGTAAAGCATACAAAAAGGAAACTTGGAGAAAAGGCACAACCTTTTAAATCCATCAGTGCCATATGACGCATGTCGGGCAGGCTTCAATAAAGGGGCAGGATAAAAGTCGAGTTCTGTACAAAGCCGTACATTACTTACGTACATATTCTCATAAGATACTTTTTGTGGATACTAACGGATTCGATTCGGCCTTACCGCCAAGAAATAATCAGTAGCTAAGCCAACTTTCTGCTGAAACAAAAGATTTCAGACAATTCTATTAATAGATTTAATACAATAAAAAGCTTTTGTTATAGCAAGATTCTTTGCTTTCAGGGGTAATGTACACATTGACCGGCGCACCCTTAACACCCACAATGTAACTTTTATCACGATAATAAACATGGGGATGGAATCCGAAAGGGTACAATAGTCAACTAGAACTTTTGTCAAGAACATAAAATGTTTTAGTTAATTTGTAATGAAAAATATCGAAACAGCAATAATATTAGTTCTTCTGACGTTATTTGTTATAAAAAGTATTTAATTCAAGTCAGACTTTAGAAAGAGACTAGTTTTGAGAACTACGTGTATAACCACTGACTCACCTTAACTTTGACTAAAATATATCTTGATTGTGTCGATTGCTTTCCATTCCACTAACATCTTACGTACAAATAGATGAGACATCAAAGAAAATCTAACTGGAGTCAGTCTTTGATCGTTTGTCAATTTGTTCCGGCATTAACGAAGTATACTATATATTTATACAAATAAAGAATCACAGGACGTTAACGCAATTTGTTAGGCGCGAGCCGAGTATTTTAGCAATATATCAGTACTAAATTGCTTTATATAAAACTTGAAAATAAAAAAATTCTGATTATGTTTGACACCAGAAAAATTCATTAGGTCCATCAAGACCAAACGAGGTAACATTTGTAAGAAAGTAAGCTCTGAGTGAAAAATTTAGCTAAATTCGCTTCAAACCTAAGATAAGGGTACAAATAAAGTTACTCGGAATGCTGTTATTTTCAACCTTACCTAAAATTTGAGCTTCCGCCTAAATAAGCTATAAAATTTCCAAAATATAATAACCAGTCGGCCTCGAGTATATTTACCCAAATACGTCCAAAATTTTCCATTATTTAATATCTGGCAAAGCTATAAAAATCTACAGCGTTTTGAGCGGGCAAATCAACGAAAATTAGCGGCTTACATCTAATCAATTAAACGTATTGCAGCTTCCCACCAAACGTGTGAGATCTGGTTGTCACAGCTCATAAGACAGACCGCAGGGCAATTAGGATCGAGGCCCATTGAACGCCGCCGATGCGAACAACTTTAAGCTCCATTAAACCGCAGTACAATCGAGATGTAAATTGATTTATGTGACGTGTACTATTTAATCGGTACACGGTTAATTGTGGCAGGTGTAATCTAAAACATTGTAAATTCTACAATGTTCCTTAATTATTAGTTCCTAGAAAGCAACAAATTCGATGAAAGAAGTATAATGTTTACAAAAGACAGACACCGAATGTTCTCCCTGAACTTATACTGCAATTTGGTTCATATTAAACCAATCTTTGAAATTCTGCAACTGTTACAAAACTAGAAGTTCAAATAAACTGACAATCAAAGATTGCTGATGTCTTCGGGATTGCCCGAAACGCCTTTCCAATGTACTCTTTCGTTGAGCTAACTGTATTGAACTGTCGATACAGACACGGAACATGTAAGGTACGGATAGCTGCACCCACGACCACACAAAGAACTAACGTTGATAGATAAAATCTTCACGTGCCTTGGATTCCTTCTAAAACCGTTTCGGTTTTCGGATAAAACCTTATTTAATACCTCCAACAAGAATATTTTTAGGATAGAAACATTGCAAGCATTGCCACCTACATTATTTATAACGTCATTATCTTATCACCGAATAATGATGTTGCGATACGTATATAATATTGGAAATGCAAAGTCAGCCTTACTGTATTAAAATACGATATCAAAACAACTTTCTCACTCATGTGTCGCTTTAATATACGAACAAAAACAAACCTATGAATTATCTTTCTGTAATTTAGATATAAAGTTGATTTCTTAAAAACACATACCGTAATAATATACTAGAGAAACAATTCGTTAAAGGGCGAAGGTGATACGAGGGGCATCGACCTTTCGACTTCACCCTTAACGTCTGTAATCTACCCAAGTTTGACATGACCGATAGCCACATTACTCCAGGCAAGTCCATCAAATACATGGGAAACCATAAACCCGCCCAGTTATCATCAACGATAACGATGTCGTTAAAATATAACTCGCTGAACAAATATGAGGCAGAGTGGCAATTTCCTTTGATATTCACAGAGTTATTTAATTTGAAAACGTCTGAGATTTTTGTAGAACTTTGAAAATTTTTTTAGTACTTTGAAAAAAGTCTTTTATTAACAGATTCAAGATATATTCTCAACTTAACTGTAATACGCATTTGATTCAAATATTGGGAGAGCTGTTAGATATCATTTGTGATATATAGCGTAAAACACTTTATGCTATTGTCAGTTATAATAATTAATGGACTTGTAGTGTACAGAAATACCGCTGCATTGTTATATTTGGCAGTACTGCCATTTACCGTATAGGCATTATTTGGCCAGTGACATTTTACGTTCATGTTGTTATAATAACCTTCTAGCAGGCATCTTAAAGGACAATAACATCATCATCGATATACACATATAGCTATTTGCACTCATTGCGTAAGTGTCCGATACCTATTCGAGAATTTTCGCAATTCTGAGAGCTCATTGAGTCAATAATGTTGCAATATTTATAGTAATTTTGCTTTTAAGTAGGGGTTATGTTTTCCTTCTGACCTCACCACGCTATTCACACGTTCACATCCGACAATGGTCTAGACCATATCTATTGTATGGATACTTTCGCTCTGCATATGATATTTTTGTGTGCAACGGAAATATTGTCAGTTTTAATCGTGACTGGTATCAGTATCGTGCCGCTAGCACAAATGCGGCAGTTTCCTCTCCCCTAATATCTCCACGGAGCACTCTATAGCGGTGCACCTATAACTTTAGTTGCTTCAGACGCTGAGGACAACGTCCTATATTTTTATCGGGGCCACAATGCGGTAGTTCTTTTTTTTTAATGTATATTCCATTTACTTCTCTTATACTCTTAATATAATTCGACAGTAGCATTAATGAAAATTGGATAGAAGTTTTTCCTACTTTGCAGACGTCGACTTTGAATGAATCCCTGCTTGTGGCCATTTGGCAACTTCGTAACGTTATTTCCAAACTGCTAACGAAGTAATGAGTTTATGCTTTCGAGGGAAACCATCCTATTAAACATTCCATGTAATTCTGAGGGATTATGTGATAAAGTTTGTAGACGGCGCCCAGAACTCGAGAGTCTAAATCAGATTTATTTGAGAAGTGAAATTCTCTTAGCGGACACTTTCATTTCTTCGAGGCATTTGAACTTGGGATAATATCGTGGTCAAACTTACGTTGTTGATTTTAATCTCACATCGATAGGAATCGTATAACTTGTCTGGTGAACTATGTTGAACGCTGCATGCTGTTATTATTATACGTAAAATAGGAAATTGTAAAATAATCATTAGCGATTACGAGTCACGTTACACTTGTCCGTGACCTCTTTGATAAAACTACATCTTTGATAATGCACAGACATATTATTTATACAGCACACTGTTTACATCCAAAGATATTGGCTCACCAAAATCTGTTACACAAGGGCCGTAATAAGAAAGGACATATCTTGATTGAATTGTAGCCCTAATAGTCTTGCCATTTATCTTCATTTTTGACCTTTGCTAAGTGAAATAGTTTTACCTGCAGCAATTCTCTACCATCGCATACATAGAGACAGTAATTTTTTAAGCAACGGCATTCCAAATTGAATGTGATAGTTCTCCGCAAACTTCGAATTGCGTTAGTTTAGTTATTAGTTAGTAACTTAGTTTCCGTATTGAGACTACATTATTTATTGATATTCTATATAATATTCTATATATATAATAGAAGTTAGAAATAGGTTACAGAATTCATAGTATGTCATAATTTAAATATACAATAATGTTATCTAACCAATCACTCATCTATAAATCAACTGCATAGATGACCATGATATTTAACTATTTCTGCTTCAATCCATTCACTAAAATATGTAGGTACTAAACTTGAAATGTAATGAACAATTTAGCAATTAAAATAGTTGTTGCGACTATTACTAAATCCACGGTTAAAGACACGCGATACCAGCACGCCATATTACGTAAAGGACGATCGTAGAGATATCGAAAAATAAAGCGATGGTACTAAAACAGTTGATAGTATTTTCTCAATTATCTTTTTTTCAATGTCACTCGATTTATTTGCCGATATTCAATTATTCGAATACGTGCTGCTGTACATTTGAATGTCTAATGTAATTACATTTGTATCAAAGTCGTGTGTTATTGTTTAGTAACGACAAATACATAGCATTTTCTTCTTCAATTATATTTAAGTTTATATTGTTTGAATATATGTATTTATTTTAATAGAGACATATTATCCTTGTATATGTAGAACTTTCGTGACCAAACACAAAACAGTTTTAATCTACGTGCGGTTTCCAATTAGCGCATACAGTTGAATATATTAATTACTATTCGTACGCTACCTGCTCTTTTGGGAGTTTAAAAAACCGGCATACACGAACTCGTCAAAGTCAAATTTAAAATCTCGGGGAACTTAGCAACTAATATTATTTTAAAGGGAATGCTATTTGCATTAGCTTTCCAATAACATTTAACTGTGCTTATTTTCCTTAAGGGTTAAAATCTCCATATATACACTTAAAAGCCTTCGCCTTCACCTAAGTATGATCCGTTTACATACTTAAGTTGGACTTGCAAGCATTTAGCAGACTATAATGGTTCCTTAATTATACCCTGTGGTACGCTTTCTTAAACGGATCTAAAGTAAGATGTGTGTTCGTGCGAATCATGTGAGCATTGGTTGACATAAGAAGACACATCAAACAGCATTACTCACGGTAGATTCCGCCGGTGCATATTAATGCAATAGACATTGGCAAAGGGCGTTCTAGTAGCCCTGTACGTCTGTGAGCTGAATACTTCATCCGATCTGGTCATTTGTATGGATCACCTTCTCGCAACGATATTTATTTCTATTTCATTGTCTTTGACTTTATTGTTCTTTAAAGAACATTTCAAGTTTGTATTCGTAATAATTTTCGAGAATCAGGCTTCGTTACGTACAAGCTTTCGTAAATATTATTATAAAAGAAATTGATATTTGATTGGTAACCATTCGCCGTACTAGAACATTCCTGTTTAGTCCTGGTTTTAATTCCATTATATAATACTAAAATATAATTAACATCAATTTTACATTCTTACTAGCTTACGTTAATCCTGGCTTATGTACGAGTTTACTATTAATTATGCAGGACCATGTAGAATAATAATCGCAACGGTGTCGATACAAAACACAGGCGCTAAAAGCATTAACGTATAGTCGAAGATATCCATAAATAATCTAACGCTGCCGAGTAATCCCATACGTACTCGTCGAGTAGATTTCGCCGACACGCTTCGGCGCGCCAAAATTACACGTGAATAAATACGACCATACAATCTACAATTCGAAAATCATCGCGTTACAAATTGCTATCTCCTATCCATCATTGTCGCTACACAAAGGCAATGCAACCGAATTGTAAAACCACATTTGACATTTCATTCATCAAAACTTCGTTTGGATTTACAGAGCAATTATCGTCTGGAAACAATCGCTCTGTCGCATCGCAATCTGCTCTCGATGAGGGCCACAGCTCTTTTATTTTATTAAAGTGTCCATCAATGACATCAAATCTCGATCTGATATCCAATCTCGATTCGAAATTGATCATTTTATTAATAGACGTCAATGAATTGTCGTAATAAGGCTGTCGAACCCTCAAATCTCAAAATGATTCCGTAAAATATACAATCTGTTTTTTCGTGTCTTGCCAAAATTACGAACACTAGCGCGTCTCTACTTCATTATTTTATTTGTCCGTACATAAATTGCTATCAAATGGACGTCGGCCCAATTCCACTTAAACGAAATCGACATAAATGGACCTGCTATAATTTTATTATTCATTAATACGCATTAAGACTTACAGATTCTGATAGCATATTCAGTGTCTGCTTAATTATTGATATTTTCTTGTTCATTTCAATATAAACACTTATTTGGACAAGATTATTTCTGTTTACTTATCTCTTATTCGCTCGCCGGTAGAACGGTTCTGAGTGATATTAGACTTACTGTTTGTCTTTCATCTTCGTATAATCATTGAAGGTAGATTAACGAGGAAAAGAGCTGCAAAATGGTGTTGAATTAAAATTAATGAAGTCTTTGATCCAGGGTTATTTGAAATTCAGATACCCACCCCCTCTCGCCGGCCAGTCCAGATGAGTCGAATATAATTGACGTTGTCACTTTCAGCCTACCTAAATATTTCATCGCCAAACAATACGCCTACTGAATAAATTAATGAAGTATATTGTTAGTGCAACGAATAAGAAAATTTCGTCAGATTAATGTTACTTTGACCTTTTCGTATTCCTTTTATATCCTCGTAATCCTACATTTAACGTTTATATAAAAGTAGTAATGTTATATGTATCCAAGAGAGTTTTCGGAGATGTAATACAAAACTTTGTGTGTATACATACTATCGGTCCAAAGTGGATCTAAATCGCTTCCTAATGATTCACTATTATAGTTCAAGGGCTTTCAACTACATACATTCACATGTTACATACATGTGAATATCTCAAATGAAGAGCATCCAGAATCGCTCGTTAAAATATCTGAAGTTCCGTGATCGGTTGAGGCGCGTTCGTCGTAGATGAATAAGTAACGTTGAGCATGAAGGACGCCACCTAGAAGCATTAACAATTTGTGATTGTAACGAAACAGCCACTAGTTTATAAACCACGTGGCCTTCGATGTCTGGAAATAAATCATTTATAGCAGTAAGGTAATCGATTAGGGTGCAGTCAGACAAAGCTCGTCTTATATTGTGTAACATAAATAATTCAAAGACGAGACCAACTTCCGATGCTCTCGCGGACGATCCCTTGAAAAAGTTTATAATGTGATTTAGAGGCGCGAAGTGAACGAAGTCGGGCGGGTCCTGCGAGTAATTTGTGAGGGCGACGCGCCCCTGCATACTGAGTACCGCGTTACACCCGTTGCACTATTTGCGCACGCCGCTATGCATTTACAAGGAGCGTACGTGCACGCTCCTTGTAAATGCATAGCGGCCGCACTCTCCTCGCGCTCTAACTACAAATTTAGTAAATAAACTCTATTTGTTTCAGGTGTCGGGTGCCGGTATTAAGAAAATGTGCGAGCAGTGCATTAGAAAAGAGACCTATGTGATTATCTCATGTGAATCGCGTGTGACAAGTGACGGTAACAGTTAAAACAATGTGCGTGTGAGCTTCGACACGACGTCGAACTATTCGGAGTGGGGGGCGCTGGCGACCACCCCCAGCGATGGTATGGTCCTTGAATTCGGGAATGAGAGTGGGGGGTGGAATGCGACGGAGGAGGGGGAGAGTACGAATCTGTACAACTACTGGGCATGGAGCCTCGTGGATGGGTCGCTGATGTTGCTTATCGTCAGCGGCAACACGCTCACGATCCTCGCGGTGACGCTGAGCCGGCGGCTTTCGTCGCTCGTGTCCAATCAGTTCGTGCTCAACTTGGCCATATCGGACCTGATGGTGGGACTGACGCTGCCCTATCATTTGGTGTTCTACATAGACGATGACTTCGGTACAATCAAGTGGTCTTGCCTGATGAGATTCATTCTTATAATACTAGCGTGTCTCGCGTCCATTTACAACATAATAGCGATAGCTGTAGACAGGTAGGTGGAATGCCCTTCGTTTTCAATTTTATTTCAAAGTAATAAAGTAAAGTGAAGGCAAGTGAGTCGTCGTCATGTAGTCACGCCATGTGTTGTCGCCAGGTACATTGCGATCGTGCACCCACTGCACTACAGCCGCTATATGACGAAGCTGGTGACTCGGCTGTTGATGAGCGCCACGTGGTCCGTTGCTGTCTGCATTAGCTGCATACCAATATTCTGGAACGACTGGCACGAAGGAGTCGCGTGCGAGATGAACTTGGTAAGTCCATTTTACTTTCATTACATCTTAAAGTTCACTTTTTATAAAAGTTTTGGTTTACTAGCATTATTCAGAACGCCTATAATTAAAAGTACACTACACACAAAGACCAGGCCATACCGTAAGTTTTTATGTACACCATTATGGAGATTTATTACGTCGTCTTTGAAAAGAACCATAAAGCCTCGTGTCTCAATAAATAATGTAAACGCAAACAGGTAAATATTTGTACTGAAACAATCATATTACTATCCTTTGGGACAAGTAACGCCCCTCCATATTATAATATGGGAAGATGTATGTTTCGGAGCGAAGTATTTCTCTTATGTGTAAATACATAGTAACCACTAAACATAAATAGTTAATTCAGTCGTTTCTGGGAGGAATATGTTCTTAGCAGCCTGTTTGCCCGACGACCGCATCATAGATTAATATATTCATGTGAATCCGCTCGTATATTATATTGCCACGTGCGTTGACATAGCATGTTATGAAAAAACAAAACTACTTTATGAAAACGGCAAATAAATAAAAGGGAATAAGAGGAACGGATATCTATTGGAATAAAAGTATAACACATCCCAAACAATAAAATAAGAGTAAACTGTTGTTTAGACAAAGGCATAGCGATATTGTCACGTCATAAGGATTTAACGTAATGAAATTAATCTACAGGTTAAAGTGCTACATCCTTAGATTTATAACCCGTCTGTGTTGACGCATGAAATATTTGTGTGTGGTTAAAGCTCAACCACCGCGTTGGACTTCGTGTTCATATAATTAAATAGAACAGGACGGATATCGAATATTAATAGCCAAATATTGACTCAGTGAGTTTAGGACTCTGTGAGTTTACCTTCACATTATTCTGAATATCTACATAGAATAGCATTTATTTTTGTAGCACAAACTATTGCTTTGATTCCCAAAATATTGGAGCAATTAATCAGTTTTCATTTAAATATAATAACGTCCGTAAAACAGTCGTTTTCATGGCGACGTCAAAGTTTATACACGGGAACGGTTTCTGGAATATAATGCAAATGGCTACTGGCTATTTACGGGCTGCATATTAACCCATTTTTCTTAGACTGTCGCTATAACTTAAAAAGCTTACCTATTTGTGTCAATTAAAGAAAAATTGAGTTGCGAAAAGTGCAAAACCAAATTCTTTGAAACAATAAGTAAACATACTTTCATGTAAGCTATTTCAGCTACTAAGCGTACTTATGACTGAGTTTAACATAAAAATTGGTGTAATTTTTCAGGTGGTGCCAAAGTCATACACAACCAGTATTTTGGCTCCAATGTTCTCCCTGATCTGGATGGTGATGTTCATCCTCTACTGGCGGATATGGCGGGAAGCAACCTGCCACGCCAGACGCATGAGAGCCAATACCTGCTGCCCCACTGGGGCTAATGATTGGAAAAGTATACAGGTACGATTGGTAATGCACAAATGCTATCAAGCTAGGTTCTTAGATCTAGATGTATATTTTAACACACGTACATCATCATCATCATCATCATCATGTCAGCCAAAAGACGTCCACTGCTGGACATAGGCCTCCCCCAAGGTTTTCCACACAGACCGGTCTTGGGCCACCCGCATCCAACCACAACAACACACGTACACTAGTTTAATATTATTAACACGATACAATTAGTCCATAACATAAACATGATATAAATACATATTTATTATCTTTAGCGTGGTCTGTCACCACGAGAATTTCCCTTATCGATTTATGCGTACCTTAGACCCAAGTTAGTCTATAATTCAGGTCAAATGCATTAACTAGATTAAAAGACAAACACTATTTCAATTTAGATCTCAGCATTTGTAATTATTTTAAAGAGTATTTTTCGCGTTCCAGGTGGTACTCCTAGTATTAGGGTCGTTCTCAATATGTTGGATGCCTTTTGTGGTGGTGGCATGTGCGCAGACACTGCCAATCATGCCGCTACACAACCACATCGCGTACCGACTCACATCATCATTGGCGATGTCCAACTCAGGGATAAACCCTCTGATATACGCGTGGAAAAATGCCGGCTTCCGGGCCGCTTTCGCGAAGCTACTTCGTTGTAAGAGACCTGATACGTCAGAATACAGGGGTTCCCCGGCTCCAGAGAGGAAGCGAGGATCCGTGGCGCTACGGGAAGGCTCGATAACACGCTCCAGCGCCCCCAGCGCGCTGTCGAGCCTAGGTGGGCGCCCGGCGCGGCTGCTGTACATAGAGCGGGAGACGGACACGTCCCGCTGCCGCATCATCGAGAACGCTGGCTACGTGGAAGCGGAACGCGGCGACACCAACCCTTCGTACGCGCCCGACGGCCCCACGCCGGTCCACCGGCCCGCCACACGTGCAGACGTAGTGTAGTGTAACCATGAACGATCTTAGACGTTTTGTGGGAAACGTGAAACGCTTCTAGTTTTTAAAGTTGTTAGTGACTGTAGGTACCCCCTTCGCATTTAGGTACCTGTTCGAATCTACGCTCAAGTTTTTAAAAGCTTTATTGTTGATTTTTTATTGAGAGATTATAATGAGTTCCCTGCCATAATGATGTTTTAATAAGAGGTTCTCTGTCAAATAATGATGTTTAAATGATATAATTAAATAAAGATGTTCTATGTAATATTAAAATATATAATATTATGTCTCGTTGACTTAATCTTGTAACAAATAACCTTGTATAACCAACTAATATAATTTAATGTCTTGCAGCGCCATCTGTTACGAGAATTAGAACACTTGAAAAAATGACGTGGAACGCTTACTTAAACTACGTCTAATTCAAATATATGATAAGAGATGGCGCTGTACTCAGCAAACCGAAGCATTATTTTTGGTGTAATTTGAATAAATAATTACACAAATATGATTAGCATAGTTGCAAAAGATACTCATAAATATACGACGGTATTTAAATTTATACAACTTTATAAAAAATGCCACATACCAAAACATATTAACATTTTGAACAATAATAGCATAAGCAAGGTGATGTATGAAGTGATTTATCAAAGCTATTGAGCGCTAGCGTAGAGAAATTAACACACTATCTTCCTGTTTGTTAATATTGTGCAATTTAAAGTGGACAGTCGCAAAATGCGATAGGATTTCTTGTGTCTCAAAGTACAACAAGTGCGCGTAAAGTCAGATTTCATTTAAACCTATTAATAAATGTTCATAACAAGGAAATACAACGTACCTAATATAGATATAAGTTAGATAAATTAAATCCTGAGGTGAATACATGTAATGCTTAGGTTGTAGATTTTTATTATAGTATATATACAAAATTAAAATAATCATTAAGCTATCATACTAATTAAGCTGTTAAAGTCAAGGTATTACTTTTTGAGTAATTACCCCACACGGGGCAAAGACCTTCTATTAGATTATGCGGTTTACCCTATTAATAAATATCCAAATACGATATACGTAGCTATATCCAAATACGAGTTGGATGACTTCACAGAACCCGTAGAAGATTATGGAGAACTCTTAGACATGTAGGTTGCCTCAGGAAATTTTCCTTAACGTTACTGCTAGCGATGATAACAAACACATGCACTATTTCATGAATATGTTAAGCAAACCTTATGTTACACGGCCCAAACATCGCTTAGATATTTTAAAATCCTTAATAATCTTATGACATTTAAACAGCGTATTTTAATAAGTAGATATATATCCTTAGGGATATATGAATTTGCTGTGTGAAGTACGTTTAGGAGATAATTTAATAAGTACCACAATTAAGCTAACATAACAATGTTGAAGAGATTATGCAAGATTAAGAACTGACCTAAAACTAAAACTACGGCTTGGAAATCAATAGATTAGAATAAAATAAAAATGTTCATATTACAAGCCAGAAAAGAGCTGATCTCAATGATCTCGGTTTTGATTGCCAGGACGTAAAAATGTTACAAAGCATTTGTGTTGCTATTTTCAGAAGCAACCCTAAGTATGGTATAATGCCTGACTGACAAAAATAAGTTAGCCTCCTTCTACTTTTCTCCTACAAATAACAGGCACAATGGTAACTATACTCTCTGTCTATTCTTTTTGAACATGTAAAGGCGAATAAAGCTACTTTATATAAAACATTAGCATTGACCGGTGACTTGGTTAGCGTGATTTTTAGTTCCCTTCAACTTTATTTAAGAGAACCACAATATGTATAATATATCTGCTTCTACTTAATAGAATTAGATGCCACCTGACCTAGCTATTCGGTTGAATGCTAAACTAGTAAACTGTAAAAACAACATTAGGTATAACTAGTTGATTTGTTTAAGCCTAATAATAAAACAAATAGACAGAATAAGTACCTACTCTAAAAAACGTTAATTTGAATCAGACTACTAAGATTCCTCTGAATCTATATTTTGATACAGAAAAAGCAATAGAGATATGAGAGGATCCTAGCGAAAGGAAACCAAAAGTCTCAGCCTAACCCTCTGAAAAACAGGCGTGTAATCCTAACTAATATTATAAAAGCGAAAATGAGTTTGTCTGTTTGTTACCTTTTCACGCCTAAACCACTGAACCGATCATTCTGAAATTTTGCATATACATTGTCAGGTGTACAGAAACGGACATAGGCTACCTTGCATCCCGAAAAAAATTACTGTTACCGAGGAAAACAACAATAACGTTCTTATGATAATAGATGGCGCCACGTGTCTTTCGAGTCATGATTGAATTATATTATTACAAGCAGAGTACAGCCCGAATTGATTGTCAAATTCTAAATTAACGCAAGCGGAGCCGCGGGCAAAAGCTAGTATTATATAATGTGAATATGAGTTTGTTTGTCTATTTGTTTGTTACGCTTGCACGCCTTAACTACTCGACGAATCATCATGAAATTTCGCATACACGTTGTCAGGGGTAAAGAAAAGAACATAGGGTACCTTTCATCCAGAAAGAAGTAACATTACTTCTTTCTGGATGCCCTATGTCCTTTTCTTGCGATGCGATGTTTTCGACGGATAGAAAATTGACATAACCTACATTTAAGCGCACGAAGCCGCGGGCAAAATCTAGTAGTTCATAATTGTGTAATTAAGCGAGTCAACAAACGAACTCAGAAGTACAAATGAATATCAGCAGTGGCCTACATCGAATCAGTGTCACATGTTCACTGTAGTGTAGATATAGCCGGTTGTAAACAAGACTAATCTCGGTTCAAACCATTCATGATACTCGATCAGTATTTGTAGTAATTGAAGAATCAAAACTTAAGTACAGGGCAATCATATAAACATTATGTGATCACATTAATACAGATAAACTACGTCCAGCTCGTTCTAGGGGAGAAAATAACATAATCGTATGATTATTGACGTTATAGTCGGTTTGTAGGCACTATAATCGATATTTTTGATATCGAATACAAAGGTTTGATTTCTATGACTGTGTTTATACAAAGTATTAGAAAATTAATTAATAAATTAGAATACAATAAAAATGCCCAATGCTGAACCTGTCTGCCAACTGGATATTAAACTTTGAAGGATTTTATTGCAAACATTAGTTTATACATAATTATAGTGCCTACTTTGTCATATATCGTATCGATTATAAAATATTGTATATATATGATAAATGAGTATATGTAATTCATACACAAGGAAGTAATTACTTTTTACTAGGTATTTTTGTGAATAACGATATGGAAGTTCCATATATCAGAATAAAATATTTACATCTTTTTTATAGTAGCATATTATATCTTCGTAATCGACCGATTTTACATTTACGATTTACCAAATACATACCAAATATTGCTTTTAAGTCGTAAAGAGGTAATACCAATTAAATCGCAGAATACAAATGGTAAAAAAAAAAATTTGTAAGGAATAGCGAGGCGCTAAAGCAAAGTCATGTCGACAGAAATATTGTTTCAGATGTGAAAATGTAAGTTACCTGTTAGCCAGAGTGTAAAAGTATAAAGAAAGGCATTGGAGAACTAGGTATGCGAGTCCACACTCTTTCTAACCGGGTAAAACGTAGTAGGTATAGTCATCCTCAATCTATACTAATATTATAAAGAGGAAAGATTTTTTGTTTGTTTGTATTTGTAAGGATTTAACTCAAAACTACAAAACAGATTTTAAAAATTCTGTCACCAATAGAAAGCTATATTATCAGTTATCACTGAGTAACATAAGCTATATTTTATTATTTTGCAGTACTGTTACTAACATAACCTGCTGTTACGCGAACGAAGTCGCGGGCAAAAGCTAGTAAGATATAAACGGAACAAAAGTCTAACAAAATGTCTACATCCAATATGCCAAAATATTTTATCCTAGATGGTGTTGTATTTACTTCGTTATAAAACAATAGTTGTATACAACAGGGCCATATAAATTTATGAAACAACCACGTTTACAAAACTTTGGAATAGATGTTTACTGTATGTTAAATGTGTGTGTATGTTAAGTTATTGAGTTAGCATCGGCACACCGGCGGCCAGACAGAATAGATTTTTAATTAAGTCTCGTATTCCAAGACTTCACAGATTAGGATTGACAAGTTATAGTAAACTAGCTTTTGCGTCCGGCTCCGCCCGCGTGGTACCTACATGAATAAAAAGTAGCCTATGTCCTTCCCCAGGTTTTAAACTATATCTGTACCAAATTTCATCTAAATCGGTTGAGTGGTTTAGCCGTGAAAAGGTAACAGACAGACAGACAGACAGATAGACAGACAGAGTTACTTTCGAATTTATAATAATAGTAAGGATATCATGTCTTGCTACACTGTATATGTTGGCATATTGGATGTAAATGAACATTTTAATGGAACTTTGTTCCTTATACCTCTCATTGCAGGTGACTTAAGCCGGTTGCGTGTAAGAGTGTGTATCTTCTAGGCAAGCCATCACAATTGTATCATCACCAAATATTTGGCAATAGCTACACAAGATATATTAAAGAACTATAAATTAGCTTTGGAAATTACAATGCCATTGTTTGGGCATATGACACTATGTATATCGGTTATAACAATACCTAAAGGGGCTGGCGGAACAGTTAGAAGGCCGGGCAGAAGGACAAATCTAAAATCATACATTTGTGCATATTAATTTCGATAGTAAGATAGCCAGTTTCTTGCTTTCGAAAGAGCATTTTTTTAAATGCTTGTTACTTATTATTCGGCAATCGATTTAAATTGCTTCAACCACCGTAAAGATAAACGTACACAAACTCACGGAAATGCTGACAAGAGTTAAGAGAAGCTAACCCAGAGTTACGCCTGTTCATAGGAGAGGTAAGCAAAGACTGTATATAATATTAGACTAGCTTTTGCGCGCGGCTCCGCCCGCGTGGTACCTACATCAATAAAAAGTAGCCTATATCATTCCCCAGGTTTTAAACTATATCTGTACTAAATTTCATCTAAATCGGTTGAGTAAGTTAGCCGTGAAAAGGTAACAGACAGGCAGACAGATAGACAGACAGAGTTACTTTCAAATTTATAATATTAGTAAGGATTCATAATATCACGCCTGTTTTTCTAAAATTAGATAAGCAGTGGTGTATCACACACATATTAAGCCATGTTTAGGTCCTATTATACAGAGCGAGCCTATTAACGTTTGATATAAAATAAAAATAAAAATACTGTTCATAAATCTAACTTTGAGAACTATGGTAATCCTTAAATCTGGGAAGGAATCAAATCACACTGCACCTACTCAAACTTGGCACAACATCCGACCTGTAGTATCCACAATACACAACATATTTTATAAATTTTTCACACTAGCTATTTAGACAAAGAAAAGTAACAAAGTCCACCTAGACTCGTAACAACTATTCGTGGTTCACACAAATTTTGTGCCACGTGGGTATCGAGACCACAACACTCATGCCCGTTTTCACCAACATCCCCTAAGTATAAAGGATCCCCTAAGCATGGTTAGGGGGCCATTAGGAGATGGTTTTTGTTTCACCAACACTTAGGGGTCTCCTAAACGTTAAAAGGTACCTTAAATTTGGAGGTCGGCATTTGGGCCCATAAACCGGCACATACGTAAGTGATCTTTCACATAACCAAGATGGAGTGTGATTTAAATGAACTTTTTGACAACATAGAAACTGTTTCTACTATATTCAACGCGTTCAATGTAAATAATAGCCGTAGACCAAAAATATATCGGCGACGACCAAATTACTTCGAAAGTTTTGATGAAACTTCTTTCGGAGATATAGGTTATGTAAATCTTCAGTTTTTTTATTTAGGATAACCATTCGGTAGGCATACACCAATTTCACCAACTTATCTTTCTCGTCCATTGTGAAATTTTGGCTACGCTTCCTCTTTTCTACCATAGTAATACGCCGTAGGTAACAATAGTTTTCAAAGCAAAACAACTTTATTAACTAAATTTTAGCACGAAAAGACAAAAATTTGTAAAATAACACGCAACGAACAACAAAGTCAACAATCAATCAAATCAAAACCCGCGAAAGAAGTGTCCTGCCAACAAACGTGACCAGTGACCACAGATTATACCTGAGATTTCGAAATTTTTACACAGAGTAAATATGCAAGGAAATATGAAATTAATTAGAAATATGGATGAAATAGTATTTAATATTGCTATCAAAGCATAACAGAATAATTACTGTATTTGTATAAATGTATACTTTAAAGAATTTTATAAAATCAATATTGTTTCAAGGTATTGATAAGTTCAAAGACAACTTAGTCACTATTATCGAAAACAAAACGTCACATAGTTATGTGTCCCCTAGTTGGGTGACAAAAATGATAGTGAAACGTAATTTTATTTAGGGGGCTAGGTTGGGGTAGCTTTTAAGCTAATGATCCCATACGTATGTGGCAGTATAGGGGTGTTGGTGAAAACGGGCATCAGTACATTAGCAGTGGTTAGGTGGCCACTGAAATACCGTAAAGTTAATATGTATGAAGGATGCCTAAACCCGAAAGCCTTGATGACAACTATCTGAACCACTTTATCCAATTAAGGTGGTATAGAAGCATACGGCTTGCCTGATAGTAAGCGGTACCGTAGCATACGATTGCTTGTATCGTAACCCTATTAGTATCACTCTTCAAAAAAGAAAGCGCTATACTGGAGTGCTGCAAGCGCAAGTGAGAAAGATTATTTTCCTTGTGCTGACAACACAACACACTCTTTTTGTCAGAGGAACACAACACAAAGTTGTTAGACTGTAATCTCCTGAAAGATGTGGGTGGAACCAAACTGCTTAGGCTTGAAAACCAGTCAATCCTAAGCGGCGATCGAACCTCTATAATAGTTTCCTAGCTTATTTCTTTTTTTTAAAGTCTCTAGGAATAGGATTTATATACCAGTGTCGCAGGGGACTTTACAAATATTCAAACAACGGACACAAAGAACATCCCAGACTCGGAACAACCATTCGTCGGTCACATAGCTTTAGTCCCATGTGGGATTCGAATCCAAAACACTCGGCGTAGTTGCAGGCGACCAGTTAAACCACTACACCATTCGTGCAGGCCATTTATATACGGATGAGGCATAATCATTTTCAAGTTGATTATATGTATGAGTTATACGCTAAATATGTACACACTTTGCTCAGTTTTGTGTAATATTTACATACCTATAAACCTACTAATAACTTCGTAAACACTCGTGAAAATCAATTACCACACATTAGTCACAAATGGCAGATTAATTGTATTAGGGATGTGATACATATGTTCGGTTCGGCATATACGATTTGGCAATTATTGTTGTTGAACAACAAAGCCGACTTCATAAGATATCTACATAATATATTAGGTATGTTATGCTTGCCATCGTAAGCTCCCGGATTCAATTCCTGAATCGGTTAATGTTTTTATTTATTTCTGTTAGGAAATTCTGAGCAATAACATTCGGTCTGAAATAAGCTCAATAGACAGCAATAGACAGCCCGCCCCCTTTCACATTAAAATATAATGTGATTGTGTAATATATTTCTGCTTATCTTACCGAAGATATAATAGCGTGAGTCTACATATGTTATCTTTATATAATACATACATTCGATTATTAGGTCCCTAAGATCGGCAATAACGAATCGACACGGGGTGATTAAAGCTGACCTATAAACCATATTCACAGGCATTCGATTTTACCACACGACAGTGCCGGCTTAAACATGACATGCATATGAATACATCCTTTAGATAAATCAAAATACAAATGAATAAAAGTGCCTGATTACCTACATATTGATAAGAAACGAATAAAAATGTAATACATAATCCTGATTGCCTTAATGGAACGGTGTTAGTGTAGGGGACTGCCGTGCATGAGGTCTCAAGTTCGATGTCCGATCCCAGCAATGTTCTTAAGTTTTCTGTCAAGGAATTTACAGTAGCTGCACGGTCTCTGAAACTGTGCGCCTAATAAATAGCAATACGGTCGTCCCGTATTACGTGAGAGCTAAAAGCATAGTGGTGAAATATGGGTTTAATACTTCTCCGACAACCTTTTAGGGGATATAAGCGTGAGACTATAGTGGCCCCTTCTCAGACTGAGAAGAGATCGGTGCCCATAAGTGAGATTAGTAGGAGTTATTATTATCCCTCTCCGAGACAGCCGAGACGGCATACGTCTCGGCTGCCTCTAACACCTATAGAAGTCGATATGACAATCAGTCGGAGTCATTACCTATAATCTTAATATAATCTGACACCTGCTAAACTAATCGTAACACATTTTGGTTGCTTTGAGGTTAATCAGTAGTTGTTGCGTGTAAAACTGATAAGCTGGTTACACTAAACTACCAAACTACGAATATACCTTATTAATCTCAAGTGATAATTTGATTACACTAAACTACCTAACTACGAATATACCTTATTAATCTCAAGTGTACTGGACACTTGAGATTAATGCGACGATAAACAAAAATAATATCGACCCTATATATAAACTGTTCCACTGATGGGCATGGGCTGCTGACGTAATGCGGGTTGACACACATTTTCGAAAGCATTATTAGAACTGACATGCAGTTTCACGATGTTTACCTTAAAGCTAGCAATAATTAACTATTAAATACGCACATAACTTTGTAAAGTTAGAGGTGCGTACCTTGGGTCGAACGCGAGATCTCTGCATGGCAGTCCGACGGTCTCCCACTAGGCTATCGCTGCTGAGTAATACAACGATAAACAATAATGAAGTGCTTTTTCTAACTTTACTGACTGCCTTTGCTAATTGAGATTTTAAACTGGCGCAAATCTCTATGGTTTCACATGACACGGCATCTACTGTTCCCGACATTATAGTGCTAGCGTGTTTCTTTTCAAACAGGTCTGTGTTTATTTCCGTTTTGTTCTAGCACGTTTATTGAAAGCAAAAATAAACTGAAGACCTATTGGAATAACTGTCTATTAAATAATCACAATCGGATAATTGTTTTAGGCCTTGATGAAAATCTACAATCTTCGAATAAACATACTTTAATGAGAAAAGCAACAACCTTAAACGTTATTGTGATAAAAGACACATCTACGCACCCATCACACAGGTAAACATGAAAGTATACATTCTAATAAAAAAAGTTGGGGAATCAAAAAAAATATCTGTTTGTCCACCTAAATCCTAAAGTAAAGGCTAATGGAACGTCATTCGCGGACCCAATAAAAACCAATAAAAGAAAAATTTAACGAAATATTTTAAGAGATTAGACGAATATAACATGTAAATATTAATAATATTATGGTCCATTTGGAAACCTAATCAATCCTTTAATAAACGTAATAAAAAGACTCGTCGATAACAGTGAAATCTACAACCAAAAGATAAAAATATAAAAAACTCACCTCAACGCCGGTCACTCCAAGCGCCGTCACCAAATTCGGAGTTAGCCTGAACGGCACCGTCTCCGGCACACGCAGCGTCTTGCCTTTCTCGAAGCACACGTTATAGTCTATATGCACCACTTCACCTGACGTCAAGTCCACCAAAACATTGTCCAAATGTCTATCGCCTAACCCGATTATGTAGCCTATCATACTCATCACTGCCACTGAATAACTGTATCGACGCGTCATCTGCCACCACTGCTCTGGACTCACGCTGCTGCACCACAACTCTCGCCACAACAAATCACGTGGAGTCTCAGCAGACAACTCTTGCAATACTTGCTTTAAAATCGACACTGGCCATTCTTTCCTATTGTCGGTCGATATACCCGCCTCTTTCAAAAGAGGGTTTAGCTTGTTATAAAACAATTCCGAGGGACGCAATACATTCACAGGTTTATTAGTCTTTGCCGAGAGTAAAGCAGCTTCGCGGTTCTGCCACCGTTTGTACAACGCAAATAATGGCGTAACGTTGTCCACCCAACTAATAAGTCCCGATCGGGGGCCCAAGGGAATGACTGAATAATGACGGGCCCTGTATGTCTGATTATCGTTATTCTCAGAGTCTCGCGCCATCATTGTATTTGTTATTGACAGCAACTGCATTATTCTCTCATCAAGATGTAAGTCCTCCAATCCTTTGAACAAGTATGTGTACGATTTACCGTCAGATCCGTAAAATACTAACTTCTTGGGTCTCGTCTTAGTGGGCAATATTGCCACATTATTTTCAACAGATTTGATTGTTATTCGAACAGCTCTCTGATTTGTATGTACTCCTGGCATTGTTATCACAGTATTTTTAAGCTCTGCCAAGACAGGGCTAATATCAGACATTTTCAAAATGTATGAAGTTCTTCTATTGACCTTTTGCTGAAGCTTTATTTGCAGTTGTTTTAAAGGTGCCCACGACTCTTGTGGCTTCTCGGGGTTAACTGGATTTTTTAATTTATCTATTACATCAACAATAATAGACTCAAATTTAGTCTGGAAAGACACTTCATGAGGTGTTTCTGGATTCGCTGATGTCATCTGTTGTAGTTGTTCCAGCACAAACACTATAGGCTCGAAAATGATGCGATGTTTTTCTTTAATCAATTTCTCTTTGTCCTCTGTTGATAAATGTGGATTATTTTTAACCTTACTGACTTCTGTTTCTAACTGCGACAGGCGCTTTGTAAACTCAGAGTGATGTTGAACTAGAGTCCCGAGACACAATTCATCCCAGAGCAAGTTTATTCGCTGCAGTTCCTTAACTAGCAGTTTCACCTGTAGAATAGTTTTAGGTGCCTGCTTCGCTAACGTTTCAACCATATCCAAGAAACATGAGTTCAACTCGTTGTTAATTACTTTATCACTAGCAGCATCTTCTAAATCTAGATTATCTTGGCTTCCTTCTGCTCCATCACTAGATAAGAAAGATCTTGCGACATTCAATTCCATTAAATCCTTCTGTTCGTTTTCCACTGCTCCCACGACCGCGGGAAATGTAATAAGATGTGGAGTGTCTTCTGCAAGTCTGCACAATAAGTCTGACACGCATTTTCTGACATACGTTTCCGGATGATTAAGACGCGAAAACAATTGAGGAATAATAACCTTCCAGGGTTGCGTAGGTGTGTTTGCTAAACCGGACTCTAAAACCGTCTGCAGCTCCATAGCATGTTTTACGATCAGCCTTAGAAGTCGCAACGTTGCGTTAACTACAGCGTTCTCCCCACTATGGTTAATATAGTCCGAAGCACAGATAAGCTGTAAAAACTTGAAATAAGCATCAGCTGACAATTCAAAATACGAGAACACTCGTTTCTGTGCTTGGCGCCAAATGTCTACTAATAAGGCGAGATGTTCAGGAAATGCATTACTCAAAGACGGAACAGTACGCAGTTGACTTTCTATCATTTCTGAGGTATTAATTTCATTCCAATCAATATCTTCGTCGTCACAAGTTGCTTTGGTTTTTGACAATATTTCACAAACTGCTTCAAAATCTTGAGGTGAACAGCCTATCATAACGCTTTCAATTTGCAATTTATCGTTTTCTGTTAATTGTTCACGAGTTTTGGAACTAAATTCCACCATTTTACGTCCCCATCTAAAACACCATGCTGCAAAACTGGCCCAAGCTTTGGCTAATCCTGGACACTGATTGACACCAAATTGAAGTAGTTTACCGACGGCAGAATCTGATACAGGTATAACATTTTCCGATATGTTATTGTCTACCAAACCTATTTCGGGCAGAGCTGATACTAATTTTAGCAACGGCGAATCAACTTCTAAGATGTTTTCACTTTCATTTTGAACCCACTTTGAAAGAGTGAGTAGTAATCTTGTACCCTTTTCTCGTAGTTCATAGCTCTGTTCACCCATTGCCAATCTTTGAGAAAATCCAAAGGATATGCTAGCACACAGATTTACAGCACGTTTCTTAGTTTCATCTTTAGCGTAAGTTAATTTACAAAGTTCGCCCAGAGCTGTGGCATTATTAAGTGTCCAGATTTCTAGATCGTAAGTGTTCGTAGACATAAGAAGCATTTCACTCAATTCATCTAAGTTATTGAGGTTTCCTAAATTCATTTGGAAAGCAGAATTTTGTTTAAAGTGCTTTAATAACTCTCTCTTTGCCATGATCAAATTGGCATTCTTTCTTGCACTCTTAATGACATCTAATCGTAGACATTCTAAGTAGAAGACGTTTTCTTCTGTAACGTTTAACTTTGTGAAATACTGATTCCACCACAATATACGACTCAAGTTTTTGAACTCTGTACCGAACTTGTGATCTTTTACGGTCGAGGGTTTAAATGGATTAGAAATTACTTTTCCACTCTTGATTACATTTCTCAAACCGTTATTAGCCAGTTGCAGTACCGCGATTTCCTTTAAAAAGTGAACAGCGTTGGTTCGCGAAAACTCTTCAGCTGAGGATTTAAGCAGGATGTCACACTGTGTCAATAAATTTTCATATTTTTCGTTATATTCATTGTTGTACATGGTAACTGCAGTATACACCAACGTCGATTCTATTTTATTCAATAGCCCCTGATAGGAACAAGTATTCTTTGATATATCATTGGAATCCGTGTCAAGGATTTCCCAGTTGCATAAATCTGGTGGGATCTCCGTGCCATCTTCAAACGATTTCAGAGCTGACAACGAGGTCCATGGGGAACTGTGCCCTTGTTGATTATTTTCTTTCCACTCCTGCATGTCTTCCCAATTCTGTATATGTTTATAACTTTCCATAACTTGTTCATCGATGAATCGCGTGCTCCTTACGTCAATTTGCGACGACGAAGATTCGCCTTCCTTTGGTTCATCGTGAGATTTCAAATTGTTTATTTTTTTATAAAATTCTATAGCTATTTCATGTCTAGAATTAGCTTGTTCAGCAGCTCCTTTTAACCATAGTAATTTCTTATCAAAGGTCTGTTTTATCCATACATATAAGCCATGCAACACTTCTGGTTCCTCAATTTTTATTAGCGCCCGGGCTACGCTCATTGTTATTGCCTCAGTGTCAATATTCGTATTACTTCTAGCAGCAGTTTCTAATATAAGAGAAGCGTGATAAATCGCTGCTCCGAAATGTCCAGCGTATAAGCTAACAGCAAGTGCGGCCGGTCGGACTCGGGTCAGCCATTCCCGACAAGTCGGCCAATTCGTATGAAAGAATGTTCGTACAGGTTTTGCAACTGCCGGCAATACAGTGGCTGTGCCTTCGGCAGCATTATAAATATATTTTTCCAAAAACATCATGAATTCTGTAATCCAGCGAGTTCTCATTTGTTCAGATGTAACGACATCCACCAGCGCTTGTTGTTCAGTTCCTACATATTTCGATTCTAACGACGAAATTTCTCTCGCTATGCCTTTCAAAGCTCCTTCTATCTTCATAAATGTTTCCTGTGGCTTACCAAGGATAGTCCTTAATTTGAGAGACACAGTGGTTTGAGCCAATTCTGATAACACCCATCCAAGGCAAATAGAAGAAAAACTAGTAGAGCATTGCCGAAAAAATAAGAGATTATTCTCATCCACATCTACACTCTGCAAAGGCCATGATGTTAAAAATGTATCTACTAAAGCTTTCTTATCTTCAATAGTAGTATATAGGAGACAATTCATTATAATTTTGAAATGTTGATTTGATAAATTTGAGAAAGAACCTCGCATAAGATATTCTTTAAAAGAATTCGCTTTTGTATCAGCATTGAGGACATTCAAGCTTAATTTTCGCGTGGTAAACACATTGACGACTTGTTTGTCGAGTTCCAGCTGCACAATGTCCCAAGGCAATTCAAATAAGACATCTTTGCAAACATTTGACAATATTGAATTTTGATTATCAATATGTATTATACAGAGCACTGCAATCGTTTTTAATATCATAACATTCCAAGTCAGGGTTTTATTCTTTAGCAAATGTTGCGTATTCCTCATAACAAGAAGCACTATATCTTCATCAAAACTATTTGCCAATGAGAGCATATTAGTTGTTAACACAAGGAAGGCTTTTGACATGCTTACTATAGGCAAATATTTGTCCAGTTGGCAAAATATGTCTGATACCCAAGTTAGTACCAAGATTAAAGTTTCTTTTGGGACATCTTCATCTAGTATCAAGCTTAATGAGTTGAGGATAACAGCTAAATGTCCAGATGTGGGACTAGAGCTAGATACATCACCAAGACTGAGGTTGGACAGACCAAATATATCATTCGCCCTTTGCTGTGTATTGGTAACTAAATCACTAGATGCAATAAAATGATTATTCTTTTTGCAATGAGAATAAAGCAAGTACAATATAGAATACTGCAGAGCTGGTTTCTGTTTTGTTAGTTTTTCGTGATGGGGACACATCTTCATAGCAAGGAGTTCTAAAATGCTTGGTTGTAGAGCCCACATACCAATGATTGAATTGCTGGCATTGGCAAGTTCTGATAAACATTGTAGATAAAATATAATATTTTTCTCTGCATCGTCTTTACTCACTACTTCTGAATATTCTCCTTTTATTATCTGTATGTCTGGTATAATAACTGAGTAAGCATTTTGGATATCTGTCAAAACATATTTGTATGTTTCTTGCAAGAGTGGTATATTCTTCAAGTTCAACAGGTTGTTATATACTGATAACACACCACCTAATATAACAGAGCTATCTGAATAGCGAAGAGGCCGCAAAAATGATTCAGGCCCAATTGTCTGCATAATAAACTCAATGGGGAGATTTGAAGCTATGTCTTTTATAACTGTTGATACTAAATTGATAACACTGAGACTTACAATTTCCTCCCCTTGCAGAAAGTGTGTCATCTCTCTAGAAATCAATGCAAAGAGCACAGGCGAGCTAGACAATGATTTTGATTGTAAATATTTTAACAGTAAGCAAATGCATTCATTACCTGCCAATATCAAGTCCGATTCAGCTTCATCCGTCAAATTCTTTGTAAGTACTTGCAGAATTTTTGTAAAGGCCTCAGTCAGAAAGGTCCATGATACAGTTTGTGAGACCGTAGGGCTTAACAGGTTACCTAAACTCTTAACCACAGTGTTGAATACATTCAAAAATGATGTTATTTTCTGCATACAATCTTCTTTTGAGGTGGCTTCATCTTTCCTTTCATCAGAATCCATGTCAGTGGAATAAGCCACCATATCCTCTACAAATTGATTCAGTAAATTTACAGAGAAGCCAACAACAGCCTGCCAGTGACGGCTGAGTTTGAACAAGGATTGTAGAGCAAAATCCTTAATTTTCTTCGGCTGTGCATTGTCAACATGCCAACCAACAAGAATGTCTACAGTATCCACAAAATGATTAGCAAAATCCTCTGGATATGAATTTGACATAATAATCATAGCATTTATAGCAGCCATGAATACATCGGCTGAATCAGTGCCTTCTATAATGGTCTGCAGCCTGTCCAAAGTTATTTCAACAAAGTCGGTTAAATTTGGTGTTTGATAGTCCAGCTGAAATGTTTCTGTAAATGAGAGAGTCAACAAATGTTTAATTGAGGTATTATTTACATCATAAGTAGCACCAATCCAATCTAGATGCTTTCTAAAGTCATGCCCCATAACATAGCCTATTCTGCCAAGAACTACAGCTGCACCTTCCTTTGTCTCTGGGCCAGGAGCATCATACAATACATCAAGAAGTGATTCAACTAAAATATCATAAGAACGTCGGATATATCGCGCGTTTTCCGGCAACATGACTGCGTCTTGAAGTTTGCTGCATATTACAAGCGATTTTTCTACATCTACTTCAGCACAGAGACGACGCAACAACTTAGATATCCGAGGATCTTCGGGCAGATTGACAGCCAGTTCTGGTCGTTCGTAGAACTTGTTGCTGCTATTCCCTTGAGACCAGGTGTCGTTGGAAGACTGGTTTAGCGATTCGTGATATTTATAGGAATTGTCCAGTGGATCACGATCGCCTCGGGGCGGGAAACCACCGCGACCCCTGCCGCCGCGTCCACCGCCACGCGACGGCCTGAACTCGGTAACTCGACCTCGGGACCGAAACCTGCCATCTCTAGATGGCCCCCCAAAGGACGAGGAAGCATCGTACGCACCAACATAACCTCTGACCTTATCGTCCGTGTTTTCTTGAACAATTTCGTCCCTCTCTAGAGCGTCAGTACCCTCCGTTCCCTTTGGGTTTTTCACTTTACTATTGGCAGTGGTGGATATCATCACTAGAAATTTTGTCAAATACGTAAATGTAACCACACATGGCCATAAAATTACGACAAAATACGGTCAAAACAGAACTCGGCCAACAGTCACTATATATCATAGACAAATTAATGTAACTGACACTAAGTCAGTGTTATTGTCTGTCATTTCGTAAGCATTTACGCAAAATTTCTGAACAGATACTATTGCGCAATAATTAGAAATAATACTTTGTTTTACGTTGAAAGAAAGCTAACATTGCCTAATTTTGTCGAAGAAAGAGAACTAAAGTATTGTATTTTAGATTTATTATTATTCATTTCATCTTTAAAATATTTTTTACTAACCATAAGTAGAACCATAAATAAACTATTGAAATATAAATGATTCTAAACGGTAAAGGACATGTCTGTGACAATCTATGTCAACTTACAAACATAACCTCAATTTCACAAAAACATGTTGTGATTATTATATTACCATAACTTTGAAAATTAATGCGCTACTAGTAATTTGTACACTTTCATTTCAATGAAATTATAATCATGAAGGCTGCTAAACGTACTCCTGATATGCGAGGTAACTTTAACATAAAACAATTATGATTTCCCATTATGGAATGTTTGAATCTCCTTTTAATCCTAATATTTCATTATATAACTGTTTACTTTCCAGCTTTAGAGCTTAAATTTAAGGAGGATTCGGCAGCAGCACATACAATATATTTCAAGGAGCATGCCGTTAGAGAGCATACAAAGGACAAACCAGAGGGTCGAACGTTATTGGTAGTAAATGTGCCTCCTTACGCCGACGAAAAAGGATTGATCAACGCATTCAAAGACGCCGGGACGGTACAGTCTGTTAAATTTTATTTAAAACCATCAACTGCTGAAGTCAAGACTGTACTCAAATTCATGCCAGATGCATGTGAGACTACTTTCAAAGCTGCATATTTAGTATTTAAAAAGGTTGCAGAATTAGATAAAGCACTAAAGTTAACGAAATTACGTCCATTGAACTCCGAGAGCCATCAGGTTAAAGTTGGAATAAAGAAATGGATTGATGAGCATAATAGTACAATATTATTGCCTAAAACACTAAAAGAAAGTATTGAAACATTTATGAAACAATTTGATAAAGAATCACAAAAAAAGGAAAAGAAAGAGAAAGAATTAGAAATAGAAGATGATGACGGTTGGGTCACAGTTACTAAAAAAGGTAAAGTCCAAAGCTTTGCCAGATCAGAGAAGGTAGAAAATAAAATAATGCAGAAAGAAGAGAAAAACAAAAAGCGGAAAGAGTTGAAGAATTTCTACACCTTCCAGATCAGAGAATCAAAAATGAAAAATATAGTAGCATTAAGGCAAAAGTTTGAAGAGGACAAAAAGAAAATAGCACAAATAAAACAGAGTCGTAGGTTTAAGCCTTTTTGAAATAAATTAATATGGTTTCTTTATCACAGCATTTTATTTACATTATTTACACTTATATTATTGTTTTATAATCTATCTTATTATAATAATATAATGCGCCTATAAAATTCTGCTTACAGAGCACAAAACAAAAATAAAATCTCTGCAAACATTACTTTCTGGTATAAAAATTATGAGCATAACAGCACAATATCAAAAACAGCATGACATAACTGCAAATGTGCCAAGGAAAATATGCCTTAAAAGAAATAATTAATTTCTATTTTCTATTGCTTCTATCTTCAGTACTATGCTACTTAAGTCCAACTTATTATATTTCTCGCATTTTATTAAAGCACTTGTCAGATCGCCTGCTGGTGTGTTTTGATAATGATCATCAAAAGTCTGTTCTCTGGCAATGTATCCAATGCAGCAAGTAAGTTACTGATGTTGCCATATACACATCCATTTGCTAAAGCCACTTGGACAGCTTGGCCTATTCTGTCTAGACAATCCTGGAGAAAAGACATCCTTTTAATAAAATGCATAGAATGAATACAATGACTCAAAATAACTGAATGTGAGTCACAACTAAGTTTGTCCCATGAGCAAATTTGGTTAGACACAGCAATATTTAGTTTAATAATGGTAAAGTAAAAAAACTGCACCACATAACATCAACATAAAATGAGAATAGGTTGAATAGCCAAAACCATTCCAAAAATCAATTATAAATTCAAATAATGAGTTGCATCACTATTACTTTATATCTAATATTATTTTACCTGTAACTTATCATCAGACTGTAATTTTCCTCCCCTTTTTAAGACATTGTGCGCATACACCTGTACAAGTGGTGCCAACGCAGCTAAGTGTTGTGCATTGACTGCAGTAGGTGGCCCATGTGTCCTCCTGCCTGCGCGCAAACTGTGCAATACGCCCAAATGCAGCTTAATGTACAATTCTGCTTCTGTCAATGGTTTGTTGGTAACAGTCTTCACAATGGACCTCTCCTTCTCACCTTCCAATTTAATTTTTTTGACAGGCACTGGAACCTCTACCATTTCTGTATCTGAAAAATGTATAATATGGTTGTAGCAACATTGAATAACAATTCCAATGTGGGAAGGATCTGAATCTACACACATTGCTTTCCATGCTTTCCTTCAATTATTTTGTTTTCTTAATAAACATACAAGAATCAACTTCTAGGCCTCACAATTGATAGTGCAACTATTGCACACATACACTAAAAGGCCAAGGTCTTTGAAAAGTCTCAGATTTTATTAATTCTTTTTCATACAATTACTGTTCATCTCTGAAACCAGAAAATTGTTGTATAATCTATTCTCAATTAAACAAGTGGTCATAGAAAGCAGATAAGTAACACACAAAATGTGTTATTGGTGGTGTTACAGAGTATTTTTATAGAGGTGAGCCTTATGCCATCTTCTTGGCAGAATCCAAGATTCCATGTGCACTCAGAATTACCTAACAGAAAAACCCAGGCAGTGCCATAATATACATAGAAGCATGAGTTAATAAAAAAATACCATCATCAATGTAGAGTGGTGCTAATGCACACCAGTGGATCAGTCCTGCTAAAGGTGTCACAGCAGCCATTGGTATAGAGCCACTTGGTAATGCTGCTGGATTAAGTTGAGCTGACATACATAGAGTTGAACTGGAGTATACCTATAAACATATTAATAATATTCTGATTGTAATTCTACATTTTACAAAAAAGAGTGCATTTAACATCTTAGTGGCAGAACAGAAGAGTATAATGCCAGAAATTAATATGAATGCTAATTCATAGCCTCTTTTCAACAAATGATGACATTGCTATAATTTATTGAAAGATCATAAATAAAAAATTGAAATATAGTGCTCAATGATATTATGGCCAAGCAACAGAAAGGGCACCTTTTCCAACAAAACATAAAAGTAGTATTGAAAATGTTTGATTATTTATACACACACACTTTTTTGGCACATTTTTAGTTATATTTATTTTTTGCAATTACTTTTTTTTATTTATTGCCTTAATTTGATCTTATTTTGTTTATGGTATTATTATAACAACTGTATAACAAACTAATTTATACAATAAGAGTTTGTATTCAACTTTCATTATGTACCTAGATACTCACCCATGATGTAATCACTTCTAGCAGGTTCTTGGGAGGCAGTTTCTTAGTTCCTTGTGCATCATGCATATACAGCTCTGTGACAGCAGTTATAAAGTTTGATACAAACTGTGGAGCTGTATTGGCTAGGGACTTCAAAGCATTTTGATTTGATGTGTTGAGGTAAAAATGGTCTTTGATTACATTCTCTACCAGTTGCAGTGACTGGGCTGATGAACAACCCATCTGTTGAAGCCAAACACCTACTGCTAGGAGTACCTGAAATATCATAACAACATATAATATAATTGTATTATTTGTGTATTTTTAAACAATATCTATCATAATCATTTATTTGTGTACCTACTATGGTAGGTACACAAATAAATGATTATTATACAGTTCTTACAGCTATGTTACAAGTATCCTATGTCGTACCACATAATATGGCATACAAATAATAATATTACTGAGAATGTCTATGGAAGAATTTTAAAAAGTACGATTTCCTTCTAATATTTTATAGAAGCTTACCGGTGTACTAGACGCCGACACTGCCATGCTTGCCAATATACTTAATATTTTCAACCTCCTTTGACTCTCCATGCCACCAAATAAAGAGAGAAACACTGTATTTTTTGTAGTTTCGTTGGTACAAGCTGATAAGTAGTCACATATTATTTCTATAAGTTGTAATTCTTGAAGAGGTGTTAGTCCTCCGCCCCTTCGACCACCACGTCGGTCTGACTCGCAGAACACGAACTCGGCAATTATATCCATAGCTATATCCAGCTGCTTGTTTGATGGAGCCGCGCGACCCACTAATAATTGTTCTAAAATTCAAACAGAAATAGAACTTTACAAAACGAACAATATAAGGGTAAATTAAGTGGGTTTACATTATTTACCTATTCTGTTGAGGGCCTCTTTGGCCGAAATTGGAAATTCATATTTCCTAAGGGAATGTTTCAGATCAGATATAGACATTTTTATACTTAAATTTTATACGACGCTTATTTATATGAAAAATTAACGCTTCGCTCAGAAACAAACTTATTACTTTACTTTGAACAAACTCGTGTTTACACTTATTGCAAAAGTGACATTTGAATTTGACACTTGTTGGTGACACTTTGGCAGTCAGCGTTTTGTTTGCGTTAGCAGCGGGCGATAATAACCAAACAATATAGATGCCTATTTACATACTCTGTATTTTGAATTTTGTGACTCTGGACTCGTAACCAAGTGCTCTTATGCTATAGAGCAGGGAGAGTATTAATTAGACTTTTGTAGAAGAGCCTCACTGATTTCAGCATGAATGGGTCGGCTCGACCAGGGAAGGACTACCCTCTCATAGAATATAAAGGTGAAATAGCAGTATTCCTACAGTTGTGTTTCCTTCGGTGAGTGAGAGTGCCGGAGGACCAATCACCCTCTTTCCACCTTCCCGCTCCTTTTCCTTCCCACTTCCTTTTTCTCCCAAAAGGTCAGCAACGCACAAGTGATGCCTCTGGTGTTGCAAGCGTTCATAGGCTACGGTGACCACTTATCATCAGGTGGGCCGTAAGCTTGTTTGCCACCTTAGTCGTATAAAAAAAAAGAATATTCATATCTTTTCCGAACTCCCCTCTCTCTACGACTAGTCCAGTTTATGATATGGCGTTTCCTTACACCAACCATTAGGTTATAACAGTGGCAGCCGCTGTACCTTCCAGTGCCCGAAAGCACCTTCCGGGACCAATTATAGACAGGTGTTGTCCCCAAATCTCGATTTCTCCAACCTAACTCCAGAGATCTAGTTCGTGCCCAAGTGGCACTACCTATTGTCCAGATAGGTTCCGGAGCAATAAAGCCGCTCACCACTCGCAACTTTGGGTGCTAACGAAAACCTCGTTGAAGCCGACGAAGAAGCCGCCTCCCATATCTCCAGTATGGTCCCGGAGCTGTATAAGGCACGCTCACTTCCCGACGTACATCCATACGCCTAGTGCCTACCCAAATAGGCCTACAAGCCGGGTATGGCCCGACTCACTCTAGCTATGACTCTTATTTGCTGAGCAGGCAAGCACCCGAGATGCGTTGTGGCAGCCCGCAGCGAAACCACGCCACCACTTCGCTAAAGATAACTCCGTGCCATGCGCGACCGACTGATTCGCACTAGCCACGCATGAGTCCAACTCTCGAACGCGACGTGCCTACCGAGCAACGAACATGTCGTCCTGTGCGGCTAACCACATAGCCCCTGCGAGTCCAACCTCAATGTCAGACACCGCGCACTCTAGTCAGCGGTCGATAGAACACGTCTTTCGAGGCGCAGTGGGCTTCCTGATCCCGCAGTAACCTAGTCCTAAGGGGAAGACCCGTAGTTCTCTCCCCGAAACCCTATCTACTCGGATCCTGAAGATTTCTGAACTATAAAAACATGGAATTCTCTGCGGTAATACGTGTTTCCTACTATTCTGAGTCCTTCAAACGGGGTATTTAAATGCACCGCCATAGGCCGATCAAACTAGAGACCTTGGCATAATTTTCCGTGAGAAGATGTGCAGGGCTATGCTCCTGGATTACACGACTGCTTATCATCAGGTGGAGTGCAGCCATACAGACATGAAACAGTAAACATAACTGCATTTGCCGTTCCATGGTGCGAATAGAATAGGGCCAACATCTCGTGCGCATAACTATTATTGTAATCGAATAAAATCGTGGACTACGTGATAAAGTAGTTCGTTTGAATGCTCAGCGCATGCTCACATGTATAGCGTTGTCAATATTACGCTTCTGGTCCATCACATTTAAATATAATAATAAATTAAGGCGCACAACGTTGTGACTTTTAACATTTTCATAGAGTGCGCAATAAAGGCAATTATAGAAGAAGAACAAGGGGGAGTAAAGATTAATGGACAAAATATACATTTTATAAGATACGCAGATGGCATAGCTGCTTTAGCAGAAAGTAGAGAACAGCTAGAAATTTTACTAAACCGTATGGACGAGGTTTTTCTACAAATTAGATTAAAAATAAATAGTTGTAAAACCGAAACAATGATCATATCTAAATTTCCTTCTATCAATATTGAACCCATAAAACTAAATAATTTTCAAATAGATAATGCTAATAAGTTCAGATACCTAGGAACATTAATAACCAGTGACTCCAGATGCACTCCAGATTTAGTGGTAAGAAAAATGGTGAAAGGAGCATTTAACTTAAAAATACAGCTACTTACGACCAAAAATATTTCAACTAAGACCAAGAAACTATTAATTAAAACCTATATCTTGAATATAGCACTGTATGGCTCAGAGACATGGACATCGACACAAAGAGACAGAGAGATTGGAAGCATTAGAAATGTGGTGTTGGCGTAGGATGGAAATAATAAGTTGGACTGAAAGAACAACAAATGAGGAAGTTCTAAATATAATAAAGGAAAAGAGACATATTCTAAAAACAATAGAGAACATAAGACGAAAAATGTTGAGCCACTTGATACGAAATGACACTTCTATAAGAAACATCTTGAAAGGAAAAATAGACGGCAGAAGGGGAAGAGGAAGGCCAAGGAGGACGTTCATAGATCAAGTGAAAGAAAAGGTAAAAGTTACGTCGTATCAAGAGGTCAAAGCGCTGGCTGAAGATAGGACATTATGGAAGAGACTCCACCGACAAGAGCTTGGCTATTAAATTGAAAATGAGATGATGGTGATGAGATGAACGTTGTGACCCATAAAAGACACGGTAAAAAGTTCATTTGAATCCCTTTCTTCTCCCGGTGTAAAACTGGTCGAACTTTAATTATAGATACGATGGGACTCCTTCCTTGATGCCTTCCGATATCTGGCTTCTACAAGCGATCACCTCTCCTTTAACGGCTGATACTGTTTCAATGCAGACAAATAAAAACTATGAGAAGATGCTGCGAAAAAGATGGTTTATCGTCTCAGTTAATGAGCAAAAAAAAACAATCTTTCTATTTTATGAAATTATACATTAAATAAACTCAACCATAGTATGTGCTAACTAATTTATGCCTTGAGCATTAACAAATTTCTTTGATAATTCAGAAATAATATTCCTTCAATGTATGTATAGTACATAATAACTGTGTATGCATATAATCTATGCAATGATTATCTATGGTCCAAGCTCTGGGTCCAACCAAGTCTGTCAAGTGTCAACTGTCAAGTTCGAAAGACGACTCGCAGACATTGATGTGCGCGTTTCATTTTATGATATTTCTATATTGTTTTTCCTATAAATTAAATAACATAACTATTAAAAAATATGGAGGTCATTGTTGCTAACGTCGACCACATAAAATTTGATATAGATTATGCATTAGAAGAGCAATATGGAGCCCTACCACTACCTTTTCCAGGGATGGACAGTAAGTTTATTTTTCTCCTGTGAATTTCACCAAAGATATCGATATGTTGTCATCAAAGCTATCGGAACTAGTCTTTAAGGTGTTCTTGTAAATACATTACAGAATCGACGGCGGCTGTTTGCGAATTCTTCAGTCAGCCTGGAGGCTGTGGAAATGGGCCTCAATGCCCCTACAGACACGTCAGAGGCGATCGTACCGTAGTCTGCAAGCATTGGCTCAGAGGTCTATGTAAGAAAGGCGACCAGTGCGAGTTTCTGCACGAATATGACATGTCTAAGATGCCAGAGTGCTACTTCTATGCAAGATTCAATGCCTGTCATAACAAAGAATGCCCATTCCTGCATATAGATCCAGAGAGCAAGATCAAAGACTGCCCTTGGTATTTGAGTTTTATTGCTTTGCTAGATGTGCCGGCGGTTTCAAACGCATTTATGATTACTGCGCTGACCCGTGGGTCATAGCATGATGTTATATAGCCTCAATGAATAAGCTATCCAACAAAAGAATAATTTTTTCAAATCAAGCTAGTAGTTCCTGAAATTAGCACATTCAACCAAATAAACAAACTCTTCAGCTTTATAATATTAGTATAAATTAATATATAATAATAATAGCCATGGCAGCTAGCCATGGCTTTTCTGATGTGATCTCAACATATGATTACCTCTACTTATAAACAATATTGTACCTTGGTATTAATTTATACATACAGAAAAACAATCCATAGTCCACCAAAATGTATTTTGCTGCTTCATCTGAACAGTCCAAATCTAAATCACATAACTACTTTTATGATTCACTTCATGGAGAAATTATATATGGGTCAGATAATATTGTCTTAATATGTTAACCCAAATGTTATATTTTACACAATCTATACTAATATTATAAAGCTGAAGAGTTTGTTTGTTTGTTTACTTGAACGCGCTAATCTCAGGAACTACTGGCCCGATTTGAAAAATTCTTTTAGTGTTAGATAGCCTATTTATCGAGGAAGGCTATAGGCTATATAACATCACGCTACGACCCACGGGGGCGGCGCAGTAACGATAAACGCGGGTGAAACCGCGGGAACATCTAGTATTATATAAATTAATCATTAAATCTGTATAAAGTAGATAAGGGTATGATTTTCAAATAATGATATAATTTTAATTGCCTTGTTTTTATACTTACTATTGATGCTGTATTTATCTGTAGATACAACTGAAAACTTACTCCTTTTAGGCACCACTGCTCTTTAGTTTAATAACATCTTATTTAGGGAATACTAGGATCCACTGGTTTACTGTGTTTTACAATTCATTATTGGCATGTGTAATTATTATTAAATTAATGTTCTATTTAATTTTTTCTAGGTATGACCGAGGATTTTGCCGCCATGGTCCTCACTGTCGCCACCGGCATGTGCGGCGCGTACTCTGCATGAACTACCTTACTGGATTCTGTCCCGATGGCTCGTCGTGCAAGTACATGCACCCACGGTTTGAGCTGCCAGCACCTCCAGAACAAACTAAAGATGCCAAAAGACTGCCTGTGTGTCACTATTGCTCTGAAGTTGGACACAAGGCTTCTTCTTGTGGCAAGATACCTGCTGAGGTTAGTAGTGGTTTACAAGCTTTTATACATATAGTAACCTAAAAAACAATGGCCATTCTTCTAACATGTTTGTACCAGAAAAATCATAAGAAATGTAACTTATTGAAACATATCTCGTCCTATTTGTTTATAAAAATATAAGTAAATTTGGACTTCAGTATATTTTTAAAAGTCTAGAGAAAGAAGTAATTAAGTAAGTAATATGTCTTTTTGAGGTTATGAAGTTAGAAGTCGTTGTAATAATTTTAAATAACACAAGCTACTAGTTTACTATTATAAATTATATGTATGTTTGATATCATCTGTTATCATTTATTACCGTTATGAACTAAAACAGATTAAACTAAGAAAAAAAACATGGACAGCTCTAGTGATACAAATACTTTTAGATGCGTTCAAATATATGTTGTTTTATACTGCGTTCTGTTTAAAAATATACTTTTTTTGAAGAAGTTTATCTAAAGACTTTTAAAAATAAAATGTTGATATCAGATAATTACATGAACAATTATCTAAACATTGGTGATATTTCTTCGTCGATAACAATTTCTAATATTTTCTGGTACAAAGTGGCCACTGTTCTTTATTATGTGCATTATTTTTTTATTGAGTCTCAAAATGAAGGTAATTTGTTAACAATATTTTTCTTTTCTAGCAAAGAGAGGCAGCTCAAAGACAAGAAGAGGCTAGATATCGTGCTCTCGGTTATGTTAAACCGGCGAGCGATAATGATGATCCTCCAGGACAACGTTTACAGCGCATGGTCCACAAACCATTAGAAGAAGTGACATGTTTTAAGTGTGGCACCAAGGGACATTATGCCAATAAGTGTCCCAAAGGTCATTTAGCATTCCTCTCCAGTCAGTCTGGCCAGAACAATCAAAATACTTTTAAAAAGCCCAACTAGTATAAATATGTGAAGCCGACATAAGAGGCTTCATAAATGAACTTGGTGAATGAGGAAGTGTGTGTTGTATAATTAAGGGATCTTTAACCGTCACATCTGCATGAATTTAGTGAAAATATAATCTTAATAGTTGTTTAAGTTAAGGATATGATTAAGATCTTACGCATATTGATGGTGATTGTCAGCTAATGATATCCTCAGCACCAGTCATTAGCTATTTGTTACATAATATAGATAGTTTTCACATGCATGCTATTTAAGTTAATATATTGCATATAAATACTATAATTATGTATTTTACTTTCGTAGTATGATTGTAACATGATTAGTTGACATTAAAATTATAAATATTCTTTAAGGCAATGGATTGCATTTCAGATGACATAACTTGATGTGATCAGTTTTGAGCTCCATGTGATGTTATTCATTGAAACAATCTATAAACTATAATTGCTCAAATGAAATTATTAATAAGTCTATTGTCTATTACACATTAGTAGGTGTTAGAAAGAATCTGGAAGCTAAACCAACCAAATAACCTGCAGCAGTAACAAACAGAAATCTTGCAGTAGTATGTAAATAGAGATAGCTCCGTATCTTATTTAATTTAATTTTTCATAGACTTTGTCTACTAAATACTTAAAATAATACTACTAAAATATTCACTCTGCACTAATGTGGTTGGTTTAAGTGGTTGCCTCATTGTTGCTACTGTGTAGTGTTTTATAGGTTCAATCCCCATATTTATGTAGGACAAAAATTTGTGTGATCCATAAATAGTTGTTCCCAGTTAGTATGTTGTTTGTAAAGTATTGGTATTTACAGTTAGGAGAGAAATGTGTATTTCTATTATATTATGTCAACCAATATAGATCAATGGTATTTTTCATATAAATCTGTATATACAAAGTGGTGCTAATGTTATCACATTAATTGATACCACATAATAATATACTACATGGTATTCTTTGACAATTTACAAATTATGAACCAAATGTATTCAGTAGTTTAGCCATAGGACATTTTTTGTTTTCATAATTTAGAACATTATCTGTAATGCACAGATAAAGTACTTAGGTGTCAAAGACCTCAAGCAGCGATATTAAAACAAACCTTGCTCTTACAAAACCTAGAACTAAAATAACAATTAATAACTTATTAAAAGCAATGTCAAGCATGTTGCAAAAGAAATAAGGTCCATGATATTGTGACGAAAAGAAATAGGTGGTGTTCCAATTTGTGTTTAATTTTATTTATTTTGTTCATAAAAATAATTTCTTAATTTCTGTGAAAATAGGTTATTTGTTTATGTTACCCTTCTTATATCAACCAGCTTATGGCAGTATGTCATTTAATGTGATAAGTTTTACGCCACTTTGTATAATATATTATTATAGTAATCACATGGCATTAAAATTCAGTGTTTGATGGATTTTCTTCAGGCAGATGTGAACTTGTTAAAGATGCCTAGGTCCAAAAGACTTCAGAGTTACAAGTGTAGTGTGTGTATGTATAAACTAACGATGCACGATTGTATCTAAAAAACGTCGAATTGCTAATAATTTGTGGTCACTAAATAATTAAATACGATTGCGCAGAACGATAGAAAACACATACATACTTTAGTATGGTAGTTTTTATTGCCACCTAGCAAGCTTGCGAGACTGGGATGACCCAATCTATAAAGTGACCCAATTTTATTTAAATTTCTATGACAATGACCAGCACTCGTATGGCTGTGTTAATAGAGGTTTGCACCGGAGCAGTGAGTACCGGAGAATAACCCGTGGTTTACCGGTAAATGTACTCGATTGAAATAATCGGTCATTAACCGATTGATCTCCGGTAACCGTCGCATCTTATTTTTTATATAATACAGTTACACAAATAAAAGTCACATTCAACAATCATTTTTTATAATTATTAACATTCATGACAATTATTTACCAACTTGTTTCTTTCGAATTAGATTAATTATTTCAATCATTAATTTAAAAAAAAACTGCCTCAAGCACCTCAAATAATTAGCCCAGAAGAAGAAAAAATATTACAAGATATGGTGCTTTTGTTGGATATATTTGAGCAAGCAACCCAAATGATAAGTGGAGACCAGTATCCAACCTCTAGTTTGATTATACCTATTATTTACGGGCTATTCGATAACATTCAAAGTTTGGATCCCAGAATTTCCACAGCGGTAGGTGAAATATTTTTACAAATATTGAAAAACTGTATGAATGATCGCTTATTGGAATACGAATCTCGAACTGTTTGTCGAATTTCTACTATACTGCATCCCGTTTTTAGAAACAGCTTTAGAAAATTGCAAAATAAATTGGCTGCTAAAGATGCTGTATATGTATGTAATAATATTTTCCGGATCCGAAACATATCTCAAAGCGCAGAAGAAATAGCCACGTCAAGTGGAAATAGTACAATAGAAACTGGTCGTCCGGATTTGCTTGGATTTCTAAAAAGAAACACCAGTAATGCAGATATGACATCCGCTACGGCAATGAATTTATTCAAAATGTATACGGAAACACAGTATCCTGAAAAAAGATGAAGTTGTGCAATTCTGGAAATTCAATAAACATTTAAAGTCTTTAGACGAAATAGCCTAGCTGTGGCTGCTACTTCTGTAAGGTCAGAGAGAGTATTTTCGACGACAGGACAAATATTAAATGATAGAAGAAACAAGTTACGCTATGACGCTGTTGACATGTTGTGTTTCTTAAATCAAAATCAGCATTTGTTATCTTTAGAAAACGTATTGTTTTTTTTAAATTAATGATTATATAAATTAATTTCTTTTTTTTTATTTATACATTTGTAATGTATAAATTAAAAAAAAAAACAAAATTTCTTCATTCTCCGGTGACCTCCGGTTTTTCACCGGAGATTGCCCAATCACCGGTGAATTCAATCGGTTGTTAAAATCTCGCTCCGGTGCAAACCTCTATGTGTTAACTTGGCACTGCTGAAGCAATACCAAGGAAACGATCCCGCTGCTTACCATCTATATAGGAAAACCAAGAACAAAAAACGATGACAAGTTTTGATAGATGACATTTATACATAACCTAGAATGCTAAAATTGTCATAAGTAAAAGAACTCTTGCTGGAATAATATTCACCAAAGAATTGATGATTCTTGTAAAAATGAAAGTAAAACGTATGAATTCAGGAAAGTGTAATAAGAAACACCAATTCAGCACCGGAATATATTATTTTATTATCAGTCAATATTCAATATGACATTGACAGTTAATGTCAAACATAAAATGGTTCCGGAGTGCACTCTGCAAAATCAGTATTATATTACATACTTACATTACATGAATATATTTTTTATGACTGAGAACCACCGCCTTATTGAATTTAATGGCAATAATATAAAAACTATTATTTTTAAGCGCAAACGTAATTCGACTTAAATTCAGGAAATTATATTTTTCCCCGATTCCTGGTAATTGCAATTTTTTGGCAGATAGCCGAAAATGAAACATCTCCTTTGCTTTATGACTAAAAATAGACAACAACGGGCTTTGGATCAGCCTTAAAATAGGGAACATCCACCACCATCTGATATAGGATCTCTGCTGCCAGTTGTAAAGGCTCCTTTCACTTCTGTCCTGTAGTAGAAAAATTAAGATATCAATATTGAGGATACGGCGTATACGCTCGATTTGATTGCAATCAGTAAGAATGTAGCAAAATCTAATCGATAAATTTTAGTTACAGTCGTGTATTCTAAACTGCCAGACGTTGTAATACAAAAGTTTATGTATCAGTGTTGTTGCGATAGCGATAGTCTATCAATACTATCGATAGTCCTATCGAGACTAATCTTGACGATACTATCGATAGATTGCATTTCGATAGTATCGATACTATCGGTAGTGTCGATAGTCGAACAATTTACGATAGTATTGCTTGCTCATATTATTGCTCGTTTTATTCCCAGCCGACAGTATCGAAAATATGTACTTCGATAGTTACTAAAACAAAACTATCGATACGCGTCGATAGATCATAGATAGTATAAACTACTTTGACGGGATAGTATCGTATCTCGATAGAATTGATAGTATCGCTAACGTACAATAATATCACCTAATTTTCACTATCGATGGTATCGATAGTATTGCAGCATTTCGATAGGATTATTCGCGCTATCGACTGTTTTTCAAGGTCTACTATCGATAGTGAAGCTATCGCTATTGCAACAACACTGTTATGTATGGCAAGGTCCAGTTGTAAATGTAGTAGCATTAATTGGAATGTGTGATTAGAATTTGTAAATAAACTATGTTGTTATATGTATATTATATTTATTTAGACGTAAAAAATATTGGTACAGAATAGTTAGAAAACGTATAGCGATCTGTGTGTTGATTGAGCTATCAAATTGAATAAATCGTTTCCATAAGTTGTATTAAATTTATGTTTAATTTGAACGCCTTACTAAACTTTCATGGACTAGGTTTACTTCTTCGTATATTGTTATATTTATGACTAACTTTTGCCCGCGGCTTCGCTCGCGATCTGTAACTTTGTAGTTAATTCCTAGTTTGGTAAGTAGCATAGCGGTCGAATAATATTATAAATAACTTTCGTTCGTAATAGTACCTAGTTTATTTCTATAGAATATGCCCCCGCGGCTTTGCTCGCGATTAGTTTATGACTGGCCTCATAGCCGGGACGATCAACAAAAAGAGTAGCAGGATTACCGATAGCGACGCTGGCGTTGATTGCAACAAATGCTCACAAAGATAATCATGACAGGGACGACAGATAGTCACCGCAGGACATCAATTGAGAACATACACAACATTGTCAGTGAGCCCATCCGGAATATGAACATAAAGGTTCCTTGGACTGCTCACACGGGAAAGAGCGACGTAAAGTTGACCATGTAAAAAACAACTCACGCTAAGATCCACGCCAGCATGGTTCAAGCCAAATTCGACCTTCGGCCCTACATTTACAGCGCAACGTTGGAGAACTGCGGGTGACATAAAGGGCGACAAACATTATTTGCGGTGGGTACAGTAACCGTGTCTAGGGATTGAACCGCAAAAGTAAGTTTGTTTTTTATTGTATATACTTTTCCGGAATAAAAAGTTCTCAGTGTGGTGCCCAGGATATTAAAGTATAATAATACGAAGTTTCATCGTAATCGAACTGGTAGTTTTTGCGTGATGCTTGAACAAACAGACAGAGACAAAAAAATTTTTATTCGCATGTTTGGGTTCAGTTTCGTTCTAGTAACACCACCTGCTATTTATTTTTTTAATATTTTCAATGTACAGAATTTACACTTCTACAGATTTATTATATGTATAGATAAAAAATTTTGCACGCATAGTATTTAGTTATTTAAATTTTATGGCATGTGATATTAGGTGACATTAAGTTAGCATTCGGACAAGTGATGATTAGGACAAAAAATATGGCAACTTCAGATTATGGATAAAAAAGTAATGGCGGCTGTACACACTCGCCGAGACACCCCGAGACAGGTCGAGAGCGAGAATGTACATGGTGCTCTCGTCTTGTCTCGCTCTCTCGCGCCTCGCCTCGGTCGCTTGTCGGTTTTTTGCGCACGAGTCAAAGGATCTCGTTGGAGTACTATCAAATGGAACTATTTTCCATGGTGTTTCTGAAATATAAATATATACAATTACTAGTGATATAGGTATACACACATTAACTTACCGTGTTTGTTCTTAAGTTTTAAATATATATCTAGGTAACTGTTTCTATTGCGGTGCATAGTAACCATCCCACCATCTTCTTCTTCGCCATGTGTTAAGAATTTTCTTTTTGTAGTAAATTTGTAAGAAATTATAATAGCTCACAGCACAAAGACTAACAGCAGCAGCAATTTCTACGTCCATTACTGCGGGAATCTTCAGTACGAATGAAAAAACGAGTGTGAACAGGTATGCTCTCGTCAAGAGCCTCATCGCCCGAGACTTTCGGCGAGACATTCTCGACGATTGTGTACAGCCGCCATTAGGGAACACAATTATAGAAAACCCGAACAAAGGGGACCTGGATTCGATTTGTTTTGATACAGATAAAAAATTTTAGACCTTTTTTGAGGAAATACTCAAAAAAGTAGAATATCCTAAAATGAAGTAATGAGGTGATATACTGATACCTTTTTAGCTTAATTTCAAGGAGAAAATTTGAAATTCATTGCATCACAATATATTATTTAGCTACGCTCTTCTGTAGAGCGGAGGTAGATAAGTATCGGTAGGCTTTTAATTTTTCTTTTATTAAACTATAAAAACAAACAAGCATACGGCCCACCTGATGGTAAGTGGTCACCGTAGCCTATGGACGCCTGCAACACCAGAGGAATCACTTGCGCGTTGCCGACCCTTTAGGAAAGGAAGTGGGAAGGAGAAGGAGCGGGAAAGGGAAAATTGAGCCTCCGGCACTCTCACTCACCGCACGAAACAACAGTAGGAATACTGCTATTTCACGTCGATATTTTGTGAGAGGGTAGTCCTTCCCCTGTCGAGCCGGAACATTCATGCTGAAATCGGCGAGGCTCTACTAGTCTGAAAACGACAGGCTATCCGGGATAGGTTTTTGAGCAGCCAACTAATAATTTGACTACAGGTGTCTACTGCAAACCTCTGCTTTTCAAAATCAGTTCTAGTCTGTTCTTAATTAGGTTCTCCATGCTTTTTAAGAGGACTGAATAAGGGTAAGCAGCCGGAACGATAAAATTTATCCTTTAGGCCAAGCACGCACTGCGATTAAACGCGAGCGGTTTAGGAATAGCTAAAAACGCCAAACCGCGTACAAACACGCACTGCGATTGGCGTTCTGCTTATTTTTATTTCAGTACCACGATGGATTTTTGGCGAACGAAAGCGCGTATCGCGAACGAGTATTTTGATGCGGCTGTTTTCTTTACATTTTTGAAAATACTTACGCGCTCACCCCACACTAAAATGGAATACTTGACATAGACTTTTTTTCGTTTTAGAACGTAAACTTCACAATCCAATAAATCCCCATGACGCTTTAGTAACTGCAAGTTTAGCATCCCGGGCTCCCCTACTATTAGTGATTTTTTCGAGTTGTAATTATAAATCATAGTCTACCTAGAAGAACGTGTCGAACCATAGCCATTTGTACACATTATTTTATAAGCTGACATTAACGAAATACTGAGTGTCATTATAATCACTGTCTTCACTGTCACAAATCGCGTGGGTCAAGAAGCGACGCTGGATCTTGTTTGCCGCTATAAATCTGCGAGTAAATATTGTAGCAAATTAGAACGAAATAATTCTGCTCGTCTCTCTTTGCAGTAATTCTTGACTTCTACTGAACTTCCTCAGTGAAGCGAGAAATCGCCGAGAGGTATATTTTATCTACACTTGTATCGCACATCAACAACATGGTAAGTAGCACGTGTTTATAGATACTGTGAAATGCAATTACGTTTACCCATGTTATAAATTCTTATAATTGAATATACTACATAATAGCTTTTATCACATATAAAGTTCATTACTTATATAAAAAAAACGCAAACCTGAAATTTTTAGGTTATGTTATGTAGACTAAAATATTATCAAATTGTTACAATAGTTATTTATAATTTTATCATTGAATTTTACAAGTAAAAACACAGGTATCTATTGAGATCATACATTTTTGAAAACCATGTTTAATTATTGTTGTAGTGTAAAATTATAAATGTATACTAACCTCCCACCATGCTTGGTGTACTTACATATAAGGTTTACATTACCATTCCCTTTTTTTCAGGCCGATGAAGCTGCAGTGAATCCCAAGGCATACCCATTAGCGGATGCCCCTCTAACTGCCAAGATCCTCAACTTAGTCCAGCAGGCATCTAACTACAAACAGCTACGTAAAGGCGCCAATGAAGCCACCAAGACTTTGAATAGAGGACTGTCCGAATTCATTATAATGGCTGCTGATGCAGAGCCATTAGAAATTGTGTTGCACATTCCTATCCTCTGTGAGGACAAAAATGTACCTTATGTATTTGTTAGGTCTAAGCAGGCATTGGGCAGAGCATGTGGTGTCTCAAGGCCAATCATTGCTTGTTCTATTACAATCAATGAAGGCTCACAGCTCAAGCCACAGATTCAGAGCATTCAACAAGAAATTGAAAGACTCTTAGTATAAGTGAAGTGTGTTAAGTGCTACTTTTATAATACAGATTGTATTTTATATCTATCTTGGTTTTTATTGTACGCCAGAGTGTATACCAAAATAATCATAAGGCATGCTGTAGTGGCAATTAAATACTTTTTTGTTTTGTATGCAAAGTAGGTACAGGCATTAGAGGGTCAGTTATTGACAAAATTGACAATGCTACACATATTATAATTGTTTTGGTTTGCGCTACAACTATGAGTTGAAATATATTTACTAACAATTATAATCAATTCCAGTTCATTGTCTACTATCCAGCACCATTACAATCCTACTCTTTCATTCCTCATTTATTCTACTAATAGTATGTTTTACATAAGCAATACTCATTATTTATAGTAACTCAGAAACAGAACTAAAGAAATTGTAAGTGGCAACAAACAAAAGTGCTAATTTATGCAACTATACAGTTGATATACAATAAAGATATACAATAATGACAACACAACTCTATAAAAATGCATATATAATTAAACATTGGCTCCTAAAACTATAATACAATTGATCATTATACAAAATACTTCTTGACTCGCTGGTTCCAGTTGTCTTCCCATCTTACCTTTTGAAATATGGCTAGTTCTGCTTTCATCCTCTCTACTATTTTATTCTGTTTCTCATTATTGGGGAAGTCGGAAAACCAGGTAACTAAAGTTTGAGCCAGTTCTTTAGTATTTCTGAATGTGTAGCCATTAACACCATCTTCAACTAGTTCATCTAAGCTGTAAAGAACAAAAGCCAAATTATGATAAGTTTTTAATACATAACATCTCTGTTAATCTTTATATATATAAATCTTCTATGCATGTGTTTGTAATTAAACTCCTAAATGGCTGAACCGATTTTGATGAAATATTTTGTGTGTGTTCAAGTGGATTCGAGAATGGTTTAGTTTTTTTTTCGTATTTACAGGACGTCTGTCAGGACAGCTAGTATTCTTTAAGCAGAACTGTATACACCCACATATCTTCACCTATCTTTAGTGCTATATGAACAGTGCCTTCCGGCCACTAGGATCCCATGACGCCGCTCCCATGGGATCCACAGATAATTTTTCACCTCTTGACTCCTCTCCGGCCACTAGGATCCCATGACGCCGCTCCTATGGGATCCACATATAATTTTTGCGCCTCTTGACTCCTATATTAAAGGATTTAAAACTAAACTGTCCTACAGTTTAGTTTTCAGTTCTTTGGTTCTACTTGTCATCAATATGTATAATAAAGGAACAACGTTGTTACAAGTCAATCTCCATGAATTGTAAATATTTGATGAAATGGAGGGGGACAACTGCAGAAGGTTCCATCACAGAAAACATGTTTTATTTTAGTGAGGGTACTCACAATTTCCGGTAAACAAAAGATTATTATTCTGTTACCATCATAGCTATAATAATCAGCAAGTGTGAAATCTGTCATTGAATGTGGAATTTCCACTTCTGTACATTTTTAAAACATGATTTTTTACACCTGCATTAATGTTTTTTAATTTATATAGACCGTTTTTAATGATTCATAGTTTGGCAAATTCACATCTGTCGCGAAATTGAGCCGTTTGTCCTCTATATTACATACTAGCTGTTACCTGCGACTTCGTCCGCGTAGATTTTAACTAAAAATTGTTTGTCGCCGTGGAACCCAACTATATTTCTCTGCTCAAGTTACTTAAATGGCGTACTTAGTTTTTATAGTATAAAGCTAGATAATAGCATGGCTTACTCAAAAACAACATTTAAATATGTCGTTAGATTACACGCTGTCACAGAATGCGTAAGAAAAATAAAGATTCACAGCTCCTCCCCCGTAGGTGATAGCGTGATAATATGTAGCCTGTATGTTAACCCGACCTGTTAGTAATATTCATGCAAAATTTTAAGTAAATCCATGCAGTACTTTTTGAGTTTAGCCCAGACATACATACAGACAAAAATTCTAAAAATTATATTTTTGGCTTCGATATCGATTGCAGATCAACTACCAAGTATTCTTTTAAAAAAAAATTCAATGTACAGTTTTGACTTTCCTACGATTTTAATAAATGTACCTATAGATTATTATAATTTCTTCATACAAAATAGGAATAGGTATACACGGTTCATTTAATTATAATTTTGACTGCATTCATATTTCCTGCTGTATTTAATTATCAGTATAGTTTTCTTTGCAGTTGGTTGAATGATGTCGGCAATTTAAAATAGTATCACCTTAGGAAGAGAAATAAATCAATTTAGAAAAAGATTGAAAATTCCTTATGAAAGTCAGACTACTACAACAATACAGATAATGGATATTAACTCACTTTAACGGTTAACCTTCCGCCATACTTTAACTTTTTCCATTGTGTACACCGCCACAGACAAGATCCATTTTTGATTCTTGTTTTGCAGTGGTACTTGTATCTTATCTTATCTTATGTGGGGTCAGTCAGTGCAGACCGGCGACACTTCGACGCAGTGGGATCTTTTGTGTCGACACTCTCCCAATAACGGCTTAACGTGCTCTCCGAGGCACGGAGCAGGCGATAATTGTCGATCAATACGCACATAATTTCGGAAAGTCATATAACTTCCAAAAGTTAGAGGTGCGCGACGTGGGTTCGAACCCGAGACCCTCTGCATTGCAGTCTGTTGGTCTCCCCACTGAGCTATCGCTGCTCAGTGGTACTTGTAACCTTTATATGGGATTAATTCTCCTCTTTTTTGTATAAAACTTAAATCATCCATAAAAATTGTGTAATTGAAATGGCGTATTAATTACCACAACTACGCAAAGTTTGCTATGACAATGAGAATTGTCATATCTTCTTACATAGTAGCCAGTACTTATAAGGAAAACATGTAATGAATGAACTAAACAGGTAATCATTGCGGCCTATGGGAGCAAAGAGGATTTAATAATCTTTCTGGATGCCATGGGAGCCAAAACGGAATACAAAATTATCTGAGAATCACATAGAAGCGGCGTCATGGGATCCTAGTGGCCGGAGGGGAACAGTGCAGTACTTGCAGCACTTTTAATTATTTTGATTGATTAATAAAAAAATTGTCCATAATTAGTCATAATTATGCTATATGGAAGATATACTGCGTTGTAATTATATGTGGACGTACTTTCTGAAAAACGTTCCAACCCATACTCGGGTCAAAATCGAGTTATTATTAGCAAATTAGTCACGGGGTTACTATTTACTAGCTGGAAAAATTTTGTTAATTCTCTTATCACTCTAAATATGAAATCATGACTTAGTAGCCCAACCTACATGTGTGAAGAAGCAATACGGGATTGAACTTCAATCACGATTATCTCAAAATGTTAACTTTGTGGGTTGGAACGTTTTTCAGAAAGTACGTCCATGTATACTTGTTGAAACAAAATATATAATTATGATTAAAGAACTTGCATACTTATATTTAAATAATAAATTAACCAAACAAATTAAGGGCACTGGATTTAACATTAGAACTGTATACTTTCCAAAAAACAGTTTTGCCAACTACAGACATAGATCCGGATAAAATTTATTATTTTGTAATCTGAAGCCTTACTTACCACAGAAAATCAAAAGCACAAATAGGGAGACCAGCGCCGAACATATCCACCACTTTCATTGGAAGATCTAGGCCTGAGGTACTTGTGTGAAAACAAAGACCCAAGTCAGCACTGGCTACCATCTTCGGATAATCTGCAGCTTCTAACCATGGGGTGATGACCTTGATGTGTTTCCAATTCTTCTCTTCTATTAATTTGAGATAGTGCTCTTTCATTGGTCCCTTGCCAGTGACTACACAGATCAGATAAGGTAGATTTTTGGCTGTTTCATATGTTGTTTCATACACTGCAATTAAAATATGTTTACTGCTTTTGATAAATTCGTGCTCCTATTCATAGTTAGACAAGATGCATGTTTACAGTCGAAAAGGGAAATTGAAATCAAACTTTCCATAATCTGTCATTTGCAGAAATTATTAAAAACATTAGACTCCCGGCAGGCAGCTGCAGTACAAAATGTTATGTAAGTATATTTACAAGTAATACAACATTATTTTTTGAATGATAAACAAGCAAATGACTTACATTTGCATACGAATTTTCCATACCAATAAATAAGAAGACATATAATATAAAGATAATTTTTATGTACAAATTAAATCTCTTTCCGAACCGGCGAACACGATTGTGATTGTGATGTTTGTTTCGAGCAAAAAATTTCATAGGTAGTCATTTTATGAATATCTAAACGGGTCTAACACCGTACGATTGTGACGCCTATGCTCTTTCATTAGAGTGAGCAAGATAGTATACCTGGCGTGACTCAAGTTTGAACTCGTTAATTTTCGTCTCGACACGAGCTACGGGCAGCCGGCGTGTGAGTACATATACATTTTTACACGTAGATAATTATTCCATTAAATGTTATTGTTAAATATATGAATTAGTATATTTATAATCATCTAAATACGACTTTAGAGCCATTTCACAAAATTACGATGCGTCTAGGAGCGTCGTGGTATAGTGCGACCGTGTCTACACTTAGGTTTTGATACTTTTCTTCTTGAATTGTATTAAACATACTTTTGCAATATGTAAGTTTTCAAAACAAATAACGTATTTGTATTTATAGATAATTTTTTTATTTTTGTTAAAAATACAACTCCCTTCCGCATTAGGACTAAATCCTGTGTCGCGGGGGACTTTACAAACATACAACTAACGGACACAATGAACACCCAGACTCGAAACAACAATTTATGAATCACACAAAGTGTTGTCTCGTGTGGGGATCGAACCCACAATACTCGGCGCTGTGTCAAGCGACGAGGCGGCCGCTTAAACCACTACGCCGTGCAGTCAATATAAATAAAATGTCTAGATTATTTAATTTTTAGTTTTATAATAAAACATAGTATAGGAAAATATAAGTTTATAATGTTATTTCTGTTTAGTGCAAATTTCTTAGCGGGTAATTGTACTTATTTTTATAAACAATTAGACGTGGCCGAATCTGTATGCTTATTAGATGTACTCAACACAATTTACAAACTCGTCACAATTTACTATCTCAGCGTGTAATTTAAGCGGCCGCTTTTCCTTTGAATTTAATTCAAAATAATCATATAAATTTTATATTATTTGAATGAACTATGACTGATGTACAATAAAACTATTATGTTTACATAAACTCACATTTTCTGTTACCGATTTTATTACAGCCTTTGAGCGAGTAATCTTACTTCTTCATCTAAACCCAGGTTAACTTTTGGAAAAGTCACGAAAATATAATCACCTGTTCCATATAAAATTGAACTATGACACCGACAAAATGTATGAAACAACTGATAGGTATATATTTCGCGATTTCGGCAAAGTCTTAGGACTAAAGTAGTCCATAATGATGGGTACAGTTAAAGTGTATCATTTATACAGAGTGTTTTGTAGGTGATCGGACGAATTTTCGTGTTAGATTATAGTTACAAAGTATTAAAAACACAAAGCCTTAATTTTTGAAAAATAATATGTATGTATTACTTATACCTTATAAATACCGAGCGCGCGCAAGTAACACTTCAAATAAGTAGTCCAAAACAAAGCGCCCGCAAACCCGGGCAACAACCCCTTGCTTTTGTATTGCTAGAGTGACCACGCGTTACGTAACTTTCCACGAAACGTACGTTTTTGGGTTTCGTAATAAACCACAAGGAACACTTATAGTTTCGCCATGTCCGTCCGCGGCTTAACGCATAAACTATAAGCACTAGAGAGCTGAAACATGGTTATATATTGTAACCACGCGGACAAAACTGGAAAATAAAATTTAAAAAAAGTGATATAAACTGGTAGCTCCCATACATCTAAATGGAAAAGTGGTTTTTTAAATTTTCTACAACATTGTATGGGTTATCGTTAGCAAGGTATTTTAAATACACGGGTTTATTTTAACCGCTTTTTTATTTAGGGATCCGTTTGTGAAATATCTGTGTATATACAAGTCTTACGTTACTGACTGACTGACAGACAACGCACAGCCAAAACTATTGAAATTTGACATGTATGTTCTGTAGGGGTGCACTAAGAAGGGATTTCCCGAAATTCCCACGGGATTGGGAAGAAATGGATAACATTTGCGGGCGTAGCTGCAGGCATCCTCTAGTTCAATATAAAAAAGGAAAAGCCTGAAGTGTCCCTCCCCCACTCTATCTTCTAAACTGCAGTATTTAGGTATGTATAAACTATGCTAAATAGTGACATATATACCTAATGAATTTTAATGAAAATTATAACGGCTCATTAGAATTTACTAATTAAAGAATAATAGACAACTAACTTAAACTTCTACTTGCAAACGATAAAATGCATATTGTGCTTGAGTCCTACTATCCTTAGTTAGTTTATGTCGATATGTAGGTACTTATGTGATCAACAACAGTATATAATTATGAACTGCAAATAAAAAATATCTACCTCGCTTCCGTTGCTTTCTTTAGGGCTGCACAATTTTTGTTTTTCCTTTTTTTGATTAAATGGAATACAGAACCCTTACGCCCCATTGGTAAAACGAATAAAATAAAAACTTAACATTATACAAACTACTTAAATAATACACTTGATAGTAAACAAAACAGTAATACACTTAGTGTAGGAAAAAAAACAAAGAATCAAAATGTTGTAGTCGTAGTGTAATAATGCGTTTACGATACGGACGATTCGAAGTTCGGTACGCGAGACAAAATGGCACAGGTCCTTTCTCAACGGGCGCTCGCGCCGTACTAATCGATGCATGCTTGTGCATCATAAATTTTATTCTAAATTAGAGTGGTATTCATATACATTTTATGATAAATTTCATGAAGGGATTTTCATTAAACTTTGAAATTAGATTTCTTGAAGAACATAGTTTATTTTGACATGGTTTTATAAATGTAATTACACTTTATTTAAACCAAAAAATCGCATTAAAATAGGGATATAAAACGTAAAAAATGGCCTCAGATTTTATTTTTTTACGAAATAATTTTATTAATAATCGATATTCTAGTTTTATATATGGCAACAAAATTATATTTCTGATACGATACGTATTTTTTCCAGTCAAATTTATAAATATTAGTGATAGATATGAGAGCATGAAATTAACTCTGCTTTGTTTTTTCAGTAAACTTGTTGTGGGAGATTAATCACCACAAAGCAAACAAAAATTTTTTTGTAAATGTGTTTCTAGAATTGGCCATACGAAAGATCGGCCTATTTTTTACAAGTATTTAAAAATGTAAATTAGGCGACTGAAATCTTAGATATTCGCGCGAAAACGTGAAATGGCTCTTAATACAAGTAAATATCTGTATTGTTTTAGGTATTTCTCATTAAAATTGTTGTCTAAACAATTGTATCGTATCGGGCCAAAGCATGTAAAGTCGGTGGAATGCGATCAATGAAGACGAAATTGAGGAATTGTTGGAGCAATCCGATTTAGAAAACATTGCTGACGAGAATTACGAGATATTTTGTCCATTTGAAGACCAGTTCTTCGAATGACTCTTGAGTCAGATCAAGAGAACGAACAAGCAATACCAGATCTTCAGCCCCAAATTTTAAGCAAATGGTTAAAGAAAAGGTTCCGGAGCAAGGATTTACCTGACGAATTGCCTAAAGAGTTACCAGATTCTAATTCACCAGCTGAATACTTTGAAACTTACTTTACAGAAGATCTCTTTGAGCGATTTGCTAATGTCACTTCTAAGTATTTTATCGCCGAAAAAGGACAGCTTATGCGACCACATTGTACTCCAAGCGAAATAAGAAAAGTTTTTTGGGGTCCATGGTATAATGATGATGATGATGATAATGAGCATTACGAAGATGTTCTGGAGTCAAAAATATGTATGTATTGTATAATAAGTATGATCCGATAGTTAATGCCATATCTCGCGAGCGTTTTTTTCTACTGCGTGTAAATCTGCACGTTGTAAATTACAACAACGTAAGTGGCGAGCAGTAAAAGCTCACAAGCTTTGAAAAATACAGTCAGTTATAGATGCTGTAAGAAACCGTTGCCTTCAGCTGCCACGCACCAGCTACAGATACTCTATCGATGAACAAATGATTTATTTTCCGGGGAAAACATCTGAAAAGCAATACGTACCCGACAAACCTCGACTAGTAGATTTAAAAAACTTTCTTGTGACGACTCCACAAAGATTGGTGCTGGACTTCAAGATCTACCAGGGTGCAACAACAGATTTACCGGCCAGGTCTTTCGGATTAGGACCTTCATTTGTATTAAGATTAGCCAGAACAAGAGGCTCAGTAACTAACAGTCTTCTCTGTGCTCCATGCTGTACTACGCTCTGAAGGAAGGCGCGTGCTCCGAACAATCGTCCCGTATGATGGCCATGGACAAGGCTTCTAAGAACGCCGGAGCGATGATTGACAAACTCACTCTTACATTCAACGGCCAAGCCGTCATCACCAGAGAACTTATCGAAATTATCTCTGGTGCCGTCGCTCTGGATTAAACTCAACATTCTTAGTCGTTGTGCTGGGATTTCTTATAATTTATATATTTTATTTATGTATATTAGGCCTAGGCCGCACTACGGCTAAACCGCCGCGGTTTTTAATCGCGTAATTCTGTGAGTCAAGGGAACTAATGCAAGCGGCCGCACCGGCGGTTTTTCCCGCGACTGATTTTTTGTGCATTTCGGACGGTTTAGCGGTTTACCGCTTGCGGGAAAAACCGTAGTGCGGCTAGGCCTTAATCAGAAAAAAATTGGGGCATGTAACCGATAAAATATATAATCTGTTGTATTAAAATTTTATTTTGAATTTGACAGCTTATTGAAATTTTTTGATGTGCTTTATTAGCTATTGCCGCCATTTCTCAACAAAACGATGTAGAATTTAAAAATATTTATTGTAACCGTTTCAAAATATAATTTACAATAGTATGTACGTATGATGCCGACATTCCCGACCGGGCGATCTGTATTTCGGTGGAAACTCACGCAAATATCACTTGACTGGCTTCAACATCTTCCACTGTGTTATAGAATGCTTGATCGATTTCATGACTGGATAGGTGTATCTAATTTCGTCATGTAAGGATAAGGACTGATTTTTATAGAATTTGTGGTTTATGATAATTTGATTATTGATATTTTAATAAAGATTATTGCATATTATTGGTGACTTTAATTTATTAAAATTACCCACTTTAAATAACAGTATGTTATAAATAAATAATCAAAACCCACGCCCATGACAACTGTGCCACCTATGATTACATAGGTGCCACAATTGTCATGGGCGTGGGTTTTACCATCATGTTGAGCTGACAATGGCTGACATAATATATTAAGTATATTAACACTTAATATATTATGTCGGCCATTGTCAGCTCAACATGATTGTGAGCATCACAATTATGACAGTTGATCAAATAGCCCCAAGTTAATACAAATGAATGCCACCTGAAAAAGCAAGATGGCAGCCTGATATTACTGAAATATTAAAATAACTACTTTGGGTCTCAAATAGCTCCAATTACTACTTTATAATAATAGTAATATTGTATCACATAGACACAACACCATCTAGCCCAAACTAAGCAAAGCTTGTACTACTTTATTTCTATACACTTTGTTTGGTTATTCTTTGGGTCTGTAAGGAATAAAGAGTTACATAAATACTCTCCCATTCTAAATATTGTTTCACCTAAAGAAAGCAACATTATTTTTGAGTAATATAGTAACAAAAAGTAGCCAGAGAAGTGTGTCAGGATAGTAGTCTCTGCCTACTCCCCTGGGAAACAGGCGTGAATCTATGTATGTATGTAGTAACAAAAACAATGTTGTAGCTACCTACCGCCTACAATTTTGCCTTTGTTACTAGAGGTAAATACCTTTAGTAAAAATGGTTAAATCTATAAACTGAGTTTGCATAGGCAGTAGTTCACCAGACACAACAGACACCAGAATACAAACTATAGCCCATTTTATAATATTAATGACTAATGAACATATTCTATAATAGTTTAAAAAGGTCTAATTATTGTACTAACCTTGTAGAGCATCTATCATAATTCCAAAGTCCTCATCCTTAGTCCAGCTAGTACTACTGAATACAAGTCCAGGTCTATCATTCCTTAGTGTAACCTTATCATCAATTACATGAGTGAATGCCATATATGTTTCTTCCAACCACATTGAGTGAAGTGAAGTCTTCTTACAATGCCCAAATTCAGGATACTCTGATGATAACTTTCTAAACCAGTCATGCTTTTCCTCTAATGTTATTGGATGGAATATTTTTGGTGGCCTGTCATACAAGACTTTTACTTCCCTGAAAATATAATTATGATGCAATGATAAACTTTCATAAATGTTCAAGAAATGTTCTGTATGCATGAGAAAGACAGATGAAAGTAAATACACATATTTTGTGAGAATAAGACTGGATGTTGTATTATTTACGTTTTAAATTAAAATATGCCTTCAGTCTCATCGTCTGTCACATTATCACCACCACAAAACATTACATTATACATTGATATGTTTATTGTAATCACATTAACTGTACTTTAACATAAAAATGTTTAAATACAGTTTCAATGTTAAGGCTGCTAATCAGCACAATAGAAGGTCTATGGTATATGATGCAGCTAGATGATGAAAACTTTTCAGGTACAATAAATACTTCTGCAGACAGAAAGGTATTTTTTCTAGATGTATGGTGTTTGTGAATTGGCTACACTTACGATAAATTCCAGTGTGTTAGTAAATCTTCTTTCATACTATAACTCACACAGAAATTATGATCGGCAGACTGGCCAAAGAACTTCTCGATCATCTTTGCTATCTTTACTAATATGTGATCTGGAGTTAGTGACATTGCCATTATAGAATATGCATAGTTATGCCAGTCTATTATAAATTTTGTTCTTGTTACTAAGCAGTAAAATCGACAAACAGGCAATGTAGGTATTGCTGGAGGATTCTGGCATAACACCACGTGACAGCCGCCAGTAACGAATAGTGTAAATAGCAAACTTATTGTGTGCCATATAAACTTGATAGCATAGTTCACCAATTTAGGGGCTTGATCAATTGAAATAGAATAAATTTTATTTATAGTTATGTCAGCGTGTGCTGAGATTTCTGGTAGGGGGGTAGACTGCAGAAAGCCAATAATATTCACTTTAAATCCATTATTTGCGAGAGATAACGCATGATACTGCATACGTGGACTTCTTCCTATGTCGCCCAATACCACAACTTTTACAGTCTTCTTTCCCTCTTGTACTGACATGATGCAGGATAGATTTAATCAGTCTTCGTATTTCTGAATATATTTCTTCATTTGAGTAACTTTAAGAAGGTAAAGACTTTTTGCCGGTAATCGTACTAAGGTTGTTTTTAAACATAATATGTCAACTCATGTGCGTCAGACATAATATGTCATAACCATGTCAAAAATGCAGAACAAGAAAAGGATTTGGAATGCATCATTCATTCATCATTGACCTCGAAGTCATACTTGCAACTGTTTGAATTTTTTTTTCATTTGATATTCTATTTCAGAAAGCCCGTAATAGAATGTTTCAAAAGATTTATTGATTATTATTATTATCTATATAATCGATAAATGGTTGCATTCATGCTACATAAATCTTCGTTCAACAATCGATAACTGACAATAGCAAATATAGCAATCAACTAAATCAACACTCGACAGCTGATTCTGATTGTCAACAGTAATAGTATTTTCTTGCTTTCTGCAGATATTGCTATAAAACAGAAACGGATATTAATTAACTAGAAAACCGAAAGCGAATTATTATCGTATATTTGAAGACTAATCTTCTACCGAAGATTTATTTGAGTTAGCATCATGTCTCGAGTATTAATGATTAGGCATTTACCAGCTACACTCTCATTTCAAGATAAAGAACAGCTTCTAAAGCATTTTGGAGCTGAAAAAGTTTGGGAGACGAGATCTAAACGTAACTATTTATTTGCTTCATTTAGTAATGTCGATAAAAGTAAAGCTGCGCTTAGTCGGCTACATCAGCTTGAAATAGCTCAAAGAAGGTTAGTTGTTGAATATTCTAATGAAAAAGAACCAGTTACAAGTAATAAGCCATGGATTGATAAGAATTCTGAGACCACCAGGTTAATAAAAGAGTTTCTTAAAACATTAAATGGTTGGAATCCATCTATAGATTTCTATCAACCACCACCAGTACATTTAAAATACAAATATCCTGATATTACTGCAGAAATAGCTATAAATATAATTTATGCATTATTTTCTCACAAACCATTTTATATACAAACTCTACATTTGATGAACAAAATGAGTCTGGATGTGCCATTTGAAGAAAACACAACATCAACAGAATTTTTTAAAGAAACATTCAAGAAGTTCTTTTTAGACATGTCACAGCCACATGTGGTGTTACAGCCACCTAGTGAAACAGAATCTGAAATATCTTCCGCTGAAGATGAATACAAAGTGCAACCAGTACAGAAGATTGTCAAAAGGAAAAGAAAGTTACCACTCTTTAAGACTCGTGCAACAAACATATTAACTGCACAACCACCCCCACCAAAAGTGAAGAAGACAATTATAAATCAAGAAGATGTATTTGAAACAGTCACTCCAATTCAAGAACCAAAGAAAATATTGCTGAATGTCCATCAGGATGCATTGCAAAAACCAACTGAAGAACCAGAAGTAGTTGGTGAACTAGGTAAGTACCAGAAAGAGGAACAACCAGTAGAGATTGAAGAGAAGCAAGAAGTACCAGAACAGCCAACTGTAACCAAAAAAGAACTTTTGCGTAACAGAATATCATATAGTGATATGAGAATTCTGCCAGTATTCAAAAATTATCATCCAGGGGAGCCTTCAATGAGGCTGTATATCAAGAATTTGGCTAAAACCGTTACGGAACAAGATGTCAAAAGAATCTATAAACGTTATGTGGAAGCTATGACCGATGAAGAGCTAACAGGATTTGATGTACGAGTAATGCAGGAAGGTAGAATGAAAGGACAGGCATTTGTAACATTTCCCTCAGTGAGGTTAGCAGAAAAAGCTTTAAATGAAACTAATGGCTACTTATTAAAGGAAAGACCTATGGTTGTACAATTTGCTAGAGCTGCTAATAAAAAGACAATAGAATGAAAATGAAGTTTTATTTTACAATGGCATCACATAATATTGTCTTCTGTTTACGCGAATTTTATTCATTGAAATTAAACTGTGTGTGAACATGTGCAACAGGGGACCAACCACTACGTGAGATTTGACAAATCACAGATCCTCACTAAAGAACACCGATTCCTACCAGGGATGCTTTGCAAGGCTATTGAAAACAAAATAAAACATCCTAATTTCAATAGAGAAGATGGTTGCAATGTACCACCAGCTTGGGATCCAGTAATTCAAATAGTCAAACCCAAGAAGAAGTAAACCACAGCTAGACTTCATAATACTTTGAGCTCATTCTGCGTAAATAGAAACACCAATGATTAAATTATGTTCGTGTACTTTGAAATAATTACACTGGAACATTGAGACAACTACCGTCTTAGTCTCCCCATGACCATGGCTGCTAAAAAGCAACCAAAACGTTGGGGAAAGTGTAATCATAAATAGTTTTAACTATTTAATTAGCTTGAAGATCTAGTGTCAGAGCCGAATATCATCGGAGAAATAAAAGCTACCCGACTTCGCTGGCTCGGACATGTGGAACGAATGGGAGAGGATCGAGCTGCCAAAAGAGCATATCTCGGGCGTCCCACCGAGCGTCGTCCGGTGGGTCGTCCAAGGTACCGCTGGAAAGACGAAATAGCTAAAGACCTGAAAGAGATGAATGTGCTCGATTGGTCTGACTTGGCACAAAATAGGAAAGAATGGCGCACTTTAATGTCGGAGGCCAAGATCCACTTTGACCACTGAGCCAACGAAGTAAGGAAGTATTTAATTAGCTTAAAAATTAGTAAATTTTAATAGTAGTAGTACTGTAACAGTTTCTAAATTATGTAATAAAGTGTCAGATAAACAACGTGATAATATCTGCAATATAGTAGTTTATTTTCAATGGCATCACTTGCATATTTTCAAAAAACTGGCTGTGTTACCTATAATATATAAATTTGTAATGCAATGTAATAAGAATGCTGTAAGAAATACTGGTAGGGCTTCAAAACCCATTGACACATATTAAGGTAGTTTCTTATTTATGACAAAAGGTCCGAGACTCATAAATTCATAATAGACAATTTGAGTAATGTTGTCAAACAGAATTAGGTACCTCTGTAGGTTGACTTTTTTTATTCAGATTTTTATTTAATTTTACAAGTTTCTTCACTTGCCATGGTCAATCAGAACATTTACCTTTTTGGGATTTCAGCTATTAGTAAGACCATGGGATGTTTACTGGGCCTTGCAACCTTAAGAATAATTTTACATACAAGATGAGGCATTTCTAGTTTATTTCCAGAGTTCATTAAATAAAAAATACATTTAATTTAAAATTATATTTGCATCAACTCAATGGCATAAGACATAGAATCCTCATCATTCTCAATCACTTGACCGGATAACAATTTATTGATTACAGGCATTATAGCACTGACAGTATTTAGCTGCTTTATAAGATCCATGACCACATTCAATGTGTTTTGTAAAACAGATGTAACTTTTTCATCTTTTGTCATTAAGTATTGTTGGTAGAAAGCATCCATTAGTAAAATGCACCAGTCAAATAATTTACTTTCATGATTAACATCTAGTGTTTTATCCGAGTTCACAAGTAGATGTGGTATATATGTTAACAGAAAAAGTGTATCATCCAGATTAAGACAGTTTCGCAAATGTGGGATAATTAATGCATCACTGAATGATATCTGAAGTGTGTAGTTTAATAATTCAATCTTAGCTTTGTGCAGTATATGCTCTTTCTTTGAGTTATTCTCTCCAGAACATAATTTTGAAAATTCTTCCACGTCACTTACATCAATCTTATTTGGATTGACTAATTTGATACTGTAATTTAGTAATGCTACTAAAACTGACTCTGGGACATCACTGAATTGTTTAATCATTTGATACACTGTTTTGAAATCACTTTTCTCTAATAATGGTGGAATAATAGTATTGCACATACTTTTTTCTGTAACACCTAACTTCAAAAGGTGTTTTATTTCATTGTTCACAGTAAACTGTGGTTCAGTTGATGAATCCCAGTTAGCAATCTCCATACACTCGTCTTGTATTATTTCATGGGATCCCAATAGACTTGACAAGTTTCTTTTTGTTTGTAAAACATAAGGCAACATGCCTATGTGGTTGGAAGCTTCTAAAATGATTCTTCCATGGAAACAATATAATTTTGCATCTTCAGAATACATTTTCATTGGGTATCTGCAAGACCCAACTCCCAAGACGATGTTATAGGCTATAATGATAGCTCCATCTTGTTCCGTATTGCTTCCAAAGAGTATCAGATGGTCTTTTCCCATCCAAGCCAGTGACACACTAGATAGTGTTGATATCCATGGTACAGTTCCAATAGTCTTCCAATCTTTAAAGTTGTATATAGTCATTTTTGCATCACTCCCTGAAATGCAAATATATTATATAATAATTGCTTGGCACAAACTCGGTTACTTGATCTGGGATTATAAAGCTTTTTTATCATCTGTCTCTGGCTAATCAATACTTTCTTTTAATATTTCATTTTCAAATCATAATTAACAATATCTATATTACAAATGTTGTAATTACTAAAATTGTTTCAAATATTAGTTATTTAGAATAATTACTAATATTTGAAACAATTGTAGTAATTTAAAGTATAAGTAATTTAATAAAATACAGCAAAATTAAAATATACTCACACAATATATACACAGCATTCTTTCCTTCGGTACAAATAAACTTTCCTACAACATAAACATCATCACGCCTCACAATTTTAGTCTTCGTCAATTTGGATCGATCCATATCTCCTAGTTCATCTCTTAGTGGACAGTTTAATATTTCATAGCCATCTTTGCTATTCCTTATGATGTAACAGACATAATCTGTTTTGTTGATGGTGTAGCATGCGGTATCAACAATAGAATCTGTATCTTTCAGTAATGATTTACTTTCATAAGTCTTCCTATTGTCTAGTGCATATGGCAGAGATGCACAGTTACCATTGGAGAAAATGATAAGTGGTGCTTGATTTTGTCTCGGTATTAGCTTTAAAATGTTTAGAGGAAACTGTAATAAATAGATCATAATTATAATAATAGCAGACTCAGTACATCATGCATAATTATATACTTTTATGTATAGATATTTTAAAGGTATACTTTATTGCATGTAGCATATAAGTAGTCAGACATTAATTATATAGTATGGAGAAACATCAAACTCTAAAACTATCTGAGTAAAATGCCTCTATTTAATGATATACAGCTAGAAGCTAGCATGTATGAATAATTTATTTTGAAATGGCTTAAGCTAGTATAGTTTTATACCTTGTATTTTTTCATTTTATCCAAGTTGTCTGAATCTTCCTTCCAAGTTTTGATGATGTTTTTATTGAAGACACCGACATAACTTTCTTGTTCTTTATCATAGATTACAGTAGATGTTATGTGGTCTTTTGATGTCCATCCACCAACCTGTTTTTGATCTGAAAGCTGAATAGAATAAAGTATAATAACATAACCTAAACATACTTATGAATTTATTTTAATTTATAGGCAATTTAACTTTTATACACAAATGTGGTTAACAATATCTAAATTGTGTTACAACGTAACTTACTTGGTATTTGTTGACGACATTTCGTCCTAAAGTTACAATAACGTGTTCTTCCTCTTTATCGTCCGCGACGCCTAGGAAACTTTTTTGATCTATTAACGGGCATAACACGTAGTAATTGTGTAATTTAGCCATTATTTGAATTAACGTAATAAACTACTAAGTATTTTATTAAAGATATATTTATACTAAATTATTAAAAACACAAGCGCGTGTTGACGTACTATTGAATTTTTGACATGTGTTGTTGTGTTTTTAACTTTTTATATAGAAAACTCGTTCCATGCAGAAACTTGAACAATTTTAGAGCATGCTGCACTTATAACATTATTTCTTGAGAAGAAGGACTCACTCATGCAGTCATGCTGTCTTTTGTTCGTTTTTATAAGCATTCTGTACCGAAAGAATTATTTTATTGCTTTGTTTTATTGTTATTATAGTAGATTGTGAACGCCTGGAAAATGGCTTGTCCGAATTCTGTTTTGCCAACCAACCTATTCTCCCAGCGACAGTGGGACGGGCCGCTTAGCAACTCTGTTAGAGAAAAGCTTTTTCCTACATCTTCCAATGCTGCTGAGCGTGCTCGATTGCTGGCTGTGGAAGAATGGGAATCTGGTCTTTGGCTTCAGGCGCTTCCAACGTCCAATATAGGTACCATGTTGGACGATACCACTTTCCGCGTCGCCACTTGCCTCCGTTTAGGTATTTCGTGTGTTTCTCCGCATTGCTGTCCTGTGGAGAAGCTGTCGATAGCCTCGGACACCATGGACTCTCTTGTAGCAGAAGCGCTGGTCGAATTTCTCGCCATGCTAATCTTAACTTGTAATGGCTTGGTACGCGACGATGGGCAGAGACCGGACGGAATATCATTGTTGCCTTGGAAGATGGGCAGGCCTTTGGTGTGGGACGCAACGTGCGTTGACACCCTTGCGCCATCACATCTTCCAAGCACTGAGGGATGTGCCGGCGCTGCTGCTGCAACCGCGGAAACCCTCAAACGGCGCAAATACAGTAATTTAGTCGGCAATTACATTTTTGAGCCGTTTGGGGTGGAAACCCTAGGCTCATGGGGTCCGAGCGCTCGTATTTTGTACAGGTAGATCGCAAAACGCCTGATCGACGTTTCGCGTGATCAGAAGGCTGGTCTTTTTTTGGCCCAAAGAATCAGCATTGCCATTCAACGTGGCCATGTTGCCAGTCTTCTGGGCACGTTACCAGTTGACAGCGATGCTGAAGAATTCTACGATGCCTAAACCTTTTCTGTAAATATTTAGTAGTATAAATATTTGTGTATTTGTAATTATGTTACATTGATGTATAATTATGTTTATAAGGCTAGTGTGAATGGAACAGTCGCAAGAGGAAAACCTAGGCGAACGTTTCTCGACCAGATCGGAGGCGTTCTGGACAAAGGCCAGGTTAAGAGCTCCTTGAACCGACGGGCGTGTATGAGGAATGTGATGAAAGTGAATGAAGCCAGAGAAGTGTGTCAGGATCGTAGCAAATGGAAATCCGTAGTCTCTGCCTACCACTCTGGGAAACAGGCGTGAATCTATGTATGTATGTATGTATGATGTATAAAACCCATGATGTATAAAAAGATCAACCATGATGTATAAAAAGGGTTTTTATATATCAATGTTATGTTACCTTTTTAAATACGTGTGTAAATATATATTAGGTTAATTCGTTTTAAAATTAATAATGTAAATATTTGTGTCAATGATATTAACCAGCTTAGATGTACAAAAATGAGCTTTATAATATGATGTAATCATTTGGCTATTGAAAAAGGCGGCCATTAGTAGATTGTTAGAAAAGATAAAATTATTCATAGAAATCGAAATTTACTGAACTGAACATATCGTCGTTCGGAAACCCGTTAGCTAAATAACGTTCAGAAACAAAGTATTTTTGTAAACGTATATTTTTATAACTAATTATATGCAACTCTTTGCGTTACAATAAATAACTTAGATAGCTATATAAAAAATTTTTATATACCGCCAGTAGCCCAACGCTCGGGAAGCCGGTTGTCATCGAATTTGGATTGGAAATTTTATCAATCCATTTCACGGTAGGGTCTCCAGATTGAGGATTTTGCCCCATTTTGAGGAAAATAAAAGAGAAATAAAAATTTTAGAAAACATTTTTTCTGGCAAGTGATTTAGGATATTATTTTGAAATAATTATTATAATTAACAATTCTGACTAAATAGTCAATCTGTTCACTTTGTCTCGAATAGCGAGCGTCATCCTACACAATGTTACCAATTTCTCGAATTTCTCTATTGTTATTACCACCGTTGTACCGGACGGGCGAACTCGGGGCTGAGGTTACTATATGATGATGGTTACAAAACAACCGTCGAGTCGCTGACGTCCTGTACACGATGTGTAGACTGTACTATAGCGATTACTGGTTACGATGTCGGAGGCTCTGAAAGGCGTGTTGTTGCGGGTTCGATGTGCGGGTCAGGATCAGGACTTTAAATGAATAGAAACAAGCTTCATAGTTCAGTTGGTTGAAGGCTTCTGGCTGACTCCGTTCGGTTCTTGAGGCTTGAAGATGAGGTTTCTTGAGCACCTGCAGTCGATCGATACTGTACCGCTTAAGTACCTCTAATCTTTACCGTAACGAGAGCCGGCCAGAAACCTCGGTCAACAAGTTTATTTTTAATTATATATTGTACATATTTCTGCTTATAACTACGGAACTGTACTAGCTAGCGTGATGATACAAAAACTGTAGGGCACGATAAGACCTACCTATTGATATCTGTTTTATCTATCGGAAGTTAGGTCTAGATATAGTTATTCTAGGTTTTAGGCTAAAAATCTATTTTGCGGTAACATTTATATAAAAAAAAGTGTAATCACTTCTTAACTATACTATGTAGGAATATGATTCCTTCAATATGTTGTAGTGCTTTTAGTAGTGTACAAAATAAAACACACAAGTGAAACCTTTTATTAAAAACTTCAGACCTAGGAACCCTAACATACCTAACTCGAGGTAAAAATGCATTTTATTGGCAATATTTATGCTTTAAACATGATATTCTTATAAACTATATAAAAGAAACATAATATTATATTACTTACACTATTTATCTATACTTTTCAAGTCTATATATGACCTAATTCGGCACTATTGTAACGATAAACTTTATTGATACGTCACACTTATGTATTCACACTCACAATAACACGATTCAAGTCAATATTAACGTTGTCGCGAACAACCGTAATAAATATATTAACCAAAATAAATAAAGATTAAAAAAAAATATATATATATATATTAACAAGTGTGCTCGTGAGTTATTGCCAAAAAACTGATATCATAGTCTCATTTTGAGTTTAGAAACACTGACGATAAATAGATCTTTATGGATTTATATCAACTTTCTAACATGTGAGCCATACCCGTATTAAGTAGGACGTTTCCCTGTAGGTACTTAGTACTCACAGTAGGAATGTGTATTAAACGTGATCTACGTAAGAAAGCAATCGGTACGCATAGGTCGATTTTGTTCATAGATTAGTATAATTTTGTTCACCAACTCGGGTACATCGATTGAACCATACTTAAAAGACATTTTCATTTTTAAAGCAGCAAAAGTTGAACGCCTAATCTATAGTAACACACAAGTTAATATTTTACCATTGCCACACCATCCTTTTATAAATACATCAGTTTAGTATAGTTTACTATATCAAAAAAAAAATTTAAGGAAATTTCTATAAAATAATATAATTTTAGGGAAAATTTTATCTAATCTAGGGTAATTTTAGATGCTATATCTGGAGACCCTGTTCCACGATTAGAGTTCAAGGTCAGCTGAAATTGAAGTTTGGCAGTTTGGCTTATCGTTCAATTTTGTTACATCATCGCTATTCGCTACGACCGGCTACGTCACATGTTATCGTGATCGTTCGCCCTAGAGTATATTGTAAATCTATATCATTCACTTATTTTGTGGCAGTCATCCAGTGCGTACAACATGTCGACAGCCGGGAAAGTTATCAAGTGTCAGGCGGCCGTTGCTTGGGAGGCCGGCAAGCCTCTTTCGCTGGAAGAAATCGAAGTCGACCCACCTAAAGCCGGCGAAGTCCGTGTCAAGATCACCGCGACTGGAGTCTGCCACACCGATGCCTACACGCTCTCTGGAAAAGACCCCGAGGGAGTATTTCCTGTTGTTTTGGGTCATGAGGGTGGCGGAATCGTCGAAAGTGTTGGCGAGGGTGTTACTACTGTGAAACCAGGCGACCATGTCGTGCCTCTGTATGTACCTCAGTGCAAAACTTGTAAGTTCTGCTTGAATCCTAAAACTAACCTGTGCCAGAAGGTGCGCATCACCCAGGGCCAGGGAGTCATGCCTGACGGTACAAAGCGCTTCCACTGCAAAGGAAAAGATCTATATCATTTTATGGGATGCTCTACCTTCAGTGAATACACAGTTGTTCTGGAAATTTCTCTTTGCAAAGTCAATGAGGCTGCTGCATTAGACAAGGTCTGCTTGTTGGGCTGTGGTGTTCCTACTGGCTATGGAGCAGCACTGAACACAGCTAAAGTTGAATCTGGTTCCAATTGTGCCATCTTTGGTCTTGGAGCTGTTGGTCTTGCTGTAGCACTAGGATGTAAGGCAGCGGGAGCTAAACGCATCATTGGCGTGGATATCAACCCTGACAAATTCGAAGTGGCTAAAAAGTTTGGTGTTAATGAATTTGTCAACCCCAAAGATCATGAGAAACCAATCCAGCAGGTCCTTGTTGACTTGACTGATGGTGGTCTGGACTACACTTTTGAGTGCATAGGAAATGTAAATACCATGCGTGCTGCTCTTGAGGCTTGCCACAAGGGTTGGGGTACTTCTGTCATCATTGGTGTGGCCGCTGCAGGTGAGGAGATCAGCACTCGTCCATTCCAGCTAGTTACAGGACGTACCTGGAAGGGAACAGCTTTTGGTGGATACAAGAGCCGTGATAGTGTACCAAAGCTTGTTGATGAGTATGTAGCAAAGAAACTGCCATTGGACGACTTTGTGACCCACAATATGCCCTTGAAGGAAATCAATGAAGCATTCCATCTGATGCATACTGGACAGTCCATCCGTGCTGTAATCCAAATGTAATTTTAAGGAAAACATAATTTTTATAAGCATTTATATTCTCACTATTGTTGCAATCAAGCAGTTATGCATGTCCAACATGTTACACAATATTTATACAAAAAAATAAACTGTATTGATTTGTACCATAATTGTTGTTTAATTTATTACTCAATTTAATATAAGAAACATCAATTCTTATTATAGATTTTATATAGTCTATTGGTATGCCTCATTGCTGTTTATACAAAGAGGCCTGGTTTTATTCAGATATCTGACTCAAATATATAATGTAGCTATTTTATAATATTAATAGGCATAGGACTACAAACTAAATATAAGTTAGACTTTTTACAGTAAGTACCTAATAAGAAATAGATACATTTGATGAACAATTAAAACAGTCCTGTTTCTTTATCAGTGTCAGAACTCAGAAGACATGAAAAGTGTTATTATATGTTATGAATGATACCTACTAATTGGATAGGTACCTAACTATTGACTGACTAAAAATATATTTTATTTTGACTAGGTACATACCTATATAAAAAATAAATAATAGATGGTTCTCATATATGGATTTGCTGTATTAGGTTAACTAGCACTTTGTTATTCAAACTAGATGTGCCCGCGGTTTCACTCGCATTTATGTTTACTGCACGGTCCCCGTGGGTCGTAGCGTGATGTTATATAGCCTTCCTCGATAAATAGGCTATCCAACACTAAAATATTTTTTCAATTCGAACCAGTAGTTCCTGAGATTAGCGCGTTCAAACAAACAAATTCTTCAGCTTTATAATATTAGTATAGATTATTCAATTATTTATTAATTCAGTGGCAGATTATTTATGAGAGTCAAGATGGTGGGTGTACCTTAATAAATCGAGTAATAACATTTAACAAAAAATGTACCTAACTTGTACTATTTAGTACCTCGGTTAAAAAAAACTGTACCTCCTTTAGAAGGAAACCACAGCAAAATTTAGGTACAGCAGCCGTACTGAAGTCAATATGGCGGGTGTTCTATAGTATTTTATTATTTTATTAGTAATCGTTACATTACTAATAAAATATAATGACACCAACAAAATGTACCTAAATTGTACTATTTAGTACCTCGGTTAAAAAAAACTGTACCTCCTTTAGAAGGAAACCACGGCTAAATTTAGGTACACCAGCCGTATTGACGTCAATATAGCGGGTGTTCTATAATATTTTATTATTTAACCATTTCTAATAAAATATACCTAATAACACCAAAAAAATGTATCTAAAAAGAACCTCAAGTAAAAACAATACACACTTGATCAGTTCGTACTGAGAAATAAAACAACCGTGTCTTGTGTCTAAGCAAACACGATAATTATCATGAAATATTGATATAGTTACATATACATCTATATTTTACGGATATTTTTAATTACGAATTATATGAACACGAATAGAAGCCCTGAGGCGAGACCAACAGCCTGCAATGCAGTCTCACATTCGAATCCTGGGCGCGCACCAATGACTTTTTGAATGTTCAAAATTTATGTGCTAATTTGTTAAATAATGATCGCTTGCTTCCATGCCTTGGAGAGCACGTTAAGCCGTTGGTCCCGGCTGTCATGAACATCTTTGACAGGCTTTACGGGGAAGTCAGTACCCTCAAATATCCTGACATTAGTCTAATCAACCGAATGACGTTTCACCTTCTGGCCAGTAGCGATAGCCTAGTCGGGAGACCGATAGACTGCCACGCAGTAGGTCTCGGGTTCGAACTCATGGCACAAGGCACAAACAAGAAAAATAACATATTTTACACACAAGACTTTTGACAAAACTAATATAAGTATATTTACACGGTTAAGATCAGATTTGCATAAAGCTAATTTTCGAGAACATTATGTAGAACTCTATGCAGGTTGCCTTACGATGTTTTCCTTCACCGTTTAAAGCAAGCGATAATTAACAATTTAATAGGTACGCACATAACTTCGAAAAGTCATAGGTGCGTGCCGTGAGTTCGAACCCGAGACCTACTGCGTGGCAGTCTATCGGTCTCCCGACTAGGCTATCGCTACTGGCCAGAAGGTGAAACGTCATTCGGTTGATTAGACTAATGTCAGGATATATGAGGGTGCTGACTTCCCCGTAAAGCCTGTCAAAGATGTTCATGACAGCCGGGACCAACGGCTTAACGTGCTCTCCGAGGCACGGAAGCAAGCAATCATTATTTAACAAATTAGCACATACATTTTGAACATTCGAAAAGTCATTGGTGCGCGCCCAGGATTCGAATGTGAGACTGCTTTGCAGTCTGTTGGTCTCGCCTCGGGGCTTCTATTCGTGTTCATATAATTCGTAATTAAAAATATCCGTAAAATATAGATGTATATGTAACTATATAAATATTTCATGATAATTATCGTGTTTGCTTAGACACAAGACACGGTTGTTTTATTTCTCAGTACGAACGGATCAAGTGTGTATTTTTTTTACTTGAGGTACTTTTTAGGTACATTTTTTTGGTGTTATTAGGTATATTTTATTAGAAATGGTTAAATAATAAAATATTATAGAACACCCGCTATATTGACGTCAATACGGCTGGTGTTCCTAAATTTAGCTGTGGTTTCCTGCTAAAGGAGGTAAAATTTTTTTTAACCGAGGTACTAAATAGTACAAGTTAGGTACATTTTTTTGGTGTCATTATATTTTATTAGTAATGTAACGATTACTAATAAAATAATAAAATACTATAGAACACCCGCCATATTGACTTCAGTACGGCTGCTGTACCTAAATTTAGCTTTGGTTTCCTTCTAAAGGAGGTACAGTTTTTTTTAACCGAGGTACTAAATAGTTCAATGTAGGTACATTTTTTTGGTGTCATTATATTTTATTAGTAACTAGCTGACCCGCGCAACTTCGTCTGCTTCACATAAGAGAATTTTCCTAGTCTTTGCAACATTTTTCATTTATGCTTCACTCCTATTGGTCGTAGCGTGATGTTATATAGCCTATTGCCTTCCTCTATAAATGGGCTATCCAACACTGAAATATTTTTCTAATTTTTACCCGTAGTTCCTTAGATTAGCGCGTTCAACCAAACAAACAAAATGTAAGTGAAGTCGGCGCGTGAGCGCCCCCGCCTTTTTATAAATTGCAGTGGATGGCCGTTTCGCGCGTTAAACAAAAATCAACCGTATCGCCTTACCCATACTGGCGCGGCGAGATTTGGAAGTTTTATTTCATCTATATTTTGTGTGTTTATAAACCGATTTCTATATTTTTCTTTTTATAAAGTAGATATTAAAGTGTACTTTTTGAATATGGGAGTTTGATAACGATATATCTATGTGAAATACAATATATTTATGTATTTAATACACTTTGAAGAAATGCCTAACGATTAAACACGTTATTGTGGCTAATTTATAAAAGATAGATATATACTATTGAGGTTTTTTTTTGTAGATCTTTTGAAGACCATTATCTTTGTAATACATACTTTTGGTGTATGATCAACGTATGCGAGGATAAGAGCTCGAAAGCGCATTTTCATCCGACTTGCTTCAAATTTATCATCACTGCTCAGCTCCTATGTGTCTTAGCGTTATGTTATATAGTCTATAACCTGCCCAGGAGTATGGACTACAATCGTACCAAGTTTGGTTAAAATCCCTTCAGTAGATTTTGACCCATGCGTGCATATACAGACAGACAGACAAAAAATTTACTGATTGCATTTTTGTCATCAGTATCTATCACCATTCATCCTCCAATATTAATTTTGAATATATATTCAATGTACAGAGTTGACCTCTCTACAGTTTTATTATAAGTATAGATGTAACGATTACTAATAAAATAATAAAATACTATAGAACACCCGCCATATTGACTTCAGTACGGCTGCTGTACCTAAATTTAGCTGTGGTTTCCTTCTAAAGGAGGTACAGATTTTTTTTTTAACCGAGGTACTAAATAGTACTATTTAGGTACATTTTTTTGGTGTCATTATGTTTCATTCATCAGTAATGTAACCATTACTAATAAAATAATAAAATGTTATAGAACACCCGCCATATTGACGTCAATATGGCGGGTGTATCTAAATTTGGCTGTGGTTTCCTTCTAAAGGAGGTACAATTTTTTTTAACCGAGGTACTAAATAGTACTATTTAGGTACATTTTTTTGGTAAATGTTATTACTCGATTCATTAAGGTACACCCGCCATCTTGACTCTCATGATTATTTACATACGTAAATATATAAAATGTAAGTTTATGTAATAAACAATTTGTTATAAAGAAATGAATTTTAATCTTATATTTTTTCTCATTCTACTTACTGTAACAAAAACAGCCATGGGTTTTTTTTGTTTAAAATTTTTTTTGTTGATATATTTAAGTTTAACGTTTTGCAACTACGAAAATTGTTAATAAAAAACTGACAAATGAAAATTTTTGAATTTTTCTAACGGGTATCTGTTCTGAAGCCTTTCAAGAATAACTATAAGAAAGGAAAAAATCTCAAATTTATACTTTAACAATTATCATTTATCACACTTGCAATGTTCATGTTCAAGCAGCATAAAATATTAATTAACTATTGCATAACTAATTGAAAAATTGTGATAAAAAGAAAATCCGCCGGATTATTGTTCATTTATCTATCCAGTAGGCCCCTGAATTTTTTCGTTTCTTAAATTTTATATTTAATACGTTTAAATAATTTTTATTGATGAAGTGTCCGAAGTAGACGTGGCTTGCGCAAGCCAGAGTACCCGTTTTCGGCTGTATTTTCATTCCTCTGGGAAAATTAGAAATATTGGCCCTACAATTCCAGTAGTCAAGACTGTTTTTAGGAAATTTCCTCCTCTTTTTGAATCTTGTTTTTACATTTGAAAAATCTCAATTAGTTTTTGAGATATTTGTTAAAAACTAAACCTCTTGTTTTTTTTAGTTAATTGATTATAACTTTTGCAATTTTTGCAAGCGGAACTTGATTTTTTTCAAAAATCATCTGCATGCCATTCCGAATCCAATGACAACTCGTTCATATTTTTCCGACTGCTAAAAAAGTTGACAAGAAAAGCACTTGTTGACTAGATTACAAGTTTTAAGATAGGATATAGTATACCTACATCAAATTTATCTAGTAATAATATTATTGATTAAGGCTAGAGTTTACCGTAATTATCTAGTCCCGCATTTTATATCAGAAATTGCGGTCATTCATTAATCACCCATTGAGCGCAAATTCTACGTCACGTCTAACCTTGGACGCATCCGGCATAAACAGCTAAAATGTTACGTGTACATACCTATGTATTCTAAGCATATAATTATTAAGTACTATGTAACTACTAGCTGCCCCGCGCAACTTCGTCACATAAGAGAATTTTCCTCGTTTTTGCAACATTTTTCATTTATGCTCTTCTATTGGTCGTAGCCTGATGTTATATAACCTATAGCCTTCCTCGATAAATGGGCTATCTAACACTGAAATAATTTTTCAATTCGAACCAGTAGTTTCTGTGACTAGCGCGTTACACCAAACAAACAAACTCTTCAGCTTTATAATATTAGTACCTATAGATGGGATAAACCTATTGAGTCGCAGCAGCATATCGGTGGCAAAAAAAGTTTCTTAGTTATGTCTGGTATAATAAGACTTAACAGATTACTAAGTTGTACACACAGCGACACATTAACCTATACTGTTTGGACTTTGAACTATTAGAAGTTGAACGTTGCGAATCGTGCGAGAGTGTACCTACATTATATTTTTGTTATTTTATCTCATTCACGCTGAACGGGCCGCACGCGTCGCCGCACGCGCTAGTGCACCGTGATGGGTCTACACCACTATGCACTGTCCCTTTCCGATAAATCTCTATTTTGTATGTAGGTAGCGTATTTATGCGTATATAGGGTGTCTAACTTAATGTGTAGCCGTGTGTACGTTATTCATTCCAAAATTCAGGGTATCTCCTCGACACAGAGATGTCAATTATGATTACTTCGTATCACTTTTATTATGTAGGTACTGTGTTACTCTTCGCCTTTCGTGTTGTTATTTAATATCTTAATGAGTTAATCAAACCAACAAGTTAACGTGACAATCAGACTGGATTGCGTCCAGCCTAGCGATGTGCACATTTCTATTCAAGTAATATTGGATTGTGGCCACCAACCATACTGCATCGTCGTAATGCGTTGTGCACAAGTATATTCGAATAAAGTTTTGTGCATCAGTAGTTCAACCTTAGCATCTTGTGGCGTATGCATATACGCACAGGCAACGTATAAGTTTATGAGGAACCTGGGATCGAACGGAGCATCATACGTCTAGCCGAAACCAACTTACGAACTGAGCGACGCGCGAAGGTGATCGAACGGAGCATCAATCATCATACGTCTAGCCGCTACGAAACCAACTTACGAACTGAGCGACGCACAATTTCTTTTTGTGTTTTAGTTGTTGGCCTTAGATGGCCTTGACAACTTTACGCGGACTGTGGGTGAGCGCGGAAGGCGCCCAACCCGTTATAAGGTATAGGTACTAGACAACCCCCAAGGGCGGACTACCACGGACCTCGGCTTGGGGGGTTGTCGGTAACGTGGATCTAACGTGATCCACGGGATTAACGTTAACGCGACGCGTATTTTGAAATTAGTGGCGAGGGCGGAACCGCGGACGACTTTGTATGGCTTCGCGTGCCGTGTATGCTCTGTCTTGAGCGAGTGTAATCCTATCATCTGGTTCATCTAGTATGTGTTCTAACTTTGGATATCCTATATCCACTAGCGGGTTGGGTTGTGTCGAAGCAGATTCAAAGTAGCTACAGGAGCACTGCTTTATGAATTGCCCGATGGTCGGCAGCTCTAGATCTATGTATAGTACCTAATTCTTCGTTGCGCACGAACGACGGTGCTCCCGTAGCCCTGCGCATGAACCTGTTTTGTAGTGTTTGTAACCTATGGATCCTGTTTGGCTTAACGTGTGCGAATACTACACTAGCGTACATCATGATAGGTCTAACACATGCTGTATATAGCCTAACCTTGTGCCTACGTGATAATTTAGAGCGACTTTTAATAAGAGAATAAAGCCGACATAACACAAAGGCGGCCCGGTTACGAACCAGCCTTAGATGAGGTCGTAAAGAGAGTTGATCATCGAGGGTGTATTTGCACCAATCAGCGACAAGTAATCAAAATTTACTTGTCGCTGATTGGCGCAAATGAATATTATGCACATTAGTGCGAGAGTTACTTGTGAGAATAATAAATGGAATATAAGAAGGCTTAAAAATTGCAATATATTCTCAGTTGAATCAGTCAACGTGTTTCACTATAACCAGACATTCGTGGTAATTTATTGTGAAGGCAATAAAAGTGATCAGTGTACATCGCTTACCAGCTACGGACCTGGCTTATGCCTGCCGGCTGATAATACGTTAAAATCTTATATTTTGTTTCAAACTTTAACATTTTCAAACCCAAATTAGTGTGGAGAAATAAACATGTAACTCACTGAACTGTACTGTTACCTACTCTACCTAATAGTAGTCTGTGTCCCAAGTACTTATTTTTGTAAAGCTCTTTCAGTACCTACCTGTAATTAAGTTTGATACTGCGAATCAGTTTGATTGACAATACGAATAAAATAAAATAATTTGAGAGCGAATTAACTAATATACCTAAGATAAAACTGTGTAGATGTCTATGATTATCTAGGTAGAAAGAAGAGGAATGTGAGACTTCCATAAGTTTATATCAAAAGTAGTTCTAAACATTTTAATATTTCATTTATGTAGGACAGGTACACACGGCTACACATCAAGTTAGACACCATATATACGCATAGCTACGCTACATACAAAATAGAGAATTGTCGGAAAGGGACAGTGCATAGTGGTGTCAAGGTAATAGTAAGAATAGAGGAGAGCATAACAAAAATATAACGCACTATCTCGCACGATTCGCGGTGTTCAACTTCTAATAGTTCAAAGTCCAAACAGTCTAGGTTGATGTGTTGCTGTGTGTACCTACTTATAGTGCTAGTTCCAAATGACGACTATTTGCTGGGTTAATACAATAATACTCATAACCTTGTACTTAATTATCTGTATAATTTTAAATCTTTGATATTATTTGCTACGTGTTATCTATAACATAAACAAGTTTGGTTGCTACCTTGACTGCTGAACATGGTTACTTTTTACTTTCTGAAAAAAATTTAATCAAGTCATTGAGTTAAATAACTACTTAGTGATTTTTTGTTAATTCGTTTTTATAACAATCACTGTATTGTAGTTTTATTTAGGTATGCCAATTGGTCTATAAAATGAATAGCGCTTTCATTTTCTGGGGGTCAGCGAGTTTTCAAAATGTTTTCAAGATCTTACTGCAACTGCTGTGTATAACTTCTCAGGTTTGATTCTCGGGCCGGACAGGTAATTGAGATTTTCTGTCTATAAATATGATTTTAACATTCCTAATAACTACCTAATTAATATTCGGTACCCTTTGACCATTTTGTGGATAGGGAAATTGGTGTTAAAAGGTCATATCGCTACGATATCTGATAACACCAATAAAATAAAATTAACACTAAAATAACAATTTATATTTATAACAAAATATACATTGCATTGCTTAATTATTAAACTAATCAACATTTTTACATCAAATATTTACAATTTACATGATAATTTCAGCTAATTACATCTTTATCATGGTAATAAAATAAATACATAATCTTGTTACGTCAAAGTTACTAATATAAAAAATAATAATTTTAATATCAAACATTAGTAGGTATAGTTCATAATTATTGAGAAATATTTTCTAACACAGATACAAGAGTTAACATTTATAATTACATTTTTTGTTTAATATTAAATTTGAATCACAGTAATATTCAAGTACATGGATTTTATTTGGATACTCTGCATGTTTTCTTTGCCAACAAATAAATATTTATAATTTTCAGACATAATAGGTGCAACAAATGTCCGCCAACTAAATTGTCGATAAAATACTTAGCCTAGAAGATTATTGGCAACCTTTTTAGTCCTAAACACTTTGTACGTCGAACGCCAAGGCTAGTTTATTAGCGTATATTAATTTAACAGGCACCTTATATGAATATTATAGATATTCAATATACTTGGTATACGTACCAGTTCCTGTAGTCCGGAATGGGTCGATAGGCTAAGACTGCCATTCTATTATTATAGGTAAACATTCAGATTTATTGCAACCAAACCTCGGAATAAGACGATTAACAGAACTAACATTGCTGTAAATCGTTAGGTTTATTAATTCGAACATGTACTGTAAAGTGCCCGCTATGATGATATCAGAGCACCGATTAAACGTTTTAATTTGAAATAACAATACAAAAAATAACCTACACGTAGGTATATTTTTGCCAATTTCTCGAGATAAAGAGGGAGAGAATACATGATGGTGGCAAGAATGTCTATGGAGTTGAGTAGATTATGTATAAAAACTCTTTTATTAACTTTGAATAGATTTGAACAGACCCAAACGTTTAGGTTTGGAGTTATATATACTGTTGACAAGTACCAACATTTCTTGAAGTAAATACTCTTCACACGCCTATCAGCTTATTCCCACCATTATAATTCAAACTGTACTTCATTCATATATCAGTAGGTCTACTATAAAACGAAAATGCCGAAATTTCGGGCCTAGAGCTTGTAGGTATTCTACAACACGGAAGGAAATTCAGAACGAGTTTCGGAATAGATTTCCAGAACTCGATGTGAATTTCGGTAGGTAATCTCTTGATTATCGTAAACCCTTTCATAAAGTAGTCCAAACAACGAGCCAATGCCATTATGATACAAAGAAATCTATAGAAACTTTATTACAAGTTTCATTTAGCCCGAAATTTCGGATAGACATTTTCACGGTGGACCTACTGACCCCAATACAAACATCGTTAGTCACAAATTTAGTTAGATCGTTCCGTCCATTGTATCGATCCATTCAGTATAGTTATGGTTCCGCTGTTATCTGTTTGTAGTACTCCACATAACTGTCGCATTGTTCCCCTGTAACAATCAATTGTTGATGTTAACACACATACTATGTGTATCTATACTAATATTATAAAGCTGAAGAGTTTGTTTGTTTGTTTGAACGCGCTTATCTCAGGAACTACTGGTTCAAATTGAAAAATTCTTAAAGTTGGATAGCCCATTTATCGAGGAAGGTTATAGGCTAAATAATATCACGCTACGACCAATAGGAGCGGAGCAGCAATGAAAACTGTTGCAAAACCAGGGAAAATTCTCTTATATGAAGCAGACGAAGTTGCGTGGGTGAATCTATATATGGGAATGAATCTATATATGAATGTGGACAATGCTTGGATCCCGGGGCCAGACACAATGCGTCTTTCATCGTCTGATTATTGCCGGCTAACTAATGTACAACAAAAAAATAACCTGAGTATCCATTTAATTTGTGAAATGGAATAGAATGGACTATTTTTTTTTTTTTCGTGGGGGAATGCTTTGACGCATACCTCTCCGCGGGGCGACGGAGAGGTTATGTCGGGCTCACCAGGGGAAAGATACCCCGGTAATACCGACTAAACCTACCACGGTGTTCCTCGACATAACCATAGATGGCGAGGCTGCGCGAATCACTTTCATATGCAATCGCGACCTCGCCATGGTTTCGGCCCGCCGTGTGAAACGGCAGGCCACTACCCAAAACATCGTTCCTCAACCGTCCCTAGGGGGGGGGGACAAGACACAATACAGAGGCGCACGTGGGAACACGCACGCCACCTCTCGGACCTGGTGCTGATCGGGTGGCGAGCAGGCCCACGCAGCCCACCACCCCATAGAATGGACTATAGCCTAACCCTTCTTAACTTTTCACACTGAGAACGGGCTCGTGCCCAGCGCATGTTCCCGTTGGGTAACACCAGTTTGTGTCATACTGTTACTCAATTGGAAAAATATTCCCGAAAAGTAACACTGTCATTTATTGCAACGTGTTTTTCCCTATAGGTAACACTGTAACATAACAGAATCTTGTATTCTCGTTAAGTAACACCTCTTTGTAATAAAATCATTGTTGAAATACGCCTTCAACATAATGTAATGATTAACTAATATTGTGATTATCCTGATAATTACGATATGAGTTATTTTACACAAAGACGATGAAATAAATTATGCTAATAAAATATTCTTTATTAAAAGCTTTTGTCCATCCGTACGATTCCGACTCGGAAGCGGTAGGTTGTGTTAGGTTCTCTTTTGTAAACCCACCCAGAAATAGGAGCCCCGCGAAGCGGGGCTCCGTCCAAACCTCCCATTAGTTCTACCATAGAACTGAGGAATAGAACAATGTGTAGAATTCGCCTAACCCATAAACAATTTTACTAAAGATTTTGGATTGGAATGATTTTATTTAATTTTCACCTAAACAATAAAATTCTGGAACTGTTTGGGATATTTCGTCCAGATATGTAACCCTGTTACATACAACGATTGTAGTGTTAATTATTGAGAAAAAAAAAACGTTGCGATGATTTACAGTGTTACTTTTCGGGAATTTTTGTCCAATTGAGTAACAGTGTGACACAAACTGGTGTTACCCAACGGGAACAAAGGGTGCCCAGTAGTGAGACAGTTTAATTCAGGTCTGATATTATTATAGAACTAGCTGACCAGCGCAACTTCGTCTGCTTCACATAAAATAACGACCTAGCTATTAAACTAATTATATCTTATAAAACTACAACTAAAGATAAAATAAGTCTAACTATACCTATATATAGCTAATACTTAAAAACTACCTAATATATCTAAAGAATTAAAGTCGCGTTGATAAGCACGGTTTGTTTACGATTGATAAATGTCAATAAGAACCAACCGGGCCGTGCCCTGCATTATACTTAATTTTTTAAAATATTTTTTTGTCATTTTAAACGAATACCTCGATTCCCAATTATTTGTTTGGTGTAAAAAGTATCGTATAACCTGCCCAGGATTAAAAACTATAATTCTACCAAGTTTGATTAAAATCCCTTCGTAGCTTTTGATCCATGCGTGCACATACAGACAGATAAAAACTTACTGATTGCATTTTTGGCATCAGTATCGATTACCAATTACCCCCCAATAGTTATTTTGTAAATATATTAAATGTACAGAATTGACCTCTCTACAATTTTATTATACCTACCTAAGTATAGATATAGATATATTAAAACCTGAAAAGGAAACTCTTAGTCTGACATTCAGAGGCCTTTCTAAGGCAAATACATCTGATTAGTATTAATGCGAAGAAGAACATCGTGAGAAAGCCTGCATGTTTGACAGTTCTCTATAATGTATCCGAATATGTTTAAAGTCTGCCAACCCGCACTTGGACAGCATAGTCGACTATTGCAACTCTTTTAATGGTGAATAAGGAAGAGGCCCGTATCCGGCAATGGGACAGTTTATAAACGGACCTGAATTAAGTATCTACTGTATATAATTAACCTTTTGGACGCCATTGTCACATATACGTGACAAACGAAATCTTGCCCTCAACGCCAACGTCACATATGTACGACAAAAAATACGTCGCACCTTAACATAAAAATAAACAATAAAACTAAATAAAATATTATTTTTGTGGTTAAATAAATATCAGTGTCATGAGTAGGGTTTACTAGAAAATTTAAGACGAAAATAAAAACACAGTTGATATTCGATAAAGTTTTGGAATCCCTATACTTCTGAAGGTCATTTTACAGAAAAAGTAGCTTGGCGTCGGGGGTTCGGCGCCGATGCGTTTATACTCTGGCGTTCAAAAGGTTAAAGATCTACCTTCTAAGACAAGAACTACGATAAGTCAAATTATTTTTTACACATACCTACTTGTTATTTACAAAGTTCTCGAAAGTGTAACACTTTTGAACACTACGAAGAACTGTCGCATGTACGAATAATTTAGATTAACTCATGTAACTATTATTCGTAAATCGTGCTATAAGTTTGAAATGATGGCGATCAGCGTTTCCCAAACTTTATTATGCCCTGGCCCAGTTATTTTAATGTTTCCTTATCGTGACCCACCACAAGATTTTCAATCCTCCATGTGCATGTAGGGCTAATAAAAATGAACATTTCAATGTCCTCTCGAAGTTACACAGGACGCGTGACGGCCACCACACTTCTGAGTACAACAGTGGTACAAGTGTTGACACAAAAGCAACACGTCTCTTGATCATGACATGACTGAGAATGATCGATTGCAAACAATGAGACAATGCTGCGGACCGGCATTTTATTTTCGTGGCTTAGTGCCGGGTCGCGACTCACCATAAAAGGAATACTGATGTAGACAATTATTGTAATAGTGTGGATTTTGAGTTTGTATGACAATTCTACGACGTTAGCGTTTGCTTACTTAGAGATGACTGCCGCCTTTGGTTTGCCCTGAACTTGGTCTACATTAGTTCTGAACTAAGTTGTCAAACGACTAAGCGTACACTGGGTCTTGTAAGTGAGCCATAAGAATTCACAGCTATTTGAAATAACATGTAATTTTACATAGTTGTATAATATAAGCGTAATCTTAAAAACACATTGTTATCAACTTAGTGCCTACACAATAATCAAAAATATGTCACATTAAAATTTATCGACGTGATATGTCCAATAACTCCACGATACCATATAAAATGAACATAATAATCGGACTGATAAGCTATCAGTGAACAAGTAGGTAATGGGACACTATGTTTTGTTTTATTAACTAGTGTGAATCGGTCCGTACTGTGATTTGTTATCAAAAGAAGTTTCAAGATATGGAATTTAAGACATGGGTATTTTTGAACAATAGAATATTCCAGAAAATTATTTATGATGACACTTAAAAACTTAAAATGATTGGATTTAATTTCATTTATTTATTTAAGAACAATTTTAACATTATGTGTGAATATATTATTATAATTATTATTGTATATTCACACACAATGTTAAAATTGTAGGTAGGTAGACAAATAATTAAAAATAAAAAACAAAATTGCTAATGAGATAACAAATTAAGTCAAAATTAAAATAATAAATAAAAACAAATTAATCAGTAATCATGTCAGAAAAATAATAAAAATAAAAAAATGTTTAAAAAGGAATGTCAAAGGTAAATATTAATTATATACATAATTGTAAGTGCATGTCACAATCACAAATAAATTATATTATAGATAAACTTACATGTCATTGGTGGAATAATAGCATTCTTCTAACAACAACAGCTTGAGCTCATTTTGGAAATCCTTTTTATACAATAATGATTTTACTTATATACCCAATTTATTAAACAGCTTAACCGATTCGTAATAAGCGCTATGTTTCACAACATCAAGATTAGGTACATAATTGGTTTGTAAATCTTTCCTTCTAGTGCTTTCCCTTATTTGTCGTTTTTCTTGCTTTTCATATTTATGGATATATTTTGATAGATGCATGAGTAATACAGGGATGTACTATCGACCCCAGCGACGGATGACCACTCCTAAGGTTAAAATCGCATAGCAGGCCAACACTTGGTACCCGTACCCGTGACACGCCCCTTTCTTTGTTTGAGTTTTTTACACTTCACATTTGTTTACTGATTCTAAGGCGATACAAGCTCAACTGGTCAACATGTGCAAGCAAAAATTTTTCTGAAATGGTCAACCGTCGCTGGAGCCGATAGTACATGGAACTGCCAATATTCCAAATTCTTTAAAAATGGTCTGCATGATTCTAGTTGCCGGATTCCTGCTATGGTCCTAATCGCTCTTTTCAGGGCAACAAATGCCTTGTGAATATTGTACTCATAGCTTCCTCCCCAAAAAAGGATGCTATATCTTAATTTTGACTCGAAGTATAACATTTTTAGATGCTCTTGACTAATTTTGTTTCTAAGACTTCTGAGTACATAATAGGCCGAACTAATTGAATTTTCTAAATGCGTTAAATTAGTTTATAATGTCTAGCTGTGCTCACGATTCAATTGTGAATTGACGAACATGAATAATCTTCATAACCTTGCGTAAGAAGATATTTTAAAATGAAATAAACCATCACCTACCAACACTAGAAATGTTAAATCAAGCAACATGTCACTTAAAAACAATATTCAAATTCGTTCAGCTATTTTCGAGATTAGCGTGCACAAATACAAAGGCAAAAAGAAAAAAACTTGTTAGCAAATAAAATGTTTTCTGATGTTTCTATGGATATTTTATGGTTAGTATACCAGAAAGTTATTAGATTATATATGTATGTATTTTCTTTAAAACGGATACTTATAACTTTTATGTATGACACACACGTATATTGGCGTGGTCATGTGCATCGTCACTTTCAAAGTGTAGAGTGTTGTAGGTTCGATGCCACACCAAGAGACGAAACTATATCCACGAATCATAGTTGAAGTAGAACCTGGGAGTTCTTTGTGTCTGTAGTTTTAATATCAGCGACATAGTAATTAAATTTAGTGCAAAAGAAGTTTTTAAAAAAGGAGCATAATATTAATTCGTTATTTGATAAACAATTATATTGGCTGCGTAGTAGAACTACTTTTAGAATAAAAGAAAGGAAATTATGGTATTGCAATTAATATTAAATTAAAGTTGCAGTATTGAGAAAATGATTATTTTAGACAGTTAAGTAAAATTTTGTACATTTTAATGATTTATTATCATTTATCACTCAAAGCGCACGTGTGGTGGACCGCTAAGATTTCTAATCGGACATTACGCTGATAAGATCTAGACTAAACTGGTTCGAAACGCATAAATAAAATCGTCTAATAAAAGATCGATAAAGGCGCGATTGACGATGTATAAAATATTAAAAAAATAAAAGTATAATGAAATAATGATCTGTAAAGCCGTCAAATATCAACTTACACGTTTTTATACTGAAATTTAAATAAGGATTTAATTTTGAATGTTTTCTAAAGCTTTATGACTCGACACTTATAAATCAAATTGATAAACGGTATCTTGAAAACTAAACTAAAGGTAAAGTGTGGGAAACCGTTAATCTTAACAACTCGCCGACTAGGAATAATTCATGTGTTGCGGGGGACAACTGTCGTGTGATGATCGAGCTCACAACAGTTCGTACTTGAATCATGAGTTTGTGAGTTTAGTGGAACTATTGAATCTACAATTAGGTTAGTTGCTAGGTACAGGAAAAAGGTTGAGTCTGTAAGAAGATACTTACAAGAAACTCACGGCCACTCTTTTCGCCAAGTAGTTAGAGTCATCAGTACTATACCTTTGAGGAAGTGCGGCGAGCCCCTCATGCGCTCGTTCCTGGCCTGCAGCGCGTGGTACACGGCGGTGAAGGCAGTGGGCTCCCCTCTCGCCTGCGCGTGCGCCTGCGCGGCGGCGAGTAACTTGCGCGGCGCGAGCGCGGCCCACGCGCCGCACTGGCGCGCTGCGCCCGCCGCGCTCACCGGTTCGTTCCAGCTCAGCAACACCTCCACCACTTCCTGGGGTACACACACCACGTTGTGGCACTATATTACTGGGGCATACTACATTAGCGTAAACCCCACCAGCTTCACAATCTTGTCATCCGCTGTAGTCCCCAGTGGGACACCCAGCAACATTCGTATTAGCGTAAACCCCACCAGCTTCACCATCTTATCATCTGCTGTAGTCCCCAGTGGGACACGCAGCAACATTCGTAGCTGAACAGTTAACAAAACCTAATAATTCTTCTCCATTTTTGAACACTATATAAAGCTACTATCATATGCTGTCAACTATTACTTCTATAAAAAACTAACATTTATTATATAAAAATCGGAATTGAGATCTAGCAAGTGTGTATCTCACAGACATTTATCAATATAAGGAAACTTATACTTAATAGTCACTTAATTCGTCCATCGACGTACAGACTACCGCGCTCAGACATAATGCTCTTATCATTGTCCCGATATTGTTAAGCTAACAGGTTAGGAGTAATCGAGAATACGGTAGTTAGTGTCTAAATACTGCCTCCAAATGTTTAATTTTATCAAACATTGACGCCAACAATAAACTAAAAGTAGTAAGTTAGCACAAGTCCACATAATAATAAAATTTCTCACTGCACAAAATCAAATTACTTTTAAAAAAAGGTGTTAAAATATCGAGGAGTACCTTAAGGAATCACACTAGGCCCTTTACTTACTTCGTAGCCTCTTAGCCGCCACATCATATCCAACGCGAGCTGTGCCGCAGCTGGGTCCAGATGTCCTAGCGATAGTAACGCGCACGCTAAAGGTCTTGCATCGCCCAGTGCCCCGCGACGTAGCGCAGCTCTTAATCGACCTGTAGCACCTCGTGTGACTAGCGCTCGGACTGTGACTTCGGCTGCTGCTTGCTGTACCACCATAGAGTGACGGCAGAGGGAGGCTATGTAGGCTGTCACAACCTATAAGTAATATGGTAGTAAGTTATGCAGTTAGCAGATTGCAGCCATGTCGCAAACGCAATAAAAGTAGGTATAGTTTGTGATCAGTCCGTCATTTGTGATCAGTGCGGCGTTCATCGTGGTACATATAGTTGCGTCACTGTGCAAAAGTTTATCGTGAATCTTTAAATAAATTGATAGAGAAATAAAACAGAGATGTAACTATATCTTATCGTAAATAATATGATGTTAATACTAGAGTTGTCATAAGCATGGTTATTTTCGAATGTTTTAGATAGCTGAATAAAATATGTATTATAGCGGTATTAGAAAAATACTGGTTATCGATGATATCTCATCTGAAATTTGTTTGTCTGTAGAATTTGATTGTCTGTATAATATTAATGTGACAGTTATACTAGAAAAATTAATGAGCTGGCATTAAAACACAATTTTTTATACACAAGGTACCTTTCGATTACACAATCTATAGATATATGTATTTACAATTTTTTTTTCTTTTTTTTTGAGCGAGGGCTTGTTCATTCACTGAATATGTCACCCTCATAGGAACTTAAACAGTTTATAATCTTAACAATCTGCGCTTAATACCTATATTTACTAGATTATATAATATTTTAGCTGCGTCACTCAAAGGTGAGGCTAGGATAGAGTTACAAGCCCAACTCGCGTACATCAATTCCATGTTGATTTTTAATCATGACTTTCTCTGCTTCGTTCCGGACACATTCTATCAGAATATGATACACGTCTTCTAAAACATGGCATTCCTCACAATTAGGCGCCGTGACTTTACCCATTAATGCCGCAAATTTATTGAGAGGCATGTGCCCAGATCGTAGCCTTAGACTAGTCATAATTTCCTGCCTGCTCATATCAGCCCCATCAAACCAGGGACCGCGAGAAATAGTTGGTTGAATTGTCTTAAACCATATGCCTTTTGTTAAAGACCTTTCATCGAAGTATTCCTGCCATATATTCCGACTTTTCAACTTGACTTCGCTCAAAATATCAGCCAAATAGGGTACGGTATTTACAATTACTTGGCTCAATTGAATTGTAAATTTATTGAAAATATTTGAAATGCACAAAGATAAATTCACTACATACCCTTTTAATTTGTGATCTTTATTGCGATAAAAAAACAACGTTTTCATATGGCCAGGCCATAAAATCTGCATAAATATAAAGTTACATCGATTGAGTGCTGCAAAATTTACAGACTTGATCTGTAAATTTTGCAGCACTGACCCATACAATTTTGAATTTCCTATAATTATTTTTTATAATTATATGTTAGTTGGATAACTCAGGCATACTATAATGATAAGAACAACATACCTGTACTAAGTACTTGTCATCAGCGTGATATTGTAGTACATGACTGCAGATGTCTGTCTGTGATATCAATACTTTGAAGTTGTGTAGCGGTCGTGATGTTTCTATTGCCTGCCCAGCTGTATTCCGTGCCACTTCGAGGTCTGCCCACTTCCTGCAAGTAATTGAAGTTGAAGGTCACATGATGTATTAATTGGTAATAGTAAATTACACAAGTATTACTTTTAAGAATCTATTTGTTGGTCGACATAAGCACATTATTTTTCTTGTCAAGAAAATCTTAATACCATCGTCAGGAATAAGACATTGATCGGTACGAAACAATCATACTATTGCCTGTTGCGTGGGACCTTACCTTGTGTGTAGAAAATTCTATTGTAGATCCTTTCATATTTTTAAGAGACTTAGCCAGGTTTAACCATTACAGTTGTCGGCCTCAATGGCGTAGTGGTCAGTGTTACCGACTGCCACGCCTGAGGTCGCGGGTCGATTCCCGCACAAGTCAAACATTTTTGTGCATAAACATGGATGTTTGTCTTGGTCTGGGTGTTTCTATGTTTAATATGTATGTAATTTGAAAAAAAAGTATATTTGTATGTTTATCCATTGTCTAGTACCCATAGTACAAGTTCTGCTTAGTTTGGGCTAGATCGTGTTGTGTGTATGTGATAGAATATTAAAAAACATTAATTTAAAATTCAGTTAGATACTTAGGTGTACCACAAGGATCCACATTAGGTCTATTGCTGTGAGTATGTATTATTTCACGGTTTATGGGCGTTATAAGTGCTTACCTGTATACAGCGTTGATCTCGTCGAACACATTAGATAGTTCTACCAGATAGGAACCAGCGTCAGTGACGAGTTGGTTCAGTATTTTATAGATAGTTTCTTTGCCATGTGTACGGCGCAGTAGAACCGCCACTATTTTTGATATCTCATCCTTTGGTACCTGCATAGAAAGGATTAGAATAAGTAAAGTTAACTGTAATTTTAGTTAACCAGTTTCTAAATGTAAATTTGCCCACAATTTGCTATGAGACACCGGGTCAAATGCCTTTTAAAGGTCAATGAAGCACACATCGAGTGACTTTTATTTACTGCTTGAGATTTAGCGGGTTTGAGCGAGGACTTTGTGATCTACGTTTCTTACATATTCCCATAGTATTATATACCTACACTAGTCATTCACATAAAGGATAGTAGGTACGTAATTCCTTCATCAGCATGATCCTTATGACACTTAACTTAATGGTGCTTCTATACCACGCAAGTAACTTGGATTGGCCACTAGTTCAAACTATTTGTAGGGGCTCCATGAGCAAATGAATCACTTTTATACGCGCAAGTGCCTCAACTTGCATTTACTGCACGCTTTGTATACATAAAGATAAATATAAATCAATGTTTGTTAACTAAAATAAACAATACTTACTATATGTGCCAATCCCGAAGGGACGAGATTCACTCGCCATAGACAACCTAGACGAGCATCTATGATGTAGTCAGGTTGAAATACCACCCATGTGTCAGAATCTGTTATACCTATTAAGGTTGATATTATCACTCATGTATTCTTTAGTTTAAATCTAATGACCAGAAATTTAAATTATCTGAAATATACGCAGAGCAAATATATCGGCGTGTATCCTTTAAAAATATAAATGGCAGTGGCAGTTGTATCAAACACCCTACGTGGGTAGAGATTATATTATAGGTACGTATTCATGCATCTTCTTCCAAACGATTGAGTGCAACAGGAAGAGCTGATGTCACCACTGATTCTTTGAAGTTATGTGCGAATTATCTTAATAACCATTGTTTAGACGTGGACGTCCAGACCCAATGCTTTTACCATTACCATGTCTTGATACGGTTAAATTGATAAATCAAATAGCTAATTATCACTCGCTTTAACGACAAAGAAAATCATAGGGCCTCAATATACATATAGTAACAGAAAAGTGTGGTCATATTTACGCGTCACATAATATAGCCCCTGTACAATGGAAAACCGCGACAAACAAATCCGTATCTATACATTATTTTTACTAAGATAGCGTTTTACTTTTTTAGGCTTATCAAGTTTAGCACATTCTATTCGATACAGAAACATGACACGGCGACCTCTGTGAACCCGAAAATGACCAGGCACAATTTTAATAGTGGTTATCGTTCGTTTTGTACGTAATAAAATGTTTGAAATTGTAATACAATTTATAAATAATTATTTGATTTGATCCATGGATAGGGTGTCTTCCCGGGTGGGCCCGACATAACTCCTTCGCTCGCCTTTTCACGGAACTTTTTTTATCTGCCGGAATGCATTGACGCATTCAATGCATTCCGGCAGATAAAAAAAAATAAAAGGCAGAGCTCATAGATTACGCCTTTTCACGGAAAGGTATGCGTCAATGCATTCCGGCAGATAAAAAAAAATAAAAGGCATAGAGCTTATATTCTTCAGATATACATTACGGTCCTAGAATATGCCCACACATTTCTGTTGCACGGTGTATATGCATATGTGAAGTCTGCCAAACCACACTGTGGCAGTCTACGGCATAACCCTGCTCATACTGAGAAGAGGCCCGAGTCCAACAGTAGGATATCCTAAAATATTATAAATGCGAATGTGAGTTTGTTTATTTGCTACGCTTTCATGCCTTAATTACTTGACCGATCATCATGAAATTTCGCATACATATTGTCAGAGCAACAGAAAAAGACATAGAGTACCATTTCATCCAGAAAACAGTACTGTTACTAACGTAACCTTTGTTTTTTAAGTGGTGGAATGCTCTTTGTGCATAGTCCCTTGGCACAAGGAAAAGCGAGAGGGTTATGTTGGGCTCTTCCAAGGCTTCGGGGTTACTAACCTTGCCTAACATTACCTACTTTGACACGAGCTAAACCGCCGACAACATCTAGTTATATATAAAAGGATACACATAGGACAGAAATTCTCTCCTACAAGTGCTGGTTTCATAGATACGCCTGGCACTACAGGAATGTGGATCATGATGTTGTTCTCTGGTTTTGAATCCTCCATGATGTCGAACAGTTGCGATGATTGACTCGACTGAAATAAAAGGATTAAGGATTAGCTTATGTTTAGTGACCTTATAATTTAGAAGCGGTCGCAGTAACGCAACTAGAATATAATTTACTTCTTGCGTGCCTACTATAATAATAATGTCCTCCAGAATGAATTTCCGTGACTGGGTGAGATGGTTCCGTGATGGGACGGCAAGCCGTCACGACCGGAGAGAGAGCAGGCGCAAGACCAACACCTTTACGTGCTTTCCGAGACACGGGGGTGACATCGCCAACTTTCTAACTCCGGGCTGGTATTGAGATTTCTTAACAAAAACCCAATAACGTTTTGTTGATCCAACTCGGGATTCGAACCCGAGGTCGCATGCACAGCAGTCGCATTTACTACAGCTGCGCTCCTGAGACAGTTAATACTACACTATGATGTCATCATGTCTCGACATCAAGTATTAGGAAGGAGAATCGGCATTTTGTCAGCAAATTATCATTACGGACATTGGAGTTACTGTCCCATAAATGGTAGTAGGTCTGACTGATAACAACATGGGCTTTTCAGTAAATAAAATTTATTTTTATGTCTTGTTTTATAAATTGCAAATGCTTCGTTGATCAATCAGTTAGCAATAATATCAGACCTTTTTAAGAAGTGTTCTGCCGATGGGCACAGGCCTGTCCTTAGTATGAGAAGGGTTCGGCCATAGCTGACTATTCTGGCCTAGTGCAGGTTGGCAAACTTCAAGAACATAATTTAAAACTCACAGAGTCCTACGCACTTATTCTTCAACATTAAAGCGAATGATAATATTCGAGTCCAACGGCAAGGAACTTTTCGAATTAATGTAGTAGACGTTCCTCGCCATGGGATCGAACTGTCTACCTTTGTGTGACAATCAAAGGTCAAATAAATAAAATAAATATTTTACCTGATGATGCACAACAACCAAATCGTCCACCACATTGACAGCGAACCTGCCGACTAAGCCAGTCTTCAACACATGTGTGTAGTGGAAACCATTCGGGCCTGTGATTGGCATCAGCCATACCTGAAACAGAAATATTGTTTATAAAGTATCAAGCATCACGATTTCCTATATGTCATGTAAACAAAACGTTTAGCTTGACAATTCTTGGAAAGCCAGACATAATAAAATTGAATTTATTGTTTCTTGCCACCAGAGTGCTGGTGTGACTCAATAAGTTAAAATACTTAACGATTTTTACTGGTGCTGTATTTGAATTGCTGAAAAAAGAGAGTTGCCGCACCCGTAATATATTATAATAGTTACGATTTAAGGCTAAAACTATTAAAACAATATTGATAAAGTTTTTGTTGGATGCTATCCAAGTTCTGGGAATGAACATAGCAACTCTTTATTTAAAAGATAATGCGAACGCCCAGTTTTGAATGCCATACCTCTGTCGGTCCTGGAGCAGTAACGCTGGCGGTGTGCCCATGCCGAAACACTGCGCACCAGGTCGCGTCACACAGTCGGAGTATGAATACATCCCTTTCTAACACTGGCTTTGTGGTATCCACTGAAATTAATAAGATATATTTGTGTCAGGAACATCTTTGTAGGTGTTTAAATAGAATAAATTGATATCATAATATGAGTGTTATCATGTATTATGGCAATAGCATAAAAACAATATCTTATGGTCAGGTTGGCCATATGCCATATAAGTTATATTAAAAGGTAATTTGAAATTTAATTTATTTTGTCCTGTCAAGGCACATTGACTATATAGGTGGGCTCAGATCTCTGTAAAGTTAAATTTTATTAATTTTTAAAAGCAATACAGTGCAAATATCATCTTAAAAATTTAAATATATAATTTGGAATGGCATATTAAAAAAGCTGCTGAATATTTCCTTTTACCACTGTTAATAATACTATTGGTGTCAATTAATAACTCTGATCTCTAAATATAATATTGTGAGGATTCGATCCTATTGACAATGGGATTGGGGGGCTCAGACATCTTTAGCCCCAATGCAGTCAGCAACAGAAGGTCACTGTAGTCTCCTTAACTATATCAAGACTTAATGATAAAAGCATTGTGTCTGGACACAGGCATCCATGCTCCAGAGGATGATGAATACAGATATTGACTTGTCTAGATTACTTTTCAGATATTGGAATAATAGACTTAAAGGATTTAAAGAGACATGTTTCTGTGACATGTGGGTGTAATACATCTCTACCTACCCTTTCGGGGCTATAGGTAGGGACTCTATGAATGGTATAATCATATTATTGTCATTTATACAGTACAAATAATTTTAAATACTTACACTCAAGCTTCTGTAGTTTAGCTATGCTAGAGTTGTTTAATGAGAAAGGCTGCAGCAGAACTCCGTTATTACCAGCCAGTAGCACTATGTTGCTTTGTGGACACCAAGCAAACCATGCACAACTGAAAAAGAGAGAGAATAGAGTAAACTTTTGATAAAATAGATTTCAATTAGATATAGGTAGTATCTGTTAAAAAGTCTCCATAAAGCAAATGAATTAGTTTAAATAAAAATATAAAACTAATATAATAATCCTGTTCCATAACTATTTCATATATAATTAGATGAAAAATTATTTGTAAATTATAACAGAGGAAAATGGCAATCCATCACGAATGAGGACTTAAACCAGCAATCTTGAAAAACCATGTTGTAGTCAGCTAAGCAATTCATGATACTTCAGGGATTTAAATATTACAAAAATGTTTTGCATCTAAGGCAATGCTATGACTCATCTAGCATATAGTCATAGAACTATATGATCAGCAATTACATACCTATATTGAATGTAACAATTGCTGTTGAAAATGAATGTGACCTTATATCTAGTGTATAAAGATTTATTTCCATAAGCATATCCCATGCTAAGATAGAATGTAAATTATAAAAGGCTTATTGATATTATTGCATAACATTTTGTTACTGATTATTTTTTAATATCCTGTTACAGATATGATAAACAATTTGTTTATGAAACATAAAAATGGGGCAATTAACATGTTTCAACTTAATTACCTGAATGCAGTACTCTTCAAACTTTTCAGTTGTTTTTTTTCAGGCAACACTTGTAGTAGCTCAATGCCATAGTCGGTAATAAAGGCAATTTCATTGACTTTAGGCCAAACAAAACCAAGTATTTTGGTATTTTTCCATTTACATGTATGAGTGTACTCTATATTTGTAGGAGCCAAGTCTTTGAAGTTCACAAACTCAACAGTAGCATTCTGATTATCCAGATTTCTTTGTATGGCCAATATTTTCAGATCTGGGGAGAATTTTATTGAAATAATAGGTCCTCGGTCCTCCATACGGAAGGAGGTCGACTTTGACTCATCCATACCATTTACTGTGACGCCTGTAACGCCCCCAGACCTTACTGTGAATACCTAGAAAAGGAACTTGTTATATTAAAAGAACATGATTTGCAAGCTTAAATGCCTGCCTCTAAATAGCATGTCCGTAACTGTCCTGTGGCCTATTAATAATTGGATATAATATAGATTAAAAAGTCTATTTTATTATGATTCAGGTGAAGGACATTTATGTAAAAACATGTAATTATACCTGTCCGTTCGTATCGTCAAAAAATACATTTGTAACCGGGCTGTCGGCATCGAAACGTTTTGGTTGTTCAGAGAGAGCCAAGTAGTATTCATCGCTGTCTTTTAAACGGAATTTAGCCATGTCTAGAGCAAATATTTATAATAAAACAGAAACATGAAACTTTCGTCTTTGTTATGACACTGTCAATACTGTCATTGTCAAATTATGTGACGGATTGTGACGTCTAAAATGGTGCCATGGCTTTTTGGTGCTTAATATGTGTAACATCAATAATAATAACTAATATTTTAAGATAGCCACACGCTGTTGTAAAAAATATATAGTTATGTACGTATAGATTCCTAAATCAATGGTTACGTTCTATATCCGTAATCCTATAACATTTTCAACACCGATTTAGCAACACAGTGATGTAAAAGTATACAGTGGAGTCTTTATAAAGTGCACATATTAAACTTACTTTCTGAGTTCTGACAAGTGACAACCTTTTCAAAATAGCGGAATCAATGAGAATGTTGCCACAAAACAAATTAGTAGTTAACTTAGCACTTTTTCTCAACTATTTTTACATCGCGGTTTCAAAACGGAATTCCGCACATGGTTCAAATCATAGGACACAATTTAATGACAAAATTTACCGGAAAATATTATTGTAGTATCCACATTTTACTTTTTATTATGATAGTTCTCACCCATTTTAATATCCCTAAACCCTTTTTAGCTTTACACTGATTATTACTTGTAAATAAACTAAATACAAGGGTTCTGGTTACTGTAGGCCATATGAAAATAAGGAGGTACAAAACTAAGTTTTATTTAATATTTCAATATAGGTTTTAAATAGTCTACCTATTTTTACTAGGGAATAATAAATTATCTAAAAAGAAAATTTCCTTTTAACAAAACGTCTTCTGTTTGTATAAAACATGAGTGAGAACTGATAGGACAAGCCAAAACATTGTGCGACATTTTTTTACGAAATTGCCCATTTTACAGATAAACGAAAATATGTAATGACAAATTCTTACTTGAATCTTCACATATCTTGTCACATATGTACGTTTTCACACTTGAATATCACTTGCATTGCATGAAAACCAATTGCATTGACTGTCCTGAAAATACGATTTATTTCATATTAAGGCAACAAATTATAGATTCATATCCATCTTGCAATGTTCGAATAGATTTTTTGTTTTTTTTATTTGGTTCCCCTACTCGGAAAGAACAAAGGCAGAAGAACTCAAGATATGATATGGCCACGAAGGGATAGAAAGACTATCTACATGTATGACATGTGCCTCTCAAAAACGTTGCGCCTTTTATTCAGTTACGAACAAGTAGGCAACATTTAACGTAAATTTACAGAGGTAACGCCATTTCGAAAAGACAGCAGACTGTATCTATGTATGCAAAAATTGTAAGAGTTAAAGATAAATATTAGTTAGGTAGTGCAAATCAATAGTAATGTTTCGAACATATCAGTAGCTATTGATTCCCGCTACGGCTTATTCCCAACGGCCACCACTGGTGGTCGTTGAGACAAAATGTTATACTTGTTCCTAAGCGCCACAACTGGGGGCGGTTGGGAACAGATGTAATAAATAGAACGTAGGTACCTAAGAAATTAGTCTTGCGGTCTAAAACACAAATATAGATTCACTTCAAATTATTTTCTTACGTATGTATATCTTTTTATTTGGAATGTAACTCCTTAATTTAAAACATGATAACAGATACATTTTATGGGATTAAATATAATGACCACCAAAAATACTAATTGCAAAGTAAAAATGCTTACTAAAATACATCATAACGAGCACCTATACGCCTCAAATCACTGCATTCCGTCTCGGAAGGGTTAGGTTATGTTAGGTTCCTTCTTAAATCCACCCAAAAATAGAAGCCCTGCGAAGTAGGGCTCCGTCGACTTAGTTTGATTTCTTTAAAATATTTTAGTAGGCATATTTTGCTGTGCAATTAGTATTTTTGGTGGAACAGAGGTAAAAAATTGAGGAACAGTTAAATACTACCCATACTTTATTAACCTTTCCTGTGCAAGTGGCGATTCGTGTCAATGGTTTTAGGCAAGAATATTAATATGATTAAAAGCTGTGATGATTTTTCTAATAAACAAATGCTGATTTTATAGATTGTTTTATTTACAAAAACTGTTGGGACAATATTTTATTATTTTGTTCTAACTGCCACCGCCGGCGGCAGTTTAGTGGTGGTCGATGGGAATAATATTACCAGTTAAGCATCATCGGCCCCCACTAAGGGCGATTGGGAACAAATATAAAATTTTGTCCCAACGACCACCAGTGGTGGCAGTTTCAGTGGTGGCCGTTGGGAATAAGTCCCCGCTACACACATCATATTTTACTTTTTTGTTCATTTATTATTGAAGACTTGAACATTACTGTATATAGCTGTATCGGTCTATAATTATTTTTCGTTCACCAAGTCCATAAATTAGGTTGTAAGTATATCAATAAGTCCAAAACTTGCGTTCAACATGGTCACCCTTTATGAACGACCTTTGTAGCCTCTTTTGATTATTGCTTACAGTGACCCTTCCAGGTAAAGTCCGTCTCATGAAAGAAGTCTCGCAGACGCGGCGCCACATTCAACATGATAATTGACAAACGATGATAACATGGTCATTATTTAAAAAAAAAATGGTCGGTCTCATAATTAGTTCCACTTATTGCCGTGGGACTTCTTTCGTGAGACGGACTTTACCTACTAAATGATATAGGTAATCTATGGCCATAATATAAAGCGCTATCGTCATGGCAACGAAGGTCGAACAACAAACAAACAATAATAAATGTAAAGAGTGTTGTGTCGTAAAACTAGCAAATTATGACTGAAAATATAGAGTTAAAGACTTTTACTGCGGATAATTCCATTGAAAACGATATCCAAGAGTACCACGAAATAAAACAAGATACAACTCTTGACGATGTAGATACTTCATTTTCTTCAAAACAATCGTCAAAACCAGTAAATGAATATGACTTTTTTACACAATATGATGTTAAAACTAAACCTAAAAAGATATTAAAAAGGAAAAAGGCAAAGAAGAAGGAGAAGTCCTCTAATTTGATGGATATTATACACACTGAGATTGCTGCTGCCACTATACCGATAGCAGAAAATGTCGTAACATTTGTAGACAATTCGAAAGAACAACAGAACAGTTATTTACAGACAAATTTTAGAACAAATAGGCTGCTAATGAGAACTAAGTCGTTTTTTACAGATGCAGAAATTGGGTAAGTAAAGTGATTTTAAATAATTCATGTAAATAAAAAAGCTATTTAAGACAAATTAAAGTATACATTACGTTAACAATGTTTGGTGTTGTAAAGAACCAACCATAGACAAGACACTATATGGAACCAAACTTCTTACGAAAAGCAACCTGTTTAAGAAGCGTGCTGCTTCAAGCAATACGACCTTCTTCCTACATCAAAGATTTAATCCAACCATCGATTGCACGAATGGCGAAGTGTTTTAAGTGGAGTTTTGTGGATTTGAATCCTATCTACATGAGACAAAAAATGTTATTTCGAATCTGTGTATTCTTTGTGTCCACTGCTTGAATATTTGTAAAGCCTCTCGCGACACTGAAGTTATTCCTAGTGCGGGAGGTATATATTAGAATTGTTTTGGGCACATATCCGCAATTCGATACTTCTGAGTCTACAAGATTGTGCTTTAGAAATGCCAATTATTATTAGTATTTCCTATTCTTCTTTTTTCTTTTAAAAAGACAAATTGTTGGCTAATTAAAAGCATGTTGCCGTTAGGTATATACAATCAAGCGTTAGGAGGCAATATTGTATTTTTGATATACATACAAAATATGAACTCACTTACCCAAATTGAATTTATGTATGTTAACTCTTTTAATTTAACCATTTGCATAACAGACTAGCCTATTGCCATTTTTTTTAGGTGGAATCGAAATTCACAGGTTGTTAATTTAAGCCCAATATTTCCAAGGGTTCTTGAAAATGCTGTCTCTGAAGATTGCTTTATACCTGTAGAATATGTGCACCCGTCTTCATTTGATGATATAATTGCGAAGAACAATGACAGATATAAAGAGGACCCAGTAAAATTTTTAGACGTGTCAATTCAAAATATAATATTCAAACATCATCATAGTTTTAGTTTAGAAAAGTTGCTTTGCACGAAGGTTCTTGAAAAATACAACGAATATGAATTTGTTCAAAGATCATTAAAAGATCTATCAAGAGATATTAAAGTTATAAGAGAAACGAAGGATAATCTTAAGAAAGATTTAGCAAAAGTTAGTCCTAGTAAAAAGGATAGTATAAGATTCGATCAAACTGTTAGAAAATACACAGAACAACTAATTCAGCTGAAAGAGAAACAAAAAGATTTATTGAGCAACAAAAAAGAACTTACCCACAAAATAGTATCGCTTTGGTCTGATATAGAAATGGTAAGAGAAAGAAGTGAACGCATTGAAACACCATATAAATTAGATCTGTCGAAAAAAGTTTTAGATCAGATAGAGTTTGAGAAAACCTGGAAAGACACATTTGATATAGAGTTCACTGACAAACTCGATATTATTGAGCATGCGTATGTTAATCAATACTTAGAGTATAAAGAAGCAAAAAATGAACACAAACAAACTATCTCTGGTAAAAAACTTACTAAGCCTCAATTACATATAGATGAAGAAGCGATAAAAGTTGAAGCTGAAAAATTTGCCAACAATATAACAGCAAAAGATCAAATAGAACTACAATTAAAAAAAGATGAAAGTATTCTTACGGATGTTGTTAAATTAAGCTTACGATTAACAAAGAATTCTTATCATTTCGAGATCTATGTCGACGACATTTTTGTATGTGAATCTGATCATTATTCTAGCAACGACATGTTCAATGTGGAATTTATTGAAAGTTTCTCTGTACAGATTTTACCAAATAACAGCAGCATAAAAATAGTATTGTTAGAAAATTCTAATATAGTTTCACGCCTAAAAACGAACTTAGCGGAAATAAAAAAAACTACCGATTTTAATATTGAAAAATTCGTGTATGAAGACGATATTGAACCAAGTGCTAAACATGTAGGTAGTGGGCATAGTATTAAAGAAATAGCTGTAGCAAATAAAGTGAGACTACGAAGCAGCAGTCTTTTTAAAGAAAAGTTATTTACTACTTGTGAAATTAACATTAAAGTTGGATGGAATGATAAAATCGAAAACCAGTCTGAAGCTATAAAATCGTCCATGGAAATTGGAAGCCAGATAAAGAGGCTATTAAATGGTACTGAAAAACCAAGTCTTAATGTATTGATGGATGTGATAGGTAAAATCTACGAAAAGGATATTGATGACGAAGATATGATAGAAACATTACAAAAATTAAGTAAAATGGAAGTTACTGTTAATGATAGCTTCCCAATAGATCAGAGTAATCCTGATCTTGTAAGACTAAAACTATTGCATTTGAGGAACATTGGAGGTTTCAATAATATAGACAAGAAACTAATTCCTCTCCATGCGAGTCAAATATCAACTGAGCAATTGAATTGTTTACAAAAGACTTCAGAAAGAGAATTCAACATGGACTATTTGAACGATAAAGAAATGGATATGGACCCAATTGATCTACAAAGGTTTATAGGGACGAAATACGTACAGAAATTAAATAAAAACATGTTGAGAAATTTGAATGATTATTTGCTACAGAAGACTCATAAAGACGTTGTTAGAGATTTCAGCTTCAATTTAAGGTTTGTATTCGAATCGTATAATCATATACATACTGACGTACATTCTTTACTTATATTTTTTATGACTTCTATATTTTAGATATGTTTCATAGAAACTCTTCGTCGATCATCTTTAACTCATTTCAATATAATGCTTAGGCACATAGTAGATATTGCAGAATTTAGACGTTTCTACCATTACCACAATGCCTTAAGAGATGGCGGTACGGTGCCTAAAGTATATGTTGTACCTATAAATAAGCTTGTTTATATTCCAGAAGCTTATTTTCCAACCAGTCAAATGTAGCAAATCTGGCGACAATGTCCAGCTCGATGAAGAAACAGGTTTTAGCTGAATCTGTATGTAAAGAACAGGAGATTCGCGTAACTATACTCCGAGCTTTCAATTTACTTGATAGAAGTTCCACAATATTAGAAGAAGGTGGTGATGATGATGACGATAAGATTGCAGGTAAGATTAATTGGAAAAATACATAAAAATTTGCTTTATTTGTAGTGGTATGCCATCTATGTCTTCATCATCATCTCAGCCGAAAGACGTCCACTGCTGAACATAGGCCTCCCCCAAGGTTTTCCACACAGACCGGTCTTGGGCCACCCACATCCAACCGCTTCCCGCGACCCTTACTAGGTCGTCGGTCCACCTTGTGGAGGGCCTACCCTTGCTGCGTGGCCGCCATTCCAGAACCTTTCTACCCCAACGGCCATCGGTTCTGCGTTCCATGTGCCCTGCCCACTGCCACTCCATCTTGGCTATCCGGAGAGCTATGTCGGCAACTTTAGTTTTCCTGCGGATCTCCTCATTTCTGATTCCATCCCGCAGGGAAACCCCGAGCATAGCTCTCTCCATCGCGCTTTGCGTGATCAAGTGGCGCTTTCAGCCTTCTGATAAGGCCTATAGTGAGCGACCACGTCTCTGACCCGTAAGTCATTACTGGCAACACACACTGGTCAAAGACTTTCGTCTTGAGACACTGCGGTATATTGGATAAGAAGATATGTCGTAGCTTCCCGAATGCTGCCCAGCCGAGTTTGATTTGATGATTGACCTCTTTCTCAAAGTTGAACCTGCCTAACTGGATGGACAACTTCGTGAGTAGAGTTCCCAACCTTAATAGGAGCAGGTATGCCATGGACGTTGGACATGATTTTCGTCTTGTCCATGTTCATTTTAAGACCTACTTGTCGGGAAACTCTACAGAGGCCATCGAGCATTATGCAGAGGTTTACCATGGTCTCAGCCATGACCACGATATCGTCGGCAAATTGAAGGTGAGTGATATATGATGTGCCGTTGATGTTGATGCCGAGTCCTTTCTAATCCAAAAGCTTGAAAACATCTTCCAACGCGGCGGTGAACAGTTTCGGAGATATAACATCCCCCTGTCTCACCCCTCGCTGTAGATTTATTGTTTTCGAGCTCTGGTCTTGGAGACGGACTAGCATGGTGGCGTTTTCATACCAACACTTCAGCACTTCGACATACCGGTAGTCAATCTGGCACCTTCGGAGAGACTGCAGCACTGCCCAGGTTTCAATCGAATCAAAGACTTTCTCATAGTCTACAAACGCCACGCACAAGGGCTGGTCTTCAGATTTTTAAATAACCTGCCGCAGCGTATTTATGTGGTCTATGGTACTGTAGCCTTTACGGAAACCGGCTTGTTCGGGAGGGTGAAGTCGTCTAGCCTACTCTCGAGACGATTCGTGATGACCATTGAAAACAGCTTGTAGACGTGACTCAGAAGTGAGATAGGTCTATAGTTTTTTAAAAGGATTTTATCGCCCTGTTTAAAGAAAAGCACCACCAAACCTGTGCCATGCCTGTTGCGTTTTACCCTCGAGTATGATGGAATTAAAAAGCCTCCGTAGAACTGCCATAGCTGTTTCGCCGCTGGCTTTCAGAAGCTCAGTCGTAATTCCGTCATAACCCGGCGCCTTGTTGTTTTTGAGCTGTTTGAGGGCCATGCTAATCTTATGCAGGCTGACGTCCGGAATATCTTCGGTGTAGTGTCGGGTCAATCCAGCTCTAGGGTCTCCTGCTGGAGTGGTAACAGGCGGCCGTGTAGTCGCGTATAACTGTCCATAGAAGATCTCGATATCTTTCATGAGTTCAGGTTTGGACGATACTGTTCTGCCACCCTCCGTCTTCAGCTTTGTCAGCTGGCTTTTCCCATTAGACAGATCTCTCTCGAACACTTTGGAGCCTTTGTTCCGCTCAATCGCCTGACGGAGACAATTTGTACTGCGTAGGTCGCGACGTCGCGAGTCAACAATTTGGAGATCTGTCTATTGAGGCGCCGGTATTCTGGCATATCCTCGGAGGATTGCAGAAGCATCCTACGCCTTTTCTCTAAAAGCTCCCGAGATGGACCTGTGATCTTATTTGATCTTTTGGTCTTTTGGAGCTTAAAGAATTTAGACGCTACTCCATGGACAGCATCCACGAACCTGTTGTTGTAGTCATCTACATCTACGCACTCATCCAGGCATTCAAAACAGTTTCAGAGTTCGAGCTGAAAGCTCTCGGGGTTTTGGATATGAACTGGTGCTGGTCGGAGCGTAGACTTCATCAATCTAGACTGTTCTAGGCGTGTATTAATATTCAATGTGCCCCTAACCATCCGGTGATCGCTTCCAGCTTTCACCGAATTGATTACGGGGACGTTGAATATTTGCCTCTTCGTCGACATGATGAAGTCGATCTCGTTTCTGGTTGCACTGTCGGGACTAATCCAGTCCACTTGCGGCATTTTCGCTTTTTGAAGAAAGAGTTAATCATGTAGAGTCCTTCCTTCTCCATGAAGCTAGCCAGCACTTGGCCCCGCGACTTACGATGTCCATATCCAAATTGCCCCACTCTCTGCTCATCACCGTCTCCTTTGCCCACTTTCGCGTTGAAATCTCCCATGACAACGTCATGATAAATGAAAAATCGATGTCATATCAATATTTAATTAGATGTGTAGGTATATTCATGTTAAAGAGTGGCACTTAGACTGATGAAAGAAATCGTTTATAGCTTTGAAACTTTTCTGAAGGCATACTTGATACTGTGACTGCTTTCCTTGTTTCACTAAAAGTTCTGAAATTACTGGACTGCTGATTCGGTTATTATAAGAGGTGGATGTGCCGGCATGATATATTAGATAACAATATTTTCCAGATTAAGATATTATTATCTGTTTCTGTGCATTTCCTAAAATAAAAAATTGTTTAAATTTTCGGCTGATTGGACTGGCGCGCGGTGACCCGATAAGACCCAGGCAAATATATGCGCAAACATCCGAATTACGGGACTAACAAGCCAGTACAAATTCGTCTTTTTTATACAACTAAGGTGGCAAACGTACCCACCTGATGGTAAGTGGTCACCATAGCCTATGGACGCCTGCAACAAAATTTACCAAAATTACGAACCAAAATGCTGCACTACAAGCGTATCATGGTTACGTCGCGTCAACCATTAGGTATGGTATATTAATATGGGGAAACTCTGTTGTAGTAAATAAAGTTTTTATTTCTCAGAAACAATGTGTCCGGGCTTTAGCTGGAGTGTCACCTCCTACGTCCTGTAGGCCCCTTTTCCCTAAATTAAAACTGCTTACAGTTGCTTCAATTTACATACTGGAATGTTGTTACTTTGTAAAAACTTATCCAGAGTTATTTAATAAATGGAAAGACAATTGTAACTTCAACACCAGGTATCCTGAGCGTCTAATGTTACCTAGCATAAGGACTGAACTGTATCGTAGGAATTGTTACCCCATGATCATTAAAATATTTAATAAACTGCCTCAAAGTTTCAGAGTCTTACCAATAAAAACATTTAAATGTCGCTTAAGAACGATGTTGATGAACAAAGCATTCTACAGTGTTAACGAATATTTCAATGCAAAATTGTAGATGATTCATGTAATATAAAGTGATATAATCTATGTGGTAAGGCTTTATATTGTATAAAGAATCTAAAAATATTACTATTTTGTATTAAGTATATTGTGTATATAATTATTTCACTACTAGGCTAAGTCCTATATTGCATGCTGTAAAACGGCCAAATATGTGAAACTTATAATATGAAATTGTAATATCTTCTCGACCATATCTGATGCAATAAAAAAAAAAATTTCATTTCAAAACACCAGAGGCATCACTTGCGTGTTGCCGACCCTTTAGGAAAGGAAGAGTGGGAAGGAGCAGGAGCGAGAAGGAGGAAAGAGGGTGATTGGGCCTCGGGATCGATTATTATTTATTATTTATGTATTTCAGATTGTTTTTCTGGTTTTCTATTGTTCAAGGTTTTAAAGTGCGACCATTAAGACCATTCATTCGTGTGAACTATAAAGGAATATCAGCTCAAACTGTAACAGCAATAGGATGCCATCCAACGTGGAGCCATACCCTGAAAATTAAGAGCAAGTCAGTATACAAATATTGTTTAAAAGTAGTTGTAATTTTTTTATATAGGTGCATATTCGTTTCATAATAATATTTAAAAAGTTGCATAACTTAAACGGCATTTATTCTAAATTTTAATAGACTATTTTTATTCAAAATTAGATGTTCCTGCGGTTATCGTTACTACGCCAACCCCGTGGATCGTAGCGTGATGTTATATAGCCTTCCTCGATAAATAGGCTATCCAACACTAAAATAATTTTTCAAATCGAACCAGTAGTTTCTGAGATTAGCGCGTTCATATTAGTATAGATATAGTGTGATATTGCTTTGTTCTTTCTTACACAGCAAAGACCATTACGCCTTTTAGTCAATGTTATTTTAAAGAAATAGATATATTTAAAAATAGTTTTTGTTTAGATACAATGAATAAAGACTTAGGTTTGGAAATACTGGTAGGTATTTTTTTTATTATATTCGACACAATTTATAAATGTATTAATTATTTCATTTTAATATTGTTCGTTATGTCGAATTTTTATATTAAAAGTGAGATAACGGATTTGCGATTAAGAGGTTTGAACCCAAATTGCACTTTCGACGTGAACCCATTCCTAACATAAGCATGTTAGCTTAGTTGTATAGATGAACAAGAATACTAGAAGGTAATTTGTAATAATTTGCTAGTAAATACCTACAAAATATTTTATTTGTTTGTTACCTTTTTATCGCATACTTAATTTTTTTATCGTTGAGTAATATTTTCTCTTAGATTGGAGCCTTTGTCATCGGTCCATATCAACGTCTTCGACGAGTATAAGGCGCAAATTATCGAGGGCTTCTCAGAAGAAGACCGTTCCAGTAAGACTGTGCATTACAGATATTACAACAAGTGGTTAGGGACACTACAGATACCACTGTTTACTGTGCTTTCATTGGGTTCCGTAAGTATTAATTACTTAATAAATATTTTAAATTAATGCACTGAAAAATAGTTACAATGTATATGCAAAAAACTAAGCTAATAACAGAAATGTGCGATGCAGTGTATACCTACCGGAAGGGATGGCGCAGTGCTGAAAGTTTTGTTTGTTTTCCAGTTCCAAAGCCAATCTTGCACTAGGAATAGACCATGTGTCGCGGGGGACTTTACAAACATTCAAACAACGGACACAAAGAACACCAAGACTCGAAGCAACCATTTGTGGATCACACAAAGTTTTGTCGTGTGTGGGATTCGAACCCACAACACTCGACGCAGTGGCAGTGGCGAGGCGGTCACTTAAACTACTACGCCATCCGTGCAGTCTGGTGTAAGTGGTCGCCTCGCTGCCAGTGCAAGCGAATGTTGTGCTTTCGATTCTTCAGATAAAAAAATGTCCATAACTAGTCGTTTAGAGTTTTTTGTTTCTATTATTGAACAGGCGCTCGCGACAGCATTTTTCTATGCAGTTGTCTTCCTATTGTATTTAAGATTGCTGCTCTTTAGATTCCTGTTTTAATTAATCATGTTATCTATCACACAAGATTAATTTTCACGGTAGTGTTTTAATAACTTTTTGCAATCATTATGTAACTAAATCGATACATACAAATATAATTAACTCTTTCTAATTAACAACCAACTTCCTAAATTCTAAACCAATTGCCTAAATCTGCGAGTACACAAGCACTAAAGAAATAGAAATGTGGTTATTAGGTACCTGTCTATTACTTATGTAATCCATTCATTCTAATTGAGTGTAACGCCCTCAGCACGACAGATCGACGTCATCTGTCGCGATGGGCGTGTCAAGGATTAGACATCATGACGTCTATATATCGTCGCCACTTATTCATACAGTTCATTGCCTCATACTAATAAGGCCTATTTTGAACGATGTCGTAAGATTATTAGTCATATAAACAGTTACGAAATTGATTATAACTTTTTCACCATGTTCTAGTTCAAATGCTGGCAGAACTAGAAATGTTTAAGTTTAAACTTTAGACCATAAAGAAATGGAAAATACATAAATCGCAAAAAGATCACAAGGCCTTAAGTTGTTTTCAACCGTAACTTTCTATATTTTCAGATTCGCGGCACGTTTAAAATCACGTCGCCACCACTCTTGTTTGGATACGAAACCCTTCAAACAAAAGAGTCAACGTCACTTATTCCAGAAATAACACAACTTATGAAAAAGGATACATCCTTCATAACTTTAGAAGTAACAACAGGCCTTTCGCATTTAGGCGGTTTTCATGCTTACAACCAGCCGCTACCAAGTTTAATAGAAGATGATTATTTAATCAAACATTTGAATAACTTCGTAACAGAATATACAAATGATTTTCCTTTGAGGAACATTTCGTTGACCTTTATAGATAGTGCGGGTAGGAACAAGTGCGTGACGCAGTTCTTGCAACCAATTCCTTTGCCGGAAAAAGACTTCATACCAAAGGTTCCAAGATGCGAGTCTGCTGTTTCGAAGTCCTCCGGCTTTTCAAAGAGTTCGTCTTCAAGCGGAAGGAGGAGAGAGTTGGATTTAGAAAGGGTGGGCCAAGACGAACGAGAGTCGTTATATAGCGGGACGGTCCACGAAGGCGATAATTTGTCTAAAATGATCAACGCCTGTCTGCGATACGTGTCTTTAATTCCAATTTACGAGGTGACAGAATCTCATGCTGTCACACTATTAGGTCTTGTGAGTATTTCATGAAAGATGTAAAGAGGTTTTGATATGTTTCGGTACTGAAGGGCACAGCAAAGTTATACATCAAAACCATTATTTATTTTCGCAGGAGTTACTCAAAATACTTCATGGTTCACCATTAGACCACACTATACTTTTAGCGAGCTATTACATCTACCTCGGCATCAAATGCTGGGTGGCGATTGGTCTCGGTCTACCTCGAGGACCTAGTAGTTACGTCCTTATAAAATACGATCTGACTACTAGAAGGATAGTTCTGGAGAATGATCAGCTGTTTCGTAGTAGAGGGTTCTTGAACAAAACAGACGGTTATACGTGGTACGTTTGTGATGCAAGTAGCGGTCAAAGGCATGAGTTGAGGGATGTTGGATGTCCTTTGAAAACTGTGGACTACGTGTTTGATAATGAAAATGTAAGTACATGATGCATGAGTGCTCATTTTAGATTGGACGTAGTTATGCAAAATGGATCCAACCCACAAAACACTTTGTTTTTAGGTATTAAAATATATATAAATATATTTTAATACCATTTATAACTATACCTAAAAACAAAGTGTTTTGTGGATTGGTCCGATTAATCTAGTATCCCTTTTAATAGTCTGGGCGATTACGATAGCGATTCTTTATTCTCAATATATATGTAATAAAAATAATACTATCTATTGTGTATATATGTTTCAGATTTGGGTTAATATGCAAATGTCGCAGGACTGCGAGAGCATGTCGTTTGATTTTACTAGATCCTCAGAATGGCAAGCTGTAAGTTTAACACACAATGTTTAAGCCAATACCTTATATTACTAGGTCATGACATCCTACAGTAATTCAAAGGTTAGGTATTAAAATTTGACCAAAGTGGTTGCACCTATATCTATACATACATTCATTGTACATCCAATGAAGGGTAGGCAGAGGTGAATCACAACCAAATATTGTCAGGTGATGTTGCAGTAGTACTAGTCCTACGTAGTAGGGTGCACCTATTGACAATTTACTGAGCACAGTTCCAGACTCCGTACTGCTACTGAGAATTTCTTTATAACAAAACTCAATAAGACTAAGCCCAAAAATCAAACTCGAACTGTCATGCACAGTTGTCGAAAACACTGTTTCCAATCAGAAAAAAACATGATTGCTACACGAAATAAAATATATGTTATGTACATATGTACATAACAGCACCGTTAAATTAACCTTTTCGCCCTATAAGAACGGGTTTTAGTAAATAGTCACGAGTTCTATCATATTTGTTTTCATGGCTCAGGTATTCGACAAAACAGTTTTTGTGATGAAACAGCCTGTAGTGACTGAACATACGCTGTACTCTCAACCACCAAATGTAGAAAACTTAAGAGTTGCTCTGGAAACCAAGATCAAAGCCAAAATACAGAAGTGGCGGTCACATATGAAGACTATTTGGAACAGGTGAGGTTCCAACTGATTTTAGAGGATAACTGTGACAAATCCGTTAGTGCTTAGTGTTTTTAACCTTTTACGCGCTTAGCTAAATATCGATTGCCGTGCCCCTAGTGCCCGGCTACAAGTCGATAAAATAATACCTACAATAATTAGGGAGGTAATAGGACGAAAATAGAACAAAAAAATCATGCATGTTCTCTGTCGCAGAAATACGACACGGGCGGTAGGGGCACGGAAATATATAACCTTTTTACAAGCGGTAAAAAGGTTAAATATATACAAGTTAGTTAAAATGACGGTAGCATAGCCTTCTAAGATTGACCAGCATATAAAACATCATGCTAACACCTCTTTGAACTACGGCAGAAATCCCAAGCTTTCTCTCTGGCTCAGTGCCAGATTTCTTCATGCCAATATTAATATTTAACCTTTTTGGCGGATCCTGTAATAAAACAGGAAATAGCTTGCGACGTTAGACCACGCGGCACTTAAATGACAGCTATTTCTATCCCATTATTAGTTAAAATGGTCATAATACTGACATAATAAAAGTATCCTTTATCTCTTTAGATACTGCAGTACACTACTCAGAGAAATGTTGCTACAGTGGGAGTACTGGGCTTTTAATCCTACCGGAGCAAAACCAGGGTTCAGTCAGAAACTAAAGCAACTTATGGTTACTTATAAGGTATGTTTACTAACTTTCTATCCTAATAAGCGTTTAAGCAGGAAACAGCTTCCAACTTTCGATCGCTGACGCAAAACTATTAAATTCTATAAACTATTTACTAGCCAACTCTACTAACTTTAGTTATCTGTAACAAAGTTATGCGAGTATTAAACAGATAGTTGCCCATTTTAATGGTGAAGGCAAATATTGTCCGGCAACTAGGAGTTATTTAAAGTACTTATAACAACCTACATTGGACCAGCGTGGTCCAAATTAGTATGATGGAGTACGCTGGTCAAACTTTACCATACTAAGAAGACCGTACCCAGTGGTGGCAGTTGGAAAACAGGGCTGAATTGATATAATAATATATTATACTGAGCCGTAACCTTTATCTATGGACTGATTTATTGAAAGTAATTTCTAGCGTGTTTATTTAAGTTTGTTGTCAACTAGGTACCCATAATTATCTATTTTATCAAAGGTATCTACTGTAGACACAGACAGAGATTACCGGCCGTATTTTGTTATAAATAGAGTATACATTAATTAACTAGAATATACCACTAAAATATATAAATACTAAAATAGGTACAAAATTCCTAGAAGTAATACTACACAAGTACCTTATCTTCTTCTTTTTAATATTTTGACAACTAATAATTATGCACTTTAGTTATTCGCAACATTTGCAAATAGTTTTACGAACCCGGTAAGTATATGCAGAGCTAAGAAATTTTCTATTAGAGTATTTCTTTGTAAGGACGTAGCTTGCACTGGAGATAGAACAGTTTTACCATAAGTTTATCGACCCGAAAACATATTTGGCTAAATATTAGTGTAATTGGGTTAGGGTCAAATAGACTGGATAGTACCAAAATGTACTTAATGACATATTCACAGTAGTTTTCCAAACGATATCTTAAACCTACAAACCTAGCCAGCGCAGCGTAGGTAATGAACTAACGCCAAGCTTGTAAAAGTCTGAGTAAACAAAATAGCTAAATTGCAGAATGACTGGGTAGGCAAAACGTCTAGGTTGCTAAAAGACTGAATTGCAGAATGTCCGTGTAGACAAAACGTCTATGATTCAAGAAGTCTAGATTGCAGAACGACTATGTAGAAAACATCTTAGTTGCATAAAGTCTGGGTTGCAGAATGTATATGCGTAATTGAATAGGCGCAAATTCTTGTGTGCGTTACCGCAACAAAACGTTGTGCGAGTGAGAGTTGAGAGTATAACAAATAATTAGTTCATCATGAAGAGTAATTTGTTCACTAATAGTAAAATTTGTTCAAGTTGTAGTTGTAAAGCTATTCGAGAAAAACAGATTTTGCTGCAGTAATGTTTGAAACATTACCCTGGCAAAACATTTTTTATAAAATCGTTTCATCCCAGAAATAAGTGCATGAATAGAGAGCTTTTGTTGCGTATTAAATATCTGTGAATAGCAAAATTTGTGTGTGTTGTTGTCCTAAAGTTCAAATCGTAATTACATTGTAGACTTTAAAAGATCCCTATTTTAAAAGTAAAAGTTATAAAGACCTACCACTATCGAGAACAGGGTCCAAGGGGTCCGGAGCGGCCTCGATGGCGTAGTGGTTAGTGTAACCGACTGCCACAAGTCAATGCAAGGTTCCCGCACAAGTCAAACATTTGTGTGCATGAACATGGATGTTTGTCTTGGTCTGGGTATTTCTATGTATAATATGTATGTAGTTATAAAAAAACAGTATCTATACATGTATGTTTGTCCATTGTCTAGTACCCATAGTACAAGCTCTGCTTAGTTTGGGCTAGATGGTATTGTGTGTATGTGGTAGAATATTATTATTTAATTTTTTACCGGTGGTTAGTATGGCTCTAGAGAGGAGGAGGTTCCTCTCCTTACGATGCCTGCCGCGTTAAGCAGTACCTAAGCCTTCTGCATCAACGGTTTGATCCAGGTCACGCAGAAAGAGTAACCCTTTTTACTTGAGCCTCTTTAGACAGTGGCAAGACATTAATACCTTAAGTTTACATATATACTTATCTTGTCATTATACAATGCAGACATTATCCAATCAAGTCATTCTGTCTACCTGGACGTTTTACAATAAATATAGGTATGTAAATTAGAAACCTAAACATTTTGCCTACCCAGTCATTCTGCAATCTAGTCATTTTGTTTGCTCAGACTTTTTACTATCCAGACTATCAGACCCTAACCCGTGTAATTCAGGTACCCATTCGGCGTTATGTAGAAGTCTGTTTAAAATTATTCTTTATCTATTTCCAGATTTTCGGCTTCCCATTAAACATGGCATATGTAAACACAAAGTCAGTGATATCATCCATAAAGTCGACCGGTTTGCACGTGACTGACGACCCTAACGTCGAATTTGCACTCGGCGTCGAAGTGTGCGCCTACCCTAACAATGTTATAAGCGTCTGGGTGTTTTTAGTCACCATCACTAGGATATAAGCTTAAAATAAATATATTTATAACGGAAGTCACTCTTTCCTCAACCACAATAAATTGTAAGTTTTTACGACAATTCGATGACGTATGTTGGCATTAAACGACTCAAATTAGATTCCCAAAACACGTCATGCAGCCGAAGATGTGAATTTCTAAAATAAGCATGTTGTAATAGGTAAATATTTGGGTAACTACACGTCCACCAAACAAAAACTTTACAGAAGAGCAATATAAAATTTATTATTTAAAACTCATTTCTCTGGATACTATTTAATAAAACCAAGTATTTTTTCTCATAATTTAAATAAAAAATAGAGCTTGTATGTCTTTTCGTTTTAATGCTAACAAAATAAAATTAACATTTATTCCATCGTAGTATAAAAATATACGTAAAAATAGAAAAAAGGAGATGTTTATACGTGTTGTAGCGGTTGGCGATCGTTACGACATTTGAAGCCCTAAGCGCGACATTGACGTGGGGAGTCTGGTCGCGAGTGTGATTCAGTTCCGGGCTGACTTAACCTAGGCGCAGGGGTCCAAGCCGGCGGTGTTTAGCTCCCAGGGTCGTCAGTTTTATTCTGTTTGGAGCGGCGCAGCTGCTGAATGTAGTGGCGCTGGATAGGCTTGTGCAGCGCGAGCTGCGCAAGCGCATCGTCGATAGAGAACCACTGGCGCTTGCGGCCCATCAGCCGCGAGTCCTCCCACTCCGCCAGCTCTTGGGTCACCGTCATTACGTACACTTCTGTTCGGTGTTTGTGCTCTCGGTTCTGGAATTACATAATTGATTAAATTAAAGGTTATTGATGCTAAACTGTTGTAGGTCCAGTACTAAATCGGCCAATTTTATATTTTGTTTTAAATGTTACACAAACATTAATTGTGACCACAGAGAAGTAATTTGTCGTAGTAAAAGAAAATTGAAACTATTTTATGTAATAAATATTCCGTTAACGACTCATCCACAACTAAAGTAAAACGGATGTAAGAACAGAAACTATAGATGCACCAAATATTTGTTAGTATAAATATTTTTGCTCGGCAGACGGTACACTCATAGCTGGCATAATGTAAGTAATATACCCTACTACTACCTACCTTTTCCGGAATATAGGTGTGAGGCTATTTATGTATCTGTATTTACTAGCGGTCGCCAAGTGGTCGAAATTCGACCATAATTGATTTAAATTTTAAGTTTGATGGTTATTAAGTTTTATTGTCTATAACTATACCCTCATAATCACATTTCACGGTACTTAAGATATGTAACCATAGTTACGAAGAATTATACGACATCAGCAGAACAATGCTGAAATACTACGAACGCGATAGCACTGCGTGTGTCAAATGCATGGTTGCCTGTGCCAAATTTCATACTCCTCCATCCGCGCAATTTTCGTAAAAAGGGGTACAAAGTTTTTGCTTTACGTATTAATATATAGATCTGAAATTCAATTTCTAATTCATTTATTCTTTACTCCAATAGTTTTAACGTTTGATGTTTCAATGCTCTATATATTTTAATCTATTTGTTTTTCTATATTCATTTTATACTCGAGTTCTAAATGGGCATTAATGAACGCATAATATGACTAATAACTACTAATGGAAGAGCCACTAGCCTTTCACCTGATAATCATACAAGTAACACATGCTACCTAATCTGCTTTAAAAACACGAGTTTAAACAGCTTTTGACCACGAAAACAAAGGCTGATCTCTACAGAAGATAAGATCGCCAATATTTGAGGACGGCCCAGCTAATGTAACTTTACACAATGATTGTTAAATATCAACCATTGTGGCGTCATAAGTAGTTATTTTCTGCATAAATTTACTTATGGCAACAAAAGTACTCATCCCGACATTTCATTGCATGGTATTATACTTATAAGGATAAACATATTGCCAGGTCATAGGTACTAGTACTCTACGTAAACTTGCTTTAGGTACAATATTTGAGCAGGTATTTCATTTGAAATTGATCTATAGCTAGGCTTAAATGGGTAATAATGTAATAGCTACTTGTTTTATGCAAACATTAGATTAAGGTAAAAGAGTATACAGGCAATAAATTTCAAATTAGTAGAACATATGAAACAGAAGTATCTGGGAGCACGGCAGTGCTCCCGCCAAGTCGAGCAAAAAAGCGGCACGGCCGTACCATACTTTTTTCGAAATAGTTCAGGCCATTTTCGACCCCCTATGACTTCGTTGTGGATAAAACTAGAAACCTGAATTTTCAGTAACCAAGCAGGTATTAAGTTTCTTAATTTTGTCAGTCACTCACTGATTGACCGATCATCAAAACTCTAAGGCACTTCTAGCAGACATAGAAGCTTTAAATTTAGAATACAATTAGTGTTTGGTGTACAAATCAAGGCAAAACTAAAATATTTTGAAAATATTTAGATTGACTTGGCAATCGCACTAAGCAATCTAATTTAATATAATATGTATTACTTGTGAGATACATTGTGCTTTCAAACGATTGCCAAGTCAATCTATTTATTTAAAACATAAAAGATATTTAATATTGATATGGTCACTATAAGATGTTGTTAGGTTAGCTAATTACGTAATAACTTAAGACAGAAGGTTCCCTTAAGTAGGGACTGAATAAATTAACCGACTTGGTATTACATGGATCTCACAACGTTTACGGTAGAAGAATTGAGTTGCGAGACTTGGTTTTTTTTACAAGTATGTTTTTGATGGCATTATATTTTACAAGCACATTTTCAACACATTTAAACATTTTTGCATTATAAAATATGTAGTCTTGGACATACATATAATACATTATTAATTGCATTTTTTTGAACAAATACATATTCAGTGTCAGATAATTTGAAGTACATAATATTAGCAAAAATTAACAGTTATCTATGTGAGTTTATTTGAATTTTACTTTTTATTCATGGGTTCTAATGGGTATCCTTAAATATGTGACCACAAATTAATTTATATTAATGTAATTTGAGCTGTTCAGGAGCCTTACCGCCGTCTCTAGAAGAATTGTCATTGCAAGCGCGACAATGAGACAACCTATATATATCGTGCTGTCAATGCCTCAAGAGATGGTAGTAAGGTTCCAAATTCATAAGTTATTTATTTATAACAATACAGATTGAATTGAAAATATTTGTTACAATCAAATAATAATAATTATAAACTACACAAAATTCAAATTACATCAAACTCGCGATATACCACAATATAAGACCATAATTTCAATTTTAATAACAATTAGCAATATAACATTTAATTTAATTAACAAACTTAATGGAAGGATGGCAACAGGTTCTAAATAATACATTATTATGTCTACTGTTTGTCATTAATAAACTCGTCAACACTATAATAGCCTTTCCCCAATAAATATGTTTTAAGTTTATTTTTGAATACGTTTGCACTATAAATACTTTTAAACTCTGTGGGCAGCTTATAATAATTATAATGAAATTGATTGTACTCTTGAACTATGTTGCACTTCATTAAGTTTAGGTTGTATTCTTGAGGGTAGATCTTTTCTACGAGTGCTATTTCTTCACACGAAAGCGCGCACAATCACACAATCAGAAATACCCATTTGTTAACATATTCATGCATGAACACACACATGCGCGGTGCATACATTATTAAAACACGTATTATTATTGTACCTAACTAAAAGAAAAATAAATTGTATCTACTAATCAGCTTGTAACTATTTAGAAGTAAATTATCTTTGGGATGGAACTGACTCCCAACATACAGCTAACGCTAGTTTGGGAATCAGGGCTGCATAATGTTTGTATTCATGTTGCTGTTATAAATAAAAAAAAATATTATAATTACAGTTGTACTTAGCCATAATTATTATGTAAGTACTTGTACCTATTCCAATAAAAAATTAACAAGTCGCACGCTTACTGCTTACAAAACCATCACACCGTCCGTTCATCGCTGCGGCGCCGGCGCATGCGCGAATGGTTGCGAACCAAGTGCCTACCGCGACCTAGAGGCGCGTAATAGTGTAGTGTAACTCATACATGAGGCACCTCAAATGTCCCATACAAAGCAATGAATTGTCCCATCACCTCAAATACACATTTTGTACCACCTCAAACTCGTTGAGGCTGTGAAGTATTGCGAAGCTCTCTCTCTTTCTCACACAACATAACAAAAGAGTGCCTTGCAAGAAAGAGTAAGTGAATGAGCGAACGCGTGCGTAGAATTTTGAAGTGGTTTGTCCTGCTCATACTTAAAAAATTATAGTTTTTGTACTATTATGTAGTTAATTCATTGATTCAAATAAAAATCCTCATTTAATAACAAATGTTTTTATTCAATTTAACGTTACTGAAAATACTGAAGTACCACTACAAAACACTTCAAACTCAAAGTTTAGTTCGTCAATCTGTATTTGCTATGACAATCCTCATCTACCTCATGCCTCAAAAATTACGACATGACTCATTTTATGTGAACTACAACCTACACTTCATTTGAGGACCACCTCAAATGAGGTGGTACATTGTCCTACCTCATTTTCTGAAATGAGTACCTCATACAACTTCATCTTTTTGGTTTGTCCTACCCATCACTAGCGCGTAGGTACAGGTCCCGTCACGTAAAAAGAACGCTGAGCGACAGTGGAGGGGATGTGTCTGCGCATGGGTAAACTGTAAAGTGAGGAACCAATAGCGTGCGCGCATAGACATTACTGCCGGACCGTACCCCCGTCCCGCGCCTTCATACCGCCAATTTGATCGATAAATCGCTCAGTGAGCAGGTAAACGGCCAGCGTTCTTTTTACGTGACGGTCACTATATGACTCGCGTTCAGACCGTTTGTATGAAGATAGAATACTGTTAGATAACATTACCGTGACTTGACTACGCCGTAAATAAAACGTCATCCGATCTGTGTTCGGGCACAGCTACTCTTTCATACACAATAACACTTAAATTGCAATTGTGCAATTCATTTGATATCCACCGTGATTCAGCAACCGTAACCAATCGCTACATTAACGTCGATTATTGCATCGAGCAAAAAAATGGCAGCTGCCAACCTGTTCAGATTAAAACAAGTCTATCTCTAGTTAACGGGCATATTATAACATAGTTTATAAACAATGGCGCGATCAGTGACGTAAATAAGGCAATCGGTTGTTATTAATTAGTTTTATGACAAAGTAATTGAGAACGTAATTATGATTGGCTAATCGCGATAAGTAAGTCAGCGGTTCACGCTAACGTTCTTAGGTCACTAGAACCGTTTCATTAATTCAAGTTTAAGTGTAATTTTTATACGATATAATAATTGTAATACTGAGTAGTTAAATTGAGCCTGAAAGACGATCCAAATGACAATATACAATGTCAGCTCGCCGCCGCCGGTGCGAATGTTTTGCCTGTCAATAAACAACGGCTATATAAATGATAATATGACATTATCCGCACTAAGAAGACGTTTATACACAATAACACTTAATTACATGAGAATAGGACAAGACTCTACTAATATTGAACAGTTTAAATTTGCTTGTTTGTATGTAGTAGGTAATCTCTGAAAAACTGAAACGATTCAAAAATATAATTCATAAGTAGGAAGTTACACTTTACCTGAGTAACAGATTATTTGACTTCTATAGGATAATAATAATAATTGACAATAATGCTGGACTCACGGTGCGAGCAATAGTTACTTGATTATTATAAAACAGTGAGCCACGTTAGAACTGTATATGGACGAGAATCATGATGTATGGAAACTAGTCGACCAAATGCTGGTCTAAAGACGAAGTATACGATGTCGTATAAATTATTTTTAAATAAAAAAAGAACCGCCTCCAAAAAACACAAGTTGATTTTTGTACTGGAATCGTAATATAAATTTGATTTATAGGTTTGGGTAGGAAATCGTATGTAAATACCAATTATTTTTTGCTTAGTTCCTGGGTGTTTTTTGTAGGCGGTTTATTTATTTAAAAATAATTTATGTTTTGCTTTTTAGTGGTGTTTCAAAAAATAGGTGTATAGGTTAGAGTAGGTGTTACATGATGGGGAGGCCTTTCTTGGGTGCATCTCGTATGAGGAAGCCTCGAGCACAGGAATCTGAAAATTACAAAGATGAGCGCCTAAAGCGCAATAGAGAAAGAAATAGAGCACAGCGTCTCGGAGAGTCTTCCGAAGACCGTGAAGAAAGGCTTTCTCAAATCCGCAATTATGTACACAGTAAATTGTTAAAAGAAACGATAGAACAGCGGGAACATCGGTTGACTCTCATTTATGAAAGACTGTCGAATGAGTCAGCTGAATGAAAAAATGAAAAATTAATGAATGAATAAATGTTATATTTTAGTTATGTTACTATACTATCGCATTAGGTTAAGAACCTGTAATGATAGATAAAAGTTTTTGCAATAAATAAAATAAATAAATAAAACAGCGCGAACATCGGTTGACTCTTATTCGTGAACGACTATCGAACGAGTCAGCTGAACAGCGCGAGCATCGGTTGACTCTTATTCGTGAACAACTATTGAACGAGTTAGCTGAGCAGCGCGAACATCGATTGTCTTTGGCCAGACACCAATCCGCTCAAGCACTACGTAGTGGAACAGCAGAAGAAAGAGCAATTCGTCACACTAATATACATGCCCGCGATAACAGAAGATTTACGAATTCTGAACAATTTAAATCAGCGATAAATGTGTTTGCTGATGTGGCATGCAAAATTTGCAATAAAATGATTTATCTAAACAACCAATCTAGTCAATTTACTTCCTGCTGATTTAATCGCTATAGGTAATATCGTAACCTGTACTCGTTGTTCGAACAACATTAAAAAACTAAAAATTCCTGCTCAGTCATACTGGAACAAAATGACCGTTTCAGATATTCCTGAAGAAATTGCCAATTTAACAGAAATTGAAAAGAGATTTTTGTTAAGAATTGTACTATTCTTACAAATTATTTGGGTACAGAACCGGGCACAAAATCGGTTCAGTCAGGATTGGTGTAAGGGGCAAGTTGTTCTTTTCGCCAAGGATATTATCGAATTGGCTGAGCAACTTCCGCTTCAACCACAACAAGCTGGGTTATATAGTCACAGAAAACCTGGAAAACTTGTAACGATCAAGGAAATTTCAGATTGATATGGTAAAATTGAATCAGGGATTGCAATGGTTGTTGGTTAATAATGCGCTTTACAGAGATGTTCGTCCGTCATTTTCTAATGTAATAGATCTCTCTGCAATGACACAAATTGTCGAGGCACCTGGAAATATTCAACCGGAGTCAATAGTAGAGCCGAAACAACTAAACGCGTATACTAACATTGATGAAAATGTAGCTATATTGCAAGGATATGTTCATCAAGGAAATGAAATATTTTGCTCAGAATCACGCGGTAGGCAATGTACAGCCATTGCAACAGTTGCCTGTATTGCTTTAAACCTACGAGATCCCAATACACGGTGAAGAAATGACATCGATTATATTGTTATAATAATATTGGGAGATTGTTGCCAGAGTTAACCCAGACAATCGCGAAGTAAATCATGAGTACCTAGCTGTGACAGAGCTACTACCACGAATTATTTATGATGGGCGGGCTGTAAATCTTTGCGTTAATTATGAAGCAGCATTTTTTTTATTCGCTACAAATAATAAAAGTTACAATTAATTTTTTTTTGTGACGCAAACACAAACTTTTTCGAGTTTTACCGTGCATCATATCATTGACTTAATACTTTAATGGTCACATTGAGAACGTCAACAGTAGCGAAGGTAACTCTAATAAAAAAAAATGCTTTGCTGCATTTTTCGAGGGAAATGCTAACAAAGACGGAATATTAACTTGCAATGCTGTTACAGTTGCAGTGCATTGCAAAAATGTTTCGGAAATACCTTCATATTGGTTATTCGATTCCTATGCCCGTGGTGCTAAAGGGTGTAAAGCTCCATCAAGGGGTACGGCTTGCTGCATGCAATTTAGCAATGTAGAAAAGTTGTATGCCGTTTTGAGACGTAATTTATATATTTCTAATAAAAACAGTTCTACGAATTCCATGATGTTAAACGTGTATCCCTTGACCCATGTAATGATTTCACCAGTAATAGAAAAATTGGCAAATCAAACAGATGGACAGCCGATTATTGAGGATTTGTTCCAAAGTATCCAAGATCATATTATACCGCTGTCTGGTCATCCAACCCAATCCTAAGGTGTTAACCCAATCTTGCCCTAAGGCCATAGCGAAACCACTAACACAGAGACCCGATATGTGTTTACAACCAGCATGCTTTACACTATTGACGAAGGGGTTCCTGATTTAATTTTGTGTTTTGAAAGGACTCTCCGAGACCATGGTTATTAATTACAATCCTGAACTCCTTTCCTCCTTTCCCTATGGGAGGGAAACATGAATTATGATCAAATTCGAAAACGAATTGCCGATATTGACTGGTATCAGGAACTATCGTGTACACTATCCGTTAATGAGGCTATAAATGGATTTTATATAATATTAAATAGTATTATTTGTGAATTAGTTCCATTACAAAATTCGAAAAAAGGTGCATATCCTTGTTGGTACAGTAAGAATTTGATAATGCTTTTAAAAGAGAAAGAAAAATGTAGGCGTGTTATGAAAAAATACAGTAATAAACGTGACGAATATGAATATACTATACTTAAAGATAGAACCAGTAAAATGATTAAATCTTTATACCATAATTACATAGAGAACATCCAAGAAAATCTAACACAGAACCCTAAATACTTCTGGAAATATATTAAAGATAAGCGTAATAGTTATTCTACAATTCCCAGGCAAATGACGCTCAGTAATCAAACTGTAAACGATGGAGAATGTATTGCTAATCTTTTTGCAAAACACTTCGCATCAGTATACAACCCAAAATCGTATAGCATTCAGTTTTCACCTCCATGCGAGTATATTTCCTGTAACAACAATTTACATCATTTATATATTGCCGAATGTAGTATTGAAAAAAAACTAAAACAGCTGGATATATCAAAAGGATCAGGATGTGATGGTATACCGCCTCTATTTTTTAAAGAGTGTGCCGTTCAGTTAACAAAGCCTCTTCATATTCTTTATAATAGATCCCTCTCTGAAGGAATATTTCCGGAATATTGGAAAGAAGCCATAATTGTACCTATACCCAAGTTTGGCAACAAGGCTGATATTAGTAATAATAGGCCAATAAGTAAACTACCTATAGTAGCTAAAGTGTTTGAATCGTTAGTATGTCCTTATATAAGTTGGCACGTCAAGAATATAATTTCTGATAATCAGCATGGTTTTATCAAAAATAAATCCACTTTAGCTAATTTAGATTTTGTTGAAAATACCCTAACTGATATTAGTAATGGCAATGAGATTGATGCAATATATAGTGACTTTAGTAAAGCGTTTGATAAAGTGGATCATAACATATTACTTCATAAGCTTTCTACGATATTTAACATTCATGGATCTCTCTGAAGTTGTTTAAAAACATATTTAGTAAATAGCAGAGCTAAAGTGGTTGGGAATGGGTACTCATCTAACTTTTTCATGCCTTCGTCTGGTGTTTCTCAGGGATCCCATCATCTCGGCCCGTTATTGTTTACAATATTTATAGACGATATAAAGTATTGTTTTGTCAATTCATGCTTCCAAATGTATGCCGACGACTTAAAACTATTTAGAATAGTTAAATCTAAATCGGATCAAGCCCTTCTGCAAGAGGATATTGATAGACTTTGCAACTGGTGTGACAATAATGCCATGGAGTTAAACATCAGTAAATGCAATCACATTAAGTTTTCACGAAAACGACAAAAGTTCGGTACTGCTTATACTATGAAAGGCAATACTTTAAAGATCGTCAGTGAGATAAAGGATCTGGGTATTACGATTGACTTTGAAATGCGGTTTCTTAAACATATAGACAACACGATCAACAAATGTAATAAAATGGTAGCTTTCATAAGTCGTAATACTCGACAATTTAAATGCATAAAAGCTCTGAAAACGTTGTATTACGCCTTAGTACGCAGTAATATAGAATACTGTTCTATAGTGTGGTACCCTATGTATCAAAATAATATCCAGCGCATTGAAAGCATACAAAAAAAGTTTGTAAGGAGGCTATCTATGGTATCCAGTATTCGGCATACAGTCAAAGATTATAATGACAGGCTTAATTATTTTAATATGAAACCATTATATTGGAGGAGAGACTATTTGGGTTTATTGTTTCTACATAAGATATGTAATCATGGTGTAGACTGTACGTCATTAATATCAAAAATAAATATCAACATTCCTAGACCATCTGCTAGGTTAGTGAACTATAAGCCGTTTGTTATCAAAACTAGTCGCAACAAATATGGGAGCAACACACCTCTATCCTATATCCTCGGTAAATGTAATGCTATTTATAATAAAGTAGATATAGACATTTTCTCCGAAAAAATAGTTACATTTAAAAATGCATTATTTACTCTAGTATAGTATAATTTAGTTTAGTATAATATAGTTTAAATTTAGTCTTTAATCTAGCCTTAATTTTCTTGTGTAGTTTATATAACTTACAAATTAAATTGATGTATGTACACTTTAGATATAGTCAATGCTGTGCTCACCTTTAATTTAAAAGCATACACATATATAATTGTATGAATGTTTTCATGTAAATGCTCAGTATGTATTTTAGTTGGTAAGCCTTATGTTAAATAAATAAATATGGCAACGTTACGGCTGTCGCATATTATGTGGCGAGATATGCTAGTAAATGTGAGCCATATGATACGGTCGAAGTAGTTCGGGAAGCAATTACGAAAGCAAAGAGAAGCGGCGGTGCCGTATGGAAACAGTTGTTTGCCATCTCAATGGCTATTCTTTCACAGCGGTTGGTTAGCGCTTCCGAATGTGCATACCGTCTTTGCCATCTTCCACTCAAAATGAGTAGCCCAAAAACAGTATTTGTTAACAAGAAGAACGATTCCGGCTGCTGCATTTTGATGGAGATGAAACAGCTATTTACAACAATATTTTCGACCGTTACGTACTCAGACCCGATGAGCTAGGGAACATAAGTCTCGCTGAATTTGCTGTCCGCTATGAGACTGTATCTTCTTCAACATGGACTGATGATGACGGCGAGATAGAGATGAGAGACATGTTGAAAATCAACCGTTGCGGTACATTACATTGAGAAACAATTCACGAATGCGGATCCGCAACAAACCGGCAGTATTACGCATGCGGTATTATACTCTCAACAGTGACAAAGAGGCTTATTATTATAACCTGCATGTTTGCCATATTCCGTTCAGAGAACTTTTATTAGAAGGAGAATGAAAGACGACATGCGACAGGGCGAATTGACACCACTGCTGAACGATGTTAGATCTGAAGAATTTGCTCATGCAGAGCAAGTAATACAGCAAGCACTCGTTCAAGCAGCCGCATTGTATGTCGTTCATGGTACGCATACCGATGGTACCCGAAATTAACCACTTATATTTGATGACAAACATATAACACATGACCATGATGACTACTGCGATGACCTCGATCAACGCGCAGCAATGACAGATGATGCATTTTTTGGCAATATACGTGGGTTGAACGTCCAGCAAAACAATTTATTTAAAAAAAATACTCAAGCTATTCAAAACGATCTGAACGGCGGTGGCGAAAGATTATTACTATTTATTACCGGTGGAGCAGGAAGCGGCAAGTCTTTCGTTCTGAAATTGCTGGTAGAGCATGTAAAGAGATGTTATGCTCCTACCGTAGACTCTTTGCTTAAACCAACTTTCGTGGAAGTAGCATATTGACCCACCCGTCAAATATTTGGTAAAACCCTATACGCCGTTTTCTATTTGCCAATTGAAAAGGCAAATACTAGGGCATACACTCGGATGACTGGTCACAAGTTGGAACAAGAAAGAAGAAGTGGCGCCACAATCATTGGTTAATATAATTGATGAAATTTCTATGGTCTCGTACGAGAACCTATGTATGATACATCTAAGACTGCAAGAGTTTAAGAACAATGATCTCTTATTTGGAGGGTTAAACATACTGCTCTTTGGTGACATAATGCAGCTGCCACCTGTAAAAGGGAATTGGTGTTTCATGCAACCAGCATGGTGCTCAGCAGAAGTTAACTTATGGCACCAATTTTGTTTCTGCGAATTGACAATTAACATGCGACAACGAAATGATCAGAATTTTATAGACCTTCTCAATCATTTACGATTTGGAGAGCAGACAACTGCAGAATTAGAGCTGTTGCGTGAAAGACGTAGGATCCCATTAACGCGGGACTTTGCGGATGGTGCCGTGGTTCGCATCTATCCCACTATTAAGCAAGTTGACGAATACAACAGCAAAATGACTGCTGCCAATGCAGCATTAAACTGTATATACAAAATACACGCAACTGACGAATTACGTGAAGCAGCAACCTACGGCAGAAAACTCCGGATAATGTTATTCCCAGCGATGTTAATAACTGAGGTGGTCTTTTACCGACGATACTTTTAGCTGCCGCATATCGCGTTATGTTAAGACGAAATATCGCCGTTTCGGATGGGCTCGTTTGCCCACGTTACGCAGAGATCAGTTGGAAGAAGGTGAAATGCCAGACGCTGTTTTCATTAAGTTTGATGACGAGACAATAGGTAGCAGATTCAAAGATGCTAATGGCTTCGTTTCCATTCCCCCAATGTGTGCTACATTCCAAGCAACTAGAGGCTATGGTGACGTTGTGCGTCGAATGTTACCTCTTATTTTATGCTGGGCTGTAACTGTGCATAAACTACAGGGTACAACCTTACATAGAGCTGTCATAGATTTAGGAAAAAAAAATTGCGAAGGGACAAGTATACGTAGCTCTCAGCAGAGTCAAAACTCTAGAAGGAATAGCTCTATCTGATTTAGAACCCTCTAAACTGTTGAGTAAACCCCACGATGAACGAGCATTAGCAGAAATGCACCGATTTAGAAATCTCATTTCTGACAAAAGGTGGATACCGGGAGAGAACCTCCTCCTTTATTTTAAATTAATTTTATTTTGAATTTTTGTTAAAGTAAATATATTTTGTTTATATATACTATGGGTAGGCCAACTAAACGCACTGCTCCACTGTTACAGGCTTACAGCAATGTTTCGGAGTAAACGAAAATATCATCGATGTATACAATATTTAGATTTTTGTTGATTTTTAAAAACCGCTCGTCCGATTTCGATAAAATTTAAATGGGTCCACCTGGGAAGTATACCCTTTGAAACAAAAAGAATTTTCCAAATCGGTTTAGGCGTCTTCGAGTAATCGCTGAACAAACAAAAAAAGAAAAGATTCCGGCGAATTGAAAACCTCCTTTTTTGAAGACAGTTAAAAAGAGTGACTAGTGGATAAGAAATGCATTAACGGGAAAAATGTTTGTGAGGGACCTGCGCCCAGAAATGGTTAGACAAAGTTTGCTTTATAATCTACGGTAATTAACTTAGATTATTAGCATAGACCTTTTATTCATCTTATTAAAAAAAAGGAGGTTCGTCTGTAGATTCAAACTCAAAATTGGTGGGATTAATATGGGTCATTTCAGCAAGCTCAAACTTTGGCTAATTTATTATTATAAGTACCTAGGTAACTTACTATTATTATTTTTTTATATTCACCTAGTTTTCAACTAGCGGTTTATACAATGGAAATGACCTAGTTTTAATACGGGTATACACTTAATCGAATATTGATATAATTAATAAAATATGTGTACAAGTGGTATAAGATCTAAATTTATATCGTATTCGTAAAGTTCCTCAGTAATGTTTAATTATTTTAATATGCATCGTGAGCAGATAATTTAGTTCTAAGTATTGATAACGTTTTAAAATTGGAGTTCATGGTCAACACGCTCATTGTCTAACAAGTAACTGAAAACACAAAAGAAAACAAAACACACTTTGACAAATTTTAATTAGGTGCTACGCGCGGTTAATGGCCTCATCTAGCGTACGCCACGATCGGCTGATTGCTTTACATTAACTCAAGATTGATAGACACACGTCGTTCTCAAGATTTGACTATACACACTTTTCAAAGTATAACTAGCTTTTTGTAATTTCTTATAAAGATAATAATTCATTTATTTCCCTTTAAAACTAGAGATAGTACATGATGATATGACATGGTTACTTAAGAACTAGTCCTGTCTTCTAAACTAGATAAGAACATGTTTCTTGGGAGTCAGTGTTCCTCCGCTTGATAATATTATTGGGTTGAGGAACCACCTTCGGATGGCCTATCACTCTCTTCGGATTACAATGGATTTTCGTCATGTAACGTCTAATTCCATTCTATTGTTAAAAAGATCCGATTTTTCGGCGCCAGGCGCTGACAGCACCTTCAGCTCGATTATGTACTATTTATATCGCCTGTATAGTTATCACTGACACGCTTGGATGAAATTGATTATGACTAGAATATGACAATTTCAATATTTCATTAATAACTATGTATTTTATTTGTTAGGCTGTGTCCGAAAATCGCATCCACGTATGCAAACTGGAAATGTGCGTTGACCACGTAATTTACAGCTGCCACAAAATTAGGATATATAAATTGACGTAAATATGACAGACCGATTATTTCATCCGTAACTCTTTCAGTCCGACTTATTTTTTATATTCAATTGCGATATAATATTAACTTCTGACGCAAGCCTGGTATCTTCGAGTCAAAATTAACAAACATTTAATAAAAGATGCAATAAAAATCTGAGCCAAGATAGAAATTGCATCACGTCATGTATGCCGCAAACGTTTCTAATTGTTGGGATAAGAAAAGCAACAGCTTTACACTGTTGCAGCAAGACTATAAATCCAATTACCTACTAATTAGTATAGACTGGTAGTACAGACGAGTCAGAAGCTGTATAAAATCGTCGAGATTACGTTATTTTTACCTTTCGTGACTAGTGTTGTTTACCATTTTCTGTCGTGCCAGATAAGGAACTAATGCATCAAAAAATCGTTTATATCGAAGGTGAAACAACGGTCGAATAACGTACTATGTACAATAACAACATTGGGGTTTAACGTAATTCGTATGATATTTTGTCAACATCCGGCGAATAGAGGAAATAATTGTTCTTATTCCTGGACATGATATAAAATTAGATTGGTATGGTTATGGCCGTCATGGGGCTTTGTAATCATTGTCAAAATTATCGTATTTCTTAATGTTTTGGGATGGTTACTTAATTCTGCTTCGAAACCAGAACCTAAGCATCCAACTGGCTGCAGAGTGCAGCCTTGGCAGCGAAATAAACTTGTGTTACGTTTCTTGGGCAAATGTTTCTAGAGCTCCGTAAGGAAGCAATGTAACGCATTGCAGGATAGAAATTGGTATTTATTTCTAAAGCTGGTAACAGCGGCAACGGAGCGTTGCTCTTTGTCTTACGTTCAGGCGAATATTATACATTGAAATTAAACTATTTGATATAATGCTAGACAACGGGTCTTACTCGCGATAAAGTATTTAAAAGGTAATAAATACCTATTGATTGCCCGACGTTTCGACTGACTTGCATCGATCGTGAACCCGTGACCACGATACGAGTACTTCTTGTTCTTGTTTCAGATATTTGGCGAGCAATATTCACCAAAAATATCAGTTTTGCAATGGAAAGCTTAGCCGTTTTATAAAGGGGTCGATATCTTGATTAATCACTAACGCGTAGAATAAATTCCCAGGCCGTCGTCAAAACAAAATCGAATATTTTTATGGAAAGTACTTAGCAGTGACTTTATTTACCACCTTTGCTTTATCAGCCACCGATGACACTTAATTTCATCTAGCTGTGACAACCATAGTCAGCTCGTAAATTAGCATTGGTCTCTATTACCTAAAAAGCCAATGATATGCCAAGGTTACAGTTTACGCTACATGTTACGATTTTTGATGGTATTTGGTGCTTTGTTTTATGCATACATTAAGCAAATGGTTTCGCCTCCGAAATTACCAACAGCTGTCTACTCCAAACAGGGAATCAGAATATGTGTAATATTGTCTTCTGTTTACGCGAATGTTATTCATTGAAATTAAACTACTACATACGGATTTTATCGCGTTGTTTATTTGATACTTTATTACAAAATTTAGAAACTGTTACACTACTATTACTATTACACTTTACTAATTTTTAAGCTAATTAAATTATTGAAACTATTTATACTATTACTATACTATTTATATTTATGTTTACACTTTCCCCGACGTTTTGGTTGCTTTTTAGCAGCCATAGTGACGGGTAGTGTAATAGTAATAGTAGTGTAACAGTTTAAATTTTGTAATAAAGTGTCAAATAAACAACGCGATAAAATCCGTATATAGTAGTTTAATTTTTCATAATATGTGTGTTTTAAACAAGCATAATAGCTCCCATTTAAGGCGTACTTTATGTCCGTATTGGTTCGCTAGATGTACACTAATTTGAGAGATGTTTAGTCAGAGTTAACATTTTAACCCATTGAAGAATTTTATTAATCTTAGAACCTTGATAATTATAAAATGAAGTCTTCACAGCTGCATCTTTACAAAATACAGAATCTGCCCAAAAACGAATGATTTAATATCCATACAAACGGTTCATGACCTTACGCTATAACTAAAAGGCTTCTTCAGATTTACTGTAATATCAACGACAGCATCTAAAAAGACTCCAGAGACATAAACTCCGCAGGAACAGAATAATTTATACATTGCTCAGTTGGTAGGTTTGATTAGAAATAAATTAGATTGGAAATTGTAACACATGGGGCATGTCTATTCGATATAAGTAATTTTCGTATATACGACGCATCGTTTTGTTCTAATATTATATATTTTGAGCTACGTAGCTATGTGCCTATTTCTATTATTATTCTATTTTTTTCTTGTAAGTAGTTGATGAGATTTCTCGACTCGTCCGAATATTTCTGAAACTGTTTATTAACTTAATGCTTATATTGATAGTCAAAATATGTTACCAGTTTTGGTTTTCCTAAACCGGCAGTCAACCTGCATCTACAAACAATTTCCTGAGTGCACAACACAGAAACAGAATAGGAGACCTGTTGATATTTGCCACAATATTGGACCAAATATGTACAGTAGTCCTATTGATGGATTAGAATGTTCCTAAAACGATTTGGCTACACACCCACTATTGAAACCAATGTATTGTGTATAAGAAAAATGAAGTAGCCAGCCCTAAACAAAAAATTAAGCGCTTCATTTTGCCTCCATGCTAACGTCTTGGCGTTAAAGGAAAAGGCAGTAATTTCTTAACAAATGGTGTGGGACGGTAATAAATGAACACATCCTAGACTCATTATGCCCAAGGGCATTGTGGCCGGCTACTAGCCTGAATCAGACACAGTACAATAAGATTTGCCATGACTAGATTGCCACCTAACTTCCTTAACCCAAAATGATAATAGGCGTCTAATATTTTTACAAGTTAAAAGATAATTTAATATTACGCGCGACGTAGTCTAATATTAAAACAGTTTAAGTATATGGCTTTCTTGATGACATCGCCTCGATCAATAATCAAGGCTATTGCCACACGACATAAATATTGTAACGATAGGGAATAAAGCACATTGACTTACACATGGTTTCTACATGGCTCATTAACGACGTTTCAAAACTAAATTCATGTCAAGTAATTTGATTGGTAAATTGTAGCTAATTCAATCAGACAATCTTAGAAGTTGACATGGGATCATCTGTTAAAATAATTTTCATTTTAATCTGCCCTTTAAAAACCGGTAGCAACTATCATGTTAAATTAAAAATTCGTAGTATTTATTTATTTATTTATTTATTCCAAAAAAGAAAAAAACACTAGAGGCTTACAGCATCTGTACCAACACGCCTTTAGTGCTATACTACTAACATACACTAGCCACTATACATTTAGCGTGCCCTGCCGAAGAAACAGGTGTAAGTTTAAATGTATGAAATTATTTTGTGGCCAACACATAAATGGTTCGAATTTTGATTCAACCAGTGTAAGACGTTGGTTGGATAAGCAATAGATTTACGAGGGTAGGTATTTTAAGGGTTTATTAATAGAGAAGCACCCTTCACGTTTGGCATAACTTGTTTACGATACAGTATAAATAAACCCAACTAATACAAGGCAAACACGTTACTGTTTGTCGTGTCTAAATTAGTTTGAGTAACATTGTTGTTAGAAACCATTCGGTAAACTCTTACATAAGGAAATGTTGGTATTTTTGGATATTGACGGAACAGCAAATCGTTGCTGAAATTTATTGTAGTAATAATGCACGCAAAGGTTTTGGTTTAAAATGTTTTTACGAATGTTTGAGTTTTGGCAAATTTGTTTCGGTTGAAAATGTGAATACGCTTTGGTGACCATGTTTTCGGTATGTTTATTTATCTACTGCTAGGGGTTTTTGAAGCAAAACACAAGATTTAACCTAATGAGTGGCAGCGGCACTCCGGCGGCAGGCATAATAAACAAGCGAAGATCGTGAAGTCTTAACCTATAAATTAAGAATCGAGCATTCCCCGAAAAAAGAAAGGTTGGTAAATGACTGTTGGCGATGTTGATTTTATAAAACATTGTATATCCTTTGATATGCATAGACCACTTCGATGGTCTTTTTCGGTGGCTTAAGTTTGCGACTGATAGGAAGCGTACGGGTTCAATTCCTGCGTTAGAGCTATTGGGTTTTTAAGATTGGAATAAGGATTGGATTATCGGTAGCATACAGATATGAAATGTGCTCGGTAGACAACAACTGACTCGCGTGTTATTACGTGGGAATTAAAACACAATCGGCATACTGCGTCTCTCCAATACCTATGTACGTCTACTCTTTCGATGATACAAACGCATTAAGCATAGATGTTTGTATTTGGAAAGATGAACAATAACTTCAAATCGATAAAGAAAAACTCATTCATAAGACAGCCGAGTAAGCGCATGCGCACCTGCACTGGGCATTCTTGTTTGGCAATTCTCTCAGGCAAGAAGCGCGGAGTCTGACCCTGACCTTCAAACTTTAATGACGCCCTTTAATACGTGAGCCCTTACAAAATAAGTGTATTATAATATTTATAACAAAATAACTTACAAGTGTTAAGTTATGAATAGAGATCGGGTAATCGGATACATATTTACCTAAAGTTAATTTTCGGCTAACATATTATGGAAGCGGCTTCTGAGAATATATTTATTAAAAGTAAAAGCCTGCGTATCCGGGATTGCTTAATTAGTCGGATGTATATTTAGTTTACAGTAAGTAACAGGGCAACTGTCATTTGTGTCAAATCAGGTTTATTAATATTAATCCTGCGGTAATAAACCTGATAATAAACAATTTCGATTTCCATGATAGCCAACACCTGAACATTAGGTAAATATGCATCGGATTATCCGATCTCTAGTTATGAATGAATAAAATTAATACTCAAAAATTTTTTCATTGAAACGGCTACTATAAAATAAATTTGATATATTATATACGTTTTTTGTGAAACGATTCGTCATAATCCATCAGTAGTAAGGCCAACTAACTCCCTTTCTAAACCGTCTGAAGGACTTGTATGTTATAAATACTTAACTATCTAAATTACTGTAGCCTAATTTTAGGTTAATAATGAATTGCTTATTTAGTGAACGGTTTTTTTTCAGCTAGTTTTTGTGAACTAAGTGCTCTATTTCTTATGATTAATTTACTACTACTACTAGCGGTTATTAGTACTCACAAAACATACAATTTATGCAAATCACGAACGCTTGTATATTTTTTTTTGTAATGTTACTCATACATTATGTGTGTACAGGTACATATAAATATATAAATTTCGAACGAAATAAAATTGGATCAAATTTTTCGACGCACCAATTTTGAAAAGCAGAGAGCATATCTTCACTTATTACAGACAGTTCGGTTAATCTGGAGCAGCCTTATTGGAGGAATACCTCCATTCTATAGAAGACCAAAACCAAAAATCATTTGTTGTGATTTTGCGGTAAATAGGATTTCCAGGTTGATGGAAAAATTGCAGAAGTCCTGCGGCTGGCATTATTTTAAAGCGCGATAGGGGTTCAGGTTTGCAAATGTAACCGCATCTACAAATGCCGATTGTTGATTTTCAATTTGGTAGTATGGTCTGATCTGGCAAAGTAGCGTCACAGTGTAGAAGTAAGACGGTAAATGGTTATTTGGTATGTAACATAATTCTTTCTGGAAAATCTTCAGGGGCTGATTCTACTTTATAAGCAGCAACATGAGAGACAGGTGTGCTGCGTTCTTGGATATTAGGTAAATACCTGGATAGCAGGAACTTTATAGGAATACAAATTCTAGCTAATATTATAAATGCGAATGTGAGTTCGTTTGTTACGCTTTCGTGCCGTACCTATTCGACTGATCATCATAATGTGTGCAAAATTTGCATGTTGTCAGGCGTACAGAACAGGATATAGGATACCTTTCATCCAAGGTATAAGTACTGTTCCCGAGGGATATAAATTTATAGTTATAATCCACATTAACGTGAGTGAAGCCGCGGGTAAAATCTAAATAAGGATAAACATAAAAATAGACAATAAAATAAAAATGTCTTCTTAAAGGGCCGAAGTTTGTATGGAAGGTGGACATACCACCTTCCATACAAACTTCGGCCTAAAGTGAACATTCCTGCAATATACATAAAATCATAGTCTACTAAAGCACCAATTTAATAGACGTACCAAAGGTTTAAAAAAAAAGTTAGGGATTTTAAGATATTTTTATTTTATTTTTATGTAAAAAACATTAATTGTCCTAATATTGTCTTCTGTTTACGCGAATGTTATTCATTGAAATTAAACTACTATATACGGATTTTATCGCGTTGTTTATTTGACACTGTTACAAAATTTTTTGAAAAACTGTTACACTACTATAATCACTATTAAACTTTACTAATTTTTAAGCTAATTAAATTATTGAAACTATTAAAACTATTTATACTATTACTATACACTATTTATACTATTACTATACACTATTATACTATTTAGATTTATTTTTACACTTTCCCCGACGTTTCGGTTGCTTTTCAGCAGCCATGGTCACGGGGAGACTAAGATGGTAGTTGTCTCAATGTTCCAGTGTAGTTATTTCAAAGTACCCGAACATAATTTAATCATGGGTGTTTCTATTTACGTAGAATGAGCTCAAAGTATCATGAAGTCTAGCTGTGGTTTGCTTCTTCTTGGGTTTGACTATTTGAATTACTGGATCCCAAGCTGGTGGTACACTCCAACCATCTTCTCTATTGAAATTAGGATGTTTCTTGATTTCAATAGCCTCGCGAAGCATCCTTGGTAGGAATCGGTGTTCTTTAGCGAGCATCTGTGGTTTGTCAAATCTCAGGTAGTGGTTGGTCCCCTGTTGGACATGTTCACACACAGCAGACTTCAACGAGCGTTGGTGTTTTACATCAGCTATGTGTTCTTTTATGCGGGTGCCTATGCTTCTCTTGGCTTGACCAATGTATGAGAGTCCGCAGTCACAATCTATTTTATAGACCCCTGCATCTTGTAAAGGTAGTTGGCACTTGACAGATGGTAAAAATTGACTTATCTTCGTTGGCGGCTTGAAGTATGTATTGATTGAAGCTCGCTTCAAGATGTAGCCAATCTTGTCAGTGACACCCTTCACATAAGGTAGTATAGCAGGCTGGCGCTCGACTGTGGCTGGCTTTTCTCGGGATCTGTGACAGCGATGTGTACCACCAGCTTGGGATCCAGTAATTCAAATAGTCAAACCCAAGAAGAAGCAAACCACAGCTAGACTTCATGATACTTTGAGCTCATTCTGCGTAAATAGAAACACCCATGATTAAATTATGTTCGGGTACTTTGAAATAACTACACTGGAACATTGAGACAACTACCATCTTAGTCTCCCCGTGACCATGGCTGCTGAAAAGCAACCGAAACGTCGGGGAAAGTGTAAAAATAAATCTAAATAGTATAATAGTGTATAGTAATAGTATAAATAGTTTTAATAGTTTCAATAATTTAATTAGCTTAAAAATTTGTAAAGTTTAATAGTGATTATAGTAGTGTACTTAACAGTTTTTCAAAAAATTTTGTAACAGTGTCAAATAAACAACGCGATAAAATCCGTATATAGTAGTTTAATTTCAATTAATTGTCCTCATGGCTATCCATGTCATAAACAATTAATACATGATCCAAAAATGTAGCAGGTGCACATATGTTGCTTTGGTGTCTAGCCCAACCTAAATATCATAAAATGGTCATGACATGGGAGCAACAACCCACTGTCCGCCGGCCAGCAATGCAATTACAGCAATAGCTTACTATTACATTGCTTTCTTTATTATTTATCACTAGCAACCTGCCCCGGCTTCGCACGGGTTCTTTACAGAAAATATAAAATAGCCTATGTTAACTCGGAGGTGATGATATTATAGCTTTCGGTAAAATTGGTTGAGTAGTTTTGAGTTAAATCGTTACAAACAAAACATCAATCATCTTTCCTCGTTATACATAATATTAATTTAGATTATTTTTGAGTGGCAATTATTTATGAGGCAAACAAAACAAAAAACGTTTAGATTAGTTTCTAAATATTAGTAGTATTTCAATTGCCCGTGCGAAAAGCACTGTGTGCTTAAGTCTACTCCCGCAACTTTTAATGTTTGACTCTGCGCTTTATTAATTGTCATTCCAAACGCTATTTTTACGGGAAATTGTAGCCGTAATTAAATTGGAAAGGCAATTCTGAGGGTATCATGGGAATTCTTGGTATAAAAACAGTTTCACCAGTTGCGTTGCCAGTTAATATGATAAATTCGATCAAAAATTTTTTTAAATTGACTACTTTGACTGGACTGGTGGACTCAAATTTCTTAGTAATATAATAGGGGCACCTACTTTTATAATTAATTTGTGTGGCAGAATTCCAGGAGGAGTCAAAGAATTAAAAAATTCTTTTGGTTACTACCTCTTCTCTATCCACAACTGCGTCAACTGAGTAGTAGGTTTGCGATGATGCTTCGACCTTGGAAGTAACAAATTCATTTATTTTTCCACTTGCTCATTAGTGGGTGATAGTATAGCTCTTTCTTGAGACCAATTTAGTGTCTTAGTGGATATGTTACCAATATGGGGATGAACTTTTTGAATAATTTCACATTTCCTCGCTAATCGTTTACCGATCAGTGAGTGCAATTGGCTATGAGCAATCAAAATATGACCATAATATTTTCAAAAAATATTTACATGTAAATATTTTTTTGAAAATATGGTCAAATTCGTAGCTGTCGTAGCCGAGGTCAAAGTCGTAGCTGAGGTTAAAGTCGTAGCCGAGGTCAAAGTCGTAGCTGAGGTTAAAGTAGTAGCTGACGTTAAAGTCGTAGCCAAGGTCAAAGTTGTAGCCGAGGTCAAAGTCATAGCTGAGGTTAAAGTCGTAGCAGAGGTCAAAGTCGTAGCCGAGGTCAAAGTCGTAGCTGAGGTTAAAGTCGTAGCGGAGGTCAAAGTCGTAGCTCAGGTTAAAGTCGTAGCCGAGTTCAAAGTTACGACTTTGACATTTCCTGCTTGAAATCCACCATTTCCTATTTGGAGCAAGTCGTTAGAAAATTGCCTATTATCTTCGCTAGACGATAAAATCCTCACATTGGTTTTAAGTTTACATTTCGTTATATGTGGCCAAAGATGCGATCTTTTGAGCGATGCATTGACTTCATCTGCTGTCGTTCCCCTAGTTATAACTGGCAAAATTTGACGGAAATCGTCATAGAATAAAACAGCACAACCACCCATTGGGCAGTTACTGTTGCGCAGATCTCGCATTGTCCTGTCTAATGCCTCACCTGAAGCTTTACGAGACATAAAAGACTCATCCCAAATAATCAAACTGCAATCTCTCATTAATTTTCCGGCATTACTCTGTTTAGAAATATTGCAAATGCTAGTGACGTCATCACTACATATTTTTAATGGCAGTTTGAATGTGGAATGGGCGGTCGCCCAGCTTCCAAAAGTGTGGCTGCTATGCCGGACGATGCCACAGCTAGGGCAATTTTTCTGTCGGATCGTACTTTTGCTAATAATAAATTTATTAAAATTAAAACCTGTGCCTCCAGGGGCATCTAAAAGAAACATTATACCTTCATTACTCGAAATTAATTTCGTTGCGCATTATTTTGATTTTGATATATCTCCTAAGCATTTAATTTGCATGGTGTAAAGCGGAAAAATAATCTTCATGAAATGCTTAAGCCAACTAACGTATTTAAAATGATAACGATTAATACCATATTTGTGTAAATAGCTTTCCAATTACCGCTTTATTATTGCCCATTTTTTTAAGTATTAAAGTGGATATAGTATGTTATCCTTAAGAGATAGACATATGCCATCGCGGACTTTTCTGTAGACCTATATAAGATACACAATTCCACCGTACATTATTTTGTTATATCTCAAAGGGTTTAGGCAGCGTTTTCGTTGAAAGCTCCCAGACGGGTTATTTTTTCCGACATCTCCAACAAATATCGTTATATTTTAGCCAATCTATACAAAAACTTAACAAATTATATACTAAAACCTTCCTCGAGAACCACTCTGTCCATTGGTGTAAACAGCATGTAAATTGGTGCAGTAGTTGTTGAGTTTATCGCGAACAGACAGACAGACAGACAGACGCGGCGGAGGACTTTGTTTTATAGTATGTAGTGATTACATAAAGAAAATATATCTTACGGCTAATGTGCCCACTTTATATTTTGGCCCTTACTAATGTGCATTCGGCATCTTCTAGTAGGTTGTTGCCCCTGTCTCGGCTTATCTCTATTGAATAGGTAACATTAAACCTTATATTATGTTCACTATAATAGGAACGGGCTTATTTCAACGGATATGTTCCACAAACAATCAGGATAAGGGCATCATAGCTGAGGTGGGGAATTGAGGTGTACTACGGTTTCCACTTATGTCCATGTTTCGGTTGCCAAAGTCGTCGTGAGAAGCGAAATCGGTATTCGTGATCAAAGAGTCGCCGGGGTCGTCATGCAAAGCGGATGCGGAGTCCATAACAAAGCTGGGGTCGTCATTTGAAGTGGGTTCGGGGTCCATTGGTAGGGCTTGTCGTTAGAAAAATTATTATCGCAAAGAAAGAAATCACCAAACACAGCGGCGCAAGCGTCGGTAGGTAGGCAAAGACAGGATTGATAGGAAAACGAAAAATATTGCCAGATTTTCTCACTTTTATATCGAGGCGAGCCTCGTTTAATCGATTAAGTAGATATATTTTAACGAACAAAATATTTTTGGTAACTCACACTGACATACGGACAAAAACAATAATAAATCACTGTTATAAATAGATATCTATAATGTACGTTTTACGTTTGCAATCTTATACTATAAACTTCGTTTGAGTATTTGACCACACCTGATCATAAAATTATATCCATTAATAATAATGATAATAATGTCCTCCAGACCGAATTTCGGTCACCGCGGCCAGTCTTAACGGAGACTGGCCATCTGCGCAGGAGATATTATAGTGCACAAGTGTGTGTGCAAACACAAGTGCACTCTCTGTTCCCTAACTCTCATGATCCGATGGGACGGTAATACGACACGACCGGAGAGAGATTAGGCGCAGGACCAACGGCTTTACGTGCTATCCGAGGCACGGGGGTGTCTTACACCGCCACCTTCCTAACTCCGGGCTGCTATTGAAATTTCTTAACAGAAAAACCCAATAACTTTTTGTTGGCCCGACCCGGGATTCAAACCCGAGACCTCATGCACAGCAGTCGCATTCACTACCGCTGCGCCACGGAGGCAGTATATTCATTACTATTTATTGAAAATCATAATCGATTTAATAATTGAGTATTTCATTATTTAGCGGCAACCCTGTTCTTATATTCCCTTGTTATAAATGGCAGCACGGTTGTCGAAAATAATAAAACTTCTTAGTATTCATTCTCATTACTCCAAACTTCATATAGTTCAACATTGATATCAAAATTCCTATTGAAATCAAAGAAGAATTTTAATATTAATGAACATCTTGTCTACTGCTGAGCCGCCGATGGACCCCTTTGGTTTGATAAAGATTAATTGTAGAACTTATGACTTTTTGCTCAATAGTTTGCATGCTTGATGTTTTACCGAGCCCCACATGGGTTAGCCAAGTAGACATCTTTGGCTCATTTCCTAATGGCTTATTGTGTAATATAGTCTGTTTCTAAACAGACTTACAATGTACAATATTACTTGTTTATGTACACTAAGGGCCACTTGCACGACAACTTGCTTAATACGTTTAGCGCTAAACTCATTTACAACATCGTGCTGTCGTCAGTCATCCGTGTGAAGGTGACTGAGATGCCACGATGTTTTAAATCTATTTAGTGCTAAACGTATTTTGTGAGTTGTCGTGCAAGTGGCCCTAAATATGTGTTTGCGCATTCTTTTTTCGTAATCGCAATTAATGGCGCATATTTGAAATGTTACTATGTTGCTATTCATTTGGTGTTGCTACCAAATGTCAGAGATACTTAGACAGCCTGTGCCGACAGACAGCCAGTGTCTATAGTTATTTTTAAGGAATTTTATGTAATGTATGTTCTCTTTGTTCACTGAGGCTATATGACAACAAAACTATTTTCGCCAAAAGAGCCAGAAAATGATAATGCATATGTATGCATGCATCATCATTTTCTGATGCTTTTCACTGCATGGGAAAAGGGGTGAGAGTATGTACTCTCATCCCTCTATCCCCGCAGTGCTTAGCACCACTAATAGTACATCCACAGTTTTAATTCCCACATAATAAGGTAGTATATTTAGTTATAGCCTGATGATGATGATGAAGGTAGTGAGCCTATGACCATTTATAGGGCACAGGTCCATAATTATATTGTGCTGCTATTGAATATACCTTGACTTAACAACCCAAGTCTTCTTTCAAGATTCTTGCCAGTTTATTTCACAAACAGATCAGGTAGTTATAACTTAACATATAAATCTTTGCCAGTATACTGTCCTAAATACATAAATAAATGTTAGAATGTATTTGTGTCTAAATAAAATTCAGAACTGTACTCAGAAGACAAAATATTCAAAACATTTTACTACTTTTTTTTTGAGAAAGCTTGCAAGTCTGAGACTTCTTCATTATGTCCTCCGTAATTAAGTGAAGTCTTATATCATCATATGATGCTTAGATATTTTTAATATAGTGGAATGGGACACCTACCAAAAGGAACATATATTGCAATGTACATTATGAAACTCGGGTGCTAAGTATGGGTGTTAATGGTCTGCTATAATGACAATTATGTACTATAAATTTAATAATCACTACTCTACAATGCTAACAGCATAATATTTTTTTTTTAAATATTGCAGTAATTGACATTATTGCTTACTAGATGTTGCCGCGGTTTCACCCGCGTTTATTGTTACTGCGTCGCCGTAGCGTGATGTTAGGTTCCTCGATAAATAGGCTATTCAACACTAAAAGAATTTTTCATAGTTCCTGAGATTAGCGCGTTCAAACAAACAAACTCTTTAGCTTTATAATATTAGTATAGATTATGAAATAATAAATTGTTTATTATATATTCAGTTTAGTAGTAATTCTGGATAAAAAAGTCAGTATAAGTACTATAATTTAAGATTATATAGTTGGTACTTTAATATCCAGAATTACTTAACTAAAATTGACATCTAGTTTATATCTAAATTGCATTCTAATCAGATACTAATTCCAATTAAATAAACTATTTTAAATACACTTGCAAGCCCAGCTATGACCATTATAATGGCAAGTGGAGGTGAATAATGTGACAAGATTACATGAAGAAAGAAAAATAGATATAATCATAGAAAAAGAAATATTTAGTCTGTGCCTAACCTAGGCAACAGGTGTGAGTCTATGCACATATGTAAAGAATTAATGTTATTAAAAATGGATTTAGCTTAACGTAAAATAAAGTTCATATATAATATGTTGTATATAACTGAGCATAGAAAATTCATAGTCTATAACAAATTTCAAAAATCGATGCAAATATTAAGTTCATAATTACTAAACCTAGATACTTCAAGTTGTTTTTTGTGTACAAAAAATATTTTACATTATTCTATAAGATTTCAAATTACTTAAAATGACTGATCTAAGCTATTGTAATATTTACGGTTTACTTTCTTTTTTAAGCATCCCAGAAACAATAATTTGTTGAAAATAATGTATGGTTTGGACTTTGTAGTGTTAGAAAACTGCATATTATTGAAAAATGCAATTCTTTAATTGAACTATACTTCTAAAACGGGTATTATAGTAATTATAATTAAATTATCAGTTATTTACAGATTATTTATATGTAGGTGTGATGTAAACAAGGAACATGACCTTTATTTTTATTACCATATGTTTTGTTATTGCTTTGTAAATCCAATAAATAATCATACAATTACTGTCTGTGGCCACATGAAGCTTCTGCAGTGTGCAATAATGTATAACATCGAGTTTTTTTGTGTCAGACAGGTGTCATGTCGCGCAAATAGAACGTGTTTACGAGTTGCAATGTTGGCTTACCTCGAAAACACCGAGACATCTGCCCAACTTGCCGATGACGCCTGCCTCCTCGAGCACCTCGCGCATAGCGGTCACTGAGGGCTCCTCCTCCGGCTCGACGCCACCGCCTGGCACTATCCAGTTGTCAGGACGCCGCGAAGACGTCACCAGGAGCACCTACGCAGCACAATAACAAACTACAACGTCCACCGAACATACCACGCCACCACTAACACTAAAACAACAGAAATACAACGCTAACCTCTGTTTCGGCATCAGAACGAACGCAGATACACGCCGCGCGACGTCTAAATCCCTCGTCGTCGTAAATCCGAATCGAATTAGGCTTCTCCTTCACCATTTTTTCATAAAACACGTAAACACGAACTAAACAGACAATCACAAACGAAAAGCTGACATCAAATATAAAGTAAAACTATGAACCGAACGTAATTTTTTAATGATCAACAAACGCCATAACCGAAGTATCCTATGTTGAACGTATCCATTTTCTACTAATAAAGTTACACAACGTACATGTAAAATGAAACTATAATAACAATAACGCTACAATTAGAGCAATATTTCAGCTATAACTAGCTTTTGATCGCGTATTGCAAGCCCATGTTGAATGGTGCCTGACGTTTTATTTCTTTGCGAAAATCGAAATAGGTTTTGGAAAGCAATACGGACTCTATCAGCTGACAGCCGGAAGTCGGAAACTGTATTGCCATGTAATTAGATTTTATTTTACAAGTGTTGCTATCTTTCTATTTATTTTTCTTTCTTTCTATCTTTGTTGTTACTTTCGTTGCCGTAAGGGATAATTCACGCATATTTTTGTAATAAAATGGCTAAAAATGGCTAAATATATATTACATGAGTGTAGCAAGTACTCATTTTTAGAAAATAAAATAGATTATCTCATTTTTATTTTTCTTGTCTATGGCCATAGAACGAAAGTACAAAAAGGGTAATAATAATTACAAAATACAAATACAATACATACTTGTGCTAATTCAATTACAATTTCAATAATTATTCAATAAAAGGTATGTATTGGTAGTCTTACATACATTATATTATAATTTGATGGTGACCCTGTAAAAAAGAGCGCTAATTCAATAATATGCTAAATAGACAGGAAATTATTGTTGCATAAAATATCTTATTGTTACATTCATTTTAATAATTTAAATATCTTTGATTCAAATTGTAATAGACGTCGTGATATCTTAAATAGTCGTACACAATGGTATCAAATAGTGTACCACTTCACTAGTTAATTAAAAATATAACTTTTACTTTATGGCTTACAGTTTGTTTTGTTAATGACAGTTTACGTTATTTCAAATCTTGCTCGGTTTTCGTTTGTGTAGTTTTATTATTCTAATTTCTAATTCATTTTAGTTTTCCAGGTGTCATGGGTAAGCTTTGATATTTTATTATATAATTATTATTTCCATATAACAATTACGTTGTATAAGTATAGCTATTTGATTTTGATAATCTTACTTGAAAGTCTTGATACCGATGTGTCGTTGATTGATTTGAATTTTAGCGTTATGTTATTATTTTAGAGGATAGCTTCAACTTGGGCAGATTGGTGAGAAACCATCAGAAGAAGCATAAAAGCAAACCTTCGCAGTTTGGCAGTCTAGCCGGCGGGGTGTGTGTTCACCATATTTTATATTGAAATATTATATCGTAACTTAAAATCATGATGCATGAGGTCAATACCTCTCATATTCTTTCTAAAGTGGATATTTTATGGTGTATTCATGTAGACATATATTGCATGTAATGTGGAATGCCTCATGAAATGTTTTGGAATTCATACATTATCCAATTTCGTAATTTATTTATCATCAGAAATAACTTTGTGTGGACACCAATTATGCATTATCTGTTTATGATATCGATAGTTATTTGGTAATTTTGCTTTGTCAGCTAGGTACCTATATATTCTTGAATGCACCAAAATTATATTAGACAATGGTACTAACATTCAGTAATCAAGCTAAACTCGAATTTCAGGTGCAAAAGAGGTTAGACACTATCTCAAAATACAGAAAGAGCAGTCGCCTCACATATTTTGATAATATAAGAAATCTATCAAAATGCGAAAGTCCTGCCCCTGTGCCTAATATTCAGTCAAAAGTAGAACACAGGAGGCAGCAACTAGAAAAATGGAAGGAACAGAAAGAGAAACAGAAGAAGGAAGCAGCATCCCAGAAGAAAAAACCATTTGTAGCAGGAGTGCCACATGTTCCGCTGAAATTTGTACCACCACCACCAGTAGTTAAACCAAAGCCAAGTACATCTGGTAGAGTAACAAGGTCTCAGACTTCAAGTAACAGCACTAAACCTAAAGAGCCTAAAGAATCATCAAAGTTGACATCACAGTCATTCGCACCAAAAAATGCATCATTTCGTCCACCTGAAATTAAAAATGCAATTCAATTACCAAGCTTCGGTCCAGTCAAGAAAAAGAAGGATAAAAAACAGCCTTTTATGTTTGAACCAGTATTGCCTAATGTACTCAAGGAAGTCAAACAAACAAGGTCTAAATCTGCAAAACTATCGGCAGATGAAACTAAATCTGTCTGCAAAGGGGCAGAACGCACAGCAAAAGTTAAACCAACTAAACCAAGTCCAAAGAAAAACAAATTTGCTAAGGCTCCTTTGCAAAGCAGTTCATCAAGTGAAATGGAACGAAGTGAAGAAGTGTTACCGATTTTGATTACGAAGACCACTAGAAAATCATTACCCGCATCAAACTCACCAATCGTTGTTAGCAAAACACCGAGAAAATCCATCCAGAAAGAACCTAAACAATATACTCCTAAGAACCCAGTGCCAAAGAGTGAATCAAGTTCAGAGGAAAGGTTGCGTTCCCCGAAATCTGTAGAGACAGCTCGGATGACCCCGCAAGAAATTATTGAGAAGGCTAACAAGTTCAGCCCATGTGTGACCATGTCCAGAGGCAAAGCGAATGCCCGTAAGGAGATGAAAATTAAACTTGATGAAGGTAATAATCTGATTTTATTTAAAATGTATCATGTTCTCATTGTTTGTTTTTAAAATTTCTTCTTTTTTATTAGAGTACAAGTAATTTGTCATGTAAAAATTATGATTAAAACAAGAAATAATATATGATAAATGATATATAATCATCAAATTTATTATAACTTAGGTGACATAATTAAAACTTAAATTATCTACACAATCTATCTATTGCTGGAATGCCAGACATAAATAAAACAATTGTGTTTGGCAACTGATGGGCTGATGCAGCTCAATATGTTAAATCATTTTCTTGTTTACATAATGATTAGCATATTGTGCCGAAGTTCCTTCTTTTATCATCTCAATCAAAATGATTAAGTTTTTTCTGTCAGTTTTAACTGAATACACAACAGTATATAATATTTTAAAGATTTTATTACAGAGTTTCCCCACTGCCAAAGCAATTGATGAAATCTCATTATTAGCCCACTTTTTAATAGCTGCAACTGTTGTGTCAAAATCAACTATAAATGCATCATGTTCTTTACCTTTAAATGATTTGTCTATAATGTCCAACAGAATCCTTACAGCTGGAGCCCTCATTTTCAAATTCAAGTTTGGGTTGTATATAATGTTAAACTTTTGAGAAAGCACAGTTTTCAAAGTTTTCAATGCTTCTTTAATCTTTGTCTCATTATTAAAATATTGGTCTACTTGTGTCGTAAATATTTCAAAATAAGTTATTTTTGATATTAAGTGCATAAGATCTTCATTAATTTTTAGTATTATGCTCAACAGTTTGGTGATCATATAGAATTTACCTTCAGGGAGTCTTAATATTTCACTTAAAAAGTACCCACAATAATCAGTAAATCCTGGATATGATCTGCAAATTTTATATTTTTTACAAATATATTTCATCTCATTTCTTCTTAAGTCTGTATTATGTTTCAAAATAGTTTCAGTCATATTCTTAATGTTGTCAAGTTGAATGATATTAGAAACTTTTCCAGTCACTATATTCTCCTGCACCTCTATAGAGGCAGTATATTCTACTTCAGCATCAGCATGACTACTGTTACTTATATTAGCTGCTATTATAACATCAGTTAACATATATCTTTGTTGATGATAGAGTATCCTACAGGCTAACTCACAAATATCCAGAAATATAAACTCCTTATCATATATAACTGAGTTAGGTCCAGAAATATAGTCAGAATAGTTTTGCAACTTTGTCATATAAATATTGCTAATAGTGTTGATCTTAAAGTTTGCATCCTCTTGTTTCATTTCCTTCATAATATCCTTTCCAATATAATTCAATGTTTTCACACCTTGCCTCTTGATGTGATCTACATATTTTGTGAGTTTATCAGAGAAATTAGTATTCATTGAAGTTCCTTTTATGACAGCAGTAGGTAAGAATTTTTTAGGGAGTTTGCCTTTGTACATTTGAGGAGATTTATCCAATGAACTGTTGTCGGCGTTGGTAATAATTTTCAAAAAAGCCTTTTCCTTTTTTAGAAGATTTTCTGATTCTGTTTCATGTGACATAGACATTGATAACACTGTAATTACAAAGACATTTGTTATGCAGTGGGTGGGTGGGTTAGAATGCCGGTTCGGGATTAAATGTTTGAAAGAATGAATAGCAATGATGTCTGATTTGCAGGGTTGCCAAACATTGAAACAATGAACATAAAGAATACGCAGGCTTAGAACAAGTATTTGTAGAAGCCTCAAATGTTTCTGCATAGACATATTATACCCTTACCTTGTAACATAATAAATATGTTAGTTAAATACATGGTAATGTTCTTAAGAAACTCTCTACCTTGACACAAGTTCAGTACAGTACTTTATAATATAAAATGTAAAGTACTTGATAAAGCGCGATAGTAATTAATTCGTTATGGCAATTTACATTTAATGCACATATTAATTGTTTTTATTTGTTTTATACTTTTTGCCTATTTCTGCCCGCAGCTTCGCTCGCGTAAATCTCGCGAGATATACATCTACAAAAGTATCGCATAATAGTTCTTATGGGTAAACATAAACATTTATGATTTTTTAGGTTTGCTAGACGAGGACGCAAGTGACATGGACAGCGTAGATTACTTCCGACAGCAGCTAGCATCGGAAATCAAGCGTATGACTGAGATGTGTGAGACATGGGACAAAATCTCTGAACAAACTGTCTTGCCTGAGACTGTGCAGGTAAATGATATCCCCAGTTTTGCATATGCTATTACTTACTTTTAATTGAAACCACAACTCAACTCCATTTCAATCCATTTTTATTGCACGGATGGTGTAGTGGTTTAAGAGATCGCGTCGCCTCTGCCACTGCACCGAGTATTGTGGGTTTAATCCCACACGGGACAAAACTTTATGTGATCCACAAATAGTTGTTGCAAGTCTAGATGCTCTTTGCGTCCGTTGTTTAAATGTTTGTAAAGTCCCGCGCTACACAGGAATTAAGCCTTGTTTATACGAAGCCAGCACTGGCTTACTATTGGCCTTGTATAAACAGTGTTTCAAGCCAACTGACTGACAGCGCTGTATTCGGCCTTGTATAAACAGTGTTTCAAGCCAACTGACTGACAGCGCTGTATTTGGCCTTGTATAAACAGTGTTTCAAGCCAACTGACTGACAGCGCTGTATTCGGCCTTGTATAAACAGTGTTTCAAGCCAACTGACTGTCAGCGCTGGCGAAAATAGAGCGCCTGTCTATTTTCAAGTCAGTGGATTTGTGGTATTTTATCTACAACTTGCTGGTGACACATAACTACTTAGCAAGTAACAAAACTACTAACTTAATTTCGGAGTCCCAAATTCTGAAACCCAATTGATTGCCCAATGTACCAAATGTGCATTCTATTCAGGTGAATTACAATTATTGTTAGCTTTCTAAACAAATGTGTAAAGGAATAATGGAAGCCATCTGTAAGCCATGAAATATAATTGCCGAAATGCCGGACAGATGGCTCGTACTATTTGTTCCTCATTTAGGTCGAAATTCATCCCAAATTACCCTGTAACGTTTTGATCGTCCTTAAACCTACCATGTATTGGGCTGAGCCACGGAGTAATGTTACTTTGACAAAAAGTAAACCAAACGAAACTTCATGGTAGGTATGTCCTAACATATGATATTATAAATGCGATTGTGAGTGTGTTTGTTTGTTACGATTTCACGCATTAACTACTCGACCGATCATTATAAAATTTCGCATACACTTCAGGGGAACAGAAGAGGACATACGATACCTTTAAAAAAAAAAAACTGTTTCTAACCTTACCTACATTTATGTGAGCGAAGCCGCGGGCAAAATCTGGTTATAAATATTTCGTTTGAGCCCAAGTTTCTGGTAAACATTTTCACGGTAGTCTTACTGGCTCTTCCAGCAGCTAGCGAGCAATACGTCAAAACCTATCTTACGACTGTCTAGTACACCTTCAGCGTTCTGATTAATTATTAATATCTGTACTTAATGTCTCCAGGAAGCCGTGCTGTCAGCGGTGGGTCTGGCGCGGCTGCTGATGTCGCAGAAGATGCAGCAGTTCGCGTCGCTGGTGGAGCGCTGCGCCCGCCCCGAGCTCGGACAGGCCATCGTCACGCCAGCCGACCTACACGGCTTCTGGGATATGGTATTCATGCAGGTAATGAAATGAAAATTTATTATTTGTCACAGCTACAATAGGTAGTATAAGATATAGCATGTTTTACTGCAACATATCCAAAGAGTGTAAAATAGTTATAAAAAGAACATAATAATATAAGTTAACTAAATGCACATTAATGATAGTCTTATCTTAGCTAAAAGATGTCTACTGCTGGACATAGGCCTCCTCCAAGGATTTCCACACACTGGTCTTGGGCCACCGCCATACAACCACTTCCCGCGACCATTACCAGATCCGGTCCACCTTGGGTGCCTACCCCTGCTGCGTCTTCCGGTGCGTGGCCGCCACTCCAGAACCTTTCTGCCCAACGGCCGTCGGTTCTGCGCGCTATGTGCCCTGCCCACTGCTACTTCAGCTTGGCTATCTGGAGAGCTATGTCGGCAACTTTGAGTTTTCCTGCGGATTTCTGATTCGATATTGAAACATTGATACAAATCTCAGGTTTGATTCTCTAGTCATAATGAGTTATGGGATTTCCTGGTAAGAAATTGTCAGTCAAAGCATGCAGTCTGAAATGTGCTAGGCTATAGGCTCGCCCCTAGTACAAGGGACCTGAAAATATAGTTAACTGCTTATCTCTTTCGGAGTTAGAGGCGTAAGACTGTACCTGCTTAAGTATATTTTAATTTTGAGGAGCTAAGGTCGTATATCATGATTATAAAACAATGGTCTATATTATATATATGGATAATAGCCTATTGCTCTTTAAAAATTACCTTACGGAACGTCAACAACAAGTCAAAATTGGTGCGAATCAGAACATGTTTTGTATGGGTTCTGCAAGGCAGTGTTATTGGTCCTACCCTATTTTTAATATACATAAACGAATTATTATATCTTAATATTACTGCTGGGCATATATTTTCTTATGCTGATGACACCATCATAGTATTTACGGGCAGCACTTCTAGGCATATTTTAAGTAAAAATTCCTTGAAATTAAACTACTTTATATGGATTTTATTGATTTGTGTATGTTAAAACACAATTATTTCAAAATTATGAAATTATTGAACTACTACTGTTAACCTTTACACAGATATTTAGATGATTATATTATTTAGATTTAATTTTATAATAATAGGATTTTAAAATAAACAACGCGATGAAATCCGTACAAAGTAGTTTAATTTTAATGTAAAACATTCTTGTAAACGTAGGACAATATTACATAGGTACCTTCTCACTTTTAGGTTGAAAATGTGGATATGCGTTTCAAGAAGCTGGAAGAACTACGTTCTCACGGCTGGGTGGAAGAAAAACCGGTTGAAGTGAAGAAGAAGGTGGTCAAAGCTCATGCGAAGAAAGCCACGAAACCTGCAGGCGGTGGACCAAGCCGCCTTAGGGAGATGATTGCCGGTGAGAGAAATATACATGTTTTAGTCAGTGACGTAGCGTGGGTATCAGCCGCCCGGGGCGGCAGAAAATTTTGCCGCCCTCTTATTTAGGTATTTCAATTTAAAAGAATATTATAAGTAATAAACGGTAATTCTAATGAATTTTTCGACAAGAACAGTCATCATTATTGTGTATTAAGTATACAGTTCAAATACTTATTATTATTATTTATTATAACATTTGGCCGCCCCCTAAAAGTACCGAACGGGGCGGGCCTCCCCTGCCGTCCCCAGTACGCTACGCCACTGGTTTTAGTTGACTTAGGTGTGGGTCGTCGTTCGCGTATGTGAGAGTGAGTGGCGTGTCCGGTTGTCTTTAAAATATAGTTAAGTATATAAAGCTGCAGGCGAAATTATAATATGTTTATACTTATGTTCACGGAAGATTGTAAGGGTCCAGGTTCGATGCCCGGATCCAGAAAAGTGATACAGTATTGAGATAACATTTTCTGTTAGAAAATTCTTAAGTAGCAGCATGAGAGTTTGGCAATGCGCCTGGTAGACGGTAGTAAATTCTATTACGTGGGCCTTCAAGTTTGACGAAAAGTGGGTGTAATAAACCTGTGTGTATAATAATAAGTAAATTGTAGTTTAATTGAATTTAGTGTTCTTTATTCATTTTTTTTAAATTATTATTTACTAGTTTTCACCCGCGCCTTCGCTCGCGTAAATGTAGGTTAGGTTAGGTTTGCAACATTTATTTTTTCTTGATGAAAGGTACCCTATGTCCTATTCTGTACCCTTGAGAACGTGTATGCAAAATTTCATGTTATTCGATTGAGTAGTTAAGGCGTGAAAGCGTAACAAACAAACAAACAAACTCATTTTCGCATTTATAATATTAGTTAGGATTAATTTAACACTGTATATTTATGTATTGAATAATAATTTCACAAATTGAGACTATACTCAATTTGTGAAACATTACATACATACATAGATTCACGCCTGTTTTTCAGAGGCGTAGGCAGAGACTACGGATTTCCATTTGCTATGATCCTGACACTTCTCTGGCTTCATTCACTTTCATAACATTCCTCATACACGCTTGCCGGTTTAAGGTGCTCTTAACCTGGCCTTTATTCAGAACGCCTTCGATCTGATCGAGAAACGTTCGCCTAGGGTTGCGACGGTTCCATTCACACTAGCCTTATAAACTTTCTTAGTCAGTCTATCCTCGTCCATTCTTTCTACATGTCCAAACCAGCTTAACATACCCTTTTCTATTCTTGTCACTATATCCACTTTCAAGCCGCATCTCTCTCTAATCCCACTATTCCTTATTCTATCTTTCAGACTCACACCACATGTGCTTCTCAGCGCTTTCATTTCTGCAGCATTTATTCTGCTCTCATGCTTCTTTTGCTATACCCAACTTTCACTTCAATGCATAAGTGTAGGCACTAATAGTCCTCTATGAAGAGCCAAACGTGCATTTTCGGATACATTTCGACTGTTCATAAAAGCGCGTAGAGCGCCATTCACTTTATTGCCAGCAATCGTTCTCCATTCAATATCTCCCTCATGTGTACCATCCCTTGTAAACAAAGTACCCAAATATACGAACTCTTTCACTTGCTCCACCTGTTCTCCATCAATCATAATATTACACATCGTCACGCACTCTTCCTTTTCAAATATCATTACTTTCGTCTTGGTAACATTTATTTTCATTCCTTTACTTTCAAAAGCACCATGCATAATAGTTACCATCGCCTGCAACTCTTCCGCCGATGACGCAATTACTTGGTCGTCGGCATAAAGAAGACATTTGACAAGTAACTCATTCATTCTTGATCCCCATTCACAATCTTTTAAATCTTTCAAACAATTGTCCATGTATAGGTTAAACAGCCAGGGTGACGTACACAAGGATGTCTAACACCTTTTTCGATACTAAACCATTCTGTGTAGGTCCTACCCTCACCACTTTACTAGCCTTTTCCAGATCCACGAATGCGCAATAGACCTTTTGACCTTTGGCCAAAACTTTCTCGGCTATGCTTCGTAAGGAAAATACCTGTTCCGTACATCCCATACCCTTTCGAAATTCCGTTTTTGCATCCGATATTTTCTCGTCAGTTACTTTCACAATCCTTTCAATTAACACTTTCGCATACAATTTACCGACGACGCTGAGCAAGCTAATGCCTCTATAGCTTTTGCAATCTTGCTGTGAGCCTTTTCCCTTGTATAAAGGTACTATGACGGCCTTGCACCAATCACTAAGTACACGGCCGGTATTCCAGCACAAGTTAAAAAGGCGGCACAACTGAGTTACTATGAGACCCTGTTTAGCTGTCAGCATTTCGACTGTAATTCTATCATAACCACCAGCCTTTCCTAATTTCATGCTTTTCAGTGCTTTCATTATTTCATCCATACTAATAGGGCTTTTATCATTACTATCATTATCATTCATTTTGAAACGTTGGCCTTGCCATTCCTCTCTGTCAAATAAACTTCCAAAATATTCTTTCTATGGATTCAGTACGCTTTTTTCTTCATTCAGTAAAATTCCATTCTTGTCTCCGATTGATTTCAGCTCTGTAGTTAGGGTTTTACCTCGAACCGAGTGAATGGATTTCCAGGAAAACTTTGCGTTAGTCTGGAAATTTTCAGATAATCTTCTATCAAACTCGTCTTTCATTTCCTCTTTTTTCTTTTTAATCACATCTTTCACTACCTTCTTCATTCTTATAAATTTATTCCTAGCTTTATTTACATCCTCATTCGTTGCTTCTTGCATTCTTTCATTGGCTCTGACAAATAGCCTGTATGGTTGTAACCATGCGTGCTTCTTCTCACGTACTACCCCTTGTACATCTTCATCCCACCACGCATTCTTCGATTTTATCATTTTCCTCTTCTTCCTCACACCGCATACTTCTGACGCTACAACAATCACTTCATACTTAAACGACTGCCATAATTCTTCTACATCATCAATGTCACAAAATCTTTCAAATCTTTTCCTCAATTTATTTTTATACTCGTCTTTCAATACTTCATCTTGTAAATTTTCTACTTTTATTCGTTCCTGGGCACTTGTTCGGGTAGGTATACGGTGTCGCCATCCTTTGAAGAGGCCACGTACGTATCCGGCTCATAACCAAAAAATGGTCGGTATGGACACCAATACCTCTATATACCTAAGTGTCTGAAACATTCTTTCTCAATCTTTCATCCACTACAACAAAGTCAATCATACTACTTCTTACATTATTTGCTTTCCTAATTATGTTCGGCTGCCGTTGAGGATGCAATGAAACCGAAACTATTGCTTTATAATAGTTTAATTAAGTGAATAATTTTACAATAATTCATTATATTATTAAGGCGTGACAATCGTTCGATTTGATAACAGAAAGTGAGTTCTTAATTATGTATTGAAATAAAGCTAACTATATAATGCAATCGATGACGGTGAATCACAGTCGGTCCCCACGGTAAGATAATTCTCGGTAGCGCTCCATGTTCGGGCGGTCTTGCGAAACAGTGAGGCGACGGTTGCGGCTTCCCGAAACGTGGTGCTAAGGGCCATTGATTATAATAATTTCTTAACACCCTTGTATACTGGTGGATTCTTTTGTGGGCAAACATAGTGTTTGTCACACAAAGATTCCACTCCAAACATAGCTCAAGCAACCTTTTCCCATTCTCATTCACACTTTCATCTCCATACTTGCCTAAAACCCTTTCGTATTCTTCACGCTTTAATCCCACCCAACCATTAAAATCCCCTAACATTATCAACCTCGAGTTCCTTGCATTTCCTCAGGACATCTCTTAAACACTCCCAAAAATCTTCTCTTTCTTTCCGTGCACTCTGAGTCATACCCGTTGCCATGTTTACAGGTGCATAGACTCTTACCATGAACACACGAGTAATCCCCAATTTCATTCTCATCCATAGTAACCTAGCATTCACATATTGAAATTCTTTTACGCACTCATTAATTCTAGCAGACAAAATACTAATAACACCAACTCCCTGACAGGCTCTGGTATTGGTAGGCACGCCGGACCAATACGCCGTGTAGGGTCCATGCCTAGTGGTGTTAACTGGTGTTACAGCCTTTCCTTTTTGTCTTATTTACGCACAGAACATCAATCTTTCTCTCATTCATCATCTGACATACTTTATTCAATTTTCCATCCATCCCTCTTCCAACATTCAATGTAGCAAAACGGGTTTCCCTAGGCCACTTTTCGCCCTCGCGAGAAACGAGACGGGACGGGTGGCGGACCGCGTCGCCGCCATGGGGATAATTAATATTAGTAAGATCCATAGGCATTCCCACGATTGATAGGTAAAATAATGTCCATCTCCGCAGAGCCCTTTACCTGTGACCACCAACACAGGCACCCTCCGTTCAAGACCAGCTTTTTCCTCTGGCCACGAATCCATCAGCATGGGTTGGTCAACACCTTGGATCGGGGTTTATTCTCGGGTCTGCGCTCTGAAATTTGGCTTGACTTCGGAGTTTTCCTTCTCCTAGACAGGTTGCAATCTAATGCTAACGAGGCCCTCTCTCCTCAACATTTGTGAAATTATTATTCAATTGTCATGCATACCTGTTATTGGATAATTACTAAATTAAAATTCTATTTATTTGTAAATGTCATTATTATGTATTGTGTGGTAGTTATTTTGTTGGTGTGTTTAAACATAAATAAATAAATACATTATGGAAAACTCTCGGACATGCAGGTTTTCTCACGATGTTTTCCTTCACCGTTAAAGCCAGCGATAATTAACTATTTAATACGCACTTAACTTCCGAAAAGTCGAGAGACTTGCCAGTTTAACGGTTTCCCACTACGCTATTGATGCGTTGTGTATAGGTATGACTATATCTATGTATGTTATTAAGTTATTATACATGCCAATCAATTTACTTGCTATCGATATTTTAATTAGGTCACCTTTCATACATACATACATAGATTCACGCCTGTTTCCCAGAGGGGTAGGCAGAGACTACGGATACTACACCTTTCAAGTACTGTGAATACAAACTAATAAAATCACTAACTTTCGTTTCAAAATTAAAATGTTTATTATAAGCTTCTGTTAAATAAAAATCTTCTTTCTAGACATAACTGACAATCTCTCAATTGTATTTGGTAGCTGCTAGAAAAGCTAAGAAAGAGCACGAAGAAGAGGCGCCGGCACATCTCGCTCCCGCACCAGTGGAAGCTGACAGTAAGACGTTCGAGGCGGGCTTCTTCAGTGTGCGCTCACCCGTGCGTTCGCCAGCCACCATCTCCCCCACAACCCGCACGCCCGGCAGCAAGAACAGTCTACTGAAGACTGTACTGTCTAGTGAGGCTAACAAATCCGCCAAGGTATATAGATTCTGTATAATAATATCAGCACTGTATTATACTGTAACTGTAGCCAGTGTGCTTTGGCAGACTTCACATATCTTGAAGGTTATGGAGAATTCTCAGACAAGTAGGTTTCCGCACGATGTTTTCAGTCACTGTTAAAGCGAGCGAGCGCTGGCAAATGCATGCGTTTTGGCTGACATGATGATGTTTATTTGCCACTTTATTACAAAATTTTGAAAACTGTTACACTACTATTACTACTAAACTTTACTAATTTTTAAGTTAATTAAATTATTGTAACTATTAAAACTACTAAGTACTATACTATTATACTATTTAAATTTGTGTTTATTTGTTTGTTTATTGTTTGTGATTAAATTATGTTCGGGTACTTTGAAATAACTACACTGGCACATTGAGACAACTACCATCTTAGTCTCCCCGTGACCATGGATGCTGAAAAGCAACCGAAACGTCGGGGAAAGTGTAAACACAAATATAAATAGTATAATAGTTTTAATAGTTTCAATAATTTAATTAGCTTAAAAATTAGTAAAGTTTAGTATTAATAGTAGTGTAACAGTTTTCAAAATTTTGTAATAAAGTGTCAAATAAACAACACGATAAAATCTGTATATAGTAGTTTAATTTCAATTAAAACATAATGTTAAATAATTGTTATTCTCGATACTAGTTAGACGTAATAGTTAAATTTATGTAACACCAACGACTGTTGACACGGTTATGCTATTTACATAGCTTTTTGAAATGCTAACCTGCCAGCCTTGCATTGGTCGCGGTCAAAAGCAAACTGCATAATATATGTTGTGAATACTGTTTGATTACATAAATGCTGCAATGCGTGGTCAAAATTTGTAGTTAAATTGAATAATATTTATCTATGGTTTGTTTAGAATTTGATATTGCTAGATTTTATTATTGTTCATTATTTTATATGTGTTATGCTCACATAACAATTATCTCTTGCTTATATAAGCATTTTGGTGTAAGGAATACTGTTTTTAAACCAAATCGTTAATTGTGGCATCATCCATCATTGGATATGGGGCAGAAATTGATTACTTTGTGGATACTTATTCAAAGTAAAAGTGCACATAACGGAAAATTTCATAATGTGTAGAAAAAAGACTTTTAATAAAGTGAAAGGTTGTTATGCTATGACTAACCCTTTTTAAAGGGTATGGAGTCGCAAAGTATGTTTATTATGAAGTGAGTTGTACCTACAGCATGCTGGTTTGTCACTATGTTTTTATAAAAACAAGTTTTTGCTAACATTACTTTGTTATTTCAGAGTTCCGCATCATTCGCAATGCTACGCGCATCCGTGCTCGGCAAGCATGTGGAATACGAAGGCATAGCACCCATACCCGTAAGTACCTACTAAATCACTATAGATACTATATATATCTGCGTTCTCGACATATTTACAGACCTGTTTATACTGCTTATTCTAAACACGAATTATTAAAATACAGATACTCTACAAGTATATTATTTTTCATCTTTATAATTAGGGAGTGTTGCGCATCCTATACAAACTTGTATGCAACAATACTGGTGGCACGTTGACAATCGTCAGAGAGCTTCAATAGCAAGGATAATATCGTACCGCATATGCGTAGCGTTTATTTACTCTCTGTAAACATTTAATAATAATAATAATAATAACTTTAATAATAAAAATTTATTAATTTATTTAATTGTAAATATGTGTTTACTGTTTATGGATGACAAAAGTTCTTTGTGTAAGTAAATTCTGAGGCAAAACGCATTTTTTGAATGGTAATGCACTAGCGACAGCCTAGATATTATATAGCGTAGGCCAAGAGAAAAAAAAATAATAATAACTTTAATAATAAAAATTATATTTATTTATTTAATTGTAAATATGTGTTTATGGATGACAAAAATTCTTTGTGTAAGTAAATTCTGAGGCAAAACGCATTTTTTGAATGGTAATGCACTAGCGACAGCCTAGATATTTTCTAGCGTAGCCCAAGACGCATGTTACAATCCTCATAGACACCGATAACCGTTTGCCTTCAACAGTTATATGCAAGATTTCCACCATAGATGCAACAAAACATTACTAAAGTATCACCGTTTTTCCTCACAGCAAACACCTATAACACCGGTCAATCTTTATGCAACGCCAGGCAGGAGTATACTGAAAGCGACAAATATTGACAATAAATCCGCCAGGAAATCTATCAAGGTTGTCCTTTTCGACAATTCAGATATCGAGGTGCAAAATGTGTCATATAATATTCCAGACAGTGAGGTGAACGAGGTAAGAACAGAAAAAACGAAACCAGACAGCGACATATCCTCGATGGACCTTGAAGTTCTCGAGAATAAAGAAAATTCTAGAAGGAAATCGAAGTTGGTAAGACAGAATGCCGAAGATAGAAGTCCAGTCCTTACAAGAAGTAGAAGGAAAAGTGTAACGGATAACGTCACGCCGCGTAGGTCTTCAAGGAAGAAGGTGCTCCAGGAGTCAGAGGCAAATGTAGAAGAGAAGACGCCTTTACGTTCTTCTAGAAGAAGAAAGACTCAGCATGCAGATTAAGTAGCGTTTTGTATGACTTTGTTGGTAATAGTTGGACTTTACGAATGGTTTATGACCAAGTGGTATGGTTGGTTGTACAATTGACTTATTGAACGATATTTGTGTTGGTAACACAAAAACTCTGTCATGTTGTAAGAAATAAGTAAGCACGAGACAAAATATCTGTAAAGCTTCCCGCCATTCGATTATCTATATATCTAAAAATCTCGTGTCACGGTGTTTGTGCTCGCACTCCGCCGAAACCGCACGACCGATTTTTATGTATGTTTGGTAGGTACGAGAATAGGTCGTAAAGTATATTTCATACCGCTAGGTGATTAGGGTAACCTACATTTACGCGAGTGAATCCGCGGGCAAAAGCTAGTTTCTAATATAATAATGTCAGTTGTTCAATTAGTCGTACAGAATATAATTATGTAATTCTATGTCAGCCATATTTATTCCAAATTCAAAACAAAACTAATTAATAAGATTACCAGAATTCTGTTTTTTAAGTTTAGAAATTAGCTCTTATCGTTACCCATATACCATCAAAAAAGGATGGCACTATCCAGTTAGGATAATACTGTTCGTTTTTCATTTATAAGAGCTACATAACAGTCAAAATTGTTAATATTTCTATAGAAAGTAAATATTGATAAATTGTTTGAACACTTTTAATATCAGTTGGATTAAATTTAGAATTGCTGTTTGTCTATGGGCATAAAAGAAATCGCGCTCTTTATGAACAAAAATCCCTGTAACATAAGAGAACCTATTGATTCATAGATAGTTTGTTTAGATTTGTTTATGTTCATTTAGTATTGCACTTTTAATTTAAACATATTATACACTATGTTTATAATATCAAAAATAATTTTTGTAGTATTGTGATATTCCAAAGAGTACACCTACTTTTAATACTAAAATTAACTAATTTGACATTGATTGCATGAATAACCAACGTTTATGAGGCGTGTGTCTGACAACAGTTTTATTCCCTTTTGTGAAAAGCAGTAGCGACATAGAAATATGAAGTAGTCACATGGAAATAAAAAAGTGATTTACGAAATATACCAGTTAATTGCACCACTTACTATCTTCTTGGATAATACAGGCGTAAACCTATGATGTTATTAACTTATTATATAAGTATTGGTATTATAGACCTCATTCATATGTCTGATTCAATTTTAAATTGATTTACCGTACACAAAAATTATAATTCCTAATCTTTTACAACAGTAATAGTTAAAGGATTCTTATTTTAATCACAATTTATTCCTATAGATCAATAATTAGACACTTGCCATATATAAAATACTGTTACAAATTTATTAAATGTATAGCTACTTATATAGTTGACTGTACTATCGACTTGAGCGACGATTGATCATTTCAGAAAAATTTTCGCTTGCACATGTTGACCAGTTAAGTTTGTATCGCCTTAGAATCAGTAAACAAATGTGAAGTGTAAAAAAACTCAAACAAAAAAAGGGGCGTGTCACGGGTACCTTTGTTGGCTTGCTATGCGATTTTAACCTTAGGAGTGGTAATCCGTCGCTCAAGTCGATAGTACATATCAGCTTGGTGACACCGGGGTGCCATATTACAGAGATATTCCACTTCTACTCTTTTATAAGTTTACCGCTCATATAGAGGGCAAAATAGGTATATTTAACCTTAATTAGACTTATTCAATCTAAGAAATTTCGGTATTTAAGGTATTTACTTTCTGCTAAGAAAAATGTTTCAAAAATTGTTGACCAAAGCAACCGCCATGATGTTTATGTAAAAATCTCTTGAAGATTACGGGAAATGTTTTTGAACGTGACAACGTCTAATAAATCGATGAACGCCGGCTGCACGCACGAAAAAGGATGACTCATTGTCCCGTTACGCTCCTTGTCCCGTTACGCTAATTGTAACGTTACGGGAAAGAAATTTTGTTATGACGTTGTCACGTTAAACTATCGTCCGTAAACCGACTTTACAGATAACCAATTTTTCTTGACTTTCTTTATTTTTACCTTTTTATTAAGATTCTGCACAAATTGGTGAATATGTAAAAATGTAACAAGTTTATGCTTTTGTAAGCGCGGCAATATCACTTACGATGGGGTATTATGTTTATTTGCTACCTTGATTCTTTTACTGTCTATAGCTAAAGCGGTTTAGGTGCAGAACGTCCGATACGCAGAATGTCCGAATTCCAGAATGTCCTATGTTTATTTATATTCTGTGCATTCCGATGTCCTATTCTTAAACTTTTGCTGTAAAAAGGTCATTTTTTTGAAAATGAAAGTAGGTAGTTATAAAGAAAACGCGCATCGGCCTTTTCGCGCATTGAACGTTCTGAGCCTAAATTACTAAAACGGTACTTATGTCTATAAGAACATTGTTATTGGCTCAACTCTCACTCTGATGACATTTGAGTTATATTTTGAAAAATACTTCATGTGACAACTGTTAACTATTTCTTATTTGCACTTTTTACATATTCATCAAACATGTATAGAATTCTGTTTATGAACTTTTATATAAAAATTACTAAGCCGGTCATGATCGTAATATTTGTTTGTGAACATTTGTTTTAATGACAGTTCCATATATCGAATTTAATTATGTCTTTGATTGTTGTTTTGTGTAGATTTAATCATTTGTTTTTAGTTTTATTGAGGTGGTCTCGGGGTGTGCGTAGTGCCTTACGGGTTACCCGTTTATTATACACTACTCACAAAAATTAAGGGAGGTAAAACAATATCCAAATATTTGGGTGATTTTCAACAGGCTGTAACTTGAAGAAATTAATGCTCGTACAGCAAATTTTAAAAACGTAAATTTTAGTTCCACGTTGTTCCAAACGTTTTTCTTAATTCTGCATCAGCCACCTTTTTTATACACGTTTAGCTTCGCAGAAAAAAAATTATGCAGAATAAAGAAAATATTTTTATATTTTAATAAAAGCTTTCGAAACACATTTAACACTTGTGGTTTTGAATAGGCGCTTGATTTTCCAAAAGCCTACAAAAAGACCTTTTTTGTTGCTTTTTCAAATTCATGTAAAGACCCCGTAATATATATTTTTGAAGAATCAATACTTAACCCTTGTATTGTATATATTTATTCAAGTTTTCGAGACTCACCTTGAACTTTTTATCCAATCATTGGTTGCTGAGATATTGATATAAAGCATAATGATCCTTTTACATTCTAAGGCCAATATCGCAGCAAGAAGTGCTTGAATCGAGGTTTTTAAAAACAAAAATCAAAGCTGAATAAACAAGTTACCCGTTCCAAACAAAGGTTAGGAAAGAAATACAGATTCCATAGACTAAAATGTAAATCCCAAAAAATATCGTTTTTATGTAGATGCGTTCATCAAAATTACTAAAGAATTATTAAAACGCGTATTTAAAAAAAAATTTGATCCATACCTTAACAATTAACTTTTTTAAATTTGCTGTATAACCGGTTTTCTTCAAGTTACAGCCTGTACAAAATCACCCAAAAATTTGGATATTATTTTTGCTCTGTTAATTTTTGTGAGTGGTGTATTATTGTTTGACTGTCTTGTTGGTCATAAGTTTGCCCTTATCACGCTGTTTGTGAGGTCGTGGGTTCGATTCCTAGGATGGGCAATGTTATTATATTTCTCTGTAAGGGTCTTAGTAGGTAACGGTATAGAACTGGCAAAGTCGCTGTTACAGATCATGCATAATGTTTACCTTTTAATGCTTGACGTTTCGACCAGGACACCAGCCGTGGTCACAAGCTGTGCCCACAGTCGGTAATCGCGTTAATACCCGTTACGTGTTATACATATATCAGGCAACGGGAAAGTTAAAAAGAAAATGGCTGTTGGAGGTCAATAGACTCGGGCAAGTTATGTATGTGCTCCTTGACGATAAGTATGTACTCCAAGGAATTTAAAGGCTGGACTATATTATAGACATTCGGTGTTGTGTGCCTGTATCACAAACTTTGTCTCAAATTAACACAAAGGTCTGGAGTACCAGTATTTGCATATTTGATTAGCAGTCGATTTCGTCTCGCTAATTTTGCCTCTGCGATATGCTACAGTCGGTATTGTTCGTCATCATGGAGTCATCCTAAAGCAGCCTGTAAGTTTGAGTAGATATAAGCTGTTTGATGTTTTATTGCTAACTCGGCGAGTGTACATTTTGGACAAAATTGTTTAGAAGGCTTGTTATATTTATCTTCTGGGGCTGGTCTAAGGTTGTATGTATGCTTACTTTGTCGAGTTCGTTTTATTAATGTTTGTTGCCTCGAGACTGCCTTCGTTCTAGTATAGTCACAGTTAATGCCTTGACAGCGTGTGAGTGAATGTTAAATGTAAGCCGTGATTATTGTACTATAATAGTAATTATACAAAAGTTTTCATAATATATTTTTGTTTTATTTCTTAATTATTATTGATTTTGCTGGTGCATGGATATAATAAAATTAGCATTAAAGCTAAGCTATTAAATATTGTATACATATGCAACTGTTTTATATTGCGACATAACAATCTAGTAAGCCGAGTAGTGAGAGGTCCATTGTTATTCAACACAAATTGCTGATGAGCGAATAAGCCTTATATAAGATTATATTCCTACAACTACCTTTCAGTAAAGAAAATGTAACTAAACTTGTACCCTGAATTAAAAAAATATGTTAATATAATTCCGTGACCAAGAGGGCACGCGGGTAATCAAGAAAATCGGTATTTTCGTATCTTTTGAAAATCTATTTCCATTCTGTACAAGTATACAATAAGTACATACATCATAGATCACCAAGTGTAGAGGTGCTCTCAGAACTATAAAATCCAAGGCAGATTTATCTCAAAAGACGGTAGCTATGAAATCTCAGCATAAACCGTCGTCGTTAGCCCGCACAGAACGTTACGTAACGCCAGCGCATTCATCCAAGCAGGGGTCCTTGCCAAGTTGAAGGCATAACTAACGGTAGTTATCCGCTGGCCCGGTACACTGACACATTAAGCGCGATGCCAAGTCGTTATCTCTTTACAAGAGCGGCAATAGAACGTGAATACGGGCTTTACGATATAAACTTAGCGTAGGTACTTCAGCTTTGGTAAACGGCATGGTTGTTGTTTAATATTATGGCGGAACAGGGATAGGTTTTAAATAATTGTTGAAAAGGGGAATCCTAGTAATTAAAAGTAAAGTTAAGGATGCAATTTGGACAGTTAAATAGGTAGTTACAATATTTTGTATCTCAGTAAATCTTGCCTGTGCACTGGAAAGCAGACACACAATCGCGGATGAAAACTAGTATAACATATAGCTGCATCATATAATGGAATGAGGCAATCATGTATGATACATATAAATTCTGTTCTTCAAAATATTTTTGTTTGCGTTTATTATGTTTTGCAGCGGATCGTGAATTTAATTTTCGGGTCGGATAGTGTTATTTGGTTTTTGTCAAGAAATTCTCAAGGGCGCACCGAGTCTATAAGTAGACGGCAATAGGTATGTCCTCTCTACGTAAGACCTAAAACCATTTATCTTAAAGTAGCTATAGAAAGTATACTCTCAGCTTCTTATTTTCATAACGTAAGTCTCTTCAGCTTTACTCCATATTCTTAATCTGTCTATTGTGCAGTCTAGATGTGAAACTCCAAAAATAATTTAGGTAATTCAAAACAAATATGACCCATGCACACGAATAGTTCATGTAAGTAATCCATGACAGAACGTTATAATAACACATGACTCCTTGAAATTAAACTACTTTATACGGATTTTATCGCGTTGTTTAAGTTGTGTAAGTTAGCAGGGTAAGTGTAAACACAAATATAAATAGTATAATAGTACATATAGCAATAGTATAAATAGTTTTAATAGTTTCAATAATTTAATTAGCTTAAAAATTAGTAAAGTTAAATAGTAATAGTAGTGTAACAGTTTTCAAAAATTTTGTAATAAAGTGTCAAATAAACAACGCGATAAAATCCGTATATAGTAGTTTAATTTCAATGAATAACATTCGCGTAAACAGAAGACAATACATGACTCCTTCACTGGCACAGCCGTAGGTATCGCGACTGCCGTGCAGGTCATTTAGGGTTCGATACCCGAGATGGGCAAAATGTTATTGGACTTTTCTGTCAAGAAATTCTTAGAACAAGTAGGTACCATGCCTGGAATTGCGCCCAGTAGATAAACGGCAATAGACTCGCCGCCTATTAGGTACGTAAGATCTAATGGCATGGCTGATGAAATATAGGTGTGGTACGCATGTGCCTACCCCTACGGATAACTACGCTACATACAAAATAGAGGATAGTCGGCAAGAGACAGTGCTTAGTGGTGTAGAGTTAGACCCATCACTGTGCACTAGCACGTGCGGCGATAAATACCTACGCTATACCAATACTTACCTACTCGTTCGGTGTCATAAAATGGAATAAAACAGATATTAATAACTTAGAAATAGCAATAAGAACTATTCTGACTAAACACAATTGCTTACACCCGAAGTCCGCTATAGAAAAAATGTCAATAAAACGACAGGATGGAGGAAGAGGCCTTATAAATATATCTACACTATGGACTACACAAATATCGAAACAACTCATTTTTCCACCAAAAAGCGAACAGTAGTCAAATTCATAAAGCAATAGTTTGTAATGACTTCAACCACACACCACTTAATTTAGCCCAAGAGACAGAAATAAATAACATAGAAAATAGTCCAGAAAACATAAAAATAGAGAACAGTCGGAAAGAGACAGTGCTTAGTGGTGTAGAGTTAGACCCATCACTGTGCACTAGCACGTGCGGCGATGCCCGCGGCCCGTTCAGCGTGAATGAAACAAAATAACAAAAATATAACGTAGGTACTCTCTCGCACGATTCACAGCGTTCAATTTCTAATAGTTCAAAGTCCAAACAGTCTAGGTTGATGTGCCGCTGTGTGTACGAACGAGTTTACAATAGACTGCCACAAAAAAGGATATTCTGTTTTACCTACCTACACATATTTAATCATAAGTTCATAATACATTCAATAGGCAATGCCTAGAGTCATAATCAGTATGGTGTATTTTCAATTCTGTTAATTATATACAGTTTACTTAAACTGTTGGATTTTAATTTCTATCGAACCAAATGTTGTTTACTTTAAAACTACATTTACATTTTTACGTCGATAAAGTTAGGTAGGTATATTAGACAATTTCAATTCCAAGATTTTTCCGAAAAATCTTTGCAGGTATAATTAGCTGTGCTATTAAGCCTGAATAGCTTTCATTAGTCATGAATTATAAGTACGGTTACTAAAGCCTATGATCTTATTGTACCCGGAGCGTCACTGGTAAATCAAGAAACGAAGAATTGTAGTTCGGATAGAAGAGAAGGAATAAAACAGATCGATATGTGAGTCACTAGACCAAAGAACCTCTTTATTATACAGACTACTACTCTTTCTTTCTTTTATAGCTTCAAGGTAGGTATCTTATCTTATCTTATGTGTGGGGGCCAGTCAGTGCAGACCGGCGACACTTCGACCCAGTGGGATCTTTTGTGTCAGCCCCAAGATTTAACCCTTAGCTATCTCCTTATGAATGTACTGCATAAGCCGCAGTGTACAATTCAGAGGGAGAAGCCTGAAGTCTTCAGGGCTTGGATATGCCACCCCCATCAGACCCGTCCTCAGTCCTTCAAGGTAGGTAATAAGCGAAGTAATTCTAAGTAATTTCTTTGTTAAGAAAGGCAGCTCCTGCTCTAGGGGTAATCCCTGTGTCGCAGTGGATGTTACAAATGTTCAAACAGCGCATACCCAGAACACCCTGACTCTGAGTACCTAACTACTTATTTGTGGATCACACTATTTTTTAACACATGTGGGAATCGAATGCATAACACTCGGCGCAGTAGTGATGGTGAAGCGACCACACAAACCACTACCTACGTCATCCGTGCAGCGATTTTCAAGAAAATACCGATATAAGTAATATTGGTTTATCACCAAAAGCAACCTAAGTTAGCATTTGCTATTACAGTGCAACATTATCGAAAGTGAACTCGATAGCAAAGTATGTACTTAATTACTGGATAATCACGTTAACTGTTATTTTAATTGAGTTTATGCTCATAATTATCGAGCATTCAAGATATAATTATTACATTATCTTGTCCGAAGATAACGTCTTCAAATTAATTGATAGCGTTTCATCGGCACGAATGCTCATTACGCAATCTTCAATCTAAAGAAAATTAATACGAAGCGATTTTCCGTCACTTGACGTTTCAAGAGACTTATAATTAAAAGGGCCTATTAAAAATGTCAGTGGAGACTGATAATAATAACAATTAAGGAACTCGTTGGATAGCAGCGGGTCAGATTAAGTAAATCTATGCAAATTCAGAACGGAAGTGGAACAGTAATACGGGGTAATTTGGGTTTCCGAGCTGGCAACATTGTGGATAGCGGGCTGCTTTATAAGTGCTATATTGTATGTAATAAGGATCATTGTTTAATATTGTCTTCTGTTTACGCGAATGTTATTCATTGAAATTAAACTACTATATACGGATTTTATCGCGTTGTTTATTTGACACTTTATTACAAAATTAAAAACTGTTGATCCAGTAGGCAATTCAAATAGTCAAACCCAGGAAGAAACAAACCACAGCTAGACTTCATGATACTTTGAGCTCATTCGGCATAAATAGAAACATCCATGATTAAATTATGTTCGGGTACTTTGAAATAACTACACTGGAACATTGAGATAATCATCTTAGTCTCCCCGTGACTATGGCTGCTGAAAAGTAACCGAAACGTCGGGGAAAGTGTAAACATAAATATAAATAGTATAGTAATAGTATAAATAGTTTCAATAATTTAATTAGCTTAAAAATTAGTAAACTTTAATAGTAATAGTAGTGTAACAGTTTTCAAAATTTTGTAATAAAGTGTCAAATAAACAACGCGATAAAATCCGTATATAGTAGTTTAATTTCAATAATTAATATTAACAAAAAAAGACGACGAAGCATAAGTCGCAGATATAACTTTTAGGCGAGACATATGATCGTATCCTGAGTAGGTACTCGGCGAGAGCCCAGTGACTGCACAGCTCATTGTTTTGGCCATAATCATCGTAGATAATACATGTATTTCCTCATCAACTATCTTCATCATCACGCAGGTCTGCCATTTCTATTTCAAAGTCCGACGTACCTACTATCACCATTCTTGGTTTTGTGTTGAAGCACTCTCTTTTTAGCCTTTTTCACATCAATCGATTTTCCTTTTCTTTACCTCGTCTTTTTTCAGTTTTCATTTTGTTTTTACTTTTACTTCTTGTTTTGGAAACTCTATAATAAATAAATATTTGGTTGTTACCTCACAACTACCTACTAACAAATAAGCAAACGGTGCTATTCAATAATAATAAATAAACATTAAAATAAATAAACAATAAAATACTGACCATGTACTTATTTTACTAGCGGGGAATACCGGTCACCGTGACCGGTATTGCACGCCTAGAAACACTTCCGAATAACATTTTTAGTTTAAAAACTTGCCGTTATAAAATCATAATTTAGTATCTCTTGGGATGGTTGATAATTCTGTTAAGTACAACAATTATATGTAGGTAATAATACTAATAATGCATGAAATGTGAAATGGTATACCAAACCCTCATCTCTTATTGTTTGACACCGAAAATATACTTCAAGTAATCGCGAGAACAATTGAAGTACTTTGATCCTAGATGTCGGCTGCGGAGTGAGTGGAAGATCAGTGCGTCGGCGAGGGGTAACGTTACGCCACCCGTTTTTTACGTTTGCCTGCGCGGCAATTCAATAATATGGGAGAAATTGTAGTCCGGTCACTACAATTTCTCCCATTATTACCTCCTGACCGGCAATACCCAGTTTTACCCTACTTATTTGGACTAACACGACTTTTATCATGTTCGACATTTAATGTGACCAAGAACACTTCTTTAAAACTTATTAACGTAGTAAACAATCTATACAATAATATAATCGTAGGAAAGTCAAAACTGTACAGTGAATATTTTTTAAAAGAATACTTGGGGCGTGATCTACAATCGATATCGAAGCCAAAAATATTGTTTTTAGAATTTTTGTCTGTTTGTCTGTATGTATGTCCGGGCTAAACTCAAAAAGTACTGCATTGATTTACTTCAAATTTTGCATGAATATTACTAACAGGTCGGGTCAACATATAGGCTACATATTATCACGCAATCACCTACGGGGGAGGAGCTGTGAATCTTTATTTTTCTTACGCATTCTGTGACAGCGTGTAATCTAACGACGCATATTTAAATATTGTTTTTGAGTAAGCCATGCTATTATCTAGTTTACACTATAAAAACTAAGTCCGCCATTTAAGTAACTTGGGCAGAGAAATATAGTTGGGTTCCGCGGCGACAAACACTTTTTAGTTAAAATCTACGCGGACGAAGTCGCAGGTAACAACTAGTTATTAATAATTGTTTTGCTGTGATAATAAGTGTATGTTTCTGCTTCTTAAGGCTAACATAGAAAATATCACGGCGCGCGTAGCAGAACTGGCGAAAATATTTACTATGCCTTTTACATTTTTTTTGCCCTCTTGCGGCCGTCACTAGAAGCGCGTGAGTTGCTTTAGCCGCGGTTTAGCGTGCGTTCGAATGCACGACTTTACAGGCTGTAATATAAATTGTATTCGCTAAAAAAAAACTGTGTGTTATAGAGTGTCGAGCGTTGTATCATTCTTGCATCTTCAGGTGATACGATGTCGCTTTCGTCTTCACGAGGTAAGAAGCCTTTTTGTTACATGCTAAATATGTATACAAACATTTCTATAGAAAGACAATAGAAAACCGATTGTTCGCGGTTATTGGTGACCGCAGAGACTGAAACGTTTAGTAAGACGCGCGACGTGAGCGTGCACAAAAAGACGGAAGTACTTTAATATACATAAGTAACTAGTTGAGCAGTTTGTATGTTTGAGCAAACTCTCACTTGCATAAACTACCTACCTACGTTTTAAAATTATATATTTTAAAATTATATTTAGCAATATACCGGGTTACCCGATATTATGATTTTACGTTAAGATCCAATGGAAATAACATTTCACAAGCTTTTTATGACGCAGTTGAAACCGCGGGGCACAGCTAATAAACTCAAGTAAGTAGTCATTGAATTTTACCTCCGTCATTTCTCTTGAACATCAATCCTACCGATTAAGGGCTTAATTACATTTAAATTTTTAAATCAACTTGTCACTGTTTTAATATTATAATATGCAAATACCGTTCTCCGTACAATGACATCGGCAACGCGCCATTTATTATCACGATTCGTAATTACTTTGGGGACAGAATGTACAGTAGTGCTTTACAAAATCCGTTAAAATTTGTCACATGTCAAGGTTTAAAGACGCGCGAACATTTCCCGCGAATAAAAACGCGTGCATTTCTCATGTGCAGAGATTAATGTCGATGTACGATCACGATAGGGACGTGCGGTTTTATCGAAGAAATTGTTGAGTAATTAATTGTTGAAATTATACGACTTAAACGATAAATCTAACTAGGTTTATGCATTGCGTTCTGTATCGTCATCGCTGACAGACGTGTATCAATAAAAATATAGTAAATTTACATTATTATAGACCTTGACTTAGTTTAGTGTGTTTGTGTGTGATATGCACATTAATGTTGCAGTGATAGTTGCTTTTATTTTTATAATGGTCAGTAAAATAACTTTATAAATATTTTAATATGGAGAGCAGTCCCTTCAATAGAAGTGGTGTAACGGGCGTACCCCTCCACCAACAACGCCACAAAAACCAAGAGAAGATGAGATAGTTAAAATAGTCTCAACGTCGGAGACTTAGGGATGGTTGAGTTCAATCGAGCACTGTTTGAACGAGGTATGCACTATTGCATCTGACGGCAAGTTAAACACAGAGCAAAAGATGTTAATAAGTACCTTAAATAAACGCTTTTTAAAGTCACACTTCTCTACAAGCCGTGTCTGAAAAGCAAGATCTAGTGGAATATCTAAGCAAGATCTAGTGGAATATCTATCTACATTAAGGAGACAAGTTCGGAAACGAGCAAGTCACACATCTTTGGCTGATATGGTTAAGAAAGGGTCCAGTAGTTTTGTCCGTCCTAGCATTCTTAGCTCGGTGGTGATTTACCCTAGCGATAACTCAAAGTCTAGCGAGGATACTAAGAACATGGTCCAGAATATGATCAGCCCTGAAGAAATGAAATTACAAGTTCGAGCAGTTCGCAAAGTAAGAAACGGAGGTGTTATTATTAGCACTGAATCCAAAAAGGACATAGAGAAGCTCAAGCAGACAGTCCAACTTGCCTAATCAAATCTTAAGGTCGAAGAACCATATAAGCGCAAACCGCGTATTATAATTATAGGAGTTCCCATTTCTATGGCCGAAAAGGAGATATATAAATGTATCTATGAACAGAACTTAGCCGACAAAAACCTTCCATGACACGACATACATTTATGACCTCTATAAAACTCAGCCACAAGTCTAGTAAGAAAGATTCGGACAGCTGCAATAATATTATTGAAGTACCAGCAGTGATACGAAAAACTCTTGTATAAGGCCACATTTTGAGTCTATTGCAGCCTCCGATACATATTTCCAGACTCCGTATCACTGAAAAAAGTAAAATCGGTTGCATATATAAGTGAAAACTTATATTTGCGTGATCGTATCGATACGTGACCAATAAGCCACTCACAAAATGTTAGTAAGCTTGAATTACATTTACAGGAAAGTATCAATGTTTTTTTATTTTTTTTATTGCTGTTGGTGGCAAACGAGCAAGTGGCCCACCTGATGGAAAGTGGTAACCGCTGCTCATGGATTTCAGCAATGTCAGGACACAGCAAAGCTGCTGCCAACCGTGAAAGAAGAACTCTCTTTAAACCTCGTTTGAAGAAGGACATATCATAGCGCTCGGGAAACACCGAAGCTGGCAGTTCATTCCAGAGCTTGCACGTACGTGGGAGAAATGATCGCTGAAAGCGTACCGTCTTAGAATTGAACGCTTCCAGGTGATATGGATGAACCCTGCTTCGGTGTCGAGTGGTACGGTGATAGAAAGGGGCCGCTGGTACCAAATCAAACAGTTCTTTAGAGCACTCCCCGTGAAAGAGTCGGTAGAACACGCAGAGAGACCCAAAGTCCCTTCATTGCTCCAACGACTCCAATCTATCCGTGAGATTGGGATCATCGACGATTCGAACTGCCCGTCTTTGTAGGGAGTCAAGTGAGTCGAGCTGGTATTTGGGGGCCCCTGCCCAGAGATGTGAGCAGTACTCCACGTGCGGCCGGACCTGTGCTTTGTAAAGCACAAGACGTTGACCTGGTGTGAAGTACCGCCTCGCTCTGTTCAGTACACCCACCTTTTTACTCGATAATTTAGCTTTGTCCTCCAAGTGACTCCCAAACTGGACTTTATTTGAGATTTCCACGTCGAGGATCCCAATATTTTCGGAGATACGGAGAGTAACTCCTTGGAACTGTGGCACCATGATAAAAGGGTCCTTCTTGGCAGTAAACGCGCACACTTGTGTCTTCGAGGGGTTGAATCGAACTAAGTTCTGTTCACCCCATTCGGAGGCCAACCCAAGAGAGTCCTCGACTTCAGACACAAGTTGTGTTCGTCTTTCCTGTATTATGCTCCGAGGGACATTCTGATAGCTGGTATAACGCGCATCACCCGTGCTGTCATCCGCATAGCAATGTATGTTCTCGATTGACAACAAGTCATTGATATGCAGGATGAACAGCGTTGGGGAGAGCACCGAGCCTTGAAGAACACCAGCGTTAATGGTTTTGGTTTCGGAGCTGCAACCATCAACGACGACTGTAATGCTCCGACCATCCAGAAAGCTGGCTATCCATTTGCAGAGTCCCTCGGAGATTCCATAAGATGGTAGCTTCGATAGAAGGGCCCTATGCCAGACCCTGTCAAATGTACCCTCTATGTCTCAAAAGTGTGATATATTTTTGGGAATAAAATATAAGGGCAAGTTACATAAAAGTCTAATATGCACTAAAAGCTGTAAATGTAGTTTTAATGTATATTGTAACCGTAAGGAAATCCTGTATGGTTTATCACTTTAATTAATACTCGTAATTAAATTGAAGATTCAATAAATTTTCTGAAAGCTTATAAAATTACTAAGACTATTAATATTTTGTGTGAGCAATATTTTAACTGTTTATTGATTGGGAGGTATCGTAATACTTGTATTTATAATATACATTAATAACAATTGATTTTACACTTAAAATTATTTATGGTCATTGCTAGCACAAAATGATATTCAATTACACACGGACGCAAAATATTTATGGGAAGCAATAATTTTTTACCACAGCAGACAAAAAAGAGACTTACAGTATTTAAATGCTTACGCTTTCTATTGACAATCTGGATCCTTGTAGGATTTGTTTATTTATAGTGTACGTATACATATATAATTATAATAAAGAACTTTAGGTGATTGATCGTAGGCAAATCTGCTATAAGTATCTATCTTATTATTATGAATATCTGATAGATGCCAAAAATGTTGTCGAGATTAATAATTTCGGTGCAGATACATGTTGGCTTATTAAACACTTTGTCGAAACAGTTACTATTGAAATTAAAAACTAATACGAATTGTATCGCGTTGTTTATTTGAAAACAGTTCCTATTGAAAGAACATTTCCTTTTATCGATATGTCATGCGTTCCCATCTCTACGAGTTGTTGGTACATCGTGGCGGCAGGAATTTTATTTCGCTTCATTTCGTAGCATGCCGGCTGCTTTATAGGTACGTTTGTGGTTATGTAACCTCGGATTATGTAATAACATTTTTGAAATACTTTTAAGAAACTATTATGGCGGAGAACCCCGTTGTTTTTATGAAAATATGCATTTTATTTGATAAATGTACAGCTTGTTATGATCCGCTGCGATTTATAAAACTGTGTATTATGTTTTGAAAGAATTAAATAGGTACCTACAGACGTTTAGCGTTTTGAGTTTTTAAATTACATTTTTGTCTGATGATAACTATAGATTTTATCCTTGGGAGTGTTATAAATATTCATCAAAGAACTAATTTAACACTTAAATACCCACTTAGCTGTTGTTTACCTAAAATTTGAGTATTCTACTTTTTAATGAAGTAGTATTATACGGCATATCATGTTTTTAAACGCAAAATAAATAATGATGTTTATTATTTTATGTTAAATGCACTAGGTTTAATAGAATGGCAAAAGTTCGAACTACCTACCTGGCGTAGAATACCAAAAGCAAGAACTACTTCAGTGGACGTTAGTTATTTCATTAACTACTAGCTTTTGCGCGCGGCTCTGCCCGCGTGGTATCTACAACAAGTATAGCCTCCTTCCCCAGGTTTTAAATTACATCTGTACAAAATTTCATCTAAATCGTTTGTGTGCTTTAGCCGTGAAAAGGTAACAGACAGACAGACTTTCGAATTTATATAATCGTTGGCATACGTTTATTAGAAAATCCTTACTTCAATGCAATTTTTTTTTAAATCATAATAAACTTTTCTCGTCTAAACAATATTTTATCTAAATCAGGCCCCTTTGGGTCTTAGTTGTCATTTATCTAAACGTTCTTCTCCATGGTATGAACTCCGTGACCTCTGAGGGCTGTGAGGCTGAATAGTCATTGTTTTTGCCTCGAGCCTCGTGGGGTGAACGCAAAAAATAGTTGTCTATTGCAAAAGGACGGCAGCCACGAGGCGAATAATCCACTAGTAATATAAACAGTGTCTCTTGGCTTTGCTTGGGGGGAATGGAGATGACAAAACTTTCTGATGGTTAAGGACAATCTGCTGGGATTTTTTCTAATGTGGCAGTTTATGGATTGTAAAGCATGATATATTTGAGGGCTGCTTTATGCCGTTAAGTAAGTAGTATTTAGTGTGCTACTAAATACTACTTAACGGCATAGTGTGTGTGCAGTTATTTACTAGAAATCAAATGATACGCAAAATTTACGATGCTGCATTCGAATGATGGTCTATTCGATTACTTTTAATAATCATAAAACGATTTGGCATATACCTACTCTACATTTTAAACAGTAGGTATACGAGCTCTTTTGCAAAATCCAAAAATATATTGATTCAAGCATTATTTATACCTTAAAATTTTGTAGTAGTTAATCAGATAAGGAGCTATTACAAACGTAGGTACCAAATGGTTACACAGACAAATAAGGCATCCAGTTTAATTACACATTTTGGTATGGGTTTCTAAAGATGATATTTCGCATTATAAAAATGATTGTTCAATCGGTTGATTTATTACTTATTACTTATGGCCGATCGAACAACTTTATCTTGTAAGAAACCTACAGACAAGATGTTATTCTAATAGAAGTAGGTATACCTATTAGGTGCTTTTACCCGCTTTCGTCTTAACTCTCTTGTTGCCGACCAATCGTGTAGACAATAAAGTAAACATTTCAAGTTATAAGCCATCAATGAATTTTATATAAAATAAGTATATTTGCGCGGCAATAGTTAAAACGTTCTAATTAGGGTGTCTTGCAATTAGACCGCGACTAGCAAGCTGACGTGTGTATCGAGGCATCGTATCTAATATCATTATGTCCTGTTTTCTCTCGCACACATGATGGAGTACCCCCTCGCCCACTAAGAGACTGAGTTTATTAAAAATTGGATTTGCTCGGCATAGCGCGGCACGCGGCACCACCCGCCCTCACACGGTACATTATTATTTTTTTATTATTTCCCCGTAAGCGGGGCGTGGTGCTGTGAATGGGTAAATATTTTGATTTGATTAACTAGACGTATGGATTTTGAAACCTCAGATTTTCTTCTGGAAATTCTCGATAGGACTATGTGATACATTTTTTAAAGGTATGATCTTAGTTTATATTATATACTAGATTATGACGGCAGCTTTGCTCGCGTTATTGTAGATTTTGTCAATAAATTTATATTCCTCGAGAACAGCTGTTCTTTTGTGGACGAAAGGTATTCTTAGTCCTTTTTTGTACCCCTGACAATGTGCATGGGAAATCTCATGATGATCGGTTTAGTAGTTAAGGCGTGAAAGCGTAATAAACAAACTAACTTATTTCCATTTCATAATATTAGTTAGGATATTATTATCTTTATTAGATTACAATAAGTTGATTGCGAGTTATAAATTTCGTAGTTCTCAATTTGTGGGTGAAAGTACGAGGAAGCCGGCTTTTCTAGAAAAACCTTCATATAATACGAAGACCAGAAAACAATTTGAGCACTCATCCAGAACGTGTTTTACCATGAATCCTAACTTAATATTATAAAAGCAAAATGAGTTTGTTTGTTACCTTTTCACGCCCGAACCACTGAACCGATCATTCTGAAATTTTGCATATATGTACATTGTCAGGTGTATAGAAACGGACATAGGTTACCTTTCATCCCGAAAAAAATTTATGTTCGCGAGGAAAACAACAATAACGTTCTTATGATAATAGATGGCGCCACGTGTCTTTCGAATCATGATTGCATTATATTATTACAAGCAGAGTACAACCCGAATTGATTGTCAAATTCTAAATTAACGCGAGCGGAGCCGCGGGCAAAAGCTAGTCCAATATAAAATGCTTACACACCGTTACAGTATTTAATCAAATAATGATAACAATATAAAATGTTATCTATACAGTAATCAAATAAAGGTGCCTGTAACTTAATAATAATGGTGGTTCAACTTTTGATCATGAGGTCATGACGACCCTTTCCAGCGCACAAACATTTAGCTTAACAAATCGGCGATTTAAAACCCAACTTGATAGTTAACTTATTAAAAGCATCTAAACAACAGCATTCAAACAACGTTGCCTTATTTAAAAAGCAGCACAGCGCAAATATTAGGTACTTCGCCGCAATTCCTAAAAAACTCATCCGGAAGTCAAGCGCTTCGCAAAATGCCGATGCCGCAGGCCAGCGTCACTTACATCTCATATTAGATTAACCAAACCTAACGCTTCGGGCCACCGCTACCGTCAAAACCAGATAAAACTCCTAAGCTACCATTTCAGGCAACGTTTAAAATCCTCGTAATTAACCTAATGTGGAGAACATTGGAAGCGTGTACCGTGAAATTTATTAATTATACAAAACGCGAAGCTCGCCTGAAATTATATCACAAATCTTCTGCTTCAGAATAAATTTGCTGATATTATGAAGCTATTAAGTGTTTAATTTACAAGTGTAATACGCAATTTGTTCTAGTATTACGTTTAGTAGACTAATTAATTATGTTTATGTTTAAAGTATTAAGAGTATGATTAGGTTTCTAAGCTTGTTTTCGCTGATTTAAATACTTAATTTTGTGGTATGTTTATGCCTAATTATACACTGAAAACATGTTTTATTTATTTTAACTAGCTCAGCGGCATACCGGTACTTAATGCGACTACTGCGCGTACTGGTCTCGGATCGTCTAAACAATTTTTTCTGATAAGAATTTCTTAATGGTAGAGAATATACCTAGATAAATTTGGCGTCCGTCGGGCTACTATACTTCTGTATCATTGTATACCTGTATGAATATATCAAAAAATATATACCATATACACAACTGAGCTTAGCTTTCAAAGGTTTATCGTGTTTTTCACCTGTCTGGTTATAAAGCCGACAACTAGTGGTAGCAATCCCAGTTTTTCGAGCCATTAATACGGCACATACTCTCCTGAGAGGGTTGATACAACCTTTCTCGTCTTTTTTAATCGTGAAGCAGATTTGCGTTTCGAATTACAGCTAGTAAGTTTTCTTGCACGTTTTTTACTAATCATGATTGTTACTTTAAGAATACAGATTCATTTCCTCAAGCGATTGTTACCATTTGCCATCAGAGGATCCGCTGGCTCGTCTACAGTAACATTATAAAAATCAAAACAAAACACGTGCATGGCGAATGTAATGACAGCGAATTAAGAAAGAGGGACATGTCAGGATCGTAGCAAAGGGACGCCATCCTTTCTGGAAAACTACCGTGAATCGACGTAATAATTTATTAGTAGGTATAGTACCTACTAGCTGTGTGCCACGATCACCTCTGATTTCTGCTTCGTTACCGTGACTCGTAGCGTGATGCTGTAAAGCCTATAAATTTCCTAAAGAATTGGGCCATAAAAGCTAAAAAGGATATTTCAAGTCCGACTGGAAGTTCTAGAGACTAACCTAAAACAAAAGATTCAGCGTTATTATGTACGAGATTTGGATTTGAATTCTTTTTTGCCTATTTTCTTTTTTTCTATCAGTCTATTCTCTCTCTACTTTTTTCTGGACAAAATACCTTTCATCCAGAAGAAAGTACTTGCATATGTCCTTTTCTGACAAGGTGTATGCAAAGTTTCATGATGATCGGTCGATTAAATTAAGACGCGAAAGCGTTACAAACTAAACGTTACAAACTATTAAAATTAGTAACGATATAAGTATAGATTAATTATCTATTACTTTTTGTCGCAAATGTTAGAGTTGTACGTCGAGACATACATACGTACGTTGTACTATGGACAAAATGTAGAATAAACAGAGGATAAAACAAAACTAAAATATTGGCAATACCGCCCCTCATTATTTTCTCTTGATGTGTTCTAAACTGTTCTGGCGACATACGTAAGTATCCTTTAGAATTAAAATTACATTATTCTTTCATGCACCGGACAGTTAGTGCCAATATCACAGGCCAGGATAGCGCATATATTCAGACTGCTATTCAACAAAGTAAATTTATACGTGCAAGAATGTGCTACTAAATTTAAATTAATGAGCATTCTGCTTGTATCAGTTTGCGCTAATTTATTGCCATTACGAGTTGTAATTCAATACGAAGGAGTTTCCATATTTGTTACGCTGTTTGGTTTTATTTGTGCTACCCACCTAGATAACATAATATAGCATTAAGCCCACACCTAACTATTCGAGAATATAGAAGATTAGGCAGGCATTATTACCTACTAGCTATTGCTTGCGGCTTCGCTCGCGTTAATTTAGAATTTGACAATCAATTCGGGTTGTACTCTGCTTGTAATAATATAAATCAATCATGATTCGAAATACACGTGCCGCCATCTATTGTCATAAGAACGTTATTGTTGTTTTCCTCGGGAGCAGTATTTTTTTATTCGGGATGAAAGGTGGTCTATGTCCGTTTCTGTACACCTGACAATGTATATGCTAAATTTCAGGATGATCGGTTCAGTGGTTTAGGCGTGAAAAGGTAACAAACAAACAAACTTATTTTCGCTTTTATAATATTAATTAGCAAGTTAGGATTAGGATACGCATGACTTGTTAGCCTTATTTATATCCTATGTATTTGCTATGTGCACAAATGCATTTGAATTATTTGCCTTCAAATGTATTTAACACTATACATTAGTAGTGCGCGTACCCTTTCACACATACAACGTACAACCCTTTTAGCTTACTAGTAATTGTTGAGTCTTACTTTGGTGATAGAACTCTAAAGAAACGTGTGCCATACTTGCTGAACAGTTTACCGGCGGACTTAAGGCATGAAACGGATAGACTAAGGTTTAAAAAGAAACTTAATAAGTATATGTTGTCTTTAGAAACTTAGTTTGTAAGGATTTAATATAAACCTACAGTATTATTGTATTATTATATACGTATAACATAGGCTAAAATTAGTTATATAAAATGCAACTCACCCACAGTTAAACCGCTAAACCGGTTTTGTGGGACATTATATATTTGTAAAAGACTGTACTTCAAAGTTATAATAAATAAATAAATAATAATAAAATACATCTCCATACACTTTTATCTAAACTCACAGCATAGACAGTTTTCATTAATTTGCCGTCGTAATACCTAATGCATACGTGTGTTATTAAAAACCCTAATCAATGAAAACAACTACCTCTAGTTTATTATAAAAGATATTTTATTAAACTTTAATAATCCAATATCATTTGAATCATTCGAATTCAGTTACCACATTATTACTCAATAGAGGCTATCCTATAATTATTGCTCTACAGTTTATTCATCATTCTGTAACTGAGTAACAACAATAAACTTTGAAATTCTTTTAATAACATCTGATACTAATTGAAATAACTCCATGAAGGACAGATTAGAGCGTTTGTAGTGTAATAATAGAAAAACCGTATAATACTTGCTCAGTCGGAAAACCTATTTTCTTAATTGGTTTTAAAAGAATCGGGCATTTTAGCATGCTGTTACGTCTCTCGATTAAGTGGTAAAGTATCTAAACGTAACAGTTTCCATTTATAAGTAAAAAACAACTTGGTAAGTAACCATTTTATCTCGTAATTTTCGAACATATCATTTATAACCTTTTTAATTTTCTGCTCAATTTAAATCGTAATAACTAAACGTAAATTGCACAAAATAATTTGCTGTTTAATGTTCCCAGTGAAGTTATCCGAGGCGCGCATTCGTAAATGAGATCCGAACTTGTATAATCCTGTTTGTGACCCTTCACCCTCGGGCGAGTCGACCTAAAATATTGCTGACATTTTTCAGGGATTTAACTCTACTCACCCTATACCCAGAGATGAGGGATAGTTATAACGAGATGCGTTTGTTTGCCGTACGAAGGGGCGGTGAATTAATTTTGTTGAAAATATCTGCTTGATATATTACCTACTGGTGAATATTTACATGGCTGTGTGCCGTAGGTCATCGTTAACCATTTTGGGTAGTTTGTTTGATGAATTGTGTATTTTGTTTGTAGTATGAGAATGTATGATGGTGTGCGCCGATTTTTGTCACATATATTTAGATTAGTCTGGAACAATTTTTTTTCTGAAACTAGGTTTATATGTTTAATGACTTATTCCATTTATTTCCATAAAATAGTAGCAATAATTTTTCCGGGATGTCAAAATTAAAGACCAAATTAACTACACTTTTGATTGAGTGTGGGTGCACGGGTTGTGCAGCGGTAGTGAACACGATCCCTCTGCATGTGGTCCCAGGTTCGATGCCCGGGTCGAGTAAGTATTATTAAGTACTCTTGTGAAGAAAGTGTGCACAGTAAACGACAATAGATCCGCTCCTTAGAACGTTAGACGGCCTCACGCAATAAGGGCCATGGGGTCATAGCTGGCGAAACGCTATCTACAGGCGTGAGACAACGTATGTATGTATACATTATTATGTGTAGTTCCTAGATATGCCATAAAAAGAACCAGGCCAGATTATGTATGTATTTCTTATTAGTGTTAAATAATACTAAAATAAATACATAAATAATACACTAATATATACACTAATACCTACATGAAATATTCTAGAATTCTACAATCAAAAACAAACAAGACGTGATAAAGTTATCGCGGCTTCAATATCAAATGAATCCTAATTTATGAATCTAATACCAATTCCATTCCATTAATTATTCATAGACAGCTGAATATATTTTACCGACAAATAGATTTGACCGAACCGTAGATTGAATAATAATATAAATATCGGTACAATCAAGTCGTATATCAATTGTCGGTACAAATCTATCAGCGCATGCGCCGGGTGGTCCGGTAATGGCGACTCATCGTGCGCCCGCGCAGCGTCGCCAATCGCTTAGACGCGCCAACGACCACCTCATTGTACTCGGCTATCGGTGATGATGACTTTAGAGCTTTTTTGCTTTTTATGTTGCTCAGTGGACGTTGGTTGGTAATAGTTAATTTAGAGATTGCCCATCTGTGGGATTTCGTTGAGAAATTTTGTCCAGCTTCCGGTCATGGCTTAATGGGAGCTGTAAATAAGTATGTTGATCTGCCCGTGACCGTGAATGTAGTAAAATTATACAAATAAATAAAATAAAAGTGTCTGTTTGTAATGTCAAAATAACAGCTTTTTATCTAATGCATATGAAAGTATTATAAGTTACTAATACGAAAACATCTATTTTTTTAATTTTTGTCTGTCTGTCTGTTTGTTCCGGCTAATCTCCGAAACGGCTGAACCGATTTTGACGGGACATTCACTGGCAGATAGCTGATGTTATAAGGAGTAACTTGGGCTACCTTGATTTTAGAAAAAAATAGGGTTCTGCGGAGACAAACACTTTTTAGTTTAAATCTACGCGGACGAAGACGCAGGTAACAGCTAGTTAGGAATAAATTTGTCAAAAGTACGACTCAGTAATTTAATACACAGTAGTTATAAACGAAGATTTAAATAATGGATGCGTCATACTAGGTTTCAATATTTCCTTTCTGGATGTTATGTTGTCATCTGACACATAATACCAAAAAGAATTGTAATTATACTCATGTTGAAAATTTTAAATGTCGTTCTCTATTAAGTAAATGTGGGCTGAAGAGTGTATACTGTTCTTAGTGTGGATGACGAGCAGCGATAGCTCAGTGGGGAGACCAACAGACTGCAATGCAGAGGGTCTCGGGTTCGAACCCACGTCGCACACCTCTAACTTTTCGAAATTATGTGCGTATTGATTGACAATTATCGCCTGCTCCGTGCCTCGGCAAGCACGCTAAGCCGTTGTACCCGGCTGCCATGAACATCTATGGCAGTCGTTATTGTGAGAATGTCGACACAAAAGATCCCACTGGGTCGAAGTGTTGCCGGTCTGCACTGACTGGCCCCTGACATAAGATAAGATAAGATAGTGTGGATGACAACACTTTTTGAGGGCCGCTGTAATTTAAATCTGTGGTTATCATTATCACTACATATTATAAAACAGTCTCACGCCGCGTTTGGCTGTCTGTCTGTTCGCGATAAACTTAAAAACTACTGAACGGATTTTCATGCGGTTTTCACCAATAGACAGAGTGATTCACGAGGAAGGTTAAGGTGTATAATTTGCTATGGTTTTATACTACCCGTGCGAAGTCGGGGTGGGTTGCTAATAATTACATATTTTTGCTTAATGCAATAATAGTTTCTGCGAAATAAGATTACCAAGAGAAGATATATTTATAGCCTCATATCTATACGTATTCGTATATAAAGCTCTGTTACCCACTTTACACCTAAATTTCATTTCTGTGTTAGTTTTGACGTAATAAGGGACAAGACTATGGTCGTTGAGGCACATTACGATTTATTGATTTCAATTTTCGCTCATAGCCAGTTGCACTCACTGATCGGTAAACGATTAGCGAGGTTAAGCAACGTTGGGTGCAGTCAGTCTATAGATGGGTGACCGCTTAGTGGTATTTCATCTGAGCGTGTCCGTGCTTCGGAGGGCACGTAAAAAGTCGGTCCCGGTTGTTGTCAAATTGACAGCAGTCGTTAAGCCATGTCAGAGGCCTACGGGCGGCTTAAACAACTCTTGACAACAGGTTGGCCACTAACCACACGAAAAGAAGATGAACCCTAACTAATATTATAAATGCGAATGTGAGTTTGTTTGTTTGTTAAGCTTTCACGCCTTAATTACTAGACCGATCGTCATGAAATCTCGCAAATACGTCGCCACGTCGGAGTCGTCAGGGTAACAGAAAAGAACAATAGGTACCTTTCATCCAGACAAAAGTAATGTTACTTATCTAATCTACATTTACGCAAGCGAAGCATAGGCATAATCTAGTATTAAATAGGTAAAATGTACAAATACGATTATAACGTAGAAGACTATCACTGTCACTGACGCTGTCGTTGAAATTCCCAACAATAAATCTCAATAACACTTAGGTAATCCTCCTCAAGAATTAAACTTGGCACCACACTTCTCATAACACAAACTTACATAACGGGCACTGCTAGGCCATATTATATTTTGCGAAGCGGGATCAACTCTAAAACTTTTAGCTCTATGCGATTCACAATAAACATTGCGCTAGCTGTACATACGAGTATAGGTAGAGAGTACAGATGTCGGTCGATGTGTCTATTTCAAAGTACTAGTGACGATTCAATCGACGAATGATCGGCAACCAATCAAATTGTAAATGAACGTGCTGTTGTAGCGAGAATCTACAATAGAAATTCAGTTATTGTTTGTGATTGAATAGTAACTGTTATATCATTGTAAATTATATCAGTAATAGTATTAAGGATAGTGTAGTGTGGTATTTAGTCGAAAATTATTATACTACATGATCTTCCGAATATGAATAATGTACCTACTGTCAATCGAATTGCGGTTACAGAGGCCAATCTTATGGAATCTATCATTTTGGCATATTTATTTATTTATTTATTTTAAGGTACATCAACAATTTACATATACAAAATCGGTTCACATAAGAAGCTGAGAATAAAAACTTATATGTATATCTATTATAGATGTACACACCATTTTCTGTACAAAATTATAAAGAATAAAAATTAAACATAAATTAAGAACATATAGTAGTGAACAGGCGTGAGTGCAAACTCGAGTGCACTCTCTATTCCCTCATTCTTATAGTCAGATGGGATGGCAACCTAAAATGACCGGAGACAGATTAGGCGTATAACCGACGGCTTTACGTTCTTTCCTAGATTGCGTGCTGTCCGGTTTGCTATAAAATTCCTAACAAAAAAAAATCATTAGCCATTTGCTAGCACGACCCAAGAACCGAACCCGAGTTTTTATTCAAAACTTTCGCATTTACTCCCGCTGTGCTATCAAGGCAGTCTCGAACATTGTACTTATTTGATATGACATGGCTAATTTAGCAATTGTAATTGATACCAACAGCTGTTTTGCATGATTCAATGATCAACATGCACCCACATTCCCTGAATAATTGTTATATTCATACATGTTACAGATATGCGCAGTTATGTTAAAGCAGGACCCATGCAGAAGAAACTAGCTATGAGTATTGGGTAGGCACACTTTTTATATGAGCATCGTAAAGGTGCCTATTGATGGAGTATGAGATGGATAAGATTGCACATCTTGATTTTTTTAGTATATGTGAGGTACCGTTTAATTTACTAATTACGTAATATTGTTTTCTGTTTACGCGAATGTTATTAATTGAAATTAAACTACTATATACGGATTTTATCGCGATAAAATCCGTATATAGTAGTTTAATTTCAATTACTAATTAGGTTTTTCTGTCAAGAAATTCTATCTATTATTTAGGCAAATAGGCTTGCCCCTATTACGTGGGAGCTTTATACATACATAGGTCTGGCGTTACATGGATGTAATGTATTACATCCACTGATCCACATTAGCATAATTTCTCTATACATATATTAAGTAGAGATTGACCTCTACTTACCATGCGACTATGCGATATAGGCGTGAGACAATATACCTATATATGTATTATATAATGATAGATGTTCCCGCGGTTTCACCCGCGTTTTTTGTTACTGCGCCACCCCCGTGGGTCGCAGCGTGATGTTTTTTAGCCTATAGCCTTCCTCAATAAATAGGCTATCCAACACTAAAATAATTTTTCAATTCTATATAGAACCAATAGTCGTGGGATTAGCGCGATCAAACAAACAAACGAACTCTTCAGCTTTATAATATTAGTATAGATTATTATGTAGAGGATATTATTCTATTATTTAGTGGTAATCTTGGAACAACAACACTGATATAAAAATATATTAGGCTGTGTTTTTGATGACATTGCACAAGAAACAACACAGGTAATAGCTACTTTAAAATAAATAAAAAATCTTTACCTAATATGAGCTCACTGAGACAGCATTCTGTATAAACGTCGCCAATATCAGCTTTGTACAATAGCCAAGCACCGAACTATGACTAACCGAGGCGATATTGAATTCCAGGAAATTCTCCTCGTACTTAAAATGTCTGATGTTAGTCTGAAGCAGCAGACTCAACAAATCCCCGCACTTTCGGAATACCTATAAACCACAAATTAGAATTATACAGATGGACGATTCAATAGAACGCGTTTAAAACAGACGCAGTACTCACAGTATCGAGTCGGTCGTGTGTTTAATTACTAATTACTGTATTTTGGGTTCACACACCACGTTTTATAGTGAATGTGCACTCGTTGTCGCAGAGTCCAACCTATGGTTAGTTTGAAACAGTTTTTATACCAGATTAATTACCAAAAGGTTATGAGTCCTTCTGTCCAGAAATTCTGTAACGCGGCTCGTAGTTAGGAAGTTGGCAGTATCGCACGGGGATGTGCAATATCTTGGTATGCATCGATAATCACGTAAAGCCGTTGTTCCTGTATCTTATCATTCTCTGGTCGTGTCGGATAACCGTCTAATCATCGATCTATGAGGATGAAGAAATAGTGAGAGCATTTACTAATTTCCTAATTACCTGCACAGAAGGGTAGCCTCGAAAAATTGATTAATCATTGCGCGTATCCATTCAAACATTTACTAAAATCGCTTGTAGTGAAAATGTCGATTAACTAAGCAAATGTATATACACTGCCTTCACGGCGCAGCGGTAGTGAATGCGACTGCTGTGCATGAGGTCTCGGGTTCGAATCCCATGTCAGGCCAAAAAAAGTTATTGGGTCAATAGCACCCCGGAGTTAGGAAGGTGGCATAGTAAGTCACCCCCGTGTCTCGGAAAGCACGTAAAGCCGTTGGTCCTGCGCCTAATCTCTCTCCGGTCGTGTCGGATTACCGTCCCATCGGATTTTGAGAGTTAGGAAACAGAGAGTGCATTTGTGTTTGCGCACACGCTTGTGCACTATAATATCTCCTGCGCAGATGGCCAGTCTACGTTAAGATTGGCCGCCGTGACCGAAATTCGGTCTGAAGGACATTATTATTATTATATACAACTTTTCAGGGTTCACCTGAAAAGTTGCTCTAGATAGCTATCGAAATTCGTGGTCCTTTGCTGACTTGATCTGAAAATCAGTAGACGTTATCTAAGTCCTAGATATGTCACTACGTATCTAGATTCTGGTTAGGCCGGTTTTAAAATAAAAAAGGGCAATATAGTTTTAACCGTAAATAAAATGTAGCCCACTTTTTCCCTGTTTATTTCTGAACGTCACTGTTATGTCACGTATATCATGAATGAGCTTAGCAACGCGCACAGAATGCATGTTAGCACTAGATTAATCTATTGAGTAACAGCGGCACACTGGCGGCCAGACAAAATAGGTTTCCAATTATGTCTGGCATTCCAGCAATTGACAGGTTATACATATTATTTATAGATCAAGTATTATAGTAAATTAAGACAAGCTTTCAAACTTATGGCGGTGTCTTTCCGCCATGGGCTATACGCACGCATTTGGATGTGAGTGTATTAGTTGTCGCGTTTTCTATAAAGCCGGCCATCTGTATCTGTCTAATTTGTGTATAAAACGTAACGAATAAAGGCGGCGACAGAATTAACATATTATTATTGTCCGGTGACAAATAGCGCGAGTGCTCGCTTCCCAGAAATCGAGGCGCTTTGCCAGTGTTTGGATTGTTATTACCGATTCGTTTGATTACGGGGACTTTTGTTGTCAGAACCGTAGCTAAATGTAGAGCTAGATCATAGAGGGATGCTCTTGTTGGCAGGAATTCTTAGTAACCTGTTGTTGTCGCTTCAATTTCAAGACGATTGTTTATTTAGGTTTAAGCTTTGTGTTGGGCTAAAGTTACCCGTACATGTGTTTGGTTTGCCTTACTTTGATTAGTTATTAATAATAGAGCTTGGGCTTGATAACGAATAGTATTCTGTAACGATACAAAATCTTGATAGTAAAAGGTTAATATTTTAAACCTGAAAGGTAAATATAATTAGGTATTTACGGTAAATACCTAATTATATTTACCTTTCAGGTTTTCAGGCCTTTGATATTGGTGAAACTTTACGTTATGTACTCATAGATATTAATTCTTACTAATATTATAAATTCGAAAGTAACTCCGTCTGTCTATGTCTGTCTGTCTGTCTGTTACATTTTCACGGCTAAACCATTCAACCGATTTAGATGAAATTTGGTACAGATATAGTTTAAAACCTGGGGAAGGACATAGGCTACTTTTTATTGATGTAGGTACCACGCTGGCGGAGCCGCGCGCATAAGCTAGTATCTAAATAAATCTTAAACAGGCTCAACTAGTCAAGGAGCAGTAGGAACTTACTAAACGTATGCTGACTGGTAACATTGAACCATATGCATTAAAATAGTTAATATAATTTTTTTTTATATTGCTATGGTATGGCAGATGCTGGATGCGGCAAGCTGAAGACAGGGCGCTATGGCGCTCTTTGGGGGAGGGCTATGTCCAGCAGTGGACTATTATAGCCTGATGATGATGATGATGATTGCTATGGTGGCAAACAAGCATATCTTTTTATCTTCCAATATCAGGAATATCATACGTGCGTGCGTGCGTTGTCGAAGGTGTGTTCTAAAGGAAAGTATTTATTATGGGATTAAAGGAATAAAATGGTAGAGTTAAATATATAAGTTTGCCCTTTTTCTTATGTTGGTTTGAGTGTTAGTTCCCGGACGATCCGGGTGATTCTTCGAAACACAATTTTGAGGTGTTTTTGACAGAAGAACATGTGAAAATAAACTTCAATTTAAACACACATGATTCACCGGCATATTCGTATTGCCTCCTATTAACTGATAAGTTTTGAAGAAGCCCTTAACATTATAATATTTTTTGTTTCACAATACATGATGATTGGTCAATGCATAAGGATTGGTCATCTCGTCGCTGAAAATACGCCGAACGATGTGGGATTTTCTTATTAAATATAAATTTGTGCTATCCACATACAGTTATTTTAAGCCTGTGTTTTTTTATTGAGTACTAGCTTTTGCGCGCGGCTCCGCCCGCGTGGTACCTACATCAATAAAAAGTAGCCTATGTCCTTCCCCAGGTTTTAAACTATACTGTACCAAATTTCATCTCAATCGGTTGAGTGGTTTAGCCGTGAAAAGGTAACAGACAGACAGACAGACAGATAGACAGACAGATAGACAGACAGAGTTACTTTCGAATTTATAAAATTAAGTAAGGATTTGTGAAATTCTTCTCTACATATTGTGGAGGCGTTACCTTAAACAGGCCTTTACCATTAAGGAATAATTTATTTAATTGAAATAATTACATATTATGATATTTATTAATTATCGCTCACTTTAACGGTAAAGGAAAACATCGTAAAAAAACCTGATTGTCTAAAAGTTCTCCATGATGTTTTAGTAGATGTGTGAAGTCCGCACTAGGCCTGCGTGGTAGACTATAGCCAAACCGTTCTCACACTGAGAAGAGTGCCGTGCACAGCAATGGGACAATTAATATGCAGGGCTAATATTATATAGGAATTAATTACACGGTCTGTTTGTCTGTGACAGGTTTATATCGGTTTCGTCACTCGTTTCGCGAAATATCTTTAACGCATAATGACTCACACATTTGCTCGAAGCATAAAACGTTATTTAAGAAATTAGGTGACTTTTGCGACTTAATGCGGTTGGCATCAGGATAAATCTATACTAATATTATAAAGCAAAAAAGTTTGTTTGTTTGAACGCGCTAATCTCAGGAAATACTGGTTCGATTTGAAAAATTATTTTAGTGTTAGATAGCTTATTTATCGAGGAAGGCTATAGGCTATATAACATAACGCTACGACCCGCGGGGGCGGCGCAGTAACGATAAACGCGAGTGAAACCGCGGTAACATCTAGTATTATATTATTTCCTTAGGAAGCTTTACATGCCTGTAATGTTTCTTTTAGAGTCAAGCTGTGAACTATATGAACAAGCGTGCGTGATGAATGTGAGGAGAGTGAATGACGCGAAATTAAATTGTCGGCCTCAATGGTGTAGTAGTTAGTGTAACCGACTGCCACGGCTGAGGTCGCGGGTTCGATTCCCGCACAAGTCAAACATTTGTGTGCATGAACATGGATGTTTGTCTTGGTCTGGGTGTTTCTATGTATAATATGTAAGTATTTACAAAAAAAAAGTATATATGTATGTTTATCCATTGTCTAGTACCCATAGTACAAGCTCTGCTTAGTTTGGGCTAGATGGTGTTGTGTGTATGTGGTAGAATATTATTATTATTGTAAATAAGAACGAGGGAAGGAGAATAGGTATACTTTACAAAAATTCATATCATATTAAAATTTCACTTCGCCAGTAAACTAGAAATCATCTAGTATTGCCTTCTCTCTCCTCCTAACTTAAATTCCACATGGTGGTGGGATCAGCTTATATTCTGCCCCCACTTCGCTCTATCTTCGACCTCGTCTTCAATCACTTGGCACTCACTCATATGTTTATCATCAATTATTGCCTTGGTATACCGATACATAGTCTCACCTCTCTTGACATTACATATTCTCAGCTCTTGACCATAACCTAATAATGATGGCATAAGCGTATTATTCCAAAATTACGTCGAAACTGAAATCTTATGCACAGCAATCTCATACATTATCACTACCTCTTAAGGCATTCAGTTGCCATGGTTACAGTAAAAACTAGATTTCGCCCGCGACTTCGCTTGCGTTAATGTAGATTTCGTCATTAAACTTTTATCTCTCGGGAGCAGTACTTTTTTCTAGATGAAAGGTACCTTACGTCCTTTTCTGTACCAACCTCTGACAATGTGTATGCGAAATTTCATGATGATTGGTTGAGTAGTTAAGACGTGAAAGCGTAACAAATGAACTCACATTTGCATTTATTAATATTAGTTAGCATCACGATTTTATAGAATTGCACAGCAATATTCTTTCTACACCCTCCGGGAAACAGGCGTAACTATATATATTAACAATAATTGGTTCAATTAACAAAAGAAGACCAAGTCACAAAGTGATTTATCCTCGGAACTTATAAGTACCTAATAGGAGTTGGCGAAGTGTTAACAAGTTAAGTTCGTTTGCGCACTGCGATGACCACAACTTGGACGACTCCGTAAAACAACTAACAGAATTATTGGCTGCGTTATAACTTATAACAAGAGCTGGCAGCAAGACGCCGGGTTGCTCCTCGATAAAAAATAGAAGTAAGTATTTGACAAATGTTAGATACTAGTTTTGTCCGCGGCCTTGCTAGCGTAAATGTAGGTTAGGTTAATATACGTATTTTTTTTCTGGATAAAAGGAACCCTATGTCCTTTTCTGTATCCCTGATAACGTATATGCAAAATTTCATGATGATCGGTCGAGAAGTTACAATGTGAAAGCGTAACAAACAAATAAACATTAAACAAACTCACATTCGCATTTATAATATTAGTTCGGATGTACTATTATTTTGAAAAAATAGGGCATATAGGGTACTTCCTGAGGTAAAGTACAACACCAAAAATAAAGTATTATTTATTTATTTATATATTACTAGCTTTTGCCCGCGGCTTCGCTCGCGTTAATTTAGAATTTGTCAATCAATTCGGGTTGTACTCTGCTTGTAATAATATAATTCAATCATGATTCGAAAGACACGTGGCGCCATCTATTATCATAAGAACGTTATTGTTGTTTTCCTCGGGAACAGTAATTTTTTTCGGGATGAAAGGTAGCCTATTTCCGTTTCTGTACACCTGACAACGTATATGTAAAATTTCAGGATGACCGGTTCTGTGGTTTAGGCGTGAAAAGGTAACAAACAAACAAACTCATTTTCGCTTTTATAATATTAGTTAGGATTTGCTATTTTGTTTTCACATATTTTGTCGGCCCTAGCAACATCTAACAAATATTTATCATCAAGGAACATCTTGACGGCATCTCAAATTTAAGCAAATTCTATTGCGTTGCTATTTGTTTTTATTTTGACTAAACAATTAAATAAACCTGTCAAAGTCGGCACAAGTAAAAAAGTATTTTCTTAAATTTTTTTCCTCATTAAGTATATTTATCCGACATAACGTACAATACTTTATTATAAAGTACGTGTGACCACCCTACGTTCTATATATGAATATACTAGTAGGTGACTGTTGGACTACTATACAGAGGTCTCTAGTTCGATTCCAAGGCGCACACTTCTGATTTTTCGAACGTTATATAGTTAAATATCGCTCTCTAATGGTGAAGAAATACATCGTGAGGAAACCTGAATTGATTTTATTTTACGCATGTATGTAAAAGTAAGACCCTACGTGTTTCGGGTATCGGGTAGAGAAGGGTAGACGTTTGATTGCGGTGGTCTTAGTTTTATCAGTACCCGCCATACTTCGACTGAATTATCTCTTTATAAGCTTCGAAATGGGCTTGGAGAGATATGTTTGGTGTTAAGACGTTTCGGGAGGAAATGGATGTTTAATACGTCTGTATAGAAGTTAGCTGCCTCATTGATTTTGTAGCACAAGTTTGCGGTTGATAGTGAGGTTTCAGATTCGATTTCAGGGATACAAAGTGATACTATGTTTTTCTGCACGAAAGTTTTCAGTAGCTGCATGGTATCTGGATTCATCTGGTAAAAGACAGGTGTTAGTAAGGAGCGAGAGCCAGTGATGAAGCCCCCCTAACTTGCGTCCAATGTATTTTTTTTACTAGCGAGCGGCAGCAAGGTCCTGGGATTTGGTACCTGGAGCGGCCAGCACTGTTATCAGTCACGTTACCAGCTACATAGAATCTTAAATATACACAGCGCAATGTGGGCTTTATATACCTTTATCTACTCCTACTGATATATAGTGTGTATGTGATATTATTTTCCTGCATATCGTTGAGATATGAATAAATAATGTAGGTTTACATTAATTATTTATTTATTTAATTATGTTATGATATGATTAGTGAAATTATGTTTTATTAGGCGTACTAAGTAACTAGAAGTCCACGTTTAGTAGTGATTGAACATATTTGTTGGTCCATTCTTCTCATTGAGCTCGTGAAACTGGTAAAGGTCTTAATGGGGCTAGGAAATACAATTATGCACAGTACAAATGACTGTGGGTTTTCAGTCAAGAAATTCTCAAATTCTCTGTAACTGCACGAAGTCCAGTATTGTGCCTGGTAGACGGCACGCTCGCCCTATAGGTAGCGAGCGTGCCGTCGTGGCCGTGGTGGACGTGGGACCTAACATCATAGTTGGCAAAATGTGTGTGTAATACGCCTCTGTTTACTCTGTCGGGGACAGAGGCGTGAGTCTATGTATGTATACAGGCTGTCCCAGAAGTTATAATAGCTATCACAAAAATATACAAAAATATAAAAAGTTACGTATTCTAAAATAATAGGCATTTAAAAAAAAAACTAAAATATCTACATCCTGTGACGGTCTTTTCACTCCTGTTACTACAGACATTTACTTTTTGAATTTTTTTTTGTTATGTAATCTCGAATAATCGAAGAAAATCGAGAGCTTATAGAAACATTATATTTTTTTATTTTTCTGATAGCTATTGTAACTTAGTCTGTTACCTGATTCCAGCTTGACGTCAACTTCTGGGACATTCTGTATATGTATAAATGAGAGCACCAACAAATTATTCTTACGAGCATCTTGAATAATAGTGCTCGTTACTTACACCACTGCTCACCCCCGAAGTTGTAGCGCAATATCTCACAATGCTGCAGTAGGTAAGCTATTGCTCGCATTAGCACTATTAAGAACAGGCTGAATCCAGTTAATTACTATACCGTGATGCGACGAGAACTCTTTGTGAATGCGTTCCACTGTTGAAGCTAAGCGATTGATGCTTTTAAGCGAGTATTTCTGTATCCGTAAAACTCAAACTTAAATGAATGGAAATTTTGGTAGACATCTGAGTAACTATGTATTACTTATGATCATTAAAATAAAGTTTAATTTTCAGTACTGTATAGTTACTATATTCAAGAAAGGTAAAGTATTGATCCTATGAAAATATATCGATCTCCACACGTGACAAAATTGTGTAAACCATAAATAGTTTTTCCGAGTCTAGATGTTCTTTGTGTCTGTCGTTTAAATGTTAGTAAAGATCCCCGCGATACAGAAATTATTAAAAGTGAAGAAGTCTTTAAAAATAAAAATTAAACTATTGCCGAATACTTATAGCTTCTTTTTTAAGCCGCCCTTACGTCGCAGAGCGATATAGCTTAGCGATATCAAGGAAATTGGTATACATATAATATTTTCATAGTTATCAATTTGAGAATTGCCATGAAAAATGTGTATTTACGTCAATTCTGGCGGACTTACCCATTCAAACGTATCAAAAGATACCGAACAATCTTGTAGTACACAGTTGGCGTATAATACGGAACTATAGCTTGTATATATCATCGCTACAAGTGTGACGTTTAACTACTAAGTCCATTGTGGGTAGGACTGAGTGCAGCGGTAACGCCACTCACTGCCACGTAATAGCAGCGACACCTAGCGGTCAATAACTTTAACTGAATGTGCTGCTAATTTTACATTCACCTTTAGCATTTTTGATTGGGAATTCTGTGGATTCGTAGCTAAAGCAAAAGTTTGCAAAAGCGAATTAAGCTCGCTGTTGAAAGTTATGAACTCGAAATTATATACCTATCCTATATCGTACGTATGGTTCATACTAACGGTTCTCGACAACCATCACTTTGTATTCTGAGAAAATAAGGCAAGGAACTAAGCGTGCAAGCCATTCCAAACTCTAACAGCTCAATTATTCCCCCTATAAATATAATTCGGTGTCTTCTTTGCTTGCTCAAGAACGCAGCGCGTGAACTTGGTGTAGTATAGGTATTGTTACATGCGGTTACACAATTATAGTCGAATTATTCGAATGCTAGCACACGAGCTTCGTCTATACTACATTTAACCGCTTCGTAATATTAGTGCTCAATTTAAAACTTTGTTTACAAAAAGACAACTCGGAGCGTTCGGTAATGACAGGAACATGGCAGAAACGTTCTCTGAAAGTGTATTACAGAAACTGTTCTCCGTTAAACTGTAAGTCCTACTATATTTATACTATAGAGATGGCAAATATGTATTTGGCCCGCCCAGTAGTAAGCGGTTCCTGTAGAGTGTAGACTATGATAGCTTACTTACAATAAAAGGGCATCGTTGCGATTTTCTAACTCTACGACAAAATAATTATAGATGTGATGGAAAAAATACATGTAGGCTTTGGTATTCTAACAGTACCTATTAATATATTTGCGCCTGTTTTTTTATAATTTAGTCGTACTTAAATTAATAAATAAATTAATGGGCACTAAATTAATGGTCTTCCGTTTCTTTTGTATAATATGTATGTATTTACAAAAAAAAAAAAAAAAAGTATATATGTATGTTTATCCATTGTCTAGTACCCATAGTACAAGCTCTGCTTAGTTTGGGCTAGATGGTGTTGTGTGTATGTGGTAGAATATTATTATTATTATTATTATTTTTATTTAGAGTTTGGGTTACGAAGCTTCTTGAAGTTTCTTGAGGTTTTATCTTAAATGCTTGTGTTACGAGTGGCTGTATGTCAGTAATGTAATTATTAGTAATAAATCCAAAATCGCTCGATCGGAAGTCCACAGCTTTATTAGACCACCGCCGCTTATCAAAACTCTTATCAGTAAACTAACTTTAAAGCTTCTGTGGGGATGTTCTTAGACACAGTGGGTGTCTAAGAACATCCCCATAAACAAACATATAAATCAATGAAACAATAGCACATAGACGTACTAACGCTTCCAAAACGCAATACATCTCGCAACTAGCTCTATAAATTCATTACGACTATGCAAGGGGAGAACATGTTCTTTTTATTTATCGCACTTGTACATACAGACAGATGGTGTTATTAATTTGTAGCAATGTGGCGACATAGTGGTCGGCACGCGCTCTAATTTCTCTTGTTAGATTCTTAGGCAAACGGAGTATATTTGTTTCACAAAGTGGGTTTGTTGGCATGCCATTGTTAGAACTGCCATATTACGTTATATGACTAAATTGAAAGACTTGTATGATAGTTTGCACAAATGGATAGTAAAGAGGACGAATGATAAAGACGTATGTAAGGCGTGACCAAAGGTCGTATAAAGGTCCCTGTGATTAGCTATTTACTCCAAAATTATAAGAAACTTCATAGTTTTAGCCCTGATTCTGTTTTTGATTGAAAATATGCATACAATTTCTAACCAGACACATATGCATACAATTAACTGTTGGTAATGATTCTTTAAAAGAGGGAATTTGATCAATATGTTTGCCGGCAATATCCGCGTAATAAAACCGCAATAGGTAAAAGAAAATAGAATTTGTTGAACTTTTAAAAGTAACAAACACCTTTTTAACTTACATTGTTGATTAACGTAAGTCACTTACTACCTTACAATATAACCATACCATAACACACACACGTTCACACTTACGTTATATAGAGTTTTATACAGAATGTAATAATAATATATATAACGTAAGTGTGAACAGGACAGCTAAGTTAGAATGAAATTAAATGAGTGGCATCCCTCAAAATTCTGTTTATGGGTAATGGCAAAACATGCATCGAATAAGCGCATAAAATAAGTTAGCAGAATATATTAGCTCTTCTGAAAACAATAGCAGCCTAAGATTTCGTCGGAATAATAATGCGCGCGGTGAACCACGATTCGTAGTATATACTAAAATAACATTTATTTATAAGTTTTTGATTGTGTTCGAAACTTCCGTGTTTTTGACTTTGACTTTGAACAAATAGACTTACCATAATATGCTTAAAATCAAATTCAAAACAATTGATTTTTACCAAAAGTATTTTATTAAATGTACTTCCGCTCTATAATATATCCTGTGTGGTGGGCGACTTTACAAACATTGAAACAAGAGACACAAAGAACTTGACTTGGACAACTTTTGCGGATCACACAAATTTGTGTTCCGTGTGGGGATCGAACCACAACCTTCGGCGCCGTAGCGACGGTATGGCGACCATTTAAAGCACTACGCCATCCGTGCAACACTACTTGGAAACGTCAAATCCTTACTAATATTATAAATTCGAAAGTAACTTTGTCTGTCTATCTGTCTGACTGTCTGTCTGTTACCTTTTCACGGCTAAACCACTCAACCGATTTAAATGAAATTTGGTACAGATATAGTTTAAAACTTGGGGAAGGACATAGGCTACTTTTTATTGATGTAGATACCACGCGGGCGGAGCCGCGCGCAAAAGCTAGTATTATAATAAAATAAATAAAGAAAATAAAATTATAGCAATGTTAAAAAGCCTGTTCGGGAAATAGAGCTCTCATCTTGCCTGTGATAAGGTTAGGTAGTTGGGGCACAATGACATCTAGGCTAAAAACGGAGAACTTCCTTAAACCTGGAATGCAGAATATTAAAAATAAACAAAAGCATAACGGTCCAATTTCGACCAGCACCATTCTTATTTTAATCAAGCAATACAGCCAAGGTACAGAATATCTTTTACATCTAATATTTTGACAGTTCTAATACGTGCAATATTATAAACTAAACTGCTTTTAATGGCACTCTTAACATAAAGGGGTGTTGAGCAATTTATATAATATTTAGTTAGGCTGTATAACGCACAACCCTTTGTCACATTTTGTCACACACCGACTCTCCCCTTTATGAAGTGTGTCGTAATTTATGGAGGGACCCAATCCGTAACTAATTATATTAATACCCGTAATAATCTATAATAAATATAATAATTAACCATGACAACCGAAGGGTGTTTTCTGTTATTAATTAGATAGGTATTGGTAATGATAATATTACGGTATTTGGTTTAAATTTTATTTATTTATTTATCACATATATATAAATGTGATAAGACCACGTCGAATTATTTGTAGTAGGTAGCCATTTTTAAAACAATGCGTTCTGTACATTGACGTCATAATAATATATCTTATCTTATGTGGCGGCCAGTCAGTGCAGAACAGCGACACTTCGACTCAGTGGGATCTTTTGTGTCGCGTAATAATATATACTTTAAATTATTATTCATATGTTTGTCAGTATGGCAATTGTTAAATCATATTAATTCGAAATTTAACGTAGAACTTCGTAAAGTTCTAAGTTGAATTTTGAAATAGATGAGGTATTAGGCTAGCTATCGGTACTTCAAGAGTTAATGGGTTCGATCCCTGCACATTGCACTAATAAGAATAGTAATTTTCAAACTAATTTTTTTAATAGGTATACGATCTCCCCTGTTTTATTAATAATTTCTGTGCCATTTTACAATTTTACAATTCACGAACACAAAGTACCTACTTTCAAAATCAGAACCACTATTTCAGGAACACACAAATGTTTGTATTATTATGAAAATCGAACGCATAACACTGGGCGTGTTTCAGCGGCTAGAACATTACGAAGTCATCGAGCTTTAAATCATCAATTTTGTCCAACACAGTCTACAAACTCGGGACCTTATAATTTCAACATACAAATAATATGGTGTTGAACGCATTACGTAATATACCCATCAGTTTATCCTTTAGTACTGAAGTTGTTTAATAGACGTTGAAGCGCGCTTCATTGCGTTGACGGGTTCCGGCAGGCGAGGATCGGTGTCATGTCCAATCAGCATCCTACAGACAATACTAGTGTTGATTGGTTGGTTCTAGGGTTACTTGGGATTCATCTGCCTTGTCTCGATGTTGATGTTGTTTCTACAGTATAAAACATATTTTCTTATAGGCAACTCTCGTAGTAAGAATTAGTTCGTGTAATGCCATTAGGAATAATATTCAAGTACAGGTTAAGAAACAATAGATTTTTTATTTGGGAAGTTTGTGTTTGCTGCCACCTTTTTTAAGTGTATACCAAAGCTTCGAGCGTTGCATGGTATATCTGTACGCAGTACAAAAAAGAAAATGTAATTTATAAATAGTTGTACTTTAATAGTTTTCGTTTCTGTGATCTGACTGTTTGTAAAGTCCGACGCTATACAGGGAACTAAGCTGGAGGACGAAATTTATTGACAAATTTTATTGTCTGTTATTCATATGGTTTAGGAAGATTGTTAAAGTATACAGTTTATTAAACCTACACCCCTTATTTCATACAACTGATTTCTACAATTTCTGAATAGTCAAGGAAAAAGGCTGACAGGGAAATGTAGCACTAGTAGTCAATGCACCGGATTTACAAGTTGATAGACCCCGTTCCAACTAAAATAAATGTGACTACAGAAAACTGAGCCGAATAGTTGATTGCATTAGTTGTTTCCATACTTGTAAAGTCTCTTATAATAGAGGGAGCTAGTAACCACCTCGCTTCCTATTACATGGTACCCATAACATGGGTACGTATTACAATACCGAAATTTCATAATAACTATGACTGAAATACCGACGTCCAAAACAACGAAATTCAAAATACCGAAAGTTTTAAATACCGATAGCCGTTATATCGAAAGATAAAATACCGATGTCCAAATGCCCGAAAGGATGAAATCCCGAATGGATTAAATCCCGAAAAGAACTAACGTGAAATAACCTACGTTCACACTTCCACTTGTTCTATTCCTCAGTTCTATGGTAGAACTAATGGGAGCTTTGGACGGAGCCCCGCTTCGCTTCGCAGGGCTCCTATTTCTGGGTGGGTTTACAAAAGAGAACCTAACACAACCTACCGCTTCCGAGTCGGAATCGTAGATATGGATCTTCGGGCTTTTAACCTTTCGGGCAAATGAACTTTCGGGATTTAAAACTTTCGGCCAAACAATCATTCGGCGTTTAAGTTTTCGGGATTTCTTCCGGAGGTCTTTTAAATTTCGGTATTGTAATACGTACCCTATAACATACGTAATTATGTAGCTGGTGAAGTGTTGGTTTGTACTAGGGATGTTGCGAATATTCGCATCCGCATCCGTAACTGCGGAGCTTCCGCATTGATTTGGACATCTGCATCCGCATCCACAATAATCAACGCGGATGTTAATGCGGATCCAGATATAGCGCAGGTTGCGACAAGAAAGAAAATGGATGGGCCGATGAATGGCGCGATGATACTTCACGTAAACATGAGAATCAAGAAACACCAGAAAATGGTATAGGTAAATTAATGAACCCTTGTAAAACAGGCTTGAACCTGCAAAGGTGATAAAATACTTTTTATTAAATAAGATGAACTATTTTCATCAACATCCGCATCCGCAGTTGTGGAGCTTCTGCATCGGTTTGGACATCCCCATCTGCATCCGCATTCGCAGATGTGAGCCTTCAAATATCCGTATTCGCATCCTTCTCCACGGATGTAAAAAAATCTGCATCCGCAACATTCCTGGTTTGTACAGTCTGTGGCTATTTATCTGATTATTATATACAAAAAGCACTACGAGTACATGCAGTGGGTACCATTTATTGATTTAAGGCGGTACAATAACTGATGTAAGCCCACCTTCAATAATATAGTCTTAATATGAAAAGACTAGACTTGCCGGAATATTTTTTAACAGATTCTGGTCACGTGCCAGTAATGCACTCGCAACGAGGCTCCGAATCCACTCTATTTATGTACTGTGTGTATTTATGTGTGTATTACTGTGTACTTGTGTACTGTGTGTATTGAAATATTCTGTGAGTGTGCCGGCGCCTGGCAGGCTGCATCAAGATGTACTTTATGTAGCAATGAGGAGGTAAAAATATATGTTTTATTTGTGCATTTCTTCAGTTGTATATGTTTGTTGTTTTTGAGCAATATGGTCATTTAATTGATAATTAGATGTTGTTGTTGGTTCTCAGAATGCACTCGCGTTTCTAAAGTTTGAACCTGCAAAGTTGATAAAATACTTTTTATTAAATAAGATGAACTATTTTCATCAACATCCGCATCCGCAATTGCGGAGCTTCTGCATCGGTTTGGAGATCCCCATCTGCATCCGCATTCGCAGATGTGAGCCTTCAAATAGCCGGTATTTTTTATTTAACAGTTTTTTTATTTAACAAAACAAAAGCTATAAATTTTACTTAACACTCAATATAGTTATTAGCTTATAGTGCCACATGGGTTATAAAAATATTGTTTAACTGACATGAAGATTGACGGAGATTTTATTTCATGTGGGTATTGAATCCGTTACATTAGAAAAGTCAGTGGCCTGGTAAACTACGTTGCCAACCGCCAACTTTATTAAATGGAGTGCATACACTGATCAGTGCCGGATTAAGCCAGCGCGGCAGCCGTAGCAAAATCATGTGAAAAAGCCCGATTTAATAAAGTATTATAAAATGCTACTACTCAAGACAAAGCAAGCAAGCAAGCTCAAACTAAAACAATTAAATATATAGTTGTCTGCTTCGCTAGCGCAGCGGTTCTAAAAACGAGAGAACCGGTACCGGTCGCGGTTCGATTAAAATTAAAAGGTGTTCAAAATTGTCGCTCTCTACGATGACTTTGAACCATAGCATAGCCGTATTAGGTGACGTGTAGATGTGTAGATGTATAAGTGTAAAACATTTACATTTCATTAGCTATAATACCTTCGAGGATATATTTGTAAGACCTTGTATTGTATACAATTATTAAAACTCAATACCACAGTGTTTTGTTGGTAGTGACATGTCTTGTCGATGAGCAATTTAATATTTGATGTTTCTGCTGCGGGGCACGGGCCATTAGCATCTCCTGTTATACATCTAATCTGGCATTGCTGACTGCACATAATGTGACCACATCGAGTCAGTCTGAGCACAAACCACAATGTTTGAAGGATGGTTACAGCTATGGTTGCGGTTGCCTTCCTCGTTCAAACTTGCGATACTACTGACAGCTTGGTAAAATACTATCTACTATTATATTGCTAAGGATATTAGGATGGTGGCCTGAGTTCAATCGATCTGCGAGGTTAAGCATTGTGACCACAGTTATATACACAGGTTAGAAAGTGGCACTTTCTTCCGTGCTACGGAGCTAAGAAAGGTTTTGCAAACTTTCATCTATATATAATTTTCATTTATACAATATCTATCCAACAATAAAGTTTCATCCCTAACTAGCAACAATATTGACGCTTCGACTTTGTGCTAATATAATTTTATACTAATTGGTATTAGATACTCGAAAAATTTACTACAAAAATGTCATACGTGATAATAAGCAACATTTTAATTAAATAATTTGGCTACATTATGTCTAGCTGAATAAAAACTGAAATCTATAATTTTAGTGATATATTTTATTCTTTTTATTACCAAATGAATCAAAAGGACATCGTTCCTCGATATAAACAAGGGGCATTATGTAAAACGAATCGCAGACAGATGTCGTTCTATTGCGATATGAATAATTCATGGCGCGGCGATCAGGCTTGTCCATTTGTGGTAGTCGCTGGAGTTGGATGAGAAAAATTGGTTTAGTTTAAATCCGTGTTTTATGGATTATGAATTTATCATTGAGTAGATAACTGCTTCTTCGAGTGAATGCCGTAAGGGTCATAACTATAAGTCTGAACTAGATTGCTGAAGTTAAAATTGTTTGACGCTGTATGCTGTAACTGGAATCTGGAACATGTATATGTTATATTGATTTATATTACTTGCTACCTGGTTATTTTACGAACGCTCCTCAGAGGCCGTATTGGATGGTGAGGTTCTATGGTTAGGTAAAGTGTTATTAGGATGTTCTGTTAGAAAACTTGTAATAGCAGCAAATACTCTGGCAATGAGCCAGCCTTTTACGTGGGAGGCAAAAGATGGATGTTGAAAGGCAAATATAATAATAGAGATTTATTTATCAATTCAGGATATACAGGCACGAGTCCGTGCCTGTATAGTAGTGTATGCATCTACTTATGCCCCCGGATATAACCCCGGTTGCAAGCAATCATACGTTACCTGATGGTAACTAGTTACGGTAGCCTCACGAGTTATCAACCCTAAGGAAAAGTATTCAAGATGGGGTTAAAGGAAAGGAAAAGGAAGGTACGGTATCCTCTGGAACTCTTACTCGCCAGGTCAACTGTGCTACTTTTACACTATTTTTTGATGGAGACTTCCGCGAAATAAATGGCATTGACGAGTCTTAGATTTTAAGAATCTATATTATAGTCGTTTTCACTGTTCCAGTTCTTTAAACTCTCCGCAGTATTGCGGGTTGCTCAGCCTAACTGATTATTAAACATCAGTGAGTACTGAGACTATTGAATCCACATATCAACTCTCAAAAGAGCGACAGTAAGAATCGACGAATCTGCTGCTGATTCTTAATATAGAACAATAACCAGTAGCAGTATTTTCATACAAGTCTAAAGCCCAGCTTGTCCTACTAAAATTCTTGATCCAGAATTAAGCTTGAATTGTGATAGATTCAATATAGTAAGTATATAATATTGTATTCAATCTAGCTATCTAAATAGCATTTGCATGCGCTGATGATCTCATCCATGAAATGCAAGTAAAGTAAAACAAAGAGGGAACAAGATGAAATATACTTCATTAATATTACATACGTAGTCTCTATATTTAGAGGGGTAGGCAGACGTTTACTACAGACACATTTCGCCAACTATATTCTAAATCCCCTCGTAATAGCGAGAGAACTTATTGCCATTTACCGAGTACAGTTCCAGACTCCTTTCTACTACTTAGAATTTCTTGACAGAAGAACCTACTAGTACTTTGATCGGCCCAGGAATCGAAACCAAAACCATATATCAAAATTACCTAATTCAAAGGCAATTAGGCAATTTTGGTATACTTATGTATTTTAACTGCACATTACTGACAATGTCATTCCGATTGGTCGATATCTGTACGTAGAAAATATTTAAGGAAAATTAATGTAAGGGGTCTTTGCAAGAGCTATAGAAATCAAAACTATTAAATTTTGCCTATCTGTATGTTTGTACACGTATCACGCAATAACTACTGCGGAATATTAAGTGCAGTTTTTACAGCTGTATTGCTGCAGGTTTAACTTAAAATCTGGTGCATGTTCCATCTTGATACGCCGCCTAGAACTCAAGTAATAAGAAAAAGAATATAGATAGTTACCTACTGCCAAATTCCACACGTACGAATTCCCAATAGCTAGTATATACTTCTACATCTATACTAATATTATAAAGATGAAAGATTAGATTTCTTGTTTGTTTGTTTATTTGTAAGGATTTAACTCAAAAACTACTCAACCGGATATAAAAAATTCTTTCACCATTAGAAAGATAGTAAATAAAACTTATTGTAATACTAGGTTTTGCCCGCGGCTTCGCTCGCGTTAATTTAGAATTTGACAATCAATTCGGGTTGTACTCTGCTTGTAATAATATAATTCAATCATGATTCGTAAGACACGTGGCGCCATCTATTATCATAAGAACGTTATTGTTGTTTTCCTCGGGAACAGTAATTTTTTTCGGGATGTAAGGTCCTATGTCCGTTTCTGTACACTTGACAAAGTATATGCAAATTTTCAGGATGATCGGTTCAGTGGTTTAGGCGTGAAAAGGTAACAAACAAACAAACAAACTCATTTTCACTTTTATAATATTAGTTAGAAGGATTCACAAACATGTTTACATGGTAGCTATATCTGGTGTTTAATTCTGTATTTCCACTTACGTGGCATAAACGTTAGAACTTACGCCGTATTCGCTGGAGGTGCAACCGCGCGCAATTTCCGCCCGTCTTTCACAGCCTCTGAATTGAACTATTAATATAGAATTATACGCCAGATTGTTATTACGTGTCACGGAATGGGATGTGCTGCTGAAGGCATATTTAGGATGTCAGCAGACAAACAAAGCTTATAATATTATTAGTTGGAACTCTATTACAATTTGTAAGTTTGTTTGATAAGCGTTTGTTTAGCTGCTTGCGTCGGTGACGCGGCGCCAGTTTATGCAACTGTAGGCATGCGATCTCAAGATAATTTTTGATTGTTAAGTTGCCGTTGGTGAGATTTCGGGCTCGGTTCATGGGTCGGACGAAGTGCCTTTTGGGTTTTTCTGTCGAGAATTTGTAAGTTGTAGCACCGAGTCTATAACGTTAGGCGTCAAAGACGCAGCGATAATAAAAAAAAAACCGTCGTATATTGTATTATCGGGTCCGGGAATTTCCGGTCCTAGCGAATTGACAAAGACGATTTCTCGGAACCTATGACCGTTAGCGAGCTGAGAACAGCGCACGATGGTGTTCTAATTTGTGTCTAATTTTATTTTATTTATTTTCTTCAAAAAAATAATCTCTTAATTTCTCAGAAAATAGGTTTTTTGTTTATATTAACCGTCTTATATTTAATATGATAACATTTGCGCCACCTTGTATATGTACACTACCGTCCAAAAGTTTGGAATCACTAGGGTAATTTTAATTAAGACGACTATAATATGTGTAAAGTATACTTTATCACACTTAAATCTTAATCAAACCTTAGATTAGCATTCAGTTAAATATAATCAGTACAAATAAGAACAAAAATATACAGTCTTCGTTAAATTTTGGCTCCGTCAAAATGGCCACCCTTATTCTTAATTACTTGTTCACAAATTTTACTCATTCATTTGATTAATTTATTGAAGTATTCGGAGTCCAGTGACTTCCATTCGCTCTGTAAATATTCCCACAACTGTTCTGAGCTCGATGGACACCGGTTCTTCACTTTTCTATCCAGTTCATCCCATACTAATTCAATCGGAGACAAATCTGGCGATTGTGAGGGCCACTTCATAATTAGCAAAACTTTTTCACTTCGTTTTTGCTTTAAGAACTCCTGGCATAATTTGGAGGAATGCTTAGGGTCATTATCTTGTTGAAAAACAAAATTTTGACCGATCACATTAATTCCAGAGGGAATGGCATTTTCTTCAAGTATTTTCAGATAGCCTTATTTATTCAGTTTCCCGGTGATTTGATCAGATGGCCGGGTTTATTATTACCAAAGCATCCTCAAACCATCACACTACCACCGCCGTGCTTAACAGTCTGCACAGTACACGCTTCTAAAGCCCGCTCCTCTTTTGGTCGGCGCACAAAAACTCGTCTATTAGATCCAAAAATTTGAAAATTGGACTCATCCGTCCAAAGGACTTTTTTCCAGTCTTCTACTGTCCAGTTTTTATGTATTTTGGCCCACTCCAGTCTTTTTCTTTTATGAACACTAGTCAATCTGGGTTTTTTAGCTGCTACACATCCTCTTAGACCAGCAGCTAGCAAACGCCTTTTTACAGTTGTTATTGAAATTGGCTTTTCTCGGCTTTCATTTAAAGTAGCGGCAATTTGAGGTGCAGTTAAACGTCGATTTCGTTTCGATAACGTCACAACGTAGTTATCTTCCTGCTTTTTCGTAGATTTGGGACGTCCAGATCTCTTCCAGTCTTGATTTCCTCCAGTAGCCTTTTTTCGTACAAGAGTATAATGTACACCTTTGTATGACACACCGACCTGTTCTGTGATTTGGCGCATAGAATAGCCTTCTTCGCTCAAAGTTCAGATAGCACTCCGCTGTTCAAGCGAAATCTGTTTCCTTTTTGCCATTTTATGAGCTTGCGAACTTTTGTAGCTATCACATGAACGTCACGAATCACACTGAACTCTAAACTGATAATTTTTGCAATAATACACCCATATTCCAAAGATTAGACACTACTCATTACTACAACAATGCTTAAAAGCGCCAATTCTAAAAAATCTTCAAACGGCGGTGTCGCTACTTGCGTGGTCATAAAACACGTGTGTCGCTCTTTTTTGAAAACAATGGACAGTTGATAAGAAATTAGTGTTTTTGTTAAATGTTATTGTTAGTACGGTCGTAAAAATACTAATCATCAATAACAATACGTTTTTTGATGGATTTATTGCGGTATAGTTTTTCTGTCGACGAACATTAGGGTGATTCCAAACTTTTGGACGGTAGTATATGTTTATCCATTATCTAGTACCCATAGTACAAGCTCTGCTAAGTTTGGGCTAGATGGTGTTGTGTGTATGTGGTAGAATATTATATTATATTCTAGGTCTGAAAATCACTATCATATGAAAATTACTATCGCGACATTTTGCAAAAGAGACATTTTGCGAAAGTGACATTCTGCGAAAGAGACATAATATGAGAAAGAGACATAATATGAGAAAGAGACATAATATGAGAAAGAGACATAATATGAGAAAGAGACATAATATGAGAAAGAGACATAATATGAGAAAGAGACATTTTGCGAAATAGACATTTTGCGCCTAAGCCGAGTTAGTATGAAAATCCCAATGTTACCGATTTTCTTCATGCAAAGCGACAACTGCATATTTAAACATTTATAATTTTACCATGACGTACTCGACACGCCATATTCGATTCTATCCTCAGTAAATTAATCGCAAAAATTCACCGAATAGTTGCAAACAAAACTCGAATATCTCGTATAACAAAGAATGTTCAATTTGTGCGTAAAACAACGGGGTAGTTACCCCCGGTTGCCCCTGTTAATTAAATGTTTTCAATGGGCTAGGCAGAGGGCGAGGGTACTGCTTTAATCCTTTACAATTTGTCACGATATCTGATATTGTATTTATTGTGATAAGAGGTTAAATGTAGGAGGGGTGTAATGTTAGACGCTTTTGTATACAATGTACTGAAATTTTATGAAATACCTGCGTAGTCTTTCCTATTTATAAAAAGTGTAATAATAATAGTACCTATATATAGTTTATTTTTACTTGTCTTATTTAACCTTTTAACCGCTTACGTCGGATTAATCCGACAAATATTTTCGTGTCCATTTCGCCAGCGTCGTATATTTCCGACCAGATACCACAGCTCGTTTAATCGGCTTTTTTTATTTAATTACGATATTTTGTATCAAAAAAATGTTTATTTTGTGTAAATGGATAATTAAGCAATCATTTATAATTTAATACACTTTAGTCTCATAATTAGAAGTCCTAAAAGAAGTATTTATTTTTGTAAGTATTTATTTTCGATTCACTGTGCCGGGCGCTGGGGGCACGATAACTTTTATTAAGTGGGGCGGTTAAAAGGTTAAATAGAGATGGCAAAGAAAGAAACAGAATTTAAGCCTTGATGGCGTAGTAGTCAGTGTAACCGACTGCTACGCCCGAGTTTCTATGTATAATATGTACCTATGTATTTACAAAAAAAAACGAAGTATATATGTATGTTTATCCATTGTCTAGTACCCATAGTACAAGCTTTGATTAGTTTGGGTTAGATTGTGTTGTGTGTATGTGATAGAATATATATATTATTATTTGTTTCTCTTTCACGGGTATATTCCTAATATGTTAGGAAAATACCCGGCCCTTTGGGAGGCTTACACGGAGACATGGGTCCAACGTGAAGAGGCCCTTCGAGAGTTTTAATCAAAGGTGGGATGGAACACCTACAGCGGCACTAGCCGCAGCAGGCGTAGGACTATTGCTACGTATGGATTCTAATATATGGGCTATGGGTATGGGTGTTTGATGGACTGGTATATTGGTAACTATGGATGATAAACGGCGTCTGCCCTGAATACTCTAATAGCATCAATCGAATGGACAGACGGTGACTCTGTAATGTACACATATTTAGTATATCAAATTTCCTGTTTTGTTAAGCATTAACAAATCGATTGTTTACTGTTCTCATCTCATTAGGTAATGATTTATTTAATATTCCATTAAGTTGTTGTTGTGACCTTTGAATATGTACACTATCATTCCTAATGATCCTGTTAATTGTGAGAGCAGATATAAAACATCCGCTAACCCCATCAAAGAGAGAGTCCTGTCTGATTAGTCGAGCGAGTACCATCTCGGTTCAGTCTAAAATATATTGTTATATACGTAATCGCTGCTTTATTATTTGATAAAGACCCCTTCCGACCACCCGAACATTACATTTTGGTGTCAGAAGTGGGATACTAATAGTATCATCCGGACAAAACGGGTTAGAAGTGCGTGCGTGAAATCCGTAGTACAAGTTAGTCAAAACGCGAGCGTTAAAAACTTGCGATTATACTTTGCGGTATTTCAACTTCGGTCCAAGATATTGTGTTCAAAGCTGTATCCACTGGGCGCTGAATCTAGCACGGCATCACGGTGTAAGGCGGTTCAAGAAGTAAAGCCAACAGCAGCAAGGTCTTGTCAATAGTCGAGGCGAAATACACTCGAGACTTGACCAAGCTTCATCAGCGTATATAACAAACTGTATCAGCGGTTCTTCGGTAACTTCGAGTTGCTACCACTGCACAGTCTCTATCTTCGCGATAGTCAACCGACGTTCTCCAGGCAGAAAGTCTACGATCTCCACGGTACATCAGAGAAGAAAGAAGAAAAGTAAGGTATGTAATGTTCGGGTGGTCGGAAGGGGTCTTTATCAAATAATAAAGCAGCGATTACGTATATAACAATATATTTTAGACTGAACCGAGATGGTACTCGCTCGACTAATCAGACAGGACTCTCTCTTTGATGGGGTTAGCGGATGTTTTATATCTGCTCTCACAATTAACAGGATCATTAGGAATGATAGTGTACATATTCAAAGGTCACAACAACAACTTAATGGAATATTAAATAAATCATTACCTAATGAGATGAGAACAGTAAACAATCGATTTTTTAATGCTTAACAAAACAGGAAATTTGATATAATAAATATGTGTACATTACAATCCTCCCCCTTTAAGAAAGACAATAGGTTGTCTTTTTAATTATCTCAAATACAACATTGAGTCCTCTTTTCAATTCTACATAATTAAAGTTTATTTCTAAATACAATTTTCTTATAAATCTAAATATAATCTCTAAATACAATTCAAATTATAATTTTAATTTGTTTTTAATTGAGCAATTCTAGTGCTTCTACGTAATGGTTTTACAATTACATCTTCGTTTGAACTAGTCGATGGTATTTCTTCTAATTCTACGTCAGTATTATTATTTACCTTAAGAGTTATACAATTGGTAATTCTAGAGCAACAATTCTTCGAGTCTTCTAATGCTAACAATCTTCCTCGACTTGTACAAAAGAACTTACGATTATAAATATATTTTGCTAAACGATACACTATATAACATCCTAATATTTTTACAATTGACATAAATATGTACACAAAATAAACATTATGGACATCTTTATTATAAACTGTGTCTTCTTCTAGTTTAGACATTAATTCATCAATTTGATCGATTTTATGACTTGCTAAATTCAGACTATCTATATCTAATTTCTCGTGAGTTTTCAATGGAATAAATTCTATTTTGGTTACATTTTTATCTTTTATTTTTTTACAGCAATTATCATTAATTATGTCAATTACAGGTAAAAATGAATTACGTTCGCTTATTAATCCATTCGTCTTACTTTGGAGTATAATATTTGCAGTATACAACTTACAACTATCTACAATTCTTAATATATCAATTAAATCAAAGTCAACAGGTTCTTTATTCTTACAACTTAATGTACCCACTGTTTTGTGTGGTACAACAAATAACCAATTATTCATGTTATGCAATTTATACCATTGTTCATGTGTGATGTAAGCTATTCTAGTATCGCATTCTAGGGGAACTTTTGATTTTCCAAACATGAGTTCAGTTTCACATGTTGGGTTACCATATACAGAATATAAAGGTGAATTTAATTTACAAACATAATTTCGTGACAATTTCTTACAATCATTTAGGTTTTCAATGTAAGTGTAATGCATTTTATTGCTAGAAATCATAAAATACTTTTCCTTGGGTAGTATAAATATAAAAGTATTATCTCTATTTCTTAAAGGTACAGGTACAATATTATATAGTTCATAGTTAGTTTGGGTAATCAAAGGTGTTTTAATAACAAAAACAAGCTTATCGTTCATATAATAAGATACAAGATTCACTAATGATAACAATTCTGGTGCATCTTCCATTGTTAAAGTTAGTGGATATTTAGTTTGCAAGGGCAAATGTGACACTGTTTTCTTAAGTTCATTTATGTATTGTTCAGGAGTAATAACAACAGGATGTAAAGCATTATTTTTAGTAAATAGGATTGCATTTATAATAGTAGAAATCTCATTATTAACTTCCGACGTGATTAAAGTTAATAAGGACAAATGTTCGTCAATATCTTGCTTTAAATTAATATCAAATAGAAAAGCATCAGTGCTTTTGGTATAATTAGTTAAAATATCTAAATTCTTATTAAATATCTTTTCGTTGCTGGTAAGATCAGTAATAGTATTATTAAAATTCGCAATCGTTGTACTAACAATATTAGTCTGAGTTTTCAATAAAGATAATATATCATGTTCGTGCGAATCTAAATGGTTAATAGCATTATCATAACGCTGTGCGTCTTCAACATCTAAAGTGCCAAATAATACCTTAAATAATTTCCCAATCCCGTCGATATAAGATCGCTTAGACCTATGAACATTGTCGGTGCTACCTGTTAGTTCTCTTAAAGTATTTCTTCATTATACAGTTGAGGAATAATTTGATCGAGTATAGTGACTGATGTGTCACAAAGCGAAAACTTACTGAATTTATTATGATTACATATTTCCTTAGTTCTACTATATGTATTATCTATAAGATCAATTTTCTTATGTATCTCGGATATATCTAAATAACTAATCATAGTCCATTCACTATCGTAATGTTAATCTTTATCTAAATGTTCGAAATATATACCTCCTTTATCTATTCTAGTTATATCATATAAGCCTAAACTACTTGCTTCTATTCCATGTAATATGATGAGTGTCTTCAGAACCACGATCATCGAGGTCATTCTGAAACAAACGCATGTTTCAGTCTGTTAGTGTGAACTCTTAACTTTCTCTTTTTACTTTGTATAGTAACATTAACTGGAGAGTTAACTTCTAATATCTTATAAGGTCCTAACCAATAAGGTGATAATTTTCTTGACTTCCCGGTCTTAATTAGTTCATTACTTATATAAACTGAATCACCTACTTTATATTGAATTTCTTTACTTTTTTTATCATATGTTTGTTTGTTTACTAGTTTCGATTCTATTAACTTATTTTCTTGGCATGATTTACAATTCTGAATAAATTCTTTGATATCTTTCTTCATTGAATCCCAATGATATTTTGCTTTAATTTTCTTATATGTTTTATGAAATTGGGTTTGAGTGATTTTCTTCCAAGATTAATGGTATATCCTCCCTCTTTAAAGACATGATACTATCATGAAATATTTTTATCTTTATATCTATGTCTCTAAACAAGTATCTTATTATCGTTCTAATTTTATGCCATTTCAAATGGAATCTAGAGAATCCACTGAAACTAATTTCTTTAACTTTATTTTTATATAATTTTACTTTTAATTCTTTAAATGTTTCGAACATGTCTTCATAAGTTACTCTATCCCAATAATTTACTTTTGGAAATACGAAAAACAAATTGTTATTATCTAAATCATTTATTTTTAAAACGTCATATTGTTTAGGATTATTCGGTTTTAATTTATTAACTAGAGTTTCGTAATCCATGAGATGTTTGTCGTTTGAAATATCTAGATCACATGATGTAAATATTACTTTATCAACTTTTTTAGGCATTGGATCATTATATTCTTCTATATTATTAGATAGTATTGGTTTTCTCTCTATTTCTTTTAAAAATGATGAATATCTTTCTCCACTTCTAGTAACTACCCGTAAATTTTCTTCTTTACCATTTTCTAAACTATTCTCGTCTGGTTTAATTCTGCTTAGTGCGTCAGCATTTTGGTTTAATTTACCTTGTTTATAAATTATCTCGTAATCATATTCTTCTAAAAGTAATCTCCATCTAACTAATCTAGATCCTGGGTCTTTAACATTCATTAACCATGTCAATGGCTTATGATCCGTGATTATTCGAAATTTGCGTCCATACAGATATGGCCTAAAGTGTCTGACAGACCATACAATTGCCAATAACTCTTTTTCAGTTGTAGAGTAATTTATTTCACTTTTATTTAAAATTCTGCTATTTTATTTAAAATTCGGTATCTGACCTTGTGATAAAACACTACCTATAGCGTAATTACTCGCATCTGTAGTTAAATTGAACATTTCTGAAAAATCTGGATACTGTAATATTGGTTCTTCACATAATTTTGCCTTAAGTATTTCAAAAGATTTTTGTTGTAAGCTTGTCCAGATAAATGGTTCATCTTTTTTCAAGAGCTTAGTTAAGGGTTGGCTATAATTACTGAAATTTTCGATAAATCGCCTATAATAGCCTGCTAAGCCTAAGAAACCTTTTATATCCTTTGGTGTTTTTGGTACTGGATAATTCAAAACTGTTTCAATCTTTTTCGGATCTGGTTTTACTCCATTCCGTGTTATTAAATGCCCTAAATACATTACTTCAGTTTTTAAAAATTCGCATTTGTCTGGTTGTAATTTCAAATTGTGTTCAGACAATTTATCCAATACTTCTTTTAATTTTATATTATGGTCTTGCAATGAATTCCCATAAATAACTATGTCGTCTAAATAAACAAAACATTTAATTCCTTGTAACCCAGTTAATACGTTATTCATTAATCTTTGAAACGTTGCTGGAGCATTCTTTAAGCCAAATGGCATACGAGTGTATTCGTAGTGACCTAACGGAACGCTAAATGCAGTTTTCATCTGATCCTTAGGATCCATTTTGATTTGGTGAAACCCTGATGCCAAATCTAATGTAGTACAATATTTACTATGACCTAACTGATCCAATATATCGTTAATTTGTGGCAATGGATATACGTCACCAACGCTTATTTCGTTTAATTTCCTGTAATCTACCACAAGACGCCATTTTTTCTTTCCAGATGCGTCTAATTTTTTAGGTACTACCCATACTGGAGAATTCCATGGACTGTTTGATGGTTTTATTATCTTATCCTTTAAAAGTTTATTTATTTGTTCATCTACTTCATCTTTCAATGCCTCCGGATATCGGTATGTTTTGGCGTTAATAGGTTTATTACTACTTGTAACTATCTCATGCATCACAGTATCCGTTGCTGTCAATGTGTCACCTTCTAAATGAAAAATATGATTGTATTCCTTACATAACTCTAATAATAATGTTCTTTCTTCCTCATTTAAGTGATTAGTTCTTATAGTTTTCTCTAACTTATCCAAACGACCACTTTCGTATAATTTACTAACTTTATTTATCTTCACATAATGCTTATCATTTCGTTCTTCATTATCTAATGGTTCTATTTTCACTTTCATATCGCTTATCTTAATTTCTTTGTCTGTAGTATTCAAGCATACTGTTAATGCTTTCTTATCGTTAACTTTAACAATACTTGGACATAAATATACTCCTTCTGATAGCGTAATAGTTTCTGGAATAATTCCTTATTTTAAATCTTTATCGCAATCTACACAAATTGATATAACTTTTTCACATCTTGGTTCTACTTTAAAATTCAAACTTTCATAAGAATCCTCTTTCTCCTCGTCATTATCTCCATATTTGATATCGTATTCTTTTCTGAGTATACTACAGTCATCATTACTAATTTCGTGTTCGACAGAACTATCCTCTTTATTTACATTATTTTCCATTTCATAATTATTCGTCTTATTTTATATGCGTTATTACAATTATCTATAAATAAATTCGCCTCGACTATTGACAAGACCTTGCTGCTGTTGGCTTTACTTCTTGAACCGCCTTACACCGTGATGCCGTGCTAGATTCAGCGCCCTGTGGATACAGCTTTGAACACAATATCTTGAACCGAAGTTGAAATACCGCAAAGTATAATCGCAAGTTTTTAACGCTCGCGTTTTGACTAACTTGTACTACGGATTTCACGCACGCACTTCTAACCCGTTTTGTCCGGATGATACTATTAGTATCCCACTTCTGACACCAAAATCTAATGTTCGGGTGGTCGGAAGGGGTCTTTATCAAATAATAAAGCAGCGATTACGTATATAACAATATATTTTAGACTGAACCGAGATGGTACTCGCTCGACTAATCAGACAGGACTATCTCTTTGATCGGGTTAGCGGATGTTTTATATCTGCTCTCACAATTAACAGGATCATTAGGAATGATAGTGTACATATTCAAAGGGTCACAACAACAACTTAATCGAATATTAAATAAATCATTACCTAATGAGATGAGAACAGTAAATAATCGATTTGTTAATGCTTAACAAAACAGGAAATTTGATATAATAAATATGTGTACATTACAGGTATATTACCGTGTATTTTTAAATTATATCATAATGGCTACCACAGAAGATGTAAAAAGAAGTGGCGGTTTTATAGACATAGCATTGGCTGAAAGAATGATTAATAAATACAATGGTGACAAGGCAAATTTGCATGTATTTATAGATAATTGTAATAACGCATATAATCTTTTAAACCCAATTTATAGTATTGCATTTGTATCAGTAGTGCTTTCTAAAATAGAAGGTAATATAAGATCAACTTTGTTAAATCGATCATTCCCTTCGTGGAATGAACTTAAAGATCATTTACTAGAAAATTATTCAGAAAAACGTACTTTCGCACAGTGGCAATTAGAGCTTAATTCATGCAGACAAGGTAATAATGAGCCAGTGTTAAACTATTCAAATAGAGTTGAAGGTTGCCTTATAAAACTAATCAAATCTCTCGATCCAAAATTAAGTAATAGCGCACGGGAGGCTAATATAGAATTACTCAAAAATCAGGCTTTAAATATTTTTATTAGTGGTCTTACATCTCATTTACACATATTACTGAAATCACAAAAACCTAACACTTTTGAAGAGGCAGTATCGATAGCTATTTCCGAGGAACAAGAGATAAAATCACGACAAGAGATGAATAACAGGCACAATTTGGGTATCAATAATAAATATTTTAATAAGCCGATGCATCTAGTGTATCAACCGAATATAAGATAAACGCAAGTTAATAAAAATATAACCACTGAGATTGTTGGAAAAAAAGTACAATGAATCAACAGCACAACCAAAATTATCAGCCGCGACCAGCAGGTTTTCCAAATAATAATAAATTTAACTATCGTTATAACAATAATAATAATCCAGGAAACCATAGTAGGTTCCATAATGCTCAAGAAAACATGAAACCTTTAAACTAAAATGGTCTGAGGACGCTGGCCAGTCTAAAGACCACCGATATAATACAGGCCAAATTAGATACATTAATACAAAAACGTCCATTTATGTAAGATTAAATTCGCCTAACCTAGAAAGAGAAGGTAGATTTCTTATCGATACGGGAGCCGAAGTTACGTTAATTAAAATTAATTCATTGAATAAAGATTCGATTATATATAATGACAAAATATTAAAGTTAAAAGGAATAGATAAAGACGCCGAACCGACCAACACGATTGGTTATACTTACACATCATTTCTTATAGGATATGAAAGAGTTTGTCATACACTACACGTGATACCTGACAACTTTCCTATAGAATGCGATGGAGTTGTAGGCGGTGATTTTATGTCAAAGTTTAACGCGATTATAAATTATAAGGAAAATATAATTGAAATTTGTAGATTAGAATTAAAAATAGAAAATGAAAGCAATCAATGCGAGAATAATAAGACGAATAATTATGAAATGGAAAATAATGTAAATAAAGAGGATAGTTCTGTCGAACACGAAATTAGTAATGATGACTGTAGTATACTCAGAAAAGAATACGATATCAAATATGGAGATAATGACGAGGAGAAAGAGGATTCTTATGAAAGTTTGAATTTTAAAGTAGAACCAAGATGTGAAAAAGTTATATCAATTTGTGTAGATTGCGATAAAGATTTAAAATAAGGAATTATTCCAGAAACTATTACGCTATCAGAAGGAGTATATTTATGTCCAAGTATTGTTAAAGTTAACGATAAGAAAGCATTAACAGTATGCTTGAATACTACAGACAAAGAAATTAAGATAAGCGATATGAAAGTGAAAATAGAACCATTAGATAATGAAGAACGAAATGATAAGCATTATGTGAAGATAAATAAAGTTAGTAAATTATACGAAAGTGGTCGTTTGGATAAGTTAGAGAAAACTATAAGAACTAATCACTTAAATGAGGAAGAAAGAACATTATTATTAGAGTTATGTAAGGAATACAATCATATTTTTCATTTAGAAGGTGACGCATTGACAGCAACGGATACTGTGATGCATGAGATAGTTACAAGTAGTAATAAACCTATTAACGCCAAAACATACCGATATCCGGAGGCATTGAAAGATGAAGTAGATGAACAAATAAATAAACTTTTAAAGGATAAGATAATAAAACCATCAAACAGTCCATGGAATTCTCCAGTATGGGTAGTACCTAAAAAATTAGACGTATCTGGAAAGAAAAAATGGCGTCTTGTGGTAGATTACAGGAAATTAAACGAAATAAGCGTTGGTGACGTATATCCATTGCCACAAATTAATGATATATTGGATCAGTTAGGTCATAGTAAATATTTTACTACATTAGATTTGGTATCAGGGTTTCACCAAATCAAAATGGATCCTAAGGATCAGATGAAAACTGCATTTAGCGTTCCGTTAGGTCACTACGAATACACTCGTATGCCATTTGGCTTAAAGAATGCTCCAGCAACGTTTCAAAGATTAATGAATAACGTATTAACTGGGTTACAAGGAATTAAATGTTTTGTTTATTTAGACGACATAGTTATTTATGGGAATTCATTGCAAGACCATAATATAAAATTAAAAGAAGTATTGGATAAATTGTCTGAACACAATTTGAAATTACAACCAGACAAATGCGAATTTTTAAAAACTGAAGTAATGTATTTAGGGCATTTAATAACACGGAATGGAGTAAAACCAGATCCGAAAAAGATTGAAGCAGTTTTGAATTATCCAGTACCAAAAACACCAAAGGATATAAAAGGTTTCTTAGGCTTAGCAGGCTATTATAGGCGATTTATCGAAAATTTCAGTAATTATAGCCAACCCTTAACTAAGCTCTTGAAAAAAGATGAACCATTTATCTGGACTAGCTTACAACAAAAATCTTTTGAAATACTTAAGGCAAAATTATGTGAAGAACCAATATTACAGTATCCAGATTTTTCAGAAATGTTCAATTTAACTACAGATGCGAGTAATTACGCTATAGGTAGTGTTTTATCACAAGGTCAGATACCGAATGATCTTCCAATTGCATATGCAAGCAGAATTTTAAATAAAAGTGAAATAAATTACTCTACAACTGAAAAAGAGTTATTGGCAATTGTATGGTCTGTCAGACACTTTAGGCCATATCTGTATGGACGCAAATTTCGAATAATCACGGATCATAAGCTATTGACATGGTTAATGAATGTTAAAGACCCAGGATCTAGATTAGTTAGATGGAGATTACTTTTAGAAGAATATGATTACGAGATAATTTATAAACAAGGTAAATTAAACCAAAATGCTGACGCACTAAGCAGAATTAAACCAGATGAGAATAGTTTAGAAAATGGTAAAGAAGAAAATTTACGAGTAGTTACTAGAAGTGGAGAAAGATATTCATCATTTTTAAAAGAAATAGAGAGAAAACCAATACTATCTAATAATATAGAAGAATATAATGATCCAATGCCTAAAAAAGTTGATAAAGTAATATTTACATCATGTGATTTAAATATTTCAAACGACAAACATCTCATCGATTACGAAACTCTAGTTAATAAATTAAAACCGAATAATCCTAAACAATATGACGTTTTAAAAATAAATGATTTAGATAATAACAATTTGGTTTTCGTATTTCCAAAAGTAAATTATTGGGATAGAGTAACTTATGAAGACATGTTCGAAACATTTAAAGAATTAAAAGTAAAATTATATGAAAATAAAGTTAAAGAAATTAGTTTCAGTGGATTCTCTAGATTCCATTTGAAATGGCATAAAATTAGGACGATAATAAGATACTTGTTTAGAGACATAGATATAAAGATAAAAATATTTCATGATAGTATCATGTCTTTAAAGAGGGAGGATATACCATTAATCTTGGAAGAAAATCACTCAAACCCAATTTCAGGACATATAGGCTTTCATAAAACATATAAGAAAATTAAAGCAAAATATCATTGGGATTCAATGAAGAAAGATATCAAAGAATTTATTCAGAATTGTAAATCATGCCAAGAAAATAAGTTAAATAGAAAAAATACCAAACAACCAATGGAAATTACATCCACTTCAACTGAAGCTTTTGAAAAGGTTTCAATAGATATAGTAGGACCTTTACCTGTCACGGAAAGTGGAAACAAATATATACTAACACTACAAGATGATTTGACAAAATTTTCACAAGCATATCCTCTGCAGCAACATGACGCGACGACAATAGCTGATTGTCTTGTTAAAAAATTTATTTGTAGATTTGGTATACCTGATATTTTACTATCAGATAAAGGCGCAGATTTCACTTCAACGCTAATAAAAGAAATATCCAAATTATTTAAAATGAAAAAAATTAATACTACGTCCTATCACCCGCAGTCAAATGGAGCTTTGGAAATAAGTAATTTAACACTAGCAGATTATTTAAAACATTATATTAATGAAGATCAATCCAACTGGGACAAATGGTTAGATTTTGCTATGTTTTCTTATAATACAAGCGTTCATAGTTCAACTCGGTTTACACCATTTAAATTAGTATTCGGTAATAAAGCAAAACTACCAACATCAATCATGAAACCACCTGAATTTAAATATTGTTACAATAATTACTTGGATGAACTTAAATTAAAACTTAGGAAATCTAGACAGTTAGCACGAAATAAGTTAATAATGAGATTTCTACTATTATAAATGCAATCCTATTTACTAAAAATAATGCTTTACATCCTGTTGTTATTACTCCTGAACAATACATAAATGAACTTAAGAAAACAGTGTCACATTTGCCCTTGCAAACTAAATATCCACTAACTTTAACAATGGAAGATGCACCAGAATTGTTATCATTAGTGAATCTTGTATCTTATTATATGAACGATAAGCTTGTTTTTGTTATTAAAACACCTTTGATTACCCAAACTAACTATGAACTATATAATATTGTACCTGTACCTTTAAGAAATAGAGATAATACTTTTATATTTATACTACCCAAGGAAAAGTATTTTATGATTTCTAGCAATAAAATGCATTACACTTACATTGAAAACCTAAATGATTGTAAGAAATTGTCACGAAATTATGTTTGTAAATTAAATTCACCTTTATATTCTGTATATGGTAACCCAACATGTGAAACTGAACTCATGTTTGGAAAATCAAAAGTTCCCCTAGAATGCGATACTAGAATAGCTTACATCACACATGAACAATGGTATAAATTGCATAACGTGAATAATTGGTTATTTGTTGTACCACACAAAACAGTGGGTACATTAAGTTGTAAGAATAAAGAACCTGTTGACTTTGATTTAATTGATACGGGTATATTAAGAATTGTAGATAGTTGTAAGTTGTATACTGCAAATATTATACTCCAAAGTAAGACGAATGGATTAATAAGCGAACGTAATTCATTTTTACCTGTAATTGACATAATTAATGATGATTGCTGTAAAAAAATAAAAGATAAAAATGTAACCAAAATAGAATTTATTCCATTGAAAACTCACGAGAAATTAGATATAGATAGTCTGAATTTAGCAAGTCATAAAATCGATCAAATTGATGAATTAATGTCTAAACTAGAAGAAGACACAGTTTATAATAAAGTTGTCCATAATGTTTATTTTGTGTACATATTTATGTCAATTGTAAAAATATTAGGATGTTATATATTGTATCGTTTAGCAAAATATATTTATAATCGTAAGTTCTTTTGTACAAGTCGAGGAAGATTGTTAGCATTAGAAGACTCGAAGAATTGTTGCTCTAGAATTACCAATTGTATAACTCTTAAGGTAAATAATAATACTGACGTAGAATTAGAAGAAATACCATCGACTAGTTCAAACGAAGATGTAATTGTAAAACCATTACGTAGAAGCTCTAGAATTGCTCAATTAAAAACAAATTAAAATTATAATTTGAATTGTATTTAGAGATTATATTTAGATTTATAAGAAAATTGTATTTAGAAATAAACTTTAATTATGTAGAATTGAAAAGAGGACTCAATGTTGTATTTGAGATAATTAAAAAGACAACCTATTGTCTTTCTTAAAGGGGGAGGATTGTAATGTACACATATTTAGTATATCAAATTTCCTGTTTTGTTAAGCATTAACAAATCGATTGTTTACTGTTCTCATCTCATTAGGTAATGATTTATTTAATATTCCATTAAGTTGTTGTTGTGACCTTTGAATATGTACACTATCATTCCTAATGATCCTGTTAATTGTGAGAGCAGATATAAAACATCCGCTAACCCCATCAAAGAGAGAGTCCTGTCTGATTAGTCGAGCGAGTACCATCTCGGTTCAGTCTAAAATATATTGTTATATACGTAATCGCTGCTTTATTATTTGATAAAGACCCCATCCGACCACCCGAACATTACAACTCGCCAACTCACTAGATGGGCCCCCTGAATAGCCACTATAGGCATACAAGCCAGCAGCAGAAGGCAACACCGGTGCGAGCGGCTAGGGATGTCGAGCGGTGCGGCGCCGGTTTCACCATCACATATGAATATCAGATATTATTATTATTATTACAATATACAAAGATCTATATATGTATATGGATCTACAGATTGCGCAATCTACGATGGCCGGACTGAACATAGCGTCTCCGAATTGTTGCGCATGTACAGTCGCTAAGACGCGTCCCGCCCCCGCCCCCTGTCACCAAAGAGACCTAAAACTTGTAACTGCGACGCCACTCGCGCAATGTTCAGACCGGTCATCATACAGTGCGCGATCTGTATATGTATTGTCTTTAGCCACCAGTAGCCATATTTATGTAATAATAAAGATAAGTTAACAAAAGATTATTATATAGATATACATAGACGCATCCTATTGTATCCTCGAAGGGGTAGATAGGAATATATTACACCAGCCTTATGCCACCTATGTTTTAAGTACCATGTAATATGGGTTGAAGAGCAGCGATAGCTCAGTGGGGAGACTAACAGACTGCAATGCAGAGGGTCTCGGGTTCGAACCCACGTTGCGCACCTCTGACTTTCGGAAGTTATATGAGTTTTCGAAATCATGTGCGTATTGATTGACAGTAGAGATTTTTTTATCGTGTAGTGGCCTTCCGTTTCATACGCCGGGCCGAAACCTCGGCGGGGTCGCGACCGCATGTAAAAGTGATTCGCGCGGCCCCGCCGATAATGGTTTGTGGAGGAACACCGTGGTAGGTTTAGTCGGTATTCCGGGAGGTCCATTATTCTTATTCCATCTTTCTATTTTATCCCTGCGAGTCCGACATAACCCCGTCGTACGCGGGGTACGCGTCAATGCATGCGAAAAAACTTAATAGTCGTCTAAGATAATACTAACAATAAACACAAGATAAATAATATTAGCCTAGTGGTCGAAATTCACCAAAAATCATTATTGAACCTTTGAGGGAAACATGTATTTAGTTACATTTTCCGACATATTTTTCTACCGTTTTACATTATTTTTTTGTATATCTGACAATCTACAGTTTTAATTTTATATGTACTTACAATACAGTTTAGTGCTATTATAATTAACTTAAAACAGACGAACGTCTTTCATTTTTTTATAAGGCACTAAAGCTTGTCAAAAGCTATTTAATAGCATTAAAAATAACAATATCGTTTAACAAACACAGAAATAAAAGATAGTAAACGGTTATGTCTTTGTCTATTTATATATGGATTAAAGCGTCTCTGTGTAGCTAAACCAATCATGATTATATTTATGTTCAATACGATTTAAGATGTCATTCGCAAGGACGTGTAGAGTTCAGACGGGCGCGGGGCGCGGGGCGCGGGGCGCGGGGCGCGGGGCGCGGGCGGCTGCTACGTGAAAATAATGGCAACTACTTTATCAAGTTTAATCGAAGCTCAATTTACGATTTATTGAGTAATCGTTACTAAGTTTCGCCCTCTCTCTGTCCTCGGAGGGGTAGGCGGAATTCTCTAACTATGTTTTAGGCCCCTTATTAGGACCCTAAAACATTGTCATTGTCATCTAACATCTAACTGGCACAGTTACAGACTTTATGCTGCTAATAATCAAAACTCTTTAATAAAAAAACCCAATACCTCTTTGCTCGACCCGGGCTCCGAACCCGAGACCTCATGTACAGCGGCCGCATCGACTACCACTGCAAACGGCATACATTTAAACATCCACTTAAACACACTGCGAAGACATTAACTAAAGAATAGTTCTTTAGTTAATGTCTTGGCAGTGGATGTTTAAATGTATGCCGTTTGGAGTGGTAGTCGATGCGACCGCTATGCATGAGGTCTCGGGTTCGGAGCCCGGGTTGAGCAAAGAGGTATTAGGTATTCTTATTAAAGAGTTTTGATTATTAGCAGCATAAAGTCTGGAACTGTGCCAGTTAGATGTTAGATGACAATGACAATGTTTTAGATAGGACCCTAAGGGGCCTAAAACATAGCGAATGCTGCCTACCTATCCGAGAGTTTAAAATAGGGATAGACCTTAATACTAAACTTTGTTCTTTTATTTGCAATCTTGTAAATGCCTCTCTTCTAGTTTTTAAACTCTTATCAACTTGTCCTAGGCAGAGGAGGCCCGTGATATGTTACTATGAGTGTACAATTATTAAGACTGCGCTGAGCGAAATGTGCCAAAACAGGCGGTCACTGTTAAGTTGATAAAATCAACACTTTTTGTATAATAAAAATATAAATATTCCATTTACCATAACAATGAATATGTTTAGTATTACTCCGTGTTGAAAATTTTAAATAATTAATATTTTTGCCTACAAAATTACGCAAATTTGCACGAAAATGCAAAAACGTAAGCTCGTATTATGTGATTTTTTAGATTATAACAGTAGAAATCTATCCTATTTTACAGTTTAAACGAAACATAAATAGTTATATTACAATTTGTCCGTCCCAAATATTTAAGTTATTGGTTGACAATAAAGATACATATTTATCAAAAAAGCACTTCAAATCCTCCATACAATTTTACTATGGCGGCCGCGCGCCGATTTGAATATCGAGCTCTGTCATTCAGTCCAACTGCGTCTTTCGCTCGGCGCAGTCTTAAAAAGAAAAACAAAAACTATATTGTTACACGATTGTCCAAGAGGAAATTATGTTTTAAGATTTCATAAATTTTGATAGGTTAAGGGTACATTTCTGTTCCCTACTTATCTTAAGATTTTAAGGAGTCTTAGAGGTGTAAAAGAATTTAACATGAATTAAAGGTATTAAATATGGGAAAGGAAAGCAAGATATATGAGTCATACCTACATACCAGATAAATCGCCGTATCACAGTTACGAGTAGTAACTTAGGGTGGCTTAGCGTCACTAAAAAGCTGCATCAACTACTTGTATTCTTTATTAACACATGAAAGGCCGAATAGCAGACACAAAAGAAAACATATTACATGGCACGGTATTGAATCTAAACCTGAGTCTTGCTGCAATACAGTCGCTGGAAGGCAAGATAATATTAAGTTATACGCCAACTCTCTTTCTAACATCCAAAACATCATTACCGCTGGCCATCAACAAATAACTGCCGTGAATTGACCTATTACCGTCATATACTGCTTACAAACGTAGAAACAAGATATCTTTGTCGTTCAATAATGAGATAGAAACATAGACAATTTATACGAGTATCTCGCGGAGATCTTTGCTATCTGGTATTATCTGTAATTGGACGTGTTGGCTGATAACCAGACGAGAGCTCCGACAAGTGTCCGAGAGCAGTAAAAACTCAATCAGCGACACACCTAGATTTGTCGTAACGGCTTTACACTATACGATACGATTGAACACTTTGAAGATAATAAAGAAGGAGAAGAGAGGTAGCCTCTCTTCTCCTTCTTTATTATCTTTAAAATATTCAATTTTAAAGATAATAAAGAAGGAGAAGAGAGGCTACCTCTCTTCTCCTTCTTTATTATCTTTAAAATATTCAGGTTCATGGGTCTTCAGGAGTCTCGATGTAGCTTGATATGTGTTGTATCTTAGGCATTTGGTCATACCGCGCGTTATCACACCCGTGTTACAGCAAGGAATAATAATAATGATGATATCAGGTCTGTGTATAAACTATCGGACAGCTAGGCACGGGACTTTTCTCTGTGTGAGAAGGGTTAACCTGACGCACCAACTCGCACTGGCCCAGAGTATTGGAATAGTCCAATAAACGAGTTCAGTGCGATTTGGCAGACTACTCATATTTTCGAGAACATTAAGAAATACCCGGTTCCTTTTCAAATAATCGCGGTATGCTCTATCTCTGATGATGTGTGATAAGATGTCGTGAGTCAATGACTCACGATCGCACATTTGATTAGTTCATATACGTTTCTACTAGTTCAAATACGAGTAAAAAAATACCGGACATCAAACGAGGTCAGAAGTACTTTGTCACCTAAATCATTTACTTTCTATAAATTTGTCATAGCAGGGCCTCTTTCAAAATTGGGGTTTTGTACACTAGAACAACCTGTATGGGGATGTAGTTCTGTCTAACTTCTAATCAAGAATCCTTGTATTACGTTATTATGCTGGTTTAGGCTCCAAGAGGCAAGAATTTAAACAACGGGCACAAAGAAACCCTACTTATGGATCACCCACAACTACTTAATTCGTTCACAGACTACGCGATTCGTACAGCGGGTTGTCCTGTAGCGAATGTATAATATCTATTATTGTTGTTATACCAAGCTGTCTCAATACTTTTGTTCTGAATCATACTTACTTATACATACGGAATTGGTACAAACCCACAAATATCTAAGTATTCAACAAGTGAAAATGCTTTGTAATCTAAGTTTAGACAGAAGATAGAATTATTCAGGCTTCTGACCGGCGGTAACCGCGACCAACGTAGCGACGGCTTAACGTGCTCTCCGAGGGATAAAGAGATTTCGTCCGGATATTACACTTGGAACATTTATGTTTTGGAAATAGCTCGCGTATGATATGGGTTAGGAGTGAAGTTAAAAGCCAGTTCTTATTGTAAATAATGGTTTAGTTGATTGTTTTTATTTGGGGTTTTATGAATAACTACCTGGGCCGCGAATTCTTGACTCTCGTGCTCGTGTAAGTGCCGCGCGGTTTTCGAGTATATTTCTTTATTCTTGCTTTGTTCTGTGATTGTACTTGCCTTGTGATTCTAGAGGCTTAATGGCGTGGCTCCTTCTTACCCTTCGATCATAGTGTTTTCTATTAACGGGCTATACTTATAATAAATATATGTAATAAGTATATCTATCTTACGCGAACCTTACACAAAACGAACCTTACACAAAATCAAGTTGTACGCAATGATTTTTTGATGCATGCTGACTAGCATCGCCGTATTTCTATAGCAAAGACAAACAAAGATACAGCACATTAAGCCGTACTTAAAATATTAATGGAACATAATATAGGTATTAAATTAATGTAGATCAATAAATTTAATTTTGTTTGATACAATATGTATAAAAACAAAATCCATTAAAATAACTGAGCTTAATTTTACACGAATGGCATTTTAAGGCTGATCAAAAATGCTAATACAAAATATCTATTACTTTATTATCCCAAAATTTGGCGACAACCTATCAACCAATGTATGCAACCGATACGACAATAGTCAATACTAAACAGAACCGAACCATCAGTTTTATTTGACCACTTTATTTCAAGTTTGTTTTAAGGTCTATAAAATTTACAACCTGTCCCGATAAGGGGCTCCTCTCCCCACAGCTCGGTGTATGTTTGTCCAAATTTATCATCTCATAAATATACGTAACGTGTTACAAATTATATGTCTTCTATACAATGATATATTTGTCGAACGAATTAGCTGTGAAATGGCTCGGACCAGTTTTAAGAAAATGAGTGTCTGTGGAAAATATGAAATATGTGATGTTGATTTATGATTGGGCAGATAGTTATTTTTTATTAGTTTACTGTGCGTAGTTTAATCGTCTTCGTAGTGAATAAGTTCCACAGAAAACGGGATCTGCTAGTCTCATAAAGAAGATGGCACAGCAGGTATGCGGCAAATATTCGTGTGGTCCACAATTGTTTGTTTTGGGTGTTCATTTTGTACGGTAATTGAATGTGTGTAAAGTCCCTTGAACACAGGGCTTGAAACCTAGTGCAGCGTTCCTTTTATTAATTAAAATAAAATGTTTATACAGATCGGCGTATCTTAGTGACATTCGTAGCCTCTGTCTTTTTCTTACCAGACAATATTAGTAAGTTTGATAAGGGAATAAAATAAAATAAATAAATGTCACGGGACCACAAGGTTGTCTTTGCTTGCAATATCGTGATAAAATTATTAACACTAGTAACTTGGTTTTATGTCTATATAATCCAAGTAAACTGAAGCTTTATTTCATCCTAGCAGGGCGCCCTGACTTCTTTCGAGATTCCTTATGCCTATTTAGAATGATGTACTTTTCAAATAGTTCAGGAATTGTTTAAATCGGATGAGTTAGTAGTCCCTAAGATTACCTCTCAGATTAAAACTTATAAACTTTATAATGTTAGACCTTTAGCTATGAATTTCCCATTTTTTTCTATACAAAATGAGTAAAATATTATTTTTAATATTTATTTACTACGGTTATAGAGTACCTATGTATATTATTCATAATATAGGTATAATATCAATAACCTGTATAAAAGGTTATTTTTAAAGGTTATTTGTATCTAAAATTATATCGCTTAGTGCCTGCCCGTATTGGCCATAATTACATGATGGTTCATGATAAAAAATAAAGAGCATAGTTTTCGAATGGGCCATTAAAAACATTGATGAAATAGTTAGTATAAAAATCATAATAATGCTATATACGGCTTACAAACTTGTGTTCAACAGATTAAAAGCCAAAACGAGCAAATCCAAAAACGTAATCCCTAAAGCTGCGCGTGTGCATACATATATACATAGACTTACACATGTTTCACAGAGGGTTAGGCAGAGATGGCAGTGACAAGGTAACTAAGGCATACAATGTAACAGATAATCGATGTAAGAGTTTTACTGGTACTTTTCGTCCGTCAAGTTCTAGCTCGCTTCAGAATTCTTTTTCTTTCCCTCCATACTATCTTAACTTCCTTTTCCTAGATTTGGCTATATGCTAGAAATATCCCCAGTATTTTTTATTTATGAAATCAAAACATACTTTAGTCCCTACAGGCTAACCCAATACGACAAAGTAGTTAGATATAGTAGACGAAAAACAATACAAATAGACAAATTAGCTACACGTGAATATATCATGATTTTGTGAGACCCTGTTAAGCATGCACTTACAAATGGAGCAAATTTTAAGATATTGGTCCGAGCTACTGGGACCTCAAATTATCTCCTTCTCCGCTTAAGAATTACATTATCCATACACCATTAAGCGAGTCGTATGCTTATAGGTATACCCTTTGTTGTATAAAAATAATTAATCTGTGCACTTAAGATTTTTTGTACCAAATTAATAAAAAACGATTTGAATAATGTATGCATCTCACTCCAATCAGTCATCAGCCATATTTTAAATTTCACCAAACAACAGTCCATTTCACAAAATACTGCATCTTGAATCGCATTAACCCAGATGTGCTCAATAATTTGAAGAATGGGAGTGCGGCGGTATCGTTTTGTCACATTTATATTTATGTCGTCGAGCGTGCGCGTGCGCATGCGACGGTTAATCCGCGCCTTCCCGCTGATTCGCGCCACAAATATTCGGTTAAGTTTTACCGACATCTGGAGACTAAGTTCCGTAATAATTATAATAGATATTGCCAGCTTTGTCCGCTTGTACAGTCAGCAACATAATAGCTGGACATTTAAGTTTGTAAAAGTATTTTATGATTTACGAAACCCTAATTATATTTTTACGGTGTGATTACTTCAACTATCTTTTAACTATTACTGCTATAAAAACTAACACTTGCTATAATTTTGAAAATAATGACTTACGTAGGTAATCTCACTTGTGTGTATCGATTCATGTTGCTGACTGTACTACAGTTTGCTCGCGATTTAATTTCTGTGAATTACATTTTATAAATATGCACTATGGCGCTGAAAGAAATTAATTACAACGTAGTTTAGATTATAAGTTATTTACCACAAAACTGCAACAAGCTACTAAACCTAAACTGTGTAAGCCGCATCAAAATTCATTTAGAGGTTCGTTAATGACGTCAGCGCAAAGAGACAGACAAAAATTATATTCGATTATTATATTTCAATTAATCTATTATATATTTCTATTATTATTAGATCACTATGCCATAGAAATATATGTTTTAAATTCTGCTATGGACCATCTTAGTATACTAGACATAATAATATCCTTAAATAAGCTAAAGTTCGCACAATAACGTATAACGTACTAAAGTATATATTTAATTTGCCCATAGCTGTAGAGCTGATGCTGCCTTGCGTCATACGCAGCTAAGTACGTGTTGTAAATGTGTAAGGTTGTAAGGTCCTAGGCCATTATGTCACACCTTCGGCGTGAAACACTACAGAAGCACACATAGCGCACACGTAGCTTTGTCTGTAGTATAAATATCTGTTGGCACGGACGGCGTTGGGAGACGAATAGAATGTTATATCGTTTTTTAAAGTTTTTTGGATCCTAATTTCTTTGTAATAAATTGGTTAGAAAATTTTATTACATATTTTTTTGTTTATAAGGATTCTATACATATAGCGTAGTATTTCCATTAAGAATGTGAACATAATTAAAGCTAATACTGATAATAACATTCCAGCAATGCAATAATTATTTGTTTTTGTTGTTTTATGTAGTAACTAGATGTTCCTGCGGTTTCACCCGCGTTTATCGTTATTGCGCCGCCCCCGTGGATCGTAGCGTGATGTTATATAGCCTATAGCCTTCCTCGATAAATAGGCTATCTAACACTAAAAGAATTTTTCAAATCGAACCAGTAATTCCTGAGATTAGCGCGTTCAAACAAACCAACTCTTCAGCTTTATAATATTAGTATAGACTAGCTGTTACCTGCGACTTCGTCCGCGTAGATTTTGACTAAAAAGTGTTTGTCTCCGCGGTACCCTATTTTTTTCTAAAATCAAAATAGCCTAAGTTACTCCTTATAACATCAGCTATCTGCCAGTGAAAGTCCCGTCAAAATCGGTTCAGCCTTTTCGGAGATTAGCCGGAACAAACAGACAGACAGACAAACTAAAAATATATGTTTTCGTATGGGTACCTTATATACTTTCATATGAAAGCAGCTTTTTATCTAATGCATATGCATTAGATAAAAAGCTGTTATTTTGACATTACAAACAGACACTTCAATTTTATTTATTTGTATGGATAGGGTAAGTGTGATAAGCGATTACAGGTACCTATATATATTGTAGGAGACACAGTACGGCTTAGTGTAATTGCTTAATTCCAATTTAATCCATGTACCAGGTACCTCTATCCTACAGAAGAAAGCTGTCAAATAACTTTGTATTATGTATATGTGGTGCATATAGTTTTAAGACTGGCTTAAGCGGCCTGCAGCGGTGCAGTGGTATAGTGGTCATCTCGCCAATGCACCGAGTGTTGTGGATTTGATCCCAACATGTGACAACAATTTGTGTCCACGAATAGTTGTTCCGAATTTGGGTGTTTTTTGTGTCCATAGTTTGGATAAATGTTTAAGACCCCGTGACAGGAGTTATTCTCAGTGCGAGCGTAGTTTTTTTTAAAGAAAATAAATATATCATCCTTCAAAATAGTTTACGCTTTATTTTGCTCGCTTAATAAATTGATCGATTTACCATTACTAACAAAATATGCGTGCTACATTCGTATACCTAATCTCGTTGCTAAATTATTTATGTATACTATTATCAAAACTATATCTAGTTTAACATAGTGTTCATAAAAAAACGTTGATGCGGGATCCCAAATATTTTTAACAAGTTTTTAAGGGAATTTATGTTAATAACTTATTCAATATGCAGATTGGGTTGTAAACATGCTCGCTCGGAATCATGCTTTACTACGATTTGAGTGAAAGTGTTGGTAACCTTCTGTTTTATCGCCTTTCTTTGTATTAAAAATAATTATTGAATAAACAATTATATAACGCTAGTAAGATGATTCCGGAATGTTTAATTAACAATTTAACTTGTAATAATCGTAAATTGAATGAACATTGTAATATTTTTGTTTTATTTTAAACGCAAATCCTTGTTTCCGAAATAAAATTTACTGAATCAACTGACATAAAAATCATGTGGCTTCACGTCGGTAGTCAATGGGTGGGATTTGAACCCGCAACTTCTCGATCGCAAGTCCAAAGCTGTATCTATTGGCCTAATGCCGCGCCGCTAAAAAAGTCTCCCGCGACACATAATTAAGTTGGTATGGGAGCTATAATTTAAAATTAAAATAATATGAATGTCGGTTAACACTTACGATCTGGTGAGTCGCTGGCTGGTGTGTCAATAAAAGCAATCTCTTTAGTCGCAGATCTGGGAAACACTGCATTATTCGTTAACTTATCGAACGATAACTTATTCCGACTTCAGGATACAAGAAGCTTATTATGTATGTAAAGAATAATTAAAAGATACAGAGGTAATTACGTCATTATTTTTAGATGGGGCACAGTGAGGACTCCCGCTAAAATTTCGGCTATCGCTCAAACTCGATTTTTGGCTATTTGAAGTGAAGAAGTGCTGCACAATAGTGACTGGTTATTTTAAAAATGTTGGAATACACGAGTGATATTAATATAAGGATTCAAATTATGCTTGTTTGCAAGCTTTGTTGTATGTACTAGGGCTTAAATATAGAGTTGCCGCTTTGTATCAAGAAAATCGGTAAAGATGTGGTTCTCATACCATTTATTAATATTTTTAAATGGCCAAATCGATTTAAATTTTTTTTGTAGTGTAGAGTTGCTTGTATTTAGTCAGCTATGGTTTGCCTTTGATCAACAAAAACATGAACCTTTATGTAATTATGGCGAATTAAAAGAATGATCGATACGGGCAGACACTAAGCAATATAACTATGAATACACATCGTATAAAAAAATATTGATATATGTATATCACAAGATGCAGGGGTCTATAAAATAGATTGTGACTGTGGACTCTCAAACTTTGGTCAAACCAAGATAAGCATAGGCACACGCATAAAAAAACACATAACTGATGTAAAACACCAACGCTCGTTAAAGTCTGCTGTGTGTGAACATGTGCAACAGGGGTCCAGCCACGACCTGAGATTTGACAAACCACAGATTCTCGCTAAAGAACATCGATTCCTACCAAGGATGCTTCATGAGGCTATTGAAAAAACATCCTAATTTCCTTAGAGAAGATGGTTGGAATCTACCACCAGCTTGGGATCCAGTAATTCAAATAGTAAAACCCAAGAAGACGCAAACCACAGCTAGACTTCATGATATTTTGAGCTCATTTGGAGTAAATAAAAACACAATTATTGATTAAATTATGTTTGGTTTGGGTACTTTGAAATAACTAGACTCGAAAATTGAGACAACTACCATCTTAGTCTCCCCGTAACCATGGCTGCAGAAAAACAACCGAAACGTCGTGGAAAGTGTAAACTTAAATATAAATAGTTTTAATAGTTTTGATAATTTAATTAGCTTAAAAATTTGTTAAGTTTAAATATTAGTAATAGTGTAATAGTTTTTAAATTATGAAATAAAGTGTTAAATAAACAACGCGATAAAATCCGTATAAAGTAGTTTAATTTCAATGAATAACATTCGCGTAAACAGAAGACTGTATTATTGATAGATATTATTAATTATAGTCTATTTATAAAATATTAAAGCATTTAAAAAAATCTTTGCATTTTGTATAGTAGCCACGAAATTTCATGTAGGATATAAACGGCATGTTATTATAGAACAACAATGGATGTCTGAATTCTGTGGTTTCCGAGCCAAAACAATGATGGTTTAAATAGCAGCAACAGTTAAATACAGCGATTCTTCCATTTCTATTTTCCATTTATTTTTCTCATTTTTAAAGTCAATATCTCAATTACGCAACTGAAACCTTATAATAAAACACACATAAATTAAAGTACCGTCAGCAAAACAAATGTAGGGTCATCGAATCAAGTACATCAACTCGACAATCACTGATTTGACGTCTGTACCTCCGCGTATTGACGTGCCAACTTATATTTCCCATTAAAAACACACATGCTCTTTAAAACACAATCTTATAGCGAATAAAATAAGGTGCTGTATAGGCTTTTGGAGGTGTATAGGTTATGTTTGTTCGTCTGTCTGTCTACGGTCGGCACTTTGAGCGTTGATATACCAATGCTTAAGATGTAAGGGTCTCATTAACTTTGTAGGTGTTTCTGATGGCAATCGATAGACATGAGCGTTGTTTTGTTAGGTACTGTAATTGTATGTGTGTATATAAAGTATACAAAGAGTTGGAATGTGGTTGTTCTTTGGTTCTGAAGGAAAAAAGTGGTGAAGGATTGTGAACAGGTGGTAGAAGTAATTTGTCTTGATTAGTGTGAAGTGTGAGCGATTGTTGTGTTGTGAGTTCAGTGTGTGAGTTGATTTCTGGGTCATGTTAGGCATATATATACTTAAAGTTATGCCTGTACATTCGCTATATGTTATATAGGATAACTACGAGAAATAACGCATGAAAATTGGATATGGTATCAAATCTGATTTTACAGGTCACGTAAAATTAACGATTTATTATGAACGAATAATTTATTTATTTTCTTACGTCCGCAACTAAAAAAAAATTAAGCCATATGCGTGCCATATTACTTTATATCCTTTCAGTTCGCGGACAGCAGATTTGTAATGATATATTATAGAAATTTGTCATAAAAGTACTGCTTGAAGTGCCAATCTAAATAATATTAATAGATAATCACTATTTCTTATAAGGTTACTCCTGCAATAGGTTTTATGATCCCCATCTTGTATAAGACACATACCCTGCAAATAAATTATCTGTAATAGTAAAATGCAACACAATACTATTTATTTTAATGTATTTACCTGACAAGAAGTAATTTATTGATATCCAGCGACATGCCTGACATACTTACTTGTCTGCCTTGCCTTGCCTGACATGTCATACCTTGTAAGCAATTTACGAGAAATATAATAAAGATCAAAATTTACATCAACATAATACTGACGAATTTGACAAATTTGAGTAATAACGGACTTGGTTATGTTTACATTTTGTCACTATAATCCCGGTATATTATGGCGCCTAAAATATATCATGACATTATACGTAAGATAACAAACGAAATGATTTTAAGAGGGAGAGGCACCAAAAATCGTCATTTGAAGCGATTCAGCGGCTTCGCCAGATGCCAACCCTTGCTCTCCATACACTTTGGCGACTCCTATGACTATAGCTAAACCTAAAAGATTAATTTACGTCACAAAGCAACACTTATGATTTTATTTTTATTTGTGTCGCGGAGAACTTTACAAACATTCGAACAACGGGCACAAATAGCACCCAAACTCAGAACAACCATTTGTAGAACACATAATTTTACCAACCTTTATCTTATCTTATCTTATGTGGGGGCCAGTCAATGCAGACCGGCAACACTTCGACCCAGTGGGATCTTTTGTGTCGACACTCTCCCAATAACGACTGCCATAGATGTTCATGGCAGCCGGGACCGACGGCTTAACGGGCTCTCCGAGGCACGGAGCAGACGATAATTTGTCAATCAATACGCACATCATTTCGAAAAGTCATATAACTTCCGAAAGGCAGAGGTGCGCGACGTGGGTTCGAACCCGAGACCCTCTGCATTGCAGTCTGTTGGTCTCCCCACTGAGCTATCGCTGCCCAAACCAACCTTTAAAATGTATCTATTTATAAAACGTAAACGCATCAAAAACTAAACATTACGAATTGCATTAAGTATTACACAAAAATTTTTGACCCGAGTGGGATTTGAATCCACAACAACCGTTGTAATGATAGTGGCGAGCACTTACATTACAACGCCATCCGTGCAGTCAGTCATTGTCAAAGTATAATGGTTAGCTAGTTTACTGAAGTTTTATTTAAGTTAGTTGCTAAGTTCAAGCAAACTGTTGAGCCTATGATAGGGTTGCCAACCCCAAATTAAAAACCAGGATTTGAAGTTGAAAAAACCAGGACAATTCAGTTTAAAAACAGGACGCAATAATAGAGTTGCAATAGTTAAATTAACATGTAGTGAAAATAGGTAAAATGAAATTCCACTGTGAATTTATGCGGGAATAGAGGCGTGGGAATTGTTAAATTTAAAACTTAAAATCTATTGAGGACGTCCTAGGACACCACAAAAACTAGGACATGTCCTGGGAAACCAGGACGGTTGGCAATTCTAGCCGATGAGGATATACCTGCAAGAAAACCACGGTCACTATTTGTCAATCACCTTTTAATTTTGATATTTAATAACTGATATCTGCAGGATATTGCAGCTATTGTAGCATACATTTATAACTATATAAATACAGAAATGAAAGCAATAAGTATCTAGTAATTTTACCTGTTCGACTAGGAAAGTACGAGGTACGTGGAACTAGACGAGGCGTTAACCATTCGATCTTGCTCGATGCCTAGGTAGTCTTGTAGCATAAATTTGCGCCTTTGCGGGCGTACGTTCAGATCCACCCGGTTCAGGTTGGACAGAGTCGTCAAAAATATGGAAATTCGCAATAACATCACGGGCTTAAAATTGTGCTCGATGGACAGAAACAGGCTCGCCCGTTATTACGTGGATCTTATAAATATAGCTGGATGTATATCTCTGCCAACACCTTCGGGGAAATGCAGGCATAAGTCTCCATTATGCATGTTCGACGTGAGTTTTCCCAAATCCATACCAACATAGTTTCTTTTACAACTGCATCTCCTGACCGCCCGGCGTATTTTGGTAACTCACCTGATTGGACTCTTGGCTCTCAGCCAACCCCACATCGGCTGCTAATAGCCAATTATGTGTTTCCGAGAGAAGCGATCACCACGTCAATCGCGGGGCTTAGAAAAAGATGTGCGAGCAATTTGTGGCATGCAAAAATGATTTGTGAGTTTAATTTTGAACCATGAAACGGAAAGATTTTGACTTTTTTATTGATCATAGATATACTGTTTGACGTAAATATAGTAAATTATTATACTATTTGACTGCTAAATACAGAATATAAAATCATATATCTGTCTGTGCATGCTAATCTCCAAAATGACCGTACCAATGGATGTGTGTTCAGTATTGTATTGAGATAAGCCTAGGTTAGCATTCAGTGTAGTCTTATTTAATTCGGTTGAATAATAAAATTGTGTATGCTAGAATACGTAAAATGAAGTTCTGTTTATAGCCAGTAGGTATATTATAAAAGGATTGCACTTGATAATAAAATAAAGTCTTTGCAAAAACATTTATTCATTGATGATAATTAATATAAACGTTCGTCCAAATGTCGGCCTCGATGGCGTAGTGGTTAGTGTAACCGACTGCCACAAGTCAATGCAAGGTTCCCGCACAAGTCAAACATTTGTGTGCATGAACATGGATGTTTGTCTTGGTCTGGGTGTTTCTATGTATAATATGTGCGTATTTACAAAAAAAAAAAGTATATACGTATGTTTATCCATTGTCTAGTACCCATAGCACAAGCTCTGCTTAGTATGGACTAGATGGTGTTGTGTGTATGTGATAGAATATTATTATTATTATTATTGATTTACTAACATATTCTGTAAACATATTTAGGTTTTATATCGATATGCTTAGAATTTCGATCGTCAGCTATACTTTTTATTTTCGTTTCACCGATAGAGAGGGGAATGCCCATTTTTGTCTAACGTGGAATTTTTTGCCGCCCAAGATTACACGTATGATACAAAAATATATTATATTCGTGCTATTCATTTATCGAAAGAAGATAGCAAAATCTATATAATAAAAAAGTATCTAACGGTACTAACTAATTTATAACACAAATCGGCGTTCTTGCCTACTCGGTTTGCGTGATTGTGTTTCTGTCGTTGTGATTTTGTTATTTTATTTACAAACAAGCTTGATAATGCTCAGTTTTTAGACAATCTTTTAATTGTGTATGATAATAATGATGACGTGTGCCGAGAGTATGTGTGAAAAACATTTATCTCGTCATCGGTATAAATAAAAAATATTATATCCCAAACTTTTATTTTTAAATTTCTTGATTAATCATTTAATGACATTGCATACTATCATTCAATATTGTTTAAAATATGGGCACTCGTGGCCAAAGTCACTATGGGTAGTGGGCATTCCCTTTTATTGTTATTCAGTTACAATTGTTGGTCTTACTTAGATCATCCTTACAGCATCAAGTTCTGCTACCAGGATATTTCCATCTTTTTTTTTTTTATATTCTACCACATTCACACAACACCATCTAGCCCAAACTAAGCAGAGCTTGTACTATGGGTACTCGACAATGGATAAACATACATATACTACTTTTTTTTTGTAAATACATACATATTATACATAGAAACACCCTGACCAAGACAAACATCCATCTTTAGTTTTAAGTAGCATATTCTTCCGCAATTGTTTAGTCAACTCGTTTTCAATTATGTTAAACGTAAAGAAAAATACTAAGTCGTAACTGTAATCGTTTTTCGCTTTTAGTAATCATGTTCAGGTGAGCAATCGAAACGTCAGGGTAAGTTTAAAGTTAGATACATAGTTGAATAAACATTCAAATAGCGCTTTACAAAATAAACGACGATAAAAGGCGAATAAATTAGTTTAATTTCCAAATAATTTTGTTCTAGTACGATGTCTAAAGGCAAATCGTTATATTGTTTAAGCTATTGAGATAATTTAGATAAATGGAGTGTCCATTGATTATGAGTTATGACTGCAAATCTTGGCAAACTCGTGATCGCGATCCGGTCACGACTTTGCCAAGAAAGACTAATGTTTTACAACGTCACTTGGTCACCCTTGCAGTTGTAGTTCTGATAGCGGATAGGCTGAGGTGAACATAAATACACGCCTGTTTTCCAGAGGGGTAGCCAGAGACTATTGGATTTCCATTTGCTACGATCCTGACACACTTCTCTGGCTTTATTCACTTTCATCACATTCCTCATACATGTCCGTCGGTTCAAGGTGCGCTTAACCTGGCCTTTGTCCAGAACGCCTCTAATTAGTTCGTATATATCTTCGAAAGTTACAGGTAGGCCTTGGGATCGAACTCTAAGCCTTTGCATGGCAGTCAAACGGTCTCCCACTAGGCTATCGCTGTTCTTCGGCTTTTATTTATACTAACTTTTACCCGCGGCTTCGCTTGCTCGGAAACGGTACCCCTGACAACGTGTATGCAGAATTTAATAATGATCGGACAAGTGGTTAAGACAAGAAAGCGTAACAAACAAACTCACATTCGCTTTTATAATATTAGTTAGGATTACGTAATATTTAGATTACTTAGCATAATATACACTTCTGCTTACACTTTAGGAGATATACAATCGTAAATCTACATATATGATAATATACAAGCAATAACACCGCACCTTTTAGTAACACGCTTTACATGTCTCCACAATGTAACATTCTGAACAATCCTAACTAATATTATAAAAGCGAAAATGAGTTTGTTTGTTTGTTACCTTTTCACGCCTAAACCACTAAACCGATCATTCCGAAATTTTGCATATACATTGTCAGGTGTACAGAAACGGACATAGGCTACCCGAAAAAATTCATCTCGAAAAAAATTACTGTTCCCGAGGAAAACAACAATAACGTTCTTATGATTATAGATGGCGCCACGTGTCTTTCGAATCTTGATTGAATTATATTATTATATTCAAGCAGAGTACAACCCGAATTGTTTGTCAAATTCTAAATTAACGCGAGCGAAGCCGCGGGCAAAAGCTAGTATTTAATAACAGCTAAACAACGTTATTGAGAACAATATATCCATATCCAGATTTCTATAAAGATGAGACTGAACGTGATAAAGTTGACAATTTACTGTCACTTACTGTTTAATAGAAAAGGATAAGGATAACATTGTTACATTGTAACATAACGTTCTTAGATAAAGATAGTATGATTGTACTATAGCGCTGTCTTGCTCTGAAGTACAAAGGGATATAAAGGTGCTGCCATACTAGCGAGTTTTAAGCGAGTTTAGCGAACACGTAGTTGCCTTAAGGCTGCTCGGTGATTCCTATCACAATCAATGAGATCGAATCATACCTTGTAATAAACTATTATATGTGACTAAATGGTTTCAATATCGGGTATAATCACATTAATCACGCACTTTACGTTGTAACATTTTTAAATGTAGTAAAATTTTGCCATCACTACATTTTATAAAACAAAGCGTCAGTCTCAACAAAAACTCAAAAACTACTGAACGGATTTTCATGCGGGCTTCCACCAATAGACAGAGTGATTCACGAGGAAGGTTTAGATGTATAATTCGTTAAGGTTTTCTGTAGATTGGTTGAAATATCGGGTCGCTAGTAATAAATAAATTATTAGTGGCTTTGACTTTAACGTGTTGTTTTCACAGATTAACAACAATTCGTTTAATTTTAATTCACCTTTTAAATAGGCTACTGTGGGTCTAGGTTTAGTTCCTGTTTTGCGGAGGACCTTACCAATATTTAAACAATGAAGACAAAGCATACTTAGGGCCACTTGCACGACAACTCACAAAATATGTTTAGCACAACATTTTTTTTTTTTATACAACTAAGGTGGCAAACAATCGTACGGCCCACCTAATGGTAAGTGGTCACCGTAGCCTATGGACGCCTGCAACACCAGACGCATCACTTGCGCGTTGCCGAACCTTTAGGAAAGGACGTGGCAAGGAAAGGGAGCGGGATGGGGGAAAAGGGGTGATTGGGCCTCCGGTACGCTCACTCACCGAACAAAACACAACAGTAGGACCACTGCCATTCCACGTCAATATTCTGTGAGAGGGTAGTCCTTCCCCGGTCGAGCCGGCCCATTCATGCTGAAATCAGCGAGGCTCTACTACTCAAATGATTTAAAACATCGTGGCACCCTCACACGGATGACTGACGACAGCACGATGTTTTAAATCTATTTAGTGCTAAACGTATTTTGTGAATTTTCGTGCAAGTAGCCCTTAGAATCGGAACAACTAACGAAATTAACCTATAACAGGTACTCGTTGCAGTCGCAGTGTCGAGGCAACTAAGTAGTTGCCTCGACACTGCGACTGCAACCCACTACGTAGGGTTGCCAACCATACTTTATAATAACGTATCCTACTTTATTTTTGGTAGTTATACTTTATACTTTTGCATACAAATAAAGTATATGAAAATACTTTATTTCCAACCTTTGCTGTGGTGCTTTCACTTACTATTTTCAGTGATAAATCTAAAGTGGCGAGAAGAAAGAAATAGAGCGTCAATAAATTTAATTAAAAACGAATTGTTTATTTATTTAAATTTAAATTTCGATTGTCAAACAAGCATTGAAAAATTTAAAGATAGCAAAAAATGGTTAGCATGTGCTAAAAGCAGACAAAAATACGTTTTTTAAAGAAATAAAAACATAACATTTAAAGAATACTTTTTTTCTTCCAAATACTTTAATTTTTTTCCTATTCAAACCATTTTATACGTTTTTATTGGCAAAAAAAGTTGGCAACACTACCACTACGCCAGTTGTTTGTATGGTGTATGTAATAACTTCGGTAATGAACAGAAACGACTTTATTTTTAAGTACATATTCTTACATGTGTGTGCAATAGGCGAGAACGGAGCTGACAGCTTATCATTATTAGGCAACTAATAACATGTGATACAGATAACACTATGTCCTTTATTATTTATTGTTACAGCGCCAATAGAATAAGACACTCTTTGAAAATTACAGATTTTTACCTATTACGGTTCATAAGATACAGCCAGCTCACAGACAGAAAGATGGATAACTGAGGTTGAGTGATAGGGTCCGCCGTCATCCTTCGGGTACGGGCCCCGAAAGAGACGGCTTGTAATGTAGGAATGTCTTTTTCTCAGAAACATGCGTGAGCAGTATAAACTTGGTACAACTGTACCGATATCATATGCAACAAAGTACTCTGTGCTACTTCTTTAAATATTACTACCATGGCATAAATTAAACTATTTTATATTTACGTTTATTACTAGTATTGGTTAGTACATAGCGTTAAGGTTGTAAAACTTTGTAGGTGAGTATATGATTTGTTTTTACAAATCATATACTCACCTACAAAGTTTTACAACCTTAACGCTTGATCCTAGACATAGGATCCTCTTTTCATTGTTATACTATTTTTAGTATAACAATGAAAGAAAAAAAAAAGAGGATTCCGGCGACTGAGACCGCAATTAACTCGGACCGCGGTCCCAGTTGCCGGATCCATTTAATTTTAATATTTTCTTCCGGCAACTGGGACCACCCATAAATAAATACAAAAATCTATTGTTCAAGCCAAAAACAGTACAGTCAAACGAAGAAATGTTTAAAGTAATGCTTAAAGAAAAACTCCTATGTCTAGGATAAGTAAATTATAAAATGATATTTTTGAATCAAGGAATTTTTCCGTGTAGGTACGGGTGTATCTAGTCTGCTAGGAAAGCGAAACTAAAAAAGTTACACATATTATAATTGATTTAAAGCAACGATTCTCTAATGGTTTCATTTTGACTAACTATCCTAATCCTAATCCTAACTTCCTAACTAATATTATAAAAGCGAAAAAGAGTTTGTTTGTTACCTTTTTACGCCTAAACCACTGAAACAATAATTCTGAAATTTTGAATATACGTTTTCAGGTGGACAGAAACGAAGATAGGCTACTTTTCATCCCGAAAAAATTACTGTTCCTGAGGAAAACAACAATAACATTCTTATGATAATAGATGGCGCCACGTGTATTTCGAATCATGATTGAATTATATTATTACAACCAATTATTACAAACATTATTAGAGTACAACCCGAATTGATTGTCAAATTTTAAATTAACGTGAGCGAAGCCGCGGGCAAAAGCTAGTATAAAATATATTGTAGTAGAAATTAATTCAAATGTACATATTATTATGCTGAGGCGCCTTCGCGTTAGTATAAAAAATATACTTTGTCGTTTACTATCAAATAAAAATGTTGGTTGAAACCATACCGCGATACTCCTGTATGGCGTAACTCCTTACATAAAACATATTATTTATAATTATATTTATTACTAGCTGTTACCTGCGACTTCGTTCGCGTAGATTTTCACTAAAAAGTGTTTGTCTCCGCGGAACCCTATTTTTTTCTGAAATCAAAGTAGCCTAAGTTACTCCTTATAATATCAGCTATCTGCCAGTGAAAGTCCCGTCAAAATCGGTTCAGCCGTTTCGGAGATTAGCTGGTACAAACAGACAGACAAAAATTTTAAATACATGTTTTTGTATGCATTAGATAAAAAGCTGTTATTTCCACATTATAAACAGACACTTAAATTTTATTTATTTGTATAGACAAGGAAATTGTATTAGTGGTCACCGTAAGTTTTAGCAGCCTAAAATACGTTTGCATTCTTTTTATTTCGTGAGCCGAGAACTCTTAACGGTTCTATAAAGTCTGCATACAAAATAGTTTCATTATAATAATTACTATATATGCAAAAGTATTTCAGCCCGTTTGGTACCTAGGTTTCAGTGGCTTAAGCACTTAAGCGATTTTGATGATACTTCGTATGTAGATAGCTTTCTAGGCCATACTCTATATAACTAGCCCAGTATGTTCTAGGTTTTTCAGTATAGCTAGAGACTATTTTCCTATACTTACATATTTTAATCATGTCAAACTAAACGTGAACAATATTTTAGTATATCAGCAACTTGGTTCTTGATAGTCAGGCTATCTGCGTACATAATATATGCACACGAATATATATTTGAATACATTTTTGGTTTTCAATAAATGATGATGATGTTTTCAAACGCAAACAAACTCGCGCTTAGCCAATAGTCCTATAAAAACAAATAGCTAAGGCTGCTCGCGATCCTAGAAAAAGCTCAACAAAAACTGTTCAACAAATTGCCAGTATGATCTTGCCTCAAGTAGACGCTGCAGGCAGTTTCAGTCATTCATCATGTACCGTTAAAGCGCATTAGGATTACAACACATTATGACCGAGTGCGTACGCGCAGCCGCTATATAATATCTGTGTACTCATGATCTATATGACTGTGCTTTTTATGATCTGATGTGTAAATTGTGTTATATTTTAAATTCCAAGTGCGGGTTTTTGATAAGTTTATTGTTTATATAGATTTTGCGCGCGGCACTGCTCGTGTAAATATAGGTTATGTCAATTGTTTAACCCTCGAAAACAGTAACAACAACCATTTGTGTTTTGCTGTACCTCTGACAGCGTGTATGCGAAATTTCATGATGATTCCTCGAGTAGTTAAGGCGTGAAAGCGTAACAAACAAATAAATTCACATTTGCATTTATAAATCAAATTTCATCAACAATAAAAAAGGCTTGTAGTCGTGTTGCTTGTGTTTTCTCACAAACAAAAAATAACGAAACACATCCCGTGAAACATTTCTAAGGATATCTTCCTTAAAGCCACAACACAATTCATGGAAACGGTAAAAAAGTCCATCACTTTATACAGACAAGCAATAACGATATGGTTATGCATTGCCGTACGACATCACTCCATAATCATCGCACAATTATCATATTCCCCATACGTTATACAAATTGTCATTTGTACGTTCAAAGAAGCCAGCGCGCGACTTCCGCAAACTGCTGCGTTACTTTTTTAAGCGCATTCTTTGCTCACCCGCCTGACTGCAACACCGCAAGCTATGGAAGCCAACAGGAATATAAAGCACTATTCTGCGACGACATCGGTCGTGAAGAAACCATTGAGTTATATTATAGTAACGTACATAGATATATCACGGAATAACCATGTTGACGAAGATCGACGAAGTTTGCCGGTGTGTATTATTCCTAACGTAGGTCAACGATGTGTATTGACAAAAACGGACAGACACGTTGTGTATTATTCTAAAATGCGAGAACAAATTGAGACTTTTCAAAATTTGCATTAATTCGTATATTCTATTGTAGATTGATCAAGTGGGGCAACACTGGTGGAAAATGTTGTCTTACCTAAGAAAAGAGTCAGATGATAGTCATTTAGAAAAACGATAAAGCAAGGAGAAAATTTGATTTTAATGCTGAGTGCTCTCACGTGTAAAGTGTACTTAAAACGGTTATTAAGTTTAGAGACCGGACAATAAATTATATTAAAAGATTATCTTACACTATTAACTTACATCATTTACTCATCCCCACACCTCTTTTGTATCATGCCACTAATTTATTATTCTACTTTTAATTAATAGTTAATCTTAATTATATTGAAAACACTGAAGAAGTACTATTCCTTTATGGACCAATTTGTTTAATTCAAACACGAGCTAAAGTTTGTGTGTGTTCTTTCAAGCCTTACGCTATGTATCGTTTTAATTTTTGTAAGTTCCCCAATGCAGGTATTTGTGCATGTGAGAGTAGTAGGTTTAAAAGGTAAAAAAGATTATTTTTTTAGAATTCATAGTGACGTTCATATTAAAAAGAACAGCAACCTTAGGACTAAATACATTAAATCAGTTTTTATTCGTGGTTTTAAAATCAGGTTACATAAGCATTTATAGAAGTAAAAATGTGGTGGACGGTAATAAAATATTGAAGGTAAATTCTGAATTATTTTAGTACTTGAACTGAGGTAGTATTATCATTTTATTGCCTCGGGTTTACTGCTTTTGTGTATAATAAAAGGACGTAAGCTTGGAGCAATTTCAACGTATAGAAAATAATTATAAAGATAATTCTCGTTCTAGGAATAATCCCTGTATCGCTGGAGTCTTTAGAAACATTACTAGAACGGATACAAAACAACTATACTTAGGTATTTGTGGACCACAAGTTTTAGTCCCATACGGATGTATATACATACATCGAAGTAGTCATAAACTTATAGCGCGGTGCATTGTGTTGAGGGTTTGATCACTAACGAGGTCAAAAATTTGTGTCATCCACAAATTCTTGTGCCGAGTCCGGGTGTTCTTGGGGAAATTAAACATCATTCTCACATTAGGAATAAATCCTGTTTCGGGATTTGTCTTCTGTAGAGTTGTCTTTTTAAATTCTAAATAATAAAGAACGTGATACCATTTCCATTGTTAAGTATCAACAAAAAGTGAGATAGAAACGATATAGTATCGACATGGCAGTATCGCTGGTGAATCCACAGTGACACAAGATGGACATGTCCCCAGCGTCGATAAGTAATTGTCCACTAAACAGCCAGCGACTGCCATCGTGTTTTTGTGACCGTTCCATTGCACCCGTAAATGTACTGCGGTTTCTGCAGAGTACTGTGACGTGTTCAGAGGTTACGAGTTATATTTGAACATTTCTTAATACTGACTGCTAAGGTGGTGCAGTGATATTCTTTGTGAGTGCTGTGAATGAGGTCTCAATAAATTTCTGGGTACGGTAATGTGTTATTAGGTTTACTGTCAAGGAATTCTTAGTACCACCGTGGAGACTGGAATAGGCTCGCCTCTTATTACGTGGGACATAATACCTCAGCTAGTGAAATGGATGTTATACACCTCTACTCAACCCTTCGGTGTTATAGGCGTGAGACTAAGTATGGTTAAAAATAAGTTAATTGGTTAATATTACTATGTAAGTATAATATTTTTGCTGCTGTCTGTGTACAATTGTGTGTATGTGATACCTTTTGTTCCTAAAATATGAGTTGAAATTTTTATAACAATTTTATTTTGTAAGTACTGAAAAATATAATCTTCACGGGACTGACAAAATAGTCGAATCCTGTGTAAAGAAAAGTAAATTATGTTTAAAGGGTTCTCCATTAATAATAATTAATTATCGGTGATAGCAAAGTTAACTTAGACTGGTCTGGCAAACTAAATAAAATCACAAACGATGACGTCAAAAACCGTCTACTAAAAGCCACCTCTATCTTCAAACACTACTCTGTAGCACACACCATACAGAGATAATGGCTACGATTAGTCGGCATTGGGCCGCGACTTTTTGTCGGACTATATACTACCAGCTCGTTCGTCCCCAGTTATGTTATTACACTTGCTAAACATGTAATTTTTTAATACGAAATGGTGTAGGCAGCGAGCTTACCTTGTGGACTATTTACTATGCAAGTTTGGAATGTTGTATCATGGTAACATCAATTGGAAATCGATTGACAGCAGAATGGAAGGTATGCTTCGGTTGATGTCGCATTACTTTATTAGTACGATGGTATTAATCTAGTCTACCGTTCTGGTCTGGAAATAAAATGTGCCTGGGAAATAGAATGTATATTGTATGTTATTGATTATTATTATTTACTCGTAAAATTTCTCATGTCTCGAGAAAGGCACATATCTGTATTGAAAATATATAATGACGAATCACAAGTTTATCGTATTTGATTTAAGTAAAATATCTAAAAGATACTTTACGTATGACATTATCTTATTAATACGGGAACAGAAAACTTTGTATCCTTTTTGCAAAGCATTGGGCGCATGAAGGTGAGATTTGGCATAGTTAAAATTTATACAGAGAAGCAGAACAAAAACATAGAGCTTATATAAAAATTACAAATTTTGGCCATGGGGCGATCATTAGTCACAATTAATGGGAAAGTTACTGAAGATATTTGGATGTTTGTTTCTGAACGGATTTCAATAAAACCTAGCATACAGATACACCATATCCTGATTTAATCCATTAGTGTGTTTATCCCGGTATGCGTTCTTGTGAACGAATCCGCGGGCAAAAACTAGTCATTGATAAATTTAAATAATTACTTTCGATTTTTTGTTTAAGCGAGACTTTCATTATCATTAATAGATGTAGAAATAGTTGTCAGATTCTGATTTTGAATTGCAATTAGAATTTTTATTAACCGTCCATCTATTTTATTTTCTATTTAATAAATGGCAATCAAGTTTATAGTCGAGATGATTATAAGTGTATAATTGGAGCCTGTGAATGCTTGCTATACCAGGTATACCTATCTCTTGCGCGTTGACCATATAGTAAAATAGACTGAACTGCCAGCAGAAGAGACTAAAACCCCAAGTCGTCTACATCAGCTACGGTCACTGTAGAATGCGAGACATGAGGGTACTTCCCATGACAGACTGCTTTAAGACAATATTGTGTTACGTTTACATTAATGCTATTCAGTAATTAATTAATTCGACTACTTTATACGTATTTTACAATCAACACAAAATATTATTAAACTATTTAGGTTTACAATTTCCCTGACGTTTCAGTTGCTTTTCAACGGCCATAGTCACTGTAAGACATAGAAACTTGAATAAAGTAAAGTGTGGTTAGTGTAACCGACTGCCACACCTGAGGTCGCGAGTTCGATTCCCGCACAAGTCAATTATTTGTGTGCATGAACATGGATGTTTGTCTTGGTCTGGGTGTTTCTATGTATAATATATATGTATTTACAAAAAAAACAAGTATGTATGTATGTTTATCCATTGTCTAGTACCCATAGTACAAGCTCTGCTTAGTTTTGGCTAAATGGTGTTGTGTCTATGTGGTAGAATATTATATTATAGTTTTATGGTTTTAAAATTTTGCATTATTAGTATTTTTAAATAAACATGCGATAAAATTCGTATAACGAACAGTTCTAGGCACTAATTCACCATATGCCAGACTTTGTAAGGTTATAAATGGCTGCAGCGATCAAATTGACCTACACCATGACTCTGTTGCAAATCAAAAATCTAAGATCCTCAAATGTTTGGCGGATATTTAATATTTTTATCTTTTTATTTTTATCGAATTAGTCGAAATTATTGTGATCATCCTTGTCATAATAATTTAAATTACAACAAGCTGGCTCTATCTTTGTTATTTTTGTATATTTTGTTTTTACCATGCATAGTTTTCTTATTCTTATTCTTGTGTTATATTAGCAACCGTGTTTAGATTATAAGTTTATTTTGTTAACATTTAAATAATTCATGTGATATTTACCTATAAGTAATTGTTACACAATGTTATTTACTATAAGTTTGTATTAAGTGTAAGTAATTGTGTATACAGTTGTTGGTGAACCAAATAAATAAAAATAAAAAATAAAATTTCAAGGTTGCTTTAAGTTTAAGCGGATAATCCAATATTTTTTGTTACACTTACTCCAACTGCAAGGACCGATTATAGATGCGATAGAAACTATTACCTAACTGGGTGGTAAACTAGGAGTAATGGAATGTAATACACAGAAACACAGCCATGTAATGTACATATATAGTCTAGAATATTCTAGATAGTTAGTCTTAGCGCGTGTATGCGATTGTCAGTCGATTACTTGTCCCGCGCTGGTAGACGACTGTCTAGTCATTTGACTCTCAGCGAGCATGCTGAGCGAGTATTGCGGTCCAAGTTTCTTCATTTGTAATCTTTGTAACAAACTCGTATTTGGTAGTTATCTGATCAGTTATTAATATATAATAATAACCCTATAATAAATTGTCCCACTGCTGAACACGGGTCTCTTGTCGGTGTGAAGAGGGTTAGACCTTAGTCCATCACGCTGGCTTAGTTAAGGATGAAAGGCTTCAAATCTTTTCGAAAATATTATAGAGAAGTCTCAGATATACACAGGTTACCTCACGATGTTTTCTTTCACCATTAAAGCAAGCGAAAGCTGTTAGCTTATTTAATACGGTCATAACTTTGTTCCAGATCCCTGCGTAGCAGTCTCAGTGTCTCTATTATTTACATAGTTTAACCTCTAGTGAGACAGCGGGATGTTTACATTATCGCCCGTTATCGCCGCGTGCCACTTGAGATTTTGTTATTGTTAATTACCGGCCCACTCATAGCTCGTAGAATCAAAAAAATGGTACTACAGAATTTGTTATGATGTCAGCTACGTAGTAAAATATAAACAAGAGCTTTTTGCTGGCTCGCATGCGAGCCCCTGGCACACTAGAGGTTAATACGGTCATAACTTTGTTCCAGATCCCTGCGTAGCAGCCTCAGTGTCTCTATTATTTACATAGTTTAACCTATTGAATGGCAGTGACACACGCACAACCAGATACAGTAGGTTATCAATTATGCCTTGTGTCTCAACAATTGACAGGTTAAACATCAAAGATCACACTTCAAAAGAATCGCTTCCTTGTAAGCGGTGAGTCAAGTCTTATTAACTAAAAAATATTAAAAATATACCGAACTAGCTTTCGCCCGCGGCTTCGCTTGTGTAAAAGATGGTTAAGTTAGGTTGTTAGGCGATTGGGGTCACTGGTACAGAGTCGGGGGACTCTGTACCGGCTTGCACGGCCCCACACGTCTGGGGGGTGGCCTTGCTGAGCAAGGCCACCTCTCCACAGGTGCTGAGGCCCGGTTACCATCAGCCGGGCCAACCGCCGGGGCGGGATGGTGATTGCTAACGCGACCCCATCCCGCCCCACCCCGTCGGCGGAAGCACTGCTCACCCCAGGTTTTTAGTGTATATACCGACCCCCTTCAGGGGCGGAGAGTCTCACATAACCACCCGCCCCCCCCCGGGGTATCCATAAAGGATTTTCCAGGGTCAAAAAAAAAAAAAAAAGGTTGTTAGGCGATGTTACTCGGTGATAATATAGCTTTCTAATGGTGACAGAATTTTAAAATCGGTTGAGTAGTTTTTGAGTTAAATCCTTACAAACAAACATACAAAAAATCAAATCGTTCCTCTTTATAATATTACTAGCTTTTGCCCGCGGCTTCGCTCGCATTAATTTAGAATTTGACAATCAATTCGTGTCGTACTCTGCTTGTAATAATATAATTCAATCATGATTCAAAAGACACGCGGCGCCATCTATTATCATAAGAACGTTATTGTTGTTTTCCTCGGGAACAGTAATTTTTTCGGGATGAAAGGTAGCCTATGTCCGTTTCTTTACACCTGACAACGTATACGTAAAATTTCAGGATGATCGGTTCAGTGGTTTAGGCGTAAAAAGGTAACAAACAAACAAACAAACTCATTTGTCTTTTATAATATTAGTTAGGATATAGTATAGATATTTGTACATCCATGTTTATGATTGTACTTTTTACCACATACTTACATGTTGATACGAGGTATATAATGAGTAGTTATTGACACAGCGGTACCGTCATTGTTCGCGGCGCATCGCGGCATTTGCGTCCGTAATCACACGTTGCAGTATCTCGCTTTGTCATTACTCTGCTTTGAGTTCTATGAATTGTACGTGGCGTTGTATTGTTAGATACATACCGCGATTATACGTGAGGTTCACTACTAGATTCAAATATTTATTTTTGTTATACGTATAAAGGAAGGAAGGAAGAAAAAAGGAATATCAGAAGAAGAAGTCTGTTGCTATCTCCCGGGCATGTGCTGCGATTGTAAACATTTAAAAAGAAATATTTTATGTAAGACCTGGACCGACGAGGCAAAACAAGATTACGTTTTTATAGATTGATGGCTAGTATCCGTTATATTAATTACTAGCTATCCCTCGGGACATTACTTTTTTACATCCTAACTAATATTATAAACGCCAATGTGAGTATGTTTGTTACGCTTTCACGCATTAACTACTTGACCGAGCATCATGAAATTTAGCATATACGTTATCAGGGTTACAGAACAGGACATAAATATAAATTTAATCCAGAAAAAGTTTTGTTCCCGGGAGATAAAAATTTACGGACAATTTACGGATTTTAGTCAAGATTAAAGCGGGCGAAGCTGCAAGCATAATCTAGTTCATAATAAGATGTTGCTTGAAAGGAGATTATCTCAAACCTAAAGCAACTGAACACTTTTACAGGATTTTAGTCAAGATTAAAGCGGGCGAAGCTGCAAGCATAATCTAGTTCATAATAAGATGTTGCCTGAAAGGCGATTATCTCAAACCTAAAGCAACTGAACACTTTTACAGTAACAAATATACCTTGGCTAAATTGATGTAGGACGGCTCTATGCCATTGCCATACAACATATGAATTAAAATGTTGAGTCGCAACGGCACACCGGCGGCTAGCCACAATAGATTTTTAAATAAGTCTGGTATTCTAAGTATTGATAGACTATACTAGTGAAAACTAAACATAGCTACACTTATACGAGTTCATACAAAAGACCTCTGACTAATTATTGGATGATATACAGTCGACGTACAAATAAATGGCGTCCAATTTGCAATCTAGTTTCATTAAACCGTGCACAACAACGACTGGGTCAGTGTTATTGGTGCACAAAAGCGTATTGTGCGAATCTGTTTACCTAGTTCGTATGTTTATCGTGTGTGCAGCTTTATTGCATTTGAAATCAGGCAACACACACAAGGCTATTTAACGCGTTTTGTGGTCGCACCTGCTCTCATTAGTTGGTGTTGTTTGTTTGTCAGGATACTGAATACGTTTACAGAGGCGTTGACTTTATAAATATATTGGTGCCAATTCTGTTGTCATAAAATTCTCTAAACTTAACTAAAAATCACTAAAATTTATGTTAGTCCTGTCACTTTTAACTATTTCTGAATACGAAATGTCGTTTGACAGGACTAAACAAAATTTTTGAGATTTTTAGTTAAGTTTAGAGAATTTTGTGACAACAGAATTGGCACCATTGTAGGTTTTAGTATTGAGTTCATATGTTGTATGTACTGGAGGAGACAAATCAACTGGATTACTTGTAAGGGTTAGAGTGTTAGCTCGCTTAGCCTGAGCTATGCATTGAAGAACGTGTACGCTATGTCGTCTGCTCCGAGTGGCAACATTAGAAGTAAATATGTCATATTTTAAGCTTAATTTTAAAGTGTTTTTAAAATTGTAAAAAGATGGAATTTAATTGTGATTGTGTATGTATGTACCTACACTTGTACCTAGTATATTGTGTTATTTACGACCCATAATAAAATAACTACAAGTATAATTTTATTCCATCTATGATACACTTTTTTTTACCTTAAACATATTTAAAATAAAACCAAAAATACTTACATTATTTTTTTATAAGCCTAATTGGCTTCCCCCTGCTGGGCAAAGGCCTCCCCTTCCGACTTCCATCTATCTCGATCGCTTGTTCTGAGTTGCCAATTCCATTTAAAAGGCATAGAGCTCGTCTCGCGATCTCCTCCTGGGCATTTTTTAATTTTTAAAAATTCTTTAAAAAATAAAAATATACAATTTTTTATTTTAACTGCGATGTCGCCACTGGGAACAGACCACATAGCGTAAAAGCTCTTAAGAAAAAATGTTTGTATACAATATATGCTTTCATTTGTATTGCGATAGTGTTCGTTTAACTTTATACTCAATGAGTAAGAGAGCAATCATTCTTACGCGTTCTAGAAACAATATGGTTAAGTTTCTAGTACCTACCTACTACCTATCTACGTAGTACATGTTTACTCAATGGGTGTTAATATAAAATATAATTTAGCTAACTATAATTTTCTACGAAATAGTAAACAAAATATAACGAGAATTTCCTTTTGCCACTTTTTATAGAGTTAGGCCCTTCGTACACAAGGCTACGCAAATCTTCGATACCCGACGATTTTGGTCTCTAAGCGACTACCGCAATACAAATTCATAGACATTCATACACAGGTACAAATGTTGGCGACGCGTGCCTGTGTACGAACCTCTATGAATTTGTATTGCGGTAGTCGCTTAGAGACCAAAATCGTCGGGTATCGAAGATTTGAGTAGCCTTGTGTACGAAGGGCCTTAGTGTCAATTACCCTGGGTTTCGTGAGAAATTATTGGGGAGTTCAGTCCTGCAGATAATGCCATTGGGGGTTCGGGCACCCCCAGTCTTTATACAGTCGACCCTAGTATACGTTTATAACATGCATTGAACTAATCGTCGGAATTATAACCTAACACTTTCTGAAAGCTAATCAAAGACCCGTCAAAATTGAACATACGTCAGGTGTTCCGATTGGCTGTTGCTAATTCAGTTAGCCAATCATAACAGTTGACATGAGCTTTACCGCCTGTTAAGTAAGGCACGCTGCTACAGTGAATTTCCTTGTGGCAAAACCCAACAGCTTTTCTTTTAATAAAAGCGTATGCGAGAAACGTGTATAAACAAGAAACCACAAAGTTCATACGAATTTCTGAAATCTGTAGCACATTAAATATAACTGGCCATAAAGCCTCATAAAGGCTGTGGAGGCACCGGAACCGGAAGCGAGTAATTACTGCTCCCCGCTAGATAACGACGCCATTGCATCTTGTGCGTGTGTGTTTCATTTAGTTTGCACAATTTTAGAAAATTATGTAATGGATTTTCCGGTTATTGCTGGCCCAAGATAATGTTGAGTTATAAGTAAGTAAATATTATATGTGTTATGTTTTACATAGCACCACACCTTTATATATCTAAAGGGTTTGGCAGGGCTGTACCACCCACATTTTGTTACCTATGTTCTACTGCAACTGAGAATTTTCTGAGAGAACAATCTAAACCGACGCGCGGCGGTAAAACTGAGATTAAACTAACGTCATTGGGTCAAGGAAGCTATAAATAAATATGATATTAAAAATATTCTTATAGATATTAGGTTAAAATCTTAGCTTTGTTAAGTTATGTAATACTTGACAAACCTAAGATTTTTACAGTAAATAGTCGCTACTTTGAAAATGGAACCATGGTTATGTAATTTCTTTTTTTTTTCTCTTTATTGATATTTAGAGGCTTAAAATCTAAACAAAGATTATGCTAGCCCCATCATAACCTAAATAAAACACAAGCGTCAAAGAAAGAGAAATATTAACTTCAGAGTTGAGTTCTGTTCAAATTAACAATAAATTTATAAATTTTGATAGCCTCTTTGCTGTAAGGTCTTGACAGAATAGATTGAAAGGTTTTGTCATTGTATTTTTTTATATATGATAGACCTTTCAGATCAGTTAGTTCGTTAACAAATGAGATATGCCGTGCAAATATATACAAAATAACGAATAAATACTGTAATATAGGTTAAAAATAACATAAAATCCATGTTTAAGTACTACTAGTAGTAGAGCCTCACTGATTTCAGCATGAATGGGCCGGCTCGACCGGGGAAGGACTACCCTCTCACAAAATATCGATGTGAAAAAGCAGTATTCCTACTGTTGTGTTTCGTTCGGTGAGTGAGAGTGCCGGAGGCCCAATCATCCTTTTGCCCCCTTCCCGTTCCTTCTCCTTCCCACTTCCTTTCCTTAAAGGTCGGCAACGCGCAAGTGATGCCTCTGGTGTTGTAGGCGTCCATAGGCTACGGTGACCACTTACCATCAGGTGGGTCGTATGCTTGTTTGCCACCTTAGTTGGTTTTGATGATATGTAATTTATTCATAACTAGTGGTTGCTCAGTAGTTAAAATTGGACCAAGGCTAAATAATTTCAATGAAAACTGTTTATACTCGACAACAATAAGCAAAATTTTATCTTTCTGCTACCCTCTTTCATATGTAATTTCACTATCAAAATCATTCATTCATTCATTCATCACATTTGGTATTTAACCAAATGTTACACTCCTTCGTGCACGTAATATGTTTAAGAACAAATAACAAGTATTATGTATACAAAAAACCGCCTATTTTGTGCCATTTCTTTTTATTTTGTTTACTTACAAGTGAAGGTTTATTATTATTAATATTAGTTTAGTTGTATATTATAATTGTTACTTTTGTACATGTAGATAAAAATAGTTTAAATAACAAAAATATACATGTATTAGGAGGATTATGTATATTAAATATGCATATAGAGAAGTTTTCTCTTCACTTACTAATTCGAGTAAAGTATAGATTAATTGATAGCTCCTTGTCCATTAAAACAACAGTGTCTTGCAATGAATAAAAGTATTCCTACAAGTCTAAAAGTAATGACTTAGTTCCTCAGTGTGTAGATGTCGTTAGTGTTAAATGTCGACAATGTAAATAAATATTTATAAAATTACTAAGTAAGGATAGTTGTCGAAACCGCACGTCTTAGACAACTAGTAACTACCCTCACTTAGTCACGCGTTGAGCTCACACCAGTTAAACCGTGACCGCGACCTTTGCAAGTCAGTAGAGAAATAAATAGGTATGTATAACCTTTATAAATAGTTAATAATTAATCACTTGCTTAGCGGTGAAGAAAACATTGTAAGAAAACCTGCATGTCTGAAATTTCTGTTTTCAAAGATGTGTAGTCTGCCAACCCATACTGGACCAGCGTGGTGGGCTCTGGCATAACCATTCTCTCACTGAGAATAGGCCCGTGCCCAGCAGTCGGACAGTTTAATATAGTGCTGATATTATTATACCTTTAAATACTTACCAACGCGATTACGAGTTACGACCCGCTGTCTAATATTGTATTATGTATGTAAAATCATTTTGCCTATTTCGTCCTTTACATCAAAGTACGTACTGACGATATATTTAATCATTTCCATTCAACGTTCGACCAGGTGGTCGCCATGACTCATTCACTCAGCGAGACAATCTCGCTTTATACCGTTTATCTGTTCTGATTGTCCATAAAAACTGTCATGAGAGTCCTAATGGTAATATATATAAATGTAATGACACACAGACAAGGGTATCGATTGATGATAATCATGTCATTGATCCCATTACCATAATTGCAAGTTTTAGTATAAAAATATCGAGATTATGCAGTCATGTTTTGACTTTTTGGCACAAACGTTTTTGTTAGTTACTTCTAGGGTTGTCAAACTAGTTTTATTGTCATTTATTTTGTAAAGTCTTGGATACATACATACATGGATTCGCGACTGTTTTCCAGAGGGGTAGGCAGACACTACGGATTTTCATTTGTTACGATCCTGACACACTTCCCTGGCTTCATTAACTTTCATCACATTCCTCTTACACGCTCGTCGGTTTAAGGTGCTCTTAACCTGGCCTTTGTCCAGAACGTCTGATCAAGAAACGTTCGCCTAGGTCTGCCTCTTGCGACTGTTCCATTCACACTAGACTTGTAAACTTTCTTAGTCAGTCTTTTCTCGTCCATTCTTTCTGCATGCCCAAACCAGCTTAACATACTCTTTTCTATTCTTGTGACTATATCCACACACAAGTCTTGGAATACCAGACATTATTAAATCTATTGTTCCTGGCCACCGGTGTGCCGCTGCGACTCAATAAAATAATAGCACACAAATCAAGGGTTGATATCATCAGATAGGTCCTTGTTTCATGACACTCAGAACTAGTGCGAAGGAATTACAAGGGACTTTACAGCTAATTATCAACTGCAATGCAAATTTGCTTAGCGACTGGTATAGACAGAAAGTTTGTAGCAACCCTGTGGCACAAGCATTAAGTGGAAAATCTTAATTGTTATTGGCGGGCCTTACTCTCAGTGATAGGAGAGAGGGAGAAGGAGTAGAGTAATATAGTTTTTCCTAACTCCCGATACTAACACAGATATGTAATAAGTTTAATGTACATATCTGTCTGTGGCATTTTAGCTCCCAAACGGGTGAACCAAATATTGATTAAGATTTTTTTGTTTGTAAGGTAACTTGATCGAGTATTTTATAAACTGAGATTCAAAAAATCTGTTCAGCCGTTTAAAGATTACCAGCTTCTAGTTGAGGAAGGGATATGAGCAACTTCCACAGGTATGTTCGATATGAAATTTTGTACATGATATCGCAAGACCTTTATTTAAAAGTTTATTTGCGAGAGGCTTTTTATAACATTTAATTATAATCAACAAGTAACTTGAATTATATACTAATAAATACTGATGTGCGGATAGTGTTAGTGGCAGTTTAAATAGTTTTCCGAGACGAAAGACTCAACGTCTTTGAGTTCGTTAAGATTCTCGCCTCTCCTGGGCTATCTTAATATTATTATTTTCTTGTATATTATATTTATTTTGTTATGACTTTTATTGTCTTGTTAATAAAAGTTATAAGAAAAAGACGATGTTCGAGGTTCATAAAATAACTATGTATATAATAAACGACAAGTTAAGGTAACTAGTTAGGTTAGAAATTAACACTTATTAACATCAAAATATTATGGTTGGTGAGCTTGCCAAGATAAGGTTCACCAGCACATTGAAGCGCAAAGCATCAAAAATCAGTCTCTATTCTGCTAAATATTGAGAACATCTTGACAGAAAATCGATACACGTACCTTCACATCCTGCTTTTAAACAAAAACAAATCAGTCATGTAATTATATTCAGCTAAATAATTTACTTAGTAATTACCAATATGTCAGCGGATTACCACTTGTGATGGATAGCTGTGTTTTGCACGCGGAGGCTTCACAGCTTACTTAACGGTAATGTTTTAAGGCTGTGACTGGTAACACGTGACTGATGGGCTTCGCTCACGCCCACAGTCGTTTGTCACATCCTTTTAACGAATATAGGTCTAGCATGTAGATTGTATTAACTTTCTGCGTCTTAGTACTTTAATTGTTTTTAAATTTATCTTTTGTAACTTGGATGTCTGCGTAAATAGGAGATATTGAAGAAAAGATGCTTGGGGGGTTCTTTATGAAAGCTATAGAAGACAAAACTATTATAAAATTTTTTGTCTGGCTGTATATTTGTACGCGCATCACGTAAACACTACTACACGAAATTGAATGCGGTTATCACAGTTTTATTGCTGGAGATCTAACTTCAAATCTGGTGCGAGTTCCATTTTGATACGTCGCGTAGAAGTCGAAAAATATAGATAGGTATCTTCTTCCAAACACGAGGCGTACGAAGTCATGGGCAAACGCTAGAAACGTATAAAACGAACGTTCCGACTCAATCACTGACTAAATCATCAACATCTAGCCCAAACCCTTGGACTTAAAATTTGGCAGGTTTCGTTTACGATATAAATAGGGCATGAAAACATTTATAAGAATGTAACAAATGTGTAATAACATTTAATATGTATTTAGTTATTTATTGGAACGAAGTTCCTTACGGCAGGCTTGGAGGGGATAGGGATTTTGCTGCGCGACCGAACTGAAAAAAATGTGATAGTAAAACCGTAAGAAAAAATCCGTGGAAAAAAGTGCGTGGAATAAAACCGTTAAATTTTTTTGGAACGAAGTTCCTTACGGCAGGCTTGGAGGGGATAGGGATTTTGCTGCGCGACCGAACTGAAAAAAATGTGATAGTAAAACCGTAAGAAAAAATCCGTGGAAGAAAGTGCGTGGAATAAAACCGTTAAATTTTTATTTATATTTTTCTATTTTCTATTTCTATGTAATTTTATGTTGTCAAACAAAAACAAAGAGACATATTTTGTTATTTTAGTTGATAATTAGAATTACCATGATTATTTATTTTAAGTAATTTATTATTTCCTAAAATACTGAATTTCCTAAATACTTTCTTGTACTTAAATAAAAACTAATCAGCAAAATTTAAGAGAAAAATCAAGAAAACCTACATAAAATTGAGCACGTTTTTTTTTGCAATTTGTGTCGATTCTACATTAGCCGAAGGAACTTCGTTCCTACCTGGTGTCCCACGACACCATTTTTATTTTTATTTCTAAATCATGACTTACAGCTATTTTTAAAATTAATAATAATGACGTATACAGACGTATACAATATAGATCACGGCGCCCAATCTTCAGCGAGACAAATCGTCTACGCAAAAAGTATAGGTCTTGCAATTGCAATTTATTTATTTGGCTCTCAAAACAAATTGCAATCTTTATATATTTCATGTCTGTTGTTCTAATACTATTATTATACTATTTATTTAAATATGTTCAATATACGTTACATTTATATACATATATGTATAATGTATATAACAAAATTACTTACATAAAATTCTTGGAATCTCACTGGCATCGAGAAAAGAGTCTAAGCCGCTCATGGTAATGACTTTACAGATAGGAACCTCCTGACGATACTTGTCGTGTCTAAAAGCACTGCTTTTGCATCAAAACATTGATCCAAGTCCCTAACGCGAGCCTTTAGGTGGTGTTTAACTAGTAATTAGTAATGTGCCGGATAATTAAAAATGTAGATCCGCAGATACGGATACAGATACGAATCATTGGTGTCAAGATCCGCGGATACGGATACGGATCTTAACTTTCTTACTCAATGTGTGTCGGTGCGAGTGACCTTAAGATTTAAGTTTTGTTATAAAAGTGATCTTATAACTTTCTGTAATAAATGTTACAAAAATTTAAACTCAATTGGTCTCATTATAAAGATATTTTAATTAATATTTTATAATAACTTCCTATACTATAGTAAGTGTTTGAACATACATAATATATTAGAGAGTTGATTTAGTTCCTTTAAGTTACGTACAGTATTGTATCGTATGTTAACTCACTACGATAAATGTTGATGCCAAATATTTTTTTTAGAAATCAAATAGTCGTTTGATTGAAATGTAATACTATTTTATTGTTACCTAATCACCTACATATAGAATTGAATCTATGTATTAAAACTTAATAAAGTAAAAGATCCGTAAAATATCCATCAAAGATCGGTCAAAAATGTAACGGATACTTTTCTTTTTCTCTCGCGGATAACCGCGGATACGGATATGGATATCCGGAACATCACTGCTATTAATATTATTCATCATAGAACCAAAAATATCTGATGTAATAAAATATCACAATAAAGATTTGCACCCGTTTTCAATCCGGCGATAGAATTCGGGGTACTTAATCTACACTTTACTCTAATACAAGCTGCTGGAGTGCTAATATGTATTCTGTGCAGGCATTAAACTTAGCACACTCTACAACGTTATTCGAAAGGAAACTTCATTGAAAGAACCCACTTCGTTTGTTCATTAGTAGCAGACAGGCAGAGGAAGACGGCAATACAATGATTACTAAGAGGGAGGGCATAAAATATTCATCATCATCATCATCAGGCTATAATAGTCCACTGCTGGACATAGCCCTCCCCCAAAAAGCGCCATAAACTATTGCCAGTCTGTAATCAATGTTAATCTATGCTAATATTATCAAGCTGAAGAGTTTGTTTGTTTGTTTGAACGCGCTAATCTCGGGAACTACTGATTCGATTTGAAAAATTCTATAAGTTTTGGATAGCCTATTTATCGAGGAAGGCTATAGGCTATATAACATCACGCTACGACCCACGGGGGCGGCGCAGTAATGATAAACGCGGGTGAAAGCGCGGAAACATCTAGTCTATACTAATGTTATAAAGCTGAAGAGTTTGTTTGTTTGGACGCGCTAACCTTAGGAACTACTAGTTCGATTTGAAAAATTATTTTAGTGTTGGATAGCCTATTTATCGAGGAAGGCTATAGGCTATATAACATCACGCTACGACCTACGGGGGCGGCGCAGTAACGATAAACGCGGGTGAAACCGCGGGAACATCTAGTACATTCATATTCTTACGCCGCTGTCCCCGAAGGTCAAACTTCGCCAATAATAATTTTAGATTATACGTAATAGGCGAGATATTTTCGAGTTATTATAAGCTAGTCTGTCCATTTTACTGTAGAATCGGAGTAGTTGTTTAATTGGTTGCCTCGCCACTTCCACTTTGTCGAGTGTTGAAGGTTCTGTATCAATCACTCGGGACCATAATTTGTGTGATCCATTGGTTAATATATAATTGTTTCGAATTTAGGTGTTCTTTGTGCGGTATTGCGGTTTCGGACACGGGACAAAATATTGTGTGATCCACAAATAGTTGTTTCGAATTTAGGTGTTCTTGTGTCCGTTGTTTGAATGTTTGTAAAGACTTCCGCGACACAGGACTTTTTCTAAGTGCAGGAGAAGTCTTTAAAACATAATATTTGTTATATATACGTATGTATTGCTCATTGGTTCAAGTAGTGACGTCGTGCCCACTACCAATGTATTGAGTGATGAAAATTCGATTTTCAAACGGTACAAAAATTAGTTTTCTTTGTATCATATATAACATCAAGAGTGGCATAGCTACTAAAATAATAAATCTGAAATTAAAAATTGGCTGTTGCCGTTATTAGGCATAGACTAGGTAGTGTAGAGTAGCAGAGCCTCGCTGATTTCAGCATGAATGGGCCGGTTCGACCGGGAAAGGAATACCCTCTCACAGAATATCGCAGTACGTGAAATTGCAGTATTCCTACTGTTGTGTTTAGTTCGGTGAGTGAGAGTACCGGAGGCCCAATCGCCCTCTTTCCCCCTTCCCGCTCCTTCTCCTTTCCACTTCCTTTCTCTCTTCTTCCTTTCCTAAAGGGTCGGCAACGCGTAAGTGATGCCTCTGGTGTTGGGCGTTCATAGGCTACGGTGACCACTTACCATCAGGTGGACCGTATGCTTGTTTGCCACCTAAGTTGTATAAAAAAAATATATATATAGATACCTATGTAGTAGGTATATTACACCTACATTTCGCCAGTTATGGTTTCAGGTCCCACATCTATTGCCGTCTTAAATGCATTGTTCCAAACCACGTTTTGCAATAACACCAACCGATCCATCTTTAACCCATTCGGGTTAAGGTGCGAGGCTATATACATAGGTATGTGCATGTATATAACTATAGCTTACTTACATTTTACTATATACTGATATCCAGTCAAATACGGTTAGACTACCGACCCCAAGTAACTTGGGAATAATAAGGGCTATAAGGGAGAAGAAGGCATTTTACTATATATTTAAATTAAAAGTACTGTTCTAATCATCACTGTCCTTTTGTTAGTAATCTTCACGAGTATAGACTCGTGAAGATTACTAACAAAAGGACAGTGATGATTAGAACAGTACTTTTAAGTTAAGACGTGAAAGCGTAACAAATAAACAAACAAACTCACTTTCGCATATTATAATATTAGTTAGAATTATTAAAAAACTATATTACTTACTACCGCCGAAAGAAATTTTATATAAATTCTATATTTCCATCGAACATAAATTATATAGTTAATTTACTCGGGTGATTAACCCATTTATGTATATTAATGTGTACATATAAATTATTTATCAATATGATTCCATTATGATAATTAAATTATTTACATATAAGCCACTGACGACTTTTTTAACAATCCTGATTTATGATATTTTAATAAAGTAAGATTTACTTAATTATATTTATTTAGATACTAGTTTCCACCCGCGGCTTCGCTCGCGTAAATGTAGGTTAGGTCAGGTTTGCAACAGTTATTTTTTCTTGATGAAAGGTACCCTATGTCCTATTCTGTACCCCTGACAACGTGTATGCAAAATTTCATGTTGATCGGTTGAATAGTTAAGGCGTGAAAACGTTACAAACAAACAAAATCACTTTTGCATTTATAATATTAGCTATAATAAACATATATGAAATATCTATATGTTCGAGAACATTATGAAGGATTTTTAGACCTGCAGGTTACCTCACAATGTATTTCTTCCCCGTTAAAATGGACCCTAATTAACTATTTAACACGCACATAGCTTCAGAAAGTCAGGAGTGCAAGGCGTGGGAACGAACTTGAAACCGCTGTGTGGCAATCTAATGTTTTCCCCATTAGGTTGTCGCTGCTCAGATATATAAACCATTCATTTATAGTCACTGGAATTTTGTAGATTTCTTAGTATATTTATTCACACGGTTCAGTAACATAAACTTATTGGAAAAGGAGTAAAACGACTAACCGATTGATTTAGGGTCTATTTTCAACCGTTGGATTTCTCAAGCTTACATGAAAAGTATGTTTGATGGATTGCCTATACAAAAACTATGAAAATAACGGTAGCCAAATTTATTCGATTGTTACAGAAAATATTACATCATTCGAAAATCTTGTTTATTATGGCGATATGTGGATAAATAATACTTTGGGGATACTGCGGTGCTATGTATAAAGAGTTATCTGTATGTATTATAACTATGAAAAGAAGAATAAAAGGGAAAAATGGAAATGTGTCGTCAAAGATAGAGCGCGGCTTATTATATTAACAGAATTATTCACAAAATTCTTTAGTTTGTTAAATACTAATAAACTAATTAATTTTAATTCTTTGACCTGAATAAAGCATGGTTAAAAATATTTCTTTTAATTTCTGCTGATAACTGTACTTTATGAATTTTTTGTCGATTTAATTTTCAACTTACGTTCTCACTCACTTCTGCATATCCCAAAACAGCTATTTTGTAATTCACCAGCTTTGTTTTATTTCCACGTGGTAGGGAGGGAGCCTATTGCGAGCGTATACCGTACCTATATCGGAAACATTTCCCGAATTAAGGCGCGTTAATTTTTTTTTAAATTTCAGATATCGCTGTCGGCTGGGAATCGAATGATCGCAATATTAACGTAAATTTATACGTAGTTTTAAAAATACATAATTATAGTCTTATGCCATTATCCCAAAGGATTAGGAAGACGTCTATAAGCTGAAATTTTGCTAGCTATGGATAGGTGCCACGTAATATGGCTGGGAGGGAAATACATATTCCTAGATGCCATGCTGGTATTGGTAATTTTATAGAAAACCCAATAACACTTTGCTTGACTCAAGATTCGAACCGGAGACTTCATGTACAGTATTGGCATTCACTATCACTGCGCCACCGTGGCAAAGTAATTTTAAATGTTCTATTGCCTAGAAATATATTTGTAACTGAACTATGTATATATACCTGTAGTATACTTCGTACAATTATAATTCTGTGCCTCCTGTGATGAGTGATATAAGTCGAGTTGTACCCTTTTTGTAATTTTTACATAGAAATAATCAGAAAAAATATAGGATAATAATCCGAAATAAATAATAGGATAGGTATTTTCGATCTAACTCACGTTCTTCTATCTACCATAGTTACGGTGATCATTTTGTGCAAAGTGATATAACTGGCAGGATTTTTGCAAAAATATCGTGAATATAGATATATTTCAAGTTGTCAACCTCTATAAGTAATTGCTGCACACATTATTTTTCGTGTTTCATGGTATAAGGTGTAATATATATTTATTTGCACATTTATTTTTTTATCTTACACAAAGACAAGTTATAAGTGCAATATAATTTAACTGTAGTTGTATAATTCATCATGTTATTTTAGCATGTATTAGAAATAAAAAAGTTACAACTTACAGGTTTTTAAAACTATAATATTGACCACAAAAATGTAAATGAACAGTGAAAGTGAATGTTATTATCTACAAAAAAAAGTACTCAAGTTTAACCTAGCCCACTTAGAACTCGAACTAGATTTTTTAAATATTGGTTATGTTCTCCTGTAAAGTGTTAATTTTTGACTTGTGTCACTTGTCACAGGAGGCACAGAATTAGACTTTGTAAGTCATATCAAGAAACAATAACATGTGTATCTACGTATTAAGAAATAATGTCAATAATGACTAATGAGACATCATAATCATATCCAGGCAAAATTATAATACCATTAACTCTTGGCCGCGGAGTCCGAAAGTCTATATAGCCGTTAAGGTCATTATTTTCTAAAATATAACAAGTCAAAACTATGTTTACGATTCAAAAAATAATAATATAGTGAAATAATATTTTACTGTCAAATCTACATTATTTTGACTATAGAAGTTACTTGAACTAACAAAAAGCACATAGATAGTCTATGCTTTTTGAAATGGCATCAGTGGAGGTGATGCAAATAAAGTACTCGTAATGTTTATAGCAAGTAACCTAAATGTTATATACTTGAGTAACTCATTAATAAATAACATTTGACGTTCATAAGTGTTACTTTGTAACCTACTGCCTTCTACCAAAAGAACCTGAATACTCACCGCATATTAGTGCTAGCCTACAAGTTTGCAAATATGCAGACATCATATAAATTTCAAGTCTACCTGATACAAAATAGGCTGACCTACAAGATCATAATGATGTAGCCTATTTTACTTGCAATAAATGGGTTTGAATTTCATATAAACGTATTTCGTATTTATTTAACAATCAATTAATATTACAATAACGGAGATGTATATTATTTATCTTTATAATTACAAAACATAAACAAATGTGAAACTGAGAATTAAAATCCAGACGGCTTCAACACAAATAGTCGTATAATCATCCCCTAAACACAAACAGCTCAATAAAACACGCCACAACACAACAAATAAAGTCAGTAAAAACATCATAAAAACAGCGAAAAACAACAACTGTTTTGTATCGAGCTGTGGGGAACCCTAAACGAGCGAGCGTATGAAAGCTCAGGGGGTTAAGTTATGAATTAGTCTCAGGTACGATGGGTGCGTACGCTCGCATTCTTCCACTCACGAATAAAAGCGTCTGGCCGTGTCCCTATTGTGAGACCCAACACCCCAACTAAAGTACCTCTAAAATTAGTGGCACGGAAAAATAATTAAATGTACAACAACAATAACGTTCATAATATGATAGCTAATAAGACATTCCATCACGGAAGTAGCTTAAAAGCTCTATAGCGAACAAAGAGCGGCTCGTTGATGTAGTTTGTACAACGAGAGGTAATTTATACCTATCTACCATCTAATCAAATCACATACGATATTAAAAATACAAACTTTCACTGGGAGTGCGATAGTCGCGTATTGCGCGCGGCCACCGCTGAAGCTCCGCCGCCCCGCAGCGTCAGTCCGCCGCCGGCTCCCGACCGGCGCGCACGTGCCGCCCCACGCGCCCTCATACGGAAACTTTACGCGAGTGATTGTGACAGTGAGTGAGCATGCCCGCCCGCGTCGTGGCCCTCCTAGCCACCGCGGCCCTCGCGCTCGCCGCCACCCCGCCCGACCCTTGTTACGAGGATGGCCGCCCGCGCCGTTGCATCCCCGACTTCGTCAACGCCGCCTTTGGGGCTCCCGTCGTTGCTTCCTCCATCTGTGGAAGACGAGGGCCTGAACGCCTTTGCGACCCACCAGGAGACCAACCAGCTGAAAATGCCTGTAGAGTATGCGACGCCGCTAGATCTGACCGACGACATCCCCCAACACACCTAACTGACCTGAACAACCCTCATGATGTTACTTGCTGGAGATCCGCTCCGATCCCCCCTACTTCCTACGACTCCCCTCCAGATAACGTCTCTCTTACTCTATCCCTCGGAAAGAAATATGAGTTGACTTACGTGAGCCTTCAATTTTGCCCAAAAGCGGCTAGACCCGACTCTGTGGCAATTTACAAGAGCGCAGATTACGGAGTTACGTGGCAGCCTTTTCAATTCTACTCCAGCCAATGTAAACGAGTATACGGCAGGCCTAACAAGGCTACTGTGACTGCTGCTAACGAGCAGGAAGCGAGGTGCTCGGACAGTCATAGGCTAGCTGGAGAAAGCTCTGGGGGAGCACGACTGGCATTTAGTACTTTGGAAGGACGTCCAAGCGCGGCTAATTTCGATATATCTCCGGTTCTGCAAGACTGGGTGACTGCAACCGATGTGAGGGTTGTCTTCAACCGTCTGCACATGGTGAACGAAGGTGATGAGGTGGATAACAAGAAGCAAGCGTCGGCTAGTCAGCATTACGCGGTTTCGGACTTTGCTGTTGGCGGGCGGTGCAAGTGTAACGGTCATGCTTCGAGGTGCATTCCTATGAAGAGCAGCGAGGCAGGTACTGGCAGTGTGCAGCAGCTCACCTGCGACTGCAAGCACAACACGGCTGGCAGGGACTGCGAGCGCTGCAAGCCATTCCACTTTGACCGGCCCTGGGGACGCGCGACGGCACGAGACGCAAACGAATGCAAAGGTCAGATTTCCAGAGAATTCTCCATATATTTTTGCTGCTTTTTGTTAATTTATTTACATATTTTTGATCAAAGGAATAGATGATTTTCGTTGTATATTTTAATTATTTTAATGCATGTAAATGTTAAATCTTTCAACGATTCGCTTTGTAAACATATATCCTTGTTTGCGGAGGCTCGTTAGTAATTAATTTTGCTAATTTGCTGAGAGTATTCTGTTTCGTTGGTAGTAATTTATTTAAATACGTTGGCGCGAATTAAAAATGAGGCGCGATTGATGAGATTTATCACTTATAAGGTAAAGCTATAGGCGTTTTAAGCTTTAGTGGGACATTAAACTACTTAAAAGGTGTAAGTGGATTAATAATTTAGGTACAGTTTTTGGAAAGGATGTATTGAAATATTTTATTGGACATTTAAAACACGTTTTGAAAGATAAAAAAAGATTAATTTGATATTTTAAAGAAATTTAAACATGATATTGTTGTTATAATTTGACTGTATAAAAAATCACAGAGTTATTTTAAACAGATACTTTATAATATACAATTATTTAAATAAATCTTGCAACAGCTTAGACTGTTAAATTTCATACATATCACAAATAGATAATCGGACTTAATCGACAATAGATTATAATATCGACTTGCGTTCATAAGCTTGCGGATTTGTATCGTATTAATTACACTGTTATATATACACCAATAATAAACTCGTCACTGCCTCTATTTCGAGTGTCGTGGGTTCGAATTCCATATGGAGCAAAAAATGTGAGATCCACAAATTGTCATTCCGAGTCGAGGTGTTCTTTGTGTCCGTTATTTAAATATTTTTAAAGTCCTCCGTGATAAGTACAAGAATTATACCAAGTGGCTTTTTAATCTCTTGAGAGGCATCGGCATACCGGCGGCCAAACTCAATAGCTTTATAATTATGTCTGGCATTCCAATAATTGCCAGGTTATAAGAAAAATCAGCACAAGAAATAAATGCCAACTGCCATTGAGGTCTTATATCTGATACTAAACCTAAGCGTAATATGAAATTAAAAGTATATAAGAAAAGCATTTGCACACGATTTCGACGCCGTTCTTCTAAGAAAAATTGCTATTTCACAGGTACAACGCATTTTCGAGTAGAAAGTAGCCGATATCTAACTCACTCACGGGCCATAATCTATCTCTGTACAAAATATAATTACGATCCGTTGTGCCGTTGCTACATGAAAAAGGAACAAACGAACTAACACACTTCTGCATTATAATTAGTTAGGAATAATAAAATAGTGAAAGCAAAACAAACAAAAATAACTTTATTAATCCTATCACAAATATAAAAGGAATGTAATAAAAAAAACAACCATGGGCAATTTTTAAATTACTTGTACAATAAGTTAGAAAAGAAGCAATTAGGTAGTTCCATAATAAAAGTTCTTTCAAAAAAACATCTGCCGCACTAGGAATAATGCCTGTGTTGTTTGAACTTTACAAACAGACAAACAACGGGCACAGAGAATATACAGAATCGCAACAGCCATTTATGGATCACACAAATTTTTGACCCGTGTGGAGATCGAATCCACACACTACGCCATCTATGCAGCCAGTAAAAGTTTGATAAAAAATAAATGAATGTTATTAATCTTACCATAAAAAAGTTAAAACTAAATACAAAACGCGACCATAGACTTAATTTTAAAGTCATTCCAACCCGTTATCTCATCATCGCCCATAGACAATTGTCAAAGCCGACATTAACTAGAAATTTTCAAGCCGTCACTACAGTGAACCCTATCTCCACAATATTATAACCACTAGTTAAAGTAATTGATTTACGACACGACATCGCTGTCCGTTAATTATCATTTATGAGTTATAAAGTTTTACGCTCCGGCCCCGACACATCCATCATGCATTGATGAGAGTGGAAAGTGGAGCGACTTACAATTTATATATTTTTTGACTTATACTCCGTTGGGTTGGCATTACTTGTGTGTATAATAAGACTGGTTTATTTAAGTTTAAATTTAGCTTAGTATATGATTGGTAATTAATCCAATTTAAAATATTATTACTTTGATATAGTATTACTTTTTTTGTAAATTTATCTCGGTGGACTTGAAAGTAATAAATATGAAAAGAATAAGTTAATTGAGTATTATATATTTTTGATATATCCGTTTGTATTCTATATATCGTAAATTACCTATACTAAGTATAACCAGACACTTTCGTTGCATAAGTTAGTGCCTATAATATAGGCACTAACTTATAGAACCCAAGTTCTCGTCATATTATGACGAGATCTTGGGTTCTATAATCGGGTAGCATAGTATTGTGGATGTTTAACTTTTATACTATTTATTTTCGTTAGTCTTAAATATGTTAATAAGATAAAGGCTAATTACAATATTTGTGCTCGGTTGCCTAAAGTGTCTAGACATAGGCAGATTCGGCATCTATAAAACATATCCGTGAATCACACATTTTTTTCCGTGAGTGGATTAGACTCAGACCAAATCGTATAATATAGTAGTTGGCAAAGCTATAAGTTTCGATGTGCATTACTCATATGGAAAATGAAAGTAGATAATAATAATAAACCGAAAATCAAATAAAAAGGAAATGTTCTAGTTCAGCTTCACACTCTTATTCGTAACGTAACAAAAAAGATCAATAAAATGTGACATAAAAAGCTTAACAAAAAATAAAATGGAACTAAATGCTTCAACAAAACCGTCAATCATTTTATTTAATTTGACTGGAACATAAAATAAAAAGAGAATATAAAATTCCAATTGTTATTTACTTAAGATTTGTCTCTGCATTATCTCTACCTTCCACAGAGCTAACAAACTCTATGGCGATAATAGAGGTGCGCCCACGCATCCGTACTCTATGATTTGTTGCCACAAACTCGAATTATCATAAATTTACAAACTATACATTTAAAGACGTCTCAAGGACTCTATTTTACATTTTACTATTATTATTTTTTACGTTTAAAGTAATAATAGAGAAGTTATATAGAGTTTTATTAACATCGTTATTTTACTTTTTAGGATTTTTTATTGATTATATTTTTTACTTTTGTACGTGGAGATTATAAAAAAAGATTTAATGGCGTTATTAAAATTGTAAGCTATTATAATAATTGTTTAGTTTTTTGTTACCTAAGATTGTTTTTATAGCTTTATTGGCTTAAGCGAGATATTAGGCATTTGATTGAAGATTTTTGGGTAGTGCAAGAATGTGATCCACCGATTTTGTGGCTTTAAGTTCAATTTCAGGTAAATAAAAATTTATTATTCCAAATAAATCTACATAGACTTTGCTAAGGTCGATATCTATTAAGGCAAACGTAAGCATATATTAGACTCATGTCTACTTTTCAGAGGGGTAGTCGGAGGTTATAGAACCTATGTATCAAAGTCATATTTTACCAATTATGTATAGAATAGCTAGTAAAATATGGCGTCGATACATTTCTGCCTAAATCCACAAAAAGATAACGTAAACGAGAACGATATTATGAAATTTACATAAATTTTTAGGTATTTTATAAATAGTATCTGCATTTTAATTTACAGTTTGATCTTAAAGCTACGCTTTCTCGACCGTATACGGTAACTTAGAAATATTTTAATAACAGACATAAAACAACCCAGATTCAGAACGACTATTTGTAGATCACATAATTTTTATCCCGTATCAAGATTCGGGCAGTGGCAAAGCGACTAGGTAAACCACTGCACCATCTATGCATTAAGTTGCACAAGCTCTTACTTACATTATTAATCATACCTAATAGCAGCAATATAGCTATAAGAAATAAATCAATAAATAAAAACATATTTCGCACCAAAACCATAAATATCACACGCACCATTTTAGTTGGAACACACACAATATAAAATAAATAAAAATAAAGTCATAAAATCTATGATACGGTCATAAAAGCCATTTCGGCGTATCGTTTTATTGTACACCTTACAGAAGCGGACATGACAGTAGGCAAGAGTGTATGTAAGCACTGTTATACAGAAAGCAAAAGATCTAAAAGTAGTAATATATACTGCTATAGCTGTATAATAAAGAGGTATACTAAGATGTTAGTTTGTATGTAGGAGGCTACCTCTCGAACTACTAAACCGATTCTCAAAAGGTTTTATTGATAGAAGGAGTAATAGGTTATGTTTTATTGACTTCACGAGTTAATACGCGGCAGGCAGCTACTATTAAATTATTTTATCAAGCATCGGGCAAGCGGTCATTAGGCTCCTGCTCCTACCCTGAGTATTGTGGGTTTATATTAATGTGGTCCACAAATATTTGTTCCGAGGTGTACTTTGTGTTAGTTAATTGTATATTCGTCCCGCGTGACACAGAGCTCGATTTCTAATATGGGAAAAGTAAATAACCGAAACAAATAAAGAATGTTGCCAGTCCAGAAAAATCTAAAAGCAATTTGTTGTCATAAATTATATTTTAAATTATTACGAGCGAAAATGAAGATTATAAAATCTTATCTTATCTTATGTGGGGGGCTAGTCAGTGCAGCCCAGCGACACTTCGACCCAGTGGGATCTTTTGTGTCGCCACTCTCTCAATAACGACTGCCATAGATGTTCATGGCAGCCGGGACCGACGGCTTAACATGCTCTCTGAGGCACGGAGCAGGCGATAATTGTCAATCAATACGCACATATTTCGAAAAGTCATATAACTTCCGAAAGTCAGAGGTGCGCGACGTGGGTTCGAACCCAAGACCCTCTGCATTGCATTCTGTTGGTCTCCCCACTGAGCTATCGCTGCTCAAGATTAGAAAAATAGTACTTAATGCCTTTGTTTTTACATGCATTTCAATCCTATTTAGTTCTGTGTCCCTTGTTTCGTGTATACTTTAATAGAAAAAACAAATATTGCATCTTACATCTTGAGTCATTACAATATCTATATGTGGATTAAAGTAAAGTCAACTTTTTCACAGATTACAGGCAGACAGTCTTACAGACTTTATGGTTAGACTCACTTGTGCCACAGACATAATTTATTAGAATAAATACGTTACATTACACAAACTACAGACTACCAGGAACGACCGATGCAAGAATTCTTAAGTTGGTCGAATGCTCTAATAGACTGATATTACACTAACATGTCCAAAATCGCTATACAAATCTGTATGAATTCGTCTGTTTTCGGGGTTTCTATATCTAAGTAATCTGTGACTCGGGTTCGGTAGTAAGCTGTTAATTTTTCTGAATTTTTGATTGAACATTTGTAGTTTGCCCATAGAAGGCGATATACCCTCGTATCTACTTGTACCTTGCGAAGGTTGAAAGGTGATACATCACTGCTGAAGCTTTCAATGATACAATGTAGTGATGTTTTCTTAAAGTAAAAAGGCACGTGCTATAGATCGGTATCGACATAATTTATTTTATTGTATTACTTTAGCGTTAAACGTGGTGTTTGCGTCGCAGAGCCTAGTTTATTGCTTGTCATACTACGCAGGGTTGTCAGAACGAAAAATATTTATATATTTTGGTAAAAACTTTTGATTGTCTTAAGTTAATTGTATTGAAATTACTTTATTTAGGTAAATTTTATTGCGTTAAATCTGTATAAAGTAATTTAATTTCAATGATAATTTATATATATCGAGATAGATAAATACAGTGTGTAATAGAATCAATTTACGGAATTAGACTTAAAACACAATATTTTATCTAATATAATTTATTTGTAATGATAAAATAAGAGCATGCGAGATCCAAGCAATAATTACATGCAGCTAGCATTTTGGCATTTTTTGTGTGCTAAGTACTAGTTAAAAGTTATGCATATGATAGTTAAACTATAGCTCGTTTTGAGAGTGAAACATAAAGTCGTGGCTCGCATATTTGAGAACTAAAAAGTAAAAGGCTGAAAAATTTTAGTAGTGGGATACATATTTAAACAGGGCTAACATTATTTTTTTATGCTAATTTTGGGTTTTTAAAATGCTTGCTGACGTAATCCGTAAAGTTTTAGGGTATTTTGTACTCTGCAGAAGGGTCTGATAACAATTATCTAGGAATTCACTTTTTGTATATACAATCAGTTTAGGAATTCCGGAGGTGCGAGATAGCAGACGAACATATATTTAACCCCTTATCGTAGCTTTCCTATTTTATGGTTTATTTGACGTTTTAATTTTGTACTTGACATCAGAGCAATGATAGCTTAGTGGGAGAACGTAAAACTACAAAGTCCAGATATCTTAAGTTTAAATTTACGAAACGAATTTCTGACATTTTGTAGTTATATGAAAAAAATTATTAATTATCGCTCACTTTAACAAGTAACTCTGTAATTAGCCAGGGTTCAGAGAAAAGCATTGTATCTCGGCCCGGGGCCGGCGCGATTGTTAAGAGATTAAGGAAAATATCAAGAGGTAAATTGTTTTACTGTAATTTATCCATAATGTTTTCGAAGATATGTGTGTATGTGTGTGTGTATTTGAAAAGAAGGACAGCTCTCGCAGTAGAAGAGTTTAACAAATGGCAATTGAAATGATAAGAAGTGCCTTAAATACTTTTAATTATTATGGCATACCTATAAGTGAAAGAGTTTGTATATTTGGGTACTTTGTTTACAAGGGATGGTAAACATGACGGAGATATTGAAAGGAGAACGATTGCTGGCAACAAAGTGAATGGAGCCCTACGCGCTTTTATGAACAGTCGAAATGTATCCGAAAAGGCACGTTTGGCTGTTCATAGAGGACTATTAGTGCCCACACTTATGTATGGAAGTGAAAGTTGGGTATGGCAAAAGAAGCATGAGAGCAGAATAAATGCTGTAGAAATGAGAGCGTTGAGAAGCATATGTGGTGTGACTCTGAAAGATAGAATAAGAAATAGTGTGATTAGAGAGAGATGCGGCATGAAAGTGGATATAGTTACAAGAATAGAAAAGGGTATGTTAAGCTGGTTTGGACATGTAGAAAGAATGGACGAGGAAAGACTGACTAAGAAAGTTTATAAGGCTAGTGTGAATGGAACAGTCGCAAGAGGAAAACCTAGGCGAACGTTTCTCGACCAGATCGGAGGCGTCCTGGACAAAGGCCAGGTTAAGAGCTCGTTGAACCGACGGGCGTGTATGAGGAATGTGATGAAAGTGAATGAAGCCAGAGAAGTGTGTCAGGATCGTAGCAAATGGAAATCCGTAGTCTCTGCCTACCCCTCTGGGAAACAGGCGTGAATCTATGTATGTATGTATGTACCTATAATAAAACTTGTTGTAGTTAACACTGATGTTAGATAATTTGGCTGTCTTGGATTGATAACTTTGATAAGGCACAGGTCACATTAGTAATTTATTATAAACTAGCTTTTGCCCGCGTCTTCGCTCGCGTTAATTTAGAATTTTACGATCAATTCGAGTAGTACTCTGCTTGTAATAATATAATTCAATCATGATTCGAAAGACACGTGGCGCCATCTATTATCATAAGAACGTTATTGTGGTTTTCCTCGGGAACAGTAATTTTTTTAGGGATGAAAGGTAGCTTATGTCCGTTTCTGTACACCTGACAACGTATATGCAAAATTTCAGAATGATCAGTTCAGTGGTTTAGGCGAGAAAAGGTAACAAACAAACAAACAAACAAACTCATTTTCGCTTTTATAATATTAGTTAGGATTCCATATTTTTATGTTTTTAAGGGCCAACGTCAATAAAAGGCATATTTCGATAAAGTGGCTGACTCCAAACATTAAAAGACCAAGCACAATTTGTAGAGAAGACTTTTTTCCAAACACATAGATTAAACCTATTACTCTTACGCCAGTCATGCAATTATTTACCGATTCCCCAAATGATTAAACTACACAACATATTTTTAGTCTAGATAAACCTAATACTTAATAGTTTAATTTCAATAAGTATACACAACACTAGAAAAGACAACAAAAAAAAATTGGGGCAGTCTTTGGGGACTGCCGATAGAAGTGAAAATTTTAATCTTTGATCATAAACACTTCTTTATAAACAAAAAGAAAAAAAGGATCGGGTCGGGTTCCTGATACTCTCTTAGGAGTTATTAAGGGGGTAAAAATTTCGTTATTTTTTGCATAGGACGCACCATTTCTGAGATATTGTTAATATTCTAAAATAATTCAAAAATGGAAAGCGTGGAAGCGTGATAATGATGCGGGTTCTATGATTTTTGTTCACCCAAGAAGTGTTCAACGCGCCTAAAGAAGTTTTCACTTCAAAAAACATCAAACATACATATTTATTTTCTTCGTGCTTTAAAAACTAGTTTAGTTTATCCCAACACTACAATTTGTAGTGATTAATAATATTAAGTTATTTGTCTTTACACTATATTTTATTGCCTTAGTAAAAAACATTATATATCCTAGTTTATAAAATACAGCTCTCGCACTAAGAATAATTCCTGCGTAGCGGCGGACTTTACAAAGATTGAAATAACGGACACAAAAACACCCAGACTCGGAACGATTATTTGTGGATCACATAATTTTTGTCCCGTGTAGGAATCAAACCCACAATTCCCAAGATACCGGCGGTGATAAAGCGATCACATAAACCACTACGTATTGATTACCACACCTAACATAAAGATTGCATACTCGTATGTAGTGAGGGTAGGCAGATATATCTCACTTTTAAGCTATTTAGATTCATATTCTTATTTCTTTAACAAACACCCTCTCATACACCCACACCCACACACACACACACACACACACACTTTCATGCATTGGGAGGTCACTACTACTCCACACACCTTTTATCATTATTTTATGTAGTTAAATATTTGTGTTTTTAGTTTTATATTTCACTTTTACTTTTTATGTTTTAATTTCATTGCATTATGTAAAATTCATGATATATTTTACCGAAGGGCTACGAATAATATCTTTAAATTTAGGAAGAGTGCTGAGGTCTGAAATACAGATAATTTATTTTTATCTAGTTCGGACACAGATGTCTCACTCAATTGAGATTTAAGCCAAAGTAATGTAACCAAAATGTAATTATTGTATTTACATGTTTCTTGGAAAATAAACAATTATTATTACTTCAATTATCTACTATACACGAATACTTCATGTAGTCGAATCGAAAATCTTAATCACCAACAAGAGATCACACTAGTCATAAAAATCTTCAATGCATTCATTTTCATAACTTTAAATAATAGTTGGGTTGCCCCAACCCTACGATTTATAGTGATTGATAATATCAAGTTATTTGTCAAAATGTCGTTATAACACATTTTACAGTTTTAGGAAGGAATAAAACGATGAATTTGATTACCATATTATGACGCCTGTATAGAATAGATAGGTACCATTTACATATGATTAAAGCGGCGATAGTCCAATGTACAAGGACTTGCGATCCAGAAGTCACAGGTTCTATTCCACCCATCACAATACTGACATGAACTAACCACTAACCACTTATATCACTTACCTAGACTTAAATAGCTTAGCTGGGTAAGTTAATAATAATACTAGTAGCTTAATGTCCAAATGACCAGTAACATTAAAAAAAACTTAATAAAATTGGACATGGGGCACTACACATAAATAACTGCCAATTTGTTTAGTGATAAGACTTACATTTTTCATAATAAAAAAAAACCCGGGCATCGAGTTTCAAATAAACACAAACAACTTAAAAATCATGCCTCCACTGTCCTCAAAAAATGTCACAAAATATGTTTAGTACATTATTTATCTTTGTTGTTTTGAAAACTAGTTCAGTCCGTCCCAACACTCCCAACCCTACAATCTCTAGTGATTGATAATATCAGGTTATTTGTCGAGATGCGACGCTACAACATGTTTTATGGTCTGAGGAAGTGATAAAAACCATGTATTTGATTACCGATGTCTTATTTCCTTTACGACGTCTCAAATAGTTATTTATTTTGAACAATCGCATGCCTTCACGTCTGTAGCGGCGAAGGGCTAGGTAGGGGTGCGTTTTGTTTATACTTTTCCTGTATTAGGATATTCAATTGATTGCGCATGAGCACGTTAAGCCGTCAGTCCCGACTGCCATGAACATCTATGGCAGTCGTTATTGGGAAGTCAGAGCCCTCTAATATCCAGACACTGGTCTAGCCTTAGGGTATCGTTAGCCTTCGGATTGCGGGGGTCAGATGGCAGTCGCTCCGTGTAAAAACTGATATCCAGTCAAATCCGGTTAGATTAGAAAGCCGATCCCAAGTGACTTGGGAATAATAAAGGCTAGGGAGAAGAAGAATTGACTGCGCATATCTTCGATCAAATATACCATAGATGCACATTTTCATACAAAAACCACGTCAATATGTGGCACTGACCAGTACTACTTACTTATAAGTGTCTGCATTTATTATGCAATCCAGGAAATAAACTGGAATAACCATTGAACGCCTACTGAGAAACATTTTGTAATAGTTTAGTTAAAACGCGTCAATGTAAAGCGTCCTAAGTGTGTAACTCGCGATACTCAAGCGTACTAAGTATATGGTACGGTCTCCACCGTAGTAGTGGTGTCGATTCGCTCTCGCTTACGGGCAGCGCACGCAAGAGTGAGTGGGACAGGTGCATAATATAGCGCATACGACTGATTTATGCACAGTTTTGTTGGGGCCGTTTTTCGAGAGACGATCGTGCATCTATGGTATATTTGATCGATGGCGCATATGGTTTAGCGGTAAAAATGGTCGCCTCGCCATTGCCACTGCGTCAGATTATGGATTCGATTCCCCACAAGCGTAAAAATTTGTATGAAGCTCAAATAGATGTTTTAAGTCTGGGTGTTCTTTGTGTCCGTTGTTTAAAAGTTAGTATAGCCACGCAGTGGTCAGGAGTATGTGGTGGGCACCACACAAGCTTTATTTCCTAACTAGCTGTTACCTGCGACTTCGTCCGCGTAGATTTTAACTAAAAAGTGTTTGTCGCCGCGGAACCCAACTATATTTCTCTGCCCAAGTTACTTAAATGGCGTAGTTTTTATAGTGTAAAGCTAGATAATAGCATGGCTTACTCAAAAACAACAGTTAAATATGCGTCGTTAGATTACACGCTGTCACAGAATGCGTAAGAAAAATAAAGATTCACAGCTCCTCCCCCGTAGGTGATAGCGTGATAATATGTAGCATATATGTTGACCCGACCTGTTAGTAATATTCATGCAAAATTTGAAGTAAATCCATGCAGTACTTTTTGAGTTTAGCCCGGACATACATACAGACAAACAGACAAAAATTCTAAAATCTATATTTTTGGCTTCGATATCGATTGTAGATCACGCCCCAAGTATTCTTTTAAAAAAATATTCAATGTACAGTTTTGACTTTCCTACGATTTTATTGTATGTATAGATGAAGGAATCGCCTATATAAGAAAAAAAAAATGATATGCATCGCGACATGGTTTCATATTTCGTTGTTTCTAATACAAAGTGTTAAAGGGTCTATATTGAGGCGGTATCTCGGCATTATCACAGTTGTTCCAAATCTATGGACGCTTAAAGAGATTATTATTATCATGCTAGGCAGCGGCTTGTCTATACCCTGGACATTGTCCAGGTCTATGAGCGGCTGTTAGTTATTATCAGAAGATGGCCCGCTTGTCCGATTATCAATATAAGCAATAAAAAAAGAAATCTACGCAATCATTATTGAATTTTGGAGAGGTCTACCGACACACAGAAATTCATTAACGTGGGCGTTAATAAAAAATCTATCTAACGGTTAGACTGAGCTCTTTAGTGTAGTTTAACCCAAGCATGATAAGAAACGCGCTTATAATTCGTGCTACTACTGTCATTTTTCTTACAGCAAAATACACTGAAAATGCTTGACATGGACACCAAACCCGAGGCTCCACGACTGGAATCTGGACATACGCAACTGGACTATCGTGTCATTCACCGTTCGCATTCCAGACTGATGGAACCTTCAGAATGGTTATTTGCGGTCACCCATATCATATTTTTAGGTTCGAGGATAGATTTTATATGTACAATAAAATTGAAGAGGTCAACAGACCGCAGAAATGATATACATATACCAAGATTGTAACGATTTAAGACGGTTTATGGACGGCTATCTGGGAAACAACTGATCTCATTCTGATATGTTTTTATTTCTTATAGACTAGCTTTTGCCCACAGCTTCACTCGCTCGAAAACAGTTACTAGGTTAAGTAAAGTGAGAGTTGTAACGAATAAATTATATTAATAATAATAATAATATTATGTCACATACACACAACACCATCTAGCCCAAACTAAGCAGAGTTTGTACTGTGGGTACTAGACAATAGATAAACATACATACTTATATTCTTTTTTTTTGTAAATACATACATATTATACATAGAAACACCCAGACCAAGACAAACATCCATATTTATGCACACAAATGTTTGACTTATGCGGGAATCGAATCCGCGACTTCAGGCGTGGCAGTCGGTTACACTAACCACTACGCCATCGAGGCCGCCTTTATTAAAGCTACAAAATCTCTGGAACTCATACGATTTAATAGAGCCGGAGGCCCAATCACCCCCTTTTCCCATCCCGCTCCTTCTCCTTCCCACTTCCTTTCCTAAAAGGTCGGCAACGCGCAGGTGATACCTCTGGTGTTGCAGGCGTTCATAGGCTACGGTGACCACTTACCATCAGGTGGGCCGTATGCTAGTTTGCCACCTTAGTAGTATAAAAAAAAAAATAATAGTTGCTGAGTGTCACATACCTAACTCTACTTACTTACTTATCGTGTCGATGGCAACACATTTTATATAATTTTCGACCATTTTTCGGCAACGCGGATTGCATTTGGTTTAGCCTGGTTTACTCTACTAATATTTGCTGTTCATTTCTTTATTCCTAAGATTGACAACGCGCTAATGATGCTCCTGGTTTAGCAAGCGGTCTTAAGCTATGGTAAATATACCTACTTCATAATGCGCGCCGAATACTCGGCAGCCAAGTTGTTAGTATAAAAAAATCACACCTAAGCGGCTTCGCCTGTAGTTTCGACCAAGTCAAGGCATTATTTGTGGCTATTAAATTCTTAAGATACGATTGGTCTGATCGGGTACGGAACACCGAAGTGCTGCGACGAGCTAATGTTGGTGGCATTGAATCATACCTTATGCGGCGTCAGCTTCGATGGTGCGGTCACGTCTCACGCATGGCGGAGAAGAGAGTGACTAAACGCATCTTTTATTCGGAATTAGCGGCAGGCAAAAGAAAGTCGGGTGGCCAATTTCTCCGCTACAAAGACGTCCAAAAACGCCATATGAAAAGATGGGAAAGGCTAGCCGCCTCCCGCTCGGACTGGAGAGTTCTGGTTAAAACCAAGGTTTTTTGACTTTGAGGAGCGACGTCGCGTCGGTCTGAGCTTGACTCGAGACGCGACGAACTGAAAGCCCGACCAGCTGTGGCGATCAGTTACAACTATGTGAGTGGTGTGCTCACATGTCCGCTATGTATGGGAACCTTCTCTCACAAGATTGGTTACAGCAGTCACTTGAGAGCACATCACCGACAACTTTCTTTAAGGAGATGAAGCTGTCGCCGTGACCGAAATCAGTCAGGAGGTATCATTTGTAAAGTAACATAAGAATTGCCTTCTAATTTGGGCAATAGTTTCATTAAACTAATATTTTCCCTGCTTTGGGACTAAGCCCGTGCCATAAGATTACGTTTAAGTTTATGATAGACCGCGAGGTCCGAGGTTGAATTCCAAGTAGGAGCGTTAATGAATTTTTATGTTGTTTTAAAAAAAGAACATGCTCTGCGTCATTAATTATAAGTAGCGTTGTGCATAACTATATTCGAATATCATTCGAATAGTCCAGTTGCGCATTACTAATGTAATATCAATTATGGCAAATACTATAACTATAAATTTAATAATAATTTAGAAGGCAATTAAAAGATTCCAGAAATAATAGGGGGTCTACCTGCGTGTGGCTGAGCGAAATGGCCGAGAATGTGGGCAGTACTGTCCACCTACATACTTATTTTATCACCTCTCTACGATCACTGGGCCATTTGGACAATATACCAACTATTTATTATTATTGTAGATAGTTATTTTGTTCTAAGGTGAATATAAAATAGTTATTTAAATATTACTCTATGGTTATATTCGAATTTTGAATACAGATTAGCTTTCGTTAGTAATGCGGAGTTCAATCGGTAGCTTGACTTCAATTTCATAGTTTCATCTACTGGGAAGGGACCATACGAGAAATTGTTTTTATCTTAAAGAAGTTTGCCAACTAGAGTAAGATTTCTGCCATAGTTTATTCAAAGTCGTCTATAAATTCTCGGCAATACCACTAATTGAGTGATTCCCCTAGTTTAAGCAAACTAATTGTCATAAATCGGCAACGCTTTTGTCCTGCCTATGGTAATGCGATAATCCACAGGCTATGATATTCGATTATACCGAGGCAGACTGATAGTTATATTAATTCACTTATTTATATAAAAAAAATAGAAAACGTCCGAAAGCTATATACATGTATATTTTTGATGGCTTAACTTAGAAGATTACTTTAGCATTCAATTTTGTTGCTCCTTAAGTTTTTAAAGTTTCTAGGTCTACGTCTTGAAGCTTTCTTTTACCTTTGTCTATAATTCTTAGGCTAGTGTAATACGTTCAATATATATGCACAGGTCCAATTTGTTATTTTGGAAGAGTAGAAGTCTGCTGGCAATTCGAACCTCTTCCTAAAATTATTATATTGATAACAGTTGCACTAACTCTCTGTTTCGCGGGTGACTTTACCAACACTGAAAAGACGGACTGACACGAGAAACACATAGACTCGAAACAACAATTTGTGAAACCCACAAATTTATTTGTTCCGTGTGAAGATTAAACCCACAACAATCAGCGCACTGACAGTGCCAAGATTACTACCAAACCGCTGTACCGCAATTCGGTCTTTAATTTATCAATCGCTTTTATTCCAGGCAATTAGGTACGCATTTTATTTAAACCAATTTATCGAATTACTAACGACTCTACAAACAATTTACATAATATACCTACGTATTATATAAAAAGTATAACTAATTATACACATGTTAAGCAATAAAAAGTTGTCCTTATAAATTTTATTAGTCGATCATTTTCTTTATGTTGGTAATGAACTTGTTCGAATGAAATAAATAAATAATATCACAACGCAAACATAATTAAATTAAATCAAAAACAAATTAATACTAATTTATTCGTAGTGTATCCAAAATAAACATACAACTGATCCAACATTGCTCATCCATTAGACAAGAACGAGTCTAACTAATTTTGTCACAAGACAAAAAAACGTACTTGTGTAGATAAGCTTGTATTTATGGGCGGCTGTTCACTCGGCTATCTGTTGAGTTGGCAGCGCCGCAACGCTACTGGCGCGGCTACTGCCTCGGTTACTGGCGCGAGCTACTGGCGCCAGCGATAAAACGAAATAGTTATTATTTTGATGCCTATTTGTTTGTTTCAAACAAGCTTATGGGCTGCTTAACGGTCAAGACTGTACCGTAGTACCGTAGCCTATTACCGCTTGGAGTAACAGTTTCTATTTGTGTTGTTGAAAATAAATTAAAGATGGGATAAAAGGAAAGGAATGGCAAAGATGGCGCTGAGAGTTGAGAATTAAAATCCAATATATAATTTACCTGAGTCTATGTGTACTTTTTATATGTAATTGTATGTTTTTAAAGTCATCTGCGATACGGAACTTGAACCCTAAAGTTCAGGAGATGTCATAAAAAGAGATGTTTAGAAAGTGCTATATATATGTAGTAGTAGTGTTTGGCATTTTTACATACCCAGCGTTTTGCATTAATAGCTAAGCTGAACTAGACACTAAACAGAACTGGATGACTCATTTGACATAAAATTCTCTCGTACTTCCGTCCGTGTGTCCTCTCTACACACGGACTTTTTAAACTCAATTTTGTCAAGAGGCAGGGTTTTAAGTGGTAGGGACCGTCGCGTCGTTGCTAATTAGGTTACCTACGATTGAGCTAGTTATTAGTAATCGAAACCTCTATTCCTCTTGTTCATTCTAGGTGGAATGAAACTCTGTAACATTTTTGAACATCATGTATAAAATAGTTATCACTTTTCTTTTAGTTATCTTTGCTAAAGATATTTGATGAGAATCTTGCTTATCTTTAGGATCATATTGTATTTATTTGCTTCAAGTTTTCTGCAGTATGGATAATCTTGCACATAATTCCGTTGGCGTGACAGCTGTCATCTGCCTACATTCATTTTAATCTGGTCACTGAGAGTTCCATGTAGGTTTAGATAATAATATACAAAATAAGTTTAAGTTTCCTTTTGGTTTAAAGTTGGAATTAAGTAGTTGAATAATTGTTTTTGGATTTAGGCACTGTTTAGACTGGAGTTTTAAGATTACGCAATGGATTTTGACTGGCTAAATTTGGCTCTAGGTCAAGCAAAGTTTAGCTTTTGTTTTTCATAAGAATGTAGTTGCTTTGAATGTTGTTATGTTACTATAGTTATTACCTGTGACTTTGGTCATTTTGGAAGTACTATACTATATCCTTGTTTCCATCTGATTTGTCGGACATTGCATGCACGACTAAGGCATGGATGTGTTCAGAAATAGGTAGCTTAGCATCACTTGTGAGACTAATCATCTTTTAGATTTTCTAACATAATTAACCGCTTTACACATCTCCTATTCGTGAGATGTCGAGCTCGATTTACAGGGTAAGGCGTATATCTCTACGGTAGAACATTTAGTATGGATCTGTTACCGGTAGACGGTACACATGTTACTTTTAAAGTACGTGAAACTTAAGTATAGCAGAATGACTTGGATACTTCGTAGATGTGTAGGTTGATTTTTAAGAACGACTACCGCACTAGCCTGTTTATATCTTGTGTCGCGGGCTTAACTACAATTCAAGCAACTGGCCCGCAGAACATTTCAAGCAGATCAACTATAATAATATGTGGATCATAGATATGTTTATCCTCTGTGGAGATGATCTCTTAAAGCATTACGCTATCCTTGCATTGAAATTGCTTTGCAGATTATTATGTATGTATGTTATTAAACTTAGTATGAAAATTCACATCAAAACAACACACCGTAAAAATAGCTCAATCTTTGTTTTTCATCTGAACATTAAAAATTCAAGAAAAGAAAATGGCCAGTCGTTTTTCATAATAACACTTTGAAAGATTTCATAACGAATTAACGAAACACTTCATCAGTTTCTACTCATTGTTATTTCTCACACAAACGTCGCACGTCGGAAACATTATCTGAAAAATAAAATAAAACTAAAAACTATTGTTGGCGTGTCCCCAAGTTTCTGATAAAGCTGTGCATTCACGGCCTGAATGAGCTAGTTACATGTGATTTAGTTTGACTAACTGTATCAATGTTTACATAATGGCCACCTTTATACTGAATGGGTGTTTTATATGGCTTTTTATGGCGATATTGTATTAGTACGAATATGGATAAGACCGTTGGTAATGACTCGTTTGTGTTTTATTTTCCTTATATGTTGTACTTTTTTTTTGTATCGGACTTCAATCACGTGTTATTTGGTTAAGCTCGTGAACATAGAATAATAATCATTCGCGATTGAAGGTACCGGTAGCTCCTGTACTGTTGTTTTTGTCGTTGTTATTAAAGGTTAACAAACAAACCGACATATTTTTCATCATTTTTAATGTTAGAAAACTAAAACTAAAAATATATAGCGCGTTCTAATACAGCGTTATTATAGTTTGTTTTTACGTAATTAATTAAATGCTATTTAATTAAGAAAGTTATATTTATGTTATGTATATTTTCTATTTCAATAATACTTGTGTCAAATTTAAGAATACCAAATAAAATTAAAATCTATTATGTCTGGCTATCAGTGTGCCGCTTCCACTCAATAGGTTAAATGTACATACATAAAACCTTTTTATAAATTCAGGTTTATTCATTCAGCCTATCCCGAAATCTAGGCTAAGATTTATAACCTAAGTGTGTCAAGTTTTGGATAATATGTTGTATAGCTATTTTAATATATGTTAAATTTAAGGAAATATAGGACCTACTATGGAAAGTTGCCAAATTCCGTGCTGCTATTAATTATTTCCTGACATAAAATGCCAATATTATATTGCTCCACCCAGAAATCGAAATCTCACTTAAGACTACTTTGTTGGAGATACTGAATAAATAATACATATATACATACATACATATATACATAGATTCACACCTGCTTTCCAGAGGGGTAGGCAGAGACTACAGATTTCCATTTGCTACGATACTGACACACTTCTCTGGCTTCATTCACTTTCATAACATTCCTCATACACGCTCGCCGGTTTAAGGTGCTCTTAACCTAGCCTTTATCCAGAACGTCTCCGATCTGATCAAGAAACGTTTGCATAGGTCTTTCTTTTGCGACAGTTCCATTCACACTAGCCTTATAAACTTTCTTAGTCAGTCTTTTCTCGACCATTCTTTCTACATGCCCAAACCAGCTTATCATACCCTTTTCTATTCTCGTCACTATATCCATTTTCATGCCGCATCTCTCTCTAATCACACTGTTCCTTATTCTGAATAAATAAATAATGAATATGAATAAATAAATAAAAATAAAAAAACCAAAAGGAAATGCCAGAGGTCAAATTAGATTTATACTTTTTAAAATAGAATTATCGTCGTGTATTCTTTGACATGCTCAAACAAGCACTGTTGCATTTATTACAATATTATCGAAAATTGGTTGCGTATATTAAATATAGTATGTAGATTTACCATTGTTTTAAAGTTATCTTTTAAGTGCTGGTGGTCTCCCAAAAGGTAAATCATAAGTTATTGTAATGATATAAATGTATACTAAAAGGTATCACAAATTGACAAACGGTTTTGATAAATTATGAGGAGGATAATCTTTTGTCAATTCATGTAGGTAGTCAAGCGTGGGGGTCGGACTAACGTAGGCCTGACGTCTCTTGTGTTGGGTTGTTAAGTTAATTATGTGTATCTGCTACTAGTGCCATTAAATTAATATGCAATTTTGAAAATGGCGCCTTTCTTACACAATATATATGGAAGAGGTGCTCTTTTGGAAATTGCAAATTATTCAATAATTTTACTGCTTCACAATTATTATACTTTAAGTGTTGTTTTAGTGCAATAGGTAGCTAAATTTATTGTTAGAATATTTCAAGCGGCCGGTAAGCCTCTGATGGGAATTGATTACCTACTGATATTTTTCGAATCAATTATTATAGTTAGCTAAGACGGATGCCTTATGGTGCTCTTAGAGTACATGGTAGAAGTGTTATCTTTTTAGCAATTAAACAGATTATAAAACTTTGCTCGTCTCGGGAATTAAACCCGTAAATCTTCGAACACGAATTGCTTCTACGAACCAGTAAGGAATGAGTTCTAATGATGACTTGCAAAATTTGCCGTGTGATTTAGTACAGGAAATCTGTTACATTTTTTATTTTAGCAAGCTACTGACCTTTTTTAATTCAGCCTTGTAAGGCCAGGCCTACTTGAACGTAAACGCTGAAGCTTCAGGCCGACTAGCGACTGTCCCTATCGTGAATCCGATATTCGTCCAGAATGTCCGTACGTATCTTCTTGATTGTCCTAAACCTATGAAGGAATCCCATTGTCATTTTGAAAGAAAGAAATCCGAAGAAATGTTATTGTTAGTTTGTTTCGTTCAGCCCGAAATTTCGGATAGTCATTTTCATGGCAGACCTACCGTGTCTTAACTTTTTGTTTGAGACTTGGTTCAACCTGTTCTGTTCACGAATGACCCTAGTAATTACTTGACAAACAAATTAAATACAAAAAAACATCAATAAAGCTTATTATAACTAATGATGATTACTAAACTTATTACAGAACATTACATAAGCCATTGAGATTAATATTCTTACGGAAGTAATTACTCATACAGTTGTATATTTCATACATCAATAAGGTTTACAAAAATGACAGTATGTCCCTTCACGTCACAAAAGAAACAATATAACCATTTATAAGAACAACAACGCTCTTTATCCCTTTGAATTAAGGTTTAATTTCGTTTGACATTTTATTGTACGACGGTATTGAATGTAGTTTTTGGCTGTCAATATAATTGATGTTTGTGTTAAAGTTGCCCGCCCACTTCGCGGCGAAACAATTTTTTTAAAGTAAGTACAATGGGTATAAAAAACAATGAACAATATAATGTCGGGTACTGACCTACCTGGTAGAGGATTCTGTTTAATTTTGCATCCATTTTGTGTCGACTAATTGTGGTTGTAGTTCTGGATGGCGACACCTTTTTGTAAGATATTTACGGAAAAGAGAGGCAGTCTATTGAACGTCGATGTGAGTTATCGATACAAGTAGTGATGGGATATTCACGATAGGTAATTAAGGTTATGATGGTTGAAGGAGTCTTGACTTATAGAGTACGCGTAGAGTCTGACCTCTGCCGATTTTCCTTCTTATGCTGGAGTGTATTATTATTAAGTGAGACAGCTCCTGTCTTGTAGAATCGTTGCATGATGAAGCTCATCATGCAACGATTCTACAAGACAGGAGCTCAGTGTGGCTCATATAGACTAGATTCTGAAAGTGCGTGAATTGAGAGATTCCTAAAGCCAGTAGTAGAATAAACAGATTGGTAGAATACTTCAGAGGGAAAAATACTGGCCTTCAGTTAAATCTGAATATAAAAGCTAGTCCAATGGCTAAGAATAATAAAGCCTAAATAGTAGTCTTTGTGATAAATAATAATATAATTATGCTGTAGACTGCCCTACTATAAGAAGTGTTAGGCACGAGCTTGTTCTCTATATGAGTACGGTCATGCTATAGTCGGTGCAGGATACAATAGAACTGCAAACCATGCCTGCTTTAGAAGGGTGTAGAGTGGGATTTTCTGTCTAAATAGTTTATATATTATCCCTGTGTTAAACTGTCCCACTACTGGGCACGGACCTTTCGCAATATGAGAAAAGGTTAGGCCAAAGTCCACCACGCTGGCCTAGTGCGGGTTGGCCGACTTCACATATCCTCGAGAACCTTATGGGGCACTCTCAGACATGCAGGTTTCCTCACGATGTTTTCCATCACCGTTAAAGGGAGCAATAATTAACTATTTAATACGCACATAACCTCGAAAAGTCAGGGATGTGCACTTTGGGATCAAACTTGAGACCACTGCGTGGCAGTTCAACAGTCTTCCACTAGGTTATGGCTGCCAAAGAAATGTCCATTCATAATTTTTTTTATTTTTTCATTCATGATTATTATTATGATAATTATACCTTGTGAGTATTTTATTAGAAACACGTCACTCCACAGTCTCTGTTCTTATTTATTCAGCAGTCGAAAGTGATTGTCCTGACAAAGTCTTAACAACGTTATAAAATGCAAGCGCTCAGCGGGTTGCCACATTATAAAATTACTTTCCTCACATTCCCAAGCAAGCTTATAAATTCACACTGGCTACATTTATTACCATACAGAAACAAGTTTTCAATAAAAACAAACACTATTTATTTCACTTTTCCAACAGTACAGTACTTAACTCATTTCCTTTAAGATTATGGATATGATCACGCGATCCATCAATTACTAAACAAACAGTATAACTTGACCTCTCACTTGTTTCTCTTTGTACAGAAAATAAAACATCACGAGATTTCTGATGGGCCAATGTTAGCAGGTTATGGTGAATACAATAGCCAGTATAACCTGATCCCTCACTTGCTTTTCTGGTTGCAACGAAAGGAAGTTTTCGAGCTTTGTTAGAGCTCATTTTAAATTGGTTATTGTGATATGTTCGTCTTAAAAGTAGAAAATTGTTTAGCTATTTGTCGAGTGAGTGTGCGTTCTTATTTATAATAAGCCCTTATTATCTGCAGTTAAGATGTAAGCAGAGGTATTTGAGGTTGCGTTCTTATTTTTTATGCTGGCAATCATAGTCATATTTTGTAGTTATTAGAAAATTATGATTGTATGGGAATTTTCTTGAATGTTAAGCTAGATGAGAGTATATTTTTTATAGTAAAACTTCTTGTTAATAAGCTTTAGTTTGAGTTCCTTTAAAGTTATTGTCGGTCGTATCTCCTCGTTTTGAGCACATCCCCATAACTGCCTCAGCCAATATTGGAATACTTGGTGTCGACATATCGAGTGAAGTCCAGCGACACGCATCTCTTACTTTTTGAAGTTATATGCATATCAGTAGCTTGAAAGGTGAAGAAAAACATTGTGAGGCAACCTGGCAACCTGTAGCTCTAACATTTTTCATCATAATGTTGTCAAAGATATGTACGTATGTTTGTCATCTCGCTTTGGGCCAGCATAGTTTACTATTGCCTAACCGTCCCCATATTGAAAATGGTCCGTGCCAGGCAGTGGGGCAATTTAAACAGAGCTATATTGATATTATATGGCCCGAAATAATATGGTTCCTTACTCTTTCTAATTTCAGATTCCCCAACTAATAATATCACGCGCTAACCCAAAAACAGCTTAAGCGGGACGCCGATCCCTACTTTTATTAAAAATAATCAGTATGGAATATTAAAACGTCAAGATAATTTAAAAAAGTTGCCCTGAGAGGACGCCGATAGATTTAAGCGTCTATGATTGATGACTGCCGATGACACTAATGACAGTTAAATGCGTTCGGAAAACTTATAAAACTATTAAACTAATTGTCTATGTCGTTAGATAAAGTTTAGACCGCGTTGGTTAATAAATTATTCCTTGAAAAAAACTTTGCAATAAATTGGATAATTAATCATGTTCTTAATTGAAGAATATTTGTTTACTATTTTGTAAGACCGCAACAGAAAGCTATGTTGTGAACCGATTTCATCATAAGATACCATTTACATAGTGTCACGTCTATACCCCAAAGAGATCGGCAATGATTTTGGAATAACGTTATAGGGGGCTAGCTTATTACCTCTACTCACCGATCTGAGCTACAGACTCAGTCCCAAGAAAAGATAATAAGACCCACTCGGAAATTGGACCCAAGACCTTATGCCCATTGGTCGCATTACCAATCGTTGCGTCACCGAGAAGTACATATTTTATAAAACTTATCTTTCAAGGGCTTTCTACTTCTTTTTCTTTCTTAAGATCATTTTTATCTGTGTCTAGTGACGTTTGGAGTTTATGAAACATTGAAGTAACTCTTCGGAGCTATTCAACAACAACACAACTAAAAAAATCATAATTAGTAATAGCAAAAAGTTAACGATGATTAAGATTAATTAACGATTAAGTACTTATATAACATCAAGTACGATATTAATGGACTATGCATAGACATTATTAGGGCTGCCAAAACATTTCTTTAGGTCAAATCATCAAATGATCCTTGGGTTGAACGAAGGGTACGTCAGATTTCTACGGACTAATACTACAAACGTGCCTACTCTTGCCCTTTACATTTTAGGACCACAGGCTGCCTGCTAACCCTGTAATTGTCCTTGAATTATACAGATTTATAAAGCTGATAATATCTAGATTGTTTATTTTTTATTTTTGCGTTGCTAGGCACGGGTTTGCTTTTAGAATAAGTGGGTCTAGGAAATCAACTAAGATGTTGGCCAGTTGCTTCCATACGGCTTTGAGAATATAATACAGAACTGAACGTTAATATATTATTATTTATAGGAACACATAGCTTAGTAATACTATATACATTGGTTTATCTAATGTCGAAGTAAGTTATACCCATAGAGTATATAGACATGCACCGAGCATGAAGCTTTTATCATTGTGCACCAACCACGGTAGCACGGTTCATACTAGCTTCCCTTCTGACTGTAGAATATGCAAACGTTGTCTAGCAAATCAGAAACGGTTTCGAGATGGCTTAATTAAGAGTAGGTACATTCGCGAATGTAATGATAAAAGTAAATAAAGTAAAATTTGATGAAGATGCATGGGGAAGATGCATGATGCAAGGGGCGATTAGTCACTGCCTACCTCCTTGGAAAAATGTGTCAATCTAAGTACGAGAGTACATTGGCAGCCCTATTGACAGTCAATATAAACGTACTTCACAATACTTGAAATCTTATTAATTACCTTCTCATAAAATCCGTCCCTAACTTCCTTATTAAGGGACCCTTATTTTAAACTTTTTAAATAGTATCAAGGAAGTCATGAAAAGGTCCAGTTATTATTAATTACTAAACAGTTTTTACCGTCACATTTGTTTAAACTAACGATAAATTCTGTTCGAATATCACTCATAAAACTGTCGTTGTAATAATAACCTAAGTTTAACTATAGGACAAGTAGGGTCACCATATTAATGGGATGAGTTCCGATATCATATTTATTAATATTTTAATTGATTTATTGATTCTCGTTTAAATTGATTTAGTGAAATCTATAATCTATATTATAACTTTCATTTTAAAGTTAATAATTAGGCATTTCAAATTGTCAATACCACAGCATAATGATCGCTGCAACTGAATACAGTCAGAGTTTGATTGTACTACTATGCAAAAGATCAAAGTCAGAGCTATATATACTCCAGTAAAGATTGATGTATAGTTTATATATAGCATTGTCATTTGTAACGCCATAATTACGCCTCATCCTTGATCATGCAAACTAGGTATCGCACTGTGAACATTTTTATTCGAATACGTTTCGAATACAATGATGCGCATCACTATGACTAATGTAAAAGAAAACAAAACAATGTGGCATTCAAGATTGAAACTTTTAAAATTTGCATTTTTATTACGATTAGCAATCATAACCTTAAATATATTGATATTTATTTATTGAGCTATTTCCATTTAATTTATACCAGAAATATTTTTAAAGAAAGCGACCTCAATAAAATAAGCAAGCTAAAGCTTTTTACAACAATGTTGTCCTACAACACACGACCAGTTGGTGACTCTACCCACCGCTCTATTTCGGACGGCGTTAACCGCGCAGTTAGTGCTAGATTTATGACTCTACGTGTAACTCTACCGGCGACGACTCTTTGGTTTTTTTCACAGCCGTCAATGGACGCATTTGTTGCGACACCGTCGTTACATAATGAGGACTTGCGAGATTAATGTTTAGCTGAGATGTTTGCGGTTTCGTGTTTAATGTTTTGTGTAAAACATTTAGCATAAACTCGTACACAGTTCGGTTTAACATGTCAATTGTTGTTGGCATTCGGCTGTTGTTTTCTTTTATTGCGTATTTTATCTATTGAAATCTTTAAGTATTTATTGCAAGTTGAAATAACCCGTACAAAGAACACTCGATATTGGCACAGTTATCTGTTGATAATAAAAACTTGTTTGGTAATGACAGCACTAAACCCATAGCTTGAAAAAAAAAAACTATAAATATAAAAGTAAAAAATTACTACACTGAATTAAAGTAAAATCAATAAATCTTTAATACAATTGCTATCTGTCGAGATAAACACGATTGTTCCGGAAGGTGCTCTAAAATTCTTTTATACAATGTACTGTTAAAATACAAGCAGTATTCAATAGCGAGTATGTATACCGCGGGATATAAAACAAGTTGTTTTTTTCGAAGCCACGAGTATATTATTGTATTCGAAATCAGAATTTCAAATGCCGAAAACTTATTTCGCGTGGGTTTGTTAAGCTGCCTGAAGTTTTGCCTGTGCCTTTTCGCTGTCTAATATTAGCTACTGGGATCGATGTTCTTCTCAAACCCACACATCTACTTATCCAACCTTTCCTTCAATCTTAATCAATAATTGAAGGTCTTAAAACAAATCGTTTTAGTAGATAAAATTTAATTTGCTATGAATGAGATTTCTAATTATTATTTGTTATGCAAGGCCACTTCTCTACTGTTTTATAAATTGCTAAGTTTAATATATTATTATGGAGTTTTTACATTAAAGAATATAATGCTAACATAATTATGAATATAATATCTCAAAATAGCGGCAATTACGTTTAAAAAAAGAAATTATTGGAATCCATAATTAATAATATCAAAACTTGCCGGCCCTTATTAAGTTTTTGTATATTATGTATGTATGTTTAGGATATACCTACCTATGCCGAAACGTATAAACTAATTACCAACATATTGTGTACATGTTTATGTTGAATGTTTCAACGAAAACATTCGTGTTTCGTCGGGTTGAGAGGCTGTGTATTGTTTTGTAAGACTTCCTTTTAGTAACAGGTGGTTTGGAAATATATTTAAGTTTTCTTTCATCGCCGCCGTTTATTGAAATGTTTGTAACAATTATGGTAAGTGACGACGTGTGGAGATGCCATATGTATTGTATTTGTAAGATTTTGACAGCTTCGAATCAATACTTGTAAATTTCTTAATGGACGTCTCACTTTGCTTATATATCATGTCAGTTTATAAAATATTTGAAGGAATTTATTAAATATACTTACTTCTGCTCGCGACTTTGCCTGTGTGAATCCTATAGTAAGTTATACCCGGACATGTTTCTACAGAATATACCACGGGGAGTGCTCTGAAGAGTTATTCCACCTTATCCCGCCCTCCCCTTTCCTATCCAGAACAACGCGTGCTGGGCTCAGATGCCATCCTTACACGGTAGAGTCGATTAGAGAGCGTACCAAAAAGTTTGGGTCCTCATACCTCTGCCGAACGACCAAGGCATGGAATTCTCTGCCAAGGCACGTGATTCCTTCCTCCTTCAATCCTGAGTCCTTTAAGCGGGGCGTGAAAAAGCATCTTCTCAGGCCGTCAAAGTAGAAGCTTCAACATCGCCTCGGCTGCTGTGGGGGCGGTGTGGACGTCACTGCTCTTAGACCACACGACTGCTTACCATCAGGTGGAGTGTAGTCACTTTGACGAGCAAAAAAAAAAAGAAAAAACAACACTAGATTATATCTTAAATCAGGATATAGTCAACCTGTGGGACTAGTGTATACATATAATTAAGTAACAAACATCCAAACATATTTACATTCTTTATAATATTAGTATGACAATTATTACGCAGAAGTTTCTGACTACTACCCACTGCTTGAGGGTCGATTTCTGTTTAAACTGATGTTTTTTCTTATACACTTCAGGGGTTAAGGTTGTTCTGAGTATTAGTGTTTTTTGTGTCCATTGTATCTAAGTCTTGAACGGTAAACGGACACAACGTACTATCGACTCCAGCGACGGATGACCACTCACTCCTAAGGTTAAAATCGCATAGCAGACCAATACTTGGTACCCGTACCCGTGACACGGCCCTTTCTTTGTTTGAGTTTTTTTACACTTTACATTTGTTTACTGATTCTAAGGCGATACAAACTCAACTGGTCAACATGTGCAAGCGAAAATTTTTCTGAAATGGTCATCCGTCGCTGCAGCCGATAGTACATTATAAAAATACACAAAAGTGGAGACCCGATTTGGTTTCCCTGCAGTGAGGTTCTTAAGACATGAAATTGATGACAATAATTGCCGACTTAGAGCTTTTCAATACTTTACGATTGTGATCGGTAACAAAGAAACAATGTTGTGGTAGTAAATCCATACTAGAGTCCTTACTTCCTTACTAATATTATAAATTCGAAAGTAACTGTCTGTCTATCTGTCTGTCTGTTACCTTTTCACGGCTAAACCACTGAACCGATTTAGATTAAATTTGGTATAGATATAGTTTAAAACCTGGGGAAGGACATTGGCTACTTTTTATTGACGTAGGTACCACGCGGCCGGAGCCGCGCGCAAAAGCTAGTAGATTATATTTACTAGAAGTCGGGTTTCTGCATATTCGGATGGCCTTTAAGTGGGGAACTGCCTACGAGTCCAAAAGCCAAAATTGCCTAAATCTTCAAGAAAATAAGCTTTTCACTCCGAGGCACTAATTGACACCTATGCATTCAGTAGCACTAGGTTTAAGGAATAGTCTCATGACCTGGAGAGAATTCATTCCCCTACAGCAACAGGGACCTATGCATCTACACCAATGTACTCGCGTCTTATATTGTTCTATTTTAACCAAGTAGCCATTCTACTCACGTGCACATTTGGCTTAAACTGGCCGCACGCCAAAACAAGTTCGACAATTTCCGAATTGTCAAACAAATTGTTGAACAACTACCGTCTTTAGAATCTTTTAGATGTCCAGCTGATTTATTAGTTTATGTGTTAAAGTGAAAACAGGCCAAAGGCGTGTTTAAAATATTTGTTGTTGTGTAAACATATTAACTGTCATTATTAAAGTGTTTGTGTTTTGTGTTGATTGCTTTGTGCTTTTTGTTTTTTTTATTTTTAAAACATAACTGTCTTCTAGTGTTTTAAAACATAACTGTTATTAATATTGTTCGATGGAAGTTGCAAATTGAGGACGTATTACTAAGGGTTTGAAACGATATGCAACTGCTTAATACTGACAGAAAAAAATGTTCAATAGTACATGTATGTAAGTCATTAAATGGAGTTGGAATGTGAAGTTAGTATAAAGTCGTGCTATTCTGTACAAGCGCTAAACAAGTTTAGCTTTCGAACACAAACGTCATTTCGAAGTAATCATAGTAATAGTAGAGGTTTTGCTTGCCGATATAAGTAATTTTGCTAATGAATTCTTACGGAATAGCATCCTAGGTCGAAGAGAACTTTGAATATAAAATTAAGTAATCATTTTGTGTCTTAATCGTGTTGCATTATAATATAACAAATAGGCACATGATCAGTCTAATGATAAGCAATTACTGTAGCTTATCTTCGCTTGTAAAATCAAGAGTATCATTCATTCGCACACTGCTGATCCTAGGAAAAGGGTACTAAAGTTTGGACGTAAGGAAAGGAATAAGAAAGACAGGTATGAGTCTCTAGTACCTCACTGATCGGAAATACTACTTTTACGCTGATTACCAAAAAGTTTGCAATGGTGGGTTCTGTTGAACCGATTTTGTTTTGAAAACTAATGAGATAGTAGAAAAACGATCCTGTTGGGTCGCTTCTGAGTCTTCACTTTTCGTATGCTAGTCAAATTTCTGCTTCTTTTTTGGATATAATATCTTTGCTTGTCAGTTAAATTAATCTCATCAAGTCAACTAATCTGATCAAAGCATATATGAAAATACATAGCCTATATTTGTACTCTATCTATATCCAATGTAATGTATGTAACCTCAGATGTATAATATTCCACTCTATTTTAATATTACATTGACTAGTGTCTATGTCTATCGTCAAAAACTTTATTAATTTAAACGGTTCATGTCAAACTCATATTGCAAACAGATACTTTGTTTGTTAGGGATCGGCCCAGGATACCTCAGTCAACTCATATATTATGTTATGAACCCTTTGTCTGTAGGGTCGTTACATTGATTGATTTATGGGAAACCTTCATTAGATATTAAGTTGTAGTAGTATGTTATCAGAAGAAAGTAAAATTTGAAAATAGACAAATACTATTTTTATTATTTTAAAAGTATTTCTTTAAAAACATATTTTATAAGACCTATGAATATTATAAATGTCTACGTTCATAAACATGTCTAGTTTTTTCAATAATTACGCGTATACTGTACGGATTTTAATGATATTTAACAAACAAATCGATGTCTTGCTTTGATAGATCCTAGAATAAGTCCTCGCGATAATAGATAATTATTAAAATAAAATAATATTGAGTAATTACAAAAATATCATAATAGGAATACGAATTCTTAGGGTATCATGGAGCTGACATGGCCGTGAGTGGCTAAAAGCTCCCAAACAAAAAAAACTAAACTAAATAAAAAAACATAATACAAATTCATAGTTTTAAACATATATTTTATCGAAGACGATTCAAAATAAATTTGTTGCCAGATTTGAGTTCATAGAACGTGTAAATTTAGACGTTCTATGAACACAAAATTGTGCTTACAAAATTGTCTGTCGATATAAGCAAGATTCGCAAGCTTTTAGTATTGTGTATATTAATCTTGATTCTACATCTTGATTTGCTTTATTTAAATTATATACTTAAGGATATATAACTTTACAGATTAGGCTACATATGGATTCTCAAAATATATAAGGACATCTGTGTCTGAACTAGATAATGAAATATCTGTATTTCAGAGATCAGCGCTCTTCCCTAGTAAAACACTATAATAAAGTAAAATACTATAGTATACATAACAATGACACCTCACCTTCAGTTATACTGACCACACCATTTCGTTAAAATAGAAGTAACAGATGTCTAAAATGTAGTATCGTTATCACGTACTAAATAGCATTAATTGTAACATTGAGCAGATGCGTCCAAGTTGCAATTCAATTACAACAAATTAAATTGTCCACTAAAACGTAACGCAGATGTTGGCACGTCACATCCGGCACAACACCCTATTGACCTCCGCCATTTGCCGATCAGAAAATACAAAATGTCCGCGCAACTGTCATCCGATTCCAATTCCCGCGCTTTCTATAGTTCCCATTTTACGACTTCATTGTGTCCATTTTGCACTGAGTATTGGTAAATGCGACTGATAATTTGATGTATGAATAGAGTTAATTACGGCATTTATTTATTGTATCCGTTTCATTGCGCGGGGGTGGCACCCGCCCCTGTTTTTATTAGCAATATGCGCCCTAAACTTTACGGTTTCCACTGGGGTGACTTTGCCCATGTTGATTTATTTCTTTTGGCAACATTATATTTTGTCTATGCCACGCACAAAGGAGGTTACCAAAAAGGTTGGATTTTATTGAGGTTATGTTAAAATTGGCAGAAAATACGTTTTTTTTTGTATCGCCCGCGTCAATTGTAAACACGTAGAATTTCGTTAGAATTATATTTCAAAAGGGGGATTTGTATGTTGCGTAAAATAAAGCGAATTCTTTTGTGAAATGAGATTAGGTGGAGTTAAGGCGAAGTCTGTGCGTTAGATAATTCGCAACAGAATTTGCTTTTAAAATGCTCGTTTATCAAACGGACGTTAATTTATTTAATAAATCAGTTTGGACGATGGCGGGACTGCCATTAGTCAAACAGAGCGTCCCGAGATTCAATACGGGGATTGCTCGAGGCTGGTGGGACGGCGGACGAAGTACAAATGATGGTGTATGACGGAGATGGATGGTGCGTGCGCCTGTCTGGCGACAGACGTTTAACTTAATACAACGATATAACCCTAAGTACTTGTAATTTGAAAACTTATGGGAACAAATGCTTTTATTGATGATCATTTTAAAGTTGCGGGCGACTAATATATTTGTCATTGTATATTTCTTGACGTTGCTTGATTTATATCTTTGTTTTATGTTTGTTTTTAGGGTTCTGTACCCAAAGGGTAAAACTCCGCTGTAATATGGTCCCGTTTTACTGTCTGTCCGTCTGTCACCAGACTGTATCTCATGAACCGTGATAGTTAAACAGCTGAAATTTTCACAGATGATGTATTTCTGTTGCCGCTATAACAACAAATACTAAAAAACAGAATAAAAAATATTTAAGTGGGGCTCCCATACCAACAGACATGATTTTTTTGCCGTTTTTATAGATAATGGTACGGAACCCTTCGTGCGCGAGTCCGACTCGCACTTGGCCGGTTTTTTAATATAATAATAATATGAAGCTTGTGTTTCGCATTCGTAACAAATACACTAACATTATCAACCTTTGAGAAGTGTGTGTAGAACTTTTGAGCATACACGATGTTTTCCTTCACGGTTATAGCAAACAATGATTATTAACTTTAAATACTGACATAACTTTAAAAGCTTAAAGAAGCGTTTCGCAAATTTAAACCCGAGGAGGTCGAGGACATTGTTGGTCACTATGGTTATTATTTGCCGAGATCTTGGCAGTTCAGCGGTTTCTTTAGGTTCTTTCGCTTGTAGTTTTCGGTCATCTAGTAATCCTATCATGCTGTGAAAGATTGCCAAGATGTTTGAACGTTTGTTACTCAAGCACACGTAAACCGTTAAAGAGATTTGGATGACATTTGGCACATAGACCATGTTCTTTACATTAAAAATCACGTTTAAAAAAATATTAGACGTTAGTTTAATATTTTTTTAAAGTAGTAATTAACATGCGCTTCTTCATCTAATAAATAAGCCTTACTTAAGTTGCTATTTTTATAATACAGACAAAACAAATTTTTACTTCAAGAATCTGAATGAACCTTTTACTCTGTAAACTTGGTTCATCTTAAAACAAAAAAAATTCGGGTCAAAATGTGATTAAGTACGGTAGAATTACAGAAACGAGGTTTTTCACCAATTTTGAGAGGTAGTAAAAACCTTTTGCTTTCATTTTTTTACGTCCTGAGTTTCTTGTTCAAGTTGTAATGAGATGAAAAAGTTTCGCAGCTTCCTTTAGATCAGTGGATCAGTTTGGTCGAGATAAAGTGTATTATGATCAATATGATGTCCGTAAAAGAAACGTTTTGATAACTTATTATGTGTCTAACTTTTTTATTTGAAGTAATGTGCAGAGTTTTTTGGTGTTTTATTTAATATTCGCGAACAAATTTGGCGTTTCTAAAATTATAGCTGAAGTCCCGTGACCTGCATATTATATATTTTGAGAAAGTTTTAGACTGCCTCTATGAATTTATAGCTAAGATAAGCCCTTGCGCAACTACGAATATAGATATACCGGCTCTGATTACCGGGTCAGGCAATGATTTAGTGAGCTGTTTCGGACGAAAGGCTTGCCCTGTTTTAAATAGAACTTTAACATATCTGATGAAATATGGATATAGTATACTTCTGTGTAGTCTTTTTGAGATATAGACGTGATGTATGGAATTTCTAAACTATTTTAAAAGTGTGGCATAGCAACATGAAATCGACATAGCTGCACTACGTGAATAGAACGAATTATACAGTAGTTAGTCAAAGCTGCCGCGTGAACATAACACTATTTGATCTCCGATGTCATGGTTTAGTAATGGTTACGACTCCAATAAAACGTCAAAGGAAACATTTTTTACGGATATTTCCTTTATAAATACTTTCATCGGTCATCTGACATAAATAAAAAATATTTTTTAATCCTTTGCCCATCGCCTTAAGAGCACGTTACCGCGTCGCGCTCCCGCATACACCTCGCGGATTATCGCAACATAATGCCGCGGAAGTTCCACTGCAAGTACTTCCCCTTAATGAAGCACCGTCATTCGTAATTACAACTTTATTACCTTACTCGTAAGACTTAAACCTAATTGTAAGATGTTATATGAAATTTGGTGAAAAAATAAACCTTAGGCGAGTTTAAGTGAGGCCCAATCTTAGTCCTGCGGTTTAAGGTCGAATTTTGTTTGTTTGGTGATCAACAAACATTGTGGATGGCACCAAACTCGTGTCTACGCATAATATCATCGGCACACACTCTTATTGGTGATGATTTGTCAACTTTGGAGCCCTCATTGGATATAAGACTTTATGACACACATTCTTAAGGTCGAAAATATAAATTAACATGAACAAAACTACGTTTTCTATATACACAAAGTTGTAAAAAGTCCATTCACGCTGTGATGCTGGCAGTATGAGCAGGAAATTATTATAATTTTGCTTCAGGTGGACGTTGGTTGAATTTTAAGTTGTATTAAAAATGTCGGCTAACTTGATTGTCATGTTTTCTTTGGCGGGTTTTCCTGATGTCGTAACTTACGTTATTTAAGTAAAAAAAGTTTTGAATTGTAAATATAGTTCGGTGTTTAACTTTTGCTATGTAATAGATCTGTTATAATATATTGCTTATGTAATATGTAATATAAGATAAGAGAATTTAAGTGAAATTTTGAAACGGGCAAAATTAAGGCCTTATTTATACAAAGAAATTTAATTAAAAAAATCCTTGCTCCTGTGTTATTTCGCTTGTAGCAGCAATAGCTTTATGTATACATTGAAAGCTGGAGCCAGGTAATACGACTAACATTATTTGAGACAATTATTGTTGTAAGCAATTTATTATTCATAGGCTGCCCCCTCCATTGCGTTATAACTAGGACGAACTGGAATCGGGCATTCATTCTGCCAGATTCCTGGAAATACATACATATGTATTAGGAAAATCTCCGAACGTGCCAATTAATTTTCTTTTGGTGGATAGTTATTTATATCTGGGTAATTTTACGTTTCATGTTAAGAAGAATCTTGTTACCCAAGGAGTATGCTTATAGATTGCTTTAAGCATATAAATAAATAAATACTATTTACTACATATAAATATTAATTTGGTTTCTTTGTGTTATTTACGGATAGTGAATAATTCTCTCTCTCTATGGTCGGTGCCTCATGTCTGAGGATCGTGATCATCGTTGGATAATCCACACTTGGATCGAACGATTTGTCTCCATCGGTTCCTGTTCATGGCACATCTGACCACCGAGCTGAGTTTGGTTGAAGATGAGTGCTTTACTTGATCGGTCCATCTGGTTGGGGACCGTCCTCGAGCTCTCTTGCCCTCTGTGTTCCCAACTACGATCAGCTTTTCGAGGTTCTCATCTCCTCTCCGTACTATGTGGCCGAAGTATGTCAAAATGCGCTGCTGACAAATTGTGGATAGGCGGACTTTTATTCCAAGCTGCGCAAGAATCCATGCATTAGTGCGTTTGGCAGTCCACGGTATCCGCAGCATACGCATACAACACCACATCTCGAATGCATCAATTCTCTGCCTTTCTCGAACCAGTATCGTCCACGTTTCCACTCCGTACAGGAATATTGGGAATATTAAAGAGCGTATTAACCGGACTTTGGTGTTAATGGTTATTCCCCTCTTTTTCCAGATCTTATTAAGTCGGGTCATAGCGTCCCTAGCCATGAATAATTGGTCCTGTTAATATACTGATGTTATAAATGTTTATTTCACATTATATGGCCTTTGACTTTGACAACTTCATGTGAATATATTAATGATAATTAGGCCTAATTAAGGCTAGGGGTAGTCCAACTGTGGTAGTAGTTTCATCCTATAGATTACGTCTCTCATTGTTGTTCCTGAGGTGAGTTTGCCAGTCTCTATAGGGAGACGCTGTATTTGTTTATACAAAAAAGGCGGGCAAAAATATCATGACTCGTATGGTTATAAACAGGCTACCGTCCTAACCGTAAGTTTGTTTATTTGTTACGCTTTCACATGTTAATTATTTGACCGATTAGCACGAACTTTCGCTGTTGATGATTTTATTAGTTGTCTGGGTAGAGAAAAGGACATACGGTACCTTTCATCTAGAAAAAAGTATTGTTACTAACCTAAGCTAACCTACATTTACGCGAGCAAAGATGCGGGAAATATCTAGTAACCAATAAGTGCTTGTATCAATCGCGCCTTGTCGACCCTAGAGAAAAGGTATGAAAGTAAAATATTGGTAGAGGTTGGCATGTAAGTCTTCGGCACTCGGAAGAGGCCTATGACCAGCAGTCGGACAGTATGTATACAGGGCTGATAACCCTACTTAATATTATAAATTCGAAAGTAGGTAACTGTCTGTCTGTTACCTCTTCATGGCTAAACCACTTAACCGACTTAGATGAAATTTGCAATAGAGATAGTACAAAACCTGGGAAAGAACATAGGCTACTTTTTATTTATGTAGATACGACGCGGCAGAGCTTCGGGCTAAGTCTAGTTTAGTTCTACTATATAAATGTAGTAGAGCCAAGCTGGTTATAGCAGGAATGGGCCGGCTCGACCGGGGAAGTACTACCCTCTCACAGAAAATCGACGTGAAACAACAGTGTTTCACTGCTGTGTTTCGTTCGGTGAATGAGAGCGCCGGAGGCCTAAGCATGAGGTGACGATTCTCGCAGCTTATGAGGGACCTGCAGAGCATCCGTAGAGTCATTGTGTGGGTGGCGCGAGTCGACCCGGCGGCCAGGGAGAGCCGTAGAAACGGTGCTCTGCTGGCCGCCCGCGGTATAGTCCAGAGGCCCAACCGAGTCTAACCAACTAGGTTGGCTGCCTTATCATGCCGCGCATAATCTCGAGGTGGCTCGTCGTGCCGGATGGTGACCGGAGGGTGGGTCCCGGCGACCACTTTCGGGAGGGTACGGGGGTCCTTCCGTCCGTCGGATCGGCTATCGCCATACCATACAGTTATATGACAAAACTTGCTCTGCGCCTTGCCCCACTTTGCTGCGAGAATAGCCGCCTCTTTTTTTCACGCTTCCCCTTCCTTTCACTCTATGGCAGTACGAACAAAGCATTGTCGTTCAACAGCAGCCAATCGCCGTAACCCCACTGCTGCTTCCTGTGTCGTGGAGTTTATTAACATCAGAGGACTCCACGCTAACCTTAATGCCGTCCATCACCACCTGGAGACGGCTCGGCCGGCAATGCTTTTTCTAACGGAGACACAAATACGCCGTCCTGCAGACACGAACTACCTGCAATATCCCGGCTACGTGCTAGAGGAGTGTTTCCTCGCGAAAGCCGGGGTATGCTTGTTTGTTAGGGCGGATATTTGCTGTTGCCGTCTACAATGCCTAGAGGACCCTTCCTTCTCTGTCCTTTGGGTACACGTAGATCATGGCTCTTTCAGCCAAATCTACATGTGCCTCTACCGATCCCATTCAGGAGACGCTGAGACAACTCGACTCTTCAATTACCTGAGTCAGGCGGCAGACGACGCGCAGGAGCGGTTTCCGAACGCTGAGTTGGTGTTCTTGGGAGATTTCAATTCCCCCCCATGAGACCTGGTTGGGTTCTCCCAAAACAGACCACGCGGGACGAACTGCCCATGCGTTCGCTCTCACGCATGACCTGTCTCAACTGGTATTCCAGCCCACCCGGATACCAGATATTGCAGGTCAGGCGCCCTCTCTGCTCGATCTGCTGCTGACGAGTAACCCGAACCGGTACAGTGTGTCGATTCGTGCTCCTTTGGGCACCTCAGACCACTGTCTGGTTTGTGCCACAGCTGTTGTTGTTACGCCCCCACGTCCCGAGGAGGCAAGACGACGACTGTGGCACTACTCGTCAGCAGACTGGGATGGAATGCGGGAATACTTCGCATCCATCCCTTGGGCTCAACGCTGCTTTGAGAACAGGGATCCATCAGAGAGCGCTACTGCTGTCGCTGGTGAAATCATCCTGGGTATGGAATATTATATTCCATACAGTGATGTCACGAGCGGCGGCAGGAAAAGGCCCTGGTTCGGGCGTGAATGCGCCGATGCTGTTGAACGCAAACAGACAGCGTATCGCGCTTGGACCAGGGCTCGCACTCTCCACGACCCTAACGTAGATCACCTGAAGGCAGCGTTCAACCAAGCCACAAAGGTCTGCAAGAGGGCATACTTAAGAGCGGATGCCCAGCGCGTCGCACGGTTCGGCCAGGAACTAATGGCGCATCCTACGGGCAGTCGTAGCTATTGGTGCCTGGCCAAAGCCGTGCAGTCCAACTTCTGCCAGACCATGCTGCCCCCTCTGAGGTATCCGAATGGATCACTGGCTCATCGGCCGCAGGAGAAAGCAGATCTGCTTACAAATCTCTTTGCGGCCAACTCCCGAATCGATGACTGCGGTTCGCAGCCGCCTAACATTGCCAACTGCGGCTACACCATGCCTGATATATGTATCAGGCAACGAACCGTTCGTGCGATACTGCAGTCTCTCGATGTTCGGAAAGCCAGTGGAACTGACGGCATCCCAGCTGTGGTTCTTAAAAAATGTGCAGCGGAGTTGTCTCCCACACTTACGCGCCTATACCGGACGTCTTACGTCGCAGGCATTGTGCCTGAGGCTTGGAAGGAAGCGAACGTTCAACCGATTCCCAAAAAGGGCAACCGTTCCGAGCCAAGCAACTATCGACCCATAGCTTTCACCTCGGTGCTTTCCAAGGTGTTCGAGCGGATTATAAACACCCAAATTGTCCGCTACCTGGAAGATCAATCGTTGATCAATGATCGCCAATACGGCTTTCGGTCTAAACGATCAACGGGTGATCTTCTAGCGTTCGTCACGCACCTCTGGGGTGAGGCTATGGACAAGCACGGCGAGTCTTTGGCTATCAGCCTTGACATAGCCAAAGCTTTCGACAGAGTCTGGCACCGGTCTCTTCTTTCCAAGCTGCCGGCCTATGGCTTGCCCCCTCAACTGTGCACCTGGATTGCAAGTTTCCTGCAGAAGCGTCGTATTCGGGTCCTTTGTGACGGTCGCGCTTCCAAATTTATGCAGGTCAATGCAGGAGTGCCTCAGGGTTCTGTCTTATCCCCTACGCTCTTTCTTCTGCATATCAATGATATGTTGAATCTCGGCAACATACATTGTTATGCGGACGACAGTGCCGTGCATGGGCGATATCTCGGACATCCTGGGGCTAAACAGGCTGAGGTTGAGGGGAAAAGGCAGAATCTTGTCGTTGAACTTGACCGGACCTTGGACCGCATCTATGAATGGGGTGCCAAGAACTTGGTCGAGTTCAACGCCAAGAAGACCCAGGCATGCGCGTTCTCAACAAAAAAGTCTCCGTTCCTTCCCCTCCCTTCTCTGAAGAACACTCCAGTGGTGATACGTGACAGTCTCTCCATCTTAGGTATGGATCTTTGCCGCTCCCTTAACCAGAAAACCTATATCGAGAGCGTCATTAAGCAAGCTTCGCGAAAACTCGGAGTTCTGAATAGGGTGAGGCGGTTCTTCACGCCTGGGCAACTGTGCCTATTGTAGTGGAGTGGAGTACTGTTCTCATCTTTGGGATGGCTCCGCGCAGTACTTGCTGGACGCTCTCGACCGGTTACAGCGGCGGGCTGTCCGTATCATCGGAGATCCAGAGGTCACGAGTTCACTGGAACCTCTGCAACTCCGTAGAGACATTGCCTCATTGGCATGTTTCTACAGAATATACCACGGGGAGTGCTCTGAAGAGTTATTCCACCTTATCCCGCCCTCCCCTTTCCTATCCAGAACAACGCGTGCTGGGCTCAAATGCCATCCTTACACGGTAGAGTCGATTAGAGCGCGTACCAAAAAGTTTGGGTCCTCATATCTCTGCCGAACGACCAAGGCATGGAATTCTCTGCCAAGGCACGTGTTTCCTTCTTCCTTCAATCCTGGGTTCTTTAAGCGGGGCGTGAAAAAGCATCTTCTCAGGCCGTCAAAGTAGAGACCTCAACATCGCCTCGGCTACTGTGGGGGCGATGTGGAGGCCACTGCTCTTAGACCACACGACTGCTTACCATCAGGTGGAGTGTGGTCATTTTGACGAGCAAAATAAAAAAAAAATAAAAAAAAAAATAGGTAAATTAAACGGCGTCTTACTGCTTCAAATCTCATAAGCTTGCAAGTAATTCATCTTAAAATTCAGTGACACCTTTACTTTACCCAATGAATGGGCCTCGTTAATTATCCAAAGGAAGTAGGGATGAATAAATCATGACGTCACTGCGTGCGACTCATTTCAGGTAAATTATTTTCGTGCCCGTATTTTCGCAAACATGCAAATTTTATTTATATTTATGTTAAACTTTGAGGTGTTGCGTCTATAATGTGAATTGCTGATTGAATACAAAGTACTTATATAGGTTGCACGGATGGTGCAGTGATTCAAGGAGTCGCCTCGCCAATATTGCGAGTGTTGTGGGTTCTATCGCCACACGGGTTAAAAATGTGCTCTACTACACATATTTGTACCGAGTCTGCGTGTTCTTTGAGTTCGTTCTTTACGTGTTTCTTAAGTCTTCTGCGACACAGAAATTATTCTTAGTGCGCTATCTTTAAAGAAAATAAAAATAGGTTTTAGTAGAATATTTCTTTGTTATACTGCTCCTAGGCAAAGGCTTCTTATGAAATTGCCATATCCATATTAATATGTTTACTTTTCCTATGAAATATAATAAATATTGTGAAAGTAACTTGTTCGTCCATTATGAACGGATTACGATAAAACTTTATGTCAATATAGCTTGAAGCTTTCTCTAAGTTTGTTATTAAAGTTATATTTAAACACATAGTCTAGTCAACAAGTGCTTTTTTGGTCAACTTTTTTCAGCAGTCTCGGAAAAATATGAACGAGGTGTCATTCGATTCGGAATGGCATGATTTTTGAAAAAATTCAAGTTCCGCTTGCAAAAATTACAAAAGTTATAAACAATTAACTAAAAAAAAACAAAGGGTTTTGTTTTTTGCAAATATCTCAAAAACTAATTGAGTTTTTCAAATCAAAAAATAGATTCAAAAAGAGGAGGAAATTTTCTAACAAAATGTCTTGACTGCCGGAATTGTAGGATCAATATTTATAACTTTCCCAGAGGGATGAAAATACGGCCGAAAACGGGTACTCTGGCTTGCGCAAGCCACGTCAACTTCGGACACTATATCAATAAAAATATTTAAACGTATTAAATATAAAATTTAAGAAACGAAATAATTCAGGGGCCTACTGGATAGATAAATGAACAATAATCCAGCGGAATTTTATTTTTATCACAATTTTCCACGTGTATTTTTCGGCAAAAAGTATGATAGTGGTCTGGTGGGAACTTCAAACTTTTTCCAATTAAGGGCCAATGTCACCCCTCAGGGCTAAAGTCATACGAAGTTACGGTATTTATTTTCTTTTAAAAGCTGTTGCTGCTTATAATAAGCATAACTGCATACGCAACTGATAATCACAAGTTGCCTGGTTCGAGTCATAAGTCAGCTAGTCATTTTTCAATTATTTCTAGGTAGATGAAGTTTATATATAGCTAGTAGTTGTAATGAGTAGTTTTATACAATGCCTAATATACATATATAAATAGTAAATGATTTATAGTCCAGGTAATATTTAAACAAAATCCTCGGCGATATAAATTCATCATGTTGACATTTAAATACTTAAAGATGTGGATTTTATTATCCGTTGTATTTCTGTAAATTGCATTGTTATAACAAATGTTAGCAGTTGGTTTATAGCAGTCGGTTGCAATTCCTTGTACTTGTTTAATTGAATATGAAGATATCTGATAAGGATCTGTCGATCAACTAACTTAGCGAGATTTAGACATTTTATTAGTTACATATGACTATGCAAAGGTGACGATGAAAAAAGTGGCGAATAAGTTAGCTATAAAGTCTGAACAAACTTTAAAATATTGTTTTTCCATTGTGGAAACCTGGTATTCATCCCTATCTTATTACATAAGCCTCTAGTAAAATTGGCATAAATAAAGCTAGGAAGCTGAAAATAAATTTATCAAGGCAATAAAAGCCAAAAATATATACAATTAAAAATAAGTTTAATTTTCAGGTCACAAAGTAAGACTTTTAAACGTCAGATTTACACTAATTAGCTGTGGTGTGTATTTATCTGTTGCTGTGTCCAGCAGAGCAATGGCGTAGAACCAATGAGAAGAACAAGGAAAAGTCTTTACTTTTCTGAAACTTTTTATGGACATGCAAAATTACTAAGTAAATAAACAAAATACGTGTAAGATATGTATAACAAAATTACGTTTTTATACGTATTTTGTGTCAAATGGCATCAGCTTAGCATTATGATTGGTGAAGCTTAACGTTGATTTTAGTCCATAGCAACGGAGGCCATGGATCATGGTGCAACCATAACATGATATGATATGTATTAGTAAAGAGTTAACGAGGCGCTCATAGCCAGTTGCACTCACTGATCGGTAAACGATTAGCGAGGTTAAGCAACGTTGGGTGCGGTCAGTCTATAGATGGGTGACCGCTTAGTGGTATTTCATCTGAGCGTCTCCGTGCTTCGGAGGGTACGTAAAAAGTCGGTCCCGGTTGTTGTCAAATTGATAGCAGTCGTTAAGCCATGTCAGAGACCACTAACCAAGGTTGACCATTAACCAAACGCAAAGAAAGAAAAAAAAATAGTAAAAAGTAAAGAGTAAAAACTATATGTATTTACACAATTTTAAAATCTCTTTTTAGGTCCTGCAACAGTAATGTAACGCGCTTTAATATAGTCTTTTTTAGATAAATTACTAACCTTTGTTTTATAACTAACGCAATAAACTGATATCTAATAAAAAAGACAGTATATTAAATAGAAAATATAATAAAACCAATGTACAGAAAAATAGTTGTGATGACGAACAAGTTAACTTATAAAAGTAAAAAAAAAACAGTTTTTATCTTAAATATAAATATTTTGAATTCGATATATTATTGTTTTCGATTGTAGGTATACCGTTGATCGTCGATGCGTATGCGGTAAAAAATCCCGGTCGTTGGTGCCGAAAGCGGAGTACTCCGCTGTATCAAGCATACGAAATTCGAGTAAATCGCTGATATTATTTTCTGTGCGATGAACCTTATCCCAGTTGGCGGCAATTCGTTGTATTTGTTATATTTATGAGGAAATCTGATAAGACTGTAACTAACCTTACCTACCGAGAACGAAACATTTTAATCAGCTGTAACGGTACACTCAGTATTAAGCCATTATGCTAATTCTCATTGACAACAACAAGTAAATTTTATTGTACGAAGTCGTAATATATTTGCAACAACGTATAGTGCCGTTATCGTAATTTATCGCAATGTTCGAAATGTACAAGTAATAACCAATTAGTTTGATAATTGTGGCGATAATATTTGCCGTCATTATTATTACATTTATAAATATATATTTTTTAAATAACAGCTTTCGTCTAAATATGTTGCAGCAGCCCACCGGCCGCTAGACACAATAAGTTTTCAATTATGTTTGGCATTCCAATAATTGACAGATTAATTAATAAACATTGAAATAAAATTATGAATGGTTAATATGGATGATTACTTTTTATTAAAGACATCTTAATATTGTCTTCTGTTTACGCGAATGTTATTCATTGAAATTAAACTACTTTATATATATTTTTAGTAGTTTCAATAATTTAATTAGCTTAAAAATTTGTAAAATTTAATAGTAATAGTAGTGTAACAGTTTTCAAAATTTTGTAATAAAGTGTCAAGTAAACAACGCGATAAAATCCGTATATAGTAGTTTAATTTCAATTAAAGACATCTTACTAGAAATCATTTCTGTACAAACAAGGAACCGAAAACCACACACAGACAGATGCCACACGATCGATCGAACCCACAACACTCGGAGCAGAGGCATCGGCAAGGCAAACCACTAAGCCACCGGTGCATTAAAACTTATAAAATATTTGTAGGTCCATCTTTATATAACATTGTGGAATGCAATATAAATGTTCAGTATTGCGTATTGAGTATTACTTTCGTGATAACAGTAATTAAAAAAATACATATCATTTATACAAAAAAATCTAATTGTAGTGTCTGTTTGTCATGTCAAAATCACACCTTTTTACTAAATGCATATTTCTGCAAAGGGTTTATATAATAATAACAATAAGCCGCTGTCGGTGTTCCATTCCATCTTTGATTAAAACTCTCGAAGGGCCTGTTCACGTTGGACCTATGTCTCCGTGCAAGCCTCCCAAAGGGCCGGGTATTTTCTAATATAATATGTTAGAACATACCTGTGATAAGAGAAACATAATAATAAAATTTATTCGGTTAAAAGGAGTACAATGGTGGAGTTAAATCAACTTTAAATTAAATCTTAATATCAAACAATGACTTAATACCTTAAGTTAAGCCGTCGGTCCCGGCTGCCATGAACATCTATAGCAGTCGTTATTGGGAGAGTGTCGACACAAAAGATCCCACTGGGTCGAAGTGTCGCCGGTCTGCACTGACTGGCCCCCACATAAGATAAGATAATGCCTTAAGAAATTAGTTTACAACCAAAATAATAGTCATATTTATGGCAAGAAAGGATACATTAATACCTTTACATTATTATAAGCTACTTGCCTGAACTTTTAGACCTGTGTTTCAGGCGGCGCTTATACCAAAATATCAATTATTCCAAAAAATTGTCGGTCTATCTGTTTGTTGCGGCTAATATCTGAAACAGCTGGACCGATTTTGACGGGCCTTTCACTGGCACAACTGATGTGATAAGGAATAACTTAGTCTACTTTCATTTTATAAAAAGAATAGGTACCCGAAAAAATTGTTAAAACTTTTGTTACATGCCACGCGGACTAAATTGCGGGTAACAGCTATTTATACATAACTAGCTGTTCCCTGCAACTTCGTCCGCGTAGATTTTAACTAAAAAGTGTTTGTCTCCGCGGAACACTATCTTTTTTCTAAAATCAAAGTAGCCTAAGTTACTCCTTATAACATCAGCTATCTGCCAGTGAAAGTCCCCTCAAAATCGGTTCAACCGTTTCGGAGATTAGCCGGAACAAACAGACAGACAAAAATTTTAAAAATAGATGTTTTCCTATAGGTACCTTATATACTTTCATATGCATTAGATAAAAAGCTGTTATTTTGACATTACAAACAGACACTTCAATTTTATTTATTTGTATGTATGTATGTATAGGTGTATAGATAATAGTATATGCTGTATGTATTTAAATAGTAATAGAGACTATTTATAGCTTTGTTTACTATTAATAGTAAGCTATTTTCCAGTTGACCCTAGAGCGATAACAGCGGTAACATACTAGGACTAGTGATCCCATTAATATCGATGTAATATGAGGACAAATTGATATTATTAATTTGTATAATAAATACAAATTAATCAATTATTATTAGAATAATATATTGATAAACTAGATTTTCCCGCGGTTTTACCCGCATTTATCGTTACTGCGCCGCCCCCGTGGGTCGTAGCGTAATGTTATAATGATAGCCTATAGCCTTCTTCAATAAATAGGCTATCCAACACTAAACAATTTTTCAAGTCGAACCATTAGTTCATGAGATTAGTGCGTTCAAACAAACAAACTCTTCAGCTTTTTAATATAAGTATAGATAAGAAGCCGATTATTAATCAAAATGAGATAATAGATATTTCCCGCGGCCTCGCTCGCGTTAATGTATCCCTCGGGAACAGTACTTTGTTCCGGATGAAAAAAAGCCTAGGCCTATTCTGTACCCCTGACAATGAGTATGCGAAATTTCATGATGATCGGTGGAATAGTTAAGGGTTAAAAGCGTAACGAACAAACTCACACTCACATTTATTATATTACTAGATGTTCCCGCGGTTTCACCCGTGTTTATCGTTACTGCGCCACCCCCGTGGCTCGTAGTGTAATGTTATATAGCCTATAGTTTTCATCGATAAATAGTCTATCTATCCAACAATAAAATAATTTTTCAAATCGAACTAGTAGTTCCTGAGATTAGCGCGTTCAAACAAACAAACAAACTCTTCAGCTTTATAATATTAGTATAGATAATTAGGATTTGCCGATTATTATACCTATTTTGTTTAAGCTGCCTTGTTGTCATCTAGGCTTACAGCCGAGTGTGATGCCCCAGATTCAATACCCGTGTCGTAAAAAAATATATGATATGTATTTTTCATATTAAGAAATTGTATAAATGTATGATGTCTGGCAATGCTATCAAATGATCTAGCAAAATATAAGTGTCATATACCTTTGACTGAACCTGGTGATAAATTCTTTATGCATACACAACTTTATATGTATTAAGTAACACATTACTGTTATCATAAAGATAACTTAAGTTATGGCTGTCATTTCACTAGTTTTCTGCTTAACCTTTTCAACAAAGCTAAACTAGAAAAGAGTTCAGAGTTCACAGTAATGGTGCAAATTAAACCCGCGACCTTTCGATAGCGTTTCAGAAACCTTAATCATTGAGCTATCGTTGGCTACGTGGAATGCTTATCATGCCATAAGTAAGAGTCGTAAATACTAAACCCGATAAGGTGAGGCGAGGGCTTAAGTTGCCCATATTGCTTCAAGACTCCGAGAACGATGTTGCTTATACAACCCGCGCGCGCGGAGAGATCGCATGGGAAAATGTCGATACGAAGCCTTTTTTAAACTTGACCACACCTTTTTGTTACATTCATACTTTTCAAACATATTTTGTATGAGCGAAATTAACTTATTTTTTACGTTACCAATTGTCAAACTTCCTTCATACCAAAATAGTACAAGCACATAGGGTAGCTCCGTATGTAAATTATCACATATTAATGTATAGGTATTTAAACGAATTTTATGCTTCAAATTCAAATTACTCAATACTAGTTTTATCGCTTCTGAATTGAAATTACACATTTTATACGAATTTTATCATGGTCATTTTATAATTTCTTTGCCTGCTTAAAGTATTCAAATATTCGCGACAGAAAATGAAAATATAATAGTTATAAAAGTAATTCATCTACGATAAATTCGTGTAAAGTTGTCTATCAATATATTATTGTTCTAAGCTACACTACTAAATTACAAAAGCCTTAATCTATACCTGCAGGTATTTCGGCCAAAGCCCTCACTTTCGACTACAAACATAAGCACGAACTTATACCAAGAGGTAGTCTACTTTTTACCAACTGATTAAAATATTTACTTGCCTAATACGCCCATCGACTTACGGACGCCATCGTACAGACACAAAGGTTGGCATTACGTCTCAATATAGCAAAGCTGACAGGTTAATAACCTAACAATTAACATCCCTTAAGCTGTTCCTACCCTTCAGCATACACTCACGTACAAGTTTGCATACTTCACTGTATCTAGGCTTCCTGTCATCGATTAGCCTGGAAGCCCCATCCATTTACGGATAATCCGGCTAGGAAAAAATCCGTACGCATGTCAACTAGAGCGATGCTGTAGGCAACAATTAATAGTTTTTTTCTGTTTATAATTACGTAAAGCAACCAGCTTAAGACCAATACGTTTATTATATTTTTCATGATTCATTCAAAGTGTTTAAGCGAAAGATAGTGCAGAAAATGCTGTGCTAGATCTCGTTGACTGTTGTTGTTTTTTGTTCTTTTTCTTTCTATTTTGTAAATAATAATTATGTCTTGTTAAATTTGTATTAAGTTCTTAATTTATGTTTAATTTTTATTCTTTATAATTTTGTACAGAAAATGTTTTGTACTTCTATAATAGATATACATATAAGTTTTTATTTTCAGTATTTATTTTCTTCTTATGTAAACCGATTTTGTATATTTATATTGTTGATGTACCTTAAAATAAATAAATAAATATAAAACAGGCTGTTATTGACCGGCTTAAATAAGAAAAATTTTTAGAGCCTAGATTTTGTTAGAGAATTTCTATCCCTCAGAAACAGTACGTTTTTTGTATAAAGATACTCTATGTTCTTTTTTGTACCCCTGACAATTTATAATATTAGTTAGGGTACCACAAAGGTAGATAATAATTATCTATCTTAGTGTAAGCTGATGCCTACGATCACTCGCTATCTGGCATTGGGTAAACTTAGGTTACAGGAATCGCTCAACCTTTTTAACCGCTTTGTATATCATTTACGTGCTGCCAACCCAACGGAAAAGTAAATTTAACGTAAAATAAATCCTTTAGAGTATTTTTGTCAGAATTATCTTATTTGAAACTACTACTACTGTTCTGTTTCCATGGCTTAAAGAGTGATGTTATAATATAGCCTATGGTATGTTTGAATAAAGAAGCTTTTTAATGGGGAAAGAAACATTATAATCGGAGTTGGCATATATCTCTTGCTTCATTCACTCAAATTACATTTATCATCACATACGTTCGCCGATTTATATTTATTTATCTGGTCTATTGTATGCTTGTTCCTAACTTATTTTGCCGACAAACAGTAGCAGTAGTTTTGTACGCAGTTAGTTCAGTAAACAAATAGAAATAAATACTAAGTTATATTAAAATGTTGACGATGAAATATAGTCGGAACTGTGTGTAATAAAAAGCCATTGCCAGATGCATCGGGCACTGGGACTTTTCATATATATTTTGACGTGTTTTGCAAGCTAACTTGTTTTAACTTAATCCTGTGTTGGACGACTCTGAGCTTAGTATTACGCTCGCATTTACCTCGCAGTTTTATTTACCTCTATCTGTATTGAATTTATAGCCCCAACTATCGTTTGTGAAACTTTAGCTGGGCTTTAGGAATAGATTCCGTTTTGGGATGAGAACGTGAGGGTGTAATAAAACTTGCCAACTCTTTGCACAAAAAACCTTGGAATAGATTCTTTTCTGTAAAATATAGTCTCTAATTAAAGACTGGTCGCCTTATAGGTTGACAGCTTTTTATACTTACCATGTTCTTATAATAATTGCATGGTAATCTAGTCGTTACTACTACAGGGGAGATTCACTGGGTCAGCGAATCCTTAAGTCTTTTAACTGTATTCACCGCCTTTTTTATATTTTTGTCTTATTAACCTGACTGTGGCAGTTCAGAAAAATACTAGGCGTTAGTTAAGTTTCTTCTGTGCCCTACTATGTATATTTATTACCAGAAGAATATTTAAAGGATATTGAGGCGGTCTTAAAGGTTTTAATAAGGATAGGTTTATTTATTTATTTAAATGGGACAACCAACAAGGTATACACTGTTACATGTTCTTATGGCTAATACTTATAGCTAGTGCTACCTTACTTAAAGGTTGTCACGGCAAGCATATTATACAGTTAGAAAAAGATTATAAACAGATACTATACTTAAATATAGCTAAATAATAATACTAATCTAAATATACATTATAAGTTATACAGAAAGAAATAATGCGGGTCTATAAATAATTATCTAAGAGAATACAATTTATTATTTTTGAAGTGAAAACTTCTTTAGGCGCGTTGAGCACCTCTTGGGTGAACAAAAATCATGGAACTCGCGTCATCGTCACTGAACGCTTTCCATTTTTGAATTATTTTTGGTTTATAAAGAAGTGTTTATGATCAAGGATTAAAGTTTTCACTTCTATCGGCAGTCCCCAAAGACTGCCCCAAATTTGTTTTTTATCATTGCTGTAAGCTGTATTAAGAATTGTGGCCAAAATTTTTTTTAAAAAATCAATACAATGATTGGATTTAGTCATAGATATCGAATAATTATCAATATAATAACGCGAATAAATGCTTCAACCAAGCTGCAATAAAAATACTTGCCAGCAATACTGTCCCTTATAGAAACATCTATTAACAGACAGATCTCATTTAGCTCATAATAGCGCAGCACGGTGATAAAATCCAGCCAGGTAATAAATGCTGTATAAAATTGTATCAGCCTGGGTGTACAGTTGGTTGTTATTATTAATTTATTCATAGCGTGCAGGGTATTACTGCGTATATGCATTTTAGTGGCACTTGCACTATTTAATGTTGGGTGACACACGGCCCTTAAGATTAGTGAACTAAATGACGGGTGCATGCGTTTTGGTAAACATGATATTGATGAATGTAAGGTTTTAAGATGATGTTTTTGAACGTGAGAGATATCTCATTCTTTTTCGATGCTTTTAAATTAATTTTTTTTTGTATAAACAATATGTACATCTTTTGAAGCGGACGATTTTTTAAATAGCGCTCTCAAATATATTTTATTGTGATGTATGATTATACTAATTTTAAATTCGTTTTATTTAATTTGAGTACGTTTCAATATTTGATTAGGTTAGGTTCCGAATACGTTGAAAAGTGCTGATGATTTGGTCAGTTTATTTAGGTACGTGAAATTAAAGAATACAGAGGAAGCGAAAGAAAATTTACTTATTAATCATTGAAAAATCTATCATTGATAAACCGTGCTTGCATTTTTATGAGACTTTAGGCACGCTACTATATTTACGTATTACACAATATTCAGGATATAGGTACAATTATACAGACGTAAGCCTGTGTATATCTTCTTGGTCTAGACACAGCAATTCATGCTCTTCTCGGTACGAGCTACCTATTACGCCACTTAGGACTATATATGTTTTTATTATTTTATTAAAGCGTTGGTGTCTGTAATATATACCAAAAACAGTATACCATAAACGTAAAATGTGTTGTACAAATTAATAAAAATACGAATGACAATGATGATGGATAATATCGTTTTGTTACATACATTTTCTTTACGTCTATGACCCTGGAAGATTAGAAAGAGGCGTATTATTTATACACGCACATTTTCCAGCGTTAAGCATGGTCTTAAGTGTAATGTAATAAGAGGCGAGAGCGAGTTTATTGTTGTTTATCGGGCATGGCGCTAAACTCTATATTACTAAGGTGCTGCCCTGGTCCTCAGAATTTCTTGACAGAAAATCCCAATAATAACTACTCTGCCTGACTTGGTAATCGAGTCCAAGACTTCATGTATGTATACTACCGCTCGATCACTAAGGCAATGAAAAGCCATTTTCTTCATCCTCTTGTATTTTAGTGCCGTTTGCTGAAGGTGTCGGTATACTAAATCGTAGATTACCTACCGAGATTTTACTGCATTATGCTAACATTATAAATGGGAAAGTAGTCTACTTTCTGTCTGTATGCCAGTTCAATCTCGACCTTATGCAAAGAAAGGCTACTTGAATCGTGATCACACATATCATAGCAACTAGTTAGTTAATTAAAAGTACGCCAAGTGTTATGCGCATACGACGAAATTTGTTCGAAACACAAATAATAATTAGTTCCAAGTTTCAATATTCTTTGTTTGAATATTTGTAAAGTCTATGAGGCATAATACCCAGCGTGTAATCAGTTAACAAACGAAATAAAGTTTTGTCTATTTTAGCGGTCAGTGTGTCAGTATCAGCAGGGAGTCTTCATCGTACCTTCCATGTAATAGACATCGTCATCCGTAACGCATATGGTACCGATACCAGAATACCAGTACCACCAATACGAGTCAACAGTTAATGTGATGCCTCTTTGGTATTGGTCACCACTAGTGGGCGGAATGGCTACCGATTTTAATGCTGTTTGGAAAGTATTCATCAATTATTTTATTTTCATAGCTGTTTCATAGCTGTTTCATAGCAAATATTCTCATGGTTATAAAGTATGAGATTTTCATTGCTTTTACTGTCAGATAAATTAGTTGTCTACCTAAATATGAGTGTAATATCAGGAGTAGGTATACACAGGCGAGTAGCTGTATAATGGATTAATTAATCTGTTTTCCTAAAACATTGTTTAAAGACAGAGTCATGACTCTCAGGATCACCGCGGTAGAAAACTAATAGGTATGAGGAATAAATCAAAAATAAATGACATCTATGCTATATTAAGTACTAGATGTACCCGCGGTTTCACCCGCGTTTATCGTTACTGCGGCGCCCCCATGGGTCGTACCGTGATGTTATATAGCCTATAGCCTTCCTCGATAAATAAGCTATCCAAAAGTAAAGAATTTTTCAATTCGAACCAGTCGTTCCTGAGCTTAGCGCGTTCAACCAAACAAACTCTTCAGCTTTATAATACTAGTATAGATAAGTTGCAACGTTATAACGCGCGAGCTTCTTGTCGGGGCACAGTTCCAGATTCCGTATTGCTATTGAGAATTTCTTAATAACACTGCGTGACCCGGGACTCAAATCCGAGACCTCATGCATAACACTCCTGCTGCGTCACAGAGCTATTAAATATACTTCTAAATTCCCTAAAGCCCATTTAAAGTTACACTGTATATAAATATAGTGTGAATACAATTCTGGGCACCAGATGGATGATTCAAACCAGTTTTTTCGCTTCCGTGGTGCTCTCTTGTTATTTTTGCTCACTTCCTGACTTGGTAATCCTGTGTCTTTGTAATCATGTAACAGGTGTGGTGGATATTTTTGAAGGAAGTAATATAAGTAAATATAATTTTAAGTATCCATAGTGGCAATCTTCTGAAGCCGTAAGTTGAATGACTTTTTGATTTTATTGTTAGCCTTATAAATATCACACCGTAAATGATTAGCGCTGAGTAAATGTTTGCACCATCAATTATTATATTATTACGTTTTTTTTATTTTTTTTATTGCCATTGGTGGCAGACGAGCAAGTGGCCCACCTGATGGAAAGTGGTAACCGCTGCTCATGGACTTCAGCAATGTCAGGACACAGCAAAGCCGCTGCCAACCGTGAAAGAAGAACTCTCTTTAAACCTCGTTTGAAGAAGGACATATCATAGCGCTCGTGAAACACCGAAGCTGGCAGTTCATTCCAGAGCTTGCACGTACGTGGGAGAAATGATCGCTGAAAGCGTACCGTCTTAGAATTTAACTATTCTATGACTTCTAGATTTTATTAGTAAATCATAATGTCAAATAAATATTAATAATCAATCACTACTATCAATTATTAAATAAATAAGTCTGCGACTTCTATGTATCAATTATGAGTTTTGCTAACGTAAAGTAGTTTAGTGACGGAAAAAAATACAGTCTTTATTCAAAAATAGAAACTTTTACCATACATTTACATTTGTTTTTGTTATGGAAGACATTTCGTGCTAGAGAGAGTTCAATGTTAGTCCGCTAGTATCATCATCATCATCATCAGGCTATAATAGTCCACTGCTGGACATAGCCTTCCCCTAAAGAGCGACATTGCGCCTTTAGTATATTTGTATACAAATTGAAACTGGCATTACCATAAACAATTCAATAGCAGAGGTATCATATCTGGCACAGGGCAATCAATCGAAATAATTTATATCGAAATGTTTTAATGGTTCAAAATATATCCTCCACCTCTATACTCGATTATCTGTAGTACGAATAATAATAATAGAAATAGTTTTACTCCTGCTGCGGCTAGAGCTGCTGTAGGTGTTCCATCCCACCTTTGATTAAAACTCTCGAAGGGCCACTTCACGTTGGACCCATGTCTCCGTGTAAGCCTCCCAAAGGTAGGTCAAGGTAGGTAAAGGTCTTTTCTAATATAATATGGTAAAAAATACCTGTGATAAAAGAAACATAATAATGGATTCTTTTAACGAATCATAATGTCAAATTATATTAGGTAATAATTAATCAGAAGGTTCACTATATTATATGTAATATCATGCTTATCTTTGAAACAACATTTTTAACTCTCTTAAGTTTGTAATTGTAAATTTAGTATGAAGCGAATTATTTAGTGAGGTGAATAATATCTCGGTGTCGCAGCAGTGTTTGTACTGCAGGATCCTTGAGCAGAGTCAACACACTGATTGGCGTGCACACAAACAAACAAACACACGCCGCTGTGATTGTATATCACTTACTTGTTCATTGTTTAGCTTAAGGACTTTGTTTAGTTAGAAAAGGCTTGATTTTAGATCGTTTAAGCTGTTAAAACTCAGTAAGTATAAAATATTAATAACTTTCCAAGCTACTTAACTCACACTTGATCGTTTTCAAAACAAATAGACTTAGAATATTTTCGCCAAGTGCCTAATACTCTCTGTAAAAATTTTATCTTTTTTAGTCTTTCGCATTGTGAAGTAATTATAGATAAACAAGAACTCTTTTGCATTTGTATCAATTAATAGCTTATGCCTGCGGCATCGCCCGCGTAAAGCCCACTGAAACGTAAGCAGAGATGAAAAGTAGTTATCCTATTAACATTTAGTATTTCAGGACGCGGCTTATTTGGATGCCAAATTGCAACTAAATTCTGTAATGGCTAACGCGTGATTACGAATGAAATATATTAAATCCCTAAAAAAATTTCACTTTAAGTTAATAATTTTAGTTTCTGCCTGCGGTTTTGCCTACATGAATACCACAGGAACGCAAACATAATGGTTTATCCATGTGCCAAATTGCATCCAAATCGTTTACTTGTCAGTTAGTAACAGATATCCTTAGAAACTTTCTCACTAATAATATTAATAGAATGCGTAAGCACTAGGAAAGATAACTAATAACATTGTCTACATGGTTACGAAGATGAAGCACCTCTCATAGAACCTTAGGAAAATCTCAATTAGTGTATTCGTATACGTCCGTTGTGTGCAAAGGTAATATATAAATATTCATGAGGAAAGTGCGCACAAGAAAGTGTTGGCTCAGCATTTTGACATAGATTTTCATTGTTAAGTAACGATGTGTTGTAGACGGCTACGTGTAGAGAAAATTTTCAACATAAGCACCTATTTGTTGTATGCGATTCTAATTGCTATCATATATATTCATATTCATGTATTCTTCGAAATGGGACATGAGAATCTTCTATAATGGTTGTCTGAGATTTCGGCACAAGGAATGTTGTTTTGTGAGAACGATGTCAATAACATTTTGTATTATTTAAGTTGACTTGTTTTTATGTTGTGTCGCTATTGTTATTTTTGTGTAGATAGAAATGGTAAGAGGCACAAGTCTGGATTTTAAGTCCGGTTTTGTATTTATCCAGTTGAGAGTGCCGTTTCAGGAACGTTCAAATTCTGATTTTGGGCGTAACATAATTATGCGAGCCAAGCATGCAGAAATCTTCTTTGCAATATTAATTAGCTCTGTAATTCTAAAAACATTGAAGCAAAAAACACAGCGGAACTTGAAAAAATGTTGTCCCATAGGGGATGAAATCGTTATATCATAGATATATATTATATACCTATAGGTCCATGAATCTAAAGCATCTAGCAACAGGCACTAATAAATTATAATGGAGGAGCAAAATTTTGCTGCGTGAAACTTTTCTAACAAGAGGCTATGTAGAAATGTTCCTTGTAGAAACCAACCCAGTCCTTGCATCTATAAAATTCTTCTACACATCGACCGTAAGGTGTACCAATAAAACGGTGGAACTAGAGTCATAAATTGTTACTATTTATTGGTTTGCTTATAAATAATGTATCCACTTACTTAATCATAAGTTTCTTAGTGAAATTGTATGTTTAATTCTCAACGAGCCCGGTCTAAGCTAACATTTACATTCACTGTAAATTATTAAGTACGTAACCATACTAGAAGTAGATAAGTTGTATATGTTAAGTGAATTAAACGCACATATTTTCTTTATCTACATACTTGAACCCCGCCACTCTTCGTCTGGCTCAGTCTGATATTCATTATTAGGAAAATAAATAAATGTATTCTATTACCCGTTCTTATGCAACCTTCGAGATACAAAATAGGTATATATAAAACACTCTCACATGAAAATGTCTATAAAAATACTTTTACAAACTATTTACATGAAGAAGTCTATAAAAAAACTTAAACTATAACTATTTAGTTTACAGAAGTAGTAAACGTCCTGCTAAAATTTCAAGTCAATCCATCGACAATTTTTCACGTTTTAAAGACCTATTTGTGTCTTTATAATTTGTATATGGTAGCAACGTCTTTTAATATAAATCTTAAGAAAAAAAGTATACGATCCGTCTAACAGCAAACTGGTACTATACCGTATATAGTTACGCCAGAGATATTGCTTGTGTTGCCGACCTAAAATACAGCCATAGATCACTCAGGTAAAATCCGGTGCCCATTAAAGAAATTTTGGCAACATTACTGGAATCTTATTTAAATGATTAATTGTCTTAAAAAAATGAAGAAGTGAAGTAATCTGCTCTCTCCCAGAAGAACTGAGTTCAGAAAAACCATCTCCACATTAGCAACACAAGAAGCCAAATAAAAAGTTCGACTAGAAAATCAAGCGAGCCATATATTTTATTACCACCTTATTTAGCGGTATATGAAATGAAAAAGTATTACAGTTATCTTAAAAACAATCATTTCCATTAATCTAAAATAGCATACAGTAATAAAAACTCCAAGTAATATCCTCAAGTCGATTCAAAAGCTGGTTCTCTATACCAGTGACATAATAAAATTATAATTTCTATAATTTACGATCAATGTAGATCTCTATCGTTCACGATTTCCCTAAAAGATAAAATGGCCCATGTTTCATAAATAATTTCACAATGTGTACTGGTACTTATGAATTATGAACGTACATATTTCTTAACCACACTTCGTAATATAGCTTCCACAACTTTTATAATAAAGTACTTCCTAGTCTGCCCTTTATTCTTCGGTTTCGAGAATTTTATTTACTGGTATACTTCATATCTGAAAAGACTATTAAAAGTACTTTTTCGCTTCTAATTTATTTGAATTTTGAAGCAGTAAATATAAATTTATAGACTCTGCATAAAATTGACGTTTATAATTAGTTACTAATAGTTGACTATACGAGATACTTTTAGATATCCAACTTTAACTGCCTCCGTGGCGCAGCGGTAGTGAATGCGACTGCTGTGCATGAGGTCTCGGGTTCGAATCTCGGGTCGGGCCAACAAAAATGTATTGGGTTTTCCTGTTAAGAAACCTCAATACGAGCCCGGAGTTAGGAAGTTGGCGGAATTAGACACCCCCGTGCCTTGGAAAGCACGTAAAGACGTTGGTCCTGCGCCTGATCTCTCTCCGGTCGTGTCAGATTATCCGTCCTATCGGATCATGAGGGTTAGGGAACAGAGAGTGCACTTCTGTTTGCGCACATAGTTGTGTACTATAATATCTCTTGCGCAGATGGCCAATCTCCGTTAAGATTGGCCGCCGTGACCGAAAATCGGTCTGGAGGACATTAGATATCCATGAAGATGTGTTATTGTGGTAAAATCTCTTCTTTCTATATTTTACTAGATTTTGCTCACGGCTTCATTCGGCTTTATTACCTATTAGTGTTAATCTAGATTTTGTCAATAACTTTTTATATCCCGGCAACAATACATTTTTTTGGATGAAAGATACCCTATATCTCCTTTTCTAAATCTTGTACGTGTATGCAAAATTTCATGATTATCGATTAAGAAATCGTAACAAAAACACTCACATTCGTATTATCTATCTATATATTAATACGTGAAGCGAAAACTTTGGATCCCTTTTTACGAAAATTGGGCGGACCGAGGAGTATGAAATTTCGCACACTTATAGTTTATACAGAAAAGAAGTGACGAATGCTAATATTTATATAAAATATGCATTATAAATACATACATTAAATTAATGAAAAAACACTACACGCACACAATCATGCATTTGACACACGCAGTCGAAGCGCGTAACTATGATTACATATATCAATATATGTATTATGACATAAATGTCAGCAATATCTTACAGACAAACTTTGGTCGAATTTCGAGCACTAGGCGACCGCTAGTATATATTATAGTTAGGGTTTAGACAACATGACTAAGTTGTCATTGTTTAAGTGACTGTTATAACTTCACCAATTCTTACCTATACCGTCTACCTCGCTACCAACTGTATTAAGAAAGATCTTTGATGTGTTACATGTTTAATAATAACAAACTAACAAAATCCGGTGAAAAGTAGAACAGGCGGCGTGCCTACGTGCCCATAAACTTGGTGTTATTGACCTAATACGCTCCAGTACCAAATACGGTACAAGGCTGAGATTTGCGAAAGATACACGCTTTTGTTTTAGAAAAATGGTTTTGCAAGTTGCGTAATATGTAGCGTATGCACTGATTTTTATCGAGTTACGTAAGGTTGGAAGTATATGTTTGGTTAAAACACACGGATTTTAGAAACGTGATAGCACGTAACTTTGACGAAGTTAAACTTTGGCGTAGCATGTTTTTGGTAAGATGTTCATTTTGGGTTAGGTTCTGCCGTGTACATACATTGCTCAGATTTTATAAATTGTTTTTCTGTTTTATTTGAAACTTTCAATACTACTTTTAATAGTAGAGCCTCGCTGATTTCAGCATGAATGGGCCGGCTCGACAGGGGAAGAACTACCCTCTCACAGAATATCGACGTGAAATAGCACTATTCCTACTGTTTTGTTTCGTTCGTTGAGTGAGAGTACCGGAGGCCCAATCACCCGCTTACTCCCTTCCCGCTCCTTCTCCTTCCCACTTCCTTTCCTAAAGGGTCGGCAACGCTAGTGATGCCTCTGGTGTTGCAGGTGTCCATAGGCTACGGTGACCACTTACCATCAGGTGGTCCGTATGCTTGTATGCCAACTTAGTTAAATAAAAAAAAAAACAGAAAAAGGTATGTTCTTATAACACTAGTAAGTTGGTTAATAAATAATCAGTGATACACCGACCAATTTTATATATTGTTTTATATACATATGTATACTACTAGATATAGGCACTATATCATGTATTTCGATATGCAAGACGCTTTTCTTTATGTAAAATGTAAAGTACTACGCAGAAAACGCATTTTCGGTGCGATCACAAATTAAGTCTTGGTAGAGTAACGTGAATAAAAGCTTAGTAAAGACATATCAGAAAATGGTCGAGCATCTTGTGCATCCATTACCCCTTGTGAGGAATAAAAGAGAATATTTAGAACATTCGGACAAACTATTCAATACATTTTTCATTTTTAAATATACATTGTATATAAAAAATACATTTAAAAATATAAAATATATGGTACCCCACCGGCATCGGGAACAGGGTATTATTATCATTATTATGTAAAATCTGTAACACACGAATTCTGCGGCTCATTTTCTGTTTACTCTTATAATTCAATTGACTCCTTACAGCAGTCATAGCATATTTACTATTACCACGCAATATTTGAAAACCTTTACATTTTTTTTTTCATTTTTTTTTTTATTTTTTTATTTTGCTCGTCAAAATGACCACACTCCACCTGATGGTAAGCAGTCGTGTGGTCTAAGAGCAGTGACCTCCACATCGCCCCCCAGTAGCCGAGGCGATGTTGAGGTCTCTACTTTGACGGCCTGAGAAGATGCTTTTTCACGCCCCGCTTAAAGAACCCAGGATTGAAGGAAGAAGGAAACACGTGCCTTGGCAGAGAATTCCATGTCTTGGTCGTTCGGCAGAGATATGAGGACCCAAACTTTTTGGTACGCGCTCTAATCGACTCTACCGTGTAAGGATGGCATCTGAGCCCAGCACGCGTTGTTCTGGATAGGAAAGGGGAGGGCGGGATAAGGTGGAATAACTCTTCAGAGCACTCCCCGTGGTATATTCTGTAGAAACATGCCAATGAGGCAATGTCCCTACGGAGTTGCAGAGGTTCCAGTGAACTCGTGACCTCTGGATCTCCGATGATACGGACAGCCCGCCGCTGTAACCGGTCGAGAGCGTCCAGCAAGTACTGCGCGGAGCCATCCCAAAGATGAGAACAGTACTCCACGCAAGGGCGCACTTGTGCCTTATACAATAGGCACAGTTGCCCAGGCGTGAAGAACCGCCTCACCCTGTTCAGAACTCCGAGTTTTCGCGAAGCTTGCTTAATGACGCTCTCGATATAGGTTTTCTGATTAAGGGAGCGGCAAAGATCCATACCTAAGATGGAGAGACTGTCACGTATCACCAGTGGAGTGTTCTTCAGAGAAGGGAGGGGAAGGAACGGAGCCTTTTTGTTGAGAACGCGCATGCCTGGGTCTTCTTGGCGTTGAACTCGACCAAGTTCTTGGCACCCCATTCATAGATGCGGTCCAAGGTCTGGTCAAGTTCAACGACAAGATTCTGCCTTTTCCCCTCAACCTCAGCCTGTTTGGCCCCAGGATGTCCGAGATATCGCCCATGCACGGTACTGTCGTCCGCATAACAATGTATGTTGCCGAGATTCAACATATCATTGATATGCAGAAGAAAGAGCGTAGGGGATAAGACAGAACCCTGAGGCACTCCTGCATTGACCTGCATAAATTTAGAAGCGCGACCGTCGCAAAGGACCCGAATACGACGCTTCTGCAGGAAACTTGCAATCCAGGTGCACAGTTGAGGGGGCAAGCCATAGGCCGGAAGCTTGGAAAGAAGAGACCGGTGCCAGACTCTGTCGAAAGCTTTGGCTATGGCAAGGCTGATAGCCAAAGACTCGCCGTGCTTGTCCATAGCCTCACCCCAGAGGTGCGTGACGAACGCTAGAAGATCACCCGTTGATCGTTTAGACCGAAAGCCGTATTGGCGATCATTGATCAACGATTGATCCTCCAGGTAGCGGACAATTTGGGTGTTTATAATCCGCTCGAACACCTTGGAGAGCACCGAGGTGATAGCTATGGGTCGATAGTTGCTTGACTCGGAACGGTCTCCCTTTTTGGGAATCGGTTGAACGTTCGCATCTTTCCAAGCCTCAGGCACAATGCCTGCGGCGTAAGACGTCCGGTATAGGCGCGTAAGCGTGGGAGACAACTCCGCTGCACATTTTTTAAGGACCACAGCTGGGATGCCGTCAGGTCCACTGGCTTTCCGAACATCGAGAGACTGCAGTATCGCACGAACGGTTTGTTGCCTGATACATATATCAGGCATGGTGTAGCCGCAGTTGGCAATGTTAGGCGGCCGCGAACCGCAGTCATCGATTCGGGAGTTGGCCGCAAAGAGATTTGCAAGCAGATCTGCTTTCTCCTGCGGCCGATGAGCCAGTGATCCATTCGGATACCTCAGAGGAGGCAGCAAGGTCTGGCAGAAGTTGGACTGCACGGCTTTGGCCAGGCGCCAATAGCTACGACTTCCCGTAGGATGCGCCATGAGTTCCTGGCCGAACCGTGCGACGCGCTGGGCATCCGCTCTTAAGTATGCCCTCTTGCAGACCTTCGTGGCTTGGTTGAACGCTGCCTTCAGGTGATCCACGTTAGGGTCGTGGAGAGTGCGAGCCCTGGTCCAAGCGCGGTACGCTGTCTGTTTGCGTTCAACAGCATCAGCGCATTCACGACCGAACCAGGGCCTTTTCCTGCCGCCGCTCGTGACATCACTGTATGGAATATAATATTCCATACCCAGGATGATTTCACCAGCGACAGCAGTAGCGCTCTCTGATGGATCCCTGTTCTTAAAGCAGCGTTGAGCCCAAGGGATGGATGCGAAGTACTCCCGCATTCCATCCCAGTCTGCCGACGAGTAGTGCCACAGTCGTCGTCTTGCCTCCTCGGGTCGTGGGGGCGTAACAACAACAGCTGTGGCACAAACCAGACAGTGGTCTGAGGTGCCCAGAGGAGCACGAATCGACACACTGTACCGGTTCGGGTTACTCGTCAGCAGCAGATCGAGCAGAGAGGGCGCCTGACCTGCAATGTCTGGTATCCGGGTGGGCTGGAGTACCAGTTGAGACAGGTCATGCGTGAGAGCGAACGCATGGGCAGTTCGTCCCGCGTGGTCTGTTTTGGGAGAACCCAACCAGGTCTCATGGTGGGCATTGAAATCTCCCAAGAATACCAATTCAGCGTTCGGAAACCGCTCCTGCGCGTCATCTGCCGCCTGACTCAGGTAATTGAAGAGTCGAGTTGTCTCAGCGTCTCCTGAATGGGATCGGTAGAGGCACATGTAGATTTGGCTGAAAGAGCCATGATCTACGTGTACCCAAAGGACAGAGAAGGAAGGGTCCTCTAGGCATTGTAGACGGCGACAGCAAATATCCGCCCTAACAAACAAGCATACCCCCAGCTTTCGCGAGGAAACACTCCTCTAGCACGTAGCCGGGATATTGCAGGTAGTTCGTGTCTGCAGGACGGCGTATTTGTGTCTCCGTTAGAAAAAGCATTGCCGGCCGAGCCGTCTCCAGGTGGTGATGGACGGCATTAAGGTTAGCGTGGAGTCCTCTGATGTTAATAAACTCCACGACACAGGAAGCAGCAGTGGGGTTACGGCGATTGGCTGCTGTTGAACGACAATGCTTTGTTCGTACTGCCATAGAGTGAAAGGAAGGGGAAACGTGAAAAAAAAAAGAGGCGGCTATTCTCGCAGCAAAGTGGGGCAAGGCGCAGAGCAAGTTTTGTCATATAACTGTATGGTATGGCGATAGCCGATCCGACGGACGGAAGGACCCCCGTACCCTCCCGAAAGTGGTCGCCGGGACCCACCCTCCGGTCACCATCCGGCACGACGAGCCACCTCGAGATTATGCGCGGCATGATAAGGCAGCCAACCTAGTTGGTTAGACTCGGTTGGGCCTCTGGACTATACCGCGGGCGGCCAGCAGAGCACCGTTTCTACGGCTCTCCCTGGCCGCCGGGTCGACTCGCGCCACCCACACAATGACTCTACGGATACTCTGCAGGTCCCTCATAAGCTGCAAGAATCGTCACCTCATGCTTAGGCCTCCGGCGCTCTCACTCACCGAACGAAACACAGCAGCGAAACACTGCTGTTTCACGTCGATTTTCTGTGAGAGGGTAGTACTTCCCCGGTCGAGCCGGCCCATTCCTGCTGTAACCAGCTTGGCTCTACTACCGAATTTTTTATTATGTAATATATTAATTATGTAATATTGTAACATAAAAGCATGAGAGCAGAATAAATGCTGTAGAAATGAGAGCGTTGAGAAGCATATGTGGTGTGACTCTGAAAGATAGAATAAGAAATAGTGTGATTAGAGAGAGATGCGGCATGAAAGTGGATATAGTTACAAGAATAGAAAAGGGTATGTTAAGCTGGTTTGGACATGTAGAAAGAATGGACGAGAAAAGACTGACTAAGAAAGTTTATAAGGCTAGTGTGAATGGAACAGTCGCAAGAGGAAAACCTAGGCGAACGTTTCTCGACCAGATCGGAGGCGTCCTGGACAAAGGCCAGGTTAAGAGCTCCTTGAACCGACGGGCGTGTATGAGGAATGTGATGAAAGTGAATGAAGCCAGAGAAGTGTGTCAGGATCGTAGCAAATGGAAATCCGTAGTCTCTGCCTACCCCTCTGGGAAACAGGCGTGAATCTATGTATGTATGTAACATAAAAGTCATATATTACCTCACGCACAGCTAGGTACTTCCAATAAAAAAGCTAATAATGCTAAATTTCATATATCTTGGCAATATCCCCCTGAATATCTTATTTTCTAATTCTAACTAATATTATAAATGCGAATGTGAGTTTGTTTGTTACGCTTTCACGCCTTAACTACTTGACCGATTATCATGAAACTTCGCGTACGCGTTTTCAGAAGAGCAAAAAAGGACATAGGGTGCCTTTCATCCAGAAAAAATACTGTAACTAATCTAACCTAACCTACATTTACGCGATCAAAACCGCGGGATAAATCTAACTAAAATTATAAATGCGAATGTGAGTTTGTTTGTTACGCTTTTACGCTTTACAAGTAGTTAAAGCGTAAAAGCGTAACAAACAAACTGACCGATCATAATGAAATTTCTTATACACGTTGTCAGAGGTTCGGAAAAGGACAAAGAGTACCATTAATAAAAAGGAAATACTGTTCCCGTGGGATAGAAATTTAATGACAAAATCTGCAAAACGCGGGTGAAGTCGCGGGCAAAATCTAGTAATATTCTTAACTAGCTGACCCGCGCAACTTCGTCTGCTTCATATAAGAGAATTTCCCCCGTTTTTGCAACATTTATCATTGCTGCTCCTATTGGTCGTAGCGTGATGTTATACCTATAGCCTATAGCCTTCGTCGATAAATGGGCTATCCAACACTGAAAGAAATGTTCAATTCGAATTCAGTAGTTCCTGAGATTAGGGCGTTCAACCAAACAAACAAACTCTTCAGCTTTATAATATTAGAATAAATGTACCTAAAAGTTTGTTAGTATGTTTAGATGTTCGTTATTCAATCACGCGTAAACCATTAAACGTATTTGGATAGAACAGGACAGATCGTCCATGTCCTGAAGTACCACATAAGCTACTTTTTATCCCGATATCCGATGTTGGTCCGTGGGACCCAAGCGAAGCTGTGCGCATAAACTAGTGTGTATAAGATAATCTACACTGTTTTTATTAGGCCGGGACTCCACCAAAGCGGAGACGAGACGAGCGGAGAGGAGATTTTTTTTAAACAACCAATAGAATTGTGTTATTGACACATCTCTCCGTTCAGCTTCAGTGGAGTTCTCTGTGCGAAGATGTGTAATATTTGTATGGCGCGATGGAAGCGGAGATGTGAGCAGCGTGCAATGAGCGATGTCACTCAACGCCTCGCACCCGAGGTGAAGAACATCTCTTCTCGCACAGCACACAGCACACCGCACACATCTCCGCTTTGGTGGAGTCCCAGCCTTAACGTTACTGTTGCTAATGTCTCGTACATTACGACTGGTGAGGTTTTAATCTCGCTATTGTATTAATTGCAAGCAGAGGTCTCTTAATGCACATGATCGATCAAGGTACAGATGTGACAACCTTATCACATCTATCGATCACACGGTAGCCATTTAGATCTTAATCTTTAAGAAACTTCGCCATAAATATTGTGGATAAAAATGTTGTGGCTATAGACTGTCCATATTCGACTAACAGCGCTTGTAAGGTATTTTTTTCGATCTGACGCCATATTTTATTGCGTAAGGATTCTTATGTTTTTGGTCAGTTACGATTTTTATCAAATGCACGTCAAATTCTTATGTCTGCTATATGTAACAAAAAGAAGAGAATACTCGTGAAACACTATTTATCCTCGTGACTCCACTCGCATGTATATAATAACACATAGAGCTACAATCTGGCTTTATACTGTATATATATTACCTTATATGTTAAAAAGAATTTTACAACAAAAGTATATTTATTTATTTGGCTCACAAAATAAGTAACGATCAAATAGAAAACCCATTTCCATTTGATCGTTACGAGTTTTGTGAGCCAAATAAATAAATATGTATACTTTTGTTGGGTAATTCTTTTTTACCTAATCCGAGGGAATATCGAAAATCTCTGTAAAATGTTATTAGTGATTAAATTATATTTACATGTCGAATTGTATGTCACTATTAATAATATCTTATCTTATCTTATGTGGGGGCCAGTCAGTGCAGACCGGCGACACTTCGACCCAGTGGGATCTTTTGTGTCGAAACTCTCCCAATAACGACTACCATAGATGTTCATGGCAACCGGGACCGACGGCTTAAAGTGCTCTCCGAGGCACAGAGCAGGCGATAATTATCAATCAATACGCACATAATTTTGAAAAGTCATATAACTTCCGAAAGTCATAGGTGCGCGACGTGGGTTCGAACCCGAGACCCTCTGCATTGCAGTCTGTTGGTCTCCCTACTGAGCTATCGCTGCTCTTATTAATAATATAATAACAAGGCAACTTTAATACGAAAATCCTAATGATTACCAACCGGGTAAAAATTACGATAGTCCGTCCCAGTCTTATAATATAACTAGTTTTCACCCGCGGCTTCGCTCGCGTAAATGTAGGTTAAGTTAGGTTAGGTTTGCAACAGTTCTTTTTTCTGGATGAAAGGTACCCTATGTCCTATTCTGTACCCCTGACAACGTGTATGCAAAATTTCATGTTGATCGGTTGAGTAGTTATGGCGTGAAAGCATAACGAACAAACAAACAAACAAACTCATTTTCGCATTTATAATATTAGTAAGGATTATGTAAACTAAGAGTTTAAATCATAAACGAAACTGTGCGACATTTCATCTTTCCAAGTCCAAGGAGTTGGGCTTTGCATTGATGGCAATCAGTAAATGAATCAGTACTATGCCTTTTATATGTATGGATTGATGGGTTACATATTATCAGCAATAACGTCCGCGACGTAATTTATTTGAATCACCCTAGTTTTTTTGTTTGATATCAGATAAAACGGGGATTACATTTTAACTTGTACCTTAATCAAACTGTGAAAACCGTATTAAAATCCATGTATATCTTACACGCGTATATCTTGGATAGAGAAGGCAAAAATGTATCGTGACTAATGTCACCGTTCACGTATCGAGTCACATATAATATCGAGAATCGGGATTCCAAGAGGGGCCGCACGCAAAGAAACGCAAACTAATGTAAATGGTCCAAGAGAGCAACCAAAATCAATGCTTTGACATTTTTCACAATATTTATTTCTGTTTTACTAGGCTTAATGGCACGGTTTCGTAATAATGATGCACATACATAGTCTCACGCCTAAATCCCCGGACAGGGTAGGCAGAGGTTTATTACACCCATTTTTCACCAGACATGATTTAAAGTCTAATTTAACGAGATGGGTGTAAAAACCATGGATTCTTCCTCTTCGTCTTAAATGTAAAAGTAATGAAAATAAATGACCAATATTTAAACTCCACCAAGGTATGACCCCAAGGTGTCTTCACACCAAGTTACAAGTCAATATTTTTCCATTTAAAATACATGTGACCTTGTGACCCCAAAATCTCGGGGGTCTTTTGACCCACAGGGCCCATATCCAAAATCGACCGAGGTATGACCTCAAGGTGCCTGCACACCAAGTTACAAATCAATCGGTCCAGTGGTTCCGGAGTTATGCCTGTCACTGACAAACTGTCACTAACAGACAGACATACAGACCCACATAGTGTTTTCATTAACTTCTTCGAAGAAGACTCGGAGGTAAATAAAGGGCGAACCTATTGCCGTTTACCGTACACAGTTCCGTACTCCGTGCTACTCACAGAGCAGGAAAATTAAGCTGCGGTGAGCTAAGAAAATCTGGACCGAAAAACCTCATAACACTTCGCTCGATCCAAAAATTCAACCTGAGACCTCGTGCACAACAATTGCATACACCACTGCACTCACATATTACTTATTGCAGAAACCGGAAATTTATCTTAATCACAAAGATTTTATTTGAGAGTAAGGAACGTGTAGCTCAGTAGCAAAATAAGTAAATTAATTTGTAGTATCTGCTGCGGACATTTTTATCATAGGGTGAGGTGCGGCGGCGACCATTCCGTATCAGACTGTCGTACGAATGTAAATGCACTGCTTTTAATGATATCACATATCTTTTGCTTTACTACACAAGTACAGAACCAAGTATGTTTGTCTGTGCCTAGTAGGTGCCGTGGTTTGACTTTGTTTTTGTCGCGATCGCGACGTTCGTAATCTGAGTCGAGAAAAGATTAAAGTAAGAAAATATATATTGCAAGGATTGAAAGTGAGATATCTATACAAATAAATAAAATTGAAGTGTCTGTTTGTAATGTCAAAATAACAGCTTTTTACCTAATGCATATGAAAGTATATAAGGTACCTATACCGAAACATTAATTTTTTAATTTTTGTCTGTCTGTCTGTCTGTTTGTTACGGCTAACCTCCGAAACGGTAGATCCGATTTTGACGGGACTTTCACTGGCTGATAGCTCATTTTCTAAGGACTAACTTAGGCTACTTTTATTTTTGAAAAATAAGGAAACCGTGGAGAAAAATCAAAGCCTATGAAATAGTGAACAATTTCCGATACAAATGTGTATTAAATAATAATATGTAATTTTAATATATGTATATGCATCTAATATAAACAAAAAAATCGAGACAAAGTAGTAGAATTACATTAGTTTTAGCATAGGTGTTTCTATACGCGGAATACAGAAATATTAAGCATTCGTAAACTTTGCGAACTGATCAAACACTTTTTATTTAAAATCTACGAGGAAGAAGTCGCGGGTAACAGCTAGTAATAGAATAAAAATAATAAATATTATAGAACAAAGACTTATCTACTAATTAAGAGCACAACATATCGAAAACTTTCGTTGCGTAATGCACATAGTAAAAGAACTACAATTATTTATTTCTTTTTATTTATTAAGGTTTACTCACAGCACATACATACATGTTACAATAAATATTATAATTCTATTCTATCTATGATACACTTGTACCTTAGTCTATAGAGTGAATTGAAAATATTTTGCAAATAGCAAGCTCAAATAAATAAATAATATATTTAAAAACCTTAAATTATATTACACAAGGTGTTATAAATTTAATTTATTTATATCAAAGAGAGATATAAAGAGATTTAATAACTGAATTTAAAGTACAAATAAGGACAATTATGTATCCCACGGTCGTTGCAAAAGGTGTACAGTTCAGCATTGGTCAGATCGCTAGGGCTGGCACTGCCCTTCAATGTTTTTAAACTAAAGTTATATTTATAAAGTATTCTATGTATGTATATGTTATGCATGGAATCTGGAAACGTGTCCAATAGAAAGCTAGCATCTATCGGACATTTCCAGACTGACCTACCAGGTGTGGCTTCAAAACATAGCTGGTAACATTCTGGTGCACTCTGTTTACCTTTTCAAGGTTCAAAGGATATACATATAAAAAGGATATAAGGTCTGGGCATATATTTATAGACTTAGACCTATTACTGTCTATTTTAAAACATAGCTAGCGAAATATATTTTCGGGAATATGTGGGCGAGCCTATGTGGAAGAATGTCTATTCTTCGTGAACTATCCAAGTATAACATCTCATCTGTAAATTCATGAAAGGTTAGGCAGAGGGGTATGATACATGTATATTGCGATCGGAGGGTCAATCCTCCTATTGCAATATACATGTAAAAGAAAACTAGGAGTGTCAACTTCAACCGTGCACACCCCTAGTTGTTATTCACGTGGCGACAAGTTTGCTCAGAAAATAGTTAAATTTTTGGGCACAGGTCCAGCCTTCATTTTGTTACGGAAAAATTGCCCATAAGGAAAACATATAACGTCAGCTGTGTTAAGATTTATCTTTAGACAGATTTAAAGATAACGTCTTGTTAAGAAGAGTTTCGTGACGAAATAACATATTGCCCGTAACGTGGATCAAACTGGGAACACATGTTCAGCAGTTACACAAGGGCAACTAACTAATTCTTGATTCTCACGCAACATGCTAATAAAAACACTTTCCTACTTATTTTTTATAAATATCTCATTTCCCCGACAGTTAATGCAAAACCCTGTAACTGGCAACATTACAAAGTTATCAGCGTCATAATTTGTAGTGTTGCAAGCTTTAAGCTCATAATTTACACTATCTATTAATAGCCGTCTCTCGTACTGATTATAACTGCATTGCTTCGCATCATGTGTATTACACATAAAGTTGGGTTTACACTCGCCACATTTTCCTCTAGGTTGTTTTATTGGCATAAGTGTTAATTTTGTCGATTATGAAGGATCGGCTTCTATGTCGAGGTCAGAAAATTGTTATTATATTTTACTGTTAGGAAATTCTTAGTGGCAGTAGGATACACTACAATATGGACAACGTATTTTCTATCATTTTCTTTTTCTTTTATTTCAACAAATAAGTATGAAATAGTTGCGAAACTATAAGAAAGAAGCATAAAAGATACACGAAGATTGGATATAGGTAGTCACTGTTTAAACAAGTTTAAATTGAAGTTGTATCCTTCACCCGCATATCCCTTTATTTAAAAAAGCCTTCATGTTATGTTATATGTACCTATACATCAGATTAATATTTTAATAGCTATTACTCCCTTCTTACCGGGAACCGATTGAACATAAAATGCAATAGAAAATAGTTGGATTACGATTTCTACAATACATTGCAGTGTGCCCCGAAGGTAAAGGCGGTGTAGCTTTTTGTAGCGGAATCGTGCAACTGTGCGATCGTATCCATGGTAACCAAATCCTAATCGGCCACCCAAACAGCGCAATACACCGCCTCTCGTATCCAGACTCCCTCCTGTTTAATCTGGTTATGCTTGAGGCTTTGTCGTATTGCGTGGTGGTAAACCATATCGTATGGTTTCTCAGATTACAATATCCTTTTATCCAATTTTATTATAAATCCCTTGAGCGCCAGCGGGACCATTGATTTTTGATAATGTCTGACGTTCTAGTAATTGACAGGACAATAAAGTGTAAGAGTGAAATTAAGGATATTAACAAAAATTATTAGAATGTCTACATAATAATATTTGTTATGTAGTAACTCTGATGATCTGATCGTGAAACATGTATTTTTATATACATATTCACCTTCGCTATAGAAATGTAGTTTCCACTCGCGATTTGACCCGCGTATATCTCTTAGGGAACGCATACCGAGATGTATTATCCAGGATTTTATATTATGTATGTGTGAGCCAAGTTCATCATCAACATTCAAGCGCCTTTACATTTCATTTACCTATAATTTAAAAATAATTAAGTATAATCCAGTCAATCCCTGACCACGATCGATGCAAGTCGGTCGAAACGTCGGACAATCAATAGGTATTTATTGCCTTTTAAATGCTTTATCGCGAGTAAGACCCGTTAACTAGCATCAAAGTAAGTATGTATACAAATCGCGATAGTCTAAAAACGTTTATATTTTAATTGTTTAAAGCATTCGTCAAGGATATATCTTTTCTTTCTGATTCAACGACTGAATCTGTAAATTAATAGTGAAGGATAAAATCGTAAAAACCTGTGTGCCATAGAGCTCTTAATAGTCTGCCAAATCGTGGTAGACTGTGGCATAATCCTTATGACAGAATACTGTGAAGAGCTCCTGTCCACGAGTCAAACAGTATATAAATCACGGTGATTATATTAAATAAGTTACCTTAACTTCCTAAGTCAGTTAAATATAATGTATTTACACTTTTCCACAATGGAATAGTTTTATAAAAGTATATTAAAACATTTTCGCTGAATTCATCTATTTAATATTAATAGAGAGCAATAATACATACAGTGTGTGTTGTTCCTAAGCGAGCGACATTCAGTCGCCCCACGTGGCCGGTAGTCACATCGTCTGACGTTTATGATCTAGTATGCCGACTGGATATCTAGACGCAATGTCTGCCTCAATGGTAATATTTAGTTTGCGGACGTCGCGTGAATATCTTACACAAAGTAGTTTCTTCGGAAAATGAGAACAAAGTCGACGAGTTTTATTTGTAAGTGGGCGTTAGAAATACTGCTGCATGATGTACATATGAGTACATTTAATGCTTCGGTGGCTCATTGGTAGTTTATGTGACTGCTGTCCATGAGGACTCGATACAGGTTATTGAGATTTCTTGACAAGAAATACTCACTAGCAGTATGGAGTTTTGAACTACGTACTGTGGACGGCAATACTCGCGCCTCTTATGACGTAGGAACAATAGCTAACGAAATTTAGAGTAATATACTGAAGAGTGAAATATGAAGTACTTTTGCCTGTTGCTTCGCACACGTAAATGTTGGATAGGTTAACTTAGATTGGTGACAGTATTTTTTCTGGATGAAAGGTACCATACGTCCATTTCTGTACCCCTGACAACGTATATGCGAAATTTTATGATGATCGATCGAGGAGAAGGTGTGTAAGCGTTACAAACAAACTCACATTCGCATTAAGAATATTAGTTAGGATTCATTTCAAAATCAGCACGGCTGGTGCTGATTCTGAAATTAATTTAGTAGTCTTGATGGTCTAGCAATTGATGAGCTGGTCACTCCTTTGGTTAAATCAGGTGATTCGTTATTATATATTTGTCTATTCACATATTTTATATTCTTATTTTATCTGATCTTATGTGGGGACCAGTCAGTGCAGACCGGCGACATTTCGACCCAGTAGGATCTTTTGTGTCGATACTCACCCAATAACGACTGCCATAGATGTTCATGGCAGCCGGGACCAACGGATTAACGTGCTTTCCGAGGCACGGAGCAGGCGATAATTGTCAATCAATACGGACATAATTTCGAAAAGTCATATAACTTCCGAAAGTCAGAGGTGCGCGACGTGGGTTCGAACCCCAGACCCTCTGCATTGCAGTCTGTTGGTCTCCCCACTGAGCTATCGCTGCTCTTTTTATATTATTTCTTTCTAGGCATCTACTACCCACATTTTCTAAGGAATTCAACCTCCCATAGTCTATGTAACAAATATAACATGTGTATTGTAAGTACGGACAAGTCATAAAGTCCACTCGGCTAGATCCAAGAGATGTAGGCGCATGCACCTCCTGCTACAAAACTGTCTCAACTGTCCGATTTAGCACATTTGCACAATAAATACGACATTTATACTTATTTGTTCTATTTTGAGACGTTGGGATGTAAATAAACGCCATTTACCCTATTGAGCGCCACGGTCTTGTATAGAAAACAAACGTGTCCGTGCCCTCCACGCCACGACTGTATTAGGCGACAATGTCTGATAATCGTAACATTTATTAATATAATACATAAAAAGAATTTATTGTTTCATTTTATGCGTAATTTTACTATTGCCTAAAACCCTCTTACATTTTTATTTCAATAGGGGCCTTTGTTAATTTAAAAACAGCAAAATTAAAGTAACCAACATTTTTCAACTGTTATAGATTTATAACTTGGCGCTGGAGGACACATCGCGTTCGGCATAGGTTGGCGCTTAAACAGTTAAAGAGATAAATTTAAATGCTACAGGTGATTTGAAAAGAAAAGAAAAATAAAGAAAATATTTTATTTGTATCTCTATATATACATAATCTTCATTAAATTAAAAATTACATTGACCAGTAGGCGGTACATGTAGATCAAATTAGGCAACCGCGACAGCTATTGTTGCAGTATAGACTACAACGCTGGTATGGTATGGTATTTAGTATTTACAAATGGCCGTACTTTCTGAAAAACGTTCCAACCCACAAAGTTAACATTTTGTGATAATCGTGATTGAAGTTCAATCCCGTATTGCTTCTTCATACATGTGGGTTTGGGCTACTAAGTTATGATTTCATATTAGAGTGATAGTAGAGCTACCTAATTTTTCCAGCTAGTAAATAGTAAGCCCGTGACTAATTTGCTAATAATAACTCGATTTTGACCCGAGTGTGGGTTGGAACGTTTTTCAGAAAGTACGTCCAAATAATGTTTAGAATCGGTGGTGTCCCATTACGCGATTATAAAGGACGATTACAAAAATGGCTGTCGTAGTTTTGCTACCTCTTTTCATAGGCTGAATCCTTTGCCTGAATATAGCAAGTAACCTTAATGTCATTTCAGTAACGTATGTAAACTTACTAACAACAAATTTTTGGCGGTCATAATTGTTACTTTGTGTAGGTTATAAACTACTAATTATGAACGTCAAAAATTATAATGAACTAACTTTAATAAATGTTGTTTCTCTTGAGAACAGGACGTTTTTCCTGGATAAAAGGTAACTTATATCCTTTTCTGAGCCCCAGACAACACGAAATTTGAATAATGATCGGTCAAATATTTAAGGCGTTAGTGTAAAAAAACAAACTCACATTCGCATTTATAATATTAGTTAGGGTTAGGAACTTAGGATAAACGATTTTTGACTTTGAATATCTCAGGATGGGTTATATTATTTTTTATTATTTTATTCCCTATTTACTTTTTTAAATATCTTCTGCCTATGTCTGTCAATTAGTTACTAAAGTTGTAGTAATATAATCACATAGTCCATTGTACAAATATTACTGCGAGATCAGTAGTGTCAGATTATCTGAACCAACGTAAGCTCCCAAGAGATTGTTTCAGTGGGAAGTACCGAGTCATAATCATATTATACGATTTCCGGACGAACAGATCCTTTGTGTTAATGCAACAAACAGTGTTTGAGACATACCGCCAAAGTTAAACTTAGAACATGGATTAGAATAATTAAATATAGAACAACCGTTTATAAAGCTGTTAGCTTTTTGGTTGATCAACAACGAAATTGTAAGAGACAAGGTAGCTAATTCTGTAAAACGATTTGATATGAGGAGTTTTGACTCGTTGCAGAGAGTTTCAACATAGACATATGATTGACTCATAGATTTTTTTATATTTTTTTCATAGTCTCAATCCTTTGCCCGTACTTCTTCTCATAAGGTTAACCCTGTACCTGAACCTAGCAACTTACTTAAATGCAAACACAGTAATTTCGGCAAACTTACTAACCAGTAAACTTGACGTTCATAAGTGTACATTTTGACGAAAATGCATTTATGAATTTTAAATTTGACCTCACAACTGTAAATTTAACATTAAATTTAAATTTGCGATATTACTCAATTATTATTTAAAGGAGCAATATCAACCATGAAATATTTAATAGGCGATCACTTGTTAAAAAACATATGAATTGACACGTGCTAGTGCAAAAGACGTCCACAAAACAAATTAGTAACAATTGAATTGAGTTAAAAATTAAGGTATAAAACTTATGAGTCTGTAAATTACTGTCATAAACACGTGTAAGAGACTTGTAGGTAGACCTATAGTAGCTATTAAGACCCACACACACTCATAGTTTACCTAGCTGTCACAAATTAAGTAGTAACAGATGGCCGACTTAATGTTATAAAATGTAAACGCAAAAATGGACGCACATAAATATAGCGCGTGCGTAGAACTATTATTTTACCTACGTTACGTTAATCTAACTTTTAAAACGGAATTGCCTTTTTTAATTCGTTAAAACAGATCTCAAAAATGAATTGAATGAAAGCTTTTCGCATCTAGTAGGACTAATTGTCAAATGATAGAAAACACACGATACTATTTTATGACGTAACATCTATTTGAGTGCAGGCGTGTGAAAGAGATAGCGAAATACAAAACTTCCAATTTTTCTCGTATACAAAAATATTAATTCTTTATTTTGCAACTGATTATGATGCAGTAAGCTTAAAATACCAGAAAAAAATATTTAAAAGACACCTGTCTTTTAAATGCATTTTTCTGGTGCATATAGAATACTGTGCAATATCAAACAACTCTATTTCGTATCAGGTCAGGCTTTGTTAGACCTATCACCTACATAACACAATCATTGTGGGCACACATCCACGCGTGTGTGCATTCGTTTTCGCGTATTGTATTGAAGCGGCGGCGGCGATCTGATACTCTATAATTTATAGAGTGATGAGCGTTTATTATTCTCAAGATGACTGTATGCCCGACGCTTTAACGCAATACTGGCATCAAAGTAAATCTGATTTTGTAATGGCATCCACGGCTAGAAATCCCAGTGTTTTGAGTGGGAACCATTCATTTTACATTATGTATGAATATACTAAGAATACAAACATAGATTCCAATCACATCTTACTAAATGTATCGTTTCTTGTTACAGGTAATTAAAATTCTTCATTGGCGTGTGGTAAGAATATCAATGGAATTAAGTTTATAATAAGCCGTAATAGAGTGTGCCTCTGGGTTTTCGAAGCAGATGTCCCCAATCAAAGCCACGTGCCTTCTGTCTATTCCAGTGCTTTATCATGAATTTATTATAGGTAGCGGCAATCTAGTGTAGTGGATTTTGCTGGTATTTGGCGTAGCGGTATTGAATACGACTGCTGTGCATGATTGACAAGAAAGTTTTAGTAGCGGCACGGAGTCTGGAGCTTCTGTGTCCGGTAGACGGTCTTCTATTATGCGTGTGCTTAAACCTTAGCTGGCGAAGGGTATACCGTCTGGAATACAGGCGAAAATCTGTGTATGTTTGTTACATTTTATAAAACAGTGTGATCCGAGAAATGAATGCAATTTTGAATCAAATGGAAGCTACTAAAGTCATCAATAAATCACCTTCAAAAATTCGTTTTAGCTTAGTCTTTTTGTGTAATGTAATAAAAATAAATTCAAAAATTTTTAAAACCTCCTTCTGACTAACCCCAAAAAAGGGGTGGAGAAAATTTGTTTCTTAGTAGTTTATTCTAGTTCTTAAATATTTCTTATGTACTTCTTTGAATATATCTATAATGTAAGTTTCTCTGGAACAAATTTCGACCATCTTAACGAAGACTAGCCATCTGGTAAGTGCACTCTCTATTGCCTTCAATACACAAGCCAAGCTTCGGTTCAGTAAAGTTAAAGAATCAAATAGATAGATTTATATAGGTAGAAAACAGATATAGAAATAACCATCAAATGAAAAGATTGAAATCTGCCAAATTACCACAGGTAGATATTCTCGATAGTATCCTACGTGTTGCCAACGCAACTCTCCTTAAACGTTATTTCAAACGTCGCATTTTGTATATTATAATGTGTATATTAATAGACTTATATATAAACTCTAAAGCGAATATTACCATCGGTTTACAAATATGTGTTTTATAACTCATAAAAATTTTATGTGTTTATCTTAAACGCTTTTACGTGTTATAAGGATTAAAATAGAAAATAAAAGATTTTAAAGTGTCGATTTACGATTATGTGCAAAACTTTAAGTAGGCATTTAATTAGGTATAAGATAAATATAATCACATACTTAGCATTTAAATTATGATTCGCCTATTTTATCGTAGCTATATATTCATATTGGATGTTAGCGGCCATCTTAGTCTGAGTAGTTTATATAGTAAGTTTGAATTTAGTCTATTTATTATACCTATTTATGTACTTAAATAAATAATTAGATTTAAGGTAAGATTGGAATCCTGCGGTGATATATGTATTATGATAGTTAACAAGCTGTGTTGTAGCATAAAAAAACACCTCTAAAAATTTTTACATACTTCCTACTACCAAGTTAGATATATAGGACTCAATAAATACAGTTAATGAGAAGACAATTATGTATGTTCCACATGTAACCATTTCATTTGTTTATCATAATCATTCTAGTTTTAGATTTACACACCCAAATTTTCTTTTAGGGTAAACAATAAGAAAATTATAATTACAAATTATAAATCTTTCAATTTATTATAATAAAATTGTCTAAACGTTACGTATTACTGCTATCTGTATATAAATAACTAATAAATTTACTTCGAAACAACATCGAAGCTTTACAAAAGCTTTTTCTATTTATATTTGCTCTAATTACGCATCAAAGAATATCAACGAACCGCTCGCCCTTGACTCGTTTTGAATTTAAAAAATAAACGCATGTACATAGGTACTTACTTTACACTCAATATAGTTATGGTTACAACACTAGTGTCGATAATTAGTCAACTCCTACGGTCGACTCTTGCGCAACCATTGATGTACCGTCACTAATTATTTAGTAAGATTTATTGACGTTTCTATCGTTAAATATTTTTCTGATATTAAGCCTTATATTCATAAGCATAAGCAAGAAATGCAATCAAATAGTGACGGCCGTTAAGTCGTTTTCCTTGGAAAAATCTTTACACATAGGTTATGGTAAAATAATTATGGTATATTTCAAATAAATGTGTGAGCCTTGGAAATTTGTTTTGTACTGTTATAATACTGTATACATTGTTAAGATGATTGTCAAATTACTGGTTGGCCGTCAGTGTCTATAGTTCTGACTTGTAGGCGGAAGAGTTGAGACTATGAATGAAAGCCTTAGTTGTAACAGGAACCCTAAACGCAGAAGAAGTCAAAGCAGCGTCCAATATGTCTGGTACGTGAGCTTTTGAGTTTTGGTGGGATAAGTTTATGCTTATGTTTGCGTCGTCAGATTTCAAGTTGAACATCCAAGATGTCTAGTACTATTCAAATTTTCTGATAATTTCCGCAGTTACTGCAAAACCTTTTCTTCGATAAAATACTAGCAAACCTGTTGACGAACTTGAAGTCATTTCTAGTATAGGCCGTTAGGGAACAATATAATCATCCTCGTATAGATTTGTTGCAGTTCACTATTATAGATCTCGTCTGCACCATGAATATATTTTCTTTATACATAAGTATATTGTTAACCATACTTCTCTTCTACAGATTTATAGACCCTAAGCCCTTTTTTGTAGCCAGCTAAAACTTTTACAAATATTATATTCCGCAGTGTAACTATACCGAGCGTTCATTAGAAGCGTTGCAGTAAAACGGGCAGCATAAAACAAAATTGCCATTGCCATTAAATTATAAATAACAGACAAGTAATTACGTATGCAAACAAGCGCCATTTCTCACAGCCACGGCCCGTCGTCGATAAAAGGTGTCGACGTACGAAAAAAACAAAAACCTATCGATAATTTTTCCCCACACTAGGCATGCGGTGTCAAAAATTGGCGTAAGTTAAAAGATTTTAACGAGTTTGCAAACAATATTCCCTGTTCTATTTGTTTTGCCACTGCCACTGCTCAGAGTTTTGTGGGGTCAATCCTCACACGGGCCAAAAATGTGTAATCCACAAAAAGTTGTTCCAAGTCTGGCAGTTCATTGTTGTTTGAATGTTTGTAAAATCCTCCGCGACATAGGAATTATTTCTAGTGCAGTAGTACTAGTGTCGTACAGAAAAACATTTTATAAATGTACTGCGACTATGCTTATTACAGCTCTAAGGTTCTGATCAAGTCATTAAATTCGGAGGAGATGCAATCAAATTTTTTTGTCGTGAAAGTTTCAATAGCAGCACGAAGTTTCGATATTTGTCGTCTAGAAAGAAATAGGTGGCCTTCTATAACGTGGGTCAAAAATAACAAAATTTAAGTTATTACACGTCTATTTAACCCATGTAACGATATGCCATTTGTATTCGTGAGGTTGGCAACACTCATTGAAATGCAACGCAACCAAGAACCCGTTCTGTTTCCCTAGATTATAATTTAAGCCGCATTATGTTTGAGTCTAATGTAAAACACATAATTTAACCAATTTGATGGCGAATACAGATAATGCGAGACATTTCTTCATCGCTTAAGACACGTTTTAATGTACTTTGTTGTGAAATAAATAAATAAGAAAGACACAGGTGACTTAATCAGCAGAGCTTGTGCGATTTTGAAACTAATATGTATTAGTTTCTGACAAAATTGATTTTGGTTTCATTGTTTAACTTAAGAATATTATATTTCTATGGGTGGAGGTACATGGCTGTTACTTAATGGTCAGACTACAAAGCGTAATACATAGGAACATAGTCGTAAGCTTTTATATCGAAAAGGTAGGCAGTGGTCACAACGACATTTCTTCAGCTAAGATTTTAGATCGTATGTAAGAGGGGGCAAGCCTATTGCTACCTTTATCGGTACAGCGCTAGACTCAGTATCAGTAGCACTGAGTCTAACGCTGTATCGATACTGGGTAAAAAAAAACAATAACACTTTAGACTTCTTTCATGCACAACAGTCGCATACACTGCCGCTGTTTCGCTAAGGGAGATGCTTCACGCAATAAATTTAGTAATAATAAGGCTAGAATTAAGATGATGAGTACAATACCGCATATAATAAGACCGTAAAATTAGGTTCTAAAGGCTGAAACAAGTATCGATGTGCGCTTATCGATCAGAAAATCTAATCATTCGAATATTTAAGCAGGAACTATAATTATTCGAATACAATAATTAATGATGTTAATGAATATTATTGTTCTACTTATTAGCTGTACGCAAACATGATTACACAGTTTGAAGTTCTTAACGTGACAGGCTTCTTGATCCAGTGGTGATTTATTAATTAATAATATTATAAACGCTTTGCGATTATGTTTACTGTCAATCGTGAGTTCGATTCGATGTAAGTATCGATGTAAAAAAACTGGCTTTTGCCCGACCTTGATAATTATGAAAGTCCTATTGAACAAATTGGTCTATCCTGGCTAGGATATCATCTCTATGTTTAAGAATATAAAACAATACCCAAACCGCTTTGCTCTTTGAACACGTAAACTATATAAATGACAGATTATCTAAATAACACTTTCTAAAAGTTAATGCCTAGTCGTTCCCAAGGCTTAAATTTACTAAAGTTGTAGTGTTTTATTTTATTCACTGACAATGTAATAATGTCAACGTATTAATACATACGAAATGTGTAATCAGTACTTATAAAATTTGCATTTTTTATTTGCACGCTTGTTTCTCAGGATAGAGATTAGATTTCTCGTCGGTACTTTTCGAAAATGTTGAACTATTTAATAATAAGCGAGAGTATTTTCTATTACTGATACAAAATGTATGGAAAACTGTTCGCCATAATAAAAAGGCTTTTAAAACTAGCAACAGCTGATAAATTCCCGTCAACATTTTTATGATTACTTTAGAAATAGTTGCCTACCAGATTTGACTATTACATAACTGCCCTAAGGTCTACAGCCATTTGCTCAATCGCTTGGTTCTTTAATTTGCGCCGCAGCCAGCACCGCAGGGGTTCTCTAATTTATTTGAAGGCTCTATTACCAACACCGACTGGTCTGATAGCCTTTATTTATACACACACCGTAATACACACATTTACATGTAGATGTACTGCATTCTAAATACATTTTGCCGTTTTTATGCTGATACAATTATTTGATCTTGCGTGTATAGTTCAGAGTAGTGAAAAATATTCCATGCGTTGGTATACGTTACTGTAAATTTAAAGTTTCTTTACCAAGACATATATTTTTCACGTATTGTTGTAGTGAAGTGCTTATTTGTATTTTTCTTCTTTTTTCATTTCTTGGCCAATGCTCGGACCCCGGGAGCCACAGATAATATTTTTTATTGTGTCTGGATGCCGGCTGCTGATTGGTTGTTTAATTCCCGCTATTATTATTAATTCACCATTTTAATTTTATTGTGTCATATTATCTGGCTGATTGATTTGACAGTTCATACTTATAGGCTGGTCAAATAAATTGGATTGTGCAAAATGCGAAGCAGACCTATTTATTGTATTAGGTTTCATCATGTCACCGCCATTTAATGTTCACATCTTTGGAGACTAGTCTATCAATATCAACCATGATATTGATAGACTAGTTTCCAAAGATTGCCACTACAGAAAATGCCTGCACAACCGACAAAAAATCTTCGATGCAGGTGTGGTATATATCGAGTTAGGCAACTCGAAAGTATATTTAGGTTCAAAACAACAATTTGATCCGTGCACCGAACTAACTACACGTCATTCACAGTTACGTGACGAGGTGATCACTTTCCTAATAAGTGTGGGATGGGCGCATCAAGTCTGTCAATTCTACCCACGGAACGATGTTTATATCTTTTCTAACACTTAGATTTGACGCGTTATAATGAAGTTTATTGGCCATATATTAATGTCTTGATGTGTACAAATATGTGTATTTATAATAGTCGTAAATGGATGGTGGCCGTTCCATCTGGGTTACGATATATTGGTGTTCTAAAATGTGCTTGGTTTATAGCAGAATGGATGGCTTTGGTAATTACATATGTATAGCTAGTACCTTTAGAATTGTGTGTGTTCAAATCTACGGCAATTTTAAGAATCGTGCTTTTGATAGGATCCACAGGTATCCTATCCTACATTTAATTTTGGTATACTCTTTTATTTCAAATAAATAATGGCATTATTAAATAATTACCATAATATATCCAAATTATTTACAAGAAATATAAACTAAAGACAAAAACTAAAACAACAAAGTTACAATAATAAATTATAATAATCAAAAACATAATTGTGAAAAATAGGGCCAAGTTCGGTGCTAACAAACGACGCTGGCGTCGTTTGTTGACGGTGTTGTCGACAAATGAGTTGAGATCTAAATGGATGCCAAGTTGAGATGAGAATGTGCGATTGAACTTGGAGTCCATTTATCTTTCTTCATTCTCCATCTCAACTCTTTTGCCAGCAACACCGTTATTAATTTCTAACGAAACTACAAGTATGTAGGCCTATTAGTATCTTAGTTATGAGCAGTAAAAGTAGCGTCAAATGGAGCGTGTAATATAAACACTGACCATGTGTCGTTACTGGATATGATGAATGATAAATAATGCGCAGAATTGCTTTCGAATGATATTCGAATACAGTTGTTTAGTACCTGATACTTATAACTTTGCCTGGTGAAAGACACAGATCGCGTGATAATGTTTAATGTTGGCAATACATTCGAATATTACAGTGCACAAATCTAGTAATCGCAAAACGTAATATACAAAAAACCTCATTGCTCAAACATTTTTTAATAAAACTGCTATGTTTCTATACCTTTTATCTAAACACATAGCTCACAAAATGTGAATGTAACAGACCTGCTTTCTTCGGGGATATAATGATGTGACGTGACGTATTTGTTTTTTAAGCTATCGAGTAGCAGTGGCACACCGATGGCCAGACACAATAGTTCTTGTAATGATGTCTCTTATTCTAAGACTTGACTGATTAAATAGAGTACTTTAATGTCTGTTACAGGGTTACATAGAGGCGGTAGGTACTGAATAATACGCTTCACAATCACGCGAAGCCTTATGATGCAGCACAGGTAGCCATCATGTTGGAATTAAATCCTTTCAATCGATTCTTTCGTGCTGACTCTTGCCCCGCCCATATACAGTGTGTAACAGAAAAGTGTGGTCATATTTGAAGACCGTAGATCTGAAAAATAACCCATGTGCCTTATTTCCTTGCATAAACAAATTACTTTAAATTGTATGAGAATTTCAAACCAAATTTTTAATTGTTTAATCTTTAAATATCGTAAGAAATGTATTACATCACTATCAAAATTGCGGCTAGTCATTTTCGGGTTTACAGAGGCTACCAAGTCAGCTGTTAGTGTTGTTTAGGTATCGACGAGAATGCTATATCTAAGTGAAAATAATGTGTAGGTACGTCTTTATTTGCCGCGGTTTTCTTTAATACAGTGCACAGGCTCTATTATGTGACGCTTAAGTATGACCACAGCTTTTTGTGAAACGCTTTATACCGCAGACTCACGTTGGTATAATAATATTCCCAATGGGTAGGTATACCTAGGTGTACCAATGGTGTTGATACAGTGGAAAGGAAGGAATAGGGATCGAATCACCTCTCGAGTATTGGGCAGATTTAATATTTTTTTTTTGTCTGGAATGTTTGCGGATTCAAACGTCGATAGCTTTTCTGCCATCATGCGCAAGAGATGTACCTCTTTGCTGCGCCGCGTACGTGCCAGCCCCAGCATCATCCTGAAAACGCTGACTGACCGGTGGGACTCTCCGATCCTGGAACGCTGGATACGACTGCACACAGTCAAGTTGATGGCTTCTTTGGATCGGACAGTCTGAACCGGTCAGGTATTAGATTTATGTACCTACTACTAACACTAGATGTAAGTTCAACTGTTACTAACCTACTATGGAATGTTATTCTGAAAATAAATTATTATTATTATTATTTATTCCTATAGTGGAAGACAATTGGTCTGCAACACAGAGGTCTCTAGAGTTAGATTGCGAGGCACGCACCTCTGACTTTTTGAAGTATATATACGCATATAGTATTAAATTATTAACTATCGCTTGAACGGCGAAGGGAAACATTGTGCGGAAATGGCATATCTATGAGTTCTCTGAAATCCTCTCAAAGATATGTGAAGCCTGCTAACTAGCATTGACCCAGCATGCAACCTTCTTACATTAGGAAGAAGCCCGTCTCCGTGGACAGTTAATATACTTACGAGGCTGATATTTTAGAATCTTTTTAGTAAAATTGTCTATTATTGCGTAAGTGTTACGTTATCTTTGTATCAAAACGGTTTAACGGCGAAACATAGCAAATATACGAAGATATTTTTGTTATTTTTATCTATACTAATATTATAAAGCTGAAGAGTTTGTTTGTTTGTTTGTTTGTTTGTTTACTTGAACGCGCTAATCTCAGGAACTACTGGCCCGATTTGAAAAATTCTTTCAGTGTTAGATAGCCCATTTATCGAGGAAGGCTATAGGCTATATATCATCACGCTAAGATCAATAGGAGCGGAGCACCAATGAAGAATGTTTCAAAATCGAAGGTTATTTTTTCCTTTTGAGAGCTTCGGCTGCGTGCGCTGCGTAAACAGTTAAAGTTTCGCAAAAACAATGTATGACAGAATTGTTCCCCTTTAAAAGTTCTAAAAAAAAGTCCGCGACAGCATATGTCTATCTTTTAAGGTTGGCTCACTATAACCATTTTTATGCTAACGAAATTTGTTCTAAAATAATGCATTATTTGCGAAGGTATTTTTATAAACATAATATTAATCCTTATCCAAATAAATACGTTATTCATCACAAGTATTTAATTTAAAACAAAATTGCTCTTTACATCATTCGATTTCAATGAATATCTTAGGAGATATCGCAGTTTTAAAATAACATTGCAGCAAAATAATTACCCATTACAGACATAGTTCAAACGATGTTTCTCCTGGTTTATTCTGCGTGATTACTACTGGTTCGATTTGAAAAATTCTTTTAGTGTTGGATAGCCTATTTATCGAGGAAGGCTATAGGCTATATAACATCACGCTACGACCCACGGGGGCGTCGCAGTAACGATAAACGCGGGTGAAACCGCGGGAACATCTAGTAATAGATACAATTGTATTTTTAGATTTCTTGCCAGACATCAAGTTATATCCATACCAATAATAAACCAATATCTGTTTAGGGTCTTGAGCATAAACACACATTAAAAGACGAATTGCTATCGCATTTATAATAATCCAATAATCCTAATCCTAACTAATATTATAAATGCGAAAATGAATTTGTTTGTTTGTTACGCTTTCACGCCTTAACTACTCAACCGATCAACATGAAATTTTGCATACACGTTGTCAGGGGTACACAATACGACATAGGGTACCTTTCATCCAGAAAAAATAACTGTTGCAAACCTAACCTAACCTAACCTACATTTACGCGAGCGAAGCCGCGGGTGAAAACTAGTCAAATATAAATATTTATTTAGTACATACGTTTGAAGTCTAAATCTAGTGCATATCATTATCTAGATTGTATATTCAGCGTATCTATAGGCTGAGAGCGTGAGAGCAGTATCTTGAATGTGTAATTAAGTGCAATTGTTACAATTCCATTAATTAATACGCAACTGGTATGGTTGGTTCAAGTTCTTTAGCCTATTTCCCTTTAATCTGCAGCTATAGTGCCTACTTGAATCCTAAACATATCTAACACTAGCTGTCACCGTCGCTTTCATCCACGTTTGTGACTACTGCTCCGCTCCAGTGCCTCGTAGTGTGTTGTTATATAGCCTATCATACTTTTGGATAAAGTAGCTTTCTAATAGTGAAAGAATGATTAAAATCGGTTCAGTAGTTTTAGAATTTATTGAAGACAAACAGATGAACAAATCTTTCTCCTTTTATAATATTAGTCTGTAATCTAACTCCTTAATGGAATGGGTAGAGATGTTCCGCGTATTGCCAATTATGTGCAAGCCACACGAAAGGGGTAGATACATATTTCAGATTTCAAGTTTAATGCCATAGTGAGCTCTCAGCTGTTCTCAAACTGGAATCGTATGCGAGGTTTTATAATAGTCAACATTGCCTTTTGTACCTAACTTATGAGACAGATATGTGATTTTTAATTTTGGTTCTGTATCTTGCTCCAGTATAGGGTAGGTATCGTCTAAGAAGTTTAAAACAACAAATTGATCCTTACACCTGACAGGAAAAAGGTAATACTACATCATTTCGAATTAGGAATACTCCCAGTATCGCAGGGCACTTTATTAACATAGAAATAACGGACACAAAAATTACACAGACTTGAAACTACTATTGAAATTAAACTACTATATACGGATTTTATCGCGTTGTTTATTTGACACTGTTACAAAATTTTTTGAAAAAACTGTTACACTACTATAATCACTATTAAACTTTACAAATTTTTAAGCTAATTAAATTATTGAAACTATTAAAACTATTTATACTATTACTATATGATACTTTGAGCTCATTCTGCGTAAATAGAAACACCCATGATTAAATTATGTTCGGGTACTTTGAAATAACTACACTGGAACATTGAGACAACTACCATCTTAGTCTCCCCGTGACCATGGCTGCTGAAAAGCAACCGAAACGTCGGGGAAAGTGTAAAAATAAATCTAAATAGTATAATAGTATAGTAATAGTATAAATAGTTTTAATAGTTTCAATAATTTAATTAGCTTAAAAATTTGTAAAGTTTAATAGTGATTATAGTAGTGTAACAGTTTTTTCAAAAAATGTTGTAACAGTGTCAAATAAACAACGCGATAAAATCCGTATATAGTAGTTTAATTTCAATGAATAACATTCGCGTAAACAGAAGACAATATTATATTTGAAACTACTATATACACATATTTTTGTCAACCATTGTGTCATCCACAAATAGATGTTCCAAGTCTGGATGTCTTTGTATCAGTTGTTTGAATGTTTGTAAAGATCCCCGCGGCAAATGATTTACTTACATAATTCTATTGTAGTAATATATGTATATTAACAGAAAGAAACCTTATGCCATTGTTTCACCCACCTAGTAAATAGTTTTAATATATTTGGATCAGATACTTTGTGCACCGTTCGGAGATCGAATGCGTAACACTTGGTACTGCAGTATCAGTGAGATAGTGAGCTGCCTACTATTAATAATAATTTATGGAAACCACTGCGCTACTCATGTCGTCATGTTTATAAGCGCCTTCAGTAGATATATACATATATAACTTGAAACATAAGATACACTGTAGAAACCAAGCTAAAGTAATAAAATCCAGCGGCATGCTATACGACAATAACCCGATAACCAGTTGATCAACATCGTCAATATAATCAGCCTAATTCCGTAACGATACCGAGCCGAACACTATAATAACAACGATCACCTTTCTCTCAAATGACGACCGACCAAATTATCATAGATTATAAATAACGTCCTACTGCTAGAGAGTAGCGGGAAGCGTTTTAAATTATTTATAATGGATCTGTAACTTAGGAATTTACGGACACCATCTCTTTGTGTAGAAGTTTTGACGTATGGCGGGCACGTAAGTATATGTTAGTGAATTATTATATAATTATTAAAATATTTTAGTAATTATAACTACGTTATATTCAGAATAACAAACAATTAATGACTGACATTAAGACGTATTAGTATGGCGGGAAAGTAAGTAGGTGTAAGTGTGAATTATTATAATTACTAAAATATTTTAATAATTATACGTTATTTTTTAATTAATTATAAAAAAGATGATTACATTCATGAAGAATCGCATGAGAGCAGTGATCTGCTAGAGAATACCAAAAATAAAAATATATTTTTTGCCATTCACGTTTTTATATTATATCTATTATAAACCACACTGGAATTGTGTAAATTTAATAATTTTTACAATTTTATTTAAAATATTATAAAACTTCTGAACCGATGGTTATAAAAGCTATACCATTTGAAAGCCTAAGCGCTAGGCTTGGATTAAGTGCAATATTATACTTAACTAAATAAAGTGATTTTTCAGATAGATCACCTTTTATGCGAACTTGGGGCTTGAGTCGATTATGTTGGTTGCGAGTGTAGGTGAGATGTCCTATAATAATTGTTAATTCAATGATGCCTTACTGCTAATACAAGAAGTTAAAATCGTTTGCCGCTCTTATCGAGACATTTGCTGTACCCTAGTGAACTTGAACCGCAATAATTCTTATTATAATAATTGCAACAGATATGTATGTTTATAGACATGTTTATGGCGGGTCGACATGAATTGATAATGTCCGCTGCGTGATTAGTTTAGTCCTAACGGTATTCCTTTGAAGTAATAATCCATTTGTTTTTAGCTCATGACGGGGGAGAGGGGAGAGAGTTACATAATTATTATTAGAACACTGGTTTGCTATAAAGTTATCACCTAGTATTATTTATGAAGGTTGTAGGGGCGATATGAGGTGTAAAATATAATGGTCACATTGATATATACATTCTTTACTGGTACCAGAAATTTATAATATACAAAATTTTTGAGTAGTAGAGCCTCGCTGATTTCAGCATGAATGGGCCGGCTCAACTGGGGAAGGACTACCCTCTCACAGAATATCGACGTGAAATAGCAGTATTTCTACTGTTGTGTTTCGTTCGGTGAGGGAGAGTGCCGGAGGCCCAATCACCCTCTTTCCTCCTTCCCGCTCCTTCTCCTTCCTTTCCTAAAGGGTCGACAACGCGCAAGTAATGCCTCTGGTGTTGCAGGTGTCCATAGGCTACGGTGACCACTTACCATCAGGTGGACCGTATGCTTGTTTGTCACCTTAGTGGTAAAAAAAAAACAAAAATAAACTACATAATTACGCGGCCTAGCTGAGCGGATGTGGTGTTCAGGCTTGTGCAAGCAGATTGATTTTATCAGTCGCTAGGATGTTTGGAGAGGGCCAAACCCCCACATGCATTGGCTATGCTCATTGTAAATATCTTTATAAGAAACCCAATGAAATTACTTGACCTAGTAATGAAGCTAAGAACTCCGTGACCGGCAATAACTTGTTGACTAACGAAGGCACTTGATTATTATACATGCATACAATTAATATGACAAATTTATATTTGGAAGGACATAGGCTACTTTAAAATAACATAAACGTAGGTGAGGATTTCAACTGAACTGGTATCTATATAAACAAATATTATATACAGGAAAGAAAGAGATATGTTACTAGCGTACTCATAGTGAAGAATCTTAACCTATTCAGTCGCAGCGGCACACCGGTGGCCAATAGATTTTTAATTATGTCTCGTATTCTAAGAGTTGACAGATTAAACGTCTCAATGGGGGCAGTTTTCTATTGGTTGGCCAAAATCAGTTCAAAAAAATTGTTTGCAATACTATCGTTAGGACAATTTCATTTTAAGCGTAATTGTTTGAAAGATAGCTGTTTCTTACTAAAGCTCTCTTCATATCTATTATGTTACTTATCAGTTTAAATTGTCAACACAAGTGCATGTATTAATAACGAAATAGTCTAGGTATATATTTATGAGCGTAGCATATCTCATTTAAAATATCATTGATACAAACCTATTCCTATTAATAATTTCAAATTCTGTACACTATTCTATGAAGCCATTTTTGAAATTACCATTCAAACGTAATGATTACGTCCGCATTATCATAGTCATAAGCCGTCTATAAGTTTATGGTTGTCTATGGCTCATTATTTTCATAGCGCTTTATGGCAAGCAAGTTATAAAATTTAAGTGCGAATCTTATTGAATTCTTGTAAGCCAAGAGTGTTAGAGACGCACATTACCTACTTTGTATAGACAATATTTAATATTGGCGGACTCTAATATTGTGTATCCAATCTTGTCTAGTTATTGAGTAATAATAATGTTATTTATGGTTTACACCTACTTAATGAATATGGACGTAAATTATTTTAGATTTATTAAATTTTAATATACGCGTCGACGAAAAATGGAGGGAATAAATAAAATTAATACGTAGTTTAATTTTACGTTCAAACTAAAGTAGTAACACGTATTATACGCCGGTTTATTATCAAAATATTGCAACTATCCAGAACATAATAAGGTTAAAAACTGTGTTAGTATTGATTATAACTGTTTATAGTTGCATAATTTCAAACTTTCTTTTGCAATTTGGGTGCTTGATCAGCAGACATGGTCACAGGTTAAGATAATATAATTTTTAATTATATTAGTAAAATTTTAACATTGCATCGCAAGTTGAAAGTGAAAATTAGGCAGCTTACAACTCAAAAATATTTATAACTAGCTTTTGCCCGCGGCTTCGCTCGCGTTAATTTAGCATTTGACAATCAATTCGGGTTGTACTCTGCTTGTAATACCTATTAAAATTCAATCATAGTTCGAAAGACACGTGGCGCCATCTATTATCATAAGAACGTTATTGTTGTTTTCCTCGGGAACAGTAATTTTTTTCGGGATGAAAGGTAGCCTATGTCCGTTTCTGTACAACGTATATGCAAAATTTTAGGATGATCTGTTCAATGGTTTAGGCGTGAAAATGTAACAAACAAACAAACTCATTTTCGCTTTTATAATATTAGTTAGGATTAGGATTTCTACTCAAACACCCGTTTATATTATACACAACTTACAATAATAAGGGATCTTACGACAGTTAAGATTGATGTGCGAGGGAGCGGAGGGCGGGATACTGTAATCCTGACCTCTGCATACTTCGACTATACGGACAAGGAAACTGTATCTAGACAGATAAAGGACCTTGTTGAATATGGCAGCCGGGAGAACCTGGACATGATCTTGGGGTGCGATGCCAACGCACACCACACAGTCTGGGGGAGCACGGATGTGAATGTAAGAGGGGAAAACTACTGGAGTATGTGGTAAGTACCTCTTTACAAATTCTGAATAAAGGAAACAGGCCAACGTTCGCTGACTGTAGGCGAGCAGAGGTAATTGACATCACGTTAGCCTCCAACAGGGCTAGCACTAAGATTGTCGAGTGGCATGTGTCTGATGAAATTACCTTGTCAGATCATAACTACATATGCTTTAGGTACAGGACGCTGGTTCCAGCTCCTACAGTACGTAGAAGGAATCCCAGAAATACGGACTGGAACTCCTTTAGGAGTGACCTCAGGGTAGATTTGGAGGATTCTAAGGGTAAGCTCAACTCTATATTAGACATCGAGTTTACAGCAGACGAATTGGTCCAGACTGTGTATACGGCCTGGACAACTAATTGCACTGAGAGGGAAATTAAGCCCAAGAGGGTACCGTGGTGGACGCCAGAGTTGGTCAAGCTGCGGCTAGAAGCCAGACGAGCGTTTAACAATGCTAGGACCAGTAGGGACTACAGCGGTTACGCTCGTTGTTTGACCAACTACAACAAAGCTGTGCGGAAAGCCAAACGGAAGGCTTGGAGAGCACACTGTGAAAACATCAGTACGATTCCTGAAGGAATGAGGCTCTCCAAAGCTTTATCGACTGTCAGAGCACACCCATTGACAACCATTAAGGATGTCAATGGGCAGCGAACAGGGTCTGGTAAGGAGACATTAGCAATGATGCTAAATACACACTTTCCAGACTGTAAGATAATAGAAAAGGAGCAGGAGGACCCTATCAGCTTGGTTGAACTTAGCTATCGTACAACCAAAGCAGATTGGGACACTGCTAGGAAGGTAGTGGATGAAGGGAAGGTCGGCTGGGCTCTAAATGGTTTTCAACCATTTAAGTCACCTGGTCCAGACATGGTTTATCCCATCATCCTACAGCAGGGAGCTGCACTCTTGGTTCCGCATTTGTGCAGATTATACAGAGCCTGCATAGCTTTTGGATACATTCCAAAGATATGGAGGCGTGTTAAAGTCATCTACATACCGAAACCGGGCAAGGAAGACTATGAAGAGGCCAAGGCATATAGACCTAGTAGTCTTGAGTCGTTCTTCCTGAAAGCCCTGGAGAAGTTAGTAGATAGACATGTCAGGGAGGGAGCATTATGGAAATTCCCCCTCCACAGGCTACAATGTGCCTACCAGTCGGGTAAATCCACTGAGACGGCACTACATTTTGTGGTAAATAAGGCAGAACATGCATTAGATAACCGGGAAGTGTGCATTGCCGCATTCCTGGATATTGAGGGAGCCTTCGATCGGACCACCTTTGATGCCATTAGTATGGCATCGGCAAATCACGGCATAGAGCCAACCATTTGCAAGTGGATCGATTGTATGCTCAGGGGTAGAATTATTAGGTCTGAGTTGTTAGGTGATGAATTGTATGCAACGACAACCAAGGGCTGCCCTCAGCGTGGAGTACTCTCACCACTCTTATGGTGCTTGGTAGTCAATTCACTCCTAGAACAACTCAACAAAGGTCCGTACTTAACGGTCGGATATGCGGATGACTTGGTGATACTCGTCAATGGAAAGTTTCCGAGTACGGTATCCAGTCTCATGCAGAAGGCCCTGGTTATGGTGAAAAAATGGTGCAGTAGCAATCATTTATCTATCAACCCAGGGAAAACTACTGTCGTGCCATTTACTAGGAAGAGGGATCTCACAGGTTTGGGAACTCTCTCCATGTATGGTACGCAGTTACAATGGTCCACGGAGGTGAAGTATCTAGGCATGACCTTAGATAGCAAACTAACGTGGAAACCTCATGTAGAAAAAGTCATAGTGAAGGCCCAGCGGGTTTTCGGCATGATTCGCTCTACTTATGGGAAGACCTGGGGGCTAAAGCTCAAGGTCATCAAGTGGCTATACACGATGATGATAAAACCCATACTCACGTATGGGAGCATTGTCTGGTGGCCAAGAACCAAACTAGCTGCATGCAGGAACGCGCTGTCGAAGGTACAGCGATTGGCCTGCATGGCTATAACAGGGGCGTTCCCGACTACGCCAATGGCAGCGTTAGAGGTCCTGCTGGATCTAACGCCGCTACACATTGTTGTGGAGTCAGAGGCGGTAAAGGCGCTACATAGACTATCTGTGCATGGGCTGTGGAGCGTCAACATGCCGGTATCTCGACACACAAAACTGGAGACTTCAAAGGATCTCAAAAGGATTATGAGCATGGGATGCGACAAAATGCAACCATTGCACATATTCAAAAAGAATTTTAAAATAAAGGTCCCACGAGGGATGAATGGAGACAAGGTCTAAAATCGCCTGACGAGGGTTGTCTCATCTGGTACACCGATGGTTTCAAAATGGAAACAGGATCAGGCGCTGGTATCTATGCCAGTGACTGTAAGGTGAGTCAAAGCATGGGCAAATATGCAACGGTCTTCCAAGCGGAAACCTACGCTATAATTGCCTGTGCTCAGGAGAATATTAACAGTGGTGTCACTGACAAGACTGTGTATATTCTCAGTGACAGTCAAGCTGCTCTCAAGGCTCTGGACTCGTGTAGGGTGGACTCCAGACTGGTCCTGAACTGTGTTAAGATCCTCAACAAACTAGGCAGGAAGAACACAGTCAGACTGGTCTGGGTTCCGGGACATGCAGGGGTGCAGGGCAATGAGGAGGCTGATGAGTTGGCCAGAAAGGGCTCGGAGCAGCTGTTTGTGGGCCCCGAGCCATTCGTGGGACTCTCTGAGAGCACCGTCAAGGCAGCTTTGAATGCACATGGCAATGACAAACACAGGTTGGAGTGGATGGCCCTTAGGGGTCTGGAACACTCCAAGAAGTTCATTGCAAACGGAGCCACAGGCTTCACCCGGAAGTTCTGTGGATATAGCAAGAGCCAAATGCGCCTGCTCACAGGAGCGTTCACTGGCCATTTTGGCACCAACGACTTCCTGTGCAGATTGAGATTGGCACACAATTTGATCTGCAGGGCCTGTGGTGAACAGGACGAGTCCGTATCGCACCTATTGTGTGAATGCGACGCGTTGGCTGGACTGAGGACGGGTCTGATGGTGGTGGCATATCCAAGCCCTGAAGACTTCAGGCTTCTCCCTCTGAATTGTACACTGCGGCTTATGCAGTACATTCATAAGGAGATAGCTAAGGGTTAAATCTTGGGGCCGACACAAAAGATCCCACTGGGTCGAAGTGTCGCCGGTCTGCACTGACTGGCCCCCACGCATAAGATAAGATAAGATACAATAATAATCCTATTAAAATATTAATTTGCAATAAAATTGTAGGGACTTTGTAACTATGCCAAATTTAAGCCAATAGCGTCAGTAGTGACTGTGATAAGCAGCTGTGATAGTACACCAAAAATATGGTGGCACATACAACAAAATAAATTCAATTTTCATAAAACGATAGAAAGTTTTTGTATTGATCATAATGACTATTCATTTTAGATATCTGCCACACAAGCCGATGCATAACATAGGCGACGTTATCCAAAAACAAACTGACACTAAATACCTCCTTAAACAGAAACCGAGATTTATACTTAAAATAAGCTAAGTGTATATTACTTTGTTTAATTGAAACACCGCGCTATCGCCCGCCATCGCTCAGATCTATCTGATAAGGTTGTATGAGGCTGTATAAGTGGCCGCCATTGTCCCACTGACTTTATAAACGACTTAGATAACAAAGCGATAAGATTTATTACTGTATTTAAATTGTACGAGTGAGGTATAGAAACCTGTCATTATTTTTGTATAATTACGTACTGTTTCCCGCGTGTTTTATCGGAAAATACATGTTGAAAACATGCAGCGCCATCTGTCTTCGTTATTTATGGTCAAGTATTTTTTTAGATGTTTAGTTCCTTTTTTGAACTCACCACCCGCGACAAGGCATTCACGGATTACGTGTAATTTGCTCTATCAAGGCTCGTTTCTTTTCGATAGGTAAAACAAAGACGTAACTGGCAAATGGTAGCTGTCATATGTCTCTGCATTTCAAGGATGTATCGTAGATTGCCAATCATGAGGAATCATGAATCCCGAAAAAGATATTATTAAGGCGGATTCCTTGTCCAACATGTTACGGTGGATATCAGTCTTCCCACGCAGCACTAAGCTTCACCGTAGCCTATTATTATACATTGCCAGATGAAAGGTACCCTATGTCTTTTATGTGCCCTGACAACAATTATGCGAAATTTCATGATAATCGATCGAGTATTTAAGGCTTCATGCCTTACGCCAACGTAACAAACAAACAGATAAACATTTTTATTTATAATATTAATTAGGATTTAAGAATTTCAATAATAAAAGTTGGGTATAAAAATGATTAAGAAAGCAAAACAGATTTTGAATCAAAATTTAAGAATAAAAATCAAAAGTCAATATCTAACATTAGAGCGCTTGCAACGATAAAAAAACATTCAGTTTTTACAATTTACCTTCAACTTTCAGAATAATTTTTGTACTGTGAAGAGCATACAGACATTTAATCAAATAAGTACATCCTAACTATCCTAACTAATATTATAAATGCGAAGATGAGTTTGTTTGTTTGTTACGCTTTCACGCCTTAACTACTCAACCGATCAACATGAAATTTTGCATACACGTTGTCAGGGGTACAGAATAGGACATAGGGTACCTTTCATCCAGAAAAAATAACTGTTGCAAATCTAATATAACCTAACCTACATTTACGCGAGCAAAGCCGCGGGTGAAAACTAGTAGAACATAAGAGACGAAATTAATATTTGTATATAACTCACACCATTTTTAAATTTTGTTGGACCCTAATACACATAACTCCGCTTAGCAGTGACGAGAATCAAATCAACCACTGCGCTATTTGTGATATTTATGGATTCAACAACAAAAAAAAAAAAACAACGATTTAAGCAAGCGATAATTTACAGCTATACGTTACTATGTATGTACTTAATGTACAAACCATCTCAATCTACTGACAACCTGCTATTATTAGTATTATAACAAACAGCTTTTAAAACAGGACGCGTATCATGATATTGATCCATTGAATAATTTCAAAGACAGGCATTAGGAGCTAAGTCGGCTGATCCGATCACGTTACTATTAAGAGTCATCGTTCGTGACTACATACTACAAATTATGCATTTGATTTGTGGGACAAGTTATAAACTGGCGCGGTTTTTTATATTTTGATTTCTGGTATTTATTAACTTTAGTCTTTTTGGGAAGGAGCTACTTATACTTAATATTTTCATGCCCAAGAGCTTTTATAGTTACAGCCTTTCTAACAATATACTAATATGGTTACGTTTACAAGGTCTTCGGTTTAGTTTTACAGCCAGAAAGATTGACAACCGCGTGTCAGTTTTACGTGCTTCTCGTACTAATTAAAAGCACATCATCATAATGTATAAAGTCATATATTATACTAAAACATCACCGTGGTACCGTTGCCTAATCAATCAATCTATACTTTCACTACTGCTATTAACTAAAACTTTAACTAACTTTTTTATTTTAATTACTGTCAGCCAAGTCTCTTTTAGTATGTTTATAACTGAAACGAATATTGAGACTTACTATTCGTTTCATCTGTTGTACCAAAAACATTGTAATCTATACTATAATATCATAAAGTTGAACAGTTTGTTTGTTTGTTTGCTTGAACGCGCTAATCTCAGGAACTACTAGTTCGACTTGAAAAAATCTTTTAGTGTTGGATAGCCTATTTATTGAGGAAGGCTATAGGGTATATAACATCACGCTACGACCCACGGGGGTGGCGCAGTAACGATAAACGCGGGTGAAACCGCGGGAACATCTAGTATCTAATATAGCTAGCTATAATATAACATATAGCTAGATTCGTAACGCATTAGCTTGGACTATAATTGCAGTATGGCAGGCAGTGATATTTTGTAGCGCTAACCACACTCAACGCTCCAGAACCTGTATGGTTAAAATTAAAGTACAATTTTATTGTTACCGCCACCTCTTGTCGCTTACGACGGCATCGAGCCAACTCCTCTAGGCGGTATCACACCTTCCCGCCATTATTATGTATTATATTATCGACACGAGAAACCATCTCTATACTGATGGAAAATTATATACAATTAAATATGATTTTCAACCGAAACAAATAAATAGGGATAGAGGCAGTGGTGTGTTCTTTGTTTAAATCGGCCATATTTAAAGCAGGTAGTGTTTCTTGGAAGGAAAAAATGCAACTGCAAATTACAATATCATTAAATTATTATTTAAAGTTATAACAATTTTAGATTGACCAAGATTATACGGTGTGTTGTCAAATTTTGTTCGCGCTTATGCAGTTACGAACACAGCTGTTCTTATCGATAATTTTTATTGTATTTTAGGTTTAACTGAAACACTACTAACCAACAAAATGGTAGATAAAAATGATGTTAAATAGTTATGTGCAAACATACTATGCGCATATAGACAGAGGAAGAGACAGCACGATTTATTTACAAAGTATTATATACTATATTACAAAATATTCTCTATAATAGGATTCAAAACATATGCCTGCAGTTTACTTAATTATATTAAATTTGAAAGCAGATTTGAATTTATAACCATCCTTACACCATAGTATTTACCTTTTCAAATAATCGTAGTGTGAGCGAGCAACTGTTCTCAATTTCGCTTACGCATGCCACGCACTTTTGTAAATCTGTAGAACATCTGACATGAATGTAAACACTTTCCGTCTGTTATCGCCATATCTCGCGTCAAAGCTAGCTAACAGTTGCACAGAGTTTATGTTTCATAATTCGCTGTTTTTAAAATACCTATCATATGTAACATGCGCCGCATATACCTGGTAACATTGTAAAACCTGTTTGTTATAAAAACCAACATTCAAGAAAATTATAGGTATATTATACAACAACCACATGATCAAACAAATTACATTTCCACACTCGACACGACAATTATAAAACAAACATTTATATCCGCAACAGATGATAAAAAAACAAAATGGCGCGTAAAAAATACGTCACATTCCACGCTGCGTTCAGAATTATAATTGCCTTAACCGTTGATGTTATAAATCTTTCACCAACTAAGATTAGGTTGTGGAATAAAAATATACAGTCTCTCGCGTTGATACTATGACAAATTAATAGGAACGCGCTTTGTAATACATAATTTGAAAATAGAATGTCGTGGCTGAATAGCGTCTGCTCTAGGGCTGGTGCGGTGTAAAATAAGTTTAAAATGATGGAAACTTTAAAGTTTTATTAATGTCAAATTAAAATCCTGACGCCGTTACATTTAATCATTTAGAAGATTATTAGAATTTTGAGGTAGTATTTTAAGGGATGACAAACAATTTGAAGATTATTGTCTTATGTTTACGTGAATGTAGGTATATTAATCTATTTATATTTATACTGTTAAATAGTAACCGAAATAACGTGGCTCATTTAATCTATTTTATACATAATATACATAATTTGAATTTGGATGCCTAATATTTCGCAAACGTACGGCTCGATACAATACTAATTTTGTTATTTATGTTCAATGATAATTTTAAATAACTGTACTTGTATTTGTACTTTAGGCGAATCAGTTAGCTCAATAGATATGGAAAAATTACGTGTAAGAATAAGCTATCATTGCTTGAAATGTTTTGCAAATTTTTTTTGTTGTTAAACCGATTTTAATTTAAAAATATTAAAACGTTTTTGTGTCTTCGGTTTATGTGCGCTAGATCTATTTCTTTTTTGTATATATTATCACTGTTTACGGTACAGTCAATTATTCTCCATTCTTCTTATAAAGTATAATAATTTTTAAAGGTGATAATTAATTTAAATATGTGTATATTTTTATTTGGTACGTTTTCTAATAGTTTTACTTTTTGTATATACTATTTAGACAACAAATAATAGATAAGTAGTTTCGATAATGGTACCGATATATCATAAAAAATAAAGATAAAATATATTGTAATATTTTGTATTTATCTTTGGCAACCTTGACTCGGTCTGAGATATAAATATAATATGGAGTATTTGTACGTTTTAAAATATACTCATTCATGATGTTTTAGTGAGACATGATAAGTTGAAACAGATTTTTTAAGACTCTTGTTTTTTAATGATTCTGGTGACAGAGAAATAGTTAGTCTAGCGGAAATATTGAATATTTTAAATAATTATTTTGCGTCAATCTTTCTGTGATGCGAACAAGAGTGTGGATTATCATCAACTCTTTCTGATTGCGTCGTTCTATGAGTAGCGGCAGGAAATCTGTATGAGTAGCTGACAGATATGTATGTGGGATAATAACGCCGGGTTAGAGATCTAAGTTTCTTTCTAACTACTGTCAAACGCTGTATTTATGTAGCCGATGTCAACCTAACAAATATTATAAATGCAAATGTGAGTTTATTTATTACGTTTTCACGTCTCAACTACTCGGCCAATGATCATGCAATATTATAATACTTTCGCATATACACGTTTTTCCACTAACAAAAAAGTACTGTTCTCGACAAAAGCGTGGAAAAAGCTAGTACTTATACAAGTTAAGAATAAAATATAAACGGCTTAGATATAGACCACTAGACGTCACTGAATATTCGTACATTTAAAAAAATAATTTAATTTCGAATAAGACCCAGTGCAGCATAAATTCTATTTGTTAATCCTATGACTTACGAATATTTGCTTATTTATAGCCTATGAAAGGCAATTGTGTTAATGTAGTATAACCTATCCTGAATTGCTAAAAGATGACTTAACCAAGTCAGAAAAATGTCACCACCATTATAACGAATGGGATGTTTAGGATAATTATACCTATTGACGTTAAATAACATCTTTTATAAGCGTTATTTATAGCTTGTATGTCATAAAGACAATAAACGGAGCCTAAGTACATTTTATTATAGGCATATTATAAACACATAAATAGGAATAACCTCGTACTCCTTCGTCACATTCCAACCAGTCGTCGGCGAGCTTTGTTATTTAAAAACATCACTTTCACCAATAAATGCAGTAACCCATTGTTTAAGAGTAATGACAGTACAATACAGACAGACACTCGTATTCCACTTGATTTATCGGGCGTGGGTGCGACGCTGCCTGCGGTAAATAATTAGATTTTCCAATAACTCTAATTTAGATAACAAGGTTCTCTTTTATTTTTTGAACTGGCAACTGTAGCAGCGGCCATTTTGACTCAATTAGAGTACAGGATAAAAGGTTTTTTGAATTCGGAATTCGCTTTAAATATAGAATTGGGATTTAGTTACTATGTTCCTTTTTTAAAAATAATTGGACTGCTTTTATAGTCTAGTAGCAGACATTTGCTTTTAACAATTACACATTTTGTGCTTCTATGGACGATCCCGGAATTAATTTTCGGAGCAGGTAGTCGTATTGGCATGGCTGTCAGGATCAGTTACGTTACTGAGAGTTTACCTAGAAAACTATCTGCTTTTTTACTTTAGTTTAATTGTGAAAATTTCTTTAGGTCTAATTAAGATGTTAGATGAGTGTAATATATTACATGCGAATGCTCGATTAACCGTGAATTTTATGATGTTATTATGCCCATTTAGGTAAAAGAGCGAATGTAACATATGAATAATTTTCGAATCTATTGACAACAGTATTATACATACCACGTAAAGTAGGTATCGCGTTATACTCGTAATCAAATATAATTCGAATGCAATAAAGCACGTTACTAATTTAAATTGATGCTGAGTGCCATATATCATATAGTTTATAGAATTATGCGAAATAGAATCCCATAGAGAAATAATTGCATCGTATAGAGACTGCGTAGTGGTTTAGGTAGTTGCCTCGCCACTGCTACTACGCCGAGTGTTGTGGGTTCGAATCCCACACGGGATAAAAATTTGTGTGATCCACAAATAGTTGTTACGAGTCTGGATATTCTTTGTGTCCGTTGTTTGAATGTTGGTAAAGCTCCCCGCGACACAAAATAGTGCAGGAGTTACTTTTTAAAAGAAAAAATAAGTATTATTCGTATAGTCAGTATCCTGATGCAGTTGTTTGCATGTAATGGTTATGGGTGGTCTAACCTTTTCTAATTTATCGGACAGTTTCATTGCCGTAGCGTAACAGACGATATCTCTATTATTAAATTACGATTGGTTACACTGCCCTGGGATTAAGACAGGACCTCCAAAGCCGCTATAACATGACGTATTGTTGTAGTAAATATTAATAGATTTTTGATGCTCAATAATAGTATTCCATATCCGTGAAAAGAAAAATTATTCGGTAATATATTGGCACGATACAGATGTATCGTGCCAATATATTGCCGAATAATTAGGTTAAATTGTAGGACTTCTGCATTTCCTACCAGAAATTGCATTTTGTTTGGTCCGAGATTCAAAATCAAAAATCTCACAAGCGATTCATAAGTAAGTGCAATTAAAAAGTCGTTGGTCCTGCGCCTGATGGTTCTCCGGTCGTGTCAAGATGACATCCCATCAGACTATTAGAATGAGGGAATAGAGAGCGCACTTGTGTTTGTTCACACATTTGTACACTATATAGTACCTTCTGGATGACCAGTCTTCTTTAAAATTGTACGCTTTGACTTGAATTCGGAGGACCTTAAATAAAATAATATAAGGTAACTAGAACATCAACTCCTCTCAAAATGTACGCATATTAAGGCAGAAAACTTTACTTAAACAAGTCAAGAATGATTTCCGTGTTGGCTTAAATTATAAATATTGTTGTGTCAATGTAAAATTTACGCACGAAAACTGTAATGAATTGCTTATTGTGCATTCGAAGCACAATGGGCTGAACGAAGTTCGTAAGTGTGTTGAACAACTTCCAACTTACTTGACGTATTTGGTTATAACTTTTCGAAAAGAAGGAGGTTTATAATATGTTCAGCACGTAGCTTTTTAATAATAAATTTAGGATGAGAAGCTGTCAGTTTGTTAAAAGGTTTTATTTGGCTTCACGTGTGCCGGTGTTTATGAATAAATCTTGCAGGTTCAGTTTGACCCGTTATATGGTGTTAAATTAATAAAAATTTTGCATACATATATAAGAAGATCTATTCGATAGTTAGAATGTAATAAAATTACAAGAAATCTACGAAGAAGAAAATTAAATGAGCTAAATATAACTAAAGTATAATTTGGAAATAACTAATAACATAATAGGTATACTAGGTGTGCCCACGGTTGCATCCGCGTTTATGGTTCGTAGCGTGATGTTGTAAAGGCCTTCCTCGATAAATAGGCTATCCAACGCTTAAAGAATGTTTCAATTCAAACCAGTAGTTCCTGAGATTAACGCGTTCAAACAAACAAACTCTTCAGCTTTATAATATTAGTATAGATAATTATTCTAACACGAAACATTCAATTTCCTGGAGATAAACTAATTGCCTGTTAAGAGGTAAAGAGAGTGTGAGAGAAGGAGAGAGAGGAAAAAAAGAGGGAGAGAGAGAGAAAAACATCAAGCTTTTAAGTTACAGTGAATTCCAATGTGAATGTCATAAGAGTAGTCTTTAAATAGCAATAAAGTAAAGCCCATATCAATTACATTGTCATGGAACATTTAACAATTAAATGATCACCGGATATTAACCACCTCAGTCTAACATTTCTCGCAAAGGGATTACACAGCTATAACCATTACGTTTAATAACTGAAACAGCTGTCAGGTAACACGATCTGATATAAACCGCTACGATCAAACGAACTAAAACCTCGCCGGGCTACGGGCAGTTTCTCAACTGTTTACGTCGCCATTATAACTTATGGCATAATCTTGACTTCCTATTTTGGTATTGTTTGATTCGACCGGCTTTGGTCTGAAACTGTGCTCCTAAATTCGATTTCAGGATCGGCCGAAAATATTATTAAGTTTAGCTAATATGGTATGCATATATCTTTATACAGTACTAGCTGTCTCGACAGACGTTGTCCTGTACAAAAACGAAAAAAAAAGCATATCTAAACCATCCTCGAATCCACTTGAACACACACAAAAAGTTTCATTCAAATCGGTCCAGCCGTTTAGGAGGAGTTCACTGTCAACACACGTACAGAAGAATTATATATTATATAAAGATAATCAAGTCATTATTAGCCACATATGGATGTTATGTGATTTAAGTGATACACGGTTATATTTATTTTAAGTATTTCTTATGTATGTGAACCGAAGAATAGATATATTTTTTTTTTATTTTTTTTTTTATTTTGCTCGTCAAAATGACCACACTCCACCTGATGGTAAGCAGTCGTGTGGTCTAAGAGCAGTGGCTTCCACATCGCCCCCACAGTAGCCGAGGCGATGTTGAGGTCTCTACTTTGACGGCCTGAGAAGATGCTTTTTCACGCCCCGCTTAAAGAACCCAGGATTGAAGGAAGAAGGAAACACGTGCCTTGGCAGAGAATTCCATGCCTTGGTCGTTCGGCAGAGATATGAGGACCCAAACTTTTTGGTACGCGCTCTAATCGACTCTACCGTGTAAGGATGGCATCTGAGCCCAGCACGCGTTGTTCTGGATAGGAAAGGGGAGGGCGGGATAAGGTGGAATAACTCTTCAGAGCACTCCCCGTGGTATATTCTGTAGAAACATGCCAATGAGGCAATGTCTCTACGGAGTTGCAGAGGTTCCAGTGAACTCGTGACCTCTGGATCTCCGATGATACGGACAGCCCGCCGCTGTAACCGGTCGAGAGCGTCCAGCAAGTATTGCGCGGAGCCATCCCAAAGATGAGAACAGTACTCCACGCAAGGGCGCACTTGTGCCTTATACAATAGGCACAGTTGCCCAGGCGTGAAGAACCGCCTCACCCTGTTCAGAACTCCGAGTTTTCGCGAAGCTTGCTTAATGACGCTCTCGATATAGGTTTTCTGATTAAGGGAGCGGCAAAGATCTATACCTAAGATGGAGAGACTGTCACGTATCACCAGTGGAGTGTTCTTCAGAGAAGGGAGGGGAAGGAACGGAGACTTTTTTGTAGAGAACGCGCATGCCTGGGTCTTCTATAAATCCTATAAAGCCTCTGGCGAACACACTGGTTCAAATACAGTGTTCCTAAATTTATAGATTTATTCTGTATTCGATAGTAATTTTGTCAATAAATCGCCATTAATAATTTTTACAAATAACATATATTATGGCTTCATAACTATAGCAAAGTGACAACTCCAAATAATGCAGAACATAATTTTCTAAAGTCTTATACAGCAGTTAGACAAACGATCTGCGACCTCCATTAACCTTTATTTCTAGCATTCCGATCGATAGACGAGGGCTACGAAATACTAGGAAAGCGGTAAATAAGTAAAGCATTACTGAATGAGTGTAGGTACATAGACGCAGTCACACAGACGAACGCAAATTGAATTGGTCAATGCATAAGCGAGACAAATGGCGCTTTTATTGGTCTCGTCGGGAGCTGATGCAAAATAATGTCATGTCATCGCTATGATTTCATATCACGACGCATAACTGACATACTTACTGTTGAAAGCTTTTTGCGTGTAAAGGTGAACGTGCACATGTCTACGCCAAGAAAATCTATTAGTATTTCGTTTTACACGCATTTAGATTTAAGGGAGGTCGTTTTTTTGTATATATACGTAATGCGATTACCGAGTAATCTCGAGTACCACCGATCTGCGGATCGATCAAAGTGTTATTGGATTTTTCTGTTAAGAAATTCTTAGTAGCATAACGGAGTCTAAAAGTGTCCGGTAGACGACAGGTTCGTTCTCTATTATTTGGGACCTAAGAATATAGTTGGCAGCTGGCTAGCCCTACGGGGATATAGGCATGATTCTATGTATACATACATAGAATCACGCCAGTTTACCCCAAATAAGGCAGTCAGAGATGTATTAGATCAACGTTCTCCCAGGAGGGAATCTGAAAACGTGGTAGATGGTAATGGACTCATCTCTAAAAATACGGATGGCGAAATGTGGCTATAATATACTTCTGTCTATTCCTTCCAGCTTATGTGGGTGTGAGTATGTATCGAATGCGTTACGAGCATAGAACGCGCGAAGACTTAGTGCGCGTTTACTTTAATACATGCACTGTATAATTTGTAAGTCATTGTTTCGCGTAACGTGTCGTATCATGTCAGTACGTATTTCAGTTCCATGAATCAGACACATTAATGGTACAATATGCGTGTACGTATTTTAATATTTCAGTCGGACATTTGAACTGTAAAATACTAGAAAGTTTTTAGGGCACAGAGTACATGACGTGCTGGTTTCCTCTCCGTATCTATACTAATATTATAAGGTTGAAGAGTTTTTTTGTTTGTTTGAACGCGCTAATCTCGGAAACTACTGATCCGTATTCTTTTAGTGTTGGATAGCTCATTAATCGAGAAAGGCTACATAACATCACGCTACGACCCACGGGGGCGGCCCAGTAATCATAAACGCGGGTAAAACCGCGGGCACATCTAGTGTTCTATACAATTAAAACGTGTCAGCGACGGTTATACAAGCTTTACCAATGATATTTTATATATATCATTGGTATGTTACTAGCACAAGAAAAGTGAAGTCTCAAAAATTACCAAATTGGGTAATCGGTTCACAAATGGACTTCCATTTCAAAACAGTAAATAAATAATTGTTTGAATTATAGCTATCTCTTACACGTAAGCTCTTTATAATTATAACCTATAAGCCTTCCTCGATAAATGAGCTATCAAACACAAAAAGGATTTTTTATTTCGGGCCAGTAGTTCCTGAGATTAGCGCGTTTAAACAAACAAACAAAAAACTCTTCAGCTTTATAATATTAGTATAGATAATCTTGATTATATTTTATATGGAAGACGACGACGATCGCCCATTATTATAGAAGTGACATTTCTAGAGCAACATAACATCCCACTCTATGACTATACAACAGATACGCTCCCAAACTTTCGTCACTAGACTATTAAAACGTCTAACGCAAGTAGCTGACGCGAGCTACATGTACGTGTTAATCGTACAGGCTGCTTAAACGGGCGACTCACATCAGTTAGCTTGCAGACTTTTTTGGCACTAGACTAACAAAACATTTGACACGTATGCTACATGTACGAGATAATCATACAGGCTTAATGCACGGGTGGCTCGTATTAGTAGCACGATGCATGCAACCCGTGCCAGTCTCAAATTGCGCATATTACCGCCACGTGCAAAAGTATTAGGCACCCCTATTGTTTGTCTCTATCTCAACAATGAGCGCTCGGATAAGGGTTTTATGGTCTTACTATTGCATCGGCGGCATTTTTAAACAAAAATAAAACAATAACAAATATTTATGACACCCAGGTGCAGTTTAAAACAATGTTTTTACAAATTTGCAATTTTAAAGTTTACTCTTTTAGTGTGTTATCAGTGCTTGCAGTGAACAGACACATATCGTACGCAATTGTTGCTACCATATTCCTGAAGACTAATATTCATCGAGTTAATAATGCCTAAAAAAGCAGAACTTAGTGCAGAGCAGCGCCTAAAAATTAAAATTTTACATGAACAAGGCATGTCTCAAGTGAAAATAGCCCGAGAAGTGAAGTGCTCGCGTTGTGCAGTGCAATATGCACTAAATCGCTTCAAAGAGATCGGTACTCATGAGAATAGGCCAAGAACAGGCAGAAGAAAAATAACTACAGATCGTGAAGACCGATTGTTAATTAGGCAGTCTCTACAGGACCGTAAAAAAACTGCTTTGGAGCTCGCTGCAGCTTTATCTGAAGGAAAAAGCAGATCAGTGAGCGCGTGTACTGTGAGAAGAAGGCTTATTGCAGCTGGGTTAAAAGGTTGCAAGGCAAGAAAGAAGCCGTGGCTATCGGAGCACAACAAGAAAAATCGGTTGCAGTGGGCCCTCAGACATAGAGATTGGACAGTGGAGGATTGGTCCAACGTACTGTGGTCAGACGAATCTAACTTTGAGGTATTGTTATTTAATTTATGTGTTATACCAAAACACATAGCCGTCTTTGAAATCACGTCCTGCGAGGGAAATATGCAATCTTGAATTAAGTTATTTTTTTGCTTGTTCCATAGGTGTTTGGAACACCCGGTGTTACTTACGTCAGGCGAAGGGTGGGCGAAGAGTACAACCCAGATTGTGTAGTGCCCACTGTTAAACACGGTGGAGGCTCAATAATGATCTGGGGTTGCATGGCTGCCGATGGAGTGGGCGAAATGATGTTGTGTGAGGGGCGAATGAATAGCACCAAATACACAGAAGTTCTGGAAACAGCTCTAGCACCGTCTGTTACACAGATTTTTGGTGATACAAACACCGACGGCGTAAAATTCCAGCAGGACAACGCCACTTGCCACAAGTCAGCACACACTATGGCATGGATGGCTCAAAATGGAATAGATCTTTTGGACTGGCCGCCACAATCACCGGACCTCAATCCTATTGAACATATTTGGTCTATTTTGAAGAAAAATATCCGTAGACACTCGATAAGCAACAAGCAAACACTACTCGCCGCGTTAAAGCATGAGTGGCAAAAGATATCCCAAGAGGAATGTTTTAAGCTGGTAGAGTCAATGCCAAAAAGAGTGGCTGCTGTCATTAAATCCAAAGGTGGACCGACAAAATATTAATTATTTTATTAAAATAAATCTTAGTAATCATATGTTTTGTTTTCTTTACATTCCCTATGCTCAATCACCCTAAAACTGACATTACTATAGGGTGCCTAATACTTTTGCACGTGGCTGTACTTGCGTCCGCGTCGAGTACACCATTAGTTTTGTAAAGCCTACAAAATAAAATAACACGCTATATGTTGTGAAAAAACGTTGAACAATCGATCAGACCAACAGGCAATTATAGCATACCTCTATTTGCTAAAGTTGTTAGCAATGTACGAACTATTAACGAGAAAATGCCATAAGCTAGGTATTACAGGCTGTACAGATCTGTTTCTTTAAACGTTATAGCCGATTGTTGGCTTAAAGGCTTAAGGGGAGGTCTTACATAAACAAAACATATATTTCTACATAATAATAATAATTTGTTTATTTCGTAAAAACATGAGTAATACATTACAAGTTTTACATTGCATGAAGATGGTACATATGTGATTTGGTCTACATGTTTTACAAATTATGGTGTACGAAAAAATATGCATCTATATTTTGCTAACAATAAAATTTAATAATTAAGTACTCAATACGTAAGCAAATATTTTTAAATCATTAATAATTAGAATTATGTCAAGATTATAATTATAAAAAACAAGTCATATTCACAATTTCGACATTCATTTTGACGCTATTAATAAAAATAAAAATAAGAATCAACAATATAAAAATTAATAGGTATTTATAGATATCAATATTATAATAACAAACACTATTTTGTCAACTATTTATCTTTATACTAGATTTTGCCCGTAGCTTCGCTCGTGTTAATCTAGAAGTCAATAAATTTCTATCTGGGAACAGTACTTTTTTCTGTATGAAAGGTAGGTATCCTATGTCCTTTTCTTTACCCTTGACAACGTGTATAGGCGTGAAAGCGTAACAAACAAATAAACGAACAAACTCACATTTAAATATTGGTAAGGATTTACACATTTCTCGACGTGTCTGTTGCTTTAGCAGTCATGGTCACAGGGAGACTAACATGGCGCTCGTCACATATTCTTAAAGATTTTATATTTCAAGTTTCGATCATCATGTATATTTGGTGATACTATTTACGCAGAACGACTGGAAACGACAATATATATATATATATATACATATATATATATTAATTTTGTCGCCAGCATCAATGCCTTTACGTGTCTATATCCATGGGGTTAAGCAATTTTAGTTGAGATATCGATTCGAGCCTAGTTGTCACGTGTCCGATGTCTCAAGCATTTCTTCCTACCTACTACCTAGCAGGAAAACTTTCTTTGGTATTCTGATTGAGGACAGAGGAGCGAGCTTATAACTGTCAGCCAAAATTTGCAACTGTATGTTCCTTGTCAGAGCATCCTAACAAGCCTTTAGTCTCCCCGTGAACATGGCTGAAAAGCAAACAAAACGTCGGGGTAAGTGTGATATTAATTTATTTTTATAATATAAATAGCTTAAATAAAAGTCAATAGTAATTAGTAAAAATGTTTAACAATAGTTATAATAATTAACATTCAAAATTATTCAATGGTGCCAATTCTGTTGTCACAAAATTCTCTAAGCTTAACTAAAAATTACAAAAAATTATTTTGGTCCTCTCAAATGACATTTCGTATTCTGAAATCGTTAAAAGAGACAGGACAAAAAAAAATTTTGTGATTTTTAGTTAAGATTATAGAATTTTGTGACAACAGAATTGGCACCAATAACAGTGTTTTATAACAAAACAAACATCGTTAAAAAATCTGTATATGCTAGTTTAATTTCAAAGCTACTACCTTATGATCGGTAGTCTAAGCGGACTTGCACCAACAGACCATCAAGGCTTTCGAATAAAGCCTACCCTTAAGAAATAACAATAAAAAGCGCGTACAGCTACTGTAGCTTAATTACAATAGGTCGTTACGAAAGCCAGGGGAAATAGAAAAGGCAGTAAAATCTAGTAAGGAATTTGTGGAGCGCTAAAGATTCCTTAGAAAAGTGAAGTACTAAATTAGTACTGAATATTTTACTGCGAAAACAATTTGTGTTAAATCTTTATAAGTATGCGGGTTACAGGAAACTGCGGTTATATTCTCTTTTAAAGACGCACTTGAGGTAATCTCTGTGTTGCTTGAATCTTTGTAGTCTAGCAACTCCGTAGGGACATTGCCTCATTGGCATGTTTCTACAGAATATACCACGGGGAGTGCTCTGAAGAGTTATTCCACCTTATCCCGCCCTCCCCTTTCCTATCCAGAACAACGCGTGCTGGGCTCAGATGCCATCCTTACACGGTAGAGTCGATTAGAGCGCGTACCAAAAAGTTTGGGTCCTCATACCTCTGCCGAACGACCAAGGCATGGAATTCTCTGCCAAGGCACGTGTTTCCTTCTTCCTTCAATCCTGGGTCCTTTAAGCGGGGCGTGAAAAAGCACCTTCTCAGGCCGTCAAAGTAGAGACCTCAACATCGCCTCGGCTACTATGAGGGCGGTGTGGAGGCCACTGCTCTTAGACCACACGACTGCTTACCATCAGGTGGAGTGTGGTCATTTTGAAGAGCACGATAAAAAAATAAAACAAATGTCTTAACAAACATTCAAACAAAGGACACAAAGAACATCTGCGATCGGAACCACTAATTGTGGATCACAATTTTTTTTGTGTACGTATTTTCTTTGCCATCCGGGCGATTTTGTTTATGACAGAGTAGTTCATTCGGTCCAGTATTTTGTGCAATAGTTGTAATGAATTTCCCATATATGCAATACTAGCTTATGCCTGCGACTTCGCTCGCGTTAATTTAAAATTTGACAATAAATTCGGGTTGAACTCTGCTTGTAATAATATAATTCAATCATGATTCGAAAGACACGTGGCGCCATCTGTTATCATAAGAACGTTATTATTGTTTTCCTTGGGAACAGTAATTTTTTTCGGGGTGAAAGGTAGCCTATGTCCGTTTCTGTACACCTGTCAACGTATATGCAAAATTTCAGGATAATTGGTTCAGTGGAAAAGGTAACAAACAAACTCATTTTCGCTTTTATAATTTTAGTTAGGATAAGCTGATATAAACTACCGCTCTCAATCGTTTCATTTGACTCATTTTTACTAGAACTAATGCGGAATACGCAACTAATACGTCTGGTATAACAAGTGATCGTAGGTAGTTACAATAATAGTAGCTTATTTGCCAAATTAGAGCAAAATCTAAAAAGTTCCCTTTTATTTAGTTCTCAATGTATAGGTACTCCTAATATACTAGGTAATGTTTGTTTTCCCATATTTAATAAATAAAAAATAAATATCCAACTACACAGCTTAAACTAAGCAATCTCAGTGACATACTGGTGCCAATTCTGTTGTCACAAAATTCTCTAAACTTAACTAAAAATCACTAAAATTTTTTTACTTCTGTCACTTTTAACGATTTCAGACTATGAAATGTCATTTGAGAGGACTAAACTAAATTTTAGTGATTTTTAGTTAAGCTTAGAGAATTTTGTGACAACAGAATTGGCACCACTGTTAACCAGTGCTTATTAGTATTATTATCAGTTTACCAACAGTGGGCGTTGTCCACGCCCACATTGCTACCATCTGTCATTACTGAGGCGATTCATCTCCGCTTATCTGTTACATTCCTATCAAGAGATCGAGTGAGTATCGCCTTGAATGAATGTTGTAAGTTTGTGGTTTCGAGTACCTATGTTAAAATGTCATTAAAGTTGTTAACAATGTTATTGACTGCTTCATTGGCCCTGTGGTTTAAGGCGTTTATGTTGGCCTCCGGTTCGATCCCTGGGTTAGTTATTTTATCTTTAAACAATTTCTTAGCAGTGGCAGCACGGGTAGCAAGGATGGCGTAGTAGTTTAAGTGGTAACCTCGCCCCTGCCACTGCGTCAAGTGTTGTGGGTTCGAATCCCACACGGGACAAAAATTGTGTGATCCACAAATGGTTTTGAGTCTGGGTGTCTTTTGTGTCCATTGTTACAATATGTGTAAAGTCCTCTGTGACACAGGAATTATTCCTAATGTTGGCGACGTTTTATTTTTAAATAAGAATATTATCTAAGGGCGCTTTCAATTTAGACGGTTGGTGCTGGACTGCTGCAGTCCGGGTATCGTACTGCGCACGGGCGGTTATGATTTTTCATACAAAATGACTCGACGCAAAGATGCATTTTTGCCGTTCCGCCAACGGACGTGCGTTGCACTGCTCTCGCACGACCTCGACCGCGTCGATTCATTTTGTATGAAAAATCATAACCGCCCGTGCGCAGTACGATACCCGGACTGCAGCAGTCCGGCACCAACCGTCTAAATTGAAAGCGCCCTTAGAATACGTCTTGTAGACTGCAATAGAGTCACCATCAATTAGGCGGGGCTTACTTGAAAAGGTGCACATAATATACATTTGCCTACTCCTTTAGGGGATATAGAGTTCTGATACTTTAATATACGGTATTGTAATTTACTTCGTAATACCTAAAATGTCTAGCAGACATTTAATTCTACAGATTGCTCTTACTCTGAAAGATAGAATAAGAAATAGTGTGATTAGAGAGAGATGCGGCATGAAAGTGGATATAGTTACAAGAATAGAAAAGGATATGTTAAGCTGGTTTGGACATGTAGAAAGAATGGACGAGGAAAGACTGACTAAGAAAGTTTATAAGGCTAGTGTGAATGGAACAGTCGCAAGAGGAAGACCTAGGCGAACGTTTCTCGATCAGATCGGAGGCGTTCTCGACAAAGGCCAGGTTAAGAGCTCCTTGAACCGACGGGCGTGTATGAGGCATGTGATGAAAGTGAATGAAGCCAGAGAAGTGTGTCAGGATCGTAGCAAATGGAAATCCGTAGTCTCTGCCTACCCCTCTGGGAAACAGGCGTGAATCTATGTATGTATGTATGTAGATTGCTCTTACTGATTACACATAAATCATAGATAAACTAAATCGAAATATTTTACTATACATTGAATCTAATTTGACTGCGCCTTGTCTCATGGCATGGGTATGCGCGTGATTGTGAAGACTCGGGTTCGATGCTTGGGTCAGCAGTATTATTGAATGTGTGTTAGAATATTCCTAATATCAGCACAGAGCCGTTAAATGTAAGGTATGTAATTTATACCTGTTAATATGTCCCTATTACGTTGACTTAAACGGTAGTTGGCGAAATGTGGGTTTAATTCACCTATCTCTACTTCAAAGTAAAATCACATTATAAATACATTGCTGCACAATCCGTGAGTCTATATGTATGAATCTAGTTCGATTCGACTCAAAGGAATCGTTGCATTCACGAATCGTGAGCATACCGATGCATTGCAAAACGAACGTATCGTATCGAGTGAGGACACGATAATCGATATAATAGAGGGGTTCAAGAATCGATACCGAATGTATAATGCACAGCCTGAGTTACGACTAGTAAGGCTTGTAGATTAAAGTCGGTTTAAATAACGCGGCTTTTATATATTGAGCACGTTTTTGTGCTTTTAGATATAAGAATGTAAATGCAGACTTTAATGGCGAACGGAAATGTTGTCGGGAAACCGGCTTTTCGTTGTGTGTGTGAATTGTGTCTGTTGAAAATAAGGTTTGTATCTCGCCAATATCTGAAGTTATGCCCTGTTATTTTGTTTTAATGGAACTGAAAGTATACGTTCTGTTGATGAACAATGAAATAAATTATAATTGAGCATAGTAAGCATTTATTGAAAGAAAACCAAGTTTACAAAATAGTGTATATATTCAAAAGATTCAAAAGCTGATAAAATTGTGTTAAAACTAAACTTTTTAAAATAACATAATAATTATGTAAACAACTTCTCCTCGCTCCTAATAGTGCTGTGCCCGACAGGGTCCATAATTTGTTACTTATTTTTAAGCCTACCACCTAAATGTACTAAATGTACATTATGGAATGCAATAAATTGAATTTGAAAATTTGAATTAACGTGTGGAGAAGTTTGTGAATTGAATTGCAGCTGTTAGCGCTAATCTCCAGGTTAGGCAAAATACAGTTTTATGACATTTATCTCTAGATAAATATTTTGAAAAGCATAAATAAGTAGGATTTTTTTAAATTAACACGTATAGAGATATTCAGTATAGGTAGTATTGATGTGTGTCAGCATGTTAGTGTGTGTTTGGGTGTGTACATGTGTGTGTGTGTATTATGTAATATTATTATAATGAAAATTGGTTAACAGTCAATAGTAACATTGAATTTAAACACAATAATTTTTATTCTGAAGAAATTGTTTACAATTGTTACCATTTATGGATTAACATATTGCTGGTCCAATATGTAACATAGAACCTTATAGGTTCTATGTTACATTTTGGAAAAAAATGAGTTATGAATATTGCATGGTTCTATATCATTCCTTTTCGTTTAGACCTTTGGTTTAGACTAATATAGTTATAGATAGAAGCACTTACCACCTCACAATATTAAATCGCAAATAGTACTTAATTACTTTTTAAGTTATTTTTACTGATATGCAAATTTTAAACCTCATTTCAACAAAGTTAAAAAAAAATAACATAAAACCTTGTAATAGTAAGCCAGCGATATACCGCCACTGGGCCAAAACGTTATAAGCTACTAATGCTGTAATAATAACGAAACATGATCTATTTAAAATGCTTTAGTTTCTAAAACAAAGGTTGGCCATAATTGCTTTTTCCATACAAGGACTAAATCTGTAACTTACGGTAGGTGATCACTTAAAACAGGCGCTACTTGCAATATTCAATATAACGTTCCAATCATCAATAAACCCCTTTCAACTTAACTAACAGAAAATTTAATAGCCTCCCTATTGTAGGGTTATTTATTAGCGAATCAATGTTCAGTATGTCGAAATCAAAGAACGTTCGGACATCATTGGTTGTAGGGAGCGACCCCAAACTTTACACGGAGCTTAACTTAAATGAATTTAAGCTTAACGCAATGTACGCTCGCCTACAGCGATGTTTGTTTATTTGGAGTTAATTACTTGCAGTAACTTTCTCTTAGCTGTTAATTTGTTGAGCTTGATTTGTTATAAGTTAATTTGAGTTAAATAGAACGTTTATATCACAGAACGAACGAGGTGTATGAAGCTCTTTCGCTGGGTATGATTTTAGGTTATACGTAATATAGTCGGCCTCGATGGCGTAGTAGTTCGTGTACCGACTGCCATGCCTGAGGTCGCGGGTTCGATTCCCGCACAAGTCAAACATTTGTGTGCATCAACATGAATGTTTGTCTTGGTCTGGGTGTTCCTACGTATAATATGTAGGTATGTATTTACAAAAAAAAAGTATATATGTATGTTTATCCATTGTCTAGTACCCATAGTACAAACTCTGCTTAGTTTGGGCTAGATGGTGTTGTGTGTATGTGGTAGAATATTATTATTATATGCGAGCCTATATACCAATACATTTATGGTTAAAATTAATTGACTAACTTTCAATAAATAATGAATATAATTCCTATCCTTTTTACAATAAACAGACTCATTAGAAGACCGGTAACGTAGACAAGCATGAACAAGAATATGTTTATGACTATTCGATGGTCTGTATCGAGCCTCGACTCTGCATGGTTCAGACATTAATAAAGAAACTAAAGAAAAGGTCATTACCATCGTCTGCAGGGAATTCGGCGAACCTCTTAGCACAATCGAATATGACTTATTATCATGATATTAACTTGTGAATTGACTCGGTTATGACAAATAAATTAATTATAACTAATTAAACGAATTGTTATTTGTGCCAGATCGTACAATTTTTGAGTATTCGGTTTTGTTTTTTGTACCTTATGAATGTTAGCTGCGAAAGAAAACTTTATTTTTTTCGCCTTTCAGTTTGTTTCTAATTTAGGAATACATTAATACATTCATACCATCTCTTTCGATTGAGTTAATAATGTAACTGCTGTGTATGTTCGAATCCCGGGTAGGGCAAATTATTATTAGGATTTTTTGTCAAGAAATTCGCACAGAGTTTAGATTGTGCCCGTTAGAGATAATGGCTTGCTTCCTATTACGTAGGACCAAAAATCATAATAAGCGCAATATGGATGTAATAGATTTAAAAAATGGAAGTACTACACCGCTGCCCAATAGTAATAGTAATATTTATTTAAATAATAGGTACAATAATTTATAATAAATGACTATTTTACTATTAATTTATAATATACATTTGTTGTTGTTGTTTGCCCGAACTAGATTGAACCTGTGGTCTGTGGTGTGAGCCAATGGTTCGAGGTTGCCTATATGTGCATTACAAATATGTGCGCAACTGCTAAGGCTATGTAGAAACGAATGCAATCCCATAACTAATTATAGTGATTTATTTATTATTTATTATTATTTATTTATTTACATCAAATAGAACGACTTGCGCCAATTACGCTATTTAATAATATAATAATACTTAATACTTTTGCTATCGAGTGTACTTGCACATCGCCCGTGGCATCCATTGATCCAGACGTTTCATTAACTAGTCCAACAGCATCGACCAATAACACTAGACCCCTCAACTCTCCCTCATTTCACCCGCGAACCCCAGCCATTTAAACAATAAGCGGGGGAGGGAAGCTCAAATATTATGGTCGCGTAACACTAGTTATTTCTGACAGTTTGTTTGACGGAATTTGCATAGTTATTAGGCCCGGCATTGTTTGCGTAATGTACGTATTTGTTATTTGTTTTATTCGAAATGTGGAGGGTAGGTTTTAATTATTTCGGGATTATAGTTACAGTTTGAGCTTTTAAACTTCGTATATTAAGATGTTAAGCTCTTTGAAGTTGGACTAAAGACAGAGAGTATGAAGAGATTACCATTATTATTTGGTATTAAATAAACACCAAAATATGCTTACTAAAATATATCATAACGAGCACCTATACACCTCAAATCACTGCATTCCGTCTCGGAAGGGTTAGGTTATGTTAGGTCCCTTCTTAAATCCACCCAAAAATAGGAGCCCCGCTAAGCGGGGCTCCGTCGACTTATTTTGATCTCTTTGCTGTGCAATTCATATTTTTGGTATTAAAATGCGGTTTTAATTTTGGTGATCATTTACTATGTATTTTTGACTGTTGTATTTTACTATGTCTGGTGATAAGTTAAATATAAGCCTTATTATTTTTGAGGCATTAACATAACGTAGCATTTTGCTTGTGAATACTTGAAGGTTACCGGGAATTAGGCAAATAAATAAACTGAAATTAAACTACTTTACACGAATTATACCGTGTTGTTTTTTTAAAACACTACATTTAGATACACAATTTTGACAAAAATTGTGTGGTCCACAAATGGTTGTTCTAAGTCTGGGTGTTCGTCCGTTGTTTGAATGTTAGTAAAGTCCCCCGCGACACAGGAATTATTGTACATATAACATAAACTACTAATGTTTAACTTTATGTGTGTCAGAATCGTAGCAAATGGAAATCCGTAGTCTCTGCATACCCCTCTGGGAAACAGGCGTGAATCTATGTATGTTTAACTTCGCTACAAAATTGTAAGATACATAAAACAAAAAAAAAATACCCCTATCCCCGACATTCGCGTAAACGTAAAATAATATTATGAAAATACATGAATATGAATATAAATGCTATGTGGAGGTTCTATGTTCCTAAAAGGGCCCAAACCTGTATTGCCGAGTGCCGGGCACAGCTCTTAAGTAGAAGCCCCGTACCTACTGCTAAGAGTTTTCATACAAATATAATTCACTATAACACTTTGCCCGATCCGGTAACTGAACCCGATAGCCCACTATCAGCAGTAGCTGTAACTTAAGCTACTAGACCAACGACATACTTTTCATTATAACATCACTATTTAATACTAGCTTTTGCCCGCGGATTCGCTCGCGTTAATTTAGAATTTGACAATCAATTCGGGTTGTACTCTGCTTGTAATAATATAATTCAATCATGATTCGAAAGACACGTGGCGCCATCTATTATCATAAGAACGTTATTATTGTTTTCCTCGGGAACAGTAATTTTTTTCGGGATGATAGGTAGCCTATGTTCGTTTCTGTACACCTGTCAACGTATATGCAAAATTTCAGGATGATCGGTTCAGTGGTTTAGGCGTGAAAACGTAACAAACAAACAAACAAACTAATTTTCGCCTTTATAATATTAGTTAGGATACTTAGGATTAGCTGACCCGTGCAACTTCGTCTTCACATAAGAAAATTTTCCCGTTTTTGCAACATTTTTCATTTATGCTCTACTCTTATTGGTCGTAGCGTGATGTTATATAGCCTATAGCCTACCTCGATCAATGGGCTACCCAACACTGAAATAATTTTTCAATTCGAACCAGTAGTTTCTGACATTAGGGCGTTCAACCAAATAAACAAACAAACTCTTCAGCTTTATAATATTAGTATAGATAGTATACCCGAGCGAGCGAAGCTGCGGGCAAAAGCTAGTTCTGTATAAGACTCTTAAAATCCTTTTTATTTACACAGCTGTATATTATTAGAAATGAGTTCTTAGTATGTTCACTGAAGTAGAAATCATTTTTATTTATTAATAACGACTTTTTCGCTTTCAGTATTAAATTTGAGAATGAAAGAATGGCTATCTTAAATACAATTGCGTCTTATCTGATCATGGCGGCCGGCCTGGTAGAAATTTAATAAAGTCTTTTATTTGTGGTTGTGCCAAAAGAAAGGTAAAAGTGGTTTATCAGTCTGAAAATAAATAGTATGAAGATAACTATTTCTTACACTATCTATACTAATATTATAAAGCTGAAGAGTTTGTTTGTTTGTTTGTTTACTTGAACGCGCTAATCTCAGGAACTACTGGCCCGATTTGAAAAATTCTTTCAGTGTTAGATAGCCCATTTATCGAGGAAGGCTATAGATATATCATCACGCTAAGATCAATAGGACCGGAGCACCAATGAAGAATGTTTCAAAATCGGAGAGTATTTTTTTCCTTTTGAGAGCTTCCGCTGCGTGCGCTGCGTAAACAGTTAAAGTTTCGCAAAAATCATGTATGACAGAATTGTTCCCCTTTAAAAGTTCTAAAAAAAAGTCCGCGGCAGCATATGTCTATCTTTTAAGGTTGGCTCACTATAACCATTTTTATGCTAACGAAATTTGTTCTAAAATAATGCATTACTTGCGAAGGTATTTTTATAAACATGATATTAATCCTTATCCAAATAAATACGTTATTCATCACAAGTATTTAATTTAAAACAAAATTGCCCTTTACATCATTCGATTTCAATGAATATCTTAGGAGATATAGCAGTTTTAAAATAACATCGCAGCAAAATAATTACCCATTACAGACATAGTACAAACGATGTTTCTCCTGGTTTATTCTGCGTGATTACTACTGGTTCGATTTGAAAAATTCTTTTAGTGTTGGATAGCCTATTTATCGAGGAAGGCTATAGGCTATATAACATCACGCTACGACCCACGGGGGCGGCGCAGTAACAATAAACGCGGGTGAAACCGCGGGAACATCTAGTGTGTTATAAACTAGACGTAGACGTTTACCGTAGTCTATGGAAGTATGGATGTTTGTAGTATGAGAGCTGGAAAAATGTTTAATTAACAGAAATACATTTATAGGAATCATAAGTATGGTCAAAATACGAACTCTGGCGATATCGACTAATTAGAAGAAAGTTTACAATTTTACGACTGTTATAGTACTTACTATAGACAACCTGTGGTCTGTAGTGTATCTGGAATTTTAAACTAATGGCTGTTGGATTAAAAAAGAAGCAAATAGTATAAATTATATTGTGAAATTTTATACTCTGTTCACAATAACCATTAGTTTACAATCTGAGTAGTATTTTTGTAAACTAACAATTTTATAATATTCCGATGACATAATATACATATTTTAATGAGTGTCACTCGCGTTATTTTAAAACAGTCGATATGATCTCCAGGGTACAAACTATATCCGTACCAAATTAAATCAAAATCGGTTCAGCAATTTAACTATACATTATTGAAAACCGGTAACATTTACTTTCGCATATATACTTACATAAAATTTGTACGGAAACTCCTGGCTAGATATCTCAGATATACATTACGTCTAGATACAGATAGATAGAGTCTGCGTGTGGGTCTGTTTGTCACTGCGCGCGCGCATTGTTCTGTCCGCGTGGCAGTCTAGCTCGCCGCAGCCGTACAATGCGCCTCCGCAACTGCGCGCGCGCAGCCTTTTTGTTATTATTTATTACGGCCATTGTATTATGTTTTAAACATTGAATTGTGGTTTAAAGGAGTCGAGGTTTAGTAGATTTGGTTTTAGTATTAATGTTAGTATGTTAGAAATAAAGAATAAAAGAAAAATAAACATACTATAAAGTGTGAGACTTTGTGTGTATGTACACACAAAGTCTCACACTCATAACTTCCCGAATTGGTAGATATGTAATGAACCCATATTTCGCCAGACCCTAGTCTACTGATATCTTCCGGGTACAGTCTTAGACTCCGTGAAGTTACGGAGAATTTCTTAACAGGGCAACCCGATAACATTTTTCCAGACCCGAAAAAGTCGAGGATTTCGAGGATAGAAAATAGTAGTAGGTATATTATATACAGGACTATAGAATTTAGAGCTAACATGATTAAATGTCATCCACTTCTGCAAATTTTGCAATAATTTATAGTTTTTTTATTGTTTTTTTAAAGACTGTTCTCGCACTAGAATTAATTCTGCGTCACAAGAAACTTTACAAGAATTTAAACAACGCACACAAAGAACACCTAAATTCGGTACAATTATTGTCGATTACATAAATTGTTAATCGGGATTGAATCCACAACACTCGACGTAGTGTTAGTGGCGAAGCAACCATTTAAACACGACAGTTTAGTAGTAGTAGAGCCTCGCTGATTTCAGCATGAATGGGGGCTCGACCGGGGAAGGACTACCCTCTCACAGAATATCGACGTAAAATAGCTGTATTCCTTCTGTTGTGTTTCGTTCGATGAGTGAGAGTACCGGCGGCCCAATCACCCTCTTTCCCCCTTCCCGCTCCTTATCCTTCCCAGTTCCTTTTCTAAAGGGTTGGCAACGCGTAAGTGATGCCTCTGGTGTTGCAGGCGTCCATAGGCTACGGTGACTACTTACCATCAGGTGGGTCGTATGCTTGTTTGCCACCTAAGGAGTATAAAAAAAATAACACCCGTGTGTGATGTTGTATTATTATCAACAGCGTTTTATACTAAAAGCTGTATTATATTATTTTTAAAACTTATGTTTTTCCAATTTCGCTTCTGTGGATGGCACCTGCCTCCGATCTTATTAACGTACACAGACACAAGCTCATATCGGTATAACTTGTCAACCTAACCACATTGAGACGATAATAGAGTAATTAAAGCAATGTGTCCGAACTGTCATAATGGCTAATATCTTTGTTAGGATAACAGCAGTCAGACAGATATCAGTACCTATTATCCCTATATTATAAAACGAAGTCCCCCGCCGCGTCTGTCTGTCTGTTCGCGATAAACTCAAAAACTACTGAACGGATTTGCATGCGGATTACACCAATAGACAGAGTGATTCATGAGGGAGGTTTCGGTGTATAATTTGTTAAGGTTATATACTACCTTTGCAAAGCCGGGGCGCGTCGCTAGTTAACGCATAGAGTCCATAGTAAGGATACAAATATATTTATATATATATAAATAAACTAGTACCTACGTCTCATAAGTACAGCCTTTAATACAAAACATGTTCCCATTCAAGAACACAGTAAACCTTCCAAGTTCGTTACTCTACATCCTACTTATACCTACACATAAAGCAAGCGTACTTCGTTGTGGGGCCCGAAACCCAACACCGGTTCGAACCCACTGACCGTATGTTCTGCGACATGAACACGCTTCCTTGAACGAAGGGACATCGTCCCTTTTATGTCCAGACATGGTTTGTGCACCAAGATTAACTACTTGCCAATTATTGCTGTTCTAAAATATGTGTATGTGTGTGTGTACAAGGTTTACTTGCCTTATTAAATGTTCGTGTGTTTGTTTATCTCGTATCTTATATTAGAAACGTTAATGTTTGTAAAGATTTTTGGTTGTATGGATGTTTGTTACTCAATCTCATGTAACTGGTTGAACGGATTTTGATGAAACTTAGGAGACTGGTAGATCATGTTTTAGATTAACACATAAAATACTTTCATCCGGGTATGCGATTCCGAAAGATTGACGCAGGCGAAGTTGCGGGTAGCTGGTATATCATAAATTTGTTTTTACTTAATCTCGTGAGTCCCGATGAACAAATTTGAATAAAACTTGAGACCATAGATAGTAACACGATATAGAATACTTACTTTTTATTCTAGTATGCTGTCCTGTTGGTTTCACAGGAGCGAAGCCAGTTGCGGGTAGCTAATATGCCATATATCTGCACGAATCACTCAAAGCGCGATTCCTATAACCACTTCTAAATCTTGATCTCAGTATAGCATTTAATTCCTTAGTCGACGTTCGCTGCGCCGCCCGGCCTCCAGATACAACGCTTTTATCATTGTGTACAAATACCATTATATTGACTCATTATTCCGTAATATACAATCATAACAAAACAATAATCTTTAGAAGCTAACTGTAGATAGCAATATTGAGACATGATTACTTTCGAAAGGTTCACCTCTTACAAAATTAGGTCATCGGAGGTTATCCTGAGTCGATCGCTTACCCTTTGTCGATCGTTATTATGTTAATGTTCGATGGCTAAATTATCGATAACAAGCTTAGAATCGTTTTGTAACTGATCTCGCTGTGGGTGCAGCTCTAAGTGTTCTGTAATCGTGCTTAAGTTATTTTGATATACGAGGCGTACCTCAGTGTTGGTGATCAGTCGTTGATTAAATAAATGTAGTTTATGGTATACGATCATGTAGGGTAAAATAGTAGGTTAGCTTAATCGTGAGATACAAATTAAATAGAATTAAATGCTTGGCTTAATATAATGCGCCTAAAGAGACAAAAATGCTCGAATGACGCAGCGGGCAAGTGTTGTGGGTCCAAATTTCACGCCGAACAATTATTTAAATGATCCATAAATTATTGTTTTAAGTCTTTGTTGTACACTGTGTCCATAGACCTTGCAACATTGACCTTGTGTGGAAAATGACTTTTTTTTTAAGAAATAAAATAAATGTTGCCTGACTTAATCCCAAATCGCTCTACGCAGATGCAGTTCAGATGCGGATATCTTTATAGGGTAGGTCAGTAAACCTTTGTCTAGCATATGAATCCAGAACGCCATAGTCAACAGTCGCGTTAAGACTTTAAATGCTGAACCAACGCAATGTTAAATCTTGGTAAAGTACATTTTACAAGCGCCTCTGCCTGCTATTTAAAAACATAAAATATATTCTTTATTACACAGGGATAATAAAGCTAAATAAGTGAAAGTAGTTTTAGTGGGAGAAAGAGAGAGACAATTTATACCCCTTTATAATATAAAAAGGACGACTAGAGGATCTTAAATATTTATAGAGTTCTAAAAGCAACTAGCAACCATGTTATGAAATGCCTTGAAACCATGCAATAAGAAAACGTGACTATAATATCTAACATTTGCTATTCCTCTCAGCTTCGTCAGTAATGTCCATAGAAGCAATATTTTCTTCCAGTGTGTGCCTTACCCTCTTAATATCTCTGGGTCCTCTATAATGGGCCTATAAGTTAATTAAGTGGAGATTTCCGCAGGCGGAGAGCGGCGTGCCATCACTGTGAACGGGCCACGATCCTCATAAAATTAATTATATGTAATATATTCCGTTAATTTATGGTCTCTCATGGACGAAAAATAATTCTTTAGGGCCAGTGTGAAATTTATTTGCAATTGCATTCGTGTTTTTTGAGGTCATGTGGCATGTGGGGTCGTGTTTGAGGCACGTTTTGGTCATGGAGTTATGAGTGTGAATTTAAAATACACGCGCACAGGTTAATATTTAATTTGTCCAGTGGTCGCGAGGAGTATTTCCGGGTCGAACAATGTTTTATTTGGTCATTTTCTATAATGCTGCTTTAATTTTTTACGAATAATTAGGTACATGGTTAGCTCAACCGTAAATTCAGTAGGTACCTATTAAGTTAAATCTGCGCTAATTCTAGTTTCAATTTAGATTTTTAGCTATACAAAGTTTTCAGTGCAGGACTCAAACAAATCTTTACGCCTATTATAAAATTATTTCGTTTTAGGTTTATTTTTTTTCGTAGCTTTGCTTATGAACGCATATAGCCAGGTTCACGACCCGGCAAAAATACATTTTGAAGCCCTCTTCACAGACCAAGTTTTGAAAACAATTATACTGAAGTCTCTTCTAAAATTAGTATGATTTACCTCCCCTTAAAAGAGACTAACTTAATGTTTCTTCAGATATATCCATACATTCTTAGATAGCTTACCTTGTTACTTTATAGAGGAGTGCAGGTGATGAAATAGTAATCCCGTTTTATTCATCCAGCATACCACTCTATCATGTCTCAGTCATTATGGTGAAAGTACACATCCATAGTGTGTGCTATGGAAGTCGATGTCTAAAATGACATCTGCCTCGATCGATCAGAGTAATCCGGTACTATTTCGATCTAAACTATGCGAGAAGGAATGTTAACGGATCTGGTATAATATAAATTATCCGACAATTGGTTTGTAACTTGACAGTTTATTACTAGTTATAACTAGCAGTTTTACCTGCGTTCAATGACGTTTATGAATACTGATCGCTTCGTTGCTATCAGTCGAAACCTGTTAGCTTTTTGAATAAAATCTCTACCTCAAACAAAAACAGAATTAGCGTAGAAACTTGCAGCACACACAAATAATTTGTAAATCTAAGCCAATAAAACTATTTATGGATAACCCAAATTAAATATATAAACTTAAAATCTAATCTTGCGGTCTTTTTACTGACTATTATACCACAAATTCCTTATATATAGATGGTGGTCTAACACGCGCAAAAAGACACACACATAGTTCAGCGATATCAAATCTAGTCTGCTGAAATTTTATAATTAACTAGATGTTCCCGCGATTTCATCCGCGTTTATCATTACTGCGCCGCTCCCGTGGATCGTAGCGTGATGTTTTATAGACTATAGCCTTCCTCGATAAATAGGCTATCCAACACTAAAATAATTTTTCAAATCGAACCAGGAGTTTCTGAGATTAGCGCGTTCAAACAAACTTTTCAGCTTTATAATTAGTATAGATTGGTTATCGGCTGACACGTCTTAGACAGCGTCGAGAATTTGTACTTATTTAATTAGGCAGTAGCCGTGCCTTTCTTAACTCAAACCTAGGATTTCGCACAAATTAGGCAGTTCGACTGTGGCAGTATCTCCGTCCTGTAGAAGAACAGTCCAGAAACTTGTATCTTGGTGTAAATAGGACTCGCAATCCTATTTAACAAACCCTCTAATATGCTACCAAGCTTATTTGTTTTGAATTGATGTTATAACAACTCCTTTTTGAAGAGTGTTCGAGTGTTTAATAGGTATCAGAAGCGCCTATAGTCTATTGTAACCGCTTACCAACAAGTGGATCGTATGCTTATTTCCATGGCCAATACAGCATCAATAGTAAAAAAGAAGTCTAGTTTCATAAACTATTAATAATAATAATAATAGTTTATTGTTTCTCTCTCACATAGGTACGTAATAAGTTCACATAAGAAACTTAATCTAGACATATATATTCGCGACTATGTGAGAGACTAACATCATTCTTAATAATTCAGCTTCATTAATTTTGCTGAAGATGGCAGCTTGTCAATAGACATTATAGCATACTAACAGTTTTCTGAATGTAGTTGATACAGCAATATTCCGTTACCACGCAATTAGAGACGATACCGCAGAAATTATAATTGATCATGTAATTAATTGACTCACCTCAAAGTGTACGTAGCTGTGTTCATTTGATAGCTGACACCTAATTAGTTAGGTATTCACGAACAGTGTGTTTATACAAAAACTGTATTAAATTATCTGTTGAATATTAGTATGTCTTATTGTTATAGACATATTTGATGGCCTCGATGGCGTAGTGGTTAGTGTAACCGACTGCCACGCCTGAGGTCGCGGGTTCGATTCCCGCACAAGTCAAACATTTGTGTGCATGAACATGGATGTTTGTCTTGGTCTGGGTGTTTCTATGTATAATATGTATGTATTTACAAAAAAGAAAAGTTTATCCATTGTCTAGTACCCATAATACAAGCTCTGCTTAGTTTGGGCTAGATGGTGTTGTGTGTATGTGGTAGAATATTATATTATTATATATATGTAAAGGAATACCTAGAGGTGCCTAGGATCCCATACTATCGATATTTGAAAAGGTTTTATCTAATTCTATAGATGGCCAGTTAACGAAGATTCGAAAAACAATATTGTTTTTTTTTTTATTCTAGGGAGTTGACATTTCAGTATGTCACTGGAATATTGTAAAAATAATTTCATTAATTGTTGTTGAATTTTAAAAGAGAAACAATTATAAACTAACGAATAGCAGTCAGAATAAAGTCCTTTTTAATTTCTTCTTTTTTATAAAGCTATCTTCCGCAATAGGATAAATTCCTGTGTCGCGGCAGACTTTACAAACATACAAACAACGGACACAAAAAACATCCAGACTCAGAACAACTATTTGTGCTTCACACAAAGTTTTGTCTCGTGTGGGATTCGAACCCACAACACACGGCGCAATGGCAGTGGACAGGCGACCACTTAAACTTCCTCATCATCCGTGCAGTCGTGGTGTCTTCTTTCTTTTCGTGTGGTTAGTGGTCAACCTGTTATCAAGAGTTGTTCAAGCCGCCCGTAGGCCTCTGACATGGCTTAACGACTGCTATCAATTTGACAACAACCGGGACCGACTTTTTACGTGCCCTCCGAAGCACGGAGACGCTCAGATGAAATACCACTAAGCGGTCACCCATCTATAGACTGGCCGCACCCAACGTTGCTTAACTTCGCTAATCGTTTACCGATCAGTGAGTGCAACTGGCTATGAGTCGTGGTGTAAGCACCAGGATTTTAATAACCGTATTAACATCCTTTCGGTCATCAGTGATCTTTACGTGATCACCCAAAGAATAGACAGATATTTATTTACACGCCCATTTCTTTTTTGAGAGGGGTGCAGTTCGTTTGTGTTAAGTAAACACTGGAACTACTAATCAAGTTTAAAATATATTTTTGCATGAAGTAGTCAGTTTAGTCTGAAAAGATATAGGATACATTAGGTACATCACGCTACGAGCCACGGATACAGAGCAGTAATCAAAAACGCGGGTGAATCTGGACACCTAGTTTACAGGTAGTAATATTATAAAGAGGAAAGATTTGATGTTTTTTATAATGATTTAAATCAAAAACACCTCAACCGATTTAAAAAATTCTTTCACCATTAGAAATCTATATTATCACCGAGTTACATAGGCTTTAATTAAAAACTCACTGTTACACGTAACCTACTTTTGCGAGCGAAGCCGCGAGCAAAAGTTGGTGTACTATAAAAAGTAGCACATCTTTAGTTTCAGTATAATCGATCTTTCGCGCTGACAGTTGACATCTGTTCTGATATTACACGGTAGATAATGCCACACCAGTAGTTATTTTATTATTAAATAACCGTGTAATATGCACCAATTTGCTACTACCCACACGATACCTGTCAGCAACTAATAACCTACTGTGTTTAAGCAAAGGATTGCGTATAATTAAAGCGAACTAGTAATTATTATTCTACGATGATGCTTTAGAAGATAATACGTAAAACTAAGAATAGATGGCGTTGCCTATAATTTTAATACATATATTTGAATGTGTGTGCGTGAGCTACCGAAAGTAAATTTGAATTTCGAATAAAGCTGCATTCGATTCACCGAGATATCAACTTAATTGTAGAACGGTAAAAAAGGAACTACACACATCTAGGACTAAAGTGGGAGTACGATGCAGATAGTGGCACCATCCTGACAGGAGATATCAATATTGATAATATTGTTATTATTTGTCTAATAAACGCTTTTGCGGTGCTTGCGATACAAAGTCGGTACACTAGGCTAATAATAATTATAAAAGCCCGCTTTGCTCAACAATAAGCAGAAATCTCAGTAACGAGTTCATGAGTCTGACCTTTAAATGTTGATTGTTTCGAACATCATAAAAGTATTTATAACGCCGTCTTTGCTGGTAATAAAGTGTTAAGGAGCACTTAATATCGTGTTCGGTTTGACGACTTGCACTCTTGATCGCACGCTTTAATTGTCGACAGAATCGCACGATTCGTTCTCCAATGAAACATTATAGCTTGTGAAACTTCAGTTGGAATGAAGGCATATTTATATATGGACTAGCTACTTCACAATTTAATCGATCGTTGAACACAACATTAACCTATTGTGTCGCAGCGGCACACCGACAGCCAGACACAATAGGTTTTATTAATTAGGCAGCAAAGTATGCAACAATAACTGATCAGCTTTCTGTAATGTTAAGTACCATGTAAAAGAGGCCTAATATTTTAAGCCGTCCACCAGGTTCAAGCACTTCAGTTATAGAAATACTGTATCAGCGTAAGCAGCTTTTACTACATATAAAAAAGAAAGTTATAATATATATAATAGAAAGTATCTCATTTTAGAAGAAACTATTTATTCTTATTTTCCTCGTAAAAGCGCTTTGATTGTTCTATATAAAATGTTTCATCCTTGTCTCATACAGAAATAGAAACAATTTTGCGGCTATAATTTGATGTTTACCTATATCTTCGTTAAGCTGGTTACGTCTTGTACTTGTATAAGGTCCTTCAGACTGAATTTAGTCATGGCGGCCAATCTTAACAGAGACTAGCCTATGCGTGGAAAATATTATTGTGCAGAAGTCTATGCGCCAAAACAAATGCACTTGCCACTTCCTAAATCATATAGCTTGATAGGATGTCAATCTAACATGACCGGAGAGAGATCAGGGCAATGTATTGCCATTTTCCAAGGTATCCCTCGTGTGCAAAACCGTCAACTTCCTAACTGCTAGATGCTATTGAGAATATTTCTGTCAAGAAATGACAGAAATATTTACTAACTTTTTAGTGAACCGATCGGTGATTCGAACCCGATACTTCGTCCATGGCAGTCGCATTCACACACGCGATAGTTCACTTATATATACTGTAAGCTTGTACGTGGGTTCCATCACGGCTACAATTTGCAGACACATGATGTTCCTACTCATTTCAGTACCCATCAAGTGACATGACAAACAAGCCGTGTAATACTTAATGTTGGTAATAAAATATATGATTTGTCTCGGCTCGGTGTAAATTAATATTCCCTTTGTTACTCGTTTTATGAGATTCTGAAGGGTCAGGGGTCTTGGTACACAGGATAAATTATATTTTATGTTTAATTGTCTTTGCCTGTCGCGGCATCACATGGTCAGTAGACCACCCTGTTTTGAATAATAATAGGCAGGACTGTGTGTAATATTGTTGTGTATGTGTGTAATTGTGCTTTATTAGGTCAATTTAACATACATATTCGCCATCTTGGTGTCGAATATGTCATAATGGTGATATTTAGTAGAAGTTCTATTGAATTAGGTTAGGTTACTAACGCCGACTTGTATAAATTGCTGCATTGATCGTACACTTAAGAGAAATAGAAGAAGCTGTTTTGTTTAAATCATGGCTTTCGCTGAAGTGCTGCAAATTGAGCGAAACCCAAGTTCCGCTGAACAAGTACCCTGCAGTACCCTGATCGTAGCCAAACAAGCATAGACATGCGCTGTGCTGTCAACAAGAGTCTTGTAATCCTGTAAGGTTGTGTGACCCGGCTTTGCAAGTGGTTTGCAAGTGTGAGTGAATAGGCTACGATAACTTGTACTTGATCAGAAGCTTGGAATGTCTCTTTGGCACCTTAGCTGTATAAAATAAACAAAACTTGCTGGGTGATGATTGATTCTTCCCCAGCAAGTACTAAGTTTCTAACGACTTACGTATGTGCCGATGCGAGTTGATGCAACTTGGAACTTGGACCACTAGACCTTAGCAGGGAAAATATCCCGCTTATTTAGGCTGTGTAGGCAGCCTATTCTCGGATCCTGCGCCTTTACTTGCCAACTATTTGCACAACGAGAAAATAGCCTGCGTGAGTAGCTTGTGCTGTGCTTGCGACTATGGACCCGTGAGCTACTTTTGTGGTGTACCATGAAAGTAAAAAAAATTGCTACAACGCAACGCATACTGATGCGGTCATAATAGCATAGCATAGCTTTAATATCGCAACGCAGTATGATGCAAATAGACGATCATCGATGTTTTGTATCACGTCTGGTTTAATCCTTATTGTTTATAACTACAACGATTCGGTTTAGGAATATAGTGACCGGAAATTAGATCTCGAGTGTCTGGTATAATAATCACGTTTACAGATTTATGAGATCTATAGATTGCTATAGTCTAGATGATTTGTTGGTTATATTGATTTATGTTGTGTCGAGTGATATAGTGATTAAGACCATGTGAGCCTAGAGAGAAAGAGGTCTGGTAAAAAAAACTAGATCCTCGAGATCTGCGAATTCAGTTAGTTATAAGCAGTCTTACTTATTTTATTCTGGAAAGATATACAAGAAAAACAGTAAAATAGTGTCATAATAATATTTTATCTATACAAATAAATAAAATTGAAGTGTCTGTTTGTAATGTCAAAATAACAGCTTTTTATCTAATGCATATGAAAGTATATAAGATAGATATACGAAAACATATATTTTTGAAATTTTTGTGTCTGTCTGTTTGTTCCGGCTAATCTCCGAAACGGCTGAACCGATTTTGACGGGACTTTCACTGGCAGATAGCTAATGTTATAAGGAATAACATAAGCTACTTTGATTTTAGAAAAAGAATAGGGTTCTGCGGAGACAAACACTTTTTAGTTAAAATCTACGCGGACGAAGTCGCAGGTAGCAGCTAGTATTAAATAAAAAACGGTTGTACTTGAGCAAATATTTTCGAATTAGCAAAAGTTTTTGACCTAACTCTTAGTCGTAAGCACAGCGACCTGTCTTGCAGCTCATGACTTCGTACATCCAGACTTTGTATCACCGAGTTCTTGTGAACTGTCCACAATCCGTCAAACCCGTAAAGGTCGACGTCTGTTAAAGTAATTATGCAATGAAGTAACGAATACCATTCACGGTAATTATAATTCTAATAATAATACTATACCAGGTCCGTCTTACAAAAATCCAATTGTACAAAGTAAAAGCAAATATATAGGTACCATAGCCAATGTTCCCGTTTTAGCTGTTCATATTTCAGAAATATTAAACTCGTAGAAACTCTCTGATTAATTAACCCAATTCAGAATTCTCCGGCACTTTTAAAAAGTGAAAATGTAATTAAATATTTTTGGCTGTTGAAAAATAAGTGGCTTATCTCTGGGGGTCTATAAATTGAGCAGTAATAAATTTGAGCACTTCTTCCCGTTATTATCTGATGTAGAATGTTATTTACGTGTTTTATGCGCCTGTCTCGAGGGTCACAAGATGTCGGTAATTTTACTTTACTGGCATTGTTGGACGACTAGATGGAAGACGCTATAGGCAGCTTTATATTTATTTTCTTTAGCTTCGACTTTTTGTGTGTACTTCTTTTCTTTCTCTTTGACTATGGCCTAAAGATGTATATCTTCACGTAACAATTCTTAATATCCCTTTAAAATGCAAAATTCAATTTAAAATTCAGCTTAACACGAATATTTTCAAAATGGTTAGATTCGTAAAAATAGAGATCTCATAAAATTTGTTTGTAGTTTATGCATTATCATCATATGCCGTGTATTTATATAATAAAATTACTAAGTACATTAATTTACATTATACTGATAATAATCTAATAATATAGTTTCCGAATACTTTAAAATACATCGCTTTTGTTTTATATAATAACCAAAAACTAATATTAATTTGCATATACATATATATAATATATATATATATATATATATATATATATATATATATATATATATATATATATATATATATATTTAATTTTCTCTTTGTTACATTTATTTGCATGATTTATATTTAAAATTTGTACGCCCTAACGGCAAAACATGACTGAGCTACTATGTTTTATATTTCGTATACTTATGTTTTAACAAATAAAACTATCTTTATCTTTATCGCAAAGAAAGGACATAACTATGAAAAAAAGTAGGTACTTGCAATTCTTACATGTTAGATAATATATTTTACAGTGTAAAAAGAAAATGTTATTTATCTACCTGGAAATTATAATTTATAAGTTTAATAACATTTCAACACCTGTTTATGTTTTACGACCTGCTTATTATACTTAACACATCAAATTCTGCTTTCTTCATAAATTTTGATGTGATACCAAACTGAATTGATATTAAAATTCATACGGAAGCCTGTCTGTACGTTGAATTCCCGGAACGTATAATAAAAATCGTATTTTAAAGTCATCCCAACGAAATGCACACGACTAAAATATTACAACTCACTCGATATCTAATAGCAGGTAGTTAGCCGCCATTTTTTTCTACTTTTTTTAAGTTCTTCGAGTCGTCGGTTCTCAATGGACGACGATTTACGGCAGACATCGTGGCAACAAAAAGAACCTTTTTTTTTTTCGAAATACGAACACGGCTGGTCATTCATAAGGATGGTCTTATAAATGTTTATGGTAAATTTCATATGAAAGATTTTGAACCTAATCATCTTTTTATTAAAGTTTGTTATTCTGTGTGGATAGTATGGTAAATTATATTTTTATTTTTGTAATGGTTTATTTAAGACGATTTAGTTCGATGTATCGATGCGTTAATTTTTTTTGTTGGTAGTTGACAAAATTATTTGCGGTTTAAACGACAATGTGGACGTTTAAAATTGAAATAGGTACATTTAGGATTATGGTTATAACTTTATATAATGCATTTCTTTACCTGTTCGCTTCGTGGTTTAGCTTGATAAAACGTGTTTTACTTCGAGATTACATAATTTTATTTTGTATTTTCTTCGGTTGGGGTCGTATATCAACATTTTGTTTGTAATTCAAAGAAAGTGCTTCTCTTTCTCTCTGTAATATAGCTTCCATAGTAATATTTCAAATTGGTTAAAGTTATATTTTAATAAGTGTAAATATATATGAGCTTTTTGCGTGGCGTTTAAAATATATGGCTTTTCACAATTTTTAACCAGATGTTAAGACATTTCTCCTTTTTGTGGCCACGTAATCGTCTGAAGTTAAATCACATTATCTGAATATTGGGTCGCACATCTCCGCTGTATTCTTCGTCTAATATCTGTCATTTTGACACGGATAGCGATTATAAATCGCCTTACTTTTAAGTAGTATTAATACCAAATATCTTCATTTGGTATTAAAGCTCTTGGCGCTCTTGCTTTCACAATTTTTCCGTGTAATTTATTTCTTGACGTCTTCTCTATTCTTTATGCCACCCATAGACTCTATGCTAGCTATTTATACTAGCAAAGGAAACACCTCAAACAGCCCAAAGTTGCTATGTTATGTTTCCTCGGTTCACTCAAGTTCAGTTAAAAATAACAGGGCCAGTGCACAATCAAACAAGTTAATTACAAACTAACAGCATTTTACGATTGTTATACGTAAACATCGCGTAGCAGCCATAACACTGTAACATTGTTAATATGCGTAAATATTTGTATGTCTGTCTGTTTGTCCGAGGGTCTATGCTCCCGCTTTATTTGTAAGTTATTTGTTAAATACGACGTAAGTTGAAATATGGTTCTGACTTATTCCAAAATATTATACCTCGCGTTTTACTTATTTAGTATTTATGGAAATTAAACTAAAACATCAGTTCAATATTGATATTTTGTCGGTATTATAATTTTCTTGTAATGTTTGTGTAATTATTGTACAATTTTGTAATCATATTTACAACATTCTTACTTGTGGTAACAAGTAATAATGTAGGTAGAAATACTTTTACTTTATATTGTTACTATTATTTAAGGAATATTATATACTTAGTACCATATATAGTTGATGATTTTATATCATAAGTGTTACGCATAAAATCTCACAATACATTTTAATCTATACTAATATTATAAAGCTGAAGAATTTGTTTGTTTGGTTGAACGCGCTAATCTCAGGAATTATTGATTCGAATTGAAAAATTATTTTAGTGTTGGATAGTCTATTTATCGAGGAAGGCTATAGGCTATATAAATAACATCACGCTACAACCAATAGGAGCGGCGCACAAATGAAACATTTTACAAAAACGGAGAAAACTTTCTTATGTGAAGCAGACGAAATTGCGCGGGTCAGCTAGATTACAATAAAATTATTTAATACTATTTAGTAACCTGTTCAAATCAATAATAAAAAGTGGGTATTTATTTTTCGTTAGCGTTTTATACCATTAAATTAATGAAGGCGGTCTTTAGGATATCTTATTATATTATTTTAATACCTAAGTTTTCTTAAGGAATCCTTGAACTAACAGAAATGTATATAGGTACATACAATGCGACGAGAGTGAATGAAGCAAGATATATGGACGTGTTAGGAGGAGCACGTTGCAAATTGCAGTCATCGTCACAAATTAAGTAGGAATTGATGTTCAAAGTACACAGTGTGTGTGTATTTTGGGTTGTTATAGGCCAAGAAGCCAAGAAGCCAAACTGCACAAATACACACACCCCCACACGCAGAGAGCATGAATGATTTTGAGTAAAATCGGGCTATACTCAATCTGATGTAGCTCGATATGATTTTATGTATTACCGCTTAGGCACTTACATTGGGCCCGTTCATCTGTGTCTAATGAATCTGTATTTTTGTCTTATTGTAAAACAGACGCAAGTTCATGAATGCATACACTTATCGAGAATCATTCCATTAAAGACCGCCACACCTTGCCCGTTATATTTTAAGTCAGTTTCAGAACATGATTGCGACTGAAAATATGAAAATTTAACGCTCAGTGGGTATAAACAATGGTATAGAGACAAGACGTGGATGGTTTATGGCTCTTTGTTTAGTCAGCCGAGCGACAACGATTATGTTCGTTTGTGCTCGGGAAACACCACTTGTCTACTGAGATGGGCATTTTTGGGCATAGATGATTAAAGCTATAGATCAATGGAGGACGGTACATATCCATAATTTTTTTAACGATTACTTTGTTTTACAAATTACTAGTATTCTTGTTAACTTTACACATTAATTTAGCTGGAACTAAGATATAACACTTGTTTTAATGAATATCTGTATAACAGTGTAGTGAGTGAGTCATTTTATAAAGCTGAAGATAATGTTATTTTTTGTTATTAGGTATGTCTAGAACGACTATTCCGATTAGATTTTTGTTTTCAATATTTAGTCCGTTTTTTGTAGAGGGTTAGCAGATATTTAACTTTACGCTACGAGTCACTGAAGCGTAGCAATGATCATAAATGGCTAAAACCGCAGGATATGGCTAGATTTAAGTATAATTACGTATAATAATATTATATACTAGCGACCCGCCCCGGCTTCGCACGGGTAGTACAAAACCTTAACAAATTGTACACCTAAACCTTCCTCATGATTCACTCTGTCTATTGGTGAAAACCGCATGAAAATCCGTTCTGTAGTTTTTGAGTTTATCGCGAACAGATGCGGCGGGGGACTTTGTTTTATAATATGTAGTGATTAAAAGCTAAAGACAATTTCCTCACCAGGGAATCGTGTCGCCGACTTTGCCGACATAAACGTACACAATATATAACGAACTCGAAACAACTATTTGTATATTTTACAAAACTTTTGTCCCCCGAGATCGAATGCATAATACTTGGCGCTTTGTCAGTTGCTAGGTAACCCCTAAAGTTACAACACCATCTGTGCAACTGAATGCAATACAAACTTACTTTTTCTACTACGTCTTAAAAAGTCTGGAAGTCCTATTCATTGCAGGAATACAACATAAGGTTTGGTTTAATTGAGACTTTAATATAGGTAGGGAAATCCGGGTGGAATACACCACTCTGCAGACAGTGTTAAAATACTACTTACCGCAGAAAATAACATAAGTTTCAGGTTAGCCAAATAATAATATTGGATTGTATCATAAGATTTTCCCCAAAAATTGAAGCTTATATTGACTGACGAAATCTGAGCGCAATAGATCTCCCCGAGAAGACATGAAATCTGGCTTAAACAGGTGTGAGTTTGTGTGTAAATGTATTTACTTTAATGTTGAATAGCTGTTGATATAATTACATTATTTACATAAACTATTCAGGCTAACGACTGTCATAACATGCGCCGAACGTGTTGCATTAACAGTAAAACAGTTACCGACTAATATTAGCGTTATAAACTCATCACTATTATTCTAACCTATATTTGGTTGCAATCCAAAACCAACAAGCCACTTATCAAAACGTTTTCGATAAGAACGTAAAATCTAATCTATTTGTTTGTTGCATTAAATAGATTTGGTTTACAATTTTGGAAATAAAATAACTATGAGGAATGATTTGTTTGTCTCGTGGCATGTTTATTCGAAAGTGTCCAGGATCGATTATCGGATTAGGCACAGTATTATTTATTGGATTTTTATGTGAATAATATTTTCTACTAGCTAGAATCACGGCTATAAGAGTTTTTATTGAAGTTGATACAGAATATTCCACGGCATAGACAGCTTTCCTACGTGCGCCTCTGTGTAGTGTCTTTGTCCCCCAGGGGAACGGTGGAGGAAGTATTTTTGTGTAGTGGCCTGTCGTTTCACACGGCGCGGTGGCGGACTGAAACCACGGCGGGGTCGCGATTGCATGTGAAAGCGATTCGCGCGGCCCCGCCGTCTATGGTTATGTCGAGGAACACCGTGGTAGGTTTAGTCGGTATTACCAGAGTATCTTTTCCCCGGTGAGCCCGACATAACCTCTCCATCGCCCCGCGGAGAGGTATGCGTCAAAGCATTCTTGTACGCTTTTTCCCAGTTAGCTCGACATAACGTCTCCGTCGCCCCGCGAAGAGGTAGGCGTCAAAGCATTCTTCCACGCTTTTCCCCGGTGAGCCCGACATAACCCTTCAGTCGCCCCGCGGAGAGGTAGGCGTCAAAGCATTCCCCCAAGTAAAAAAAAATACAAAAGCGGTATAGACAGCTTGTAAAATGTTACATGTTCAGTAAAAAATATCCGAAATGAAAGTAATTTAACAGGCATTGCTATTTATAAATAATTATAAACTGCAATGTTTTTTTAGGAAACTATAACATGAGTTACAGATTCCAAATTAAGCATGACAACCATGCATATAAGTTTGTTAGAAGATTCTATTAATAGCACCGACTCTGGAAATATGCCGGATAGTATAGGTAAAAGGCATGCCCATGCTATTACGTAGGATAACTGGCGAAATATTATGACTGCACTATACCTATCCTTTTGGAATTATTCAGACTTACGTATAAATTAATTAACTAAGTGTTAGTTAGCATGGCCTCCGAAGATTAACATGTATCACGAATTCACTTCATATAATTCAATTATACAGCAAATGATCGCGCGAAAACAAAACTATGTATGGTTGTTGATTTGAAACAAATTTGCGACACGCAACACACGCTTTGCATACGTCAACGCAACCCGTCACCAACTTAAATTACAGCATCGGACACTAATCATACAAAAGTTTATTTTAATCGACTGTTTTAGCACAGATGCGCCTTGTTACACGAACCCATTTGTTAGCCAGTACTCAACGACTCGTTAATTTCCACGATTGAAATGCAAAATGCATTAGGTAACCAAACATTTGCACACGCTTACACTTTAAATTGTTGCTAATATTTGTTATAAAATCATTGTTTAAGTTGGTGAGAGGGTGCCAATTGGAAAATGGAAACGTTAAATATGCGAAGTGCATCCCATTATGACTCATGGAAATGTTTGCAGGATGTGCTTTTGTGTAAACAAATTTCGTAGCCAAATAAAAGCCAGCCATTACCGTATAATGCTTTAAAATTTTATTTTAGTCTGCAGTTGAAATGAATATTATTATATCTTTTCATACACGGTGCTTGTGAATATTTTGCCAGTTTAATTAAGTTATATGTTTAGTATTCAGAAGAGAGAACAACTAAAGCAGGAAATTTTAGTACGTACTTGTTAATGATGAAACTCGTAGCTTTTTAAAATTTAATAGCCGAACGATCTATAATCATTTGATTTCTCCAGTGGCGTCTTCGTTCAAGTGCTGTTTGAGTAATATGCGACGTGAATTTGACGACAAAATAATTTGTAAAATAATGTCACTTACAAACAAATGTTTTGAGACTGGGTGTTTTTTGTGTCTGTTATTTCAATGTTTGTAAACCTTACAGAGCAATTATACAGAGTGTGAAAGCTATACATAAAATAACTATGCTTTTAAAATTAATCTGTTTTTTTTTTGTTTCTATGATTGTCTTCATGTTATTTCTCTGACCATTTTTCGAAACAAATAAAGCATTAAACAAAATTGCGTTTAAAATTAGTATGTTCATACAAAATTAAGGAATCTTAATACTCATAAACTTAATAGCAAAACATTGCATAAAAACTGCGTAAACAATAGAACTGTTAACTACTATAGCTTAAAATCAAAAGTTACAATAGAGGAAGTGTCGTGGAACTTCAATGAAAGTGAAACCTGGAGTAACTTGTTCGTGGAAACGTCGTAAACACACCGACAAAGGATACTCGTACTTATGCGAACTCACGTTCCCTTTATAAGTTTACAGTTTTAGACGTAGTAGGAATATAAATTGTGACAATATCACTCTTAGTTTTTGGTTAGAGGCAATGCAGAAACGTTTAGTATACCTATACGTGTTGTTCATGCTGTAGACACACATTACTGGACTTCACAGAAGACCAGCTTTAGTAGTAATGTTAATTACACTGTTACTGTATTTCGCTCGGTATGCTAGAGTTTCTGAGGTACATAGCTCTTCCATTTCTTTAATTACTTTTCCCTTCATCTTTAATTCATTTTCCCAAAAGCGGATATCGTGGAAGATATGAGGTAGTTCACTTAACGTCCGAATGGCACCTGCGCGAATAGCACCTAGCCTAGTTCACGAAAGGCAACCATCAATATTTTTGGCAGGTGCTCTTCGTGAATTTATTTTTACATTTTTGTCCAAGAATAGCACCTACGACTCAGCGGACTAGTGCTGGGATGTATTTGTTTTACAGGACGTTATTAAATGAAAGATATCTATAAAATTACTAGAACGTTAATTAACTGAGGACGTTATTAAATGAAAGACAACATAATATATATGGCTTGATTGTCTTTGCTTCGGTTGCGCTTCTATCCATACTAGTTACGACCATCCTTACTTATAAACCTATAAGGGCGAAGGTGAGTTTGTTCGTTTGTTACGTTTTACAGTACAGAAAAGGACATAGTCTATTTCATCTAGAAAAAAAGTATTGTTCCCGAGCGAACTTCTACTTTCTAGATAGATTACAGAACTAAGCTCACATAGAATAGCAAACGGAAGCAGAAAGTGATGTATCCTTTTCGCCATTCGCGAACCGACACTAAAAATCCATTCCATTTTAGCTTCAGTGTAAAATACGTGACACTATCATAAATGCGAGAATCCTGCAACGTTCGTTCCTTTAGATGTCCAGATTGGTTTGATGTTCCGTTCTATTTATGTAGTTTTATATCTGTACGTATTTGAAACTGAACGATGACCTATGTGACGTCCATATATTACATATTCGGCCACCACTTGCTTCCTTCCTTATTTCCGCAATCTTTATATTATAATAATAACATAATAACATTCTACCACATACACACAACACCATCTAGCCCAAACTAAGCAGAGCTTGTACTATGGGTACTAGACAATGGATAAACATACACATATAATTTTTTATTTTTTTGTTAGTACGTACATATTATACATAGAAACACCCAGACCAAGACAAACATCCATGTTCATGCACACAAATGTTTGACTTGTGCGGGAATCGAACCCGCGACCTCAGGCGTGGCAGTCGGTTATACTAACCACTACGCCATCAAGGCCGATTATACATGCGAATGTTTGTTTGTGCGTTTGTTTTTCTTGCTTACAAGGGCGCAATGGCACGTGATTTTAAAGGGAGCGAAGCTGCGAGTCAAAAACAGTTCTATATATAACATTAATAATATCACTGTCCCACTGCGGGGCACGGGCATCTTCTCATTGTGAGAAGGGTCAGGCTATAGTCCACCACGCTGGCCCAGTGCGGGTCGGCAGCTTCGAGAACATTATGGAGAACTCTCAGATATGCATGTGTACTGTGAAGGATAACATCGTGAGGAAACTCACGATGTTATCCTTCACAGTTAAAGCGAGCGATAATTAATTAGTATTATCTTCTGTTTACGCGAATGTTATTCATTGAAATTAAACTACTATATACGGATTTTATCGCGTTGTTTATTTGACACTTTATTACAAAATTTTGAAAACTGTTACACTACTATTACTATTAAACTTTACTAATTTTTAAGCTAATTAAATTATAGAAACTATTTATACTATTACTATACTATTATACTATTTATATTTGTGTTTACACTTTCCCCGACGTTTCGGTTGCTTTTCAGCAGCCATGGTCACGGTGAGACTAAGATGGCAGTTGTCTCAATGTTCCAGTGTAGTTATTTCAAAGTACCCGAACATAATTTAATCATGGGTGTTTCTATTTACGCAGAATGAGCTCAAAGTATCATTAATTAATTAATACATATATAATTTTGAAAGTACACATAATTATTATAATGCGCGCCTTGGGATCGAACTTGAGACCTCTGCGTGGAAATCCAATGGTCTCCCACTAGGCTATCGCTGCTATAATAATATATCTTAATGTGAAGTTCTTGGATATTGTGACTGAATTAACTTGGAAACCACACCTAGAAAAAATTAAAATTAAACTAACTGCCCTTATGGGGGCGGGGGGTTTTGGGGGGGCACTACGCAATATAACAAATTGTCTCCCTCGAAAAGTGCGATATTTAATTTATAATACTACACATGTATTCTTATACGTAAAATATTAAATAAGGAAATCCATTCGAATTTAAAGTTTGTAACAAAACAACAAATATGAAAGATGAATTTAAGACGTGCTAGTTACTTAGTGACCCGCCCACCTAGAACTAATTATGGAAAAAGAAATTTGGAGTTTGAGGGCATTAAAATATACAATAAATTACCATCAGAAATAAAAGAAGAAAAGAGTTATCCCCGATTCAAAAAGCTACTCAAAATTCATACAATTAATACATGCAAATAAGCAGGCAAATAATAGTAAATATATATATATCTATATATTATATCTATACAATAACATATATATAAAATACACATAGAATATATAGATTAAGTATGTACCTCTAACTAAACTAAACGCAAACAAATAAATCCAATATTTAAAATAGTTCATAAACCACATGTATACTTAAAACATATCAATAGAATAATAGAATAAAAATAAAATAGTCTTATAAATTATAATAGTAAAACGCAAATATTACAAAAATTGTTAATGATGACAGACTATGCCATCATTGCCACAACTATAAAAATCAATTCATGTATCCATGTTGTGCTTGGCTAGGACCGAGTGTCATACTGTTAATGCTATTTGTTTTCCCACATCGTTGTTATTATTTTTTCTCGCTTTGTTTTTATTTTATTTACGTACCCATGTATGCTCTAAAAATATTAATCTTAGTTTTAAACATTGTTTCTCAGTAAGTATGTATACAATTCTTTATGAGAAATAAAGTTGTTCTTAAACCTACAAAAAAAAATTACGCTTAAACTGTTTAATGGGTTCGGATGACCGGTGGCGCCCGAATAGGCCAGTTCCTGAATTAACACATAGGATATATTTTATCTCGGTATGCGTTTCCAGTGTAGGATTTACGGGATTGAAACTGCACGAAACATTATAATATTATAAATTTAAAGTTGAAAAGCTTGTAACCTTTATACGCTTTTTAACTTTACTTTCAATATTTGTTATTTAATTACGCCTAAACCTTTGAACGGATTTTATTAAAACTTGGCATACTAATAGAAAGAAAGAAAGAAAGAAATTTGTTTATTTCGTACAGAGCACACACAATTAAAACCAAATAAACAAACATATTATACATATTAAAAACAAAATGTGTATGCCCTCGCCGAAAAGGGTCACCACCTCAGCATTAGCTGGGCACCCAAATTGAGTGCTGGTTTTCAGTCGGTCACCCGATACCGTGGTGCACGGACGAAGGCAAATGCTTAACATTTCAACAAAAATACAATAAATGTGGTTCTGCTACATACATACACAAGGAAAACGTATAGGGCATATTGAATAATGTTTATAAATTCGGTACATTTCAAAAATACGAGAACAGGAGTAAAATATAAAATAATAGACCATGTATTGAATTAACACAGGATACGGTTGATCCCGCTGAGTATTCACCTGAGATTTATATTGTCGAAGCTGTAGACATAAGCTAGCAGGCATAATATCCCAAGTTTGTCATTAAAATTATGTAAATGAGGTCCATCCAAATAATATATTACAATACCTTTACATCAAAATAAACACCAATTACAATTCAATCATACAAATATCCGAATATAATTACACAATGAAACTGGCATTAACCCTGCACAGGTTTAGGAAAATGTACCTTAAGTTATAAGTAATAAATCACAGAATCGATTGTGTGCAAGTGTCACTGTCACGGATGACAGATGGGTAAACAATAATGGCCGCGGATCGCAGTGTTAGTACTGCGTTACGTTATTGTTAAGTAATTATGGCGGTAATAATGTCGATTTGATTGTGCAACTGGCAGCTTATATTGTTATGGATGAAATGGTTACTATGTCAATTGGCTAGATGGATATCTATTTTTTAAAAAGACAAGCATCTACAAATCATACCGAGTCGAGGCACGACTATTTATGGATGACACAATTTGCCCGTGTGGGATCGAATCCACAGCATTCAGCACAGAGGCGACCACTTAGGCTCTAGACAGACGAACTGCATTTCAACTGCACTCGACTGCAAAATTGCAGTTTGAATGGAGTAAGTACGACTGCAATAAAATTTCAAACCAACCGCGCAGTCGAATTACAGTCGGTGTGCAGTTGGCGTGCAGTTTCAAAAACTGCACGCTGACTGAGAGTGTCGATGTGCAGTTCAAATGCAGTTGGTCTATAGCAATCTTAATGCAGTTGGTCCAATTGCATTTGTACTGCACACCGACTGCAAACGGGCTGCACTGTTAGTTTGCAGTTTAATTGCAGTCGTAATAACTGCATTCAAACTGCAAATTTGCAGTCGGAATGCAGTTGAAATGCAGTCCGTCAGTTTAGATTGTTTAGAGCTTTAAACTATTTTATTTGATTTATTTTATGCAACCTATGCCAACTATGCATGGGTTTTGATTAAAGATCTGTTACAAGCAATTATTCCTGTGTCGCGGCGGACTTTACAAACTTTGAAACAACGGATACAAAGCACAATAAAGACTCGGAATAACGATTTGTGGATAAGACAAGTTTTTGTTTCGTGTTTGGTCGCCATCTGTATCGTCATAGTCTCACGCCTATAGCGATCGTGTATCTCCAGAGGTGACACCTATATTTCGCCAGCTAAGATTTCATCATGAGAGACACATCTATTCTCCACCTATCCATTTCAGGATAAACCAGTATGATTTTATATAATGTATATGTTTTTGAAGCAGCGATAACCTTGTGGGAGACCGTTGGACTGCCACGCAGAGGTCTGGAGTTCGATCCCCAAGGCGCGCATCTCTGACTTTCCGAAGTATTATGCGTATTAAATATTTAATTATCGCTTGCTTTAACGGTGAAGAAAAACATCGTGAGGAAACCTGCATATCTGAGAGTTCTCCATAATGTTCGCGAAGATATGTGAAGTCTGCCAACCTGCACTGGGCCAGCTTGGTGGACTACGGCCTAACCCTGAGAAGAACACTGAGAAGAGGCCCGTGCCCAGCAGTGGGACAGTTTAATACAGGGCTGGTATTATTATATTATATATATATATATATATATATATGTTTTTGTACCTGTTACTACTAGTATTGTATTATATTATTATCTGTGCTATTACTTATAATATATTTGCTTTTGTTTCAGGTAAATACAGACATGTAACTCGTTATAATTGGTATGTAAGGTAGATAATAATTATAATTATTAACGAACTTGTGTATTATTACATACAAACATCACGATTCAAGTATAGAGGTCAATTTCTGACGAGTTTGTAAGTACCAGTAATTGTTTATTTGGTATAAGTTGTTTACGCGATTTAATACGCGAGTAGACATGTATCTTTTAAAAGCACCCGAAGACAATAAAATACGTAGGTACATATCTTTTTTATTTGTTAACCTTTAAGGCAATTCACGCTACATGTATCTTTATGCATATATAACTTTATGGTAACCGATAACTATATCCCGTAGAGTCAGTCATGCACAAATGCACAGACGAACAGACAAAGCTTGTTTGACATAATATATAATTATATGCAGTTACAGATGACGATTAGAGAAACTAATCAGAATCGATTAGCAATTCAAATTATGTCTAATATTATTACAAAAATTATGAACATTGAACAAAGGAACAAGATTAGATAGCTATTTTTTCATTTTATTAATTAATGTTCAACAGTTTTTATTATTTACTTTAGATAAATCTCTCTGTGACTATGGAAACATCAGATTAAGTGGTAATGAACTTCATCAGACTTCTTAATATTCCCAAACGTCATGAAGTTTGCTTTATAATGGAACAAGATTTGGCTGAATTTAAGGTTTGCCACGAATCGACTATTATGTAATCTTGAAGTTTAGGCCCAATGTTCGAATGTTTGAGACATACTATATCGAGTGTCGTACATGACAGTCAGGACCGCTCTCCGAGTAACTGATGAATTTTTTTATCTTCTTCGTGTCAATGGTTCTAGTTTGGACTATATATTATTTGCATAATATTCGGCCACTCTAATTGCGTTAGGAGTGGCCGCACAAAGCTCTGATATTGTGCAAGTGCTCGGGCAAGAAGGGCATACCAACAAATGTGCCATTGTCTGCCCCAGCTCACCACAGTCACACTGAGCAAGGCCGGGGTCCCTGAACCCCCACCTACACAAGTTCGTTCTACAGCGGCCCACCTGGGTGCGAAGTCTATTTAGGGACTTCCATACTGCCCATGGCAGGGTGTGACCAGGTGGTAGAGACTCCTGTAGTGTGATATATTGTGAGGATAGGGGATTCTTTTTCGCCTACAGTGTACGTCATTCGGTCGCAAGGTCATCGCTCAAGGGTTCAGTGTGGCGTTAAAACTTTTACGGCTTTTGAGGCGATATGGTGGCATGTGATTGCCGTGTAGGGGGTGTCGACGGTCGAAATCATGTTTTTGTTTTTCTATGGAGCGGGCTACATCACGTCGAACACCCGGCGGAGATATTTTTATAAGTCATCTATTCTATCTATCAGTCATAATTTTTTATTTTTTTTTATTGTAATTCACAAAACTGATTTACAATCTCAAATGCAGTAATTTATAGAAATAATTTACAAGATCTGGTTGACATCTACTAGATGTGAATCCAGCATGCACTTAAAGTAAAACGACTTACAAATTAAATTTAAATTTTGGCAATATTAGAATTATAACTAATGATAAACAATATTTCTTCATAAAAAATCGTTAAGTTTAGACCAACCAGCAAAAACATCTATATCACCCCGAACGGAGTTGGCCAAAGAAATCATACGAGAAAGAGGCGAAAAATAACCTATATTGATTCGGCTATGCGGTGTAAAAAAAGTTTTACGGTTTACTAAGCGGCTGTTATTACGCAGAATACACATGTACACTTTCTGTAATAGTTTAGGCGAATCAATAAAACTGTTAATTAATGTATACAAAAAAAAAATGACACATAAAAGGATTTCCTACGCGAGCTTAACAACTTCATTTTGTAGTGAGACAGTCTAGAGTCACAGGGAGTCAAACTACGGCATTTGTTATCCGAGTAATACAAATTATATAATTTGTGTAAAAACTAGTAAAAATCTTTTTTGAACTCGCTTTATTCTGTCGGAGTGCACCTGATATATCATTCTATCTATAAGTATGTGGTACTCTGAACTATGACTCGTCTACTGGTGTGTCCAAAGTGGCTATGCAGCTGCACTTTGCATGACCTAATAAACACCCCCGTAGCTGAGGTAAACGTTGCTAGTTTCTGTGCCTAAATCTATACTAATATTATAAAGCTGAAGAGTTTGTTTGTTTGAACGCGCTAATCTGAGGAACTACTGGTTCGATTTGAATTCTTTTAGTGTTGGATAGCCTATTTATCGAGGAAGACTAGGCTATATAACATCACGCTACGACCCACGGGGGTGGCGCAGTAACGATAAACGCGGGTGAAACCGCGGGAACATCTAGTATTATAATAAAAGTACTAACTACACCAAAAAAAGAAGACGGTAGCAATGTTAATCGATATCCGCAATGACTTCTATGCTACACAAAGTAGGTACAAGCCCTCTTCTTCTCCCTAACCTTTATTATTCCCAAGTCACTCGGAGTCGACTTTCTAGTCTAACCGAATTTTACTGGATATCAGTTTTTACACAGAGCGACTACCATCTGACCTCTGCAACCCGAAGGCTAACGATACCCTAAAGCTAGACCAGTGTCAGGATATTAGAGGGCACTGACTTCCCAATAACGACTGCCATAGATGTTCATGGCAGCCGGGACCGACGGCTTAACGTGCTCTCCGAGGCAAGCCCATCAAGCTAATTTCTAATAGGAACTAAAACATACTACATATATAGCGCATTGCTAAATGTGGTCATGTCTACCCTACGTGCATAAAGATGATTGTGCATAGAGTGCTGCATCTTCGATCCTCACCGAGTCATACAGCCAAGACATCCAGACTTAAAATATTGAACATACTTTTTGTCCATTTTATACATTCACTTGCGATCACTTCTGGCGACGCCGCTGCTTTTAATTAATAACATTAATTGTTAAACAGACCGAATATCAATAAACTGGTCAAACATAACTTCCGTACAAATTAACAATAATTGTTCATTGACGAGTAAATATTTTAATTTTCCAAATTATTGAACGTTAATTAAATGATTTGGCCTTTGTTTCCTCATTGTTGGTGCTTTATTTAATTTACATAATAATATATATATTAGGTACAACATACGGTTCTATGAAGCCAAAAGGAATAAGCAGAGGTGTACTCACATTTATTGCTGTGCTGGCAATAATATCTGGAAGAATGATTTTTCGGCCTTATTTGAGGTAAATATAGATTCGGGCAACAACTTTATACCGAATCCATCTAAAACTGCATCACTGCTATTATCGCTTAGCATAGCTATCTTTTAGGTGTAAAAAAAGTTTTGCTAGCAATTATCAGTAGCACGGAATCTGAATACTAGCCACATTACACTAAACTACAAAAATATTTGTAATGAGATCATATTGGTAGAGAAAACCGCTAGCAGAACAAAAATATATTTATTCTGTTTCTCGGTAAGGTTCTTCATTCTATACGTGGGTCGTCAAAGTGTTATTGAGGTAACAGAAAGTATGGAAAATCTCATTAGCAATATGGCCAATTGATGGCTCGCCAGACTTCATACACCTTCGAGAATATTATAGAGAATGTAGGTTTCCACACGATGCTTTCTTTCTTGTTACGATATCTCGAGATTGTTCATTTGTTATTTCGAGGGTAGCAGATACTGTAGACGATAGTGTAGAATTATATATTTTATTAAAAATTACTTCTATCTGAAAGACCGCACATGCTCGATACTAGCTCCAATGCAAACAATATTGGTTCGTCGCTTCGCCTTCTTAATGCCGCTACTTATCACATAACACGTCGATGGTGAAGACATGAAGATTTCCAGCCCCTTTTAAAAAAGTGATGTGCTTTGTTGTGTGATTTGTAGCTGAAGACCTATGTCCCTTGCACTGGAACACAGTTACTCCTTTATTAAAGGATCAGTACCGTGCAACTGACATTTCTGGTGAAGTAAATGTCCATAAGCTAGAATGAAGAAACTGCTTGCCATCAGGCAGACTGTATACTTATTTGCCTAGCTAGCCTATATGAAAAACAAAACTATCTGCCTGCTTCTCCAAAATGCTCTTGCATAATAAAACACAACGTATCCTTTGCTCTCTGCCAGCAAAACTTTGAGACAAATTCTCATAACAAAAGCTTTGTATGCCGTGCCGTGTCTATGCCAGAAAGTTTCCTTACATAAAATATAACTTCGGTCACAAAAGCCGTATAGATGTCGGACACAATAAAATTGTATTATCATATAAACGCTGTCACACAATGGTCCACATTTTGTTGTATATCTTACGCATAGTTTGAATCTCACTCTACCCCTTTTTTATTGAAGTATGTAGGTAGTAAGAAAAGAACATAATATGTTGTTGCATATCTGCCAAAGTTTTCGTATCTCTTTTAATATTGTAAAAAAGCAAGATTTGTTTGTTTGTAAGCGTTGAATTGTGCAATTACTGAACCGACTTTTACAATTTACCCCATTAGCAGCTACTTTATTCAGAAGTAACATAACTTTATAGCATCACACTAGAAGTCACTGGATCGGCGTACTAATCATAAATGTGGGTGAAACAAAAAGCTAATTTTTTATAAAATTTTGCCAAAAGTAATCGCTGTTATTTTCCGTAAATATTTCGTCTTTGTTAATCTTATTGTAAGAAATCAAATTATTTGCTTCGCTTGAACTTAATTTCAAACGCAATATCTTAGGCTGAATTTTCACTTGTGCAAATAATATCTTCAACGTTGATGGCTAGTCTGCGTTAACTGGCTGTTGTGATTGGAACTCGGTCTGCAGGACATTGTTATTATTATATATAGTTTAATGACAGCTCAGACTAAAAAGCGCGTTCCTCTTGTACCATGCGCAAAAACAATCACCTTTAATTTAGTTAGAGGAGCAGCAAAATTAATCACTGATACATTATCGGTTCTCATGCTTGACTGTGCTGGTCCAGTATCCTGTTATGCTTGGGATTAGTAATTGGACGTGATTACATAGACTGCATTAGTTTATAAGCACATTTTAATTAGCGTCGTGTTTTCGACTCTATCTCTATAGCGAAGATGATTGTTTTATCTAAGAAATAATTAGTTTCGGAAATGAGCTTAGTGTCTGTTTATTTTTGTAAAAATTCCAAAGATAACTTTTGATTATTACTTTATACCCAAATTGCGTGCTTTGCTTTGCTTATAACTTGGGAATTACAGGTCCGACTTACATCATTTTATTTTAATATGGAAATACGTAATATGTCTGGTACAGTTTTAGTGTACATTTAGTTACGATATGTAACCTAAAGTATAAGCAGGTAATTGTTTTTGCATCACGTCAGTAGAAAAATCGCATTTGGCAATGAGTACCTGCATAGTCCACACGAACGAAACCGGGCGTTTCTACAAAATCGGGCATTATTAGTTTGCAATGTATTGGAGTACTTTATCATAGGTTTAAAAACTACAATATTCATTATTTCAAAATACAGTTTGTCTATTCTGCACAAAATAATTATTTGTTACCAAGCAAATACAAAAGTTCAGCTCCAAAATTGTACTAGAGAAACAAAACGATCCACGCTTATTAAAATCCAATCTGCCAAATAAAGCGCACTAATTTGCGAGCCGTACTTTTCGGTCGAGCGGTCGCAATGACCATCCCGACGTTACAAACACAAAAACACTAATAACTCATTGTTTTCTGAGACAATCGCGCCGCTCCGGCGGACGGTAATCGGAGTTTTTCGAACCAGTTGTCATTTTATCCGAGGATAATTTAGGGTTAAGAACATTGCGGAATCATTTTGATTTCGTTTCGCAAATTGGTCGTCGGTTCTAGAGTTGTTTGGGAAGTTGGTACGCGAGGACATCTGAGGATATTGGGATGGGCATTTTGTTATTATTTTTGTATAATGGTAAATTGTTACAATATTATGATTAATTGATTTGAGCACGGAATTAGAATGATTTTAATATAAAAAAATGTAATGACTGTACGATCACATGCGCCGAATGTTGGAGGTCTAAATTTGTGTAATCCATAGATGCCTATTCCGAAACTTAGTGTTCATTGGTTTAATTGTACACACCACGTGAAGCGAACAATACGAAAATAAATTACTAACTTTTGTTACGTTAGAGTATGCTTTCCTTCCTTAATTATTTATGCTCTTCATATATCGATAAAATATTTTCACAGCGCGACTTCTATTTAATGAGATACTATAATGGCTTTCAGATTGACAAACCTTGAGGTGCGAAATGTTTTTAATGGCATTCTGTCTTAATAATATAAATAAATGAGTTAAGTATTGGATTAAATACTGCATTCGACGAAATTCTATTAACATTTTCAGATGTTAATATTTCGCGCTCTTTTATTTAATATTTATTTATTTCAAAATTATGCAATGTAGCAATACTAAAAGACAATAGTAAGTTTTGTTCATTGAGAATATTGTTAAAACGACCAAATGGATCAAAAATATAGGGTGAAACATTCGATGTAAGGTCAGCAATCTCCCCCTAAAATCAAAGTGTAATTAGTCGCGTCATGTCACATAAGAGTGCACGCAAAGCACACTTGGGAAAAGAATGATAAATGATTCACGTAACTTATAAAAATCACGAGAATGCTTCATCGGGACCTAAAGGTGGATGCGTACTTGAAAATCGTGTCAGAAATGAAACAACCGGCTTTAAAAAACGAAAGATTATCTATAAGCGTATTAGCTAGTCAAAATGACTTTACGCTGCCTAAAAGTAAGCAGTTAGCAGCCTAGCTTTTTTACTAAACATCTCAAATTAAAACAGCCGACTTGGATGTGAGTTTGGTAGTGAAATATAGCTGAATTGCACAGCAATGCTATAATGGGAGGCCATCATTCAGAATGCTGATTTAGCGAAAATTGTGTAGCAGTCGGTTCGGAGATGCATTGTTTAATTAATACTACGATAGTTTAGTTATTTGATAAAGGCTGATAAAATCAAAATCTATTGTCATTAATTTTAGATTCAAAACTGTATTTCTAAGATTTTAAACATTCACGGCATTATAAATACGTTCCAATATTTTAATGGTTACATTCGTACTGGTAAGAAACAGAAATGTCCCCGTTTGCCTTTAAGAAATACTTTGTTGAAATTCATCACGATTTCCGCACATTAGGCTGATGTAAGCCCTGGACGAATCGCTGCTGGAGAGGCGGGTTTTTGCTTGTGTACCCGCGGCTGACGGACGGTAGACACACGTCACGAACGTGCCCTCCGAGGGACGACGATGGACACATTGTGGTACAAGTATCGAGAAAAAGCGGTTTCAATAATTTTTTTTACAAAAGGATATGCGCTACATTTACAAGAGATATTTTGAAACTAAGTAATTTGAATGTTGCGCTGTATGATATGTGTATGTGACTGTCCCAATCCCAAGTCAGGTTGTGACCACGGCCGGTGCAACCTGGTAAAACGTCAAGCACGTACATGTAAATAAGCTTGCATTTTGCATTCTCTTCATGAATTATGTATAATTTGGGGGCTGGTGATTAATAATTTTATCATATATATTTAATGCAGGATTGGGCAGATAAGTAGTACGCGTACATTTTACTAGTAACGTTGACGTAAGATTTTGCAATTTGCGTCGACGTTAGCAAACTTAGTGCCACTACCTACTGAGAATTTCTGATCAGAAAAAATACTTGATAACCAAATACTTTTAATGTCTTTGTTGATAACTTTCTGCTCGATACGGCCACGATGATTTAAAAAAATATTTGAAGTTACTTATAATAATAATATGTATATGAAATTATACCAAAACCATTTTGTACTGATAAGAAATTAATTTAATCGATCCTTCACAACAAACCATAATTTTATATACATATCCATAACCCCGCTTTCTCTTAGCATTTGCACCACGTCAAAAACCTGTCTTCTTTGACAGGTGTCATTTCACTCGCGCGCCAAATTCCCGGCTCAACCTTTTTTTTACATATTTTTTTACTTACACGTGTTGCTCTTTGGAAGAATACCTCTTTTATTTTATGTTTATGCTGTATTGATGATGTACAGTACGTATTTTTGTTATTGATTGATATCTTAGAACAGCTATTGAACTGGAGGCGCCGCTATAGGCTTTCCCCGTGCACAAAAGATACTGTAGGCCTGTAAGCCATGTGGGACTCAAATCCAATACTCTATGTACTGGCAATCACTTGGCGACGACTAAAACCACTGCGCTATAATTTTTGCCGACTTATATACGCTGTCGTATATAAGTCAGCAAAATAGCCGTCTGGAGCTTAGTGGAAGACCATTAGATTGTTACACAGAAATCTCTAGTTCACTAGTATAATGATTTTCGAAGTTATTTGCATATTAAATATAAAATTATCGCTCTCTTAACGGTGTAGAAAAATATCGTAAGAAAAGCGGCCAAGAGTTCTCCATAATGCTCTCGAAGATACTTGGAATCTGCCGATCTGCAAATGGTCAGCGTGGCGGTCTATAACTTAACTATTAAGAAGAGGCCCGTACCCAGCAATAGGACCGTTTATTTTGCCGTCTCTTTACTATGTACTTACAAAAAATTACGTTAGATGCGAATACCATCGGATATTTCACCTCACACCGCAAGAAAATCAAACCAGTTATAAAATAATGCCACCCAGTGACACTGCCTACCCATGAAAGTCGTGATAAAATTCCGACCAAGTCTGTGGGAGACAAAATTAACTCTGTTCGTATTTAGCCCCGTGTTTACACTCAGCACTTTATAGGGTGCTAATGACACGCCACAAACTCACGCGCACGACACCCGTTATAATTTATAAAGTGAAAATTTAAGTGAACCGTCTGTTAGATCTGTGAGTATATGCTTTAGTTTTTGTTTTGGTGTAAGTGTGTGTGGGTGTGTTTGTGAGGGTAAATGCTTCTGTGTGTGTAATGAAGACATTTCAAAGCTGGAACTACCTAGGTTCATCATAATTATTTCTATTAAATATGTAGTTACAAATATCTTTCGTGACAACAAAATTAAATTCTAACTAATATTATAAATGCGAATGTGAGTTTGTTTATTACGCTTTGACACTTTAACTACTCGATTAATCATTATGAAATTTCGCGTACATGTTCTCAGGGGGAACAAAAAAGGACGTAGATTACCTTTCAACCACAGAAAAGTACCGTTACTAATCCTAATCTATTTTTACGCGAGCCAAGCCGCGGTTAAAATCTAGTTGTGAATGGAAAAAGAAATAATAGAATGTTGAAATGCCAGTTCAAGAGTTAGTGAAGTTTTATACAATTTCATAATTACTTTTAAATTTTCATTTTCCATTATTTATGTAACAGATGAAGGGCATTAAAGCGATCATGCTTCCCTTTGATAAGCCTTTTTCAAACTTTGACATTAAACTACTTTATACGGATTTTATCGACTTGCTGATTACAATTTCTTTTAAACATCATTTTAAAAATATCACACTACTAATGAATTTTCTACTAATTTAGCTATTTAAAATTTAAAAACTAGTTACATTTAAATACACACGTTTCGGTTGCTTTTCAGCAGCCACGTTCATGGGCTTTTTTGAAACGCTTGACGTTTCAACCAGGTTGCTCGTGGTCACAAGCGGACTTCTTTTTCCAAATAGACACATTACAATAATATCACCTCTGTATTTAACTGTCCCACTGCTGGGCACGGGTTTCTTCTCAGTGTGAGAAGGATTAGGCCATAGTCCAGCACACTGACCCAGAGCGGGTTGGCAGACTCCACATATCTTCGAAAACATTATAGAGAAATATCAGACATGCAGATTCCCTCACGATGTTTTCCTTCACCGTTAAAGCGAGTGATAATTAACTATTTAATACGCACATAACTTCGAAAAGTACGTAGTCCAGCGGTCTCCCACCAGGCTATCAGGGCTTTTACGTAACGCAGACACATTAACCTTCAAATAAACAGTACGTATGAACGATATCGTCTTATGTTCTGGGTGGCAACGTATTACCACTAGGTTGGTCGGTGACAGATTTAGTGTAGTCGTCTGTCGAGCGTACGACGCGTTTACTGCGCACTTTCCCGAGGGAACTTTTTGGTATTTACATTCGTATTTTATTTATGACATATAAATATTAAGATTTTCTCAGTAGCGCAGCGGTAGGGTTAATAAGTCTGCTCTGCGTGTGGTCTTAGGTTCGAATCTCGGCTCGGGCAGTGTTATTCAGTTTTTCTGTCAACAAATTCTCATTAGCAGCTCAGCGCATCGTCGTACAGTTCCTAATGCAGAGCTGCTAATAGAAATTTGTGGACTTCTACCTTTGTATGGCAATAGGTACTCCCGCCTCCTATTTCTAAAACTATATCTGGCGAAAAGTGAGAATAAAACACCTTTGATTTGGGGATATAGGTATGCCACACGGTATTGTATGGAAATACTAGCTGATCCGCGCAACTTCGTCTGCTTCATATAAGAGAATTTGCCGCGTTTTTGCAACATATTTCATTGCTGCTCCGCTCCTTTTTGTCGTAGCGTGATGTTATATAGCCTATAGCCTTCCTCGATAAATGGGCTAACCAATAATAAAATAATTTTTCAAATCGAACCAGTAGTTCCTGAGATTAGCGCGTTCAACCAAACAAACAAACTCTTCAACTTTATTATATTAGTATAGATATAATAATACTAGATGTTCCCGCGGTTTCACTCGCGTTTATCGTTACTGCGCCGCCCCTGTGGGTCGCAGCGTGATGTTATATAGCCTATAGCCTTCCTCGATAAATGGGCTATCCAACACTAAAATAATTTTTCGATTCGAACTAGCAGTTCCTGAGATTAGCGCGTTCAACCAAACAAACAAACTCTTCAGCTTTATAATATTAGTATAGATGAAAGAGAACTGCCTAAATAAAATTTCTAATATCTGTTAAACGTTAAGATTTGTAGAATACACTGGTAATGATATTTACAATTAGAGTCTGTCACCGTACTGTACCGAATTACCGCTAAACATTGGTAGCCCATTGGTTAAGGCATCGGACTTGTTGTCAGAAATCAGAAATCAGAAATCAGAAATCATTTATTTGTAGAAACATAGGTTAATACAAAGATGTTACAAATTATCTGTCCTCTATGTTCTGTCATTGAGACATACAAATTTAAATGGGTTAGTATCACAAAAGAGAATATAAAAATAAAAATATCGTCAATGTCAAGAAACAAATTCAAAATTACATGACAAATACATAGCAAATTAAATTATTACACTAAAAACAAATATATATATATTACCATTTACAGAGTCAAGAGGTCTTGTCATCATACCTTACCTATTGCACTACTAACCTGATCCTATTACTAACACAATTACTACATAAGCTTAGCTGGAACAACAATAGATACTAGTAATTTGTCCTGCAAATTGCCAGCAATCTTCAAAAAATTATATTCATTCGGTATAACATCTTGCGACGTACATAAATAAATTCTCATACAGGGATCGAATTCACATCCCTCAGCTCAAAGGCCATCAGTCCACTACATTTGGTTCACCAAAAAGCACCTCAATTTCCTTTGCCTCGTAATATTCAATAGGTCAATATTGAACGACGTCACAGGGGTCTTATTACCAACTTTCGGTTGAAATACATAGGTTGAATTCCGTATCGTTTATGACGGTTATTTTTATCTTGCAATGGTGGTCCTAAATTCGAGTGAAAGCTAAATTATAGTGTATGTAAAACAGTCTAATAGTTTAATATAGATCATTTAATGTCGACCAGCGGTCGAAATACGATAATATCTAATTGCGTCTTGTATTCTGCACTACTTCTCAATATAACTTCTCCATAAAAACTTTAACTATGCCGAATATCTCACTCTCTCAAAGTTTTCTTTTCACGTATTAATATATAATTTAGTATATATAGTATACTAAATAGATATCGTATAGGTACCTAATAAATAGATATAGTTAGAAATGTATTTTTGTCATCGATGCCATGGATATTTAAGCACTTCAGAAATATGACATCGATTGCAGAAGTAGGTTCCAGACTAAGCTCAGATTAAGCTTACCAGGCGTATACAAATTATATGGAAATATAAATACAATATAAATACAATAATTTTTCACTGACCAGCACGAAATGCTTTTAATCAAAACTGCACAAAATAAATATAAATCATTTCACGCGCCGCCGTAAAAAGCACATATCACATATTCGGTCAATTAACCGATGTTTTCGATATCAAATGTCAAGAAAAAAACTCGGACATTAAACATTCGTTAACTGGCGGAACATACTTCATTACCTTTGCCCGCGCAATTTAAAAAGCGAGCCCGTCCGATTCGCGCCCTTTTTGCTTGTATTCTAAAAATATTGTTTTTCATTCCGTGATGGATGGGGCACAGGCCGCGTGGAAAGGATGCATCCTGCAAAAAACCTGCTGTATTAAATAACAATTTTTCACTTTGATAAATTTTTCAATGCACTTCCATTTTTCTTTTTGTGAAGGGTTTGTGGTTTGTCTGTTTTGAAAGCATGCTCTTTGTCAATATGTGCATGCAGAATATTTTTTAAAATGACTACAAATTATGTAGTTTACGTTATCACATTTTAACTTTTTAGGAAGACTACTATTATTTTTAGGTAGATAATAAATATTGTAATGTAATTGTAATGTTTAACAAAGATTTTAAAGGAATTTTGTTGTCACTTGACGGATCAATGAGAACTCTTTCACCGTTGTTTGTTTCTCAAGAGCAGTTTTTGCCACGTATTTCCTCACAAATTATAGCTTATACCAATTATTTACCTATAACATAAACAGACGCTTGAAAGTCGTTTGTACTTTTGACACAAGCAGGACTGAAACAGGAATACGGCCGTAGTTCCTCCGATCGCGGAATCAATCCATCGATAATTTTATAAATAGTTTCCTTTGATGTGTAGACAGGCGCGATTTGATCAAAGCATTATATATTAGCGTCTGTGTGTCTGCAGGTTGGACAAGACATGTTTTATGGACTTTCTTAGTTAATTTATTGATGTAAATTGAACTAGTAGCCGCCGTGTTAGAGATAAAATGTTCGGTTAGAAGTTGTAGGCAAATATTTTGTTGTGTTGGTTAATGATGCGAAGTGGGTTAGATGGATACATAAACTTGTTTTGGATGATGCAATGATATGAGTGATCATCGAATTGTCAATGTGGAGTAATTGCCGGTTCGATAGCTGCAATTAAGCAAAATTCGCTTGATAATAGTTTACAATTCACGTGTTCTTTGTTAACACGCTTTTATTAGCTTGGTATGTATCTATGAATCTATGTAACGGAATCTTTGAACGTGATTTTCACCCCTTTCAAACCGACGGATTGATTTGAAACTTTACACACTTATCGAGGACCGATGACAATATAATAATTTAGAACAAAATATACAAAAAATCTATAATTTATTTTTAGATCGTCCATTTGTTTCAGGGCCCACAGGGAGGCAATACGGCGATTTTTCGGAGATCTCGAAATAAAATACTCTTTTTAAGATTTGTACTACCTTTGTTTAACCAGGTTTCAGAGCCGAATGCAACAAATATAGATAAGAACAGGAAAATAATAATCTTTTCTCTTTAAACCTAATTATCCGACTCTTTTTAAATTATATATGCGTTTTAAAAAAATGCTTTTGTCGTCATTGTAGGTTTAGCCTCTTTCTTCTGTTCTGTGGGATTATGCAAGCACAAACAAGTACACAATCATTTTCACTATTGTCCGTATAATCATAAAAGCAGGACTTGAGATGTACCCGGTTGATAGTAATTCGCTATTAGGTATGTGGGTTTTAGAAACTGGGGCATTGTGAGAATAACACATCAGCACTGCGTTAAAGTACTTGTGTGTGTATGTTATCAACAGACATTATTTTAACTTATAATTATATTTTGCCTGACATGCAATTTCACATTTTTAAAGTACCTCTCATTTCACATCAATCCCGGCGTGTGTCATTCTTTATCGCCACACAAATGTCTCACTGTCGTACTCCAAACGAATATGACATAAAAGTGAAAAATTCACAAAAACGCTTCAAGGCGACGCTCACCGCGTAGCCGCGCGTTATCGCGACAATTAATCGCGCGCGCCCGCTTGGCTATCGCTCCACCGATCTAGGGTTGCCACACACTCGGAATTTGACTACATTGTTGCAATACCAATGCATTATATTTTATAATGTATGCTAGTGCATTGTGTAAGTGGTTGTTCGGCCAACTAATGCATGCCTCGTAAATATTTAATCCAGGCATCGTAACTGAAACATACCACAGGTGCGATGTCTGGATTAAATATTCACGAGGCTGATAGTTCGTTAATTCGGTGTTTCGTTTTGTATAGCAGGAAATTATAATTTAACAAGTATTTGGCCGCGGTTTAGCTCGCTCAGGAACACTATTTTTTTAGATGAGGTTTACCCTATGTTTTCTTCTGTATCCCTGATAACGTATGTGTGGAAATTTTATGTATGATCGGTCAAATAGTTAAGGCTTGTAAGCGTAACAAACAAACAAACACACATAAACGTAGTAAGGATAATTGCAATAATATCAGAATGTTGAATGTGTTACAGCTGTTGACTTTTTTTAACACCAAACCTCTTTCGTTGTATATTATTTATACTTAAGACTATTTATTGTTCTTGTCATCACATCGGAAATAAGGTCTAATAATACGATGATAGACGAAGGAACGAAATTATTTACGGGATTCAGCTTTACGACATATCAGAGTAAATTCGGTAATAAATACACGATCACGTCCCGGTCACATTTCCGCGTTTAGACAACCCTAGCGATCGGTGTGTCCGCCGCGGCAGCGCGTTTTATGATTTCATTTTGTCGATGTGATGTCATTTGACACTTTCTGTGTACGTGCCTGCCTTTGGGGATATTTTTTGTGGAGAGTTGCTACATATCTTGTGACGTCATTACATTTGTTGGCCTAAGGGATTATATTTTTATTCCTTATTTAAAGGCTACCGGTATTAGAAGGTACTTTTTTCGTAGAAGAGTTTTCGTTGCCAGTGATATTAAATTTTACAAGGTAGAGCAGCACTTCAGCTTTCGAATAAAGTGGATTATTGGCCGCTTCTAGCTGATATTTAAACATTCTTGATTTTATACATAGCGTGGCTTAAAATTATGGTAAGTAGTATATAATTAGCCATACGTAGACCTTTCAGCTATATGATAGTCTTTAATAGCGAAAGCTAAACATTTAATCAAAGTTCTAGATGCTGAAAGAAAGGTATTTTTATATTTACGTTATAATTGCTGTCTTTGTAATTTAATTAAGTCGCTAGTCAAACGAGGCTTGTTTATTAAAATAAGTTTGTGTTATATTTGTCGTATTAGATGAAAAATGTTTACTTTAATGAACTCTTCTCGTGTAATTTTGACTTAATTTTGATTTTTGTTAGACTCTTTAATTAAGCTTTATGTTTGTTTTTGATTCACTCTAGTAGTACTATTTATAGGGATGTCAACAGATACAATGTAACTAATAATCCATTGATGATTGTTGATTATTCATAAATAATATTTCAATTTACATTTAAATACTTAATTGAACAAGGCTATTATTGATGAGATTAAAACCAATAACACATCCGGTATCTTTGCGGTTGCCGCTTAATCAGCCAAGTAGGTGCTAATCACAGCAAAGTTACTTTATCTTGCTTAGAGATGACGCCTGTGATCATCAAAATCAATTAAAATGGCCGCAAAAATTGAGACATAAAAATCCAGTTACAACATTCGGTACGATTATCGTTTTAACGACGCACTAAAAGCCAATGAAACAGTTAGCCGACGAAATACTCCACAAAACGGTTACGTAGATTTTTTACGATTGTCAATATCAATTTAAAATGGTTACGTTAGTATGTGTCGATGGTCGTATAAACACTGTTTTTATTTGCTTGGATTAAATAACATGGACTCTAATATGCGTGTTTATCATCTGGCATTATCTGTGGTGTGCTCGTGCCGATTCTATTTTTGAATTTTGAATATGCGAAATAAATTGGAATATTTATATTCTATGTATTTTTAAACATATCCCTCTTTACTTACTTTATTATTTGTATAGGTAGAGTTTATGTGTGTTTTCTTAATATTTGAGTTTTCTACCAATGAGTAAGGCGCCCGAAAACTTGTGAAAGAACTAGTAATACAATACAATGGGCAGTGGTGAAGTGATCAATGATCATTCAAGCAACTCCGTAAGCTGTGTAGCATTTTTATCGCCCAAAGGTATCGTTACACGTCTGAAATCGTACATGAAAATGTTACTGTATAGTAATAGGCTTGCAATACAGAAATGTATTGCAAGCCTATAGTATAGTAATATTTTCTTATTCAATGCTGCTGCTGCTGAAAGTTGCCTACCAGAAAGCACCGAAAAATACTATGAACCAACGAGGTAAGCTCGCCTAAATCAATGAATGCAAAATTTTAATTCTCAAAGATAATAATAAAGAAAAATAACAATCACGAAACAATAATTCAATAATCACTTTGTTAACATTATTTAATACTTCACCGTAGTCATTAAACAAATAAACAAATTATTCATACCAATTATTAAAAGCCGGCCACAATCCGTCGAGTTTCACCACATACACAACTTTATACATTAATAAAGTCCAAAATAAACTTCTTATAACTAAAAATAAACCTCCACTCAGACAGAATTAATATCGCGATCAGCGTCAACAGGTGTCACACGTAAATTATATTAAATCCAAGGAGTTCCTATTCACGTTCCAACTTTGATATTTTACTTTTGATCAGTTAAGGGTTGGTTATGGAATATCTTCTGTTCATATCTTACAGAATTTTGCCCACGGCTTCGCTTGCGTTAATGTATATTTCGTCAATAAATTAGAAATTATCCTCGGGATAAGGACTTTCTTCTGCATGAAAGGTACCCTATGTCCTTTTCTGTACCCCTGTTGTCAGCAATATGTAGGCGAAATTTTATGATGATCGGTCGAGTAGTTAAGGCGTGAATGCATAACAAACACACATTCGCATTTATAATATTAATTAGGACGAAACATGCCACCTTACTGGGCTGTATTGACTTTCGGACCGCAGTTTAAACACAGTGTTTATTTAATTGTATCTGGATATGGTTATATTGACTCATTAAGTATATAGATTTCTAGCTGTGTAGTTTCATCCTGATCCACTCCTAAGAGTCGTAGCATATAGTTAGAAAAATAACACTTAGGGCCACATGTATTTGAGATATGACGTTTGTGCGAATTTTCTGTACCTAACATACAACAGGAAGCCTATAAAAAACGAATAACTTAAAAAAAAAAATTGTTGTATTTTAGACTGTAAAAGTTATTTTGCTGCAGCGTTATTTTATTACGCGATGTGCACCGCACTATAGGATGATATGCTATGACATTGACATAACGTGCACCTAACGCGTTCATAGTTATCGTATTACGATAAACCGCTATAAGATAATATAGATCATCGATAATATTTTTACAGACCATTTGCTATAACGTACTTCATTGCTTTTCGAAAACAAGAAATTTTTTCTACATGCTTACGTCCGATATTTATATTGCAGCATTCTGCAATAGAGAAAGATAACTATACATTGTAATTGATGTCAGAATTTAACTTATTATAATAGTATATTAACTCATTATAAATGTATACATATACTAGATGTTCCCGCGGTTTCACCGCGTTTATCGTTACTGCGCCACCCCTGTGGGCCGTAGCGTAATGTTATATAGCCTATAGCCTTCATCGATAAATAGGCTATCCAACACTAAAATAATTTTTCAAATCGAACCAGTAGTTCCTGAGATTAGCGCGTTCAAACAAACAAACTCTTCAGCTTTATAATATTAGTATAGATTGAATATGTGTAGTCTTTAATAGTAATTGATAAATCCGTACTTATATCTTTTATATTTTTGTAAGAACCTTCTCTTGCACTATAAATAAATCCTGTATTGCTGGGAAAACAATGAAACAGCAAGTAAAGAATCATCTAGACGCGATACAAGTGTCTGTGGATCATTCAATTTTTCGTCCCGTGCCTGACAGACTATCGTCACTGTAAGACGACCACATAAAGTCACAAACTACTGCCGCTATACAGTCAATTATAAAATCTTAATAGTACTGACTATGCCATAAATCGGTACGTGTGCAGGGACTTTAAGTATCTACGCTCATAGCGTTTCATATGAGTCGAAAACTTATTATATTTTGTTATTATTTCTTTTTACTGGGATCAGAAATTCTTATATATCAAGGTGAACTTATTACAACATTATGTTCTATAAATATTTTCTTATCATGAACCTGCTTCTTCTTGATTTAGTATTAACCTTGCGCGTCCTGTGAGTTTTACTTTATTTATTGTTTAATTATGTTGGTTTTGGTAAGACATTTTTCGCCTTAAGGTATAACGGTTGTTTTCTCTTCTATCTAAAAAGATTTGACTCTCAGTTTAAGCATTAAATGACTGCCTTTTTATCGCAGGAGTCTGGCACAATAAGTATAATATAAGAATGTAGGTAAAAAGTTTTTATTTTAAAAATATGAATTACGTGCTAGGTTTAGTTGCTTGTGTAGACTTTACGAAAATTACAACGAAATTATCAACTTGCCAGTATATTTAATTTTGATTGTACCTATTGACATTTACTTTAACTGTCATAACTGTTCATTATGCGTATGGACGACCGCTTTACGTGATCTCATAAACTGGGGAGTGTGGCTCCCTTTTGTTGACGAGTTTGTTGTACGGACGATATAAAGCTATTGTCTCTTATTTTATAAAACTCAACGTAACGCCTGCACTAGGAATAATTCCTTTTACGCAAGACCTTTACAAACATTTAAACAACGGACACAAAAAACATAGAGACTCTGAACAACCATTTGTAGAGCATTTTTTTTGACTTCAGGGTGTGCATTGGCTCATACCCCTCCGCGGGGGCGGGCGGAGGGGTTATGTCGGACTCACCGGGGTAAAAGAAAGAGATGTTGAAATGATAATGGACCTCCCGGAATACCGACTAAACCTACCACGGTGTTTCTCGACAAAACCACTATCGGCGGGGCTGCGCGAATCACTTGCATATGCGGTCGCGACCCCGTCGAGGTTTCGGCCCGGTGTATGAAACGGCAGGCCACTACACGAAGAGACCTAGGTACCCAAAGGCACTCACTCACTATAAACCTTACTGTCTCTCCCCTAGAGGGGAGACGGACTCGACACAGAGGCGCGCGTGGTAACACGCACGCCGCCTCTCGGACCTGGTGCTGAACGGGTGGCGGGCAGGCCTACAAAGTCCGCCACTCCCAGGTCAAACCTCAGGGTGGCTGGAGGTCGTCTCGCGCCCTCCGACGCCCGACAACCATTTGTAGAGCCTAAAATGTTTTCGAACCCTCGACCACCACCACTGTGGCAGTGGCAAGGTGATTACTCAAACCGCTAGGCCATCCGAGCAGCAACAGAGTTCTAAATTTCATAGCGGTCTCAAAAGCAAAATTTGTATTAGATAAGTATTAACAGTATTGCATAGCACACAAGATCGTAAACGCGCCGTTAGCGAAGCAATTACATACCTATCGCAAGATGTATTGTGTGTGATATTTAATTATTAATGACATCTAGTTCAATTATCGCTTGCATACTTAATTAATTTACTAACATCCAACATCCGCTTATATTGATACGATGGGTTTACTCCGACATAATGTTATTATGCAGACTAATCCCGCATATATTGTTAGCTTAGTATCTCACTGAGTTGTGTAAGCGAAACAAATAGAACTTGATTGTGTTATAACAACCTTCAGCGCTAGTTTAGCCCGCAACTTCGTCTGCGTAAATTATCGTTCAAAAGCGATTTAATTTTCGTGGATGTTTGATCATACTATGCAATCAGATCAGTAGAATGGAGATATGGTTCACCATATTGCCGATTCTACTAAACGACGTGAAAAAGAATCTCGTCCCGAGTAAAGGAAGGGTTTCTATAAGCTCGTAGGTATTATGTTATTGACTAGATGTGCCCGCGGTTTCACCCGCGTTTATGATTACTGCGCCGCCCCTGTGGGTCATAGCGTGATGTTATATAGCCTATAGCCTTCCTCGATAAATGAGCTATCCAATACTAAAAGAATTTTTCAATTCGGACCAATAGTTTCTGAGATTAGCGCGTTCAAACAAACAAACAAACTCTTCAGCTCTATAATATTAGTATAGATATGGCTTTAAATTTGATCGATAATGTAGATATAATTGTGGAGAATATTGATGATTTCGGATTTGTCCAGTTTGTGTATACACAAAATATACATTTAAGTGTCGCGATACAGACAGAAAATATTTAAACTAATTGAGATGCAAGATTAACATTATGTAAAAATATGAAAGTTCTAAATATATGTATAATATCGCCGCCCGCGTGGTATCTACGTCAATAAAATAAAAGACTATCCTTCTCCAGGTTTAAACTATCTCCGCACCAAATTTCATCCCAATTGGTTGAGTGGTTTAGCCGTGAAGAAGTATCAGATAGACGGACAGACAGACAGAGTTTCTTTCAGCTTTATAATATTAGTAAGAATTTAAATTTATAAGCATGATCCAAAAAGATTTTAAAATTATATAACCAGTAATATAATATCGTTTTGAAAAAAAAGAGGCGCTGAGAACACAATTGCGGGCGTGACTGCCCATTTCGCATGCGCATAATACGATCCTAATGTAATAACTTGTATTATTTTTATAACACGCTGGCTAATATCAAGAATGCATTTCAACTACAATGCCAGGTGTATACCAAACCACAAACTTTAATAAAAATATTTTTACGTATTTTTTTAATGCTATATCATTGTACGACATGAGGGCTTAGTGGTCAATAGGAACGGTTATAGTTCAAAGTACTTGCAGCACACATCCTGCTAATATTATAAACAAGCTAACCCGCGCAACTTCGTCTGCGTCACATAAGAGAATATTCCCCGTTTTTGCAACATTTTTCATTTTTCATTGATTCTTCGCTTATAGTGGTCGTAGCGTGATATTATATAGCTTATAGCCTTCCTCGAAAAATGGGCTATCCAACATTAATAATTTTTAATTCGAACTAGTAGGTAGTTCCTTAAATTAGCGCGTTCAACCAAACAAACAAACAAACAAACTCTTCAGCTGTATGATATTATAAGTATGGATTTAAAAGTTTGTGAGGATTGATGGATGGATGTTTCTTACTCTTTCACGCAAAAACTACTAAACCGATTGCAATGAAACTTGGTATGTAGATAGCTGGAGACCTGGATTAACACATCATAAGCTACTAACGCGGGTGAAACCGCGGGGCGTAGCTAGTTTGTATATATACTGATAATCTCTACTCTACTACTTAAGGCCTGCATTAATAATTAATCTATCTTCTTATAGTTCGGCCCACGGGATATAATACCTTAATAAGGCAAACAACCATACGACCAGGTGACAAACCGTGGCACCTTAAATAGCTCTGTTTTTTTTTTTATTTTTTTTTATTTTGCTCGTCAAAATGACCACACTCCACCTGATGGTAAGCAGTCGTGTGGTCTAAGAGCAGTGGCCTCCACATCGCCCCCACAGTAGCCGAGGCGATTTTGCTTTTGTTTCTTTTTTTATTCTTGTTTGTTTTGGAACTTTTACGCACAGCGTATGTCAGTTCCATCATAGCCTAAACATAATACTAACCACAACCAAACAAATAAAAACCACATATTTAACTATTTTAATACATCCGACATGAATTTGAACAGAATTTTCGCGTTGTCGCTATTAGGTTCCGATAAAATTTTGTGTAAAATCCCTATGTCAGCTCTATTCAAATTCAAGTCGGACTCTAATCTATTTCTGCTAGACTCATATCTGACACACTCCATCAACAAATGATGTAAGTCCTCCACAACTCCACATACCTCACAGTCAGGCGAACCAGTTTTTTTCATCATGTGAAGAAATTTGTTGCATGGAATGTGTCCAGATCTGAGTCTATGGCCAATAACAATTAATTTCCTATTTAAACGACTATACATACACCAGGGCACACGAAGAGGCTGACAAGTGACACTCTATGGTCTTATACCATATCCCCTTTTCTAATGACCGTTTATCTAAGTGTTCCTTCCAGTCATCGTAGCATTTATTTTTATGTTTCGGCAAATATTTATAGTAGTCTAGTATCAAATCATATTCCTTTCCGTTCTTAGCGGCATATTTTGCCAACATATCAGCTTTTTCATTGCTCTGTAAATTTTTTTTGTATTTCAAAAAGACAACCCTCGCTGTAGGAATAATTACTGTATCCCGAAGGACTTTACAAACATTCGAACAACGAACGCAAAGAACAGCAAGACTTGAAACAACCATTTGTGGATCACACAATTTGTGTCCCGTGTGGGATTCGAACCCACAACACAGTGTGGGGTAGTGGCAGTGGCGAGGCAACCACTTAAACCACTACGACATCCGTGCAGTCGCTACTCACCTTCCTCACCTCACGACCGCACACCTCACCAGTCAGCTGCGCCAGATTGGCTCGGGAATTCGCCGTCAAAAAGAGTGAGAAACCCTTTTTTCAAGAAACGATATGTCTAATAAATCCATTAATCTTGAAATAAAGATACATTGTCTCTTGACCTTTTTGTGTGGCGTGTTCGCGAGTAGTGTATTAATATCAAGCACTTTTTCTTGAGATCTCATTTTCTTCTTGCTGATGTGTTTATCTAATGTGTGATTTTATCGACGAATAATTTTAATCATATATTATCTATATATATATATATATATATATATATATAAATGAATCGTTGTTTCCCTTGGTCACGCCTTAACTTTAAAAAAACTTCACTGATTTCATTTATCTTTTTTAGTTTCCTAATACTTTGTCGAAGTTTCTTGCGGAAAGAAAAGTTAAGGAAATTGCACAGGATGTTAGATAATTTCAGTAAACTTAACGACTGTTTTAACCTCTTGAGTTTGACAGTTCGTCTAAGACAGGACGACGTCTGTCAGGTAAGCTAAGTTACCATATACAAATACGAATTCAGTTTACACACAGCGTTTCTCAACCTTTGCGACCTTCCACACAAAGGTTGAGAAACGCTATCTGGCTTAGAAACGATAGAACGTTACTCTCATTTCACAGATCTCAAACCGTCAGAATATTTGATAACTTACGTCGGTGCAAAGGGCTTCAAAAGTGTTGTTTTGTCCTTAATCTTATGTTTCCGACCTCACTCGTGCTGACGTGCAGATAGCGTGCTGTTCCACAAGTCTCTTTGATGTTGATTTACAAACGAAAACAGCTTTTTAGGAGTTTATAGCATGTAAGTCGACGGTTTTATTACAATAAATTCGTTTTGAAAGATTATACTGACGTCTTAATTCATTAGTATTATATGTATTTATTGTGTAATTTATTCAATGGTTTAAGCGAGGCAGATCGTGTGGTTTCATTCTTGACAGATTACAGCGTTGAACACAAATGTTGAACAACACAATTTTTGTTTAATCTTCCATACCACATTTATTTCTTAGTTTTGTTCTTTGAGGATTAAATGTCAGCAAATTACTTCTATAATCTATACATATAATAAAATCGTAGGAAAGTCAAAACTGTACATTGAATATTTTTTTAAAAGAACACTTGGGGCGTGATCTACAATCGATATCGAAGCCAAAAATATAGTTTTTAGAATTTTTGTCTGTTTGTCTGTATGTATGTCCGGGCTAAACTCAAAAAGTACTGCATGGATTTACTTCAAATTTTGCATGAATATTACTAACAGGTCGGGTCAACATATAGACTACATATTATCACGCTATCACCTACGGGGGAGGAGCTGTGAATCTTTATTTTTCTTACGCATTCTGTGACAGCGTGTAATCTAACGACGCATATTTAAATGTCGTTTTTGAGTAAGCCATGCTATTATCTAGCTTTACGATATAAAAACTACGCCATTTAAGTAACTTGGGCAGAGAAATATAGTTGGGTTCCGCGGCGACAAACACTTTTTAGTTAAAATCTACGCGGACGAAGTCGCAGGTAACAGCTACGCATTTCACGTTACTAACTTTCTTATGGTAAATTCGTTAGGATGCAAAACATAGTATGTGTTTATATAGAGATTAAAACATATGGAAATGTCGTACAAGTCTGTGACGTCATCGTCATGGAATTACTAAAACTTGTATCGATATTATGCCGTTTAAGCATTGTCTGTCCGAATTAGAAACTAAATATACAAATTACAATACTGAAATAATGTGAACTACAAATTTATTCAAATTAAACAACCAATTACCAGCAACTTAATTACGTTAAACACATTTCGTGTACTCAAGCACTAACGACGTTGATCAAAATGCTGATTAGCTGTGGAATTGTAAAGTGCTATGTTTATGCGGCGGCGTTGCTCGTTTATATCTTGATAGGGGTGGAAGTTGTCATTGTCAATCTGCTGAGTGGTGCGGGTTCGATAGCGTGGTATTAAAATCGTACCTCTTAGGCGACGTTTTGACAAAACATCTTTATCTTCGGATTATAGTCAAGAGTCTTCTATGTTGCAGTGGATTCAATCTATTTAATACTTACAGCAATACAGGGATTATCCCTATAACGTATGGGAGTTATTTTATTTCTAGCTTTTGCCCGCGGCTTCGCTCGCGTTAATTTAGAATTTGACAATCAATTCGGGTTGTACACTGCTTGTAATAATATAATTCAATCATGATTCGAAAGACACGTGGCGCCATCTATTATTTGAGAACGTTATTGTTGTTTTCCTCGGGAACAGTAATTTTTTTCGGTATGAAAGGTAGCCTATGTCCGTTTCTGTACATCTGACAACGCATATGCAAAATTTCAGGATGATCGGTTCTGTGGTTTAGGCGTGAAAAGGTAACAAACAAACAAACTCATTTTCGCTTTTATAATATTAGTTAGGATAATAATAAAAAATAGTATCTATCAAATAAATTATTATTTATTTCTCTAATGATGGTCATTTAGTGATGTGATCGTGGGCACAGGCGTAGCTAATGTACGTGAAATGTCAGATTGATCCGTTTGTCATACCTTTTGGAAGGAAAATCTCTATAGGTATACGCATATATAAGTTATTATTATTAAAAAAAAATGGAACTGGTGCTTAATAAGCAGTGATAGGTTTGTACTCTATTAAGTAAAGCGAAAGCTAGCGAAATATAGGTAAACTCCCTAACATCTTCCTAACTGCATAGATTTATAAGTGTGATACTAAGTTACGTCTTCTGCTAATATTATCAACAACTTAATTGGAGGCGCTTGCTTTGAAAAAGGCGTAACGGTAATACTAAATGTACACAAAACACAACCTTATTTTTATGTGTGAAAGTCCACATAATCCATAGACTTTGTTTAGTAGTTAAGCTCTTTTAGAAATGGCACATTTAATAAAGTTTAACACGTTTCATGAACTCTAGTGCTAAGAGCATTGATCAAATTGTAGATAAGCAGTGGCATTGTAAAGTGCTATGTTTATGCGCCGGCGTCGCTCGTGTTTACATTAAGTGTGCGGTTTATGTGCTTTTGCAATTAGGCGCGGGGAAAGTTGTGAATCTCGTAGAAGTTACCCTAATTAGCTTATTTTTGGACTAGAAACGGTAGGATTGTTAAAACTGTTAAATAATCAACGCGATAAAATCCGTATAAAGTATTTTAATTTCAATGAGTGTGTGTAGGTTTATGTTATTACTTGCTAACTTCTACCCGTGTCTTCGCTCCCCTGACCTTAATCTATTAAGTGTCAGCGCAGTCTGGCGTTCAAACAATTTACAGATTAAGTGATGTTGCACTAAATCTCAAATTTTCTGGGTAAACAAAAACTACATAAATACCTATATCTATTTCTTTAAAATAATATTGACTAAAAGGCGTAATAGCCTTTACTGTGTAAAAAAGAACAAAGCAATATCACACTATATCTATACAAATAAATAAAATTGAAGTGTCTGTTTGTAATGTCAAAATAACAGCTTTTTATCTAAGGCATATGAAAGTATATAAGGTACCTATACAAAAACATCTATTTTTAAAATTTTGAAACGGCTAAACCGATTTTGACGGGACTTTCACTGGCAGATAGCTGATGTTATTAGGAGTAACATAGGCTACTTTGATTTTAGAAAAAAAAATAGGATTCCGCGGAGACAAACACTTTTTAGTTAATATCTATGCGGACGAAGTCGCAGATAACAACTAGTCTATACTAATATTATAAAGCTGAAGAGTTTGTTTGTTTGTTTGAACGCGCTAATCTCAGGAACTACTGGTTCGAATTGAAAAATTCTTTTAGTTAGATAGCCTGTTTATCGAGGAAGGCTATAGGCTTATATAACTGCACGGTACGGCCCACAGCGGCCGCGCAGTAACCATAAACGCGAGTGAAACCGCGGGCACATCTAGTCATTTATAATAATAAAAAAGTAGTAAAAACAGCAGACTTTGCCTTTAAGCAATGCGTAAGTCCGTAAAAACATTTCTTAGGCAAGGTTTCGTAAAAGCGCAGCGACTATCAAATTCCTAACTAGTCTTATAAATGCGAATTCACGTTTGTAACGCTTTTACATCCTAACTATTAGACCGACCATGATTAAATTTCGCATAAACTTTGTTATAGATCTGTAGGTAAAAAAATATGGTTCCTATTGCCCACAGTTTCCGAAGGATAGAAAATTCACATTTCCTACATTTACGCAAGCGAGGCCGAGGACAAAATCTACTAATATTAAAAAAATAAACAATGCACTGACATTTTATGTAGCTATGTTTTGGTCTCAAGTAGTATAGTATTATGTGTGAACAAAACCACAACGCGAGCCTATAGTCATCTATTTTATTAACTTGACTTATGTTACCTACCACTGTTTATTATCTACCTACATTTATAAATACGTATTATAATAAACTAGCTTTTGTGCGCGGCTCCGCCCGCGTGGTACCTACATCAATAAAAAGTAGCCTATGTCCTTCTCCAGGTTTTAAACTATATCTGTACCAAATTTCATATCAATCGGTTAAGTGGTTTAGCCGTGAAAAGGTAACAGACAGACAGACAGATAGAGTTACTTTTGAATCTATATTAGTAAGGATGAGTACACGAACTATAAGCGAATTTATCTAGCGACTAGATTTTTCCCGCGCCTTCGCCTGTGTAAATGTAGGTTAGGTTATACTAGAAAAAGTTATTTTTGGGATGAAAGGTACCAATGTCCTTTTCTGCTCCCCTGACAAGGTGTATGCGAAATTTTATGATAATCGGTCTAATAGTAAAGGCGTGAAAGAGTAACAAACAAACTGACATTCGCATTTTAAAAACTAGTTAGGATATCACTAGTCCGAAGTATGCTAGTGATGACATTCGATTAAAAACATTCAAAATATGATAGAACAGTTATAAAAAATCCTTACTAATATTATAAATTTGAAAGTAACTCTGTCTGTCTATCTGTCTGTCTGTCTGTTACCTTTTCACGGCTAATTCACTCAACCGATTTAGATGAAATTTAATACAGATATAGTTTAAAACCTGGGGAACGATATAGGCTACTTTTCATTGATGTAGATACCACGCGGGCGGAGCCGCGCGCAAAAGCTAGTAAATTATAATTAAATCGTTATTAGAATATTTGATCGACTTCGATTGCAACGTATAAACTGGCATTTTAAATATATTATTATATTTTAATCTGTATTTATAAAGACGATTAGGTACGCATCAGGGGAATAATTCCTGTGTCGGGGACACAAACATTAAAAAAACGGACACAAAGACCATTCAGACTCAATACAACTGTTTGCAGATCCCACAAACTTTTGTCCTGTGTGGGGCTCGAACCCACAGTACACAGCAAAGACAGTCGCGAGACGACCACTTAAACCACTACACCATCTTATCAGTCAAAATAAAGTTCGAGAAATTCAAAGTAACGATTCTCGTTACCTTGAAAGTCATCATCTCGAAATCAACTCAATGTCGTTCGCACATAGATTTGTACATATAAACATAACCGATTCGTACTTATATCATTCAACCTTAACTTTAATTTTTTTTACACGCAACACCGTCTAGCCCAAACTAAGCAGAGCTTGTACTATGGGTTCTAGACAATGGATAAACATACATATATACATTTTTTTTTGTAAATACATACATATTATACATAGAAATACCCAGACCAAGACAAACATCCATGTACATGCACAAATGTTTGACTTGTGCGGGAATCGAACCCGCGACCTCAGGCGTGGCAGTCGGTTACACTAACCACTACACCATCTAGGCTGACAAATTATGCGACGAATATTGAAGTTATGACTCATCAAAGTACTATTGATAAGCATTCCTCAATAAATATTATGGTAGCAGTTAACAAAGTAGCAGCCTCAGTGGTCAGGGCCGAGTTGGCTCCAACATTATCTGCACTAATAACAATAACTATTTATCTCACAGACTTTTACGACTTGCAACAAACTGCTTCTACTCAAGCTACGCTCGTGCCGTTGCCTTCATATAACAAGTTTATGTACTTGAAAACTGTTTGAAGTGTAGTAGTTTGTACGCCGTTTTTCTTTGTCGAATGGTGTCTTCGTCGTACACATATGTAATATACGGCCTTGATGGCGTAGTGGTTAGTATAACAGATTGTCACGCCTGAGGTCGCGGCTTCGATTCCCGCACAAGTCAAACATTTATGTGCATGAACATGGATGTTTATCTTGGTCTGGGTGTCTCTATGTATAATATATATATATATATATATATATATATATATGTATTTACAAAAAAAAGTATATAAGTATATATTATGTATGTTTATCCATTGCCTAGTACCCATAGTACAAGCTCTGCTTAGTTTGGGCTAGATGGGCTATATTATATTATATTAGCCATGTTATTTTTATAATAATGTACGTAAAATCCTAATCCAGATTATTTTATTTTCAACTAGAATTTTCCCTAATCTACATTTTCGCGAACGTAACCGCGTTTTTTTTTCTTGATGAAAGGTCGCCTATTCTTTTTTGATCCTCTGACATAGTATGCGAAAATTTATGATGATCGGTCGAGTATTTAAGACGTGGAAGCGTAATAAATGAACAAATGAACTCACATTCGCATTTATAATATTAGTGGCGATTAGGATACATGAACATATTAAATAATAAGTAGTGCAATAAATAACGTATGAGCTTACAATAAAGAGATAGCTAGCATTAATTCTCGCGTTGATAAGTATTTAAAGTTATAAATACAAACATCACTAGATATAATATATGTTACTTTTATAGTTATGGATTTCGATATCATTTTAATTATTAATAAGTGCACTTGTGTTAAAAATTTGAACTAATGAGAAGCGATATAGATAACGAAAGAACTCACGCAAAAGAGATCTAATATTTTCATTCCAAAAATTGCTCTCTAACTCTTTGCGAGAGATCTTGTTGAAACCAATTTTGTTTTGAAATCCATCTCAATTGGGACGTTTTTGAGTCTTCATTATTTGCGCTAGTAATATCTTTACTATATAGAATATTATTCTATAAATATCTATTTATATTTTATTAATTGTCGCGAGTCTAAAAATGTTTATCACATGTGTATGACTGTTGATTCAGGGAATTACTTGCTCGTTGTTTCAATGTTTATAAAGCTTAACATAGCAAGGACTGTCCAGACGATTAATGCAATGGAATACGAAAAAAATGGCAAGGATTCCTAGAGGGTCATAATCTTGTGCGCGTTGTTGCAGTGTTTATAAAGCCTAATGCGACTGAAGGATTGTCCTGAAGATAAATGTGATCGTGTAGAGTCCATACATTATTACGTAGGCAGATTTTCCTTTAAAATATATTTTGTAACAACGCCATCAATGGCTTAAGGTAAGCGCCAGCACGGATTGCCAAGTTACAATCTCGTTAATACATCTACACGAAGAATATAGGTAAAGAAAACATTTGTATTTTTGTTAGTAATTTAACATCACGCTACGAGCAACGGCAGAGGAGTAATAATCGTAAACGAGGGTCAAATCGCGCGGGACAACTAGTATATAATAATTAGTGTAATAATATAATTATAATAGTATAATTAAAATAGTATTTTACTCTAGGCAATTCGAAAATATTTTTCCTTTAAGTAACTTTATATAGGTACTAAACTAACTAACCTCTAAAATACATAAAATTAAGTACCTACCCTCTTTTAAAAAGCAGTTGCCATACCATCGTAAATCATATACGGTCATCTACCATTAATGACGGATTACTATTTTCCCATGTCATTTGTATTACGAGAATAATAGAAGACGGAACATTAGAAAAAAGGTTCCAAACATAATTACAAGCTCTTTATTCCCGCGCAATTTAACATCACAAGATGGCCGTTTATCCGCTATTATGAGTTTGACATGTCATTGTATATATTATTTTCATTCTTGTTTAATTTGTTTCTAAATAGGTTAATATTAGGTTAAAATGTTACGATGTGTTAAAGTTTTGTAACGTTTTCAATCCATATTAGGATTTTAGATGATCAGATTATATAGCCGCGCTTCAGTTTTGTAGTTTCTTTAAGGCGTACGTGATTACTTAATCACTATGGACTCTTGCAATGTCACAAGTATCACTAGAATCAAAGTAAATTAAGATAAGATGAACTGAATGTTGTCGACGCAAAGTACTAGAAAATTATTTTTTTTTTATTTCATCTAGAAATAATATTTAATACATGTTAAATATCATATCTGGTAGACCATATGATCGAAGACAGGGCATTAATACGACACAAATGTATGCAAAAATGACTTGATTGGGCTTAACTATTAATTAACTAAATTTCTCCAAAGAACTGCATTCGTATAGGTAATAATATATTAAATAGTCCAGGAAAATGGTTGTTGAATCATTCTGCAGTATCTTTATTATTCGTTACATTCATAATTATTTCATACCACAAATTAAAATTCACCTTTTTTACTTGTTGCGTTGCACCGGCTGGCTGTGTTTCAGCGGAATTAATTTTCGTTGCCTACTGGCTGGTTTGTCCACGTAGTATATTGCAAATGAGATTTGGTATGTGGTGCAGTGACGTCATTATATACATTTTCGTGTAATTATTTTCATATTCTATGTGGTATACTGTAATGTAACTCACGTTATTCTGCATTCTTTCAGTTATCCTTGTTTAACTTTTTAAATAAAAACCTCGAAAGAAATACTTGTCTAATAAAGGAATTTATCTGCATGGATGGCACAGTGGTTGTCTCGCCAGAGTCGGTAGGCCGAGTATAATGGGTTCGATATGCATATGTCATAAAACTTTGTGTTTTTTTTCTCGTTTTTGTTTGTATAGTCCTTCGCGACACAGGTGTTATTCTCAGAGCAGAAGTTATCTTTTTACACTTTGAAAAAAAAAATTATTCCCCACTTTTCGTCTGTGAACCTCTGTGTCTTTCGCAAATAAATTATGTTATCTAATGTATTTGTGAGTTTGGATTATAATGATGCTGGAAACATGTCATGTTTGAGAGTCTCTAATTATTTTGTAATTAAGCCCAAATAATAATTAATTTGTAATTTATTCCCGAATCACCCCTCGATCAGGGACATTGAACGCGTTAGTAGGGCAGTGTCCGTTCGATCGCGGGTGGCGGGGCGGGGCGACGCCGCTAATGCGCAGCACGCGTGCCTCGCCGTATTAATTTGTCATACTGTCAACGATTTTGTACATAATATATTACTTGCTGAAAGCATATACGGTAGCGGCGAGCGGAGCGATTTTATGATAAAGGTACATGTTTTAAATATTCTTAAATAGACGCTTTTAATTTTTATCACAAATGTTCTTAATGCTTTAATTTAGACATATTTAGGTCTTTTTGTGTGGCTAATCAATGTGGTATGTTTATTATGGTCTAAGGTAAGGTAGGTAAGGTTAGGTTAGGTTAATTTTCGGAATGCGATAATGAGTTTGTTGGTTTGTTCTTTCACGCAGAAAGGAGTCCATTACAGCGTGATGATTTTTTATTGAGATTTTTAAGGGTTAGCGTGTAACATACACTGACTTTCTAACAAGGTTGCGAATATGCGATAGTTGTTTAAGTAGATAATTTGTCGTGTTGTTATTATAGGAACTCAAATTATCACGAGTTGTATTGAGCTGAACATTTGTTCCCATTAAATTTGTATCATAACGTAAAATACTAAAAAGTCGCTACCGCCTGTCCCTCAATCTCGAATACTCCTGCACTAGCGGTAACGATAATGACAGATGGAATGTCCACCGTGACACCGGCACGTTGGGCGTTGTGGACACGCTCACATCAATACTTCATCACTACCTCAAACATACGGTACACTGAATAATTCGTTTATCATCCTATCACTTTGGAATACTAAGTACTAAAACGAACGAACGCTTGATTAATTTATGACTCCTGTTTAAAATACTGCTTCGTTGAAATACGACATTAAAATGAAGGTCTAACTGTACGTTGCAGTTCCGGAGGCACATACCTGCCTTATTATATTATATTACTTTCCTTTTATTTTTATTCCTTTCTTCGATTACGTTGGCAATATCCTACATGACTAGCTTCTAGAAACCATCTCACTTTATTTACTGTATGCCTTAAAACTATTGCACAGTTTTAATAAATTTAAGTATTTTATAAAAATAATTAGTTTCAGAATACACAGCTTTTATTTAAACTGTTAAAACCAGTTTGTCGAGTCGTCAAGTGAAGCATCACGTTTGTAAATCTATATTGCAAGCAATGACAGAAGTCGTTTACAAACGTGTGACATCAAAATAATTATATGCAGCCAATCAAAACCATTTGTTATCATTTCGTTTCTACTAAAATAAATTAAGTTTGTTTTGGGTTTTAGGTAAAAATAATTACTATTTTTCAAATATTTATATTTTTTAAATATATTATTATAAATTGCTTTTAAAATCAATAATTTACGCGGATGGCAATGAATAAATCATATTTTTTTATACTGTGTAATAGGCAATTATATGTGGATGATACTCTTGCTTTTGCAAGCAATCATAGGCCACGGTAGCAACAGACAAGCCTTATAATTATTCACAATTAAATGTAGAACAAGAGGTTCTATGATTTCTTGATTTATTAAAATCATACAGATTAATTATATGCGTTTCGGGTAAGATAGATAAGGTTTGGAATAACTGGGCAACCGGTTGATATGCTAGTAGCCTCACCCCTTTGGGAACGTTACATTATATGGATAGATAATCCATAGTCCACATCCACATCCTACAGTGTGGATTGACAAATTTCACATATCTTCGATAATATTATGGAGAACTCTTAGACATGCAGTTTTCCTCACGATGTTTTAATTGTTAATATTGGGTAATACAAATAGTATCTATTATTAAATTAAACGGAAATTTTGGCATGATATTTTCAACCTTTACCTTTTTGTGAGACTGCCTGATAGAACCTTTTACTCTAGTAAAAGGTTTTGTCAGGCAGTCTTGAAAAAACGATTGCACTGTGTTCAAGATTCATAAAAAACTAGAAAGAGGACATTCTTAAGGAAATTAACTTCATTTAAAATCGCTTCTTTATTTAAAAATACAAAATTCATAAGCGAAATAAAACAGCAAACCCTGAAGGCTTTTAAAAATGTAGTTACCTACCAGTAGAAGTTTTTTGCACCGTTAGTAAATCTCGGCCAAGTGGATTATTAGTAGCACATTTTAGGTCCAGCATTTAATTACCGAGTTGAAATTTTAACCTGATTTACACCTGGGTTGCAAATTTAGGTCGGAAATTTATTTTTTACTGTTTTGGTATTTGGAAGCGTCAAATACTCGTACAATTTTGTATCGTCCGATCTTGATTTAGGCTTCGGTATCAGAGTTCGTGCCATACCCAGTATTAAAATACTGAAGATATTTTTGACTGCTTTAATGCTGGTATAGTTTCACTGGTCCAATATGACCACCTTGTGAAGGAATTCTCCACACGCCCAAAAATTGTATAATTCAGGATTAATTAATAGGTGTGATCATGATTGTTATATTTGGTAAGTCCTTTTCCTCTTGTCTCTTTTCAAGTTCCCTTATCTTTAGCATGGGGAATATCATATACAAAAATTTCAATATAGCTGATGATTTAGGTAACTCTTTGGCGGTTGCTGCTTCAATCGATTGATCAATCTTAAGACCCCTTTAACTTAAAACCCTCAAGGCTACATTGAACGTCCAATTAAATTACCGTCTCATACATTTAAGCGCTCATCAAAACACTTTATACACGTCATCAAAAAAAGTAAAACGAGGGTATTTTCATATTCCCAGCTACGGTGATTACCCGAATTGTCCGTTCGGTTATTAAGTACTGAACAATGCACGTAACGGCCGGAATATTAATGGACTGGATGCACTTTAATCAGGGCTGTTATCGGAAATTATGAATTTATGCTCTGGCGTGGTAACGTGAGTGCTCTTGGCAAGATTCATCGGTGGAAATGTTTGGTGGGCAAATTGTTCTGGTAATGATTATTCAGAGCGTTGAGGGTAATGATATTATCTTAATGTTGGAGTAAACAAATCGTAATCGTATTATTAATGGTGTAGTTTCGGAAGATGTACGTTTATTACTCAATCATGCGTAACGTTTTGAACGGATTTGGTCGTAATTTGACACACAGGTAAACCATATCTTGAAGTATTAAGCCCTGATAATGCGTACCGTGGGTAAATTCAACTTTAATGTGACTTTAGTTCTAAACTTATGAATAGGTGGTACAGCCCAAGAACGTCGCTACTTTTTTAATATTCTTAAGGGATCGTCTCGATTTCCGTCTTAAGAATGTAATAATAATTTTCAGCTATGAGAGAATAACTGCAAAGAAAAAGATTAATGTCTTATGCGTTTACTAATATCAAACACAGATAGGAGTAAATGCAGGCAATTTTTCAATCATAAATTTGTCACGTCGCGCTGCAGAGAGATTGTTGGCACGTAAAGGGAAAATAACAGAAAATAAATTTTAATAACAGTACTGTTTATAAGCTGCAGGTATTCGTGCCAAATAGTAACATAGGAGAGTCGTTTCTTTTATGATACGTTATGATAGGAAGTATACTTTTCTTTTAGCTGTTCCACAGCTACCATGCTAGATTAATCATAAAAAAAGCTCTAAAGATATTTATTTTAACCTTCAATATCAACAACATTCTATAACAAATCACATAAAAGAAATCCCTCCTCAAAACTGTGTATGGACGCGACAAATCCCTCAACCTTTAACAAACTGGCGCCTCAAATTTCCTTTCATTTCAAACGGGCATGTAGAATTTAATAAACATTTGAAGCTTGGTGTTACAAAACGAGGAGTGGGGGCACAGGAACCTATTCGGTTACCAATCAAAGTACCTCCGACGGATCCAATCCGGCCGGTGTCTGTCGGCTCCAATAAAACTAAAAAACTTCGACTATGGGTAGAAGTGTAGTGGTTGGACGTTTTAGGACTGAGCTATCGACGATTCTGTCTATATAGCTGACTAACTGGGGATGTAACAAATATCAGATTGACATTTAGGTGAAGTAAAAGTGATGTGTGAGTTTCTTTTATAAATACTTATTTTTATATAATACTAGCTGTCCCGCGCAACTTCGTCTGCTTCACATTAGATCATTCTTGCCAGTTTAAAAAAAACTACTATCTTATCTTTTAAGTTGGACCAAATTACAGATGGTTACGAAGTTTGATCAAAATCGGTTCAGTAGTTTAGGAGTTCATAGCGGACAAACAACGTGATATAATATATATAAGTTACGTGTAATTTAAATATATTAAGATATTGATGTCGTGAATTCATCGTAAGTTGTGTTTGATAAAAACTAATATCCAGTCAAATCAGGTTAGACTAGAAAGCCGACCCCAAGTGACTTGGGAATAATAAAGGCTAGGGAGAAGATTATTTATTAAATTTTGCCCGTGGCTTCGCTTGCGTAAAAGTAGGTTATGTTAGATTAGTAACAGTATTTTTGGATGACAGGTACTCTATGTATGTCCTTTTCTGTTCCCCTGACAACGTATATGCGAAATTTGTTGATGATCGGTCTAGAAGTTAAGGCGTGAAAGCCTACCAAACAAACCAACTCATATTCGCATTTATAATATTAAGTAAGGATTAGTAAATGCCAGTTAAATGTGTAAAAAAGGATTGATTCTGATTGACGCCTAAAGCTAAAACTTTACGTTTTCGAATTGGCAGTTAATCCTATTTGTTTTGTTTTAAATTTTCGCTTCGTGCCGCAAAAATGGCTTGTATCAATGAATTGCAGTGTTTTCGGACAGACGCTAGACGGACAAACGGATGGTTATTGTTGTTTGTGCAAGGCTGTGGCGTGGAAACGCTCACAAACAGATTGTTTCAGCTTTGGTCAAGTGAAGCGTGTGGGTGCAATTATCTTTGATGTTGATTGTAGAGGTTAAATCTGTTGCAATATAATAAGTCAACAGTAAAGAAATATTGAAATTGTATAAGCATTTTGTGTTAATCCTAACTAATATTATAAATGCCAATGTGGGTTTGTTTGTTTGTTACACTTTGACGAGTGAACTGTTTGATCTATATTAATGAAATTCATACGCATTGTCAAAGATACAGAAAAAAACATAGGTTACCTTTCATCTAGAAAAATGTAATGTTCCCAAGGGATAGATGTTTATTTACTAAATCTTTAATACATTAACGCGAGCGTAGCCGCAAGCAAAACCAGTGATTAATAATTTAGAGGTAGAATATTGGTAGAAAACTAATATTATATTTCTTTTTGCTTCAGGTAAGGTTTATTTTCAAATCGCCATGCAGAATGTTCGTCACACATAACTAAGTATAAGGTGGGTCCACAATACGCGAGTCGAGTCCAGCACGAGAAGTTTTATACACAGCGGTAAGTGTTGATATACGTCTACAACAAGAAGAGAAGAAAGAAGAAGAAAGAAGTTATAGTATTAAAAAGATTCAGACTTTTTGTAAATAATTTAGTCTACTAGTCTATGTTATATTTATAAGACTGAGTTTTATATATGTATTTGTTTGGGTGGACTATTTACACCTCTGCTTGACCCTTCGAGGGTTTAGGTTGAAGAATATGTATCTATACCTACTAATATTATAAAGCTGAAGAGTTTATTTGTTTCTTTGTTTGGTTGAAAGCGCTAATCTCAGGAATTACTGGAACGAATAGAAAAAATATTTTAGTGTTGGATAGCCCATTTATCGAGGAAGGCTATATAACATCACGCTACGACCAATAGGAGAGGAGCAGCAATGAAAAATGTTGCAAAAACAGGGTAAATTCTCTTATTTTACTTATATGAAGCAGACGAAGTTGCGCTGGTCAGCTAGTGTATAAATAAATGTGGTTTTGTGATAAATTTTGTATAGAAATCACATCAAATGTATTTCTTAGACAAGCTATCTCGAAATAGAAAATCGTTATCTAAACTATTAGAGGTAAATCTTGCAAGTTTAGATGTAGAAGGTACTCTCTGGAACTACCAGTCCAATTTGTTTTCTTTTTGTGAAAGGTTTTAAAATAATATAATAAATAATAATGTTTTCCAGACCGAATTTCGGTCACGGCAGCCAATCATAACGGATACTGGCCATCTGCGTAGCAGATATCATAGTGCACAAGTATGTGCGCAAACACAATTGTACTCTTTGTTCCCTATTCCCCATGATCCGATGGGATGGAAATCCGACATGATCGGAGAGAGTTCAGGCGCAGGACCAACGGCCTAACGTGCTTTTCCGAGGCAGTCCTACACCGTCAACTTCCTAACTCCGGGCTGATGCATGAGATTTCGGGCGCAGCGGACTAGCGCTGTGCCCGAAATCTCATATATCAGCCCGGAGTTAGGAAGTTGACGGTGTAGGAGGACTAATATATTATCCAACTGCTTCCGTGGCGCAGCGGTAGTCCGTTGCGCCACGGAAGCAGTTGGATAATATATTATTACAACAGTGAAAATCATATAAGTAGATAAAAAGCTAATAATATCTACTATAAAAAGAAACGTGTAAACTCAGAAAATGGGCCTATGTAACCTTTGTATTTATTAATACATGAATATCTTTGTTAGAGGTTTCTTTCGATATTGTACCTTTCAATACGCGTGTACAAAATATCTTTTACGATTATTTTTGGAATACTGTGATTGTCTCTTATATATTTCGTTAAATTTGTTACTCGTATAAAAATAATTTTCATTAACAAAAATAACACATAAAATATTTCTCAATCCTTCTGTTATTCGAAGGTTGTCGCTTACGAACGCAAATATAGCATATACATATAAATGTGAGTTTGTTTGTTTTTACCCTTTCATGTCTCCGTCCTCGTCCGATCATCAATGAAATTTTGCATACATGTTGTAATGGAGTGTAGGTACATAGAATACCTTTTATCCAGAAAAAATACTGTTACTAATCTAACCTAACCTACGCAGGCGAAGCCGCGGGCCAAAATCTCGTGAAATACTAAATATATACCATAACTTCCTATGGAATAGTAAACGAAATTTGACAAATATTCCCTTTCGCCAATGTTTATATAACAAAATATGTACGTTAGTCGAATAATGTAAACTCAATATATGATTACCGGATACAAGTCCTCTAGACAGTAGGTAACAAAGAAACAGTAAGAACGTCGGGGAAAGTGTAAAATTAAATCTAAATAGTTGTATAATTTAAATAACTTAAATTGAAGTAAACAGTAACTAATAAAAGTGTTTAACAATAGTAGTTTAAAGTTTGAAAATTATGCAATAATAGTGTTTTATAAAAAATAAATAACGCGATAAAATCCGCATAAAATTTGTTTAATTTCAATGTATAACATTCGCGTAAACATAAGACGATATTATTAAGTAACAAGGAATTTCTGCGCAAGGAACTCCTCAAAAAAGTTCTTCTTCTTGCCTCTATCCCCATCGCCAGAGGTGTATTACATATATTTTTCCAGTAATGATTTGGGTCCGTTGTCGTCTACCCTCCAAAATTCCAAATATCGTACAGCTATTGAATATTTTCTGACAGAAAAATTCAATAAAGCTTAGTCCAACTCGCTCATCGAACCCGAGACTTCATGCACATCAGGCATATGTGCATATTATCCGATATAAGGCAATATGCAATAGTTCAATAACGACTCAAGATTCCAGATAGTTAGTCAAGCATAACACAGAAAACATTAAGTCACACTTCTGTACAACTCTTGATGGCAGCATTACTTACTCGCCAACCGTAATTCTCCACTAAAACCACATACCAACATACTCTGTATCTTACTAACACCGAAGTAGTAAACGACAAACATGGTCTCGCTTCGTTTCTTCAGAGTATACACCCTTAAATCTTGTAAACTGGCACAAACGTATCGGTTTACATATTTATCGTGGTGTGTAGCGGCGCGGGCGTAGACGCGACCGTGATCCTAATTCAATAACATTCAATTAAGGCTCTCCCGGCAATTAGAAACCGGCCTCTAAGGTGCGCGACACGGATACCAAATGCTGGATAAGAAAGTTTAAAAGTTTTAAGTAGGTACGGTCTGTTGCGGGTCGGTAACCAAAATGTTTATTTAATGGAAACGATTTTTCTGCCTTTTGCGTTCTATGATGTAAGCGACAGCGGTGCTGGCGACCGGCATTTGCAATTTTAATACTATATTATCTGAAAAATAATTATGTTAATTATACGGTACTAAATAAGATAGGTTTATTTGTAGCTTTAATTCATTTAGGCTTAAAAATACTTTAAAAATACTAGCTATTTTAAACCATGACTCAAAAAACAACAGAGAGGATAAACTTTTTATCATCATTATTTACAAAGTCCTTACGTAGTTTAACTAGCGATTAATAAGCTTAAAGCAAAACCCCTTGTTTATGTTATTATTAATGTGTCAGTCGATGAAGATGTTTAGATGTTTGTCTATCAATCACGACTAAACTATTGAACCGATTTGGATGAAACTTGGCCAACAAATAAATCATATCCAGGATTATCAAATTTAAGAAGAAACATTTACTCAAATATACATTTTTGTCTTCTTCTAGATTCGGATACTTGGTAATAAACCACTATACTTACACGAAAAACTAGTATTAGACGCGTAACCAAAGCCAACGACTAGCGACTGTCCACTCTAACATGTTCTTAGCCGCGGCAGGTAGTGAGATCTCCATAACAAATTGTGTTGTCATGTTTTCTGTAATTTAAGCGTTATCTCCACGCAGCGGTCGACGCAACTTGTATACTTAGTCACTTGCTATAAACGCCGTATGAGATCTTAAGATAGAGGAGAGGTACTGCCGTCGGGACCTTAATTATACATACAGGGATGATTTGGAAAGGATTGTTTTTGACAAGGCATTGTTAGGTAGTTAAATACCCTTTATGTGTTAGTAGCTATGCCTTGGGAATAGTATTTTTCGAGATGAAAGGTACCGCATATCCTTCTCTGTTACCCCTGACACAATTAATACATAAATGTTTATGTGGAAAATTTCATGATGATTGGTAGAATAGTTGAAGCGTGAAAGCGTAACAAACAAACTCACATTCGTATGTATAATATTAATAAGGATTTAGTTTTGAAGTGGTTTATTTGAAGTTTAGTTAAATGTTACATCTTTCTTTATCATACGTTTTAAATACGGCTGATATTATGATATCTTCATTATTGTATTATAATACATTGCTGGCAAAATTCTTAATAAAGTTTAAATATTTAAGTAATAAATATTGTGAGAGTAAATTAATAAAGGATGTATGTAATTTAAGTTTACAGGACAAACAGTGTGATCTTAAATCGTAGTTTATTCATTGTGGCCGTTATAATTCAAAGATTGAAAGTTGACACGTAGCTTAAATAGACACGGGTATTTTTAAATATCGTAGTATACATATACAGAGTACGTTATCAGTAAAATGAATGGAAAATAAGCCAGGTTAAATACATGGCCAAATAGAAAAAGAAATGTTATGTAAATAACTTTCACCATTTTGTGATCATAACAGAGATAATACAAAATATGGTGAAATAGCCAAATTAAATATCTAAACTTCGCAAAACATCAAAGGCTATCAACTTAACAGATCGTTTCAGCATTACGTTCCTTTGTAGACACATAAAACCGACTGATTTAAAAAATATGAAACTATTTAATCACATTCTGCCATCTTTAAGACGTTCACGTAAAATGTGCAAACATCATAAGCGAGTTTAATACATAAACAAGGATTTAACTTTTTTAAATTTAATCCGTCTGAGTCATGCTTTCTAATAGATTTAAATTTATCATCTCTGTCTGCGTTTTTCATTTGCACGTAGAAATATTCATTAAATGTAGAGCTAGGTACTTTACTATGTCAGCAAGTTTAAAATTTTACTTAACTCATCTCTAGTAGGTTTTAGATTTTACAAATTATCTCTGTTAGGTTTTTGGGTCAGTTTTTATGTCGCGGGGGACTTTACTAACATTGAAACAATGGACACAAAGAACATTCAAACTCGGAACAAGCAGGTCACAGGTTCCAGTCCTTTTTCATGGATTGTTTTTCGCCCTCTGCAGCAGAAGGACAGATACGCAAAATCCCGGAATAGCAAAATCCCAGATTAGCAGAAGGACAGATTTGCATAAAGGCAAAAGTACAGATAAATACAGAAAACAAAAATTTAATTTAATAGATATAATCTCTCTTTCATTAAATTTAATTTGAAAGTATTATTTCGTCGTTTTAACTTTCGCCAAACGTATCAAACATTATATTGCCGACATTTTGTCATTGAATGAACTCGTAATAACCAGATATTTTTTTATCCTTAGCAGTCCTATAATTAAACTGTCCCACTGCTGGGCACGGGCCTCTTCTCAGTGTGAGAAGTGCTACGCCATATTCCACCACGCTGGCCCAGTGCGGGTTTTCAGACTTAAAATATTTTTGATAATATTATGGAGAACTCTCTATCATGCAGGTTTCCTCACGATGTTTTTTCCTTGACCGTTAAAGCAAGCGAGAATTATTTAATACGCAAATAATTTCGAATAGTCAAAGTCACTTGGATTCGAACTCAAAACCGTTGCGTGGCAGTCCAACGGATTGCCACTAGGCTATCGCTACTTAAAGCAATCTTAAAAGCAGGACTATTTTAAGAATGTTTCTTTAGTTACTTTATAAATATTTGTCACAATTATTGTAATGAGATAAATTTGCAAACAATACAACGCCATCGCAAGACCTAGATTCAAAACAAAAGAAACACTACTGCTGTTGTAAACCCATGAACATAAGTATTGGCTGACTGTCAGATTGCTTGTCAGTAACACTGGACACTGGAGTAACCCACACAATATAAATTTATCGCGAAAAGTTTTGTTCTTTTAACGTACTTTTTGGATTTCAAGTTACATAATATATGTGTATCCTTGAAGTCTTAGTAAAAGTAAAGGTGCAAGTTTGAATATTAATCTATAACTAAATACTATTTATGAGGTATTATAAACAACAGATTATAATATTACTAGCTTTTGCCCATGGCTTCGCTTGCTTGGGAATACTTCTTTTTTCCGGATGAAAGGTACCTACATCCTTTTCTGTACCCCTGACAACGTATTTTTAAATTTTATCATTATCAGTAGTTAATGCGTGAACGCGTAAAAAATAAACAAAGTTACATTCGAATTTATAATATTAGTTAGGAATTAATATAAAAATATAGATAGGTATATATTCTGACTAGAAATAATATTAACGTTAAAAAATGTATTACACACAATAAGATTGGTGTCAATAAAGCATAAACTAAAAATATAGTTACGTACACAATTATAGATACACGATTTAACATGTACCTGACAATCATATAAACCGTTTCAATTACCAGTCAAACCGCACAGGAAATAATCCGCAACCACAATGGCTATAGTGCACGCCTACGCAAATCAAAGTGAAAAATCAACCCACTCCTTATTCCACGTAAGTTACAATATCCAACTCAGCATCAACATTTAAAATCTTTCCTCAAAATACTACCAAAAAGCATTTTAAGCGAAACATGTCTTCCAGGATTCCACTGAATCTGTTTGCATATGAATGATAACGGGATGGCAGTCTTTTTACTGAGGTTGCGCAGGCGCCGGACGGTGGCCGAGATCGATGATAGCGAGCGAAAAATACGAAAGATTGGTACAGTCTTGTATTTTATGAGGTGATTAAATTATTGTACGAATAAAAATCAAGGCTTTTATACAACGTTGAACTCTTTTTATTTTGTAGTGGTATAAATGTGTGTGCTTGCGCAAGTCGCGATCGCGAGGTAACAGATTTGATTTCCTATTTCGAAATATTTTTGTTGGATTTTCTGTTACCATTTTCTCGCTAACATAATGGAGATTGGAGGTTTATTTTTAAATCAAGAGTAAGTTAAACTTGTTTTACGGGTTCTCTTTATTCCAGATAGCGAAGTATTGTTAAATATTTCATTAAAGGTAAGCGTATTAGGGAGAGTGGCAGATGAAGTAAAGTGTTTATTAATGTGTCTGTCTGTCTATGTGTTAAATTTCTCGGTATTTATTTAGTATTTTTCTGCATCGTGAAAATAAATGTCTGTGTCCCGGCAATCGTTTCTATGCTATGGGGGAACTTTCAAACAACAAAAAAGACCCAGATTAGAAACAACAATTTGTGGATCGAACCGACAACACTCGGCGCAGAAGCAGTGGTGACACGACCATTTAAACAACCAAGCCATGCTCTATATTCGTTAATCTAAACTTATCTATCCAATTGCGTGCTTTAAATAACTGCCTACCTCGGGGAATAGGGACATGAATGAATTATTGAAACCATCATTTAATTCAAAATTATTTTTACTTTTTTATTTTATTAATATTATTAATTCAATTAATATTTATAGATAATGTATTTTGAATAAAAGTTTCATTCAATTCTGATATAATAAATTTAATATGTATGTACCTAATCGCTCGCTACTGCCAATCGTGAGGTGTCGAGTCTGGGTATAAAATAGTTGTTAGGTTTTCCGTCACGATATAGTCATTAACAGTAAGCAGATACAAACTCTGCCCAGTAGATAGTGTAAAGGTATCACCTTACATGGTGTGCTCTTGTAAGAGATAGATAAACTAGGTTCGTCTATTACATGGTACACTCTTGCCTACTACCCTATGTAGATGGGCAATTCCGTTGCTGTAAATGAAATAATACAGAACACCGTGATATTTATTTCACACAATACACTAACTAAAGGTGAAGGGAAACATCGCGAAGAAAGCTGCATGTTTGGAAATTCTCCATAATGTATTCGAAGATAATATGTGAAGTCTACCAACACGCACTGGGCTAGCGTGGTGGATTATGGCCTGCTTCTCATACAGAAAAGAGGCCGTGCCCAACAGTGGCACAGTTTAATATGGGGCTGATATTATTATATTATTATGTATACTAACTTTATGTATTGCTTGCCATTAAAATCAAAATCGGAAATATATCTATTTATATTACTAAGTATACTGCTTTTTAAAGCTAATATCATGTTTTAAAATACTACTCCTCGAAATAATACCTAATGCCAAAGTGCTTCTATTATAAGCAGTTTACGTCGATAGTGCAATGGGTCAGAATCAAATCCAAACACTCTCGATCGTTTTTAACAAAGGCTTTTTATTTTTATATGCGAATGCGTTATGCGCTACTTAAGATGAATTTTGCCTACAACCATCTTAGTTTAGACTAGATTTTGCCAACGGCTTCGCACGCGTAAATCTATATATTAATACGTGAAGCGAAAACTTTGGATCCCTTTTTACGAAAATTGGGCGGACGGAGGAGTATGAAATTTCGCACACTTATAGTTTATACAGAGAAGAAGTGACGAATGCTAATATTTTTTTAAAATTATGCGTAAAAATACATTATTTTCAATAAATAATACGTTACACACACTACTATTCATTACCGTGTATTTAATACACACATGCATAGATATTCATTTGTTTATTTGGAATTCTATAGTTAAATCGAGTCTGTATTTGTTTTTGGTATTATTTGTCTATAGCCTTACTGAATGTCAAATATAATTATAGATAATAAATTAATTTACGACAATTTGTAGATATACATAATATATTAAAATAATATACTATATATTAATACGTGAAGGGAAAACTATGCAACCCTTTTTTACGAAAGTTTATTGTTGAAATCTGTGGTCCAATCGAGAATATCTGTCTTTAATATTTTGTGTCTATAGTCTTACTGAATGTCAAGTATAACCATAGGTAATAAATTAATTTTATAGATAGATATACACAACCATGTATTTGACACACGCAGTTGAAGCGAGTAACTATGGTTACATATATCAATATATAATGACTTATATCAGCAATATCTTACAGGCAAACTTTGGTCGAATTTCGAGCACTAGGCGACCGTTAGTATAGGTTAAAATAGTAACAGTACATTTTTCTGAATTAAAGTTTATTTTCTGTTCCTCTGACAAGTCAAGACGTCAAAGCGTACCAAATTCAAATTCGCATTTATAACATTAGTTAGGATTACAATAATACAATGCGTGTAGTTCAAAGTACATCGTGGGAAACCGCAAAACTACTAACATAATATCATAGAAACATAACTGTTGGTGTAATAGTGACAAATTATCGACCCACACCTTGCAATATCATTTGCGGTTCGCCGTATAACTGAACTACTATAATACTTACAACCTAAAACTAAATTATTAAATTATTACATTTATTTAATAAGGTAATCTATACTAATATAATAAAGCTGAAGAGTTTGTTTGGCTGAACGCTCTAAATAACGCTATAAATACTGGGTCGAATTGAAAAATAATTTTAGTGTTGGATAGCCCATTTATCGAGGAAGGCTATAGGCTACGACCAATAGGGGCGGAGAAAAATGTTGCACAAACGGAGTAAGTTCTCATATGCAGACGAAGTTGGTCGGGTTCTAGTGTATCATATTTTGTAGTAATTACATCTCAACATTTCTCCATAATTCTCGAACGTATGCGAATTCTGTCAACTCACAGTGGGCTAGCGTGAGCTATGACCTAATCCTTCTCTCACCGAGAAAAGGTCCGTGCCCAGCAGTGGGACAGTTTAATATATATATTAATATGTAAATATATCTCAAAATGGCTGGTAATAGATAATAAGTAACACACAACTATTTGTTCAATCAGCGTCATAAATCGTTTAACATTTGTGCGATTTTGAATGGCCTAAGATAAAATTAAGCTTAAGATTAAAGATAAGAAAATACAATTATTGTGTATATTAACACAATAATTGTATTTTCTTATCTTTTAGTGTAGTGACAGTTAATTTATAGCTTTTTAATCACAATTAATTACTGTAAAGTAATAAGTAAATTTTCATTCATAAATACTGTTACAAATTTCGTTGTGGTTTGTCTATTTGTGTCAGTGACTGTACCTATATAGGTATGGATTAGAATTTACTGTTGTTTTATACATGCTAAAGTAACCCTGGTTGTGTGCCGCGTCGCTGTCAAGACATAGAGCCCATATTGAAATAATTATATATGAAGATAGCTCGAACCATTGGGAAGAATACAGCCTTAAAATGCAAATAAAGTAACATTTTTAATGAAAATAATACAGAAAACGAACGATATTTCTTTTTGTGCTTGATTTTTTTATAGGCAAAAGTGATGCTAGTTTCTCATACCTTGAACGTGTTATCGATTGAATATAAAATAACGTATATCAATTTGAACATTATTTACTTCACATCTGAATTTTAGAACTAGAATGATAACATAACATGGCGAATAAATGTTCCCTTACCTAAAAATAAAATACAGGAAAGCAGGAAAGTAGTAAGATATCTTATAACTTAATCCAGCCCCTAAATCCAGATAAGGGTGGCTCAATAAACTGTCCAATATCTTTTTTCGACCCCAAGCGATCAGATAGCACTTAAAGGATCACAATTAAAATGTTACTATTGTTCCGTATCGAGTGTTCTTGAGAAAAAATTTATTATTGGGTCGTATCGATCAGAGACAAGTTTCGATGCTTTTATTTTTTCTAGAGTCACAAATTTTGGTGATGAAGACTAGAAAACTAATTCTAAAGTTTGGCTTGGTTATTATAAAGAATTATATATTCTTCACACTATCGATGACGTTCAGAATAACAGAAACTTAATTGGATTTCCAAAAGAAATATTTATCGCCTAAATCTAAAATAACACACCAGAAATTTACTTAATATCCTATCGATGTTCGTTGAATCGGAAACTCAATCCATTCAAGCGTCAGATGAAGTTTTTATTTTTAAAAGAAATAAACTAAAAAGCAAAAACAATGTTGCCATCCGGTTACGGCGGAATATTTACAATGAGTCGATGCTCGGTTCGTTCGATTGTCTCGATTTATTTTTATTCGATTCTTGTCTCCAGATCAGCGAACGGGAATGCGTGAAGCATTCTCTGAGTTAAATTTAATGTTCACGTTTATTTGGGAAGCAAATTGCTCTGACGTTGTTAAATTAAGACATCGTTTTCTCATTCGTATTAATGTTTATCCCTTCGACTCCTCATCGTTTCATTTACATTTTATTCATGTGTCAAAATTGATAATCTGCCTTTCATTTTATGTTGCCCAGATATGGATATCTATCGAGAACTGAAATGTTAGGAATGTTTATCGACTATCGTAAATAGGTTTATTGGATTTGTGTCTAGTATGTCACGTCTTCTACTTGGTAGATTAGACATACTTCAAAATAAATTGTATATTAAATTTGAATATTAAACATTTACATTTATGAATAAAGAAAATTGTTTACAAGCTTATAGGTATGAATTCAGATCTTATATATACTATAGCTTAAACTTCTTTTAGTCTGAGAGACCTAGGACCGCTTGAGCAGTTTACAAGGAGTGCTAATATATCGTTTATATTTCTCAGTTATGCGGAAATCTTAGCTTCCTGTGCCTTTAAAAGGATTGAGGTTTTAAATCGCTTGGAGAGTATTTCGTTTGTGACCACCCAGAGAGAGTGCGGCAGTATAAATCATCCAATCTTAAACGAATAAATACAAGTCAGTTAACCATCAATTTAATTTAACATTTAGTTAAAAATTATCACTAATTACTTCTCTTATCGGCACTTAACGTCAGCTTAAGATATTTATCTTTGAAAGCTTTACCTGAACAATTTCACATTCATTTTAAGTTCGTTAACGTGTTAATCAGCTATAGACATAAAATATCCGACACAGGAGTCTACTTTCACAAAAGTCTGTACTTTCATTGTAACAATGCACCAACTTACTTTACCGTTCAAATCTATTATCGTTTAATTACAAACTTTATTACAAACCAGTAGAGCATAATCTTGTAATCAACCTATTCTCTAATTGAAATACTTAAGTTGCATCGAGAGACCGTTCCCTTTGCACTGGACATTATCCATTTTTACGACGCCAGCTTAATAGAACCGGCATGTTTTATCCGTTTCATTCAGTTAACTACTAATTTACACAACATTAAACTCTATTACATAAGCAATAAGATTCAAATAATTTGCATGATTACATTTGTAAGTCGGCCTTTTTGATTAGCAACCTCTAGTATAGTGAGAATTGTTTTAATCTCGGAACTTCATTACTTCTAAGGCTTTAAAAAATAAACGTTTAAAACAGGACCGTTTTATCTGAAAACTCATTAAGGCGGCAATTAAATCTTGTAATTTAATTTGCTTAATTTATTTCAATTTAATCATTCGTTTCGTCATTAATGTCACGAAAAAAGTTGTATTTAATCTACAGGAAATCAATCTAATCAATGATCTGAGCAATTATCAGCTAACATCTTAGAATTTTAATTTGAAATTTTATTTGGCTTACGTTTATACTTATTTCAAATTTTAAAAGTTGTATGAATGTAAAATAAGAGTGAGATGTTTTTGAATGAGCGTGATCTTTTTTAGTCAAGCTATTTTCTCAAAATAGTCTTTGCTCTAAAAGAAATATTTCTATTAAGTTCTATATTTTAGTAAATGGAACTTTAATTAATTTTAATATCTTACAAGTTTTAAGGTAGACCGTGATGTTTAGTAGTTATATTCCAACATTTTTTGGACATACGACACAAGGATTATATTGTTTCTAAAGTACACCAACTCATTGTTCTTAAATAATAATTTGTTAAGGCGTATGATTAGTCTTGCCCAAAGGTAAGTGAACGTCATATTATTTAGTTTTTTAATAAGAATGTATATGAGTATTAAATTCTAATGAGTGCAATAAGGTTTTAGTTTATTCTTCTTCTCTATACGGAATATTAAAATATAAAAACATGTCTAAGACTCATGCTTTATGAACGATGACAGCAATCTCAGCCCAGTTATAGTTGGTACAATTTAAAATTTTACCTGGGTTGGTAAAGTAACCAGCGTCCAAGATAAGTAAAATAAATAATTCTACAATTTTACTTAACGATTGCAACTATATTAAACGAAGAAACAGCCCACAGCGATCACGATTTTGCACAAATAAATGTTTTCGCAATATCCATATTTTTACAACACAATGCAGTCCGCATTGTATACAATATTATGCATTTTTTTTACACAATGCTTCGATATTTCTACCGTTGATTTAGCGACAAGCAACGATGTCTTTATAAGAAGTTTGATGCCCGAAGCGCAGCGAAGCAACTCGTTATTTAGACAATGGACTAGGATTTCTAGATCTTTCGTGTAAACCCTCTCGGGTGCTGCAATTTTCTCAGGCTTGAGACGTCAAGTATATACATTTAAATTGTAATGTATTAAAGTGCACTCTGTTATAACGAGATATAGCTTCAGTTTTATAGTTTTGATAGATTAAGTTGTACGTAAATGTTGACATTCTTTATTAAAATTGTAATACTTTTGAAATAAGTATTTTTAACAAGGACACCAAATGTTATATTCTAAATAATCTCTTATAGAGTTTAATCATTATAAAAGTAATCAATTCACAAAAGAAGAATATTAAATGAAAATTAAGTACATTTATCTACTGCTGATATTGATTTACTGTCAAATAACAATTTGTGACACAGTGATCGAAAGAAAGATATAGTCCATGACAGTCTCTTACGCAGCAATTAATAAAATAAAAGGTCGGCAATGATGAAAGTGCATTTCATCTAAAGTTTTTATTTTAACTGATTATTTTAATAGTATTGCTAAAAACCGTTACTTTCTTTCCTGGGTCACCTTTACGTTTTATATATGATACACAGATCTAGAAGAATTATCATGATTTAGTATTTATAATGAAAAATCAATTATCAACATTATTGGTTGGTTAGTTTACTATAAGTAATAGTTTAAAATCGAGGTACGTTTTATTATTGCAAAGAAATTTAAGATTGGTTCTTTGATTGCTTCCTTTTGAAGTCATGATTTTTCAGAAACTGTATTTCAAACCGCTTCCCGTCTATAACACGTAACATCCTATATCAGCTTACAGATATTAGTCGAGGTAAAGTTTTCAAACGTTGGGTGCCTCAGGGCGCCATCCTAGGTCTGTAGCTCATGCAATCATATCATCTACGGCCAGCAATCACCACTCGTTTTGTTTGCTTACCCGCCTCGGGTGTCTAGTGCGCACCAAATTATCTGCAACGATATTCTGTACTTGTAGGTTAATGTTTTTGTTTCTTATTAAATATCTGAAACAAGGAAGAATAGGCTATACTTATATTTCAATAAGAAATGATGTAGATTATTTATCAATGCGTCACTCTGCCTAGAGAATGACAAAATAAACTACAATTTATTGTCCACCTCACGCCACAAGCCTTAAACTGCTGTAATCAAATCGTTAACACCGGATTTTAATAGTATAGTAATTGGATACTTGATAACTATATTAAATGAGTTATCAATTCCGATCAGCCATTTTGCAAAATAATTAATACAATTTCATTCAATTGAGTTCTAGCATAAGTCAAACTTATGTCACGGATCTAACGACGCAGGCAATGATGATGATTCGCTGATGTAGTTTCAGTTCCAGCGACTCACCTACCATCCAACGCAGTGAGTTGGCACACCGTGACGGGTTTAGTCGGTAGTACCCGGGAATTTCCATCTTTTCCCGGGTGAGCCCGACATAACCTCTCCGGTCCCCTTTTCCCGCGGAGAGGTATGCGTCAAGGCATTCCCCCAAGATAAAAAAAAAGGCAATGATGATGATACAACATTCCAAACGATGCATCCTTACTTATTACTTATTTTATATAGAACCTTTTTCGACATAATCTTTGTGCATTAAATAAAGTATAAGTAGTGATTCGTCTATTTTCTCTCCATTTCCATGGATCCACAATTCCCTAACAAGCTGGAATAAATCTTGCCTCGCCTCGGGTCACTTCGTCCAACGATTGGGGCAGAAACCCACACACAATAATTACATCAGTTTGCTTGTCAGAAAAACTCGCGGGCGATGTGTTTCTGAACGTGTGAAAACTTAGTTTGTTCTTCTGTCACGATCTTGAGGTTTTGTTTATATTCATTACGCAAATATGTTGAAGTAGTGACTTATTTTAAATTTGTTGTAGTTTTCTTATAAAATGGTTTATGTGCAAAGAATAGGTATAGGTAGGTAGGTATTATAAAATAAATTGTAAATTCATATATTTTTTTACTAAGTGTGTGTGTGTGGAAAACGGAATGTATACAATCATATTACACATTTATAAAATAGTTAGGATTTGTGTTGATATTTTATGTAAAATTTGGGTAAAATGATTAATATAATAATATGAGCCCTGTATTAAACGGTCCCACTGATGGGCACTGGCCTCTTCTCAGTGTGAGAAGGGTTAGGCCGTAGTCCACCATGCGGGCCCAGTACGGGTTGGCAGACTTAACATATCTTCGAGAATATTATGGAGGCCTCTCAGCCATGCAGGTTTCCTCACGATGTTTTTCTTTACCGTTAAAGCAAGCGATAATTAACTATTCAATACGCACATAACTTAGAAAAGTCAGAGATGCGCGCCTCGGTATCGAACTCGAGACATCTACGTGGCAGTCCTTCGGTTTACCACTAAGCTTATTATAATAATCATAATAATTATTCATTTTCAAACTAAGTGTACATACATTAGGTCTTAAATCTATACTAATATTATAAAGCTGAAGAGTTTGTTTGTTTGTTTACTTGAACGCGCTGATCTCAGGAACTACTGGCCCGATTTGCAAAATTCTTTCAGTGTTAGATAGCCCGTTTATCAAGGAAGGCTATAGGCTATATATCATCACGCTAAGATCAATAGGAACGGAGCACCAATGAAGAATGTTTCAAAATCGGAGAGTATTTTTTCCTTTTGAGAGCTCCGCTGCGTGCGCTGCGTAAACAGTTAAAGTTTCGCAAAAATCATGTATGACAGAATTGTTTCCCTTTAAAAGTTCTAAAAAAAAGTCCGCGACAGCATATGTCTATCTTTTAAGGTTGGCTCACTATAACCATTTTTATGCTAACGAAATTTGTTCTAAAATAATGCATTATTTGCGAAGGTATTTTTATAAACATGATATTAATCCTTATCCACATAAATACGTTATTCATCACAAGTATTTAATTTAAAACAAAATTGCCCTTTACATCATTCGATTTCAATGAATATCTTAGGAGATATAGCAGTTTTAAAATAACATCGCAGCAAAATAATTACCCATTACAGACATATGTAGTACAAACGATGTTTCTCCTGGTTTATTCTGCGTGATTACTACTGGTTAGATTTGAAAAATTATTTTAGTGTTAGATAGCCTATTTATCGGGGAAGGCTATAGGCTATATAACATCACGCTACGACCCACGGGGGCGGCGCAGTAACGATAAACGCGGGTGAAACCGCGGGAACATCTAGTATTTTATAATTGGAAGCTATGTAAAATTTTGCCGGCTTTTACAGCCATAGCAAATTTGAGGGCTCTGCAAAATATATCTATAGCTAGTTCACATAAAACAGAGCATTGTAAATTAATCAATAACTCCTTAGAGAAATGATAAGATCCAAAGATTTATTTATTTATACGATATTAGATACAAAAAGGATACTTTTGTCTGTCATACATAAAGTATGTGAATGTTTATCAAGCTCAATTAGTGTTTCAATAATAAGTAATAACACAAAACATATTTATTTTGTCGAAAGTCGGATGCATTTTCTTTCATTTACATCAAGCACTACACGATATCAACATACCTATTCTTAGACTTATAGGCAATATTGACGCCGAAAAGTCTTCCAAGAATTCATATATTGTAGCAGGAGATGCGACGAGTTTCTCATTGGCTCGTCGAGAGTAAACTGCTTCCTTAAGTTCGGTGCAAGACGCGTCGGTGTTTTGTTAAAAGTTTTCTCTACTTTGAGTTTGAATATCGCTCCCGTTACCATCTAGTTCTTATTTTAAATATTTTGGAAGACATATTTAAGATATTTACAAGATACATGAAATCGTTTTAATGGATAGGAAAGTTATGAAACATAATATAATATATTGTACTTATTATGTACATATATTATACGGTGCTTTAAATGGCCACTTCACTAATACTAATGAGTTAAGTGTTTAGGGTCGGATCGCCATCATTCTTAAATAGTCAATTGGTATGTAATAAAATATTTAACAGCTGATTTAAAAAAACAAATGAAGTGACTATTACTTGATAAATTTTATTAATGAATTTAAATAAAAAGTAATTAATGTTTTTACGTATGTATATTAACCTATTTAGTCGCAGCAGCACACCAGCGGCCAAACACAATCGATTTTTAATTGTTAGGAACAATTCTAAGACTTGACGGATTAAACAATTTAATAGATTACTATGGCTGACTATGATGAAAGCAGCAAAATTTGTGTGAACCAACAAAATATAATTTGTTGTTTTAAACTAAGAAATCGCCTTGATCTTTGCTAGAATATTTGTACAGCTTTCTATGGAGATTAGCTTTTCACAAATAAACTCGTGTTAACTATTTCAAAAATAGAATTCCACAATTTTACCTTCTATTTGCATTATCTGTGGCAGTTCGATGGCCTTTTAACGTCATTTGGCGGGCATATTAATTCAACAAACATAAAATACGATGTTTCAATTTAAATAATAAATAAACGATGCCACCGGTCGTCTGTGATTGCGAAATATTGCATGCATTGGCATCATGGTTTAAATTATCGATGCCTCAGGACAAAAATTTGTTAAATAAAGGTATGATTACATAGATATTTATGGCTTATTAATTGGCGCGTAAAGAAAGTTTGACATTTGTAATACTGGATTCAGCTTTCAGTATTTAATAAGGCAAGAGAATTAATTATATCAGCCTCGTTTTTATAAACAGTTTTACAAAGGACGTCCTCTATACTCTCAGAGTATAAAGATACAATGACCACTGTCCAATATGCTAGAGCAGGCATTACACATATTTGAGGTCATTACGAAGAGCTTTCGGGCATGGATGGATAGCGTTCAGGAAGGTACCTAATGTGGAAATACCAGCGCGATCCACTTGATCACTTCGATGCCTGCAAGGGAGAAAATTGTGTGGTTAGTGGTAGTTGTCTCGAGAATACATGACTTTTGTGTCCAAGATTTAATTGTTATTGTCCCACAACACAGGCATTGTCCCAAAAAAATTACCTATAGTTTGTAAACAAATACCTATTAAAGAAAATAATTAAAATAATTGATACGTTAAGCAGTATGCTTGAAAATTTTATGGCAGCAAAAATATAATGGAAATATAACTCAATTTTAATTTGAATAGAATAATTCAACAGGTGCGTGTCACAAAGTAATAAAGGATAAGCATAAAACTATCTATCATATAATCAATTAAAATCAAATGCAACATGGAGTGCGCGCGTAAACTAGACAGCGACCTAACTTGTCTTTATTTAATATTTATTATAACTTATTATTCAATGCCCTGGGCTTTCCCATTTCCATCCATCAGTGTGCAATCTTTAATCTACCCGGGAATACTGTAAGCGGGACTCAATATATCATAAACACCCACGCTCTATGAAATATGAACGATATTTTTAATACTCAGCTTTTAAAAAGCATAAAATTGTCTGTGAGTGCATTCATTTACGTTTTCGCGCTTCTTTTTGTAGCGCGAAACGGTTTCAATTTTATTATCTGTTTAGTAAATGTTAACGGATTTTAAAATGTTTTACATTTATGCTCATGTTACAACTTTAACGATTATGTTTTTATATTTCGGTGACATCTGTTTTCGTGTAGTTAGTGCACTAAGTGGTTGCTATAGATTTTTATAAAGACTTCAACATATTTTGGAGTTATTAATTTCCATATTGAAATTACCTAATATAGGAATGACTTTTAGTGTTCTGCGAAGCACCACATAACACTAAGTCGTCCCTCTATTAGTTTGTTAGCAAATTTAACATCTTACTCTGTGTAGCAAAAGTTTGATAAAACTTTTTAGCTCAAGGATAAAGATCAGGACCCACACAAGCATTCAATCCAAAGATTAACCAAAAAGGGGACAGTTAATCATAAGTTACGCAATATAAGTAGAACAGTTAGTCATACCTTTATTCTTTAAAACTATTTATTTTCTCGTGAATATCAACTAAATGCATTCGCCAGTCCAAAGATATTTTTAACGTTATGGTAATGTGTCGTACTGCTGACGATTACTGCAAAAATAGCATCCATAAACTTATGAAAAAGTGGCGTCGAAAATAATTGCAGCAATTTTATATTTAAATTATCGTGTCATGGATAATTATAATTATAGCATGAGATGCTAAAATTATTTACAAACAGAACTAAAATTATGAAAATGTTATTCTTGTCAAAATAATTTAATAAATACATATTTCTTTGCACAAGCGCTGGTGTAACAAAAATATTAAAATGTATTTTCACCTCTAGCATGTTTAAAGTTATCCGCTGCTTTTAATTATAATGAGTGAAAGTCCTTGAAATTTAAAATCAAACCAAAAATAATTTCTAAAGAAATATATCTTTACATCCAAAAGTAAAAAACGTTATGTTCTATTCAAATTTCTTTAAAATGTAACAGGCATATTTAATAGGTACCAAAAGTGGCAACCCTCATTCATTTGACTCTTAATAGGCCATGACATCTGGCAGTCCACCAACGCAATCGACCATTACATTTTCTCAACGAGATTTTCACGCTTCATTCATGCGGTCCGTACCTAAAAAAATGTCAGGAGACCCGCGGCATTGCACCATTCATCCTAACCTAATTTTGTTCGCAACGGTCACAGGCCTGTTATCGTCTATTTTTTATGGTTCGTCAGTTCGTGCTTTATTAGCTTAGTGTATTATCTAGCCTTTAAATATTTTTTGGAGTATTTCTTCTACTGTCATACTATTATAAAGCTGTAAGGAAAGCGCACATATCTAATGCAAAAGCCAAAATAATTATTAGTGCAGATTGTTTAAAACTGGCTGCCAACACAAATCCACCATCATATAAAAACCACTAAACTTATCTTGATGATATTTTTGCAACTTAACAACTTGTTTTTATTTTTATTTCAACTTGTCAAACTGAAACGAGGCCACAGATATAAAATATGAAGTACTAGAGAATCAAACTTGACTAGATTGTTTGTAGCACGTGTTTGACTGCATGCTCGCTAATTTACTTAGTCTGACCCGTGCACTGCTGCAAGTCGTTTGAGTGTAAAATTAAATAGTCAGTACATACCGTAATTAATTCATAATTTAAATATGAAAATCAAGCGCACAAAAGTGTATGTAACCTGCATATTAAATATTAAAGTACAATATTTTCAAATTAAAATAACAGATAGGTAGTAAATTCAATATTCTGAACGGAGGTAAATTAGTTGGATCAATTAGCAAAATTGTACCAATGTTCGACATATGCGATATTTCTGAAATTCCTATTAAGGTACTTACCATATTTTATAAAGTTCATTTGGTATGAGTGTAATACTTCTACTCACACATTGTTGTCCATTTTCATTTACATAAATCACACAGGAAGTTTTTCTTCTAACGTAGTTCCAAATATACTCCCATTAATTTCCATTGATTTATTTTTATAATGTGCCATCATTAACCAAGACAAAATAGAAGGATGTTTTCCATATTACATTCTATTAGAAAATATATTTTCCTGTTGTGCATATAAGCGATCATTTAAAGATGACAGTTCAAATTACGCGACGGCCGACGCGCCTGCGTACAGCAATTAATGAGCTTATTTCGCGCGCTTTTTATTTATCGTTCGGATATTAGTCTGGCGCAAAGGAACCTGTGTCATAATTCCTCTGAGGTGGTGCATTTGTCATTTTTATTTTGTTTCACGTTGCGATGATTCTTAGAAAGTCCTTTTAGTTTGGTAGTTTGCGTGATAATTAATGAGTATAAAATAATGTTGCTTATTATAATTTTAGAAAACGTTTTATAATGCTTTTATTGTAAATAAATGTGTTGGAAATCTTTGATATTATTATTGTCTTGCTATTCTGTGTTTCGATAACAGTGTTAAATATGTGATAGGAACGAAGGATAGTGAGAGCAAATATGTATATGTTGCGTGATACTAATATGAGAATAATATAGAAATGGTGGTAAATAGAATAAATACCTAACTATAATAAACTGATAAAGGCACTAAACCAGGAGAATAAAAAAAATTGCGGTCCTCTAAAAACGCTTAGGATACAAACGGATACCTAGGTTTGAAAATATTTATATCAATTTGATTGCTAGATTGATGTATGAATTACTATTGGTTATTCTTGATTTCTTTAAATCACTTACCATTCATCATTTCAAGGCTAATCATTCGTTTTATTTGTTTCAGGTACGGAATGAAAAACAGAGTGCGAACTTTTTTATTCAAATGTTGATACTGACACCAAGACAACCTATCTAATCTTCCCTTAGGCTGCTTGCGTCAAACCATCGCTTTCCCTTTTTTATCAAACGAAAACTTGATATGCACAAAAATAACTAAGTTCCTTTAACATCAACACCAGCGAAAGAGGAAAACAAAATAAAATAGAAATCCTAACTAAACAAGACTCCTTCCAATTTCCGTAAAAAATATACATTACGTTTTGTCCTACGAAAGTTTCTTTCTGATTTCCTGAACGCAACTTTTAAGCGAATTAGAAAAGTAACTTGTTTAAAAGTTTCGTTCAAAAGTGAAGTTGTGAACGCTGGGTACGAAGTGCGTGGCGAATGGGAGCGAGACGGAACGAATAAAACAATGACCCTAGCGGCCTTGCTGCGTAGGGCTACCAATCCTTTATATTGAATTATAATACAACATTACGCTTGAAATCTCCATAGTCTTTACTTAATTACATTATCCTACAAAAGTATAGGTAGTTGACAAATCATTACCATAAAACAATAATCCAAACCACACGGTATAAAACCGATTATGTTCTCACGTGATCGTAAGAAGCCGAATGCCATTCCTGAGTCGGGTAAAGTGGTATCAGGTTGACTATGTATAATGTATGTATACTGTTATGATATTTTCAATACCAGCACTAAGCCTGGAATTATGTCCAGGTGTCGGCATCATTTTGGCCGCCTCTTAGAGAGACGTGAGACCTAAAGATATTTTGTTTTTTGTTAAATGCCTCTTAGAGACAGACCTTGTACTGTTTTATATTATATAATAATAATAATGATTATTTATTTAAAAATGAAATTACATTGTAGTTAACACAGTCTTATTGCTATACACGATGACAGTATACATTAACTACAATAATGGTGGGTGGAGTACTGTTCTCCTAGATAGGCTACTGAACAGCCTGTGTTAAAGAGCTACAGTGCCGGCCCCTTACTGGTTGTCGAATTTTATCGATTCACGTCATCATACTTATATATTTAGTATGATTGTAATCCACAGATAGTAGAATAAGCAGGTCTGCGTGTTCGATGTTTAAAATTTGAGCACTATTCATATTAAGTTTGGAAATTATTTCAGAAATAGAATACGGTTCTATTAGTGACAAGAATAATTAATGAAGCAATAAATTAAATAACAACATTCAAATAAAAGCTATTCTAACATACCTTGAGAGCTATAAAATATGTTTAATAAAATTTTCACACACATCTTTCTCAATTACTCAGAAGTGGAAAATAAATAGGTAGCATTTTGCATAACACACTTATAAACACATTTATAAATTCTTAGTTTACAGCTCCAAGAATATGTTTATTATTATTGAAGAAATAATAAAATAAATTTAACATGTTATGACAAGCTATCACCTTTAGAAATAAAATGTTGTTGTTTATGGCACAAATGTTTAATACCGTTTAGTTTCAGGTGAAAATGAGCATAGATATTGTAGATTATTGTTGAATATATTAAATACTAGTTGTTTCTCCCGTTTCCTTTTCCTTACTTTTCCACGTTTAAGATTATTGTGTCGGTCCCGTCACTCGTAGCGTGATGTTGTGATAGGTTATGTTACTTCTAGATAAAGTAGAGATACAAAATACAAATATTTCTTCTTTATAATATTAGTATAGACTTGGTGTCACCTGCGACTTCACGCGTGAAATTTAACCAAACAAAAACGTAAAATAAAAGTAGTCTTAAGTTACTCCTTATAACATCATGTGTCAGTGAAATGCCCGTCAAAATCGGTCCAGCCGTTTTAGAGATTATCCGGAACAAACAGACAACAATTTTAAAGATTAATATTTTTGTATAAGTACCATATATACTGTCATATGCATTTAGTAAAAAGCTGTTATTTTGATATTAAAAACAGACACTTCAATTATATTTACATATTTGTATAAATATTGAAGCATAGATTTTCTTTAGTTTCGACGTTTTCTTTTATTTAATTTACATATACTTTGGCTAAGCCCACGTAATAGAGAGCGAATCTAGATAGTCTACCACATACACACAACACCATCTAACCCAAACTAAGCAGAGCTTGTACTACGGGTACTAGACAATGGATAAACATACTTATATACTTTTTTTTTGTAAATACATACATGTTATACATAGAAACACCCAGACCAAGACAAACATTCATGTTCATGCACATAAATGTTTGACTTGTACGGGAATCGAACCCGCGACCTCAGTCGGTTACACTAACCACTACGCCATCGAGGCCGACTAAACGTTAAGAAACAGACGGATAGACAGAATTGTATATGCAATCGTTTTGGGCTTTTGATAAATAGCTCCAACTACCATGTCCGCCCTGGTTTCTCTGTGGTTTCACTCATTTTCATTATAACTTTTCCTGAAAACCTTCCTTAAGAATTGAGCTATCAAATAAAAAAACATTTCAAATTCGAATTGTAGTTCCAGAGATAAGCGCATTCAACACAAATACAATGACATGTAAATTCTTTTAATATAAGAAATTTAAAAAATTAACTGCTTGTTGGTTTTTTAATGTTTGAATAATATCTGACACTTCTACATCTGTAGTAAGTTGCGCTATAGTTTTAGAATACTAGATATAGAGGTGTTGGAAATATGTTCAAGCCTAGTACCGGAAAAGATATATCCGCTAAAGCATCGCCGGTGTATAATTACTTGGACGTAACAGTTAACTAGGTTGCATATAATTCCACCTCTTAGAAGCCTATCTAAATGTTAATATTAAGATCAAATAACTATTGATGTAAATATTGACTACTGGTGTAAGCGTTAGTTTGCGTAACTTACAATTACCGGACTAAGCTTTTTATTGGGTTGTTGAGCCGGAAACTCCGTAGCAGCACTTTGCTTATAACAGTGCGGGATCGATCCAAATTAGGAAAGAACTTACATATAATTATAGAAAATAGGTGTAATATACCTGCTTAATTCTTTGGTAATCAGATCAGACTTTAAATCATGTCCATAATAAATATCTCTTAAAGTAAATAAAGCCAAAATTACTTAAACAAATTGCTTAACAAAACAATTATTCTAACTACGTTGATTTTATTAAATTCCTTTTAAAGTAAACTTTCCGAATAAATTTCGCAAACTAACGTACCTAACAAGACAAACGAACAGAATTTATAGTGCATTTTACCGCCAAAATCGGACGCAACAAAATGGCGGCCATGTCGTTTCGGCGGGAACTTGCAACAGATCCTTATCGTCCCCTCAAACGGCGAATGGGAGGCAAATGACAGCATTAAGCGGAATAATGGTACTTTTGTGAGATTTTTCCTTTGTGATTAAAAGTTAAAATGCCGAATGTTGATGAAATACCCTTTCGCTATAAGTAATAAAAAGTTTATGATACTTGCTTTAATTATGCCTGGTTATTTGGTTATGAATTATGCAGATCATGGAAAAAGCAACTTCAGCATAAATCGGGCTTTGTTCACTTACCTAGTGTAAGTGTGTATGATATTATTGTTCATAAAATAACAGGAGTAGGGTTCTTCATTCTGATAAAATGATAAGGACTAAAAATATGGTAGATTTGATCCGAATTGAATTAGTTATTTGTGTACGTTTTTTAAATGTTCGTAAACCCGTCGTGAATTGAAGTGGTCATTCATAATAATAGTAATGAACATTTTTAAGAATTTGTTAAAAATAAAAATGGTGTATATAATCAACTTATTTGCCTATGGAATTTTTACAAAAATGTGTTGAATAAAGATAAGAACTCCTTATCAAATGGCTGTGTTTATATCTGTGCTGAAGGCATACAAGAGTTTTGGTCCTTTACTGGCAGCACAGTGAATCCTTTTTCGCAGTAAAGTTAAAGTTATAACTATGCTAACGTTTGTAGACTATGACAACCGCTTTCCTTTGTGGCACGTTTAGGTATAAGCCAGCTATGTTGTATAAAAATGTAGTTATTTAAAAACCGAAACTCGCCTGAGGCATGAAATTGTGTATCTATTAATAGTAGTAGACTTGTATAAAGCTACTTAATCCAAATTTAATATAGAATCTTTGTAAATAAACAGCTGTCAGATTCAAATTCAATGCAGATAAGGATCTACATAGATTATCAAACTTGTTCCATGATATTTAATAGTAACACACACATTAATTTTTACTGCACATTATTTTTAATATGCTATACAACATTTAAAAAATTAATGATTATGCTTTGTCTCAGTACCTTCATCACATTTTTGATTCATAATGTCTCAGTTATATTTATTGCTATAATTATTAATTAAACATTAAAATTATATTACTTACTTAAATTTAAACGTCACACGAACATTACTTGAAGGTGACGACAAACAAACATACACTGCACCCCTGCGTTGAACAGTCATTTGGGCTGCCACCTCCGGCGCAACGAGGGCACATTTACAATATTTTATCTTTAAAATAAAAACCGTGTACCGCCGCCGGCCACACGACGGTACCTTCGTTTTGAATAAAATGCGCTATTTTTCTATAGTTAAGCTGTTACATTTAAAGCTGCTGTTGCATTGAACAAAAGATTTGAGACGGATTCTTTGCTGCATAACCCAGCGTTGCGTTGCCAAGAATTATACACAAATAAATAGTTTGTACTTACTAAAGTTCGTTCTCAGAGTTCAAACTAATATAATATGTATTTCGTATTACTGGTATGAACTTGTTTGGATTAATATGTTATACAACGTTTATAATTTTATTGTTTTTTGGTAAATGATCCAGAGTTGGAGGACCCTATTGGTATCTATTGATCACCATCCAACGAATTGCATGTGTTCTTTTGTTTTGGCAATCAATTCCATGGAATCACAACCAAATTGCTTCTGAGTTAGCTAAATTTGAAATGGCTCTATAACCAAACGAAGGATGTCGAGATCGTCACGCGCTGTCGTGACACTGGAAGCTATTAATTGTTATTATCTAATACTTTTATTTATAGAATTTTTTATGTTCACCTAAAGGATTTGCTTAGAGACAATGCAAAAAGTGCACTCTCTAATTGAAAAAAAAAATCAACGGTTTGCACTCCGGGAGTTGCGGCAGAAGTGAAAATTTGAATATTAACGTTGTGCATTTTTGATATTTTGGAATGGTTATGGAATAATTTTGCACGAATTGCTTTAATTATCAGTATAAAAGTACTATAATTTATGTGGTAAAATACAATATTCATTTATTGCGCTATCGTAAACAAACATGACAATTCTCCCTCCGTCTTACGAATTTTCGATCAGGTCACGTGTCCTGACGCGAGTTTAACATTTTTTACCCATCATAAAAAGTGCACAACGCCGCTAAAGAAGATTTCACTTCAAAAATTATAAACAAACATTAACAGACTCCAAAATTTTCCAGATCTCCAGATTCTCGCACAGTTCTACCACATTCTACCACATACACACAACACAACACCATCTAGCCCAAACTAAGCAGAGCTTGTACTATGGGTACTAGACAATGGATAAACATACATATATACTTTTTTTTTTGTAAATACATACATATTATACATAGAATTATAGATATAATGTATATAATGACATGTTGCAATGTAAACGTCGTTCATAATTTATAAGAAACATAAATAAATACTTATATATTTTTTTTATACCACTAAGGTGGCAAACAAGCATACGGCCCACCTGATGGTGAGTGGTCACCGTAGCCTATGGACGCCTGCAACACCAGAGGCATCACTTGCGCGTTGGCGACCCTTTAGGAAAGGAACTGGGAAGGAGAACGAGCGGGAAGGGGGGAAGAGGGTGATTGGGCCACCGCAATCTCACTCACCGAACGAAACACAACTGTAGGAATACTGCTATTTCACGTTTCACAATTCAGTTCTATGCTACAAACTATCAGCCGCATGATAACAAGACCTTAAGAACATACGAAAGGTTAAGCGCTTTTTGCTTCTGACAGTGTGTTAAATAAGTACAATGATTGGAAAGGAATAGGTTCCTTTGTTCCACTGTTAAGACCCAAGTAATAATTAAGTTATTTGAGACCCACTATTGAACTACTATATTTCACAATGCAATAAATCATAGTTGGAAATCAATTTTGAAATACCTTATAGGCATTGTTTTTGACCCTTTGTTTAGGTTTGAGAAAATCTATGCAATGTTTATTTTTTTCTAATACAGCACCCGCGCCGAGAATTATTCCAGTATTGTGGCAGACTTAGAAATCAGAAAGCTATGAAATTTTCTTTATGGAATCTACTCGAGCTGCGTGTGATTTCATAAATTTTTAAACATGAAACAATAAATATCAGAGCCGGAGCAGCTATTTATGGATATGTAACCGGCAAAACATACATATAATTCAGTCATTGTTTATAATACCTAGTCATTTTATACAATGTAGGGTTAGTTTGGCAATGTATAAAAAATATCTTTTGTCTTTTATTATATTATGTACTCTACTCTACTCTTTGATTACATGCTCGGCCCACTATGTCTGGACCCCCGGGTTCTGAGCTGCCAACTATTAAAGCATTAACGAGCTTAGATACCGTGCTTACGACTGAACAAGGCTCTTTGGCTGCTTTGACTGCTGACTGGGCCCGCATAACTAAGGAAATCAAGGACTCAGCTTTCGCGAATGGAATTTCCTCTATGCTCTATTTTATCAAGGATGAGTTAGTTAGTTCATTTAAAAATATTATGGCTCTTTTGTCATCAACAGACCATACATACGCTGTTACCTTTAGCTAAATTGCTGCAAAAGCGTACACAAATACCGTATGTTAAACGATCCTTTAAAGTTTAAGTAATGGCTAAATAATTGAGCTACTCACGTTGAACTTTAAGTAGGACGAACCATATTGATTATCCGTTTTAAGGTAGCTCTCAATATATTTGAACTTAAATTTACAATTCGAATAGGTTCATTTATTGCGAAAGTATGTGGAAAATTATAAATTTTGCACATACTTTCGCGCCTCTAAAGATTAATAAGTCTAGGCAGAGGTACTTTGCACCTACATTTTACCGGCTGTGTTTTTTGGATTCGCGTACTATCTGCGAGTTTATGTCCGTATGCCTTTCCAGCCGCTGTGCTGCTACTAAAAACAAATTCTAATACAGCTGTTGTCGACCTCGGTCTCAAACGGGACTCACTACTGCAAGGAAATGTAAGTGCAAAATGATGCCACGGCACTAAGGAGGCAGTCTATATAAATAGTATAGTAATAGTATAAATAGTTTTAATAATTTAATTAGCTTAAAAATTAGTAAAGTTTAATAGTAATAGTAGTGTAACAGTTTTCAAAATTTTGTAAAAAAATGTCAAATAAACAACGCGATAAAATCCGTATATAGTAGTTTAATTTCAATGAATAACATTCGCATAAACAGAAGACAATATTATTTTACATTTTGCTTTTATTTCCTATAAGAATTAGTCTGATGTGATTCACGGTCACATTCCATTGTGATTAAGCCTCAAGTAACAACGAAAGCACTAAGGACGCTGGGGAACCGAGTTATGCCGGTTTTTATAGGCTAGTACCGCCCTCTGTTTTCGTCCTGAGTACATTCGGCAAACTACGTATCATCATATGCGACGCTTGAGCGCGTCTCGAGGGAAACATAACAAGCTTCCTGGTACTTCCCGAGATTAGCTACAATCTCGATGACCCCTTTTAATCGTTTCCAACGATCAGGGATACCGCTGTTCTCTCAGAATATAGTATGTCTTCGCTTGGTGCTAGAGCTTTGTGCGTCTGGTCTGGTTTCGGGTCATCGGACTCTGGCTGCAGAATTGACAAATGGCTGGTTTTATTTAATGTCTTTTTATACAGCTTATGTAGCAAATTAGCCTATTGATCAGTTATCATATCCTAAGAACATTGGCAGCACCTAGAGTATAAATGGCGTAATGGTGTAAGGCAATGTATGTCTGAACTATATCTGGCGGTACACTGTGAAAAGAGCACTGTTTATTTGATTATTAATAAAAATACTGTACCGGAGGATAAAGCTATGTTTCCTTACAGACATAAGCATACATAGCAACAAGCATATAGCTTAATAAGCCGTTGATAACTCCCCATGCTGCCCTAGGGATGACCAGCATATCGGAATAATATAAACACATAGGATACGTTTTATCCTAGTAGGAGTCCTTGTAGGAATTACGTTGCCGAAGCCGCGAATAGGTATACATAAGTATGATATATGTACATTGTACATATAAAACAAGAATTTATCAAAGTATTTTAACCTTTTCTAGGCTTGCAAAAATAGTGATTATTTATACACATAATATGTGTCATATACAACTTTAATAATCACGTCTTTAATTTACACATTGTATGCAGTGCTGTATAAGAATAATTTATTCGTATTAAACATGAACTGTATTGGAATAATCCGTCGCAGAACTATAATTAATACAATGTAAATTATCAACTCCTTTTGCAGAGAAGCCGAAAGTCTAAATATTCCATGAGTACGCGAGGGTTTAAGCCGGTAATTTGTCAAGATTACTGTCAACTTGATAAATTATTTCTCACGGACTTTTCATTGCTAATTTGGGAATGAAAGAAAGGCAGTGTCGACCGCGTATCTTTTGCAAGTCATTCCAATAGCAGGAAGGGCTTTACAAATTTATTGAGAAATTATTGTATAGATACAGTTTATACCACAAAAGGTAACGTATAGCCATATATAAGAATCGCAACGAAATCATGATAAATTCTAAAAAAGGCATAGGTATAATAATAAGTTTTTTTGTCCATTTGCCTGAAATGATACTACTCCAATATAATTATTACTAGTAGGTAGAGGTGTTTCACTAACTATATTTAAGGTTCGAGTCCGCGTGATCAAGAGCTGGCTGATTGCTGTTTACCCCATTCAATGCGGCTACAAATTTTGCTTTCACTAGCCAGAATCGGCTCATATTTAACGTAAACGCCGATCGGCGTCAGCCGCACTTGATGAAATAAAAAAACAAAATATCTAAAAACTACTCATATCAGGCATTAGTAAATTCCAAACACATTTGTTGTTTTATTAATTTAATATCTTTAAATATGGGTAAAATATAAAACAACTATACATGACGCCGATCGGCGTCCTCCGAATCTGAGTATGAAAAAATAAGACGCCGATCGGCGTCCGCCGCATTGAATGGGTTACTGTACACATTCACAGTCTCTAAGGATTGCCTAACTGAACAACACAGTAACATTTTATATCACCCGGTAAATATAAACGTTAACGTATACTACGTGATCAATGCAAAGTTCATAAGCCAGTTTTAATTATTGGCAAAGTTTAATGTTTGGCAAAGTTTATGAGAGTCACTCACCGGTGCCAAAGAGCATGCATATTAATATGTGGCATTAGTATTACCTCTATATTAGAGCTATATTCCAATTGCGGGTCCACCACTGAAACGTTGAACGGTCAGGGTCATACAGGTTTATATCTTTCTCAATTTACATCCATTATTGGCGATGTATAAAATATCTAAATAACACTAACCTCTTTAAGGCAAACCATTATTTTATTGAACTTTAATGCTTGGCATCATGGCAAATCCTTTATATTGCAATATGTTTAATAGACATTGAAATAACATATATAAAGGGGACAAAATAATCTACCCATGGAACATTACAAACTGTGAATAATAAATTTCTGCAGAATTCGAATCTGTAACGTTTAACAGTGTCAAGTCCACTTAATCCATTACGTCATCGTCATCCATACACCCAATATCCTTATAAAGTGCGTCTTAAGAAAACAATATTAATTCTGAACAAAAACTGCATTATCCTCGTCGCATGCGTACCGACGGAGCTTTATCAAGATTAACGTCCGCGTGAATAATTCTCACTGATACTGCCGAGACGTTGATCAATCGATTTTTGTAAGAGAATCGATATCGGCGAATCGAACTTTAGCGGACTATACCGATCTTTTGGTGTCCTGTAATGTCTTGATTTATTTGAATTAAATCTGTGGTTTTATGGCGTATTATAGTCCCTTTTTAAAGGTTAATCGATTTCTTTACGAGTGTATCTTATCTTCGTATTACTTTTTTAGGCCGACTCTTGCACTAGGGATTACGTGTATCACGATGAACTTTACGAATGTAAATATGGCTTAAAATAACTATTCCAAGATTTTATGAGAGGTAGTCATTCAACATCCTAACTAGTAATAGTATAAATGCGAATGTGATTTTTATTTGACCAATCATCATCAAAATTTTGCGTACACGTTGTCAAGGATACCAAAAAAGGACACACCTTTTTTCTGGATAAAAGATATTTCATCCAGATTTTATAACCCACTTCAAAAAGGAGCAAGTTCTCGATTTGATCGGTATGTTTTACATTGCCTTTTATGTATGTTACCTTATATTATCTTCGGCTTATGTTGGAGACAGTGCCAAAAAGACATCAAACAAAGATAACCCAACTACTCGGCACCTACTACGCATTGGTGAGATTTGTATGAAAACTTAGTTAGAAATACAAAAGGTAATATATTTTCGGTATTATTGTCAGTTTATAATTGTTTTGTAATTATTAGAATGATTGAACCCAATGCTCTTATAAGAAATCGCTACCTATCCTCCAAAAAACCTGTGCACTACAGTACTTATGCGTTAATTTATGTGATCAAATCCTATGAACTTGTCAGGTTAATAGTATTTCTTTAATCAGCTTCCTTGCGTATATTACGTTATTTATTTACAATGCAAAAAATTCAATGTTAGAATGATGGTATATGCTTGGCTAATGGAGAAAGAGCCTTGGTTCCATTCTGACAGAACAAAGCTTACTAAAAGCACTCTTCAAAATATATTCACTATTCAAACACTAAACGAGGATAGTTCTCGATAACTCCTGTAGTTTGAAGGCATTTCCTCAGGTATCCTACGTCAGGATTGACAAAGATTCCTCTGAGCCGAACTATTCACATGCTTGTACTACATATTATTCATGCATAAACTAAATTCATTTTTAAACACCTACTGTGGCATACTGCCCTTTGCAAAAAGATTACCATAGGTTTTAATTGCTTTGAGTTTCAGGACTATTAGACACGTGTAGCCGACACCAAGGAAAGAAATGGAAGGAATCTCCAAAACTTAGTTACCAGGCGAAACGCAGTAATGTCTGTTGCCAGTGATAGTTTATTATTTTCCTTGTGAAGCGGAGTCATTCATCGGGACTCCAAAACTTAGTTACCAGGCGAAACGCAGTAATGTCTGTTGCCAGTGATAGTTTATTATTTTCCTTGTGAAGCGGAGTCATTCATCGGGTCTCCAAAACTTAGTTATCAGGTGAAACGCAGTAATGTCTGTTGCCAGTAATAGTTTATTATTTTCCTTGTGAAGCGGAGTCATTCATACCATCATCAAATAATACACAATGCGGTCTCTTCCACTCAAAGGATTTTCCATTGCTACAACATTACAGGTAAAGTACAAATAACAATAAATTATACAGCTCTGCTCACCCTTTTATCTGTATACGAGCGTGACGTTACAAATTAGCCTTTGTATCCACTTTAGAGTTAATTTAAATTTAATTTCCACAAAGCGTCAACAAAAAGAGGAAAAGCATAAAGGAAAAACACCCTGAAGCTTATCAGACGCATAGCAAACATAAAATTTAATCCTTTGCTCGAACATATAATTAATAATTAATTATAAAACGTACGTGGGTATCTGGTTCCGTTACGCACTCAATGGAAATTGAAGCTCAATGAACCCCGTTTCAAGTTGCAACCCTTAAGGGTCACAATTTGGGGTATTTGATCCAGCCGACTGAGCTCAAACAACTTTAATACGGAATGATTGGGTGGCCATATTGTTGAAATAAACTCTGAATATAATTTCTCACTAATATTTAAGTTGTTTGATTTTGTTATAACCGCCAAGATTGTTGGGTCGTTCGCTGTCTGCTGTTTATATACTTGTTATTATTTTATACAAAAATATAAAGTATATTATTCTCGCGCATATGTATATGTAGATATCAGTTTTTTATGATAATAATAATAATAATAAATAATAATAATAATAAAATTTATTGTGTCAAATAATTCGTTTCACAGAAAGTTATGTTCGGAATCTTCTTTTAAGCAAATAATGCTTGTAGTAGAAAATTCCGCTCCTCCATATTTTACATAGCGTGATAACGTGATAACACAATAATTTGAAATGATGAAATTAACTCTAGGATACATTATATTAAATACAAACTTATACTTTAAAATGTGTGTGGTGTATGTGTGCGTGTGTGTATGTATGTGTGCGTGTGTGTGTATGTGTGTGTGTGTGTGTGTATGTGTTTATATATAGATTATTCCGCGTGTTGTAACAATGTTTCTGTGTCCTCATATGTAAGTGGTTTTATCCACTTAATTAATGTTTCTTTGCAGTCATAATATTTTTTTGCGTGTATGTATATCTTTTTATTTATTCTATTATATAATTGAGCTGATCGTTTATTATATTGTATACATCCAAATTTGGTCTTTGTTGAAGGAATATTCGCTATATTATATTTTCTTCTTTTTGAGTTAATACTCACATTAAAAGGCAAGGACTTATGCTTTTTTAAGACCGTTTGAACTATATACAACTTCCTGACAGAGAGTACATCACTAATCTGATAAAGGCTCACAGTAGAAAATCTAAGTTTTTTAAAGTGCATGATCTTGAGAAGTGCGCGTTGTGCTCGTTCAAGATTGATGAATTTAGTCTTTCCTGTACCTCCCCAAACCGGAATACAGTATATGAGCACAGATTGTACAAGAGCAAGGTATATTTGTGTAAGTAAATTTCTAGGAGGGGTTTTGTTATCAGCTTTAATCATTGGTGCCACATGTCTGAGGGTTTTGAACAACCAGCTTAGCTTCCTAATTCTGGCGGTAACTTGTTCTACGTGAGGGTACCAGGATAGTCTATTATCTACTACTACACCCAAATATTTAACCTTGGTTACTTTACGGATATTCGGGCAGTTACAATTGTTATCAGCCCTACATGTATGTATAACGATACTAAAATCATCAGTTGGTTCATTACGCTTGGAGATACTGAAACATACATAATTAGTTTTGGAGGTGTTTAAAGTTAAGAGGTTGGATTTTAGCCATTCAGCAACATGTGTCATACCCGCTTCAGCACAATGCTTGACATCGTGCCAAGAGCTCCCATAGAAGGCAATGGCTGTATCATCGGCGTAAGAAAAAACTTTAGCATTGGGTATTTTCATATTACAGAGGTCGTTTATATATGTATATATTAAGCACAGCGTAGGACCTAACACGCTCCCCTGAGGAACGCCGTATAATACAGCCGTATCATCACTGATATGATAATTGACTAATATTTATATTTACAACAAATCAATTACATTTTCGCGTAACTGATTTACGTACGAAACGTCGCGATGTATACCTACACATTACATTACTTATTGATTTTCGCGACAACATAAGCCACAGTAGGTACATACAACACGTAATCTATATTAATATTATAAAACTGAGGAGTTTATTTGTTTGTATAAACGCGCTAATCTGAGGAACTACTGGTTCGATTTGAAAAATTGGATAGCCCATTTATCGAGGAAGGCTATAGGCTATATAATATCACGCTACGACTCACGGGGGCGGCGCAGTAACGATAAATGCGGGTGAAACCGCGGAAACATCTAGTTAAATTATATTTGTGTGACCTGTAATCCTAATGGAATTATCGACTATATGAATTAAAGTTAACAATAATTAATGGTGTATGCATTTAACTGTTGGTCTAGTCACCTTCAATGATGATACATCACGAGGTTAAACGCGGGTGAAACCGCGGGAACATCTAGTCTATAGGTATTTACGCAAACAGTCGCATCGTACTGTCGCGTCTGTGTCATTCACAGTGTACAGTTATCAACATAAGTAGCTGAATATGTAAGAAATTAAAAAACTATTTAATAAATAATGTTAATTAAGTTCTATAATTTTTTGAAATGATCATTTTAACTATGTTTTATTTATTACTCCTATAAAAATTAACATCCTAATCCTAACTAACATTAGAAATGCGAAAGTGAGTTTGTTTCTTTATTTGTTACGCTTTCACGCGTAACATAACATAACTACGAGGGGCAGCTGATAAGTTCGCGGCCTAAGGTACTTAATGAAAAAACGTATACTTTTATATTTTTTATTTTTCAATATAATCCCCTCGAGTAAAATACACCTTTCACATCGCGAATATAATGCCTTTATACCATTGAAAATTTTCTTCGGTTACTACCGTCACTGGGAGACCCGGGCGGCGGTCGTCTTCACAGCTCTCTCTTCCTTGTTGAAATAGCCGAGCCCATTTTTTTACCATCGTGTATGAAGGCCCAGAATCCTGAAGAACCGATGACATTTCTTCAAAAATTTCTTTTGGCGCATTCCCATTTCTTACAAGGAATTTAATCACTGCGCGGTGTTCAAAATTGCGAGAATTTTCAGTTTCCGTTGACATGGCGTTGTTGCTTGTTCCAGGGATGAAGTGGTAATGAACCAAATAAAAAAAGGGGTGTTATTTATACTACCAATTAGTCAGGCAATTAGTGTTATCAGTGACGAGATGATGAGTCATCGCTAAATGCCATAGGCCGCGAATTTATTAGCCGCCCCTCGTACACGACCGATCATCATAAAATTTCTCATACACGTTCTTAGAGGAACATTAAAGGACATAGCGTACCTTTCCACCAGAAAAAGTACTTTTGCTATCCTAACCTACATTTATGCGAGCAAAGCCGCGGGCAAAATCTGTGGTCAAAATCATGGAATCATCAAATCATGTATCAAATCTGGAATGATCTTCCGGCACATATTGTGTTCCCTCCCTTATATAACATTGGGTCCTTCAAACGTAGCGTGAAGAAGCATCTGGTCAGACCGGCTTGACACTGAAGACGGCTAGAAGACATCTATCTTCTCCTCGTTTTCACTGTCTCTGGACTGTAATTGGTCTTTCCATCAGGTCCGTTACAATCACCTTGCCGAGAAACTATAAAAAAAAAGAAACTATAAAATTATGTAAACAGTCGCGATATTTTGTCGCCTCTCTAGTACTATACGTACGTTTGTTATAATAATACGTCAACTCCCTCCATTTTCTTTTTAAGACGTACTTCTAGACCACTTACCGTTTTTCTTTAATCTTCTTTTATAGCTTTCCTTGAGAATACATAGGGGTTTTATGTAACGATAAAAGTTTTTCACTATTTACCTTTGTTATAACACGTTAACCTTCGGTCAAATTGGTCTTATATATATGTACATTTATGAGGTTTTTATAAGCACTATCTTTGAAAGAAAATTGAGTAGTAGGTAAATAAAACAAGAAACTTTTTAGCGTTGCGAATGAGAATACAGTTCTTTTTTATATAATATGTGGTATATAAGCATACGTTCCGCCTGATGATAACCAATTATCGTAGCCTGTGGATGTCTACAATACTAGCGGTATAACAAAGTCCCTACCGCGTTTGTCAGTCTGTTCGGGATAAACTCCAAAACTACTGAACGGATTTTCATGCGGATTCCACCAATAGACAGAGTGATTCATGAGGAAGGTTTAAGTGTATAATTTGTTAAAATTTTGTACTATCCTATAGCCGGGGTGGTTCGCTTGTAACCAATAAAACAGTCCCTGTACTACCAGCGCAAGGAACTAATACTTCTGACTAGCCAACTGATCAGAATCCTGTCCTACAAATCATACTCGCCGCAGTAATCAAACTCCAGGTTGTATGGCAGCGGACTTCCATATGCGGGTGATGATACCTAATTTTCTAGTCAACCTTCCCTTGTTTAAGCAAAAAATCACAGGCTGAAACGAACATCTCCAATGCTCTTCTTTTTTTTTTTATTATGTTATATACATTTATAGTCTCACGCCTGAAGTGGTTGACAGAAGTTTACTAAACCCACATTTCGTCAAGTATGGTTTTAGGTATTACGTAATATCGGCGAGTATAATATGGCTTTTTACCGGCTATGATTTTGAGATCTCTTGCTGCTACTGACAAAGCATTCGATAACGCGTTGTCCAAACCGGCAATCAAATCCGAGCTTTAACCTAGAGCAACGCATTTATTGCGGCTGCTAAGCCCAAGCTGTCTCGATCACAAAATTCAAAATGTATCGAAAACGTAGATGATCTGCCGCTAGGATATCATTTCAAATTTCTAGAAATATTTCGCATAAATATGACATACGCAATAAACATTGGAAACCATTAATTAAACCTCGCAATGTATTGAAGCATGAATACCATGCTCTTAAACACGATGTTTCCTCAAAATCAAACTTCAATCCCATTATCTCGAACTAAGTCCCTTAGACAGAAAGCACTTAAGAGCGTCTATACATCTGTATTCTACGTACGACAATCGAAGTATACTAATCACATCAACATCTTCGCAGTAAGCAGTGTTAGAGCCCTTACTCACGAGTCGATATTGACAAAGAGGCACAACGAGCGCTGGAGATTTGAGGAACAGACCATGGGTTTTCTTTTCGATCGAAAATTAAGACGAGGCGAATTAATAATTTATGATTGAACAATTAAAGCTGTACTCCGCCTACTTCTCCGGGTAACTGTCGTGTGTATGTGTGATCATTTCGGTTTGACGTTGAAGAAACTTGTTGTTAGGAAAGCTGTGACATTCGCCTGAAAGTTCGCTCAGCGTTCTTATAAAAGTGAAGGGTTTTACTCCAAACGAAGTTAACACGATTAATAGTTCGACAGAATAAAGAGGACGTTGAGAAATATTGTGCATACATACAAAGATATTTATTTATTTATTTATTCAAGGTACACCAACGACATTTTTATAAAATAATTAATATTACACATTTATTAACTGGGATGCAGAGTAAAAACATCACTTAAAGGTGTGCACACCATTCACAGTTTTCAACACATGATACTAAGGCAAAAATTAAAATTTAAAACTACAATTTAAAAAAAATTACATTATGCGAAATAAATTGAAAATTAAAAATTATTAATTACATTGCATAATATAAAAAAAAAAGATATGAGATTATGTACCAAAAATATCACTGGAAATATTGAATATAGCTCATGTATACAATAATATATGACCTGATCACAAAAATAGATAGATTTAGCAATTTAATAAACTTTTGCTGCGGTTCAGAAAAAGTAAGGGTATGAATAGAATACTCGCTACTGCTGTACTCGCTATCAAAATAAAAACCTACAGACACAAAAGCCGTGTTGGTATTAGTGGAATAGTCTTACCTTCTTACAATAAACGAACAATAATAGTCTTGCCATTCGGCGACATTTTTAAGGCGTTACAATTTCATTTTGATAAGTAGAGGGTAAATATTTTGTAAAACTGTCAAGTCTGATTTAACTTATTTCGTTAAATTAAGGCGTGAGTAGGGGCTCTTAGGGCTCCAAACCGCAGGGCTGCACCGACCTCCTTCCCCTGGGGATCGAGGCCCCTCGCACTTTGAGTTCGCACCTCGCTGCACCGATTATATTACGGACGCAGATAATTCGACGCTCAGTAATGAGGGAGATACGAATGGTGTTTTGAAGACGTCGTGCAGAAATGTTTATGGTATACATATATTTCATTTGTTGTGGCGGTATCTCTGATGGTTCTTCAAGGCTAGCTTCATATCCTAACTTATATTATAAATGCGAATGTGAGTTTGTTTGTTTGTTATATTTTAGCTACTCAACCGATCATCACGAAATTTCGGATACACGTTGACAGGCATATAGAAAACATAGGGTACCTTTCACCTACAAAATAAGTACTGTTACCGAGAAAGAAATTTATTGATAGAATCTAGATTAAGGCGAGGGAAGCCGCGGGAGTACTTTAGTATGACATTATTATGCTGATTGTATGAATATGGTCTGCTAACAAATATAATACAATCACATAATAAATACGTAGCATAACAGGCTTTGGCCATGAGGACAAACGTATCAATTTTACAAGAGCTCCACATTAAAAAACGACTCACTTCTATGCCGAGAACGTCAACTAAGCTTCTTTGGGCATATAATGCGGTCACATATGCACGAGTTGGAGAAGCAGTTGATCGTGGTGTCTCACGATCAACTGCTTCTCCAGTGCAGGGGAGGCGCTCCAGGGGTCGAATTCCAACACGATGGTGCAAAATTATTGTAGAGGCAACAGGAGAAACTCTACATCGATCTATTGAACTGGCGCAGGACAGAGGCAAATGAAGACTGATAGTATATGGTCACGATCCTCATTAGTGAGGGAACGACAAAGAAGAAAAAGAATAACAGGCTTTGTAGAAAAAGATACAAACACAAATAAATGTACTAGTAATAGAAGTTAATGAAAGAAGAGGGGGTATGCCTGGATCATAACAGGTTAAATTAGTTTAGTTAGTTTACTTATTTTACTTACCGTATAAAAACACGCGTGAATTGACATTGTGTAAAGGTATCTTATCTTATTTTATGTGGGGGCCAGTCAGTGCAGACCGGCGACACTTCGACCCAGTGGGATCTTTTGTGTCGACACTCTCCCAATAACGACTGCCATAGATGTTCATGGCAGCCGGGACTAACGGCTTAACGTGCTTTCCGAGGCACGGAGCAGGCGATAATTGTCAATCAATACGCACATAATTTCGAAAAGTCATATAACTTCCGAAAGTCAGAGGTGCGCGACGTGGGTTCGAACCCGAGACCCTCTGCATTGCAGTCTGTTGGTTTCCCCACTGAGCTATCGCTGCTCTTGTGTAAAGGTATAATGGCACATTACGTTTGTGTTATCCCAAAAGGGAATACTTATGACGAAAATTTTTATGTTAACCAATTGCATCATTTCGTGTAGGCAGCTTGCAAATTTTGGATTAAAGTAATAACTACACTGTAGTTCGCTATGTGACATACCCATACAAAAAAAAAAATTGGTGTTAGTCAGTTTGAAAGTAAGCGGTTTAGATTAGGCTACCGTAGCCTGTGGAAGCTTGCAGTACCAGACATGCCACGTTTAGTTGCCAATCCCTGTTTTAAAGGTATATGCTGGGCTAACAGAGCAAGTAACAAGTTTTACTGTTCCTTTGCTCACAGCACGGCGCATTCATAAGTATACCGAAAATTTTACTCACCATAGGCAAGTGCTGCTGGGCTGTGACTTGTGAGCTAAAGTTACCCCGCGATGTAATACACTTCATAATTTATAGTTATTTTATTATCTATAGTCAAATATCATTAAATATTTTTTTATGAGTGCATCTACTTGACAGATATCATAATTAAATAGAGAATGAGAATTAAATATTAAAAAAGATACTTTTACGTTATTTTATTACAGTATCTTTCACTGTAAAATTCTGAAGTTTTCATAAAAAAGTTGCAAACATTTTTATCTATGCTAATCCACCCATGCCTTAGTAAGCACCTGTCTATTCACAGCGACACTCATTAGAGGGTTAAGTAATTTATTTCGTCGGTCCCACAGACCGTCGTCGCGTCGCGGAGGGGTTAAAATTATTTGATAAAACGTTCATATGTACGATGCGATTGTAGTTATTAGGATATATAACATGAAGTGTGAAGGGTTAATTTTAGATGTTATTTTATGAGTGGTTGGAGGGTTACTGTTATGAGATGAGAAAGGCTGTTTCTAGCGACAGATGGTAGGAAACATATCGTTTTATTTACATAATTATATAGGCTGTAACAGATTGAAGCAATATGCTCGACTCCTATTATGTAGGACGTAAAAACGACGTTATGTGGATGCGAGTTATAATGTAATAAAATCAGTCCTGTAAAACTGATGTATCTGCTACTAGGTACCAGGTCTTCTTTCAGTATGAGTAGTTTGAGTAGGGTTTAGCTATAATCCACTTGGCCAGGCCAATGCGGCTTCACATACTTCAAACTTCTTAAAAACCTTCAGACACAAATTTCTTCACGATGTTTAAGATAGACGGTTATAGCTATCTACGTTAGTTCAAAAATAATTACGACAATAAGCGTGGATTGAATTTGAGACATTTGCGTGGCTGTCCAATGTTGTCCCCAAAAGATTATTGCGTATGTGTATGTCGGAGAGTAGGTAACTCGCTTTTGACATGATGAGGCAACAAAATATAGGCATGGTATTATACTTCGTACGTATACTAACGATAAGCAAATACATGAGAAATAAAACAACAAAGGTTGACTGTGATTATCTCTGATTTGATCCGTAACGCAGCGAGTTCGTCATCCGAATGTCTGCGCACGAGACTCCGGCGCTTACATATATAACGTCAATATGACACTGACAGATATAACTGGATTATGTCAGAATTGCCTTCGCCTTATCAAAAGTCTAAACAACAATAAAACAAATGCCTTGCCAATCCACACATTCATCTTCTCTCGGAGTATTTACTGAACTAAGAATAGCACAATATTTTGGCCCTTGCGAGCATTTCATTCAAAACATTTAAACCATTGCCCTATTCAGGTTGTCAATATCTTATATTTATTAAACTATCTACATGTCTTGTTCTTATTTCATAATAAGGTCAATTTTTTATATTTACCGTTTCTTAATCAATAAACTGTGAATATTAATACAAGGTGTCAGACAGTCAAAAATGCCGAACAAAACCTTAGGCAATCATTAACAAGCAATAATCTACGACATACTTTAACATACGTACTTAATTAGCCATCCGAAACTTACCACATTAAATATAATAACTGTCAATATTACTGATAATCTCTTATCAGTAGCGTTACAACTTTTCTTCTACTACTTCATTAGACAGGGAGCTTGTGGTCCAAATTATAGATTAAGTTAAAACTTACAACTAATTAAATAAACTGAGAATTGTGGTTATTTTAACCAGCATGAAAAACTGCTGATCATCGCTGAGGATGCATCATCAGCGTTTATGAGCAGCCATTCGTGCTAAAATAATGCTTTTAAGACTTGGGGAAAGAGAAAAAGCTCATGTAGCATCTTTCTCTCTTTATGTGTCTTGAATCCGTCACTTATTACTTAATCCTGGCATATCCGTTTGGATAAAACTTCCAAAAATCAATAAAGAAAAAGAAATAACATTCAAAATTTTATTATGCAGCAATTCTATGCTTACAGACTACTAACATGGCTCATTTTGAGAAATGATTGCCTCCCAGCGCCGGTTTGTTCTCAGAATGAGCTAGGCCAGCGCGGGCTGGCAGACATAATACATTTGAAATGCGTTATGGAAATTAAAAAGTCAAGTCCTCTGCATGGCAGTCGAATGGTTTCACCAGCACCCAATTGCTGCTTAAATATAATATAATTATAATGTTTTTCTAAAATCTGGTCCGCAAGCTCTCCAACTATTGTAACATTGCACTTGCGCGGGCGCAAGCGTGAGTCGGAAGCGATCAGTCACTGCGGACGAGTGGGCGCGCGCTAGCTTTAATCACGCTAATGTTACTTTATTATAGATTGGTAGCCCGCGGCTAGATGAGGTGCGTTTCGTTTATATCGGTACCTATATACGGTTTATACGGTAAAATAGTCGCCGCTAAGTGTACAGTAATAGTATATAGGTATGGTCTAGTGACAAGTGTATGCATCTGCATATCATGAGGCTTCACAAAAAGCATTAGTGTCAAGGAATTCTTAGTAGAAGTCTGTGATGTCGCGTATTAGTTGCTCGGCATGCACGACAAGTCCTAGGTCCTATTTATGTATACGTTCAAACTTAAGCACTAATATCTTCTGCGTAGTCTAATTTCTATTAGAATTTTTAAATTTTTTAATAATTTTAATAATTTCATAACAATATTTTTTTTTTTAATAATTTTTTTTTAATTCAATAAATAAATAAAGTCTTTACAAAACACATTACAGGCTACTTATTGTATTAAATTCACATTAAAACTATATTTAATCTAAAAATTGGTAGCTGTAACCGAAATATGGCGTGGACGATTATTGCAGAGGATACACGTATTTCTGTTTATTTCCATGACAGATACAGTCTCTCTATTCTAAAGATAAATGTAACCTAAGTGAAATAATATTTTATTAAGATTGTATGTACAAATAAACAATAAAAATTTTATCCCTATTCAAACCCAAAAACATCTAACTCGTCAATTCTTGTCATTATACATACATACGAGTACATACATATGTCAGTTTGTTTGTTTGCAACACTTTCATGCCGACCGATCGTCATGAAATTTTGCACAAACGTTGGTACCTACAAAAAAGGATATAATATACCTTTCACCAAAAAAAAACACTGTTCTCGCGGACAAAAGCTATTACGTGATACAACGATTACGATATATATACATACATACATATATCCTTATTTAAACAGTACAGGAATATAATCTAGAAGGAGCTTCTCAGAAAGAGGGTCACAGCTGTAAATTAGATCTCTGTATGGATGCAATCGATGCGTGTGATCTTCGCAATGCCTTAACGGCTGAACAGATTTCAATGAAATTTAATCTGTTGGACTAATCTAGTAGACATATGTGCTGCAAGATAACTGCTCAGAAACCGGAACATTAGAATATGATAAGATAATTAGAAAGCTTTGAAACGTAACAGTATCACATATATTATGTATGTTCATTGCCGAGGTTTAATGTTAAACAATGTTAATTTTCAAAGATTTTTAAAATTTCATAACGTAAGCATATACAGACTATTCTGTCATACAGCTAATTGTAACCCTTTATAGATTCTATTATATATAAGCGTCAACTTATGTATGTAATCTTAAACTGGCCAACTTCAAAGTATCGACAATAACTCTATTATATAATAATTATTTTAATAATGGCACATGAGGTGAGTCGTGATGGGTGTGCGGTCTGTATCCACTATAAACAATCTATTTAATTTGAATAATAACCACTGAGAACGTAATCGAAATAAACTTGTAATTACGAGCTTAGGGCTGTCTCTATCTAGTTCCCTTCAATAGCTCCATAAGTTCAGTAAGTAGTAAGTTTTAAGCTTACAGGTATCGATAGCAAAGTCAAGTTCAAATTCTCAGTTAGGGCATTGTTGTTTAAATTTTTAGTTAAGAAGCTTTTACGCTTCGATTCGATAATGTGGTCCTAGTTACGTTTTCCTTATTATAATTGTTATATCTCTTTTACTAATCGCGTCGACACGGCAATCGGTATGGATATATTTTTGCTTTCCCTCTATTCTTGTTGCTTTTACTTCTGTGAAGCTCGAATTCGTTGATATGGAGGCCCACAATATAGACGACTTTAAATAAGTCCTCTTTTGTAGAAGATTAAACCCGCAACACTACTACGCGTCGTATTGGCGCAGTGACACTCAAATCATTGCATCATTCGTACAATTATATACCTTTTTATAACATTTATTAACCAGTGATCAGATCATGGTATCATATTAATATTATGTAGTGTCTGGCCACCCCTAATGACGGTGTCGATCGCTACGGTGATTACTAGTTAATTGGTCGCCACAGGCCGTGCGCACACTACCGACTGCGACTGCTAATGACGATTAAAGGCGTAAGCAGACATGCTTCTTTAGTAAAGATTACCGGTGGATTTCCTGTTGCTTTAAATTTGGTAATTTTAGCACTTATAGAACATAGACTTACGTCTATAAAGCGGTGAATGGATAAGCCGAGCACGTTTATATTTATATCGCCAGCCACGCTTTAAGGTTCTAACTTTTCCTAACAGAAACACAATGTCCGACTTGAGAATCAAAAGCTGGACCTCACAATCGATTACTACAAGAGCAACGAGGCAGTCTAGAACATATCGATGATGTATCGATTTTTTTAGAAACAGTGGGAATTTACTATCTTCTACTAATGAATCAGGCGATTCTCCAGACAGAATCTAATAACTTCACACATGGTTTTAATGGTAAATATAATGAGCAGGGGCAAGAATAATTTCTAAATAATAATACAAATATGATTGTACATACTCGTAATTATACAAAGATCAAGAGTTCGCTGCATTAACTTTATAAAAGCGACTCGATCGTGCGATTAGCGTTTGTATGTGCGACAATGCTGCGTTTTGTCGCTGTGTCGCGCTTGTGTAGTGCAACTGAATCGCCGATTCTAGTCGGTCTGCTGTGGTCCTAATCGCACACACGTGCGTCATGGCCGCAGGCGTTGCGATTAATTGAAACCGTGTTGTTTGGACTTTGTGTAATTTGTTGTTTGTTTTGTTTATCACCGCTATTCATTGCGGTTGCTGTATTTGATATTTGAATTATTTATGTTTTGCTCACGCACCTGGGCACAGGTATTCTGGAGTATAGAACACCGGAGGCTTAAATTAATTAAATTAGTTTCTAGTATTTGTTTCTCCTATGTAAGTGATGTAACGAATATTAAAAAATATATTAAATTATTTCATTTCTTATAACAGTCGCAAGGTACCTTAAGAGTACCTTAAGCCATCGAGCATATTTAAGGAATTTTGGATGAGATAAAGCAATAAATATTCGGAACAAATATTGTACTGAAATTATACTCTACCTTGCGGAACAGGCGTGAGTTTATATAATATGTGAGACTAAATTAAAAAAAATTATTGAGTGATTTTAAATTGTATTTAAAATTACTCTTAAATCGCTTACCTAATAAATGATGATAGCTTGCATTATTTAAGTTATTTTGGATGTAAGATATATATGTAATAGATTGTGAAAATATTTCAGCCAGCGACATCGACATCGAATAGTCAGCGACATAAATAGCCGAACATTAAATAAATGATGAACTAAAATTTTATAATATTAATTGTGATAAAAATCACTATCATTTAGCTGTTACTTCAGTAGATGTTGATGAGTAACCATTTTTGTGTATAATACCTAAAGCACATTTTTAGATAATGTTTTTCGACTGATGTGGCTGACTGTACGTACTCCTAAATCAGTAGTAAGAGTAAACCTTAAAATGCATTTGATTGTGACTTAATGGTGTGTTCGTCTAAGTTCTCATCTGCATGTACTAATACTGTAAATATACTACGGATACTGTAAACAACACTGTGAAAAGTCCTAGTACGCATTCCCGTGGGATTCACGTGTATATTATGACAATGTTTTAGTGTTTCAGTTATTATTAGTAGCGTCATAATATGTAATGACTAGTCGCGGCGGAATATGGCCACCTCGATGGCGTAGTAGTTAGTGTAACCAACTACCACGCCTGAGGTCGCGGGTTCAATTCTCGCACAATTGCCCGAGCGCTATGGTATTATTATGTTCTTCTTCAAACGAGCCTTAAAGAGAGTTCTTCTTTCATGGTAGGCAGTGGCTTTGCTGTGTCCTGACATTGCTGAAGTCCATGAGCAGCGGTTACCACTTTCCATCAGGTGGGCCACTTGCTCGTCTGCCACCAATGGCAATAAAAAAGGGGTGGGTCGGATTCCTGATACTCTCTTATGGGCTATTAAGGGGGTCAACATTTCTTTATTTTTGCGTAGGACGCACCATTTCTGAGATATTGTTAATATTCAAAAATACAGCTGGTTACAGCAGGAATGGGCCGGCTCGACCGGGGAAGTACTACCCTCTCACAGAAAGTCGACGTGAAACAACAGTGTTTCACTGCTGTGTTTCGTTCGGTGAATGAGAGCGCCGGAGGCCTAAGCATGAGGTGACGATTCTCGCAGCTTATGAGGGACCTGCAGAGTATCCGTAGAGTCATTGTGTGGATGGCGCGAGTCGACCCGGCGGCCAGGGAGAGCCGTAGAAACGGTGCTCTGCTGGCCGCCCGCGGTATAGTCCAGAGGCCCAACCGAGTCTAACCAACTAGGTTGGCTGCCTTATCATGCCGCGCATAATCTCGAGGTGGTTCGTCGTGCCGGATGGTGACCGGAGGGTGGGTCCCGGCGACCACTTTCGGGAGGGAAGGGGGTCCTTCCGTCCGTCGGATCGGCTATCGCCATACCATACAGTTATATGACAAAACTTGCTCTGCGCCTTGCCCCACTTTGCTGCGAGAATAGCCGCCTCTTTTTTTCACGCTTCCCCTTCCTTTCACTCTATGGCAGTACAAACAAAGCATTGTCGTTCAACAGCAGCCAATCGCCGTAACCCCACTGCTGCTTCCTGTGTCGTGGAGTTTATTAACATCAGAGGACTCCACGCTAACCTTAATGCCGTCCATCACCACCTGGAGACGGCTCGGCCGGCAATGCTTTTTCTAACGGAGACACAAATACGCCGTCCTGCAGACACGAACTACCTGCAATATCCCGGCTACGTGCTAGAGGAGTGTTTCCTCGCGAAAGCCGGGGTATGCTTGTTTGTTAGGGCGGATATTTGCTGTCGCCGTCTACAATGCCTAGAGGACCCTTCCTTCTCTGTCCTTTGGGTACACGTAGATCATGGCTCTTTCAGCCAAATCTACATGTGCCTCTACCGATCCCATTCAGGAGACGCTGAGACAACTCGACTCTTCAATTACCTGAGTCAGGCGGCAGACGACGCGCAGGAGCGGTTTCCGAACGCTGAGTTGGTGTTCTTGGGAGATTTCAATGCCCACCATGAGACCTGGTTGGGTTCTCCCAAAACAGACCACGCGGGACGAACTGCCCATGCGTTCGCTCTCACGCATGACCTGTCTCAACTGGTACTCCAGCCCACCCGGATACCAGATATTGCAGGTCAGGCGCCCTCTCTGCTCGATCTGCTGCTGACGAGTAACCCGAACCGGTACAGTGTGTCGATTCGTGCTCCTTTGGACACCTCAGACCACTGTCTGGTTTGTGCCACAGCTGTTGTTGTTACGCCCCCACGACCCGAGGAGGCAAGACGACGACTGTGGCACTACTCGTCAGCAGACTGGGATGGAATGCGGGAATACTTCGCATCCATCCCTTGGGCTCAACGCTGCTTTGAGAACAGGGATCCATCAGAGAGCGCTACTGCTGTCGCTGGTGAAATCATCCTGGGTATGGAATATTATATTCCATACAGTGATGTCACGAGCGGCGGCAGGAAAAGGCCCTGGTTCGGGCGTGAATGCGCCGATGCTGTTGAACGCAAACAGACGGCGTATCGCGCTTGGACCAGGGCTCGCACTCTCCACGACCCTAACGTGGATCACCTGAAGGCAGCGTTCAACCAAGCCACAAAGGTCTGCAAGAGGGCATACTTAAGAGCGGATGCCCAGCGCGTCGCACGGTTCGGCCAGGAACTAATGGCGCATCCTACGGGCAGTCGTAGCTATTGGCGCCTGGCCAAAGCCGTGCAGTCCAACTTCTGCCAGACCATGCTGCCTCCTCTGAGGTATCCGAATGGATCACTGGCTCATCGGCCGCAGGAGAAAGCAGATCTGCTTGCAAATCTCTTTGCGGCCAACTCCCGAATCGATGACTGCGGTTCGCAGCCGCCTAATATTGCCAACTGCGGCTACACCATGCCTGATATATGTATCAGGCAATGAACCGTTCGTGCGATACTGCAGTCTCTCGATGTTCGGAAAGCCAGTGGACCTGACGGCATCCCAGCTGTGGTTCTTAAAAAATGTGCAGCGGAGTTGTCTCCCACACTTACGCGCCTATACCGGACGTCTTACGTCGCAGGCATTGTGCCTGAGGCTTGGAAGGAAGCGAACGTTCAACCGATTCCCAAAAAGGGGGACCGTTCCGAGCCAAGCAACTATCGACCCATAGCTATCACCTCGGTACTTTCCAAGGTGTTCGAGCGGATTATAAACACCCAAATTGTCCGCTACCTGGAGGATCAATCGTTGATCAATGATCGCCAATACGGCTTTCGGTCTAAACGATCAACGGGTGATCTTCTAGCGTTCGTCACGCACCTCTGGGGTGAGGCTATGGACAAGCACGGCGAGTCTTTGGCTATCAGCCTTGACATAGCCAAAGCTTTCGACAGAGTCTGGCACCGGTCTCTTCTTTCCAAGCTTCCGGCCTATGGCTTGCCCCCTCAACTGTGCACCTGGATAGCAAGTTTCCTGCAGAAGCGTCGTATTCGGGTCCTTTGCGACGGTCGCGCTTCAAAATTTATGCAGGTCAATGCAGGAGTGCCTCAGGGTTCTGTCTTATCCCCTACGCTCTTTCTTCTGCATATCAATGATATGTTGAATCTCGGCAACATACATTGTTATGCGGACGACAGTACCGTGCATGGGCGATATCTCGGACATCCTGGGGCCAAACAGGCTGAGGTTGAGGGGAAAAGGCAGAATCTTGTCGTTGAACTTGACCGGACCTTGGACCGCATCTATGAATGGGGTGCCAAGAACTTGGTCGAGTTCAACGCCAAGAAGACCCAGGCATGCGCGTTCTCTACAAAAAAGTCTCCGTTCCTTCCCCTCCCTTCTCTGAAGAACACTCCACTGGTGATACGTGACAGTCTCTCCATCTTAGGTATAGATCTTTGCCGCTCCCTTAATCAGAAAACCTATATCGAGAGCGTCATTAAGCAAGCTTCGCGAAAACTCGGAGTTCTGAACAGGGTGAGGCGGTTCTTCACGCCTGGGCAACTGTGCCTATTGTATAAGGCACAAGTGCGCCCTTGCGTGGAGTACTGTTCTCATCTTTGGGATGGCTCCGCGCAGTACTTGCTGGACGCTCTCGACCGGTTACAGCGGCGGGCTGTCCGTATCATCGGAGATCCAGAGGTCACGAGTTCACTGGAACCTCTGCAACTACGTAGAGACATTGCCTCATTGGCATGTTTCTACAGAATATACCACGGGGAGTGCTCTGAAGAGTTATTCCACCTTATCCCGCCCTCCCCTTTCCTATCCAGAACAACGCGTGCTGGGCTCAGATGCCATCCTTAGACGGTAGAGTCGATTAGAGCGCGTACCAAAAAGTTTGGGTCCTCATATCTCTGCCGAACGACCAAGGCATGGAATTCTCTGCCAAGGCACGTGTTTCCTTCTTCCTTCAATCCTGGGTTCTTTAAGCGGGGCGTAAAAAAGCATCTTCTCAGGCCGTCAAAGTAGAGACCTCAACATCGCCTCGGCTACTGTGGGGGCGATGCGGAGGCCACTGCTCTTAGACCACACGACTGCTTACCATCAGGTGGAGTGTGGTCATTTTGACGAGAAAAAAAAAAAAAAAAAAAAAAAATTCAAAAATGGCAAGCGTGGTAGCATGACGATGACGAAGCGTGACGATGACGCGAGTTCTATGATTTTTGTTCACCCAAGAAGTGCTCAAAGCGCATAAAGAAGTTTGCACTTTAAAAAAAATATATTAAAAAGTCAGACATTTTTGTACATGAACATGGATTTTTATTTTGATCTGGGTGTTTCTATGTATTTACAAAAAAGTATACATAATATATGTATGTTTATCCATTGTCTAGTACCCATAGTACAAGCTCTGCTTAGTTTGGGCTAGATGGTGTTGTGTGTATGTGGTAGAATATAATATACAGACATAATAAGCAAAAACGAAGTACACTCATACTCAGAACAATCTTTTGTGAATCACACAAATAATTGACCTGGGTGGGTATAGAACCCATTTGCCTGTGCACTGCGCTAACTGTGCAGTCAAAAATGTCAGATTATAGATTATCGTTTCTCGAATAAATCGAAACATTTCACACACAAGGCCATCGCGCATCGTCGGCAAGTCGCCGTATTTATGAATGAATATGATGTTCGTTTGTCGATATATATGTACCGCAATAAACCGGTATATGTATTCAACTAAAGTAAACAACAATAATTTGTTCAATTTGTATAATGACCGTTGCGAATAAGCGTACATGTGTATAATTGCATATAATAGGGTTGTGCCACTATTGTAAATTTAGAAAATAAGTAACTTTTGGTTTTATCCTATACTAGATGTGCCCGCAGTTTCACCCGCGTTTATGATTACTGCACCGCCCCATGTTATATAGCCTATAGCCTTCCTCGATAAATAAGATATCCAACAAAAAAATATTTTTTCAATTCGGACTAGTAGTTCCTGAGATTAGCGCGTTCATACAAACAAACTCTTCAGCTTTATAATATTAGTATAGACTAGCTTTTGCTTCGCTGCTTCGCTCGCGTTAATTTAGAATTTGACAATCAATTCGGGTTGTACTTTACTTGTAATAATATAATTCAATTATGATTCGGAAGACACGTGGCGCCATCTATTATTATCATAAGAACGTTATTATTGTTTTCCTCGGGAACAGTAATTTTTTCGGGATGAAAGGTAGCCTATGTCCGTTTCTGTACACCTGTCAACGTATATGCAAAATTGATGATCGGTTCAGTGGTTTAGGCGTGAAAAGATAACAAACAAACAAACTCATTTTCGCTTTTATAATATTAGTTAGGAGTTAGGATTAGGATTATAGGAAACCAATTGTACCTGATAGACGGCAATAGGGTCACCCCGTGTTACATGAGACCTAAGTTCATAGCTAATTATACATACCTACAATGCTACCTCCCTCCCTACCCTTTTAAGAATATACAGGTCTGTGTCTATCTTTAAATCTCTTAAATTAAAAATAATAAACTAAAATGTAACTGACTCCAGTGCACAGCGGTAATGAATGCGATTGCTATGTATGAGGTCTCGGGTTCGAATCTCGGGTTGGGCCAATAAAAAGTTTTATTAAGAAATCTCAATAGCAGCTCGGAGTCATGAAGCTGGCGGTGTTAAACACCCCCGTGCCTCGTAAATCCGTTGGTCCTGCGCCTGATCTCTCTCCGGTCATGTCGGATTACCGTCCCATCGGATCATGAGAGTTAAGGAACAGAGAGTGCACTTGTGTTTGCGCACACGCTTGTGCACTATAATATCTCCAACGCAGATGGCCAGTCTCCGTTAAGATTGGCCGCCGCGCCGTAATCGAAATTCGGTCTGGAGGACATTATTATTATCTCTTTTGTTCGGCACGATACAGTCTATGTACAGGCAAAATGATATAAGCATAAAATTATGTAATTTTTGTATATTACGTTTACATTTAATTATTATAAATAACAACACTAGTACATATAGCATACTGTAAAATTTATGATATATGTGTACACAGTGTGTGTAAGAAAAATAAATATTTTTTTTTGCTTTCAGGTATACCTACGTCACCAGTTCTATCGTAATCGTGTGATTCAAAGGTATTTAAAGCACTTAACAATTTACAACTAAACACGATTAGGTTTTATCACCTACCTTGTTATGAAGATCTGTCTACGATGCGTAATTCTACGGCTTACTACGCACTCGCGACTTGTAGGGACAATATTTCAGTGCTGCCACTCAATGATTTATTACGGCCACTGTTTGGAGACAACGTTAACCGCTAAGGAAACACTAGCTTTAAATCAAAAATTATTCAATGTGTCAATATTTAATATATATTATTATGATATGTGTTCTAATATAAGTAAATACTTATATTAAAATACATATCATATATTATTAATACAATATTAAATTTTCGTTACATAGTATTATATCTGATGTAAATATAAGACAGTAGAGCCTCGCTTTAGAGTAGTAGAGCCTCGCTGATTTCAGCATGAATGAGCCGGCTCGACTGGGGACGGACTACCCTCTCACAGAATATCGACGTGAAATAGCAGTATGCCTACTTTTATCTTTCGTTCGGTGAGTGAGAGTGCCGGAGGCCCAATCTCTTTCTTCCTTCCCGCTTCTTCTTCTTCCCATTTCCTTTTTCTCTTCTTCCATTCCTAAAGGATCGGCAACGCGCAAGTGATGCCTTTGGCGTTGCAGGCGTCCATAAGCTACGGTGACCACTTACCATCAGGTGGGCCGTATGCTTGTTTGCCACTTCAGTTGTATAAAAAAAAACAGTAATCCACTAACGCCATGCGTGAACACTGGAGATCGAACTCGGGACTTTACGTCATTCAAGTCCTTGGTCCGTACAGACTCGATGTGCGATGAAGCAATAAACACCCTCTTCCCCTTCCCGTTCCTTCTCCTTCGTACTTCCTTTTATTCCTAAAGGGTCGGCAAAGCGCAAGTGATGCCTCTGGTGTTGCAGGCGTCCATAGGCTACGGTGAGCACATACCATCAGGTGGGCCGTATGCTTGTTTGCCACCTTAGTAGTATAGAAAAAAAAAACTTACTGTGTACCTAAGATTTTCTTTGTTGATCCGATAGATGATCTTTATATTATATCACTTGAATTAAATCACGTTTGCTCCCTTATAACTTTAAGAATGAGAACGCAGGCTTAGTCATCATCATCATCATCATGTCAGCCAAAAGACGTCCACTGCTGGACATAGGCCTCCCCCAGGTTTTCCACACAGACCGGTCTTGGGCCACCCGCATCCAACCGCTTCTCGCGACCTTTATCAGGTCGTCGGTCCACCTTGTGGCAGGCTTAGTACCTATACCTAAATGAGTTTTGCTTGCTCTTCCTTTCTTATAAAAATATGTATAGAAAACACGAAGATCTTTAAATATTCAGTGTCATTAGCGTCATAAAGTACTAAGAATGTCTTAAAACGAACTCGTAATGACGAAATAAAACTAATGTTAAAATACGGTGAAAACCCGCGGAAACGCGTCAGCGCCATTGTTTTACTGCCTGAGCTCAATTAGAGGTTTTACGATATTTTTCAGTTTATTTCAGCTGGACCACACGTGCGACGGTAAAGTTATTTAAATACCGAGACCTATATTTTAAAAAGGTATTGTGACTGCCATGTTGGTCCTGTTATTATTATGGTGGACGGTCGTAATGTACCGGGTTCGATTTCTAATGTTATTAGATGTTTTAATTAGGATATTTATCGTAACGGCATCATCTGGAAATGGCTTGTACCCATGGGATTGAAAACATAGTTGGCGATATATTTAATAATATTCTATCACATACACACAACACCATCTAGCCCATACTAAGCAGAGCTTGTACTATGTGTACTAAACAATGGATAAACATACATATATACATATACTTTTTTTTATGTAAATACATACATATTATACATAGAAACACCCAGACCAAGACAAACATCCATATTCATGCACACAAATGTTTGACTTGTGCGGGAATCGAACCCGCGACCTCAGGCGTGGTAGTCGGTTACACTAACCACTACGCCATCGAGGCCATCTGCGGCGTACCTCAATACATTGTCATGCGTTTTAGGTTAGGGTAGAAACATTGGCAAGGATAATCCTTTTAAAAATCCATAGATAAAGTTGGAAAGACGGTGTAATAAAAATCGACCAGATATAAATTGAGTTTATTAGTAGTGTATTATTGGCCTCATTTTTCCTTATTGGTCTTGACATTCCCTGAGTTACACAAACTGCTATTGTTATTTTCTGTTCGTCTATTCTAAGATATACGCTACTCTTGCCTAAAACTTAAAACAAAAATAATCATAAAACATGAGGCTATGAAACTATGATATCAATAGATTTGTGTTAATACTATAGTTTTACATAAGAATATTTAAAAAAAAATTGATTGTACTATTTAACTTTATAACAAACTAGCTTATGCCCACGGCTTCGCTCGCGTTAATTTAGAATTTGACAATCAATTCGGGTTGTACTCTGCTTGTAATAATATAATTCAATCATGATTCGAAAGACACGTGGCGCCATCTATTATCATAAGAACGTTATTATTGATTTCCTCGGGAACAGTAATTTTTTTCGGGATGAAAGGTAGCCTATATCGGTTTCTGTACACCTGACAACGTATATGCAAAATTTAAGAATGATCGGTTCAGTGGTTTAGGCGTGAAAAGGTAACAAACAAACAAATTCGTTTTCGCTTTTATAATCCTAACTAGTATTATAAATGCGAAAATGAGTTTGTTTGTTTGTTTGTTTGTTACGCTTTCACGCCTTAACTACTCAACCGATCAACATGAAATTTTGCATACACGTTGTCAGGGGTACAGAATAGGACATAGGGTAGGTACCTTTCATCCAGAAAAAAATAACTGTTGCTAACCTAACCTACATTTACGCAAGCGAAGCCGCGGGTGAAAACTAGTATTATATATAGTTAGGATTATATGTTTCAAACATTACAAACACTAAGTATCGACAATTGAAGGAATAATACCTAAACAGTCTGTAACAATTGGCAATTGTTAAAAGAATGAAATATTTTATTTGACAAATATTTGACAACCATACTTCATACCTATATGGTAGTCTGTATCGCATAAAGGCGAATTGCAAAAACTGTACATAATAATAATAATGACTTTTATTACATTATCTATATATTAATACGTGAAGCGAAAATTTTGGATCCCTTTTTACGAAAATTGGGCGGACGTAGGAGTATGAAATTTCGCACACTTATAGTTTATACAGAGAAGTGACGAATGCTAATATTTTTATAAAATATGCATTAGAAATGCATTAAATTAATGAAAAAAGACTACACGCACATAACCATGCATTTGACACACGCAGTCGAAGCGCGTAACTATGGTTACATATATCAATATACGAGTATAATGACATGACGTAATATGTATATCAGTTGGTCGAATTTCGAGCACTAGGGGACCGCTAGTTAGATTTAATACACCTCTGCGCTTTGCTTATTAGATAATAGATGTTGTCCGCGGCTTCGCTCGCTTAATGCGAATAGTACATTCTGTCATCAAATTTCTATCCCTCGCGAACGCATAGGTATTATTTTTTAGAATATAAAAGTTTACCTATGTCCTTATCTGTACCCCTAGTAATGTGTATAAAAAAATTATGATGATCAGTTGAGTAGTTAAGGCCTGAAAGTGTAACAAACAAACTCACATTCGCATGTATTATTTTAGTTAGTATATACGTGCGTGAATCTAAGTTTAAGTATACGTATGTTCGCTGACCTGAATGCATGAAAAGACAAGTTCATATCGCCGCTGCCTCCATATGTGGTGTCATTTCTCACAAACGCCGATAGCATCCAAGCAATTAGGCCTCACCACCTCGTTGTCCATATGAAGTAATCAGACCTCTGATCAGTGTCCCCTTGCTGAACATGGACCTCACTAATAAGAGCCGCCGTGAATGGTCCGAAAGTAATTTCTTGGACACTTTTCTCTTAATCTATCGTAGTTCTAGTGTATCAATTCGTTGGTTAAGGCTCAGTCCAGCCCAGTTTAATATATTTTTATAATATGTGCTAAAATTTAACTGTCAGTAGCTAAAACGACTCGTTTCTTGAAATAGGAACTGAGCCTAAATGGTGGAGGTATGCGTGTCTTATTAGAATGTCTTATTTGAATGGAAGAGTCTACCGTTGCTATTTGTTTGCTGATAAGCCGATTCGCATGGAGAACCATCTTATAGGAATCCGGCATAAGAGTTGTAATATTATCACTGTGTTACGTCTGGTAAGTTAGAATGCCGGAGACTCATGAACCTATCTCTCCTGCTGCCTTTTTTCTGGAAGGTAGAAAATAAGTCTTAGCAAGTATTACTAAGTTTTAGAGGCACATTTTTCTAACTCTGCCAATGCTTTAATTTTATCCATCACTAGCTATTGCCCGCAACTTCGCTCACGTTAATTTAGAATTTGACAATCAATTCGGGTTGTACTCTGCTTGTAATAATATTTTATCATATCTTATCATGCTTGTAATATATTCAATCATGATTCGAAAGATACGTGGCGCCATCTATTACCATAAGAACGTTATTGTTGTTTTCCTCGGAAACAGTAATTTTTTTCGAGATTAAAGGTAGCCTATATCCGTTTCTGTATACCTGACAACGTATATGCAAAATTTCAGGTTGATCGGTTCAGTGGTTTAGGCGTGAAAAGGTTACAAACAAACAAACTCATTTTCGCTTTTATAATATTAGTTAGGATTAGGATTTCTTAAGGTAAGATGTAATACAAATTACACAATTGTTACATAGTTTCCCTGAAGTAGGAGGAGTTAAATTTTCATTCACTAACTTTGGCGACGCCCTTTAGCTACACTTATATCATTGCAAATACGTCACTCTGTCGGTATACTATGAAAGTATACCAATGTTATAAATAAAATCTTAGAGTGAGACCTGGTAACAGCGTTGTCTATTATGGAGGACCAAAAGTTGCCGTCAAACAATCTTCTTAATAGGCAGCTTGAACTACCTTAATATTTGTTTCTCCCATTTCCAAACTAGGTTACCCCGTATGGTTGATACCAACCCTATCAGCCGATCTTAAGGACTACGTAAACTTATCCTCTCTCGCAATACAAAAGCTTGAAACAATACAGTTGTAATTGCGAACAATATCACGAGGTCGTACGAAGACTCGAACAATTGTATCCGATCCTTAACACGAATTTGAAACGGTGCTATACACCTATATAGTAGTAGTACAAATTCTGTGAAAGTCAGGGTTGTCAAACAGCAGAGTTGATATTTTTATACAAGTTTAATATAATAGAATGCGCGCATCTGCTGCAACGCTAATGAGGTACTTCACACTTCTAGCTTCTATTCACATCTGCTTGTTGATCACCATAATTGTACAATGAGTTTTAGAAAACTATCTACTGCCAACAAAATTACAAAATAAATGTTATATTATGAGTAACGAGATTTATTTCGACAAATAGAGATAAGAAATAAGTGGAACCCACCAAAGTGTATTGAATAGATAATTTTCTGATTACAGTAGAAAAAGGTCGGCTCCGATTAATAGAATGGATGACCATGCAGATTTTTCTTGTATATTCTTAGACTGGCGTGTAGAGCTTGACAACTACACTGTAACTGCTCTAAATTGACACAATAAGTAAGGTCCTCATGGACTCGTCAAAACAACAACACTATTAATATGCTTCCTTAGGACATACAAATAAGAAGTCTGCATTAAAGTAACTGGTTTACTGTCAAGTACGCAAAAAAACAAATATTTCGTAGAAACATGTTGAAACAATTGTAGACTCGTATTGAAGCACATCAGTGCACAGATATGCTAATACACTTAAGTAGGAGTTCATAACCGCTGCCGATATACATTGACAAAAAAATCTCGATCGTAAGCTGCAAAGAATGCTACGATTACACAACTAGATACTCAGTTAGTCAGTTTAGTCAAAGTAAACAACCGTTGGCAACCAGCAGTAAAACTTTCATAATTTTATACGCGTGGTACGACACACAAAACTTAATAACGATATAAAAGCTTTTCTCTGTTACATAATTACTCGTACATTAAATAGAACAGCCAAAACGAACTAAACCTACTTTTAGCTAAAACCTTGCAACATCGTCGCCTTATCATATGCCTTTATGATCATAACTTTACTAACATATAGCAACCCTTTTCTATCTCACCAGACAACTCACATACTCAGACATTAGACTTATCGAAATAACGCGTTATCGCTTCGTTATAACAACCGCTATAACGTTATCGTTATTACTTTGTTAACGCGTTACGCTACCGAATTAACGACTCTCATGGGTGCTATAAAATTGTACCGGTATTATTATATCGATATTATTGTTTTAGTATTGGAATGGATACGAGATATAGTTGGTAAAGTAATTTTGTTTATTGTGGACCGTTTTCACAGTTATTGTGGACCGTTATTCGAGTAGTTGTGTTAAGTATTTCTAATAAATATGTAGTTCATCATTGTAAGTTATTTACTATTGAAGTATTTATTGGGAAAGTTTTTTAATATAGGATTTCGAGGACATACACAGATAATAAAATAGTTGTAAGTCCCCTTTACGTTGGTACAGAACATTCAGGTGAAAATTTGTTACTTATTTATTTTTTTAGTTAACACGGACCTGGCGCCCTACAAGAAAAGTGCGTCGTATTGTAAATTTAAAATAATAATTAATAATATTTTGTGTCTGCAGTTTTAATATATGTATAGCTCTCATGGTGCAGAAAATAATCCGGTCGTTATTTAGCAGTGTAGGCTACATAAGTGATATTTTTATCATTTGTAATTACACCTGTTTGTATATGCTGTGTACAGTATATTACTGGCACAATTATTGTGTTGGCTGGTCGCTAGAATAATGGAACGCTAATTCAATATTCAAAAAGGTAGAATATTCTAGGCTCGATGCGTCAGCGGTACGAGCCGTCAGTTTTGTACTACCTTTTGTAGACCGGTCCATATTTTATAATTTGTTGTTATTGTTGTTATATGTTTACCGTATCATTACTAAATCTCATTCAATTTCTAAGCTGTGTAATACATGTGTTATGTGTGTATGACAATAAACCCAAACCGTTAGTGGAGACTCTTTCATTTTAGTCACCCTTTACTAAAACCTATTACTTCAGCAGTATTTACCTATAAAGAAATTAGCTATGGATATTTACGCTGCAACAACACTCGACAAGAGACAACATAAACAATAAAGGAGACCGTCCATATTCGGCTTACACGTGGACAATCGTTTTATAAACAAAGTAAAATATTAAAAGCTTTGTTTTAATATATAAAAAATATTGGTTACCATCCAGTAGTATGAAATTGACTTATTTTATTTATATATTATATCAAAATAAAACGCACAGCCTGGAAGCAATAAGGCAGTATTACTGCAACTGCATAGTCGGCCGAAGTAATGTTGCTGTGCTCACATAATGTCTGTAATATGGTACCTAAGCTGGGCAAGATATGAAAATGTCACTCTACCAGCCCAGTTTTTGGAAAATATTTAAATAACTTATGAAGGTGACGGTGACACATGAAAACGATATTTATTTTAAACAATGTGTTCTATTTTATTATTTACCGAACTTGATACTAAACTTCAAAGAATAACGTTTTCTACTTAGTTTAGGCTACTCAAAATTAAAATTGTTATTACAATATAAAATTGTTCACGCCCAGGCCAGGATCCCATACAAGGTGGTCGGTCTCCTTTGCATTTAAACATCCAGCCGTAAAGACGTCATCCGTGCAATTCAACCATAATCCTGAATGCACCTCTGACTGCATGAGTGGTGTCGTGGTCCTCACTGCCACTGCGCCGAGTATTGTTGGTTCGATCCCCTTATGGGACAAAAAATTGTGTGATCAACAAATAGTTATTCAGAGTCTTAGTGTACCATACACTTGTTTAAATGTTTGTAAAGATCCCTGCAACTGGCATAATGCAATTTCTTTGGGCCATTCTTTAGAAAAAATGCGTTAAAATAAATCCTATTGATTATATTATTGATGTTTTTTTCTTAATTACTTGTATTACGTTTCTCGACCAGATCGGAGGCGTTCTGGACAAAGGCCAGGTTTAGAGCTCCTTGAACCGACGGACGTGTATGAGGAATGTGAATGTGAAGTGTGTCAGGATCGTAGCAAATGGAAATCCGTAGTCTTTGCCTACCCCTCTGGGAAACAGGCGTGAATCTATGTATGTATGTATGTACTTGACTGTACTGATCATCAGTTGGAACACGGGACCCTATATAGTCCCCGTGCTTCACCCAGGTGGAGAACATAGGTGAAGCACGGGTCCGGACTCCAATATTCCTGTGACGGGAGTTGTCTATACATGTCTATTATATGTAAATTAAATGCTGTCTTATATTTACGACAGAACTATGATAGCTCTAACCAAAAATGTATTAAATCCATCCTACTTAAGGCATATTCATCGCTTTCTTACACGAACAAATCATATAAGAACATCTCTTTTACACAATCGAAGCAAGCTAAAATCCAGGCACTTTCACCGTGACCTGTGTCTGTCGCTCATTTGTCAATATGTCGAGATCTCTGCATCTCTATCATGGGTGTATTGTGTGGAATAGCAATCTTTATGGCGGGTAATCTGTTGTAATATAAACATCTAATGATATTAGTGATGCCTTGTTAGTTTATTAGTTTAATAAAAAACATCCGCTGGTTAGAAAGTGCCGTTAGCTTTTTGGTGGCCCGCAGATGAAATGATATAGAGGTTCGGTATATACAGTAATAATATGATACAACATAAATCAGTTAGGCTTGTCCAAAGGTTCAGGTCAGAATCCCCAGTCAGAGATTGTTATTGGGTTTTCTGTCAATAAGGTCGCAGTACTAGTTCGGCGTCCGGCAATTTGGCACATTACGATAATAGATAAGCCTAAAAATATTGTACAGACAACTGTACAGATTAATTTTATTTTATATACCTAATTGGCGCCATGGTGCGTGTCAGCATTTTTACATTGTAATTTTATTAAATAGTAACAATAAAGCATTCGTCGCAAAAGGTTGTGTGTGTTTATCATGTTCTATTACGCAATCTGTTTATCAATATCATCGACTTTCGTCACTATCATAAACCGTAGGTGAGATCAAACCCCTACAAATATAGTTGGCGAAATTCAAGTGTAACATACTTCTGTCTACATCTTCAGGTATATGGGCGTGAGACTATATATTTATCTGTACGTATGTATAGTGTGGGTGTGTTCAGCAGTATCAAATAGACCTTACATGACAGGTGGCACTCAACTTGTTAAACGTTACAACCAGGAAAACAAGAAAAGGTTAAAAAAGATATTTTTGATTTTACAGTTAATATAGCGTTAATTATAATATTCTATAATAATAATTCTATCACGTACACACAATACCATCTAGCCCAAACTAAGCAGAGCGTGTACTTTGGGTACTAGACAATGGATAAACATACATATATGCTTTATTTTTGTAAATACATACATATTATACATAGAAACACCCAGACCAAGACAAACATCCATGTTCATGTACACAAATGTTTGATTTATGCGGGAATCGAACCCGCGACTCTGACGTGGCAGTCGGTTACACTAAGCACTACGCCATCGAGGCCGACATTTAAAACAGTAGCCAAAACGTAATGATTTTTTGGTTTCATGGTACCGTGCCATATGTTTGTAGATACGTACAGTTACCGATGGAAAAGTCGCGGATTGGATTCTAGAGACAGCCAAAGTGTTGTCAGGCTTTACTGAAAACTCAATGATTATTTTCTAATAGTACAATTCAAATTTTATTATATCCCGTTAAATCCCACTGTGCGACAAAGGGCAAAATACATAATATTTTATAACATCTAAATACACTGCCCGAATCGCTCAACTTAACACAAAGAGAAATCTTGCAATACATTTCTCATCTATAACAACTAGTACTTAGACAACATCAAATGAACTAGAAATGCTTTTAATACACTGTTTCATTAGCTACATGATATGAAAGAGTCACGTGACCAGACAATGGACTCCACCGTTAGACATTTTTTTTAGTTGGTACTTGCTATTAGCTGAATAGAACTCATTAGTCTAAATACTACATGTAAACTAGTGTATTAAATTAGATTTATATGTAGATAACATATCTTATCTTATGTGGGGGCCAGTCAGTGCAGACCGGCGACACTTCGACCCAGTGGGATCTTTTGTGTCGACACTCTCCCAATGACTGCCATGGATGTTCATGGCAGCCGGAATAACGGCTTAACGTGCTTTCCGAGGCACGGAGCAGGCGATAATTATTGTCAATCAATACGCACATAATTTCGAAAAGTCATATAACTTCCGAAATTCAGAGGTGCGCGACGTGGGTTCGAACCCGAGACCCTCTAAAACATTGTAATATGATTTTCACATATTAAATTCTTAGCATTTTCGTTTGTATAGGTTAGTTGCTTGTGTTATTTTCACATTATCCGCAATTATATTACCTGCAAATAGCATTCAAAGAAACCTTTTTGAAAATGCAGCATACAAATCGGTTGCAAAATTAAGAAGATGTAATTCATATTTTGAATATGGTTTTGAGAATAAGTGTAAGCGTAGTGAGACTATCCCGTTGTTTCCCTCGCACGCTTGCACTTTAATATCATTTACGTCACAACGAAGTGTCGTGCCTCCTGGCTCCTTGGCTGTTTAACAGTTACCTACCAGATTTGAAAGAGTTCTTATTTATTTTGTATTTAGATCATGGGTAACATAGGGCACGGGCGTAATGGAAAACTCTTGATTATGTACTTATTATAAAATATGTATATTTATGTACCAAATAAATAAATAAACATTTTATCAGTGCTGACCCTCAAGTAGAAAGATTGATCGACTACAAAAAGCCACATCAGCTCAGAGCAATCAATTGAAACGATTTGAGCATTATATACGACAGTATGCGGGCTCGCGGTACGCCGACACCGCACTGATTGATAACGGTACGCTGCAAAACGAATACATTTGATCGTAGTCAAATAAACTGTGAATCGAACAACTGCGGTCCAGAGATACGGAAAATATTGGGAGGCAAATAACGACTTTTTGGATGGTAACAGTTTATTATCGTTATTTGTATGATATGAAGTGAAAATGCATGGTCATGCATAGAGAACATTTAATAAATGAAATATTTATGCCTTCCTTATTCATTATGGTATATAAACTTAAGTATTTACTAATGTAGTCCCAAAATTGAATTCTGGTGCGCGTAAAAGTTATTTGGTTTATTGTGTAAGGTGTAAGGAAATTCTCGATAGCAGTTAGAGATAGTAGTTTTTATGGCATATCTTGCGCATTACCTGTGCATAGGATATGACTCAAAAATCATGTGAAACCTTTTGTAATGGTCAAGCGCCTTAGTACGGGCTAAGAAAGTGGTCTACCAGGTTTGACAAAAGTTTCTGTGAGATCTAATTATTGCTAAGTATGACTTTTCTAACTTGATACATGGCATAACGTAAATATAATACATGATAATATCATCATCATCATCAGGCTACAACAGTCCACCGCTGGACATAGCCCTCCCCCAAAGAGCGCCATAGCGCCCTGATAATATAGCAATGGTCATTGTCATAATATTATTGCAAGGGAAAATCGACCTTGTTGTTTCATGATGTTCAAATGAACCTCAACCGTAAGGTGGTAGACCACCTTTTTGGCTGACTGTACATGCTCTAAGATTCTGACTGTCAAGAACACCAATATTAGTAGAAAGAAAAGTGATCAGTATAAAATGAGATATCAATAGGTTTGCCTTTAAAAGGTAAGATCTAAACACAGCTGTATATATCACTGCCTGACCTCTAGGAGAAATTGAAGTGCGATAGCATTTCGTCTGGATTCCGTTATGTTATTCGAAGTCATCAGAAAATATTACTAGAATTGACGTAGCAATTCAGGCCGCCTTTCTATACACAACCATTTAGCTTCGATGGATAGCAATAAAAATAGCAATTTCCTGTTGTGTACCGCACATCCTGTCCGACTTTGAGTTAGATCGAAAGCCTTTTACAGCCTGCAAAGGTTTACGAGTTTTATGACTGTCGTTACGCTCTCGTCCCGTTGGGGTCTTAAGGTCATCGTTGAAGACCTTTGCGTAGGCTTACACTCTGACAGGATCGTATCAAGTTTATAGTATTTTAGGTTTCAGTCACATTCTCATAACACGTCGTTCATACATATATATCGAATATGGTATAAGCACATACGAGTACAAATTGTCTTATGGTAGACGTTTACTTCGCGTGAACGCTGATAAAACTACGGGTATATTTAAAGCCTTGCCACCCCTGCAGATAAACTGAAAGTGATTCCCTGTCTATGCTATATTACGCAATATGTTGGTTTTTATAGAGTTCTGGAAACTATATTCGTAGTGGAGAATCTCAGCAGAAACCTTCTGTAAGGTGAAGGTACTCTTTTAGTCGGCCTGCTACCTGTTTGCCTGTATGTTTAGGATTATGCGAAAATTCCTTGGCCTTTCCCTACTTCTCTTCAACATTTTATAGGCCAACCCTATAATATATAGGTATAATATGCCGGTTGTTTGTTCCTAGGAGTATAACCTACTGGCCATGACGATTAGGTTTTTTTTTAATTTTATATTCGTGACATCCTAATCCTAATCCTAACTACAGACCGGTAGCAGTGCTGTCTACCCCGGCGAAATTATTTGAGTCTACCATTCAAAAAGCAATATTTGCACAGGTAAGTGCGCAGCTATCGGAAGCGCAGCACGGTTTCCGGCCGGGTAAAAGTACCACCAGTAATCTCCTTACATACGTAGCTGACATCTTGCCTGTAGTAGATAGTGGGGGACAGGTTGACGCTGCTTATTTCGATTTTAAAAAAGCTTTCGATCTGGTTAATAATGACATTCTACTCGAAAAATTAGCAGCCATTGGTTTCACTCCGCACCTATTGAAATTTTTAGCAAGCTATATGAGAGATAGGCGGCAATATGTAGAATATGCCAATCACAGCTCGGAACCTTACTTAACACAGTCAGGAGTGAGTCAGGGAAGCAACCTAAGTCCTCTCGAATTTATATTAATGATAAATGATCTGCCGAAGGTGGTACAACATGCCAAATGTTTACTATTTGCTGAAGACCTTAAGCTATATCTGCCCGTACGTAATTTAGACGATTGCATGAAATTACAACATGATATTAATAGGGTAACAAAATGGAGTCAGGACAACTTTTTAGAATTTAATAATTCGAAGTGTGTGGTGATCAGTTTCAGTCGTGCTCGATCTCCGCTGCAATACGATTACAGTATAAACAGCACCCCCTTAGACCGTGTGTCTGAGGTAAAAGACCTAGGAGTGACAGTTAATACTGAACTGACATTTAAGGACCATATTGTTAAAATATGTAAAAAAGCGTACCGAAATTTAGGATTCGTACTACGTAGGGCTAAACAGTTTACTAACATTAAGGTAATCATTGCGCTTTATAATGCCCTAGTAAGGAGCCAATTGGAATGGAACGCGGTCATCTGGTCTCCACATGAAACTAAATATAGTATTATGTTAGAGCGAGTGCAAAACAAATTTATTAGGTATTTATATATGAAACTTTATGGTGTTTATCCTTTCTTTCCTCTAATGTATCCCACCTTGTTTATCATAGGCATGGTGGGCTATAATGAACTTAGGGTTAGAAGGGAACTTGCTCTTGTGCTTTACATTTTTAAAGTACTACGAGGAAAGCTTTATAATACAGCTTTGTTGGAATGGTTGTGGCTATGTGTTCCTAACAGATACGTTTGGCGCCGACTTCGGCCACCACTGCTTGCGGTGCCAAGGGCGAGAACAAACCTGCTCAAGGAGTCGCCTATGACGCGCGCACTTCGCACTCTCAATCTCATACACAACAAGTCAGACCTATTAATTTGTACTTTGAGTGAATTTAACAGAGTAGCACTAGCGATTATTTGCTTTTGTAATTAAATTAAATAAGTGTACTGTAAAATTACTAAGCTATATTATGTACTATTGTTGTTGTTGGCTGTACTATCGCATTAGGTTTTTGCCTGTAAAGATAGTATAAGTTTGATTAAATAAATAAATAAATAAAATAATATTATAAAAGCGAAAATGAGTTTGTTTGTTTATTTGTTACCTTTTACCTACCTACCTAAACCACTGACCCGATCATCCTGAAATTTTGCATATACGTTGACAGGTGTACAGAAACGGACATAGGCTACCTTTAATCCCGAAAAAAATTACTGTTCCCGAAGAAAACAATAATAACGTTCTTATGATAATAAATGGCGCCACGTATCTTTCGAATCATGATTGAATTATATTATTACAAGCAGAGTACAACCCGAATTGATTGTCAAATTCTAAATTAACGTGAGCGAAGCCGCGGGCAAAAGCTAGTAAATAATAAAAGTAAAAAAAAAAAAATCTGATGCAAACAAACTCGTTCGAGTTTTACCGTCCATCATATCATCGACTGCGACATAACTACGTTAATTCATGCATAGTAAAATATCTTACAAACTTATAATCCAATGAACAAAAATTGTATACACTGCGTAATATTAATTTTTTACACATTGAAGGTAGATTCAAAACACGAATGTTGAATCAAGCATCGCTCACGTCACCGCATTGGCTGTTCTTTGTATGAAGTCAGTGTTCATATTACGCATATACAGAATTTTCCATAGTGAGAGTGTTTACTTGAAAAGAATATATACAGTAATGTTATTATTTTTTCTATATAAATGTTTTTACAGTGTATGATAATAATATTATATTAAGACTGTTTAATGTATTTTGTTATGTCTGTGAATTTAATAATGCGTGTGTTATTATGGTAATTGTGGTGTTGTTTATATAATGTTTAGTTTTAGATCCCATTTATCACAAAGTATATGATTGTAAGTAAAGAAGTGCAGACATGCGTAGTATTTAAAATGTGCCTGATAGTTCTATAATGTGCCCTTTAGGCACCTACAATAACCGACTCGCGTTCTGTTACCTGGTATCTTAAAACATATCTCGTCAACTTTGTTCATGGGATGTGGATATGATACGTCTCTGCGTACACCTTGGAGATGTATAGAAATAAGTCTACGTATGTATGTCCACACAATATATTGTTGTAAGCGCTCTGGTACATTACACACAATATATTGTTGTAAGCGCTCTGGTACAATATATTGTTGTAAGCGCTCTAGTACAATATATTGTTGTAAGCGCTCTGGTACATTTTTGTAAACCTTCATGGCTGCAAGTAAGTCGCAGGCGCAGCGTCTATTTTAAGCTTTCCCGCGTACTTTATGAGATCGTAAAGTCGCGCGTTCACCTGCGTCTGCGTGTGCGCACGTACTTACATAAGCAAAAGTGTTGTTTTATATTATTTTTAAACCAATTTTGTCGTGTTCTTACAAGCGGTACATTTATGGAACGGCAGCTGTATTTTGATGCTGTATTTTTTGTAATTGTTTTGTATTTGTTTTGATTTTTGTTGGTAACTGCTTTCAGTATCATTGGATGAATGAGTTAGTATCTAATTTATTTTATGTTTGTCTTTATTAAGGATTTCGGCGATCTGACATTCGTTTATCACATCATATCTCTAGTTAAATAGGCTGAAATGATGATGATGATGATGATGATGATGATGATCTCTAGTTCTACTTAGCGACTTTAGATGAAACGGCTAAGATTTACCCAGATTTAACGTGGCAAACATTAAAAGCATGTGTTAAAAGCTGTTTAATGGTTTTCCGTGATGCCAAAATACATATATTGACAAATAATATTCTAAATAAACGTTTATTAAAAACTCGACACTAATTTATATTTTAAATATTTCATCCAGACACAGTCTTCTTACAGTTTTACAATAATTGTATAGCCATAGATAAATATGAATTATCTACCTAGTATTTTACGCGTATATAATATATACACTGCATATACATTCTCGGACTAGTACTAGCACATTTTTTTTATATACACACATTCTACCACCTGGTAGAAATGCTTACTTCTAGGCATAACTTGCACTTAATGTGCAGCGGGCAGACGGTCGCCTCGCCGATTTGCCGAGACCTGTGGACTCAAATTTTACATGGGACAATAATTTGTGTAATCGAACATTATCACAGACTCATGTTTGTAAAGTCTCCTGCGACAGAGGTGTATGCGGAAGTAGCATATTTGTAAAAATAATACTCACTTATGTTTTATTTTGTTTTATTACAGGAGCTTACAGCTACCTACAAGTAGTTATATAAATATAATAAAAAAATGCCACTAACAAGCTTCCACAATTAGTTCACAACTTGATTATATGACAGCTTAAGCACATTTAGTTATAAAAGAAAATAAAAACAAAAAATTGTACTTAACAAATGGATTTACAAGATAGAGTCAGTAGTAGTATCCAATATTTATAAATTTATAAATTATCAACAAAAATCTTGGTTAAAAAGGATCTGGATTTGCCTAGTATTCGAACCAAGATTTATTGCCATGGACCGAGTACATTCCCTAACGCCAAGCTTCAGATTTCTCTACTCTAAATAATCTATAAATATTTTTCTACCAAGGATTTGAACCTGTGATGTCATGATCGGGTGCAGACCAAGTGCTCACACTGCCGCCAGTGTCAGTACCGATAGCTAATAATATAATTTCTATTTTTAAAATTGATCAGAAAGCTCTAGATATCTATTTTCCATACCAAATATCACTTTAAACAGCTGCCTCCAAAAACCTCTCATCTAAATAACATCACAACTCGATTATCACTATAATGGTATAATGAAATTATCACTTGCGCACGCGACTGCCCGTTAGCACCTGCCCACGCGCCGGAGACGGTGCAACTTGCGCCGACAAATAAACACTAGCTTGCGTGAGCTGTGGTCGCAATGACAGCGACTAGCTGTTGAAAAATTTTGTATTTTCGAAGGCAGGTGCATCCACAGCGAGATTTAAATCTATACATTTAATGTCTTTGTGCATCCACCAGATGTGTTAAAAGTTTTGAGCTAGTATTAAAAAGAGCAGTTAAACATCGCACTGCTGTGGAGATTCTGTTGACAAGAAATTTCTATAACACTTTGATCGTAAACCCAGCCCGTGCCCGGTTTAACTTTCGCCACAGTGGCGATAAAGTATTTTAATTTTATTCTCTCTTATAACATTTGTGTTTTATATTAAGAAAACAGTATATACCATGTTTTTGATATTGAGTTCTTGATAGGATTGTCTTGTTGTCAAAGTAAGAATAAGTAGAGGGTAATCAATTAGAAAATACTCATGACTCAATGTAGCTTCTGTATGTTATGTAAAATTGCTATTTAGAGGCACTGCCCTTAACATTAAAACCAGGAGAAATCAAGGAGTACTACTATGCAACAAAACGGTTTTACTCAAAATTTCTCAACAATTTTGCTACGAAGTTAACTATTAAACAAATGTATGGATCTGAATTGTCTGATTCTGGGTCAGAAATATAAAATAAAATACATTTATACTCTATTTACAAATATTTTTACAAGAGAAACAAATTTAAAAGTATTCTATGTAACATCAATTGTACACATGTATAAACAAATAAACTTATCATAAAAAAATTAGTGTCTTTTTATGATAAGTTTATTTATCATAAAAAACACTAATTTTTTTATGATAAGTTAAGTATAAGCGGAAACCTCGCTATCCGCCATCACTAGCACCGTCCACTAGTGTTGTACCGTGTCGGACGACACGCTCCGAATAGTAACGGTTTACACGCGCTATCGTGTTACACGCCGACAATCGCCTACATCCATACCTCCCAGCAGGCTTGTAATGTCACTCTGTCTTAGTTCCTTTAATTTAAACAAAGGCTTAATTCAATTTTCATTTTTAGTACTACCATGGTGGTAACTAGCGTAGCGTATAACTCGTCTGATGGTAAGCGGTTACCGTAGCCTAAGGGGAGAACTCATGCGTTAACGACACTTACAGATACATTACGTCAGTAAAGTGTCTGTAGTATCGTTAACGACGATCTTCTTGAAGAACTCCATGCTTTCTCACTCACTTTCAATATAACGTAAGCATTCGTGAGCAGAAATTGCTTTCTATTATTTTATGAGATCGTACCGAACCCGCCGAGAAACAGACCCGAGTCTCTACAACATACGAATTCAAAAAATAATCTTTACATACAGACTTAATGTCTACGAACACAGCTCCAAGTCTTAAGCCTTATACCCACGGTACTAAAACAGCACATAACTGCAGGGGTCTGTGTACACAGCTAACGAAGCGCGCCGTGACTCGATTTCCTGGCAGTGAGCACATAATGTCGTTATCGACTGATTTCCGAAGAAAACCCATCGTTTTTAAGGACTGCTTCGTCGCGCCAGACAAATGTAATTTGTTAAAGTAAGTTCTCTGTCGTTTTATACTTGTTAATTTTTTTATTAATTCTTATGTATTTAATAGAGAGAAGCGTATAAAGAGATTCGTATAATTAATAATGTCTGATTATTGTAAATTACACGCAAATGTGTAGAATATGGCAGTAAAAATATAAATATGTATTAACAGTTGCCAGCCTAAATATAATTATAATACTAGATGTGCCCGCGATTTCACCCGCGTTTATCGTTACTGCGCCGCCCCCGTGGGTCGTAGCGTAATGTTATATAGCATATAGCCTTCCTTGATAAATAGGCTATTATTATTATTATTTGTTTCTCTTTCACGGGTATATTCCTAATACGTTAGGAAAATACCCGGCCCTTTGGGAGGCTTACACGGAGACATGGGTCCAACGTAAAGAGGCCCTTCGACAGTTTTAATCAAAGGTGGGATGGAACACCTACAGCGGCACTAGCCGCAGCAGGCGTAGGACTATTGCTACGTATGGATTCTAATATATGGGCTATGGGTATGGGTGTTTGATGGACTGGTATATTGGTAACTATGGATGATAAAACGGCATCTGCCCTGAATACTCTAATAGCATCAATCGAATGGACAGACGGTGACTCACCAACTCACTAGATGGGCCCCCTAAATAGCCACTATAGGCATATAAGCCAGCAGCAGAGGGCATCACCGGTGCGAGTGGCTAGGGATGTCGAGCGGTGCGGCGCCGGTTTCGCCATCACGGGTCTCGTGAAAACGGAGACCCGGAGCGGGTTTCCCCGTAGTTATGCCCTTGAAAATGACACTTTCACCCCCAAGCATGTAGCTCTAGCAGCCCCCTCTGACCGGCCGATTAAGGCAAGCCAGAGTTGAGAGTCCTACGGGCGCTCTTGAAGTTTCACTCCAGCCAACTAGTAACGGCAAACTGGGGACGAGGCTCTCACCGACTCTCTGAGGCATTCAGGACCACAGTGTCGCTACTCACATTCAGCTCGCCACAAGCTGCCCTGCGGTTTGTGCGCTTTTATTTAACCTGGTGATACATTTTTTGTTTATATCAAAAGGCGAAGGTGGTAGTTTAAAAGCTAGTATACTATGCCCTCTGGTATCGCGTTAGTCTCATGAGGAGATAACGATTGTCCCAGAGGGGTTTATTATTATTATTATTATAAGCCTAATTGGCGTCCCACTGCTGGGCAAAGGCCTCCCCTTCCGACTTGCATCTATCTCGATCGCTTGTTCAGAGTTGCCAATCCCTTTTAAAGGCTATCCAACACTAAAATAATTTTTCAATTCGAACCAATAGTTCCTGAGATTAACGCGTTCAACCAAACAAGCAAACAAACTCTTCAGCTTTATAATATCAGTATAGATATAGTTGCCAGAGCTTCTTAAAGAGTCAATAAAGCGTCGGCATTGCGCTTAGTTTGCGTGTATGGCTTACATGGCTGATACCGTTTTATTACGTGAAGAAATGTTCAGAAGACATCTAATCTCTCAGAAGTGTGTATGTGAGATTTTAATTCGCAACTCTGAACCACGAACAAAGTACGGTTCCCTGTAGGTGCAATGAGAGTGACCACCGAGATTCACTGGTGAATGTGGGTTTACTACACCTCTGCTTACTCCGAGAATATACGCATATCATGTGTATGTAAGCTGTTATTTCCAAAGTAAAACCACTAAACTGACGCTGAAAGGTTTTAAAACTAATTATATGAGCCGTTATGAATACTCGCACTAGGATGTCAAACTATAGAATTATGTCGCGGGAAGAGCTAAGATGTGAAACATTAGTAAAAAATACGTCAATACGGAACGAATGCCTTTAATGCACTGCTAATTACAGACCACCACAAAACGTATTAAATTCAAAATATGCCGATTGTGCATTATGACGCCGCATCGACACAATATTAAAAATGGCTTGTACACTAATAGAATAGTTTTCAACTTTAGCCTTGGTGTCCAGTTTGCTGTGTTGGTGTTCGGGAAAGTTGCAGTTTTATCGTCCAGAATTTGTCACACGCTTGTAGTAAAATTGGTGCAAGTTATAAACGAATAGTGAGAGTACTTGTCATATGCAAGAACTCATTGTCATATAAAATTTTGTTGGAAAGGATGTTTATGGGAAGTCCAGAATGCCAAAAAAAATCGTTTACAATAGAAGTCGGCTTATTGAAACTGAAATGATGAATTTCAGTGCTAAACAATATTTTATCATACCTAAGTATATTATCTATATATTAATACGTGAAGCGAAAACTTTGGATCCCTTTTTACGAAAATTGGGCGTACGGAAGAGTATGACATTTCGCACACTTATAGTTTATACAGAGAAGAAGTGACGAATACTAATATTTTTTTTAAATTATGCGTAAAAATACATTATATAATGAAAACGCACTACACGCACACAACCATGCGTTTGACACGTACGCAGTTGAAGCGCGTAACTATGGTTACATATATCAATATATAATGACATATATCAGAAATATCTTACAGGCAAACTTTGCTCGAATTTCGAGCACTAGGCGACCGCTAGTAAATGTAAAAGGTTGTGAAGGCGTTTGGATGTTATTACTCAATCTAACCAACACCGTTGGATGAATTAAGTTGAAACTTGGCACACAACTATTTGTATGGGAAGTATGGTCTATAGGTACCATGCCGTGTATTACCTACATACATAGGATATCAACTTTTTATACTAGTAATGTATTTTCATGGGAAATATATTATGTGTACACGCAATCAACTGATTTTAACAATACTTTAAGCGCTTTTTATGAGATGGCGATGCGCGAAATCGCCTCCACCCTTTTGAAGTGTGAGTGCTTTCTTTTACAAAGAAACATTTATCAAAAATTAAATTATATTTTGCTTGTCGAATTTATATTCTTTTGACAAAATATTCATAGATTAACTGCGTGTATCTCAAAGGGTAAAGCAGACACTACGCATTGCCCCTTTCTATATCCTGGCATATATCTCTCTCGCTTCATTTTCTCTCATAACTTTACTCATGCACGCTCGCCGGTGTAGGATAGTCTTCCTACACCTATCCAGACCATAACTTATTTTGAGTCAAAAAACGTTCGCCTAAATCTTCCCTTCTGACTGTCTCATACATATTTGCTTTAGAAACGTTCATAATAATGTAGTGTACCTAGACTAACGCCTGTATATTCCAAAAGTGATAGGCAGTGCTGTACTTCACCCATTTCGCGAGTTTTGTTTTGAGGCCCTATATACATATGTATATATGTATATGTATATATATTGTTATTTACCGAGCAAGTATCCAGACTCGATACTGTTAAAATTTCCTAATTGTAAATATAATAATAATATATTGTACCACATTTACACAACACCATCTAGCCCATACTAAGCAGAGCTTGTACTATGGGTACTAGACAATGGATAAACATACATATATAAATTTCTTTTTTGTTAATACTCATATTATACATAGAAATATCCAGACCAAGACAAACATCCATGTTCATGCACACAAATGTTTGACTTGTGCGGGAATCGAACCCGCGACCTCAGGCGTGGCAGTCGGTTACACTAACCACTACGCCATCGAGACTGTCTCAATAACACTTTTCCCGGTCCGGGAATCGAATCCTGAAATTTACGACCGTAAGTGCAATCCTATGCCACAGGACCAACGAAGTAGATCTAAAAACAATATTTCCGTAAACAAACAATAAGTCTCTTTAAAATTACCTATTTATTATTGCAGCTATATCTGCTAACACTTTTCAAAGCTCGCGAATCAAAACCACGATTTCTCGATCGGAATCGCAAACTTATGCCACGAGACCAACGAAGCAGGTTTAAAACCAGTATGTCCGTAAACAAACAATACATTTTATTTTAATGCCTACCTATTTATTATTGCGTTAATATCGACAATACATACATACATACATACATAGATTCACGCCTGTTTCCCAGAGGGGTAGGCAGAGACTACAAATTTCCATTTGCTACGATCCTTACACACTATACAGGGGTGCATTCAGCACTCGTACCAATACGAGGGGAGCCGGCGGGCAGTGCTATGGATTATTTTGCACCGTTAACTTTTACGATGGATGTTTATAGTGGATGGAAAAGCAATCGATGTTGACATACGTAAAATACGGTATTATTTGATTCTTTATATACGTGTTTCCTAAAGGTTGTATAGTTATTATGCTGTGTAGCAGATAATAATAATAATATAATAATAATGTCTGTGCCTCCTGTGATGAGTTATATAAGTCGCGTTGTACCATTTTTGTGATTTTTACATAGAAGTGATCAGAAAAAGATTAGGATTTTTTTGATCTAACTCACGTTCTTCTATCTACCATAGTGTCGGAGATAATTTTGTGCAAAGTGATATAACTGGCTGGATTTTTGCAAAAATATCGTGAATATAGATATATTTCAAATTGTAACCTTTATAAGTAAATGCTCCACACATTATTTTTTGTGTTTCTTGATATAAGTGTGATATATATTTATTTGCACATTTAATTTTTCATCTTACACAAACACACCTTATAAGTGCAATATAATTTAACTATAGTTGTATTATTTATCACGTTACACAGGAGGATGTATTAGAAATAAAAAAGGTACAACTTATAGGTTTTTAAACAATTACTTTAAATCTGTAATATTGACCACAAAAATGTAAATGAATAGTGAAAGTGAATGTTTTTATCTACAAAAATAAGTACTAAAGTTAATCCTAGCCCACTTAGAACACCAACTAGATTTTTTTAAATCTTGTTTTTGTTTTCCTGTAAAGTGTTGATTTTTGACTTGTATCACTTGTCACAGGAGGCACAGATGTATTTATTAACATAAAATTGTTTACACATTTCTTATGAAGCCCTGATTCCTGTGCTAGGTACGAAACCTGTGTTACAGGAAGTCAGTGTCTTCTCCCATATAATTTACACAAAACATTTTATGATTACAAAAGCAATTCGTTGTTAGAAAGTAAACGAAATATTATGTGATATTAGATATTTGTGGTATCAAGGATAGATAGTATCGTTGGTGGAATGGAATAAGTTTCATGTTTTTATTAGGTTTTCAGTAAGATGCTCCTGTCGGTTTTTATGATATTTGATAAGTATTTTAACTATTTGTTGAGATATTAATAATTTAATTCGTCGATGCATGGACACGGATAGACAAATCGAACTCTAAACACATTGCTTATATTACATTATGTTTTGATATAGATAAGTTAACAGTTTTATTTTATTAACTAGCTGTTACCTGCGACTTCGTCCGCGTAGATTTTAACTAAAAAGCGGAATCCTATTTTTTTTCTCTAATCAAAGCAGCCTATGTTACTCCTTATAATATCAGCTATCTGCCAGTGAAAGTCCCGTCAAAATCGGTTCAGCCGTTTCGGACATTAGCCGGAACAAACAGACAGACAGACAGACAAAAATGTTACAAATAGATGTTTTCGTATAGGTATCTTATATACTTTCATATGCATTAGATAAAAAGCTGTTATTTTGAGTGTATGTTTGTAATGCAAACAGACACTTCAATTTTATTTATTTGTATAGATGAAATTTATTAATTTTCATAAAATCTCTGCGTGGCAGTTCTTGTAACACCCTAATAAGTAGACTCAGTGTAATAACAGAATAGGCAAGATAATCTCTCCTTAATCTAACGCAAAATTAGCACCTAACTGTGACGCCATCTTACTATCAGTTCAGTAATTAAAGTCTAATTGCAATAGTTTATTAGGTAGTTAGCTTTCTGTAGGGCATTTCCTCAATCAAACAACTCCAAGCATTAAAGAATAGAGAGATATTTGAATATCTAGTGTCTACGTCCAACAGTACAGATAGTATATAGGCTATGTATAAGTAGACACTTCCTACGCTATGCTTATAAAAATAAATATTTAAAAAAACGTAAAAACAAATTTGTGGGCAGCAAAAAATATAATTATGTTATGCCAAGGAATCGGAAGCGAGGATATGAATGAAATGATATTTGCTCTGTCAGCACGTGTGGTGTAAGTTGTGAGCTAAATGCTGTCAAATTTTGCGTACGGAGGACTGTGCGAGAAGGAGTGCAGAGTGCTAAAATATATTTTGTTTTTTATTTAGTAAATTATGGTCGAATTTCAACCGCAGAGCGATTTCTCAGCTTTAGCATGAATAGTTATTTATTTATAATTAAAAATACGACTACTAGATATTTTATCTGATGATTATATTATCTGTCACGACAATAACTTTATACATTAAAAAACACAAATACGGCACAACTGTTTGTGGATTGAATTTTGGACCTATTTGATAATCGAATACACAGTACTCGGCGCGGCATTGCTTCGCTAAACGTGCGGTCAAAGTTCTCCATTACATTGTATAAATGTTTATCTACCCGCTGACACTACTTACGTAGTTCCTCTTGTAACAATTCCTAGTCTAGTAACATATTTCACTTTGAGCTTTTTGCTATTAAAACAGAAACACTGAACACATTTAGACCACGAAACACTTATCTATAATCAAAAGTTTCCATCTCAACAAATATAGCACTGCAATATCTTCCTAATGCACAAAAAGTATCTTATACAAAAGTGTCGCGACTAATCTTCTTAAAAGCGCCTGTCATCTTTACAATTTGTGGTCACGGATGACTTCACAAAGATTTACCGGAACTAAATTCTCGCTCATCGCTTATAGCTTGCCCAACGCGGCGTAGTTAATTTCTGTTTGGGAGTTTCCCTTTGATGTGCGGAGGCTGCATATTAAATTCTCTTAGTCGACGTACTCCGATCAAAGCGCGTAATTATTTTAATGTGAATTTACACACACAATTTCGACAGAATTCGTATATTTTCGCGATATAAATATTTTTATTAATAGTATTTATGGATGACGAATTTAATGAGTACAGGTTTCTCTGAATCTGCTGAGTGACGAGTTTTGTTAGTTTTGGACCCGCGTTTAGGTGTTTGTTTGGGTATGACTTTTGTGAGAAGGAATATAATAACACATAATTATATTGAGTCAGAGTCTGTGTCATCACACATCATATAAAAGGAATTTGTGGCAAAATATAATGCAAAATTAACCAGTCAGGTTGAGACCACAGCCGGGTGGAACCTGTCTATCAAGCAACGTGAAAGTTTAAAAGTTGTTAAAGGCAAAACAGTCCTAAACCTCGGGTTTTATGAACCTAATGTCTCAAGCTACAGATCCCGAAGGAGTATGGAAAGGTGTATTACGCTCAGTTTTCACCAACAAACAATGTTTTAAGTCCTTAGTAATAATGGCTTACTATTACTGTCTGCTGGACACATGTACAAATTTTGTCTAACAGAAAAGTTAAAATTATATAAACCGACTCGTCCCGAAAATCAAACCAGTCAGCCACGAACATAAGCAAATTTGCAAAATTAAAAGAATTAAGCAGAAGTATTAATAATATTGTTTGTAGTAGGTAATCCTCCTTCGAGTCACTGCTTTTTAAATTTGAGATCTCAAAAGAACTATCTCTACATGTTGGTCTCAAAGCCGCATTTTATACACTAAAAGTAAGGGCAGAAAAGGTCAAAATACTGTAAATAAAATGTCTGTGGTTTCAACGTATCCAACTATTATGAACACAGCCCAATGGGGCGTAATAGATGTACCAGTAACAAGTTCCCGGAACAATTATTATTGTTTCTTCCAAGTCTTTAATAATCGTAGTTTTATTTGAATTCGTTTTTATTCTACGAAAATCCCGATTGTTTTAATTGCCGTATCGAGATGTCTATTATCAATTCGCAGTAACATTTAGTAATATAGACGATAAAATATGCTGTATTTATTTACCGTTATATATGAGAATATGGTGCTTAGTTTAATTATTGCACCAAGCAAGTTTCAGTTAAGAGTATGTAGGGTATATGTTATATGCATAATAAGGTTCTCCAGATTTAGCTTCGGTCACGGCGGCCATTCTTAATGTAGATTGGCCATAATAATATGTGCAGGAGATATTACAGTGCACAAGTGCACTCTCTATTCCCTTATTCTTATAGTCCGATGGGACGACAATCCAACACAATCGAAAAAGACCAAGCGCAGAACCAACGGCGTTACGTACTTACCGGAGTATGGGAATGTGGAATACCGCCATCTTCCTAACTCCGGATATGTCTTGACTGAGAAACCTAATAAAATTTTGTTGGTCCGACCCGGGTTCTGAACCTAAGACCCCGAACCCAGCAATCGCATTCACTACCACTATTGATCAATGGGTTTGGTTCTAACAAGATAATTACAGAAAGCATTATGCTATCTGTACCATTAAAATATTGCTGAAAATAAGCCATAAGTCAACAATATTTCTTCTCTGCTTAGCCTTTAAACGTGTAACGTAATAGGCGTGACATGTTACGGTTTTTAATAAAATAACTTACGTTTACACGGATTATACTTAGAATTTTAACTAACTTTCACAGACTTTATTACGACTTACTATGCTAATATACTTTCAACCACGTTCATGATTACTACCCCACTCACTTGGCTCGTATCGTGATGTTATATATCCTATATCCTTCTACAATAAACGGACTACCTAAAGAACAAATAATATTTCAAATCAGACTGGTAGTTCCAGAGAATACTTCGTAGGAAGTAGCCTAACTTACAAACTTCACCTCTTCATAATATTAGTGTTTGCGGATAAGGTACACATTTAAAAAAGTTGTTCTAAAGTTGTTAAGGTTTGGCAGACATGATCTCTATAATATTGTTGTTCATTTTACTTAAATGATTCTTTTAGTTTTTCGTTAGTTAATATTTTTTTTATTGTTATTTCTTAATTTTAACACATAATAATAACATTGTTTTTTTTCCTCGTTAATATAATGTGATACTGATGTTACATCTATAATAATGCATGTTGTGACGCCTTGAAATATTGTGCATTAAGAGGATACACTGAAAAAATGCACTAACTTTCATCGAATAGTATAGGACTATGAGAAGACCAATTAATCTAGAATTTTGATATAGGTAAATTGATGTCTTTAACTAGAATTTCCTAGCTCAAAAACACGATATTGAGATTTTTGCTCGATCATATAATTATTTTCGAAAACACCTCTGAAAAATTACTTTTTTTGAAATTACAAGGCAGTTACACTATCATTAGTAATTACTTAGTAATTACTCAAATATATTTGTAACATCAATATTAGTAATTTGCTAGCTCATTATTTACATAACTAAAACCAATCATTTTTAAATAATATTTTAAGATTAACAAACAATTTCTAAGCGCTCTCGATCATTGCGGGCGCATCGCAATTTTAGACCTTATGACCGCTCTGATTGATACACAATGAGTGTCAATGAGTACGGGTGTCGCGTTTCGCGGTGTCCCCTTAAGCCACTTTTTATAGTTTTTATTAGTTGCGTACAAACAATGTAGCAACTACTGGATGTCCAAATAAATAAACAAAAAGTTCACAAAAGTCGAGGTAGTAACTTGAATTCATTATTAACTTAAATTCACATTCCTTTGCACCATAATTAACATTCAAGAAAAATACCACACACTTTACCAAAAGCACATTTGCTCAAAATACACCTCACACATCGCTTTGCGACTACCTTATCGATAAACAAATCGAGTCAATTATACCGATATTTTATCGATTGTTTGTGTTATAAAAACTCATATTAACCTTAACTGTTAAGAATCGATTATAATGGTACTCACTTCTCACACTTTCGAAAGTAATAAGGTGCTATTACGGATTCCAGGTGAAGTATCCATAAGTAGGGTTACCATGGGAATATCGTTTATATCCGGATTAAATGCACCCTAATAACTAAAATATGCATTGGGAACTAGGTAGTCTATAAGATGATTCTTATTGTATCTTGGGGTATGTTGTATGTAAGCCAAAGTGGTGCGCAGATGAGTATTACGACCTTTCTAGTATGTTAGGTTATTATTTCTGAGTTTTTATGTAATAAGTGACTCCTTTTATCATCTCTTAGTATCTGCTCAACCTTTCTAACAGAAAATCCAATACTAATGCCAACTTTACACAACATACAACCTAAAACGAACTCGGGCTCTCATAATCAGCTGCAAACATAAGCTATTGGACCACTTTGAATACATTTAGACAATATTAGTCACTCAATCATTTTAATTTCAACTTTCAATAAACATTTGAATACTTACACGATTTGTGCACATAATACAATAATATATATTTTATTTTATTCCCTAATATTAGATATGTGGCTTTCATTTTCTTGGTAACCCAATTTTTTATTAACCTAACTTCAAGACTTTACAGACTGATTAAATACTTAACAACGTGATTAAACACTAACATTATTTTATTAATATGTAGAATAAGATGGATACTACCACTAATATTGTACAAACCTTAAAATTCCGACATAAAAACCAGGACTCCGTAAACAAATCAAAATATTTGGTAACCCTAAAAGTGTTCAAATTAAGGCTTTTCATATTAAAAGCCTCATACTGGTCTTTGTACGGCTATGCACCTCGGCGTAGCGTCAGCACCAAAACCATTTGGTTTGAGCACCTATTCAAATTATTGTTAGAATAGGGAGTGCCATTGACCGAAGTCGTGAAGATATCGGTGCATGCAGTTATGTCTTCATAACGTTGGATGATAATGATTATAGTTTGGTGGTCAAAAGGTCAGGAATGTTGACTTGTATGTTTTGTTGAGTTAGAGCCAGTTCCCAGTTAGAAGAAGGCCAGATTTTTATATACCCATTGGGTGTATTGGAACTGCTATTTTTGGTAAAAATACAGTTCTACAAAAAAAGATTTTTGAAACTTAAGGTATTACTAGGAACTTGACAACATAACACGACAATCATACAAATTTTATTCGTGTGAATATCGATCCACGATTCACGATTGACAGTGACAAGGTAATGTGGAGAAGTGATATTAACTAAGTAAATGCTGAAATGAATATGGCTTACTTGGTTGGTTTTACCCGGGTTTGGGTGGTTTAATAGTTTTAAAACTATTACCAAATGCAAGATGTTAACAAAATTTGGAACTATAGTCAGTCTGCAACGTGTTATTACTTGATTGTCTGAAAGAGTACTACTTACTTCCCTTGGAAGCCTAATAATCAACAACGGCTTTTTATTCTCTTCGTAAAACAATACCGCGGGTTCTGCAGTTTCGCTTTAACGTTTAAAAAAATCGGTTTATAATGTTCAATTATATACATTCAGTAACATCGCTATAACCTACTGGGCATCTTGCCCAAAACGCTATCATAAACACACACATCGGCTTTCCATTAAAATCGTTATCACTTACGCACCCGAGTGTACATTGTGGATATCGTGATCATGAATTAACATTTTACGAGATAAACGGATCATAAACAGTTTAACATTTTAAAAATTAAACGTGCCTCTCTTCATTGCACTTGATAATTACATTCAAAGTATTTTCAAGCAAAATTGATTTTTATACCAATGACATAAAGACTGTATTGCCAGTAGATAGGTTTAGCTTTTTGAAACGATGGTCTACCTGTGCAAGCATATTGTTATTTACATGATAATTGAGTTTAATAACATCAGAAATTGGATTTTATCCACCTGTGGCTCGAATATTGTTCTAAAGGTGATTGTATTTGCCGAGTAGTAAGTATGTGCTGCCACTTATAACAGCACAATGAACTTTTTTGAGGCAATAGTATTTTAAGAATTACCAAAATATGGAAATACTTTTCGTATACAAATATAAAATAACAGTTAGGAATAGGGCTTACATACATATCGTCAGGAGCGGTTTTCTACAACTTTATTACGTCCCCACGTTAAAGGGAATCTGCCTTCGGTAGAGGTATATAGGCAGGATGTATAGATATACGTCCTGCCTATATATACCTCTACCGAAGACAGATTTTCTCTAGCTTCTAGGAGATTTTAGATGCTAGAGAAAATTCTAAATACATGATCTTTTACTTTTATATTACTTACTATGCTTACTTCCCTTAGCACAGGTTCTGTGCGTCTCAAGTTATGGCGAATAGTCCACAAAATTATTCACCCGATCCACGAATCAAACCTGAAACTCCACGACACCTACTCTTAAGACCTAGTCTTACGACCGCTACAGAAGTAGTCTGCTTAATTTATTCCTGTTTTTACCTCAAATTTCAAAACAAACCACTAGTTTATATATATCCTCAGTAAGTTTTTGTTCTTAGATCTAAGTAAAAATAAAATCTCTCAATACTGGTAGCGTTATTGAAAAACTTGAGTTTTCTTAACAAAAGGCTTTCATCCATGACAAATTTCCTGAATAGCCCATTGTGTTGAGAGGCCGCGACCGTAGAGGCTTCGCTTGCGTTCTCATGTAATATTTATTTGGTCGGATAATCACTGTATTGCTCAGAGAAATCAATGCATTCCTTAGTAGTGGTGGGGCTTAGTGATGAGCGGGGCGGGCGAGTAAGCGATTGCAGAAAATCTATTAAATTTTCTACTTTTTTAGAAAGGTATCCTCCCTTTTTAGGTTTACGCTTAACCTAGAGCTGCTCGGCTAATAAATAAGTAGATAAGTTTGTCGCTCACATGAACCTCGTATTTCCTGATCAGTCGATCGCCAGGTTGAAGTAAAGTTGGGTATATGCTGTATCAGAACCGTGACAACAAGTTTTGCCAACAAGAACTATCGTTTGGAAACGCTGATTCCGTGTCTCATCCATACATAGTAGTATCTATGTATACATACCTATAGTCTTATGATTATATTTCCAAAGTAGTTTACAGAGGTGTATGTTTGCCACATTTTGTCGGCTATGGTGGTATGGTAAGGTGACCTTTAGAAAACTTTATTGAGGAAACCTAGAAAGCAAAACCCAAACTCTTTTCTTAATGCAGGAATTTGTTTCCGCTGTTTTATATATGACACACACATATTTTTGAATGAATTCGAGCCAAGATTTACTTGACTTGCTTATAAATATAAATCTAAATAAATCATACAAGCAATCACTTACATCTTTTACCGCAGATTGCCGTTAAAAGCACCTTCCGTCACAACAAGGCCACAATTTACGATCAGACATTGACGTCACTAAAACAAATTATAACATAAATATATCACATGAAACGTATGAGTACAATTGGCCAATAAACACCGCTATAAAGAGAAACAATAACTTTCTTATTTTCATGTATTTTCCTTCGATGAAAAATAAATAAGAATATGTACACAATAAAGTGTTAGTACGTCATATTTTTCGACGAATCATAATTTGTTCCTAATATTGGATTCGTTATGTAAACAAACTCATGCATTGTAACAATATATTGCCCTGCCATATCAATGAGTTGGGGAAATGTTTCATATCGTATTTTTGTCAGCGTTTAAGCGTACATAAAGGAATGTGAATCTATTAGCGATAGACGAATAAAAAGTTTTAAACAACTAGCTGCTGCTAAAAATTTTGTGATAACCCTATCACAAAATGTTGTCATTGATCGAACTGACTTTTTTTATTGTTGTTTTTGGTAGACGTGCCTGTGACCCACGTGGTAAGTGCTAAGAAGTGCTTATGTAGGCTGTATCTTCTTTATATCGTATTTTATATAAAACAACCCTGATGAATATATCACATCACCTAACTCTGTAAGTCGTACAATCATATATCTATCTCGGAGCTCTAATTTCTAATGGCGGTGGCTGTATTGACGAAATAAAGCGGCGCATGGCTATTACAAGATCTGCAATGGAAAAACTTAAGAAAGTGTGGAAAAGTCAGCACATCACTAAAGCCACGAAAATTTGCCTCGCTCGGGCACTAGTGTTCCCTGTGTTCCTGTATGCTGCAGAAACATCGACGTTACGGGAATTGGAGAAGAAGAAGATAGATGCTCTCGAAATGTGGTGCTGGAGGAAGATGCTTGGGATATCTTGGACGGAGCTCCGAACAAATATCTCCATACTGAAAGAACTCGGCATCAAGCAGCGTCTATCAGTAACTGTTCAGAAGCGTATTCTAAGATTCTTTGGGCACGTGTCAAGGGACAATACTGACTCTATAGAGCGTCTGGTCGTTCAAGTAAAGGTGGAAGGCAGGAGAGCGCGCGGAAGATCCACCATGAGATGGACTAACAAAGTTAAGTGAGCGGTCCATTGCATGACTGTACAAGACATGCCGCTAATCGGAAGAAATGGCGGAACATTGTGAGGCGTGTGACCTGACTCTTCTGGACACCTAGACAACATGATGACCACGACCATCTGTCAAGAATGAACAACTAAGAAGAAGAACTGTGTACAGGGAGTGGGGTTGTCGAAGACTTACACTGTTAATAGAATGTGTTCGATAGAAGTTTATTAATCTAAAATTTATTTAACACAGGTACGTTTCACAAAATTTTGAGATGTGATAATTCTATTAGAACTTATGGCAAAAACAAAATTGTTGATTAATGTAGACACATTACTCAACAATTAATTTAAATATTATATCAGTCCCATCGTATCCTTAACATACTTAAGGATATGATGGGACTGACATAATCTATGCGCATCGAAGTCCCTAAACCAAATAAACAATAAACAAAACCTCTGATAGTCAGCAGTTACTACAGCCGTTAGACGCTTGCAGCACTAGAGAAAATCGGCTACAAACTCTTCAGTGCAAAGTTACCCGCTGTTCGTCCGTTACTATATCATATACTTTTTACAGTCGCGACTGTGTGTCGCACAATTGCGACATGTTTTATTCATGGTCGCCCCCCGGGACTTGACCGTCGCGTCGCCACTGCGAGACCGCGACACCGCGCCACCGTGCCGTGTCATCGACAGGGAGATTGCCAATTTGAATCACTAACCACGTATCAATCTTATAATACCAAACATGATTTAAAATCGATTGTGTCTGACCACCGGTGTGCTGCTGCCACACAATAGTTTAGTACCATTTTTATAGAACATTGTCATCTTAGAAAAGATCATTTAAATACTTCATGTCTTTAGGCCTGGAGAAGTTACCACATATGAATAAATATGTATTGTTATGTAGCATAAATATTCGTATAGGTAATTTTGACTGCACGGATGGCATAGGTAGTGGTTTAAGTTGTCATCATACTAATCCAACGTAACCAAAACCTTTATTTACGTGAGCGAAGCCGCGGGCAAAATCTAGTAGAAGTATAAACGCAAGGTTCGTCATGCATGCGTTTGCGATGTGTACCAGCGTACTCATGCTCCTCCTTATCCTTAAGGAAATACCAATTCTCTTTATTTGTCATATTTGGCAAAAAACCAAACTTATTATAAAACCAGTTATTGCCTTCAGACTAGATTCGGTTTTTTAATAATAATGTAATGTCCTCTAAACTGAATTTTGATCACGGCTTCCAATCTTAACGGAGACCTAACGCTCATGATCTGATGTGACAGTAATCCGACACGAGCGGAGAGAGATTAGGCGTAGTAGCAACGGCTTCACGTGCTTTGCGAGGCACGCGGGCGCCTACTCCCTAACTCCAGGCTGGTATTGAGATTTCTTAACAGAAAATGTATAATATAATAAGTTATTGATGGCCTGACCCGGGATTCGAACCCGAAGCCCATGAACAGCAAACGCATTCACAACCGCAGCACCACGAATAGAGATAAAAAAGATAATACATAAAAATGGATATGTTTTGACCTTAGATATAAGCTGTCTTCAAGACAAGAAAGAAAAAAATGTCTATCCGTTATATTATATACTTCGACAGCTCAACTATGAGACTCTAAATACAACCGCAGTCTATAACACATTCCATAAATATATCACTAATCACATCAGACCAACAAGATTATCTGAAACTATTAAGTCTGGACTAACATATGATATCTAGTTAGTCTCCGTCTAGACCGACTTAATTACCTAACATACTTAGTATCCACTCAGTTTACAATATAAAGCCTGTGGTCCTTTGCCTCCCAGTTATTCTTCTTTACGATGTTCGTACAATGCGTCGTCCGTTCCCGGCCGCCATTTGCAATTTAAATTGTAGCAAATAAACGCAAATAAACAAAAGGTACCGTTGCCGTCTCGATATTGTCTGTTAACGCTACAGATAGCATAGTATCATGTGTATATGTACTTATAAAGGATAAGCAGAAGGATCTAGCATTATTATTTTAACAGGTGTTTAGTTACGTATTCCTATCCTACTAATATTATAAATACAATTCCCAGGACTACAACCCCTTCTTCAGCAGAATTTATGCTGCCTCTAAAAATAATTGCTTCATCATCATCATCATCATCAGGCTATAATAGTCCACTGCTGGACATAGCCCTCCCCCAAAGAGCGCCATAGCGCCCTGTCTTCAGCTAATTAATTGCTTGTTATTTATATATAGGAATCAACGCTGTTAATACATTTTTCTTCATAGTTTTCTTTTACATACATACATGCATAGATTCACGCCTGCTTCCCACAGAGAGCAGGCCGAGACTACGGATTTTCTTTTGCTACGATCCTGATACACTGCTCAGGCTTTATTCATTTTCATCACATTTCTCATACACGCTCGCAGGTTTAAAAGCAAGTTTCCTTTTGTTATAGCTATTCTGTCTATTTGCTCTACATGCATACATAGTCTGAATCCTAAATACGTGAAAAGGGCCAGCTTAGCTTTTAGGTACCTACCACGTAATAGAGAGCGTGCTTAATGCTGTTTAGTAGGCATAGTTCCAGACTCTGCGCTGCTCCTGAATATATCTGCCAGTAAAACCCAATAATACTTTGCTCAACCTGGAAATCGAACCCGCGACCTCATTCACAGCAGTGGCATCCACTCCCACTACGCCACTGAAGCATGATATGATTTTGTCTAACTTTACCGTAACCTAAAAAACGAATCCATTAAATGAATTCGCCATATTCGTTCGAGTTTAAAAGTAGCCTATATCTAGAGGACTAGCTCAAAGAGAATTTCAATCGCGAACTAAAAAAGTATAATTGAACTACATCTATTACGAGAACATTCCAATTCGGAATCTAGATTAGAAAACGTTCCGATATACTGTCAAAGAGATAAGGAATAATGTTTTATTTGATTAAAATTTAAATCGGTTCGGACAAAACTAATGGCTTCGAAATGAAGAATAGTTAAGAATAGTTCAAGTACCAAATACTTACTTTCATAGACCTGTAGTTATTCTAGAAGGGCTAAGATGTATGTGGCTAAAGCTATAGAATAAGATAACAGAAAATCACAATAACACTTTCCCTTACCTGGTTAGGGCGCGCGGGCGCCAGGAACGTCCTGCAAGAAAAGCATTAGTGCTGTTTAACTCTTGAACAACACAGAGTATGATAACATGCAATATGATTGCCCCCTGTATCTAGGAGCCTACGCATAGCTGGCATAAACTAGGTATGCTACACCTCAGGTTAAGCCGTCGGACATATACAGGTTCTCATCATTGTTTAATTATTTTGCGTGATAATACGAGAAGGTAAATTCAAATACGATTGAGAGGTTATAATTAAAATAATAAAATAAATAAAGCAGCGATAGACGGGTAATAGAGACACCAAGCTCGCAGAAGTCTCTAATTCAATACGACACTCACCTCTAACTTTTTGGAGTTATGTGCGTATTACATTTTTAATGACGAAGGAAATCATTATAATGAATCTCTGAGAGGTTGAATAATAATAATAATAATAATAAATAATAATAAAGATATTTATTTCCTCTTTCACAAAGGTAAGTACTTATTATCTAATACAATACATGTTAAAAAAAAAAATGAATGTCTAAGAGATGTATGTAATACTGTTTACTGAACCTGATTCCTTTATTTGTAAACTAGTTTTCACCCGCGGCTTCGCTCGCGTAAATGTAGGTTAGGTTAGGTTCGATTTGCAACAGTTATTTTTTCTGGATGAAAGGTACCCTATGTCTTATTCTGTACCCCTGACAACGTGCATGCAAAATTTCATGTTGATCGGTTGAGTAGTTAAGGCGTGAAAGCGTAACAAACAAACAAACTCATTTTCGCATTTATAATATTAGTTAGGATTAGGATTAATGATGCAGATCTCTGATGATAGCTTAGTAGTTTAAGAGTGGTCACCTCGGCATTGCGACAAGTGATCTAGGTTCGATCTCCACGCGAAACAAAAGTTGTGTGAAAATTTGTGTGATAAATGCCACAAATGGTTGCTCCTAGTGAGGGTGTTTCTTGTGTTCGTTGTTTGAATGTCTGTAAACTCCTTCTCTTAATGCACAGCATTTACTACTAGTGCAAAAGATGCCTTTAAAAAATAATAAGGAGCTTTATCTACGTCGTAACCTTTATATTGTGAATGGGTCAGAAGCCCAGCTGAGGCACAGCTTACAAATACCTGTTGTTATTATAACGAATGATCAGCTGAAAACTAATTACCAAAATATCAATACAGTCAATAAATCGCGCTAATCTCGGTGGATGACTAAACGCCGGCTTGCCAACTGGGTGCCCCCCCGATTACCCACACCATCCGTCTTAGTTTGGACGGGAGCCAGCGGTGCTCGAGTATTGCATCGTTACATGCACTATTTGTGAAAATTTGCCTGTGATTTAGAGCCGCGCCGTTTTTGTTTGTTGTCGCACTGATGGACTAAGAGCTTAGATCTGTAATTTGTACCTGCGTGTTATATGTATATGTGTGTGTGTGTGTCAATCACTTCTTTGATGTAAAATTAAGATGGATAAATGTGTCGCACGGATGGCGCAAGAGTTTTGCTTAGCCGAGAGATGTGTGTTTGATTCTCGAATGCTAAAACGTCTGATTTACGGATAATCTGTTTTTTAAGACTGTTATTTTCACGATTTTAACCTCGTGATGTATCATCATTGAAGGTGACTAGACCAACAGTTAAATGCATACACCATTAATTATTGTTAACTTTAATTCATATAGTCGATAATTCCATTAGGATTACAGGTCACACAAATATAATTTAACTAGATGTTTCCGCGGTTTCACCCGCATTTATCGTTACTGCGCGGCACCCGGGGGTCGTATCGTAATGTTATATAGCCTATATAGCCTTCCTCGATAAATAGGCTATCCAACACTAAAAGTATTTAATCGAACCAGTAGTTCCTGAGATTAGCGCGTTCAAACAAACAAACTCTTCAGCTTCATAATATTAGTAGGTATAGATGTGTGCTTAATGCATAAGAATGTAAAACCATACTTATGTATGTATATAATATTTGGGTGTTATTAAAATGGTTAGCATAGTATTGGTATTTTTGTGAGCAGAAAAATATAACCTGTGAGCAGAAATAGCTAATTGATCAGCAACTCATGGCCAGCAAACTTTAAAGAGATCAAACTAAGTCCGTGAAGCGGGGCTCCTATTTTTGGGTGGGTTTAAAAAAAGGAACTTAACATAACCTAACACTTCCGAGACGGAATGCAGTGATTTGAGGCGTATAGATGCTCGTTATGCTGTGCAATATTTGCTGACCAATTAGTATTTTTATTGATCATTATATTTAATCCCATAATATTTACTGATAACCAAAATTAGAGTATTTACCCTAATTCAATTATTAATCGAATTGGCTGGACTGAGGACGGGTCTGATGGGGGTGGCATATCCAAGCCCTGAAGACTTCAGGCTTCTCCCTCTGAATTGTACACTGCGGCTTATGCAGTACATTCATAAGGAGATAGCTAAGGGTTAAATCTTGGGGCCGACACAAAAGATCCCACTGGGTTGAGGTGTCGCCGGTCTGCACTGACTGGCCCCCACACATAAGATAAGATAAGATTAATCCAATGCACGGATGGCGCAGTGTTTTAAGTGGTCGCCTCGCCGCTGCCACTGTGTGTGTTGTGGGTTCGAATCCCACACGAAATAATATTTTAGTATGATCCACAAATGGTTGCTTCGAGTCTTGGTGTTCTTTGTGTCCGTTGTTTGAATGTTTGTAAAGTCTCCGCGACACAGGAATTATTTGTTGTGTTGTTGTTGTATTTAGTGCGGGAGTTGTCTTTTTAAATCTTATTATTTTATTTTTTTTAATTATTTTTTTATTTAAACAAATACATAGACACAATTTCCTGCCAAACTGCATTACAGTTTGTCGGCAGCACACTAATATTATAAAGCTGAAGACTTTGTTTGTTTGAACGCGCTAATCTCAGGAACTACTGGTTCGATTTGACATATTTTTTTATTGTTGAATAGCCTATTTATCGAGGAAGGCAATAGGCTATATAACATCACGCTCCGGCCCACAGGGGCGGCGCAGTAACGATAAACGCGGGTAAAACCGCGGGAACATCTAGTGATAAATAACTGTAGGTGATCAACATAACTTCGAAAATACGATCCCTAGATTTCCATATTAGCTTTCTAATGGTAAACACAACTTCTGCTTATGCCACTGCTATTGCTATTTCTACTTCTCCTAAAATATATACCGTTAATTACTATCTACATTATACGTCATCCATTTTATAGCAATTATTAATAAATAACGACCACATACATGCCATAAGGCATAATAAATCATTCCCTTAATACTGCTACGACATTATAACGGTCATTCGTAGAAGCTTTTATTCAAAGGTTAACTCTAACAAGTCCGGACACAATGAGCTCATATATCTGTGTGTCCATCGAGAAAATGAGTTCAACCACCTTATCGAATTACATTTACTTAACATTATAGTAAACTGGGCTAGCACAAAATTCCTGAAATTAATTTGTAGTGAAGTAGAGGCTGCGGACAAAATGGTTTGTCAAATATTCTTGGTAGAAGTACAGAGTTTGCAACTACAATCCTAACTAATATTATAAATGTGAATGTAAGGTTGTTTGTTTGTTTGCTACGGTTTCACGCCTTAACTACTCGACTGATCACCATGAAATTTCGCATACACGTTGTCAGTCGCACAGAAAAGGGCATAAGGTTACTAACCTAACCTCCATTTACGCGAGAAAAGCCGTAGCAAAATTCCTGTAGTAATTAAGACTTTAAATACTTAGTAGCGTCTGCTGTCGGATGGAACTCGACGCCTTTGCGCGAAAATCGTATATAGTCGATAGTAATGGCCTTTTCACTACGTCTATAATACGCCCAAATATTTTTGTTGCTATTTCAAAGCTGATAATATCGAAATATCCTACCCACAGAATAAATTACCTCGATCTTATGTAGCACACAGGGGTGTGCAAGTGCTTTCCGTTTGCGCACCATTTGCTCCAAGCAAAGTTTTTGCTACATTTAATTTTGATGAGCACAATACGAGATTGTAAACGTATACAATATCTTCTTTATATCATAATATTTGGCATACATAACATTAACTAATAATATAAATGCGAATGTATGTTTGTTTGTTTGTTACGCTTTTACGTGGTAACCGTGCCGTGCCAGGGGTTCGGAATAGGACATACCAGTTGATAGGCCTTTCTTCTTTTTATCACTATTCAGAGACGAATATAGTCTAAAAACAGATAGTATACCAAATAAGACAAGTAAAAAATTACATTATGTATATAAACATATATAGACATACACTTAAATCAATAAGGCAGAGGTGTATTACACACACACATAAACACATTTGTACTTTTTGCCAACACAACATTTACCAAGCTCAATATCAGTATTTATGTTGGTGCTCAAAACTTGTCATTCTAAAACAATAACACCATGCCTGACCTTGGAAATGAACTCAAGAGCTCATGCACAATAGTCGCATTCACTACCGCTACAACACGCAACAGTCCGCCCTACAAACAAAATAAAGCACTAACCATATTACTCATAGCCAACATATACCTTTCATACGCTTTACAACACAACACATATATTGTATCTAACCCTTACCACTTAGTACGGAGTAGGGATACAATTAATTGACAAGAACAGCTCTTGTCGTGTCTACAGGATCACTGGGATCCCCACAACATGTTAAATTCTTAGTAGATACTTGAACTATATAGTTATGTAAGTAGATAAAACATGCATGGGTTAGAAAAAGAGAAGTTTTGTTATATTTTAAACTACGAATAATTATTGTGTCGCAGGGGACTTTACAAACATTCAGACAACCGACAGAAAGAACGCCTAGGCTCGACACAAAAATTTGTGGATCACACGAATGTTTGTCCCGTGCCCCCGGACAAACATTCGTGTGATCCACAAATTTTCACATCAAACTTACAATACTCACCGAAGCGACAATGGCAAAGCGAACAATTAAACCAGAACATAATTATTCCGTGCAGTCACATAGATATATCTACCTAATTAATAATTATGGCTATAATTAATTTTAATGTATTACATTCGCGTAAATGTAAGACAATATTATATAATTATAAAAAATCAACGGGTTGCACTCCGGGAGTGCCGGCAGAAGTGAAAACTTGAATATTAACGTTGTGCATTTTTGATATTTTGGAATGGTTAGGGAATAATTTTGCACAAATTGCTTTAATTATCAGTATTCATTTATTGCGCTATCGTACACAAACGTGACAATTCTTCCTCCGTCTTACGAATTTTCGATCAGGTCACGTGTCCTGACGCGAGTACCTACCCATCACAAAAAAGTGCACAACGCCGCTAAAAAAGTTTTCACTTCAATAATTAATAAAATTACATACATACGTATTCCCTAAAATTATTCCTGGGGCAGATTTTAATGCTTTTTTAATAACTACCTACTCTTGTTTTAAAAAATATCTATAATATAAAATCCTTAAAGTTATCGGAAAATCAACCATTTTGGTTATGAGCTTTAAATTTAAACGACTTCTATCATGTTTCTATCAATATTGTCAACACAGGATGCGCTATTTTACATCTGCACACACAATCACAGTGCGTAAACAAACTTTGCGAAAACAGGTCTGACATCGCAGGAGCTCATTTGTCAATCAACGTCGCCGATGAGTTATGGATGTCCAACGTATTGGACGATAACACTCGTTTGAGAGGATTTTTAATTTACCTCACTTGATCCAGCTGTTGTAGTTAATCCAGTGTTGTAGTTGTAGGAATTGGCAAAGTACGTAGCAAATTTATTTTGCAAAATATCCATAATAACACAGAGCACTCATCGAGCAAATAATATAATCATATATGGCTGCCGAAATGTCAACTCAAATTAAATGTTTTATTGCTAAGTTTAAGTTTACATGTACGTATATTGCCTTAAATTTATGTAAGTGGTAGATACTTAATATTTCGTGCCTATTCAGTTCCAATAACTAGATGAAGACCTATGTAGATTCTTGGGCCACTTAAAATTTCGTACTGTATTTTATCTACGGATTAGGGACAATTTCTGTGTCACCAGAGACTTAATAAACATTAGAACATAGACACAAAGAACTTCCAAACTCGGAACACCTAATTGTGAATCACACAAATAATAAGTGGCTGACACTACACACAAATTTTTGAAACCGATATCGAATCCACAACTTTACGCACTCACCGATCCGAGGCGACTATTTAAACCATTGTGACACCCCTGAATTCAATATGAACCAAATTGCTAGTAAAAATATAAGGTACTAGCTTTTGCGCGCGGCTCCGCCCGCGTGGTACCTACATCAATAAATAGTAGCCTATGTCCTTCCCCAGGTTTTAAACTATATCTGTACCAAATTTCATCTAAATCAGTTGAGTGGTTTAGCTGTGAAAAGGTAACAGACAGACAGACAGATTTACTTTCGAATTTATAATATTACCAGCTTTTGCGTGCGGCTCCACCCGCGTGGTACCTACATCAATAAATAGTAGCCTATGTCCTTCCCCAGGTTTTAAACTATATCTGTACCAAATTTCATCTAAATCAGTTGAGTGGTTTAGCCGTGAAAAGGTAACAGACAGACAGACAGACAGATAGACAGACAGAGTTACTTTCGAATTTACAATATTAGTAAGGAGAAAGGATATAAAATGAATCTACCTATAATTACAACATAGTCTTTCAAAAAGTTCACACATTTACAGGCTACTGCCTCTAAGTATCCAAGTAATTCCATCACTGTACTACCCACTCTCAGCTCAACCTAGAAGGTTTATTTAATTCCCATCGTCTGCACAGGGGTGCCAACCTTACAGTTATTAAGCCGATATGTGTGTGTAGGATTAATCAAATTAATATAGTCGTTATCGCGAGTACGGCAATTTGGCACCCCTGTCTCTACGTAATATGGTTAAGGAGTTTAGGTAGACTTTTAGCAAAGATGCGATCATATAAATTGTGTTAATATCTGTTATATTAAGCTCTAGCGATTGGAGCATTGTCGGGTATGGATTAAATTAAGTTTAGATTTAAACTAAATCGACACCGTGTGGTGAAAGCGCTAGTGCGGTTATTGGAATCAGTTTATCGCTTCGTAAGTTATATTGGGAAAATAAACTGGAATTGGAAACGTGTGGAGGCAACTTTTGGTTGATAATGAATTGGTTAATTAAAGGAACTGAACTGTTGTGTTGTAACTTATGTGTAATGATTACGACAAAATGAATGATTTGATTATGAAATTTCAAAACCGCGTATGCGTTATTATTATCACTAATTATTATTCGAATAATAATCGAATATTTGAATTGCGATTTAAACATATCGATATGACAGCGATTACAATTTGTTGTCATTGATAGTGTGTGTTTCTTGAATGATCTTAGTTTCGAGTCGATGACCAACTGTGACACATATCCTACTTGCTAATCAATCTAAAATGAATACATTGGAATATTCATCTATTACTAATTAATCAAAAATATTTGTAATATACTACAATAATTTATTTTGACATTCGTATGATTTGAATATTTAATTGGTAGAATCTACAGATATAAAACATAAACTTGGTCGCATCACAACAGGGTGATAGTTTTATTGACTAATTTATTGGTTCGTTTGTGGACATTAAAAATATTCTCTGCTTGTGGGATATTTTTTCAGCAGCGATACTAATATTCGGCGATTTAGTAGAAACCAATGTAGGTACTTGCAAACTAAATAAATAACAAAAATATAACGTCACTAAAGATATATTTATTTTCGAACCAACTTAATCCTGACTATTTTTCTTAATCTACTGCCAGTCGATGATCTTGTTTTCTCTAAATCTGCCACTTTAGGAAATACGTCCAAGTCCACAAGAACTTACCAACTTCAAACAAAGAACTTAAAAGTCACCCAGGTTTGGCTCTTATGTACTGAGCCGAGCTCGAATTTGATGCATTAGCTATGGCGAAATGATGTGTTAATTTACTTAAGTATAATTTCAAAAGTTCTTTTTATTTTAAATATCCCACATTAGGAACAAATCCTATGCTTATGCCTTCACAAATATTATTTAAAAACACGTTTTTTGTCCCATGTGAGAATCGAACCAACAACACTCGGCACAGTGGCAAGACGATTACTTTAACCACTGCGCTACCTGTGCAATAAATAAAGAATTTATCTAGAGAGATAAATGTAATGACTCTTTCGTCAAAACATGGAATACAAACTAACTTTTTTACAAACACTCGTTTACAAAGTTGATGAAGGCAAAATTCACCGTCCATTTACTCGGTTCGTTGTGAACGACAACAGAAGGAGTTCTGTCGCTGCCGGGCGGGGCCGCATGATTTATGTTGTATTCGTAATCACTCGTGTATGTACCACTAGTGTCACTGACAGACTCACTTTGTGTTTCTTAGTAGATAAATTTACTTAATCTGTACTGTTATAAACCTGCGTGTTTATTAAAGATATTTTTGGACACCAATTAAGATTGATTAGGTACTTGGAGGCTTCTGAAACGAAAACAATAGATTTTAGAGTGTTTGATATATGTGTAACATCGTGCAAAAATCACTTGACGAATTTTAATGCGGCTTATAAATAAAAATAAATAAAATAAAATAACATTAGGCTTCTAGGCTCTACGTTTTCTCTGATTATGCCAAGAAGAATCCATAATAATTATGAGTCATAGTGCCGTCATACATAAATGATTGTGCGGTATGCTAATGAAATCGCGGGCCTAATTGTAGCTCCCTCGAATAAAGAGGAATACAAATACAAGTTAATAATAAACATTCCTATGCAATATTATATCATGGCTGCATTACCCTATCTTGAAAATCTATACAAATAAATAAAATTGAAGTGTCTGTTTGTAATGTCAAAATAACAGCTTTTTATCTAATGCATATGAAAGTATATAAGGAACCTTATATACTTTCATATGCATTAGATAAAATACGATAAATGCATATGAAAGTATATACGAAAACATCTATTTTAAAAATTTTTGTCTGTCTGTCTGTCTGTTTGTTCCGGGTAATCTCCGAAACGGCTGAACCGATTTTGACGGGACTTTCACTGGCAGATAGCTGATGTTATAAGGAGTAACATAGGCTACTTTGATTTTAGAAGAAATAGGGTTCCGCGGTTCAAACACTTTTGAGTTAACATCTACGCGGACGAAGTCGCAGGCAACAGCTAGTGAAACATAAGAAAACAATCAAATTGTGCTAATTCTCAACTCTTTCAACTTACTTATGACAGTTTGGTGCTGTCCTTGAGCTGCTGAACTATACCTTAGTTTCGTATTAGAAGGCAAAAATATTGCAGGATATTTTCGGCAATTTTTTTATTGCTCCAAAAAGCTGACGAGCTATCAGTATGCCTAAAGGGAACTGTTAATCGCCAGTCACGGTATACTCATGGACAAGTATACCCACCGCTGATTACCAATAATACCTTACCGTCACGGCAGACACTGCGCTTCACACTACTCTAATCAATACTTCAAGAACCTTAAAGAAGGCAGCCTCGAGTTCCAAGCAAACACACGAACAAACCACCGTTTCAATCGACACGGAAATTGGCGTCGGCAGAAAAACATCTCACCGAAGCTAATCCAAGCTCAAGTGGTTTGCGCCTTGATTGAGACACGTACCACCCAATAAGAAAGCTCAAAGTAAATTAATTAGAGAGGCAACTGATTGGCGTCCGGCTGTGTAACCGGACACGTGGTCCGGACGTGATTCGGGACACGTGCGGACTCCGGACGTGAGCCGGCGTATCCGACTTTACTTGCGCGACAATATGAACGTGCTGACGAATAACGGAGACATGAAAAACTTTTAATGATACGGTTTTTAATTTATTTTTTAAGGCAGTGAAAGGTGGTAATGTTATGGTAATAGGATTGGGTTGAAAGAAATTGAGGGACTGGTTATCAGTTATGTGGTGGACAGTTAAATGGGTAAAGCATTTGTAAGTGAATTAATGACGTGCACCAAAGCTTTATACAAACTAAACTTTAAACTATGAACAAAGGCACAAAATTGCTTAAAGTGTAATGTTCGTGTACGCATAGGTAAAAATTAAATTATGTAGGTAACAAAATGTAATGTAATGTATGCTCAGGTTCTATGTGAAAGACGGTTTGTCTATTGTCGTATATAAAACACAATTCCACACTACGTGCTGCTACTAAGAATGTACTAACAAAACAAAATTTAAAATTTAGATAATCTTGTTCAGTACACATATTATTTTTCTGTCACAAATTACAAAGACTAGATTTTTTATTTTCGTATTACATAATCAGTAAATCTTTCCCAGAACAATAAACCACCACACATTTCAAAAATGATCGTTACTTACGTTGCGCGCGCGCCGCCCCGCCGCATAAAGCTGTCATCGACAACGATCTGTTGAATGTTCGCTATTACGTTTCACAGATGGCGCTGTTACAAAAATATTCACCATCCCTTTGTACCGCGTGATTTGTATGTCAGCTATGACAGCTCACTGACAGATGACATAAATCCTAGTTTTTTATTACACTCTATTAGTAATGGAAGCTTTTGTTGTGGTTCCTTGTATAGGCGTAGGCGGTTAGTTTTCATGGTATCTTTGACGATAAATATTGAGATTTGATTTTGTAAAAAGACGCTGTTAAAACTTATGAATGCAAGACCGTTAATATTAATGTAAAATAGGTAAGTATCTTCAATATTCCAAAGTTATAACCGAATGGCGGGAGAATTATAGATTCCTAATCGAAGCCACTTGCAACCGGTGCGGTCCTCATCGATTACTGTGGCTACGTAATAACGTCGTTCTCATCCGTGCTGCTAATATTTAGTCTATCGACTTTTGCCAATAGATAGTAGGTATGAGGTTTTTAATATGTTAACCCCCGCATTACCATTGCCATTTATATATTAACCAACTTTATAAAATACGTTTATAAAAATAATAAATAAGTTGCGTGTTGTCGCCAGTGGCAAAACGGAGTTTCACTGAACGAATAGTGTAGGATTTAGTGACCGCCTCGCTACAGCCAATACGCCAAGTGGTGTAGGTTCGAAATGTTCGAATCGCACACGGAAAAAATGTGTGATGCACAAGTCCCCTGCGAGATAGAGTTAAATCCTAGTGCTGAAGTTGTAATTTATAAGTCTAAGTCTAAGTGTAGCTTATGAGATCATGACCAATGCAGTGGTCTTCTGCCTGGGAAGCCTACTCGCTGGTAGAATAGAATAAAAGGATTTTTACCAATTACCTTCCGTAGTATAAATACTCTCCCATATAAGCTGCCCTAGGTTTTATCATTAATGCCATTATAATTACTTTTATGTCATGCATGTAAATCATGCATGCATGAAGGAAAACGAGTACAAGCAGTCTACTTGTGACCACACAAGCTAGCCAAAACGTCAAGCTTTTAAAAAAGGTATATATATACTGAGCATGACCACGTTAGTACCCGTTTTCCGTGGTATAAGATTTCACAATATCCCTACTTGTGTAATCCCTAAGTATATTTTCATACTAAATGATGTGCCCACGTATTTTATCCGACCAAGCCAAGCCTATTGGCCATTGCGCGTGGCCCTACACATACCCCACTGAACCAATACGACTGTCTCAAACGAAATCCCTTAACAAATAATGGATATTAATCGACACATTACTCCTTCCATAAAGCTCTAATAACAACAATAAATAACGCGGTAAATAAAATAAATAGCCATCCAGAAGGCCGGTAGGAGGCAATAAGTAATTGCAGTGCATTTGCCGTTGCGGATTCGCCTTGGTTGGCTAATGACTACATACGTCTCGGCTACTAATGGTTCAGGGACCTTCATCTTGGAGTTTGTGTTTACTTGGAACTGCTACAAACGTGGTCGAGATACTGAAGATTCGGGTGTTTAGTAATTTTGGAAGTTAGCCTTGTGGCATAGGTTTTGGTCCGATTCCTAACTCGGTTAAAGATGTGTTGGGTTTTCTGTTAGGTAGTTCTTGATAGCAGCGAGACGTTTAGAAATTTGCGCCATAGACGTCTATGGTACCGCCCTCCAATACTGGAGTCCTAAAATAATCTGCTAATGTATTAATTTTATATACATAAAAAAAATTGTTACTGATATACATACCAATGCATTCAAACATTACCAGTATAGAAAAATATTCGTGCCGTGATAGATGGTCATATAGTCCAAAGAATAGATAACCGATGACAAAGAAAGATTCTCGCTATGACCACGAACAAAAAAACGCAGATTTGGACAATCCCAGTACCCACCGGTCTAACCTCGGATCAGGAGCTTACAAACTCATATTTTTCCTCTTGTTCCAGAATGCAACTGCAACGGTCACGCCCGCCGCTGCCGGTTCAACATGGAGTTGTACAAGTTGTCAGGCCGTGCCAGTGGTGGCGTCTGCCTCAAGTGCCGGCACTACACCGCCGGCAGGCACTGCCACTACTGCCGTGAGGGATACTACAGGGATCCTACTAAGCCCATCACGCATAAGAAGGCTTGTAAACGTAAGTATTTTTGAAGTTAATTACTGAACTAGTTGAAATACGAATGCCATAAATGTTATTAATAGAAGAGTAATATACAATGATTGCGCTAAGTGTTGGGCGATCTTCAATTATATTTTAAATGACAACCATACTTGTTTTCTACATCTTCTCAACATTACACAAAAATCTATAATATGCGTTCTTTACCCGTGACACCACCAAATGACACCCCCAGTGGTGTCAAGGGGAATTTTCATTACCTATGACACCACCAGTGGTGTCATAGGTAACTACATAGGTTGTTAGCAAGCATTCAGTGGTGTCACTAGGAATAGGTCACACCCTATGGTGTGACCTATTCCCAGTGCCACCACTAAATGCTTGCAACAAGAATTGATATAGCTTCAATAATAGTTTGGTATCGTGTTTAGGAAAATAATTATTAATATAAGTAGATTGTAAATTCATGCTAAACAACGGCATAAATCATTTTGTGTCCTTTTAATTTCAAGTTAAATCATTTTAAATATTATAACATATAGGTAATTCAAGAAAATTAGCATGAGAAATCCAAATTAATTCTACACCGGATTTGCATTTAATACACTCCATTTTCATACAAATTCCATTTCAATTCAATAACAATTTGAAGTCCGAAACATTGAACAGAAAGATTTTTAAAGCTCCCTAAAAGCATGTATAGCCAAGAGAAAATTACCAAAAAATTATGAATAATGCAAATGTAACCTAATCACTTAATAAAACCACATAATAGTTATAGATCACGATAACGATCTTTATTTGGTAAAGCGCCGATAACCTTCTAACGCTTTTTGTGTAAAGAATACATAAAAAATAGCGAAACTTTTATTGCTCCACCAAATTCCATGTCGCCGTCATTGGTAGTAATAAAACGAACATTTTTCGCTATAAAATTCTATCACATCACATAATTATTTACACAACCATTAAGTTGACTTTAAATGGTTTTATTCGATTGAACGTGGCGTATTTTCATAGGCAAGTACTTACCGATATAAGCAAGTATTTATACCTTTCTAAGTAAGTGTCAAGGTGATTTTATTTTAATAGCTTTCTACAGACTTGTCTAGAATGCAGCCAAATAGTTTCTTTTGATATTATTTTAAATTATCTATCAAACAAAATCAATAACAATATTAAGTTTTTAAATAACAATAATATTATCTATGCTATTATAAAATTGTAACATATTTGTCTGTGTACTTATGAAATATTTAGAATCTATTGTATTTATGACTACCTAAGAGTTATTTGAATCCAATACAATGCGACGGTCGTTTTGATATTTTGTCCTATTGTTCTGAAATCACACACAATTCATTGACAATATCGTGATGCTGTTTTCACAGTTTAGTAACTTAGAATTGACTTCTAAGCCAAGGTTAATCGGATTCAGTTGAGTAAAACCGGTGACCTGATGATCTGAACTGACCCTCTTAAATGAAACCTCTGGTTAACCCTAGTTTACGTGGCCGAAGTCGCGAGCAAACTATAACAAGTGAGAAACGGCAATGAATTGCCGTAAATCTTAGAGTTCGAAAAAATGGTTCAAGTAATATGCAAAGGTCACGTGATACCACGTGAGCTTGAGATCAAAGGTCATAGTCATTTCAGGGGTTTATCGACTATGCTGAGTCGAATGGCGTTGACCGCGAGTCTCTAGCTCTTACGGTACTTGAGTTGAAAGTTGTATAACAGACGGACGGACAAAGCTGTAGTATAAGTTTTTTCGAACACTAAAAAACCTAATTGGTATTCTTTTGCTGGCCCTACCTAAGACTTGAACAAGGAACCTCATGATTCGCAGCTGTATATGTATACTAGCCATCAGAACAACAAGCTCATTTATAATCTAGAAGACATGATTAGCTTTAAACATTATATTATGTAAGTTCTAGCTTTTAACTGCGACTTCGCTCGCTCGGGAACACAATTTTTCTCTGGATGAGATATACACTTTTTGTACCCTTAACAACGAGTATTCGAAAATTCATGATGATCGGTCATGTAGTTAAGCCTAATGCAAAACAAACAAAAAAATAAGTTCAAACAAGTTGCAATTTTTGGACTTACTTTGTAACATAAAGAATTTAGGCAATCTATTGTTGTACCTATAAAAGATCTATTTCTCATTCAACAAAAACTTTCTTTACGTTCCCTTCATTAAAAAAGCACCACACAATTACTTTTAAACCCTATTAAGTTAAAGGCAAGCCGTTTTATTTGTTAAAGTGACACGTTTTAACGCGAGATAAAGTATAAATTTATGGCGCGATAAACGTTAACACCTGTTCTGAGGAGCAAACACTGTGATACCAATCTGATGGTATCGGTGAACAAATAGACACGGCCATTATAAATACGAGCCTTTTAAGCACCGGAGCTGGTTCATATTTAAATGAATTAATGTAGACTTAGAGGTTTACTAACGGCCACGGTTTAGCTCGTGTATTCGAAAGGTTTTAAAAGCTAAGTGATTTTGAATGCTTCGTTGATTTAAGTGTATGTACGACTGATCGTAAGGACTGGTATTCGATGTCTGGGTCAGGTAAAGTGTTGTAGTGAGAGATGAAAAAAATACTGGCTAGAAACGTACGATAACTTTTTTGGTCACTTAATATTACTACTATACTATTCAACAAGAAATAATATAACTATTACTTTTTATCCCAACGCAATGTTAGTCTAATGTGTTTGTTAAAAGAAACAAATGTAATTTAAATTTTATTGTTATATTGTAAATTCACTCGATTTATATTAATCTGCTTTATATTATAATAAATATAAAAATAACTTTATTTAATAACACAAAATTATCACTTTTAAGGAAATTAAGATAAAATTAATCGTAAGCCCTACAGAAAAACATAGGTTACTTATTTAAAGTTCATCAAAAACGGCTTATGCCTCAAGAACTACCTACATCGCGAGTAATAGCTCCTTAAGAAATAATTTTAACACGTATCTTGTTGCACACTTTCTGCAATAATTTTATTAAAAGAAACCTACAAACAAACTAGATGATTTCTGTGCAGACAATGTTCCCTTCATATTACCAACACAGCCTCTTCACGACTCTCGGGAAAAATAAAGAACGAAAACATATTGACAAAACAACTTCGCAAACGTTTGCGAAGCGAACCAAATAACCGAAGCTATTTGCTGGTCCCAAAAAGAAATGAAATTTGCAAAACAAGGAGGTTTCGCTCGTAAAATGTAAGAGTAAAGACATTTGGTAGTGGACGTCCCGGTGGTCGCCGCGACAATAGTTTTCACATAAAAATGGCGAAATCGAGTGCCCTTCGCCTGGCTGCAATCGGTCCTGTGGGGCCTTTCCCTTTTGTTTGACGGCGACGTTAGCCTTTTCGCTGATTGAGCCAAGATTGGGGCGTATGGAAATGGGGAAGTCAGTGATGTGTGAATGGGGTACTAGTAACGGTTTTGGTTTGATGACGTCGAGCGAATTGAAATCGCTGCAGCGTCTTGTGTTTCCGGGAATCTCGTATGAGCTTTGGTGACGACCGAAATAATGTTTATTGAGTATGGTTTCGACAGTTGATTTGCTTGAAATATGTTATGTGAAATGCATTTATTTGGCAAGGCTTGTTTTTGGTTTCCATTACCTATTCAAAACGACAGAAGGCGTGAGTGTACATGAAATACCATTGTACCTCGACAGTAAATAGTGGTTTAGTGACTAAATAATTTATTTATTTGATGTCCAAATAAAGTTACTAAATTGTACAGTTAGCTACACTGCTATATGAATGATCTTTCGATTATGCTATATTCATTTATGAGAAGTTGAAGTCCTTTTGATAAGTTTTTAGTTGCTAATGCGTTCCGACTTCTTATCAGATAGAAACAGCACAGTAGGGTGAAACTCTTTACCAGTTCATATAAATAAAGTCTTTACAAGTTCCGCTAACCGTTAGTTAAGTTACTTGCAATCTTGCACGCAATGTAAATAAGAATGTATGCATTTTTATTTAAAAATAAAGATTTTACTAATTGTTGGACGATCAAAGCAATTTTATTACTATAAAAAAATTACCAAAAGGGAAAATACAAACTGAAAATAATATTTTACGTGCTACGTCGGCAATTTAATCCATCAAAGTTTTTCCCACCTATCCTTCGATCTGCCTCAAGATATGTTGTCGCTATATTAGCCATCTCAGACTGACACTATATCCATCTTATAAACCTAGAACAATACGACCAAATTAAAATGGTACTTTATTGGTTTTCTGCACAAGGGATATATGTATTATAACATCTCGCATAAAGCAGTATAATCCCAAAAAATATCGTACGGGCAACGCAAACAATTTTCGCAAGATAGGTACGGACAAAAACCTTTCACAAAACTCGATACATAGGCGATTCGATTGCTCACATTATTTCGATCACAATTCGCTGTCAAACACCGGAATCCCGAGACCGCTATAAAACGAGAGGTCACTAGTCGACACTTTCCCATTCCTTCTTTCATTCCTATAATTGAGTCAGTCCCTTGTCACAACACAGGGGAGGCTTCGATTATCGAATGAAATGGACTACGGCGATTTTGATAACAAATCATCACGGACAATAAAACGAATTCTGTTTCATATAGCTACGATTATCGATTGTAAATCGTTTCAATTTGATTTTCATTAAATTGAAATATTGTTGTATTTATCATAATAAATATCAATATATTGATTGACATAAAAGCAATAATTGAATGACAAAAACACTTTATAGGTAAGTACCCTTTTTATGTTACTACCTATGTACTACCCTTACGGCTGAAGATATCCAAATATCTTTTTAATTTTAAAAATATTAAACAGGAATTGGGAGTGATACCAATTATCTGACTGCGCCATTGGTAATGTCGGCTTCAATTCACGGTCGTAGAGAAAGTATTTTTGGGTTTGTTGGTTATGAAATATGTAGAAGTATCTCGGCCTCTGGAAAAGTGTAGTAGATGGTACTAGAATCCAAATAGAGGACTACATGAGACCTGTGTATTGTGTATATATTCCCAAACACCTCGAAGATATATAGTTGATACTTACATAGATATACATATGTGTGTTTGTATATTTATAAAACAGTTATAACAACTACATCATGTAGCAAGTTTTAATCCAGAGAGTTTGGATTCTATTCATTTTATTAATTTACGCTAGGTGTGGCTGATCCCAACAGATTGTTAGATATCTAGACAAGTTCCAAGTTGTAAGTGAATTTACTTCTTAGATTAAGTACTTAGGTAACTTTCTTGTTAGCCTGTGTTAACGTCTGATTCTTAAGAAATTGTGTTAAGATTGCGTTACGGCTAGATTAATGTGCTATTGAAATACAACTAGTTTAAATCGAGCGCAGATGGGCTGTACTCCGCGGCGGAATTATGCACGTAAAAGCATGAAATGAAAGAAACAATTTGATAAAATAAATGAAAAATTAAGAATAAATGCCATGTTTTATAAATCCTTACTAATATTGTAAATGCGAAAAAGAGTTTGTTTGTTTGTTTGTTTGTTACGCTTTCACGCCTTAACTACTCAACCGATCAAGATGAAATTTTGCATACACGTTGTCAGGGGTACAGAATAGGACATAGGGTACTTTTTATCCAGAAGAAAGAACTGTTGCAAGCCTAACCTTTTTTTTTTTTTTTTTTTTACCCAGGAAAATCCTTTATGGATACCCCCTCCCCCGGGGGGAGGGTGGTTATGTGAGACTCTCCGCCCCTGAAGGGGGTCGGTATACACACTAAAAACCTGGGGTGAGCAGTCCCTCCGCCGACGGGGTGGGGCGGGATGGGGTCGCGTTAGCAATCACCATCCCGCCCCGGCGGTTGGCCCGGCTGATGGTAACCGGGCCTCAGCACCTGTGGAGGGGTGGCCTTGCTCACCAAGGCCACGCCCCAGACGTGTGGGGCCGTGCAATCTGGTACAGAGTCCCCCGACTCTGTACCAGTGACCCCACTATACAGGAGTGAGAAGGCGGGCAAATCGCCTCCTCCTCGCTCCCGTCCGTCTGCGCCGGAGAGGATCAGCGAGGGGATTGTTCTCCCTGACCCTCTCCGTGGCCTCCTTCTGCGCCATGACAGCCTCGCAGAAGGAGACCACCGCCTGCCACGATCTCTCGCCGCCGAGCATGGCGTTGATCACGCCCGGCAGGGAGAGATCCCCGCCTATTATGGCCGAAAGCGTGTGCCGCTGCGGCCCCCACGCGGCACACGCCTCCAGCGTGTGGAGCGCCGTGTCTTCCGGCGCCCCACACTCGTGGCAGGCCGGGGTCGCCTCCCGTCTCGCGATCTGGTGCAAATACTTTCCGAAGCATCCATGCCCGGAAAGCACCTGCACCAGGCGGAAGGTCAGCGACCCGAATCGCCGCCCTATCCACCCCCAGAGGACCGGGCGAATAGCCTCTACCGTCCACTGACCCGGGACCGGTGGAGCCAGGTCTTCCATCCACCGCCTCAACAGGGCGGCCCGCGCCTGTCGCCGCATGTGTGCGACCTCCTCCCACCCCAGGGGCTCCCCGCAGGACCTCCTCGCCGCTACGAAGTGGTAAACTTCGGCGAGGATCTCCGCTTGCAGCTCCCAGGGGGGGTCACTGGCCAGCACGCACGCCGCCGTCCACGACACCGTCCGGTAACCGCGTATGGCCCTCGTCGCGACAACCCGCTGCGGACGTCGCAGCAGGGTCTTATTGTCGCGACTGAGGGCGTCCGCCCAGACCGGCGCGCCGTAAAGGGCCATACTCCGGATTACTCCGGAGTACAGTCGGCGACAAGTGGCGCTCGGGCCACCCACGTTGGGCAGCAGCCTCCCTAGGGCGGCCGCCGCTCCCAGGACTTTTGGGGCCAGCTGGGTGAAGTGTGCCCCAAAAGTCCACCTCCCGTCCAAGACGAGACCCAAGTACCTCATTTAGGTCCCAACCCGGACCGGGACCCCGTCCAGGATCACTCGCGTACCTGGACGAGGTCCCCCCCGAGGCCCATGGAACACTAGGGCCTCGGTCTTGGAGAGGGCAACCTCCAATCCCAGGGCGCGGATACGGTCGACCACTAAGGCAGCTCCCACCTCGGCCAACCGCACCGCCTCCCCGAGATCCCTTCCTTTGACTGCGACCAGGGTGTCATCGGCGTAGCACGCCACCCGCATACTTGCGGGAAGCGTGCCCCGAAGCACCCAGTCGTAGCCAACATTCCACAGGAGTGGTCCCAGCACCGACCCCTGTGGAACCCCGCAGGATACGCGACGGCGCCTCAAACCGTCGCATCCCTCCACCAGGACATCGCGGTCCTGGAGGTAGTCGGCCAACAGCCTCCGCAAATACAGGGGCACTCCGTGATACCGGAGCGCCTCTTGTACTGTTCCATGCGGGAGGTTGTTGAAGGCGTTGGCAATGTCCAGCGAGATAGCCAACGCCTTGTTCCCCCCACCGACCGCTTCCTGCGTCCAATCTTTGAGCCAGAGCAGGGCGTCTATCGTGGACCGCCCCGCTCTGAACCCATACTGGGCCTGCAATAGCGCCGGCCCAGTCCCCTCTAAGTGCTGGATGACACGGGAAGCCACCACTCTCTCTAGCAGCTTTCCCATGTCATCAAGCAACACGATTGGCCTGTATGCGGAAGGCGAGGTTGTGTCTCGCCCCTCCTTCCGCAACAGGCACAATCGGCCATCCTTCCACAGCTTCGGAAACCGTCCAGACGTGAGGCACGCGTTGAACAGTTCCCGAAGTGGAAACCTAACCTAAACTAACCTACATTTACGCGAGCGAAGACGCGGGTGAAAACTAGTAATAAATATTGGTAATATTATTATTGTGTAATAAAAACACTTCAAATATAATGCAAACTTTTTAAACAGATAGTTCAATTAGCTTGCTTATGAAGTACAAAACAAGCCTCATTTTCTGCAGGTTGAAATAATTTTTCTATTTCTTGTTTAAGCTTCTCAGATAAACTTATTTTAATAATAGATATATATTTAATCTTCAAGTTTGTTGTAAAACTATTTAGTATTCACTAGCACGACAGATTCAATTAACAAGGTCATTGGCGGACTTTATCCCGCCGCGGACAAAACTAGCTCCGTGTACGTCGGCCTTAGTAACTACCAAGTAATAAGGAAACGCTGTGTACATTGAGAAATAACCAATAATATAACATTCATTTTAATAAACGCTACATGACGAAGTACACTTACAATAAAATTGTTATAAACAAACGTAGCGACTTTATTAAAGTTTCCTTTATTGAACAACTCTACTGCTTATTTGATTAAATGATTATATGTTTTAGCTTTACCACACAGCTTCGCTCTTCAGGAACAGTAGTAAGGTTTCTTTGAAGGTAGGTTATGAAATTTAAAGGTACATTAAGTATGTTCTTTTTTGTACTTCTGAAAACTTGTATGCGAAATTTCATGATGATCAGTCGAGTAGTTAAGGCTTGAAAGCGTAACAAACAAACTCACATTCGCATTATTTTATATTATACTAGCTTTGGCACGCAGCTCCGCCCTCGTGGAACCTACACCAATAAATAGTAGCCTATGTCCTTTCCTAGGTTTTAAACTACCTGTTTTAAACTTCATCTAAATCGGTTGAGTGGTTTAGCCATGAATAGGTAACAGACAGACAGAGTTACTTTCAAATTTATAATATTAACTAGTTTTCACCCGCTGCTTCGCTCGCGTAGATGTAGGTTAGATTAGGTTAGGTTTACAACAGTTATTTTTCTGGATGAAAGGTACTCTATGTCCTATTCTGTACCCGTGACAGCGTGTATGCAAAATTTCATGTTGATTGGTTGAGTAGTTAAGGCGTGAAAGCGTAACAAACAAACAAACAAACTCATTTTCGCATTTATAATATTAGTTAGGATTAGGATAAAAATTAGGCTTTTTACTTAATTACTGTAAGTTGTGTAATAGGCACATAGGTTACAACATTATAGGAAATTCCCACTCGAAACAAATATATTTACCGTACCATGACCTGACATTCTCGTACACTTAGCAACATACTATCCATGACACTTACTATGTGTATTCCTACCAGACTACCAACGTGTTGCTACAGAGTATTCTCACGAAAGATAACGCTGCTTGCTCTTGACATTAAAAGTGTACTACGTTATCATCACTCATACAACATACACAATTTTATGACATTACATGCCCATTTTAGAATTTTGTAAAGTATTGACTCATGATTCAACAGAAACACTCTTTGTACATCTGTCGTGATTGTTCTATTGTCTTATATAACATAATCATAAGTAATAACGATATGTACGGATAATTCAGTAGTTTATATAATGGTACACATTTAACAAGTATTTAGTTTTAGTTTTGTAATAATATAAGTTATTGGTTAATGCAGATTTTATTTTTACTTTTATTTTATGATTGTAATTACGTTAAATTTTTGTCCTATTTAAGTATATGATGTCAACCGAGCAAACAGTAAATCTTAAATTGTAATCGTAGCAGGTACCCACAGGACAGGCTTTGCCTAGTGTGGGACCACTGCATACCGCATATTACTGTAAAATTACTTGGCAATAAACAAATTTTTATTTTTATTTATTTTATTTATTTATATGATAATCTATGTATTTTCTTTATTTTGTTTCATTTTATAAAATGTATTTATTTAATAGACTGACTATGCTTTTCGATGTTTAAGAATTTACTGTGTAGTAAACTTTCACATGCCACTTGTGGCAAAATAGAAGGACCGTGTACCAATCTGACCACCTAATTGTACCCTATTTTATGTGAAATAAATATCATTTCATTTCATTTCACAATATGAAGTGTAAGTCCGACTATGACCACATCCTTATGATTACAGTCAAATAAGTTTCTTCAGTGATGCAGCAGTTAGGCCAGGACTCCACCAAAGCGGCGATGTGTGCGGTGTGCTGTGTGCTGTGCGAGAGGAGATGTTTTCCAGCTCGGGGGACTCCACCAAAGCGGAGATGTATGCGTTGTGCTGTGTGCTGTGCGAGAAGAGATGTTTTTCAGCTCGGGCCGGCTCGGCCGGCGCGCGCGCGGGGCTCTGCGGGTTGCTGGCGGGCGAGAAGGGGGAGGGTGACATCGCTCACTGCAGACCGCTCACATCTCTCGTCTCCACTGCGCGTCGTCCGCGCACAGCTCACATTTCCGCTTCCATCGCGCCATACAAATATTACACATCTCCGCACAGCGATCTCCACTGAAGCTGAGCGGAGAGGAGATGTGTCAATAACACAATTCTATTGGTTGTTTAAAAAACATCTCTCCGCTCGTTTCGTCTCCGCTTTGGTGAAGTCCCGGCCTTATTAAGGTTTACAGCGAGAAGGTCCTATATTTTTACTAGAGCTCTTTATTCCTTGTACCACTAGTACAGCGCAGATACGCTTTCCAGGGTCAATTGTAATGTAAACTTAAGTACACACACTAGAATATCGATTATTACCAGAAGTAATGTAAATGTATACGCTACCATAAGCGGCACAGAGAAGGGGTTTCGTTGCAATCTTAGAACAAACGTTCACTAAGTTACAAACGAATCTACAGATGTTTTTAAATACTAACATATAGAAATCGGTAATTCTGTTTGTACACAGTCTTACCCGCTTACGTCACCGACTCAGCTAACAGTAGTATTAGTTAAGAAAATACGAAAACATGACCCGAAAATCTTCCAAAGAACATCTCTCACACGTTCCATATTAAACTAGTCCGTACCATTCCTCCAGCAGCAAATATTAGTCTGAGAAGTTGGAGCTTGCCGAAGGAGCCCGAAGTAATCCGAAAAGTGCTTGCAAATAGAGCTCTAACTAATTTAGTTCGCGAACAAGACGAACAGATGAAGTCTTCGTAACAGATTCCGCCAGAAAAATTTAATAAGGACTAAACTTAAGAATTTTCTTTTATACAGAATGTATGACTCATTTCATTGTCTACATTAAAGTAGTACTCCACTAGTTATTTCTTACATCTACACATCTTACATCTATAAATGTACTATATTCCTACTGGAAAATAGGGATGTCTTCCGAAATTGGTTCTTAATATTTGGGTAATGATGCATGGTTGTCAGTCAAAATCAAATTAAAAATCAAAATAATTTAATTAATTCCTAAACCTATCACAAAGTAACACTTATGAACGTCATAGTTACAGTAATTAAAATTTTCTATTAATTTACATTCATCTGTTGCCACACGAATGCCTGTAAATACAGGCTCTATTTGCAAGTATTTTTCTGGATGACTGCAAACTTTCTTGTTCACGAACAAAGCACATTCCGAGAGAACAATTTAATTAGAAGAATTTATAATTTTAGCTTTTTAAAAATATGTATTATTTTGCAATTATTTACAAAGAGCTGCGCCCGCGGGATCATAGCTTTAATCTTTAGATTTGTATGAATTTAAAAAAGGTATGAATTTCAGATAGCTTTCGAGTTCAATTCGTTTGTACAGCAAGAAAGAAGTTCTGAACGTTGAATTAACAGTTGTAAAAGTGCTGGTCCACTCTTTAACCTGCTCGTGGCCAGCATTAATTAGCCAACCCCTGATAGTATAGAATCCTGTTAGCAATAATAGATGCGAAAATAAGGAGCAGCTAGGGTAGTAGGATATTAGTTTTGGGTGGCATCGACCTTTCGAGAAGCTTGGGTCACATACCCGAGCCACCAAATCAGGATAACTCTCAGACAGCTAAAATATTTTTCATACAACTGCGTTTCTCCACCAGCCTGCGACTGCCACCCAGTGGGAGCTAGTGGGAAGACCTGCAACCAGACGAGCGGACAGTGTCCTTGCAAGGACGGTGTCACCGGCACTACCTGCAACCGCTGTGCCAAGGGATACCAGCAGTCGAGGAGTCACATTGCACCCTGTATACGTAAGGAAACATCACATACATTATATTCATTTTACTCGTAGTTAATGAAAATTTAATCTTATGTGTAATAGACTTGAGACTTAAATTTCATCAACATTAACCATATAATCAGTAGTGGAATTTAAACAATAAATTATATTAATTTTAGTTAATGTAAATTCAATCTTATGTGATTAAGTTACGAATTAAATTACATCAGAAATAGAATTAGCAATGGACCCTTACTTTAACATCGGCTATAGAATTAGTAGTGGACCTTCAACAATAATGTTTTCCATTTGAAAGGTTTATGGTGCTAGTAATCATTACTAAATACTTTATTCACTTACGCTGCCGCCATTTTGTACGTCAAGTTTTGGTTCATAAGATGGTATCCGTGAATTCCTAAGTCAAAACCACTGAATATGTAACTTGCCCGTCGCGTCGAACATGTTTCGATATTGTGATGTATGCTTATAACCTAGAAATATCATCAATGTAATTTTAGATCTTATCTTATCTTAAATTAAGATATCAATTGCAATCCGCTTACGACAACTAACGGAACCTACGACGATATTAACGTTGATTTGCCGTGATCAAGAGACTTACCACGATCTCTTACGGCACCTATATGATCTTACTTTATGAGAGAACGAGGTAGAGTTATAAAATATGTACCTATAGGACACTCTTTTCCTAAAGTAAGATTGCAATAATATTGTTATAAGAAAATTCAATTCATATTAACTTCATTATTTACGTGAAAGTTGATAGATAAAGGCTTTCGATTGTAATTTATTACTTGATAAACCGCCTAAAATCGCAAACATAGTTCTCAAACTTTATAAGTAATCATACGGAACCCAAACAACTATATATATATATATATATATATAATAATTTACTATTGTGATTCCCGTTCTTGGTGAATATTTAATTTTATTTCATTTATACACCATAGTACTACCTGCTTATAATTTCATGAATCCATTTGGTCACAGGGAGTCGCCGCATAATAGTAGTGTATTTGAAATTAAACCGCATTCATTGGTATAAAGTCGTTTAATTTCAAAGACTATACACTTTTTTATTTCGTGCTATGATTAACCCTTATTGTATATATTATATATCAGTACGCAACTAACATTTTGACCACGGCGCACAGGTATCCCGCGCGTGGTGACCGCCGTGCAGGCGATGGAAGCAGTGGACGGCGAGCCGGGCCGCGGTAAGTAGTAAGTGTACCATCATGCACTCTCGCCTCACTTACACCCGCATATCGCAGACACTCAACACCTTCAGAGAGTAATGAAGTTATGATATTTGCCTGCGTTTTCGTTAAGCAATCAGTTGTAATGTTGAACTTTCGTGTCGTAGTTGAAGGGTTAGGAATTATTTGCTTCCAAATGCGATTAAAGCACTTGTTCTACGATAGCGAGGTCGTGAAATCTATGCTTTGCAGTACCGAAATGAAATAGCTGTAGTACTAATTTCGCTGTCTCATTGGCTAAACTTATGGATCATTACAGGATTTTCTCCATAGTAGTAATATTAGCTCTTTTAATAAACTTGCCTTTGAGGGTATTCATGAATATGTATGAATTTGCTTACGTCAGCATACCATTTTGCTATTTTTGGCCTCCCCCGAAATACTAATAATATTTATCGGATCCCTCCCCTCCTAACAAAAGGCGAAGTGACGATAAAATAAACTTAATAATAATTAACGCGTTATTATTGAAATAAGTCAAGTTTTGTTTTGCCATTGGGTAAGAAAACAAACTGGCAATTTCCACTAAACGTTTAGAACGAGCTCATGCAACGTCGGATACTCAATTTCAAATCTCAGTTCTGATCAAGCGATAGATTACCTCGTAATATTACAAATATTTGACTAAAAGGTCTATCTAAATCTAGTAAGATCAAAACTTAGATTTTCGGATTAAGAAGTGTTATTAAAGGCCAAACATTTTCAACACCACAGCCTGGGACTGTGAGACATGCGTCGTATAACAACGTATGTCTTCAAAATTGCTAGCCTCATGTGATTCACCTCTGCCTAACCCTTTAAATATATACAGGCGTAATACATTAGAAAACGTAGTTTGCAAAACAACCAATTGCATATCCGAAACGATACCTATTAGAATTTAATGCCTATAAAGGCCAATTCAATACCTATTTTAAGCCCACGCAAAGTTTTTGTTGCGCAGTCAAGTATTACACGATTGCACAAACACTTTGCTCCAAACTTTTTGTAAACGCAAGAAATATCTGAGTATGGCTAAATTGGAGAACTTTTTGGCCGACATAGACAAAAATTTCTTATAAAGCAAAAATTAACACGTGCATATGAAAATGAGGTAATTGAGTGTCTGCATTAGGAGTATACTGTACTTATACTATAGAAAATTTATAGCTAATATTACAAAATAATATCTTAAATAAACAAGTTCTAATTTTGTCCTTTATTTGTCAGCCATTTTCTCCAGCCACGTCTATCTAATTTTAATAGAAAGCAGTTTCTATTATAGACTAACTTATGCACATATTATATAATATGGATTATTAATATGGAGGTTGGATGGTTTTAGACCTCCACGAAACTTTCAGTATCTGTACTCACTGCAATCCTAGAAGTACCTATATAAGTTTTATATCTTAAACATAAAGCTGTATGTAGTATTAATCTGCGCTGCTTAGTGTAACAACTAATAATAAGTAGTCTTGTCATAATTGCAGCACCACCCTAAATAGAATAGAAAATAATGACTAATGCAATATGCCTTAAACAGAAAACTCTCTAAACAAAATTGTGCAAGAATTATTATATACTGGCTTTTGCCCGCGGCTTCGCTCGCGTTAATTTAGAATTTGACAATCAATTCGGGTTGTACTCTGCTTGTATATAACTCAATCATGATTCGAAAGACACGTGGCGCCATCTATTATCATAAGAACGTTATTGTTGTTTTTCTCAGGAACAGTATTTTTTTTCGGGATGAAAGGTAGCCTATGTCCGTTTCTGTACATACCTGACAAAATTTTAGAATGGTCGGTTCAGTGGTTTAATATCTCATAGAATGCAAAGTATAGACAAGGAACAGAAAGCTATCTTGTATTTGACTAAAATAGATTTGTATGTACATACCTATACCTACGCGAAAACTGATTCGATGCGTATATGAATTTTTATATAAAACTGTTTTATACGTTCTCAGCTTGCATTGTATTTCAAACACCTATACACTGAAATAGAGATGGTTTTAAGGAAGTTTATTTTATAGTTATGACTTATGACAGATAAATAAAATATTTTACTGTTAGTAATAAACTGCAACACAACAATGTAGTAATAGTTAAAGGAAGAACAATACATTTAGATATTTTATGTTCCTGTAATTATTTCTTAAAGTTGTCTTAGTATCTATGTTCTAAAGGAAATATCCTACAGTTCAAGATCTCTATTTACATTGTAATAAGACTTGTGTTTGTTCGTCCTTTCGTCATATTGTTCCTTTTAGAAACAAGCATAGTTAATTCGTATGGCGTTTATTGAAAAAATACGCACATATAAATAGTAGTGACGCTGTGATATATAAAAATTTCGATTATAAAGTCTACTTGTATGAAGTTATACTTAAATCTAGTTTTTGCCAGCGGTTTCGTTCACGATTATGTACATTTTGTTGATAAATTTATATTCCTCGGAAACAGCCTGTTTTTCTAGATGAAAGGTACCCTATGTACTTTTCAGTATTCCTGACAACGTATGTGCGAAAGTTCTTGATGATCGGTCGTGTCGCGAAAGCGTAACAAAGAAACAAACTTACTCATTCGCATTTATGATATTAGATAGGATTAAACAAATATATATTATTTATAGAATATGTGTTTCTGCATCGTATTTCTCAGGTAAAACTGCGGACAGTAACTAGTAGTGCTATAAAAATTTGTACTTTATGCAGTTACAAGGCAATAGTCTCACAGTAAAGCTTGCTCACTCGTCGTAACTATTCGTAATTGTATGTTTCAGTCAGTTGTTAAGCTAGTACTACATAAGATATGGCTAGGAAGACATAGGTACGCTATCTAGGTTGTTATTGTAACCAGTCAATGTTTGTAAAGCCCCCACGAACACCGACTTACCGAGTTGATTACGATACACAGAGTCTTAAAGTTTTCCAAATAAGATGATAATAAATCAACTTAAAAAAATTGTTTAGAGATGTGGTTGGAGAAAAATGTTTATTAAAAAAAGTTGTGTTTGCATAGAGATTTATAAAAAGTACAGTGTCGCCGAATTATTATTAATTTGCACTTTAATTTTATTTCTATTGTACGACCTTTTGATAGATAAAATACGCATTAGACCAATACAGTATAAAAATATGTATGATCAGTAAAAAGTTCTGATAACTAATCTTTTCCAAATATATTGTAAGTTAAGAGTCCTTCAAATAAAATCATATACATTTTTGTCTAATGATACCTTTGAGAAAATAATTTATATTCGTTTTTCCATCAAAAGGTAGTATTAATGAACACCATTCTCATACTACATGACTAATTCCATATCAATGCATTTTCTAGTATCTAATCAATAATATGACACTCAAACTAAACCAAGGTAATATTCTAAAGCAAAATTTATAAATTATATAAATACGAATTATAAAAATTAAGTCAAGTTTTATATCAATATATTGAATATTTTCTTTTACCCTGTAAAAAAATGTTATTAAAGAAAGTTTATTAAAGAAAATATTAACTTGTATTTATTCCTTTCCCTGTAGTGTGAGAATGTTGATTGTCGTACTGTTAATATTACAATTAATTTGCTTTTTCCGGATCATCCACTGTCGTACTCATAACCTTGTTTTGTTTTATTTTATCAGTGCCGAGTGAGAGGTAACCCTTTCATATTAACATTAATTATTACCATATTTCAATTTATTATTAATAACTCCTTCACAGCAAACCATTGATTATTAAAATTAGTTTGTATTTAAATTCAATGTTAACGAATAATTATTATAAATGTTAGACTAGTTCTTGCATGCGACAATAAAAAATATTCCTGTATTATGATTCATAATAATAATTTTATGAAGTAAAATTGAATAAAAAGATTTTCAATCAGTATTATGATCATCACGAAAAATGATCAAGATAATAATAGAGTAATAATATTGATATCAAACTGTGACAGTATTGTAAATTATGATGTGTATCACAATAATGATGTTGCCTATCACAAACAATATTGTGTTATGATACGTATCACTATGCTGATGTGTACGGTGTGACGACAGCAGCGGAGCAGTGCGGCCGATGTCGCGCCGCCGCTCGCACGCTAAACCTCAACAAGTTCTGCAGCCGAGACTACGGTGAGTATCCACCCTTATAGTATCCCTTAGTGACCGTACTCTGATTAGAACAGAAACATTTTGGTGAAAGGCAACGGTCTCTTATCTAATCAGTGAAATTATGTAGGATGGCAATGCTAGGACTAGCCTAAATCGCAGAGCTTGCTAATAAATGTGATAAGAGGAAATTAACTAAGCAAGATAGGCCAGAACCGTATCAAATGAAAAACAGCAGTATCTGCCCTTGCGAAAAATAAGCATTAGTATACACTTATTACTAGAACATTTACCTAGATATAACATCAGGGTACATAATATGTACCCTTATATTATAAATATCTAGGTTAACGTTTTTTTACTAGATTAGAAAAAATCTGGGGAAAGGCAACATTTGCGAATAGTCTTAACCGCAGAGCTTTCTTAAAAAAATTTGATAAAAGGAAATTAATAAAGCAAGATATTACAGAATAAGCAAGTAAAAAGTTGCACTCTACAGGGAAAAAGCGTGAGTGTATGTACTTATTACGGAGTATTCCGCTTTCGGCACTTATGGTTTCGGCACCTAAGCTATTCCACTTTCAGCACCAATAGGTATTTTTGCTTGGTGCCGACCAAGCAAAAATACCTATTGGTGCTGAAAGTGGAATACTCCCTTATTACACACTTTAGCATATCACAGGAAATGCTAATAACTTAACGCTTGGTACACGTTTAGTCATCTCTCAAACTAAGAGCGTTAGATTGAATTCAAGCGCAAACGTGACATCTAAAAAAACAGTCTCATATATATTATATTTTAGCCTTATTGTAGTTTTGTATGATTAGTAAACGATTCAAAGATTGCATAAGTAATTTCAACTACAATAAAATATAGTAACTTTTACTTCTGCATCCGTGCTGCAGCAATCTAAATAAGAAAATACCACAACATATGAAATTATATACAAGGCCATAAATTATTTTCGACGCATATCCATCCTTCACTTAACAGAATAGTGGTTATACCGGACTACAACATCGTAAAACTACTCGCAAGTCTAAAACGAGCGATAAAGCAAGCTGTAACTTTCTAAGCCACTAAGCTTATTTCGCAGCCCCAGACTCTTAAGAGAGACAACTCTTAGACCTTTGCATTGTATGTATAAATTTGAATAAGAAACGGGACCACACACTATATCGGATTAAATTCAAAGAATTACCTGTCAATATATAAATTACTAGCTTTTGCCCGCGGCTTCGCTCGCGTTAATTTAGAATTTGACAATCAATTCGGGTTGTACTCTGCTTGTAATAATATAATTCAATCATGATACGAAAGACACGTGGCGTCATCTATTACCATAAGAACGTTATTATTGTCTTCCTCGGGAACAGTAATTTTTTTCGTGATGAAAGGTAGCCTATGTCCGTTTCTGTACACCTGTCAACGTATATGCAAAATTTCAGGATGATCGGTTCAGTGGTTTAGTCGTGAAAAGGTAACAAACAAACAAACTCATTTTCGCTTTTATAATATTAGTTAGGATTAGGATAAAGATGTATAGAAAAGCTCTTGTTAAAAATTATATGATGAAGAAAAAGCAAATTTGTGGGCATACCGCCATTTCTAATAATATAATTAAACGCTGCTATTCTTCGAATCTGCCATGTCTCCAGCTCTTACTTTAATGAGAGAGTGAGACGGTATAGTAAAATATGCTGTTTCTCTCACACGATAATAAAACATTACGATGGTATGCTATCAAAAATTAGTGGTAACCATCATGTTGTTGCCAATCTAAGAACTAACATATAGATTTCTTATGGGATTAAATATAATGATCAGCAAAAATACTAATTGGTCAGCAAATATTGCACAGCATAACGAGCATCTATACGCCTCAAATCACTGCATTCTGTCTCGGAAGTGTTAGGTTATGTTAGGTTCCTTTTTTAAACCCACCCAAAAATAGGAGCCCCGCGGTGCGGGGCTCCGTCGACTTAGTTTGATCTCTTTAAAGTTTGCTGGCCATGAGTTGCTGATCAATTAGCTTTTTTTGCTGTGCGGTTAAATACTACCCATATCTTATTATACAAAAGACGTTCTCAATACTTACTAGACTGCTCGGACGGCTTAGATGTCGATGGTTGTCTCGTCACTGCTACTGCGCCGAGCGTTATGGGTTCGATCCCCACATGGGACAAATATTTGTGTGATTCACAAATTCTGTAGTTCTTCCGATTCTGGGTGTTTTCTGTGTCCGTTGTTTGAATGTTCATATTGTTCAACTGAGAAATATAATATAATAAAATATAAAACTTTAACGACGTTTTACAATAAAATTGTCCTTCTTTATTAATGCACTGATCGATAAAGAAGGCGAAAGACTTTGTAATTATTCGTACGATCACAAAGAGTTAGATCGACTTTAAGATGACTAGCAGTTTATCACCTACCGCCTCTCTAAGAATATGTTAATTGTGTGTCAATGCCTCTTAATAATAATTAGAGATTTTATTAATAATGTGTGTGTTTCCCAGTCATAATGGGCAAGGTAGTGGGTCGCGAGGCGAGCGCGGCGGGCGAGGCATGGGTGCGCCTCGCGCTGAGCGTCCAGGCGGTGTACAAGCGCGCGCCGCGCAGCCGCCTGCGCAGAGGCGCCACCGCCCTGCACGTGCGCGCCGCGGACCTCGCCTGCAAGTGCCCTAAGATCAAGATAAACAAGTAAGTATAGCAAAAATTACGTTACTGGTAATCTTTTGTCTTGTTAAGCCTTACATCTAAGCTAATATGCTTGTATTAAGATTGAATTGAAGTTGGTACTTGGTAAGAAATCACATCTCAATAAAAATATTATATTATCATTACGAAGACCTTTCTACGGGTTATCATAAATACATGTAAAATTGCCGAGTAGACTAAACAATTTTATAAATGTAGAATTAGAGTGATTATATACCACTTTCTAACAGCGAGAAAAATATCAAATTGTTACTGTTGCCGTACAACAAATGACTTCGCTAGTCATGTCTAAGAATGCGAAACCATTATTTAAGGCATTAGAAGTCAACGAGGCGTCACTAACTTAGTCTGAGTGTATTTGCAACAAAATTACTGTTTAAATTAATCTTAAATTATAGTCGGCCCTCGTAAAATACATAAGTAAATGGAATGTGGGTGGGATCTACTTTATTCGATGTGATCATTATGTTTAATAGCAAGTCTATTTCACTGAAGAAATAAAGATAGGGTCTGTAATTACGATAAGAATATTCCCAGTGTTGTTTTACCGGTATCTTCTATGCAGGGAAACGGTCGAAATAGGCTACAGATTAAGTTACTATAGAAGACTTGTAACTGAACAACAATTCTATCGCTGTCAGAAAGTCAATAATTTGCCAGATTTGTTTTTACTACACTAATATTTTTAAGAGACAATATATTTTTGATTGTAATGAATAAACTCAAAAACCACTGAACAGATTTTATAGATAGTTTAAACATAAGATATTAAAATTTACTTTATCCAAAAGTAATATAGGCTATAGAACATAACCCTACGAGCCATAGGACTGGAATGGTAAACAAAAACGTGGGTGAAACTGCAAGGGACAGCTAGTGTAAACTAATTTGGTCTAACTTAAACTAATAGTTTTATTATTATATTTTATGTTGCTGATATTAAGGCAAAGTATATACTTAATGATTAAGTAAATAGCGATTGCTCATGTAAAACTTCTTTGCTTACTTAACATGTAATATATTTTTATAATTTCTCTTTCACCAGGTCATACCTAATCCTAGGAGTGGAAAAAGAGGGCGTTTCAGCCGGTTTGCCGGGACTGACAGTCGGCGAGAGGACATTACTTTTGGAATGGCGCGACGACTGGCACCGGCGCATCCGCCGGCTTCAGCGACGCGCGATCAACTGCCACTAGCCGACCGCCATCTTGGAATTGGTGGGGATATAGCAACCAATGAGAGCACTCCGTTCTCGTCATAATCCGTCGTTGCAAACATACGTGAATTGATAACGTAGTTGTTTTAACTGTTACTGCCATATACGTGCTGTCTATATAAATTCATATAACATTTTTTGCGTCAGGAATGAATGTTGATACATTGTAAGACTGATTGTAAGCCCTCAGTTGACGATTAACACTTTATTATAAAGGTGTTTTGCTAGGCTATCTCCTTAAATATGTGTACCCGTTCCACCTATGCTTAAGGTTACAGTATTTTAGTGTAGCCCTCGAAATATTACCAACTAGGTAGTATTGAGTCTACCTCAATTATTTGTTGAATAGTCTGTTATGCATTTTCTTCCTCTAAATATATATCTTATTCCTTATTTATAAGTAGCTCTAGCTTTACTATACAATTAAACTATGCATGTTGCCATTTAAATGATTTTACATTGATTTTTCTTCCTAACAGCGGTTTTTATCACCGTTGTAAGTCGGTGTTATATTGACTAGTTACTCCATTGTCAAATACATTTCTATACAAATATATGAATAAAACTGTCCATATTATTGTCAAACATTCATTCCTGGTGCGTTTGGCGAACGTTTACCTAGTCCGTTTTAGGAATAACGTTATACTAATAGTAGTTCTCAACTGTTATATGTACGACATGTTTTATGCCAAAAATGCAAGAGAAATAGATTGCAGACATACGGCTTTTGATACTGCAGCAAACCCTTTTGAGACGTCATTTAATTTTCACTGACGCCTTCCACCATAAATAAAAAATCTACGTATTGCGTAAATGCAAGAATAAAACAAAAAATTGTAGCAGTTTATAGTTTACTCAACATTAAAGTAAGATAACATCGTGACTTTACTTCCTCCACAAAGAATATGCATGTTTCCATAATCTTATGATTCTATGTTAGAATTACAGGTAGTCAGCAGAAAATTCTGAAACCAGTAATCATATATTTTGAGTGACTGTAGAACTATATTAAACATACCACATCTTATTAATATCTAAAATATGTCTTAACAATCCAGTGTCGTGTGTCTTGATCTACCCAAACTTCGAAATTTTCCCCATCCTAGGATTTTGTTAAAAAAATGTACATTAATATTATTTATTTTGATTAATATAATTTTATAAGGCAACGTAATGTATCGTTCCATTTCTTGCATTTTTTGTATAATTGTTATTTTATATTGAAAATGCTAATGTTGATATTGTTTTTATGTGCATTTGGCTGTATGACGTTACGATATCTGTCAATTTTTAAAACCACTATCTTAAAATACTACTCACAAATATAAATAAAAGTTAACTATTTATCACAATCATTCATAATAAAATAAATGCTTACACAATTAATAAAGGTAAAAATAATTAAAATATATGTCTATAGTAATGAATGTCAAAAAGTTTGTAATGTCAGTTTTGACAGTGTTGACAGATGTCGTGAGTTGTACGCGCGACTGCACGTTAGATGTAGGACTCATTTGGAGATGATCACCACATAGTCACAATGGTTTAACGTACCTCATTTATTATAAATCTTAAACTAAGATTAAGTGTTTAATTTATATCGTTAGCGCTTAGATTTTATACACTTTAAGCTAAAATATCAACTTCATTCTAATGTGTTCGTTTCCTTTTATTTTCTGTAAATTAAATCATTTAAATATTAGATCTTGCCAAAGTCACATTTTTATTTTGTATAGAGTACTTAGTTTCCTCTGTTTAATGTTTTCGCTTTCGAGGACATAACTTTTGAACAAATGCGTCGCCTAACTAAGGTATGTACAGTATTACTAGCTTTACTAAGAAAATAATAATAAGAATCTTTTAGTTTTTGGAAAAGTACAATAAGGAATATAATTATTCAACCTTTTGTAGTAGACATTTCTGATACATGCACACATTAACCAAGTAATGATTTCAAAGAAACGTGAATTAATCTTTTCATAAGCTTCAATAATATCACAAAAAGTCTTTAAAGTTCCAGAAATCGATCGTAAGTATGCGATCATTCACAATTGAGCTGTCAGAGTTTATTTATGCTATCTGCCCGCGCCCTAAGTACACAATAGCATGAATCAACACGACACGACGCGCTACGGCCGGAGCGATTTACGATAATCAATGTTGCTGACCGTACCGGTATGCATCACTCAAACAAAAATGGCGCCACTTTTCTGAGAAAATGTGGGTAGTAATAAAAATGGTAAAATAATTATTTTATGAACACCTAACAAAGTCACATTACATTATTTTTTATGAAGTTTAATAATTTAAAAGAGACCAGTTGGATTTACTTTTTTGGTTTTTATGAGTATCGATTTTCACTTCGGTTTTTTCCCGAGTAAATTTAATTACTTAATGCCACGTTTAAAAAAACTTATTTGCCAACCAAGCTTTTTTTAAATAAACCATATATAACAAAAAAATATATTTGAACCATAACTTGTGGCAGTTCATTTATAATAATAAAATAAACAAAATTATCGTCGGAATTGCACTTTTTCAAAAGCAAAAGAACGTAATCTATAGATAAAATAAATATTTAAAAACGACTTAGAAGTTTCGCTTGATCGTTCTACGGTTTGTAAAAAGTGTATTTAGTTGTAGATGAAACTATTAACCTGTTTCTAGATATGCATATCTTTAGATTTCATAATTTGTATACATTTTTGAATTATATCTTAGCGCACCGTAGCCTAATACAATGATTCTTTTCCAAATAAAAATAAAAAACGAATGTCAATTTAGTAACTTTACCCTTTTTCATTGACTTTAATAATAAATTGTGCGCCAATATATAATTTAAGAAATAAAATATATTAATATCAGAACGTAATTGTACCTATACTTATAGTCAGTTTGTATTTTTACTGAATGTAATAATATATGTGAATATTGTTTTATTATCGAATTAATTTATTCATAATACAAATTATACTTACCAAAATCTGTCCATTAAAGAAAACAAAATTTAATGCAATTAAAGTTACATAATTCAAATCTGAATAATCATTCCTCTATTAAAATACGACTGAATTTGTTTTATTTCTGGAATACATTTTCCCTATTATTACATATATCACTTCAGTTATCATTAATAATAAATTAATTATTATGTGACGCACAACTAAAGGCCTATTTAAGCTTCCTGTCATAAAAAATATTAGAATTTTAATAAATTTCAGTTTGCGACTTACACTGTTAACGAATAGTATAGATATCATTTAGTTATACTTATTTATATTTTAAGGGATGTCAATTGAATTTAAGGAAAGTGCGCGAACGTTTCCACTCCGACCATAGACTAAAAATAGCCGACTTTTTGTCTACGATCTGTGAAACGTTTGCCGCGCAAATGAATTGTGTTTTCGAGATACCCTGCTCCTGTGATGTAATAAATGTTATTGGTTATATTTATTTAAAAATAAAACTACATTAATATACGGATTGATTGTTTCATTTCTTCTCAATGAAAAAAAACCATGTAATTTATAACACATTGGTCAGAAGCAGTTTATGGCAATGGAGGCTCAGATATCGTACTTTTTAATACTGTACTAGTATTATATTTGAAATTCTACATATATCCATAGCAGATGTGTTAAACAACATAGTATCTAATGCTTGAGATTTTTAGGTTACCTATATAAGAACTTTTATTATAGAGGAGGTTCAAACTTAGCAGTTACAAACATGTTAACTATTACCTATTAATATTATAAATTTAATGAAACAACTATGTAGTATATCATCAATAAAAATTTCCTTAGGACACCTTAGATACATACCATAATTAGTAACAAGTATTTTTCAAGCTAGCTTTGTAGCAAAAAGTTAATTATTTACAACCGAGAAAGTTCGACTAAAAATGAAAAATATGAAATGAAAGATATTTTTATTTTTGCACCGTAACGATATCAAAATCAAGACCCCATTGAAAACAAGAGTAAAATTAACCTATAACTCAAAGACTCAAGTCCATAATAGCATATACATGTCTATACCTAGCTATAAATGCTTCTACAGGTACGGGTACCTTATCCCTCATGCATGTCAGCCATAAATCACTTATAGGGCCCATACACAACACGGCTAAGGGAGCTAAGGGCAGGTCTACACTCGACTGATTTCCCCCGGGAGCTCGCTCAACGCCGTCCTCTTTGATGGGCCGTAAGATACAATTTTTCGATATTAATATCAATATTTAACTGTTGATTTATAATGTCGAGAAGATGAAACTTGTTAAGGCATGTAAACTTTTTGTTTAGCTGAGTTAGAGGTTTTAATAAAGAAAGGTTTTCAATTTTAAGGTTCGTTATACTGAGGTTATAATCCAGTGATGTAGATGTTCTTGCACCAGTTGCGCCTTTTACAGTACTGGTACGTTAGAACTGCCAGCATTCATCGAGTAACCTTATAAACTTTATAGAAGGAGATGGCAATCGTTAGAAACCTAAAGATTGCCGTCTAATGATAATAACAGTAGAACAGCAAGGTATTTGAAATTGCTTGCTTCACTACTGAGGATTTCCAAGTAGAAAACAATATACTGTCTGAGCATTGACGCCGTAACAAATTTTAAATAATGTTACTAAAAATGTCAAGAAACCGCAGTACCTATGTATAATTGATCAGTGAGGCTCAAGGCCCGTGTCGCGAAGGCCACAAAGAATACCCAGACTGAAAACAACCATAATTATGCGGTTCTTACAAATCATTTTGCCTTGTGGGTTTCGAACCTACAAAACACATATATTGATATTAACCAGGCAGTTTCATATTCCGTACTGATACCTACTGAGAATTTTGTGACAAAACACCCAATAGGTAACAGTTTGGCCCATCCGGGAAAAAACCCGACACCTCATGCATAGTGGCCGCATTCATACGCTTCGCTATTCGCTACGCCATTGAGGCAGTCAGATGAATTATATGTAGGTATATATAGTCAGTACATGGTATTTGATGCGTTGCTATGTGCCCGGACTATGTACCTCTTCTAAGTATAAACAGTGTACCCTTAGACAGGGTAAATCAGTTTAAATACCTAGGGCATATAGTCACAGCTGACCTCAGGGATCATGCTGACTTGGAACGGGAGCGGAGGGCTTTATCCAAAAGAGCTAATATGCTGGCCCGCAGGTTCGCGCGTTGCTCGGATGGCGTGAAAATAACTCTTTTCCGAGCATATTGCACGTCTATGTACACCTGCAGCCTGTGGGCTAATTACACGCAAAAAAGCTACAGCACCCTCCGCGTTCAGTTTAATAACGCTTTCAGAGCGGTTTTGGGTCTGCCTCGCTACTGCAGCGCTTCGGGTATGTTCGCATGGGCGCACACGGACTGCTTCTATGCGACCATGCGGAAGCGCTGCGCGTCTCTTGTACGCAGAGTGCGGGCCAGCTCCAATACCGTTCTGAAAATGATAGCAAATAGGTTTGACTGATCTTATGTGCGGCACTGTTGTGACAGACAAGTTACATATAGTATCGCATGTAAGAGACTACTATAATTAATTGATTATGTGAATGAATTTTAATTAATATTGTGGATTATCTTATTTATATGTTGTATTTATTTGTGTATGATGTAAGATATAATATGGGTTATGAACCTGAAATAAATGAATTTTAATTTAATTTAATTTATATGTAGATAAATCAGTGAGTACATAAGGTAAGTGAAGAAGTAGATAGGAAGGACTTCAGTAAGGGAACCCTTTGTTTCAACAAATTTTTTTTGTCCTAATTTAACTTGGCATAACGAGTTAGGATTATATTTTTTTTGTCATAATAATACTTTGACATAATTGTTTTTTGGCATACTATTTCAGTAGGCATAAATATCATTTAGGTTAATGCTTTTGCCCTAATTTTGCATAAAGTTATAAGGCATATATAACTTGGGTACCATAGTGTAACAATAGGTTAGGTGTCTATACTAGTCTTAGAGGTGGCCAAGGGCCACCTCTAAGACTAGTACCTATGCTTAACAATTATTATACTTATAGTAATTATGCTTAAAAAAATTGTGCCTAAACAGTTATGCCAAATGAATATTGTGTGTAACTATTATTAGGATATGTAAAAGTATGCCATGTTAAATTATGACATATAATTTCATTTGTATAAATAAAGAACCCTTCAGTAACCGTCAGAAGACGTAACGTAAAGTAATACTTAAAATAGCCGACGTGCATCAATCAATAAAGATGTAATGAACATGACTTTATTAAAAAAAGATATATCAGGTAACTAGCCAATAAAAATCCTTATGGCTAGTTTCACAAGAATCACATAAAACATATCCGAAGTAAAAATTGCATGCTGTCTTTCTTATGCTATTTGAAGATTGTGAAACAGATCCTAATCCTCTAGTCAAACTTCTGAGAACAAGCGTGGATGAAATAAATGGAGTAAGGAAATGTTCTCCCTAAAACATATATTATGTTTTTGCCAAACTAATGACTAACCTTGTACTGGAAAGAAACAACTATAAAAAACGGACATAAAGAACATTCTACAACTTGTATCTCCAATTACAAAACGCGTAGGGACTGAAGCCATTCGATGCGAAGAGTCCATCAATGTTATGATAATCGAACTGGCTAGGACCTTATATACCTACAGCCTTATGCCTTAAAGGGTTGAGAGGAGAGTATTACACCCACATTACGATAGGTATGTGTTTAGGCATTATGCCATAGAGAGCAAGTCCACGACCAACTACCAGACAAAGTTCTGTAATGAGAACTTGTGATAGAAAATACCCGGGTGTCGTGTCGTCGTTCGTTAGCGCTGAGCCATCGAAGCCTTAGAGAACTTTGTATAAAAGACTTAAATCTAAAACATTTTAAAGCTACCTCTAAAACATTCTCCAGGTACTTGGCAACATTTTAGCTAGATATAAACTCCTGAATACATTCAAAGTATTGAAACTGCGGCCAGATCGCATTGTGAGGATCGAGATCAGCGCAACGCGAACATTTCCCTGAGCTAATGCCCGATCACGATGCACAATTGTGCGATTGTGCGCCGATTGAATAAGGTTTGCTACATGCTTGCGACTTTGCGATTAGATGCTGTAGCCGTGACTTTCTTACATTTGCTGAGTCTGAAGTTTGCTACTAAAACTTTAGTCACTATTTAATTTTGACGTTCATATCATGCTAACTTAAGTGAACAATGTTTGCTTGTGACCTTAACGAATAAATGCTTTCAATTTTTAACGTTTGAAATAAATACATTCTTTTGAATTTGCAATTAAATGCTGTGACCATGACAAGTTTTTTTACAGAATTCCCTGCCTGAAGATTGCAACTAAAACTAAGTATACACACTAAGTATTAAAAGTTGACTGAACGTCAATGTTTATACGTAGTGATTTAGTTGCAAACTTGTTTTACTTGTGTGTGAATTTTTACCTTGTGACCGAAATGAAAAATTTTCTTTCTGTTTAATTTAGGGATTAAAAATAATTAGCTATACTGGGTGTAAGGAACGGCGTACCGAAAACTGAAATAGTAGATTTAGACCATTATTCTGAGTTAAAATTCGTTGGAATTTTCTTTGGGAAAAATCACAACTAGCATGATTTATACATTCATATATAAAATACCAACTAGATGCTATCACTTCTGAGTCAGTACTCGGAAGTGATAGCATCAAGATTTATATTATTAATTTAGTTTAGAAATATCATTACAAAACTAATTTAAAAGTGTTTGACATATTTTGATACCTCATAGCATAATAAGAGGTCTTTAATTAATACCACATTAAATAAAATAAAAAACGTAATAACGAACTTCATGTTCGTTAGTAAACAAAATTATCGATATTTAGCTATTTTCAAATGAATGTAAGTAGGTACCTACGGACGAACGGATAATTTAACTAAGTGGTGGAATGTGGGTAGTACGAAGCCGCTACCGACATCGCTCCGAAGTGAGACGAGTGGTCGCGAGCGACTGCGACTTATTACAAGTTACGCCAATTAGGTAAGCTTTATACACGTCGGCGCTTACCTTCACTCGGCCGGCTAGTGCTAGGCGAGTGATACCAAGCATTGGCAAGGTAAAACAAATACACCTTCTTTACGTTGGTATTGGCTAACACTAGTCAAAGTTGAGCCAACATGTAACGCCGGCTTTATTCCTGCGTTTTTATGATTGATAGAAGTTTGCGTCGAGATAAGTACCTATAGAAAGAAGTCTTGCTAAAGTTTTCGGTACACCGTCGCTTAAACCCAGTATAAAAATAAATAGGTATACCTATGGCTATTTCTGTCAGCATCTCTTGCTGCCTAAAGTCGGTTTCAGCACACTTTCTATCTAGAGATTATATGGCTATTATAATTGTAATGAATATCTATAACAATATGGCACGCATTAAAAAATAATGTTCATGATACCGCTTAACTCTAGATTTTTTAGCCAATTTTCCTGACAGATGTATGACTGGCCCAGGTCTACTTAAAAAACCATTGTAACTTCGCCCTGTAAATTGCTCTATTTTACTAAGTTGAATCTCTACGAAATCAAGGGAATTTCTAAATAAATTTTACATTTTGTCATTAATACCTAATTATAGGAATAACATATTCTGGAATCTACCACACATTGCCGCAATCATTTCTATTGCAATAGTGGACTTAAATAAAAGTTTTCCATCTACAGAATATGTCATATTAAGCTTTTATCTTAAATTGAATACTTTAATACGTGACTCGCCTGTACTCAAAACATATTCAATACGAATTCGCAAAATAAAAAGTATACCTATTACTCCACCTTGTAATATAAGTAACAAATTCAATCGCAGCGTATAACCGCAAGCGTGCACGCTGCCTAACGAAAGCACGAACTCTTATTCAACAATAGCCGGTAATAACTTTCTTTGTGTTGAAATATAAACTATGTACGCACATTTTAATAACGCATTGTTGTTCTAGTACGAACATACACAAACAAACACACACACGATGTCGAGCGCGCCGTTACCTTGTGGGCGAACGCGAATTTTCCGGGTCTATTGTTCAATAGAAACTTTGAAAGAAACGTAAATCGGAGTTTGTGAGTGCTTAAGTAAATTGTGCATAGCATAATATATGTTTTATTGTTGTATAATGTATGTTAAGTTTTAATTGAATTCCTTTGTTGCGTATTATATTTATTGTAAGGTTCAGTTGGCTGTTGCGGACTGTCGATCGATCGGATCGATTGCTTGGTGTATTATTATGTACTGGTAGTAGTCCGTGACTCTTTCCGCATGAAGCTTGAAAATATAAGTTCAATTTAAACGATCGGGCGTCTCGCTGTATCCGTACCTTGCTTGCGGGCTATTGCATTTTGTTCTCCTAGCTTGAAACCCTTTTGACTATTAAAATTAAACCTAAAGCAGATTGTTAACAAAAATAACTTTTAAAAATGTTCGATAGTCTTAATCATAATAATGATTGTCATATAATATCAAACAATAGTGTCCGCTACTGGCGGAGCTTTTGCGGAGACCAGGTGGCTAGTTTGACCGCTGCGCCTGCTCCATGGTGTTTAACATGAATCATCAACATTGAGCTACATTGTAAGCTTTCTAAATATTTTTTTAAAGAATATGGTTTTTACCATGATCGTGACGGTATATCAGTGATACCGAGAAATGTATTAATGGAACCTTAATAATTAATTAAATATACCAAATTATTCCATTTAGATATTGATAAATGTTAACATTAACTTATTTCTTTTTTTAATGAATCCTATAAACTCTATTAATTTCGTCTTGAGACAAAATGTAAACAAACAATAAAAAAGGTTATTTAATACGTTACGTTTGTCTGTGAATATTATAAAGTTAGACAAAAATCAATAAACTAGCCAAAATATAATATTTATAAATATATTGTATCGCATTTAAAAGCAACATATATACTAAAATTCAATGTATTATTAAAATACGTAACATTTTAATATATTCAATTCTTTTAATTATTTACGAGAATTTTAAATACCCTAGTTTCAAGAAGTGACATAGAAAAGAACCTAAAAATTTAATTATTCTCAATGTTAGAACGCATTATAGTACCGCTAAATCAAAAAGTACGGCTAGTACAAATGTTCTGTAGTGAATGTATAATCCTAATCCTAACTAATATTATAAAAGCGAAAATTAGTTTGTTTGTTTGTTACCTTTTCACGCCTAAACCACTGAACCGATCACCTTGAAATTTTGCATATACGCTGTCAGGTGTACAGAAACGGACATAGGCTACCTTTCATCCCGAAAAAATTACTGTTCCCGAGGAAAACAATAATAACGTCCTTATGATAATAGATGGCGCCACGTGTCTTTCGAATCATGATTTAATTATATTATTATACAAGCAGAGTACAACCCAAATTGATTGTGAAATTCTAAATTAACGCGAGCGAAGCCGCGGTCAAAAGCTAGTTTTGTTAGAAGTCGAGTTATAGCCGTAATTTTCATTCCCTGTTAACTTGTTGATACGAAAGTGCACATTTTCTAATATTATTGTTATTATCCTGTTATTTCGTTGTTAAATTTGTTGTTAATTGTTAAGTTATTTGTTGTGTTTAGTTTTTAAGTATTTGTTTGTGTTTTATTGTTCGTAAACAAGAGAAACATTGAGAAACATTGCTTTCTTTGTTTACCTTTTGTGTCAAGCCTATTTGAATAGAGTATAGTTTTGTTTTTCTTCTTTGTGTTATAGACGTAAAACTACTATAAAAACAATATACAATTTCGTTTTGTTCAGCTAAAATTATTCACAAAAACTTTAGTTTTAAATAAAAATCACATTACTTTTGCAATTCAACTGTAGACTGTAACAGCCTTATAAAATTAAACAGAATTGATTATTCCCACATTACACACTAAAAATAATATGAACTCTAGCTCTCATCATAAAAAGTCATACCCTCTCCACAGGTTATAAACTGTGCCTCAACTAGCAAACGTGCAACGCTTCTTCTCGCTATAAGATAGATTTAGTCCATGATCCAGCACCCTGGCCCAGTGTGGCTTGGATGATGTCACAAATCTTCGAGAACATCATGAAAGATTCGCCGACATACAGCCTTTTTTAATATTTATGTTCATTGATATTGCAGGCAACATTTAAATATAGAATAAACATACAATCATTATGTATATTTTGAGAAATTAAAAGATGATGAGTACATCGAGCACGCATCTTTTAATTTCTCAAAATCAATATGCTTTATAGATAATAGAATGTTCGGTCTTCTCTCCTAATTTTGCCGTGCCTAACGGGATCCATAATTGTTTCTTTCTACATTTATAAGACCTGTGTATACATTATGGAGTGCAATAAACGAATTCAATTGAAATGACTTCTGTGTGCCAGTTTAACCTGTTAAAGGTCTCCCACTAAGTATTCTGCTATACTCTCCACGAAAACCACAAAATAAAAAAAACAATTAAACGTATATCAATATGGTGCATAGACTTAGAATATTTTCGCTACGCTAAATGGTGACAGGAATAATTACATAACTCAGAAAAATCCTTAAACAATAAAGAGCAATATTGTTAAAGAAATACACGAAAATAACAGAAACAAATACAGAAACAATGTCATTGTCCGAGATGACACTGCGTATCTCTTAAATCTCGCCTCTTGAGATGGCAGGCGAGCGACGCCGCGGGCAACAGTCAGTATAACTATATACAAACACTCAAACATTGCCATTTCAGTGCAATGACGTATGGAGAAGGCTTGTCAAACATTTTTAGGCGCTATTAGGGGTAGTAACAGGTTATGGCCACGTTGATATTATGTATCTCGTGAAGTCTAAAGTTCGATTCCCGAGGCAGGCAAATTGTTATTGGGTTTTCTGTTCGGATTGTCTCAGTAGCAGTATGGACTGTGTCAATAGAAGCAGTAAACGACAAAATGCTTGTCGCTTACGACCTATTACAAAAGAAATATAGCCGAGCGAATTGTGGGTGTTATATAACTCTGCCTATCCCTTCGAGGAAATACAGATGAAGGTTTTTGTGTCTTATTTTTTTAAACTACTTACACCTAGTTTGTTCAAAAACGCATGGTTAGCAGTTACATTTGCAGCCTATGAACGCTTGCGGCATTAGAGCTACAAAGATTTATTGATTTAAAAAATTATACTAATTTGTATAGTAATCTACTGGACGCATCCTCTTTGTCGTAGTACCTCACTAAGACAATGGGACTGCGCCAGTACATTTTTATCACATAACATCATGCCTGTGATTCCCGAAGAGTTGGGGAGAGGCGTAGATTACCTATAGTGTATTAGCACTGAGCCTCGAGGGCGGGCTTAGGCAATTTAACTGTATTTATGTCCAGCTATTAAGTGTACTTACTAACAATACTAGTATAGAGTATAAATACATGCTGTTACTAAACCACTACAAAACAACCTATGGAATGTTCATGTATTATAATTATATATTTACTAGCTGTTACCTGCGACTTCGTCCGCGTAGATTTTAACCAAAAAGTGTTTGTCTCCGGGGAACCCTATTTTATTTCTAAAATCAAAGTAGTCTATGTTACTCCATATAACATCAGCTATCTGCCAGTGAAAGTCCCGTCAAAATCGGTTCAGCCGTTTCGGAGATTAGCCGGAACAAACAGACAGACAGACAAAAATTTTAAAAATAGATGTTTTCGTATAGGTACCTTATATACTTTCATATGCATTAGATAAAAAGCTGTTATTTTGACATTACAAACAGACACTTCAATTTTATTTATTTGTATGTATATGTATGTATAGATTACTAGTACCAGTACATGTGTTAATGTTCTCGAAGATATGTGAAGTCAGCTAACTCGCACTGGGCCAACGTGGTGGACTATGGCCTAACCCTTCTCACACTGAGAAGAGACCCGCGCCCAGCTGTGGGACAGTTTAATACAGAGCTGATATTATTATTATATTATATACTAGTACCAGAACATTTAGAAAGGCAGACTAGACACAGTGGTATATTGCCTATGTATGGGTATAAGTAAGCACAAACTATGTCCATCTACATAATATCATTGCGCCATGCAATCAATTCGGTGCCTTAGTTAAAACATCATTCCATATTCATCAATCACATCTATCTTACCAAACGTTTAACCTTATTTTTCAAGGCCTTTCCATTACAGCAGGCATGTTACATTATTCGAATCACGTGCTATAAAATAACGTGATAAACAAATTCACGCGTCACATTTGCTATTTCAACACGGTTATAAATCACAAGAATGATTTAGTGGAAAATTTAAAGGAGTTGTATTTATAACGCATGATTTTAACAGCTATTGAAGTTCAGACAACAAGAAATAATACATAAAATATAATATTTTGTCGTTGAATAGCTTTTACATTGAGAAACGCATGTCAGTTCAGGAATTAATAAAATTCTTGAATGATAATGTTGTTAACAAATATATCATACACAGAAAAGGCAGATAATGTCATATTGTAACATTATTTGCTTTTCTGTGTATGCGCTTGTAAGCGCACGCAAATTGAACGCACGTTCAAATTATAATGTTTTCAATAGAAAACATTATAATTAGGTCCACACGATTATAGGTAACCAATAGGTCTCAACACAAAATCCCTTCAAAACATTTCAAGCGCAATTTTCCTAATGGTCACTCTTTGCATCTGATTGGCTCTAATTATTTGTTTTGAATAATTGGAATTGTTAGGTACCTCGTATTAATTTATAAAAAAATTAAAAGTCTGGGCATCATATTGAGACGCCCATTACTACAAACATAATATATGTAGAGTAGTGTTGGTAGTAAATAATTTACTTTATTCCAATTCATGTATAGGCGGATAAACTATGTAAACTCTTAGGCACGCATTATTAAATGTAACTTAAACCATAAAGAGAGTTTAATCTTGTGTCACCGATATTCTAATAGCTTGACACATTTTAGACCACTTTCGTATATTCATCGATGTTTGATATAATAGAGTAATCATATTCCATCGTTTTTTTCTATGATCTACCTGCCATGTTTCAGCTAACACCCCTAATTTACAAGCTATTTGTACAGAAAGTGAAATAGCAGTAATTCAAAAATAGCAGTAATAAAGTCAAGTAAAATAGCATCTCTGCTATTTCAGTTAACTGTACGAATGAAAATAAAAATTATTTATAAGTAGCAGTCATTCCCATACCTACTCTAAAGATACGCACATTGTCGAACGTGCTCAAACACGGTGTACGGCGTCAAAACACCGTGACTAGGCACTTGGGGGCGAACTAGCATAACACACCGACTGCCATAATATTTGCTCAACTAAGCACACAGTCTGTAATCCTTTGGAACTGGTTTACATTCAATGATATGATTGAAGAGACGAGAAATAACTTGAATGGTCTATTTATTTTACTTGACTGAGAGACAAAATTTTAAATAAGGTGCTTTTATGTTTACTGTGAAAGAGTTCACCAGTTATGTTAATATTTTATGTACCGTATAGAGGTGTGGTTCTATGGGACAAGTGTGCGATAGAACCATACATTTTGTACAATATTTTTATCTAGATATCATCGTAAAAAAGAAGTCCAAAATATTATAAAGGCTGTCATAACCCAGAGACTCACATATACTTACCTTTATCCTTCAGTTTGATCATGAATTATTTTCATAGTACATTATATTGAATCATATCAAAATGAAAATTTAAAAATGCTTGTTTTTCTCTAGAAGAACATAAAAAATACATTGCAAATTTACATTTATTAACCATAATGATAAATTCCATTGCACGAAACATCTTACAAAAAAGAGTACCTGATGCTAATCTATTGCACCGATTTTGAAGTACCATGCCTGAGATGTTGAACCAGGAGATAGATTTTAGAATATCAAGTGTCAATAAAATCTGTGCTGTAGTTTTTCTATGATACATGTTCAAACCGACACATAGGCACACAAAAATTCCAAAAATTGTTGTCTGGTCCCGTTATAGCAACGTTTATCTCGACTATTATTTAAATTAATAATATTTCAAATAGAAAAACTACCCCATTACAAATAATAATAATGTCCTCCAGACCGAATTTCGGTCACGGCGGCCAATCTTTATGGAGACTGGCCATCTGCGCAGGAGATATGTATAGTGCACAAGCGCGTGCACAAAAACAAGTGCACTCTCCGTTCCCTAACTTTCATGATCCGATGGGACGGTAATCCAACACGACCGGAGAGAGATCAGGCGCAGAACTAACGGCTTTACGTGCTTTCCGAGGCACGGGGTTGTCTAACACCGCCAACTTCCTAACGCCGCGCCGGGCTCTTATTGAGATTTCTTAACAGGAAAACCCAATCACTTTTTGTTGGCCCGACCCGAGATTCGAAATAAAAAGTTTTTTCTGTTAAAAAATCTCAATAGCAGCCCGGTGCTATTGAGATTTCTTAACAGAAGAACCCAATAATTTTTTATTGGCCCGACCCGGGATTCGAACCCGAGACCTCACGCACAGCAGTCGCATTCATTACCGCTGCGCCACGGAGACAGTTACATTACAAATAATGTGATAACAAGTAGGCTTCTCCGTACTCACGAGACAGTTTGGGATTTACATTAGCGTTTAATGCACGTATCACTGACTCAATTATTCCTTGTTCTTCTACCATAGCTGGATAGAATCTAAAGCTATTGCCACACCTGCATAATATAATAGTGAATGTTATTAACGCTTATGATAAACAAGAACAGGTGTTCGTTACAATCGTACCGATTGCCTGTAACGTTAACAATGGCTGCAGTAAAGCTTATCGGGAACGTTGCGAAATGCCGCACGGAATTAATTTTAATGTACCTCTGGGAGAAATTGTTGTAATTTATGAAGGTGGATGAAAGATATGTGTTGTTTTTTTGGGAATTGTTTTGCTAATATATTAGTTGATAAATATGTATGTTACATTTTTATATCAATGTGTTGAAAATCCTTTTTTTACGTAAAACTACTCGTATTTGTTATAATAAATAATATATTAAGCGCTCAACTGGTGACGTAATATAGGTAACAGGCAGTAAGACAGGCCCATGGTTTGTGCTTGCATTGACATAGGGTTATTATAATGCTTGCTAGATAGCCAAGTCAGCTACTTCAAGCACGCAAGGTGTAGTGCAGGTCTCCGGTGCGTTCTTTCGGAGTCCCATAAGTCTCCATCATCTCTCTGAAAATGAGCTACGGGGTGGTTTGTTTATTACTATTAATTGTGTATTATTATTAATGTTTATTATTTATAATTGGAGATGGCGGTCTTTTGTAATTTTCGCTTCGTAAAAAAGCTTTTAACTCGGGGCACAAAACTATACAGACTATAAAACACTAGCGTCCAAATAGAAAGGCTCTGTTTCTCATATTTTGTACAATGCTAGCGTGTCTGTGACAACTACACAGATTACAAATAAGACACTTATATTGACGAACTGACGGTGCTACTTGCGCTTGACACAGTTCGCCATTTGACACCTTACACTAATACATGGTATTATTAGTCCTGGCGCACAGATTCGGGGTCTGTGATTTTAAATCTATACTAATATTATAATGCTGAAGAGTTTGTTTGTTTGTTTGAACGCGCTAAACTCAGAAACTACTGATCCGAATTGAAAAATTATTTTAGTGTTGGATAGCTTATTTATCGAGGAAGGCTATAGGCTATATAACATCACGCTACGACCCACTGGGGCGGTGCAGTAATCATAAACGCGGGTTAAACCGCGGGCACATCTAGTATACCTATAATTTTAGCTATTTAATCTATCCTAAAATATTTCATATACACGTTTCGCTATTTATTTATAGCTCTTATAGGATTAGACAGACGTGGTTGATACCCATAATCTTTTAGATTTGATTACATAAAAGGCAAACCTTTTTGTCTATTGTGTTATTACTATTCATGGCAACCGGCTCCACCAACTTATGGCATAATAATAATACATTTAAAAATAAATTGTCTAGGTGCTATTTAAAATACGCCAAGTTATCCTATTAACATTCGTTTAGATTCGGAAATTAAACCTTACGATTTCTATTTGCGCAACCGTTACTCATTGTCAGCCTTAATAAACGGTATTGAATGAAAAAAATAAAAGCTAGCTACGAAAATAAAGGGGCAATAAAAACATTATCTACAGAGTAATCTAATATTGAAATAGGCTGTGTATAAAGAAATTCGTCAAGTTCGCCGATGCGAAGTAAACCTGTCCGCTCCTGTTATGTTTTACGATTGTCCTCACAAAAACATTACATAAAAAGGGTGGTTCTATGCCTTTATACAACACAACACAGTGACGACTACGACACGACTGTGTAAAAAATTGGTAAAGCAAAAATAGCTGCTTAGCCTTTAAAAAAATATCCGGTTTTGTATTATTATTTACTAGTAATAGAACTAAGGAGAATGAGTAGCAATTCTAGTAGAAGGTTTTTTCAATGACTAAGCGAAATGTGAAACATGAAATTGTTATCGACAAATTAAAAAAGACGTAGTTTTGTAGCCTATAAAAGCTTGTAACACCAGAAGCCCAACTTTACGTTGTTCATAAATAAGCAGGTGCTGTGCTATCAGTGCTAAAATTTCTACAGTGCTAGCAGCACGGGGCCTCCTTGACCACCACAAGAACACACCGCAAGGTTGTTTGGCTCCAGTCTCCTGAAGACCGCATTCACTTCTTAAGACATGTTAACAATGTTAAAAAAAGAGGCCGCGTTGTAGTCTACCTCTCAAAACACTGTGACGTGTATAGTATAGTATATATATGAAAGCTTGGAAGTATTCATGTGCCTCGCTCTTTTGTTAGACTCGTCATGGAAATAAAGCCATAGTATATTGAACAACTCGATCTGAATGCGACATTTTTATAGCTAAGCAGATGTTGAGGGAGTTTGATTTTGGTATAGTTTAATTCGATCAGCGGCGTACGGGCGTCAGCGTCCAGACACAATGATGATAACCTCGTCTCGATATTTTAAGGTGATAGGTCAAACCAATGATCTAAACCAAAAAAAAGATAAATAAAATCGTTTAATCTCGCTGCTACCAACTAGAAACGTCTAAAAATAAAACGTGACCTTTGGGTAACAGGTCACCGAACCTAAAGATTCTGATTGAATTCCCCGAAGTCCTTTTACGCCAAATGTTTTATATGTATACGGAATAAATTCCGCGAATAAATCCGCAGACATATCTTCTGATATCATCATAAAAACGCCGTCAGCTCTAAATTGCCTTCAAAAGGGCAACTAACCCATCTCCCTGAAGATTCAATTTGCAAGGGCGAGATTCACATAGAATAAAAAATAAAATATTATCCGTTTAGTTTATAGGTCAACCATGAACTATGGGAGGAAGTAGTCGTTTTGACGTGGACTTATAGTTTTTGACGAGACTACGATGATAGGTTGAAGGAGGTTTATTGCGGGGATGGAAAATGGATGGAAAGTAAAACAAGGAGTTTTCTTGTATTCTCTTGTGGTTAGATGTGTGTGAAAAGAATAATATGCTGAGTTTCCCGAATCTGTCGTCGAAGGAAATAAACGTGTTTTTCAATAACGTATGATGTTATTTCGTTGAGTTTGCCAGTTATATCTTTGAATCGTTGTTTTTTTACGTTGACTGGTATATTGGAAAATAATATAAACGCTTTTTTAACTTGTACTTGTATTCAGTTTTATGGATTTGTATCTATAAACAGATTCTTAAAGTAACAAGCCTTAAATAACATCCAACTCGGGCGTAGCTTTCTTGGAAACGAAATAACTTATAATTTGAAAGAGAGACAATGGTAAAAGTCTAAATATCTACAATCGTTTTTAAACTGATTAGAATCTTATTTTCTGAATATCCATTTCATAAAAATTAATTTCTAATTTAATAATATATTACAACTTTTTATATAGTATAAGTAAGGAAGACTTAGCTGTTAATTATTTAAAAAAACACAATAATACCGTCTAAAACATATTTCCACACAACGAGGTCATTCACCTTGGGTGACAATACTATACATACCAGTTAGGACAAGACTTATTTACCTGTATGCATTGCTTCCTGCTACGATCGTCTAATTCCATCAATATTTCCCTCACGTGTGGTGTCTCTACACAATATTTACTTAATTAGAGCGCTCTATGGGATAGATTAGTTATTCATGGGTTGATCTCGTGGTGAAAGGGGGGTGAGCAGATAGGGTGGTATTTGTCCTTATTGTTCCCATTATTTTGATGGGGCTGCTTTACGTGAGCAATCAAGTTGGGCAACGTGACGATTGACGGTCAAATTAATGTATAATGAATCTCGTTACTGCTAAATTGTATGTATAATATATCGATATATTATTACATTTTACGTATAAAATACTACTATTTATATAATTTTGTAAGTCAAAAATAACATTTACTATTGTACCTTTTCTATGGTTTATAAGTCCACTTTTGTATAACATTATGGAATACAATAAAATATTCTCGTCGGCCTCGATGGCGTAGTGGTTAGTGTAACCGACTGCTACGCCTGAGGTCGCGGGTTCGATTCCCGCACAAGTCAAACATTTGTGTGCAAGAACATGGATCTTTTTATCTTGGTCTGGATGTTTCTATGTATAATATGTATGTATTTACAAAAAAAAAGTATATATGTATGTTTATCCATTGTCTAGTACCCATAGTACAAGCTCTGCTTAGTTTGGGCTAGATGGTGTTGTGTGTATGTGGTAGAATATTATTATTATTATTATTTAACATTAAGTAGGGATTCTTTATAAATGTGATAGATTTTATAAACTGCCTCACTGCTGGATACAGACCTCTTCTCGGTATCAGAAGAGTTACGCCATAGTCCACTACAATGGCCCAGGGGGTTGGCAGACTTCACAAATCTTTGAGAACATCATGGAGAACTTTCAGACCCTTACCATTAAAGCGAGTGATCATTAACTGATATGCACATAACCTTAAAAATTCATAGGTTCATGCCGTGGGATCGCATTCGGGCCTTAATGGCACTCCGCGTGACAGTCCAACGGTTAACTACTAGGCTATAGGGGAAAGTGTATGCGACTTAGCATGCTATATGTGAGTATAAACATATCACATATAGTCTGCTAGGTCGCAAAACCTAGTAAAGGATAAGCCTACCGCCATTTACTTAGCACATTGCCAGATTTCATGCTTCTAATGAGAATTGTAACAGCGTAACACAGTAACACATTTTCCGACAAAAGAACTAAACTTGCGGCATCACATTCGGCTAGCACATACGACCCAGGATTAACAAAATACTTTCTTTTTCATTTCTCAATGATTTCATTATTTTCTTAGGGTATTCGTGACACATTTTCCGAGAGTTTGTGGCGTCACCAACGATTACTTGAAGTGGATTAGATGCGCTCGCTAACGAGTGCGAGAGTGCCAAAAAAACGAACAAACAAGTGATGAGGGTGGTCTTAATACCTCATTAGAGAACGATCGGTACTTACTGTGTTTGTGTGTTTATCTACGCCACGCTAGGGCTGGCAACCCTATAAAAAGTAAAAAGGCGCGCGTTTCTGTCTATGGAAAGCGTTACGTCATTCTGTTTTATTTGGAACACGATTTTAAATGTGGAATTCTATTGGCAGCAATTACAATTCATAGAGAGGTTGTTGCTAAATATTCGACAGCCGTATTTTTTTTATTTGTCCCTATTACCGGATGAACGTGAGATCTTTCGTGCGTTCGCGATAGACGCGTGTCTACAGCAGTAACATTATTCGTAAAAATAAATAACTTATAATTATTGAATGAATAAGTATAATTTACATACACACATAGTCTCCTGCCTATATCCCCGAAAGGGTAGGGAGAGGTGTATCCACATTTAATTTTGTCGTCCAGGCAAGCCTGTTGTCATCTACTGGCCAAAGTACCACACTCTGTGCTGACAATTTCTAATCAGGAAAACCCAATAACACTTTACCCAATCTGAGAATCAAACTCACCACATGCACAGCAGTTGCATTCACTGCCGTCTGCCACAATATTTACGGTTTATCACAGAATTACCAGTTACTAGCTATTATGTACGCTTGCGTCTGCTCACCAGCCTTCTAGACAAGAATCGCTATGCTACAAGTGCACGAAACGAAGATTACTAGGCTCTAGATTCTTTAAACAGCTTCTTTCCAAAGGGTGCAACGAAAATTTGTTTGGCTATGATATCCTGTAAGATAAAGGTTTTTTCCCTGTCGTCTGCCCATATTAATCGTCAAATATTGGAGGACTGCGCCCGTCACTCAATGTTTTCCAACCTATAAAACCAATGCGCTACATTCTCGTTCTTATGATAATGTTTTACGTGACGTTTTAAAAGCGTTAGAGCGCACTATTCTTAATTTTACAGCTATCTGAACTCTGGCAATCCCTGCTGTAACAATGACTTGACACATTCTTATGAGTTTGACATTTGGGGAGAAGCTATTGATGGAGCCAGGAGCAAATATTATTTGCACCAGGATTTAAGTAACGATGGCCCACGTTGCGCAATTCTTTGGACGAGCTGGTGTACGCGTGTATCCTTAGAATCACCCACACGCATGCTCTGGTAAGCCACAAGCTTTTTCGAGAGTGCCTGAACAATCGAAATACAGTAGTATTAGTTTAACAATAAGTTCTATGTATCTCTTTACATCTATATATTAATACGTGAAGCAAAAACTTTTTAAGAAAATTGCGCGGACGGAGGAGTATGAAATTTGGCACAGTTAAAGTTTATATGGAGGAGGGGCGAATATTTTTATAAAATATGCATTAGAAGTACATTAAATTAATGAATAAATACTACATGCACACAACCATGCATTTGACACACGCAGTCGAATCGCGTTCGTATATAGCAAGCTTGGGAATTTTGGTCGAATTTTGACCACTAGGCGACCGCTAGTAATCTTAATAAAATAAGGTCTTTACAATACACCTTTGTAATGCAAAATGTATAGGTAATTGACTGCATCGATGACGCAATGGTTCAAGTTGTCATATTGTCTCTAAGCCGCGCTGAGAGTAGCAGATTCGATTCCAGCGCAAAGCAAACATTTCTGTGATCCACAAATAGTTACACAAATCTTAAGTTTTCACCAGAGGCGTAGGTTTACCGTACAGAAGAATTTTTGTATGGTATATTATGATACGTGTTTAAATAATAATCATCATCCTCTTGCGCTGGTGCCAATTTATTTGGGGTCGGCGCAGTATGTCTTTCGCTTTCATACTTCTCTGTCACCCGTCATCTGATCTTTTACCCCTTTCCCTTTCATATCCATCCTCATACAGTCCATCCATCTTTTCCTTGGCCTTCATCTCCCTTTTCGTCCCTCTACCCTCATATTCATCACTTGCTTACCTACATACGTATCATCTCTTCGCATAACATACCAAGCCAAACGATTTCCATTCACATTTTCGTCTATATGCACCACTTTTAGACTACCTCTTACGTGTTCATTCCTAATTCTGTCCATTCTCGTCACTCCACACATCCATCGTAACATTCTCATCTCTGCTACATGCAATCGTTTCTCATCCATTTTCTTAGTAGTACGTGTTTAAATAATATAAAACATAATTTTTTTTGCATAAATGTATCTCTAAAAATCACGAAATTTAGTAGGTAATTAGTATCTTTCCATGCCAAACGGACGCAGACAAAATGCGCACCTAATTGTACTTAGACCAGATCCTTGTACCTGTTCTTGACCGCACTCCCTTACCATATGGTGGGTACGGATCGTAGCCCGCACATTATCGGGATTGACTTCCTACGAAATAAATAGTTCCCAACTTTAATATTATAAATGCTAAAGTGATTCGTTTATTTGTTTGTTATGCTTTGAAGTCTTAACTACTCAACCGACCATCATCAAATTTCACAGACATGTCACAGGTACACAAAAGCATATAGGGTACCTACCCTATATCCTTTTGTGTACCCCTGACAACATGTACCTATCATCCAGGAAAAGTACTGTAAGTACTTATCTTATGTGGGGGCCAGTCAGTGCAGACCGGTGACACTTCGACCCAGTGGGATCTTTTGTGTTGACACTCTCCCAATAACGACTGCCATAGATGTTCATGGCAGCCGGGACCAACGGCTTAACGTGCTCTCCGAGGCACGGAGCAGGCGATAATTGTCAATCAATACGCACATAATTTCGAAAAGTCATATAACTTCCGAAAGTCAGAGGTGCGCGACGTGAGTTCGAACCCCAGACTCTTTGCATTGCAGTCTGTTGGTCTCCCCACTGAGCTATCGCTGCTCCTGTAAGTACTTACTACTATTGGTAGAAACATTGTAGTCTGATACACCTCGTTCAATACTGCAGATGACTCAATCGGCACCCTAAATGTTAAAAGGAATGATGATATGTTAGTGTCAGCCCTGGCCACGTGCCCATGGGACGATATCTCCACTAATTCTATCCGTGATTTATATGTTCGCGCGGAGGCGGCGGCTAGCGGATTATTCGCCAGGATTACGGGTTCGACGCCCGAGTAGATAATGGCAGATTTAAACCACCCGATCTCCGGAAAGAAATAATGGATTGGAATCCGATTGTTTCTTCGAATTGTAAATATTGCGGCTCGATAAATAAGACGAGGTTTATTTGTACTTTTGTAAGTGGGTTGTACATCTTTCTTTATCCTTTTCTCTTAAAAGATATTTATCCTTTTTTCGTAAAAGTAGGTTAGATTAGTTTATGTTAGTAACAGTACTTTTTTCAAATTAAATACGGCCTATTTTTAAAATCGGTTGAGTTATTTTTATGTTCAATTGTTACAAACAAACAAACAAAAAATCAAATCTTTCCTCTTTTTCATATTCGTATAGATAAGATGTTGATTTGGATACTCGTTATGTTTACAAAGTTCTTTATGCTGGTTTTTCTGAACATAAATCAATGAAGTCGTTTAGGTAAAAATATTTAACGTTTCATATTATGTCAGCGTAACAAACAAACTCACAGTCACATTTATAAAATTAGTTTGGTAAACTAGATACAATAATTGTTACGAACCTGAAGTTTCATTCGCTCGTTAATGACCTTTAAGTTGTCAGCACACTAACTTTTTTTTTATGCTACTTAGGTGACATACAAGCATACGGCCCACCTGATGATAAGTGGTCACCGTAGCCTATGGACGCCTGCAACACCAGAAGCATCACTTGCGCGTTGCCGACCCTTTAGGAAAGGAAGTGGGAAGGAGAAGGAGCGGGAGGGGGTAAGAGGGTGATTGGGCCTCCGGCACTCTCACTCACCGAACTAAACACAACAGTAGGAATACTGGTATTTCACGTAGATATTCTGTGAGAATATCTACGTGACCTTCCCCGGTCGAGCCGGCCCATTCATGCTGAAATCATCGAGGCTCTACTACTCTTGTAGTAGAGCCATGAGTGTGGAAGCGTGTTAAACCTCCACTTTAAGTCCGCCGATTGATCAATCTTTATAAGCGATCGCATTTGCGTCATGGGCCTGTTCAAACGTAAATAACAATCAATAATTTAATCAACTAAACTATAAACATATTTCGAAGCTATGTAAACACCATAACAGTGTGACGTCATACTCATACCTCAGGAGTGATACATTGACGGTTTAGTTGTGAACGATAGCACTTTGAATTAATAGCTCATGTGTTGATAGCTATAGTCCCATTAGCCATTTAAATTTATAATAAACTAGCTTTTGCCCGCGGCTTCGCTCGCGTTAATTAAGAATTTGACAATCAATTCGGGTTGTACTCTGCTTGTAATAATATAATTCTATCATGATTCGAAAGACACGTGGCGCCATCTATAAGAACGTTATTATTGTTTTCCCCGGGAACAGTAATTTTTTTCGGGATGAAAGGTAGCCTATGTCCGTTTCTGTACACTGTCTGTCAACGTATATGCAAAATTTCAGGATGATCGTTTCAGTGGTTTAGGCGTGAAAAGGTAACAAACAAACAAACTCATTTTCGCTTTTATAATATTAGTTAGGAAGTTAGGATTGCAGCAATGTTTGTTGGTATTTTCTATTTTTACTAGTTTTTACTAGTTTTTATACATATATCGACTGCACGGATGGCGTAGTGGTTTAAGTGGTCGCCTCGCCGCTGCAACCTTACCGAGTGTTGTGGGTTCGATCCCCACACGATAAGTATTTGTATGATACACAAATAGTTGTTCCGAGTCTAGGCGTTCTTTGTGTCCGTTGTTTGAATGTTTGTAAACTCCCCCGCGACACAGGACTAAAATTATTAAGAAAGGAGCTCTTCCTTTCTTAATATTTTTTGTCTTTAAAAAAAATTATGTTTAGGTTCCATAGCCTTAATGACAAAAATGGAGTCCCTTTAATTTCGTCCTGTCCGCCCAACCACCCACGAAGCAGTTAGATTATTCGAAAACTATAGGTAAGTATATAATATATATAAATGGTAACTGGAATATAGCTGTACCTCTGAGCCCGTATACAATGATGTGATGTAATTATAAAATAAATAATTAATGCATTTTATAACCCCTTCTAATATTGACCTATGGAGAAAATTCCGATGGTTAATAATTTTCTATAGTATAACTTGGAAAATACTTTCTAAAATAAATTATGTTGTGAGGTTTTGCAAAATCTATTTAATTTTACTTTGAATAAGCAGAGGTGCATGTGGTGGATTCAAACTCGATACTACACATGGGAGTGCAACTTCGCCGCACCATACTATCGCCACTGCTGCTTGCGTAAGCAGTGCAGTCTAGTTATTTTAAAATAAATCAAATTCAAAATCATTTATTTTGCGTTTTATGGGTATTACAATTATAGTTGTTACAATTTAAGTAGTGAGTACCACCATATTTTAACCAGGCTGGCATGCAAAATAAAAATTAATAAAAATTAATAAAACATAGTATATATTGAAATAAAATGTTATGATTCATTTAATATAAAAATTCCAAATTTGATGATAACGTATAATATTATAAGGGATTAAATATAATGACCACAAAAAATATTAATTGCGCAGCAAAATATGCTTACTAAAATATATCATAACGAGTACCTATACGCCTCAAATCACTGCATTCCGTCTCGGAAGGGTTAGGTTATGTTAGGTTCCTTTTTAAACCCTCCCAAAAATAGGAGCCCCGCGAAGCGGGGCTCCGTCGACTTATTTTGATCTCTTTAAATATATTTTGCTGTGCAATTTGGTGATCACTTACTATTTTTGACTGTTATATTTTACTATATCTGGTGATAAGTTAAACATACGCTATATTATATTATTATATTATTAGTTGTTGCTTGTGGCGACATTGTACTTGTTTCTGTAGTATCATTTTACCTGTATGATACGCATGATTCATTTAATCTTCACAAGTGCCTCCATATTGCAGCAGTAGTGAATGCGACTGCTGTGCATGAGATCTGGGGTTCGTATCCCGGGTCCGAGCTATAAAATGTTATTCCGTTTTACTGCTAAGTACCTAATGGCCTGGTATGAATAGCTCCCGGAGTCAGTAAGTTGGCGGTATTATACCCCACGGGGGTAACTTTAACCGTAACTACCATCATGGTTGTTGTGCTTCATGCCATCATGCCACCACTTACGGTAAGGAACGGATGCTTTGTCTTATTAAGCACGCGGCTCTCAGTACCCAAGTGCAAACTTATAAACGAATACAGCGACCTGGCTGACGTCCATTCTGATACAATATCGACGTTTGTCAGACATGTCAAATGTATTAAAAAATATGATAAATAGTAATTAAGTATATAATATCAAATCTAGAATATAAGTATACATAATATATAAGTATATTAAATTATATAAGTAATAGATGTTGATACAGTAAACATTTTGCATGTGGTGTTTACCTATAATTAGTTGTGCAGCTAGATTTAAGACACAAATACTTGTATGTTCGTATCTGTATTATATCTGTAACAACTGTTGGTAAACCTTAATAAAATAAATAAATAAATAAAATAGTGAGCGCCACCTCATCCTTCTGTATGATGAGACTCTTCTTGAGATTCTTCATGCACTTAAAGCCGTTGGTCCTATGCCTGTACTCTCTCTGGTCGTGTCAGATTGCCGTCTCATCAGATTTTAAGAGATAGAGTGCACTTGTGTTGGCGCATACACTTGTGCACTATAATATCGCATGCATATATGGCCAGTTTTTGTTAAGATGCCGCCATGACCGAAATTCGGTTTAGAGGACATTATTTTTTTACCTAAATCGATTTATTCATAAGCCATGAACACTTCACAAATAGATATCTATCAACAATTACTTAGCACGCTCGGTTATAATTTTATAAAGCAGTTCTATAGATAATTAACCTAACGCATAGTAATTATCGGCGACGATGGCAATTGTCGGGCAATAGGCCAATTACCGGGACATAAGGTAATTTCCTCTGATCTACCCACTTTTCCTACTTTTACAACGTAATTACTGGGGTTATAAACCAATCAACTGTCTTGACATTAATTTATTGTACTAGAACCTTCCGTTCGTTTAACCAAACGCGTAAACGTGAACTCTTGCGCAAGTATTGATTGTAAAGTCTCGGCTTCGGTGCCCACTGTCGCGTCAAGTACCTATGTTGTTGTAGAATAATTGGACGTAGTTATGCAAAATAGATCCAACCGCAAAACTAGCTTTTAAGAAAATAGGAGTATTAGTAAAATTGATATATTACAATAATGAGATTATAGCATTTTTAAAATTTCATTTAAATATTAGGTATTTTTATCTACTTGGTAAAGCATGTATGCTTATGGTAAAATAGCGATACTCTAGTGCCTGACTCTTGGACTACCATGTAGAGGTGTCGACGACCTCAAGGCACGTACCCTGTGACTTTTCGAAGCTATATTCACCCTGATAAGAGGCCCGTGTCTAGTAGTGGGTCAGTTTATAAAAAAGGCTGATATTACGTATATAAATCTAGTATATTACTTGCCTATTTTGCCTTTTTCTTTTTTCTTTTTAAACATGATGAAATGCTTTTGATGTATACCCGGCGCCACAAGGGGAGGCGAACGGGTTATGTTGGCCGCTCCCGAAACTGCCCCAACATAGTAATTTTAATACGATCATTAGCAGACACTAACAGCTTTCTTTAACTAGATTGTATTAGGAACTGCCTAACTCAATAAGATGGACATATATCTACTTATACCTACGCGGTGGTTCCCAATAAGTTTTGCTATAATCTATATATGAATAGGCACAGATATAAGGCGGTTAACACACGGCACCGCACACCGCCGCGGTAGGCGGTGAAGCGGATCTCATGTCGCATTGGGCTCAACTAAATCCGTTGATGCCTAACACACGTACACTGCCCGACCGCGCGGTCAAGCGGTACTCTTTCACTTTACCGCTACCGCTCTCCGCGGCGGTGCGCGGTGCCGTGTGATAATGCAGAACCATTTTCGTCTGATTTTCGTAAACCGATTTTCTTTATTTTGTTTTTTAGTAGCTGTTGATAGAGTATAAATACAAAAGGGGAACAGTTACTTAACAAATATATAAATTCACATCAAAATTTATTCCTCAATTTTTTTATAATAATTTAAATGGTTGCATTTCGACTACTATAAATCGAGATTGTTGATGTGGAGTGACTCGTTCAACATTCTACCAATAGCACTTCCACCACCGTGATACCTGTGTACCCAGGTTAAGTAGTAGTGTTCATAGAAAACACCAAAGTTTGACACTCTTGAAGTCCCGGGGAAAGTTGTCTTGAGACCCGCAATGCAAACCACGATCTAGTAGCTTATTAATAAAAAGCGACATTCCTGTTGATATAAACTCATCACAGTCATCACATACAAAATAATCCGTAGATAAAAGATAAAAAAATTATACAATAACACAATGTTAAAATTTGATAATAAAATTATATTTTTCATAAGACTATTTTAAAAGTCACTAAGTATCCATTTGAAAATGGCTTACGTGGTTACCGAATAAACTCTTTAATGAAAACAGTCTAGCAACTCAATTTTCTACATGCTAGGGCATTCTAATGCCCGAAAAAGCAATTTAACGGCCGGAGTATTTTACTTTCGTTAATTACATGAAGAATAAGTTATATTTTAAAGTAACAAATAATATAAATTTTTTTACAAAATTACCGATTTTAAACCACCGCTACAAATGTTTGGCCAAGGCTCGCCAACAAACGCACAAACTTTTATAACAAAAATAAACGAAACTAGCTATAGCTCTCAAGGCAATAACGGGCAAAAGTACTTTATTTGTTGCCGCTTAAGGTTGATTTCACACTAAATGTTGTTGCTTTGCTCGTTTTATATGACGAATGATCGTAAGTATTAGATAATATTTTGAAGATTTGTGACTTTATTACTAGGTGCCATGTTTGTAATTAGGTTGAACATAAAATTGTTTTAAAACTTTTCTCCCCGTTAGTAAACAAATGTAGCTGTACACGTATTGTCACGCGGACAGCATTTAGCTTTGATTTTGTACATGACCCGATATCTAGTTGCTATTATCGAAGACCTAATAAATTGTTTATTAAAGTTTACACAAGACTCAGTTGTTCGGCGCATCATCAAAGAGCTTTAATTGCACAGTCACGTCCAGACTGTCGCATTAGCCGCTAGCTTAGTTACTTCGACATTGTAAATAATATCGCGAGCTTAGTAATGTTAGGATGTAGAATTAATAGATGAGGTGTTATGATATTTTTACAAATAGATAGATTGATAAAAAAACGTGTTAAAGACTGCCTCACATCGCGTTTCAAGTCTTATTTGACAACATAGACTAATAACTGTATATTCCCGAAGGGGTAGGTATATCCACATTTCGTCAGCTATTTTTTAGCGTTCACAAAATGGGCGGCAAGCATATCCCGTCTACTGGCATATATTTCCAGACGCCATTCTGCTACTAAGAATTTTCTAACTAAAAAACCTGTCAACACATTTTCCAAAGCGGAAAACGAACCTCCTAATCGCAAATGCACATATGCATAAAGTTAAACCACGGTACCAGCGACTGCCTCATCACAACTCTTGAACATCACATCATAGTATTGACAGATATTTGAATTATTCTGAGCTCAGGTTTTAAATTATTCTAAGTTCGTATATTCTTTGTATACATTACTTAAAATATACAAAGTTTGCAATATTTCTAATGCAGAAAATACATTAGAAACTATGTCCATTCTAGTACATATACGGTCTCAGATAGCGTAGTCCCTGTAGCTGCGCAAGCGGTTGCGTCGTGTCGTAAATCTGCGCGCGCACTATTGTGCATTCAAGTCACATTTACGAGTCGCGACTGAACCGATATAGTACTACAATCTAAATAAATACGATAAGATGAATATCGTTTTAGGCTCTATATTAAGAATAGGTCTATTTTGATTAGATCTATTATGTTCAAAGCGCTGATGGGATCGTCGCAACATTGCAGTGCACTCCCTTAAATATATAGACATTCAGTTGCTTTGCTGCAGCCACGTTCACAGAGAGACTAACATAGTTCTAGTCTGCCTTGAAGTAACATTTCAAGCGGTCACGATGGTGAATATTGCTGCAGAAAACATTAAGAGTAGTGTTTTTAAACATTCACTGTAATAAAAACCGTTTGTAAATGTTTCATTTCAATTTGTAAGATTCGCGTAAGCATGAAACAATAATATATTATCGTATGGTTTATTTTTATGCAATCATGTGAGGGCGAGGCGCTTCTTGGGTGCCAAAGGTACATGTCATCTTCAATAATATCCTGGTTATGATAGCAGACAGACCGGACTGCTCGTTTGTACCAGTTGTGCTCGACGCGACATCTACAACAATAAAGAAAGGTTAACTTACTCAAAGATATAAGTATGACTTCTTCTAACATCTTGAATAATTAAAAATATACATATATTTATTTATATAAATCTTCTGTGCGTGTGTTTGTAATTAAACTACTACTAAACGGCTGGACCGATCTTGATGAAATTTTTTGTGTGTGTTCAAGTGGATTCGAGAATGATTTAGATTTGTTCTCTTTTTCGTGTTTACCGGACAACGTCTCTCGGGACAGCTAGTATATAATAAATATAGGTGTGAACATAATAAATATATTTTCTTTTTAATGATCCCTTTAGAAATAGAATATAAATATATCTATATAAATAAAAATGAATCGCTAAATGTGTTGCTAAACGCAAAACTCGAGAACGGCTGAACCGATTTCGCTAATTATTTTTATATTGTATTTGTTATTGTCAGGAAAAGGTTCTTATGAAAGAAAGATATAAGAAAGTTGCAAGCAAAATTACGCGGGTGAAGCCGCGCGGGATAGCTAGTATAAAATAATTCTCAGATGGGGAAGGCAGGGGTCTTAAGTCATATGTAATAGGAGGTGACCCTATCGCAGTCTACCAAGCATAGTTCCCGACTTTGTGCGTCAGGTCACGCACACAAGCAAAAATATATTAATATATGGGAGCCATCGTGAAAATATCAGAATCGTAGTTAGCTAATCCGCACATCCGTAGTTTCTCCTTATCACTCCAGGGCAGTTCGGTAAGGTAGACAGAAAGCACGACTGCAGACTCATGTGTATATAATATATACTTGTACAAATCCTTCCATCACAAATTACACCAAACGTCGGACCAGATATCTTTAGATCACACAAATTACTAACCAATGCGGGTTCGTAGGAGCACCTCCAAACTATTTCAACGTTGTATTCAAAGTTATCTTTAATCTTTATTTAGTGTACGCACGCCCCACAATTTACACGATTTCAGATAATATAATAATTTCACTTAATATACACTAACTACAAATTCATGCTTGTAAATTCCTGAAGGAGTATGCAGAAATTAAGCCTCAGTTTTTCAGCTGCTTCAAATAATAAAGCTTTTTGCTGCTATATATGCACAGTTTCAGACACTGATGACATATGAGTAGTTACACTGTTACTGCATTCTGTTCGTTACATAAGAGTGCCGATAGCCAACATTTCTACTCCAGCACTCCTTTATTACCATCTTTAACTTCTTGAACGTCTAGGGGAAATACGAAAAAACAATTAAAAATTCATTGTGCAAACAATACACAAACGGACAAACGTATGTCGGCTCGACATTTGACTCATTAACGAGTCAAGTTTGCAGCGGACATAGGTTTGTTGTTTTTTTTTTTTTGATGACTTATGTCGCTTGTCCTCTCGACAGTTGACGGGTTAATACTATTTCCCTAAGGTCGGCAATCCGCGAGTATTGTAGGTGATTACGTGGTATGCTAAACTGCCCATAAAAAAATATCAATAAGATAATCATAGAGGATGTATGTTGCATGTGTTTTAAAAGCACCCAAGGGATAATTCCTGTATCATGGGGGACATTACAAGACAGACACAAAGAACACCCATATTCGGAACAGCTATTATTATTATTTATTCTTTTTTTTTTTTTTTCTTTTTTTTGTCCCGTATAAGAATCGAGGCCATAACCTCGACCACGTAAACCACTACACCATCACTGCAGTGCCTGCCACTGCCACAGTGTTTGCCGCTTTGATTGTTAGAAGCTTCGTGCAGCTACTAATTAATTCCTCACTGAAATTCTCAACAACATTGTTTGCCTTCACACTTGACGGCAAACTTATGTCGCGGGACTGGAAGCAGTTTCTAGTCCCAATTAAATAATTACAAAATACTTACAAACAATTAAGACATTCAGTATTTTCACACGAGAATACAAACATCGCTCAGTACGAAAGAATCCTGCCATGGCGTGCTATAATTACGAATTATTATCTGCAATTATTGTTTATAATTATAATTTATGTTCGCCATTAGTACGCTCGCCGGCGATCTCCAAGCGAGCCGCGGTGAATATAGTCATCTATCACTTAAAGATAAATATTAGCCAAGATGGCAGATTTAATAAATGGCGCTATTGCTAGAAAATTGTAGAGTGAACTTAATTAACATTTCAATAGTAGGTTCCATGTCTTTAAAAAGACAATTTATGTAATAGGGGTTATCACTGTATTAGAATTTTACAAACCTTGAAACATTGGACACGTAGCACTCCTAAACTAGGTACCTTACTTTTAATTTCTATTTAAAGAGATAGCACAATTGCCGATCGTCCCATATTTAATTAACAGTGATGAATTTCGAGTATGATAGGTTTCAGCCAAGTATTCAACCGAGATTGACCCTGAAACCTCCTGATTGTGTAAATAGTAGACCTGGTGTTTTCAGCATAGATAAGCCTGTGCCACCACGGCAGTACCCGCTCAAAGAATATCGACATAAAGTAGCAGTATTCATACAGTTTTTGTGCATTTCACTCTTTGAGTGGGGCATCAGAGAGTCTACCCAATGTCCTTTTCTATACCCTTACAATGTGTTTCCGAAATTACATTTTGATTGGTCGAGCAGTAAAAACTTGAAAGCGTAACAAACAAACTCACATTCGCATTAATAATATTAGTGAGAATTGGTAGTAAGGCAGTCTGCAAATGCTTTTGCTTAATAATTTCGAAAGGCTGATTTATTACTTGATGTTCCCGCAGTTTCACCCGCGTTTATCGTTACTGCGCCGCCCCCGTGGGTCGTATCGTGATGTTATATAGCCTATAGCCTTCCTCGATAAATAGGCTATCCAACACTAAAAGAATTTTTCAAATCGAACCAGTAGTTCCTGAAATTAGCACGTTCAAACAAACAAACAAACAAACTCTTCAGCTTTATAATCTTTACTAGTTTTCACCCGCGGCTTCGCTCGCGTAAATGTAGGTTAGGTTAGGTTTGCAACAGTTATTTTTTCTGGATGAAAGGTACCCTATGTCCTATTCTGTACCCCTGACAACGTGTATGCAAAATTGCATGTTGATCGGTTGAGTAGTTAAGACGTGAAAGCGAAACAAACAAACAAACTCATTTTCGCATTTATAATATTAGTAAGGATATATATAATTCTTCTGTACGTGTGTTGACAGTGAACTCCTCCTAAACGGCTGGACCGATTTGAATGCAACTTTTTGTGTGTATTCAAGTGGATTCGAGGATGGTTTAGATATGTTTTTTTTTATAGATTTACTACGTCATCGATTGCATAATATTACATTTTGTTGCCTGTACTTAACGTTTATATAAAAGTTGACGTTGTGTTCCTTCAGTAAGCAATGCTTTAAAAACTGGCATCACTATTTTGCCAGCAGATGTGTCGTAAAAAAAGGAAAAGTGGTCAGAAATAATTTGTTTGTATTAAAGACAGTACTGATAAAAACAGACTTACTGCCTACCTTATCGTAGTTCTTCTAACAATGCTTTTAACAAAACATGAGTAGAAGTTAGTTTTTCTAATACCATCGATTATTTAATGAAAACCGAATCGACTAACGAAATTTCAGTATTTTGTATTCAGACCACTTTATACACCACTTTACATTTGATTATAAATATTGAGACTGAAAGCCATTAACAAATTGTTTTCAACCACTCATTGTTTTGTGAACGTAATACCCGTCTAGACACAATAAACTACAAGTTAATGAACATTGTATATTTAAACAAACAATGGACCGATACTTCAGTATTTTAGACTGTGCACTCGACCTCCCTCAGGCTTCTCACGACTATAACTGAGTGCTGTCATTGATATTTAATGACGGAAAACGTTTTGGCAATCTTAAAGCCTTAAACAATACCTTAAGAGATGTAGAGCACATCGATATCTGCGCTCTAACCATTTTTCCTGGTCTTGCTGTACCAGGCTTCGTTCAACTTACTACTGCCTTGGTGGCGCAGCTGTAGTATATGTGACTGCTGGGCATTAGGCTCTTGGGCATCGCGTCCCGCATCACATTCCGGGTCAGGCCAACAAAAAACTGTTGGGATTTTCTAAAAAGAAATTCTCAATAGCATCCTGGTGTTAGGAAGTTGGTGGTATTACACCAGTGTCTCGAAAAGCACGTAAAGCCGTTGGTCCTGTACCTGATCTCTCTCCGGTCGTGTCCAATTGCCGTTCGATCGGATTATGAGAGTGCTCTTGTGATTGAGCACACGCTTGTGCACTATAATATTTCCTGTGCTGTCTCCGTTAAGATTGACCGATATCCAGTCTGCAGGACATTTTTATACAAATTAACTGATTTCATTACCTTCTACAGGGCCAATCATCATAGGATTGAATTCATTGAGCGGAAAAATACAACACTATACGTAATTTATGTATGTATAAGGGCTACCCGTCTGCGCGTGCGCCGCAACAAGCGTATTACGCTAGGCTACCACAGCCAAAGTTAGTTTTCAAAAATCCATAATTGGGATTGCACTATCAGTTGAGGTATCAATGGTACCAGGTAAAGAAACGTTTTCGTTTCTTTGGTGGAACAGCAACTCGCTTATGAAAAAGTCATCCACTTTTATACTGGTCAGGAAACTCGTGTTCGCTACCTCGATTATTGAAATAAGGAACGAAATATGGACATAAAAATGTCTACACGCAGATTTATTTAAGTGATAATTCCTTTTTTCGTCACTAAAAATGGAACTCATAACAACAACAAACGTACTTTATATGAATGTGATAATCAAATTCATGATGGAACAAATACCACCACGTTATTCCACCAAAACAAAGCAGGTCTACTGAATAAATTGGAACAAATAGAGATATGTATAGATGAGTTTAGGGTAAAGAAAACCCCGTTACAAATACTTTGTTTTACTGAGACTTTTATACGCTCTGGTGACGAGCCTAATATTAGTGTCCGTGGTTTTAATTTAATCAGTTATTTTTCGAGAAGTAATATAAAGCGTGGAGGTGTATGTATTCTAGTGGAACAATCTATAGAGTGTAAAGCTGTTCCGTTGTGTAGTGCAGTATCATGTGAAAAGGTATTTGAGTGCTGTGGTGTTGATATACCAACACTACAGTGTCTTGTAATTTGTGTATATAGGATACCTCGATCTAATGCGACCGTATTTTTTGAGAAACTGGAATTGCTTATACACAAATTGAATTTAAAGGGCAATAAACGTATTATTATTACAGGGGATATGAACATAAATACCTTGGGAAACGATAACACATCTTGCAAATTTAACGATTTTCTTCTTTCGCATAACTTTACAACACACATCACCGAACCCACACGACAACAAGCATGTATTGATCAAATTGTCAGTAACATGAAATGTGCCGCAGGCAAAGTACATAACCTTTATTTGTCAGACCATAATACAGGTCAAACTTTAGCATTCCCTATAAAATATGAAAAACCGAAACCTTTAATTATGTATATGACACGACGCGATTACAGTGAAGAAAATATAATAAAATTTCTTAATTGTCTATCAAGCTTGTCATGGCAAGAGGTATTAAGCCAGACAAACTGTAATCTAGCGTTTAATATATTTCATGAACTGTTTGTAATGTTTTATGATTTATGTTTTCCAATGAAGAAAATAAAAATTAAAACAAATTTACCTGCCCCAAAATGGCTAACAAAAGGAATTAAAATATCATGTATTACAAAAAGAAAACTAAGATATTTATGCTATAAAGATAAAAAAGAAAACACAAAATTGAATTATATTAGGTATAATAAATAATTTAAAAAATGCATAATTAATTCTAGAAGAAACTTAAATTACAAATATATTTCAAATGCATCTAACAAATGTAAAGCAAGTTGGGATATAATTGGAGAAAAACTGGATAGCGTAAGAAATAAGCAATACATAAAACAGATAATCTGTAATGATAATTCGGTAACGGATCCAGAAAAAATGGCAAATTTATTCAATGACTATTACATTTCAAAGACAAACAAAGCAAACACTAACACGCCAAATTATAAATTAATAAATACTGTTGATTCTACGATGTACATACATATATCCTTGCACTGAAAATGAAATAATAACAACAATTAAGTCATTAAAGGATACTAATGCTGTAGGTTATGACTCGATATCAACAAAGATTATAAAAAGAAGTCAAAAAGAGCTTGCATTAGTAATTTGCCATATCATCAATCTTTCCTTCTGTGAAGGCGTCTTTCCTGATAAACTTAAAATTTCAAGTTACGCCCTTGCACAAAAAAGATGAAAAGGGAAAAATAGGTAAATACTATAACGCTAATCCCGGTGCTTTAAAAATTTTCGAAAAACTAATGCATTCACGTGTTAGTAGTTTCCTAAGTAAAAACAATATCATTTGTACGGAGCAAAATGGTTTCCAAAAAAATAAATCAACCACACTAGCGGCCTTTTCACTCATAAAATCTGTAACCGAATCTTTAGATAAAAGAAAATGTGTTTCTGCTATATTATTTGATATGTCCAGTGCCTTCGATTTTGTTGATCATCAAATATTACTACATAAGTGTGAGCTTTATGGCATAAGAGGTAACGCTCTGCAGTGGATAGAGAGCTATCTAAGTAATAGAAAACAGTGTGTCGAGATTACTCGTATCGATCAACAATTAACAGTTACATCATATAGGTCCAAATTCAATGAAAATAGGTTTGGGGTCCCCCAAGGCAGCATAATGGGGCCACTTTTGTTCCTTATATATATAAATGATATCCCTAAGGTCACACAACATAAATGCACACTATTCGCAGACGACATTTCTGTAGTTGTTACTCAAAATAATTGTAACTCTGACTATAAACAAAGTGTAATCACTACAGTAGAACACATATCTAAATGGCTAGATGAAAATAATCTGACTGCTAATATAAATAAAACAAAAATAATACAATTTAGCAATTACAATAAAAAAATTAATAAATTAAAAATAAATCATCGTGGCCAAGAAAGTGTCGAAGTTGACGAAGCTACATTTTTGGGTATAACAATCGATAAAAATTGCAATTGGAAATCTCAAGTAAAACACGTCTCTACAAGAGTTAATAGATTTGTATATGCACTAAATAAAATAAGGAAATTGGCAGGTGAAACAACGGCACTAATAGCATATCATGGTTACGTCGGATCAATACTGAGGTATGGGCTACTACTATGGGGCAACTCACCAGATATCAGTAGGACTTTTATATCACAAAAGAAATGTATAAGGGCAATTTGTAGTGCTGCCCCACTAGACTCGTGTAGACCTTTATTTAAAACACTAAAATTGCTAACATTAACTTCAATATATATATTTGAAATCGGAGTATTTGTTAAAAAGCATTCATACATTTTCCAAAAAGTAAGTGACCATAAAAAATATCCTATACGAGACCCTAGTAAACTACAGTATAACATGATATCAACTGCTCTGCACAAAAGAAATAGCAGCTGTATGAGCATACAAGTATTTAACAAAATACCAAAAAGTATACGAGAATTGCCTCTGACACAATTGATACATAAATTAAAGCAATGGCTCACAAATAAATGCTTTTACACACTTGCTGAGTTTATGTTACGTAAAGATAAATAAGTATTTGATGGTGTCAAAAACCCACGCTTATGTAGAGACTATTATAATCCTAATTAACCTAGTTATTTTATTACTTGTGTCATGATTTCTTATTTTTGTTAATAATTCTGTTCAGGAGTTTTTATTTATTCAATTGGCAACACAGCCAACTATCATTTTAAATAGTGGGGTTATTGTGGAGGGGAAAAATAACTCGTTCTCTCGGCGAAAGATCGCTCAGTAGTAAGGAACTAGCATTCAACTGAGTAAGACATTCTCAATAGTCCGTGTAATTGCTGTGAGTTTGGTAATATAGTCACATCATATTTTAGACGATTGAGTTTCATTATACTTGTATAGCTATGCTCATAATAATACACACAAATACATATACTATAACAGACTTATACATAATTTAATTAATAATGCAATGTAAATAATGATATTATATGTTTTCATTATAATTTAATACAATTTTATAATTCCGTATTCAATGTAATTCATGACATTAATTCACTATACTAATTATTTAAGGACAATATTTATTTTTATTCAGACAGTATTATTGTTATTTTAATGTTATTTAATATTCACATTATTGTTAATCATAAATATTAATTTTTGCATACCGTTCATACGGTGAGACATGCTGTGCTTATTTTATTCATTAAACATCTTTGTAACCGTGTTTCTAGCAAATAAAGATTATTATTATTATATTATTATTATTATTATATTATTATTATTATTATATTATTATTATTATTATATTATTATTATTATTATATTATTATTATTATTATATATACAATTGCCTGCCTGTTCTTTGACGTCCAAATCCTGTTTTAACTTGTCATCATAACACTCAAATTATAGAATCAGTTTAGTTGGACGTGTCCAGTCAATATTAAGTTTTGCTGCTATAAATCATGGAACGATTAGAACGCCTATTAACTAAAACACATCCGACTCCGTAACTTGCAAAACTAAGCGTTTTTGGAAGAACATCTTATTTCACCTTATGTTTACGGATAAAAGGCACACGGGGGGTGAACAAACACTGATCTGGAGTGTTGACAGTGTACCCAGGACCCAATATAAGGGTAGCGGCGCAATTTGTCCGACTGTTCGGACCGCAGGACAAATACAGGACAGGATTAGATAGCAGATTTTATTTGAGGACGTTGACTTTGTCTGTTTGTTTGATCGTCTCATTCTGTACTTTTGGTAAACAGTAATATATGATTAGAAAAGCGTTTTCGTATGGGTGTATAATAAATATATCGTATGTTAATTAAGTCTGCGCGTACAATGCAGCGTATTTCTGTCTGTTGTCTTTATTGAACAATTTTTCTTTTCAATACTCCATATCTTAGACCTTATATGGAATAATTTAAAAAAGCAACATTCTATAATTTCTTATAGACTACTCTCTCTCTAATTTTTATTCTTGTGTCACGGTGGACTTAACTAACATTGAAGCATGAACCACCTAGAACACACAGACGCGAAACAATAATTTGTGGATCACACAAATGTTTGTCCCGTGTGGGATTCGAATCCATAACACTCCGCATAGGTACTGGCATTGGCAAGGCGACCACTTGAACCATTATATTATCCGTGCAGACAAACGCGTCCCTTCTAATAAAAACATTAATACTCTCAAGTTTGTTTGCGAGAGGGCAGTGACTAACATTTTTCGATTGATATTATCCTTAACTTGATCCAAACATACTTACTTACTTTGTTCATCAGATAGATAAAACTAGATAGAATGAGAAAACACTCGTAAAAGCTTAACGATTACTGTTATCGGTACTGTGGACTATAATATCCTTGTTTTATCATAATCGGCTACTCGTTTGTTTACAGATCGGATCATTTCAGATTAGCTATGTCCAGAATGCATTAGAATTATATTATAATTAGCTGACCCGCGCAACTTCAGTTTGCTTCACATAAGAGAATTATCACCGTTTTTGCAACATTTTTCATTGATACTCCGCTCATATTGGTCGTAGCGTGATATTACATAGCCTATAGCCTTCCGCGATAAATGGGCTATCCAACAGTAAAATAATTTTTCAATTCGAACCAGTAGTTCCTGAGATTAGCGCGTTCAACCAAACAAACTCTTTAGCTTTATAATATTAGTATAGAGGAACTGATCATGATCACGCAGAGAAGATAATACATTATGAGCAAATGTATTCGTTTATCTTTAGTATGAGATTATGCTCATAACTATTCCAGATCATAAAACTACTAACCGAAGCCGTGGGAAATTTTCAAATTGTCATGTGGCGAGAATGTCTACTAATTGAAACGTTGGAAAATTCAGCGTTGCGGTATAGGTTAGCAAATATATCGTAAGTAATATTATAAATGCGAATGTGAGTTTGTTAATTTGTTATGTTTTCACGCTTTAACTGCTTGACCGCTCATCGATAATATAATGAATGAGTCAAAAAATTAAAATTTTAGCAAAGGCCTATGCAAATTGCCCGATTTCTAATTTGCTAATAAAACTTGGCATGCAAGTGTCATAATCTGCCTACTGACAGCCTATGACACTTGCGTCGGTCTACTGACAACTTGATAAACAGGCGCTTTTTACGTAATTGTTGGTAAAAGCAACACTTTTTGTAACCGTACAATCGGCTTACTAACCATTGTTAAAATTGCGCATAATAAAGTACAAAAGATGCTTAAACCAGCCAGTTTAATTCACGAAACATCAAAACCCTTCAGAGAGAAAATCATAAAAAAATCTCATCACATTCCACATTATGGTTTAATTTCCATAAAATTTCGAGACTACATGGAATTAAGCCATTTTCTTCCATTGTCAGTTGTGCACGGAAAAATTAGAATTCCGCAACCCCAAAAGTGGAAGGGTTGGATCGTTTTGCTGGGGTGGGTCACTATTATCATAATGAGGAGGCCAGACGGGAGAAATAACAAGCTGTAACATTTTTCATAATTCCCTACCGTTACCTCTGGGGCTAAACACCCTTTGGAAACATACGGGCCTTTAAAGATAGACCTGAAAATTGGTGTATATTATTTCTAAGACTATATTGTTGTTATGCCTAGAGACTACCATGCCATAAATTTCAGCTTATGTTTACTTGAAGTTAAGAATACTATTCCAAGTCCGGAACTCCGTGCTATTGGATTTTCTGTTAGGAAATACTCAGTAATATAGTAGAGTAAGGGCCTCGTTCACCATCTCCAAGTAAAGCGTTGATTAGTTACTTCCCAATTAACGTTAATTGGCAAGTAAAACTTACGAGTAACTTCTATCAATTTCACAAGCGAAAATAAAGTTTGGAGTAACAACTTACCGGTTAAGTGAATGACGTAACAAATCATACGTTACATTCGTTCAATATTACGTCAACGTTACTCGTCAAAGGTCGTCAATCGTCATTGGCAGGTTACCTGTCATTTGTCATTTAATTTCGTGTATTGTTTGTTGTGTTTTTGATGTGATGTGATAGGTTATCTATTAGTAAAATCATTTAAACAATTTTTGAAGTGAAACTTCTTTATCGACGTATGGGAGAAATTTTGTAGCAGTGTAAAAAAAAAAACGTCACGTTTTTCGGTTACGCGCCATGTTGCTTTTTTATCAAAGTTTAGTATAGTGACGTAAAGAATATCATGTAATATATTATAATAATAACAACAATATATCAGTTTTGAAGTTTGGTTTGAAATAAGAATAACAATATATTAATTTGAAAGTGATAAAATAAAAAGACTTATTCAAATTTAAGTGAATTTACAAGAAAAGTGAGAGTGATTATATATTTCGTTTTATAAATTCAACACGTATGAGCATGATTTTAATATTTATTTGAGGTTAACCTCACTTTTTGATTGTAAGTATCAGTGAATGTATATAAATCTGTTAAAATTAGCAAGTATTAATAAATATGACTGTAAATCTAGTGAACATTATTAATTCTAAAAACAATAAAAAATATAAATTAAATAATAATTTAAAAATAAAACAAAATGAATGATATGCATATATATATATATATATATCAATGATATTATAATAAGAACAATGATAAAATAAATTACTCATTAATTGTATGCATGTCTATAATAATAAAATAGCTTTAATTTAATACGGAAAAAAATGTTTTTCTTAAGGCTTAAGCCTTATCTACCCCATTTTCGTGAAGTTGCAAATAGTAGAAAAATGATATGTCGTAAAGAAGTTTCACTTCTTACCTGTGTACACACACACATTTTTATTTTATAATAATGAAATATGATAATCATATTTGCGTTTTAGGAATTATTTTATGTTTTATTAATTTATGCACTTGATTTGCTGTATACTTCAATAGACGAGATCTAGCCAAAAAATCAGTTTCATCTAAGTCCGTAAAATAATCAACACGGAATTTAAATACACGAATTCTCGATATCCGTTGCAGCGTAGAATATTCTAATTCATCTAATTGATGATCGATTAATACATCCATTTTTAGACAACAGACAGACAAATGTTCATTAACCTAAACTCTGTGATTTAATTTAACTGTCAAGTAAACACGCTAATTGGCAGAAGACGTAGCAAGTTAGTTACGGGTCAGTTTAATCATATGATTATTGCTACTCGAACGTCGTGAAATTGACACGTGCAGTTACGGGTGACTTTAACTGTCGGTTAGTCTACTCGATACTTTACTCGAGGGTGGTGAAAGAGGTCCTAAGAGTCTGGTAACATGCTTAGTAAACAGCAAGAGTCATGAGACGAGGAACATTTCCCAGTTTTTGCCAGCTATTTAAACAATCTATATATATATATAGTCGTTGACATGCTGATGTGGATAAACATGTGTTGTGCTTGCTATATTATACATTTAATGTGGAAGACACATAACGCTATCTGCCACATTTTTACTTACATGTTTAACATACCTACATATTTCCTCGATTTCAAACTTCGCTGTAAAAGTTCCTAATATTAAGCCGTATCTTCTTTCGATGAGAAATTAACACAAATGTACATAATTACAGTACCTAAGGGAAAGTTAGAAACGTCAACGCGTTTTTCTCTCTACACAGAATACGTCTACGTCTGAAATATAGTCCCGTATGAGATCACAACAGAGGGCTCCGTAGCAAATATAATCGGTTTACAGCGAGCGGATCTCGCTGCGTTTTTATCAAATAAACGTTTGAATGCTGCCTCCGATTTACAACACAGGATTACGCCACTCCGGGAACATCTTTAATAAGATGATTGTGACATTTACTGATATTTGCTTCAACCTTGTTATGAATTTGCAGTTGTTTGGTGCTTTCTGGGCGGCAAATATATAATTTAAAAGTGTTTGCCAACGATACCTACGCAAATAAGAAGAAGTTGTTTTGTCACATATCGCAATCGCGTAAGGTATCTTACCTATCTTATCTTTTGGTATGGTTATTTGCGTCATGCTCGTAGTCGCTTGGTTTGGTTGTTATATGCTTATTTTAGGTGATGTCATTATTTGATAAAATATTAGAATGGAAACAATTACATTTTGGTACTAATTGACCTTTCAGATTATAGAATGTTTGCGTTTGCGGCTGAAAGATAAAATACAGTCTGTGTAATAAGTCAGGGCATACCAATTCATTGTTAATAATATTTAATATTATTAAAAATAAGTATAATCAGTCAATCAAACAGTGGTGGACAAAGTGAAATACTTACAAGAACTTTGTCCGACACTGTGCAAAAAATAAACCCTTCATAAAAACCCTAATGCATCAAATCTATCCAATCATATGATCAGTCGTCACTCGTTACAGCGGCTATCGCTTCAGAGGCACGTGCGACGTGATTGATCGCCGCTAATGTCTGCTATACTGCGCTATACAGAGCTATATGTGGGCTACTTGCGTCCACGCGATACACAGGCGATTAGTCACTTTGCTTAATGTGGGTTAGTGTATATGTCGCTGGAATAGAACAAAGCAGGCATTTGATCAAACTTTAAGATATTTAATATATAAGTATATCTGAAACAAACATTTTATTTATATTTTATTTATTACTAGCTGTTACCTGCGACTTCGTCCGCGTAGATTTTAACTAAAAAGTGTTTGTCTCTGCGGAACCCTATTTTTTTCTAAAATTAAAGTAGCTTAAGTTACTCCTTATAACATCAGCTATCTGCCAGTCAAAGTCCCGTCAAAATCGGTTCAGCCGTTTCGGAGATTAGTCGGAACAAACAGACAGACAGACAGACAAAAATTTAAAAAATATATGTTTTCGTATAGGTATATACCTTATATACTTTCATATGCATTTGATACAAAGCTGTTATTTTGACATTTGACAAACAGACACTTCAATTTTATTTATTTGTATAGATTAAAAGACAAGAATTGCGCTATGAATAATTATTGAACAACTATTTGCGCAGTGGCAGTGGTGAGGCGACCACCTAAACTACTACGTCATCTGTAAAGTAAAAATAAAACATAATATGGGATGCCGACTAAAATATTATTACCTACCCAAATTTCTGTTCTTACCTATTAAAATCTGACCAGCCATCCTAAAGTTTTAAAGAACAAACATACAGATAGACACAAATTCGGAAATTATGAAATAGTGCCTGTGTTTCTAGAATTTACAGGTAATTTTGCTACAAAAACTATGGTCAATGAATAGTGTACAGATTTCTTTACTTACAGCTTCATTATAGTATAGATGGCGTAGTGGTTAGTGTAACCGACTGCCACGCCTGAGGTCGCGGGTTCGATTCCCGCACAAGTCAAACATTTGTGTGCATGAACATGGATGTTTGTCTTGGTCTGGGTGTTTCTATGTATAATATGTATGTATTTACAAAAAAAAAGGATATATGTATGTTTATCCATTGTCTAGTACCCATAGTACAAGCTCTGCTTAGTTTGGGCTAGATGGTGTTGTGTATATGTGATAGAATATTAAAAAAAAAAAAAAAAAAAAAAAAAACATAGAAGATGATCGCTAGATTAGTTTAGCACAATGTAATAAAATTGTCATTTCAAAGATTACCGGGTAGACTATCTTATCTTATCTTATGTGCGGGCCAGTCAGTGCAGACCAGCGACACTTCGACCCAGTGGGATCTTTTGTGTCGACACTCTCCCAATAACGACTGCCATAGATGTTCATGGCAGCCGGGACCAACGGCTTAACGTGCTTTCCGAGGTACGGAGCAGACGATAATTGTCAATCAATACGCACATCATTTCGAAAAGTCATATAACTTCCGAAAGTCAGAGGTGCGCGACGTGGGTTCGAACCCAAGACCCTCTGCATTGCAGTCTGTTGGTCTCCCCACTGAGCTATCGCTGCTCTTTACCGGGTATTAAATCAAGTTCCTGATTTTATCATTTCTCTGCGACATACCCACAAGGTTGTTAAGGTTTACTCAATTACAAAGCAATACTTGAGGAAGAGGTGTAGCGTTACTAGTCCTTCATATACCCTGGATGTCCAGTTTATTTGACATACATGTATTTGAATGTCCATGTTATACGAAACGTGTTCTTCCATTCGAGTGAAATTGGTTATAAAACTCCTACAGGGCTTACATTTTTGTCTGGGCCTGTCTGTGTTTTGTAAAGTACTGAATAATCCTAAATAATATTATAAATGTAAAAGTCATTTTTCTTTTTATGCAGCCACGCCTTAATTTTCTAAGATTGCGTGGTAGCACCAACAGCATTCTGCAAATGATTGCCTCCCATAATGATTGTCCCATACAGGCACACTGGGTGGGCATCGTTACAGGAAAACTGTAATATATACCTAATTTATTTATTTTTACTAACATATTATGTAAGTAAATTGTTACTAACTCATAAAAAATATAAAATATGTCCGAAATAAATGTTTTTATTATTATTATTATAAATGCTCGACCGATCGTCATGAAATTTCACATACACGTAGTCAGGGGAACAGAAATGGACATAGGGTACCTTTCATCCAGAAAAAAGTACCGTTCCCGAGAGATTGAAATTTATTTTTAAAGTTTCATTAACGCGGGTGAAACTGCGGGCAAAATCTAGTAATAATATTTATACAGGTTGTCCCAGAAGTCGACGTCCAGCCGGAATCAGGTAATGGGCTAAGCTATCAGAAAAATATTAAAAAAGATCTAAGTTACGTGAAAAAAGAAAATTTCTATAATTTTTAAAATACTTTACTTAGATTTTTATATTTTTTCTGATTAGCTATTATAACTTACCCTGTTACCTGATGCCGGCTTGACGTCGACTTCTGGGACAGCCTGTATATATTTATATCCCATAGCAATATTATTGTTGAGTGTATTTGCTTATTAATAATAAAATATATAACAAGAGGACTTATTATGAAACTTACTTGTTAGACTTTACATTTTATTGTTCATACTACACCTAAAAGAATATAATTTTAGCTAGCCCGCTTCACTGTCGCTCAATGTAACTAAGACAGATAAAAAATATTTTCACCAAAGAGGTGGCCGTGCATTCTCTATGGGCGCATGCCGCTATTGTTTTCCCGCGTCTTTTGTCGTCAGCCACGTCCAGCCATATGGGGCTCGCGCCTTTTAATTCCGTATATTTTTTATGCTGTTTAATACTTTATCCCTTAATGTGTCTGCCTTTGTTTTATGTAATGATGGAGGAGGCAATAGCTTTAAGAAAAATAAGAAAAATTTTGAAGTTATAAAATTTTACATACCTATTTGGTTACTTCAAATGTGGATAACACAACGCTTTTATACAGGTGACATAGATTACGCAGAAAAATAATTTTGTGATGAGCTTTACTACGAGGGATACATTGACATATATTGTATTTAACATTATATTATTATATATTTTATACAATACCATAATAATTGTTTCATTTGTAAAGTAGCATTGCGGTCCTGGTCATAGGGGCAACTCTATGTAGTATGAGCGCCTACTACGTTTACCAAAATGCTTACAAAGTATGCTCGGTCGACATCATAAATTAAAAAATAAATTGCTAAAACTTAATATCATAAGATAGGTATTTATTTATTCTATTTGTGTGATACATGTATACATATAATAATATGTACATAAATATATTACACTATCAATAACATTTCTAATAATGTGTAAACCAAAAATGATCATATTATCAGATGCCTCTGGTCTCTTAAGCACAGCAATTTTTCTAGGTTAAAAATGTAATGTTAAAATACAATACTGATAATTTAATCTACCTATTTCACTCAAATTAAATATCAGCTAAACTTTTTAATGTTCATTATTATTACACACACCACTAGCTGTCAGTATCCTGCGACGATATAAAAACAGGGTTTGATCTCACATTCTGTACATCATGTTCGCTACAAGGGACGTGGGGGTCACGTTACACTGGTCCTCCGTCGGCCACTTAACCGCCCTCTACCGTCAAGTGATACTAAGAGGACGTTTGTTAAAGCTACACGCTGCCTTGAGTTATTTCCGATAAATTCTTACTCGCTTACATTTTTATTAAAAGATAAAATAGTTGAATATTTCCCCGAATAATTCTTGTATTATGTGAATTTTTAATATAGACCAGAAGATGGGTATCCCGGGAATTTATTTGGCTAAGGAAAAATGGATGAATATTTTAGTAGTAAGAACTTTACTCGGCATTTTCTTAAGTTAATATTGAGTTTTCTTGGTATGAGCTTGTAATATTATGATGTGCCTGGTTACGAGTATTTTCTCTTTAGTTTCGAAGTCCTTATAAATTTTAAATGGATTGCGATTCAATACGTACGTACATAAGCAATTTACTCTCGCTTAGCGTTTAAAAGGCTACCCGGATGGCAACCGGTCCGGATGGAATGCCGGTTATTGAGGTTGCATACCCATAACAGACGAAACGGATATGCAACGTTAGGAAATTGGGTATGCGACTTCGGTCTCCCGGACCATCAATCCTAATCCTTCCTCTCTATATTGACGATGGTCGGTTTGTCACCACCAAATTCTGGTATCACCGTCCTATGTATATCAATGGCCAGACACATTGCCATTATACCAGCATAGCAGACTTTACCAATGTCCCTTAAAGCATTATCGGTACCCTATGTCCTTTTCTGTATCCCTGAAAATGTGTATGCGAAATTTCATGATGACCGGTCGAGTAGTTACGACGTGCGAGCTTAACAAATAAACTCATATTCGCATTTATAATATTAGTAAGTGAACATAGTTAAGATAGTTAGTATATCAAGTTCAGTTGTTGAGTTTTGAACAAAAAGAAAAAGAAAATTATTTTTAATTGTTATGGCGTGAAACCGTAACAAACAGACGAACAAACTCACCTTTGCATTTATAATATTAGTTAGGATAGCTAACACAAACTAACAGACATATTTAAATACACACGCATTAATAGATACACAAACCAAAACCTATACAACAATATCTGAAGACAAAATGAAAAGCCAACTTACCTTTTTGTCTTCCGTTATTACTTTGATTAAACAGGAATCCCGACATTACAACGAGCTGGCGTCCTTTGTTCAGAACAAATGGGTCAGCAGCACAATATGTTGGTAACGTACTCAATTAGCGCCATCTGTGTTTTTATTGCGACAACACAGTTCGAGAAACCCTCGCTCGCCCATGTGTGGTTATATTAGCTGGAAGAGTAAAGGTGAGTATCCACTTGCCAAAATTAATTTTATAATTTTAATTAATCTGGATGTATGTGATCAATTGATCATAGTAATTGTAAATATATCTCTACGAGTACCTCTTGGTAACATATGGGCACATGTACCTATTGCAAGTGTTATAATATTGTATACATTTTATTATAATTTAAGTCATATCACTAGCAAGATGCTGAGAGTTTCGAGCTCCACACTGAATTTAGATTTTCTTTTTTATAGAAACATACTGTTCACCTGATTTTATACGGTTGCCGTAATATATAAACAATTGCAAGACCATAAGGCATTGTTATTATGTGTCTGTAGTATGTGTCAAATATTTTTTTTCTTTCTATCGCTAGTGCTTTCGTGATCTTACATAAATAAACAAAGTTAGTGACAGTACAGGACCTCTTTAAAGAGTAAACTTTACGCAGCATTATGCAACTTATATTATTTGGATACGATGTCTTGATAAAATATAACCCTGCGATCTTCATTAAAAATCTTATTATTCATAAGCTATCTCTTGCAAACCTGACAAGCAACTTTTGACACTTTTAATATCATAAAAAATAATCTATCAATAAATATACATTTCATTCTCGGCACTCGACATTAAAAGGTTACTTGTGATGCTATTTCTCCAATCAATGATGATGAGTATAATCACTGCACTTGAGCAGAATTATTGTCGTCGGTGCGGTGCTACTATTATTTGTCATATTATTATGCCTACTCTCCAACGCATACCGGCCGAATCAACCGCCACTGGTCATTCATATAACAAAAATTAAACTACGTAGGGCACTCCCTAAGTAGCTTAATGTGCCAACATGCGTAATATTTATTTGTAACATTCACAAAAACATACATATGCGCCGCCGCAAAGTGCGTACTCACCTTTAGTTAGTGTGATAACTTGGGAGCTGGTTATCGAGCCTATTGTTCAGTTATCTGGTGAGGCTGTCGTTTTCGTGTGGCCTGCTATTTGTTTGTGGCTTATCTCTGTACTTCACTATAGGTGACAAGTTCAAATTATATCTAGTTTGTTGGTATCCCAGGCTGATTACAATGAATGATACGGGATATATCGAGTGGGAATATTTGTATAAATATCAAATCTATATGGATATTTATGTCAAATACCTATGTATATGATACATAATTAAAAGAGAAACTAACTCGTAAGTATTTGTAAAAATTTTCATAACCGCATTAAGTCACAGACTGCCTTTGCAATGCTACAAAATGTAGGCAAGTGTATGCTCCCTTGTGCCATCCTACTGCCCATTATAGTTTAATGTTAAATATGGCTTGTGTTTAACTTATCACCAGATATAGTAAAATATAACAATCAAAAATAGTAAATGATCACCAAAAATAGTAAATGACCACCAAAATTAAAACCGCATTTTAATACCAAAAATATGAATTGCACAGCAAAGAGATCAAAATAAGTCGACGGAGCCCCGCTTCGCGTTGCTCCTATTGTAACCTAACCCTTCCGAGACAGAATGCAGTGATTTGAGGCGTATAAGGTGCTCGTTATGATATATTTTAGTAAGCATATTTTGGTGTGCAATTACTATTTTGGTGGTGATTATATTTAATCATTTTAATCCCATTAAATATGACTACTAAATACAAATTATTTCGTCTCCATTATATAGTCAGCAATATATTTGTTGTGAAATACTGAAATTATTAAATCTAATGTGTGGCAATTTAAAAGAGTTTCTGTTAGTTTCATGTAAACACGCACTTATTAGTCACTAACTAATGGATTTAGACGTTCATAAATGTTACTTTGTGATCTTAAATAAATAAATGATGTTTGACTTTGACTTTGAATCTTTCGAGAATGTAAACCCCCCATCGATTGACAATTTATTTGACATCGCTGAATCACATTCTCTTTATCAAAGTTTGGGACTATTGTTGTAAATATGTGGACTAGTAATAATGGACAATATCGGGTAAAGTATGTTAAAGACAGTTTGAAAATGGTATCAATGTTAGAAAAATTTAAAGTTAATGGTTTATTTTGGTATGGACATATTATGAGATGAAATTAATAGACAAGCTATATATATGAAAGCTGATAGAAAGGTAAAGGAAGGCAATAGAACAGATGGACACAGTGTGTAAATAATGAAATCATTTTCATAAGAAGATATGTGCACGAAACAAAGTCAAACTATTCTTATCGCTACTAGACTTTGCACGCGGTTTCGCTCGCGTTAACGTAAATTTAGTCAACATGTTTCTTTCCCTCGAGAATAGTACTTTCTAGACAAAAGGTACCCTATATCCTTATATGCCCCCTGACAAATTGTATGCAAAATTTCGTGATGATCGGTAAAATCGACAAACTCCATAATGATCGGCGTGAAAACGTAACAAACAAACTCACATTCACATTAATAATATTAGTTAGGATTGCAACTCATATAAGCAAGGTGTTAAATTGCGCATGGTTAGAACATCTGATATTGCCGATGTTGAAGGAGCAAATACCGGATAGTATTATCGATATAATAACCATCGCATACTTATAGAACTAGGTAAAGGCAACAAATACCAAAGCATGTAATCAAACAAAAATTACTTGAGTACCAAGTGAGTGAGTGCACGTATCAGCGTCGGTCGTGGCACGAGTTCTCTAATGATAGTTGCCAGTTGCACTGGTCGAATCCTTTCACATTCGATGGCATTGTTAACATGTGACAGAGTATAGGTGATAAAAAGTACGCCAACTTGTGCATGTGCTTTAAATTAGAATAAAGTAAATTGTGCTTTTCGGTTGAAACGTCACTTACAGTTGCATTGAACACACTCGATAAATACTATGATGAAAATGCTCTAAGACCAAATCCATCGAAAACCCAATCATGTGCGTTCCATCTTCGCAACCGATCAGCGGGTAGAACACTTAAGTTATCGTGGCGGGGCGTTGGTATAGATCACTGTCCAAACCCGCGCTATCTTGGCATAACTCTTGACAGAGCGTTGACGTACCGAAGACATTGCTATAACACCAAGCAAAAGGTTGGGACCGGGAATAACTTGTTGCGGCGACTCACATCTTCGCTCTGGGGAGCAACACCTCATATTCTCCGTACCACTGGACTCTCGCTCTCCTTTTCTGTCGGAGAGTACGCGTGCCTAGTGTGGCACAGGTCCGCGCACGCTAAGGAGATTAATGTTGCCTTAAACGAGACATGCAGAATCATATCGGGCTGCCTCAAACCTACCCGTTGAGCATGTTGTATCCTCTTGCAGGCATTGCTCCTCCAGAGGTTCGGCGAGAGATAGCTTGTGCAGTGGAGAAACAAAGCCAAGACAATGATCCCCGTCACCCACTGTTCGACCACAAGATGCCTCCTGTGCGTTTAAAAAGCCGCCGAAGCTTTCTGCGATTTCACTCATCTTGGAATATCAATATTCCCCCACATCGGGCAAGAGAGCAAATGTGGGCAGCGAAACATCCTGTCCCGGCAAGTTTCATTACAACCTCAGAAAACCTGCCACCTGGACACCAACTGCAATGGCCAACCTGAAAATCATTGAATCGCTTGCGTACCTAGGTTGGTCGTTGCAAGAACAATATGGCAAATTGGGGCTACACGGACCAGTCGCAAACGCGCTGTGACTGTGGAGCTCCACTGCAAACTATGCCACATTTGCTCTCTTGTACAATGTGCCCCTCCAGCTGTACTGTGGAGGATCTGTGGAGAGCAACGGACGATGCCGTGGCTGTGGCGAGATTTTGAGCAGACAAAATTTAGGGGTGTTCGTACATTGACACGAAGAAGAAGAAGATTGTGCTTTTTCGAAAACTGCCGCACTAAGATACTTCATGTGATGGAATTAACAAATAAATACATACTACCTTCAAAGCTCTACTACCAAGCCGCACTGAGCAGACTATGGTCTAACTCCTCTCACCCTGAGAAGAGGCTTGTGCTACGCCATGGGACAATTGATATACAGGGCTGATATACACATTAATACATAGACACTCAACACTTTGAATGCTATGTAGCAGACACAAAAGAAAATGTATTGTTCGCTGTCATTTATGAATGGCATGGCATTCAGTGTATTGAACTACTGTCATGCCTGTGCAATGAACGTGTTCAAATATGAACGTAACACAATATTCGCATACGTGTTGTGTGATCCAGTAATTTAGTTCACGTAACACTACGTTCGTTACCTCGCAATACGTGTGAGCACCTAGCTCGCATGCTGGCGTGGTGTAATACTGGCTCGGAGCTTGTTTGTGAGTTTTGAGGCAATTGGGGCGCCCCGTGCGTTACGCGAGACGAGTTGAAATGTATCCTTATTATTTAAGGTAATTTCTGAGCTAAAAATATGGTATTGGTATAAATGTTGATATATCAGGCACAAAGAATACTAAAATTCAAATAACGTGACGCAACGGTAATGTATGCGACTGCTGTGTATGATGTCTCTGGATTTCAAGTAAATCTAAGTAGCAGCACGGAGTTTAAAAGATGAAGGATGAAACTCCATAATGTATTATAGAGTTTCATTCTTCATCTTTTTTAAAAAAAAATGTAAATCAGCAGTTAACGTGTAATTACTGCCGGATATTTTCATCAGATTGCGTAGTAGATACACGGATCTAAATTCATAATATTTTTTATGTAGACCTATGTATGTACTGATGTATATAATATAGAAAACACACGTAAGCACTAATAAAGGATAATTTTTCCAATAAGTATATTTGTCGGCCTCATTGGCGTAGAGGTTAGTGTAACCGACTGCCACGCCTGAGGTCGCGGGTTCGATTCCCGCGCACGTCAAACATTTGTGTGCATGAACATGGATGTTTGTCTTGGTCTGGGTGTTTCTATGTATAATATGTATGTATTTACAAAAAAAAAGTATATATGTATGTTTATCCATTATCTATTACCCATAGTACAAGTTCTGCTTAGTTTGGGCTAGATGGTGTTGTGTGTATGTGATAGAATATTCTATTATTCTATTCTATTATTACGTCATCACAAACGAAAATATACGAGTATTAAATATCGTTCACTATGTCAATAATCCTCTGAAACCTAAGCCATTTAAAATTCAATTCCAATGTGATGTATCTGGTGAAAAAAGGGAATAAGCTGGGCTCCAATTCCAAAATTGAAATGTCGCGGTAGAAGGATACTGGTTTACTTCATATCAGATCGAGACTTAGAGACGGCATCGCTGAATATGATGTAATAATGCGATAATATAACTTGGAATAAGCAGACAAAGTAGTTAAACACTTTGTCTGCTTACCGCAGGTGATGTAAAACCAAAAATGAAATTGGAAATACTATATTCTCGAAACATCTCCGAAGAGTTAGGCAGAAGTATATAGACCCACATTTCGCCAGCTATAGGAGGCGAGTCTATAGTACTACATACTAGTCTACCGAACACAATTACAAATTCCAATACCACTTAGCCCAACCTAGGAGTGGTGCCCTAAAACTCATTTAAAGTAGTCGTATTATTTATTGGTTCGCCACCGAGGCAGCCAAAAAAGCAGAATTTAATAATGTATCAAGTACTTAAAAAAATATAATAAATAATATTTTCCTTTCATGTTTTTTAAAAACGAATCTTGCACTAGAGTGTGATGGGTTAATACGTAGGTATATCGCGCGAGACTTCACAAACATTGAAAAAACTAAAGTAAACAAAACCCACACCCAGCAACACTCTAGTACGGCACACTCCGGTAGACTCACTCTTTTACCGTCTGGGCTAACCTTTTGCCGTCTGGGCAAAAATTTGTTAAAACCGTTTTTAGCTACTACTTTAACAAGATCATTTAAGTTCAGATACCTATGATACATTTCCGCCTAACTCCTTTGAGTATTGGAATGATGGTATCAGGTATGTTACATAATAATCCTTCTCAACATAATTCATTCTATTCGCAACTAAATAATAATTTCTCATGTATGGAGGTTTGATCCAGTAATTTGGCTCACGTATCGCTGGCGTAGTTCTACGTGCGAGGAAACTATCACGTCCGCTACCACGTGTAATTAATTATTCTCACTATCTTTTCATCATAACTAATTCATAGAATTCAATTACTTTATATTGAATTTTAGCCGTAGCGTTAGTTTTCGTGTTTCTAAATATCTATCCAATTACATTTTGCTGACAGTGGTTAAATTATAATTTGTTTGCGATATGCGATAATATGTGTAAATTTCTGATCAGTAGTATGGCGCGGAAAATGAGTACAGTTGACCGCTTCGATTTAAAAATGCAGTATACAAGTATAAATCTATAATATATCTGATATTGCCCGTGTCTTCGCTCGCGTAAATATAGGTTTTGTCAGTTTTCTAGCCCTCAAGAAAATTACTTTTTCTGGATGAAAAGCATGTCATTTTCTGGATGAAAAGCATGTCATTTTCTGGATGAAAAGCATGTCATTTTCTGGATGAAAAGCATGTCATTTTCTGCAGCGCTAACAACGTGTACGCGAAATTACATAATGATCGGTCTAGTAGTTAAATCGTGAAAGCGTTACAAACAAACTCACATTTGCATTTATAATATTAGTTGATATTAAATAGTAAAATCTTTCGAATTTAACTCGATAAGAACTCGGAGCAAGAAGTTTTGCATAGTAAAGGTAGATGATTAATTCCCTCATTGAGCTGAGTTCGCCTCCCCCTGCTGGCGATATTTGTCTAGTTAAAATAATTGCATTTTCTTGTTAACGCACCCGTAAATTACTGCAGCCAGCTAACCTTTTGTACGTAGTGAATTAATATTTTATGCTTGTGGATTATAACATGTCTTTTTTTTGTACTTACTATTGTATTTTTAGATGTCCGTTTAGATGGCATATATTTTACGATTTGTTAAAAATTGTATGAATGAATAAATGAATTAATGATTTATTTATTTGCAGAATATGGGTAGGTACATTAAGTTCTTACATAAAATATTGTCCTATCCATCTCCTTAACTTGCAAATAATATTTTCACTACAGGTACATTTTTCTTTTATATTCATAAGTATCAATGTTATACGTCATACACATATAATATAATATAACACACATGCATGTTTGTTCTTTTTGCTTGTTTTATATGTTACTAGCTGTCCCGCGCAACTTCGTCTGCTTCACATTAGATTATTTTAGCCCGTTTAAAAAAAAACTATCCTATCTTTTAAGTTGGACCAAATTACAGATGGTTACGAAGTTTGATCAGAATCGGTTCAGCAGTTTAGGAGTCCATAGCGGACAAACAACGCGACACGTAATTTATTATATTAAGATATATTTTCTTGAGCTTCGTGAAGTACTTGACGATTAAATTTTTAGCTTGTGAAACCAAATCCATGAATAATGATTTCGATTATGTATACAACATAATTCAAATTACTTTAACTTTCGGACGATACGAATATTTTATCAATAATCACATACACATCACACATGACCAAAAGTTTGAACGGAACGATAATAGAACATTATTTTAGTAACAACTTTTAAGGCTCTTTTTCCTTATCTCATTGGCCTACCTCAACGTGTCAAAACAAAATCTACTAGGGCACTTTAACCGATGCTAGAACCAAATCCAGAATCACACGCAAAAACGCTTGCGCATCGCAAACTTATATTACAAAACCAAGAAGACAGTTTTGTACTAATAGGTACTTATTACTTTTACCCCATTTTGCCAGAGCTCTAAATAAATAGATAAATCTTTACCCTTTCATCTGATTAATTTTAACGTTAATTAAATATTGGGGGAGATGGGCCTCCGTAGCATTGGTCTGCAATCCATCTAGGAGAAGGAAAACTCCAAATTTAAACCAAGCCTGATCGTAAGCTCAAGGATTAGTTAGTTCCTATGAGGTTATTGGGTGGTTAGTTGACATTAGTGCAGGATGTCAAGTAAGGGTGGTAGCGGATGAGTATATTTTATACCAACGGTAGCACTCGTAAGCCGAGTCAGTAGGCTTACTGCGCACTCGCCAATCCGCATTGGACAAGCGTGGCGAGTTATCTTGTCTAAACCCCTCTCTTAATGACACACACAACAAAGAATCCCCAAGTGCCCGGCGACTCCCGGGGCGGTAGCTATGACAGTATGCAAAACTCCCCTGGAGTTGGGGTTGACAATCTCCGGGCGAGTGTCCCAAACTGTCAAACGAACAAGGCTAGTCGCAAGGATTCCGACAAACTAAATATAATAACATATAATGTACAAACTTTAAAAAGCGAAGACCGTCTAATAGAACTTGAAAATGCTTTAGAATGTATAAACTGGGATATCATTGATCTATCCGAAGTGAGAAGAGAAGGTGAGGATACATTGGAACGTAAAAATAATATTTTCTATTTTAACGGGAGAAGCGGAGGTCAGTCAGGCGTAGGCTTTTTGGTCGCATCTCGATGGAAATCTAACATCAAAGAGTTTATCTCGTACTCGGACAGAATAGCTGTTTTGAAATTTTCAATTACAAGGAAGAAAGTACTAACTGTCATCCAAGTATACGCTCCAACGTCATCACACCCAGATGAAGAGGTCGAAGAATTTTATGACTTACTAGACAAAGCATGCGACGAGCATAAAGGCACATGGACGTTAATTCTGGGTGACTTTAATGCCAAACTTGGCGTTAGAGAAGGCCACGATAACCCAAATATATTAGGGCCTCATGGTCACGGTATACGGAATGAACGCGGCAAACGCCTTCTACAATTCACCTTTGGCCAAAGCTTAACTGTAACCAATAGTTATTTTTATAAAAAACCACATCGACGTTGGACGTGGTTCTCTGCCGATGGCATAACAAAGAATGAGATTGATTACTGCCTATCATCAACAATACAAATAATAACCAATTTTCATATTCTTAATAAAATTCAATTTTCATCAGACCATAGACCATTGCGGATAGCTGCAAAATTTGATATTAAAATTAACAGGACACATCTTATTCATAATAGCATGAAACGGCTGCAAAAACACTCTCTATTATCCTGCAAAGATACATTTAACTTAGAACTTCAAAACAGTTTCGATTTACTGCAACCTACAGAATTAAAAGATGCAGACCAACAATTTATACAAATAAAAGAATGTATTAACAAAGCTTCTTTAAAAGTACAACAACAAAAACGAAAACACTTTAAACTTAGCAATGCAACTAAACATTTAATACAAGAAAGGCTCAAATTTAATTTTAATAGCGATGAATTTAGGAAAATAGATAGAAAAGTTAAAAGACTCATAAGAAAAGATAGACGGCTCTATAACAATAACCTGGTGCAAATAGCTTTAGAAAGTAATAGGTCTTTAAAAAATGCTATAAGAGGTACAGAATTAGGACGATCTACTATTACTAATATCAAAGATAGTTCAGGAATAATACAGAGAGATAAAAGGAAAGTATTAAACATCTGCACAAACTTTTACAAGACGCTATATACTACATCAAATAATGTTGCATCTGCTTCACTCCAAGCAAGCAGTAATATTCACATTACCACGCCTACCATACCTCTGATAACAGACTATGAAGTACACTGCGCATTATGTGCTTTAAAATACGACAAAAGCTCCGGTGAGGACGGAATAACAACGGAAGTATTGAAAATCAGCGAGCCAGTACTACTTCCCCATTTAACAAATTTATTTAACACAATTCTCCATACTAGTACATTTCCGAAGACATTTTGCCACTCTACAATTATCCTCCTTCATAAAAAAGGCGATAAAACTGATTTAAACAATTATCGCCCCATCAGTCTAATATCTCATTTGTACAAAGCCTTTATAAAAATAATAGAAAATCGCATTTCCATTAAACTCGAGTCTCAGCAACCCCCAGAACAAGCTGGGTTCCGTCGAGGCCTATCTACCACTGATCATCTTCACACTCTGAACCAAATAATTGAAAAGTGCATCGAGTTTAAAAAACCATTATATCTGGCATTCGTCGACTACACAAAAGCTTTCGACAGTGTAAAACATGATGCACTTTTCAATGCCCTTAACGCCCAAGACATAGATGCTGGCTACATAGATCTATTGAAAAGCATTTACCGCAATAGCACCGCTTCAATAAAAACCCATACCACTGGACCAGTCTTTCGCATCCAGATAGGAGTAAAACAAGGAGACCCGCTATCCCCTAAACTATTCACTGCCACCCTAGAAGAAGCTTTTAAAAGTTTATCGGACAAGTGGGCAGATAAAGGCATAGTCGTCGGCGAAAAGAGGCTAACAAATCTTCGATTTGCTGATGATATTGTGCTGTTTTCATCATCGGCAGCTGAACTGGGTATCATGCTTGACAACCTGCACAAGGCAAGCCTCGAGATTGGACTCTGAATGAACATGTCAAAGACTAAAATTATGACTAATAGCACCAAAATACGACTATACGTAGAGGGTGGGGAGATTGCATATGTCCAAGAATATTTATATCTGGGCCAGGTAGTCTTTTTCCAGTCGAGACAAGACAAAAAAATTGCCCGACGTATCGGAAACTCCTGGAAGAGCTACTGGTCGATGAAGGACCTCATGAAAGGAGACCTTCCCTTATGTCTCAAACGTAAGCTCATGGATATGTGCATTCTTCCCATTCTTACGTATGGTGCACAAACATGGTCTTTGACTGGTCAGCAGAGGTCCGCGCTAGAGGTTTGCCAGCGAGCCATGGAGCGTAGTATCCTAGGGGTACGGTTAACGGACCGCATTAAAAACTCTACACTATGCTCCAAAACACAAATCACAGACGTCACCCAGAAAGCCGCCAAACTGAAATGGGATTGGGCTGGACACGTTTGCCGTATGCCGCAGGAGCTTTGGGCTAAAATCAGCACAGATTGGATCCCAGACGGTGCTAAACGCCAACGTGGTAGACCAAAACGTCGGTGGCAAGACGAATTAATTAACTACAGGAGGGACTGGTGCAAACTAGCGCATAATAGGGATATGTGGAAAAGCGAGAGGGAGGCCTTTGCCCTGCAGTGGGACAATACAGGCTGAAAATAATAATAATAAAAAATAAATAATAAATAATAATTAAATATACAATCAGCTCTAGTACTTTGTATTCCGTATGGATCCCGAAGCCCCAGGGCCTCGGGCTGTGTCCAAACAAGATTATACAAATATTTGGTACTACCACCTTTGTGCGATTAACCAGGTTTAAATTATTAATACATGTAGCTACTCACATCCTAACTAATATTATAAATGCGAATTATAGTTTGTTTGTTTGTTACGCTTTTACGCCTCAACTAATGGACTGATCGTCATGAAATTTTACGCTTACACGTTGTCAGGGGTACGGAAAAGGACATGGATTTCCTTTCATCCAGAAAAAGAGTAATGTTCCTGAGGGTGGATTCCGAGCGAAGCCGCGGGCAAAATATAGTATTACATACATATCTATACTAATGTTATAAAGTGGAAAGATATGATTTTTTGATTGTTTGTAAGGATTTAACACAAAAACTATTCAACAGATTTTAAAAATTCAATCGCCATTTGAAAACTATATTATCAGTTATCACCGAGTAATATAGGCTATATTTTATTTAAAATAAGGATCATTACTAACATAACCTAACTTACTTTTACGCGAGCGAAGCCGCGGGCAAAAGTTCAAGATTATAATAAGTAACTTAATGGTTTTTACTAGCAAACCATTTCCTTTGAAGAAAGGGTGTTTATAATTTTATTAAGTAGCAACGCTCGGAAAACGAATAGGTTGTAACTCTAATTGACCATTATCTATTTTAAACAGAACTGATGTTATTATTTATTTCCACTATGAAAAATAACATAAAATATGAAGTACTTAAGCAGCAACGGGAAACTTCTAGAAATTATTTTATTTGGTTTTATTTTACAATAATTATATTCAGTGGGTCTTGCCAACCCATTTTTTAAATACGACAGAAATATGTAATACTCGCTTTTGCGCGCGGCTCCGCCCGCGTAGTATCTACATCAATAAAAAGTAGCCTATGTCCTTCCCCAGGTTTTAAACTATATCTGTACCAAATTTCATCTAAATCGGTTGAGTGGTTTAGCCGTGAAAAGGTAACAGACAGACAGACAGACAGAGTTACTTTCGAGTTTATAATATTAGTAAGGATGTATGAAAAAATTTTCGTATAATACCAGTGAAAAATATTCGCCTGTATTCCCACGAGAAGTCGGTCTCAAATTAGTATCTGTATTCCATATTAATGTAAATTTGTTAAAGTCATATGCATAATTGTGAAATGTATCCTTACTTTAAAAACCCAGATTAAAATCTTATTATCTAGGATATTGTCGTGAGATAGACAAATTGATGCTATGAAAAGGAGGAGAGAAGGAAACCAAAATCAAAAACGTAGCCTAACCAGAAAGAAACAGAAATTGGAGAGACGGTACTACATTTTTTATAGTACACACGGCGCTACACATCAAGTTAGACACCCTATATACGCATAACTACGCTACATACAAAATAGAGAATTGTCGGAAAGGGACAGTGCATAGTAGTGTCGATGTAATGGTAAAGATAGAGCGAGACACATGATTCGATCTGCAGAGCCTGTGGTGAACAGGACGAGTCCATATCGCACCTACTGTGTGAATGCGACGCGTTGGCTGGACTTAGGATGGGTCTGATGGGATTGGCATATCCAAACCCTGAAGACTTCAGTTCTCCCTCTGAATTGTACACTGCAGCTAATGCAGTACATTCATAAGGAGATAGCTAAGGGATGAATCTCGGGGCTGACACAAAAGATCCCACTGGGTCGAAGTGTCGCCGGTCTGTACTGACTGGCCCCCACACACAAGATAATAAGATAATAAAAGATAGAGCATAACAAAAATATAACGCACTCTCTCGCATGACATTCAACTTCTAATAGTTTAAAGTACAAACAGTCTAGGTTGATGTGTCGCTGTGTGTACTACGGTGGCAAGTATAAAGTATGACTATTTAAAAAAGTTATCGTAGGCTATGACAGCTTACAACAAATACCAGGGATAACAATCGCGCGTTGCTGAGCCTGGGTAGTAGGAATTCATTAAACAGATGATGTAAGGAAATCAATGAAAGATGTTATGTAGATTCTGAAACTGTTCGTTTCCCTGTGAAATGTAATAACTGTGCTACTAGTCTTACATCGGTTTCTTGCAAAGGAATGCCACTTCCAACAATATTACGACCGGTCACCAAATTGTTGTTAAACGATGGGCTCATCCTCTTTTATTTATATAATACTAAATTTTTCCCGCGGCTTCGCTCGCTTTAATGTAGATTTTGTCAATGAAATTCTATCTCTCGAGAACAATAAAAGGTACTTTTTGGCGGTTTCTGTACCAGTGACAACTTTTATGCGAAATTTCATGTTGATCAGTCAAGTAGTTAAGGCGTGAAAGCGTAACAAACAAACTCACATTCTGATTTATAATATTAGTTGGGATTAGAAGATATTTATATTTTGTCACTTGTTATTGAGCCCACTCACATGCCTATTTAATTTGAATCAGGCACCGAATACATACATACTTAGAAAGCTACAAGTAACATATAAGATCACTGACGTTATCAAGTTTCCATAGTTCAAAACGATCGTTGTTACCCCTGACACATAATCCATCAAGTGGATTGCCGCGTAAGGTACATTCCCCCCATAAATGATTTACGATTTACAAGAGGGGGAAGAAATTGACAATATAATGCCGTCTTGAAAAAATTTGACTGCATCGTTGTAACATTACATTAGCATAAAATCGTACAATATGATTCGTGTGATGAATTTTATTGTCAAGTAGATCTTATTCAATCCTTGACGGAACCTGATGGACCTTTTACAGTATAGCATGAGGATCTAATAACCTCAAATTAATTAATACAAAAACAACGGGTTGCATTCCGGGAGTGCCGGCAGAAGTGGAAATTTGAATATTAACGTTGTGCATTTTTGATATTTTGGAATGGTTAGGGAATAATTTTGCACGAATTGCTTTTATTATCAGTATAAAAGTACTATCATTTATGTGGTAAAATACAATATTCATTTATTGTGCTATCGTACACAAACATGACAATTCTCCCTCCGTCTTACGAATTTTCGATCAGGTCACGTGTCCTGACGCGAATTTAACATTTTTTACCATCACAAAAAAAGTGCACAACGCCGCTAAAGAAGTTTTCACTTCAATAAAGTAATTCTTCTAACATTTAAGGAAAGAAAATTAAAGATAAGTACCTATTTATAGCCTCTATGGCGTAGTGGTTAGTGTAACCGACTGCCACGCCTGAGGTCGCGGGTTCGATTCCCGAAGTCAAACATTTGTGTGCATGAACATGAATGTTTGTCTTGGTCTGGGTGTTTCTATGTATAATATGTATGTATTTACAAAAAAAAGTATATATGTAGGTATGTTTATCCATTGTCTAGTAACCATAGTACAAGCTCTGCTTAGTTTGGGCTAGATGGTGTACTGTGTATGTGATAGAATATTATTATTATTATTTCCAAAGGCAAAAGTTAGTATCAAAATAAAAATACTATGAATACAGCGTATAAAATAACAAATATAGCCAAAGAATAGATTCAAGAAAAATCGAAGATGGCAGAATTGGCGCGACAAACGCCCGCCAAATCCGCCATGTTGATCAATCGTTACGTTCGAAAACGACACCAAATCAACACTCGCGAGATTGGAACGCGTGCTTAGAATACGCAGGTTCAATGCAACGCCTCTTCTCGTACCAAAAACCTTTTACATAAGAATGTGAATTCACGATCCACTGACTCGGATAATAGTGAATGCCGGAGTGAATTTTGTAGGATCACTTCCCTCTATAGTGGATATCATTGCCTTTTACAACTTTTAAAAAGGTAACGGCCGGAAAATCGCTTTATTGGTAGCTTATAACAGTGGAATGCGAATGTGACTTATCAAAGGGTACCTCTATGAAGCCTGTTTGATAGTTTACGCAGATTTGATTTTAGAGGAGCTAGTACTTACTCTTTCTGCCCCTTAAGGCGGCTTTTTATTACAAGGATTTCTTGTAAAGACGACTAAAGTTTAACGTATACAAAACCTATTTCTGTATACGTTGAATTTTAGTCGGTCTATATGTTATCGTCATTACAATAGTACTCTAAGAACTGATCTGTTGATGGTAAAATCCTTACAAAATGTTTTCATTGCGGGCTCGTTCAATTGTTCTCTATAAATGTTTATTTGTATTCTATTGTTATGTGTATTATAAGAACTTATGTGAGAGCCTAGTGATAAGCTGACAGATCGTCATAGGATTCTAACAATCATAAAACAGTAGCACATACACTATTAAATTAAAAATACTAATAAATTTTTACTCGTGTCTTCTCTACATCATCCTTAACAACTCATGTTCTACCAATTTTAATGATTGTATTGTTGTATGAAAATAAACAAATAATGAATTATGCAAAGTAGATGAACAAAAGTTGATTATAACTTGAATATAATCATTGAGTAAGATAATAATAAGTCAAGGTAAAAGGTTATTTGTATTTTTAACCCTATATATAGAAGTTGACCAATTTTGAGTTCATTTGTATAGTTTTAAAACCCAAACGTCTTGATAAACACCACTAGATGACCCTTTTTTCTCTTAAGGCGTTATGGTTGCCGAGTTGCCGCGATTGTGATATTCAGTCGCTTTCCACATGAACGCCTGAGGGCTTAACAACCTCGCTGGTTTGAGCTTCCCTAAAACGTGACCTGCGCAGGATACAATGTAACTCGAATATAATAAAAGTCAGACTGGAAATAGTGTTACACAAAAAGGTTGTAGTTACTTTTATATAATACTATAGCCAGTCTGCCTTTGGGCGTATAGACAAATATTTTCTGCAATTAGTTACATAAGATCACAAAATAAATAGAAATTTAGCTTAAATGATTATTTAAATAAAAATCGACTATACCTAACTCTATACAGGCTGTGCCATTTGTAATTAATTGAGTAACCTAGAATTTAATTTCAATTTGATATTCTATAAATGAAATTAAAACATGATTTACTCACCTACTAGTTATAGGCTTTTATTTTGATTAGGTATATTCGTATTCACGTTGACAAAAAATCATCCTTTGTAAAAAAGTGATGAAAGATATCAATCAAAAAAGTCTTAAATAATATATTTAAAATAATTAAATTACAGACCAACATTATTTCTTACCAATGTTTTTAAGGGCGAAAGTGTTGTCGGAGGTACAGCTTTTGTCTACTAGCAACCCTAGAAGTTTTATGTCATAGTTCGTATATTATATTATATATTAATTATTTTACAAAAACAATCCATTTTCAAGTATTTTAATTCCGAAATTATTGTTTTTGAAATCCTTACTATTATAGATTCTATTATATTATATATAAAATTAATATTATAAATTCGAAAGTAACTCTGTCTGTCTATCTGTCTGACTGTCTGTCTGTCTGTTACCTTGTCACAGCTAAACCACTAAACCGATTTAGATGAAATTTGGTACAGATATAGTTTAAAACCTGGGGAAGGACAAAGGCTAGGCTTTTTATTGATGTAGGTACCACGCGGGCGGAGCCGCGCGCAAAAGCTAGTATTAAATATAACACAAAATCTGTAGGTACCTAACTAGGTACATAAAATCCGAAACAGTGCCCGTAAACAGCAATACACTCTATTGTGTGAAAGTTAAATATAGTTTACGAAATATAATAGCCAATAACCTGTCAAACTTCACAGGAATATAATAACGATACAATGCTGTAAGAATATGTTACCTTATTATAAACTTTAGAGTTATCGAACTTAAATATAGTTTTCTATACTAGATTTCATAGAAATTTTGTAACGTATTGCAACTTTTCCTTTGTAAGCTCACGCTAAGCGTAAGCGCACGTAATTTAGTTATCGATACCAAAACATATCAACAACCCGTAAGTCTTGATTGAAATCCGACAAATCTTTTAAAGAGATTAGTTTTTAAAAGTAAAACAAACTTTCTCGAATCGCAAGCTCGTTATTTCCGCCCGAGAAATAACTGTTCGGAAACGTAAACGAATCAAAAGGATTCATCTTTTTCGATCGCAATGAATTTCCCGCGCTACGTCGGGCCATTATGTCAGCGTGTGACACATTAACGCGCGAAAACACAAAACAAGAACTTTATCATTTATAAAGTTTAGATAGATTCGATTTATTTGACTCTGACGTTTGAGAGGTGCTAATGCAGAGAATGCGCATACTATTTCTGCACCTAGTTACAAATTACAAACATAATACAAGTATACTAGGTTATCTTCTTGAATAGGGTACTTGCCTATGATTGATTTTGCACATTATTTTACACACAAGAACTACTAGCAATCAACAGGAATCTTTTTGAAGTGAAACTTCTTTATCGACGTATGGGAGAAATTTTGTAGCAGCGTCACGTTTTTCGGTTACGCGCCATGTTGCTTTTTTTATCAAAGTTTAGTATAGTGACGTAAAGAATATAATGTAATATATTTATAATAATAACAACAATATATTAGTTTTGAAGTTTGGTTTGAAATAAGAATAACAATATATTAATTTGAAAGTGATAAAATAAAAAGACTTATTCAAATTTAAGTGAATTTACAAGAAAAGTGAGAGTGATTATATATTTCGTTTTATAAATTCAACACGTATGAGCATGATTTTAATATTTATTTGAGGTTAACCTCACTTTTTGATTGTAAGTATCAGTGAATGTATATAAATCTGTTAAAATTAGCAAGTATTAATAAATATGACTGTAAATCTAGTGAACATTATTAATTCTAAAAACAATAAAAAATATAAATTAAATAATAATTTAAAAATAAAACAAAACACGATTAGAAAATAAAAATATGTATACGTACCTACATCTTTTTTAATTATTCGTTTTTAATGATTTATTTATTCATTTTTAATTTTATAAAATCGTTGCATTTCTACAAGATTAACTGTCATCATATAATTGTATTACTTTGAAAAGATAATTCCAATTATTTATTCATAACTTGTGTAATTGATTAAGTCATTAAATATCTGCTTTGAATTATTTTTATTAGGTTATGAAATAAATATTAATATTAAAGTTAGTTAAATAATTTTTGTTAACTAATTAATGTCGTAAAGAAGTTTCACTTCTTACCTGTGTACTCTGGTACACACACACATTTTTTGTGAAAATAGTATCAAAATTAGATGCAAAACAAGGGACAAATCGATATTTTCAATTTGGCTAAAAGAAAAAGTGGTGGTGCAGTGGAGACATGTCGTTAACTCCCTCGGACAGCTGCATTCTCAAATCAGCACCTTCTCAGACCGTCAAACTAGAGACCTCAACATCGCTTCGGCTGCTATGAGGGCGGTGTGGAGGCCACTGCTCTTAGACCACACGACTGCTTACCATCAGGTGGAGTGTGGTCATTGTGATGAGCAAAATAAAATAAAAAAATTGGAATATCTGTTACATCACAATTTGTATCGTGCATCCTTTTTTTGTCATTTGACAATTTCTCCTAGGCGTGGGCCTATATAGTATTGCTCTATCGATGGCGTCTAATTCTTAGTTATATTATATATGATACAACTGCACTTCATGAGAATAAAATGACCGCCACCTTTAACCCGTAACCAAGGCTGCTGGAAAGGAACCGAAACATCGACAAAAGAGTAATTTCATTTTTTTAATATTTAACGTATTATTGTATTTTTTGTTTTGAATTCAAATAAGCTGCGATAAAATTATACACAGTAGTTTAATTTCAAAGCCTTATCAATTTATCGCTTATTTAATGACCACTCATCTGTAACGTAGATAATGTCTATCCGCTTAATTATAGTTTACACGAATCTTATACATTGACATTGAACTAGGTTATACGGATTTTATCGCGTTGTTTATTTTTAAACTACTATTATTACATAGTTTCAAATTATGTAATGATAGTATTTTTAAATAAACAACTGCTTTATAAAGTGCTTTAACTTATCAATGTATATCCGCTTTCTAACCTCCGTCGCCTTATACGCGATCACGTATTTCGTGGCCACAAGCACATTGTATCCGCTTCTCACGCTGCAGATCGGATATTTGTCTGTCTGCAATCCTGTCTCGAAACTAAAACCTCTACCAAATGAAAACATCCTGTTAAGAACGCTTCGAGATGTAAACTATGTGAAAAGTCTTACCTATAAGTGATTCGTCTTTTTTAATTTTAAAGTTCTTGTCAATGAAGCACTGGCCATAACTCTCTGTCTTCTGCTGTCTTTTTACCCTTTTGATATGAATAGACTCCAACTTTTCTAGTCCAGTTATTGCATAAAGGGACGTACCTACGGGTGTTCCACTTACACGTCATGATCTCAAACACTTATCCAAACTAAATAGAATAGTTTTCGACTATAATTGTATTGTACCTACAAAATGGTGCCCCATGGTAAGGAGACAATAAAGTGAAATTAAATACAACATAAAGACAAACGAGAAGCAAACAGATAAATTTCGTTCAGAGCCAGCGTTGAAATATACGATTTCTTTAGAAAAGTCGGAGCTTTTAGCTTTACCTCTTCCTAGGTGAATACAATAAATTTGTGTTTGTAAGCTTATGCACGTCTTTACTATCTCGGTGGTCTAATAGCTTACTATCAATCGTGAAGCCCCATGTTTGATATCCAAGCCTGCCATAATTACTTGGAAAATATTATCTCGAATGGACTCTGGCAACATTGCCAGAGTCCATTCGAGATAATATTTTCCATGTAATTATTCCATTCTAGCACTTATTTTTGTCTACTGGGTACATACCTAGTAAACAAAAATAGGTGCTAGAATGGAAATTAAATAATCTGTATACTGTATTGTAAAGAGATAGGTTTTTTCATTGTCCTATAGTGTTACTATTTAGCCTAAATGTTCATGGTTAAATGATATAGGATGTTTTATGTGAACAATAGGTACTCAAAACGACATCGCGCGCACTGCCATTTTAATTTAAAACATTTCTATTGAGTTCTACCTGTATATACTAGAAAAGCTTTTCCGCTTTTTGTCTACCATTTGCCAAAATTATCACCTATACCTTTAGATCCCACATAATACAGGTCGAGCCTATAGCCATCTATCGTCATTAATCTTTGTACACACAGCGACTCATCAACCTAGACTGTTAGGAATTTGAACTATTAGAAGTTGAACACTGCGAATCTTGCGAGAGAGTACGTTATATTTTTGTTATTTTGTCTCATTCACGCTGAACGGGCCGCGGGCGTCGCCGCACGCGCTAGTGCACCGTGATGGGTCTACAGTCTACACCGCTATGCACTGTCCCTTTCCGACGATTCTCTATTTTGTATGTAGCGTAGTTATGCATCATATATAACCCTATATCTTTATTCTAACTTGATGTGTAGCCGTGTGTACTCCTACAATCGTTTTTTTAAGAAGACTGTTCCCGCCGTTGTTTTTATGCCTAAATCACGTGGATGACTCTATCTTTGTTATTTTTGTATATTTTGTTTTTACCATGCATAGTTTTGTTATTCTTATTCTTGTGTTATATTAGCAACCGTGTTTAGATTATAAGTTTATTTTGTTAACATTTAAATAATTCATGTGGTGTTTACCTATAAGTAATTGTTACACAATGTTATTTACTATAAGTTTGTATTAAGTGTAAGTAATTGTGTATACAGTTGTTGGTGAACCAAATAAATAAAATAAATAAAAATAAATGACATGATAAACATTTTAATATCACAATAACACTAAAAGCTATCTTACAGAAAATCCAACTTGACTCAATAATCGAACCGGAACATGCCGGGTTCGATTATTTAGTCGAGTTGGATTTTTATCACTTTAATAAACTGATCATGTGATCAGATTTCTCAACTGCTAGTTAATCAATATAATGATCGACCGTAACTGTAAGCACATACCTTTTGTAAATGTAAGTACTATCTACGGGATTATCTCTCATGCGGGACATTCGAAGAAGAAGTGGTTTGAGTGGTCACCTTGCCGCTGCCTGCGGCGAGTGTTGAGGGGTTCATCATCATCGTCTACTCGAGACAAAAATTTGTGTGATCCACAAATAATTATTCCGAGATGGAAAAACGGTCACAAAAGCACTAAGTGCTCTTTGTCAAGTCCTAGAAATTAATTATTGTGTGTTGTCTTTATAAATAAAAATAATAAGGAAGTCTTAATAACAATAAATAATTTCTAACTATAAGTAGTTAGATATTTTAAAACATTAAAACTTTTCATTTCACTAAAGTCTCAAATAATTACGCTGAGTTGGCTCCTAGATAGCAGCAGATAATACAAAATTGTACCGTGACATAATAAATGAAACGTTCAAGTTTTCGCATCACGTTGGAGCAGGGACGAGGGACGCCCTTCACCTTATTTACATGCCGAATGGTAACGCTGACGTGATTACGAGTTCGATCAACATTCTATTGATAAAGGATAAGACGAGGGCGGAATTACATATCGACGGTTAAAAATAGCTGCCATTTTGAAAATAGCTTGGATACTGGATAAAGTGTTTTGTGTAACACTTTATCCAGTAAAGTTTGGCTTCTATAAAGCCAAACTTTGAAAATGTGTAGATTACGTTGTTAAAAAAATTGTCGATATCTATACTAATATTATAAAGAGAAAAGATTCGATATTTTGTTTGTTTGTTTGTAAGGATTTAACTTAAAACTATAAAACCGATTTAAAAAATTCTCTCACCATTAGAAAGTTATAGTATCACCGAGTAACTTAGACTATATTTTATTTAAAAAGGCACTGTTACTAACATAACCTAACCTACTTTTACGCGAGCCAAACCGCGGGCAAAAGGTAGTCGTAATTAAAATTTAAAATGCAGCGGACTGACACGCAGACTTCTCAATTTTGATCTTAATGCACCTCTAGCTTTTCGAAGCTATGGTCGTCAGTTATAGCTCGCTTTAGCAGTGATGGAGAACATTGTGAGGAAACCTGCATGTCTAAGAGTTTTACATTATGCTCTCGATTGAAGAACTCTTAGACAGAAATATAAGTATCTTATGTGTTAATCCTGGACATGGTTGATCTGTTTTTTTTTATACGACTTAGGTGGCAAACAAGCATACGGCCCACCTGATGGTAAGTGGTCACCGTAGCTTATGGACGCCTGCAACACCAGAGGCATCACTTGCGCGTTGCCGACCCTTTAGGAAAGGAAGTGGAAAGGAGAAGGAGCGGGAAGGGGGAAAGAGGGCGAATGGGCCTCCGGCACTCACACTCACCGAACGAAACATAACAGTAGGAATACTGCTATTTCACGTCGATATTCTGTGAGAGGGTAGTCCTTACCCGGTCGAGTCCGGCCAATTCATGCTGAAATCAGCGAGCCGCGCTTCATGCAAATTCGTTTAATAATTATAGTAATTATTGAGTAACAAATATTCAAACTTCTTCGCAAACATAAGTGTTTAAAATTTAATAATCGTATTTAAATTATAAATATTATAGTTTATATTATAATCTATTTATAATTTGATATAATTACTAGAATAGATAATAGACAACAATCTGTTTTTTAAAGAGTAGGTAAACTAAATTAATATTTCTTGAAAATGGATAACTGATTTTATACTTATATTTAAATATAATATTGTCGTTGACTGCAGTTCTATATGCAATTAAAGATCAGATTATCTCGAATAAATTAAATCTTTTTTAAAGTTATTGCTATGGCAAGATATTGCGACTTAAAAAAATCTCGTCTCTTTTCAATGTGTAGTATATTGTCTATGTTGCTTGATAAATAGTTACTTGATAAATATTTAATAAGTATATAAATGAGTATAAACTCATTTATCATTTTCAGATAATGTAATGAAGAAATCAGCATTATTAACATATTGAGTGGCAGCGGCACACTGGCGGCCAGACGCAACAGGTTTTCAATTATGTCTGGTATGCCAACAATATCAGGTTAAGCTCCTGGAGCCCAGAAAGAGTAGTTTATAAAGCTGTAATAATACTATAAAGATGTCTTAAACTGTAAACAGATCTATCCCATACCTAATGTTTCACTTTCCAAAACAACTTTTAGGCGGTGCCATAAGGCAAGGTGCCCAAGCATCGAAATGAACAATTTTATAGATAATATCGGCTGTATATCAGGGTGATTCGGCAATTAGTGACATCCCCTCGTCGCGGCTACTTATCTAGCCTTGCGGAGGTAGCAGCCACCCCAGGACTTGCCCTTTTTGTAATTACGAGAGCCTTATCAGTACGTATTTTGATAGTTTTTCTTAATAATATTTATAGAGGCCGTTGAATATTAAAATATTGTTAAAAATCGATTCTAATGTACTAATTCTATTCAGGTCTTCACTTCTGTAGTTTAAAAGAAAATAGCTATCTCACAGGAACCATGCATTTTGTCAGGATAAAAAGCCTATGTCACTCTCTGACCAATAAACTATGCAAGGAAAATCATGTATATCCGTACCTCTGTGCTACGAAAACGAAGAGAAATCCGCAAAATACTTTGCGTTTTTAATATTAGTAAGTAGATATATGTAACGATAGATACTCGTATATTGTTATACTAGCTTTTCCCCGCGGCTTCACTCGCGTTAATTTAGAATTTGACAATCAATTCGGGTTGTAATCTGCTTGTAATAATATAATTCAATCATGATTCGGAAGAAACGTAGCGGCATCTATTATCATAAGAACTTTTTTGTTGTTTTCCTCGGGAACAGTATTTTTTTTCGGGATGAAAGGTAGCCTATGTTCGTTTCTGTACACCTGACAACGTATATACAAAATTTCAGGAAGATCGGTTTAATAGCTTAGGCGTGAAAAGGTAACAAACAAACAAACAAACTCATTTTTAACCGACTTAAAAAAAAGAGGAGGTACTCAATTCGTCTGTATTTTTTGTTATTTTTTATTTTTATGTTTGTTACCTCGTTACTTTCGACTGGGTGAACCGATGTGGATGATTCTTTTTTATTTGAAAGCTGCTGCTTCCCTTGTGGTCCCATTTAATTTTGATCAAGATTTGACCATTCGTTTTCGAGTTATCCTTAATAATGTGTATTTGGCTACATTAATGATGTTCTCATATTTGGCAAGGTTCACTAAAAACCGGGAAATAAACAAAATTTGAACAAAAAAAAAGAAAACCGACTTCAATAAAGAATACTCTAAAACTTAAAATGCACTAAAAAGATAATAAATAATTGCATATTTTTGTGAATAATTAAATTATTGTTATTATTGAAGTCGGTGTCAGCCAAGGTAGGTTTGTAACTAATTAAACATGAGATGTCTTACTATAATCATAATATAACATTGGCATGCACAATTACACACATAGACGCAGCACGCGGCGCGGGCGGCTGACACCGGCTCCAAAAATAACAATAATTTAATTATTCACAAGAATATGCAATTATTTATTAACTTTTTAGTGCATTTTAAGTTTTAGAATATTCTATATTGAAGTCGGTTTTCTTTTTTGTTAAAATTTTGTTTTTATAATATTAGTTAGGAATTTAGGATTATCTGTGGTAAGGATAAGGATAATGGTACAAAGAAGTAAAGCTTATGCTAACAAAGTTTCATACACCTCTACCTTCATTTTAATAAAAGGAACTCTATCGAAGAAACAAACTTGCACGACACTACGAAAAATTATATACGACTGCTAGTCGCTCAAATTGCATTGGTAGCCACCCTAAGTGCGCTTACCAGAAACTACATAATATCAAAAGAGACAACTATATCAACAAAAAAGAGTCGTTCTAGTTGCGGACAGTTATATTTTGACATATTTTTCATAGAATATGTGTCAAAAATTAACTGGCTGTAGGTAAAACCAAGGCAAAACGACTTGTTTCTTAATAAAGGAACCAGGCGTAAGCAGCCTCTTATAACTGGTACCACAAAAGTAAACTACATACAACACACAAGCATCGACTTCACCCTTCCAACATTCTATACAAGCACTCTTCAAATAATAAAACATCTATTAATACCGAACTCAGCTGGCACTACCAAAAACAGTAATAAGTAGATACTTACCTACGACACGACGGCAGGTTACTTTTAACTAATTGTCGAATTCACTCTTACTAATGAAATTAGCATTTACAACAAATGTGCCCTCGCACTCTGTTTATTTTCTCACTTAACTGTGATTCTATTGGGACGATTCGTTTTAAGCTTGCATTTCGGCAAGTGGGAAACTTTCAGTTGGATTTAATGCTGCAAATTGGCTACGTATTAGCTTTAATGTTCATTTTAAACTTTGTTTATGTAGTTCTGGAGATAAAAGAAGCCTTTGTTCGTTACTCTCTGCTCGTCTATTTTTTCTTTTTATATCTACTGTTTTGTATCATAAAGAGTTGAATTTCACCTATTTGTAATCTATTAAATTGCTAAACCCATTTTATAAGTACTTTTACTGATAGAAAACAACACTATCCCTGTGTATGTTTATTTAAATACCGTAGCGTAGGCCGTAGGCATAAGCTAAAATTAATATACGGCTGGCTCCGCAATCTAAGTGACCAGCTTACTATATTCCGCTATGTGTCCGATCGGTGTCCGCGCACGTAAGTTTGTAAGATTAGCAAATATATATTATCGAGTCTTTAGTTTCGTTGTATAAAAAGCATCTAAGTAGGTGAACTTTTTCTGACTCAATCGGAGACTTTGTAAAGGAAACCCAGATAAAGGGCTCTGTAATCTGTATAAATCGACAACAGGCACGGCGAAGGACGGCTTTTTTATTATATTATATTTTATTATAATTTGCTCTCATTACATGTTTTGCTGTTGTAAATCTCTGCAGCTGTAGTAAGAAAGATATGTAGCTGGAAGCAAAAAGAGATAGGCTAGGATTGTATGAAGAGGAAGCCTTAGAATTGAATACAAAACGTGTTAACGACTAGAAGTTCACAAAAAAGTTAACTAAATATTTCTTAACAACGACATTCAATCTTCATAAATTTGAAATACAAAACTTAGAACACTTTGGAAATAAGTTCCAATTCTTACCGCAAGATGTCACTAGATGCTAATTTGGATACTTCTAAGGATACTAGTTATAATATGCTCAGTGGCAAAACCGAAATAATGGATACACAGATAAATAACGTAACATTAAGAAACAAATGTAAGATAAATATTCCGACTGATAACTCTTTCGAAGCATTATCCGAAATAATGGAAACTGAGGATGAAATTGCATCTCTTGTGTCAACATCCTCTTGCGGTTTTAACCGAAGCTACCCTGAATTACATATGCGCTCACAAGATGATATTACGGAACTTAAAAACAGAATATCTAAACTTGAGGAAAATTTAAAGATCGCTGAACATGAAATAGAAAAATTATTATTAGAAAACAGTGCACAAGCGAAAGAAATTAGTAACTGCAAATTAACAATCAGTAAGTTATCACATGTATGTACGAGTACAATTAAAAAGCCGTCCACCACCAAGCCAAAACGGAAAAACTTAATTAAATCTAAGCTTGATTTTATGAACATGCAAGAAAGCCCAATTATTAAACAAAATAAATTTAAGAAAACGCCACCTGTCGAGGAAGAATGTATCAAAGTTTCCATGAGCCAAAAACCAATCAATGAAGAACCACGTAATTCTAAACAATCATCAGAGGGCACTACTACATCAGAAATGTGTGCTCCAGAGACATATCGTGCAAAACTGGACAGTGAAACAAACTTTAACAAAATCTGTATAATAAGTGATAATAATGTAAATAATATTTTAGAAACAGCTGTAAATTCCTTTCCGTATGCTAAAATCTGCCATTATTGTTTACCGAACGCGGGGATATCGGAACTCTTAGCAACATTACATTTAAAACTTGCGAATTACTCTCTAAATGACTATTGTATAATTCTAATAGGCGAAAAAGACTTTTTAGTGTCCACTAACTATGAAATACTGGTGAATTATATAAAATGTAAGCTCGAAAAAATAACACATACGAATGTTATCTTATGTTGCCCAAACTTTAAGCTAAATAGGAACGTAATGTTATTTAATACGAGAATAGAAGCCTTTAACCACCGTTTACATTTAAGCAATCAGAGCTATGAATACACTTATATGTTTGATACAAATAAATATCTACAGTACACCTTTAACATGTTCTCCAAATATACTGGTAAAGCAAACAATACAGCTATCGCTAATATATTCCAGAATTTAAAAAAATATATAGATTATCTCAATAGTTATTATAAAAATAATTTTAAAAACAAATCCTATAAAGAAAGTAAGTGCAATAATATCCAACAATGGAGACCCGGAACTATTCCCTATTATTTTAAGAAAATAACTACCACAAAAAATCGTCATGACCTTGAATCCAATAGTCAGAATCCATGTCTATTAAATGATAGATGTTCTCAAAATACTGTGGACATAACATCCACACCACAAATACCAAATCAGTTTTTTCGTGTATAAAAACATTACAGTTCTACACCAAAACATTAATGGACTTATATCTAAATCTGGTCTTCTGACACTGGCTCTTGAGAATGAGGTAAGTCCTATTGATGTATTGTGCATTACTGAACACAATATGATAGTAACTGATAAAAGTACCCTTTGCATCACTGGTTATAAGCTGGGCTCTTGTTTCTGTCGGAAAAACCGACGTGGAGGTTCTTGTATTTTGGTTAAAAAATCGCTTGCATATGTCCCAATTGACGAAATCACCAAATATTCACAAGAAAACATCATAGAATGCACCGGTATCGAAGTAACTGAACATAAAATATACATTATATGCATTTATAGACCACCAAGATCCAATGCAGAAGATATAAATAAGTTCTTCTTAACCTTTAACTCCCTTCTAAGTAGATTCTGTTACAGTAAAAAAAGGATTGTAATTTGCGGTGATTTTAATATAAATACACTCAACACCACTTTTGATGCAAATGAATTTAAACAAATTCTTCACAGTTACAATCTGAAACTCAGTATAAAAGAACCAACGCGTTTGTCAAGCCAAACATGCATTGACAACATTATATTTAATATTAGGGGCTGTACAGCAAAGGTAATTGAATTCGCGTTGTCGGATCATACCGCTCAGTTGCTTAGATGCCCAGTCAAACCTACTCTCTTTCTTAAGTCATGGATAATAGAAAAACGAGATTGTTCTAAAGATAATATCAAAAAATTTGAAGAATGTTTGAATTCACTTACATTTAATGATGTTTATAATAATACAGACCCAAACTTAGCATTTAACGAATTTTATGAACTTTTCACCCTTTTTTATAATCTTTGTTTTCCCTTAGTTAAAATAAAAATAGGAAATAGACACCGGCCTCAATGGGTGACGAAAGGCCTAAAAATATGCTGTAAGCGTAAACGACAGCTTTTATGGGAGTACAGGAAAAAACCAACAGATGAAAATAAAAATAAATTCTTAATTTTATCAGCACGGCTTAATCGTATCATCAGGTTAACTCAAAAGTCTCGTAATGATCATTATATAAATAATGCTAGTAATAAATCACAAGCCACCTGGAAGATCATAAATGCCAATAAGCTAAATGTACCGACCGATCAAATACAACAAATTTTGTTAGACGGTAATGTGATAAATGATCCCAAGCAGATAGCGAGTCATTTTAATAATTTTTTCGTTGACCAGACTAAAAATGCCGTTTCTAACCGATCAAAGTGTCATATTCCATACGAGAAAAATTCAATATTTGTTCGCCCAACCATGCCAAAAGATATTTATAGTATTATTAGAGGATTAAAAAATACAAACAGCACTGGGTATGACGACATATCAACTAAAATTTTAAAACATGTTGCCATTAAACTTGCAAATATTCTAAACCACATAATAAACTTATGTATTACGACTGGTATATTTCCAGAAAAACTCAAAGTAACGGTAATTAAACCTTTATTCAAGAAAAATGATAGGAATGACATGAGCTGCTATCGTCCAATAGCGCTTGTGCCAGTCATATCAAAAATTTTTGAGAAAGTTTTTTATGATAGAATTTATAATTACTTTGAAAATAACGCTTTATTTTGTAACGAACAGGTTGGCTTTCGTAAAAAGAAAACGATTGACATGGCCATATATAACTTTCTTCATACTATATTAACTAACATGGATAAATGCCGTATAATATTCCTCTGCCCTATCGTTTGTTTATGCTATAATATCAGAAAAGTACCATTCGTAGTCGATTAACAATCAGTTTAAAGCGTTAAGGTTATTAAAATAAGGTTTAAAGTGGCGTGCACTTGGTGGCTCGTATCCGAGCCGCTGGTAAATAGAGGTACACAATATAGCAGCTCGTATGCAAGCCGCTGTTAAAGGACAGGTTGCCTATTCTTTCAAGGATATGCAGACATGTATCTAGCATATATTTAAATAGTTTCAAGCCTTAATTTAAGTAATACATTTGGCGGCCTCTCTCATGTACATTTTAGCTTAGAAACAGTGCGTGCAATCACACTAAAGACGAATTGAAAACCAATAAAAAGCTCGTCCAATATCCTATAAAACTCTCCACGCAAAAGTTTGAAGCAAAATAGGTTTTATTTAACATTCTCGGTGGGTTTCGATGGGCCCAATCAGAGTTGTAAAAAGTAAACGTTTGATTGAAAAACTCCAATGTTCGTACAGTTCTATTCGTATGGGGAGACAGACATGGGTCATGGGATTAAGGAGTTTTTTTATGTCTGAACGTAATTGAGAGGGAAAATGTTCGCTTTGTGACGAGATGCTGCGATGTCATTTTCAAGTTTATGAACGTAGTGTTATGTTTTCTGCGTTTATGATATGGGTTTAGTTTGTTTTATTGTAGACGAACTTTTGCTTGCGGCTTCGCTCGTTCGGAATTTTTACTTGGATAAAATATATCTTCTGTACTTCTGACAACGTGTATACGAAATTTCATGACGATCAGTCGAGTAATAAGGCGTGAAAGCGAAACAAATGAACTTACATTCGCGTTTATAATATTAGTTAGGATTTAGGGGTTAGGCTTTATGGGGTAAGATTATTCTGAAAATAAATAAACGTTCAGCATGTGCCACGTCGGTGGAACGGCAGTGCGGCTGCTTTGCATGAGGTCTCGGGTTCGATTCCCGGGTTACATAGTCTTGTTAGCTTTTTCTTTCTTAAATTATCAGTAACAGCACAAAGTCTGGAACAGTCACGATAAACGGTAATAGGCTCGCTTCCTTTTATGTGGGATCTAAAACTACTTCAAGCAAAATGTGGCCCAGCCTTTCAACGATTTAGGCATGAGATTGTGTTCGTATGTATGTTCAACATATAACTTAAAAGGCTAGATCGTTATTCTCGTACTATATTATCGCTCAATTTTATCAGCCTACTTTACCCATTAATGAATATGGGATTTCATTCAATTGCATTTTTTTATGTTCCCTGCCAACCTCATCCATTGAAATCTATACTAATATTATAAAGCTGAAAAGTTTGTTTGTTAGTTTGTTTGAACGCGCTAATCTCAGGAACGACTGGTTCGAATCGAAAAATTCTTTTAGTGTTGGATAGCCTATTTATCGATGAAGATTAGAAGCTACGACCTACGGGAGTAGCGCAGTAATCATACACAGGTTAAACCGCGGGCATAGCTAGTTTTATACATATTTAATATGGGTACACAGCACTACTGCACAGCAAAAAAATACTAATTGCACAGCAAAATATATTTAAAAGGTCAAACTAAGTCGACGGAGCCCGACTCCTATTTTTGGGTGGGTTTAAGAAGGAACCCAACATAACCTAACACTTCCGAGACGAAATGCAGTGATTTTAGGCGAATAGGTGCTCGTTATGCTGTGAAATATTTGCTTTGCAATTAGTATTTTTGATGGTCATTATATTTAATTCCATTTTAATATTAGCCCTGTTCATATCTTATCTTATGTGGGGGCCAGTCAGTGCAGATCGGCGACACTTCGAACCAGTGGGATCTTTTATGTCGACACTCTCCCAATAACGACTGCCATAGATGTTCATGGCAGCCGGGACCAACGGCTTAACGTGCTTTCCGAGGCACGGAGCAGGCGATAATTGTCAATCAATACGCACATAATTTCGAAAAGTCATATAACTTCCGAAAATCAGAGGTGTGCGACGTGGGTTCGAACCCGAGACCCTCTGCATTGCAGTCTGTTGGTCTCCCCACTGAGCTATCGCTGCTCAGCCCTGTTCATAACTTGTTCCAATGGGCTTGGATTTGATTGCCGATAGGCACACTACACATATCTTCGAAAGCATTATAAAGAACTACAAAACATGCAAGCTTCCTCATATGTTATTCTTCACCATTAAAGCAAGCGATAATGAACTATTTAATATGCACATAAGTGCAAATAGTAAAAGTTCATCGCATCGTGAGAGGTCTTAAGACCTATGCAAGACCTAGTTTATAATATAAAACAATCCTCCCAGCAAGGAAACATCACTAAATAATTAACTTCTTGTACAAATATATGACCTTCTTTTATAACGGCAGACCGTACCTACTTCATCAGAAACATCACTGAATACTTACCTTCATATAATATACAAATATACCACCTTCTATTATATACATTCACACCGGCAGACCGTACCTACTCCGTCAGATTGAGTTATCCAGGCTCCTATGTAGTTCACTTCGAACTACCAGCTAAACTTCGACAATGACTGCGAATCAGGCCAGACATGTTTATAGCTCGGCTGGATTTCAGGCTGCGATCTATCTTAAACTTCACGACACCTAAAGAATGGGTCTAGGTGCTTTGAAAACTTCTACCGAGTTCGGTGTAAAAAGAAAAAAGCCTTTTAGCCAGCTTTCAGAGTTTACAAAAAGGTACACGCTGAACTAACATTGATTTTACTTCAGCGCATTACCAAACTTCTTTTCCGAACTGTAAAAGACGATTCAAGCATACGCGAATGTTTGAAGATACTAAATTAGACATTCAAATTATACTAAGTACTATTTCATATTGTAATCATGATTTATTTTATAATGTATGGGCGATGCTAAAAAGAATTTAAATAAGACATAAATTAAATAACAATTAGTTTAACATCAAAAAATACTCTGTGGCTCCATAACATGCTAAAGCTTCAAGTTCTTTTTAAAAACTTAAACACTCCGTTTGAAACTCCCAGACTGTTCGAAATTAAAAAAGAATTCAATTGAAATTTTGAATTCTTATAACGGCGTGGGGTTGCCACCTCTCTGCCAACTTTACCCATAACATGCAAATGGGGAAAGTTTGGCTAATTGCTTGCAAGACTGTCGCCAGACGCCGGCGGCATCGACTCAGTTAATTAAACGCACAATCTTTGCTTGAGATTGCTATAAATTTACTATTAATTACCTGTTGTATGAAATATCTGCAGTTATAACTGAATTTATGATAAATTGGATGAAGGTACTGAGGTAGATCTTGAATTATAGCAAACCAGTTTATATTCCAGTATTATAGAAAATAGGTCCCGATATCTTAATGAAATGAACTTTATTTATTTCCTACTAGCTTCTGCCTCCTTTATTTTAAGATATTTAGATGTTTGTTACTCAATCACGTGTACACTGTTATACAGATTTGGATGAAACTTGGCACACGGACTGACTGGTATATACGTTCCCGTGGGATTCACTGGAGCGAAGCTGCGGACAGAAATTAGTCGAATACATTTTGTCTAGTTCATCGATGTGTTTCCGTAAGCTTATAGAATATTTATAGAAACAAAACATTAGAGAAAGAAAGATGACGGTCATGACGATTACATTCGACTAAAGAGAGAGTCATAAATATTCCTATCCCTTAGATTTTTAGGAAAATCCCACACAAATGCATCCAAAGACTAAGTCGCAGCTTCTAATATAGTATTATATCATCAGTTACAGAGCTTAGACTCAGCGATCTAAGGCACAATAAACAATGGCTTACTGAAAACAGTATGATCCTGTAAGGGTTAGCTTTCTTCACATGAACTCTTTCAGGGCCAATTGACATTTTTGGTTTTTCAGCTACCACATTCTGTAATAGCTAGAGAACCATATATAAAGGAATACCGCCTTACTTATGCATATTATTAACATAGAACAAATCCATAAAAACCAAATTCCGTGACAAAATCCATCAGATTGTGAAACATGCCTTAATTGCGACTATACTTTTAATAATATTAAGAAAAGGCTCCCCTAAACCCTTCATAAATTACTAAACCGTTACATTAATCATAATGAAATTTTCATTTATAAAGACGAAATGATTTGGTATTTGAATGTTAATGAACAAACACCATTTCATAATATTATGGCCTTTATATTTTAGACCTAATTGTACATAATATGTACAATTTTCTTTTTTTTACTTGGTTGAATGCATTGACAGGGGTGTGCGTCAATGCATTCAACCAACCCGCGGAGGCGGGCGGAGGGGTTATGTCGGTCGCCGGGGTAAAAGACAAAGATGGAATATGAATAATGTACCTCTCGGAATACCGACTAAACCTACCACGGTGTTCCTCGAGAAAACCACTATCGGCGGGGCCGCGCGAATCACTTGCACATGCGGTCGCGACCCCGCCGAGGTTTCGGTTCGCCGTATGAAACGGCAGGCCACTACACGAGAGACCTACCCAATGGTCACTACTACAAAATCCCTACTGTCCCCCCACCTAGAGGGGAGACGGACACGACACAGAGGCGCACCTGGGAACACGCACGCCGCCTCTCGGACATAATATGTACATACATAACCTCACTCTTGTTAAAACAACCATTATATCAGTAAATAAATAGAATAGACCGTAATATTGTTGCTATTACTTTTGTTATAGTTTTTGTTCTTTTTTTCTGTCTTTATGTACAGAGCAATTATTATTATTGTTCTTTCTCTCTACCGAGACTGTTCACACTTTTCTTCTTGTATGTCACCTAGAAGTGAAAACTTGTAATTGGCTGTCTGGATACTAGAATGATCAATGTTATGTTAAATTAGCTGTAAGTTTCCATCAATAGAATAAAATAAAATAAATAGTTATGTTTGAAGGAGTAGACAGAAATGCGTTACATCTTTAATCATACAGTTTTATCACGTTTTTCATGTTGTAAGTATGTATAATAAATAGTTATGGGAATTATCCCATAATTATATAACATCCCAACATTTATATAACATAAATATAAATCTATGTTATATAAATATTATTCAATAATATTTATATAACATAGATTTATGTTTACGCGAATGTTACACATTGAAATAAAAATACTTTCTTTTTTTTTTATACCACTGGCTTGGCACACAAGCATACGGCCCACCTGATGGAAAGTGGTCACCGTAGCCTATAGACGCCTGCAACACCAGAAGCATCACTTGCGCGTTGCCAACCCTTTAGGAAAGGAGGAAGTGGGAAGGAGAAGGAGCGGGAAGGGGAAAAGATGATTGGGCCTACTTGTTTATGTCTTTTCATTTACTTGAGATCTGTACGTTTTTCTTGGATTAAACATATTATAAGTCCGTTTCTGTAATCCTGACAATGTGTATGCGAAACTTCATGATGATCGGTCGAATAGTTAAGGCGTGAAAACATAACAAACAAACTAACATTCGCATTTATAATATTAGCTAGGAATATATTTACGGGGATGGCATCGCTCTTGATGCCTCATCAACAGGGATTTTGGTAATTTATGCTGCGAGCGAAATTACTCCTATATGATAGAGTTGGTAAACCCTGGAGTGATTGCTAACCATCTAGCTAGCAGCGTGTTTGTTTTTGTTATAAATAAAATAATAATTAATACGTAAAACACAGAGGCACCCCACCATAAAGTCAATCTCCAACTTTTAAAACTTTCTTACTTAAAATACAGCGTGTAATAAAATAATAAACAGATTTAAGGGTTTTGAAGAAAGCGGATAAATATGTATGTGATTCTTTTTTTGTTCTTATAATATTGTCTTACATTTACGCGAATGATATACATTAAAATTAAACTACTTTATACGGCTACAACAGCTGTCCTAGGAATACATCCTGCGTTGCGGCAGACTTTACAAACATTCAAACAACGTACACAAAGAAGAAAAGAAGATTCAGACCGGAGATTGTCCTAATGTAGGTATCAAGAGCAAATGCGACATTTTAAGAAAATTAAAGACACCCATTTTGTATACATTACGATACTTAAATATTACTTCCTTACTTTCATAAATATAAAGTTCTTAATACTTGTTACTTCCTGTATACTGTTTGGAAGATCGATAAACAACGGTAGAACCACAGACAAGCTTATGAAAAAGCCTCCCTCCCGCCATGTACCCATAACTTGACGGCCAAATGTAGTTTAAACGACATTTTTTCGGCAATTACTCTTTAATTAGGCGTTTGCCTAAAGTTAGGGGGAACAAGACGGGATTTACATTGTTTTATGTTATGCGCTTTTTAGTAAAATAAGTTTATTTATGTAAAGTAAGGGTGACAGGCGTCTCGTTTCGTCAGCCATTTGCTGAAGGGGTCGGTTAAGCTTAGTAATGTTTGTAACGATACGAACTGCGAGAGTGTATGTAGTAGATACTCATTTTTACGTTTTGCGGAAACTATAAGGATCAATTTTATTTCAAACAAAATAATGCCTTGGCGGCGCAGTGGTAGTTTATACGACTATTAATTGTAATTAAGTGCATAAATTCACGGGTTCGATGACCGGTTCGGGCAAAATGTTATTGAGTTTTTTCTGTCTAGAAATAGTCAAAAGTTGGTAATCGGCAATAGACTCGTCCCCTATTATGTAGGACCTTAGAATAGATGATGTTTTAGTTTAATTTCTAAAAAACACGTTTTGTGTTTTTTTTATCGCTCTAGCGTAATAAGTAGACAAAAATAACGTTTATATTTATTATTTGAAAATTTCAATAATAAAAAAACAAAAAGTGGAAGTAGAGTACCCCCGGGATTTGAACCACCGTCATTATATTTTAGTGATAAAGTGAGGAGACTCGTTGACCGACTCCACGATCGCAACCTGCGATACAATAAATGCGGACTAACAGAGACACTGTTGTTGAATATAAGGGATAGTAGTTATTATAGTTACATATACAAGAACTCATTTTTGTATCACTTTGCACACATGCGCATGACGAACTTCACCTACTATCATACATTAAATAATGTTTCATTATTCGCGTTAAAACACACACAAAGATATTCGCTCGGATCAATACACGAATGTATACCTTACGATGCTACTCGGCTTTTGTCTTTGACCGTACATCGTGTCGTAAGGTTTTGATACACTTTATTTAATAATGGAAAATGTCAGAATGTTACCTATCTACCTATTATAGTATATACAATAATTATTTATTGGTCAACTAAAACACCGAAATTAAACCGTAAGGATATTTTTTGTTATTATAGCTGTCCACTCTCCTACTCAGTATAAACTTTGAAATATCTTACTTTTAAAAACTTAGCAAATTTTTTAAGCACAGCAGCTTAAATAACAATACAATGTTTTCTCTTCACGCATAAATCTATAGCGTGAATGACCAAGGCCTACACTAAATGCCCAAGGTAAACTAGGTTTTGTAAGCGCACAAGCTATGATAACTGCTTACCATCAAGCGACCCGTATGCAAACCATAATTTTAAAAGGCTTATGTTTAACTTATCACCAGATATAGTAAAATATAACAGTCAAAAATAGTAAATGATCAACAAAAATAGTAAACGATCACCAAAATTAAAACCGCATTTTAATACCAAAAATATTAATTGCACAGCAAAGAGATCAAAATAAGTCTATTTTTGGGGGGATTTAAGAAGGAACCTAACCTTTTCGAGACGGAATGCAGTGATTTGAGGTGTATAGGTGCTCGTTATAATATATTTTAGTAAGCATATTTTGGTGTGCTATTACTATTTTTGGTAGTCATTACATTTAATCCCATTTTAAAACTGAAATATATCTATACTAATATTATAAAGAGGAGAGATTTAATTTCTTTTTTGTTTGTTTGTAAGAATTTAACTCAAAAACTGCTAAACCGATTTACCGAGGAACAGAGACTACGTATAATTTTTTTAAAAATACTGTTGCTCGCATAACCTAACGTAACCTTGCCTACTTTTACGCGAACGCAGCCGCGGGCAAAAGCTAGTTTTGTAAGTATATAAGTAAACGAATTTTGACGCCAGTTTTCCTTTATTTGTATTTTATGTGGTCCCTAACTTTTATACTACTTGAAAAACAAATTTCCTTTCCAAAGCTCCCGAGCATACCTCGATTTTTACACTCCAATTCACGAAACGACAGTTGCTCTTCCAGACACAGCCCTCGATAATAAAACCATTATTTGACATGCATTATTTCACTCGGCTCCAAAGAATAGTTGCCTTTGCCTCCATCTGAATGGATTACCTTAAATCCCGCCCAAATTGAAGATTTCCCGCGCATTGGGGAAAAATACTATTATGTACGTACTGGTACCTATCTGAATAATGTTGTTAAAGATTTGCAATATTGTGCAATGTTCTTGAGGTGTGACGAGACATTGATTTGTTATTTACAAAGTTAGTTCATTTTTATTTTAGACTAGCTTTTGCGCGCGGCTCCGCCTGCGTGAAAGTAGCCTATGTCCTTCCCCAGGTTTTAAACTATATCTGTACCAAATTTCATCTAAATCGGTTGAGTGGTTTAGCCGTGAAAAGGTAACAGACAGGCAGACCGACAGATAGACAGACAGAGTTACTTTCGAATTTATAATATTACTAGATGTTCCCGCGGTTTCACCCGCGTTTATCGTTACTGCGCCGCCCCCGCGGGTCGTAGCGTGATGTTGGGATAGCCTATAGCCTTCCTCGATAAATAGGCTATCCAACACTAAAATAATTTTTCAATTCGAACCAGTAGTTCCTGAGATTAGCGCGTTCAAACAAACAAACAAACAAACTCTTCAGATTTATAATATTAGTCTAGATAGCTGACCCGCGCAACTTCGTCTGCGTCACATAAGAGAGATCGTAGGCACCTATAATACAATTTTAAAGGAGCTGAAATCCACGAACCACATAAGAACCATTGAACCAAATTTTATAAATATACCTACAGTGCTAATTTAAAATCACGCAGAATAAACCAGGAGAAACATCATTTGTATGTCTGTAATGGGTAATTATTTTGCTGCGATGTTATTTTAAAACTGCGATATCTTCATTGAAATCGAATGATGTACAGGGCAATTTTGTTTAAAATTAAATACTTGTGATGAATAATGTATTTATTTGGATAAGGATTAATATCATGTTTATAAAAATACCTTAGCAAATAATGCATTATTTTATAACAAATTTAGTTAGCATAAAAAAGGTTATAGTGAGCCAACCTTAACAGATAGACATATGCTGTCGCGGACTTTTTTTAGAATTTTTTAAGGGGAACAATTCTCTTATACATGATTTTTGCAAAACCTTAACTGTTTACGCAGCGCACGCAGCGGAAGCTCTCAAAAGAAAAAAATAACCTCCGATTTTGAAACATTCTTCATTGGTGCTCCGCTCCTATTGACCTTAGCGTGATGATATATAGCCTATAGCCTTCCTCGATAAATGGGCTATCTAACACTGAAAGAATTTTCAAATCGGACCAGTAGTTCCTGAGATTAGCGCGTTCAAGCAAACAAACAAACAAACAAACTCTTCAGCTTTATAATATTAGTATAGATATATAGTAAGAAAGTAAGGATTGGATTGATAAACTTTTGATAGTAAAGGTAAGATATTTGCTTTTTTACAGCCGAGCATTGTATTTAGAATTTCGCCGAAATAACCAATTGGCTAAAAGGCTAATTAGGATTTGCATTTCACTTACTAATTATAATCTACGGGCACCATATCCAAGATTTTTGTAACGTTTTTCTCAATCGTTAAGTTAACTCGACGCTGACAACCTACACGTTAAATTTGTTCTTAGTACCTGCAGTCAAATAAGCTCAATTTCAATTATGACAGTTATTAAATGTAGATATTTATATGCGTGCGAGCTGAATAAAATTAATGTACCTATATCTGAGTCAATATAGTTGCACCTCTATCAAATCCTTGCATTTATAGACTGTTCGACTTGTTTAATTGCGTATGCATGCATTTACGTTGGCGGCCGAACATAAGGAACCAAATTTGAATCCGGGTCAAAGAAAGTAATATTGACTTTATCTGTATGGAAGCTCCAAATACGTTGTTTTAAGTTGTACCCTATAACCGGCAATGAGCTTGCTGCCGCTGTTACGTTTAGATCTAAAAATATTGTAGTTGGCGAAATTTGGGTGTTCTAGACCTCTACCCATCCATAAAGGCATTTATAGTCATGATGCTATGACCGACCAGCGTTCATGACCATCACTAATGTCAAATTAAGAAGAAGGTTACGTAATATTAATGAGTTAAAGTACCGCATACGGCTTCGCTTGCGAGTACGTCACTAAAATTACTTAAAAACACTTCGATCAGCTTTTAACTAAAGTAAACTGGAATACGTCTCAAAGTCCTTTTTAGGTAATGTCTTTTGCGATCTATAAGGCACATTTCCATGCTGCATATTATGTAGGTACTAAGAATTGTGTAATATAGTAAACCAAGTAAAAGGGCGCATGCTCAAAAAATAATGTTAACAATAAGTATTATAATTTGGGCAATTGGGCATTATACTTAGTTAGGTGTAATTCAGAGAGCATAATAATTATGTATCCATTCGAAAACTCTTTTAATAAAACAACACATAATATCACGTTTACGTCCTCACCTATGCCTGTAAGAAATAAATAGCATCCATCAATTATGCTACAAGAAGTTAACAATAGGCGTTTTATTTTTATTTATAAATTTCTGTATGTTTAATTCAAAATTACCCATTTTAATACTATTATTTAATATTATTATTTATTATTATTATTTTCTCTTACTTAGCTGTCGAAAGCTAAGCGCTTATTTATTTACAACTTACACTCAATTTTATTTACAACTGTACACTTGTTTGGTCCATAATCAGATAAGTATTTTAAACTACATAGCACAAAACTACCTATCGCCACGTAACTACATAACATAATCTGCATTCAGAACATTCAATAAAAAGAATTGTAGCAAGAATTAGTTCCAATCTATTACGACTCAAATAAATTATTGATTTTATATCAACAATTTTCTATGCGTAATGGAACAGTTGCGAACGTTTAGAAACGGTCTAATACAATTGCGGTTTAAAGAGTACCAGAAAATTGTAATATTTCATTATCTATTCGTATTTATCTACTAGTTATCCGTGTTGTACATAATATTTTACTGCTATCTCTTGTTTAATATTTTTCATCTATTACATCAGTTACAATGACATTTCAAGACACCATTTTGACATACGGCTACCATATGACGTACGTCGATAGCGACGAACTTTCAGAACGTATAAATGTCAGCTGAACAGTGAACTACTTGCGTGTGCCTACAAGTCGTGAATTTTACAAAATTAGCACAGTTTATAAAATAAAATAATTACACCGCGTGACTACAAGTTATGGCTGGGAAGCTGAACAAATTCGAAACGCCCAGCTCTGCTAGCTCAGATAGGTAAAGCGAGTGTGTTAACCTTATGAAATGTTTATTTGAACAGCTGGCTCGAGTAATAAAAAATACACTGTTGAAGAATCGTTTTCAGTGTTGGCTTAGTCATCGTGTAGTCTGCGAGGTGTTTTCGCGTGTCGTGTTTTTGTGCTAAACATAAAATATCATAAATACGTGGAAGAAGCGTTGCATTATAACCTCTGCACGCATTGTGATATTTTTAGAAAATCATTTAGTTCATTGGCAGCTCGCTTCTTGCTGAATGATCGCGGTGTGAAAACACGTGGTCGGGACTGAACGTGTTCCCAAACACGGTGTTTTGTGCGAGACAGACGGATATAACGAGGATATGGAGTCAGGTTCATTGATCTTCGCTAACCCGTAAGATTTTCAATCAATACGATACTAGGTCGTCTGTGTGACTAGCAGCCGGCTTCACTGTCGCTTCTGTGCAGTGCGAACACGCTATTTATGTTATTTTTTGCATAGTTTTGTGTTAAATGAATTTTGTGTGTGCACCTTTTGTGTTTGTTCTCACTGTGTTTTCAACAGCTTGTTTGAATTAGAAGAGACACTCATGCAAATGACATTTAGAGAATAATTGTTGTCTAAACAAAAAATGTAAACAGTGTAAGTAAATGACCTTCATATGATAATTTTGTCTCATGCAAACTCATAAAATTTTACATGTTTTATCACAATCTTTAATTGATAAACCTTTATCACATAAGGACTTATAAGATTTGTAAACAACTTTATATTTTTATTTTCTATTGTTGCGGGTTTGCACCCCACCTTGAACCAGAATATTATCAGTGACACAAAAATAATTGAGTTGTTGGCCTTTACATACATTATTTATAGCTTATTATCTTTTTATGTCACAAATTTGGGGTCATATTCATTAAGCATAATAGATAACAGAAAACTGATAACGGGGTTTAATCAACTTTACATAATTAAGAATATTGCTAAAGCATTCATCGGACTGTTAGCCAAAATAGACATTTAAAGAAATCCACAATAATATTGTCACAATTTTATGTGTTCAACTATTTATACTTTTATTACTAAGAATCAATGAACCTGAATGTTTCACCAAACAATAATAGCATTTGTATATGTTTTCCTCGTATGCAAACTAATTACGCATTTAAACATAAAGTCATTTAAATAAAGATATTTGAATAGACACACAAAACATATTACGGGATAACAATATGCTTATCATAACTGTGACTTTTGTATCACAGTCAAGAATTATGCAGTAAGACAAGTGTTGTGCATACTATAGAAAGATGAGATTTCTTTGGACATAATTTTACGTAAGTTACAAAACAGTGAACTAGTGTGGTGAAAATACATGTATTTACTTATGTGTAAAGTCTAATGTGAGTGAGTAGGTACTTAATTATATTTAAATATAAAAAGTCTCCATTAATGTATAACTTTAATATAGTAGAGTCATAAAAATATCATTTTCATAATATTTGTTATTAAATAATAATACCACCGTTATTCAAGTGGTATTGTTATCATACTTGTTACACGGTAAAATTTATCTTGTGGCATATGTTATCAACAACAATAAGTAATAACTTGAAATACTAACAACATTATTGAAGATGACAATAATTGCATGCACTCATGCATCTTTATGATAATTATATAGGAGATATTTTAATTACACTGTTAATTATTTAGACCTTGCGCCATAATCATGATCACATAGGAATTCATATATTACCATCAATTTGAATAGCTTTTCTTTATAGTTAAGGTTACATACATACATTCTTTGGTGCAATGTAAATTATAAACACCCAAATTGTCCGCTACCTGGAGGATCAATCGTTGATCAATGATCGCCAATACGGCTTTCGGGCTAAACGATCAACGGGTGATCTTCTAGCGTTCGTCACGCACCTCTGGGGTGAAGCTATGGATAAGCACGGCGAGTCTTTGGCTATCAGCCTTGACATAGCCAAAGCTTTCGACAGAGTCTGGCACCGGTCTCTTCTTTCCAAGCTTCCGGCCTATGGCTTGCCCCCTCAACTGTGCACCTGGATTGCAAGTTTTCTGCAGAAGCGTCGTATTCGGGTCCTTTGCGACGGTCGCGCTTCCAAATTTATGCAGGTCAATGCAGGAGTGCCTCAGGGTTCTGTCTTATCCCCTACGCTCTTTCTTCTGCATATCAATGATATGTTGAATCTCGGCAACATACATAGTTATGCGGACGACAGTACCGTGCATGGGCGATATCTCGGACATCCTGGGGCCAAACAGGCTGAGGTTGAGGGGAAAAGGCAGAATCTTGTCGTTGAACTTGACAAGACCTTGGACCGCATCTATGAATGGGGTGCCAAGAACTTGGTCGAGTTCAACGCCAAGAAGACCCAGGCATGCGCGTTCTCAACAAAAAAGTCTCCGTTCCTTCCCCTCCCTTCTCTGAAGAACACTCCACTGGTGATACGTGACAGTCTTTCCATCTTAGGTATGGATCTTTGCCGCTCCCTTAATCAGAAAACCTATATCGAGAGCGTCATTAAGCAAGCTTCGCGAAAACTCGGAGTTCTGAACGGGGTGAGGCGGTTCTTCACGCCTGGGCAACTGTGCCTATTGTATAAGGCACAAGTGCGCCCTTGCGTGGAGTACTGTTCTCATCTTTGGGATGGCTCCGCGCAGTACTTGCTGGACGCTCTCGACCGGTTACAGCGGCGGGCTGTCCGTATCATCGGAGATCCAGAGGTCACGAGTTCACTAGAACCTCTGCAACTCCGTAGGGACATTGCCTCATTGGCATGTTTCTACAGAATTTACCACGGGGAGTGCTCTGAAGAGTTATTCCACCTTATCCCGTCCTCCCCTTTCCTATCCAGAACAACGCGTGCTGGGCTCAGATGCCATCCTTACACGGTAGAGTCGATTAGAGCGCGTACCAAAAAGTTTGGGTCCTCATATCTCTGCCGAACGACCAAGGCATGGAATTCTCTGCCAAGGCACGTGTTTCCTTCTTCCTTCAATCCTGGGTTCTTTAAGCGGGGTGTGAAAAAGCATCTTCTCAGGCCGTCAAAGTAGAGACCTCAACATCGCCTCGGCTACTGTAGGGGCGATGTGGAGACCACTGCTCTTAGACCACACGACTGCTTACCATCAGGTGGAGTGTGGTCATTTTGACGAGCAAAATAAAAAAAATAAAAAATGACATAATTTCATAAATTATCACATAATTTTGCATGTCATTATGAAGTCCTGGTTTGATCCCCAAGTTGGTACAAATTATCCGTAGTAACATGTAGTATGGACTGTATGGTGATTTGTCCAGTAGACAACATTAGCTTCACCATTCATTATGTAATACCATTCAAGATATTTCTCTTTTTAACATAGAAATGTCACTGATTCTCTACTCCAGAGCTTTCTGATAATTCTGATAAAAAGTTTCAATAACAGCCTACTGGTAATGTTTGTGGTTAAAGACAACAACCTGGCAATTAAATGTAACATAAATGATAGCTGGAAATGTCTATGTAACTAATACACCTCCACTAATATGCCTTAAGTAACTAGCCTGAGGCTTTATGGATAAATATAATGTCATAACCTTTGGAATGTTCTATGACTCATACAAAAAAAAATGCTTCCGTTGCGCGTCCTGACTCCTACGAAGGAGTCAAGAAAACTCGTTGTGATTGGTCGCGAAAAAAATACCAAAGATTTTCTTGACTCCCCCGTACGGGTCACGGATGCGCAACGAATTCAACGTCCATGACTCCACCGTAGGACGTTAAAGAGGTTAATTATTTTATGTCCTAAAAAGGTAACCAAAGAAGTTATGTCAATTAATACCTATTTGACATTCTAACAATTGACTAGTAACCTTGTGGTCATGACTGTGTGCGGTTCTTTAAAGACATTACAGGTAATTGTGCATGTTATGTAATATTATTGTTTTTAACAAGATTGTACTGTGATTAATATGCATGCTATGTATGATGGTAACACAAAAATACTGATTCTTAATTTACCTTGATAAAAATAAATATCTTGTGCTTATAAACCAATTACAAATATGGTATCAATTTCCATAGGAGATATAGAAGTAATATAATAATGTCAGCCATGTATTTAAACTACCCCACTACTGGGCATGGGCTTCTCTATAGAGAAGAAGACTTAATAGAAAACTCTCAGACATGCAGGTTTCCTCACGATGTTTTCCTTCACCGTTACAGCGAGTCTAACTGTTTGATATGCACATAACTTCGGAAAGTCAAAGGTGCGTGCCTTTGGTCGAACTCAAGACCTATATGTGGCAGTGCAACAATCTCCCAATAGGCTATTGCTATTTGTTTTTTTTTAAATAGAAGTTAATCAACTATTCTTTAATTTCATAAAGACTGAAGGTATGTTGGTCTGTAAGTTAATATGGCAAATATTTTTGTTCACATAATATATTATATAGTTATTTAGTAACACCAACATAATGGCTCATATGAATGTATATCATTCTCAAAGTCATGTCATAACCAGAGATCGGAATAGGTAGAGCTGTTTTATGTACTTGCCATAGGTTAGTTTAATATGGATATTCCCGAGTCCCGGGATTTGGTTTTTAAGTAGTAAAATCATAAAAAAACTATTCTCGCTTTCGGGACTAATGAAAGATTACACTTCCTTTCTGACGGGAAAATATAAGAAGGACGGGATTAAGGATAGTATAATAAAATCTATTTATTATACTATCCTTAATCCCATCCTTCTTATATTTTCCCGTCAGAAAGGAAGTGAAACCACATATATTTTTTTTCGTAACAATTTCTTATTCAAGAATCAACAATCATTTAAACATTTTTATTCTGAAGTTGTACAAAAACATATTACCATACAAATTATTTGTTCCTCAGAAAATCAAAACATTATCAAATAGAACAATATGTATTTACAATAAAATCTTAATTAAAATAATCATTACGCTTCAACAATAATTCACTTATTTAAACAAAAAATGTCATTAGTCTGGTTTGTCTTCAGCTTCACTAGAAGACTGAGTATGACCAGAGTTAAAATGAATCACCATTATTTTTTCTAAATTATCTAATTTTAATCTATTTGTTTTTACATCTAACACCCATTTATATGTGGAAAACGAGCGTTCGACATCTGTTGATATTAGTGAAGCGAATTTATATGACAAAATTTCGTCATTCACATCATTTTTCAATAATTTTCCTTCATATTCTCTGAGGATGTCAATGTTATACCGTGTAATTTTATAGCGTGCTGTTGACGTAAAATTTACAACGTTGCTCATGCGCTTATTGGCATTTTTATACATATTGACAAAAATAATTAAATTCAATAAAATCCCGTAGTATCAGTCGGAATCCCGTGGAATATCCATATTAACATCAATGTTTGCGGTCAATGAACCTAAATAGCTCTACCTATTCCGATCACTGGTCATAACAAACAAGTCAATATTACTAAGCTAATAAGCTTGTATGTATGTGTATTAGTCACCTAATGGGATATTCATCTTGTTACATGACTGAAAACAACATAATTATGCCCATCAATTCATTTCAATTTATATGATATATAATTGTATTTGTGGCTTAGTCTTGAATTAGAAAGCGCCTCGGTATAATTATAAATAAATAAATAAAACATTAAAATCTATTCAAATGAACACAATCATTATTTTTAATTGCTTGCATCACTAAACAATTCGACTTGTGTCCATGACTTGTTTAATCTGCTTGAAATGTCAAATTAAATTAATATTGATATTTTTATTTGCAAAAGTAGGTAGGTAATACCTTTGGAATTTGGTAATACTTTCAAAAAATCTTATCTAAACTAAAATGGCTGATCCTGAGGATCGATACTCATATTGTAAAAACATAACGACACTGATTCGACTCATATTATACAGAACCTAAACCTAACTGACAAAAAGCGATTCTTTTGCGTCATTGGTGACCTGTATTCATAGTTCTAATTTCGCTTTACCTTGCTACACGTAAACATTGAATAGGTCGAATCAATGGTAGTTCTCGATCTATTTTAAATCTAACATTAACAAGTGGATATTTTCACGGATCTTATTTTAATGGAATCGACTAGTCTATTAATATCTCACTCGTTTTTTCTAGTAATTGAGATGGCGCAGCTTAGCTTCAAAGCTTCTGAAATAAATCTTTTACTCTCACGTTGTCTTAGAACTTATTGATCTATGGCTTTAGTTACGTTTAGAAGCAATTTACAAATCGCAACGACTGTGTCAAAAGTGCTTTCATTCCAATTTTGTAATGAATGAGATACAAGCTAATAATTTATAATGGGTACTTTGGCACTAAAATTTTAATTAGGTGCTAGCTTATAACTATTTCTTTTTGGATGAAACCCTATGTCCTTCTCTGTACCCCTGGCAACGTGCATGCGATATTTGATGAGTATTGGTCGAGTAGTTAAGGCGTGAAAGTTTAACAATTAAACAATCTTACAATCGCATTTATAATATTAGTTAGGATTCGATTGACCCGGTTATTCAATTTTAATCAAATACCAATCTGAGTTAACAGGCGCGGTGGTATTAAGTTCATTTTACGATTGGCTATGCCAATATATGTGTTAATATCGAGTACTATGCAATTGTTTAGTTTTTAACGAAAGGAAGCACAAAAGCATTTTACTAAGCGCGTATGGCTCGGCCCTTGACCTACAATTTTATTGACCGCGAATTACTAAAAATAATCGGTAGACGAATACTGTCCTCGGCCTCCGCCACATGCGCTCTTCCGGTACCTACTGTTCCTATGTACCTATATGTGCTATACCAACTAAATTAGGGTTGTGAGCACGTGTGATTGTATTCGATTGTTCGATTTTTTTCAGCGGCAGCGAATTAATCGACAGTTGTGTAAAAAATAGTGCGATTGTCATTAACATTTTTAAATACAATCGCGTATCACTGTTTCGTACCAGCCACTATTAGGGTATATTACCTATTAAAACCGATAGCGCAATTATTGGACATTTAAACAAAAATAATCATTTTTTGTGAACTTTAAGTTGCAACGTAAGTAAATAATCGTTTAATTATACCAGTTAGCGATAGCAGTAATAACCCGTTACTAGCGAATTTTATATGAAACTGATGGTTTATAAAAATATCATTACATTAAATACATAAAAAAAAAATTACCTAGTTACTTATGGCTTTTACCGTTTCCACCTCAACGATCCGTTTATGAATCAAACATTGTATGTTTTTATTGATGACTAGCATTTGCCCATTTACGTTTTCATTGATAACTAGCAATTGTCATTTATATCGTTTTATTTATAACTAACCTTTGCCTGCGTCTTCGTCTGCTACGTCATTTACGTAGATCACACTATGCACTTTATATCCGGTTATATTAAACTGAATTACATCAAACATGGCTTAGATTTAAAATTTAATTCCAAGCTATAAAACTCTTAAAAGCTCTAAATATCCGTTCTGTGGTCTTTATGTAATGCCGGAACAAACAGACAGACAAACACTCTAAAGATTAGTCTTGCATTCTACCCTATAATAGTCGATCCCAATTAGTTTTCAAAACTGCCTTCAATATAGACACAGGCTCGTTACAGTTTTATAACTATCTACTAATATATTAGTGCCCACACTTATGTATGGAAGTGAAAGTTGGGTATGGCAAAAGAAGCATGAGAGCAGAATAAATGCTGTAGAAATGAGAGCGTTGAGAAGCATATGTGGTGTGACTCTGAAAGATAGAATAAGAAATAGTGTGATTAGAGAGAGATGCGGCATGAAAGTGGATATAGTTACAAGAATAGAAAAGGGTATGTTAAGCTGGTTTGGACATGTAGAAAGAATGGACGAGGAAAGACTGACTAAGAAAGTTTATAAGGCTAGTGTGAATGGAACAGTCGCAAGAGGAAAACATAGGCGAACGTTTCTCGATCAGATCGGAGGCGTTCTGGACAAAGGCCAGGTTAAGAGCTCCTTGAACCGACGGGCGTGTATGAGGAATGTGATGAAAGTGAATGAAGCCAGAGAAGTGTGTCAGGATCGTAGCAAACGGAAATCCGTAGTCTCTACCTACCCCTCTGGGAAACAGGCGTGAATCTATGTATGTATGTACTAATATAGGCTCGCCTAGGACCGAAACGCATAGCTTTGCTAATTGTGTATGTAATATACCTTTGCACACATATAAACATGAAACTGTATATTTGCAATGTCAAAATAATAGCTTTTTACCTAATGCATATGAAAGTATATAGGGTACCTGTACAAAAACATCTATTTTTAAAATTTTTGTCATTCTGTCTGTTTGTTCCAGCTAATCTCCGAAACGGCTGAACCGACTTTGACGGGACTTTCACTAGCAGATAGCTGATGTTATAAGGATTAACTTAGGTTACTTTATTTTAGAAAACAAATAGGGCTCCGCGAAGAAATATTAAAACCAATGAAATAGTGAATAATATCCGATTCATCTATACAAATAAATAAAATTGAAGTGTATGATTGTTATGTGAAAATAACAGCTTTTTACCTAATGCATATGAAAGTATATAAGGTACCTATAACAAAACATCTAATAATAAAAATGTTACGGTTAAACATGTGACATTATGACGTCACATCTCGCGTCATGATCATTGCTAAATATTTACAGTTACTATTTGTCACCTGCTGTGAATGATGATAATAGAATTTCCAAGGGATTATATTTTAAAAAAAGTTGTTTATGTATATCAGCTGGCTGGTGATTTTTAGTATCGTTGAACGATGAAAATTAGGTCAGACTTTTCACGATGAATTAGATTTACAGTAGACTTAAACATTGCCTGATAAAAAAAAATCAGGTAGCGCAAGCTTTATCCTAACCAACTCTCATAAATGTAAAATTTTGTGTAGATATTTCGATGCTTATTATATTACTTATCTACTAGCTGTTACCTGCGACTTCGTCCGCGTAGATTTTAACTAAAGTGTTTGTCTCCGCGGAACCCTATTTTTTTCTAAAATCAAAGTAGCCTAAGTTACTCCTTATAACATCAGCTATCTGCCAGTGAAAGTCCCGTCAAAATCGGTTCAGCCGTTTCGGAGATTAGCCGGAACAAACAGACAGACAGACAAAAATTTTAAAAATAGATGTTATCGTATAGGTACCTTATATACTTTCATATGCATTAGATAAAAAGTTGTTATTTTGACATTACAAACAGACACTTCAATTTTATTTAAGTATTTGTTTATAGATTTAATAGCTTTGGATAGAACTTAGAACACAGATAGATCATGTCCTGGATTACAATTAGGAAGTATTTTACCGAACATCGATACACGTTGGATCCACGAGGGCAGAAACTAATGCAATGATACTTTTTGTATCGGCAGATTTATGTCTATCTTATGTTTGGCAGGAGTCAGAATTTCTGACGCAAATTGGTACAGATCTATATCTAGAAGTTTACTGTGGCAGAATAATTGCCAAAAAATCCACCGATCCATGGTTACCGAAACCAGCTTAATATGTCGTTTGCCTACCGAAACAGTCAACTTAACATGAACACATTAACCTTTGTATGTATATCGGACACACCTCTCATTACCCTCGTTATCAGACAATATAGCTACGATAATACTATGCTCTGTTATCACTGATAAGCTGATACAGTGTCTGATAGTTACGAGCTTGCAATAACTTATCCCTGTATGGCTAGACGACAGGAACCGCCATCCAATATTGGTATGGCGCCAGAACATTATAAAGTAATAAATCTTAATGTTCTGTCCTATTAATATTATAAATGAAGGCGATTCAATCCCTTCTATTATAAACCGACTTGAACCTATCGCTAACACACACATTAAGCTTAGCTAGAAGACTTATCACGAATACAATCATGTAGTATTCATACTAGTTATGAATACACTCTCTTCTAATTTCTGTGTTAGCGATGTGCAATAAAATTCAAAATGTTCGTTTCGAGCCACGCCGAAAATCGGAACAATCGAATTATTGATAACTAGCTTTTGCCCGCGGCTTCGCTCGCATAAAACTAGGTTAGGTTAGAGAGACGTTAAAGAATACGTTCTTTTTTAAATAAAATATAGCCTATGTTACTCGGTCATAATGTAGCTTTCTAACGGTGAAAGAATTTAAAAATTCGTTTAAGTAGTTTTTGAGTTAAATCGTTGCAAACAAATAAAAATTCAAATCTTTCCTCTTTAAAATAATCGTATAGATAATTCGAATGCACTAATATTTGATATTGAGTGATTAATGTATTAGCCATACGTAAATAATTACGTAGATACCATCAGAATGGATTTTCCTAAAAAGAGTTCGTTATCCTCCGTCGCCGCGTAAAAGAACGTCGTCATCACGATTGATCAATCAATCGTGCCATAATCAAATCAAATTACGAATATTCGAATTGTTATTAATGACAACGAATTAATGGACGTCTGGATTCGAAATCGTCAGCTTTGATGATTCGAATTTTTTTGACATAGAGAATGCACATTGATACTTTAGATATATAGAGGCGTGATACTATGCTGATGATGTTTAAACAATGCCTGTCTTAATTCCTACAAGAATAAGAGTCATTAAACTCTGCATCATACAATCAGCTGTTACTCTTGGCAAACTGACAAGTATGTTATGTTTCATCTATTATGACTCTTTAAATCTAAATAATTAATAATGAATTATAAGGCATACTCTCTGCATAATGCTGCATGCGTGCAACCCGAAGGGATAATCAGATAATACGTGGTTCTATTTACGATCCTGACATTTATCTCCTGGTTCATTCACTACTATCAGTTACACGATTTTACCCGCGGCTTCGCTCGAGTTAATGAGGTTATGTCAATAATTATCCCTCGGGAACAGGATTCTTCTGGATGAAACCCGATGTTCTTATCTGTACTTATGACAACGTGTATGCAAAATTTTATGACGATCGGTCGAGTAATTAAGGCGTGAAAGCGTAACAAATAAATAAACAAACAAGTTAGTTAGAATTTTATCCACGCTTGTCGCTTTACCGTATTCATAAAAAAGTCTTTCTGCAAATCTGGTCACAGAACGTTTGCCTAAGTTTTCCCTTTCTATCTGTCCCATTCCTGATTGTCTTAATAGACATTTTTGGTCAATGTTATTGTGCAATATGTATTCTATACACATGCTCAAGTACATATCTTATTACAACTTCCTCAATTCTACGAGCCTAATCTAAATTGCTTTACATAATTTGATATATCATGCTTATTTTTTGCTTGTCAGTTTTCGAAACTCTGTAAACGTCTTCACCTCCAAAATATATCCTTATCATACTTTATGATTAATCATATTTTGGTTGTGTGATAAATAAGTGTAATCATATTTAAGAATTACAACCGCAAGCCGTGGTTTTCCGCTACAAACTCATATCAAACTCCATTGTCGCCTCGCCAATAACTATAGTAAGCAACTGTTGATACCATGGTTAGTGAGACAAACAATATTGCATAGCAGCAGTTTCAGAATGAGGCAAGTCTGATATATGTATTTTGTGACATTGTAGTCAAATCCATCTTCAATTTCTCTTGCTTGTTGTGGATGAACTTACCAAAGTACATTGAATGCATGCTATTACTGGTTTGACTATACGCTAGAATTGAGTAGTTTAGTAAGGCAATCTTGGCTTTTGGGCTAATGTGAAGATACCGCCGCTACACCAAAGCAAACGTAAAAACATAAGATTTCAGATCAAGATGACCGAAGATCCGAAATCGTTGTACGCATGCGTTAACAAGTATCACTTCCATTTTGCGTGTTATTAAGTTTCTGTTATTCGGTTATTTACAATCGTAAATTTGATAAGAATTACATAGCCATTTTAAAGATGAAAAGCATGAACAACTATTTTAAAAGGAATAGTATTATCGCGAGTGTTTTGTTTTTGTATCTTTTTTAAGAATGCGATAATAGATTTTATCTAATGTTGCTAGTATACGACTGTGTAGTTATTGTGGAGTATATGCGCAAACTTCTTGCACTGGCTAGGTACGCGAGTTCATCATACAGGTTACTTGCGCGGGTAGCTTGTGGATTTAAGGTTCTGTTAAGGTAGACATTTTTCAAAATGTCGCCAATCTGATCAGAGTACGCCTAATGTTTTTATTTCCGACCGACTAAAACATAGCTAACAATAAGTTGGTATAGAACCTGTGCTTCCTTCAAGGATATGTGAGCATTGATTAATCTATGTATATGCGTACCTAAATATTTCCTAAGAACTGTATAACAATAATTATTATTGATTCTTCTTCCTTCACTAGAATGTATTTGATCTGGTCAAAGCGCCTGGGTTGTCTCCTTCCGACTCACTTAAAGCCGAGCAAAAATAGGATAATTTAAAATATACTGTGACTGTGCCTCGTAGAGGTGACGATAACATACACAAGATAATCAATCTTTCTTTTTTCCACATTTTACAAAACATATATTATGTATGTAGGTATGTATACCTACATATCCCCGAAGGAGGTACAGGTACCTGCAATATATTGATATAAAAGAAAGATTGATTATCTTGTGTATGTTATCGTCACCTCTACGAGGCACAGTAACAGTATATTTTAAATTACAGAAAGAACTCTAACAGTATCCTAGACATGCACACACCTGCCTAACACCTCACAGTTGCCTGTGTACACACTTCACAGTTTTCGCACACGTCTTGTAAACACGTAAGTTTGTGGTCGATAGTCACGTGTTCGTTAACGCGGAGATAATGGCGGGAACCTCGTGGGTAGCCTCGTGTCGAATGAAACAAAAACACGTTGATTGCTGCATTTCTATTTATATTCCAGTCAATAGTGTGGTTTTCTTCAGAATTTATGAGGCTTTAAATTTTATTGCACTCAATAGACCGAATTCAACTACGTTATTAAATACCGTGGACTCCACGGGTTTCTAAATATCTGTAGAATGAATGTACAATATACATATTCTACTGAAAGAGAAGTATTATCATCTTGCATATCATCTTAACGTAACAGCGAAATAATCTTCTGTGTTTTTGGTAGATTAGTTTTCGAAGCGCCACCAACATCTTTTGAAGCATTGTTTTCGGATTCGTGAGAACAAGATAACACATAGCTTTATCTTGTTCTCACGGCTACAGTAAAATTATTTAAGAGATAGTGGCCGTAGTGTAGTACTACAATCTCTCAAATTATATTCAGCCGCAGCTAACATAAAATGTCAGAAAGAGATTAGATGCTTTATTTTCTTAAAAAACGGGGACTTAGAACAAATCAATTCCAAATATGAAATATTGCATTTGGCTTTTAAACGATTACTTTCTAAAAATACCCTCATCTTCAAGTAATATGCATAAATATGAAATTGCCTGTCTTTAACCCTCTCTCGATCTCTCACAAACTCTTATACTAATAGTATTTGTTCTACAGCGACACAGAGCTGGCACTGGAGTTAAGCGAGCAGGTGTTCCTGGATGATGAGGAGTACTCGACGCGTGCACCTGCCTCGCCCACCACTGTGCCCAATGTGCGCCCATACCGACCACCCTCCACAGGTAAGAACCACTATACAATGTTTTGTTAAGCCGTCTTTTACTTGATATAAGCCGCTGTTGAATATAACAGGCAAAAATAAACAAATCGTTAAAATACTTTATCATGTAAAGGAGTTTAATAATTGACATAATTATTTTAAATCGGTAAAAGCACAGGGCAATTAACACGTTTTTAAACTATAAAGTCTTGGAATGCCAGAAATAATTAAAAACCTATTTGGTTTAACCGCCGGTGTGCTGCTGCGACTGACTTATTCAGTCGCAAAAGCTTTTGTAAAAGTGAAGCTTTATTTATTGCGATATTCATATAAAATAGAAAAATGTTGGTTGCTAGGGTTGCGGTTTCTGAAGAACTTTTCTAGGCAAACTAGTCTAGTTTGAGAGAAAATCCAGGTATAATCAAGGATCTTGCTAAGCATGACCTACTGATGCGCACAATTGCATTCGAATGATACAACTCGGTACCTACTTTGTATAGTTAAGGATACAACGCACGTATTTATGTAAAATTATGTCATTTAAATATAATTCGAATGCCCATCTCGACTTCTTGCAGGATAGGGAAGGGCAGACGTTTTCTTTTCTGGGCATCGGAACGTTGCAATAGAATGATATCATGGTGAACGAATGATATTTCTATTAATCTGTGGTTGAAATTTAGACCATGGTTCTGTAGATAAGCCTGGACTTGATAGTACAGGTAAAATTCTATATGTATATAGAATCTTGACTAGACTGTCTGAAATTCTTCTAAACGCTGCGTCCTCAACAGAAATTCTAACATTGAATATTGTCTAAAAAGGATTTAGTCGCAAGATTTAAGAGCTTTAAGCATGTCAAGGCAAACGCTGCACTCGAACATACATTGACATGTTTTTAAAGACAGAAATCAGACGTCAATAAAACGAAAAATTAATTAAGAGATAACAGTATTTATTTTCTAGTCTTTGTGCCAAGCTATTCAGCAAAATGTCTCAGTTTAATAATGACTGACTGTACAAATGGTGCAATGAAGAGTGAGAGTTGTATTTTTAATAAGAAAGAAATTAAATAAATTCATCCGCTACTCTAGGTGAAAAGCATTTAAACCACAAAATTCCAATAATCATTAAAGACCAATCGCAGAATTTACCAATCAATCAATTTATTTTAATGGCCCATAAAGCATTAAAACAAGAACCGATTTGTAAGCAACTCAACAACATCAAGACCCTCGAATATATGCACACAAGGTATTGCGAGAACTTAGATTATATTACAAACGTTATTATTACGTCATTTGTAAACGAGTATTTACCACAAAAGTAGTTTCAAGATGGTTTTTATACAATACTGTTGTTTTTACCACAGGATTTTACAGATGCTGAATGACAAGTAGAAACAGCTAAAACCTAAAACATGCACACGATTCTATCGCTAATATATACAATTATTACCACTTTAAACTCTTTGTCACGGCAAAGAAAGCATTCATGAATTGTTGACGCTGCAAATTAAGTTTCTGCTACTAAAGCAATGATCGTTTCGATCATTTTAAGAAGCTCTAGGAATGCTACTAATCGCAATAATCGCAAACACAAGGTCATTTAACTGCGATCTTTTGTAGGGTGGAGGCCTTCCAATCGTTCTGTTAGCTCCATGTTGGAGCGATGATTCCTCTTGTCCGTACAACTCTCAAGCTTCCGTGTTTCTCTCGTAATTGTTGAACATTTTTAGTAGAAAATTATAACTTTCATTGCCTCTCCAGGCAGCTAATCCATTAAATATTAATGTGACTACGATTTTTCAATCTTAAGTCGACTTTGGAACACAATTTAGCATCAATCTTGCAAAACTGGTATACCTTATGTAGACATGATATAATCTGAGCATACTGAAATTCTTCAGTAATCTGCTTTCGCGTATCGTCGAGAATTGGTCAAACAAAGCAATAATTACAATTTTCGACTACGCTACAAGAGGCCTTGTTCAGTTCACTGTGACGATAAAAAAAAGTAAATAACATGAAATTCGGCACACGAATCATGAATGGAGGAAGCACTGCTAAGTATAGCTGTTGTCTCGCTGAGTTGGACGCTATGCCATGATGACGTCCATCGGGGTCGCCTACCTCGCGGTGTGAGAAAAGATGCTTCTAGAATTACTAGATCATTCGAATAGCTTTCTAGCTTTGATTACTTTTATATGATACATATAATTTATGTGCACATACGGTCGTATATACTAATAGAATGAATCTCGATATTATGTTAATAGTTGAAGATAAAGAGAGAATTAAAAAAAAAACAATATTTTTGGATAATTCTGTAACATTTCTACAAACAAGCATTGCGTTGTGTGATCACCTACTGAATTTTAAACTTGCTACTTCAGAGTCCTCATCTTGTAGCCTTTGTCAAGCTAAATATTTAAACAGGGTTACCTGTTTGAGTCAGTACAATTTCGTTTTGAATATTTTTAGATAAATTGCATGGTTTAACAGAAATGAAGGCATATTTGCTAACGATAGCTGTAGTTACATTGTGTTTTGTACTGCTGCGATGACGTTCGATGTGGTCGCCTACGTCTTATTGTAAAATGTTTTTAGAATTACTAGGTCATCGGAACAGCTTTCTAACATTACTTTCTATTATTTTAGACAAAAACACAATTGGTTCTTCTCCAATGTAGAGCATTCAACTTTACACTATGATAAATTTTGATATTTGTTTGTGGATAAATGTCTGACGTAAGAAGGTTGGCAACCAACCTTTTCATATCAGAGTTCAGGGTCGATTGCTGTTAACTACGCCCTGTGGATGTAAAGGCGAAACATGTGTCGTTACGAAACATGGTTACGTAATATTCAGTAAATTGTTGGAATGCCAGATATACCTGAAAAACTATTGTGTCTGGGCGCCAGTGTGCCACTGCGACTCAATAGATAAAATATTTAAATCTCAAAATTTTGTAAATTACACAACGTGTGTTTATATTGGACATTTATTGACACTTATTATTTATTGGACGCTTTGTCTATGGTGCTTCTGTCCAAGAAGTAGCAAAGAAGTGGGGCTTCTCCGACCACTGCTGGTTACGAATGCGATCTAGGTGAGCAAAGTTCACACGGGCCTAAGCTAATAGCACATTGTCTTTCCTAGGAGTCACCTCAGAAATACACCACAGGATTGCCCGGCTGCGACCTTATGTAGAAAATATTTCCTCAGTCGAGCTGAGCTCTTTAACTAAAATATTTAAGTAGTGATTCAATTGTACAATAGTCTCTTTAACTAGACTATTATAACTAGTAATTATTTCATATTTAATTGAGCCTATTATTATCGTTAACGTAATCGACAGCACGATTTCCTATTGTAAATCTTTGAGTGCATGGATAGTGAATTGATATTTGGTCGTCATCCACTGCCGATGCGTTGAGTCTTTTGGGTTGTACCGGGTCTGGGTGTATTTTGTGTCCATTCTTACAATGTTTGTGACGTTTGCTAGGATTTATGTTGCTCCTATTAAATTCTCTATAACACAGCATAAAACTATATGTCATTTGAAGCCTATAGGGCATAGGCTGATATATTATGTATGCAGGTATGTGTTCACATGAAATGTATGTCCCAGACACTCACAGACAAATATGTCATATTGTTCTCGTTCGTGTTCATGTTACATAAATATTATCAAATATAATAATAGCATCCCGTATGTAAAACATTATACTTTCAAAGTTTATAAATAACAATGCAAGTATGCGATGACTTTTATAACAAGCGGGGTCAGGTTTCGAACGATTCATTTTAATACTTATTACAAACTTTTAAGGTGTAAAATCGGGTGTTGCATTTGGTGTGTTATGATTTATTGTTTCACTGCATGAGACACATTGCGCACATGGTGTGGAAGATCACACGAGATCAGTAATAATTGATGACGTTACTCTTGCAGTTAATCCTAAGTTTAGAAGTGAAATAATTTGTCCAAATACAGATAGAAATTGAAAAGAATCTTATAGTTAAGTTATAATAGCTAGCTTTTGACTGCGGCTTCGCTCGCGTAAATGTAGGTTAGGTTGACAACCTAATCACCTAGCGGTATGAAATATACTTTACGACCTATTCTCATACCTACCAAATATACATAAAAACTTTCATATAAATTAATCGAGCCGTTTCGGAGGAGTGGGACCACAAACACCGTGACACGAGATTTTATATATAATAATATATATATACAATGTGTCACAGATATAACGCACAACCTCAAACACCCCAATTAGATTATTAAATCGTAATAATAATATAATCATTAAATGTTACTTTTATGTACTTAAATATTACAATTTAACGAATTAGTTCTCCTTATTGTGCGCGGATAGTATGTGTATATTACAATAAATCTAACATTATTGCCTTTATTGCACCAAACACCTTATTGCCTTGAATTATGATACATTTTCTTTAATTTCGACTGTTCAAAGAAAAGGATGACTATCATTTACATTGTTTTAATTATTTTAGGACAAAAAAAAATCCTTTATTAAAATGTCAGAAATGGATTCAATAGCCGCTTATGCAGGAAGAGCGTTTAATATGTTACACGTTGTATTTAGATTAGGCTCCTAACAAATCATTTCACTACCAATAGTGTTGTTCTGTAAAATATCACTGATTGACGGCCTCGATGGCGTAGTGCTTAGTACTGCCACGCCTGAGGTCGCGGGTTCGATTCCCGCATAAGTCAAACATTTGTGTGCATGAACATGGATGTTTGTCTTGGTCTGGGTGTTTCTATGTATAATATGTATGTATTTACAAAAAAAAAGTATATATGTACGTTTATCCATTGTCTAGTACCCATAGTACAAGCTCTGCTTAGTTTGGGCTAGATGGTGTTGTGTATGTGGTAGAAAATAAAAAAATATATAAATCACTATCGAACTCACTTCCGTATTCTAAAACTAAGGTCAAGTTTATCTTCCGTAAATTGAGGGCAATCTATATTAGCGCTACGAAATATTTTATTTTTCTTAATTCATGTTCTGAATTGGTTTACTTCTCTATTCTACACAAGTGTAAAGTACTAGACTACATTTACAGTCGAAGTGAACTTCAAGTCCCATAAGAAAAGTAGTTTTAGAGAATAGAATTTATTTGTCATTCCGTTTTTCTTGTTTACCTGTAAGTAAGATAAATTACTAATCATTACTCGACAGAGCGTGGGTTGGATGCCCACGCACTGCACTACTGACGTAATGATATTACTGACTGAACAGGAATACTACAATAATAAAATAATATCACACTACTAATTACCAAAAATTTTCCTGAAGACTCACATGTTTATCTATCCCATTCCATGCCTCGTAGGAAAAAGGAATTCAAAGTGGGATGAATTCCTTTTTCCTATGGTCGGCGATGCGCGAGTAATATACTTTGTATGACAAGCATCATAGTAACTACTTATTAATAAGCGGGCGGCGGGTATGCTTATATGCCAACAGCGTTGCAGTATAAAAAATAAAAATGCTCTGATTGAATCTCTGATGATTTTAAACTTTTATTTCAATAAATAACATTGGCTCTAGGAAAAGAATCCACGTGATATTCTAAGCACGTGTTTTCTTGGATCTTACTACAACGTGACTAGAATTTGTTTTGTTAAAGTGGAAAATGTATAGTCCCCAAGATATAGACAGTACATATTCGCATTATTTTATTAATACAACTAGTCTTTTCCCGCAGCTTCGCTCGCGTAAAAGTAGGTTAGGTTATGATAAACAGTACTATTTTAAGAAATAAAATGTTGCTTGTTACTCGGTGATAAATGATAATATAATTATAGCTTTCTAATGATGGAAGAATTTCTAAAATGGGTTAAGTAATTTTTGAGTTAAATCGTTAATGTCAATAATTGTGGTGTTCGCTGAAAATCAGCGCTGTGTAGTGCTTGCAGCAATGCAAGTGCTTGCAGCAATGCAAGTGCTTGCAGCAATGCAAGTGCTTGCAGCAATGCAAGTGCCACAGCATTATGCTGAGCGCATCACCGTTGTTTTTGTGCCGTCGGGTGGGACGTGCATCTGCACATAAACATTTTATTTGTTTTTAAAATTTCTTTATACTTCCATATTTTTATTTACTTTTTATTATACCCGCATTCGATAATAAATTAATAATTGATGATGCATGTCATGATGGTACAAAAATAAAAATCTTTTCATTTCATTTCATTACAATCAAACAAATATACTTACAAACAAATAAAAAATCAAATCTTTCTTCTTTAATAAATTAGTAGTTATAGATGACCCGTAGGTTAATAGGTACTAAATTTTTATGTGATCAATCAATAGTCCTACAAAATGATTGTAAATTTAATTGAATGGCATATTCGTTGCCAACTTATAACGTCTCATATTTTTTGTATATTATCAAAAGTACTCTTTTATTGTTGTGCACCTATTCAATAATGTAGATCATATGATTAAAATTATCCTTTTAATACATTTTGCCTGAGGCTTCGCAAATTATGACAAATTTCTATCTCTCGAGCAGTACCTTTTTCTAGATGAAAAGTACCCTAGGTACCCTAGGTACTTTTCTGTCTAACGAGTATGCGATATTTCATTAAGAGCAATTGAGTTTTTGTGGCGTGCGGGCGTAACAAACTCACATTAGCAATTATAATATTAGCTAAGATTTTATTTTGTCCTATATTAACGTCATAAACGTTAAAGTTTATGACGTTAAGTTGTTGAAGTTAAGTTCAGGCAAAGGGTTGAGCTTATGAGAAGACACTTTTAGTAGGTATTGAATAACTCATATGTATTGTGTTTATAAACTAGCTGTTACCTGCGACTACGTCCGCGTAGATTTTAACTAAAAAGTGTTTGTCTCCGCGGAACCCTATTTTTTTCTAAAATCACAGTAGCCTATGTTACTCCTTATAACATCAGCTATCTGCCAGTGAAAGTCCCGTTAAAATCGGTTCAGCCGTTTCGGAGATTACCTTCCGGGTAATCTCCGAAACGGCTGAACCGACAGACTAAATTTTTAAAAATAGATGTTTTCGTATCGGTACCTTATATACTGTCATATGCATTAGATAAAAAGCTGTTATTTTGACATTACAAACAGACACTTCAATTTTAATTATTTGTATAGATATTTCGTATAAAAATATTTCTACATGATTAAAGTCAAAAATCATTTATTCATATCGGTCACAGGTAACACTTATAAAACGTTAAAGTTTATTAGTTAACTGAAGTTAAATTCAGGCAAAGGGTTGAGCTTATGAGAAGACACTTAGTAGGTATTTAACAACTCATATAATGCATTGTATTTATAAATACCTATTTCGCATAAAAATATTTCTACAAGTAATCGCTTGATTCACAACGATCATAATATGTTCTACAATCGTGTTATTCATAAAGTGCTAAGTATTGTGTATAATTAAGATTTCATATCAAATTGATAAGCCATTTTTTATAATCTTACAAACAGTCTGTTTGTTTCCCTAATGTTTATTGTTTAGGGTTGAGTACACGATAGGTGCCCACGGGAATCGTTTTCAACGATACTATTTACTAAGCCTTTGCTATCAATATATCCTTTCAAAACGTTATTATTTTAAATTGTAATATTAAGCTGGCATAGATTATTAACGCACAATAAAAAGCACACCATTGTAAAAAACACCTAACAAAAGCCGTTGATATTTTAGATTTAGAGTGATTTTAGTGTAAATTGTAAAGTAAAACAACAATAATAAAAACTGGCCAAGTGTGATTTGTGCTGGCACCATTGTCTACAGAACCCTCGGTGAACAAGTCCGACTAACACATGGTGGTTTTTATACGTTGTTATTTATTGATTAATCTTATTATTAGTTAATATTGTGACTGATAATATTATCTAATATTAATACATAAAATATTATCTAATATTAATATTACCGGCAAATTATCGCGAGACTTAAACTTAGATATTACATATTATTTTGGATAAGTACACACAAACTATTTATCTACGATGTGAAGTTATCGTAAATGTTTGGCAATCGATTTTATACCATTTAGGCATAACAACTTCTTCGACTAAAAGTAAATTAAATATCGGAAATGGTCAAAATTGATTTTACGGAATGCGCATAGGACAACTACAAACGGACCATCGATCAAAAGGTGTAATTATACATCCAAAATTTAAAAGTTATTCAGGTGAGATGTAGATAACTTTTACTAAGCGATATTTCTGTAAGTGCAAAATCACAAATAGTAAGTTTTGAACTGACAGGATACCTCGCTCATACCTGGGGCAATTTAACTGAAGAACTACGCACTTCCCCAGTCAGAGCCTACAGTTTGAGCGAAATCCCAGATATAATTTTTTGGTCAACGCTTGGGCTTCAGTTTGCCTGGAGAACCACGCACTTCCTCAGTCCAGGTCCCTAATTAAGCAAAACAGATATAACCTCTTAGCCAACGGTTTGCCCCAGTACACACAATGATTTTCCATTGTATCTGGATTCTGGCTATATAAGGATTCACTGGGTATTTTGCTGCGCTATCTCTGGAAGATTAAGCAGCTTACTCCGTTTAATCTTCTCAGTTCAAGCATTTTATTTCGTGACTTCGCTTATTCACGGATGCATGACATCAATGTGAATCTTTCGATTTGTTATTATAACAAGAGATTAACGTTATCAAAATACCGACGTGATTGTTCCGACGATTAATTATTGTTATCAATAAAGTCAAACAAAATATTGATGTAATCGATCTTCTTATTAATCGTTATTGTTGCATCAACGATTGTTGAAATGATTAATGAGTCCAAGAAATATTGTTGATAGTGTTGGGATTACATTATAATCTGCTTCTAAGAATGCCTTGGTGATGCAGCGGTAATGGAAGCGATTGCAGACTATTTGGTCTCGGATTATATTTTTGGGTCAAACAAAGCGTCAAGAAATTATCAGTAGCAACACAGAGTCTGGAAATGTTTCCAGTAGAAGGCTATATGCTCGCCCTCTTTTACGAGGAACCTAAAAACACTTACTTAGCTAAATATAGGTGTAATATATCTCTGACTGCCTACTTTTAGGGATATGGACGTGAAACTGTATGTATGTATGTACTTCATAAGATAGCGTGTATACGACCTACTTGATAGTTGACCACATATATGTATACGATAGCATAGCTTGTCATACGTGGGATAAGAATTGCGTGAGTACAAGCTTCCAAGCCAATACTGCGCATGGCATGAATGCCACTGATACAGCTACCACTTATTTGGTAAGACCATGAGAAAGCGTATAAATCTCTTTTATACCAGGAAGACGATTACATATACTAATAGTTGATGAAACACCCGACACTATCGGTATTGAAAGCCGAAATAAAACTTATTTAAAGCATTATGGCTGTCTTCCCCGAATTTACCAAATTAAATTATACTTGTAAATGTTTATTCTGATCATCAAAATAATTTTCTTTTCTGACCGCGTGAATCTAACGTGAACGCATACCGAGATAACAATATATCCAGGACACTTATCTGTTTGCCACGTTTTATCCAAATCTGTTCAACAGTTTACGCGTCATTGAATAACTAACATCTTCACATACTTACACATTTATAATCAACTACATTTTGCCCGCGTCTTCACTCGCGTAAATGTTATGTTAAAGTAAGGTTATGCCAATTTTCATTCCCTCGGTAACAGTACTTTTTCTGGATTAAAGGTCCTATGTCCTTTTCGGTAGGTACCCCTGACAACATGTATGAGAAAATTTCATGATGATCGGTCGACTAACAAACAAATAAACTCACATTTATTTTTATAATATTATTTAGGATGATTTACTTCCCTGTACATCTACTATGAACAATCAGATAATCTGCCTTAATTAAATAATAAAGGTCATATGAACAACATTATGCTACGGATGTGCCACGGATATGCCTCATCCTTTAGCCTATATTTCCATCTTTCTACATCCGTAGTTCTAAGAAAATGTTCTTTGTTACAATTGAATCAGTGCCAATACAGTCATCCATAGGAAACTACGTGATTACGGAAAAGTTCGCTTCAGAATGTTTTTCATTTTATATAATCGATTTGATTTGCTCAGAAAACAGCGTGTAACCATAAACTGTGGTCATATTTAAAATACTTAATAAAATACGTGATAAATAATTATGTTAAAACTAGATTATATAAATTATATTTTCTTTTAGAAAACACAAATCCTTACTAATATTATAAATTCGAAAGTAACTTTGTCTGTCTGTTACCTTTTCACGGCTAAACCACTCAACCGATTTAGATGAAATTTGGTACAGATATAGTTTAAAACCTGGGGAAGGACATAGGCTACTATTTATTCATGTAGGTACCACGCGGGCGGAGCCGCGTGCAAAAGCTAGTATTTTATAAAGCCAATCCTATTTCAACAAAGTACGACCAGAGTCAAAAGACTCATAAGTTATTACAATTGTATTGCTGGAGCTTTAACTTAAAATGTGATGTTCTGTTACGCTGCCTAGAAGTCAAGTATTAATAATAAAAAAAATTTAGTAGAAGAAATATTTGGAGAGTCAGAGACATACTTTTATTTTACCTTATACCTTATGAAAATGCAAAGTAAGTAAAATATAAATAAATACCTACTGCCGAATTCTACGTATACAAAGGCGCGGCCTAAAGCTAGTCTTATCTATACTGATATTATAAAGAGGAAAGATTTGATTTTTTGTTTGTTTGTTTGTAAGGGTTTAACTCGAAAACTAATCAACCGATTTTAGAAATTCTTTCACCATTACAAAGCTATAATATCAGCAAGTAACATAGGCTATATTTAAAAAGTACTGTTACTTACATATCCTAATCTACTTTTAAGCGAGCGAAGCCGCGAGCAAAAGCTAATATAAGCATACAATGACGCTTTCTTGTTATACATCTATATTCGGCGAACGCCCGCTTAAGTGGCGTCTATTATGCTAATTTGTTTATAGACCACAATTAACTTCACTCAACTACACAGTTTAATAAACTGCTTTTAACAAGCACCGTTATTATGTTCATTGCGACGCTTGAATTGGCGTTTGACAAACATTTGTCCAAATACAAATGTTTGACGATATTTGGCTAATGCGAAATGATATAAAACCGGTGATAGACAGAGTAGGAGACAGTTGAACTGCCACGAATATGTTTCAAGTTTAAAAGTGTGTACCTCTAGCTTTCATGGTAATATAATATACCGTTAGCTTTAATGGTAATCCTTACTAATATTATAAATTCGAATGTAACTCTGTCTGTCTATCTGTCTGTCTGTTACATTTTCACGGCTAAACCACTCAACCGATATAGATGAAATTTGGCACAGATATAGTTTAAAACGTGGGGAAGGACATAGGCTACTTTTTATTGATGTAGGTACCAAGTGGGCGGAGCCGCGCGCAAAAGCTAGTACAATATAATATATTCTACCACATACACACAACACCATCTAGCCCAAACTAAGCAGAGCTTGTACTATCGTACTATGGGTACTAGACAATGGATAAACATACATAAATACTTTTTTATTTTATTTTGTAAATACATACATATTATACATAGAAACACCCAGACCAAGACAAACATCCATGTTCCTGCACACAAATGTTTGACTTGTGCGGGAATCGAACCTGCGACCTCAGTCGTGGCAGTCGTTTACACGAACCACTACGCCATCGAGGCCGACAAATGGTGAAAGATAAATCTTGAGGAAACTACATCATTCTTTATTCTGCTAGACACCAGACTACATACCTAGTTGATAGTACTGCATCATGAACCGAAGTGTTATATATTATTCTAGATAAATTTTTACAGTCGCGTAAAAATCAAGACTCTTACTGACTTAATATAATATTCAGAATGACTCAATGAATATTCGCCACAAATCAGGTGATTATCCCAGTTGCCAGAGTTGCCCTTTTTTATATAAAACAATAATATAATAACACCGTAGCGAAATGTTACATCATAGTCCTTCAAAACATCTACGTCGCCGTCGCGTTATCCCACCTTTATCACTTTGTATCCAAATCAGAAAAATCGTTACTTTTGACTGTGAGTCCCGAGCGCCACTTTACTACGCCAATCATTCTCCCTTTAAGACGCACGACACATTCATCTCAACATTCGCATTTCAGCAACATGCATCGCCTCTCATCCGTCACCTTATATACATAAAACACAAGATTGATTTTGTTTTGGACCAAGTAATACCAACATTTGTACAAATACGCCAATTCGACTGGCAAATAACGGTAAATGTGTTGTAAAGATTTAAATCATAGGTCATCGTACTTAGATCGCATGAAAAAGAGCCTACACTAAGAAGAGTGAAGCCCACACATTACATTTACTTGATAGAGATCGACAGTGTACAATTTTCAATATGAGTGAGCGTGATAATACTATATTTATAATTCCGATGCCGTGTTTGCACTGTGTGACAAATTAGAGAACTCCAGCGTTCAAAAAAGTAGCCACATTCGAATTTTTGGTCCAGAACGCCATTTTACTGCGTCACTATTTTCTCTTCAAAATGACACGACACATACATCTCAATATTCGCTTTTCGGCAACATACAGTTGTCTCATTCGTCACCCATAAAACACAAGATTGATTTTGTTTCGACCGAACAACGCCAACATTTGTACAAATACGCCAATTGAGCTGCCAAATAACGTTAAATGTTTCTCACCGTTGAAGTGTTGTTAATAATAAATCACATTTGGTCCAACCTTCACGCGTAATTCATTGACATTGACCGTGTATAAAAAATGGCCTTCAGCGATTAATACCAAATGTTTCTTCGTTACCAGTACTGAAATACAGTTCAGTCTTATTATGGACACAGTATACAGTGCTTGTCTACTACCAAATATAATTTTCTTTACACACAATTCAAGCTCATAAATTGTTCTGAATTGACAAACATTCAAGCAACAAAGGGCAGCTGAACTCAAAGCAATCGTTTGTTGATCCGTTTTTTTATTACGTCAATTGTCGATAAAAGTCCTTACATTATGATATCAGATACCGATACAATCGGTCAATATTCATATTCTACTTATCGAAGTGACACCCCTCTAATGTCCCGTGTGTGGGCTATGTGAATTGTAGTAATGTGCATTAGAAACACGTGTGCAACTTATATACATATATGACACCTGTCAAAATAGTGTACGTACTAGTGAAGATATCAAGCATTCTTAAAGTGGTGTTATCGATCTAAGAAGTTTATAAATAAGTGGATCGTTTACAGTGTAATCAAAATAAACTAGGTCAGCCTGTGCAAAGATTGTGACGTCATAGCATCGTTCGCGAGATCGTCAAAACATACGCTAGCGGCATCTATACCGCCGGTTGCGCGTATTAATCGAAACCGAAACCAACGAGAGCAATAAACCGGTTACAGTAACCAGTTTTGCACTGAAACCGGTTTAATAGAGTTTAAGGTGAGTGAAAATCTAAAGAAATGGCTGCTAAAGAAATATTGGCTTAGAAATTTCTTGCATTGGGTATATATTATAGCATTAGTTAGCAGGAACAAGAAAATTAAAATGATGGTTGGTTATTATTACAACTCGTCATAGCTGCCAAAATGTGTCAGAAAAGATATCCTTCTTCAAAAAGGAGGTGCAAAATAATTTCTTTCGTACATTTAAACCTAAGCTGATGCCTATATCCCTGAAATGATAGGCAGACATACATAACACCCATATTTCATTTTAGAGAGCGAGTGCGTCCCATGTAATGATGATTGTGACTTTTGGCGTCTACCGGGCCCAGCGCCAAGCTCCATGCTACTACTGACAACTAATTTCCTGACAAAATAATCCAATAAAACTCACAGCTATGTAAAAGTCACTCTAGACTCAACAATGATATATCGGATAATGTAACAAATTAAAAAATTGGAAATAACGCGTCATTTACGAAGTAGTGTTATCTCTTTCGGCGAATAACGAATATTAGTGTTTTATCTTTATGCGAAACAATTTAGCGAGTCAACATATTGAGCACTTACCTTTACCTGAACAAAAACATACCTTATTAGATTTTGCCCGCGGCTTCGCTCACTTAAATGTTGGTTAGGTTAGATTGCCAATAGTACTTTTTTTCTGGATGAAAGGTTAGGTTAGTAATAGTACATTTTTCTTGATAAAATGTACCCTATGTTCTTTTCTGTTCCCCTGACAATGTGTATGCAAAATTGTATGATGATCGGTCGAGTAGTTAAGGCGTGAAAGCGTAACAAACAAATTCACATTTGCATTTATAATATTAGTTAGGATTTAATCATACCATACGTTAATATTACCTTATTTTTTGAAATTTTACACATTGAAATTGAACTACATTTCTTTTATTTATTTTTATTTTTATTTCAGACTCTGCTTCCGCTCTAGTCTTATTCCTTGTATCACGACTGGTTACACAGATATTTAAACAATAAATACAAACAACACTTAGACTCTAAACATCAATTTGTGGTCCACACAGGTTTTAGTAGACGTAGTGGAGCCTACTTAAATTTTTGTTTATTATTCTTACAACACTTTCATTGTCGTTTCGGTTGCTTTTCAATGGCCAAATATACTATGGCGGATTGGGTGTGCGTTCACGACAATATTTTATTATTTATGTTACTACTAGTGCATAGTGGCACCCCACGGTTGCACCCGCGTAAGTCCCGATGCTGTAGGAATATCGGGATAAACAGTAGCTTATGTGTTAATCCAGGTCTCCAGCTAGTCGGCCTCGGTGGCGTAGTGGTTAGTGTAACCGACTGCCACGCCTGAGGTCGCGGGTTCGATTCCCGCACAAGTCAAACATTTGTGTGCATGAACATGGATGTTTGTCTTGGTCTGGGTGTTTCTATGTATAATATGTATGTATTTACAAAAAAAAAAGTATATATGTATGTTTATCCATTGTCTAGTACCCATAGTACAAGCTCTGCTTAGTTTGGGCTAGATGGTGTTGTGTGTATGTGGTAAAAAAAAAAAAAAAAAAAAAAAAAATAGAAAATATATATTAAAAAAAATCTACATACCAAGTTTCATCACAATCGGTCTAGTAGTTTTTGCGTGAAAGAGTAACAAACATCCATACATACAAACTTTCGCGTTTATAATATTGGTAAGGATTATGCAGAATGTGATTGCACTATATGCCACATAGTAATGGCAATTCTTTGACATTACTATGTCAGAGGTTTTTAAAAGATAGTTTTCAATAGACGCTTAATCCTGGAATCTCGAATGGAACGTGTCTGTTCCAACCGTGCAGGTTCTCCAGCAAGTCTGGCAACAAGCAATTACATGATCGATCGATCTTATATGATTCTGTTGTATTTCTGCAGTTAGTAGTATCTAGGATTCTCAAGCAATCGTTGCGTTTAGAAGGGGGAATCAGAAAAATCTTTCTCTTTCGTATACGTCACAATGATGTTTTATGAAAGTTCTCGTTTTTATAATATCATAGTAATCGTAAGCAGTAGCTTATCGCTAGGCATTCGTATTATAAACAGAAGCTGTATTGTTTCGTTTGCTTACAAGATAACTTTCTCTGTAGGCATGGTCAAATTAATTTCGTAGCTGTTTACAATAATTAATAAGTTCTTTGCTTGTCTATTACAATAAGTATTTGCTCTGAATGCAATATTATAGGGCCTATGACATGTGACGCCGGCGCAATGGTGTTGGTGGTCACTTAAACAATTACGTCATCTATGCATGTCAGGCAGTAATAGTAATAAACAAAGTAATAAGAGCTTATTAATGGTAATTAGAAAGAGATGGAATACTAAAGTAAACGACGTAATTTATAATAGTTACACATGGCGGTTTTGCACGGCAATGGATATTATTATCTAGCATCACATTCAGTTATTCGTAAGCTAATCCTTACTTCCTTACTAATATTATAAATGCGAAAGTAACTCTGTCTTTGGGTCTGCCTGTCTGTCTGTCTGTCTGTTACCTTTTCACGCTAAATCCGCTGAACCGATTTAGATGAAATATGAAATGAAGATAGCCTGAGACCCTGCGAAGGACATAGGCTATATAACATCACGCTACGGCTCACGGGAGCGGTGCAGTAACCACAAATACCAATGACGCGGGTGAGACCGAGGGCACAGCTAGTACTTTATAAATGATTTAGCAATATCATTCAAGGACAATGTAACTCATATTTTATTTTCGGCCTCGGTGGCGTAGTGGTTAGTGTAACCGACTGCCACGCCTGAGGTCGCGGGTTCGATTCCCGCACAAGTCAAACATTTGTGTGCATGAACATGAATGTTTGTCTTGGTCTGGGTGTTTCTATGTATAATATGTATGTATTTACAAAAAAAAAAGTATATATGTATGTTTATCCATTGTCTAGTACCCATAGTACAAGCTCTGCTTAGTTTGGGCTAGATGGTGTTGTGTGTATGTGGTAGAATATTATATTATTATTATTATTATATTATATCATATAATAAAATATCAGCCCTGTATACTAATCTGTGAATACTTGTTATTAGCATTTTGTAATTAACTTGATACCACACTTCCATCGTAGCTGTAGACAAAACATAAAAAGTGCATAAACCGTCCTATTGCTGGTCATAGAAAATATTATAAAGACTAGCAGTCTGCTGTCCACCGCGGTTTCATCCACGTTCATGATTAATGCTCCGCTCCCGTGGCTCGTAGCCGGTTATAAGATACCTAGTATATGTTATGCCTTTTTCGAAAATTTGGCTATCAAATGCAAAAATATTTCCAAAGCCGACCGGCAGTTCCAGAGATAAGCGCCTTCAAACAAAATACAAACAAACTATTCAGTTTTATTATATTAGTTTACACGTATATGTTGGCAACATCTAAACCACACAGCTACTATCATATTACCGCAAATTACCGTCGAAACAATCCTACCTAATATTATAAATGCGAATGTGAGTTTATTTGTTAAGCTTTGACGCCTTAACTACTCGACCGATCATCATACAATTTCGCAAACATGTTGTCAGGGGACAAAAAAACGCAAATAAGTACCTTATGTAAAGAACATACCTATTTACCAGAAAAATAGTATCCCTAAGGGATAGCTAGCATCAAAATACATAACACTACCTTGCATTTCTATTCATTGCATACTCTCTACCTTAACACTGCAACTGACATAAACAACCTGCATTATAAAAACATTGGCTTTTATAGAGAGTATAAGGCCAAGGCTTCAAATAACGGCGACAGTCATTTAATATTATTATAATTGACATATCCGCGTGTCGTATCAGCATGGCTAATGGCAGGCACGTGTGATGACGTCACAATACTTAGATACTCTTAGCAGTAAGAAATACGGTACTGGTCTTTAATCAAGGAGTATTAAGAAACTGTTGTAGGATGCACGGATAGCGTAGTTGTTTATGTGGGCATTGTTAGTGCACCGAGTGTTCGATGGATGGAATGTATTCGACAACACGAGACAAAAATTGTGTAGTACAGAAATTGTATTCCCGGGTCTGAATGTTCTTTGTGTCCATTCTTTAAAAGTTTGTAAAATCCACATGACATAGGAATTATCCGTAGTGCCAGATGGATTAAAAAAAAATATTGTCGATTTATATGTAGTGCATTGCACTGGTATGACAGTGGAAAATCTGAATGTAACTGCGCACATAATATTATATAGACACAATCACACGCCAATATATCGCCCGAAAGGATATTACATCAATATTTTGCCAATTATGGTCGCACGTATTTGTAGTCTAAGATCCGGTATAAGAAATTTATTGTAAGAAATTTGTAGTGATACCACGGCCTCACAGAAAACCGGCGTGAAATAGCGCTTGCTTTGTGTTTCGTCGAGTGGTGAGGGTACCGGAGGCCCATCCCTCCCCCTCTCTCCTGAGGGGGAGAAGAGCCAATTTAAAAGGCTGGCAACGCACTTGTGACTCCTCTGGTGTTGCTACTAAAGATGTAACGACCTTAAAAAGCCAATTTGTCTAAAAAGTATGCCCAAATCGGTAATCAAAAATCAAACTAATTCACAGCAGTCACGTTTAGTAACCGACCTCTATCATGTGCAAGGCCTAAAATTTTTCTTATCTATTTTCATATCTCTTTCCTTCTTCCCCAGGCTCAAACATATTGAAGTCGCCTCGCGCGCGGCGCGTTCGTACCACGTCGATGTCACAACCAAATAAGAGGACGACGGCGGAGAGCATACTGCACTCTGACAGGAGAACTATATACACAGCAGGCAGACCTCCTTGGTACAACTGTACTGGGGGGCAGGAGGTGGAACCCTTTCTGATAGGTAAGTTGTGCCAACTGTTTATTGCTTCATCGCACATCGATTCTGTACGGACCAAGGCCTTGAATGACGTAAAGTCCCGAGTTCGATCTCCAGTGTTAACGCATGGCGTTAGTGGATTACTGTTTTTTTTTATACAACTGAAGTGGCAAACAAGCATACGGCCCACCTGATGGTAAGTGGTCATCGTAGCTTATGGACGCCTGCAACACCAATCCAACCGATCCTTTAGGAATGGAAGAAGAGAAAAAAGAAATGGGAAGAAGAAGAAGCGGGAAGGAAGAAAGAGATTGGGCCTCTGGCACTCTTACTCGCCGAACGAAACACAACAGTAGGAATACTGCTATTTCACGTCAGTATTCTGTGAGAGGGTAGTTCTTCCCCGGTCGAGCCGGCCCATTCATGCTGAAATCAGCGAGTTTTTGAATTTCTTTTTATTAAGTAAGTCAAGTCGCAAATGAATAGGTTTCTTCTAGGCAAGCTTTCTCCATCGTCGACTGCATCAATCGTCACTTAACATCATGTGAGATCGCGGTCAAACGCAAGCTTTTACAATAATAATTTTTCACTCATTGTGCTACTGAGCAAGTAAATTAGCCAGTTTCAGCTGTTATGTATATTTTCTATCTTCGTCTTTATGAAAGATTTCTATATCTATACTACTTAACATAATAAAGCTGAAGCTTGTTTGTTTGAACGCGCTAATCTTAGGAACCTACTGGTTCGATTTGAAAATTTATTTTAGTGTTGGATAGCTTATTTATCGAGGAAGGCTATAGGCTATATAACATCACGCTACGACCCACGGGGGCGGCGCAGTAACGATAAACGCAGGTGAAACCGCGGGAACATCTAGTTATAAATATATTTACTGATCAGGCTGTAAAGGAATTAAACGTGCGAGTAAGGAAAAATGTTAGATGATTTCTATCAGGAAATTGTCTGTATTAGTAGTATTAGGTAAGCGGTATTAAGAAGGTCCGAGGATAACACAATGCTAACAAATTATATTTGATAAGACTGTCTATGTATTGCGTATGTTGACATAATATCAGGCCTATATTTATAGGCATAATATTATGTATATAATAACATACTTTTAAGGATTCATATATGTGAGTTTGTATAAACTCACATATATGAATCCTTAAAAAGTTGGCAGAGTTGCCCAACCCTGAAACCGATCGATCGATGAAATCGGACATGACCGACCGCAAACTTTACTACGCCACTGGCAACTCAGTTCGATATTATGTATATATAAAAATATATGTATACAGTATTACTACTATTCATATAAAAACATATTCGGTTAAGATTACCATTCGCAATTTTAATACTACATATACATATATGACTCACATCACCGGCAGTCGTTAACCTTGCGTCTGATAAATAAAATTTTTAAAATTATCAACGCATTTTTTCCACTCGACAATCTTTAATTCGTCAAATTGTTTGAAAGAAATATCAGATATTTTTCTCAGCTCGTAATTTAATTTAATGGATTTTAAAAACACGATATTTGTTAATGTTTATTTTCGTTGAAGCTGCTTTTTTATTGAACTATTACTACATAGTCTCACGTTACTAGCCTATGCTGTCAGTACTTATATACTAATACTAGCTGTTACCTGCGACTTCGTCCGCGTAGATTTTAACTAAAACGTGTTTGTCTCCGCGGAACCCAATTTTTTTTCTAAAATCAATGTAGCCTAAGTTACTCCTTATAACATCAGCTATCTGCCAGTGAAATTCCTGTCAAAATCGGTTCAGCCGTTTCGGAGATTACCCGGAACAAACAGACAGACAGACAGAAAGACAAAAATTTTAAAATATATGTTTTCGTGTAGGTACCTTATATGCTTTCATATGCATTAGATAAAAAGTTGTTATTTTGACATTACAAACAGACACTTCAATTATATTTATTTGTATAGATTATAAAGAGATAGAGAAAAGATATGATATTTTGTTTGTTTGTAAGGATTTAACTCAAAAGCTATACAATCGATTTTAAAAATTATTTCACCATTAGAAAGCTATATTGTCACCGAGTAACATGTGCTATATAATTTTTTAAACGTACTGTTAGTAATATAGTAAATTTCATGTACACACAGCTATACATCAAGTTAGACACCCTATAATTATATGCATAACTACGCTACATACAAAATAGAGAATTGTCGGAAAGGGACATAACGGTGCATCGTGATGTCGATGTAATGGTAAGGATAGAGCGTAACAAAAATGTAACGCACTCTCTCGCACGATTCGCAGCGTTCAACTTCTAATAGTTCAAAGTCCAAACAGTCTAGGTTGATGTGTCGCTGTGTGTACAGTGATGGGCATGGCCGAATTACCTGGGGTCTACTGTATGTGTGGATTACACAAATTTTAGACCCTTGTGAGAATCGGACCTACCACACTCGATGCAAAAGCAGCAGCGAGGCGACCACTTAAATTACTACGCCATTCATGCAATTATAGCTATTTTAGTATTGTTTTGTATCAAAAAAACGCAGCGATTTTTTTTTATTGCTATCATTAGGTACTGTCACTAGCCATTCATTACTAGTAATCCAATTAATCCTTATAATGTGCTCGTATTTCTCATGATACGATTTAAATCTCAGCTTAGGCACCCATGCCGTCTATCCGATACATTGCCAATAGAGAGGTTTGCCGACCAGAAGATTGAATCTAAAACTTACCAATATAAATACTTACCAACATTTGGGTTATTCCACATATCCCCATTGAGTATCCCCATCAATAGGGATCTGTGAACCATCTATTTCCACATATCCCCATTAATGAGACAACACAATGGGGATTTGTGGACATAAAGTTGTATAAAGTCCACAAATCCCCATTGTGTTGTCTCATTAATGGGGATATGTGGAAATCGATGGATTTTTCATTCACGAATCCCCATTACATTGGCATCGAGTTCACAATGGGGATCGGTGGACAGACAGTTCATAAAACCCCATCAATAGTGTATGACCTGATTTTCGACGTTGGTATTTTTAATATTATATAATTGTTAACATGTTACCACTGTATATTTTCTTTTATAGCTCTATTTTGTATATGTTTGTATTGTAGTGCCAATATTTCACTTTCTTATTTTGAAATCGAACATGCTTAATCTGTCAACTCTTAGAATACCAGACATATGTAGTTAAAATTTGTTGTTTGGCCATTAGTGTGCCGCTGCTACGCAATAGGTTAACGACCTAGTCAGTCAGAAAGATACGTTACTTAGTTAGATAGTTAGTTTATTTCTTTATATATTGAATGAATTATGAGTTTTGTTTGTTTGTACTGTATTGTTGCAAAGTGGGTTGTTACTAAAAATATATTTATAGAAAACTTCACTATGCTTTCCCTGACGGGGTCGCACCTAGGGCCCTGGAACCTCATAATTTATCAAATTTAAACCATAAACGCCAAATAATGACATAGTAGTTACCCTTAGCCTATTGAGTCGTAATGGCACACCGGCGGCAAGGGAAAACAGGTTTTTAATTATCTTTGGCGTTCCAAGATTGGTCAGGTTAAAAAGACATATACGGAATAAAGTTTCTATTAGAATGCCTACATCCAATATATCAAAAATAGTCATTTAGACAGTCTGAATTTCTGAAATGATGTATGTATATCTTTTGTTTATAGGTATATGCGGCGCCAGTGCCTCGGGTAAAACAACAGTCGCAGCCAAAATCATAGAATCTCTCAACATACCATGGGTCACCATCGTCAGTATGGACTCATTCTACAAAGTAAGTCATATAATACTTACACTGTATATCCGAAATGGGTAGGCATAGGTGTGTTCTTATATTATGTTCTTCCACCTATGTTTTAGGTTCCATGCATCGATCAAATATACCATAGATGCACGATATTCGCTCGAAAAACGGCCCCAACAAAACTGTGCATAAATCAGTCGTATGCGCTATATTATGCACCTGTCCCACTCACTCTTGCGTGCGCTGCCCGTAAGCGAGAGCGAATCGACACCACTACTACGACTACTACTAGAGACCGTACCATATACTTAGTACGCTTGCGTATCGCGAGTAACACACTTAGGACGCTTTACATTGACGCGTTTTAACTAAACTATTACAAAATGTTTCTCAGTGGGCGTTCAATGGTTATTCCGGTTTATTTCCTGGATTGTATAATAAATGCAGACACTTATAAGTAAGTAGTACTGGTCAGTGTCACATATTGACGCGGTTTTTGTATGAGAACGGCATCTATGGTATATTTGATCGAAGGTTCCATGTAATAAGGTCTATTGCCGTATACGGAACACATTTCTTGATTATGTGCTGCTACTGACAATTTCCTGAAATAAACACTGTCATACCCGGGGATCGAATTTGGGATCTCACGATCATAAGCAAATCAAGTGTAAACTTATGCCACGAAATCAAGAAGCAAGAGGCAAACAAAGTCAAGTATGGACAAATTAAGACTACGTAGTTTTCGTAAATTATTAAAACTCATATCAATCTCAAATACCAAGCTACTGTTTACTATTAAGACACTTCCATATTTCCAATGCTTAGAAATCCATCTTTCTGTCCTTGGAAATAATTATTCCAATCTGTTGATGCGGTCTGCCTTGTTGCAATGCTAAGGAGACATTAAATAAAATCAAGATAATGATACCGAATCCAATACCTAATTAGAATAAAGAAAACGTATTTACTCCCTACCTGACACGGACTGGGCGCATAATATTACAAATAAAAAGTAAAATAAAACAAACAACATACAATAAAAAACAAGAGGTAAATAAAGCGTCCCATCCAACAGAAAAAAGTTTAGCGCCTAATTGCAATAATATCACGTTAATGCAACAACAAAACAACCTTAAAATAATCTATGACCTTCTAATGATATTTAATTATCAACTTCTTCGTCTTTATTATTATAGTCCTATCTCGTTTTATATTCCGCGTCAGAAAGTACCACTATACTTTATATCTAACGTTGACCAGGAATACATGGTAGTTCGTCGAACCTTATTCACGCAGATACTATACGATAAATAATGTAAAACATAATCATATTTAAAAACATATCTTACAATAGTTGGAAGAAGGTTGGACTGTCACGCAGAGATCCTGAGTTCGATCCCAGAGTATGCTAAAAGATAATAATATGATGTCAGCCTACCTACCCTAGGCTAGTATGGTAGTAGCACTATGATCTTACTCTTTTCATACTGGATTAATACTTCATGCGTGTATGTGTAGTAGGACAATAAAAACTAAATTTGAATTTTTTCGAATTTTTGTGGTAAGATTTATGAAATATAAAAAAATTATCAAAGCACCATTCTTAGAGTACAACGAATTTGGTGTTTACGAGATACAGATGTAACTGTCGATTGGGTTATCTTAATATAAATGCGTACAAACTTATGCAAACGGTGCTTTATGCTTCCACACTTTTTATGCATGCATACACTACTCGCTAGTCTAGCACCAATTTAAAAGACTATTAATACATAATATAATAATATAATGAGTCGAATTAACTAAATTAACACGTAATATTCCAACCTCATTTATAGTTACCGTTGCTCTTGTGAATTACATCTGCTACTAGGTACATGTGGCAACCGTATAAACGTGGTACAATCTTGCGTGCTAATCAAATATTATATAAAAAACTTGATCCTTTTTTATCTACAACTGAACTAACATGTTTTTGACGTATATGTATATTATAATATTTATTTTAGTATGATCTCGAGATTAGAACCACGTATACACTAACATGATATGCTATTAGCATTATTTTAATACATTAAGTAACTAATAAATTCTTGTAACTGGTTTTAAGTTGTTGCTATGAGTTTATCGGCTACATGTTTATTATATAATGGGTGTGTCCATAACTATACACCAGCTTTCGTGGTATACCGGTATTGAATGCGACCACTGTGCATCAGGTCTCGGGTTCGGATCCTGGTGCGGATCAATAAAATGCTACTGGATTTTCTGTCAAGAAATTCTGAATAGCAGCCTGGAGTAAGGCAGTTGGCGATGTTAAATACTCCGAAAAGCACGTAAAGCCATTGATCCTGCGCCTGATCTCACTCCGGTCGTGTCGAATTGCCGTTTCGTCGGTCAATGATAGTTAGGGAATAGAGAGTGCACTTGTATTTGCTGCGTCACTACAATACGTCATGCACAGTTGGCCAGCCTCCGTTAATGTTTGCTGACATTACAGAAATTCTTTTTGGAGGATCCTATACCCATTAAACTACCATTGGGCGGACTAACCAGTCGCTCCAGGCGCCAAATCCCAGAGGCCGCTTTTCGCAGCTCGGTGGTAACAAAAATAAATTGAAAGAAACCTGCCTCGATCCTGTACTGCCTAAATCTATACTGAGCTCAAAGCCTTATGATATGCTCGAGCTTATAACACGGGATGACAGGACCTGCGAGAAAGCCTCTCAGGAATGCCGAACCATGTCTGTATCATTTTAATTAATTCCATATTTGTTTAAACAGGTTTTAAACGAGAAACAGCACCAAGCGGCGACGCGCAACGAATACAACTTCGATCACCCGGACGCATTCGACATCGAGCTGCTTATATCCGTGTTACAGCGGCTAAGGGAAGGCAAGAAGGTGGAGGTCCCAATATACAACTACGTCACGCATTCTAGAGAGAACCGGACTGTGAGTATGTTGTCTTACTTTTTACTTAAGGGTTGGCCTCAGCTAAGAGGTTCGACCTGCCGATGGGTCGCAAATACGCAACCAAATGAAGTTTTATTGGACCGGTGGGTCGCAAATGCTTAACCACATTGTGCTATTTAGAACTAATTTCTGACGATCTGGTGACGGTCCGGTCGAAAATACGTCACTATATGATGCTAATGAGCTATTTGGAACTAATGTCTAACGATCTGGTGGATCGCAAAGACTACATGATACTTAATAATTTAATTTACTTAAAGTTAATGATCCTCAAATGTTCTTTAGTCTCTTATCATCTACAAAATCAATTGCAATATATCTTCTGCTACTGAGAAATACACATATAAAGACTCACACCTGATTACTAGAAAGGTGTACAGAAACTTCCAGTTGCTATTCTGGCATTACTCTCTTGCATCAATCCCTTCTTATTATGTACCCTCGTACCCTTTAGCCGGATCTTCTGCAGAATATTTCTGGCATGGTCAGGGCATATTCATTTAAGACTTTCAAGTTCTACTTTCGCCTACTGGAAAAATAGATTTGAATGTTTGTAAAATCTTCCGCGACACAGGTATTATTTCTAAGCGTACTGAGAGGTACCTGTCTGAAAAACTCTAACGATATCCAAATACGAGACCTTACTTTTGTAGTTCTAATTGAGCTAGTCACACATAATCTACTGGATCGTAAAGACAAATCTTGTTTCAGTATTTAATCATTTTCTATGATTACAGTATAAATTGTCCACAGAAAACGATGTATGGCGCGAACGTGATCATCTTCGAGGGTATCCTCGCATTCTACAATGCAGAGGTCACCAAGATGTTGGATATGAAAGTGTTCGTTGACACGGACGCTGATATACGCCTTGCGAGAAGACTCCGAAGGTAAGAGATTGTTCTAGTCTTTAAAACCACAACACTAGAGTTTTTAAAAAAAAAATTATTTTTTTTAATTTGCTTTTGTTTTAATACTGTTTTTGACCGGAATAAACTTCTTAGCAATAACATCTTATGTCTATGCATTCAAATGTTTTTGTGCTAGCCACGGTATAGTTGAAAATATTGCAGCCACATATTGTAATAAAAGTATTGCCCGTTTAGAAACTCCGTAACATATTTAACGGGAATACTAGTATCCAGGGCTTCCAATGTACAGACAGACACAGAGGAGTAATAATAACGGTGATTTGACCTATTTCAGCAATTGTTTACAAAGCATCCAGTTTAGAAAGGTAGGGTCCAGCCACAGAGCCTGCCACTAAATAACACTGCATCGCGCTTCTATAAGAGAAAAAAAAACATATCGTTACGAATATTTTTTTGAAATCCCTACATGACAGACCACCGTCGGTAACGTTCGTCAATACCACAATTTATGTGACATAATTATGTGTCTCTGAGGTAGCAGCGATAGCTCAGTGGGGAGACCAACAGACAGCAATGCAGAGGGTCTCAGGTTCGAACCCACGTCGCGCACCTCTGACTTTCGGAAGTTATATGACTTTTCCAAATTATGTGCGTATTGATTGACCGTTATTATCGCCTGCTCCGTGCCTCAGAGAGCACATTAAGCCGTCGGCATCGCATAACATTCGTTATTGGGAAATCAGTGCTCTCTAATATCCTGACACTGGTCTAGCCTTCGAGTTGCGGAGGTCAGATGGCAGTCGCTCCGTGTAAAAACTGATATCCAGTCAAATCCGGTAAAACTAGAAAGCCGACCCCAAGTGACTTGGGAATAATAAAGGCTAAGGAGAAGAATTATGTGTCTCTGAGACGCTTGTAAAGACGTGGGATCCCTAGTACGACACTAGCATATTCCGTGCATTGTAGCCACAGCGGTTAACTCACTTAAACTAAAAGGAGACCGTCCATATTCGGCTTGCACGTGGACAATCGTCTTATAAACAAAGTAAACTATTAAAAGTTTTGTTTTAATATATAATAAATATTAGTTACCATCCAGTAGTATGAAATTGACGTATTTTATTTATATACTATAGCAAAATAGTACACACAGCCTGGAAGCAATAAGGCAGTATTACTGCAACTGCATAGTCGGCCGAAGGATTGTTGGTTGCTGTGCTCACATAATGTCTGTAATATGGTACCTAAGCTGGGTAAGGTATGAAAATGTCACTCCACCAGCCCAGTTTTTGGAAAATATTTTAATAACTTATGAAGGTGATGGTGATACATGAAAATAAATATTTATTTTAAACAAAGTATTATTTAACGTTATATAATATTATTATTTAACGAACTTGATACTAAACTTCATAGAATAATGTTTTCTACTTAGTTTAGGCTACTCAAAATTAATATTATTATTACAATATAAAATTGTTCACGCCCAGGCCAGGATCCCATACAAGGTGGTCGGTCTCCTTTAAATCATAACCAGCTGGAGAAAGAACTACGTCACTCTACAGAAGATCGCAGCCAAACAATTATGTAGTGTCGCACTAATACGGAAACGACGACATAAAAAACATAACCGTAGTCATTTATCTTTCGGCGGTGCGTCCACCGTCATATGTTTATGAAATTGCGTAGCAGTAGTCGTAACAGTGCGACCTCGGCATAAAGTTTCTTGACTCGTTAAAGTAAGCCAGTCAATTCTTTATTACATACAGAGATTCACGCCTGTTTCCCAGAGGGGTAGGCAGAGACTACGGATTTCCATTTGCTACGATCCTGACATACTTCTCTGGCTTCATTTACTTTCATCACATTCCTAATACACGCTCGCCGGTTTAAGGTGCTCTTATCCTAGCCTTTGTCCAGAACGTCTCCGATCTGATCGAGAAACGTTCACCTAGGTCTTCCACTTGCGACTGTTCCATTCACACTAGCCTTATAAACTTTCTTAGTCAGTCTTTTCTCGTCCATTCTTTTTACATTATTATATGAAATAAAAGTTAGATGCAATATAAAAATGATTTCAAAGAGTCGCTTTTTGGTAGTGAATGCGACTGCTATGCATGAGGTCTCGGGTTCGAATTTCGGGTCGGGCCAACAAAAAGTGATTGGGTTTTCCTGTTAAAAAATCTCAATAAGAGCCCGGAGTTAGGAAGTTGTCGGTGCTAGAAACCCCCGTGCCTCGGAAAGCACGTAAAGCCGTTGGTCCTGAACCTGATCTCTCTCCGGTAGTGTCGGATTATCCGTCCCATCGGATCATGAGGGTTAGGGAATAGAGAGTGCACTTGTGTTTGCGCACAAACTTGTGCACTATAATATCTCCTGCGCCGATAGTCAGTCTTCGTTAAGATTGACCGCCATGGCAGAAATTCGGTCTGGAGGACATTATTATTAGAAACACGCTTTCGTTCTAAGGCCAATCTACCTATATATTAATACGAATCTTTGTACCTCTTTTAAGTATATTGCACGCACGAAACAATGTGTGGTTAAAGTTCGTTTGGATAAATAGTGCACAAAACTGTTTAAAAAATAAATAATATAATAATTAAATTATAAATTACAGTGAAAATTCGGAAACTGGGCGATCACTAGTAGTCATAACATCTTACGTTAACTCTCAGACATTGATTAATTATTAAATTTTACTTATATATTATTAATAATACCTATCATACTTTATAAATTACAGACATTTTGGCGTGCAGCCAGTGTTGCTATGTCGAATGACATTAACTGGATACATTATGACGGTCAGGTGTTGCCAACCGTAAATATAATTTTATGACTGTATCAAGGTTTAATACTATTTTTTTACTTTGTTTTTTTAAATTAATGTTTGATGTGAATTAAACGACGATTGTTTTTTTTTTATAACCTTGGCCTATACATTTATCTCATTTATATTTACTTCAAAATGTAATACAATTTATTTTTAGAATTAAGGAAGCACCGTTAGTTTCGTACTGCTCTACCGGTCGTAAAGTCTCAGTTGCCGTTCTTGTGACGAGCAGCATGTCATTTCGTTCTCAATATCATCACAAGACCTATATCGGTTTGATTCATACATAGTTGTCTCTATATGTGATACAAATGTCATAAGTATACCGATATGTTTAGTAAAATTCTGATTTTAATTTAAATAAATACACTACTGATTGTGCGGTTTTCTATTTTATTCATAAATTAACATTTTGATTTAGAAGGAAATCTTTTCTTTTATTCTAAATAAAGTTATAAATTACGATATTTTTCTGAAATTACGTAATTATGGCCAATCCTATTGTTGTCTACCGGGCATATCCACAGTCTATGCCAGTTATTGAGAGAAAATAGTATATATTTCGCCTGATAACAAGATAAAGACAAAACCGGTATAATTTTTTATAACAATAACTCAGAAGAAAGTAAATTTAAAAATAAATAAAAAAGAAAACAAGATTGTTTTCAAACTGATTTGTTCTGATTTAGAAGCGCATAACAAACAAACAATCTCACATTTGCATTTATTATATTAGTTAGATTTAAATCTCCTGCGCATATGGCCAGTCTCCGTTAATATTTAAAAACCGAAATTCGGTTTGTCGGACATTAATAAATGCTCGCTTGCTCTCCAGGGACATAGTCCAACGCGGTCGTGAGTTAGAAGGCGTGCTGAAGCAGTACATGACTCACGTGAAGCCTGCCTACCAGAGCTACATCGCGCCGTGCATGGCACACGCCGACATCATCGTGCCGCGCGGCGGAGAGAACAAGGTCGCCATACACCTCATCGTGCAGCACGTGCATAAGCAACTACAGCTGGTTAGTAACTAGTAATGCGTAAAATTTTCGAATTGATCGATTCGAATCAATTAATCGATAGTCATTCGAACACAATTATTCAAATGAATCAAAGGCTTGTATGGCTGCACGTGGTGGTTTAAATAGTCGCCTCGCCGTGTATGGCACACGCCGACATCATGGTGCCGCGCGGCGAGGAGAACAAGGTCGCCATACATCTCATCGTGCAGCACGTGCATATTAAGCAATTGCAGCTAGTGAATTGGTATCTACTAATGCGCAAAATTGTATTCGAATTTCATTCGAGTAAAATTAATCGAATGTTATTCGAATACAATTAATCGAATGAATCGATGGTATTTCGTATTTCAAGGATGCAGAACACGCATTTATGTATGTAAATATTAATCAAGCCCAGCCCCATTTATAACCCGTCGTTCCACTGCAGGACATGGGCCTCCTGAAAATTGCGAAATCCTATTTCGAAATTTATTTCCAAGCATATGGTACAAACAGATCTTACAATAAATTAAATATAAAAAGACCAGCAACGATAACTTAGTTGGAGATCATTGGACTAACACGCAGAGGTATTGAGTTCGATCCCAAGACACGCATCTTTGACTTTTCGAAGTTATGTGCGTATTAAATAGTTAATTATCGCTTGCTTTAACGGTAAAGAAAAACTATGATTACGATACTATATCAATATGCCATAATGTACTCGAAGATGTGTGAAGTCTGTCAACCCGCAAAGGGCCAGCGTGATGGACTATGGCCTAACCCTTCTCACACTGTGAAGAGGTCCGTACTCAGCGGTGACACAGTTTTATACAAGGCTGATATTATAGGCTTTTCTGGTCTAACCGGATTTGACTGGATATCAGTTTTTACACGGAGCGGCTGCCACCTGACCTCCGCAACCCGCAGGCTAACGATACCCTAAGGCTAGACCAGTGTCAGGATATTGAGGGCACTGACTTCACAATAATGACTGCCAAAGATGTTCATGGCAGGGTTTATTTTTCGTTGTTTCATTCTATGTCTTACATGACATAATGTATCTGTGTGCCAGAATTCAATGACATTCGTTCATAATAATCTAATTATACCTACCGCGGAATAGTCAATTTTTTTAATTTGTATGTTGAATGCAGCCATAAGTTAGCAGCGATAGACTAACTCTACCACACAGCGAATCTTTTCTTAAAGTGTCTTCCATCGTGGTTCATGAACTCTTTCTAATCATGTATTTGTTACAGCGCGGCTTCAAAGTACGTGAAAAGCTGGCCATCGGACACATCGGACAACCCGTGCCGGATTCACTTTATGTTCTTAAAGAAACACCGCAGGTAACGTACACACATAGACTCACGCACATTTATATCATTGAAATGGTAGGCAGATGTCCATTACAACCACTTCGCAAGTTAAACGTTTAGGTCCAATATTATTGAGGCTATTTCCGTTAACTGAGCCCAGTTTCTTACTGCGTGCTTCTACTGAGTAGGTACTTCGACATTACAAGCAAAATTAAAAAACCATTATATCACACTAAGATCTGTATTCCGACATACGAGTATTTTGTCGCTTATAGTCCAATACAGCGGAACTTACATCATACCGTGTATGTACAAAAATCAAAATAGAAATATCGCGGCTTAAGGTGATTTTTTTAAATTAGTGCTTATGGTCAAGAAGAATAAAATCTTCCTAAATTTGAATTCGTTTCAAATCCAGGGAAATAAGTCTCTCGAAAATCAGATTTTCCTCCTCTTGTAAAATTTAGAAAATGACCTTTGCGGTATTTCTAAGTTACGCGAACTTACAAATACCGCATAGGTCCCTTGCCCAAATTATGTGTATTTATATATTGGACTATCAACGATCATAATATATAATACACATAATTTTGTCATGTCTAAAAAGCTTTGCTCGGTTTCGTACTTGAGACCGTCAAATTGGAAGATTAACAGCCTGCCTTCCTAATACTGCTCCTATCAGATGTTAATGTGGATATCTTGCAGGTGGACGGTCTACACACATTCATTAGGAACAAGGACACTCCCCGCGACGAGTTCATATTCTACTCGAAGCGTCTGATGCGGCTCGTCATAGAGTTCGCGTTGTCTTTGCTGCCGTACTCCGACCACACTGTTGACACACCGCAGGGATTCACCTACCACGGTACAATTATTGTATTAAATTGCTGCTGCTGGGCACGAGCCTCTTGTCAGTGTGAGAAGGCTTAGGCCATAGACAACCACGCTGGCCCGGTGGGTGGCAGACTTAGAGAACATTACGGAGAACTCTCAGACATGCAGGCTACTTCATGTTTTCCTTCACCGTTAAAGCGAGCGATAATTAACTATTTAATACGCACATAACTTCTCTTAGAGATTGGATCGAACTCGAGCAGTCCAACGCTCTCCTAGTAGGCTATCGTTGCTTTTCTGTTCAGTATAGAGCTTGATTTAAATACATCAGTCTAATGTGAGGAAGATGAGATGGCTAATGCGTCAGCACGTCTTGTTATTGTGTGGCGCCCGAGGGCACAAGTGCTGGCGTGTGCCCGGCCCTCTTCCTCAGGCGCCGCGGACGCGCAGAGGCCAATGACCGTGTTGTGCAGAAATGATACAATCCACAAAAACATAATTAAAAGTTATGCTGATTTAAAACTTAAGTTCATTTTATCTATTATCTTACTACATCATGTTATGTATATAGTTTAATAAAGAATTGAATATAGATTTCTGCATTACTTATGTTTATTCAAAAGACCTTCATACTTATAGATAAAAATTAAAAAAGAACCCTTGGATCATTTCTGCACAACATGGTCCAATTATTGTAGGAATCCGTAACATTACCTTAATCTTCTTTCAGTTTTTACCTTTATTAAGTCATGATCCGCCTTCGAACTTACGAAGAAATAGAGGGATTCCATTCATGCTTGTAATAATTTTACAGAATGCCGACAAAAAGAAGAAAATAAGCATAAAAGATTTATTTATTGCAATATTTTTCAAACGTAAACGATGTTCTTCGTGCACACAGCTATTAACGCCTTGTATGCATTAGCCCAAACAATCCTAAATTCTTATAGCAATTAATAAAATATTACATTGTAATAAAAACAATGTAATATTTTATAGATCTTGTTTGAAAATACATTTCAGTAGCGATTTTGATCCTTATTCCCTTGCCATTTAGGTCGTAAATGCAACGTGGAGAAAATCTGCGGCGTGTCCATCCTGCGTGCTGGGGAAACCATGGAGCAAGCCGTGTGCGACATCTGTAAGGACATCCGCATCGGCAAGATACTCATACAGACCAACCAGGCCACCGGCGAACCTGAGGTATTGGAACTGCTATATGTTTTAATTACAATGACTCAAGTCTGTATTTTCCCAAAGAAATAAGCATAGGTATTAGTGATGTTCTGGATATCCGTATCCGCGGGAGAAAAAAATCCCTATCCGTTACATTCTTGACGGATCTTTTACATTATTAATTTTTAATACATAGATTCAATTCTATATGTAGGTGATTAGGTAGCAATAAAATACTATTAAATTTCAATCAAACTATTTTTTATTTCTAAAAATGATATATTTGGCATCAACATTTATCGTAGTGAGTTAACATACGATACAATACTGCACGTAACTTAAAGGAACTAAATCAACTCTCTAATATATGTTTAAACACTTACTATAGTATAGGAAGTTATTATAAAATATTAATTAAAATATCTTTATAATGAGATCAATTGAGTTTATCTTTGTAACATTTATTATAGAAAATTATAAGATCACTTTTATAACAAAACTTAAATCTTAAGGTCACGTGCACCGACACCGATTGAGTAAGAAAGTTAAGATCGGTGTCCGCGGATTTTGACGCCAATGATCCGTATCCGTATCCTCGGATCTACATTTTTAATTATCCGGCACATTACTAATAGGTATATAACAACTACATTTGACGAGCTATGTTAAAAATTTACCTAATAGGAGGCGACTCTATGGTCGTCTACAAGAGACATTTTTAGACAACGTTCTACTACTGACCAATTTCTATATTTATCTATTGCGTGGCAGCAGCACACCGGCGATAAACACAATAGGATTTCAATCATGTCTGGCGTTCCAACAGTTGACAGGGTAACACTGGCCGACTGGAACATCCATCACAGATGTTCTCAATAGCCTGAAAAAAGAATAAGCAGAGGCATATAGTATATATTTTTGTATCCCACATAATACGAACCGAATGTAATGCCTTTTACGGAGCATAATGCCAAACTCTCTGCTATTACATACTAAGCACTTGAATCCCAAGCATTGAACCCGAACCTCGACTATAGCGACTCCACATAGACGAAAACGTTACGATAGATGTCAAGAGATGGCGCTGTACATAATTACACGCTTCGCCATACATTCCTGAATCACGCAAGCCAAGTTTACTCAGCGTCTTACTTGATATACTTATGATCACCTAGCCTGGGCGGAAGATCCTCACTTTGTGTTGGAGGGACATCACATCACCTGCCTCCACAGACCGACCATAACTACACGTTTATGTGCCCTTCATATCACCAGCAGGATTATAAATACCTAGTCTTTTTTTATTATTTACGTGGCATCATGTTCGCTAGTATTCCTTTAATCAGCTGAATAACTACCCTTATTACCTTCCAGCTATACTACCTCCGTCTACCTAAAGACATAAAAGACTATCGCGTGATCTTAATGGACGCGACGGTGGCGACAGGCGCGGCCGCCATCATGGCCATCCGCGTGTTACTGGACCACGATGTCCCAGAGGAAAACATCAGCCTCGTATCTCTGCTCATGGCCGAGATCGGCGTGCATAGCATCGCTTATGCTTTCCCTCAAGTAAGTAAAAATATACTGATATTGAACCGTAGCCTATACTTGTAAGTGATGCTTTTTATATGTATCAGCCCTTTTGGTAAACTAAACCTCACGGCAAGGACCTATTCTTAGAAGTAATAGGTCATTATGAAAAGGGTTGGTAAAAGGTAAGGCTACTAGGTCCACCCAATACGCCCTGTGAGGCCAGTATGAGTTGGCAGAGTCCACGCATCTTTATGAATATTATAAAATTTTCAGTTTTCTATTTATTTACGTGGCAATCCAACTATCTTCCACTAGACTATTGGAGGTCAGTCCACCTTTTTACTATTAAAAAAATATTTTTAATTGCAAAAAAGTAATTAATTAATTTTCTAGCCCTTGAGATCATTACTTTTTTTGGATGAAAGGTATGTCCTTTTCTGTTTCCCTGGCAACGTGTATGCGAAATTTTATGATGGTCGGTTAAGTAGTTAAGGCGTGAAAGCGTAACAAACAAACTCACATTCGCATTTCTAATATTAGTTACGATTACGTCAAAGTAGCTTTATATGTATTCTTTTTCCTACAGGTTAAGATTGTGACGTCGGCACTCGATCCGGAGATTAACGAGAAATTCTACGTGCTCCCCGGTATCGGAAACTTCGGTGATCGTTACTTCGGCACTGAACCCTCCGATGATGATTGAGAGAGATAGAAGAGAGTGTTGATCGTCTTTGTGTGCACGTAGGAAAGAGATGAGAATAGGTGTGTTAAGTATTTTGTGATTGTGTTTGTCTAGGTGGAGTCTATGTTGTACCAATGGTTGAACACTTGGCTTATGCTTGACCATTTTAATTTGATCTGTAATAGATATGAACTGGCTTCGAAATGCGAGGTCATACTATTTGGCAATGTTATAGTTCCTATAGAACAATAATCTATTATAACTGACCATCTCGACTAGATCTCATATTATTCGCAACGGGATTCAATAGCGTTGATACTTAAAGTAAATTATGATATCCTGACGTTTCAATCATTTTGCGTCGACTCTGATATTGATTGAAACGTCGTGATGTCACAGGTTTCCTTAAATTTGCATCTTCAAAGACATCTAATTGTATTTATCATAATTTGACTTGCTTTTTACACATATAACAGGCCTGGAGATGTCGTAAAAACCATTCCCGACATTTCGATCGATTTGCACCTGAATTGATCACCGTTTCTAACGTCGGGAAATCATCTTCTGAGTAACATTACGTTTCTTCATTTAGATGCGTGGCAGTCCAACATTTTACGACTTTTTCATTTCTAATATAAATAAATCACAGTAAGTTTTAATGTATTGGTACAGCTTAGATTCCTGTGTGCCCCAAATTGAACAAATAGATGTGTGATATAGCAGTGTACACATTATATTTATTAATATTCGCATTAGAACTATTGCATCTTATAAAGGTTTGAAGTTTTCTGACGGCTAGATAAACTCTGACAAAATTATAATGCGTGTATTGATCAAGGGTTTATTTCATACTGTCCATATAAATATTGTGTCATTATTGCTGTATACAGAAGCGCAATGATTTTAGATGTCACCATTGCCAAGCGGCGTGTTGTGGATTCGACATCCATGGGGATCGAACCGCAACACTTGGCGCGAAGGGAATGGCGAGATAATCACTTGAATCACTGCACCATATATTCAGATAAATTTATCAGCTATAATGAAAAGAAAAAAAAAATTAATTACATTTTGAAAAATGAAATAAATCCTATATAATGTGAATAGAAATATGTTTAGAATGAAATATGTTGCTAATGACGGTTAATATCTCGAATAGCTTTGTATATCGTTTCCCCGGGGCTCAAAAGGCGTAAAGGGCAATACTTAGATCAGTCACTTACATCCAAATGTATTTTACACCCTCTTTGTTTATTCACCATGCATGCCAAAATGTGCATGTATGACAAAATCTCAGACACAATGAAACAAGCATATTAACTCAACATAATGAGTTACTCCAGTTCTGGTGTATGAGGGGATAAGATCCAACATCTATTACGACACAAAATACAATAAAAAGAACGCCGGTTGAATACAACACGCTAAAGCAGAGACATAATATGTAGATACTTCTATACATTTCGGTACGTTGAGCTAATGACAATTACTGCACTCGACTACAGATGATCCGAAATCACTACATACTTTGTAAATGCATTTATCTATGCGAGTCGTATTAAGCGGGCAATCTGTATATATGTAATTTGTGACAAACGTCCCAAGATTATCTTAACTGATGTCTTTTACGCTACGACGTTCTTCACGTTACGATTTAAGTTCATCATTTTATCACAGAGGTGATGTTTACGCCCTAATGTCCCTTACGCTTATTGTACTTCGGCAGTGTCAATGTATCCTCGCAAATTCGCAACACGTATATGTAACTCTTGAATGTCGTAAAAAAAAGTAAATTTTGACAAAAAAAATGTAATATGCGATGCATAAGTTATTACTTAGAGTATATCAAGGACTGGCCCTTGTATTTATTTATTAATAAAACTTAACGTATACTATTGGTCTATAAGCATTGGGTGGGCCATCCCCATTATCTTGGGGTAAGCAAAGATGGTAGTTACGCCCAACACTTATGGACGAGTCCTATAATTAATAAGTTTGGCATTTTGCTATGGAAGTATTTCAGCTGTGTTTAGCACCTCGTGTGTCCCGTCCAATATAGTTAATTACTGTTATTGACATGTACGTAAAACTACGTACTCGTGAACGCACACATACGTACACCTAACGTACGTCACGCACACAAACTTATTTATCTACACACACACACACACATATTAACTGACGATTTTGCAAATGTTTAAACTTCGCGACATTTGAAATAATATAAAGGGTTGAAAATCATACTGCGCTACAATTTATTTAACATTGACTACCTCATAGCCACAGCATAATGTTTGTGACAGATGATTTATTTCTAGGTTTGCTTTCTGGGACGACTAGCGTTAAACAGTTATTCTGTTACTAAATTTTCAGTCGGATCCTGGAAAATGCTCGGTATACGACAATAGGCTCTATTGACTCAGAAGTAGATACTAGAAACAGTTTACCTGTATTAAAAGTTATTACATATATACGACATCAAACATCGCATAATTATATAGAACGTGTGTAGCTAAATGATACCCTACCCTTACATTATTTTGCAACATACGCACACACTGTTAAATAATACTATAATATTTATATGATTATTATTTACTCAGAGGAACTGACATTAACGGTTGTAATTCATTCTCTAGTCCATACTAACGTACAATATAGATCTCCTGACTTATAACTAACCCTTTAAACGCCATGGTAATGGTATCCGGTGACCGCAGCGATATTCTTTCTGCTGTACAGCAATTTGCATTATATATAATATCAGCCCTGTTAAATTAGACTGACCCAATGCTGGGCACGGGCTTCTTGTCAGTGTGAGAAGGGTATAATGTATTAGAATGACAAAAAATAACGAAATCCTTTATGCTGGTATGACTGTTCAATTTACCTCGGCATCTAATTCCAAAATGAAACTATGAAATTAATTGTTGTTGAAAATAACTTAATTGTTGCCGTAAATTAATTAAGTATTGTCGAAAATAAATTAATGGATGCCGAAAATAAATTAATTATAGGAAAATTAAGATCGAATAAGAACGGTAAGTTTTCTGATACACTTACTGAGATAGACAATTACAATACCAAATTTTATTTAATATGTAACTATAAATCGAATATTTAAATACACTTTTATCTGGCGTAATAAAAATTGTATGTGTTGTGAATCGTAATCCTACTAATAAAACGACTGTATGGAGATCTATAGTCACAAAATCTTGCGTAGCCAAAGAATAGTTCCTAGATCGAACTAAAATAATATACTTAGAAAAGGCGGTTGTATCTTATTTCACACGTTTAGGGGATAATATACAACATTTAAAAAGCCATCGAGCTGTGTCCCCAAACAGTGACGATAATTTATTAACATTTTACTTATTAAAAAAATAATAAGAAATGAACTTCCATAGCAACTTGCTATATTGGCTGATATTTAGACTGGTATAACTAAATCGAATTATTAATTGGTGGTATTTGTATGAAGAGTAAACTAATAAAACATTAATAATATTATACGTACTTAAATAAATGTTTCTTTCAATTAGTATTTAGTTTTCTTATGGTATCTGCCCACTATATCGTAACATAATACTATTACTATACCTACTTATAAACGTACCAGTACATGCAAAAAAAATTGCGATCATCCAGTTGGGTATTACAGTAATACCCCGAACCCCGAAACTGAGTTCTAATCGCGTAAGTCGAATTTCCGTAAGTCGGGGTATAATTCTGCGCATAAATACATACATATAAATAATTTTTATTTGGAGCCGGAAGCTAAAGAAAATAATAATATAGACCAAAAATGTTTAATAGAATCTTAGATTATACAAATATGTATCGGCAGAAAGTCGATAATCGAGAGTTGTATGACGCTCAAACAAAAGATAAATCGACAAGATTTGAAAATAGCGTAACTTCCGGTTGGTGTAAGTCGGGGTAGCGTAAGCCGAGGTATTACTGTATATCATTATTAACATAGTCGACACGCACTGAGCTGTTTTATTACCGCAATACAAATTATATACATATAGAAGACTGTATTAATACAATGCGAGAAAACAGATGCACCTACATATAGACGCTTGCTTACACCTGTTAATACTTAACTGGCTTTCTGTATGTATGTATTTTGTATGCGTTTTGTCATTAACATAGAGAATATTTTATTCCACTCTAGTGGACGTTAGGTACTTATTTCGTGTTACGCTATAGTTGGCACATACCTTTACTAACTATAATTGATTCTTAATCAAACATTGGTTAAAAGTGTTAATATTTTAAAGATAATCATAATTGGCCTCAAACATATTGAATGTTACGAATGTTTTGAAATATTACATAGTAGTGCCAATTCTGTTGTCACAAAATTCTCTAAACTAAACTAAAATCACTAATATTTTTTTTTAGTTCTGTCACTTTTAACTATTTCAGAATACGAAATGTCATTTGAGAGGACTAAACTAAATTTTAGTGATTTTTAGTTAAGCTTAGAGAATTTTGTGACAACAGCATTGGCACCAATATCTCTTCTTACAAATACTGTCACATATCGTGGAATAATACACGTGTTTTTAATTTATATTGTAATTATGTATTGTTCATATAAATGTATAGATTTTCATGTTTCGCTTTCTACTTGTGTATCGTAAGAAATGTACGCACTGCGATCTATACAACGCACATTTAAGATTTCTAAAATGAGTTTTCTTTAAAGTATTTAGTGAATTTTTCATCGGCACTTTTATTTTTAATTGATAAATGTATTCAGTTACATCTAGTCCAGTGAATGTATAGGTTTTTAGACAAGCTTAGAAATGAATAGTTTACGTTTAGTGAAATTTATTAATCTCTGTATCCGTTTTAAAAAGCGCCCGCTTTTTATATTCCAATAACCTATTATTTTGCTTACAACACCAATGATTTAAATCAAGTCATACATTTATTCTTTTATGTTACAAAATCACACTCATGAAAGTCATGAACGTCAAAGAATGTCGCTTATGAAAGTGCCAACAATGAACAGTTTGCTTTTTAAAAGAAACTTGATTAAGCCATATTTCTTTTCGTAAATCAAATCGTTTTTGAAGCATAAAAGCGGGCGTGTATGGTATTTCTCATTTTTTTATCTTTCTTCGAAGTTATTATTTAAACTATAATAGATAAATTGTGATACGTCTTTTGTGTTTTTGCTCTGAGCTCAATCTAACGTTAATTAATGTTAAAACAATAAATCACGTATAGTCTCTTAACAAAAATACAAATTACTTGCTTTACTCAACCTTGGGTCAAATTAACCCAGATTTAAAGCAGACACTTTTTGAAATATTTATCAATAAAATATAGTTGAATTTTCTATTGAATAGATAACCTGAAATTGACTAGTGTTCCAGACATTTTTGTCCAAAATAATAAAAAGGTGACCGAATATATTTCATTCCTTACTCTACGTACTGCCATTTTTCTTTTTCAGTATTAGGATATTTTCGCGGTTTTTTAAACTATTTTATATGTATATATTAGAGGAATTGGCTTTTATTAAAATAGCAGACCTCGCTATTAAATAAATACAAAAATCATGATATTATTTAGTGTAATTGATATTTATTTTACAGTATTCGTGTACTGTGCTTAGTATTAAGATTAGAATTAATTTAACACTTAATGATTGTGCTTACTTTTACAAAACTGGCAACACTTATTAGTTTTATTATTTTCAAATAACTCGTTTTACTGCCTCATAGAATTGAGGAATATGTTGACTTTTATTTATGTTTTGTTTTTAAAGAAGTCGGGAATGACTTCAGTAAATAGTAGTGCGATAAACTTATTTGTTGAGTGAGCAAAAAGTGAAGCCTACTTCGTGGCGCCCTCTGTTAATAAGTTAAGACCAGAACTAATAACCTATCTTTCGATCGTTTGTCCTACGCGTAATAAGTATTTGACATAAGTACTATGAAGTTTTTATCAAATTGTAAAAATATCTAGTGTGGCATATAATCGAAAGACAGGTTATAATTTTCTGGTCTCGACTCGCACTTTAAAGGCTCGAATCCACAAATGCGTACCATATGCAACAATATGAATTATCTTCGCTATACAGTCACAACCAATCGCATAACAATTTACACAAACAAATTCTAACTGACCTACTAAAGTTTCTGCTAATTTTCTTTATGAAAATAATATCAACTTGGCTGGCAGAGCTATTTCAAACTTGGTTTGAGTTCAAGCACAAGATTCAGAAGATACGGATTTTGTTAATTCATAAATGTAATATAATTGATTTTGGTTGCATAGCAGTGATATATTGTTATTTGCGTAACACTTTGAATACCAAACAAGAAGATATATTTATTATAAATTATTTTAATTTTACGGTAGACTATTAGGAATGGGATTTCTCCACAGTAAAGCTAAATATTGCTAATATTAGTCATCTCCTTGTTTGGTCACGTAACAACTGAAATATAAGCGTCCTCCTTGAGAAAGCCTTGTCGTATAAGGAGGATACAAGTGATATATAATTGTCTTGCTAGAAATGATTCGCTGTGCTGTGACTTAGCAGAACAGAATTAAAAGCACAGTAATTTCTTTTGTAAAATGTCTTTTTATTAACTATTGCTGAACCGCTTACCATCAGGTATAATGTATGTTTGTAAACTTGCTTTTAAAAAGTTAAGTATTGTAGTAAAAATATTGCAAATAGTAGTACTTATACAAAAAGGGGTTTTTGATACATACCTAAAACCCCTTTTTGTCTATTAATGATTGGCAATATTTTCTTTTGCTATCAGTTTTAGTTCGGTAATTTCAAGATGACAGAGAATGGCATCGTTCTTTTATGACTCTTCTATAGATCTCAGATTAATTAAATCCCTAATAAAGATAAAGATAAAAATAATTAGTTTAATCATTAAATTACATAAAAATAAAACGTTAGTTTATATTTGTTTAAAAATGCATTTCGATACTTTACCAAAAACTGTTTAATTGTTTGGCATTCAATGAGTTATGAATAATGTTCTTAAAGCACAAGCTGTGTACAATATATACACATAAAATATGGTATATAGCTAATATATAGATATAAGTCGCTGTGAATATTAAATGAAAAATACAAAAAAAATAAGAAAATATGATGCGAATACGAAATAAAATGATTTAAATATGATTTATTGTTTTATTCTCAGTCTGATATTGTTAACCCCTACTACTAAATGTTGTGATTACAGGAACTAATTGCAACATTCAGTCATTTTCTGCCTTTAAAGTTATCATAAAAGCTATTTTGAGATTGTGATCTCACGGCACTATATTTTATTAGATTAGTCCGAAATCTGACAAGAAACAATTCAGACTCTTTAAACATTTTATATGGAGGAGAAATAAACAGTCTAAATAACTTACTCGTCCTTTTTGTCGATACCCCTTAACATTTTCCATTTTTTAGAATACTTTCCATCGCCCATATATGTCGAAAATTGACAATGGTTGCAATGTTTTGGAAGTCTTGTTATATTTTTTTTTCGTTATAATAATGATAATAATTTATTTATTTGCATAAACACATCACTGGAACCTCTGCAAATCCGTAGGGACATTGCCTCATTGGCATGTTTCTACAGAATATACCACGGGGAGTGCTCTGAAGAGTTATTCCACCTTATCCCGCCCTCCCCTTTCCAATCCAGAACAACGCGTGCTGGGCTCAGATGCCATCCTTACACGGTAGAGTCGATTAGAGCGCGTACCAACAAGTTTGGGTCCTCATACCTCTGTCGAACAACCAAGGCATGGAATTCTCTGCCAAGGCACGTGTTTCTTCCTTCAATCCTGGGTCTTTTAAGCGGGGCGTGAAAAAGCACCTTCTCAGGCCGTCAAAGTAGAGACCTCAACATCGCCTCGGCTTCTATGAGGGCGGTGTGGAGGCCACTGCTCTTAGACCACACGACTGCTTACCATCAGATGGAGTGTGGTCATTTTGACGAGCAAAATAAAAATAAACTCAACTGGTCAACATGTGCAAGCGAAAATTTTTCTGAAATGGTCAACCGTATATAATATGCTTTTAGTAAATTCTGTTTAAAGAAGACAAGTCATAGCGGCTAGGTTACCTACCGTTTTAGTGCCGGAGCCGGGATTTCAACTGGAGCTGAGTAACTTGGCCATCACGTAAAACCCCTTAGCCTCTCACAAATAAGCCCTATATACATATATCTCACGTTAAACTGAATATTGTGCTACTACTAAGAAAGTAGGACAATATCCATCTATCCATCGGGTGGATCCCGATTCTTTTGTGAGGGGTTTGAGGAATACTACTGTAACTGATCAAAGAGTATATTAGACGTGAATTTTGCCACTTGGTTGTGTGGCACGATGGTAAAAATGTGTAAATAATATATTCCAGAAATTATTTTGTTTCGCAAATAAATAGATATATAACTGGTAACAAAATTTTATTCATCGTTTATTTTATGTTGCGTCATATATGGTCGCAGGCGTCGAGATGACGTTGGAACACTACGTCCAGATGCTCATGCTTCGATGTCGCTTCACCGTGAGAATTCTGGTTCTTTCTGTAACAACATGCAAAATTGTATTCCGCATATCTTTCTATTAAGTCAGATGTACCTACCTTCTTTTTTTATACACAAATAGGTGTTGGACCTTACGAGACAACCTTGGGAAAATTATATAGAGAGGCACATGACCTTAGAATCTCCTCTTACATCTGGAACAGTCTGACGTGAAGTAAGCCAGGAATTCCTATATTATGATCCTGCAGAATATGGTTTCATAAGCTCTTTAAGGACACGCTCAATGGGAGGAGAGGGAAGTTCATGTCGAGTTTTCACCCCAGAATTAACTGGAACCCTCCCCAAGTTAAAGTTCAACTTAAAATTCTATGGTAGTATGATGGCTATCACTATTAAGATACCGGGACCCCGCCTAGTAAATAATCCCAGAGACGACAATTAGAATGTTTTTATGTTAGATACTTAATAATTAAAAGAAAAGAAAATGAAATCATACTTATAGTATTCCTCGCATTCCTCCATAGAGATATCTGTACCGACGAGACGGGAGCCGAATCCGCTGTAGTATGAAGAGTAGCGTTGCTGCAATACAAAATTATTCTAAGCTTTTTTTTTTATTTTATTTTGCTCGTCGAAATGACCGCACTCCACCTGATGGTAAGCAGTCGTGTGGTCTAAGAGCAGTGGCCTCCACACCGCCCTCATAGCAGCCGAGGCGATGTTGAGGTTTCGACTTTGCTAAAGGTATATAATATATATAGCTATAAAAGCTATATAGAGCTAGGACAAAAATCTTCATTTTCTGAAATGCTGCTTAGTTGCTGTTGATCGTGTTGATGGTAAACGGTAACCACTGGTCTTAATCCGGTTGAGTTGGCCTACTTATATCGAAACCAGCTAGCCTCTTCTACCCAAAATTATTAGACCTGGAGCAGTCAACTGTTGACAGCTGCGGGTCTTATCAGAGGATACGGCACCAAGGACTATTAGGGTCAAATTACAGGTATCCAAATTGTTTAAAGCCATTATTTTCTTTGCTTTCAAAGGTTGATGTTAAGTGCCCAAGAGGTTTCAATGTCTTTAAATGTTTCAGAAGGGCCATGCCTAACCCAGAATTCTGATCTGGTTATAAGGTTTCAAATCAAAATTGAAGCAATATATATCCTCGCTGTTTTGTCTCTGTAAAAGCCCACTTTGGAAATCTAAAGCTAGGTATATATATAATAAATACTTATGACCGTAGACGTTCTTAGAATATAGACCTGCAAATGTTTAGATATAATCTGCTCAGCGATAACGCTGCACGCCAGTCTTAGCGCCTTTGCCACCGTGTCGATATACTTGATGTACGTAGTGGTGAGCTCGCGTAGATCGCTGTCTCTTCGAGGGTACAGCTTCAAGTTTATGCCACCAGGTGGCGTTGTGCCCTGGAAGAGCGACGGATAATTACACTTTGTTCCGTTGCTATAGACACAAACGAGCTTTCTGTTCCTCAAGCCACAACCCACTAAAGTATTAATATAATATCTGTTTTTTACTTCCGTCTGCTGGGTGCATTTTCGGCCACTAGCGAAGTCCACAATAGCATTTGAATTCCATTTAAAACTATATCTATACAAATAAATAAAATTGAATTGTCAGCTTGTAATGTCAAATCCGCTTTTTACTAAATGCATATGAAAGTATAATTATACGGTAATTATATCAAAAAAACAATTTTTAAAATGTCTGTCTGTCTGTTTGTTCCGGCTAATCTCTGAAACGGCTGGACAGATTTTAACGGGACTTTCACTGGCAAATAGCTGATATTATAAGGAATACCTTAGACTAGATACTTTTATTTAAGAAAAACAATGTGACCCGCGAAAAGAAAATTAAAACTTTTTGTTAAATTCCACGCGGACAAAGTCGCGGGTATCAACCAGTAGTATATAAATACATGTGCTACCTACCTTGAGACTGCTTGACCGTGCAGTGTAGGTGTCACGCTGTGTCGTTGGGTAGTTGCAAGAAACACAGTAGTTCTGCCCCATCAGTGAAACTAACCTAGGATTTTAGCTAAAAATTCTATGGTACCGTCACACACCTGGTCCACGATACATTTCATCATCAAAGTTAGAGATTTGCTGTCATAGTGATTTACGCCGTTTGTCATTGTTACGCCACCCAGCATATTGTATCTGAAAAATAAATAAATATTCCAAACATAATTTTAGGCTATCTTGTAGACCATAATCAGACGATATCACAAAAAGCAATCTCATTTTATTTTCATATGCCCTGTACCTCCGTGGTGCAGTGGTGTTGAATGCGACTGCTGTGCATGAGGTCTCGGGTTCGAAACTTGAGTCGGGCCAAGAAAAAAGTTATTGGGTTTTTCTGTTAAGAAATCTCAATAGCAGCCCGAAGTTGGAAGTTGGCGGTGTTAGACACCCCCGTGCCTCGGAAAGCACATAAGCCGTTGGTCCTGCGCCTAATCTCTCTCCGGTCGTGTCGGATGAACTTCTCGTCAAATCATGAGAGTAAGGGAACAGAGAGTGCCCTTGTGTTTACGCCAGGGGGAGGACACTGCCCAATACCGTTCTTATATCCAAAGATAGGACTGACATCTGTGTTTTTGGCCCCGTACTTGTGCTGTAAATCAATCGCAGAAGATGGCGCTTAAACAAATTTTAATTTATTATTTAGTGTCAGTTCTTACCTATCTATACTTTTATATTTTTAATTTATCTAGAATCATATTTTATTCTCGTTTTAATTGTTTTATCATAAAAATGTCATAAAATACAAATTAGTAAATATGTCGGTTAAAGACTATGATTTAAACATTGGATTTGTAAGACAGTCACAATATGGCGACTGCATCTTGTCCGTGCGCACGTTTGTAGTTTTTCGTCCTATATTGTATATTTTTCGGCGGTGAAGGTCTTATGTAAGTGCGTTGAGTCGAGCTCTGTGTTCCTCCACCTTGTGTCAATTAATCTTCCCATCAAAAACTGTTGCTATCAGTGTGCGATAGTGACGCTTTTAGTGTTTAGTGTTGTGCGGTTTTTCCAACTACAAAAATGCCGAGACGCTGCGCATTTCACTGTGAACCTAGAGTCCGCTGCACAGTTATATTTTAATAAACATAAACTTAATAAAATGTTATTTGTTGTTGTTATTATTCTTATACTACGATATGCACCCTATACTTATTGTATTTAAATTGTTTTGTTTGGATCTATTTTTGTAACATTCTACTTGTTCTATTTGCAATTTTTATTTGCATATTTTTTATGTTACAAAAATACGATTGATACAAAACAATCTAAATACGAATTCTGGATTAGTAATACATGATATAAATAGCTATAGGCACAGAATACGGAATAGCTATAGCTATGTATAGAAGGATTAGTTCGGGGCCAAAAGTTCAGATGTCACTGTTTCAAATAGGGTTGGCTGAAATTGACCATAAGAGGGCTCTCTTTTCCCTATGTATTACTTTACTCTTTGGTTATACGCATACGCACACACTTCTACACTATAATATGAGTAGTGTAGTTTCAAAATCTTCTAAAATACTTTTCACAAAACAATGGTAATCTCAAAAAACAATTTAAGGTATAATATAAATGGACTATTTTAGCGGTACTAGTATTTAGCGGTAACAAACTGCTACTTTTGTGAGCTGATTTAATAGAATTTGAGTGGTTTTGTTGAAAACTATCAGTGCTATGCGATAGAAGCATCGAAGGAGCTTCATATTCAATCGGAACATTATTTTTGTTTTGATATGATATTATGCTCGTTCATTGCCTCAGTATTTAATAGCAAGTTCAAAATAAATTGTTAACTTTCACAATAATTGTGAACTGCCCGCGGGACAGGCTCAGCCTAGTGCGGCTAGTTATGGTAATTGCTAATCGTAACTATTTATAAAAACCTGTAATGAATGGAACTGTACCTATAATGTAAATTATTGTAAAATATCTTTATGCTAATAAATTATTATTATTATTATATCGTTTTGGCGGGTTTTGAAACTACATATACTCCTCATATCTCCTGCGCAGACAGCCAGTCTCCGGTAAGAATGGCCGCCGTGACCGAAATTCAGTCTGGAGGACATTATCATCATTATTATTATACATGCTAAAAATAAATTTAGTGTACACAACGTCGGCAACAAAATGTAAGACTATCATGTCAAAATTTTGTTCGATTCACGGGACGGGAAAGTGTTATCGGGATTTCCTGTCAAATTCTTACTAGTAGCTCGGAGTCTGGAACTGTGCTTGTTAGATGGCAATAGCCTCGTCTCCTATTACATGAGACCACAAAGCTTAGCTGACGAAATGTGGGTCTAATATAACCTGCCTGATCCTTGGCGGTATAATCGTGAAACGATATACATATGTACCTATTTTTAGTAGCATGAATAAACATTCTACGTATTAGATTGGTAGAACAAGTTTACCAAAAAACTTACATATTGGCCATATACATATGATGTCCAGGCGCAACAGATACCTTATAATATCGATCCAAATTATAATTCTTTAGCAAATACAAACAGCTAGTCACATCCCACATGTAAGTGTGAATCAAATCTTTTTCCCGCCAATGCGAGTGTTGCCAACCACCGTAGTGTATGTTTCTACTATGGTAGAAAGTATAATACGGCAATATTAACAACTGGCAACGATAATTCAGTCTGTCTTTGTATTCAGCGGTAAGTTTAAGTAATTTAGCAAATAATTTTATTTCTCTAGCCACATCTGTTTGGAAGAGAGAGTGGTATCCCTCTCTGTATGGCCAAAGTAAGAAGCATTCTGCGTTCAGTCGCTGTGAGAATTCTAGGCATCTCTTTATCTGTGCGGCGGCCTGTATGAAAGTGGTGGCATCATTACTTGTAAAAGCGCCTGATGCGTATCTGAAAACAATTAGTATTTCATAATTTATTCACGTATGTATTATTTTATCAATAAAAATATCTATCTGTACTCCTTAAATTAGTTTTTTACGCAGTAAAGGGACAGTTTATTATTCCATTGAAGACAAAGATCACCGCTTCAAATGAAAATATTTAAGCAATAGTCCACAACGTTTGCCAAAACCAGAAAACAGTATCCACGAAGAATTTTCAGAAATAAAGATGTTTGTTTTTATTATTAAAGCGAACAATACCTATTGCTTTAATACGCAAATAACTTCAAACATATTCTATGTATCATGTCTACAAACCATGACTCTGCACAGTACTTAAAATTAATTACTTTTGAACGTAGCATTCCATGTCAACGTACCTAGGATGTGAATGCAAATCAGGCGCTATCCACAACAACTTCACGTGGTATCTTTGCGTCAACTCCTGAATATACTCGGCGATATCATCCCAATGGCTTTTGTTCTCCTCCCAAGTCTCGCTCCAGGGTACGAGGTCACTGTCGAAAGCTGTCCAGTACTTCACACCAAGTTTAGAACACAAGTCGAACAAGGCCTTAATGCAACGCTTGTGATTGTCTATGGAATCTGTGTTGTCGTCCCATGGTCTGGAGAATGTTTGGCGGCCATATGCGTCTGAACCTGAATTCAAAAAATAACATTGGGTACGCGTGTACAGTAATGTCTATTGTGGTTTATAGAGTGCTTTCAGACTAAGCGGCTCAGTATCAATACTAATGAGCTTCGTTCAACTCGGGGTTCAAATCAATTACAATGCAGCAGCCGCAATAGAGTATATCGAATTACGTGACCACCAACCATAGACACGGTGTGATACCAATATTCAGATAATTTCAAGCAATAAGTAGATAGGTATGTATGTGCGAAAAAAAAGTAGAAGATTCGAGGTATTTTCGCCGTGGCAGACATGAGAATCCCTTTTTTTTATGACTGGAAGTCACGGACATTTTCGAACACAGCTATCGGTTATCATAATATGCTAATTTCCGCTTTACTCAGCATCATCATCGTATGATAATAATAATAATTTTAATTAATTCTCTCTTCACAAACTTTCACAACAATATACATAAAACAAAATTGACACAAAACAATTAATATTTATAGAATTATGAGCCTCTGCGAGAGACTGGAGTCCATACTAGGGAAACCCTGTGTTACGGATCACCAGGCCCTCACTCAGAACTATAGGTAGGTACGACTATTACTTATACAATCCAAAATGTACTCATTCGAGTATTTATAAAATATAATCTACTAGAAGAGAAAATTGTATATTTATAAAGGAAAAAAAACAAGACAAATGTACGGACTATGTGTGTATGACTGTCTGTGTGCGTGTGTGATTGTATGTATGTGTGTGTGTGTGAATGTGTGTTTGCGTTGCGTTCTGTATGTTTCAGATGAGTAGGGTTTCATTAGGAAGGTACGAGAAGTCATTTTTCAGTACATTCGTAATCTAGCTTTTGTAGCCACTTGAACAATATGTAGGTAATTCATACAGGGTTTGCTACCTGCGTGAATAGCACGGTTAACCTATTGAGGCACAGTGGCACACCGGCGGCCCAACACAATAGATTTTAAATTATGTCTGGTATTCAAAGATTTCACTGATTAAAGTAGCCATTTATACTGACGTTCGTCTATTTACATACCATTACTCCTGAACTCCGTGAGTGATATGCTATACTTCAGCCACTCCTCCATCGACCGCGAGTGTAACCTTTCTGAGCTGTTATAGTAGCGATAACTCGTCGACTCTGACGGGGACGCCATGTTGTTATATTCTACTTTGTCTATGCCTGAAAGGAAATAAATTCTAATAGGTACCTATTTGAGTTTGTGAGAGGGAGTTAAGTCTTTGATGAGACTTCGAATAGTCCAATTGGGGACCTACCTTTCCCCCACAAGAGCATATTGCAGCCAAATTAATTTAAAATAGATTTCAGACTTGAAGGAGGGTGTACTGGCAGCTGTAGTGGTCTGTGTATGCTAGGACTCATTTCTTGCAACGTTGGTAACCATCAACGCGCGAGAAACACAAGTAGCGAAATTTAATATTACCTACCCCAATTGTAAATATTGAAACAATAGTTATAAAGTATTTTCATAGGTAATAGACAGTCACCATAAAGGCCAAGTGCCTTGGAAGAAATAATGGCATGACCGCACATGATTTTACCTAAGTTTTCAAAATGTACCTACTTCTATTCTATGTAAGGCCTTTCAACGTAATAAACGTAATACCACCCCATAATATAGGTACTTAACTGCCCCGTGCATGCCTATCAATATTAAGTATATCAATAACCGCTCCAATTATGACCATGACTCATGTGTAAAATGCAGAACGATATCTACAATGCAAAAAAGGGTTAAAGAAATTAGATATTACCTTGAAAATAGTCAACATTGTCTGGTCGAGGTTCCCGCGTTTTTTGACGTTTCGCCACGGGCTGGTTGTAAGCCGCCATTTTGTAGATAGTAAATTGAATAATGGTCAGACAAACGGACGGACGAGCTCTTATATAACGTCGTGTGAATGGACGCAGTAGCCCGTGGACGTTCTTTGTGACAAACTGGATGTTACGCTTTGTTTTAATTTAAACTAGTATTTGTATAACACGCGATAATTTTGATTGTTGTGTGTAGGTCGGGTTACATTTCTTTTTTATTATTAAGTACGTTTTGCTGGCAGCTATTACGGCTAGAAATTAATTGGGAGTGTGATTATTAACTAGTTTTTAAATGGGTAACGATTTTTAAGACAAAATAACTGCTTAATTGGTGCAGACCTTACGCGTTATGTCCAAGCAATTAAAAGAATTAGAGCAAGTGCTAAGCAACTCGCTTACCAAGCATTGGATTTAGCTTAATCTGGAGCAGATCATCTCATCTGAAGACATGTCCAGAGGCGTACATTTCATAAAAATATGAAGTTGACACCTCTAACGTTCATGGAGTTATTGATAAGTAGCCAAAGGCGACAAAGTAATTGGGGCCTGGGACTCGGGCACCCCCAGGCCTTATAGACTCAGCGCTAGAGGACGTTTCTCCACCGTAAAAACCTAAATATCGCAGTCAACCCTGTATTGTGTTCCTGCTGTGAGTATGATTTCTAAGCGCATTATGGACGCTGTACTGTCAGTAGGATACGCTGGAGGGTAGGTACCTGTGTACCAATGGATAACAGAATTGATTTCTATTGGACTGGCTCTCCTTTCCGAAGCGTCAGCAATGCGCGACATATAGGTATCTACTGTTGCTAAAGTCTACAATAAGCGCTTACAATCAGACGTAGGCTTCCTTAATCTCAGTCAGATCTAGGTTTCCATTCCTGCTTCAATTAATTTTAATTAGCACTCGTATTTCAGAAAGTTTCCAGAGTTACTTAATAGTAACGAGGTCATCGAGAGCTATAAAAGTCAACTTTTATAGCTCTCGATGACCTCGATCATTATCATGATATCGAAATGATAGTGTGGCGGCTCCTCTTCATGTTCGGCAGCCGCCCTATGGTGGTGCTCTAGACGACTGCCAAACCATGCCATAACCTACACCGCCATTGGCTGCACTAGACAATATTGTACTAGTCCTAATTATCCCCTTCTCTTAAACACTTCTCGCACACGCATGACTTATAGCAACACTAAGGGATGTAACTAACGAAAAGGGTTCACGTGAGAACCTACCTACTATTGTAGTTGTTGTAAGTAGTAGGTAGGTATATGTATTAGTATATATTAGTTGATCAGATCGGAGGCGTTCTGTACAAAGGCCAGGTTACAGGCGTGAATCTGTGTATGTATATACCTATGTATATTAGTTGGATAGGTAGGTAGTAACCCACCCTAGAATTGAAATTAAACGGGTGGTCTCCCCGTGACCATGACTGCTGAAAAGTAACCGAAACGTCAGGGAAAGTGTAAAATTAAATCTCAATAAATGTATAATTTAAATAGCTTAAATTGAAGTAAACAGTCACTAGTAAAAGTGTTTAACAATAGTAGTTTAAAGTTTCAAAATTATGTAATACGTAATAGTGTTTTATAAAAAACAAATACACAACGCGATAAAATCCGTATAAAGTTTGTTTAATTTCAATGTATACCATTCGCGTAAACAAAAGACAATATTACCCTAGGATCTCACATCTAAGGTCTTAGGATTTCAACCATTGGGAAAGTTACTTTTGTGATAGTCTTTCAACACCCGAACCTACAAATGCGTGGTGCAAAGATAGGTTCGGGTGTTGAATAATTCTAAGCAGATGTCAGTGTCCTTATAATTTTTGGGCCATAAACGAATGTTTGGCTGCCCCAATGCTTGATATCCTACCAAATATTATAAATGTGAATACGAGTTTGTTTTTTTCAAAATCTAGTGTAGTAAAACATAAAAAGAAAACAGTGTAAGACCGAAAGAATCGAGATGATGCATCCATTAATAATGTCCTCCAGACCGAATTTCGGCCATGGCGGCCAATCTTAATGAACACTGGCCATCTGCGCAGGACATATTATAGTGCACAAGTGTGCGCGCAAACACAAGTGCACTCTCTGTTCCCTAACCCTCATGATCCGATGGGACGGTAATCCGACACGACCGGAGAGAGATCAGGCGCAGGACCAACGGCTTTACGTGCTTTCTGAGGCACGGGGTGTCTAACACCGCCAACTTCCTAACTCCGGGCCCGTATTGAGATTTCTAAATAGAAAAACCCAATATCATTTTGTTGTTCCGCCCCGGGATTCGAACCCGAGACCTCATGCACAGCAGTCGTATTCACTACCGCTACGCCACGGAGGCAGTTATATTAGTTATAGATCTATCCTATATCCTAAATTGATATCGATATGATGACTGCCTTGGTGGCACAACAGCAGTTAAGGGTCGCCTTAAGGAGCAGCGATAGCTCAGTGGGGTGACCAACAGCCTGCGATGCAGAGGGTCTCGGGTTCGAACCCATGTCGCGCACCTCTGACTTTCGGAAGTTATATGACTTTTCGAAATTATGTGCGTATTGATTGACAATTATCGCCTGCTCCGTGCCTCGGAGAGCACGTTAAGCCGTCGGTCCTGGCTGCCATGAACATCTAGGGCAGTCGTTATTGGGAGAGTATCGACACAAAAGATCCCACTGGGTCGAAGTGTCGCCGGTCTGCACTGACTGGCCCCCACATAAGATAAGATAAAAAAGGGTCGCCTTAACTGCTGTTGTGCTACCTATGCCAAGTAGTCTCTGATCAAGAAGCCATAAAGTCTCTGGTCCGATATTTGATTCGTGCAAAGTGTTATTTGGTTTGTCTGTCACGAAATTCTCAGTAACAGCACAAAGACTTTGCTGTGTCCTTTAAACGACAATAGACTCGTTCATTGTCCCGAGGGACCTAAAACCAAAGCTGACAAAATGTAGATGTATACACCTCCGCCTCCGTCAATCCCTTCGATGATATAGGCGTGAATCTACAATCGACAAACAGACAAAAATTAAAAAAAAAACTGTTTGGATTTAGATATTAAAAGGTGACGTTCAAAATCAAAAATAAAACGCTTCCATTCCTTATAATTAAAATAATATATTTCTGTAACACAAGTCGCTATAGTAAAAATATCCAAAATAATCTAAAAGCTACTGCAAACAGTAACACAACGATAGGCAACGGTATTTTAATACGAGACTTCGTAATGGCAACACCGGACACTTCGCCTTTCTTTAATGGTGCTGTCAACCCCATCATCTTCGGCTTGTCTATGGGCTGTCCCATCATAGAGAATTTCGATGCACTCGTAATTTTCACTGTAAGCATCTTCCCCATATATTTTTCTTCTTTAGGCACCAATACTTGTTCATAATATTCGTTGTGGGCAACAAAATAGTTCTTGTCGTGTGATATGTCTGTGACAAGGACTTCTTGGCTCTCACCAACTTTGTGGCCGTACGGCTCGTAAGAACGGAATAGTTCTGATAAGAGCTTTGTACGCTTTTTGACTTCTTGGGTAGGTACCTATAAAAAATACATATTGTAAGAAATATGAATGTAATCTATACTAATATTAAAAAGAGGAAAGATTTGATTTTTGTTTGTTTGTCTGTTCGTTTGTAAGGATTTAATTCAAAAACTATTCAACTGAATTTAAAATCTCTTTTACATTAGATACATAGATAGGGAGATATTGAAAGGAGAGCGATTGCTGGCAATAAAGTGAATGGCGCTCTACACGCTTTTATGAACAGTTGAAATGTATCCGAAAAGGCACGTTTGGCTGTTCATAGAGGACTATTAGTGCCTACACTTATGCATGGAAGTGAAAGTTGAGTATGGCAAAAGAAGCATGAGAGCAGAAATAAATGCTGTAGAAATGAAAGCGCTGAGAGACATGTGGTGTGACTCTGAAAGATAGAATAAGGAATAGTGTGAATAGAGAGAGATGCGGCATGAATGTGGATATGGTAACAAGAATAGAAAAGGGTATGTTAAGCTGGTTTGGGCATGTAGAAAGAATGGACGACAAAAGACTGACTAAGAAAGTATATAAGGCTAGTGTAAATGGAACAGTCGCAAGGGGAAGACCTAGGCCAACGTTTGTCGATCAGATCGGAGGCGTTCTGGACAAAGGCTAGGTAAGAGCATCTTAAACCGGCGAGCGTGTATTAGGAATGTGATGAAAGTAAATGAAGCCAGAGAAGTGTGTCAGGATCGTAGCAAATGGAAATCCGTAGTCTCTGCCTATCCCTCTGGGAAACAGGCGTGAATCTATGTATGTATTTGCCATTAGAAAGCTATATTATCAGCAAGTAACATAATTATATATTTTATTTTAAAAAGAAAAGTATCTTACATAACCAAACCTACTTTTACGCGAGCGAAGCCGCGGGCGAAAGCTAGTATATAAATATGATTTTCTTTTATTCATTCATTTAATCCTATGTCGCGGAGGTCATTATAAACTTTCAAAATACGGAAGTAACCACCCAAGTGTTTGTCTCGTGTTGGGATCGAACCCGCAACACTCGGCGCATGGCAATTTACGAGGTAACCACTTAATCCACCACGCCATCCGTGCACTCTTTTGTTTTTATTTATACTAATATTATAAAGCTGAAGAGTTTGTTTGTTTAAACGCACTAATCTCAGGCACTACTGGTTCGATTTGAAAAATTATTTTAGTGCTGGTTAGCCGATTTATCGAGGAAGGCTATAGGCTATATCACATCACGCTACGACCCACGGGGGCGGCGCAGTAACGATAAACGCGGGTGAAAGCGCGGGAACATCTAGTCTTATATATTTTTGAACAATATACTAAGATTTACTGAATGTGGGCTGTGCCCAACCCAGAATTATCTGATGCCCACCCCAAGACATTAGTTTTCAACTCAAAACTATATTGGCCCAGTAACAGACTGGGCCATCGCTATTCAGGGTCCAGACCCCTTCTAGAAACTAGCACTATATGCGCCAATCGCAATCTCTGCCAAAGATGCAAGAATCCCTTTGAATATTTACCTTGGTCATCCTAGCAGCAGGCGTCCCAGGTCGTGCGAAGAACTGATTGATGAAGAGCGAAGGGAAGCGGTACTTGTCACACAGTTTGACCGTGTCCTGGAAGTCCGCGTCTGTCTCGCCAGGGAACCCGCAGATTATATCTGTCGCTATCGTTATGCCTGGCACCCTGGATAAATAGATGTTTATTTTGATAACACAAAATATTATATAAATTATATTTATTATATTTTTGTGATATCGGACTGGACAGCAAAACATTAATGAATTAAATCAATTAAAAAATCTTGTTATTTGAGTGTATGGGACTCAAAGGTATGAGAGTAAAAATAATGCCTATGAGTTCCTTGCTTAATTCTTCTCCGGGAACAGTTTATATTTAACATTTATCATTTTTAAATATTTGCGTATGTCTTTATACGAGCTCATTTGACTGCTGCTGACCATAACTTAAAGAGAATCCTAGTGTCGCTGTTATCATTGATCTGGCAATCGAACTCAAGCACAAAATCTATTGTGCAAGGAAATAATTGTACTAATACCATAGACAAAGCAGGAATTACCGATAAATGTGATAATGCCACAAACTATACACTTTACTTACTTTTCTCTAAGGAAGTCAACGACTCTTTCAAAATCAGCTCTTGTGTATTCTCTCTTCATATCTGATAGCACCTGGTCACTGCCCGACTGTACCGGCACGTGAAGGAATCTGGTGAACAGTGCAAGAAACTAAATGTTACAATTATGTGTTTGGGACGCCTTTTAAGTGAACACAAACAGTGTTCTAAGCTTTTTTAAAGAAATAATTCTATTATTTGTTTTAGGTACACAATACAGAACAAAGTACAAGTAGGTTTGAATATAAATACATATTATTATTACAGTTATGTTCTAAACTATGTGTACACTACATGTACCTGATCACAATGGACGGTGTTGCTCACGACGAAATTACCTTATTAACGTGAATAAAATAAAAAATATGAAAACAAAATGCGGATAAAACGTAAAGAAAAGAAAATCTATACTAATATAAAGCTGAAGAGTTTGTTTGTTTGTTTGGTTGAACGCGCTAATCTCAGGAACAACTAGTCCGATTTGAAAAATTCTTTCAGTGTTAGATAGCCCATTTATCGAGGAAGGCTATAGGCTATATATCATCACGCTAAGATCAATAGGAGCTGAGCACCAATGAAGAATGTTTCAAAATCGGAGGGTGTTTTCCTTTTGAGAGCTTCCGCTGCGTGCGCTGCGTAAACAGTTAAAGTTTCACAAAAATCATATATGACAGAATTGTTCCCCTTTAAAAGTTCTAAAAAAAGTCCGCGACAGCATATGTCTATCTTTTAAGGTTGGCTCACTATAACCATTTTTATGCTGACCAAATTTGTTCTAGATTAATGCATTATTTGCGAAGGTATTATTATAAACATAATATTAATCCTTATCCAAATAAATACGTTATTCATCACAAGTATTTAATTTAAAATAAAATTGCCTTTTACATCATTCGATTTCAATGAATATCTTAGGAGATATCGCTGTTTTAAAATAACATTGCAGCAAAATAATTACCCATTACAGACATAGTACAAACGATGTTTCTCCTGGTTTATTCTGCGTGATTACTACTGGTTCGATTTGAAAAATACTTTTAATGTTGGATAGCCTACTTATCGAGGAAGGCTATAGGCTATATAACATCACGCTACGACCCACGGGGGCGGCGCAGTAACGATAAACGCTGGTGAAATCGCGGGAACATCTAGTAAAAAATAAAATGAGAATCGTACCAATACCCAGCAATTATAGTATTATACATGGCTTATGTTTAACTTATCACCAGATACAGTATAACAGTCAAAAATAATTAATGATCACCAAATTGCACAGCAAAGTATATTTAAAGAGATCAAAATAAGTCGACGGAGCGCCGCTTTGCGGGGCTCTTATTTTTGGGTGGGTTTAAGAAGGAACCTAACATAACCTGGGTTAGGTTATGTTAGGTTCCTTCTTTCCGAGACGGAATGCAGTGATTTGAGGCGTATAGGTGCTCGTTGTGATATATTTTAGTAAGGATATTTTGCTGCGCAATTACTATTTTTGGTGGTCATTATATTTAATTCCTTTATACATCGATCAAATATACCATAGATGCACGATCGTCGCTCGAAAAACGGCCCCAACAAAACTGTGCATAAATCAGTCGTATGCGCTATATTATGCACCTGTCCCACTCACTCTTGCGTGCGCTGCCCGTAAGCGAGAGCGAATTGACACCACTACTACGGTGGAGACCGTACCATATACTTAGTACGCTTGCGTATCGCGAGTAACACACTTAGGACGCTTTACATTGACGCGTTTTAACTAAACTATTACAAAATGTTTCTCAGTGGGCGTTCAATGATTATTCCGGTATATTTCCTGGATTGCATAATAAATGCAGACACTTATAAGTAAGTAGTACTGGGCAGTGCCACATATTGACGCGGTTTTTGTATGAGAATGTGCATCTATGGTATATTTGATCGAAGCCTTTATACATTAGGCATAACATGTTTAACATTATTAACTTCACTCAATAACTCAATATTTTTACTAGGACTTTATCTTGTTATCCCGATGTTTCGATCACTTCCCAGCTTCCCTTACATGATATAAATTCTCCTCTTAGCTAACCACAAAACCATTGGGTTTGTAATTTGCGTTTCAAATAGCGACGTTCGGTTTTTGTATATAGTCGGCAACATATTTTAATGATCAGAAATAACATAATGTCGAAAATGACGTAGAAACAATAAATATAATGTTCAAATATTATATCACTAAAAATAAATCTTTGTTCACTAATAAAATTACTCGTAACTAAATAAAACTTAGATGACAATATAATAAAATAAAATAGACTATTAAATGCGAGGCAGCTATAGGTACACACTTGTAAACCCTGGGGTGATGCATGATCTTGGCTACTTCACCCAAGTGCTCCAATATGTATGGAGGATTGGTCATGCCGAGCCGCAGCCTGCAACCCTCAGGTATTACTTCCACTAGCTTCCACAGCAATTCCGGTAATGAAGTCCCAATATCTCGCCCGTACGTGCCTAGGATATAAACACAAGAATATAATTTATTTTACAAGACTTAAGAAGTGTCGTTAATTAAAGTTCATGATGGGTTACAGAACAAAAGCTTTATATATTAAATTGGTTTAAGAATCGAACGCCAACAGATTGACTTAAGAAGTCAAATATGAATAGATCAGATATTTGGAGTCTCTTACACTCAGACTATACAAATACTCTGACTATATTAGAGGTGTTCTAGCGTAACATCAGGTTAAAATAACATAAATTAAGCAAATGAGGCGTATCATATCGTAGTAAGTGGAAATCAGGGGTCTCCATCTACTTTTATGGCCCAAATTTTTGGATAGATGTAGTAATTATCATTAGGGTGAGCTGAACCTGTCGTTACTAATTATTTAGTGATGGTATGGATCAGACATCTTGCTCAGTGAACTAACAACTTGTCACAAGAACTGACGTAAAAATAGTAGACATAGAGTTACTGCGTCTCGATTGGTAAGTAAGATGTTCGGAGGCCCATGTGAACCTTCAAACTCGAGATGGGATAGGGCTTTCCTTTCATCTTATCTTTAGAAATGTCGTAAATAATCTCTTAAGAATATACCGGTGCGCTTTTTAAAGGATATACATAAAAGTAGAGTTAAGAGCTCCTTGAACCGACGGGCGTGTATGAGGCATGTGATGAAAATGAATGAAGCCAGAGAAGTGTGTCAGGATCGTAGCAAATGGAAATCCGTAGTCTCTGTCTACCCCTCTGGGAAACAGGCGTGAATCTATGTATGTATGTACATAAAAGTAAAGAGTTGCATAGGGTGCTTTTCTCATAACCAATCAAAATAACCATAGTGCCATCTTCGGTATAGGTACTTATCAAATTTTAATTTTTGACTTATCTCACAGGATTCTCTACAGAAATAGAAATTCCACCTACCAGTATCTTCACTCGTCAGCCAAATCTCTACCACGCCTTCTGTAAACGACTGTCTCGCCCTCTCTACAATCTCTTCTGGAGGGTAACTGCCCAGCTCCCCTCTAGCATGCTTGGTCTTACAATAAGTGCACTGGTTCAAGCACCCAGTGTTAATGGAAATTATCTCTATGAGAGGGTTCTTGCGCACTTTTGGTAGGAGGAGAGAAGCGCCACCGGCTTTTCGACCATCACTGGTCTTTTTCTGACCGAAGAGTCGGACCGTATGACCTGGAATAAACGGTAATGTTATATACCTGGTTCTTCTTTTTTATTAGTGAGCCATTTTGCTAATCAGCATAGTTATTTTCTGAGAAATTACTCATAGTGTGATTACACTAAGAGTAATTTCTTAGAAAATGACTATAAAATTCAAAATAGCAGAAAGAGTTATAATAACATACATACATACATAGATTCAGGCCTGTTTCCCAGAGGGGTAGGCACAGACTACAGATTTCCATTTGCCAAGATCCTGACACACTTCTCTCTCAGTTATAATAACATAAGTCCTTTTATAAAGTATACCACTGCTATTCTATTCTATTGCTATTCTATTCATATTCTGCAAAGCCCTTTTTGAAAGCAATATGTTAACATTAATATAATAATTATGTAAGCAAGATTGACCGAAACTAGCATTTCTTGTAAAAATCTTTATTCAACCCAGACCTGCACAAAATTTCATAAATTCTACATCATAGAATGAATCTTACTGTTTATTTAAATTCAACTATTATGGCAAATTTTTGTCCATCACTCAAGATTTTTAATAATATTCTAACAGTAGTCTCAAATTCGAATTATTACAACATTTATAAAACTCACCTTTCAGAGTCTCCTCAACAATTTCAACAATTCTATCGATCTGCTGTACGCCCACTACGCTCAGGCCAGTCAGGTAGTTGGCGCGCGGAGCACCCTGAGGCACACATCCTGCCACCACCACATGAATGCCACGACTTTGACCAAGCTCGATCTCATTTCTAGAAAAACAAAAATATTTTAGATAATTATATAAAACTATAAAAATTTCTTTAAAGTTTATTTTTGGATTCTATGAGATAACTTTACTTTAACAAGTAGGCTTCATAAATTCCTAATCCGATGCTTGTATAATTATCCCTGAAGACGTAGGCAGTGTTGTTTTATCCATATTTCAATAGCTATATTTTATACCGAACTTAGTAGAGTGCAAGCTTACAGTTGTCTATCAGGCACTTTGTGAGATTCCATTCTGATACTAAGAATTTCCTAATACATAGAAAACTCCATATCAACAAAGCAGTGCCAGGTTCAGACATAGGCTCAGATTTGGTGTTTGTTTAACATAAATTCAAACAAATGCAACACATATTGTGTTAATCAATTTAGCAATTATCTAACTATGTAAGAAAGGAACAATTATGTTACTATCTGCAATACTCTGTTAAAATTAAAAATCCTTACTAATATTATAAATGCGAAAATGAGTTTGTTTGTTTGTTACACTTTCACGCCTTAACTACTGAACCGATCAACATGAAATTTTGCATACACATTGTCAGGGGTACAGAATAGGACATAGGGTACCTTTTGATCCAGAAAAAATAACTGTTGCAAACCTAACCTAACCTACATTTACGCGAGCGAAGCCGCGGGTGATAACTAGTAAAATATAAATACTAAAAAACAAGCATAAAGCTAAAAACATCTTATATTACTTATAAATACAATTTCTAATAGCAATCTTAATTTACCACAATATTATAATTCTTTTAAATCCATTCTTCACCCATTTATCCAGCATACAAAATTTTATGAAATCATTAAAATATAGCTGTGAAATTCTTTTTTTAAATTTAAGCTACATTTATAGATTGCTTATTTTTTGTAGTATCACAATTCATCAGCATTGTTTTTGGCAAGAATTATTATCGCCATATTATTAGTAACATGCTATAAAATATCTAATAAGCGACATTTATGAAAATACTTACTTGAAATGGTCCTCAGATGGACTCTTGACAGTACAAGAGTTAAGCAACCACAGCTGTGCGTCAAACTTATCTTCCGTCAGCTTGTAACCATTAGCAGCTAGGAGACCAGCCATGTACTCAGAGTCTGAGTTGTTATGTGCACAGCCCCATGTCTTCACATATATGGTTTGTGTCCCTGGAATGTGAAATAGGACTCTATTATTTTATAACTAATGGCTAGACTGCCATAATTGGCTGAATTTTCTCAATATTTTATGTCTCTTATGTCTCAATTCAAAATAGCAAACAAACATTTATTTGCTATGTTGAATAATTGACATAGCAGTATTCAGTGATACCAAGCTGTCATGAATTGAACCTAGTAGATAAAAGGCTACTAGGCACACACTTATATGTAATACACTTGTAAATCACAAAATGTGATATACCTATGCTAACTTAAGGGATCTTAAAAGTAATGATTTCTTATTTGCCTCAATCATGTACTTCAGTACCAACTCTGTTACATATTACAGTCAAAATGTAGTAAGTTAAATTAATGTTGCAAAATGCACTAATGAAGAGTAGTCGGTATCTAAATATAGTTTAAACTAGACCCCTACAGTAGGTTTATAATAAAGATAAATTTAAATAAAAGCCGTAGAACGAGTTCCTGCCGTAAAGTCGACTTCAGCTGACGGCATACTGTTAAATTAAGTGCGTTAAAGCGTCTTGAGGATTAAGTGCTAATTATATAGCAGTGGGACATTAAAATAAACAAATTTATAGGTTATTACCTGGTACGACACTCTCCAATATAACCTTTTCGGCGGGCTCAATATCATTCTTATTTTCACGCCTTTTTGACCTAACGCTTACATTTTTCCTAGAAGAGTATCTTTCCTTAGGTGTGATGTCCTGCGAGGATATTAAATCCTCTATATCGTCAATAATTTCATCACAAACACCTGGCATTTTAAAAAGTTACATTTGTTTTGACAGCATTTGATAATTTGACATTTTTGACATTATACAGATAAATTACAAATACGTTTTGTTTTGTATTGGATGTACAATGGATTGAGTAAAAGGGCAAAATAGTTAAACAGTAAAAATATTATTGCTATCTTGCTAGTTACTACCGTACACACGGCTACACATAAAGTTAGACACCCTATATATGCATAAACTATCACAGATTAAGTAGAAATGCTACGCATCAGATGGCAATCTTCATAGATAAAAAAATTGCCTTACGAACCTCAATAGTTGATTTTGACAAGCACAGATAATGTACAGAAAAATAACATGCGGAGTTTTTTTTAATCTTTTGTTTCTTTGTATATGCGTCTTTTTGGATAAATTCAATATTTCGGGAGCATGTTAGATGCTGGATTCGAGGATTTTGAACGATTAACTTAATATTTTGAATATTAATTTGTATATTAGAGAAGGGAATAAGTAAAAATAAAAACAAAGTACTATTTATTCATTCTTTTATTTTTCAACTTTTTTTTATATTTTACAAATGCTTTTAATTGCATTGGAGGCAATTTATTCGAATCTATCCTAGAGATATCTGTACCTTTTAAAATTTTATTAATTGTATTGCACCAATTGAATATTGTTAATGTTAAGGTATAATCCAGAAAATATTCATGAATATTATGTGTTTCACAAGCTAGGAAATCCATTGAATATTTGGACTTTATGATATTCTTAATTTCTTTTAAAATGTTATTTTTATGGGGTTGTTTTTCCAAATATGCAATGGTTTCCTTTGTGATGTAACGGAACAGTCTAACAGATTGTTCCGAAGGATAGGTCAGTTTGTGATTATTCACAATGGATTTATATTCTCTAATAGATATCCACTTGTGAATCGTGTGTGTCTCGTTTGTCGTTAAAATCGATTCACAAGTGCAGCATTTAATATTTTTTAATATTTTTCTAATAACCCACCCTGCTGTATAAGCTTGCGAGTGCACATTTAATCTTTCCATGTTTGCTTCCAAACGGAAAATTTCTGGATTAAATCCCTGAGCAACAGAGGATTCAGCTGATGAGATGGGAAACAAGTCATCCTCAAAAGCATTATCTGCATTCAATTCTCTTTGATTGTTTCCCGTGCCAAATAATGACTGTAACTTAAGTAACTGTTCAGCTGAATCCTCTTCACAATTAAAACTCTCAGAGTGAAATTTAATAAACCTAGTTATTAACAATGATCTAAAGGTGCATTTAAACGAATGACAATCAGGATTATTATATCTGTAATTATACGCCCGCACTTGACCAAAAAAGTTCTCCAAGGGATCGGAATTAAAGTATCGCGGGCGTATAATTTTTATATTTTTGCTATTGTAAAACTGCCACAGTCTGATATAACTTCTTAGGGTTATTATCCAATTTTTTTGAGAAGGTACATATATCTCTTTACCTTTATCATAATACCGCATGTTCTGTAATTTTATTATGGATTGTTTCCAAAATTCATGATGTGGTGAAGTTTTTGTCACCACAGTTCGTAATGCTTTGCCTTTGTTTTTTTTCCCGGCTGGACATGCACCATTGACAGAATCAAATAAATCATCGAAGAACGACACCACTTCTGCTGTGTTCTTTAATGTAGGGCTCACTGTTGTCCCATCAGAGTAGTTAGCTGCAATGATAATCAGAATATTCTATAATTGCAGTTTATGAAATTTTATTATAGTAATCAAATTTCAACACAGTTACTAAAATACTTACAAAATTGAGCTGTGTAAGATAATGTAGCAGCCATGGTTTTACTGAAGACCCGTGCACAATTTTTCACCTAAAACACAATACAACATAAAATTTACAATATTCCAAGACAAAATTTAATAACTATGTTATCTAGAATAAAATTTAATATACTTATATGAATGTGAATAATTTTTTGTCTCCATATATTTAGTATATAATACGTTGTTGTATCTAGTATGTAATGCAAGATGTTAACAACATATGATAAAATAGTTTGTACCTTCATCTTCTTAATTTTTTCAGGAATAACGTGTTCGTCGTTTAATTTATGTAGTAATCGCATTTGGGCGTGTTTGCAATCAGTTTTATAAACTTCTACTATGTCACTCCATTTGCATAATTTGTTGTCAAATTTTATATGTTTATTCAGGAAATTGTTACGTAGACCTTTAAGAAGGTGAGGTGGGTCATATACCACACTCAGCCGATGCTTATTAATGATTATTACATCATCTAAAACAAAATAAATCAATTATTTTACCGAAATAAATGTAACAAGATTAACTGGATATATTTCAATGATATTATTTCCATTCAAATGCTTTGACAACACAAATACATACCAATGACATCACCAGAAAGGATTTGAGCTCTTTTACATTCCTCCAAGAGGCTTTTGAGTGCTGCTTGGAATGCAGTGCCTTGATCAGAGACCAATGCAACAGGTATTAAATCAGTCTGAATGACTGCTTCAATTATTTTTTTAATAATTATTTTTAAATGAATGGCTGCAGTTGCCCCTTTACAAAAATAAAAGGCAACTGGTTGTTGCCACTTGCATACTGCTCCACGCAGCATAAACACCAGAGCATGGTCTGCAAAATCACTGCATTTATTTTGCAATTCCACAAATCCGTCTATGTAGTCCATATTTTTATTATATGATAATCCTGATTCTAGGGCTACTTCATCAAATAAGATGGAGCAATATTTGCGATTTTTGTCCCATGTATGAACCTATAAAAAGAAATATATTTGTATGTTAAGAGTTCCAATGTTAAACATATACAGTGACTCTCAATAGTTTTAACATAAAGAGAAAACAGTTTACCTCTCGTTTTATTGCTGCGAAAATATGAGTATTGATTCCGGCTTCAATATTTATCTCTGAAATAAATTTGTTCAGAGTCTGCTTGCTTGGCAAAATAAATATTTTTTGTAGAAAACTGTAGCACTTTGGACTCTGCTTCATAATAGAGAGTGAAATCAATTTCTCCTCTCTTGTAAAGCGTCTTCCTTTTTGCTTTTTCTCAGATTGTTTGATCTGCATCCACAAAATTTTTCTTGCCATAGGTGTCATCTTTTCTGTTAAATATCGGAAAGATTTTTCTTTCGAAAACGATATAGCCTTTCTAGCTCTTTTGGAAAACTAACTGTTTTCTGGACTTTCTGTATTCAATGTACAATTTTCTACAATTTGGTGTCAAATTAGTAGTATTATGCACTAATCGTTTTCGAGATCTATATTGCCTTGGAGTTGTTATGACCGGATATTCAACAACTGCAACAAAAACATTGATCTTTATACATGTTTGTTTGTTTGTTGTACTTATTTCTCAGTTATAAACCATAAGGGCTTTCATCTATTAGTAACAGTGGCAGATTTAATTTTTTCCCTAATAAAAATGAAAATAGTATAGATGTTATAAAATTGTAATGCTGAAACAGAAAATATTGTGTTACAAAACAAAATAGTAAAATAATAGGAACAAATTGTATTTTAATAAATAGGATGAACAAAAAAGTCTTTTACCTGATGTAGATGAAGTATGCCCAAGACCTGAAGTGGATGGTAATGGTTCCTCAACATCTGAAAGTAAAATATTTATGCTATTTAATCATATCTTGTTAAATTACTTGATGTGGATAAAGAGAAAATGTGCATGAATTGCAAAAAAGAAACATAATTGGGAAATTATACATACAGATTTGCACCTGTTACAATCCTGGCAAATCTTTTGTGCTTCACTTTCTTTGTGTGGGCAAATTATTAGCAAGATAATATTACATAATTATATGCAAATTTTATTCATCAACATATTGTGATCAGTTATGTTTCATAAAATACTAATAACCTTGTTGTTTGACATACTTTAATCACTAACATGGTTATGACTTAAGTTCAGGTTAATTTTATATTTTAAAGTCAATAATGTTCTTTTCTTACCAGTAGTTATTGATGTGATAGTCTCTTGTGAGTGTGAGTGAGAAGCTTCAATATTTGTTTCTGAAACTAAAATCAAAAGGTGATTATGACACAAGAAGTAACTTAACAATATTAATTTCAATTTGTGATGGCTACAGTAGATGTCCATGTGGTGACGGATTAAGAATACAGAGTGTCACCACTACATTTCATCCCATGGGTTTCGTAAGAGGCAAGTAAGGGATATACGCCATGCAAATATTATCATTGCAAAGAGAGGGAAAACTTGAAATAAAATCCTATACCAACCCATCTGGCCAGTGTGGTATAGTAGGCCAAAGCCTCCCAATTGGGAGAGGCCTATGTCCAGCAGTGGACTGTGAAAGGCTGGTTGATTGATAGTGATACACATATTCTGTGATGTATGTATATGTATAATGTAAATGACTTTAAAACTTACCAGTGATAGTCTTATCTCCTTTGCAATAATTATGGTCATAATGTTGAATTTTGTAATAACCATGGTCAATATTAGGGTTGTAGTTTTCTGAAATCAATGCATAAATTGAACTTAGAAAAATATGGCAATAATTAAACTTATAAAGTTGCAACAACTCATTGTATAATAAAAGTATACAAATTACTATCAATTTGTTTATTCAAATATGTCTATTATAATTATTATGTGATGGATTCATACAGCTAACAATTTTACATGTATACATGTTCATATAATCTAATATTTACAATATCTAATATTTATATTTATTTATATCTAATATTTGTAGACACAATTTATGAAAGAAATAGTGTTGTGGCTTCATCCATAACAGTCACTAGCTGTTACTTAAACTCAGTAAAAATTTTAAATACTAATAAATAATAGTAATACATATGTTACCATTATTTAATTTTGTGTATAATTGATTGTGTACAACCACTGATATACATTTAAAAAACATACATTGTACATGCAAATAAAATCAAATTGTACACTAATTCCTAATCAATGATATTAAAGTAAGGTTGACTTGAATAAATGATTTTCATAATGTGACTATGAATACATATTTGATAGCAGTTTTAAGTGTAAGTTTAGTACGGGCTGTGGATTTTCGGTTCTTTTAAAATAGATATTAATGGGTCAACACATTTTTTTATTTAGTCATGGCATCAGCTTTTTTCTTGCACTAATTAAATTGATATTCCGTTGTAAATCCAGATTCGACTTTATATGTGTCACAATAAATCTCACTTACCGGTATCCCAAGTTACTTTAGGCACATCGGGCAGTCCACTAGCAATCTCGTTAGCAGTGAATAACGTGGGATAAGCTCCCATGCGAAGACGAGATTTTGCCGTGATAAATCGCTTCTCAAAATGTTTCTCGCAAACATACATTTTGCGAAGCTCATTAATGCTTTTCTGCTCACCACCAGACACACACTTCAGAAGTTGAGTAAAGAGTCCTATCTCAGTCTTTGGGAATTGAAATAGCTTGACGGATTTCCGTCTACTATCACAACCCACAACACAACACCTGTTAAACATGCTGCAATGCAATATTACGGTTTAAGCTTGAGAGGATAAGTTACGGAAATAAATCAACGTAAAACTTCACTCGATCAAAACAAAAACAGTAATGGCGGTAGAGGAGGACGCACTGACACATTGACGTACACCATAGACAATCTTGTATACGATCAGGGCAAAATGGCGGCATGGTCTCAAAGGGGAAATCACTGAAGGAAGGGGGTGCGGTAACTGTCAAAATCAACTATTGAGCCCATAGACATAAGCCCAGTATTTTTTCTTCGAAGATTACTGCCCGTGTAAACTATGCTACATATAAAATAGAGAACTGTCGGAAAGGTACTGTGCCTAGTGATGTCGATGTAATGGTAATGCTGGGGCCACACTAACGGGTAATGCCGTGAATTATCGCGATGATGGACGTTTAACGTAGGTGTAGCCACGGCTTAACGCAATAATTTGACAACGGCATTCACATTGCCGTTTGACGTTAGGTGATAGCTCAAATGGCGGTACATGAAAGAAATAAAAGCGAGAATTAATGCGTTGAAGCAGCCACACTACGTATCAGGGTGATCTTGTTTTTTTAGTGTTAAAAATATAATGAAAATTTACACTCATCATTTAGTAATCAGTTCAGAGTAGTAGAGTCAATGTCCTTCTTGTAATTCAAGGAACAATTTTATCACCAAGATATAATATATATACATATATATAATAATTATATTCACGTTGAACGTTCATGTGTAGCCACTAACTTTATCGCGTTAATAATTAACACGATATTTATCGCGATGACAGTCATTGACGTTCCTCGTTAGTGTGGCCCCAGCATAAGGAGAGAGCGTCGCGTCCCGTTCAACGTGAATGAGACAAAATAACAAAAATATAACGCACTCTTTCGCATGATTCGCAGCGTTCAACTTCTGATAGTTCAAAGTCCAAACAGCCTAGGTTGATGTGTCGTTGTGTGTACCCTATATTAATTAATAACTACCTGTAGTTTCGTTATTGCGTTTAAATTTAGATCCAATCTCATTGCATATTCTTAGGATTTTTAGCAAAAATATCCAGCTTTGCTTCGTAGATCTTATTATCCGACAAGCACAAGACCACCAGGCTTTACCAATTTGCGAGGCACGGAGATAAAACATCTTACGGCGACTTTCTAAGCCCGTCCTAAATATTTTATAGAAATATCTCTACAGAAAAACCTAGTAGATTTTCCTGAATCGACAAAACAATCACAGGTCCTCATAATCCACAGATACACAAGACACTAAACCGACTTTGGTTTACAGTTCAACCTTTTTATTTTTATCCTTTCTAATATACTTTTCACTACCTACTTAGCGCCTTCTAACTATTGTCTTATTATTAATACTTAAATAGTGTGATTAGAGAGAGATGCGGCATGAAAGTGGATATAGTTACAAGAATAGAAAAGGGTATGTTAAGCTGGTTTGGACATGTAGAAAGAATGGACGAGGAAAGACTGACTAAGAAAGTTTATAAGGCTAGTGTGAATGGAACAGTCGCAAGAGGAAAACCTAGACGAACGTTTCTCGACCAGATCGGAGGCGTCCTGGACAAAGGCCAGGTTAAGAGCTCCTTGAACCGACGGGCGTGTATGAGGAATGTGATGAAAGTGAATGAAGCCAGAGAAGTGTGTCAGGATCGTAGCAAATGGAAATCCCTAGTCTCTGCCTACCCCTCTGGGAAACAGGCGTGAATCTATGTATGTATGTATGTATTAATACTTCTGTTGTTTCACCAAAGTAAGCCTTGATTTTAATATATCTTTTAATCCTTTTTCTTTTATACATCATTAGTAGAATAACCAATAAAATAAAATAATGGAGCCATTTAAATAAAAATTAAGCGGCAACTCCCAGAAATAAAAAGTATGATGCCGCGTGAGAAGACTTCAACCTTTGTTTTAGTATTAACAAGACGATTCTAGAGAAAAATTACAAGCCTACAGTGGTTTCAAATGTTGCAAACGATTTAATCGGTATTACGTAATAATCGAGGACGAATCTGTATCGAATGATCATTCGGCTTGACCGCAAATCGTTTCAGAAGTCGCTTTGACGTCACAGACATAACGGAAAAGCTCTAAAAATATAGTTTAAAGTGGTAGATTTGCGTAAGCCGACGGAGGCCTCAACCTCGTTAGTGTAGATCTTGATAAGACCGCTCATGAAATCAATAGATGAAACTGAAAAACCATAATATTTATACTAATTGACTGTATATATGACGTATTGGTTGCCTATTACATATACACAGCCAGTACGTGTGTAAGAGTTCGATCCCAACACGCAACAAGAATTTTATGCGTAAGGTCGGGTCTATTTGACTACAATGACGTCGAAGTAGTTTAAGACTTAAGTGCGAGTTCGCCACTTCAACGCACCGGATGTTGTGAGTATGATACCCACAGATGACAGGAGTTAACCGAGCAATCGATTTCACACTGAGTAAATATTTAGGCTTGTTCGGCAAAAGTAAAAGAAATAAACGATGTTGACTCTTTTAAACTGCCTCGGTGGTGCAGGAAGAGTGTCTGCGACTGCTGTACATGAGGTCTCGGCTTCGATCCCTGGGTTGGGCAAATATACACGGAATCTGGCACTGTACACTTTAAAGACAATAGTCACATGTAATAGGGGCGAACACCTATATTACGTGTGAGGTAAAACCATAAGTAGTTGGAGCAATGTAAGTGCAATACACCTACTGCTGGGGATGTAGGATGAATGCGCGGGCGATCTCTGCACCCCGGCCATAGACCGTGTGAAGGAACACCGTGGTTTAGTCGGTAGGACCTGAGACTTTCCATCTTCCCCCGGGTGAGCCCGACATAACCCCTCCGCCCACCGCCCCCGCGGAGGGCAATGAGTCACAGCATTGCCCCACGTAAAAAAATAATAAATAAGGTGTAAAACACCTCCTACTTTTACCGGGATATAGGCGTGAGTCTATGTATGGTATTATGTATATAAGCTTTTACTAGTAGCTTAGCAGCAGCCGTGCATTTTCTCGGCATTACAAAAGGTATGTCGTTTTTCGTGATGAGCTCTCTCCTCCCATGAGCTAGTCAGCTAGCTTTACATAGCACCCTTGAATTTTGAGTTGAATCCTAATAACCTGGAGTTCCTATCAAACAATTTAGAGGTAGACAGGGCCCACCTGGATCAAATGCATTCAATTTCAAAACAACTTTCTTGTCTGTTTGTGACGTTGCAATGGTTTAACCGCTGAACCGATGCTGATAAAATTTGATATGGAGTTAGCTTAGCCCTGGCAATATACTGGGTTAAATAAAAACACTAATAACCTTTTACCCGTTACGTATTATACATACCTTGCTTAACAACTTTTGTTCTAACAGTTATCATATTTTATTTTATTTTATTTATTTTATAGGATAAAAGGTACCCTATGTCCTTTTCTGTAAGTACATTTGACAGCATGTATGCGAAATTTCATGATGATCGGGCGAGTAGTTAAGGTGTGAAAGCGTAACAAACAAACTCAGACTCGCATTTATAATATTAGTTAGGATTTGGAGGTACTTACTATATATTAGTGCAAAATGTGGTGTACGACAGGATGTCTAGAAGATTATAATCATTAAAGCCGTGATAAAATATTCTGTAGGCTAATAATGTGCAATTCTTACGAAAAAAGAAATTCAAATATCTAGCTAGAAATGCCGCATCCGATTAAATTATAATTGTCATCAATTCAAGGATAATGCATTTGGATTATTATTGCAACTAGGTATTTTGATTTGCTTAAGAATTTGATTTTTTGTGTGATAATGATTAGAGTAGGTACACCGTTCGTATAGTTATTGGAGAAATAGTACGGTGAGATGGAAGATCAATCTAGCATGTTGTAATAAATTACCTAGGTACTTATTTGATTAGGTATCAGTGCTAAAACCCAATAGTCAAAATATGCTTCTTTGTGTATTGCGGTACTTACTGCTTAATTATTTGGCTTTAACTTATCACCAGATATAGTAAAATATAACAGTCAAAAATAGTAAATGATCACCAAACTGCATAGCAAAATATATTTAAAGAGATTAAAACTAGTCGACGGAGCTATTTTTGGGTGGGTTTAAGAAGGGACCTAACATGACCTAACCCTTCCGAGACGGAATGCAGTGATTTGAGGCGTATAGGTGCTCGTTATGATATATTTTAGTAAGCATATTTTGCTGCGCAATTACAATTTTTGGTGGTCATATTTAATCCCTAATTATTTTAACTAACATAAATTAACACGTGTTAAAACAATCTAAATCATAAATTTTAACCGAATGGATTAAACATAATCATAATTTTATAAAGTAGATACCTAGTTACCTACCTAGTGTTAATTATGACGTTTAACTAACTGCCTACTGTGACTGTGAGAAGACCTACGCAGTAAAAATCATGTACAACAATAATAAGCTATTAATCATGCAGTCTAATTGGCGTTCATTATCGTATTAAATTTAAATAACAGTCCAAAAAGAGCAGTGGTTATTCTTACTGCGTTCTTTAACACATTCATCGCCTTGGACCCACGTCGTGGGCTCACTATTGCCGCATCTGAGAGCCCGGGAACCCACGTCGAGGGCTCATGTTAAAAATACATTTTTCTTTGCAAATACACAATAAAATAAAATACCACAGTATATTTATTTAACAGATCTTCCTAGTGGTGATGTTGGTTTTTAGATTTAAACATATTTGTTTTATTTATTTTTCTTACTTCTTCCTAGATGCCAAGGATCCTCTGCGTGGGTTGTATGACAGGGCTGGTAAACAATAATATTATGCAAAATATTCCTTACATTGAAATTGCTTTTCTGCACTCATGTTGCAACCTTCGTATTCCGTTATAGTAGGTACCAATTTCTCTTGTTGCCGAAAGTGGTATTTTTGTGGATATATTTAACAATTTCTCTAGAATAGATTAAATCATCAAAAGGTTGCGAATCAGGTAATTCATCTTGCGAGACACAGGTTTCCTGGCTGACTGGTTTTCTTTGGCAAAGTTTCATATTCTGTACCTACTCATATTCTGAGATTCGGAATTAACATTTTGCGTTTAGCTAATTAAGTTACTACCACGTTTGGTAATCTTGTGCTGATTTGAAAAAAGAATAAGTAAAAAGAAAATTAGTAAATAAAAATATGTGAAAAATGTAGGTTCAGAAATACATTGAAAAATAAACAATTTTAATTCATCTTTCTAAAAAGGTTGACGATACATGGCTCATAGTCATGATGACAGCAAATATAAAAAAAATTTTACTTACCCATATCTTAGTGTATGTACATTCTAACTAGAAAACGACAGGAATCCTATATCTAGAAGAACTATAACCATATTCCTAATAACGAGAGGGTTTTTTTGTTACGAGTCATAGCTGTATACCACGGACACACGTCGTGGGCTGACCCCGGCGCATCTGTATTACCGAGGACCCCACTAGCGGGCTCACTAGTAAAATGTATGGCGGTATGGCGTATGAAGCGTGTAAAAGTTATGTGGATGCGAATGTGTTAAGAAATATATTTCAATGAAACCCCAATAAAAATCTACGCTTCCGATTAATAATAGCACATTAGTATAGCTGTGCTAAACATTAAATTGCATCGTTAATAGCGATAATAACCCCTATGACGTTCTAATAAGGGTTAAAATATGTTGTAATAAATACAAAAATAAGCATCACAATAGTGACAATAGGTCGTAGAATCAGCAGCTGTCGTCGACGTAATGGCGTTCGGTAAGGTAGCTAGTTTTGGCGCCATTTGTAGCACAACACTTTTTAATCACTTCTAAACCACAGATGCAAATTATAAAAACATATTTTAATATTAAATTTGTTCGTAACAAGCTTTTTACTGCACTTTTACCGTCTACTTTTACCTACTCATGATATTTTTGATATTTATGTTTTAATCACAGCTGTAATTAAAATTTCTACATAGCTGTAAAAATCAAAAGATAAACTCGTTAGTTTCGCGTTTTACTGTCGATTAATTTGCTGATTAGATCATAGTTACGGTGTATGAATATGAATGTTATTGCGAACAATAAAAACTTGCACCGTTAGATATTACAATCTCTAACTCATAGTGGTTGTCTTTCGAGTAATGTACACTGATTTGCATTTCTTATGATGGTGCGTTGAAATAAAGAACCCCTTTCAAAGTTTGGTTGGTGAAGCTATCAAAGTTCACCTTTCTCCGGAACGCAGTGCGTATTGGCTGAGTTTGAAATTTGAATGAGCTCACCGAGTTTAACTGAGGAGCGCGCGCGCGCCAGTCGTGCGATGTATTTGGTACGGGGAGCTTGTGCGTGGTGATACGATAGTGTGAAACTTAATCGTGTGTGTGGACTCAGTGGGAATATTATTTACTTAAGTTTTATAAAGGTAAGCATTGAAGTACTTTTTAGTTATAAACTTAAACCTACAAGGTTAACGTTTAGTTGCTAGTAGCAAATAGTTTGTTCTATTGAAATCATTTATCTAACTTTATTCGTAAACATACTGAAGGATTAAATGCAGGCGGAAATATTAAAGCTGTATTTACTTTTATTTATAAATTATTACTTAATATAGATATAACAAATGCGTCATGCAAGATTGTATTAGCCGTCTGAACTAGATATTTAGGACAAAAACTTTAGCTGATGCGAATAAACAGATTTCAGAATTTATACATTTTGACGAGCGATATTATGTTATTTTGAGATCTACATAAATAACAAAAGATACTACCTACTTTAATTTGATATGTTTTATTATTTAATATGCTTTTCGAAATATAGTTTAACCCGAGTGTGCCTGTATTAATTACCAATAAAATAATTAACAAGAACTATTAAATAAAGTAGGTATGGTTATCTACTGCCAAATTAGTTGTTTACCCAAAAAACTTAACAAGTTTAGTCCCTTGTTTGATGTATGAGGGTAGGATTTGGGTAAAGCTCAAATGTCACAAGTAACATAATTATGAATTTGCCATCGTGAAATAAAAATACATTTTTATTTTTTGTGATGAGGATTAGGACATACGTATTGACATTCCAGGTGACTTACCGACGGAATCATATGAACTAAGCGACTTCGTAATGGCCGCAATAAACTAACTAAACTAAAACGATAATTGCCAGACACTTATGTAAACAATACTTGATAATATTGGCTGTCTAAAAAGTAGTAAATACTTATTGGAATGTTACTAAAAAGGTTATTTACCAGATAAAAAATAAACTTATTTAATTTTTAATGGCTCACATAGGTAGGTAGGCTAACTACTTAGCGAAGCATTAAAAATGAAATAAGTTTATATTATAGAAATGAATAGACTGGCTTACCAATAGCTTTAGCTTACCTATTAATAATTAAATTTGAATCGTAAAAGTAAAAACAATGTTTCTATCCTCTCATAAAGGAACGCACCGTACGCGCGCCTATCCAGCTGACAAAACAGATTTTGTATTAACTAGCTTAAAGCTTAAATAGGTGATGAAAACCCCAGTTTTAGACTAACCAACCCGATATTCAGTTGTTAACGCAAAATGTACTAAAAACCAAGCTGACCTAACATTACCCACACCTAAACACTCGGGCAAACAAACTATTTATTCTATTTTCATTGCGAACGTACAGCACTAAGTCTCGATCATTTAAATTAATGTTTTATTTACGTCTACATTTTTGCAGTGTAAAGTTATTGGATGAAATAATCGTGGTATCTTTTAAATAACCGAAAGCAAGGTCGTTACGGACTCCTGAACACTGTAAGGATGGTGACCATAGAGCATGGCTGACGCGTGCCTGGCGCACCTGTCGTTTGTCTTTACCGGCCTTACGGTATCGAAAAAAAATGTTCCTATCGAATTTCAAATGTATTCTACCTGTTCTTTTTATCAAGGAATGTCTTTTAAATTCTGTTTTATAACTGTAAATTTATTGACACACGCGTTGGAACTTAGACAACCAAGCCTAATTTAGTCTGTTGTGTGTTAGTGTTTTAAACCATAGTTATCGTAAATCGTATTTATTGCTCTCGAGGCAATCTGTGTCCTCGGTATGATTTGACCTAATCGTGGAATATCGAGTTAGAGTCATGTACTTCTGGGTGTAAAATTTGGTTGTTATAATTTTATGAGTGCGCGGATAGCATATCGGTTTAATAGTCATCTCTATTGAGATATACAGGGTGTCCGGTAATTAATTAATGGATAACCTTGAAATGTCTTATAGTAGAACTGATGGCCGTTTAGAAAATAATATGAAAAAGATCTACCCTAACTACGCTGAGATGTTTTTTTTAAATTATCATATAAATTTAACTTTCTTGTACACTACGACCATAAATGAATGAATTCCATCGGATTTTTGTTGTTTTATTATTAGATACTAATTATGCTAATAGATAGACAGTCAAAAGTATGACTAGCTATTGCACTTTTTAAATATTTTTTTTTTCATTATTTTTCTACTATAAGATCCATCCGTTCTACTATAAGACATTTCATGGTTATCTATTAATTACCAGACAACCTGTATAAAACAAGAACATAGTATCAATATGTCATTCGTATAATTTGCATTGTGAAATAGATAGGTACAGCAGAAGTGCGGTCATGCTTTAGGATATTAGAAGCCTTTTTACTTTGAAATGATTCTTAAGCTAAGTGTAAGAAAATTAGAAGTAAATATAAGTACCTACTTAATGCTGAAGAGCGTCTCAATACATAGGTATAAAAAAAACTAATGAAGATTAAAAACACGTATGATCAATTCGCAGCTTCAAATCAAAATGTACGGCGCTACACTAATACTTATACATACATGTGTATAAAAATCATTTACCTATACAATTTTCGGTAACCAGATTGACAGAATATGATAAAATAATAAAAATTATACATAAGTATTTAGTAACTAGGTACTACATGCGAAACAAATCACGATATAACAGCGCACATAAGCAAAAGACAGCAATTAGGTATTTACATAGAAATCCTATATTTAGAAAAAACAAGAATGAAAGTGTCAATTTATACAATAGTGACTGACAGCTGTGCACTACATTTTATAAAATTATTACTAAACATAAACTGACTGTAGGAAGCTGTCGCCGGGATCATAATATCTGGTGGTGAGTTACCTACTTTGTCAACGCGTTTTTTTTTTAAAGAACTTATCTTTTACCCAAGGTTTAAACTCTCTACCAAATTCAAACCAAATCAGTTTTGCTTAGCTGTGAAAATGCAACAAACTTGTCAATTATTATATTCGCATTTATACATATTATACTTCGCCGTTCCCTAGCTTCCAAACTATCTTCTATATCGCATTTCATCAAAAATGGTTTCACATATCAGTCAGTAACAAAAAAGGCGACTTGGATTTAGAATATAAGTATAGACAATAGATAGTATAGATACCAAAACCTACCCACTCTAGATGTGTGCGAACTAAAAGTACAATCCCTCTAGATATCTGTTATTAACCCAGCTGTAAAGAGATCGATATTGGGCACAACGTATTTATTTTTGCACTTTATCAAACAGGTCGCGTGTAATTAAAATAATTTATCTATGCACAGATAAGTAATCTCTACAAGTGTTGGTATGAATCAAAACAACTTTTAATTATTTTATATTATGTTACCAAAGATTTTTCTAGTTTTTGGGCTAAAACACAGCACAGACTGGATTGGTACCAAATGGTGGTAAGCGTCAACAGGCTAGACCGAAGCGTTGATGGCGGGACGAATTATATAGGAGTTGGTGGCTAAACAGGCTAAACTAGAGCATAACAGGGAGATGTGGAAAAGCGCGAGAGAGGCCTTTGCCCTATAGTGCCAGCCCCATCTTATTCTATCAATACGAATTTACATTAATAAAGGAATCAAGTCTTATGCTTGATTTTTGTAAATATGTACCTAGTTAGTTAATAAATACTTAGGGAGATATCTGAAAGTTCTTAATCGATAATAATTTTAATATTCGGTAACAGAAGTAAATTTTATTTAAAATACATTCGTTATTAACCTTAACCTTCTTCATGTATCACTCTGTCTATTGGTGAAAACCGCGTGGAAATCGGTTCAGTAGTTTTTGTGTTTATCGCGGACAGACAGACAGACGCGGCGGGCGACTTTGTTTTATAATATGTAGTGAAGACATATGTCCCTTTTAGGACATCTAGATATCTATAAAGGACAATGTCTATACTTAAATAATAAAATTAGCCATAATAGGTATTTATTTTTAATTTTCTAAATAAAAAATATAATAAAATGTATGCTTTGATACATAAACATTCAAAGCAGCGTTGGTGACGCAGCGAAAGCGACTGCAGTGCATTAGGTCTCGTTTTTGATACCCGCATTATTTGGCGGTAAAGTTATTGGAATTATCTCCAAAGAAATTTTCTGTAGGAACACGAAGTCTAGAAGTGAGCCTATTAGACGGCAGTATCTAGCTATCGGCTAGAAGTGAGCCTATCCTTCCAGAGATATGTCGTGTGACTATGTATATGTATGTACCAGAGTTATTCGTGCTGAACAGCATTAGCTGTTTAATATCCACAACTCAGCAAGTAAAACTCGTTGCAAAGTAAATAAATACTCTTTTTGCGTTTACTTATACGTGCGCATATGCTAGTCCAAATACACATAGGGCCTTCGCAGACGGGTCGTAAGCGTAGTCGTATCGTAAGCGTATCGTTACAAAGCTACGAGTACAAGACCTGCAGTGTTGCACAAATGAATCGTCGCATAGACGTATCGTTTTGGTTATCAGTTAAAATCATGGCGTCAACGGCACCAGACGTTTTGGATGTTGAGGATCTTACTTTCTCTTCAGACGAAGAGGAACTTTTATTGTTTGATTTTGTTAGAAGTAGAAAGCGACGTGCTTATTGGATCCATCCCTACATTGGAAATAATTACAGGAAAAGATTTTTTGTTGCTGCACGTGAACTTTCAGTCATATTCAAAGTTAAAAGTCATAAGAAATTGAAATTCAGTTAAATTCAGGTGCATCTTTACAAAAAATAATGAAAAGTTAACTTTTTACGCTTGTGTTTTTACGCCAATACGCTACGACTATCGTAATGACAATAAACATCTCCTAGGCTCCTACGATTCGCTGCAACACCGCTTCGTGTGCGGACTTGTTTGAACATGTTCATGCTTGTATTGCTCTTGTCGTACGCGCGGATTACGATACGCTTACGCTACGGTCTACGACGCCGTGTGCGAAGAGGTTAACGGGCTCAAACCAGCCTTAGATCTAGCAAACAATCTCATTCTATTGATATTGGAATTTGGAATTAATAAGTAGGTACTTTTTAAATTTAAATTGCACAGATGGCGTAAGGCGTGGTCTAAGTGGTCGTCTCGACACTAACACTTTACAAAGTGTTGTGAGATCTAAGCCTCAACAAAAATTTGAGTGATCCATAAATAGTTGTTTCGAGTCTGGGTGTATTTTACATTCATTGTTTGAATATTTGCAATTTCGCTCATAACGTATTATAATCTTTCGTTAATAATATTTTAACTTATAAACTAATTTATCCTACGCTGAAATCAAATATCAAACAGCAACTAAGTGACTAACTTAACCAATATCCGTGTATTTAGTAAAACGAAACTATGTTTTAGTAGTTAGATATACATCCATCTTCACTAAACCACAAAAAACACACAATTTAACGAACTTTCTTAATTCTACATCAAAATCTTTTTTCCTGTCAAATCGATCATCCGTGACAGTTCCTGGAAACTTACGTTCAAACGCAAAGAGTGACGTCATAAAGTCCTATTCCACATCAAAGTACCACGTAATGTTAGATGTTATGCAAAGTTAAGTCATAGAGACGCTAAAATAGTTTTATCGTTAGATTTATGCAAATAATTGAATGTTATCAGTGTTATTGCGCAAATGTTGTAGAACCGGGTCGGCTAGTCAACCATTAGCGTACTAGCCAAAGATATGTGTCTTTGTAATAGACAAGTTGTATTGGAAGATTGTGTTATTTAGTGTGTTGTTGGATGGTTTGTTTGAATGTTTGTACGGTCGGCCATGTCTACATTTACATCTTTATTAATACTAGCGGTCGCCTAGTGGTCAAAATTCGAAAAAAATTCGTAAGCTTGCTACTTTGTTTTCTGTTTTTCTCTAATATATACATATTAATAACTAACCATAGTTACAAAGAATTGTACAACGTCAGACGGACAATGTCGAATCACTACGAACGCGATTCAACTGCATGTGTCAAATGCATGGTTGTGTGCGTGTTGTGTTTTTTCATTCATTTAATATATTTCTAATGCATATTTTATAAAAATATTAGAATTCGTCCCTCCTTCTCCATATAAACTTTAACTGTGCCAAATTTCATACTCCTCCGTCCGCGCAATTTTTGTAAAACGGGGTACAAAGTTTTTGGTTCACGTATTAATATATAGATTATAAAGGAAAAATATTTGTACTTTTGTTTGTCTATACTAATATTATAAAGCTGAAGAGTTTGCTTGTTTGTTTGAACGCGCTAATCTTAGGAACTACTGGTTCAAATTGAAAAATTATTTAGTTAGTGTTGGATAGCCTATTTATCGAGGAAGGCTTTAGGCTATATAACATAACGCTACGACCCACGGGGGCGTCGCAGTAACTATAAACGCGGGTGAAACCGCGAGCACATCTAGTAATGAATAAATTCAGAAACTATGTGACTGATTTTAAAAACTATTTTACCATTAGAAAGCTATTTTATTCTCTAGTGCCATAGGCTATATAAAATCACACTACAAGCCACGAAGGCGAAGCAGTAATCATAATAAATAGACTCAAAAACTAATGAACCGATTTTAAAAATTCTTTCACTATTGCATTACATCAGAAGCAACATGGGCAATATAACAACGTTACCAGCCCCGGGGGAGCCCCGGGGGAGCCCCGGGCGGAGCAGTAATCATAATGAATAAACTCAAAAACTCCAGAACTGATCGAAAAAAAATATTTGCCTAGTAGAAAGCTACTTTATCTAGAAGCATCATAGGCTGTATAACATCACGCTACGAGCCACAAGAACTAAGCAGTAATCATAATGAAAACTCAAAAAGTGTTAAGCGATTGTAAAAATATCCCGCACCCGAAGAAAACTACTTTATCCAAAAGTAACATAAGTTTTATAAAGTCACACGTCCACAATCTCAAAAACCATTGGTTCGATTTCAAAATTATTTTCACAGTACCTACTTTATGGATACATAAAATAGGCTATATATAGCATAACACTACAAGCTACGAGATACTGCGCAGTAATAATAAACGTGGATGAAACCGCATGGGAGAGCTAGTTCTACATAATCATTTCCACATTTTTCCAGCTATCTTTATTAAGTACTTCTATTTAATATAGGATGAATTGCCCTTTAGCTCTATGTTGCTAGATTCCAAGCTATAACTGAATTGCTTAAACTGGAACTAAATCCCATTCAGTATTCAGTACTTACCCCATTTTACGTCACTATTGGCTATGAACATAAACTTATGTCATTGAACCAAAGAGCTACTCTTATAGACTTATATTATTACTAGTTTTCACCCGCGGCTTCGCTCGCGTAAATGTAGGTTAGGTTAGGTTTGCAACAGTTATTTTTTCTGATGAAAGGTACCCTATCTCTTTCAAGTGAGGATTCTATAAAGGAATTTAAGTTGGCAAAAAAGAAAAAGAATGGCAGGGGAACATAAATCTTTACTACTCTTTCCCACTAAACAAAACGTAGTTTGAATGTTACTACTTACACGGATTGATGGCAAAAAAAAAATGGTGATTCCTCGGGCAAGGTCTTACGTTTGTACCGTCATGAACAGCGAAAGGGCTCGCTGTTGTCAATAATGTGGTAACAAGCAAATACGTAGCCTAACCTAAATACAATATTTTCTTTGCCATTGCTTTGGTCTCATATTCTGAGTACTTTTGTAGGGTATGTACTAATATCTATTGGCCGACGAAAACTACAGCTGCCGACACAAAAATTAATATGACAATACATCCACCTGAATATCCACTAATAGACAAAGCCACGCGATATTTATTGTGACATCCTCACATGACCGATGGTCCAATTCCGACGCCTGCCTACGGGTACCTATTAACTAGGTGATAGAGCTCTATTTATCTAATAGAAAGTATTTAATTTCCCTACCTCGTTTTGTTACCTAACATGGTATCATAGATATATTTAATAACTAGCTTTTGCCCGCGGCTTCGCTGGCGTTAATTTAGAATTTGACTATCAATTCGGGTTGTACTCTGCTTTTAATAATATAATTCAATAATGATTCGAAAGACACGTGGCGCCATCTATTATCATAAGAACGTTATTGTTGTTTTCCTCGGGAACAGTAAATCTTTTCAGGACGAAAGGTAGCCTGTGTCCGTTTCTGTACACGTGACTATGTATATGCAAAATTTTAGAATGATCGGTTCAGTGGTTTAGGCGTGAAAAGGTAACAAGCAAACAAACAAACTCATTCTCGCTTTTGTAATGTTAGTTAGGATTCTATGACGAAATTCAAGAATGCTGTGGCAGCTCATTTGCGGAATGGTTCGTAGATCGCTTTTCTCTTTTTCTTTATTATTTTGTACTAATTTTTAATTGCAGTTACTGCTTTTGTGTTACTGCTATTATTATAATATTTTACTTTTAATTTTATTGCATTTATGTATGTCCTATTTTGTCGCATGCTGTGATCTCTTGTAAGTAAGAAAATATAAGACCTACAACTGTACTTAGTTTTTAATTGAAATATAATTATGTGTATTTCTAGATAAAAGATCCTTATAAATAAACAAACAAAACTACAACAATTACTGCGCCGCCGCCGCTCCCGTAGCACGTAGCGTGATAGATTATGATCTTCCTCAAGAACTGGAGTGTCGAATGCAAAAAGAATTATCCAATCCGACTGAAAATTCCAGACATTAGAGCACGTTCAAACAAAAGAACAAGCTAACTCTTCAGCTTTATTATATTTCAGTTATCTATACCTAATTGCCATTAACTGTTTCTATTCCATTTTGAGGCAAAATTCTCCTCTAAGCTTATCCTCTTATCTATACCCCCTGCTATATTTTGCCAGTTCTTCATAGAGACGTCTAACTCATACATAATATTATCTATTAAAATTTATTCGAAAGCAACTCTATTTTTACTTTTCTTCCCCTGAACGAATATTTTCCCAGTTTGATATAATATGTAGGTATAGTCCGACCCCGACAAAGAAAATACATTAAAAAAAACTAGAAATCAATTTAATATCTTATATCATAAATTATATTAACCTATTGAGTCGCAGCGGCACACCGGCGTCCAAACACAATAATTTTTTTATTATGTCTAGTATTCTAAGACCTGGCAGATTAAGAAAGCGTTGGCGCTAAAAAAAAGCCAATACATTGAGTAGGCGATATAGATAAACTCAAATAGCTAAAGTCTATTTGGACGATCGTTCTACCGGCACGGCCGCTCGGCGCCGCCATTAACTAATTTGAATTTCGTAGATATTTCATACATTACCATACAATAAGCCACAGATTACGATCTTCATATACACTTACCAAACACTCACTTCCTTTATTGATTTAAATTCATTCAAAGGAGACATGTTTAATTATCTTGCATGTTTTGAATTTTCTTTTTAGTTATGGCTTAAGTTAAGCCACAACTAAAAAAAAAAATTAGTAGGTACCTAAGTCTTAACGTTTCAAACTGCAGCGGCCAGACTCATTTATTTGTTTTTAACTATCCCTTATTCGAAACGGTAAGCAGAGGTATAATAACACACTTTTGCCATCAATGTTTTCATCATCTCAGCAGGAAAACGTCCACTGCTAGACATATGCCTCTCCCAAAATTTTTTTTCCCGTTTGCCACCTGCATCAAGGGTAGCCACCCGTACTTTATAATAAAGTATTGTAAGTTATTTCGGGTGAACATATTTTATATCGACATAGGTACCTATGTATGTCGACTTTTACAAGTTTTATATTGTTTACTTATACATACAAGACGCAATGCAATAGAGCTGCCCCAAATTTAATAAAACACTAATTATTGATTAAACAAAATAGCAAATTAAAGAAATAATACTTTATTTTTTTGATGTTGTACTTTATTGTTGTTACCTTGGGAAGTAAGTTACTATTTGTTCAAAATAAAGGTGGCAACCTTACCCGCATCCAGCTGCTTATCGATTATAAACTACTAGCTTTTTCGCGCGGCTCCGCCCGCGTGGTACCTACACCAATAAAAAGTAGCTTATGTCCTTCCCTAAGTTTTAAACTATATCTATACCAAATTTCATCTAAATCGGTCGAGTGGTTTAGCCGTGAAAAGGTAACAGACAGACTAGCTACTCTTGTATTTATAATATAGTAAGGATGTAATACGGGGTAAGCCTGGTGCCGTCTACGAGGCACAGTTTCTGAATCCATGCTGCTTGCTACTGAGAATAATTATTTGACAGAACAATCTATCGATGTGTCCCAAAGATCGGTCCGCATGTTATTGTTACCATAAACAAATTGTTGTTTTCTTAATCAAGGCAAAGACAATGAGGCCAGATGCACTATTTGATGTGACCTGTTTATTTATATTATACTAGATGTTCCCGCGGTTTCACCCGCGTTTATTGTTACTGCGCCGCCCCCGTGGGTCGTAGCGTGATGTTATATAGCCTATAGCCTTCCTCGATAAATAGGCTATCCAACACTAAAAGAATTTTTCAAATCGAACCAGTAGTAATCACGCAGAATAAACCAGGAGAAACATCGTTTGTACTATGTCTGTAATGGGTAATTATTTTGCTGCGATGTTATTTTAAAACTGCTATATCTCCTAAGATATTCATTGAAATCGAATGATGTAAAGGGCAATTTTGTTTTAAATTAAATACTTGTGATGAATAACGTATTTATTTGGATAAGGATTAATATCATGTTTATAAAAATACCTTCGCAAGTAATGCATTATTTTAGAACAAATTTCGTTAGCATAAAAATGGTTATAGTGAGCCAACCTTAAAAGATAGACATATGCTGCCGCGGACTTTTTTATAGAACTTTTAAAGGGGAACAATTCTGTCATACATGATTTTTGCGAAACTTTAACTGTTTACGCAGCGCACGCAGCGGAAGCTCTCAAAAGGTAAAAATACTCTCCGATTTTGAAACATTCCTCATTGGTGCTCCGCTCCTATTGATCGTAGCGTGATGATATATAGCCTATAGCCTTCCTCGATAAATGGGCTATCTAACACTGAAAGAATTTTTCAAATCGGGCCAGTAGTTCCTGAGATTAGCGCGTTCAAGTAAACAAACAAACAAACAAACAAACAAACTCTTCAGCTTTATAATATTAGTATAGATGATGGCGGGCTTCTTTGTATTACATCATTTTATTAAGTTATTATTGAGTCTCGGTTTTTATAACGGATATTTAATCGTCAATCTACTTGATTAGTCTCGTTTAGCTTATTGATGCAACAGTGTAAGCTTTAATTGGCACTTGCTTCCGACTGTGAGTTCAATTGCCGGATAGGGCAATTTCTTTTTAACTACCCTTGAGAAAATGCTTTCTTAGTAACAGCAGCAACACCGAGTTAAAAACCGTAGCTGATAAAAAGTAGGTGCTATGCACATTTGTCAGGTCTTTATGAAGACACGGACATAATATTTAAAGCTGTATTTTTTAAATTTTCTATCTGTGCATCATGTAAAAGTATTAATGAAATTTGACTAGTCCTTTTTTATAAAAGCGGAATAAAAGTTAAAGTAGCTTACAAATATTAAAAACAGACAAAGACGTCACTACTGTATTATGACGGAATAAGTTATTAATAAATAAAAAATAAATTATAATAATAATAATATAATATTCTATCACGTACACACAACACCATAGATATATTTTATATTTCTATGCACAACACCATCTAGCCCAAACTAAGCAGAGCTTGTACTATGGGTATACATATATACTTTTTTTTTGTTGTAAATACATATTTATTATACATAGAAACACCCAGACCAAGACAAACATCCATGTTCATGCACTCAAATGTTGGACTTGTGCGGGAATCGAACCCGCGACCTCAGGCGTGGCAGTCGGTTACACTAACCACTACGCCAACGAGGCCGACAATTAATACATATTACGTTTAGGCGAATGTTATACATTGAAATAAAACTATTTTACACATATGTTACCGCTTTTTAAACTTTAATACACTATTATTACATAATTTTAAAACTTTAAACTACTATTGTTACATTGTTACTTTTAGTTGTACATACATAAAATAACCTTTCTACTTTATTCCTTACCTAATCTGTTATTTGTTGGCATGTCATAATAAAATCGAAAATAATTGTCTGTGGCCGCCAGCCGGACTGCTGCTACTCAAAACGTTGAATAACTTACCGTTTTTATATATAATTATGAAGTAATATACATAGTTTGATTATTATTTTTATCAACAACCGAGAATAACAGAAATTATTAACAATATGATTGATGTCATCTCCCGTATTGTTAATGTTAGCGATAGCCTTTTACCTCAAACTCTTGTTTACATACATGTAATACAACAACGAGTTGTAACATAATATATAGTTATTACTAATAACATGCAGCACTATTTTAGGTGTTAGTTAATAGGCAGCCATGGAATAGGAAATCTAATTCAATGGATTAATTTTATATTTACGGCAATCGTTGTCGTTAAAAATATATAAAACATATATTTATGATTAATTGATGTAAAGATTAGATAGAGGTGTATTACAACCATATTTTGTTAGAAATGGTTTTTGTTTCTCATAATAGATGGCGAGTCTACTTCCGTTTACCAAAACCGATTCCGTGGTACTTTTAAGAATCACTTAATATAATAAAAAGAATTACTTATTTACAAACCGAATTTGCGATCTAACGATCGACCACAACGAGGCAGTAAAATTCACTAAAACTACATTGCAAAATATTATACGCGAAATCAATTTAAAAGAGTATAATTGTTTGTGACGTCGACGTTAAGCCGTGAAAACTTAATGCGTGTTTTACTAAATGGCCCATCCAAAATATATAATACATAGATACCTATCTAGTTTATTGCAGATAGTGAATGTGACTGCTGTGCATGAGGTTCCTGATTCGATTCCAGCCTTGACAAAGTGTTATTGAGTTTTTCTGTCAAGAATATCTCAGTAGCAGTCCGGTAGACAGCTATAGGCTCGCCTCGTATAATCTGGGACCTTAGACCATAATTAGCAAAATGTGAGAGTAATACACCTCTGTCCATCCTTTCGGAGATAAAGGTGTAGCACTTGTCTTCATTGTGCTTTGTTGTTGTAACGGCAAGTAAAATTGAGAAATACAGAGATTTTTTTAGATTACATATTCTTATTGGAAAAAACCTACGTCGGGCTTGCTACGCTATTTATATGATTAGATACGTATTCTATATCTTATAACACGAAGTTTACAAACCTGGTCGTATGGCCAACATTGGCCCACGCGCATGTCAGGTGTACCTATACCTACAACAGGCTACGTTGCCACTTTACCATAGATATTGCTATTAACATTCAGCTCTATTTTCGGTGAGTTAATTAATAGGCTTACCATCGCTTCCGCGTGGGCTGTTACGTATTTATGTCGAATGTTCGTTCAATGGGATTGTATGAATTGTATTTATGTATCATAAATATATAAACACACAAATTGTTGATAAACAACGTGTTACAGGAGTTTGTAGTCATAACTAAAGGTTTTTACGACACGTGAGGGCTTATCACTAAATAGGGCAAGCACATCACTTGTGGAAATAGGGCGTGAATATCACTCGCGGCTGAAATAGGGCGCGTACATCACAAGCGACCTAAAGTCCTTCTTAAATATCATGACATAATAGTGAGCTTGTGGAAATGATGATCACTCGGTTCATTAGCCTATATCTTACATACCTAATGTTACTTAAGTTATCTAAAGTCTTTTTAAGAAGCAGCACGGGTTTTACCTACTACCTACATGTAACCTACCGGTGGCAATCAAAATAATAATTCAATACACTTCTGCCTACATTCATAGCAGATATGAAGACAATAATAATATCAGACCTGTATATTAACTGTCCCACTGCTGGGCACAGGCCTCTTCGCAGTGTGAGAAGGGTTAGGCCATAGTTCACCACGCTGGCCCAGTGCGGATTGGCAGACTTCTTTTACCTTTGTGAACATTATGGAGAACTCACAGACATGCAGGTTTCCTTACGATGTTTTCAATAATAATTAACTATTTAATACGCACATAACTTTGAAAATTCAGAGATGAGTGCCTTCGGATTGAACTCGAGACCTTTAGCAGTCCAACGGTGTCCCACTAGGCTATCGCTGCTAATATGAAGATATACGATGTTATAAATATCTCTTTTATAAAGTTATAATATAAAGGAGGTGTTATTTATTTATCATAAGCACATTATACACAGGGCCCGGGTCATCATCTTGAACTAAGATAGGAACGCTTTATATTATTATTGATATAAATTATACTACAGCTTATATTTATAGTATTCTAGCGTCAGTCATTAAAGACACTGTACGAGAAAGGCAGTAGTTCAAGTCCTATAAACATACATAATCTCACGCATGTATCACTGAAGGGACAGACAGACGTGTAAATTTCCGCCAGCTATAGTCTCGACGAGACATCTATTGGGCTTACTGGTTCTAGACTGCATGTTCTTACTAAGAAGTTTACGGAAGAAGAGAGGCACAGAAATAGCATTCTCTATCGCTGCGACCATGAGGTGTTTGTTTGAATGTCCTAATCTCTCAAAATACCAGTTCTATTAGATTTATTAGCTTATTACAAGCACGTAGGTAATAAAATCCAAAACAATGCATCATTCGTTCACGATATTTCAAGGTCGAAGGTACACATAGGTAACATATTAAAATTTATAAAAGAAGTTGTGGATGTACCGATCCCTCTCCAGTCCGGCTGTGCTCTTGCGCGCGTCCGCTAAGAGTCGTAACGTTATATTTGACAGCTGATAAATTCCTTACAAATAGGTTTTGAAATGCAAAACTATTTTCTGATTTAACTGGCAGTTAGATGTTCAAAACAAACAATCTCTTTAGTTTTACAAAATTAGTATAATTTATAAAATCTACTACATTAAAGCTTTTCTGAAGCTTACTTGGTTTTCCTCCGTGTTTTAAAACGCTTCCGCCTATAATTCGATTGCATGTTATATCATTATATAACCTATTGTACTCAGAGATAGCGTATCCTAATTCGTGAAAGAATTTAAGAGCCATTTCACAAAATTACGCAAGTGAAGTTTAGGTAAATTCCGACTCGCCGAGCGATCGAGACAGTACGATGCGTCTAGGAGCGTCGTGGTATAGTGGGCCTGTGTCAACAGTTACGTTTTGATACTTTTCTTGGTACCTATTGCTTGAATTGTATTAAACATACTTTTGCATTATATGTACGTTATCAAAACAAATAACGTATTTGTATTAATCTATACTAATATTATAAAGCTGAAGAGTTTGTTTGTTTGATTGTTTGTTTGTTTGCTTGAACGCGCTAATCTCAGGAACTACTGGTCCGATTTGAAAAATTCTTTCAGTGTTAGATAGCCCATTTATCGAGGAAGGTTATAGGCTATATATCATCACGCTAAGATCAATAGGAGCTGAGCACCAATGAAGAATGTTTCAAAATCGGAGGGATTTTTTTCCTTTTGAGAGCTTCCGCTGCGTGCGCTGCGTAAACAGTTAAAGTTTTGCAAAAATCATGTATGACAGAATTGTTTCCCTCTAAAAGTTCTAAAAAAAAGTCCGCGACAGCATATGTCTATCTTTTAAGGTTGGCTCACTATAACCATTTTTATGCTAACGAAATTTGTTCTAAAATAATGCATTATTTGCGAAGGTATTATTATAAACATGATATTAATCCTTATCCAAATAAATACGTTATTCATCACAAGTATTTAATTTAAAACAAAATTGCCCTTTACATCATTCGATTTCAATGAATATCTTAGGAGATATCGCAGTTTTAAAATAACATTGCAGCAAAATAATTACCCATTACAGACATAGTACAAACGATGTTTCTCCTGGTTTATTCTGCGTGATTACTACTGGTTCGATTTGAAAAATTCTTTTAGTGTTGGATAGCCTATTTATCGAAGAAGGCTATAGGCTATATAACACGCTACGACCCACGGGGGCGGCGCAGTAACGATAAACGCGGGTGAAACCGCGGGAACATCTAGTTATAGATAATTTTTCTTTTTTTTTTGTTAAAATGACAACTCCCGCATTAGGACTAAATCCTGTGTCCCGGGGGACTTTACAAACATACAACTAACGGACACAATGAACACCCAGACTCGAAACAACAATTTATGATTCACACAAAGTGTTGTCTCGTGTGGGGATCGAACCCACAATACTCGGCGCTGTGTCAAGCGGCGAGGCGGCCGCTTAAACCACTACGCCAATCGTGCAGCAAATATAAATAAAAAGTCTAGATTATTTAATTTTTAGTTTTATCATAATATTTTTATTGAATTAGATAATTAGATAATAGTTTTTAATTTTCGTATACCTATACTTATAAGATCTGTTGTTTAAACAGATCTTAATCGCGTTAAAGGCAAGGATTCAGAGCATAAAAACCTATTTATTATTCGACTGCCGACCGCCTTGGATCGACCGCGGTCACGGGTTCACTGGTGTAAGCTTAGCGCCTTCGTGATGTGCGATTTTCGCCAACTACCGTCACTCGGCAATTTTTACTAACATTCGTTCTGTCAGTACTTTAACACACCTAAATTCGGTCGAATATATAGCTAAGGGTTCTAGGCCTTAATACTTTACTACCAACGCGATTGATAAATAATATTGCTTTTATTGATCGAAAACTTAATAAAGACTAGAACTTCTGCCTATCCTGTACAGTGGAAACCCTAGTGCATTGTGTATTCTAGATATCTAGGGCACTTATCCGCACGGTATAATTAGTGTATCGGCCGCTGCGTGGCGTCTTCTAACGCCCCCTTGTTATTACTCGTGTGTACTTAGTCTGCTAGTGCCAATTAGGTTAGCTGGTGACGTGATAATTATGACGTCATAGAGTACTTATTAGTTTATGGAGGGTATGAAGTTGCAGTTATTGGGTGGCGATTTATTTTAATAAGTTAACTTTTTAGATACATGTTATGGTATCTGTTTTGTACATGTAAAACTACTCCCGAACTAGGCATAGATTCTGTATTGCTCTGGGGGACTTTACAAAAATTCTAAGAAAAACACAAGGAACACCCATACTCAGAACTAACATATGTATGTGGATCAAATGTCTGTCCCGTGTGGGATTTGAAATGGCGAGGCGACTGCCCAAACCACTACCCGGATGAGGTGCAGTCTCAGTGCCGGAGTATCCACGTAGCAAGAGTAGCAATTGCTATGGGCCCCGCGCGAAAGGGGGCCCCGCATATTTAAGCCCACTCATCTCTGCCTGAGCGTAATTTTTTGAGTGAAACTTATTACTTAAGATGTGGTACCTATATTGAATTTACTTGATGTCACAAAAACGTAAAATGTTACGACTTTTCCTACTAAGACAATTCACGTCAGACAATCGGTAACCGACTATTACCTTGGCGTATATAAAACACTGAATTTCATGCGATAAACGCACAAGTTCTACAAAAAGTCGCTTGTATAAATTGTGTAGAATTTCAGTCGGCCCAATAATCAGCTCTACAAAAAGTCTGACCTATGCAAGCGCTCTTATCCGAAAGAATTTGCTTCGGGCCCCGCGCTTGCTTAATCCGGCACTGTGCAGTCTAATGATATAATTAGAGTTTCTTAGCCCTTTTTAGGTCCCACAATAGAGGAATAAGTATAGGTAAAGAGGGAGTGATGAACAGAATTACGAACGTGTCTGCTACTAAGAATTTTCTAACATGACAGCCCGCGCGATTTACGAATCGCACTTTAATTTTCTTTTCACTTGCACGATATATTTTGTCTACATTTTGCCAGCTATGGTTTAATAGGGAGGCGAGGCAATTGCCATATATCAAACATAGGTCACGATTCATTGCTGCTACTGACAATTTCTTCACAGAAAACCCAATAAAACCGAAGCAGCACAGTGTATGAGAAATAACTCTTATAACTTCTTCATAATTATGTCTACGTAGTACGTACCACACGTTCGCAAGTGGAATTCCCTCGTCACTATTTACCCTTCTAAGAAATAAACCTGAGTGTAAATTCATGCGATTTAGTCAGTATTTTGACTAGTAACCTCATCGATCAAGTAACCTACTTTAAATTGCGAAGAGAAAACAACCATGCGTCCACAGATTGCTCACCTGAGCTATTGCAATAAAAAAAGGTTGACAATACAGATCTCCTTTAAGGATGGAAAACCACGTCGTGGGATTTGGCTGAACTCGAACTTGCAATATGCCGCTTTGAACGCTAAATTTGCGTCGACTCACGCATTTTGCCTTAGCGCGAGGCATCCTCAGGACAGTATGGCAACAAGAAGATTCAGTATACTAGTAACCTATAATATTTAATGAATGCCATATATGAGGAATTATATTGTTATATAATTACTTCCAACCTTTCTTTTTTAATTAGTCTTTTACGAATTTAAGTTACAATTTACTACTAATCTTGTTAACCCTTCCAGCTAAACTAGAAAACTTATGTTAGGAGTGGGTTCACGTCAGTAGTGCGATGTGTGGGAATGATTGCTATTCCACTGCAGTGCAAAGATTTCCCAATTCCCAATTTTTCAATTCCTTCTGTAAGTATCCGTCTGTTATGTAAGTTCGACCCGCCATCTTCTTCTCGGCCTTTTTATTGTCGCTGCCTGCTATATGGAAACCATCTTACTCCCAAACAGCTCTTCGGTCATGTGTCATACGTGACCTATTTAGTTCCATATACCTACCGCGTAGCCTACGTCTGCAGTTTGCGCTTTAGAACGTAGTATTGAGTTCCTATTGCGACCTATAATTTTGACTCTCGAAATACTTCAAATCACATATGATAATAATATATAGAATTATGAGTGGAGACCGCGACTCGGCAAACGTAGTGTAGGACGCCCTCCGACCAGGTGGGATGACGATCTGCGAAAGACTGCAGGCAGATGCTGGATACGGCAAGCTGAAGACAGGGCGCTATGGCGCTCTTTGGGGAAGGGCTATGTCCAGCAGTGGATTATTATAGCCTGATGATGATGATAATATAGAATTATAGATATATGCTATATATTTTTGTCCCAAGATAGATATCTTGGGACAAAAATAGGGTATAGCATGTGTTCCGATTTAATTATGTTAGAGTGTTTGCTATAGTAACAGGGTTATCCTTGTTGAGTCATTATTAGACTACCATGCAGAGGTCTCCAGTGCGATCCCAAGGACCACTGACCTTTCTAAGTTATGTGCGTATTCACCTATTGAGTCGTAGCAGCACACCTTTAGTTAGATAAAATAGGTTTTCAATTATGTTTGGCATTCTAACAATGATTAAATAGCTACTTATCGCTCGGTTTACGGTGATTAAAAAGATATATGTATTGTGAAGAATGCTGCATGTCTTGAGTTCTTGATAACTGGGCCACCCTGGCGGACTATGATCAAACTCCGCCTTAGTTAAAGGGCCCAGCACTGGGACAGTTTGTAAACAGGGCAATTATAATTACTTTTACCATAGACGCAATTTGCGGTATTTATTATTATTCTGTAACTTAATTAAATTAAATTTAAATTAATGCATAATTACTCTATTACGTATCCTGTGGTATGGCGGACTCAAAATAACTTATTTTAATCTATAAGTTTTCCTTATTTTAATACTTTTAAAAGAGACAGAGTTAATTTACACTCACATTTAGATCACTATGTTTAGGTAAAAAGCACATGTTTTACCAAGTGTTATTATTTATCTAGCCATTTGTAAACATCATGATGCTTCTGAAAAATGTTCCTTGGAATGAAAATGAAACCTTCCTTGACAAGCATTAGATCCGGAACTTTACGACAGTGAGGATTTTAAGGACACCTCCAGGTATTAGGTGACGGTCATAGGTGTTTATACTTTATAACAACAATATTAACAGACATTACAAACTCTCCAATCACCAGAACTGTTTAAAGGTCACCCATCTTGGATTTGTTCTTTTCGCTCAAGTGGGGAGGCCACATTAAATTGTGTTTGTTGGAAAACAAATTTTATATTTGTTTCGTCAATACTCTTTTCGGAACTGCCAGTCAGTAGATTAATTATTGGATCACTATTATTATAGCCACAGATCATACGCCACAAAAATATTTAAAAACTTCCATTACTTCATAGAGCACATTCATCATATTGACCATAGATAAAAAAATAACATTCGGAAACATTAATCATAGACTATCGCTGTTATTTTGTTAATAATTTTATTTATTAGTCTACATTTTTATAAATACAAGGTCATGGTGAAATGGATTAAAAGAAATCGAATATCATAACAATTTTATCGTTTGGATAAAATGTTGATGTCTTATATACTACTGCACCGTGTACGCAGTACTCCATGCTAAAAGCTAAATACCATGAGAGGTATGAACAAATTGCAACCCGGCTTAAGCCTGGAGTAGGCGGCTGGCAAAATGACTCCACCGAATGCCAAGGGTATCTGAATAAGGCAATATCGAATTCGTCATTAATAGTCTACAATTTTTCTTCCATATCTTGAATATATTCCCCGAAGCACGTTAAAAGCGGCTTACGAATCCATCCCGGTCAACCCTAATTTAATATTATAAATGCGAATGTGAGTTTGTTTGTTTGTTTGTCACTTTTTCACGCCTAAACCACTAAACCCATCATCCTGAAATTTTGCATATACGTTGACAGGTGTACAGAAAAGGACATAGGCTATCATTCATCCCGAAAAAAAATTTTTTTCCCGTGGAAAACAATAATAAAGTTCTTATGATAATAGATGGCGCCACGTGTCTTTCGAATCATGATTGAATTATATTATTACAAGCAGAGTGCAACCCGAATTAATTGTCAAATTCTAAATTAACGCGAGCGAAGCCGCGGGCAAAAGCTAGTATCTACTCTATAAGAGGGTCTTAAAACTAGGTTTGCCTTGTTCAGCGGTTTCCCACCACAAAGATAACGTTTGTGCGGAATTGTAACGTTTGTAATCTATACAAAGTGCATGACTTTTATTACTTTATACTTTTCGGCTTAAGGGACGCACTGCGCGAAAGCGCCAGTATTTTAGTAATACGTAAATTCAGTAAAAGAAAAATGTAAATTTTCATGGCTTTATTTCAAAACTGAATTCGTATTAAATTGTTGAAATAGCTGCGCTACTAGTTAGACACTGAATAGTTAGCGAACGCGCTGCCTGAATCAACAGTAAACCTGATAGGTGCTATTAATATTCTTGGTTCTCTGCTGCCTCGCAAGTATATTGCCTCGTTTATTGTCTTATACTTTCTATATTACTATACGTGTTTTAAGAAGCTCTTCTAATTAATAATAGTCGTTCCCCTTCATGTCCAAAACAGCACGAAGGCTATCCTTACACGGTAGAACAAACATCGTCACGGACGAAGCAGTGCGGTGTCCTTATATTTTTGCCGTACGATTACTGCGTCCATCAAAAAAGACCGCTATATATTATACCAACTTCATTATAATAGCATTTTTTACATCGCTCACTCTTAGACTATAAAGAGCATGCAAATTGAAATCTTGCGATCAAAAATATCCGACATCCTACTTGGAACTTCCTAAAAAGACATCCAATAATAAACCTTAAACTGGAACGACCTTAGGATCTTACAACGCGCATATGATCAAATAAGCATCATATCTACATACAGAGATTATAACATAACTGCACACGAAAATACGAGTCATATGGCATCAAATCGATATGTTTGAGACCGAAATATACCACTTGTTCGATACAAGCGCCCAGCTGTCTACCTCCTTACGTCACGAATCGAAGTTTCACAACCAGAAGCAACCATTATAAATAATGTTTCACGGAACCTACACGTTTGAGGCCTGAAACAATTCTTATAAATAATGTTTCATGGAATAATTATCATTGTATGTGCTATTGTGTAAGGAAAAGTCAATTTTGTATATCTGGCAATGATTACGCTTAACTTTGCGTAATGTAGACGATTGTTTTTGATGTGGCTGTGCTCTGAGAGTCTGCCATATGTTCGCATAGTTCTTGAAGAACCTCATCACATTTGTTCGTCGCCGTGTTTTATGTAGCTCTATCAATTTTAATAAGTTTATAGACGTTGGCACTAGAAGTGGTTTAAGATTTCGAGCGCCAGCAGCTCTTCGGTGGCTAAATGCAACTGTTTTCCAGGTATAACTAGCATTGCAGCAATTGACAGATTAAGATAATGGACATACATATATACATAGATTACCGCCTGTTTCCCAGAGGGGTAGGCAGAGACTACGGATTTCCATTTGTTTCGATCCTGACACACTTCTCAGGCTTCATTCACTTTCATCACATACCTCATAAACGCCCGTCGGTTCAAGGAGCTCTTAACCTGGCCTTTGTCCAGAACGCCTCCGATCTGATCGAGAAACGTCGCCTAGGTTTTCCTCTTGCGACTGTTCCATTCACACTAGCCTTATAAACTTTCTTAGTCAGTCTTTCCTCGTCCAATCTTTCTACATGTCCAAACCAGCTTAACATACCCTTTTCTATTCTGGTCACTATATCCAGTTTCATGCCGTATCTCTCTCTAATCACACTATTCCTTATTCTATCTTTCAGAGTCACACCACATATGCTTCTCAACGCTCTTATTTCTACAGCCTTTATTCTGCTCTCATGCTTCTTTTGCCATACCCAACTTTCACTTCCATACATAAGTGTGGACACTAATAGTCCTCTATGAACAGCTAAACGTGCCTTTTCGGATACATTTCGCCTGTTCAAAAAAGCGCGTAGAGCTCCATTCACTTTGTTGCCAGCAATCATTCTCCTTTCAATATCTCCCTCATGTTTACTTGTAAACAAGTTAAAGTGCATATAAAAGTTAGAAAACCCACTATTTTATATGTGATAAAACCGAGCATTATCATATTCATATCATAAGTAGGGAAGACCAGACAAACGTATCTCTTACAGCCATATGTCGTTAGATATTGTTTAAAATTCCCCTGATAAAGAGCGAGCATTGGCTGTCACTCATTCGTTGCGAGAAAAAGTCCAAATTAATAAACCCACATTCGCCTATTACATTAATATAAAAATAAATAATCAGGAATCAGACAATGACAGTACAATCTTGTCTAGTTATTCTTTTGTCGAGTCATTGTCTAGCCTAGTCATTGTCTAATCTAGTCATTGTCAAGTCTACATATTGACTTGTTAATATATATATCCTACTTTTTGCAAAAACTACCTACCTACTTAAAAGTGAATCATTTTGGACAACTCTTGCGCATGTTAGATGTGATTCATTGAGTTTGAATGTGAGTCAATATGTGGGCTTAACATTTGGAAAGTCTAGACGGCCTGGTATTAAAAAACGTAATTGATGACCTTATATGTTAATGGATATCTAGTTAGGAGCTGGATGGTCGTTAGTCAAAATAATGATGGACAATTTGCGGTGTATTCATTTCGTGTAGAAACAAATTTGGTATTATGAATGAGGAAAACTAGTTTTTATTAAAGTAAAGTTACGCCTACTGCTTAATCTACATGATATGGATAAGATATATGTTTAAGCCAGCGCCATTTATTAGATACTAGCTATTGCCCGCGGCTTCGCTCGCGTTAATTTAGAATTTGACAATCAATTCGGGTTGTACTCTACTTGTATAATAATATAATTCAATTATGATTCGAAAGACACGTGGCGCCATCTATTATCATAAGAATTTTATTGTTGTTTTTCTCGGGAACAGTAACTAGCCTCAATTTGGATTGCGAAAATGCTTCTATAAGGAGTGGGTTCGGATCCGAACCACGACATCTCGATCATAGACCGATACCTTGTCAATCATTGCCTATCGCTATCATTGTTTATAAACATATTAACATCCAGATATATTAAAATGAATTTTTATTTTGAAAAAAAATTTATCATTCTAACTGGGATTTACACGCACACACACTTAATCGCATATAAACTATTTATGGACATTTATTTAGTGTGGTGTTTTATCGCGGATTATTTTTCGGGAGAGAAGTTCGGTGTGGGCTTATGCAGCGGTCATACAATTCATGACCTACATACAATTCCAGACTTTTAAGGAGGAGAGGGTGTAGAATGTCTACATACAACCCTAGAATTATAAGTTAAAACCTAAAATTTTGAAATAATCGCGGCCCATCGAGACCCCGTATATCACTACATCCATCGGTATTCCAAGCATAAGACTGCGCCTTCCGCAAAACAGTCAGAAAATCTAAGGAAACGAAACTGCAACAATGAAAACACACGTACTTATAGAATTACTTTTATCGATGAAACATACTCCTTCAGTAAATATTATTCATCATTTGATTCAGACGATAAGATTGTGTTCTAGTTATTGAAATTCAGCATTCCTGGAATGTGTTATTTCCTGAAATTGTTTTACTTTGATTTTCCCGGACGTGATTCAGTATGATAAAGTAAGTAATATAAGTATAGATTGTCACGGTGGCGTGTTAGTGGATGCGACTGCCGTGATAGTCTCGGGTAGTCCCCAGCTCGGACGAAAAGTTATTGGGGTTTGTTTACTTTCAAGAAATGTTCAGTAGCGGACTGAAACTAAGCTCGGCAGACGGCTATGGATAGGGTTGCCAATTTTTATTAGAAGAAATAGAGTATATCTGATTTCAAAGGAGGTAAATAAAGAGTACGGACTTCCAACGAAGAGTATCATTTATTTTATATTTTTAAAAAGGTATTTTTTCGAACTTTTTGCAGCACATAACAATTTTTCATGGTTTTTAAAAGTATTGTATGGCTCCAAACATTCTAACTCTAAATGTATATAGATCAAGAGCTCGATTTTAATCAATTTCAATGAAGCTTTGTTTCTCTCTTTTTGTATATATGTATATATATTGTCTAAAAAAGAGTATTTCAGCATACTCTATTAGTGTTATAGATTATAGAGTACGCCTACATGATATAGAGTACAATACTCTATTTTAGAGTACGGTTGGCAACCCTAGCTATGGACTACATACGTGGTAGCTAAAACTATTGTTGATAAAATGTGAGAGTAATATGAGTATGAAACCTCTATCCATCCCTTAGGGACATAGGCCCACGCCTATTAACCCTGTATAATACAGGGTTTATTGAATTTTGTAAAAAGTAGTAGATTGAAAGTTGTTAAGTATTTTTATTTAACGCCGTAAATGTATGTAAAGATGGGAACGACCTTGATGGCGTAGTGGTTAGTGTAACCGACTGCCACGCCTGAGGTCGCGGGTTCGATTCCCGCACAAGTCAAACATTTGTGTGCATTAACATGGATGTTTGTATTGGTCTGGGTGTTTCTATGTATAATAATGTAAGCATGTATATTTACAAAAGAAAAGTATATATATGTATGTTTATCCATTGCCTGGTATCCATAGTACAAGCTCTGCTTAGTTTGGGCTAGATGGTGTTGTGTGTATGTGATAGAATATTATTAAGTAAAAAAAAAAATATTATTAAAAAACTCATACGCTTTCGATGGCTTCAAAAGCGCAAGTGCTATAACTTATTGCATAACATAACTTCACATCACTATAAGTTCATTATGTTATATTATTACTTTATGATCAAGCTCAACTATTGCACTTAATTGTTATCAACAATGTCAGCAACGGCGGTGTAGTAATATTTCGTAATGTTAGACTAATAACCACAAAGCTATGAATAATCCTGTTAGAAGCAACGTTACGAAGTACAGTCATCACTTCATTCATTATACTTCGGAAATTCGGCATAAGAGATGCGATCGAAAGGCCGCGGGTTCGAATCCCGCACATTAATTGCACTATCGGTGAGAACCCAGTCTTTACATAGGCATAGTAGCTATGCTGGAGAACAAGATTAGAAAAGATTAGGACATAATGAGCGTGTGTAAAGAACGCGAGAAGAGAAGAATGAATGAAGCAAGAAAGATATCCCAGGAACGTAGCGAGTAGAAATCCGTAGTTTCGGCCTATTACTGTAAAAAGACTTATATCTGTTACAAAAGACGTTTTCCAAAGGCGTTGGAATTCATAAAAATATTGAATTAATATAAAATATAATTTAGGTCGACATGCTAAAAATATTGGAGGTGCTTTAATATGAAATGCAATTGAGATAGTCATAATCTTTGTACTAAAACTGAATAAAACTTTCTAAACGAAAACTGTCACATATTTTCTTTCGCCACTGTTTATACAGCTAGTGTTAGTTATCCAGGAGCACAGGCCAGATTAATTAGGCTCAGTCGTACTGATACCGTCATTGAGGGTGTTCGGACACCTGCAGGCCCAAAAGAACCGGCACCAGTGGTATATATCACCGCATTACGGCACAAATATACAATTCCTTCATAAACCACAGTAAACACCACAGTTGGCCAAGGTCCGTCATATTTTGTGCCCAAATTGATCGCCCTTCACGTCATTCATAGAACAAACAGCAGAAGGGACGATCGTTTGCACAGCAATACCCATCATTTACATTGCTGCCTACAAACATACCGAAGTTTACGTAATAGTTTAGAGAGAGAAGGAAATTACCTATTCAATATTGTGGACATTCACAGTGGTTCCACTTTTTAAAGAAATACCTATCCCATAGGAACCATGTATTTATTTCGAATTAAATCACACACTCCGAGATTGCACATTGGCTCTATACAAAAAGATCTATATAAAAAGCTGAAGAAACATAAATTCGTTTGTATAGTACTAGCTTTTGCCCGCAGCTTCGCTCGCGTTAATTTAGAATTTGACAATCAATTCGGGTTGTACTCTGCTTGTAATAATATAATTCAATCATGATTCGAAAGACACGTGGCGCCATCTATTATAATAAGAACATTTTTGTTGTTTTCGTCAGCAACAGTAATTTTTTTCGAGATGAAAGGTAGCCTATATCCGTTCCTGAACACTTGACAACGTATATACAAAATTTCAGGATGATCGGTTCAGTGGTTTAGGCGTGAAAAGGTAACAAACAAACAAACAAACTCATTTTCACTTTTATAATATTAGTTAGGATTCTATGACGAAATTCAAGAATTTTCCCCACGTAAAAAAAAAGGATTTTTAAGGAATAAGAACACAATCATCACGGCTTAATATTTACTGATATTTTATAATACCAATGGCGAGTGATAAGGTACTGTAGCCTATGAAAGGAAAAATATTTGTAGTCGGCATCTTATATTTATTTTCATATATTTTATATTTCTTATATTTAAAAAAGACAGCTCTCGCACTAGAAATAATTCCTGTGTCGCTGGGCTTTAAAAATATTCAAACAACGGACACAAAGAACATCCCATCACGGAAACACCATTTGTGCTTCACGCAAATTTTTGCCGCGTGTGGGATTCGAACCTGCAACACTCGGCGCAGTGACAGTGGCGAGGCGATCATTTAAATTACACCATTTATGCAGTCGCACCCCGAGACAATCACTTCATTATTTCAGTGGCGCAAAAATAAAAATGTTTCTTATGCTAAGAATTTTCTGGAACAGGTAACTTAGAATAGCTGTGTGTTATCAACAGTACATATTATTATTTAAGTAATGAAACTAAACAATACAAGTTGTGCCAATAACAATTCTCGCTTTGCGGTTAACCTTCAGCGTATGCTGTTATAGAGACTCAGACTTCAGAAGCAAGTAGAAGGGTATTAATTACAGGATTAAATTGCCATGTTGATCATGTGGCATTAGTCTGTAGACTACCAAAGGCACTGGGTTTCATTTCTGGGCCAGGAAATTGAGCTTTGGTGAAAGAACTTTATCAGTACCGTCACCATGTCCGGCAATTTGTTCTGTATATAATAGGTCAGCTTGAAATCACGCGAGCATATAACATAGTTGGTTAAAAGAGGGTATGTCTCTCACTTCAAGAATATAGAGCCATAAAAGTAGACAATATATACATACATAAAAATCCTTCGACAGTCTTGGAATACTTACTATACGTAGATGTAATAGCGTAGAAGTAGACATGCATACATGCATAAAAATGTTTTGATAAACTGTCCTTGGAAAACTACAAGTTTCTGCGCCATTTTTATTACTTAAATTTACAAAGGTACACAAGGTACATCATTTTATGTGATTTCCCAAAACATATAATGGAAAACCACATAAAATTATGAACGTCATAACGGGTATTTTCTATGGTAACACCAAAAGCCCCAAACTGTTTTAGTCATTGCTTGGAAGAAAATAATTACGTGCGTCAACTGACTCATTTTGCTAAAGTCTGAATGTAGGTAGGCACGAAAAGTTTATATAAAAATGAATGAGTTATATAGGTAGCTAAAAGTGACATTCATTTGTATGCAAATTACACCTGTAGAAGTTATTTCTATGTAATTACGATACACATTTAAGAAAACTAGCGGTCGCCTAGTGGTCAAAATTCGACCAAAATTCCTAAGCTTGGTACTTTGTTTCCTATTTTTCTTTATTACATATAAATAAAGTATAGGTAACCATAGTTACAAAGAATTGAACGACGCGGCGACGTCAGACGAACAATGCCGAAATAGGAAATACTACGAACGCGATTCCACTGCATGTGTCAAATGCATATTTTTAATGGATATTTTATAAAAATATTAGGATTCGCCTCTCCTACATATAAGCTTTAACTGTGCCAAATTTCATACTCCCCCGACAGCGCAATTTTCGTAAAAAGGGGTACAAAGTTTTTGCTTCACGTATTAATATATAAATTATGATACACACATTTTAAAATTAAGATTGTTGCTTTTGTTTATATAAATAATTAATAAGTTTACTTAAATAGCATTAAGCTTTGAAACTAAACTATTATATACGGATTTTATCGCGTTGTTTATTTGACACTTTATTACAAAATTTTGTAAACTGTCACAAATATTAAACTTTACTAATTTTTAAGCTAATTAAAGTATTAAAACTTAAAACTATTTATACTATTACTATACTATTTACACTTTACCCGACGTTTCGGTTGCTTTTCAGCAGCCATGGTCACGGGGAGACTAATAAAGTGTCAAATAAACAACGCGATAAAATCCGTATATAGTAGTTTAATTTCAATGAATAATATTAGCGTAAACAGAAAACAATATTGTAGCATTAAGCTTCTTTATGTATCTTTTAATGCCTTATTCATAAAAAATATCTTATAAGATGGATAGTTAAATACTAAGTGAGTGTAATAATATGAGTGCACTGTAAAATATATTTATTCTTCAATTTTCTGTATAGTTTTGTTATACAGCGTGTAAAAAAAAATATGTGTTCATATTTAAGTATAACATAATAAGCCCCTGTACAATGAAAAAACTGCGACAAACAAATTCTTATATGTTATTTCCATTAAGATACAGCACTTTCTTTTTATTGACTTATCATTCAGTTTCGTGTACCTGTTTACACCACAATACAAGTACCATAAGGGTGCTTGTATACCATCACATATTCTAGTCGATGCTTAAACAACACAAACATCTTACTCGGCTGACCACTGTGAATCCGAAAATGACCAGGTTCTATTTGGACAGATATAACGCGTTTGTTTCGATGTTTTAATAAAAAATAAATAATATGTTGAAAATATTAATAAAATTTAAAATTGTTTTTTGGTCTGGGAATGGGGCACATAGGTTATTTATCGGATATACATCATGGCCATAAAATATGACCACACCTTTCTGTTACACACTGTATCTATACAGTATCGTTATTATTAGGCAAGCTAGTATTCATATGCATTATTATGTGTATACTTTTAAGTGTTTTTATTTATAACGACGTTATAGGTATACCCTCTTGTAAATTTTATGAATATGGCGGTTATAGTTTAGCACGTCTATTCGTGCGTTCGAGGGCGAACCTGAAAAAGAACGTTAGCAAGCAAGTCAGTGCCACTCGACACTCATTCAAACATTACTATTTAACACCAACATTGAACGGAACGAAAATTATAAAAGTATTAGCTAGTAATTTTATTTAAAATATATATATTCATTCAATAATTTTGCAGTAATCATAAACGTTCGCTCTCCGCTCCTGTGGCTCGGAGTGTGATGTTATATAGCCTTCCTCAAAAATTCAAATGCAAAAATATTTTCTAATCCAACTGGTAGTTTCAGAACGATTAGCGCGGTTAGATACATAATTATATAGAGCAGCGATAGCTCAGTGGGGAGACCAACAGACTGCAATGCAGAGGGTCTCGGGTTCGAACCCACGTTGCACACCTCAGACTTTCGGAAGTTATAAAACTTTTCGAAATGATGTGCGTATTGATTGACAATTATCGCGTGCTCCGTGCCTCGGAGAGCACGTTAAAGCGTCGGTCCCGGCTGGCATGAACATCTATGGCAGTCGTTATTGGGAGAGTGTCGACACAAAAGATCCCACTGAGACGAAGTGACTCCGGTCTGCACTGACTGGCCCCCAGCCAGTCAGTGCAGACCGGCGACACTTCGACCATACCGACATAAGATAAGATAGGATACATATGGGTGAACATTTTTAATTGTATAGTTGCTTATAGTATCTGACTATTTGGTACAATAGCATCATGTTTTGGAAACTGTATGTACCTATATAGCATCACATCTATTAACTCCGGAGTGTTGAACAGAGGATTATGATTTCAATACTTTCTAACTACGTTTGCCTCGTAATAGCAGGTAATCCCATTATGATTAAGCAAAAGCAGTTAGACCCCATCATCATGTTATTGAAAATAAATCTGTAAGAAAATCCAATAATAACATACATACATAGTCGTTTCCGGGATTCCGAACACAAGACCACGCCTTTGACAGTTGCGCAAGCGGCACTTACGCAGCTGGATCAACTAAGCCGTCAAAGTAAAATGCATTTATTCATTTAGGTCACAAAGTAACACTTATGAACGTCAAACTTTAAGGTTAAGTAAATTTACTGAATTTACATTTAGGTTAGTTACTAGATTAAAAAAAGTTGCTGGTAAAAGATTGGGCCTCTGAAAAGAACCTGCAAAAAACTCACGGCCACTCTTTCATTTTACAACTCATGTGTAAAATATGTTGTAAAACTTGCAACCATTATATAATTTATTACCAACTATTAAAATCTAAAAGAAACAATAATAGTTTATAACTAATGATATTATTGGTAAAATATATCGACTGTCCTCTATTAGATATCAAAACTATTCATCATATAGAATGACATGCGACGCATTTTTCTTCGGCGTTACAAAATAACTGTATACTGAAATAATTTTTCACAGCCCAGATCTTTTACGTAGTAGCTTTGCGAGCTACGTAAAATATTTACACTCTAATAAAGACTAAATTATCTTTAGATATTCCTACATGGTCCGTTCTCAGTTTTATTTAATTATGAAACTTAGCTCGACATTTTGGATACCTTTTAACATGCATGATTACGAAAGGCTAAGGTGTTAACTGGCTTAATTAATAGGTATCTGAAGTGTACAATATTTTTTTTTTATTCAGCCTCCTCGTAGTAGTCAATACTTAGGCAATACATGTCAGTGTCAAAAGGATAGGCAAAGGTAAACTTACATTTCGCCAAATATGGCAGCCAGACTTCGTACTAATACTGAGCATTTTTTGACAGGAATACCTAATATTAATTTGCCTAACCCGGGCATTTAACACAACACCTCACGCGCAGCAGTCACATTCACTATAGCCGCAACGCCGAGACAATAATATGGCTCCTATTTTCACTATTCTATAAAATTAAATATCAATAAAAAATCATGAAGATCTGGTTTTTCTACGCAGAATGCGCTTTAAATTTCTTCTGGTAAAGCATGGTTTCTTGACCATGCTTCGATTGCGCCATAATAATAATGCATTTTTATTATATTTATCTTCAATAAAATTATGATTTTTAATCATTAAAAAACAAGTATTGGTTTCTGATTACCTATTTACTTCAAATGATTAACTGGTTCGTACCGATAGGAACTATAAGCCGGATTGTGAACAATCAACCGCAAAAAGTTAATTATTGTTTCAATTAATTATAAACATCACCCACACTGAAAATATAGGTACATTCAGTTATATATTATTTAAAGCAAGTCATATTACTTTTATTGGACTATTTTTGTTTTAACGATTCGAACTAGAAAGTAGCGTAATACATAATATCTATTAGGCTACTAAAGCTACGTAAAGAGTAAGCTATCTTTCGAACAGATGCGCTTTATATGTTTTGAAAAGGAGTCTGTTGATCTGATTTTGTTTTGAGACCAAGTGAAGATGCATGTTATACTTCATGAACTAATAATGCAATAACTTTGTCTGTCACATAGTCGCATTAGGTACTAACTTATGTGACTGTGCTGTCAGATAATCTCGCTAGGACGAATTTCCAATAATTGTTTAATGTACTGTAGATTAGATAGATAGTAGTTAGATTTTACTCGCGGTGCCACTCGCGTAAATGTAGGTTATGTCAATTTTATATCTCTCGGAAACAGTACTTTTTCTGGATAAAAGGTACCCTATATCCTATTCTGTGCCTGTCAACGTGTATGCGAAATGTGATTATGATCAGCCGAAGAGTTAAGGCGTGAAAGCGTAACATACATTCGCTTTTATAATATTAAGTTAGGATTAGTGTGCCGCAAAATGTACTTGTAAACTTTTGATAGGTATGTATGATTTTACTTTAATTAAAGATTAGGGCACGTGGCTAAAGCGCAATTACTTATCGATTTGCGGAAAAGTAAGTTTAAAAATAACGTAATGTGGAACGGAGTATTATTATTTAGGTATACATAATGACTTACGTTTACGCGAATGTTAGGTATACATACATTCAAATTAAACTACTTTTTACGGATTTTATCGCGTTGTTTGTTTTAAAACACCTTTACCTATTACATTTAGTGGTTTAATTTCAATAACACAAATTATATTTATAATAAATAAGTATTTTGTGTTAAACGTGAATTTATTTATTCGGCGTATTTTTCGCTATACCTAACACTTTTATATAGAAGTAGATATCATAATAAACTACATATATGACGCTTCTACAAGTTTATATCCTTTTTATTTGCCAGATTTGTCAATTAAATCAAGCTATATTGAAAAAAGTATGGATCATAATTTTACCGATACAACAAATAAAAGCGCCAACCATGGCGCTTGTCTATGGGCCGTAACATTTTTTATCAGCTAGTACCGAGGCAAACGCCACCGTGCCATCAGCCACGAAGATTAACTAATTAACTCGTCAAACAATCGACATTTTATCAAATAAGTGACGTCACCATGAACAATTTTGGCGCGTAGTTAGCACGGCCAGTGACGGGTGCGTATCGATTCGAGCTCTTAGTAAATTAGTGATGTGTGTAAACACCACTCGATGAAATTAGATTGACATCTGTCCTTAAGGTCTGTAATTTTCATTATTTGTGTGTTTTACTATAGAGTATCTATAGTATTCTGCGCGTTTTATATAAAAAATACACGCTTGTATGTCTTTAAGGTTTAATGAGATAACACACCATATTGCGCTAGCCATGTTTAGAACCCACACAATAGTGAATTAGTATATAGCTATTTATCTACCGTTCAAGATTCAATAATATTAAGGGCTGTCTAATAAAAGAACAGAATAAGTCCATGTGCAACAATCGGTCGTGAATTCAAATCACGGGTTAAGCAAATTGTTATTCAGTTTATCTGTTAAGAAATTCTTAAAAACATCATCATCATCATCAGGCTATATTAGTCCACTGCTGGACATAGCCTAAAAACATCATACCTATCAGAAAACGTTAGGTACTGAAAGATGTGGGTCTGACTGTTACTTCTGCTTAGTGCTGCACAGATCACAGACATACTTTGTTTCTTAGTTCACTTTTTCTTTGTATCGTCTAATATTTTCCGCGTTCTTTTGCTCTTCGATGTATTTAGCCGTCCATTCAACTGTTGACATGATTAGAGGTTATAAGTGTGGAAAACATTTTGGCGCCAGTCCACGCCAGATCATTGCTGGCAGCCTAGTAACAAAACAAATGAAGAAGCCGTGGTATTTAAATACCACCACAAGACTAACCGCATGTTATAATTAGTACAGTTCAGAAATCGAATTGATTATTAGACGTTTGAAATTGACAGATGTCAGTTTGAAATGATTCTTCTTAATTTGAAAATTACAGATCTACAAGGCGATAGACACCTCTAACAAATTGCAAGTACATAAATTTGTACTAGCGTCGTATAGGTACATAGAGTTATTTTATACTAGCTTTTGCCCGCGGCTTCGCTCGCGATAATTTAGAATTTGACAATCAATTCGGGTTGTACTCTGCTTGTAATAATATAATTCAACCATGATTCGAAAGACACGTGGCACCATCTATTATCATAAGAACGTTATTATTGTTTTCCGCGGGAACAGTAATTTTTTTCAGCGTGAATGGTAGCCTATGTCCGTTTCTGTACGCCTGTCAACGTATATGCAAAATTTCAGAGTGATCGGTTCAGTGGTTTAGGCGTGAAAACAACAAACAAACTCATTTTCGCTTTTATAATATTAAGTTAGGATTAGGATAGGTACGGGATACTAGCGCAAGTGCAAGTTCCTCTACTTGCTATTATTTCCCGCGTCATGTACAACAGCCATTAAAACTACCTCATCCAAGCATGATCTAACAAAAAACCTGTCAGTCAAAACTGACGATGCTTCAACGAGCATTCAGCAAAATGGCGTGCAAGCGCATCAGTTTCATTGTATCTAAACCATGTCCATTGCCGTTTGTGTACGTCTCCTCATCCGCCATACAACTAGGGCATACCCACATACCACAGAGTTACTCGGCATACGAGAAACATGCAATATCAATCATTCTAATTATTACGGACCATACGTTCTGAAGAACTGTTTAATCACAGAATCCAATATTCATCGCTTAATATATGTGACTGCGACTACGTTTATATGGATTCCAGGTATAAATAAGGGTTGTTTCTCTGGGATTATGTATTCTATGAATTGTTTCAACTCGACACCGCAGCAGATCTAACTCTTTTATTTCCACTTCAAAACGTTCTCGTCCAGCTTGGTATATATTCAGCGATCATTTATATCACATGTATGCAGACGCTGAAATGAACTACTACGCGGTATTCCCGAGCGCTATGACCTTCTTCAAGCGAGACCTAACCTGTCTATGCTTGGAATGCAAGACATAATTAAAAAACAATTGTATTGACGAGTGGTGTGCCGCTCTGACTCAATAGGTTAAAATGTTTTAAACATTGATGAATTCTAATATAATATTAACCCTTTAGCTGTCCCGTGATAGACACAATTGAAAATCAATTGTTATGTATCATATGTGATTCATCGGACAGGGAACCTGTTAAGTCTACAGTATTTATTTATTTAGGCTTACCAACAACTACTTACACCAATACACTTTTCTTTTACATAAAAAACAACATAATAGTATAGTAGCATTTTATAGGCAAGGACAGCAAGCACAGTATCACCACACATGTGTTACAATGTCGCACGAAAATGAAGGCAAAGACAACCATAATTATATTGATATTGTTACAGCCAGTGCCATCTATCGGCACTGTGGGGAAGACTCGGCAGTTCCTTCTAATAATTTATTACAACGCCATCTATTGACGTCTTACGTAACTACGTAGTTTGTCGATACGCGAACAGTAGAGAGAGCGCTGGCACATTCTTGAATCTTCGTACTGTTTACATACCGGGTATAGTGTTTCTAGAAATCTCTAGAACCGCTTTAACGGCGTATAAAAGGGCACGACCAGCGTGTATTCTTTTCACGAAACTACTTCTACTGCAGTAGTAATCATTGTCGTCGACGATATATAACAATAAAAAAACGAAAAGATAAGATAACAATTAGAGGTAAATAAAAAAGACTCGTCCTGTTGTCTGGGGGTAACACATAACATTCGATTACAAGCCGTTTTTCAATTAAGAGATCAGTCTTATTAATATGATTAATTAAATTAGAGTTTGGATGTCATGATAACTAACGACTTATTAATCAGCATGTGTAAATAGTGTGCGTACCAGTTAAACCATTATGCTACCCGTATAATAATGCCAGTCATAACACTGCTTTATTTTGCTGCTTTTATCTAGACGAAAAAGATGATGAAACTACGAATAAACCGTAGTCACGGGGACGTTATAAACATTAGGAAAACAACGCACACACAAACATCCATTGTACAAGTGTACCTATTCTTATATTAAATCCCATTACTTTCCTAACACATGAGTTGTTAGCCGGCGCCGACGCACGTAAATGGTTGCAAACGTTATTTTGTCTGTAGACTAAAATAAGAGTGTGATCATTACCAGCCGGATCTGTTCTAGCCGCGCGTTCAGTTGTCTTTCACAAACCCAATGTTTCTTTTAAACCATTATGAATAAAAACTCGACCAAACAATAAAAAAAAATTAAACGCGCCCAAACAAAAGATTCAAAATTAGAATCGATTAAAACGGTGCAAGGTTGTCTATGATATAAATATTCCGCCTGTCAACATTTATGATTTAAAACAGTTTTGATTAAATAAAACCAATGGTATTTTAATAGAGGATATAGGAACTTTGCGAATAAAAAACGAGACTAAATATTTAGAATATGTGTAGTATAAATATTGTTCTGTATTGTACTTAACATAACCCTCACTAGTGAATTGCACCTAAGAGCTTCCCGTACCCGGTTGGCAAAGGCGAAATGGCCGTTTTATTACCACCAAATAACTAACCATGCCTTATTTTATATATTTTATTTGACATATGTACCTAAAATTAGCTGCACTTTACTCTGAAACCGCAACCGCCTTTTTATTTTGTAACCATCTAGGCAACGGACTCATAATACACCTTGATTCGGCAAAACTATTTGTGCATCACACATAATTACTATTTCTTAGTCCGTATGGGGAACCTACAACACTATTCGATCAATTCTGATATAATAGATACTAATATCATAAATGCGAATCTAATTATGTCTGTTTAGTAAGTTTCAACAGTTAAATCTCTAAACTGAACTGATTTAATGGAATTTAAAATTGAACTGGAATTTCAATAATTATATCGAACGATAACAACGATATATATACTTGAAACATAATCAAACAAAGGTAAATTTACAATGACATAAAGATGAAATTAAATTATATTAGTCAAACGTTAGAAGATATCAAAAAGGTCGCAGAAGCAGTTAGTAATATAATAAGTAAATCATCTTTGAAGTTGGAATTCTACTCAATTAAACACTTAGTCTCGGATTTCGGTTATACGTACAGGCAACACTCGGCGCAGTGCCAATGGCGATGCTAACAGGTATACTAATCTATGGGCGATGCGACCACTTATAGTGGTTCCCAATAACCATGTATCTAATACTGATTGACTTGACTACATTGCAGCAATGCTTTAACGGCGTTTCTAAATAAATTATGTATCTGTGGTTGGCCTCACTACAGATAGAAATTTAACATTAGCCTCTAAGAAAAACCACAGATAGTTTATTAAAAAACGCCGTTAGCTCACTGGCTGTAGTGCAGTCAGTCAATATTATATTCGAAAGAACGATGTACTGTCAATAATCGTCGTGTTCCTTTCTGAGAACATTTTCTTAATAAGGATGAGAAGTCATCGGTTGGTGGCATTCGCCACTTAAGAGGGCACCGCTCATTATCGACTGCATTAGCAGCTGTTTGTATTCATCGTCAACGCACGAGGGACGACTGACCAATGTACTGCACTGTAAACAAAAGGGGCCTTGGAACGATTCACTGGCTATTAACAATGACATACTCATGTCTGAATAAAAAAATATTGCTGCATTCTTAATTTAAAAATAATTATTTTTCCTTATGTTTTCTTTTTTAAATTATTGTTTTGATTCGCTTTTGACTCGTGTTTTTCAGTGGCTACGTGTGTTATACACGGAGACAAATAATAAGTTAATAAATATACGAGAATGAAATGCACCACCATCGATTTTGAAGGAAAAAGGGATCGTTTAAGCTATACCTCCCTATTAAAACTATAATTCATTCTTGCCTAAACGAGCCTTCGACGAACTTACAATCACACTAAGTACACGAAATTTCAGTTTCAATATCTCAGTTGAATAATATTTTATTCGATTTTGCTGACAGAACATTCTCAGTTTTGCTTGATAGATAGCAATATCCGACTGAACTAGTGGTATTACCCCGAAGATTAGACAGAGATCCTAGCAAGACGCTATGCCAGTCTTATAACGGAACTGCTTTCATTTGATAATGGTAACCGTGTCAATAGCAACGCGTGTGTTTGTTGCTTTCTATGCGATCGTATCGTAATGTAAATCCATGTTAATATCCGCCACAATTCTCTATGTATGCCCGCGTGACGAGCCACGCTTCGTTTTTGTTATAGTATTACTTGAAACATGGAAATCTTGCGATGATTGCATTGTAAAGTAGGCCGACAGTGTTCAGTGATATAGTTTCACATCCTTAATCATTATAGCAGACCCGTTTATAAACTATCTTACTGGTGGCTACAGATCTTTACCCACTATAAAGGTATTGACTCCATAAATGATAGTTAACTATACTCCGAATGCCTTTTAAAATATTATGTAAGTTTAACCTCAAATTTTACTATGATTCGGGTATCGGTCTCCTTAACCGCCTAATGTAAGGCTGCTGACTAATGTTAACCTGCTCAGTATCACTAAAGATAAAATTAAAAATTGTAACAAAAAATACGATAATGAACTCTCTGAACTCTGCAGTTATCCGGTTAATATTAGGTCGAAAGTTTTCGGTGCGTAATGTGCATAGTAGAAGAACTAGGTACAATTATAATAATTAGATTCGATATATTATGATAGACTTTTACCTTAGTCTATGGAGTGTATTAAAACATTTTGAAAATTAAGCTCAAATAAATAAAGAGGATACAAATTATTATTACATCTGCAATCAAAGATAACACCATTTTCAGACGTTCGTAAATTTTACTCCTTCTAGAAATAGGTTGGAATCCAAAGTGAATTATGCTACTGTGCCAAATGTTAGTTAAAAACAGTTATATCATTGTTTATGTTTCGGATCATAAAGTCTTTTCGGTTTATTCAATATGGCAGCTTATTATATTAGGATCTCCCACATTGAGTTATTAGCAAAACAATAAATATATTTGTTTATGTATGATTTTGTAATGAGGGCGTAATGAAATCTGGGAGGTCTAGCAATAAAATTATTTCAGCTTGTATGAGGTTTATTAATTTAAAGGTTATGATTGCAGGAGATTTTTATAAATTACTTATTCGCCGACGTCTCGTTGATCTAGAGGTGGAATTGAGCTTCCCTTCTAATTCGGATTCTTTCTTTTGATCTGATGATCTGGCTGATTTTTATGGAGATTTTCTATCAGACGAATCCCTTTAACCTTGTACATAACCAGCACTACGCATGCATAATTATTTCAAAGAATAATAACTCCAAGTTTAAGAGCCAGAGTTTTTACTACCAGGCAGAGTTTTGAATGCGATTATTCTAAGTGAAAAAGATCAACCGACAGTTGTGCTTGAAGAATGAGGCAGTAAGGAGTGTAGGTACCTTAAAGACAATCTGGTGATTGACTACCTACCGTCGTAAAAATACTCCCGCAATATAAATTTCTTTGTCGTAGGGTACAAACATGAAAATATCGGAAAATAATTGACCCGTGAAGATTGAAGCGACTATGTGCCATCTATGCAAGTAAAAAACTGCACATACGGAGGCATTTTGGAGAACTCCATATTTTTGTAGCGCACGTAGCGACCTGTATTAAACTATTAGAAGTTATTTAAGTAGTTTCAAAGATAGGGAATCAAAGTAATTATTTGCATTACCACTTATATCACTGTAGCATGTTAACTGATAAAGTTGAGGCGCTCATAGCCAGTTGCACTCACTGATCGGTAAACGATTAGTGAGGTTAAGCAACGTTGGGTGCGGCCAGTCTATAGATGGGTCACCGCTTAGTGGTATTTCATCTGAGCGTCTCCGTGCTTCGGAGGGCACGTAAAAAGTCGGTCCCGGTTGTTGTCAAATTGATAGCAGTCGTTAAGCCATGTCAGAGGCCTACGGGCGGCTTGAACAACTCTTGATAACAGGTTGACCACTAACCACACGAAAAGAAAGAAGAACTGGTAAAGTGTTGATAACAAACTCTGTCAAACGCTCTTAGTGATCTGTTGGTATTTAGTAAGTTCTGCCGCTTCTATCGGGTTACGCTGCTTTAAGAACATTACGCATCAGTCTTGCTTCTTATGATGTAAATGTAAATGCAATTGTATAATTCGATGGCACGAGACCGTGCCTATAATTGGATATAATTGCATCCGAGCACAATGTCGTCATTAACCTCTTTGCAGAGTTTGGAACTCTGTAGTTTGGCCAGCAAACGACAATAGACTGGACGTGCCATGATCTTTTCTAACTAATTTCTTGCTGATTATGTATATAATAATCATATAATATTCAAATTTATTTTAAGCATCCAAGATAAATGTCACTTCAATTTGATTTGATGTTTTAATTGATTTTATATTTTACTAGCTGACCCATGCAACTTCGTTTGCTTCATATAAGAGAATTTTCTCCGTTTTGCAAAATTTTTCATTGGTGCTCCGGTCCTATTGGTCGTAGCGTGAAGTTATATAGCCTACAGCCTTCCTCGATAAATGAGCTATGTAACACTAAAATAATTTTTCAATTTGAACAAGTAGTTCCTGAGATTAGCGCGTTTAACCAAACAAACAAACTCTTCAGCTTTATAATATTAGTATAGATGTTCTCTCTGCCTATGTTTGGCTAATAGAATTAAGCACCAAAAATGCAAACCTACTTTAATTTATTAAATGATACAGATCTCCTTGACGTTGCCTTAAAAGGGTTCAAACGTAATTTAATTATTAGGCAGCATACTGACTAACACCACGTGCTACTCCTTCAAAGATAGTTGTAATATAATTCTTGTTTTTTGTTTCAGATTAAAACAGTGCCGTCTCAACAAAGCTTCTACAAGATGGCCGCTTAAAACATACAATGAATACTATTTTAAAAATATAAAATGTCAAAAATAAATTCGAAATTAAAAATCGAAATTCAGTGACGTGTGAGTGTTAGTGTTGTGTTTAACAATGGAATCGTTTGATAGTTTTGAAAACATTTCGAATATGGAACTGACTCAAAATGGTACCTTTTATCCGCAAGAGGCCACGATATTGGCTGCAGCGTGTGCTATTATTTTTAGTATTGTCGGTGTTGTTGGTAAGTTATTAATGTATTTGATTGTTTATTTATTAACTTAAATAATTTACATTCAATATTATTCATCTCTTGCACGTGCCATGAGTCTAACGGGTATAGAATGAATCTAGCTGACTGCATAGTGAAGAGCCACGGCAAGCCTATGCAAAAGCAAAGCCCGATACATAAGCTAAACAAAATAGTAAATATGTATTCATAATATAAGGATTACATTAATTTATTCTAATGTGCGATGTCATTTCGTGTTAATTGTCTAATATAGAGCCCTCTTTGAGGTTAAACCTCACGTCGTATGAGTGCATATGAATGAAAATCTCATACCTAGTGATTATTGTTTCTTTGGTATTATGGTTGATTAATGTAAAAGGTAAATCTGAAGATTTGGCGGACTAGCCGCGACAATCGCCTGAGAACCCAGCAACTGAGTTTTATGTCATTATAAACACCCAATATGGGCACTTCCATGTCATCAATGGGATTCCTTTCAATTGTATAGGTTAGTAGTTTACACTATCGATTTGTGAATGACCGACTCGCTGCATGCTCGATGCAACTATTCGAGGAAAGCGTTGATACACTGTTTGTTTATAGCGACGTCTTGCTGTACAAACAGCGTGTCATACACTAATAAACTACATTTCAAAGTTCTGTATCACTCGTATATCATTAAATTGTTTCCAAAACACCTGAAAGTGTTAACGTTTCGTACGTAAATATGTTAAAAGTATGATAAGTAAATATTATAATTAAACGAAGACTTTAAAGATGTTTATATTTTGTAATTTGTTTGTGACTTACGCTTCACACGTGGCTTATTTAAAAATTTTCGACATACATACATACAGATAAGTTGCTTACATGTATGCATTTACATAAAAGAAAGGTAAACACACTCAATTACAACGTCCGTATATAAAATTAAAGCTTAAAATGTAAACTAGAAGATCACAGACAAAGAAAATACATGATGTTCAAACTTAAACTTAATCTATAGAGTTTTAAAGTTAAATTTTGACTATACAGTCGTAATTTTTTAAGTATGCGTTTGTTTGCCGCTCGATGTACTCACTATCACTAGAAAGCGTTCAATAATCGGTCACTTAACACGAACGCAACATAAAATAAAACGTTAAGTGCCGGTCGTAATCGGACATCAAACGGTTTGTTACACGACTCGATACCTACGCGGGAACGACCCGCTCTCGGACGCCATCGCCAGCTGCGTAAACAAACATACCGTGCACATCACTAGCCAATTGCGTTCGATATTTGAATTATTAATTTTTAAATATAGAACGAGATGTTGATCCATAACATACGAACATGGACTATTAATAGAATTTTTAATGCCACGAAATATCTTAGAAGTCATAAGTATTACGTTTAAATTAGTCTTGTCTGCCTCTATAGCCTCGTGGCGTAAATTCGATGAATTACAGATCGTGAGTTTCTTAGTTAGATATCTTAGGATCGTCAAGCAATTATCTGGCAGTTTTGTCTATGCTGCGTAATGACTAATGAGGCATTACGGTGCACATGTTCACACTCTGTATACGGTAATGCCTAACACCTGGGCACTAGCCCAGGCGATCGTAGCGTAAGAAGAGAGATTGGGTACAGCAAGATGCTCACGAAATCCACTTGTTCAGCCCGGCTGAAAGATAAATAATCCAAATAAGCAGCACTAGACATTAGTGTAGTATTCCTCCAATTAACTAACCCCTTAAGAAGGAGCTATTGTATTCATAGAGACCAGAAATATTTGTTCATTGCGTTATCAGCACAGTGAGTGAGGTGGATGAGGCTGTGCCTTACTGGAATTGAAAAATGGAAATATGAAACTGATCCAAGACACCCACTATATGGCCAGAAACCAGCCACAAAAAGGCTAAAAGTCATAACAGTTTTCTCTACACCATACCTGCCAGTGTCAGTAACGCTCCTAAGGACAGAGCAAAATTGTGGCGTGACAAATTCTCCATCCCTACCTTCATCCCACCGGCAGAAAAGTTACCTGCGGGATATAAACTTCTATGGCCAACCTGGAAGGCACTAAATAGGTTACGTACCCAGGTTGGCAGATAATATGTCAAGGTGGGATTATATCGACCCAAGTGCAAAGCAAGTGCGACTGCGGTACATCCTCACAGGCAATGGGTCATTTGCTGAGGTACCCCACGAGCCCGGAATTGTGACGCTTGATGAGATACCTATACCAAGCAATGCCTAATGCGATTCGCGTTGCAGATCACTGGGCTAAAATCATTTAAAAACTATTGCCATCGACACGATAAGAAGAAGACTTCTGCCTTTAAGTTCGAAACCCAAGTCGGACCAACAAAAAGTTATTGGGATTTTCTGACCAGAACTTCTAAGTCCGAAATTAGGATTTTTGACGGTGTTACACACCCTCATGCCGCACGCACGTAAAGCAGTTGGTCCTGCGGCTGATCTCTTTTCGGTCTTGTCGGATTGCCGTCTCACTCGTCCAACTCTTATGAGAGTTTGGGAACAGAGAGTGCACTTGTGTTTGCGCACACACTTGTGCACTATATCTACTATATCTTCTGCGAAGATGGGCAGTCTCCGTTAAGCTTAGCCGCCGTGACTGATATTTGGTCTAGAGGATCTTAACCATGAGGAAATAGACGAACAGTTAGCAAAATCTTGATTATATAGACCTCTGACTACTCTGTTACGGATATTATGCCGTGATGTTATATTATGTTAACATCACTAATAAACCGCAGAACAGTTTTACAGACCAATAAAAATGACAAAGTTTATTACACTTGCTTTTAACGACTATTTTTAAAAACAAACTGTATGGTGAAACTGTCTACTCGTAATTTTTCAAGTCGTGTACAACTGCCACATAAACAAATCATATTTCGTATAACAGTGTTCCATATTTGAATTTGACGTTTTGACAAATTGTAAGAAATTTGACAAATTGATTCTTAGGTAGGCTGCTTATCGTGCATCTTTAATCGCAATATCCACAGATCTACACGAAACAAAATAACTTTTTTATTGTGTCTATGATTCCGGCAGACGATATTTACGACAAAAGGCGTTGATGTTTTTACGAATTTTCCTAATTAGAAGGTGTGTGTTAGTTGCCCGTGTTACCATGTCCAAGATACTATGCTGTTAAACTCTGTCTGTCTAAACACTAAATTATGGAGCGGTCATATCAAGTTTTACCGTGATATTGAATTATTTCAACTAACGTATTATATTGAAATCAAACTACGGGTAATACAAAAAATATGGATTTTATCGCACGCATTTTATCGACACGCGTCGGAGAAAGATTAAATTTAAATATAAATAGTTTTAATAATATAATTAGCTTAATCCGTTAATAGTTTGAATTCAATGAATCATACTTCTTGTTGAGGATATTAGACGTAAGATACGTATATAGTTACCTACTCCATTGAATATAATGTACGTTGGTCCTAAAGCTGGACACACACCATTCTCCATAAGCTCCACAATATAATACTCATCTCACACGACATAAAACAGTAATAAAATCTCACGAAGGGCTGTTGCCCCTTATGAATGGCGCTTTGACGGCGGACACGGGACGTGACTAAGCCCTACGCCCCATTGAACGTTCTCTGGAATTAATTATTAAGTTTATAAGCACCACATTTGGACCATGAAAGACGTTTGTCAAATAATTTGAATGAATCTGACCGGACGGCGGACATGCTTTGGGCATTTGTCAACGTTCTTATTTTTATTAAAGTATAGCTTTTGCCCGTGGCTCTGTCTGCGTGGTCTTTTGTTTTTTGGCCCATCCTGAGGAAATATTAAAAGATTCTTGTAACTATGTGTAAAGTAACTAATGGGTAACTCATTAGTGACTATACCTATAATTAACTACTTTCTTACCAAGTTTTAAGTCTCTTTTAATAATATAGATACCTAATAGGCTATAAGGCAACTTTAAAGAGATTATCTTATTAATTCCATACTCTGTAGGAATTGCGGATGATTCCTTGTTTACACCGTAAATTTTGTACGCCTTATGATGTTTAAATTTTGAGCATTCTAGGTCCAAGGGTTTGAGTAAGCCCTTGATGAGTCAATGACTGAGTCAGGAATTCTCTTTTGAATACTGAGTATTGCTGTTGAGAATTGATGGTATTATTGACTAAACGAATTGCTCAGTTGTTTCAGTGACTACTTCACCACTGCACTGAGTGTTGTGTGTACCAAGACGATACACGAAGCGAAAATATATGTAAACCATAGATATTTGTTTTGAGTCTAGGTGCTCCGTATGTTGTTGTGGTAGTCGAAGTGCGGGAGTCTTTAAATAGATCAAGTTTATTATATTCATGTGCTTTTATCGTCGGAGGGATAGGCAGAAGTGTACTACACACTCACATTACGCCAGCTATGTTTTAAATTGCACATAATTAGGAAGACTCGTCTGTCTCGTGCTGTCTACCTGGCCCATTTCCAGAATCCATGCCGCTACTATGAATTTCCTAACAGGCCACTAAAGGAGACTGTACCCGTCCCAGACATATATCGGGGATCTCGTAATGATCCCAAGCGTATGCGTAAACGAACCAACGAGGTAGTCAACCTGAATAACTTATAAACCTATTTCATTACGCCATATAAAAATTGTCTTTCTTTCGGTATCACTTAATGACCAAATACTATAGTCCTTCCTTGAAACATACATTTAATCGTTTTATATGGTGTGGAAGCGCAATTTATCACGTGATATACGTATAAATGAAGGCAATTAGTCACACTAGGGGACATCCGCACATAATCCACCCCCCTATGTACATCATAGACCGCGCTATTAATAGAGAGTAATAAATACTCCTTTGTTATTGTCTATGTTTGTTCTGTGAAGGTTGGCAGATGACACATATGTTCTATTTTGAAAATGGAAGTGTACTAAGTTAGGGTACCAACATTTTGAAACTAGTGGCTACATTTTGTAGTTGATTTAGCATGATTTATAAAATATATAATACATTCGGTTTAAAAACATTTATTTTCTCAAAAAATTAGAATAACTTTATTAAATAATATTTACTAAATATTCATTAATTAATGTATTTAATTCATGGCGATAGTGTGGCTTCGATTTTTGGTGTAGTGTGTTGGCTGCAGACTACCCTGATTTTCCAGGCCGGCTCCCTATTTTCTTTAAAGCTTACAATTTATTTTACTTTGATTATATTTTCTGCATGCGGAAAACAGTACTTTTCTGAATAAAAAGGATCCTATATCCTTTTCTGTGCCCCTAACAATGTATACTTATATGCGAAATTTCATTATGATCGGTCGAGTAGTTTAGGTGTAAAAGCTTAACAAACAAACTCTCACATTCACTTTTATAAGTTTTTTTTGCCTTTCTGAGTACTTATCTTTAATTTCGAGTAGGCATTAGTCTTCTTGTAATACCAAATTGATATGTATACTATGGTTGAAAAGTGACGTCCTAGGAACTCGTAATTTCGCGCCATTTATAAATAACACTCGTACTAAGGAAACGGTTTATTGCTGAGGCGTGAACGGAGTTGCAAACTTGTCATAGAGTTTATAATTAATCATAAACAACCGCAGTGTTTTATCACCTTGCCGATATGCTACGCCGCGCCGTGTGTTCGTTTTTTGAATATTTGACAAGTTGCTTGCCATGTATTTATACCTATAGCTTGAGATCCAAGCTCTACCTCACTTTATCAAAGCTAAATTCTTAGAGGATTTATTGGCATCCGCGCAATATGAATAAATCTTCTGTCACGAACACGGAGGTCGTAAAGGACTTTGCAAACATTCAAACAACAAACAGAGAGAGGGCGAGACACAGACTCGAAACAACTATTCGTGTTACACACAAATTGATTTCTCATGTCGATTCCTCCTTTTTCCACATATAATCCCTATTATGTGCTAGTTTGCACCAGTAGCTAATTAATTATATGAATTGTCTTTAAAAACAATGTAAACGTAGCTATATTAATATTTCTTTGTTCTTATTGTTCAATCTCGAATTCTTATTGATCAAGACCGGTTTATAATCAATGTTCCCCGTAATAAAGAACGAACATGCCACCTACCAATAACACTTTACCCGCCCTAGGAATTCAACACAGGACTTCACGATCGGTAGTCACACTTACGATTACGAAGCCCATCCATTATCAAATATTAACTACTAGCTGTTACCTGTGACTTAGTCCGCGTAGATTTTAACTAAAAAGTGTTTGTCGCCGCGGAACCCAATTATATTTCTCTGCCCAAGTTACTTAAATGGCGTAGTTTTTATAGTGTAAAGCTAGATAATAGCATGGCTTACTCAAAAATAACATTTAAATATGCGTCGTTAGATTACACGCTGTCACAGAATGCGTAAGAAAAATAAAGATTCACAGCTCCTCCCCCGTAGGTGATTGCGTGATAATATGTAGCCTATATGTTGACCCGACCTGTTAGTAATATTCATGCAGAATTTGAAGTAAATTCATGCAGTACTTTTTGAGTTTAGCCCGGACATACACACAGACAAACAGACAAAAATTCTAAAAACTATATTTTTGGCTTCGATATCGATTGTAGATCACGCCCCAAGTATTCTTTTAAAAAAAATATTCAATGTACAGTTTTGACTTTCCTACGATTTTATTATATGTATAGATAAGACAGTACCTATACACTTTAATTCAATTAGATAGGTATCTTTAATTTATGACTAATAGCTTTCCGGAAAATAAGATTTTTATAGACACAAGTCCAACAAACTACGTTTGATTTATCCTTACATACTAAACCATAATGCCATAATGTTGGTTTGCCCTTATTTTACATAGCAACGAATAGTTTATGAATCCGCAAGTAACATATTATTATAGGGTACTTTTTATCCCGGCAAACACACCAGTTATGTGTGGGTAGTTAATTGGCTTAGTACCACGAGAACGAAGCCGGGACTAAAAAGCGGTAAGCATATACAGTACGTTAACTAACGAAAGGCGTTCCCTTAAACTGGCAATATTATGGCGCGCGTAGATCCTAAAAAAATGGTTTCCATAAAAAACAAAAAATATTTTATTTTAATAACTTTAAAAATATTCAATAAAAATTATAAACAGACACCAAAAAGAAACACTCTTAGCATACGCACAAAAATACCAATGCAAAACGGCAACGTCGCTTTTTACTTGGTTATGAATTTTTAATTGAAATGACTTTTTAATTATTTTTACATTTAATTTATTTTTCATGCTTGCATTTTTTGCATGCTTATTTTTCTATGCAAATATGTTCATTTGCATCTATTAATTATGTATAATAACCGCTTTAAGGGAACGCCTTTCGTTATTTTACTTACTGTATAAGTATGTGTTACGCCCACATTTCACCAGCATAATTATTTAGCTTACATGTAATAGGGGCGAGATGTGCTATTGCCGTTTAACGGGCGCATCTCGAGACTTTGTGCTATACTGAGAATTCCATAATATAAAAACTAAATAACTCTTTCCCCGACTCGGACATGTAACCCATGACCCGTTATAATACCTCAGCACTGCCACTGCTACTGCATCAAGTTTTTTTTTATTGCCCTTGGTGGCAGACGAGCAAGTGGCACATCTGATGGAAAGTGGTAACCACTGCTCATGGACTTCAGCAATGTCAGGACACAGTAAAGCCGCTGCCTACCGTGAAAGAAGAACTCTCTTTAAACCTCGTTTGAAGAAGGACATATCATAGCGCTCGGGAAACACCGAAGCTGGCAGTTCATTCCAGAGCTTGCACGTACGTGGGAGAAATGATCGCTGAAAGCGTACCGTCTGTGTGTCTCTGTCAAGTGCTGTGGGTTCGATCGCCACAATGGTCAAAAAATGTTGTGGTCCAGAAATAGTTGTCTAGTCTAGGTGTACTTTGTCGCTGTTACTTGAATGTTGGCAAAGTCCCCCGCGACACTGAAATTATTCCTAATGCTGGAGTTTTCTTTTATAAAAAAAAAAAAGTGGTTCTGTGTCTGGATGATTCAGTATTCGTTGTTTGAATCTGGATGATTCAGTATTCGTTGTTTGAATCTGGATGATTCAGTATTCGTTCTTTGAATGTTTGTGAAGTATACCGCGACACAGAATTTATTTAACATGCGGAAGTTGTCATTAACTTTTTGACCGCCACAGCATAAAAGTAGCGTCGTGCCTCCTACGCCAGGCGATGATTAATGTAGTTTTAAATAATAGGTAAAAGGAACACAACATATTTTTTAATGTTTATTTTGAACTGTAAAATAGTCGTATTTTCGACGTGCCATGCCGTCGGTGGCGTCGTGAGCACGGTTTAATTTGACGTGAATGGACGTCCGTGGCGGTCAAAAGGTTAAAAAATCTCGGGACTAAATGCTTACATCGCGAGAGCAATCTGAGCAATAAGGGTAAAAGGCAGTTGATTACAAAACCTTTTAGCGTTATTATATTATCTGTGGCACAGTAGGTACATCAAGTATAAATAAACCTGCCAGTGCATTTGCTGATTAATTACGACGATTTACTGCGGAGGGTCGGCAGATCGATCAAACTGTCATTGTATCCTGACAGGCGTTTGACCGACGACCCCGGGGGGAGATTTCGTGCGGGAATATAAACATGTGTGGCGAGAATGGCGACTGGCATGCATCCGTCAACGAGAACTGATAAATTTATTAAATCTTCTATTGTAGTTGGAATTTTAATTAGGTAGACTGGATGGCTGTTTAAGTGGCACGTCGCTGAGTGTTGTGTTTGAATCCCACACGGGTTATAAAATTGTGTGACGTCGTCTTCAAATGGTTGTTCTGAATATAGGTGTACGTCCATTGTTTGAATGTTTGTAAAGTCCACCACGACACAAGCCAATAACATTAAATTAGCTCCTAATGTTAGGTATAATTAATAAAAAATACTAATCACAAAATTTCAGATTACATAAAATTTAAATTAAATGATTTTTTATTATATTTATTACTAGCTGTTACTAGCGACTTCGTCCGCGTAGATTTTAACTAAAAAGTGTTTGTCTCCGCGGAACCCTATTATTTTTCTTAATTCAAAGTAGCCAAGTTACTCCTTATAACATCAGCTATCTGCCAGTGAAAGTGCCGTTAAAATCGGTTCAGCCGTTTCGGAGATTACCCGGAACAAACAGACAGACAGACAGACATAAATTTAAAAAATATATGTTTTCGTATAGGTACCTTATATACTTTCATATGCATTAGATAAAAAGCTGTTATTTTGACATTACAAACAGACACTTCAATTTTATTTATTTGTATAGATGTATAGATTTGCATGTCACTATAATGACAAGTGTTCTTGGACATGTATTTACTAATTTTAAGACCTAACCTGTACCTACCAACACTTACCAATTCTAATTCTAATTCAGGAATTATTCCTAGTGCGGAAGTTGTCTTTTTAATTAAACAATATTTTTACTTATTTATATACGGCACACCAACTACCTATTTACAGACAATTAGTGCAGTATTGGCTATTGCTCTCAACGCTAAGTAAAGCCTCGCTGATTTCAGCAAGAATGGGCCGGCTCGACCGGGGAAGTACTACCCTATCACAGAATATCGACGTGAAATAGCAGTATTCCTGCTGTTGTGTTTCGTTTGGTGAGTGAGAGTGCCGGAGGCCCAATCACCCCCTTTCCTCCATACCGCTCCATCTCCTTCCCACTTCCTTTCCTAAAGGGTCGGCAACCCGCAAGTGATGCCTCTGGTGTCGCAGGCGTCCATAGGCTACGGTGACCACTTACCATCAGATGCTTGTTTGCCACCTTATTTGTATAAAAAAAAGCTAGGCGCCCACTTAAACCATTTAAGCCATTCGTGCAGTCTTTATATTTTTCTCTTATTGACATAATAAGTATATCTTCTCAGTACAAATAAGTGGCCCATTGACCGTCATGTCCATGACGTATTATCGCAAACACATTAACACGTCACTAATCCTTTTAGCGTGTGCATTTGTAATTAGCATCAGTCGGACGTCAAACTGGTAATCCATTAGTTCACAGGAACTAAATCTTTTGTACGTAAGGGCGGTGACTGACTTAAAGCGTAATGTACCGTGCGGAATGGGCTTGTTTCGTTACATCGCCTACATAGCCTCGGAGTTAACGTTATATATCTTTTTTATCCTACTGGGTTATATGTTGTATAGAATACGGTCAGTCAGATTGTATGTGTTAACGATAGTCTACAACTGCTTGTTCTAAAAGTAATATAACTCATGTATAAGCCTAGAAAAACGTAAGTAAAGATAAGTTTAAAGGTATTGGAGATGTAGCTACTTGCATTTACGCAATAACTGTGTTCGATATCTGATACTTCTCTGTAAGACCGGTTTATTTATATCTTATCATGTAATTGGCAACAGCAATTTAAAACAACCATCGCCTAATTATCCTTCATTATAAAAAAGTTCGGTGCTGTACATCCACGGCAAACCTTCAACTCATCGAATCTGTAGAATGTTTATAGCATTTAGCCTACAAAGTAGTAAATAACAGAAACTATTTTCACCATTGACAATTTACAGATAAAATCGTGACAGTGACGCCAGTAAACCGAGGTCGCAAGTTTATATTCTCGGCAGAGCAATTGCTTTATTCTATTTTTGAAAGAGCCCGCCTTCTCCAATAATAATTAATTAGGTCCTTAAGTAGCATATTCTGGCGACACGCGTCCCGCCATGAATTAGTTTCACCCAGGGCGGGTAACGCGTGATTAACAACTGGTTTTGGCAAGTGATCTTAGGTCATAGTTACCGCTTACCATTAGGTATATTCCGTATATTATATAGAAAAATACTACGTAATCGTATCATAAATTTATCAAAATACTGACAACCGACTAGTGTTCGGTGTAATGCTCGCTTTGTAACGTTACACGTAAACGACACAGGTCTGTAGCCGCCTTTAGCAAAATATTTACTTTGTGACGATTGTGATAGCCGTGGATTTGAACTAAAATTGTGTATTTTGAGGAAATTTGACTGAGTAAACAGTTTACATGACGGAAACGATTGATATCTGAATATAATCGAATTGGTAAAGACGAACAGGATTTAAAAAATATAATTTCATTCAGCGGAATGTTAATTGCCTAGTAGGTGCCGTGATACGAGATCGTGCTTATTTTTAGAACTGATAATGAAGTCTTAGATTCAGTATTTGAGTAGGTCTAACATACTTTATAGGATTCCGTATACGAAGGGTGTCAACGCGACGCTATTACTAGGCTTCGTACGTCCGTCCGTCTGTCTGTTTGTCTGTCTGTCAGCTGACCGTATCTCGTGAACCGTAATACGTAGAGTTGAAATTTACACAGAGTATTTATTTCTAATGCCGCTATAACTACAAATAAAAAAAATAAGATAGCTAATTTCAAAATGGGGCTGCCGTGCAACAATGGTACAAAACCCTTCGCGAACACTTGACCGGCTTTTTATACACTATGAACTAGAAACACATATTTTAAATATAATTATTAACAAATCTACTTTATATACCTAACACTTAACAGTACATTGCACTGTATCGAATCCTCTCCTACATTGATGCTAAGCATTATAATTTTCATAGCAAATAAGAAAACGTTACTCTTATGGCTTGTACTACCACCTCCAGATAGCATTTATCTATAAGATAAAAGTATCGCCATCTCTCTTCTTTAACCTAACATGAGTGAGACATCATGCGATTTATCTTTTGGATAACTTTTACTTGTTAGTTGTAGGAGTGGCCATTAATCTCCATAAATTATATTATTCCGTATATCACCCAGTTCTACTTTCCCTCTAACGGAAAAATATGTACTTATACGTTTTATAAAAATAGATTAATAAATATACATTACGCCCTAAATAACATAAACCGAAATGATTACCGGCGAAAGTTTTTAACGAGTGAAACTAGAATTTATGACTTGTAAAATTTATTACAATGGCAAGTACCATGGATAATTTAATTTGCACGGGTCACACTCTGGCAACCACGTTGCCTATGCATATTGCCATAATTAAAAAGTGACTTACCATGAGACTAAGCATTATCGCCTGCATGTAAACCACTGGTTTATGGTCATCTCGACATTACACAGCGTCGAACGTTGCGGTTTCGATTTCTAAACGGGACAAAATTGGTGTGATCGTCTTTGGTAGTTTCTTGTCTGGGTGTTCTTTGTGATCGTTGATTCAATGTTTGTAAAGTTCTCCGCAATATAAAAGTAACAATAAAGAAAAGTACCTGATACAAAAAGTTTACATAAGTTTTCAAGTAAAATTTAAAAAAGTACTAAGAGTATTACTACCTTGTTAGTTTCGTAGCTTAAGTTTTCGGTTACGTTTGCGAGCGTTAATCGTCATCATGTAAGTTTGCACATGGGTTCGAGTTCCCGAATCGGAAGTGAACGTTTTCATTTTGAGAATTTGTTTTCTACAAGAGTTCATTAAAATCGGTTCAGTGGTTTCACCGGAAGAAACGTAAAACACAGACAGTACCTAGGCATTTTAAATATATTGTTGTGTATTTTTGCAAAACAAAGAAATGTGTGCGAACATTAATTATATTATTATTGCATGCAGGCAGCTGTTGAACTGATTTAAGACATGTACTGATAAAAAAGAAATGTTAGTGTTACTATCTACACAAAATGAGTTCGGGCTATCGCGAGGTCTTGGTTTTTCTTTCTTTCTTACACTTATAGTTATATAGTTTATTGAAAGACATGTCAAGAGTATGATATTGACGTATGAGAAATGCTCTTATCAGGTCCCCATATTAATAAGGAGTGTTATTTAAATGGTTAGCATAGTATTGGTACTTTTGTGAGCAGAAATAGCTAATTGATCAGCAACTCATGGCCAGCAAACTTTAAAGAGATCAAACTAAGTCGACAGAGCCCCGCTTCGCCGGGCTCCTATTATTGGGTGGGTTTAAAAAAAGGAACCTAACATAACCTAACACTTCCGAAACGGAATGCAGTGATTTGAGGCGTATAGATGCTCGTTATGCTGTGCAATATTTGCTGACCAATTAGTATTTTTGATGATCATTATATTTAATCCCATTAATAAGCTGCTACTCGGGACATCCTTGATAATATTATAAATGCGAATTTATTTGTTTGTTACGTTTTCACGCCTTAACTAATCAAACGTTCGTCACGAAATTCGCATACACTTTGTCAAGGGTATAGAAAAGGTCATAGGTACCATTCGTCCAGATAGAAAACACGGTTGTGTCTGAGGGATGAATGTGAAAGCTTAATATAATAAACAAACAAACTCACTTCCTCGTTTATGATATTAGTTAGGAAGTTATGATTAGTAGCATTCAGTATATACTAATGCGAAAGTAAATTTCATTTATATGAAATCGATAAAACAAATTTAAAGCTCTCTCAGCTGTTGCTTAATCAAAGAAATATAAATGACATCCATGTGATATTTTGTACAAAGATAGTTAAGGGATTGTACAGTGACATTTTACTTTTATCCTGGAAAATGTACGGAATGTACCTTTACAACCAAAGGGAACGAAACCGCGGGCGTGTAGAACCTAATTCCTAATAATCAAACACGTCGTTGAAAAGCCGTTCGACAAACATGAATGACACGAATCCGGTGATAACAGGAACAATAAACAATTCATTAATGTTTACACGAAATGTCCAACGTATTCTATTGTATTATATAGCTACATTGTTGTTATCATTATGTCCCCAAGGCTGTGTCCAAACTGTTTCTATATTTTAAATTGATACGATATATTATTATCGACTTATTATTCCTCAGCGCATTATAGCTGCGATAGTCTAGTGGAAAACTGTTGGACTGCCACGCAGAGGTCTCGAGTTCAATCCCAAGGCGAGCATCTCGGACTTTTCGAAGTTTATTTAGTATTCATTAGTTAATTATCGCTTGCTCTAATGGTGAAGAAAATTTCGTAAGGAAACCTACATGTCTGAGAGTTCTGCCCTATCATAGTCATGTAAGGGCATAGTCCACCACGCTGGCCTAGTGCGGGTTGGCAGATAAGGGTAAAGGTCCTTCTCATGCTGAGAAGTGGCCCGTACCCAGCAGTGGGACAGTTTAATACAGGACTGATATTATTATTATATTTCCCAGCCGTTTACTGAGATATTCTTAAGGTTTTTAGTAGCTGCATGGTGTTGACCTGTTCCTAGAAGATGACAATGATGGCAATAATGGCAATGGCCCGCCAAAATGAAATAATAAATTATGGTGAGGTGTAGAACAAAAGGCGGTGTCGGTATAAATAAATCACGGTTATTAGTATTTTTCAATTACCCCGTTATAAATGAGTACAAATTCATTGATACTAATTAAACTTAATGTAAGTAATCAATCTTTGTTTGATATTATAACAGATACTCAAACAATAAAACGATTAGGCCATACAAACATGGGCACGGCCACTCAGTAAAGGGGGACTTACACGTCCCGTGCGTGCGTGTGAAACTATAACGACTTCGAATATAAGGATTGGAAAATAATTAATAAAGCTTTTCCATGTCACGTAGGATATAAGTCAACTTTGAATGAGACAGAGTCAGCGAATAATTTCAGACAGAACTAAACTTTCTTTCTTTCCGTAGAACGTCAGTCTAACTTAGCCTAGCTATTTTTTCTTGCCAGGTAGCGTCATTCCTTGCATTTACCAATTCATAAACGAAACTATGAAAGAATAAATCGTGATTATAAAAAAATAAAGTGCAGTTATTTCAGAACGCTTTTTAAAAAGAAAAAGCTGTCAGAAAGCTTTCTGTCGATGCAATGATTTTGTTTATTTCGTATTATTAATATTACCTTTCTACCAATTTAAGAGTAGGTATATCTACTAACTGTCTCATAGTAAGTGTTTAGATCACCTGGCTACAAAATACAAAGCCAGTTTCACAAATACTAAGAATTAGAATTCTAAAGTAAAATATATCAATCCCGAAATCAACAAAGATCAGTTTCAGGATCATCCACAAACATAAGCACTCACACCACAGAACAAATAAAGGCCGTCATTTTCTAGATTTGAAATGAATACCTACTTCATAAATAAACTATATAACTGTCGTTTATTCCAAAACTCGATAAAATGTAAAACGCCCTTCACAACCTCTGATGTTTGTCTGAAATTGCGATTCGATTTAATTCACTAAGTGGTGCACTCGATCGTAACATAAGAGCTGTGCCAATCAATCGATTCGTTCTGTTTATATTAATGTGGGTACATCACTAGTTGTGTCAACCACTTATTATTTGGTGCTTATCTTAAGCATTTAATTTTATATTTTGGGTTGGTAATGCCCGAATGAATGAGTTATTAAAATCAAAGTCGTTCTTACCAATTCCTTAACTTCGGATGTAAAATTGTCTCAATTGGTAAGACGTTATTATCATGAAAGAAAAATGGTGTGTGTGTTTAGAGGTTTTGGACTTATTTACTACGTAGACGTCGATAGAAGCGAGGGTTGATATGGCTGGTCTGGAATCGTCTGGATCCTGTCCCTTTTTATTCAATCTCCAAACTTCTAACTAAATACAAAGGTTTCCAACACAATCTGCTCTAACGGCAAAAGATAATCCAATCAGTAAAAGACAATGATAATTATAGTGTGTGAAAAATCATAGTCTCTGTCCATCCCTCCGGGAAAAAAGCTTGTAACAAATGATATTTTATTTAACCTATTGAGTCACAGCGGCACACTGGCGGCAAGACACAATAGATTTTAATTATGTCTGGTATTCTTAGACTTGACTAATTAAAAGTAAGTATAATACTCATTGCTTGAGTGTCTAAGTATGTATATATATATGTATCATCTATAAGACTTACGTCAGTTTGAGCTTATACTTGAAAGTAGTGATCAGGCTAGCCTGCTTTAGAGAAACAGAACCTATTTTATCGGAAGTATCTAGATGCTATCGAAAGAGTCCAGCGTAAGTGCCTTCGTGCCATGCACTTCAGGTGTTGCAGATCATATCTAACATACGAACAGCTATTACAAAAGTACAACCTGCTGACGCAAGAATCTAGACGCAAGTTATTAGAGGCTAATGTGTTACATAACATTGTACATAACAAATTTGACTCTATTGAACTTACATGCAAATTATGTTACACTGTTCCCCGAACTGTAAATAAACGAAGTGTCCGTACAGGTACTCTATTCGCCTTAAACTCATGTCGAACCAACTCGGGATTGCGCTGTCCTATTCGACGAATAGTAGATTCTTATAATCGTAATTTTATTGATATTGATATTTTCATATGTTCAAAATGTAAATTCAAACAAAATGTTATTAAATATTTATCTGATTAATTATTTTTCGCCATGTAATTATACCATTATTATTATAATTTCATTATTATTATTATTAATATTACAATATTTTCATTATTACATTTTAAGTATTCCTATTCCTACTAATAATTTTATTGTATTTATAATTATTTATTAATGATATGCACAATTAATTATTATATGTATTTAAACATACCTATGTACTATTGATATGATGCTTTTTAGTGGCTTTTTGTCTTCTGTCATACTGTTTTTGTTAAATCGTGGATAATGTAGTGGGCTGCAATATTGTAACATACTATTATGCAGCTTCTATATTTAAACATATTGTGTATTGTAGCTGTTTATTATCCCAAATTATAATAAAATAATTAACTAAGTAATTAATACGCACGTGACTTCGAAAAGCCAGTGGTGCGTGCCTTGGGATCGAACCTGAGACCTCTTCGTGGCAGTCCAACGATCTCCCAGTAGGCTATCGCTGCATACACTTAGGCTTAGGCTACAGCAAGCTTAATTACGGGGAATGTAGGTATCAATGGCGTATGACGTATCCGTTTGTTTCCCGCGAATGAACGATACGCATTCAATTTGATACAAACAGAATGTTTTCAACGAAATACAGCTCGGTAACAGAGAGGTATGTGTTCTATTTTCTTTTTAACCATTTACATCCGTGTTCGATGCAATGCGACGCTGAATGTTTCACTTTGAAGGTTAGGCTTGATACCAAGTATTTGGTTTTTCGTCAAAATGTTGGATAACGTAATCTCGTGCATTTTATCGTAGGAGCTCTTCGTTTTTTTTATATTTATTTATTTACACCCGATTTTCATCTCTAGTGAGTTTTGAGGATATTGGCTATTGATAATATTATAGTACCGACGACCTGGTAAGGGTCGCGGGAAGTGTAGTTTGTGTAGAAAGTCTTGGGGTAGGCCTATGTCCAGCTGTGGGTGTCTTTCGGCTGAGACAATCCTGATGATGATAATACATAATTGAATGAGCCAATACATTGAATGACTGGTAACAAATTTTTTTGGTAGGATAGGATTTTATTTATTTTAACTTTCTGGAGAAGAGTTGTCGTGTCATTGATGATGATGTGCATTATGACTTCAACTCAATGGCGCTAATAACTTTTTCTTTTCGTGCGGCTAGACGTAACAAAATCACTGAAACTGCGTTACTTTTTAATCCCCCTGACAAATATCAGACATTGACTTGCTCTTAAAACTCCGACTCGTCTTAACGACTGGTAAGTCTTCATAGTATTTCATACAACAGTCCTACGTCTGTTTCCAGATATATATGCAAAGACAAGCATTATAAAGCTATTCAGTTTACATATCGACTCTTGTAGTTGTACACGACAGCCAGCCTGTTTTAATAGCCAGCTTGACGTTCCCCCTAAGGCCGAAGTGAAACTTCCAATCTTGGTAAATAGCACTATTAAGAATTTTCTGTAAGAAAAGTTTTTTTAGAAAAACTGACTTCAATTAACCTGAACCCTCATGATCACTAGTTGCACGGGTGATCTTTTACTACAGTATGACTGACTGTCTAAAAAAAAAGCACGACTTAAAAAACCAATGGTTTATTGGATACACTCGTTAAAAATACAACTCTCGTATTAGTAAGTACTCTCTCGGTAAACATAATTACTCATTAACTTTGGCACTGTTGTAGTTGCACTTTGAAATTGGAATTCGTTGATTGAAAACTCTTTTGTAGACTGCACGTTATTAACATGTAGAGAACAAAGTGCAGAGTGAATATCTCACACAAATCATATTTCATGCTGCTAAAGAAAAATTTTTGGAACAACCAGTCAATTTAATTCGGATCGAACAATAAAACGATCCACAGGTGTTCCAAAGCTCACAATACTGACTGGATATGACATTTATTATTGACTATTTCTTCACAGATCGGTCAATCTGTAGGTTTATAAATATAAGTTAATCATTGACGATTGAGCTTAAATATATAGGCTACTAGCTCAAACATACGTCACAATACTGACGGGACATGTTATTTATAATTGACTATTTCTTCACAGATTCATCAATCTGTACGTACTTATATAAATCTATGTTGATCTTTGACGATTGAGCTCAAATATATAGGCCACAAGCTCAAACATAACAAACCTTAAAAGGATTAGGTTAAATATAGCACATAGATATGATAGGTACTGAATTAACACACGTGTAAAATATATTTTTATCTTGGTTATGTGCATTTGCAGGACTTTGGTAGAATCTATCAAAAATATGTAATTTGGAAGTGCTGCCAACATTTCCAATCGACGGCGAAGCTTAGGAATTTTACGACTCCTTAACAAGCCATGTATTCATATATATTGTATATGTGTATATTGTATTTGGTTAAATATTTAATTATGTATATAACTGTAAATATGTATTATGATTTATAACAGCGCCTTTTAGTGTTGTGTTTTATGAAAGTACATATATATCTAAGTTTAAGAATGAAGTGATTATAAATTACCAGAAAATAATAAGATATACTTATATTAGCCGGTAACCCATAGGTTACCTACGTACGTAATTATAATAAAAGGAGTTATCGTAAGAAATTTTCTGATGATTCTTTGTCATGTTCGAGTCTGTAAACCCCAGACACTGAACAGTACGTGTAGTCAAGCTATGCTAGACAATTTGCCAGTAGTAGAACAAACAAAATAAAAAGCTTCTCTCATCATCAACAAGTTGACTTACAATTATTATGTAGAAGAAGACTACTATATACTGCTTTCCTTGCGGTATATTATCAAAACACTACATTCAACCAACAAAAATCTATAACTATAAAATTAAATTTTAATGTATTACGTATATCGCGTAAACATAAACAAATAAAAGACATTATTATTAATCCATCCAGCTAAATAAACTCTTGTATTGGAATTGATTAACATCGAGCAAAAACTTCAGTTTATCGCTGCTTCTAATTAAAAAAGCATGTGCGTCATTTTAAAGCAATAAAGACTTTTCCATTCATATTTTCAAAAAGCTTTTATCTGCCTGTTTTTAATTCACATTTCAATTATTGGTTTGCGTAGGTACGTGACTATGCCGTTATGCGCCGTAATATATTCCACACACAAATCTAGTATGATTAGACTCCGATATAAACATAGTCTCTCAATTCACGGCTTGTTTTCTTAACGGTTTACGTAGATTGTGAACTCTGGGCAAAACCATCAAGGTTGTGTACCGAACAAGGTTGTGTACAAAGCTTGGGTAAAGCAAAGGAAAAATATGTTTCCTGACGCTCTTTATTCTGAATAAAAACTTTTTGACAGGGTTAATAGCATCAGTCAACTTTTTCTTTTGAAATTAACCTTATCAATTATAAATTAGTTTATTAATTTATACTAGCTTTTACCCGCGGCTTCGCTCCCGTTAATTTAGAATTTGACAATCAATTCGGGTTGTACTCTGCTTGTAATAATATATATATAATAATATAATTTAATAATCATGATTCGAAAGAAACGTGGCGCCATCTATTATCATAAGAACGTTATTATTGTTTTCCTCGGGAACAGTTTTTTTTCGGGATGAAAAGTAGCCTATGTCCGTTTCTGTACACCTGACAACGTCTATGCAAAATTTCAGGATAATCGGTTCAGTGGTTTAGGCGTGAAAAAGTAACAAACAAACAAACTCATTTTCGCTTTTATAATATTAAGTTAGGATTAGGATTAGGATAATATAAAAATTAATTAATATAATTTAGGTCACAAGGTAAATTAAGCTACACAAATGATGAATATAGTGTTGTAAATTCACTATTGCCATGTTCAGCTAAGCGAGGATATAGAATCCATTAGCAAAACTAACAAAAAGCCCACATCCACTCTTTTAATTGACAAAATGTAGAATACTGCTTATTTTACTAATCATATCTTTAAGCAGCTGCCATTACACCAATTACCTAGCGCGTTACATAACTGTTAATAAAAGCCTCTAACAGCCATATACATATGGAAAAATAGGAGCATTCATTTACATCTATATAAAATAACTAGCAGACCCAACATACGTTATCCTGCCCGAGCTTTGGCTGACGAGCACTAGGTACCTACCAGGTTTATTTGTGAATGTAAACCATACAGGGATCAACCCAAAAACACAAAAAAAAATCATCAACTTCGGTCTAGCCGTTTAGGAAGAGTTCAGTGACATACTCGTACCTACACACGTACATAAAAAATAAACATAATTCTATAGAAAGAAATAAACAAATCAACTACTGAAATCCACGAAATTAATTCAACGTCGTCGCATGAATTAGCTGTCGTCCTCATCGCCATTTCGAAGGAAGGGGGATGACCCGGTCTATGACGCCACCTCAAGCAATGTCGTTATGAGTAAGCATGATGATGCTTCTTAGCAAACTCGGAAGAAAGATAAACAGCAGTTTTGATTATAAAAGATAATTCCCGCCTGCGGATATACACACGTGTTGATATAAAAGCATAACACGTATAGCGTATCTTTATTAGTGAAAGATTTTTTAGCTTTTTAATATTTAAGGTTTTTCATGATATGCTAAAATCGAATCGGTTGAATTTCAAAACGTTTCGAACTGTTGATATGAATTCGAATGCATTAAATGCTCATCTTGATTAATTATTTAATTTGATTACGTATTTGTGTATTTAAATACATCAACTCAAATAACGATATTGCAACACAAATAATCTAAAACAAACAACAATTGTTTAACTTTACCCTACCTATGTACAAAAAGAAGCAAAATACTTCTATATTGTAATAAGTAACTGTGATTCATGGCGTCAATAATCCTAATATTATAAAAGCAAAAATGAGTATGATTGTTTGTTTGTTACCTTTTCACGCCTAAACCACTGAAGCGATCATTCTGAAATTTTGCATATACGTTGTCAGGTGTACAGAAACGGAGATAGGCTACCTTTCATCCCGAAAAAAATTACTGTTCCCGAGGAAAACAATAATAACGTTCTTATGATAATAGATGGCGCCACGTGTCTTTCGAATCATGATTGAATTATATTATTACGAGCAAAGTACAACCCGAATTGATTGTCAAATTCTAAATTAACGCGAGCGAAGCCGCCGGCATATGCTAGTATGTTTATATTTTGCTAATAAGAACTCCCGCAATAATGAATAAAGCCTATGTCCTGAGAGACTATACAAAGAATCAAACAATGGACACAAAGAACACCTAGCCTCGAAATAACGATCTATATGTACATGAATCTCACAATTATTATCATTCCGATACCCTACTCACGAGACTCAGCGCTATGTCTATGGCTAGGTGATAGGTGCGTCGATGGCGTGGTATAAACCACGCCATCGACATCGATAAACACTAACAACCTACACAAATGATTCAACATTCATCTCCTGTCATCTACAAGAATAACTTAAGATTGTCATCTCATTTTCCTTGCAGGTAACCTGGTGACGACGATAGCACTCCTCATGCACCCGAAACTCCGTGGCCACGTGACCACCATGTTCGTCCTCTCTCTGTGCGTGTCAGATCTGCTATTCTGCTCCATCAACCTACCCCTCACGGCTACTCGGTACATCAAGCAGCACTGGGGCTTAGGCGACAGCCTCTGTCAGATGTTCGCCTTTGTCTTCTACGGGAATGAGGCAGTTAGCCTTTTGTCCATGGTCGCTATTACTATTAATAGGTAAGTTGATTATGCATGATTTTTAAACAAACTATTTGTTCATAATGATAACTTTTAAATATCTTTGTTTATTTCCTTATGAAGGAGGTTTTTTTTACATAAACATTGTTCCTGTATATGCAAAGGCAGCTTCAATATAACCTCTGGCATCTGTAACGCTAATGTTCGACTCAACAGCCTACTCGTACTTGCCCGATTTTTATTATTTGTTGTTTTACTCTATGATTACTTTAAGTTGCACGCTGTCCTTAGGATACCAAACAAAACCAGAAACTTTAAAACAGCAATGTTTCCCTATTTGTGGATAGTACTCGCAGGAACACATGACTTACCCGTAATGTGTAGGCACTTTTAACCCTTAACTAAATTAGTTCAGTCAGTCACAACTAGGCAAAACGGTCAATAGCTAGATAAACTAAGCTTAAGATATTTTTTTAGAAGTGATAGTGGTAGGTCCCTATATTTGTAAACCACTTGTATATAGTACTAGATGTTCCCGCGGTTTCACCCGCGTTTATCGTTACTGCGCCGCCCTCGTGGGTCGTAGCGTGATGTTATATAGCCTATAGCTTTCCTCGATAAATAGGCTATCCAACACTAAAAGAATTTTTCAAATCGAACCAGTAGTAATCACGCAGAATAAACCAGGAGAAACATTGCGATCGTTTGTACTATATCTGTAATGGGTAATTATTTTGCTGCAATGTTATTTTAAAACTGCGATATCTCCTAAGATATTCATTGAAATCGAATGATGTAAAGGGCAATTTTGTTTTAAGTTAAATACTTGTGATGAATAACCTATTTATTTGGATAAGAATTAATATCATGTTTATAATAATACCTTCGCAAATAATGCGTTATTTTAGAACAAATTTGGTTAGCATAAAAAAGGTTATAGTGAGCCAACCTTAAAAGATAGACATATGCTGTCGCGGACTTTTTTTTAGAACTTTTAAAGGGGAACAATTCTGTCATACATGATTTTTGCGAAACTTTAAATGTTTACGCAGCGCACGCAGCGGAAGCTCTCAAAAGGAAAAAATACCCTCCGATTTTGAAACATTCTTCATTGCTGCTCAGCTCCTATTGATCTTAGCGTGATGATATATAGCCTATAGCCTTCCTCGATAAATGGGCTATCTAACACTGAAATAACTTTTCAAATCGGACCAGTAGTTCCTGAGATTAGCGCGTTCAAGCAAACAAACAAACTCTTCAGCTTTATAATATTAGTATAGATACGCAGAATTCATCAAAAAATAACATAATAAACGAAAATACCAAGCGTCCCTCCATCTTAAGTGCTACAATAAAGCTAATCTTTAAATTATTGTGTTTGCGACATTATATGTATAAATAACAACAACAAAATTTAACAGGCTCTGTTTTAGAGAGAACTAGCTCTTTAGGCATTAACAGGTAATTATGTAGAACAGTTTGCCTATTCTAAAAAAGCAATATATTTGAGTTTAATCTGTTGCAATCACTTGAAAATCCAATATCACTAGAACATAAGTACGGAAAACCCGCGTAGGTATACCATAGGACGTAAATATTATTGCCCACATAAATTTGTTTACTTTGCTGCAAAAACATCTGCTGACAAATGTATCGCTACTCGTATATCTTCGGTTTTTCTCACTAAAGTGATCTTGCAAAATGTGGCGTTTTAACATACTAACAGGGTATTTTTCCATTTGTAAAAAGGTATGGGAGTAGCGATGTACATTTGGAAAACTATAGAATTTGCAATTCTAAAGTTGAAGCTTTTTGTACATTTGGAAAACTATAGGATTGGCAAATCTCAAGTTGAAGGATTTTTTTTAAGTTATGCGTGTTAATACATGATCATTAATATTAAAAATAAAGAAGTTTATTTTGAACAAACGCAGTACAATATTAAAATAAACTGAAATGATGATAATTTCAATAGTATGGAATTGTGGAGCAGTTACCACAATAATTGTAAGGTAGCAAAAATATTAAAATTAACTATACTTGGGCGATGTATAGCAAAGACTGACAATTTAAGTTAGGTTAGTAAAAGAAAGACGTAGCTTCTCATTTTAGTGCTATACTGTTAAAAGCTGCATTTTATAGAATGTTTTATGATATTATTTCATCAGTATTTAAGTATATAAAAAAATTTTAGTTCACTCGAAGGTCTTTTTATTATAGACCAGGCTCGTGCTAAAGTACAGTCACAGATTATAACAAAGGTTTCAAGAAGGCACTGCACTGACTTTAATATAGCCACGTTTTAATCTTACGATGCTTCTTTGAGGTCTCAGGGCCTTGAACCATTAGGACAGCACCTTCTTTTTTCAAGGCCGATACCGTACCACTGACATTACAAATAACCATAGTTTACCATAACTGCTTACAATCAGATGCGCAGTAATCTAATTGACAGCCATACTACTATTAAAATATTAAACAACAATCTATGTAATGGAAAAATAGCTAGATTTCTAAGTATGCAAATGTGAGTTTTTTGTTCGTTTGTTATGCTTTTAGGCCTTAAGTAGTCGACGAATTATCATGAAATATCGCATACACGTTGTCGTTTCAGCCAGAAAAAGTACTGTTTCTGAGGGACTGGAAATACAGACGACCATAACCTTACATTAACATAACATTTACACGAGCTAAACCGCGGCCAAAATGTAGTCTTTTCATATTGTAACAAGTAGTTTAATATTTCGTAAACCTACCGTTTTTACGTGAGCATCGTAAAAATACATTTAGTGGTGGCATGAAACAGATTATAAATGTCGACAAGTTATTTATCACATCCTACCACTCAGTGAAGTTGTAAAACAAACCTCTTTGCTGACGCCAAGGAGAAAAAAAAGCTCCTCATTTATGCTATTTATAGTTTAGAAGTGATGGTTCGGTATTGACCTAGTGCAGATTCTCTTGAGCCAATAAAAACTTTTTCAAGTACCAGTTCTATTTATTTTATTGTTAGAACGGAATACGGAGATTTTTAGGTGAGTTTTAGTTTTTAAAACCGCCATTAGTTTTTTGTTGGTTATACTATAATTATGTTGATATATTCTGTAATCGATAAGTTGAATGTAAAAGCGATTATATAGCTCACGGACAATTAGAGTTCATATGGCTATTAACTTTGCATTAGATTAGTCTATATACGACAGAATTAGCATCTGTTTACCCTGCCAAATAACTCAGGACTTCAGGAATAACAGCCACAGCAAACAGCGTAATACCTTCTAGAATGCGCTATAAATCATATTTACAAAGGAAAATGCAACGCTTCTTCCGCTTCGATCTTCATATGACTGGACATTCATTCTCAGTTAGATTGAATCAGGTTTTGGCAAAGCTCTCTTCTAAAATGTTAACTAAATCATCTTCTATACATATAAAATAAAAAAATATCACTGCTTCAGTAGCGTAGCTGTAGTGACTGCAACTACTGTGTATCGGGTCTCGGGTTCGATCCACATTTTTCACAGGTTTTCTGTCTACAAATTTTCAGCAGCAAAACGGAGTCTGAAACTGACCGGAAGATGGTAATAGGCTGACCATCGTAATACGTGGGACCTAAAGGCAGAGCTGGTGTTATATAGATGTAGTACATCTATGCCTACCTATTCATAAAACTCTATATATTTCTATCACATACATGCCACAACAAGTGTATAACTCTCCATCATACGAAGACTATAAAGAAAAGGTAGTATTTAACCGCACAGCAAAAAAATACTAATTGCGCAGCAAAAAAAGCTAATTGATCAGCATCTCATGGCCAGCAAACTTTAAAGAGATCAAACTAAGTCGACGGAGCCTCGCGAAGCAGGGCTCCTATTTTTGAGTGGGTTTAAAAAAAGGAACCTAACATAACCTAACACTTCCGAGACGGAATGCAGTGATTTGAGGCGTATAGATGCTCTTTATGCTGTGCAATATTTGCTGACCAATTAGTATTTTTGCTGATCATTATATTTAATCCCATAAAGAAACATCCAACTCTACAACCCTCAAACCATCACACACATCCGAAACTCCCTTCAATTAATTCCTTTCTTAAGAGACAAACAATACATCAATTCTACCTTCGCCCTATACCATTGTGCAGGTTCGTCGACCCCCAGATTAACCATTACCATAACACCGTTGCATTAATATTAATGCGTGGTAACCAATTTAAACTGTCCCCGGTTCAACGGAGCCCTATATGTGTTCAACTTCAATAAACAGGAGATTAGTTTTATTACTTTTCTTTACACGTTTTTGTTGTAAAGAATAGTAAGTGAAAATTGAGTAAGGAGTGCGTGAGAAGTGAATAAAACTGTTATATATTTAAGGACTAAAGCATATGAGTTTAAAATAATATACAAACGTGTTTTACTACCTAGATTTATAGCCAGTAAACAACAGAATATCTTGCATATAAAAAGAGGTATCTTAAGTAAAATTTCTACTTAATCCTAATTTACACCGTAAAAGTATCTGGCTTATTCTAGCAAGGCTCTTGCGTTGTGAAAATAGTACAGAAATATTAGGTACTGAATGATTAGGTACTCGAGGTACAGTAACTACCTGAGGTGATTACTGTATAACTGGCGTGTAAACATAAAATAACTTGTCAGCTTAATCATATCCAGACATAATGATAATAACATAATAATAATAACATAATAATAATAATAATAATAACTGGCAACACTGGAAGTCAAACATCGAAAATTTTTATCGTCCGTTTTTATACAAAAATTATTTCTAAAATTGCAAATTTACAATATCAAAATATATATAGTTTCTTTAAAAAAGTCCATAAGATCACAACAATAATCATTTTCACAAGAAATATCTACATAAACCATAAATTAACCCGAAATCAGCAAACAGGAAAATGACAGCAAATGTCAAAATGAAAATTAAGAAAACCACCTATATCATCATTTAATACGATGTTGACTAGAGCAAAAGCCAGAGCAGAAGCACAAGAAAGATCCCCGGACTTGCCGCTCAGCTCCGCCTCGCAGTCGCCGGGTCCCGCATTAGCGGCGGTGGCTACTGCAGAGGCGTCGAGCTCATCAAGCGGCGAGTATTTCTCTCCGCCGGCGTCGCCGTCACCTGTACGTCGGCAAGGAAGAGGCCGGCCACCGACACGCCTGGGACCCAGAGGCCCACCGGCCCCGGGACGGGCCCCCGCTATCGGTGGTAATGTGCACCGCAAGAGATGGACAGAATCAATGAATGAAAATGTCATGCGGGCATATTTTATGGCGACAGAGGGAGGAATCAACCTCACTTCCTACCGTGATCGTATGCTGCCTCTGTTTCAGGACTTGGAGCCAGCTGTCAACGTTTCGGCACAACGACTGTCCGATCAAGTGCGGGCAATCCAACGTTGTCACCTGTTGGATGAAGCTGCACTTGAGAGGCTTCGCTCTGACGTACGTGGTAACCCTCCTATCCTTTCTACCACACAAAATATAACTCAAATAAACTGCATAACACCTGTACCACATACAAACGGTGTTGAAGAAGTGGATAGTAGGGATACACACGTAAGTACCCGGTGCATCGATAAACTAAGAAGTGCCTTGAAGTGCGCTCTTCGGGAATATAGGTACACAAGTTTAGAAAATAGACCTCGCCTACCCCGGTTGCCCATGCATAAGAAAAATATGGCGCTAGTTTGTGCCCTGGATTCGCTACTGTCTATTTATTTAGACAGTAGTGAAGATCTTGGTGATACGCACTCAATTTTGTACTGTGCGGCTGTTGCGGTGTGTCGAGTAGCAGGTATTAAATTTACATACAATAGTGAAACTGCTACTCGAACTAATACCGTACCGGCCTGGCAGTGTAGGATTGAGCGGCGTATCGCCGAATCTAGGGCACTCATTGGCAAGCTAATCTGCTTCAGGTCGGGCAATACACGCCCGAGAGTGATGCGTTTTGTGACCCGGGCATTTGTGGGAACGGGCATTGAGCCTCACGAATATGCTTCACGGGTCACAGAACGCATTGACTTCCTGAAGCAGAAGGTTTATGCGTGGTCAAACCGAATTAGGCGATACAAAAAAAGAGTGGACCGATATACCCAGAACCGTGCATTCCAAAAAAAACGAGAGGTGTGTGTACAGAGTGTGGGAACGATCCAATTCAAGTGTGGATGATGGACGTCGACCAGATGTTGAAATTACAACTAATTTTTGGCGTAATATTTGGTCGGCGCCCACCAGCCACACGGAGGGCGATTGGTTCAGGGATGTCAAGCGAGCGTGTGAGACAATAAATCAAATGGAGCCTGTAACCATTAGGCCAGAAGATGTATCTTGTGCGGCCCGTTCGCTCCCGAATTGGAAATCACCGGGACCGGACGGATTGCACAACTTCTGGCTGAAGTGGTTACGCAGTACTCACGATCGATTGGCGTCCCAGTTCCAATTGGCTCTGGAATCGGGGTCGTTGCCAGACTTTTTAACCACTGGTATAACCCACCTGCTCTTTAAGTCAGGGTGTACCACGGACCCCAAAAACTACAGACCTATTACGTGTCTGCCGACTGTTTACAAACTTTTTACATCCATTTTGAGAACAAAATTATCACATCACATAAATACTAACCATATCATGTCCATATCTCAAAATGGATGTAGAAATGGGGCTCGTGGTACCAAAGAGCTACTCCTTATTGACATGACCATTTGCCAACAGGTACGTCGTCACCGAAGGGATTTGGCGACATGTTGGATAGATTATAAGAAGGCCTATGACTCTGTGCCCCATACATGGCTCTTGAAGGTGCTGGAGTTGTACAAAATAGATACAACTTTATGCACTTTCTTGAAGACGTGTATGGGGCAATGGAGGACTGTCCTTCGCTATCCGGGATGTCGGCAGATCCAGAGTGATGGTATGCCTATAATGATCAAGCGGGGTATATTCCAGGGTGACAGTTTGAGTCCACTGTGGTTTTGCCTGGCTCTAAACCCTCTTAGTACTTTACTGGAGAATTTGGAGCTAGGCTACCGGTTGCAGAGTAGAGGCCAGGTCATATCTCACCTTTTTTACATGGATGACCTTAAATTATTTGCCCCCACCCATCTTCAGCTGACAGAGTTACTAAAGGTAACTGAAAACTTTAGTAATTCTATCAGAATGGAGTTTGGTGTGGACAAGTGTGCGGCAATGTATGTAAAGCGAGGTGGGATTGTGGAATCTGATGGGATGGAACTATCGGATTCCTCAAGACTTAGGACTCTCTCTGCAAACGAAACATACAAATATCTGGGTATGTCGCAGGCGTTGGGCATTTCAGAGACTGGCATGAAACAGACATTGCGGGATCGCTTCTTTGGCCGCCTGACAAAGATACTCAAAAGTTACTTGTCGGGCGGTCATAGGGTGCGTGCTTATAATGGCTGGGCCATGCCGGTCTTAATGTACTCCTTCGGCATACTCAGATGGACTCAGACTGAACTGGAGGCCCTGGATAGAAAGGTCCGTACACTGTTGACCGCATACCGGATGCATCACCCGCGCTCGTCTGTAATGAGGCTGTACATCCCGCGGAAATGCGGGGGTCGTGGCTTTCTAAGTGCCAAGACCCTCCATAATCGTGAGGTGTGCAGTCTTAGAGAATATTTTCTCCAGACCGGCTCGGGTGTGCATCGGGCTGTAGTCTCAGTGGACAACGGCCTTACCCCGCTGGCTCTGGCTAAGGAGAACTGGCGCAAACCTGTGGTACTCAGTACTGATGACCGCAGGGATGTATGGAAAGGTAAAGAGCTGCATGGACGCTTCTATCGGGCCTTACACGGGCCCGATATTGATTTAATATCTTCTGTGGCCTGGCTACGTTTCGGCGATATTTTTGCCGAAACAGAAGGTTTTGTCTTTGCAATAATGGACGAAGTTGTTATGACGAATAACTACCGGCGGCATATCCTGAAGGATGGGACGGTCGACATATGTCGGGCGTGTCACCAGCCCGGTGAATCTCTCAGGCATATTGTCTCTGGGTGTTCCCGTCTTGCCAACGGCGAATATTTGCACAGACACAACCAAGTGGCCAGGATAATCCATCAGCAACTTGCCTTAAAGTACAATCTTGTGGATTCAGAGATACCGTACTACAGGTATGTGCCCGATCCAGTTCTCGAGAATGGTCGTGTCACTATGTACTGGGATCGATCTATCATCACTGATAGAACCGTTGTGGCTAACAAGCCAGATATTGTGGTGATAGATCGATTAGAGCGCCTTGCAATGATCATCGATGTCACCATCCCTCATGACGAGAACCTCGTGAAAGCTGAAAAAGATAAACAAATTAAATATCTGGACTTGGCTCGCGAGGTTGTCGACATGTGGGATGTAGGCTCGGCTATCATTGTACCGATAGTCGTTTCGGTAAACGGGTTAATTGCCAAGAGCCTCGACCACCATCTTAAGAGGCTCGCGTTGAATAGCTGGGTCAAGTCCTCGATTCAGAAGGCAGTATTGCTCGACACGGCGCGCATAGTGCGGAGGTTCCTTTCTCTGGAGCCCTAACCACCGATAGCTTGGTCCCTGCACCCGATATCGGTGGGTCATTTCAGTTTTTATATTTTTAAATATGCATAATTTTTATATTTATATTTAAAAATGTAATTATTAGAGAAAATAAGTAATAAAGAGAATAATAATAAAATATGTTTATTTTTCTCACCACAATATTTCAGATATTTACAAATATTATGCTTAGTAAGTAATACAGTTTCTCAAAAACAATATTGTGGAGGACTGGTGCCTAAGCTCGGTAAAAACCTGTGTTATAGGTCACCAGGTCTCCGCTCCGAGTTACAGTTCTGGCTAATAATTACGTACTAGAGCTAAAGTAATACAATAACAGTAATTTTGTGGTAAGTGTATTATAAAAGTTGAATAAGTGCGTGTTTCTGTGTGCGTGTGCGTGTGCGCGTGCATGTGTGTGTGTGTGTGTGTGTGTGTGTGTATCATATGACATCTTTTGTAGCCAACTTGTAAGTTTAAACATAGTGTCTGGATCCCGGCGTCCGTACGCCGACGGGCGAATTATAATTTTTTTAAGCTAGTGGTAAAGTTCCCCGCGACCCAGGAATTAACCCTAGAGCGGGTTTATCATTTTGAAAGGAAAAGAACGATACATTTATTTACAATTACTTTCGAAAAAGTTTTGAAGGTTCTTGTAGCAGATCATTTGAAATAGGACCGCAATCAAAAAATTGCATCCAGTGGCAACTACTTCAAAATTGACATGCAATAAACTGCATAAGTTGCCAATGGACGCTTTTTAGAAACATGACGAACATGAACCTGGGTACAAGTGTTCCATTAACCATAAAAATGTCAAAGTTCCGTTATCTTAACTTGATTTTGTACTGATAGAGTTAATGAGGCGCACTCTTATCATCCACACCGAATGTAAATATCACGGTTATTGATTACTACGGTGGCTTATCGACGGATTTCCGAAGCTTTGACGCCCTGAATGCACTATCACATCCACGGTATTAGACTGCTTCTAAATTACTGCTACGTTGCTCCCATAGCATAACTTCTTGCTAAGTTGTTGGTAGAAGCAGCATGGAATCTAGGAATGTGCTTAGTAAACAGCGATAGGCTCCGACACAATTACGTGCAGATTCAGCAGCATCTCTGCCTACCACTTTTAAAACATACACCAGTAAGATTATGTATGAATTTAAATTAGATCCCTTCTTTTACTGTTGGCAGGGGCTTGGTTCTGTCTCTTTGGCATCGCATATCAATTGTCAATATAACAGCTTGCATCAGGTAGGTCAGTGGCTCTTTGGTATATTCCAGCTAAGTTCTACTAGCTGTCCACCTGAAAGGGTAAATCCAATAGAAACAAAAAAGATAACATGAACTACCATCATTTTTTGCAACTTCGTAGTTACTTTATTGGTTGACTAGCAGGATTTTGGTGTTTTTGGTATAAATGTGTTGTTTCGACCGTTGTAGTACCCCACACAGTATCTCGAAGCAATTGTATATAGTCTGCGGTGGCTGCTTGTCACTAAGCCGGCCACGTGTTTGTTTTCTAACTCTGAGTTTTGTGGTATGCTGAGGCTGGTTTGTGTTTCTTTGAAACTGCTTCTGAGATACCAAGATAACACAGCCTTGTCAATAACTTACTGCTTTCTTTCAGGTAGGCCCCTAGAACACCTACCAAAGGAGCAATTTAAAAAAAAAAATTGTCTTCTTCATAATTTCTAAAATAGTACCTATTTGTTGAACTATATTTTAATTATTTAGTCTAATTTATTGCTATGCAAACATAGTCCTTAAAATACAGTAACTCGAGATTAATCATACCTATTAACAATAAAGTATCACCCTTTTAGTAATAAAAGTATTTAACAAAGCAATAAGGAATAAAATAACAAGTACCTAAAGCTTCAAATTGGTCTTCAACGAGGAGAATGGTCTTATAATTATATGGGTGCATAAATATACGGCTATTGTAAAGGGGAATGTATATGGCGCTAAATAGAACTGTATTATTTATATTATACGGGCCTTACACTTACTTAACACATATTAGGATCATTTATTTATTTTGGTTACGTAGACAGTTATGAAAGACTAAATAAAAAAAAATTTAAATCCAATTATGAGAATTGAAATATTGGCAATCCTACTAATATTATAAACGTCAAAGTTTGTGAGGATGGATCCATGGATGTTTGTTATTCTTTCATGCAAAAACTACTGAACGGATTTTGATGAAACTTTATAGTATAATTGTTTATACATCAAAATCCTTACTATAATATTATAAAAGCGAAAGTAACTCTGTCTGTCTGTCTGTCTGTCGGTCTGTCTGTCTGTCTGTTACCTTTTCACGCTCAATCTGCTGAACCGATTTAAATGAAATTTGGAATGGAGATAGCCTGAAACCCTGGGAAGGACATAGGCTATATAACATCACGCTACGGCTCACGGGAGCGGCGCAGTAACCATAAATACCACTGACGCGGGTGAGACCGCGGGCACAGCTAGTAACATAATTATAAGCTACTAAAATCTACATTATACCTTAACATAAATCTACATTAAAACGTGCGAAGCCGCGGGCAAAATCTAATACAAAATATTTTATAGATTTTAGGTTAATCAACATTTTCTGTACAGTTAATACAAATGATCTGTCCCTCTGTTTAAATAATTATGTTTTGTGGCTCGGCCATTATACACATATGAGTGTGTACACTCACTCCTGTAGACCTTAAAACGATAAGCAGGTGTGTACCTATTACACCCACACCTCGCCACTTGTGATATACATAGATCCCAGTTAATATAGGGCAGATTGGCAGACTCCGTGCCGCTAATTACCTAACAGAAAAAAATGTTTGCCCAAAACGGGCACCCATGAGATCGGTTGCATCTGTTTGCCCGAACCGGACATCTATCCCATAAAATTTGTTGCATGGATGTCGTAGTGGTTTAAATGTTTGCCGCGATTCTCCATTGTCGCTGCGCCAAATTATGTGAGTTATGATCCCCACACGAGAAAAATTGTGTGATCAACATAATGGTTGTTCCAAGTCAGCGTGTTCCCTGTGTCTGTTAGTAAAACCCAGCGACACAAAAACTTATTTCCAGCGCGGGCGTTGTCTTTTTTTATATAATATCAGTGATGTATTTATCTGTCACACTGCTGGGCACTAGCCCCTTCTCAGTGTGAGAAGGCTTAGGCCATAGTCCACCACGCTGGCCTAGTGCGGATTGATAGACTTTACATATATTTCAGAACATTATGGAGAACTCTCAGACATGCAGCTGTCCTCAGGATGTTTTCCTTCGCCATTAAAGCCAGCGATAATTAACTATTTAATACGCACATAACTTCGAAAAGTCAGAGATGCGTGCCTTGGGATCGATCTTGAGACCTCTGCGTGGCAGTCCAACGGTGTCCCACTAGGCTATAGCTGCTCTGCTATTGTCATTTTTAAACCAAAAATAAAAAGCAAACTTACAACACACGGCAGCCATTACCCACTTCAACAATTCCTTCCACCCACAATAAAGACTTGCCCTATCCTGTATCACTTCATTATACTACAATACAGATGTAGAAATTGGATCCCACTACATCTACATTACGTTTAAATAAGCTAACCGTCCAATTTTACGCGTCAGCGCACCTATTCACCATTGAATCGATACACTCATCTCCATACAATATGATCTCCCAACGCATATCGATGGTTGTTCTTTTTATAATGTCTTATAAATCAGTAAACTGCAGTGATTTCTTTAAGACTACAGCGTACACTCTTACTAGGTAATAGGTATACCTACAGTCTTAAATATATTCATTGAAAAGGCGCTAATTTGAGATAGTAGATGGCTTTGATATACTGATTGTGTTTTGCGATTATTTTCTAATATTTTAGTTTGCATTGGGTTTCAGATTTATTTTGTGGATCATTATGAAGTGTATTAATTGCGGGATAGCCATGCAAAGGTTGCAAAGGCATTTCATATCCTCGATTTCTGGACACCATCAAACAAAACTTTCGCGTTGGTTGAAACTGTTTACGACTAGTTTGTTGTAATGACAAGTTCTGAGAGCTTATTTTTTATAACATTTTAATGTGCCTTTATTCACGTTCGTAAAATACAAAAAATCATCGGTGTAAATTAAATGTTCACGGCTATACCTAGATACACATACTGGCCAGGGCCTTTAAGACCGTTGAATGTAGATGTTGCCTCGCTTTTACGACTAGACAAATAAAGTAAAAGAAATACAGACTGGTACTATAGCTGGTAGAATTCTTTATTTCTTTAACTTTATTTTGCTCGCATCTTTGCTCACGTTAATGTTAGTTATGTCAATAAATTTCTGTCCCTCGGCAACAGTCTATTTCTCTGGATAAAAGGACCTTAGGTCCTTTTCTGTACCCCTGACAACTTGCATGCGAAATTGCGAATTGTATGATAATAATCAGTCGTGAAGTTAGGGCGAGAAAGCGTAACAAAAGAACAAACTCACAATCGTATTTGTAATATTAGTTAGGATAACACTAATATAAGGTAATAGATGGATTTTTTATTAAGTTGATGTTGTCTTCGACTCGCTAGTCCCATGGTATCAGCTTTTATACATTTTATTTATAAAAGACATCTTCCACACTATCCCAGCGCAGCGTCGCGTTACGGGGATCTCGATGGCGTAGTGGTCAGTGTAACCGACTGCCACGTGTGAGGTCGCGGGTTCGATTTCCGCACAAGTCATACATTTGTGTGCATGAACATGGATGTTTGTCTTGGTCTGGATGTTTCTATGTATAATATGTATGTATTTACAAAAAAGAAAGTATATATGTATGTTTGTCCATTGTCTAGTACCCATAGTACAAGCTCTGCTTAGTTTGGGCTAGATGGTGTTGTGTGTATGTGGTAGAATATTATTATTATTTGTCAAACATACAATTAACAGACACAAAGTAAACGCAGTCAGCAGTGTGGAGTTGGAACCCACAACACCACAACACTCAGCATGGTTATCGCGTAGAAGGGACTTGTCCAAGTAAATCTATATAAATATATTTATGAATATTCCTTATTTATATTTTACGGTAGCAAACGATAAGAGTAATATATAGTACACAAATTAAATTTTCGACAACGTGCGAGTAATAAATAGCTAAGCATCAGTCGGTCTGTATGCTTATTTGCCACCTAAAGAGCCTAAAAAAGAACTATAATAATTTTTTATGATGTCAGAAATTGCTGTCTTAGGTATATGCACCACCAATTTTCATTAAGACTTTCTCCGTCGTTTCGGTTACTTTTTATCTGCCACGATTCAAGGCAGACTAAAATGATGATCGTCTTATTGTCTTAAAGTTTTGTTATTTCGAAGTACCCGAAATACTTTAATATTTTCTGTTTTACTTACTCAGATACAAATAACCAATGTACTCAAACGTGAATTTAAAAAGGTATGTCAACAATAAATCTGTCGTATACATCCATAACCTACATGATAAAATCTCAGCCAAAGCTTTCAAACTGCGTGGTGCTATAAGCTGTGCCACTTAAGTAGATCACATTTACTTTACGCATTCATAGTATAATCAGGCACTCAACAGAAACACTCGCGTTATCTGGCGGGTGTGGGAAAGCAAGTATGTTTGTACCACGATTAGATAACGATTAGTTTGATATTATATATTTAGCTTCGTCGGATTATGGAGAAATCGTGGTTGATATGCGCCGAAATGTGGGAAATTAGTTGTGAGGATTTTATTATGCTTGTGTTGACTTTTTAAGGGATTGATTGTGAAGTAGTGTGATATAACAGTGTTTTGGTGTGAAAGGAGATTGATAATAATTTATCAGGATGGTATTAGTATTAACTGAAAGGATTAATTAAAAAATACTACAATAATAGGTATATAAGGCACATGTCAGTTACATCCCTAATAGAAAAACTATTTCATTAAGATAATTTAATTAGAACGTAGTTATCCTATAATACAATTGCCTGACTTGGGGATATCATGATGTAAAGCGCCTGTAATATGAGCAGTGGCGTAACTATACCCTGCGAGGCATACAGTAGCAAATTCATCGCATGAGGCCCTTAATGTAAAAAGCGGCCAAGTGCGAGTCGAACTCGCCTATGACGGGTTCCGTAGCAGCAAGTAACATAATATAAAAGTTCTTGTAGTTCGTTGTAACTTTGATTGTAAATTGCGGTTTACGATTTATGACGTATTAAAAAAAACTACTTACTAGATCTCGTTCAAACCAATTTTCGATGGAAGTTTACATGGTAATGTACATCATATATTTTTTTTAGTTTTATCATTCTCTTATTTTAGAAGTTACAGGGGGGGGACACACATTTTACCACTGTGGAAGTGTCTCTCGCGCAAACTATTCAGTTTAGAAAAAAATGATATTAAAAACCTCAATATCATTTTTGAAGACCTATCCATAGATACCACACACGTAAGGGTTTGATGAAAAAAATTTTTGAGTTTCAGTTCTAAGTATGGGGAACCCCCAAAATTAATTGTTTTTTTTTTCTATTTTTGTGTGAAAATCTTTATGCGGTTCACAGAATACATCTACTGACCAAGTTTCAACAGCATAGTTTTTATTTAGAAACTAATAGTTTTACGAAACTATAAGTAGTTTCGGAAAAAAAGTGGTTGTGACATACGGACGGACAGACAGACAGACAGACATGACGAATCCATAAGGGTTCCGTTTTTTGCCATTTGGCTATGAAACCCTAAAAAGACTCTTGCTTTTCATCTAGTGCTCCATGTGACCTCCATGTAAGTAATTATAATTGTTGATATAAAAGGCAAAAATCCGAATTAATTTTCGATATCTCTTGTGTTTCTATCGCTTATATTGTAGAAGCCTTCTATCTAAACATTTGGTATTTTTTTAGATACCCTATAATAATATGCAAATAACCAAAATAAACTTAGCGCAATGGATGCATTGTAAAGCTTGGCATTATCTTTTTTATTAATGTTTTTAAATCTAGATAATTTATCTAAATCGTGTATGTTTTTGGGTAAATACCTAATTGCCACTATAGAAAATCAAAAGTTTGCTCAAACGTCTCATTCTCACAAGTTATATTTCTAGCGTTAAAAAGTCATACATATATTAAAAAACTATATATTTTGTTGTAAAAAAAATGTAGGGGCCTCTCATGCTTATGGGCCCACGGGCTGGGGCTCCCTTACGCCCCACTTAATTGTTATGCCACTGGACATGAGCGGCATGAGCCACAGAATGTAGGTAGTAAAGACTTGTCCCTACGAAGCTTATAATTGAATTATAGATGCTGAACTTTAAACTGTTGCGTGACCATTCGGGGAGTAGGTATACTTCTCCCCAAAATACATTCTAACCATGTAACTCAAGTTTAAATAACTCAATTCCCACACACAACACCATAACAGTCCAACAAACCTCTTAAGTGCAAGGCATCAGAACTAATCCGAAGCTTACAAACCGATGCATTTCTCCATCTATCAAAGGATTGTAAAAGCCGTACAAGCAGCTACAACAACACACAATCCAGAACAGTGAGGGTCTTTGAGCAGCGGATACTGACCCGCCCGCGCCCTGTCGACGCGTTTATTTTTATTAGGCGCGAGCCCTGCGCACTGAGCAAAGGACAGATGCCAAGCCAGATGCAGCTTAACAGATTATATCTGCTTGTCAGAAAGAAAAATTAATAACATTGTTTTTTTTTTTTGTTTTGTTAACCTCTATAGTTGTTTATTGACAGGTAGTCTTAGCTATTGTTATTGTGTCAACAAGTTATCTGGCACGGATGGCGTGATGGTTAAGGTGGTAATCTCGCTGCAATACACTGCGCCGAATGCTGTGAGTTTGATACTCGCAAGGGACAAAGATTTGTGCGATTCACAAATAGTTGTTCCATGTCTAGATGTTCATTGTTACAATATGCGTAAAGTCGCCACGACTTAGGACCTGTCCCTACGACTAGAGCTGTCCTTTAAATTTAAACGTAGGGCCACGAAAGTTTGACTCTTTTGATTAGAAACACACGCAGAAAATACAATAGTGCACCGTTACTCAGTTTAGAGATAAACTCTAACTTGGTCGAATTTGTATTAAAGTTTACACCGTCATTAGATATTAGTTTACTTTTCATTTCATACATCCAATTTTCACCAGCAGTTGTACATCCCCTATAATAAGGTGAGCATATTGACACCGCACTGCTATTAAGAATCTGGGATAGACAAACTAGGGTTGCCAACTTTTTTTGCCAAAAAAAACGTATAAAATGGTATGAATAGGAAAAAAATAAAGTATTTGGAAGAAAAACAGGTATTTTTTAAATTTCATGTTTTTTTTAAACCTATTTTTCTGTGCTTTTAGCACAAGCTAACAATTTTTTGCTATCTTTAAATTTTTCGAAGCGTGTTTGACAATCAAAATTTAAATTTAAGTAAATAAACAATTCGTTTTTAATTAAATTTAGTGACGCTCTTTTTTTTTGTTTCTTCTCGCCACTTTCGATTCATCACTGAAAAAAGTAAGTAAAAGCATCACAGTAAAGATTGGAAATAAAGTATTTTCATATAATTTATTTGTATGCAAAAGTATAAAGTATAATTACCAAAAATAAAGTGGGATACGTTATTATAAAGTATGGTTGGCAACCCTACGACAAACCCAACAACGCTGCCCAATTTGCCAATCGTACCTGGGACCAGCTAGACTAGCGAAAATTATTGTAGTGTTGAGGAAGTAAGATTCCTCAACACTGCAATAATCATCGAATAAGATATACTAGCCGTCGCCAAGTGGTCAAAATTCGACCATAATTGATTTAAATTTTAAGTTTGATCGTTATTAAGGTTTTATTGTCCATAACTTTTCCCTTATAATCACTTTTCATTTAGATTTCGCCAAGGCTGTACAGGTTAATTTGCCTATCTTTTTCAAACAAATTATTATTTACATAACTATACACTTTCATTGACGATATTCCTAAGCTTGTTACTTTTTCTTTATTACATATAAATAAAGTATAGGTAACTATAGTTACAAAGAATTGTACGACGTCAGACGAACAGTGCCGAAATACTACGAACGCGATTTGACTGCGTGGGTCATAGCATGGTTGTGTGCGTGTTGTGTTTTTTCATTAATTTAATGTATTTCTAATGCATATTTTATAAAAATATTAGGATTCGCCACTCCTTCTCCATATAAACTTTAACTGTGCCACATTTCATACTCCTCCGTCAGCGCAATTTTCGTAAAAAGGGATACAAAGTTTTTGCTTCAAGTATTATATTTTATATATTATAGATAAAGTACTTCGGACTAATAGAACTACTAAATATTTGTCAAATAAACATTTACTTAATGACGTGAGGAAATATTGATGGTGCTACCATATTATGACACATCGATCGAAAATACTTAAGCGTGTTTGTTTAAAAATTGTGTCAACACAGTCGTGTAGACAAATCACATGAATTATCTATATACCAATATAATAAAGAGGAAAGATTTGATTTTTTGTTCATTTGTTTGTAAGGGTTTATCTCAAAAACTACTCAATCGATTTTAAAAATTATTTCATCATTGGACAGCTATATTATTACGAGTAACATAGGCTACATTTTATTTAAAAATAAGTACTTATAACCTAACCTACTTTTACGCGAGCGAAACCGCAAGTAAAAGCTAGTTAGAAGATAATTATTTAGAACAGTAGTACCCAAAATACCTTTTCTGTTTATATTTTCTTGTATGTTTTATTCCTAATGATAACTACACTAATCTTTAACTCTTGGCTCACAGAATATCGACATGAAATAGCAGTATTCCTACTGTTGTGTTTCGTTCGGTGAGTAAGAGTGCCGGTGGCCCAATCACGCTCTTTCCCCCTTCCCGCTCCCACTTCCTTTCCTAAAGGGTCGGCAAAGCGTAAGTTATGCCGCTGGTGTTGCAGGCGTCCATAGGCTACGGTGACCACTTACCATCAGGTCCGTATGCTAGTTTGCCACCTTCGATGCATAAAAAAAAACTGAAGTCTAAATTTGAACTGCACGGATGGCGTAGTGGTTTAAATGGTCGTCTCGCTACTGCCACCGCGGCCGAGTGTTGTGGGTTCGACCCTACACGGGACAAAAATTAGTGTGAACCACAAATATGGGTTCCAAGTCTAGGTGTTCTTTGTGTCCGCTGTTTGAATGTCTATAAAGTCCCCCGTGGCACAGGAATGACTCCTAAAGCTAGAGATGTCTTCAAAATAATAAAAAGAAAACATCATTAACAGACACAATAGCCCACTATTATACGAATCATACATATTTTAGTACGGTTTGTTCCTTATGGTCATTTCATATGATATCTTAACATTTGGAATGTTCTGTGACTAATAAAAAAAGAAAATGCTTCCGTTGCGCGTCCTGACCCCTACGGGGGAGTCAAGAAAACTCGTTGTGATTGGTCGCGAAAAAAATACCAAAGATTTTCTTGACTCTTCCGTAGGGGTCACGGACGCGCAACTAACTCAAAGTCCATGACTCCACCGTAGGAGTCATGGACGTTTGAGGTTAAAACTGTTTGTGCCAGCATGTGTTATGGATACAATGTAGGTCAGATATTAAGAAGAGATGGCATTCATTTTGTGTAACGTATGTGTTATTAATACTGCCTTACATAATTGGCTTCAAACCCTTTTTTCTAAACGAATACATATAGTATACATATGTATATAAGGCACGAGTATTACTATAGTTAAAAGAGGAGTCCAACTTATGTAAGCTAATGTAATGTACTGTTAAAGACAATAAAGCATTATTAAAACATTATTATTATAAAGACTCACTCCTGTTTCCTGGAGCAGTATACCTACTGACATATCTCTCTTACTTCAAGGACTTGCATGATCTTTATATATAATAATATCAGCCCTGTATTAAACTGTCCCACTGCTGGGCACGGGCCTCTTCTCACTATGAGAAGGATTAGGCCATAGTCCACCACGCTGGCCTAGTGCGGGTTGGCAGACTTCACATATCTTCGAGAACATTATGGAGAACTCTCAGACATGCAGGTTTCCTCACGATGTTTTCCTTCACCGTTAAAGCAAGCGATAATTAACTATTTAATACGCATTTAACTTCGAAAAGTCAGAGATGCGCGCCTTGGGTTCGAACTCGAGACCTCTGCGTGGCAGTCCAACGGTTTCCCAGTAGGCTATCGCTGCTGTTTATGCTCCTTCATAAAATACTCGTTCTAAAAAACTCTAAATTGATCCGCTAGTAGGCACGGAACCTCTTCACAGTTGAGTATGATTAGGCCATAGTCCACTACGCTGGTCCAATATGAGTTGACAGTCTGTACACATCTTCGTGAACATTAAAAAAAACTATTAAACATGCATATTCTTACATGATGATTGACTATTAATTGCGAACTACTTATGTTTCGAATTTATGTGTGTATTAAACACATATGAATTCAATCAGATCGGCGGCGTTCTGGACAAAGGCCAGGTTAAGAGCACCTTGAACCGACGGGCGTGTATGAGGAATGTGATGAAAGTGAATGAAGCCAGAGAAGTGTGTCAGGATCGTAGCAAATGGAAATCCGTAGTCTCTGCCTATCCCTCTGGCAAACAGGCATGAATATATGTATGTATGTATGAATTCGAAACGACGATAATGCGTGCCGTGAGGTGAAAGGGACTCGAGACCTCTGCGTATCATTTCATTAGTCCTGCAATACAAATAATATAAAGATGCATGGCGATTCCTCCAACAACTAAGCTGGATTAACTTAAAGTACTTGCATTATCTGTCGTTATTCTACTGGAAAGCAGAAGCCCAGCAAAAATAGCACTTTAAATCGTTTCACGATCTCCGTAGTGGTGTTAAAATAAATCTATCTGTACTGTTTTAAATCGACAAAGGTTGCGTGTGATCCGAAATAGCTATGTTTGTTATATCTCTTACGTTCAATGTTAAAGAAAAATACGGACCAATAAAATAAGAGAGTTGCCTATGTTTCTATATGTAAATAGCAATCAAAAGAAATCTTTTTGTGCAAGCTGTATCAAAATAGGTTGTAAAATAAGGAAGCCATTTATTTTTTAAATTTACATATAAGACTAGCTGTTACCTGCAACTTCGTCGGCGTAGATTTTAACTAAAAATTGTTTGTCTCCGCGGAACCCTATTTTTTCTAAAATCAATGTAGCCTAAGTTATTCCTTATAGCATCAGCTATCTGGCAGTGAAAGTCCCGTCAAAATCGGTTCAGCCGTTTCGGAGATTAGCCAGAACAAACAGACAGACAAAAATTTTAAAAATAGATGTTTTCGTATAGGTACCTTATATACTTTCATATGCATTAGATAAAAAGCTGTTATTTTGACATTACAAACAGACACTTCAATTTTATTTATTTGTATAGATAGAGTGGGGCAGTGGTGGCGTGCTATCTCCCTCGGGCAGCTGCATTTAATATATATATATAGCGCTTACGTCACAATTCCTATCATGCATAATTTTTCTGTCATTAGACATATTTATTCCTACTACCAGATTTGAAACGCTTGTATCTTATTTATTTTGAAGTAGGTTTCAAAATTCTTTGTGCTTTGGAGTTTGGCTAATGTAAATATTTGACTTAAATAATATAAAATGGTAAGCCAACTACCCTATTGCTACAAGCCTGTTTATAGGTTTCCGTACCCAAAGGGTAAAACGGGTCCTATTACTAAGACTCCGCCTGTCCGTCTGTCACCAGGCTGTATTTCATGAACCGTGATAGTTAGACAGTTGAAATTACAGATGATGCATTTCTGTTGCCGCTATAACAACAAATACTAAAAAACATAATAAAGTAAATATTTAAGGGAGCTCCCATACAACAAACGTGATTTTTTGCTCGTTTTTGCTCGATATTGATAACGGCAACAGGTAGACGCTTGAAATATTCACAGCATTTTTAGTTATATATTCACTTTAAAAATGAATAATTAAATTAAAATAAAACAAATGTTTAAGGGGAGCTCCCATACAACAGACATGATTTTTTTGCCGTTTTTATAGATAATGGTGCCGAACCCTTCGTGCGCGAGTCCGACTCGCACTTGGCCGGTTTTATTTATTTTATTTCGTTAGTATACGGCCTCTTGTACACGCTAAGAAATTTCACCGTGTCTGCTACAGATAGGACCAATTCATCATGTACACGACAAGAATTTTGTCGGATCTAGGCACGAAAACTTATCGTGTCTACTGCAGACAACACGAATAGGAACGTGTAAACGATAAGATTGTTTTCGGGCAGTGGTGCGTAGGGTGTGATAGCCTAGACATGTCTGTTATTAATTTTCGTTTGTTTGTTAAGAAAATGTTAACTACGTCCACGCAAATAAACGTACAAAAACTAGCTGAACCACCTCATCTACCCCGGCCCCCACCGCTCCGCAGCAAAACGTCGCGCGTCGTATCTAGCGCAGACAAGATTTTTTCTTGGTCAGCGCCGAAGCAGTGTACACAGTTCGTGTGTAGAAACGACACGAATTCTTGCACAGGCCCGGCGACTTTTCTTAGCGTGTACAAGAGTCCTACAAGTTCACGAAACAGCATAATATGGTTCATCTGACGGATACCTGAAGCCTATGGACCATAGAGCACAGAATATTGCGCGCCACGCTTCTAATGATGGCACGCTTCTAATGATGAAGTAATTTATTGATATTCGAACCAATGACGGACAATTGTGTACCGCCTGTGTATTTGTCACTAACATGCATGGAAATATTTAGCGAGTTGTTCTCGTAATAGTTCCACGCTAAATTGCTTGGCTTGTATGGAATAGAGTTGTTAATAATATGGAAAGCACTAAACCACAATTCATTAAATTATTTGTTCTCACATTAATTAGTATGTACATTATTGAAATATGCGAATTTGTAAGAAGGCACCTATTACTATTTCCATTAGCAAGTGACTTCCGCTTTAGAAATAAACTTGCAATACCGACTCGTTACTACGTTAGCTAAGTTCCACTTTGGGTCATATACAATATGCATTAAAATCTATAATAAAAACCAAAATGTTATTCAAATATACTATTTATATGCAAATAAATTCCAAAATGAACTCCAATGTATGTAACTAATAAAAGTTACTCTATAGTAACTTCCATTACTTACATAGGTACCTTGGAATTCTATTATAGGTAAATTAATACCTAACCGAAAAATAAAAATAATAATATAGGTACAATTATTTTGTAGCTATGTAAGAGAGAAACAATAAACTATGTATTATTATCCTAATCCTAACTAATATTATAAAAGCGAAAATGAGTTTGTTTGTTTGTTTATTTGTTACCTTTTCACACCTAAACCACTGAACCGATCATTTTGAAATTTTGCATATACATTGGCAGGTGTATAGAAAAGGACATAGGCTACCTTTCATCCCAAAAAAAATACTATTCCCGAGGAAAACAACAATAACGTTCTTATGATAATAGATGGCGCCACGTGTCTTTCGAATCATGATTGAATTATATTATTACAAGCAAAGTACAACCCGAATTGATTGTCAAATTCAAAATTAACGCGAGCGAAGCCACGGGCAAAAGCTAGTATCTACATATATTTTAGTTTGTACCACCTCTCAATTAAACATTGTGCAATTGTAATAAATAATCATTAGCTACATATTATAAAACAAAGTACCCCGCCGCGTCTGTCTGTCTGTTCGCGATAAACTCAATAAACAAAATTTTAACAAAAAAGAAAACCGACTTCAAGTAAGAATATTCTAAAACTGAAAATGCACTAAAAAGTTAATAAATAATTGCATATTCTTGTGAATAATTAAATTATTGTTATTTTTGGAGTCGGTGTCAGCCGCCCGCGCCGCGTGCTGCGCCTATGTGTGTAATTGTGCATGCCAATATTATGTTATGATTATAGTAAGACATCTCATATTTAATTAGTTACAAACCTACCTTGGCTGACACCGACTCCAATAATAACAATAATTTAATTATTCACAAGAATATGCAATTATTTATTAACTTTTTAGTGCATTTTCAGTTTTAGAATATTCCTTCTTGAAGTCGGTTTTGATCAAAATTAAATGGGACTACACGGGAAGCACCAGCTTTCAAATAAAAAAATAATCATCAAAATCGGTTCACCCAGTCAAAAGTAACGAGGTAACAAACATAAAAAAAAAATACAGACGAATTGAGTACCTCCTCCTTTTTTTTAAGCCAGTTAAAAAACTACTGAACGGCCTTTTGATCGGTTTTCACCAATAGACAGAGTGATTCATAGGGAAGGTTCAGGTGTATAATTTGTTTTGTACTACCCGTGCGAAACTGGGGCGAGTCGCTAGTACTGAATATTCTTACAAGCAGGAAGCTAGCGTATTCTATGCTTTGCCATAGTCTGTCCAGTGCCGGATTAAGCAAGCGCGGGGCCCGTATCAAATTCTTTCGGGTAGGAGTGCTTGCATACGTCAGACTTTTTGTAGAGCTGATTATTGGGCCGACTGAAATTCTACACATTTATACGAGCGACTTTTTGTAGAACTTGTGCGTTTACCGTATGAAATTCGGTGTTTTATTTACGCCAAGGAACTAGTCGGTTACCGATTGTCTGACGTGGATTGTCTTAGTAGGAAAAGTTGTAACATTTCACGTTTTTGTGACATCAAGTAAATTCAATATACCACATCTTAAGTAATAAGTTTCACTCAAAAAATTACGCTCAGGCAGATATGAGTGGGTTTAAATATGCGGGGCCCCCTTTCGCGCGGGGCCCGTAGCAATTGCTACTCTTGCTACGTGGTTAATCCGGCACTGAGTCTGTCTACAGATACTTGCAACACTATTATAATCAAACAATGCAAACGGCTTTGCCGCCGCCGCTCCGTGACTGGTGGCAATATGTTTTTGCCAACCGTGAGATCCCGATAACCTAATGAACGTTTTCATCCTACAACGGGCAATGTGCTAATATTCCTGTTAGGAAATTATCAATAACAGAATGGAAACTAGAATTGTGCCCGATGGACGGCAATCTACTCGCTCATTGCGTAACTTAAAACGGGTAAATTGACAAAATGTTGATGTTAATACACATCTGCCTATCTTATAAGCAAAACATGACTGAGACTATGATTCTATCCATGTTTGGCATTGCTAAACGCTCTAAATACTCTTGAATAAGTGCATGACTTATCAATAAAACGAGAACATTTCGCGAAATTCTTTAATAAGAGAAAAAGTGGCAATTGATTCCTTCGTAGTAATTAAGTGAGATGTGGAAGAAACTAAAACGATCATAAACAACATATAATTGTGACTACCCATGCGATCGCCGTAGTGTAAGAAATATGAAACGTTCGTCTAACTGGCTATTATCATTATTTACTTGAGCATTGTACATAGAAAACTGTATCGAGTAAACTTGATTTCGATTAACTATGTTTCGTTTATGGCACGTAGATAGCACTAAACTCTAGTAGTCTATGCCCAATTATATTCAGATGTATTGACCACACTGTACATACATATGTGTCCTTAACTGTATTCGAATACCATTTTAATGCATCATTACTATCGTCTATTACCGTCCACCGAAACATTGATAGATTCCGTGCAACTAAGGGTCAGCACCGACGGACGGAGTGGCGGCGAAGAGACTAATTCAGTAACAATTTAAATTCAACCTAAAGTGCTTCAGAATACGACTATATTTGGTACAACAAAATAAAATGACCGCGCTTTGAGTCGCTCGCCTCCTATGCTGTATTTTTAACAATATTTTGCTCGACCTTAAAATCAAGGTCTAAGTCTAGTGAGTTTACTCAGTTACTAAAGTTACATTTAGGTTAGTTGTTCGTTTTAGGAAAATTAAAACGCGGATCACAAAATCAGTAAACAAAAATGAAATCGTTATCCTTCCCCAGCCTTCAAACTATCTGCATACCTTCCTTAATAATTCGTATAGTTGTAATACAGGTATCTCAAATACCTGATCTCTGTTTCTCGAGCCATCGATACCACATCCCATCCCATCCGCCATATTGGTGTCCCACCCTTCCCTCTATCATTTTACAAGTAACAGACTATTCATTGGCAGTCCGTCTCATGTTCCACAAAAAGCAATTAAATTAAAAAAGAAGTTACCTAACGTAAAGTTTTCCCGGAAAGGACCGCTTCCTATTTTGAAAAACGATTTGTTTTAGCTACAGATAATAAAATTTTGACATATTTTTCATAGAATATGTGTCAAAAATTAACTGTCCTTGGGTAAAACAACTCGTTTCTTGAATAATAATAATAATAATCTTTACTGTCAGACACATGATCCATATACACATCTAATTTATATTCACAACAAATTAATAGGCACAAAAATTACAGACAAAAAGATATCTCAATGACTATTTAATATTTTGCATTAATAACAAAACTTGGAAAATGTATTAAATTTAATTAATAATATAATTAAACCTTTACCAGATTATATAAAATAAAAAAATATAAATTACAATTAAAATATTTAAAGAAATTAATTCAGAAATAAGAAAGCAATTAGTTTAGAAATTAAGTATCCATCTTTTAAACAATGTGGTGGTATATAATTCGTTATGAAAGAACCGCTCCTTAGAAGAACTGGCGCGAAGCTCACGGCCGACCGCTAATAGTTTACAATATAGAGTATTTACAAGTCATATTCTGTTTGGAACTCAAACCATTACACCATTTACTACTGAACGCACTCAAGCAATAAATAAAAATAATAAAACACATTTTTAATGATTCAGTCTTCAGTGCTTTATAGTAAATTGAGATATTCGGCTTGTAATCATACGGAAGGTCATATTCAAGAATGCCAACTTGCAGAATTAGCACAGTCATTTAAACCAAGAAAAACAATAAAAAATTTGGCTAAAGCAAAATACATTTCTTATAATTTCATGTATCGATTTTAATTTGTTAATTGCCTGCGTATATTTTAGATAAAGCAGATAATCAATGTACGCTGAGTTTATAACTTAAGTTGATTCATATTAGATTTTTATTGATTTTAAGAATATTCGCAGTAAAAACTTTAACCAATTCGACCCTTTTGTGTTAAAAAGGCATGCATATTTAATATGTAATATCTTTGCGATTTTCAATATGAGCATGTGAACTTCTCATATTTTTGACAAGATGGATGTTTAGTATTTTTTTTATGTCTTGAATCTTTTTTTATGTGGCAATTTTAATGTAACGTAGTTGTTAGATATAAGTTTTAACTGTACAACAATTTGGTGTATACTGTAATGTTGTTTATTTATATTTAATAATAAATTAATATATGGTGCCTCAAAGAAAACAAAACGTTACGCAAATTAATACAACCTTTAAATTTACGCGATCTGACAAGCAACATATTATTCCTAACAAAGAAAGATACCACCTTGACTTTCCAAAGGATACCGACTCAACATGACTGTACTCTTTAGAACTATATTTAGTATCGATTTGTTTACATATTTTTAAATATAAATAGTTAATCGTGTAAATTTAACCTACATCGGACCGGAATACCGGCCGTGTACCTACTACTGAATGTTTTGAAGAGGATCGTTCAATGGGTTTTGCGTAGACGTGACTTAAAATAGTCACTGTGGTTCATACGTACGCTCCTAAAGGCGCCTCGAAATATGGGGTGGCAATGAGTGCTGGCAATCGCTGTTGAATGATTGTTTTAAATGAAGATTCTGGCAGATTCTCTGACATATTCAGTTTAGTTTTGAAAAGACTGTAAGAACTGCGTGTAGAATAAGATAAGAGAGAATTAAGCTAAAATATACATACATAGTCACATGATTATATCTGACAGTGAATGTGACTGCTGTACACAAGTTCTCTTTGGTTTGTTTATCAAGCCAGGCAAAGGTCTATTAAGTTTTTGGGTCAAAAAAATTCACTGTCTTAAACTGTGTTCTACCAAAAATCTGTGTCCTACCAATCTTAGCTGTTGGCAAAACTGTTAATAAAGGTTTGCAGTCGTATTCACAACCGCTACGCCATGAAGACGGCGATATACACTCTTAGTAAATTCGATAACATTTTGTCAATCCACCGACTCAAATTTCCTAAATAAAGAAAACTCCTGTACTAGCAATAAATCATGTGTGTCGAAGACTTTATAAATATTCAAACAACGGATGCAGAAGACCCAGACTTAGAACAACTATTTGAACATCACATTAATTATTCCATGTAGCAATGGCGACGTGGTCACTAAAACCAGTTCGCCATCCCTGCAGTCAAAATTTGACCCTTATTATTTTAATTTGACCCTTATTATTTTAATTTGACCCTTATTATTTTAACTTTTCAGATATACGCTGATAGCTTACTACGACATGTACTCCCAGATCTACACGACGACGAAGATCTGGGTCCAGCTCATTACGATATGGCTGGTCTCTTTCGGACTTATGGTGAGTCAGCATCCGATATATTACAATCATAAACTCTCTCACCTATGAATGAAACACTTAAAGAGCGTTGAACTTCTGAATATTTTATACTAAATTTTGCCCGCGAGTTCGCTCGCGTTAATCTAGATTTTGTCAATCTAAACTAATATTATAAAGCTGAAGAGTTTGTTTGGTTGAACGCGCTAATCTCAGGAACTATTGGTTCGAAATGAAAAATTATTTTAGTGTTGGATAGCCTATTTATCGAGAAAGCCTGTAGGCTATATAGCGTCACGCTACGACCCACGGAGGCGGCGCAGTAATGATAAACGCGGGTGAAAGCACGAGCACATCTAATAAATTTATTTGCTCGAGAAGTATGAAGGCAAATACTGAATACTTTGACCTAGTAGGTACAAATTCGCTATAAACAGATTTAGACTTTTGTTATTTCAGGTAATTCATAGATGCATTTACAACTCATTTAAATGCAAATTATATTTATAACATTAAACCTTTTGTTTTGTATATAGCACAGAATTTAGAAATATATGTCGTAACCTATATACCCACCGATGTCTATGGCCGTAACATGCCTATAACCATAATATCCCTAAAGCCACAGCATGCCAGTAATGAAAACCTTACCAAAATGGATCGCATACGAGTCATTTTAGATTCAAAATTTGAATCTTTTATCGCAAATTAATAGTAGGCATTCGAATAACCGAGAAACCTAAACATTTCGAATATTATACCGAATACTTGCGTCTCGCTAGTGCCTAATAAAACTATTCGTTTTACTTGGCTTACGTTCAGCAATGTACTGCAATAAACAATTACTCACTCTCATAAGATACTGTGTTTTTAATGGCAAACACGTAAGAATATTTAGAATTACTAGCAATACTCTCATTACATGTTCAAACGCTAAAATATACAAGAATATTATAACAAATGGTTAGTATCAATCATGACGGGAACGCTCGCACAAACTTTCTGGGTATTTTGATAACAAAAACAATTGCATCAGTGTGAAATCAAAACAGAAATCAGTCTATCAGTCGCCGGGAGGTTTCATCAACATTTTGAAGACATGTTCTTTTTTTAAAAGGCCATTTATATTTGTATATTAAAAAAAATCCCCTTTTTTAATCAGCCAGCAACAGACTAGCGGTGTTGCTTTTTTATAGGTCAAGAAGGTTAGGGTTCGGTAAGGGTTTGTTAGTGGCAGTCTAGCCCAAAACATTCCTTACGGTAAATGGTAACAGCTGATCATGGACAGGACAGGAACATTTTTTCTGTCCTTCATCCAGTAAACGTGTGCTTGGCCACTGAGGTAGGCACAGTGGTACAAAACCTGGTCGAGGCCAGCATTAGGTAAGAAATCTCAATGAATACAGGATCCTACCACCTGTGATTGGAGAAGGTGGAACGAGTAGGACACCTACTACGAATAGGATAGGGTATAGTATATCAATGGCTCGAAAAGCCGGGTCGCGTGCCAAAGCTACCCAAATTGCAACCGGACAAGAGAACCCTCTAACTAATACTTGAGCAGGCAAATAGCAACACAGACTCATACAAGCAGTTTTATTATACTTCCTATTAATCGTAACTTATATTATAAATGCGAAAAAGGGTTTGTTTGTTAGTTACGCTTTCATGTCTTAGCTACTCGACCGATCATCATGAATTTTCGCGTATCTACACGTTGTCCGCGAAATTAGGGGGTACAGAAAAGGACATAGAGTAACTTTTATCTAAAAAAAAGTACTGCACCCGAGGGATACTTGGTAGGTATTATATATGTGATAGTTTGTGACGACATTTTTATTATTCGATCACGCCTATATCGCTGGACGACAACTTGGGACACAGATAGGCCGTTTTCTACATTTTAGAAACAAGATATTTTTACCGCCGCACCGTCGTTTCTATGGAAGCCACGCAGGCAAAGCCACGTACAAAAATTACTTTTTATAAATAAAAACAAATTATTTGTTTTTGGAACCGACATAACTCATTCCTGTGTTTAATTACTGCTACTATTCAGTAAATCGTGCGTTTCGTCACTGCCCTAAACCGTCATAAAAAGGCTATATTAATAGAGTTTATAGTTATCTCCGTAACAAAACCCAGCAATCATTTTATTACGTTTTTATGGGAATTAAAATGATAATAACATATTTCGAGGAAAAAACCACGGTGGCCATTGTGCGTTACCATGTACTGAATAAATAAAGTTTTTATTAGTCTAAGGGCCTGTTCCACCACCTCCAAACAGCATTTATTTAAAAAAAATAAAATCTCGCCATCTCTCTTCTTTAACCTGATAAGAGTGAGACAGCAGGCGATTTATCTTTTGGATAACTTTTACTTGATAGTTGTGAAACTGGCCACAAGAGTTTGTCTGCTAAATAGTCGGTCAATAGAGCCAGCGTGGTTAGAGTTTAATAAACTAATCTATGCATATTGAAATTAGTCTACATAAAGCAGATTTTATTGCCATTTGTTTTAGTACCTATTGATTTTTGTAATTATCTTAACGATTTTCCCACCGTTTTGATTACTTTTACCAGCTATGATCAGGAATGAGCAAAACTGAAAGAGAATTTAATGTCAATTTGCGTAATAACGCTTACACGTTCTACTACGACTAATTTCATCATGATTTAGGTATTTTGTTTAACACCTTATGAAATCCTAAATATCCTAACTAATATTATAAATGCAACATTGAGTTTGCTCTTCTGTTACGCTTTCCTGCTTTAACTACTTGACCGATCATCACAAAATTTCGCATATACTTTTACACAAAGGACACCTTTCATTCAGAAAAAGTACTGTTCCCGAGCAAGCGAAGCCCCGAGCAAATGCTAGTAATTAATATTTACATTTTTTTAGTATACACTAGCAATTCTTGACTTCGCACGGGTAGTACAACCCTAACAAGTTATACACTTAAACCTTCCTCGTGAAGCACTCTATCTATGGGTAAAAACCGCATGAAAATCCATTCATTAGTTTTTGAGTTTATCGCGAACAGACAGACAGACGCAGCAGAGGACTTTGTTTTATAATATGTAGTGATAATGATAGAGAGCAAAACGTAGCCAAAAACTAATTGCCTAATAAGAACATGCGTTCGACTACAAATCGTAAATAAAGTAAATTAATGGAGTGCGATGGAGGAAGCGGCTGTAGTTCGTTGCACTTCCACGTTCGTTCGGTTAATTGTCCCGAATTAACGAACATCCTCTGTACTAGATCGCATTTTATTGTCAGACCCACTTAATAGTTAATAGTGATCTAGATAGCTTTTAAACTTTTATGACTATTATATGAACTACCTTTTGAATACATGCGATGTATTCTTTTGTAAGGTAATGGTGGCAAATTCGTATACAGCCTAGTCGATGGTAAGCGGTTATTGCCTATGGGTGCTGGAAACAATAAGGAAACCAATCATCTTGTATCACTTTAAGAATTAGATGTGCCGCCAGCACTGAGGTGAATTTTAACTTTGTCAAAACATAGGTATCCATATCTCTATAGAGCCCTTAAATATGAGGTTTCAGATTCGATTGCCGGATCAGTAACTTTTTTTATTTATTTATACTACTAAGTGGCAAACAAGCAAACAGCCCACCTGATGGTAAGTGGTCACCGTAGCCTATGCTATGGACGCCTGCAACATTAGAGGCATCATCTGCGCGTTGCCGACTCTTTAGGAAAGGAAGTGGAAAGGAGAAGGAGCAGGAAGGGGGAAAGAGGGTGATTGGGCCACCGGCACTCTCACTCGCCGAACAAAACACAACAGTAGGAATATTGCTATTTGACGTCGATATATCTGTGAGAAGGTAGTCCTTCCCCGGTCGAGTCGGCCCATTCATGCTGAAATCAGCGAGACTCTACTACTCATATGTTATTAGGATTTTCTGTTAGAAACTTCTTAGTAGATGATTACGCCCCATACATTTTTTTCTTTTCAAATTTTCCATGCTATTAAATTTCATATCATATAAGCTCTAAAGCTCCCTTTGCCTTAACCTTGACTAATACTTGACCTAGAATTATATACATTCTAGCACTGTTTACAGTGTTCTTTCGTGACCTCATTCACGACATTTTACTGTTATAAAGTCAAATTATACTCTACTTGCAATAGCGCATCAGTTGCGCATTCGATCGAGTATCCGAATAATTTCGGTGAATTACCTAAAGGTGACTAAAATATAAGAAAGAAAGAAATGCGCGAGGTAGGCGTGTCAGCCTCCGGCACACATATGACTTACCGTGTAAAACGCAGTAATTATATTCAATTTTTAAGTGCGTTTTGGTAAGCTGTTATGTAGTTAATTAATGCATAAGTATCCTAACGAATATTTATAAATGCAAATGTGAGTTTGTTTATTTGTTCCTTGTTAGTGTCTGTTGCTAATAAAAGTGAATGTAGTTTCGGTCAAAAACCAATCCTTACTATATAGTTTTATTCGAATTTATGTATAACTAGCTTTTGCACGCGGCTCCGCCTGTGTGGTACCTACATCAATAAAAAGTAGCCTATGTCCTTCCCTAGGTTTTAAACTATATCTGTACCAAATTTCATCAATATCGGTTGAGTGGTTTAGCCGTGAAAAGGTAACAGATAGACAGAGTTACTTTCGTATTTATAATATTAGTAAGGATATTAGTTGGGATACTTTATAAATAAACAATCGTTTGTTACGCTTTCACGTCTTACTCGACTTATCATACACGTTGTCAAAGGTACGAAACAGGACACAAAGACAGGTAAATTTTATCCAGAAAAAAGTACTGTTCCGAGTGAGCGAAGCCGTGAGCAAAAGCTAGCTATAAATAAATATATTTATGTGTTATGTAATAATATTTCTGCGGATGTTACAAAATTATTATTTTCTTTTATTGCAACTGACGTAAGTAGCGCTTATAAAAGTAATTAACAATGATAAAGTGAAAGGCCGTTACCTCATGATATTAAACTAAATGCAATTAGTCAGTGGATCTCCTGTTACTTTGAAGCATAATATAAAAATTATTGTTTTAAACTACGACGTCATAATTTAACTTTCGATGACCTAAAGGTATCTTTACACGAGGAAAGAAAAGAAAGAAAGCAAAAAAGAAACAAAGAAAATGTTATTGCTATACAGCTTTCACGTGAGCACAATGTGTATGAAAATAAAAAAACAATAATAACGAAAAAGAAAGAAATAAAAAAATATACAGTAACATAAAATACTCAATATCTAAACCTCTTGAGACACATGCGTCCCACAGCTGCAGCGATTAGGACTACAGTTCAGCATTTGCCTGGTCCCAAGAACCAGGCACTGGTCTTCCACTGGAGCTAATTTCTAAAAGCAATTTTCATGCTATCACCTGTTTTTGTCACCAAGTGAGATAAAAATCGAAAGCCTCGTGTAAATCGGCCTTAAAGCAAGACACGGATGGACAAAATGTTTCTTTTCTTTTTCAATAATCCCGTTGGTCAATTAAATAAAGGCATGTTGGTCAAGTAAATAAGATTGGCGAAGTAAAATTAGTTAAAATAAAAGCTTGTGTTGTATTCCAGAGCTGCCAGGCTCCTTATAGATGGCGCTGTATTATCAGCATTGTACTGTTTGTCCATCCAGATTTGCCCTCTATATTTCTAAGCTATATTTACATCAAATCGAAATCAAATCAGTTTATTTGCAATAATATAGGTATAAAATGTTCTTATTATACAAAATGAAGCACCTCTACATTTTGCCACACTAGCCGTGCAAATATTCAATACCTAATCAAATCAGTTTATTTGCAATAATATAGATATAAAATGTTCTTATTATACAAAATGAAGCACCTCTACATTTTGCCACACTAGCCGTGCAAATATTCAATACCTAATAATAAAAATTTCAAAGTAAATTAAATTAAATCAAAATTCCATACAATAATGTCAAAGTAAATAATTGTCCATTTTCAAACAATGTCTATGTTAATAACAATACATCCCACGTTATATGAAGGATATTATTGTACCGCTCTCGCTCCCTTGTCTGTGTGTCATGGCCTTTAGACACTTACCATACCGACAAACCTTTAAGTCCATACGATTAATAGTTCATCAGCTTCTTTTAATAAGTTAATTAGCCAGAAACTAGACACAATGGCAAAAACATTGTGTCTGGGCTCAAGACTAAGACTAAGGCCGAAAATCTATACTAATATTATAAAGCTGAAGATTTTGTTTGTTTGGTTGAACGCGATAATCTCAGGAACGACTGTACTGTGACTTTAGTGTTGGATAGCATATTTATCGAGGAAGGCTATAGGCTATATAATGCCACGCTACGACCCACGGGGGCGGCCCAGTAACCATAAACGCGGGTGAAACCGCGGGCATAGCTAGTTAGATAATATTTGAATTGACATATCGTCTTTTACCTTAAACTTAACCAGACGATTTCGGGCTAGTTTATATATCAACTAGAGACCCGCCCCAGCTTCGCACGGGTAGTACCTACAAAACCTTAACAAATTATATACCTAAACCTTCTTCATTAATTTACTTACTCTGTCTATTGGTGAAAACCGCATGAAAATCCGATCCGTAGTTTTTGAGTTTATCGCGAACAGACAGACAGACGCGGCGGGGGACTTTGTTTTATAATATGTAGTGATTAATAATGTTAGCCTCTTATTGTCTTTCAAAAACAATTTAATGACTACCCACATAAAAAAAGAACTTTGAGGAAGACTAACTAATATTTACAAGTGCTCGTTTACAATTAATATTGCTTACCATGCAGATCTCAGCATGACAATCGTTAGGTATTATATTTCAGAAGAAATATAATACCTAACGATTATGTCAATCAATGCTGTAATCGCTGACTCATCTATGAGTAGAAACTCATAGATGAGTCAGCGATTACTGCATTGATCATCACTATTACTTATATTAATACTTAAGACCAACTGGCAATTATAGATACATAATATTGTCTTCTGTTTACGCGAATGTTATTAATTGAAATTAAACTACTAACAGTAGTGTAACAGTTTTCAAAATTTTATAATAAAGTGTCAAATAAACAACGCGATAAAATCCGTATATAGTAGTTTAATTTCAATTAATCATAGATACATTTTATTTGTTTTATTGAATACTACCTTTCGCCCACGACATTGCTCGCGTGGAATATCATTAAACTTATATTGCTTTGTTACTCAGATAGGATAGCTTTAATTTGATAAAATAACAATCGGTCCGGGTAATACCACGTAATACAAACAAAGTAGAAAGCCGACCCGCAAGTGACTTGGGAATAATAAAGGCTAGGGAGAAGAAGATACAGACTAATTCTATGGGTTTTAGTTATAAAGCATCCCGCTCCTTGAAGTGGATCGTGTTGGATAACGCGTCATTGGTCCTGTTTTTGTCAAGCAAAATAACAGTAACTGATAGCAGCACAGAGTGTGGAAGTGTTCCCGGTAAAAAGCAATACACTTGCTCACTATTACATGGAACTTAATAACAGAATTATACACCTTAGACTACTCTTTTGAAAATATACTAATACAGGCGTGACTCTATGTTTCTTAGAACCTATAAACCTATTTAGCTGCAGCAGATTTCACACCACTCACCATAATGGAGATACAAATGCAAATGAAATTAAAGTGTAAAAAGAACACAAGATGGCAGAAGAAATTCACTTCATTTACAGCAAAAAAAATCATATCACTGTCAAGCCTAATTTATTCTATACCCCTAGAGACCATACTCCAAACAACCTATCGAGCAGTAAAGCAATCATAACCGAACAAATAAGCTTCAATCTTTATCTTTTTCTAGGTACCACCTCTGCTAGGCATCTGGGGCCAGCTAGGCCTAGACCAGAAGACATTTTCCTGTACAATCCTCCCAAAAGACGGCAAGTCTCCCAAGAAGTACCTGTTCGTGCTAGCGTTTGCCCTGCCGTGTGTCGTCATCATCATCTCTTACTCCTGCATCTACTGGAGAGTGAGAGAGAGTAAAAGGAAGTTGGAGGGCCGCAGGTGTGTATGTGGGTGAGATATCATGTCACTTTACGTGTGACTAATCACGGTGGTGGGGTTTTTGTGGTAGTTTTAATTTAGCTTTAAGTTTGGTGGTGGTAGAAAGTAGTAAGGTAGTACAATCCTGCTGGTTTCAGCATGAAAAGGCAGCCAGGACCAACGAAGTACTATTTTCGCACAGATTATATCGATGCAAAGTAGCCGTATAAGTGCTGTTGTGTATAATGACTGAGAAGGCCTGGAGAGAATAGGTGTACCTACTGAGAGGTATAAAATCCTATGACATTCCCAATTTCCCACTTTGAGTTTTAATTTCTCTCGGCGGCACCTCAACATGTCTGATCGTTGGCATATTATATTCCTAGACTTTTTTTAGCTTTGTAGTCGCCAGAGGGTCTTTTAAAAATATAATATGTCCTTAGAAGCGCGTTTCTGAATGCGACTATTGTGAATGAATCTTGGGTTAGATTTCCGAGTCGCCTAAAATTATTATGGGTTTTACTGTCCACAAAAAGTTAGTAGCACTCATGGGTCAGAATCTGTCCCCAGTAAACGACAATAGGCTCGCCCTCATTCGCCTCATTTCGCCAGTTATGTTTTAAGTCCCACGTGCGACCTTAAAACGTACCTAACTAGCGAAACGTGGGTGTAATATACACCTCTGCCTACCCTTCGGTGATAAAGGACTATGTATGCATGTAATAAACCTTAATGCTCTTAGTTTCTAACGGGTTATTTATCTCCACAGTAAACTAAGCGGCCAAACAGCGAAGGAGAAAGAAGAGGATTCTCGTTTGACGACGCTGATGCTGACCATCTTCTTATGCTTCCTCGCGTGTTTCCTCCCCCTCATGATCATGAACGTCGCCGACGACGGCATCACGTACCCCTGGCTACACATCATAGCGTCTATCCTGGCCTGGGCGTCAAGCGTCATCAACCCACTCATATACGCAGCCACCAACCGACAATACCGTGCAGCTTACGCCAACTTACTAAAATTTTGCAAAAACAACCCCGTAGCTCGACGCACAACTTGGGGCAGTAGAACTATGGGACATTCCTCAAACTCCCCCCATTACGTCGAAAAAAGAAATCACATGAAAGATAAACCGGCAAATTTATGAATCGCTGCGATATCTAGCGGGGAATAGCTGGAGGCTAAACTTTTATGTAGATGGCGCCACCGTCGCTTGTACCTTTGTTTTGTCCAACGCTACTCAATCTTGTCAACGTCGTAGCTGGCGACCGCTGTATTGAGTAACTGTATGGAGTCGAAGAATTATATTTGCGGTAGTAGTTTTGCTAGCAAGAATGTATGAATGCATTGTTATATTGGCTTTGCACCAAAACCTGTGTCCTTAGTTTAATCGAATTATTGTATGATTGTGTGCACTGTTTTGATACTAGAGGTGCCTAATAATTACTATTTAAAATGTATCTTCGTTGTTTGTTTTACCTCCATTTCAGCATTTACGTTTGTGAATCTCATTACCTAATACATTTTTGCACCACAACCAAAGCGTCTTTGCAACTTATTTTGCAAATACCACATTTTTTATTTGAGTTAGGTACTTATTAATTTTGCGCAATAGTGAATAAGGATAATTGGTATCAATCATAAAAAAAATATTTAATCCCTCAAGATTATTGCTTGCTCAGGATTGTTGTATTTTGATTAATTGATCATAGTTAAAAAAGTTGTTACAAAATGTATGGCAAGAGATATCGTAGATTTTGGTCACTTAAGTATTCGAAATCTATGGAATCTTACTAGAAATATTTTATAACAAATTGAGATTCAATAATCATTTATTATATGGAAAATAACTTCTTTTCTTGTAAATATTTATTTAAAATTGATAAAAATTGTATATAATATCAATGGTTATGTATCTACTTTATTATAATTTAGTTTTATCGATGCTTACCACTTAACATAACCAAAGTAAAATATTACCTTTTTTATTTTTATAGAAATAATCTTTTGTAAGTTAACTTATAGTAAATGCTTTATGATTTTATGATAATAATTCAAATTATAAGAATTGCATTCCTTTAGTTTTAATTTATATTTAGCATTTATATGGTCAGTTCTGTAAGATTGGATTCAGACAGTTGCTGAAATTATTGATAATTTAGTTTGTCTGTATCCGCCTTGAATATGTGATATTTATTTGGTGTGATCATGTGTTTATAAATAAAACATACAATCCAAAAGAGATTAAATGTCACTTTGTAAATTTGTACAGTATACAGACTGTTGAAGGTAGTGCGGGTAAAACGAGTTTGCACGCGCTGAATAACGTCATGTAACTGTAACTTTAAAATATATTTATAATGATTTAAATCACAAAATATTTTATGGTAGCTAAATATCTAACACTCAATCCGATGTCAATAGATGGCACTTATGTCGCAAATTACACAATTAAATATTATATTGAACATATATTTTTTGTGAACATTATCTGAGGAATATATTTTATTATTTCAATAGCATTATAATTACTTTGTTGACATTTTTAATTTTTGTATATTACGAAAATCATTCATTGTGTTAAAGATAATAATCGTGTAATTAGCAACCAACTTTAATTGATAAGAGCTATTGTAAATCTATTAGGTATAGTTAATAACGCTAGCCGGCTATTAAGCACTAAAATATACTTGATCATAGCAAATAATTGTCACATTATTATTAAACGTGTGTAATAGCAAAATATTATATTTTATAAGAACTATAAGGTTCTTGCGAAGACTGATTTGTAAAAGTCAATTAGGATAAATAGCCCTCAATCAAACAAAGCTAACTGTGGAGATGATTCGAGTAGCCTTGTAATTAAACACATTTATTATTATTATTTATTGATTAAGAGCTCCGTGTCCGTGTTTATCGAAAAGAATAGAAATTATTTGTTTCAATAATTTATTGTATTAATTATTAGAATAATTTGTTAAATAAATAATAAGTAAACCAAAGCTAAAATAAATGTATTTATATTAAAAAGCTGTTTTGATTCAACACCCATTCATAATTTATAATATTTTTTAAGGAATGGTATACCTACATTACAATACAAACCTCAAACATAATAATACCTAATGCTAGACCACGGGTCTTACTCACGATAAAATATTTAAAAGGTAATAAATACCTATTGATTACCCGACGTTTCTCGACCGACTTGCATCGATCGTGGTCACGGGTTGACGATCGATGCAAGTCGGTCGAAACGTCTGGCAATCAATAAGTATTTATTACCTTTTAAATATTTTATCGCGAGTAAGACCCTTTGTTTAGCATTATATTAAATATGTGTACAAATCGCGATAGTCTAAAAACCTCAAACTAATTAAACTTAACCATCTTTCTTTGGCGACCATTCTTTAACTTTATAATATACCAGATTTTGCCCGCGGCGCCGCCCGCGTAAATGTAGGTTAGGTTAATAATAGTAGGTACTTCTGGATGAAAGGTACTCTATATTCTTTTCCCTGACAACGTGCTTGCACAATTTTATGATGATCGGTAGAGTAGTTAAGGCGTGAAAGCGTAACAAGTAAACAAACTCACATACGAATTTATAATATTAGTTACTGTTAGGATTAGGATAGGTAAAACGTAAACTTTGCATAAGCATAAGTCAACATTCATACATTTTAGATTTTTCTCAAGCCATATATTTCGCAAGTCTTTAAAGTCACTTTGTAATGGTAAAGACACAATAAGTACCTAATAACAAAAATCGGGCAAATGGAAAATGATTTGCAATGACTGCAATGTAGGTCAGACAGGTCGTAGTTTTGAAGTTAGCTATAAGGAGCACCTAGCTGCGTTTTAAATAATCATCCAGTAAAATCAGATTTTTCTTAACATTTGCTATAACTTGGTCATAATTTAAATGATAAGCCTTTTTGCATGTATGTAAAATTTCGAAAATATGGCACCTCTTTAATTTTAATATACATGTAAAAAGGCGATAAAATAAGTGTTGGAAGAATTAGATATTAAAAAACCGAATAAATATACGTACATTGCTGAACGAACAACCTTTTAAACGTCACGGTTGCTGGATTTATTTGCCTACCCATGAAATAATTCAGTTTGTCATCGTCCTTAAACGATAGTGAGGGTAGTGGGCAAAGAGTAAGTAGTGGGCGATAAAGGCAGACACGCACGGTTTCTAATCATTCATTCGTTGCCAAACTATTGTAAGGATGCCTCACGCTGAGGTGAAACGCGTGTCGCATGTTTTGTGTTTGAAACAGAATACTGCAAGTTGGAGTACGTCTGGATATATGACACGGCTGTCCCCTATCAGAGGAGTTCGGTATTGCCAATATTCTTCCATTGCAATAGTTAGGGTGGGGAAACCGAGGATGCGTGGTGGGTTCCTCTCTTTCCAATTAATTTATTACCATGGATTTCCACCAAGTAACGCCTTCTTCTCCCTAGCCTTTATTATTCCCAAGTCACTTGGGGTCGGCTCTCTAGTCTAAACGGATTTGACTGGATATCAGTTTTTAGACGGAGCGGCTGCCATCTGGCCTCCGCAAGCCGAAGGCTAACGATACCTAGGACTGCTAGACCAGTGCGTGTTAAGATATTAGAGGGCACTGACTTCCCAACAACGACTGCCATACATGTTCATGGCAGCCGGGACCGACTGCTTAACGTGCTCTCGCGAGACACGGAGCAGGCGATAATTTTCAATCAATACGCACATAATTTCGAAATGTCATATAACTTCCGAAAGTCAGAGGTGCGCGACGTGGGTGCGAACCCGAGACCCTCTGCATTGTAGTCTGTTGGTCTTCCCACTGAGCTATCGCTGCTTCCAGCAAGTAACGCCTAATTTGATATAATATATGAATATTTGAACCTGTTTGAGTTATTTTTGTTAGAAATAAAACTATACGAAACCACTTTACAGAATTAATTACTTAGATATATAAAACGACATATTTTAACCCTATGTAAGACGTAGCATCAATCATGGCCAATCATATTAATTTGAATAAAATTTATCTTTCGTTGGTTTAATCGAAAATTCAGCCTAATAGGAATGTTGCATTTTCGTAGGTTTACGAAGTATGCAACAAATATTCGGCCCATCCCTCTAATAAATAAAAGATTGTCGAAGTCGTAGACCCTTTCACAGTTGGGACCAAAGAAACAAAAATATAGCATATTATTTATAATAAAATATTATAAACTTATGCATTGTACGAGACAAAAAAATATTAGTTGTAGCACAGATAGTAGTATATTACTAACAGTAACTGTGCTACAACAAATATTTTTTAAAGTTACCATAAACAAAAGAACAACTGGGACCATAAAATAAACAACGTGGCTGAAAAGGTACTTATCCAAAAGGAAAGATAAAAAAATAGGTACGTTGTCTTCTTAGTTGTCTATGGTCGGTTGACTACTTCCTCAGTGACAGTCCCGTAAAATAAATCGTGTGAAAAATCGCCGAAAAATGGCGAAAAGGATTGCGCAGAGCTCCGTAAACTGGGCTGCCCTGGCCGAAAGGGTGCCACCTGAACAAAGGTCACACCTTGCGGCATTCAAAATCAAGTCCGACACATACCTCCGAAGGTTAGTTTTGATCGATTGGTTGGTTACATAATTTTCGTTTGAATTTGTTGGTTACTGTCGTTTATATTCCAGAGTGTTGGCAAACCCCCCTGAGCCTCCGAAGATCAACTGGGCTATGTACAAGAATGTCGTGCCTGTAGCAGGTATGGTCGATAACTTCCAGAAGCAGTATGAGGCGTTGAAGATTTCTTACCCCGCCGACACACAGACCGCCCAAGTTGATGCCCAGTGGACTGAGGTCAAGAAGGCCATTGATGCGTTCGTCAATGAGTCTAATACTAGCATTGCCAAGTAAGTTATGAATTAAAACCTAGAAAATGTCATAATTATTGTTAAATGCTTTTCCTCTCACCAATACTTCTTATGAGCATTCTTTATATAAATGATCTAGTATTAGGTACTTTTACTTTCAGTCAAAGATATTTATAACTTTTTTTTTACTTATGTTGTTAGTTCCATTCATTTTGTTACACTTATGATGTCCACTACTCAATGTGGCCTTCATCAATGACCATTGATTGTATTTAATCAAAGAATGTAAGTAAAAGTCTTCTTTCATTTCTTTCCAGCTATCAGAAACAGATTAGTGAAATTAAGGCTCTGCTGCCATACAACCAGATGACCATGGAAGACTACCGTGATGCCCATCCTGAGGAAGCTCTCGACCCGCTCAACAAGCCTACCTTCTGGCCACACACCCCTGACGAGCAGCTGGACTATGTTGACCCTGACAAGCCAGCCCACTCCGGTCACTAAGAACTGTACATTCAATGCCTTAACATAACTTCAAGTGATTGTCTTTATATATCACATTCAAATGATAGTTGACCGTACTATATGAAGTTTTGTTAAGGTTGAACATGTTTATATCTTCTGTTTATTTATGTAGGAATAAAGTGAAATGTTTAACTATCAATCTGAAATTTTAAATTTTACCTGACATCTCATTTCATTAGACTTTGATGGGTTTGAATTTTACAAATAACATCAACAATCGCCTTGACATGCTAATTATTATCTTCTCAAGCAATAGTGATTGAGTCACAATACCTCTCATTATAGTCACACATTAACACAAAATATGTGCTCTAGTACATTCTATCACTATCACTGCAACTGGGCGAACAGTGCTCCATATAATCTTCAAGGTCATTTACACTTAGTTGTCTGCTGGTTGAAGCATTGCACCTTGAAAAACAAATTATCTCAAGCTGCAGTGATTTATTCATAATAACCCACATTATTCCAGTCACACATTAACACTAAATAAATGTGCTCTAGTAAATTCTATCATCATTGCAACTGGGAGAATAATGCTCCATAGCATTCTAAAGGAACACTTGGCCACATGAGTAGATAAATGGAACAGACAAAGCTTCTTAACAATGTGCAAAATTCTTACCTATTTTGGTAGGGTTGTCACAATGGGTGGAAGACAAATTAAATAAAACATTTGTTAAATAGTTTTATTATTCAGTATGATAGAATACTTTACAAATTACTTACTCTAATAATTTTATTTTTTAATTATTTATGGTTTCTTTTAATGGTGTAATAAAATCTGAATCTAACAAAGTTTTTTCAAGAGTTCCCTCGTAAGGAGATAATGCTGGCTGCAGCAGCAGTTCATGATAAAAATCGTTTTAAACTATCAAAATTAAACTAACATACAAAATTTCGTGACCATGCTACTACCCATTAAAGAGTTTCCTAGTGAGGAGAGAATCCTGGCTGCAGCATCAAGTTATATCTATCATATTAGGATTGCATTGTCATTGAAGTTACGGTATACAAAATTTCAGCTCATCGGGAAGTGGTTCAAATCTTACTTGCAATATTTGAACTTAACACACATACCTACTACATGCCAACCCACCCACATAGCTACAAATATTTAGTAAAATCTTGTAATAACAATAAAAAGGTAAAAACACAGCGTGTAGTACCCTCTTCTTATTAAAAAAAGGATCATACAATAAAATAAAGGTACTCACTTGAAAATATTTACTTAGCTATTGTACTCCTTGGGATACCTAGTTAAAGTATGATATTTTTATTTTTCTAGTATTATTCATACACAATACAATAAACAACCATTATTAATAATAAAATAGTACGTTTTTACATTAAAATATTCAAACTTGCAACTAACAAAACAAACAACGTGTGTCGCCGTCGCACTGACCCTGAGATTGTCCACTGGCTGTGCCTGCTTAGACCGGTTTTTTCCAGTCTCGCCGCGAACGCGACAAGCGGCCAGTGGTCACGCACACATGCCCCGCGTGCTTGTAGTAGTGCAACCGATTCGCGCGGTTGTATGATGCTATTTTAAATACTCTGTTCCGTTTATCTACTCATGTGACTTGGCCGTCTGCTCGTCGAATACATAATCAGGTAATTGTCGCCTTGGGTTGTCTTAAGTTGGGCTATCTTCAACTGCAAACTAGGTCAGATGACTATCTAGTCATCTGACCTAGTTTGCAGTTTAACATCTGTTTACAGCTCTTTTTCTGTCTAAGAAATATTGGCTAGTGTTCATTGTTAGGACTCGGACCATAATAATTTCTGGTGTATAGTGTACACAGTACTCGATCCGAATTCAAGGACACTTAGTTAGACTGAGAGTCCTTGGATGAGGACCAGAGATCGGATATTCCAGTGCATATTTACCTAAACTTCGAGGAAGCATGTAACTGGAATGGATAACACGTCTAAAATGCCGGTGTAAAAATTAAATACTTTATAACAGATTAGTAATTAGTTACCTACACAAAGAACCTACTAGGTATATTTAATTAAATAATTGTAATTTAATTGAAATGTAATCTAATTACACAATCATCTGTTACAAAGAGATTACATTATTTATTGTCTCTTTTATCCATATAAATTAAAGCTGAAGGCGGAAAGCTAGTATTTCTATAAAATCCAATAATTTCTATAAAATCTAATATTTCTATAAAATTCATGATTTTTAAATCCCAGTATTAAAATCGACATTAAATTTTAGATGTGGTATTACCATTCTAGTTATGTAACTAAAAGTTTAGGTAAATATGCACTGGAATATCCTATCTCTGATTATGACAGCTTCAAAACTAGGATTACACATATGAGTACCCCAAGTGCCCAACTGCTATCTAAACCACGTCCAGACTTTGTGCTGATAATGTACAGATAAGCTAAACAAGTTTAGTCCACTGGACCGGGCGAGTCATTCTAAAATAGCATCGACAATACGGTGTTCGAAATGAAAGCGCCAAAAATCATTTGATTAAAATTTATTATCTGTGGATTGCACATTTCATACATCACCAGTACGCTGACAAAGTTACACAAAATAGGAATGTCATATAATTGGTATCTGTTGGAGGCACTAAATATTAACAGTGCAGTAGCAGATACAGCTAAGTGCAAAGGTTAAACAGCGTATACAAAATACTACCATGTAATACATTATACATATATATTTTGACACTGATTATATTGGTACAATTATGCGTTTTTGAGATCAAAGAAAACTAGTAGACAAATTTCTAGTGATTCACATGCATATTTTCAAATTTTTAAATAAATGTATCTATGTAAACTACAAGGCAGTAATGATTTCATAAGACAACCACATTTTAGTGATTTAGCATTAAAATTACGAAGCCAATATTGTATATTTGGTACCTTACTAATGGTAGATACTATATTATAAAACACGATATGATCAGGTTGGAAACCTTATAGGTTAGGGTCAATTTTGTTAACATTTTAGAGGATCTTACATATTCAATAGACATAAGTAGCAGTTCAGTTAGGTATGCAGATGGAATTTCAGCAACATACTTAATTTGTTATGTGCTAAAATATGTAATTGCACATCCTAACATTATAAATGTTTAGTACCATTTTACTTAGGTACTCGAAATAGATTACGCATAAATAAATAGGCCAGATCCGTAAACCCAAATTCGTTAATAATTGTATAAGCAGAACCTGAAATGCTTCTAAAACATAGTGTAATGGTTACATATGGTTTACGCCTAGCGTATTTTGAACAAAAAACATACATTACTTAAATAACACACACTATACCTTCCCCAGTGAAGGCAGCAAGGAAATTGTAGCTATTATTATTTTACTGACTAAACATGATTGAAATGACGAAATTAAAAACTATTGTGGAAGCGGGTAGCAAAATTTGGTGTTTAATTTCGAATTGAGCGTGACCTATAGTCCAATAACGAATTGAGACTATAATAACCTAATTAATTTCTAATTCTATTCTATTTAAATCAGTATTTTAAATTTGGTACTTAAATCATAAAAGAATATCAACTGTCAAGGGAACTACCGTATAAAAGCTGATAGGAAAACATATAACACTTCAAATTATTGATACATACATAGGGATAGGGTTTTATAAGTCACATGAGCTAAAATGTTATGGTATTTGTTAGGGCCAACTTTTGCTATAGAAACAACCCTTAAGTATGTTTAAATTAATTTATAATTATCTTATGTTAAAGAAAAAGATACAGAATATAACAGAATATCTAAATATCGTTATTTTGAAGCAATAAATTAATACTAATTATTTATAAATGCGGTATCTATGTCCAAAAACAAATTATTTATTACACTTTTTCACTTTAACTCTCGGGACAGGAAACAAACCATACCAGGTAGCAACACTTTGGGCCATTCATTTTTCATATGGCAACTTAGCCTAACAAGCAGTTTGTATAACATATACTTTGTGTAGTGTCAGTATAACTGCGTTGTCATTATACGAAAGTTCTATCAATAGTTGACATCCTTCACGTTGATTTTGAACTCATCATTTCACACCACATCTAGTCTCTCCTATATACTACCTAATTCTATTTAGCTCCAAACTTATTGGCAGGGGGAGGCGGAGGTTGCGCATACATATTGTAGTAATTAGTAGGCGGCGGGACAGTAAAACCTGCAGTTTGGTTGGTGAAACCTTGGTTTTGGTTATTGAAACCCTGGCTTTGGTTGTTAAAACCCTGGTTGTTGAAACCCTGTTGCGGCGTGTCCATGTTGCTCGCACCTCTACCCCGGCCGCGGCCGCGAAAGCCGTTATCCTGCCTAAACCCTGAACTTTCCCGGGCAGAACCGTTGTCACGGTTGCCGAAGCTGGAGCGGGTGTTGTATGATGAACCCTGGTTGTTTTCGTAGTCGTTATTGGAGTCGTCCCATCGTGAACCTGGTAATATTCATATAATAACGTGAATATTCACATCAAATCAAAGCTTAAGCAATATACGACAATATATACTTTAAAGAATTAGGTTTCGGAGTTGTCTTGTTGGATCAGACTAGTAAGCGCTAAGGCGAAATGCATGAAACACCTCATAATTATGGCAGTTATGGAGTGAACAAAATGCTATTTTGTTAGAAAAATATAAATATATAGACAAAGCTGGTGAAACACAGTACACATCTACTTTCAGATATATAAATAGGCATAATTTTTAAACACATCAACCATTTTAGTTAAGTAAATTTTATATGTAAATAATTGACTACTGTGTTAATGTAACTGTTTTAATTTCAGGAATATTAAAATTCAACTATTACGTAAGAACCAATTGGGGGAGATCTTTGCTATCCTTATTTTGGATGATTTTGGCAAAACCATATACAGAGGTTTCCTTAAACATATATATACCTTATAATGTACACATAGTATTAACATTACTAAAACATAATTTGTAGATTAAGAAAAAAATTCTCATGAACTTCACACTAGGTCAGGCCTGTCTCATGGAGGGATTATGCTTACTGTTGCTAACCAGGCAGGGGGAGGGTTAAAAGGAATACAATCTTACATCATACTTAAACAGCCCATAAGATGAAATTCACTGCTCACACGATATATTGAACTTTGAACAGAGTGATAAGTGTACTTACTCCTCTCTCCTCCGAATCTTCCACCGCGGCCGCCCCTCGGTCCGTCTCGGCCACGTCCGCCGTCCCTGCCGCCGCGCCCGCGACCGCCGCGGTCCCCAAACCGACCGCCTGAACTCTCTTCACGGTCACGGTAACGATTACGACCTATTAAAAAAATTATAAACTATGTTTACTTATTCACTTTCAAGTTAGAATAGCTTGAGTTTCGAGTGACTTTATGTATGAGCTTTTTTTTGGCTTGTTTAACTTATCACTAGATATCTATACAAATAAATAAAATTAAAGTGTCTGTTTGTAATGTCAAAATAACAGCTTTTTATCTAATGCATATGAAAGTATATAAGGTACCTATACGAAAACACCTATTTTTAAAATTTTTGTCTATCTGTCTGTTTGTTTGTTCCGGCTAATCTCCGAAATGGCTGAACCGATTTTGACGGTACTTTCACTGGCAGATAGCTGATGTTATAAGGAGTAACTTTGGCTACATTCATTTTAGAAAAAAAAATAGGGTTCCGCGGTAGAACGGTCTTAGGAGAATTAAATTGCGTGATGGCGCAATGGCCGTTTTTTACTCAGCCTGCGATGTACTATTAACACAAACTGCATGTATCAAAGATATATAAGCAACAAAGAAATTCGACGAAACTCGGTCCAAGCCTCCCGTAAATATGTCTATCCGAAAGAACAAAATATTAAGGGCCTGTTCCACAAACTCCAAATAGCATTTATTTATAAAAGTCTCGCCATCCCTCTTCTTTAACCTAACAAAAGTGAGACAGGATGCGATTTATATTTGGGATAACATTTACTTGATTGTTGATTGAGTTGGGAAGCTGGCAATAAGAATATTTGCCATCTTGTCGATACCAAGCAGACATAAATTGATAGAAATTCGAGCTGTGCAGGTAACTAAGTATGCATTGAAGTACTTACCGAACTTTCCTTTGAAGCCCATGCCACACTGCGCCAGCTCCATAAGCTTAGGATTTATCACTTGGTTGGCTTCTTGCAGTACACACATCAGATCTTTGGCCTGCAAATTATTTACAAAATGTAACTTATACATAATTATATTTATCACGTCGTCTATTAACATAATTACAAAGTTATTCTTTCTTTCTTTAAAGTATTACTTATTTATTATTTTATAGAATGGGTGTGAGCTTCCGTTGGCCCTTTCTTCTCGTAGGTTCAACGCCCTTGCTTTGCTGGACGGATCAGGCCATTAAAAAATCATTGGGTTTTTCTAAAGCTCAATAGCAACCTGAAGTTAGGATGTTGGCGGTGTAAGACACCCACATGCCTCGGAAAGCACATAACGTAGGTCATGCGCCTAATCTCTCAACGGACGTGTCGGATCATGAGAGTTATGAAACAGAGAGCGCACTTGTGTTTGCGCACTCTTGTGCGGTTTCGGTCTGGACGACATTTTATTTCAATACTAGGTTAGTTTATGTTAGTAACAGCACTTTTTTCTGGATGAAAGGTATCCTATGTCCTTTTCTGTTACCCTGACAACGTGTAGGCGAAATATCATGATGATCGGTCGAGTAGTTAACGCTTGAAAGCGTAACAAACAAACTTACTTCAATCCTGGGTTCTTTAAGCGGGGCGTGAAAAAGCATCTTCTCAGGCCGTCAAAGTAGAGACCTCAACATCGCCTCGGCTACTGTGGGGGCGATGTGGAGGCCACTGCTCTTAGACCACACGACTGCTTACCATCAGGTAGAGTGTGGTCATTTTGACGAGCAAAATAAAAAAAAATAAAAAAAACTTACAGTCGAATTTATAATATTAGGATTAAGATTATTAGCATACCTTAGCGGAGTTGTTGGGCGTGAAGAGCGTGTAAGCGGTGCCGGTGTTGTGCGAGCGCCCCGTGCGACCGATGCGGTGCACATAGTCCTCCGAGTTGTTCGGGTAGTCATAGTTTATCACAAACTTCACGTCCTCCACGTCTGCACCCAATCGAACACGTTACTCAAGTTACATTTATAAGCATTAACATAAAGTATAATAATATGCATATCACATTAAACTATAACATGGCTAATGAAAAATGAACTTTATTTTTCCGAGTATTTAAATGCGGCGGTACTGACTAGCCTCAAACGGTTCAACGTGAAAGTAAAGCGGCGGTAGCCCAATGGATAAGGCATTGAACTTACGAACAAGAGGCCGCGGGTTCAAATCTCACACATTGCACTATTGAAGTGAACCCACACCTAAGCCTAACACAAGCATTCTAGCTTAGCTAGAGAGGTAAAAAAGAATACTAATAATTTGAAACCCAAATTGCTAGTAGGTAAACTTTACAAAAAAAAGGTGCAGTGCAGTCTATTACCATTATACAGGTTGTAACAGAAAGGTGTGGTCAATGGTACGGTCAAAGACAACAGACGAGTGGCATTATAAAGTAAGTAATCGCATACAGTACCGAGCAAAGACTTTTATGTGTATGATGTTTCAACACAAACAATGAAACATTATTCAATATAAATGATAGTAGGTGAAGTTCGTCATGCGCATGTGTGCAAAGCGAGACAAAAACGAGTTCTTGTATATATAACTATAATTATTACTACTATTCCGTATATTTAACAACAGTGTCTGTATTTCAAATTTATGCTCAAATGTTCCGATAGCAGAGCAGATAACGGTAACGATACATTATTTTCACGATGATATTGAATTTTCTTGTTTATCGACTTATAAATATAAATATCAGCATATTCTAATCGATACGTAAACAACACTACCAGTCATGCACGTGTATTTCGTTTCTAAGAATTGCAGAAGACCCTAAACTCGACACGTTTTTGTTTACTTTTGCGATCATAATAGCTATTGACCATTATAACTGTGCATCAGATATGGATACTGTTACCTATTCAAATTGTTTACAATACAGCTGGTCGTTCTAACATAGATCGGTGACCCCACTGATGTTGCGAAATCTTAATGGGGAGATGATGCAACGGACACATATATTATATACATCAATGAACAAAGTGGGATATCTGAAAACTGGGAACTTTTACTAAGAACATGTTTATAAAAATGAATAATCATAAAAAGTCTTGGCTAAAAACTGAAGTGAAGTGATATCAGTGTCGTATATCGTACCGGCTTATTCCCGTGCGCTCCAATTCACCAGATCCTCTTCCATTCTTGTTTTAAAGAACTTCAATCAATCAATCAATCAATCAGCCCACCGCAGTCCACTGCTGGACATAGGCCTCTCCCATTTTCCGCCACAACATCCGGTCTTCCGCCTTCCGCATTCAATCTGACCCAGCTACCTTTCTCAGGTCATCGGTCCACCTGGCCGGCGGGCGTCCTACCTTACGTTTACCATGTCGCGGTCTCCACTCTAGAACTCGCTTGCTCCAACGGCCATCGGTCCTCCTACAGATATGGCCAGCCCACTGCCACTTCAGCTTGCTTATTCTGCGAGCTATGTCGGTAACCTTGGTTCTTTGACGGATTACCTCATTTCTAAGTTTATCCCTCAAAGAAACTCTTAGCATAGCTCGCTCCATAGCCCGCTGGGTGACATTAAATTTTTGGACTAGCCCTACCGTGAGTGTCCACGTTTCGGCACCGTAAGTCATAACAGTTAGGACGCACTGGTCAAAGACTTTGGTCTTCAGGCATTGCGGTAAAGGCGATGAGAAAACCTGACGAAGCTTACGAAACGCTGCCCACCCCAACTGGATTCTCCTGTCGATTTCTTTCTCGAAGTTGTTCCTACCAAGTCGAATCACTTGTCCAAAGTAGACATACTCTTGAACAACTTCGAGCATCGACCCATCGACGTAAATCGGCCTCGGCATAACATGTCTATTAAACATGATCTTGGTTTTATCCAAGTTCATGCCGAGGCCAACCCGTCGCGAGGCTCCATTTAGGCTGTGTAGCATTCCGCTAAGCTGTTCCAGCGACTCTGCTATAATGACGATGTCATCGGCGAACCGTAGGTGTGAGATGTACTCACCATTCACATTGATTCCCCGTCCAGTCCAGTCCAGTCTTTTAAAAACATCCTCAAGCGCTTTGCTGAACAATTTGGGAGATATTACATCTCCCTGTCTCACTCCTCGACGCAGCTCTATCGGGTTTGTTTTTTGGTCCTGAAGCTGGACGGTCATTGTGGCGGTGTCATACAGGCATCTCAACACTTCTATATAGCGCCAGTCAATGCGACATCGTTGCAGAGCATCTAGAACTGCCCAAGTTTCGATGGAGTCGAAGGCTTTCTCGTAGTCCACAAAAGCCATACACAGCGGCTGATTATATTCTTCGGTCTTCTGTACAATCTGCCGAACAGTATGGATGTGGTCCATGGTGCTGAAGCCTTTTCGAAACCCGGCTTGTTCTGGAGGCTGGAACTCGTCAAGTTTTCTAGCGAGACGGTTTGTGAGGACTCTCGAGAACAACTTAAAGAACTTCGCTTTCGGCTAATTTCTAAACCGCGGGAACGTTACAAGCATTGAAAAAAAAAAGAGACAAACAATAGGGAATTTTTTGTTACGCGCCGGCCATGTTTAGTAACTAATCAATGATCTTTAGTTGAAAGGATAAAAACGATAGTGATGTAACTCGTTTTATATCGATATTTAAATAACAAATAAATAAAATGATTGAAATTGTCATAAAATTTAAAATTCGATATTTTGATATGGGGTTAGGGCACATAAGTTATTTATCAGATATACATAGCGACCCTAAAATATAACCACACCTTTCTGTTACACCCTGTATACATATATCCAAAATAATCTAGTATTGGGACAAATTTTATTAGTCGGTTCATTATGGTTTCTTTTTTTACAGCAATGTTCGACGTTCATATGTCATTAGCCAGGCTATTTTTATTAATAAATATACATTTGTTTTAGATGAATAGGTTACCCATACAAATTCATTCGTCGAGCATTCAGTACTTTCCAAACTTGTTTACTTTTATGATACTTACATTAATTTACAGAGTCCTGTAGATGTGCCGCCGTCATAAGTGAATTCACCGCAGACGCTTAACGTATCATTCATTTATCTCTTCCCAATCATTCAATCATACATAATACATAAGATAACAACATTTATCTATCTTAAAAAAGAAATACTTTATTTTATTTTCCAAATAATATGCATTCCATTGAGTAATTCAAAATGACTCATTATCAGTAAATTACTTTAAAATTACACACTACAATATTATCTACTAAAGTCTCACAATATCATGACTATATAGTTTTTGATAAACTACATAACATAACGTCTTTATGTCGTCTTTGCCAGATAATCACAATCATATTTCGCCAGATGCGTCTAGATCCCACAAATGTAGCGACGAACCTAACTGTCATCCTAATTGAAGTTCTAGACTTATGTTATCTTATGTGGGGGCCAGTCAGTGCAGACCGGCGATACTTCGACCCAGTGGGATCTTTTGTGTCGACACTCTCCCAATAACGACTGCCATAGATGTTCATGGCAGCCGGGACCAACGGCTTAACGTGCTTTCCGAGGCACGGAGCAGGCGATAATTATCAATCAATACGTACATAATTTCGAAAAGTCATATAACTTCCGAAAGTCAGAGGTGCGCGACGTGAGTTCGAACCCGAGACCCTCTGCATTGCAGTCTGTTGGTCTCCCCACAGAGCTATCGCTGCTCTTTAAGTTCTAGACTTAGTGCTAATATTATTCCTACAAGAAATCCTATAAAGACGGACGGAGACGGACATACACTTAAAACGCAACGCTGCCCGTATACCGTTACAAGTCAAATTAAATTGTATGATTTTCCGGGACACCAGGTCACACTATGAACACCTGATGCGGCACGTAGCGTTTTAAAAACAAGTGGGCGCTTTATCTATTTTGGAATTCTAACCCAAGAGTTTACTATCGACAGTAGGCAAGCAAATCTGGCGAAATGTGACTGTGTAACACTTCGAGGACACACCGGCGAGATGTTACGTTAATATAGGACGATTTGAATCTTAGTGATACACACATTCAAGAGCACTCATCTCAAACAGTAGCACACAATATTTACCTGTTGTTCGTCTCAGCTCGGCGCCTCTAGTCAGCTGGAAATAACTGTATTATGCCCGTCAGAGCCGGAGTGTTAGGCCAAGAGTCGGTGTGCTGACTTATCGCGCCCACATTACACGTACACTAGTCAGGTTGCGTAGGGCACAATCTTAAATCTCTCATGACAATTAACCAAGCATGTATTGCTCCAAATGGCCTTTACTCACAACTTAAAACAGACCACAATATTCAACATTACAATCCCACCCGTTTAAACAGTTACTTGACAAGACCATGTGGTTATGATGTTCCCAGATATTAGAGGCAGCATGCTCTTATTAAAACAGTGTGCGCTGACAGTGTAATGCTGTCAATTGATGTAGATATACTGTAAGTCAGCAACACACCGATATTAGCCGTAAACACTGCACGCATGCGCCTCTGAAAGCAAAAACATCGAGAATAATGCCGAGTCAGTCATGGAAATTTATTTGTTATTATTATCGGGCTATGATCTACATCTGTGGTCCATTTTTATTACATATCTGTTTGTTTTATAGACAAGTTCCTTGCAAGTTCTTTGGGCAGATAATCGTTATGTTGGCCATCGACAGCTGGCAGCATTAGTAAGAAAGTCCTTAGGATATCTTTCGGTTTGCCCACATCACGCTTAATCTAAACTCACATTTCTCTTGCCTATATTACTAATGTTAAAATAAATTTTGAAATTTTATAACATTTTAAAAGAGGATTTCATTTGAGTAATAAATATGTACCATCAGCATACAAATTGTTATCGTGGCCCGAGAATAGTGCGTGGTATCACCGTACCATTGCTTTTTATCACTGTGGTGACCATGTTCCAATATTCACTTTTCACCACCTTCATTGTCATATTCAACCTTCAAGCCAATATCCTTATAGGTAAGACACATAAAAAAATAAAAAGAGAACATCCCTAACAAAATTTCGAAAAGAAATATTGTTCCAATTTTGAACTGTAAAAGTAAAATGGTGAATACTGGAACCTATATCCATTGTTGCATCATCGCAACGTATTTTACGTTATTCAGCAATGGCATCATACCTCCTCTACGCCCCTGACATCTCTTAGACCTTTATAACACCCCGGAGGAACAGTGCGAGTAAAATCACTGTATTATATCATATATATATTTCATCTCGCAACTGCTTCTACAAATCTTTTGTTTGATGCCCTCATAAAATTGGCGGGAAGTATCACCACCATACATTTAAAACTATATAGATAATCGGTGGCACAAACATAAGACAGTTACTTCTGGGCAGGTTACAGTGATATTATTGGTATTCTTTCAATTCGCAAAACAAAAAGCACAACATCTGTAATATTGCACAGCGCTGTATCTATGAATGTTCCTAATGTTTTAAGTGTAGGATCTCGTTGGGGTAGTATTTTGTGTGAACTTACCGAGTCCGCGGGCCGCGACGTCAGTAGCGACGAGTATACCGCCGGTGGAGACGCGGAACTGGTTGAGTACATAGTCGCGGTCCTGCTGGTTTTTATCTCCGTGGATGCAGAGCGCTCGCCACCCCGCGCGGTTGATCGCTTTTGTTATTTCATCCACCTTGTATGGGAGTGTAACGCTTAAGAACACGACTCCTTACAGATATTATATGTAATATACCACCACTACTACTAGTAATTTTTTGCTAAGTATTTGTAATTTTTTTCCAGTTTGCCTTTCGATACATCTTTAAAACAATTGTAGAAGAAAAAAATGAAGAAGAATGGGCAAATCCAGACATTTTATAATACCAGCCCTGTATTAAACCGATCCACTGCCGGACTTCTTCTCAGTGTGAGAAGGGTTAGGCCATAGCCCACCACACGCAGACTTCACATGTCTAAGAATATTATGGAAAACTTTCAGATACATAGCAGGTTTCCTCACGAAGTTTATATATATATATATAATAATATGTATCATCTCTATATTAAACTGTCCCACTGCTAGGCACGGGCCTCTTCTCACTATGAGAAGGGTTAGGCCATAGTCCACCAAGGTGGCGTAGTGCGAGTTGGCGGACTTCACATATCTTCGAGTTTACCTAGACATATTATTATCCAATAGACATGCGCGAATTAGCTCACAGAAAAGAAAGAGAGCAAGTTACTGTTTTACTGTAAAGAACTATATCACTCTTTTAGCTCTTCAGCTCTTCTATAACTCAGTAGCTCTTAATACAGTTGACTTACGCAAATCTAAAGCGACCGATAGCTCAATCGCTCTTTGAACGTCTACACTCTTTCTTAATGTTTATTTATGAAATATACCACAAGTAGACAAACAATATAACAAAAACATTAAAACATACGTATTTCTTTTACCCAAGATTCAATCATGAATGAATTTTAGGTCATTAATATTGCGAAAGTCATTGATTTTCCTTCATACTTTAACACAGGCTTCGGACTGTCAGTCTAGATTAAAGTTGCATTTACGGCGACATAGAGCTATCCTTGAAAAGAGCTAACGATATGACACGAAGTGCGCTGAATATTGCCGAAGCAAATCGTATGAGTCGCTCGGTAGCGCGGACCAATTGCCGGTTGGCCGCTCTCAGCTTGCTCTGAGCTACTTAAGAGCTAGTGAGCTATATAGCGAGCGAGTGAGCGATTAGGAGCGAAATGAATCGAAAGGAGCTAGCTCTTTTTCATCACTCGCTCGCGAGCTACCCATCTCTATTATACAAAATTGGAGAAAACGTAGGAGTCGAGCCGTATCAAGAAGTTAAAAGGAAAGCAGAAAATAAAGAGGTACGAGATTGCACCACCGACAAAATTAAATTGAAGGGGACTCTACAAATAGGCTCAACTGTTTACTTTATTTCAAGCTAACAGTCTAACTGTTAGTACTGCTATAGCAAAAGATATAAAATTCAGCACAGCAGACATCATTACTCACCCTCCTCTTAGTTTCAGCAAATATGATGGTCTTGGTCTCTTCCTCAGAAGATATCTCTGTGAGCAATGTGACCAGTTTCTCATTCTTCTCCCACTCCTCGCACACATCCACAATTTGCAGAATGTTATGGTTGGCAGACAGAGACAGAGAACCAATATTGATCTGGATGTAGTCATGCAGGAACTCCTCGGCCAGGTTCTGGACTTCTTTTGGCCAGGTTGCTGACCACATAAGCACCTGTACAATCAGAGAAAGCTTGATAAGGTTCTACACTAAATTATTATTTAAATAATATACAAATGTTATCGTATCAATATACTAATATTATAAAGAGGTAAGATTTTATTACTTGTTTGTTTGTAAGGTTTTAACTAAAAAACTAAAAAGTTCTTTATTTTAGAAAAGAAAGTACTATTACTAACAAGTAATAGTACTTTCTTTTCTAAAATAAAATATACCCTATGTTACTTGGTGCTAACATAGCTTTCTAATGGTGAAAGATTTTTTTAAATCAGTTGTGTTGTTTTTTAGTTAAATCCTTCAAGTTAAGTTATGTTTAACTTAACCTACTTTTACGCGAGCGAAGGTGCAACTAAAAGCTAGTTAGCTTATAATTATATGGGCATGTAATTATAAGCCAACTAGCTTCTGGCCGCGCCTGTGACAGTAAATTTCTTAGCAGAACAACTATTATAGCAACGCAACTCGGACTTCAATGCTCCATTTTGACGAGAGAATATTAATTTCATGATCATGCTTTGATTTCGACGGACCGCGACATGTTTAAATGTAAGCATGAGTAACCACAATTTTTTTAAATGACTGTCTTAGACGTCGATAAACTAGTCTATATCTATGAAATGACATCAGGCATGCCGTGGTATGCCAAGGGCTAGGCAAACTCATGTTCGAATCTATATACCTAATATACACAAGGCAGACGACAAATTTATGATTACACCTTGTTTTGGTATTGAAAATTAAGCAGTTATAAATTCCCTATTCTGTTACCACAATGTATCTTTCAAAGGACATGATGACAATACTCTAGTATATTACTACTAGTCTTATGTAAACTAACGACAAATTTACCTGTCTGTCTGGACGAATCTGCTCGATGATCTTCCGGATCTGCGGCTCGAAACCCATGTCAAGCATACGATCGGCCTCATCCAGTACCAAGTACGTGCAGCGACGCAGGTTTGTTGTTTCTGTAAATATTATATTTTTCAAATTTTCAACCCAAACACTTATTTATTTACTGTCCTTTCTTTATTTAATATTATTTATTTATATTTCTCTTCCTAATGGTTAATACAAAGCCACCTGTCACTTCACACGTGCTTGAAGTAGGTTTTATAAAACGGCGTTATAAAAATAGTTTTTATAAAAATTTTATCATGAAACGGCGTTAAAATTGTTGTTGAGAGAAACTTAGGATTCCTTTAAATTTTCTTAGCTTCGGCGTCGCCACATGTTTTATCGGTAGCATGTCTTTAGTCCTTAGGGGCGCATTTAGACAATATACTGAAATTATGGCAACAAATGTCGAACTCAAAATATATGAAAGTGCGTCGAGAGCTATGAGTACTTATAATAAACTAACAGTGCCCGCGGTCTCACCCGCGTCAGTGGTATTTGTGATTACTGCGACGCTCCCGTGAGCCGTAGCGTGATGTTATATAGCCTATGTCCTTCCCAGGGTCTCAGGCTATCTCCATTCCAAATATCATCAAAATCGGTTCAGCGGATTGAACGTGAAAAAGTAACAGACAGACAGAGTTACTTTCGCATTTATAATATTAGTAAGGATAGTAAGGATTTCTGTATAGAGCTTTAGAAACGTAGCTCTGCTTTAAAAAACTATGGTGGCTCTTCAGGTTTGTGATTGCCTATACCTTTATAGGTAGTGGTGAAATTGATATTAATAATGTTAAATCTTTAGTGTCCTAAACTCTTTAGTCCTAAGTCTGTCTAAAGTCCTACGAAATCAACTCTTATGAGGTTTATAATGTTATAGGATTCATAGAAGTATTCTATCAATATTAGAACTGTGAAAGTTTAAGAAGATGTTAGGATATTTATTACTCAATCACGCTGTTAAACGAATATGGATCAACTTTGTTTAGACTATGTTTTATGTTTAGACTATGTCCTGGATTAACGCAGAATTTTCTGATCCCAGTTTGCGTTTCTGTGGGAATCACGTAGACAGAAACTAGTGTTAAATAAATAAACTAATCAATTACCATTACAATAATTATCAATAAACAAACATTCGACGTATATTTTACCATATTGCATCTGCAAATATTTGCTACTAGATTTTGCCCAAGGCTTCGCTCGAAAGAGTAAATGTAAGTTAGTTTAGATTAGTAACAGTAAGTACTTTTTCCTGGATGGTATGTCCTATTCTGTACCCATGACAAAGGATATGCGAAATTTCATGAGGATCAGTCGAGTAGTTAGGGCGTGAAAGCGTAACAAACAAACAAACTAACTGTTGCATTTATAATATTAGTTAGGATATACTTACTCGTTTTATAGCTACATATAATAACTACAAGTAAAATACCAATAACAATGAATACTATCAAACCCTGAATTTAGATGATAAGTTTATTCGTTTTAATTATCAGTTTTTTGACCTCAAATAAACATACCTAACCAGTTTGAACTAGATTTTTTTATCTTTCATTATTTAGATATTTTATCAAAATAGATATGACGACCCCATTTTACGTAGTTTGTACTAGTTACCAAAAGAATTTAAATACAAAGTAAAATAGTCTACTATACTGCTAAATTTGGATTTTATCAGAAAAGATTATGCTAATAATTTTTATACCTCATTCTTATGTATCAGCCATTCAAATTATGTAACATAACAACTAATCGTAAATTCAACATTTCTTGTCTTTATCACAATCGCAATATCATTTAAAAATTTTACTATGGACATTAAAATTATCAAGTTTCAAATGGCTATAGTTATTACATTATCATAGGCCTACAGAGAAAACATGCTATAATACATAAATTACTTAGCAGCACTATTCCACAGAAATTATGTTTAAGGAACATATTATATACATGATATTGAAAAACAATTGTTAGTCGGCCTCGATGGCGTAGTGGTTAGTGTAACCGACTGCCACGCCTGAGGTCGCGGGTTCGATTCCCGCACAAGTCAAACGTTTGTGTGCATGAACATGGATGTTTGTCTTGGTCTGGGTGTTTCTATGTATAATATGTATGTATTTACAAAAATAAAAAGTATATATGTATGTTTATCCATTGTCTAGTATCCATAGTACAAGCTTTGCTTAGTTTGGGCTAGATGGTGTTGTACCACATACGTGGTAGAATATTATTTATTGTTTTTGAACAGAAAAGATTGAAATTCCATAGAGTACTACTTTTACCTAAAAATCCATAGATAAGGATGCACAGTTAGTAAGAATATAATTAAAAAGATAGTTCTGAATTAATCTGAAGTTTTGTAAATACTTATCTAACAGACTTAAGTTTACACAAGTATTTGAGGCTTAATTTGTAAGTGTATTGTAATATTATGAAAGTAAACAAGCAGAAATAAAATTAACATGATTGACATTGACGTCCATATAAACATTAATTATTATTTGAACCGATAATTTCTGCATACCTTTAGTGCAGCATTTATAAAAATATTAATTATCTCTAAAGAAAGAAGGAAAACCACTACACATAAAATAATACTGGTCTCTTTTATATACATATATGTACATACCTTTCTCCAAAAAGTCAATAAGTCTTCCAGGAGTTGCAATAATAATTTCAACACCTCTCTCTAAGCATCTGCCCTGGGGTCCTTTCGGAGCTCCGCCGAATATACATGTGTTCCGCACTTGCACGCTCTGACCGAAGTCATTGGCCACCTGAAGATTACATCATAGAAATTAATTAAGAATATTGCCCGAGCTGTTTGTTGATGGAAGAGCAGATTTTGGAGAAAGAGTCTATGGAAGTTATAGTGTTAAAACAAGATTAGTGAGAATGGTACAAAAACAGGAAGGAGGCTGTCATACTCATGACCATAAACAATAAGCTCTCTATTATTTTGACAAACTTGAAAATTTGGCTGCATATCATCTCTATCTTATATGCCTGAGCCCAGACAATACTTTTTTCATTGTGCCTGGTACCCAGCTAAGTCATAAGTTAATATTCAACCAGTTCCTAGAATTATCATGTATGGGAAATTCACTTACGACTATTCCCACCCAGACTCACAAATATAAACTATCTGTAGAGTTAGGTGTAAAATCTACTACTAAAACACTGCTGGCACTCTGCAAACTCATTTTGCTATCATACACTACAACAAGAGTGGAACATTTTCAGCTAACAATAACATTCAAACCATCATGAGTTTCAGACTTAACAAATCGGAACAGAAAGAAACAGATGGATACAGATGTAGTTTAGATTAATTACTTAATTGACTAGATGGTTACCAATAACCGGATTGGCTATTAAACAGGAATGACAGTTCTGCATGTTTGCATGTTAGAGATTTTGACTTATTATGTTCTATGTTATAGTCCTATTGCTTCTAAACAAAATTATAGATAAATCAGTAATAGGATACCACTGTATACACAAATGCCTTCCTCTCTATCAAGAATATTTGGTCTATTTTGCCACAAGTATCATTATAAGAGATTCTTTCTCCCAATAGCTGCCCTTATAATATTGAAAGTAACAGCAAATTAAAATTAAACAAAAATACCAAAAAAGAATAAAATACCAAGGAAAATAAGTATAAAATGGATCTAATGATTGTGTACTATTACTGTAACTTTTGGACCTAAGATTATCATGTCAATATATTATTTCCACCACAAAATTTTAATCCAATCCTCACATCTTAGGAGTCTCATCTGCCTTCAGTTTTATTAAACATTTTGTGATGGAATCCCAGTTTTGTAGGTAACTGTGATACATTTTAAAGGTGAGGTGAATAACCATTGTTTTAAAACAAAATAAAATCTACAGATGGTGAAGCTTTCCACAGTGAAGCACAAGTTCTAAAGAAGGAACAAAAACAAAAATACATAATTATTAAAATATGCCCAGCTAAAAATAAGGTTACGTTCAGAAACCTCACCTACAAAAATAAATTTAGAATTTGGGATATTACTTCTAGAAAAAAACTTATATAAAACATTTCAAATCCATAGTTTAACAGGTTTTCGAACATAGCCTGCCTGCGATAAGCTAACTTCTACGAATTAGGTAATTTAATAAATTTACTATGTCCAAGTCGCTCGGATTGTCCGTCATCTCCGCAGCGATTCCATTCATTGAGATCAACGCCTGGAGTAGCACAATGGAAAACAAACTCAACTTATTTTTCTGTTATTAATAATATAAATATTATTGATATTCTTTGAAACCCATAATTTGTAACATCAGGCAGCTCTATGTGTCATTCCAATAACAGGCCTAATTAATATTTAAGACATATTTGTAATAACTAAATAAGTAATAATAACCTGTTGAATCTGTTGTGCAAGCTCCCTAGTTGGAGCCAACACTAGAACTATGGGTCCTTCATCTCTTAGCAGCCTTGGTTGATTGATAATGTGGACTATTGCAGGCAAGATATATGCTAGTGTCTTCCCAGAGCCTGTCTGAGCAATTCCTACTAAATCTCTACCAGAGAGGGCTATTGGCCATCCTTGAGCTTGAATAGGTGTTGGATGTGGAAAACCTTGCTTCAATATCTCCTTCATAGCATAGTCAGGGAATCCACCCTCCTCGAAATACATGCTCGGTGATGGAACGTCACGGCCCTTTACGGTAATCTGGTGTTGGCTACGATAAGCTTCCACTTCAGTTTGATTGCGCATCTGCACATTAGGGTGTGGAACGTAGAAGTTTTTCTGGAAAGGTGTCAGCGTAATCGTGTCCCAGCGGATCTTTCGGAGATTGCCGCCTGGCTGATCATTTTTAAAGTTTCCACCGCGGAAGTCGTCTCTTCCACCGCGACCGCCGAATCCTCTACCACCGTCACGGCTTCCTCTGCCACTATCACGCCCTCCGCGACCGCTACCAAAGCGACTGCTACCTCTCTCCTGGGACCGATCACTTGATCGTCCTCCACGCGAGCCACCTCTGCCGCCTCCGCGACTGCCGCGGCTTCCACCACGTCCTCCACCACGACCACCACGCCTGTCGTCGTACCTGATTCATAATACACATATAGATGCACAATAATACTAACTACGTAAAACAAATTAGGCAGAACAAAATCGGCAAACTTACATGTTCACTTTTTACTACAGTAGATAAACAACGGTAAAATAACACTAATGCTACTGAATACTGCGATTCTGAGCAAAACGAGATGCTTAATGTTAAATTACGCTTTCCTAATAGCAATCAGAACTTAATTAATTGAGATTTTGGCGTAACAAACATTTAGTTTGACTTTACCAAATGCCACCTATCCGCCATATTGTCTTTAGCTTTGACGTTTGCAATATTCATTATTTCCGGTCCTATCTTTTTCTGTCTTTTTTAAATGTGCATAGCGATAATAACAGTTAATAATTTATTTTATATATGATGTAACTTTAAATATAAATAAGACCCTTATTTTTATATTGTTCTCTATTTCTCAGGATTTGAAATTAGGAAAATGATCGCGTTACTGTTAACTACTGTAAATGGAACTACTGTTAACTTCCGTTTTCAAGATGGTAGCTATAGCAAAATTGAAACGCCCGAATTATAGGGATGTCGGAAGAGAAAAAAATATCGATGTATCGATATTTATTAAAATATCAATATCAGCATCGATATCTCGAGGGACAAATATCAATATATCGGACAAATTTAAAAAAAAATGTGGTTTTGAAATAATTATTTATTTACCTAGCTAGCTAAATAAATAATTATTTCAAAACTAGCTCAATAATTTCAACAGTAATTTTCATACAAAATGCAATAAGCACTAATAAGCAGGCTACCCAACAGTCATCTGTCATAGACAATACAGTTATGTTTTTTTCTGTTCGTTGCTATCTTTTACAGTTTTGGATACCAGTGAATTTAGTTACATAAATAAAAAATTAAATATTGGATACAATTTTCGATATTGGATATTTTGTATCGATATATAGCTACATCGGATCAGTATGGGTTAAAAATATCGATATATGGAATTAAAATATCGATAGATACATCGATATAATGGATACCTTTTCAACAAGCCTAACGAATTATAAATTATTATAATTTAATTTGTGCCAAGATAACTTGCATTTTTAGAGCAAATAAAAAACATTTTCTCTCTATGAGGGATTCCTGCATTATGGAACACTTTATAAACATTCAAATTTCAATATATAATTCTTCATTGGTGCTCGGCTCCTATTGATCTTAGCGTGATGATATATAGCTTATAGCCTTCCACGATAAATAGGCTATTTAACACTGAAATAATTTTTCAAATCGGACCAATAGTTCCTAAGATTAGCACGTTCAAGCAAACAAACAAACAAACTCTTCAGCTTTATGATATTAGTATAGATTAAATTAGGTTAGGAAGGTTAGTACCTACCTACCATTAGGTATTAGTAATGTATACAAAAATGCTATATTATTTAAATCGTCATCATCATTATGCCATTTCAAAAACTTAGTAACACAAATTCTTATAGTAGGTACCCAGATATCATATCAATAAATTGATAAACAGTTGAGTATTAAAATCATTATAATGTATCAGCATATTTAATTACTTAAATAATTTATACAATAGGACGTAGATTAAAGTCAATGGGTTGCTGTATGATGTATGGTTACTCTATATAATTATACCCAAACAAATCAAAATTATTCCTGAAATATTGATCAAACATACCGACACGCTTGCTACAATTTGTAGGTACTTATGGAACGAATGTAAGGCGTGTGTATAGTTAAGTAGCTCTATTTATTTACGAAATGGACGCTTCTGTGCCCGTTTTTGAGAAGCCCCATCAGCGTTTAACAGTTTTAGACTGGACTAGAAACATTCAAAGACTGCAGAATGAAGCCAGAGTCCGTCGTTTCGAATCTTACGAGCTGAGACAAAGGGCCAATCAACTGAGAAATGAAACTGCCGTAACTACAAGATGGGATAATTACGTTAACAGTGAGTTATTAAGGGACAGGTAAGGCATAACTGCAAATGGAACTTGTCGAATAAGTGGATTAATTCACCCATTACACAGAATACACTTTTTACAGAATTTTCGAAGTCCACTCTTGGAGAGAGAAACAACGGTTTACAAGGGAATGTGTTAGAGACGAGATAAGGGCGTTGAAAGAAGAAAAACATGCCACTGAACTGCATTTGGAATCTCTCCAAGTGCCCTTGATGGTTATAGCTTCATGTCTCTCCAACAGGGACCAGCGAGTACCGCCGGAGTTGACAAGAGACCAGCTCGGCGAGGAATTGAATAAGGTTGTATGTTGTGACGCATTTTTTATTACTAGATACTTATATACTATATATTTTTAGATAAACTTCGCGATGTTTAATAATTTTCTTTTTGCGTCGTTTTAAACTACATTTTTATTAAACTATCTAAACATGCTTTACTTTGTTTACGTAAACTTAAAATTTCTTAGATTTTTATTAGTAATAACTAGTTCTTTAATGATTTTACATGTTTTTATAAAATATGATCTAAATGTTACTTATGCTTATAAATACGTCTCATAGCGCCCTGTCTTCAGCTTGCCGCTTGACAGGTCGCTATGGCGCTCTTTAGGGGAAGGCTATGTCCAGCAGTGGACTATTATAGCCTGATGATGATGATGATAAATACGTCCCATGTAAATCTTCAGCTATTTCTACTGTGATGCTGAATAGCTACAGAAAATAGACGAATCATTAAAATTGCTAGTCTGGCATCGGTTACTGTCATAGTACTTACCTACACGTACCTAATAAAAAAATATATTTCCTATGAATGAGACTGTCTTATACTTTACTAGATGTTCCTGTGGTTTCACCCGCGTTTATCGTTACTGCGCCGCCCCCGTGGGCCATAGCGTGTGGTGTTATATAGCCTATAGGTAAGCCTTCCTCGATAAATAGGCTATCCAACACTAAAATAATTTTTCAAATCGAACCAGTAGTTCCTGAGATTAGCGCGTTCAAACAAACAAACAAACTCTTCAGCTTTATAATATTAGTATAGATTAATTTGTTAGTTGTTGGAATGCTAGACATAATTGAAAATCTATTATGTCTGGCCGCTGGTGTGCCGCTATGACTCAATAGGTTAATTATAATATTATGCAATGAAATTATCTGATGTGATAAATTGGATTTTGAACCAAAATCAAACCAATTCCTATATCTTTCTCCTTCAGGAGCTTCATATAACAGAAAACAACAAGCGAACGCTAACAGACGTCTGCCACATGGGTTGGGAGAAGATCAAGGAGCTCACCAACGTCCTGTGCCGACTGGAGCGCGAGATTAAGAACAAAGATGAGACCCTCGACTTGGAATATCACGTAAAGGACCTTACGAGGGAAAGTTCTGACATTAGCTACAAATTAGATCCAACCAGGGTGCCTCCAGAGTAAGTATTTGTTTTAAGACTCCCCTTTTTAGTTAGGTTTTTACTTATTATTATTAGCGTCTGAAGCGTCAGGATAGTCTATTTTTGTAGCAGCTGTTTAAGACAAATTACCCAATCATAAAATATCATTACCATATCGTAACAATCATCGGCCTTGATTGCACAAATGGCGCAGCTGTTTAAGTGGTCGCCTCGCTACTGCCTGCAACTGCGTGCGGGACAAAAATTGTGCTATCCTCAAATAGTTGCAGGTATTGGGTCTGGATGTTCTTTGTGTCCGTTGTTTGGATGATTTTAATGTCCCCCGCGATACAGGAATTATTACTAGAGCGACATATCTTATAATTTTTTCATGAAATATTCTCCATACTATTTAAGTCTTATTTTGCTTCGAAACGATTCTTTCTAGATCTATGTCAGAGCAAAGTTACGTCAACTGTATTGAGAATACGATCAAGATTGCCGAACAATTGATGGCAGAATCCAAAACTCTTCGGGAGACAATGTTCAAGAGCAGGGAAACGGCCAGGAACCAGATGCATGCTCAGTGTCAGCATGTGGAATTGGTCATGCGAAGAAGGGTGTTTGATATACAAAGAGCCAGAAATGAGATGGAATGGCAGAAATATAAAGTAAGTGGCAGAAAATAACTGTTATTTCGGATGATGAGTTTAGCTGGTTATTTATCGCCTGCGGCAAACAAACTAGATAAGTATTACAAACGACGGCTGCTGTGCTCTGTTTTCGGCTAAGTAATAATTCATTTATGTTTATGTTTTAGCTGGAACAAAATCTTGCAAAAGTTGATAAAGAAATTGAGTATTTGAGAGCGGCGGTTGCGGATAAAATAAACCCTACCAAGTGTGTCGAGACCCGTTTGGAAATGAGAACAAGACGACCGGTGCTTGAAAGAGTACAGGTGAATATTAAGTTTTCATACATATTTTTTCGATGTATCTAATAACTTATTACGTAAAACAAAATTTATAATAAAAATATGTATCAGAGCTTAAGTTAATGGGTCACTTATTCTGAAATTTGATTTCCCCTGCCATAGACAATAGCGCCGCCTCTACGGACCTTTAGTGGGCCTAAAGGCCAAAGGGCCGTAAAGGCGACGCTTTGTGTATGGCAGAGGAATCCATAAAGCATCCCATTATATTAATTTGTTATGCATTACTGGCTAATGTCTTCTAGTTGTTTAAAAACTTATCATAGTACATAAACTTACATGCGTTGCGCAGGATAAACCAATGCGAGGACTCATAGAAGAGTTCGAAAGAGTCCACACCAGTCACAGTATGCTGGAGAAGAAATTAGAAGACGCCCTGTATGTATACCTATCTATTATATTAAAATTGTATGCTAGTTACGTTAATCTAATATTACGTATAAATATTTCATAGGACGACTTACCACGGCATGTACAATCACTACCAGCGAGTGACCAAAGACCTTCAATATAAAAATCAAGCCTTAGAAACGGATAGGAGGTTGATTGAAATCAGAAAACCTTTGCATGCACCTGATGAAACCGAGTTCAAGAGAAACGTTGGGTATTGTCATATGAGTGATGAGTTGGTTCCCGTATAAGCAGGGTAAATGTTTGTAGTCTGGCAATACTAATGTCAGTGTTGCTTGTTTATTGAGTTGTTTGATGTTTATTGTTTTGTTTTGTAACTTTTATTGTTATTTGCATTTATAACAGCATTGTGTGGGTTAGGATATTTAGATGTGAATATACTGTAGTTTCAGTAGAATGACATTATTATGATAGCGTAATAATTAATTAAGTCCTTGCATTAAAAGCATATTTAGGCGGATTGCAAAACGCAGACTCCCAGCCTTTGTACCTAAAGAAATCATATTTGGTTCACACTATTTTAATGTAGTACATCTATAATGAGATTTCAATAGTCCGAGCGAGACGAGAGAGATGAGATTCATGTTTTGCAATTAGAGGCGCTTTTCAAAAATGGTTAAAATGACATCTCAACAACCAAACATTGTGTGCCAAGACTTACACTACTTAAAGAAAAAGCCTCTGTATCTAATATTATTGTAATTTAAATTCATCAGTTCAATGATTTTTCATAAGACTGTCACCATCAGCGGTCGTGTTCAAACAAAACTACTGGTAAAATAAAAACAGCTTTTATAAAATACTCTAAAATATTTATTAATGTAGTAACGTAACAAGCACTGTGCTGATATATAATATAATAATTAAGTATAAAATGATTATAAATATGTCATGCATTATTGTGACAAACATTACAATTTGGTGTTCATAATATATTTGATGTAAAAATATACTATCAGTAAGAATAACATTTTTGAAATGACTTGGTTATAGATTTTAAATATATTTTTACATCAAATTTGAATCAAGGCACTCTTTTAGGGTAACATTGTAGGCGTTAACTCAATGCACTAGAAAGATATCATTCATTAAATTATACGCCAAATATGTATACATAAATATTGATTTTAACATGTTCTCTTGAAATGCAAGATATAATTAAAAACATTTTGTATCTGACCGCCGGTGTGCCGCTGCGATTCAATAGGTCATAGCGACATAACACCCTCAGAAGAAACGTTCATGATTAACAACAGGAAATCTTTTATTTTTAATCTTTATTCATTGGAATGGTTTGAATTTTACAAGCCAAGAAATTATAGTGGGTTTAACCTTTTAACCGCTTACGTCGGATTAATCCGACCAATATTTTCGTGTGCATTTCGCCAGCGTCGTATATTTCCGGCCAGATACCACAGCTCGTTTAATCTGCTTTTTTATTTGATTACGGTGTTTTCTATCAAAAAAATGTTTATATTGTGTAAATGGAAATTATCCATTTACACAATATAAACATTTAATACACTTTAATCATTTACAATTTAATACACTTTAGTCTCATAATTAGAAGTCCTAATAATAAGTATTTATTTTTGTAAGTATTTACTTTGCCGGGCGCTGGGGGCACGACAACTGTTATGAAGTGGGGCGGTTAAAAGGTTAATCACGAAATAGTGAGACCAACCAGGATGAAACGACATTAATAGCATTAGTACTGCAGCAAAATACATTGTAAACTAGTACAACTGAAAATATAGCTTTGGTTAAGCATAGAGTCGTTATTTATTTAGGTAATAATATTTGAAGTTGAGAAAGTTGCTAGCAGTTCATATGAACAGGATTGTGGCACGCGAATAGCACGTGAATGCCACATCCTTTTCTTCATTTTGCCGCGTTATAATCCTTACGATGGCCTGAGATAAGATACAATAGACAATCTATTGTGTTATATTGGACTAAGAAACTTAATATTCTAATGTATAGCTTCTGAAGTCTAACACTATAAGAGTGAAAATAGCTTCGTTGTCTTCGCGGCTAACTGCTAAGTAGATATTTAACCTTTTACCGCTTGTTTCCGTGCCCTTACCGCCCGTGTCCTATTTCTGCGACAGAGAACATGCATGATTTTTCTTCCTATTACCTCCCAAACTATTGTAGGTATTATTTTATCGATTTGTAGCCGGACGCTAGGGGCACGGCAATCGATATTTAGCTAAGCGCTTAAAAGGTTAATAAAATAATAATAATAATATCAGCCCTGTATTAAACTGTCCCACTGCTGGGCACGGGCCTCTTCTCACTGTGAGAAGGGTTAGGCCATAGTCCACCACGCTTGCCTAGTGCGGGTTGGCAGATTTCACATATCTTCGAGATCATTATGGAGAACTCTCAGATATGTAGGTTTCCTCACGATGTTTTCTTTCACCGTTAAAGCAAGCGATAATTAACTATTAATACGCATATAACGAAAGGTCAGAGATGCGCGCCTTTGGTTCGAACTCGAGACCTCTGCGTGGCAGTCCAACGGTTTTCCACTACGCTATCGCTGCTGTATTTAATAAAATAGGTATATAAATGAAATATTGAATTAAAAGTAAAACTGGTTATGTACTCGGCCAAGAAAGCGGTCTACCAGTTTTGACAGAAGTTTCTGTGAGACCTAATAATCGCTAAGGTTGACTTTTCTAACTTGATACATGCCATGACGTAAATATAATACATACATGATAAATAGAGCAATGGTCACTGTCATAATATTATTGCAAGGGGAAGTCGACCTTGTTGCTTCATTACGTTTAAATGAAAATCAACCGTAGGGTGGACCACATTTTTGGCCGAATGTACCAGCTATATATAAAATAAATATAAAGTGAAAATGTAGACAATGCAATTAACCTAGTGTACTTTAAGCCACTTTCTGTAGCGAAATATAACAATACAATGCTTAAAATGATGTTTTATTATTTATAATACTTATGCGATTTAGTTTATTAATGCACATACATACTGCATTTTATTTAATCCTTTGAAATATAACACGTATATACGCGGTAAGGAAAAAACACTCACATTTTGCTAACTGTTTAGGTCCCACGTAACAGAAAGTCCAACTTTTATAGTCTATAGGCTCAAAAGTTGTCTATGCAGTTTATGATAGAACCTAATTACAAACATTTAATATATGATATTACTAGCGACTCGCCTCAGCTTCGCGCGGGACGTACAAACTTAACAAATTATACACCTAAATCTTCCTCATGAATCATTCTATTGGTGAAAACTGCATGAAAATCCGTTAAGTAGATTTTAAGTTTATCGCAAACAGACAGACGCGGCGGAGGACTCTGTTTTATAATATGTAGTGATATCAGTGTGCATTATTAAACTAAATCATAGAATTAATAACTAAATACAAATATTTGGAATTGTAACAACAGTTCGTTTAACTAAAATGCATTGATAATATGTACTAAGTTACATCTATATTTCTAGGTCCTTCCTGAACACATCGACGGAACTATCTTTGAAAATAATTTATCTTTGTTATTATAATTAAGGCAGCGGGTCTAATATAAACTACGAGTGAATATGTGCCGAGCCGTTACGGGTTGGGAGCCTTCTGCGCCGACCCATACTGCTGTCACGTCACAAGGAAAAACGTATCTGTTCTTTTTTTCCGGTACTAACATTTTTACCTATTTGGAATCAGTAAAAAGAGACGCATCTGACAAAATATAAAAAAAAGTTTTGTAGTCTTTTTTCCTTATGACGGCAGCATAGCTTGCATAAAATTGTCAAGGCCATGTGAGGCCAACAACTAACACACACCAAAAATATTTTTGCCAACCCATTATAAATTTAGTGACTGACTATCATTGACATTGCCGCTATATTGTATTGCGAACGAAATGGACGCTACAAGCGTCAAGCCATCAATAGCAAAAGAGTCCTTCAATGCTATATAAGCTTGATCCTATAAAACTAGCCTTGGGTCGCCATTGGTCAACCTAAATTCTTCTGAATTGGTTCTATCGTTTACCGATGATTCTGCCAATTCAGGTTGTAAAGAGTAAAAATAATCAACATTAGATTAATGAATTGATAGGCAATCAGCCAAATGACAATTGACCGCTAATTTGTGCAATTGTTTTCTTTGGACTACAACAACTATTGACTATCGTCTAATCTCGAGCTCAAAAATTATGACGATGCGTTTACCATTAGCATCACTTTTACATGTTTTAAACGTTTATGTATGTATAGAGCGATCAGTCAGTCACTAATTAATAACCTACACCGATGATCGCACTGTGATCGTTATTATTACGCAATTAACATGTACTTATTGTAATATTATTTAACTATATCTGATATTAGCACATTAATAAACATTATATGTTGTTATACGTTTCCTTCATTATCAATAAAAAATACTTAACATATTTGTGCAAGATTTGCCAATAATTTGGTATTTATGTATATTATTATAAGTATAAAATTATAACCTAAAATAATGTTATAATTAAATCGTACACCTAACAAAAAAGAATGTGCAAGAAATATTCATTCGATATGTGTACATTCATAAGAACACAAAATAAAACGTTACATGACAGACACAACAAAATTGTACTTCGCGCCAAAAACGCTGAACCATAGACAACATATTTATTTTTTAGACAGCCCGCAACTCAGGCTGAGGTCCAACGCTTTCATATGCTTCATCTAAAAGAGAACAGATTAGATTTATATTATCGTCTGTCAACTTTCTACTGGCTGCCAAGCGTATGGAAGGTTCTGGGCAGTTGACTTCGATATCACGTAAATACGCGGCAACTGACATAGCGACACCATTCTCTAGACAGTAGTTGGCGATGTTCCTCAGGTATGAGTGCTTCAGTCTGTCAGTCAGATCTTCCTTTTTAAGGTACACGTGCTTGATAGGCGATATATCGTCACCTCGGAATGTGAAGTGCTTGAGTTGGGCAAGCGATCTGGAAATAAGAAATTAAATGAATATGAAGGTCATCATTATAAGCATAAAAAGGGCACAATTTTTTATCAGTCAATGTTTTCTCATGAGCACTATTTGCGCTCTTTCATACAACCTCTAGCGAAACGTTAGCGAAAAAATATCAGTAATTATTGCACAATTTGTGTTCTTATGGTCGGTCGGTCTCTTTGTAATAAAAAGTTAGATGTGTCGTGTGTGCGAGCATATAAGAGGCAGAGTTTATCATCACAGAGTCATCATATTTGCGCTCCTTTTTACCAACTGTAGCGGTAAACTGAGAGCCAGAAAAGCTATCAATAATAACTTCACGACATATAGTGCACGTCGATGTTAAAACTTTTCCCGTCCCCACTAACTACTTGACAAACATTTTCTTTATTGTCTAGCTCACACATCTTTGGAAGACATTGTAATTGAATACGGCATCCATGCTATCTGAATATTGAGATAATGGAAAGCCAGTAGGCCTCTCATTCCATGGCTGACAACCTAAAGGACGTCACACGTTAGTCTACCGCCACTACTATTTTTATTTAATTCTTGACCAAGCGAGGACTCCAACAAATCGCAACAATTTTAATCCATAACCTAGATAATATGTATAACAAAATAGTTCATTCAGTTCATTCTACAAACATTTACAGCATGTAACGGTTAAGCCACAAATCAACAATGGTAATCTAAACCAGTGATAAATACCAAGAAATGCGATTATTCGTCGGAGGCTTGAAGTTATCGCAATAGTAAAGATTCGCACGGCGGTTATGCCATGCTTATTACCGCTATCAGGTCGTAAATGTTATTTATAGTAATACGAATTTAAATTGCACGTCGAATTTCATTTTTGTACTGAATTCTCTTTTGTTAAGTAAATAACTAGAATAATTAAAAATATTGCTTTACGCTTCTTTAAAGTTCTACTGCTAGACAAGTGTGATTTTTTTCCAGAATGATAGAAGCTAGACTATGGTCTCCCACGCAGGCCAAGCCCAGGCAGATATACATCAAAAATTTTCAAAACCATAGAGTACTCTCAGACATGCAGGTTTTCTGTTATAGTAAGTCAATCAGGCATGGTAGCCTTTGGCCTAGATTAGTCCTACTTAGAGGAGGTCTAAATCTAACCAATACCAAATATATATTTTTAAATAAATATTAATAAGCCTAATATAATTATATATTAGCATTCCGAGGATAATGAAGGGAAAATATACTGTTGACCTATTTTCCCTATTATAGGATTGCTTGCGTTTTCTAGGTCTCACAAAGTGTCATGGGGTTTTTCTATTAGGAAATTCCCAATAATAGTAGACAGTCTTAAATTAATATCCTAATTAATATTATAAATTCGAATGTGAGTTTGATTGTTTTTTACGCTTTCACGCGTTAACTTACCGACTGATCATCATGAAATTTCGCATACACGCTGTCATGGGAACAGAAAAGGACATATTTTTATTTAGAAAAAAAAGACTGTTACTAACCTAACCTAACCTACATTCACGCGATCAAAGTCGCGGGCAAAATGTAGTGCTAGAGAAAAGAAAATAGGAAATTAATCCTTATAACATGATACTTGAAACATAGCTGGCTGGATATATCTGGTGTCTTTATAAGAACATAGGCGTAAGTATATTCATATGTGTCTTACTTATTAAGCTTCTTAGAGTTGTCGTTTAGTTCGTTAATAATGCTCGGTTTAGATTCTAAGATGTCCAGCCCGGTGATGGCTGCCTGCGTCAACATTGGCGGTAGCGAGGCGCTGAAGCAGTATCCTGTAAAGAAAATTATAGATCCTATAAGTATACAGATATGATTTACAGTATAATCCGTGTAAATGACGTTGTGGGCTAACTGTAGTTCATGCGGACAAACTCGTGGCGAAAAGCTATAGATAATTTAAATGAAGCAACGCTACCCTACATTGACTGGCAATCAAGAGATCGAGTACCACTTGTTGCACTATCGACGTGAATCCACTCCTAACACAAGCATTCTAGCTTATCAGGAAGCGGTAACAATAATTCTAGTAATATGTAACCTAAATAGTTACAAATCTTTAAAATAGCGATTAATACATTCGTGCAGAAGAAATAAATATGATGCATAGTGCAAGACCACATTCTAACTTTGTGCCTCTCTGACTTGGGTTAATTTTCTACCATACGCAAGAAGGCAGCTAAATAATTGTGTTCCTTCTGTCGGAATACCAGAAGGTTTTAAATAGTTGATTAGCCTTCAGTTTTGGTGTTTTTCTCTGATGCTATTTATGATAGATCAAATATTCTACAGCGCTTTTTGCTACGTTCTTTCCTTCGTAATAGTAAAGTATCATAACTAAAGACAATATAACTATTTACTTCCCGCTGTGTTCAAGGGCAATTTATATTACTTTACAATTAATATAATATTTCCTTGACAATATATTTTATGTTGTAAGGGAAAATAATAGGGATATATACAGAAAATATTGTTGGAAATACACTAAAAGTATGAGAATATGGAATCCCTTAAAGCCTTAATGTTGGAATATATTTTACAGTTTACTGTAGAAAATATACATGTTTATATCCATATAAGGTTGTGTAGACTTAAACTTTGCATATATTCAGTTTAATATTCTCGATCAGGATCGCCTTACCATATTACCCAGAAGAATTATCAGAGGATACGATTGCCCCGTATCGACTCGTTAAGATATTCAAGCCAATCGGGTCGGCGGCTTTATATCCTTTATGAGCAAAGGCACGAAAATGTGTAACTTTTATGGTCACAAATTTATGAGCAGTGGTAACATTGGTTAGCCTCTCAAAACAATTAATCGTGACCCGGTATTACGTCATAGGCCCCACTTCAATCCTGCATATTTCTGAAGGATTGACAGATATAACATAGGGCTTCGCCTTTCAAAAGTATTGATTTTGGACAGGCATCATGCCTGCATTTTGCCAAAAGCTATAGTAGGTATAGCTATTAAAGCAAATGATTATTTAATATAATTAATAAGCATAATATATTATTATCTTGTATGCTGACCATACTATTTACATCATAATTATATGCTACAACTTCAGGCCGCTTTTTCAATTGTCAGGTGGCTTACTTGAGGAATTCATTTTACAGATTTAGTAAAAATAACCTGTCAAAACTCCAAATCTATATCACAGGTATGTTTTAAGTGATCAAAACCGATTCTATTATTTAAATATTACCATAGCTATTACCATACAACTCTTAATAAATCAGTGACTTAACTCGAAATTTGGAAGTAAGGCAATTTGAACTCTAATTGTGAGACTATAAATTATGTTTAAAGATCTTTATTAACTCAAAAGTACATACAGTCCACTTAATGAGCATAATAATTACATTATAAATACAAAGTATTAACAAATATGACAGTAGTGCGATCTGTTTAAAAAGTAATGGCTCCAAAAAAAAAGTATAATAAATAATGAATAATGTAGCAGACGTTTTGTGAGACTTTGCTGCAATGACATAATACGATGCTGTGTATCTTTAATATTTTTTATGTTTATGGACTTTGGTTCTGTATTATTATTAGTATAATTATTATAATTATATAGTATTTAAATATATATATTGAACAAATACGAAATTGATTTTGTATGGAAAATAAACTCTAATGTGTAATTATTATTATTTATATATATATATATATATATATTATATTCTTGTCTTCTTTTATGGTTTATTTATTTTATTTTACTGTATTAAATATGTTATTTAAGTAAAATATTATATTTGTATTAAGTAATTGCAACAGAGTTCAAATTTGTTTTATTCTAAAGTACCTACTGAGATAGGTCTCTGTTTTATTAAGAGTAGGATTATTATCTTTGCTACGTACCAAGTCCAGAAAGTCTCTGATGTTCGACGATGAAGTGCGTGCCTGCGCAAAAGCCGCCGATAGTCGCGAACGAGTGCTCCAACGAGCCCACGATCAGGTCAATCTCCTCCCGCGGAATGTCAAGTAGTTCGGTGATACCACGGCCGTGCTTGCCTACTACCTATAATAAAATATATACTTACATTTTATTGTAAAGTAACAAGCAGCGATAACATAGTGAGACCGCTGGATTGCTTTTTAGCTTTTGTTTTTTAAAAAAGACAATCCCCGCATTAGGAATAATTCCTATGTCGCGAGGGACTTTACAAACATTCAAATAACGGACACTGAACACCCAGACGGACACAACTCGGACTCGAGAACAACCATTTACCTATGGATCACACAAAATTTTGTCCCATGTGGGATTCGAACCCACAACACTTGGCGCAATGGCGGTGACGTGGCTGAGTCGAGGCGATCACTTAAACCACTATGCCATCCGTGCAGTCGGAGTGGATTGCCACGGAGTGGTCTTGAGTTGGGACCTACATATCCATACCTATCCAGAGGTATTTTATTTGACTATCCATAAGAACACTTCAAGTATATTGGTGACGTATTACATAGTTAATTATCGCTCGCTTTAACGGTAAAATATCGTGAGGATACCTGCATATCTAAGAGTTCGCCGGAATGTTCTCGAAAATATGTGACGTATGCCTGCACTGGGTCAGCGTGGTTGACTATAGCCTAACCTTTCCCAAACTGAGAGAGGCCTGCACTTCAGTGGGATATCCTTACTAATATTATAAATTCGGCAGTAACTCTGTCTGTCTATCTGTTACCTCTTCACGACTAAAACATACAATCGATTTTTTAAATTTGGTACAACGATTGTGGCCAGTGCCAGAGGGCGCTTTGGTGGTAAGCAAAAGTAAATAAATATATACTTACTAATATTATAAAGAGAAAAGAGTTGTATTTTTGTTTGTAAGGATTAACTCAAAAACTACTCAACCGAATTTAAAATTTCTTTCACCATTAGTAAGCTATATTATCTGCGAGTAACATATCATCGTCATCATCTTAGCCGGAAGACGTCCATTACTGGACATGGGCCTCCTCCAAGGTTTTCCACACAAACCGGTCTTGCTTAGGCCACCCGCAACATATATTTACAAGTACATATATTTGAAAAAAGACGTACTGTTACTAACATAACTTAACCTACTTTTACGCGAGCGACGCCGCGAGCAAAAGCTATATATATAGTGCGATCTCGCTTCATCCTAAAACTGGCTCTGGCCGGCACTGCTCCCAACCTTGCTAATTATTAAGTTCTAACTAAGTCGGAATGCGTTTGGCCGTATTTTTTAAACAGGTTGTACCAACAATACTTAATTAAGGTGATAATTGACGTTTCATTGGTCGTAATACCAAGTTTAATGATTGGGCAATAAGTACGAATGAATGAAAATGAATGAAACCTATGAATAATGATAGAATTAATTTATCAATAGTAATGATGAATCATTACTATTAATAATAATTATACTAGCTGTTACCTGCGACTTCGTCCGCGTAGAATTTCACTAAAAAGTGTTTGTCTCCGCGGAACCCTATTTTTTTCTCAAATCAAAGTAGACTATGTTACTCCTTATAACATAAGCTATCTGCCAGTGAAAGTCCCATCAAAATCGGTTCAGCCATTTCGGAGATTAGCCGGAACAAACAGACAGACAGACAAAAATTTAAAAAATATATGTTTTCGTAATGGTACCTTATATATTTTCATATGCATTAGATAAATAGCTGTTATTTTGACATTACAAACAGGCACTTGAATTTTATTTATTTGTTTAAATGAAAAATGTATATTTTATACTACGCAATTAAGAATTGTGCGTCTGAAGAGTTTAACGCGCTAATCTCAAGAACTCCTAGCCCGATTTGAAAACTATGTTTGGCTTAGGTAGAATTTATATTGATGTATAGGCCATGCTACGCCACAAGGGAGAGGAGCCACTAGCGTTGACTCCATAGGGCTAGGAGGTGCCAGAGCCCGCCTGATAGTATTATCGGTGGGATGGGACTGAGTCCACAAAAAATATTTAGTGGACTGTATGTAACTTTATGGACATTGGCGAAACTAAATAATTGTTAACTATCGTTTACCATTCCATAGAAAATTATGATTACCTAACTTATGTTTTATATTAAAGGCTTTCAATATATTTATAAAGTTGATGTCCCTGAGACGAGACATAAGCATAACTGAACCATCATTAGATTGTTCAGTTATGCTTACCTATACTTAGATAAAATAACAGAAAATAATTAGAACTATATAATCCATTAATGATTTTTTATTTATTATAATAATAAACACATTCGCATCAGCTTATTAAGCTGCTAATGTGTACTCGACAAATTCTTCGAAGAATTTGTCGAGTCTTTTCTTAAAGCAGTTCAGTGACGATGCCTTTATCATACTTTGCTACTCGTTTTGGTAAAAGTGTGTCAAGGAGCTTCCTTTAGAATCTGTTTTGTGTAACTGTCCATCTGGGTGCTTATTTTCATTAAAGGAGTACAGTTTCTCCATACTAGTAATGTAGTTTTAGAATTTCGCATTGGTTTGTATATTATGTTCACAAATATATATGGGAACAGGTAAATGTAAATATAAATTCACATTTAAAAGTGTAACTTTATGACCTACATGAATCATATTTTTATTATGATTTTTGATTTTATACAATTTTATAGTTCATAGAACATTAGCCAAATAATAAGTAAGTAAAACAATTTGCATTAATGTGATATGTATCTCTTTAAATGCATGCATTATAATTACAGCTTTATATATAATATAATAAACCTCTATTGTTCTTAGGATACGCATCCATTCCCTTACATATTTGCCGGTATTAATATGCAGTTCCACAGAAGCGTATCAATGCTATTTGTTTATGATTTGCACAAGTAGGATCATAATTATTGTTTAAACTTTTAAGACAGTAAAACTATACTTATTGTAATATATATAGACTCTTTTATAGATTCCAAGTGGGGAAAGGTAAAAGGGTATTATACACAAATTTCACTACGTATGTTGTTAAGTCTCACATACAGGAAGACTATTGCCATGTACTGGACATATTCGCAGGGTACATATGTATTTGAGAGAGAGATGCGACATGAAAGTGGATATAGTTACAAGAATAGAAAAGGGTATGTTAAGCTGGTTTGGACATGTAGAAAGAATGGACGAGGAAAGACTGACTAAGAAAGTTTATAAGGCTAATGTGAATGGAACAGTCGCAAGAGAAAAACCTAGGCGGACGTTTCTCGATCAGATCGGAGGCGTTCTGGACAAAGGCCAGGTTAAGAGCTCCTTGAACCGACGGGCGTGTATAAGGAATGTGATGAAAGTGAATGAAGCCAGAGAAGTGTGTCAGGATCGTAGCAAATGGAAATCCGTAGTCTCTGCCTACCCCTCTGGGAAACAGGCGTGAATCTATGTATGTATGTATGTACATATGTATTTCTATAAAGATATGTCTAAGAAATTATACATGCAAACATAATGCAGTAAATAACTGTCATAATCATTTAATAACTATACTGGTTTAGATTGAAAAACTAATTTTAAATGTCTGAAATGTAAAATTCAAAATATGTGGACTCCAACATCACATTTTTGGCACCTTTTTCATAACAACAAAGGTTGCATACCAACTGCTTACTATCATGCAGGCTGTATGCTGTATAAACTGCCGGATAGTTTAATTTTTACTCTACACTACTACTTAAGATACCATACCCGCACTTGTGTTATCTGGTATTTCACTTGATATTAGAGTATCCCTGATATTATGTAAACATCTGCTAAAAGGCCTAAAGGCTAAAAGCCTATTTGCTTTACAGTGAATAAAAGCTTTGAAAACATCAAATAGTCACAAACACTTACCCCAATAGTCAAACTCTCATCCAAAATAATCCTCAACTTATACTTCCTCGCAAGCTGCACCATACGCTTCAGTTGGCACATTTCACCGGTATTATAGTAAATAGCTTCAAGGATCAAGAAGGCTCTTCTCCGAGGGTTGAGCTCCTTCTTCTTCGCGGCTTCAGCCAGCAACTCCTCAAGGTGATCAGGATTATTGTGCTTGAAGTAACGGATGGTGCTTCGAGATGCGTCTAAGCCTTTCTGAATGGCAAACCAGACACACTCATCACTGGAAAATGAGTATAATGTTAAGTAATGTCAATTTATTTATTTATCAATAGATGGCCTCATTCGGGCCCTAGCCTTTAAACAGTGATGGCCTACATACTGTCTTTATGTTATGGCATGTGCCTTTCTTTATATAATAATATGCCAATGTTGGTGGCATTGCATTAGCTCATGACCAATTTTATGGGTTCAAGGGTTTTGAGTTGGACAAGTTTTATAGGCATGAAATTCAATCAATAGCCCCTCAACTGTCGAGCGGACATACGTCTGTCAGCAAAAATGAGCCATCAAAAAAAAAAAAACACGACAAACGTTTGTTCGCTGCACACTTGATTCGTTAATAAGTCAAGTGTCGAGCGCACATACATTTGTCCGTATGTGTATTGTTTGCACAATGAATTTTTAATTATTTTTTACGTATTTCCCCTAGACGTTCAAGAAGATAGTAGCTAAGATCATAACTTTTTAACTAAGCATCATTAACTTTGAGACAAGACATAACCTTCATAGTTTTTCTGAAGTATAACAGCCTTGTTAACAAAATAAAATGTAACTGTAATGTTTTGCAATAATGAATATTCAATCATAAATTGCTTACTTAAATATTTATTAAAGTTTATTTTTGTAACAATATATATATATATATATATATATATATATATATATATATATATATATGTGTTTGTTTATAACTTTTACACCTTAGCTGCTTAATCAATCATTATCACATTTCACATATACACTGCCAGGGGTACAGAAAAGAATTCCTGATGGATAACCAATATAAAATATGAGACTACAATTAAGGATTATTTATCAAAAGCAATGTATTAAAACTCAATTAATGAAGTTATGATTTATTTTAATATAAATACTATTTACAGGCAGGGCAAACATTTACTTATATAAAGCCTATTTACCATATTATGTAAATATTCTATAGGGATAAATGTATGTTATATCTTATTGGTATTAGCTACATTGCTATAGCATATAACAGGATATTTACATGTATTTAAAGAAGATCTTAATAATATATATCCTCTTATAATAATACGTTATGGTGGGAAACACAGCACCAAGTCATGTTTAGAAGATAATATATACTAGCTAACCCAGCAAACCTTGTTCTGCCATATACATTGTTTTTCACCTAGCCATATGAATTATACTTTACAACTTATTCTCATATCTACCAAATATACTTATATAAATATTGGTTGAGACATTTCGGAGGAGTGTCACCACAAACACCGTGACACAAGATTTTTATAATACACACCACATAAAACCAAATATAACCGAGGCATTTGCTACCTTTAATAGCTAAACCACTCAATTAATTTATAATATATTTGGTATAGAGATGGCATTAGCAAGGTTTTTTGGATTACAGTAAAAATAAAAAGTATTATACTTACACAAAAACAATGTCTCCTCTTTTGGCATAAGCAGGTATAGCACTGGCAATAGTTGAAAAGCCATATGAATACACACATGTCTCTTCCACTTCCAAGAACTTAGCCAGACGTTCCTCCAGCTCCAAATGTACGTCGATCGTGCCATAAAATCCTCTAGGTCCACACGAACCCACTCCATACTTCCCAAGAGCTTTCAATGCACTATTTAAGATAGACTCCTCCTTATCAAAGGAAAGGAAACTCGTAGCACCCACATTTAATACATTTTCATCAATTTTGCCCATCAAAGGAGGTTCTTCAACCATTACATCGTGTTCTACTATCGGCACAGGGTTCCAATTAGCTGGGACACCATTAGCCAAAGGATCGTATTCTTTAGACTTTTTCTTGCTCCAGAAAAAGTAGGTTGATATGAATATAACCTGCAAACCGATGACCAGTGTCCACCAACTCGCCTGCAAGGGAATTTATTTATTGAATATCTTCAAAAAACACACGATGAGTAATTTCTCAAGTAGGCGAAAACTTACCATATCGAACATGTCGACTGAAATCATGTTGTGTAAATGTATGTCCTGTTACTTAATTTTCTGCTAAATGTTTTAAAATGAAATGTAATTATTATTAGTAAAATTATAAAATTAAGAGAATCCTACACTACAGTACTGTCGTGTTTAACACCGGTCATAGACTAATAAATTCTGATAAAAATAGAAGTTGATGGGTTGACACTGTTGACAGCACAAGATGATAATAAATACGAAATGTCAAAGGCTCCAAAAAGTAGGTAATAAATACATAATAAGAGGTGGGTGACTATGGACATATATAATTGTACAATTATCTGTAACTACTTCGTGCGTACGTCAAATCATGGATGTAATTATAAATATTTACTGCTTTACATAATATAATAGTTCACCAACATCGGTGCTCTGAGGGCTTTATACGAAGCCCTTGTGAAAAGTCATTTAGAATCTAATGCAATAGTCTGGGCACCTCATGAAATTAAGTACAAATTAATGATGGAACGTATACAAAACAAACTAAGATATATGTATTTTAAACAGTATGGTGTATACCCTGGATATCCATTACTGTATCCTAACCTGTTTTTATTAGGTATTATTGGCTATTTTAAACTTGAGGTGAGAAGGGAGGTAGCTCTCGTCTCTTATGTATTTAAAGTTATGCGTGGTAAGATACACAATCCAGTCGTCCTAGGGATAGTCAGGTTGTGTGTCCCGAATGAGTACGTGTCGCGCCGAAGGCGACCGCCGCTGCTGTGGGTGCCGGTGGCGCGCACCAACTTGCTGCTCCTCACGCGCGCGTTGCGGGCGCTCAATGCGATATCGCAAAAGGTCGATATATTTAGCTGCACACTGAGTGAATTTACATGAACCGCTTATTGCATATTATCTCATAGCTATTAATAACAGTGTCTGTATAACAGGTATTAATTGGAATAAGAATATTGAATTTATATTAGATATAACTAGATACAAGTACTAGAACTACGCTATTGTATTAGGTTAAGACCTGTGATAATAGTTGTATGTGAGAATAAATAAATAATGACAAAACAACATGCACTATTATTGTGCACTTGTGGCTCTATGCGGACTGTACCTCAACATAGCGGGTTAATGTACGACACAAGTATGAAATTAAATTTAACTATACGTGAGCCTGCCAAAATTAATGAGTTACCTGACTCAGACATATTTCTAATCTAAACTAAAATCTATCCCAATCGTGCTTAATTATTCAAACAAAAAGGATAATAATTACAAAGATAAATCTTGTATAAGTATCCGAATGTGTAATTTCCAAACAAACGTTGACGTCTAAATTGTCATTTGTCAGATGATTGTAATTTTTTGAACAGTGTGAAGTGTACCTACACCTCACAACATAATATTAACAAAATAAATTTTAGACATAAGATAAAATTTCACAATGAACTTCGGTGGAACTCTAAGAGTAAATAAATTTGCGTGTTTTACGTTAGCTTTTGTATTATTTTTGATAATCTACTGGCGTTCAGGAGGAGCTAGTTATCCCGTTGAGAAAGATGATCTTGTTAATTTGAAAAGCTTGTTGAAGGCATGTATTCAGATCGCTGAAAGAGGAGGAAAGAAGGTTATAGAGGGTAAAAATCATGAGTTAAATATTAAAAGTAAAGGGAAGACACAAGAAGGTGCAAATGACCCGGTAACGGACGCTGACTACGCCTCGCATTGCGCAATGTACTACGGACTGAAAAACTCGTTTGCAAAGCTGGAGGTCGTGTCAGAGGAACACTCGAAAGGTGATCCCAAATGTGAGGATCAGCCAGTGATTGACGTGGACAAAGTTCTAGAAGACCATGGTATTATAGAATACATGAATGATGAGTTTGTGTATTACAAGGATGTAACAGTGTGGATAGACCCATTAGATGCTACACAAGAGTACACAGGTAAATAAATCACCTTTGCAGACTACTACTTTGTCTACTAAGCACTGTCAATTGTTTTAAGAATGAAGGTATTGACACAGTTGTTCAGGCTTTAAAGAGGCAGGTATTGTAATTAAAACATCAGTTATGGTATTTACATGACATCTGAACAAAATAGAGATTAACGAAATTGTACCTACAGTAAATTAAATTGATTAAAAGATTGTTTACTAATTTTGTTTACAAAACCGTTGTTTGTTTACACATATTTTACATTGAATTTGGATTACAGTTACCAAGAATATGAAGATGATTACACACTAACCACTATTTGATATTTATGTGGTGTATAGTATAATAATTATAAAGAGAAATTGATTTTTATTATTGACATGTCCTTTTAACAAAAAATCAATTGTTTTAATATTTTTGTCTCACAAACAGTTACCTGTGGTCTTTTTTGTCTATTGTTTGAATGTTTTACAGGAATGTGATACAGGATGTATTTCTTATAAGAAAGTTTAAAAAGAAAATCATAAAGTATACTTCTAAAGTATGTGTAAGTTATATATTATAAAATATTATTATATAAATTTTGTTTGCAGAGGCACTGTACCAATATGTTACAACTATGGTATGTGTGGCTCTTAAAGGAGTGCCTATCATTGGAGTCATCCATCACCCATTTCCTACCCGCACCTATTGGGGCTGGTACACTAAGAAACACTCTATGAACATACCCACCATAGAACATGTAAGTTTAAACTTAATTTTGTTTTGAGTACTTGTTGTTGGGCCTGGGTTAGATTCTTGGGTCTGGCAATGTATTATTGTGTATATCTGTCAAGAAATTCTTAGATGCAGAATACCTGTTGAATATCAGTAGCCTATTAAATTAACTTAAAAACAGCTGACAAAATTTTAGTATGTATATACTTTAGGAACACAAAGGCATGTGTATATGTTTGTATGAATTTTGTTTTTATACAATATATACTAAATGCTCCACACCATTAATGAGCAACATCTAGTTCATTATTGTTTGTGTTTACATAGCTGCAATCTATGACTTCATTCAAGATTTCAAAAATAAATATAAGTATGTCATTCTACAGGCTTTCAATGGTCTCATTACTTAAAGGTATTTTAAGAGATTTCTATTGCAAGAATAGAGCAATCAAGCTTCATAGCCTCGGTACAATAAGGTTTAAAAATGTCATAAAGGAAAATATATGAAGAGTAGTAAGTACTTTTCTAAATATGCATTATGCTGAATCTCAAGTTACAATTATGCGGCCGAACATGTTTTTCAAGGTTATCATACTCGTTGTTGCTGCAAAAATAACAAATATAAATCAATTTTATGCCATAAGCATTGCATACATTATTTTATTGAGTAACTAGCCATTTCCGTGGTTTTACTTGTGTGCAAAATGTTAATTCATGTATTTTCTGATGGCTTTAATCGGTATCAGAGTAATAAAAAGTAACCATTATTAGACGATAATTTTAAAGCCTGATAAGTACTTTTTACATGGTTTACTTATATAGATACCGCGTATGTAATAATAGCGAGCTATGGGCGTGCGCGTCGCGAGCAGGGTAAAGGGTCCTAATCTATGGTAGGTACGGTATACGTACTAATTTTGCCGCCTACCCTACGGTTGAGCATTGATATTCGGTTTTTCTGTTAGGAACACGGCATATAAAAATGCAATATGCGCCTTTTATGAGGGTATAATATTAATAGCTTACAGTACCGGATTAACCATGTAGCAAGAGTAGCAATTGCTACGGGCCCCGCGCGAAAGGGGGCCCCGCATATTTAAACCCACTCATCCCTGCCCGAGCGTAATTTTTTGAGTGAAACTTATTACTTAAGATGTGGTATATTGAATTTACTTGATGTCACAAAAACGTGAAATGTTACAACTTTTCCTACTAAGACAATCCACGTCAGACAATCGGTAACCGACTATTTCCTTGGAGTAAGTAAAACACCAAATTTCATACGGTAAACGCACAAGTTCTACAAAAAGTCGCTCGTATAAATGTGTAGAATTTCAGTCGACCCAATAATCAGCTCTACAAAAAGTCTGACGTATGCAAGCACTCTTACCCGAAAGAATTTGCTACGGGCCCCGCGCTTGCTTAATCCGGCACTGATAACTTACATTACATAGAAACACGTTTGTATATTCCAAATGGCGTAGGCAGTGGGGTATTACATCCACATTTCGCGAACTATGCTTTTAGGTTCCACTAGCGCCGGTCCTGGGGTAGAGCGAGAGAAGCGGTCGCTCGACAGATGGCAAGTGGCACCATTATGTCAAATACGAAAAATAATTTCCAGCGCCAATTCAAAATAATTCAAACGCAACATTGAAAAGTTCGGAATATTTAACGTCCTGAGTCCGAGAGTGCGATTTTTACAATTTCTTACAAAATGGTATATAATTAGTGAAAAAAAATAAAAAAATATATAATATTTGGAAATAGCAGTTTTCTCAATGTTCTTATTAGAGGACATTCGGTTCCAATGTATTTCTTTTGATGTACTGAATTAAGGATTTTCGTTCTCAGTTGTACTAATTATACTTTTAATTAAAAATGAACAAAAAATAAATCAGTAACAGAACAAAATAACGTTTCTTATTAATAAACAGACTTTCTTCTTCTCATAATTAAATTCACATTATCAAATCCTTCTAACTATAATTAAAATTCAGATTAATAATTAAGATCGTTGTTCAATAAAAAAATGCTGTTGTTTTTGGATTGTTTTTTCCTCCTTCCGCTTTATCTTCTTATTATTCTCGAACCTCTAACTCTTCCTGTACCACTTGTTGTTCGAGTAGTATTTCGGCGACTTCTAGTAAAAGACGATAGCGATAGTGATGGTGATGGGGCATGGCAGGTGTCAAAATCAGTCACATCTTCTGATTCGAAGCTGTTAGACCGTTTAGATGCAGACATTTAACGCTGATGGGGTAGTCATCATCTGAGCCACTAAAACCTCCCTCTGATACGTCCAGCTCCTGCACAATATCATCTTCTATCAACTCTTTAAAAAAAGCAATAGTCATGCTTAGACTGCTTGTTGTAAATTTAGGACATCGAAAATGCCTTTCGCACCTTCATAAGAACCGAATGTACTAAAATAAGAACATCTACGAAACTTACAAAATAAAGCAGTTAATTTTTTAAATGTCGAAAAAATATTGCTGTGTATTATTTAGACAACAACTACCTAATATGAAGTGTAAATATTATAATAAATCTGGTAAAAAATGATTACGGATTAACTTACTGTTTCGAAACGGCGCGCCGCGCCGCCGCGCTCTCTGGTCTTGTGATGCCATGTTTACCTTATGGACATACTGACAGGACGTGATCCTGTTTTAGTTTTATTCTGTAGTTAAGAAACGTTTAATTCTACGCAACAAAACTATGTTTTGTAAATGATTCACTGCAACAGATTTTTTATTGTTTGATGTTCTAAATTAAGGACAAAAGTATTCAGGAGGCATAAAATCGAAGTTGACTTTTTGAATGATACATACATTAAATTATCTGTTGCTACCAGTTTGCCATTGTATGTAAAAGTTTCTATAACAGGTTAAATTTTGTATTTATTTTCTGCATATTTACTTTGTGTAATTATCTATCTTGGTGTCATGATTACTTATCTCTCATTATATTTAAATTACTGAATTCTTAATTTCATACCGTAAGTTAGAATGTATAGGAATCCGACAAACATGTAAACATTTAATTTGTAAACCTACATTCTATGCAAATAAATGTTTATATTTTAAGGCGGCTGTACACATTGAGCCAAGGTAGTGGGCCAGCGTGTTGGGCCAACGTGTAGAGATCTACTTGGCGGTATGTTGACATATATACAACCGCCTTTAGAATTAACGTGATGAGCGGCAACCAACCTGCGTCGGAAACCAATCTCGTTGTACCCTGATCAAGGGCTAGCTCCGGCGCTGGATCCCATGTTTTAGACTGAGTGGCGTGACTGTTGCAATAGCAATAGTCTAGCAATAGTATACCCAGTAAATATACTGGGTATACTATTGCTAGACTTTAACGAACTCTAACAGTATACCCAGTAAATAACAACTAAATAGTTTAGCATATGCCCAAAATAACACTTTTGCTGACTTTGTAATTGAACCCAAGACAAAGACATGATATAACCAAATGCCAGTCAGACAGCATAGTTTTAATATAGATTATGCATGCATATTTCATTTGAACCTAACAATTAACAATGATGTACATTGTTAGATACTCGTTTGTTTGATTGCAACAACTCAATCGAATGTTTATTTCTTCGTATATTGGAAACATCTGTTTATTAATTAAGTTGAATACAATAGTATTTAAAATGTTTATTATTTATTTACTTTATATTTGAGTGAACATATTTAGGCTTAAAAAAGACATATTTAGTTTTATTTAATTTATCAAGACGTTAACCTGTATGTAAGCGGTTATCGTTGCCACAGAATACGTATTGCCGTAGCTTATGGATATTAAGGTATCACACGCGCCCCTTAAAAAGGGATTGTTGTGTCGTAACCAATACCTGAATTTCGATTAAGTTGGCCGAATCACAGAATATACCAGGTATATGTAGCATACGGAAAACTTAAGTAGATAATAGATTTAATTAATTCAAATAAAAAATTGTTGAAATTTTCTTTGGGAAAGATTCCAATTTCTGCTATTTTACATTTTCTGGTTGCGAACATTGGATCATACGTGATAGTAACACCCCTCGTAATTCGCTGCATCCGGTTCTAGCGCGATGCGTAGAGCTCATTCTCCGTGCAGACTTAGGTAATAGGCTATCCTCGCCGTCTCTTATTTCTATACTAATATTATAAAGCTTAAGAGTTTGTTTGTTTGAACGCGCTAATCTCAGAAACTACTGGTTCGAATTGATAAATTATTTTAGTGTTGGATAGCCTGTTTATCGAGGAAGGCTATAGGCTATATAACATCACGCTACGATCCACGGGGGCGGCGCAGTAACGATAAACGCGGGTGAAACCGCAGGCACATCTAGTTCTGTATATGATTAGTGAATACAGTAACTGACATTCTAGCGATTTAATCAGCAAACAATACGTGTGTCTATGACTTTCGTACTTTGTATTGAACTGGCCAACTGTACCTACTTGTTTATGTCGCTTTTACACTACTAAAGACTGCTAATTCTTTTACAGAAAGAAGAAAACAAAGAACACCCAACAGTAGTTGTGTCACGCTCCCACGCAGGCAAAGTGATAGACATAGCTAAAGAAGCTTTTGGTGAGAAAACGACTGTGAAATCAGCTGCGGGCGCCGGCTATAAGGTCATGGAGGTCGTCAACGGAACTGCCGACGTATACCTTCACGCTACGGCGATAAAGAAGTGGGACCTATGCGCAGGTAATGTGTCTAATCTGTTTGCCATAGGATAGATCCCCAGGACTAGACTGAATATTATCTTTTTTATTGTGTATTGATTCCAGACAATTTCTTTTTTCTATTGTGTCTGGATTGTGGCTATTGAAACATAGGGCCTAATGGAAACTAACGTCAGTTTAATCAGTTAACTAAGCAAGAACTGAGAGTCTAGTTGTGTGTGGCGAACGCAATGTGTTTGTCCGACGGTGTGTATTACTAATCTTGCCAAGCACTTTTTAAATGTCCTTCTAGCGGCCACTTTCTTGAGTATGATACGTCGAGAGCTTGTAGAATGCTTGATAGACGCTAGGTTGGATACTTATAATCATTTTGTTCCAATCTCGAGCTCTATTGCATACGAGTTAAAACCATGGTTGGTGTAATGTGGGTGTTATAAAACTCTACCCAGACGTCTAAGTCGAATATCTAATGTTATGGTTATGTAATATGTTAGTAGTTAATTATATTGTTCTGGCTGTATTGTTAATCAAGTGGTTTTAGATTTGGTACTATTACATTTTAAACGGGTCTCAAAAACAAAAACGCCTTTCTTTCAGGTGACGCCATTCTTAAGACTGTTAGAGGTAAAATGACGACGTCCAAAGGTGACTATATCAATTATTCGAGAGATCTTGACGTGAAGGTGACCGACGGCATCTTGGCAACGAGATTCGACCACGACTACTACTTGGCTAAGATACCGAAAGTTATGAAGGCGATACACTAGCGCCCCCTGTGACTATAGCTGTGTGACCAAGGTTCGTGTGGCAAAGACCTAAATTATTTTAATTGTCCATCTCGTATGTTAGTGAAAGTGTAGTGCCGGTTTTAAATGTTTGGGATTGTTCAGGTATCGGAAATATAGTTAAGATATTTATTATAATGAAAGCGGGTTGATAATTATCTTGATAAATAAACATACCTATTTGAAATAAGTTACGTGTATTTGAAAATTTATTGTTATGTAAGGTTACAAATCGTACGCTCAGAAAGTAATTAGATTTTAAATATGGACATAATGAAACAGGAATTTAAGAAGTATTTTTAAATTTAACAGCTGTCCTTGCATGTTAAACTATCTCATTATTCCATCATACTGGCATGTTAGTGACCTCGGTAAGCGTCACTAAAAATTAGAAGTTAGTTTTATTTTGTTTAGGTGCTAATATAACATGGTTGCTAAGTTATTTTGTTAACTAAAATCGAATATTTAAAAAATACATATATAAATAAAATTTATATTACTTTATGACTATAATTTATTATGTTATATTTATCCGATAATTATGAACCCTGGTATTGTTGAATTTTTATAGAGCTCCGGCGTGTTAAGTGTGCACAGGCTTCCATAGGATGCTAGAAATTTTAGAAATTGTATTGTCCACATAATGAATACGAATACTATAATAGGGTTTTTGATTTCTTAATTACTTTAAGATAGCATAAAAGCCATTGCAAACAGATCGCTGTAATTGACAGTTTGGTTAGACAGAAAACACTCTTTAATAATAATTAGAATTATTTTTGTTTTGACTGACTTGACTTTGAATCAGAGAGCAAGTACCTTAGTATTGATGGATTTTGTTTTTAATCATTTTTGATAACATTCATAGGAATTATACATTTATAATGTTGTCAAATACCCTATTAGTACGTTCGGGAATTAATTGGTGTGTTATCATCGAAAATATGAGTGATAAAAACTCACGGTATCATAAAATTGGCATTGGAATACGCGAGAGGGCTGTGAAACTACATTATATAAATTTAATTGTATGGTTGTTGATTTATTACTTTTTAATATTTATTAAATACACGGCTTCCAATCTGCCATAAACTATTTAAATTATACTTGCGTATTTAATATGTGATTGATTTAGTGTAGGTAAATATTTTATAAGGTGTGCTTCAAGAGGCCAGGGATTCGTGTAATCTTAATTGAAGAGAGGTTAAATGGGATGTGCTGTCATAAAGATAGAAAACTTTAGTAGATATCGCAGGTTTATAGAAGGGTTCATCAGAAATTATTCACGGGCCGTAGAAGCTTTCTTAGGCGCTTAAACAATTTCTGATGAACTTAGGCCATATGAGTGTAAGAGAAGTCCGGGCAAAGTGGACACCTTAACGTTTGATCATTGATGGGCTATAGGGCGATAACCAATAGACATAGAAATAAAACAAATGTTCAATGAGAATCAACATTTATTAAAGTTTTTAATATAATCAACAAACATTGCTTAACAGCAGAACTTTAGTTTTAATTGTCAATAATATTGAAACATGTGCCGGTATCCACTTTGCCCAATAGACCGGGTAAAGTGGATACCATCCTATCCACTTTAGGCACACATAGAGCAAAGTGAACACAGATACTTAGCGTAGTTTTAAACTTTCATTTTTTTAGCTTTAAACTAATCAGTGCAAAAGAAATAGGTCTATTCCTTCATAAGCCATGCATTTCTCTCGATTCCATTGCTTACATTTATAACATTGAATCCAATCATTAACTGGTTTTTTATTTATTTCTATGTCGTTCTCCCCGCAAAAATAGCATACACACGGTTCTTTCTCATTTTCCTTACCATTATCCTTATGTTTACCTTTATCTATTATATTTTTGGTCGTTTTAGTGTTTTCTTTGTCGCAGTCTTTGGTTTAGCATTTAAATCTTTATTAATATTTTTCATTGCTTTGGCGTTAATTTTTATAAATCTTTCTTTGTTCTCGCTTCACTGGCGTAACTGTTAACACCTCAGACTTCTGAATCTTTCTTTTACGAGTACCCACAGGAACGTGTGGCATCGGAAGCGGTCTGATGTTTTTAGAACTACAATATGCTGAAGGCCGAGCAGTAGATGGTACCAGATCCGTTATATTTTCATTATTATTGCCTTTAAATAGACCCTCTTTAATTTCTGTACTGCCTTGACCAGAATTGCACCTTGATTCATATCATATCATCAGTGGACAGTGCTTCTTGTTGTCCAGATATTTTTTGAGTGGTATCAGTAACAGCCGTTACTCCAACAAATGCATCGAATTTTTTTGTCCATCATCAGCAATTGATCATTGCAACTTGTATCGAATTTTTTTGTCTGGTCTTGGCGGACTGCTTTTGGAGGAATATGCTGAGCAGGTCTTTTGTGCTTTTTAGCTTGAATCTCGTTCTCCAGTAATCGCCGCCGCCGTCCAGACAAACTTGGTTTAACATCCATTTTGCAAAGGGTCACAGCTACCTCTAGTCGAGAATCTGCTGATGATAAGCATTCTGATTGAAGATTTTTTTCTTTAGCAATCCTTTTGTAAAGTATCCAAGCACTGGCCATTGTAACATCTAGGTAATGGTAAAATGGCCATCGTTTGCTGCGCAAGCGTATCTTATATGTGTTCATAATACTGTCGAGCAGGTCGACGCCACCCATATGGCGATTGTACTCGCCAATCACATTCGGCCGTTTTATGTTCACATACCTTACATTTTGTCGGTCCCATCTACGTACGTCGCTTTTGGGTTTTTGCCCAGCTAAGGTGGAAGCCAGGGTGACAATCTTGTTGTCCTTCCATGCGACAATCGGGACATCGACACCGTTGACGTCGGCCACGTACTCTTTGGAATATCCTCGTTCTTTTTTCATCATTATCTTTTCTGATAGTAACTTTTAAAAATAGATAAAAATAAAAACTTTACCGGAGTATCCAGGTCTAAAAGATTAGAATCAAGGGTTTTGTTACCCGTAAACATGAGCTGTTCTGCATTCAAGATTCTTTTTCTTCCAAGGTAAATTTAGGTTAGTCCGCTTCTCATTAGTCGGTATCCTTAGACTTTAGACTTGGGAAGGTTCTGCAGTGCTTTCGTTTGACAGTTCAGTTGCCAAGCTTGTGGAAGCATTATCTTCTACAGATTCTATTATTGAGTCCAGATTCAGATCAATATTTACCTCTAAAGCTTCGTTTTGTAAAATTTCCAAATCTGGCACAAAATCAGGATCCGCGAGACTGCCGTCGTCAACATCTAGGCCATCTTCACTATCTGCAGCATCTTCCAGCGCTAAAATAATTTCCTCTTCATCAAAAGTACGCTTATGAAACATTCTACAACAAAATAAAAACTACAATAAGTAATAAAGTTATTGAAAGAAACAACTACACTTTTCGCCTGATGTAGCCTTTAGGCAACAAACACAAATATTCAACAAAAACAAAGTAAAACGTAAAATATGATCAAATATTACGTTACACAATAAAGCCTTACCTCTCTATTTTTTCAAATTAAACGCAAAACACACGCAGAACAATATTTTATTTATTTTTGTGCTCACAGCCGGTCGGTACTTTTCAAATACCGAATAAATAGTAGTCGAATAAAGAGTTTCAATTAACGACAAGTAACGTCATCTAGTTCATTTCTTTGGCACTATTTCGTTAGCTCGCAGTGTATACTATGGTCTGCACTGCGTATTTAAGGTCTAAAATATATTCTATGAATTTGGCAGTCTGTCGATTGGTATGTTGCTCACAGTCTACACTATGCTACAGAGGGAGCATTACGTACCTCGAAAAGTCATAAGAAATCTTCCCTATTTGGTTTTATCGATTTTTCTCTCGAACGCGACGCGACCTCCCGCTAGCTGTTTGCCCGCGAATGAGGGCGAGTGTCATGGCGCAAAGCGTGCGTGGTCCGACGCGTTCTTGACGAGAAATTAAACAAATTTATATTCCTGGACTATCCGCTATGCTCGGACTTCCCATATGAGACTAAAGCCAGTAATAGGCCTGTGTTGTCAAATATATAAATAAACGACTAAATCAGAGTCAACTTACGTTAGTTATCTACATAATCTATTGTCTGCGGTGCCATTCGTCTTTGATGTCGGCTCAACTAACATCATTCAAAAAAAATTTACGAGGAAAAGTTCTGCAAAAATGTCACTATCTGAAGTATCTGGTTCCCTTGATATAAATTACCTTTAGGGTTTTTGCACAACAAATAATTCTAAACGTGCTTTATCTAACGGCGGAAAGCTTGTAAATTCCTTGTCATATACGACCCTTGAGTAGGTATGTACGAGGGGCGATCAAAAAGTAATGATAATGAGTATAATAAAACAACGATTCTAGTTTAAATTTAATTTATTTTTCTACATAGTCTCCTAACAAGTCGATACATTTAGTCCAACGTTTCTCTAAGCCTAAAATACCCTTTAAAAAAAAATCTTTATCTTGGCTCTCCCAAAATGCCTCTACAGCAGCCATAACCTCGCTATCATCCTCAAATTTCTTGCCCCTGAGGTGTTCCTTGAGCCGAGGAAACAAATAAAAGTCGCTGGGGGCTAAATCTGGAGAATAGGGTGGGTGTTCGACCAGTTCGAAGCCTGCTTCTCGAATGGCAGCCATCGCAACTTCGGCTTTGTGTGCAGGTGCGTTGTCCTGATGAAACAGGACTTTCGCTCGGAGTTTGCCCCGTCTTTTTTCCTTTATGGCTTCTCGCAGTCGTCTTATTTGATCAGCGTAGTAGGAGCCCGTTATAGTAGCTCCCTTTTCCAGGTAATCAACCATTATGATTCCCTCAGCATCCCAAAAAACGGACGCCATAACCTTGCCCGCCGAGCTCGAGACTTTGAACTTCTTCGGCGTCGGTGAGGATGGCCTTTTCCAAGTCATCGATTGTTGTTTGGTCTCAGGATCAAAATGATGGATCCATGTTTCGTCCATGGTCACAAATCGAGACAAAAATTTTCTTGGTCAGCCTGGAACTTTGCAAGATTGGCTCTTGAAATGTCAACTCGCTTTTTCTTTTGTTCGTCCGTTAACATTCTCGGTACCCAACGCGCGGAGACCTTCTTCATATTCATTTTGCTGGTCAAAATGCTTTGGATGCTGCCATATGAGATCCCTGTGACCTCAGCTAAATGTCTGATGGTTACTCTTCGGTCTGCTAATACGATATCTTCGACTTTTTTCACGTTTTCCTCAGTGAGGGACGAGGTTGGGCGTCCCTCGCGATGTTCATCTTCTGTGGATGTTCTACCCAGCTTAAACTCTTTACACCACCGTGCCACCGTAGAATATGGAGGAGCAGAGTCCCCCAGTGTCTCCACCAAATCAGCGTGTATCTCTTTGGTAGACATTTTTTTCAAACAGAGGTACTTGATGACGCATCTCACTTCGTGTTTCTCCATTTTCGTGTTGTCGCTCCGACTGCTGGTATTCAAATGAATGTAGCTCCTCCAAATGATGTCCTATTTATACAATTTTTTAGCTGGGAAGTAGTGAAGGACCGAAGAAGCGAAAACAATTTTTTTTGGAATTTTATCTTTATTAGAAATACCCGTTTATCATTACTTTTTGATCACCCCTCGTATGAGCTGAGGAAACTGCGCATTAAAAGTTGTGAACGTTATGCCCTTTGCTCTTAAAATTGGTGCAATATGGAAATGAATAAGTCATATTAAATATATGTATGTAAAATCAGATTTTTACAAAGCACTTTCAATGTAATTTAGTCATATCTCGTGAGTTGTGATTGTGCAGAATTGTTTTCGAATGATATTAGAATACTAAATTGTATGATATCGACTGCAATTGTACGCATCGCTACGAATGAGATGGTTTTGCTTTTTTAAATATAGAATCAGTATATTTATGTAAATACTTATTTACAGTATGTTTATTTCTGTTATCATTTCATTTTAACATCGTCAAAATCAATAATAGGTATTAATCTTTGTCAGCTGTTTGCCCAGTTTCTATTACAAAGTCGAATCGTTCTGGTTTCAGTAAAATAAGTTAGGTAAATACATTTAAGTTATTCTGTAAACATGAACTGCTAAATTTTATTATTAACTGTTACATTATAGCAGTGCTTTGATAATATGACCACTAAAAGAATAGATGTCCCAAAATTTGTGTTCGCATCTAAATTGCAGGCAAATTATAATTCATACGATTCGCTTTTGGAAATTAGGAATTGGGCATAAATCACTTTAGTAGATAGTCACCACGTATTATGTTTAAATCATCGATAACTTAATATAATTATCAATCAAAGCTGTTCTCATGTGGTCCTAAGACTGAAAATCCTTTGGACCTTAAAATAATATCATGTAAGATTGAGTACCTGTATATATTATTGTATAGTGTGGATATTTATAGCAAATAAATCTAATATATAAAATGTTTAATTTTCTTATAATCCTTACTATTAATTCATTATCACCATACCCATATGTACCTACATAATTAATAATAATAAGTCCGGTCATTGCTAACCGCTCACAGAATGCACCATTCACGTTCATCTGTAATGAGGTTGTACATCCCGCGGAAATGTGGGAGTCGGCTTTTTATGTGCCAAGACCTTCCATAACCGTGAAGTCTGCAATCTCCGAGAATATTTTCACTACAATAACAATGATATTCATTGTGATGTAGTGGCAGTGAATACTGGCCTCACCCCGCTCGCTCTGGCTAAAGAGAACCGGCGCAAACCGGTGGTCCTTACGACTGAGGATCGCAAGGTTGTATGGAACAGCAAGGAACTACATGGATGGTTTATCGGGCCCTATATGGGCCCGACGTAGATTTAAAATCGTCCGTATCCTGGTTACGATTCGGTGACCTGTTTGGAGAAACCGAAGGTTTTTTCTGCGCAATTATGGACGAAGTAGTGATGACGAATAACTACCGGAGATATATTCTGAAGGACGGCACGGTTGACATATGTCGGGCGTGTTACCAGACCGGAAAATCTCTCAGGCATATTCTGCTGTCATAAGGAAAAAGGACGTATATAACAGATTTTTTGGAAATTAAGGTCTTTATGTATTTGGAATCGGTAAAACAAGACCAATCTGCTAGTATATTTATAAAAAATGTTTTTTTTGGCAGATACGTCTTTTTTCCTTATGACGGCAGTATTATCTCTGGTTATTCTCGTGTTGCTAATGGCGAGGACTTAGGCACAACCAAGTGGTCAGGATTATACATCAGCAACATGCTTTAAAATACGATCTCGTAGACTTAGAAATACCGTACTATAGGTGTGTCCGACACAGTTCTCGAAAATGGTCATACAATGTCAGGTCTATTGGCTACAACAGCCCTGTTACTAATGATGGACCGATCCGTCCATCATTAGTGACAGGACTGTTGTAGCCAATAGACCTGACATTGTGGTGGTGGACTGATTAGAGCGCCCTGTAATGATCATTGATATTACCATTCCTCATGACGGGAATCTCGTGAAAGCTGAAAAGGATATACCTACAAGTTAAATATCTGGATCTGGCGCACGAGATTGTCGACATGTGGGATGTGGATTCGGCGATCATTGTACCGATAGTCGTATCAGTCCATGGACTGATTGGGAAGAGTCTCGATCACTACGTGAAGAGGTTCGAGTTAGATGGCTGGATTAAGTCTGATGCAGAGGCCGTATTGCTTGACACGGCACGCATCGTGAGGAGGTTCCTCTCGCTGGAGCCGTAACCACCGTGCACCTGTAGCTTGGACCCAGTTCCCGACGCCGGTGGGTTTTTTTTTTTTTTTTTTTTTTATTCAGGACAACAAACAATTGTACACTATGCTAAACCAAACGACTTATTACCAAAGTACTTAAATATATGCACAACCAACATCGTTGTCCGCAAAATTAATATTAGTACAAAAAAGATAGTGTTACATATATTAGTTCTGGCATGACAAAGAAATAATTAATTTATTACTTTATTACAAATAAAATGAAATTCAACATCAACTATGATCATTAGCCATTTCGTTGAGTCTCTCAACCACGCACTTCTTGAATTGCCCAGGAGATAGTATAAACAAATCAATATCTGTGAAATATTTATTATAAAGTTTCATAATGCGGCAAAGTGGTGCTCGCTCGCCCGCATTCGTTCTGCACATCCTTGGTGCAAAAAGGCCCCAGTTATGTGCAACGCGTATACGATGGGAGCTGCTAGGGATTCTTATTTGTATTTGATTCATTAGGTTATTGCAGTCATACTTATTACGACAAATGTTATATATCGCAGATAAGTCCATTAGCCATCGTCTCTTTTTGAGTGTCATTAGAGAGAATTTAACCAATGTGTCATGGTATGAGCTTCTTTTGCGAAAACATCTATAATTAACGGCACGGAGGTATTTAAGCTGTACTACTTCTATTTGATCAATATATTTTGTATAATATGGATTCCATGCAACAGTGGCATATTCTAATTGTGATCTAATGAGTGACTTGTAGAGCAGCAAGTATGAGGCTGGCCTTTTAAAGGATACACATGTGCGCATGACAAATCCAAACATTTGAAAAGCTTTATTTACTATACAGTTTACATGAACATCAAGATGGAGTTTAGAATCAAGATGTATTCCAAGGTCTCTAATCGAGATTACTTTCTCAAGTGCATTGTTACAAAGGAAGTACGTTTGATTAAATGTATTATGTTTTTTTGTGAATGTCATTGATTTACATTTATTAATATTTAGCTGCAATTTATTGTCGGTACAATAACTGGTAAAGCGATTCAAGTCTTCCTGTAATTTATTGCAGTCACTTTGCATCTTAATGTCTCGATAGATTTTTAAATCATCTGCATACAAGAGATAATGACAATGTTTAAAACAATTGCCAATGTCATTAATAAATAAGACGAAGAGCAAAGGTCCTAGAATTGAACCCTGGACTACACCTGAACTGATTTGTATTTCATTAGAGTAGAAACCATTCAGAGCAACCCTTTGTGTCCTGTTAACTATATAGGACTCGAGCCAGCGTAACAAGTTTCCATGTATACCATTATATGCAATCTTCTTTAATAGTATTGAATGATCCACTTTATCGAATGCCTTGCAAAAGTCGGTGTAAACTGCGTCCACCTGCAAGCAGTTGTCCATAGTTTCATACAGATAATTCGTATAAAGCAACAGGTTGGTTACAGTAGACCGACCCTTAACAAATCCATGCTGCTCAGGAATAATACATCTGTGTAGATGTGAATAAATTTGGCTATGTACTAAACGCTCAAGAGTCTTTGCCATTGTTGATAGCAAGGATATGGGACGGTAGTTGACATCTGATTTACACCCACTTTTATATACAGGCGTTACATTAGCAGTCTTCCAAACCTGTGGCATTACGCCTCCTGTCAGACTATTATTGTATATAATAAACAATGGTAGGCTAATCGTTTCAGCGGTATGCTTTAAGAAAAAAGGAGGAATAGCATCTGGACCTGCTCCTTTGTTTATGTCCAAAGACTTAAGTTCTTTTATTATCATGTCTCTGGTTATGTGTAAATCAGATATGACTCTATCAGTGTACCTAGATGTGGGCAAAGAGTCACAGTCCAAGTTTATGGGATCGCTTTTTACATATACTGAGCTAAAATAGTTTGAGAACAAGTTACAAATTTCAGATGGATTATTAGATTTTATATTGTTATATGTAATTTCACTAGGGATTCCATCTCTATTTTTGTTACTTTTTATGTATGACCAAAAAGCCTTGACATCCGTTTTTAGACCTTCTTCTATGGAGTCAATATAAGTTCTAAAACACTCAGAGCTAACCGATTTAAATCTATCACGCAAACATGAGAATGCTTCATAATCTAATGTGTTCCCATATTTTTTCCATTTGACCCAAGCTTTCTGTTTATTTTTAAAAATATGAATGAGCGGTCTAGAAAACCATATAGGGTATTTCCTACTCTTTATAGGTCGGCGAGGTACAGATGATTTAATGTCATATATTTTACTATAAAAAACGTTAGCAACCGAATCAACTGACATATTTTCTAGAACATTATGCCAATCCACACTAGTAATTTCTTTATTAATTTTAGTATAATCACCTTCTAAAAAACGATATTTTATATTATCTAAACTGGTTTTTAAAGTTTTATATTGTAAATTAAAGTTAACATGGATACAGAAAGGCGTCTTCATAGTTTTTATATTTTAAATGGTTTTTTTTATAATTACATATAAATTTAAAAATGTAATTATTATTGTAAATTTAGGAAATAAAGAGAAAAATACTAAAATTCTATCACATACACACAACACCATCTAGCCCAAACTAAGCAGAGCTTGTAGTATGGATACATACATATGTGTACAATAATTAATGATAATTATTTTTTATTAAAACGCTAAGCTTTTCAAAGACAAGTCTTCCCGAAGCTTTCTCAATAAAATGACGTAATTTAAAAATGTCGAACACATAATTTGTTTCCTTTTCGAAAAACACCCAGAATGCTGTGTAATTTGCTACACAATACATATTAGATTTCTGAATTAATTTTTATAGCAATGGTTGGGTTGCGGATTCTATAGTATGCAGCAAATATGTTTCGCTCAACTCATTACGACATTTTTCTATAATTTACTCAATAGTTCAATGTTTAAAATCTATAGGTATGCCGCTACAGTAATCTGATATATGTATTTTAAGTTTTCTGGGTTGCCTACTAGCTTTTTGTTTATTATCAGCATGGATTTATGCCAGGTCGCTCTGTCCAAACTAACCTGATTGCGTTTGTGTCAGATATATCTCAACAAGTCGATAAAAGACTACAGGTTGACGCAATCTATACTGATTTCAGTAGCGCCTTTGATAAGGTAAATCACTCTTTATTGATCAAAAAACTTAGCACTTACGGCATCAAAAATCCACTTCTGCAGTGGATTCAATCTTATCTGCGAGGAAGACCTCAGGAAGTAGTCATTAATGGTTATACATCTACATGCTACTATGCCACATCCGGGGTACCACAAGGATCCCACTTGGGACCGGTACTTTTTTTGGCCTTCATCAACGATATATCCTCTCACATAAAAAATTGCAAGTTCTCAATGTTCGCGGATGATTTAAAGATATATAGGTCTATTAAATCTGTCAATGACAGCAAGTTGCTGCAAAATGATCTAGACAACATCTATGATTGGTGTCGTTCAAATCGCATGACTCTCAATGTCAATAAGTGCTACCATATTAAATATAGTAGATTAAAAAAACCACTTGTTACTAAGTACGAGATTGGTGGCGCCACCTTAGTTGAGGTGGATGAAGTACGAGATCTAGGAGTTATTATTGACAAGGCTCTTTCATTTAAATCACATTTTAATTCAATGGTGTCCAAAGCGGCAAAAGTCTTAGGTTTTTTAAAACGAAACTCTAAAGGCTTTCATAATGTTACAACAAAAATCGTATTGTACAATACCTTAGTGCGCAGCCATCTCGAGTTTGCCTCTACTGCCTGGAATCCATATTATTCGGTACATTCGCAGAGGGTGGAGAGTATTCAACGATCATTTACAAGGCATCTTGCTTTTAGTATTCACGGGTTTTCTCATAGACAACCATACAACCAGAGACTATCTTATTTCAAAATGATCAGTCTTCATAATAGGAGAATGATGTTAAACATGGTTTTCTTGTATAAATTAATTAATGGGAATCTGAATTGTAGTGACCTTATATCAAGTGTATCGCTGTCTGTGCCTAACAAATACCCAAGAGGTCGCATAAATAAACTATTCTTTGTTCCAACGGCCAAGTCTAATCTCGGGTTACAATCTCCTATGGCGCGAATTTATTCTGAATACAACTTTTTGTCTCAAAAAATTCCCGACCTTGATATCTTTAATGATGGTGTTTCGAAGTTCAGCAATAAAATAAATGTATACTTTGCCAATATAATGTAAGATTGTGTTTTTGTTTTACTATTTGGTTTGATTAACTTTTGTATTTTTGCTTAATTTATGTTAATACACTATAAATTAATGTAATGTAAACTGCAGTTATAAAGTTAGTGCAAATGCTATGTACGCCGTTATTGTGATGCATATCAGAACATGTACTATAGATATAATTTACTTGTTGTATTTTTAATATGTGTCATGTGGCAGTGCTTAATAAATAAATAAATAAATAAATAAACACACAAGGATAATAAAAATGCAGACACATGTTTAACTATATTTTTATTTCAATAAATTAAGCAGGTTGTTTCATAATACACAATTATAATGCATTTCAGTAAATCAAAGGTACATCACCCAACAATTTCCATCTAATAATACAGGAATGTGTTGCTAGCCTAATGCAAAGGTTGCCATTCACAAAATATTAAACGTAATCACTTGACAAAATAATATGAATTTATATAATCGCAATAGCACCGGTACAAAATTGCAAAATAATAATATGGGTTTGCTTTTAATAATTTTCAGACTAAACATATTATAATTTGAATAATTTATTTTGTACAAGAAAATTTGAATATAATCTGAAGTAAGACTAGTTGAATGCATTGGAAGGTCTGCCAGGAGACGTCCAGGCGTGTCCCAACAATGTATAAGTGTAAGGACATAAACATTGACATCAAGTATATAACTATGTGGCGTATAACGTTAGGTGTGATTCAACGAATCTCTCATGTAAATAATATATCGTACAAAAACCGCTCATTGTCACGCAGCTATCTACAAATATAAAACAGATATTATTGAAAATTTATTGCATTATGATCACAAAATATCTTATGAAAACAATAAGACTGGCTAAATAATAAAATAGCGAATAATATGAACAATTATTATTAAGCATTTACTGACTAAAATTCCCAAAGTTCTGATGCAGAAATATATTTTTTGGACAGCTTTTACAGAGGCTGCGTTTTCAAATCGATTTTGTTATAGTTCAACCGAAATGCTAAGTCTCAATGTGACTCGTTTATTTGTAAATAATTATATAAAGCAACACATGAAGCCACGGCTGATGTGAACAGGCTTAAAGCAATAACTATAATCCAGTACAACATTCGACGTAAAGTGAATAACCTGCAATCAGCTTGAAAATCACAATAAAAGTAAAAATTAAAAATTATATACAACTAAACAAAGGATGACTGATGTGTTAACAGACTCCAATACGCGGTACATAACCATTTCATATCCTATTAATCTACTTACAATATATCTTTAATTTAGCACTGACAAATCTATCATCTGTTGGTATTACTCTATCTATAGCTAGGCTCTTCACCATGTTGTCTACGAAACACGCCAGTGACTAAATTATTCGTAGCGTGCAACAGTGCTACGCAAGTTGCATACGACGCGTGTTGATGCGCTACGAAGTCGTATTCATCGGTGCACTGCAATGCTCGCGCTCAAGTGCTACGAAGCTCTAATGTAGCACATAAAGCCTACGGACATTGCACACGTTTTAAGCAATGTATTGATGTGCTACGAGATGCGCGTGTAAAGTAGGTACTGATACGCCATGTAACACGCATGTCGCTGATGCCACAAAGCACTCCCTTTATGTATCGATGCGCTATAGAACCCGCAACAAGCATGCGGATGCGCTACACACTCGTATCTAGCGAACTTATGCGCTACAAAGTACGCGCGTGGCGTGTAAATTATGCATTATAATACGTGTAGCATGTTGTTGCGCTACGAAACTCTTTATTCTATTTATGTAGCGAATGTCTCCTGTTGTATAGGCACTCACAAAGACTGAACGTATTTCGCAGAGAACAAACACATACGTATCACCCAGTATGACAAAAAATTTCAGTCGATAGCTACAAATCCTCATAAGTAAGCTATATTATTGAACAATCGGGTAAACTACACTATTGCTTTGTAACATCAGAACATTTTATCAATCGACAACAACGCATACAAACATAAGTTGACATATTTCGACAGTGCTTTACCTATACGTCTTAACTATACTTGACAATTTCCGGACTAAAATTGTACTTTTACCCAAATCTTCAACATGATAGCGTGTGTTAAACATGTACTCGTGAATTTCTGTCGTCATCAGCTGCCGTGTCCACTCTCGTGTCGGCGGAGCGGCCGCCACAGTCGCGCACACCACGTCATTATGTACATAACATTTTATATTAACATACCGTATAGTTATAACACTTAACACATACTGAGATTTATCGTCCATGCTCGATACAGCCACGCGATATATTGTTAGACGGAGTCATCTGAAACATACGAGCGACAAGTTACTATGGCCATTTTGATTAAGCTGTAAAGTCTTAGAAAATCAGACATCATTAAAAACTTATTGTGTCTGGCCACCGGTGTGCCACTGCGACTCAATAGGCTATGCTCATATTACATCTTACTAGAATATCGACTGCAATAATAGTTTCATAACAGTTCCATGTCCTGCTTCATGGAATGTCTTTTCTCCGTTGATAATGTACATTCTTCTTTGCTATGCTTTTAGACATTCGCTTCGTGTAAACGAAGCTTCCATTCAAAGTAACTAGTACTTACTAGGTAAGTATCCATGGTTGACAATAAATCGCACTCTTAATAAAACAGAGACTTATCAGAGTATTTTGGATTAAGCAAATTTAAACTCAGTTGCAATTACTTGATAAGAGTATAATATTAGAACTTATAGGCACACAATTATAGTTCAAATTGCGTTTCTTCCAAATTTCGAGTTTAGTCGCTGTTTTATTAAGAGTGCGAAATGATTTTATTTGTATAAGAAACGACTTATAATCTTAAGTTATTGGGTGTCAAATAACCTGCTTTTATGCTTTCTTTAATTTGACAATTGTTTGTTTAGACTACATAGAAATTGGCTTAAGTATATACTTAAGCCAATGGTGACTTAAGTTACATAATGTATATACATTATGTAACTTAAGTCACCATTTCTTTGGAAAGGTTGCCTTTAAGATAACGATTGTCGAATGATGAGCGCATTTATCATCAATATCTTATTGTCTAGCAATAATCTTTGGGCAGAATTTTATACCTGATAGTATTACTGATGTAATCCATCACATAAGAGATTTCTTATCGGTTGGATAGCCATTTATTTAAATGGAGCAATAATGGACGATACAAGAATGACCAAGAGAGCCACGCTCGGATAGTAACAAATGGAAATACGTAGTCTCTGCTTACCTCTCTGGGACAAAGGCGCGAGTCTATGTATATATGCATACTTACATAGGAAACATTAACATAAAAACATTTATCAATTGTATTTTAAAAAGACTATTCTAAACCGTCAAATATGCATAAAGAATGTTATGAGATTCAGTAAAGTATGTAAATGTAGATATAATATCAGAATCGCAGAAAAGTGGTAACCTGTAGTGTTTGCCTATCCTTCCAAAAACACCCGTGATAGAGACGTGCTGTAAGGACCTGGGGCCTTATTACTATTTCTTAAAGCATTGTGTCATTGCATGCGCAAGGTTTGTCGTGCATGCAATGGCAATGCTTTAAATGGTAAGATAAATAAGGTATAGGTTCTCGGCCCGAGCAGAGTATAGCATATTTGTTTTAGTAAATTATTGGTAGCAGCACGGAGTATGTAAAGTAAATGGCATTAGACCGAGGTCCCTATTACGTAGGACTTAACATTTTTGACGCTTTGTGAGTGCATACCACCCCTCTGTCTACCATTACAGGTATATACGGAACAGTGGCGTAGCGTGGGTGTCAGACGCCCGGCGTGGCAGAAAATTTGGCCACCGTCTTATTTACGTATTTTGATTTAAAATCAAAATCATATTTATTTGCTGAAATGCTGTGACAAATGGTGTTACAAATAATGGCATTAAAGGTGCAAGTATTTGGAACAGAATAGTGGCACGCACAAACATTGATAAAAGTATAATAAATTAATTATGACAAGTCGAAAAATAAGTCATTTAAAAAAACTATAATATACAGTAATTTTAATTTACTTTTCGGTAAGAACAGTCATATTATTTGTGTATTGTATACCTGCCCATTCCTCTCGTACGTCTTGGAATAATTATATTTATTATCTACTTATTGTGAAATTTTTCCACCCTTTAAAAGTTCCGCTCGGGACGAACCGCTCCTGCGGCCCCCACTACGTTACGTCACTGATGCGGAAACAAGATTCCATGTATATTGCAGTGTGTATACACTTAGAAATTAATATTCGATGTTATTGATTACACATTGAGATTACTAGCGCTATCAATACTGATAAGGAACGTTAGTACGTAGAATACCAGTTAGTGCATAAAAAAATAAAAACGTTGATGTACTATCAACATTACATTGCATTTACACAGTGTAACAGATAAGCATGGTCATATTGCGACTGTGACTTTGAAATTGATTTGTAGTTGTCTTTCAGTCTAGTCAGTTTTGTATCTATTGAAACTAGGATTGCCCAGTCGATTTATGGTCTAAATGAATAATCAATGTAATTCAAGACTTTAAAATTTAAGTTTATTAAGTAATCATTTTTCTGACGGCTAACAAATTATTATTAGAGCAAAGCTTTTAATAAGTATGAAGAAAGAGAGAACGAAATTTTACGCTGAATCTCATTATTTAATGTGTTTACTAACGATCTAATCCAAAATCTCATAATTTTGGACCAGATTGTTAGTGAATAATGTAATTTATTATGAGTTGACTGGGAAACTAGCCAATAGCTTGTCAGTAACGCTTGAAATGATTATTTTGCGAGCGTTAGTGGAAAACATACTGCTCTTTGATCAGAATATTGTCAGTAAAATTAAACTATACGTAGCCTACGTATAGTTTAATTTTTATATGAGATCTATTCATTAATTGTTGTTTTTTTTTTTGTTAGTCAATATTGTCTATAGAGTTGTTTCAAAAGTCAAAGCTCTTTGTATTTCAAGACACAGGGAACAGAAAAAACAAAACATATTATGTCCGTTGTTTGAATGCTTGTAAAGTCGCTCGCGAAGAAATTATTCTTAGTGCGGGCGACCTGGGGTTGATTCCAAAATAATAAAAATCAAATATGTGGCAGAATATGTAAAAGATAAATAAAGAAGTAACACTCACCATGATACCACCATTTCGTTTTCTTAGGATTTTTGTTGCATGTTTTAACGTAAAATGAGTTGTCTGGTGGCCGTTTCTGAAATGTAATTTAATACACATTATAACACGACACTAGATAACACACAATAAATAATATGAATTATTATAGTTCCTACACAAAATACTATACCAAGGTAGACTCAATGCGCGGAGTTGCACGGCAAGACGATTTCAGATGACTAACAAAAATATAACATAATACTATAACATGATAGTTAAAATTTCAATAACAATATCAGCAGTGTATTAAACTGTCACACTGCTGGGCAAGGACCTCTTTTTAGTGTGAGAAGGGTTAGTTAGGCCATAGTCCACCACGCTGGCCTACGCGTTGGCATACTGTACACACTTTTGAGAACATTATGCAAATCTCTCAGGATTCCTCGCGATGTATTCCTTCATCGGTTAAGCGAAGGATTATTAAAAATTTAATAATGGCTATAAAACTCTGTCGTTTACTTGTGAGTTTTGATGAAATCCAAGTTGAAATTAACAAAGTCGGTCTTAAAGAGAAAGGCTTTGAACTTAAGAATTAACTGTCGACATTTCAGTTTAATAAGCCTGCACATCCTTACACAGATTCAGATTGCTTGATTTTCGTGTAGACGAAACTCGGCAATCTGAATCTGTGTAAGGATTATGTATACGAGAGTGGACCTCCCACAAAAATTCTGGGATTGTAGTCTTTGGCGAAAAATAGGGCCTTTCGAGTCCTTCTCTTTTTAGAACCCCCAAGTACTTTTAGCAGTTATTAACCAGTCATACATTATTATATCTAGATAACTGTAGCGGGGCTTCCGTTATATTTAGATTTAATGTGGCTCTTCGACTTATGCACTAAAGACGGGAAATGCTATGCGTAAAAAAGAGCTTTTATCGAATCATAGTTGTTCGCAAATAATAATATGTAGTTTTGAAAATCAGGACAAGGAAATAAATATTTAACATTGGCGGTGAATGCATCTGTTGGCACATTTACGTTTCCATATTTTGGCCGTGCTTTCTGAATAACGTTCCCACACTCGGGTCAAAATCGAGTTATTATTAGCAAATTAGTCACGGGCTTACTATTTACTAGCTGGAAAAATTTGTTAGCTCTACTAACACTCTAAATATGAAATCATGACTTAGTAGCCCAACCCACATGTATGAAGAAGCAATACGGGATTGAACTTCAATCACGATTATCTCAAAATGTTAACTTTGTGGGTTGGAACGTTTTTCAGAAAGTACGTCCATTTATTTGGTTTTAGCCATTATACCTAATATTTATTTATTTACTTAATAAGAACGGCCGCAGGCGCCTTATATTAATTAAGGATGCAACTATCGTACTAACTTTTCACAATATTCTTTACACAACGGCAATATGTTCTTCAATTCATCCACAATGTATCACAGGTTATAGTTGTCCACAAGGAGAGCGTTGAGTGTGGCGAGAGACCGAGGTATAGGCGAATTAGCACGGGCTACTGTGTCTAATATGTCTGTCTATATGAGCTAATATGTTTTACACTACTTGCCTGCCACTTTTATTAGTAGACTAGAACCTCTCCTGTTACGGAGTGGAACTTACAGAAGAGGTTTTCGCGTGTGTATATATAATTAAACTACACGGATGGCGCCGAATGTTGTGGGTTCAGATCCCACACATTTGTGTGATCCATAAATGGTTGTTCCGAGTCTGGTTGTTGTTTGTGTCCGTTGTTTGAATGTGTGTCCCGACATACAAGATTCATTCCTAGTACGGGAGTTGTCTTTTTTAAGAGATATATCCTCACCTTCTCCTTACAGCTACTGAGCATGGACACGATAGACAGACAGACTGACTGTACGGAGAGCGCGGGCGACCAGTCGTCCGTCAGTATCGACAGGCAGATGTGTCCGTTGGAGTACACGTGTGGGTGAATCGGTATGTTGTTGCCCACGAACGTTACCTGAAATATCAAATAATAACATCTAGATTATCGGCGGCCTAGTTGGTTCCTTGGCATATTGGCAGTGTTATTAATGTGCACTGCAAATTAAAATATAATAATACTAGCTGACCCGCGCAATTTCGTTTGCTTCATATAAGAAAATTTTCCATTTTTCATTATTGCTCCGCTCCTATTGGCCGTAGCGTGATGTTATATAGCCTATAGCCTTCCTTGATAAATGGGTTATTCAATACTAAAATAATTTTTCAATTCGAACCAGTAGTTCCTGAGATTAGCGCATTCAACCAAACAAACTCTTCAGCTTTATAATATTAGTATAGCTGTGGCGAAATAAATACATATATACATAGATTCACGCCTGTTTCCCAGAGGGGTAGGCAGAGACTACGGATTTCCATTTGCTACGATCCTGACATACATCTCTGGCTTCATTCACTTTTATCACATTCCTCATACAAGCCCGTCGGTTCAAGGAGCTCTTAACTCTGTGGCGAAATGAGGGTGTAATACATGTCTGTACCCCATCAGGGATATACGTATGGTATAATAATTATGGTACGGTACAATAAGTTTCAAAAGATACGATTTTCTATACCGTCAATTAATAAATTCTAAGCTTTTTTATATGCAATATTTATTATAATAGCCTAGTAGATGGTAAATGTACAGCCTAACTCATGGTATGCAGTTTACATACATACATAGGTTCGTACCACAATATTAGAGGTGCAGACGCATTGCTGAAGCAAGGTACAGACCTTTATCTACTAATATCAAAATACCTTAACTTCGATTCTAAAATGAATATTCCTTCGAACGCCAAAAATATGTCGATAATTTAAACAGCATTGTAATTTAAATAAAGATACCAAAAGCATTCAACCTATCACACGGATCTGACTACCGTGCTAGTAATTAGAATTTCTTCTTATAAAAACACTTAAAGCAAATTACTAGCATCAAACTGAATCTAAATTAGTATCATATATAATTAATTACCGTAAAGTTCGAGACGGGCGATATCTGGGGCGCAATTATTAAACGATTTGAAGTCATTTAGCGAAGAATAGTCCCCACCCATATTACTAGAATATTAAAACTCATCCATTTTATTTGATGCGTCCGTATCGGGATGACTACAGGTACTTAAGGTGAAGTCCAAAGTTATAAAATGGTTATAAATTGAAGTTATTATACTTATAATTATATTATTTTCATGAGGCAATTGGTTAAAAAAGGCATGCTAGCCTTTTCATAACTAAACCATTATACTTGCACACTACAGATCCTTTTCCATTTAATTGGATCAGAACCAGTCGTACTGCAGTAAACTACTGTTCTGAGTGACTAATATTAGTAAAGAGGCAATTGTAATTGGTTTAAACTAAAGAAAATTGTCAAATACAATTGCATCAAATAAAATTGGTTTGCGCACAATGTTCAAATTGCTCGGTAAATGTTGTTCTTGTGACAGATGAAATATGGTTATAAGTTACATGTTACACACATGTGACCCCAGAACAAAGGAAAGATGACATAGGTCTGCAAGGTATCACCTTGTAGTTGATTGGTCTATTTTCAGAAGTAAAGAGTGGTAGTAATAACTTTGAAAAGCTCGAGGTATGCCTTACAGTCGTCAGACTATTTCTTGAGAGAGAGGAGACAATATTTGGAGATACAAACTCTTCCTGCGTTTCGATCTTAATATCTTGTAATCTTTCTTCAAATACTGATAACTGTTGTCATACTAGAAGACATTTTCGCCATTTAATCGAACATTATTCATTAATTTAATTAATCATTAAAGCACTAATGTATATTGAACTACTATCATTATCTCAAGAAGAAAGAGATAATTGTGATGAGAGAAACCTTGGATTGCCCAATACCAACTATTGCAGCCATACATAAAGAGACAGAACAGAAAGAGGTTTGTAATACTGAACTCCACTAATGCTAGATGGCCTCGTCACGGAATCTTTAAAGTGAATTTTGAGCTCTGGGTAGGTGATAGCGAGGTACGTCTGCAGTGGTTTATAGATTTATACTCAGGTTATACACAGATTGTTACTAACATATTGCATTGTCATTTCTTAGCTTTACATAGCAAACAATTTGGCAAATGTGATGTGTGTAAGATTCTTAGTGATTCTTGGTAAAACCATTATTTTCCAGAAACAAATATTTCATGTTATTCTATTTTACAATAAAGTTCAACATTGACGCAGTAGACCGTACACGTTGCCAAAACACCACGAAATAAACATTTGGTTTGGAATCGAATAAACCCATTTAATAACACATACGATATGACCATAACACATTAATATCACAGAAAGTATGACTCAGCACCCAACAAACAGTTTCATCCAGATCGCGTGTGAAACTTGGATAAAATAAATATGTAATGCTAATTCTGTGTACAATTTCACGTACAGAGGCAACACTCCGACTGTTTCGTATGACTCATTAGATTAACTTTACGTAAATTTAAGTAGTTACATTAGTATATACTTATCGACTCACTTGAATAAATCGCGTATTGATTTCATGTACCTAATCATATATTGGCAAGTCACGAATTCGTCTTGTTACCGTGGTCAAGAATAGATAATATTGCACTAGGTCATAGACACATATTTGCTATACATACGGTGACTAGTGACTGGAGAATGCAAATATAATCTATTCTACCATTCTATATATGCTATACAGAAAACATCAAAGATGAAACGAAGGGCAAATTGATAGTAAAATATCCTCATTGAACACAAACAAAAATTTTCATGACTTGCTACCTGCGGACTTAGATCTTATCCTGAACAAACGTTCATTCTATGATGTGGACTTAAAAGTGCTTACCCAATCGGGTGGGCAAAATAATGTTAAAATGTGAATGAGTTCTTAATTTGTGTGAGCATGTCATATTTTATAGGCAATCATTTTTAATAGATAAAGTCACGCATATTGGTCTGACTGGCGATAAGTAAACAGACTATGGCTTTTAACTTGATATGGTCCTGAATAATGCACATACTGCACATTGTTAATGATAAAGTTATAATAGAGTGATTGAGGAGAGTTATGGTGTAATAGAAGATTACATAAGAATTGAGAAAGATGTGTTAAGATGATTTCCGTTGTTTGAATGCTTGTAGAGATCCCCGCGATATAGAAATTTTTCATAACGCGGGCATTCTTATTTTAATAAAAGAAATATATGCAAAATCCAGCGTACAATGCGTACATCGATTTTCACGCCTTAAATATTCGACCGATTATCATGAAATTTGGCATAGGTACACGTTTTCAGAGGTACAGAAAAGGATATAAAGTACACTTCGACTAGGGAAAAAAACTGTTGCTGACCTAAGTCGCGGGCAAAAGCTAGTGAAAGATAAAATGAAAGTGACTGAAGTAAGAGAGGCCAGAAACGTAGCAATTGGAAATCCATACCCCTCTGAGAAACAGGTGTAAGTATATGCATATATTGATATATGCATAAACTAATAATACTGATGGTGGCATAAATGAGAGGCACGACAAAAATGTATTATTTGTTGTCTCGAATTCGTTAGATTCAGGCCAGATACAAAGTGTTATCGACTTTCGTCGAAAAATCTCAATCATACATGACCCAGTGTAACATTTTGCGAAGATAAACACTTCTATTTATAGATCTATAATCCGACAGCCATAAACTTGTTCAGTTTATAATGAAATCTAATAAATAGTTGATACATCATACGTCGCACCGTATGTAATGATCGAGAAGGATTATGGACGTGCATCGCAGTGATCTTTCGTAATTATATATTAATATGGCTTCCGAAGTATTGACGCAGTTATTCTTGTCGCAGATATATTGTACTAGCTTTTGCCCGCGGCTTCGCTCGCGTTATTAGAATTTGACAATCAATTCGGGTTGTACTCTGCTTATAATAATATAATTCAATCATGATTCGAAAGACAGGTGGCGCCATCTATTAGCATAAGAACGTTATTATTGTTTTCCTCGGGAACAGTAATTTTTTTCGGGATGAAATGTAGCCCATGTCCATTTCTGTACATCTGAAAACGTATATGCAAAATTTCAGGATGATCGGTTCAGTGGTTTAGGCGTGAAAAGGTAACAAACAAACAAACAAACAAAGTCATTTTCGCTTTTATAATATTAGTTAGGATTAGGATTCAAACCTTAGCTTATGGCATTTTCTTTACTTAATCGTATCAAATCATGTCTGAGCACTTATCGCACATAGCCAATTGCACTCACTGATCGGTAAACGATTAGCGAGGTTAAGCAACGTTGGGTGCGGTTAGTCTATAGATGGGTGACCTCTTAATGGTATTTCACCTGAGCGTCTCCGTGCTTCGGAGATCACGTAAAAAGTCGATTCCCGGTTGTTGCCAAATTGACAGCAGTCGTTAAGCTATGTCAGAGGACTACGGGCGGCTTGAACAACTCTTGACAATAGGTTGGCCACTAACCAGACGAAAAGAAAGTTATTGCTGTGGTTTAAACAATAGACCATATCAATTAGTGTCCACTGTCCGGTAGGGGCCAGATATTTTTGGCCTTTACTACAATCCGCCTTTTGTTTCTTAAAAAAAGATAACTACAGATCGCGCACTGTATGATGACCGGTCTGAACATTGCGCGAGTGGCGTCGCAGTTACAAGCTTTAGGTATCTTTGGTGACAGGGGGCGGAGGCGTTACGCGTCTTAGCGACTGTACATGCGCAACAATTCGGAGACGATATGGTCAGTCCGGCCATCGTAGATTGCGCGATCTGTAACATCCAGCCTCGTTTAGTCTGGAAGTTCGTTACTCGTTTTTTGTTGTAATTTATTATATCGTAATTTTATTTGTCGATCACACCGCTCTAATACTCCACTGCGCCATCGAGGTTGTAGACATATGTATGATATACTAATTGTATTTGTATAATATAGCGTAGGTACACGAAAGGATGCTGACAGACCTCAGTATAGGACACGATTCAAACCCAGCCATTTCCATGCTTATCGAGGTAAAGTGATTCAAATACTGGCGGAAGCATTTTGATTTTTATTCCACATGCATATCTTTAGAATTATTGTTTATCAAGACATAATTTAGGCAGTAAAAGTAAGAGACCGAAATCGCTATATGTACTCATACAGATTGATACTGAAACGACATCTTCGCCCGTATTTATGCGACGCAAATACTATTTATTCTCTCCGGTCAGGACACAAATTATACAGCCATAAATATATCTGCCTTTGAGCCGATCATAATGGTCTATTCCCGTTGTCCCCATTGACGCTGTCCCCATTCAATGTGGACAACGGAACTCAATAAAAATAATTAAAATTGATTCATGTTGTCCCCATTGATGGTGTATCTGTTAATGGGGACAGCGGAACTCACTAAAAATAATAAAATTTTATTCCTGTTGTCCCCATACCTGGGACAAGCGAAACTTAATAAAATAACTAAAGTTTGTCGTGACGTTAAATGGAGTTTACATTGGTATAATAATTATATACCCAGCTGTTACTTTTGCTTTAAAAAGGGATTAAATATAATGAACATCAAAAATACTAATTGCACAGCAAAATATGCTTACTAAAATATATCATAACGAGCACCTATACGTCTCAAATCACTGTATTCCGTTTCGGAAGGGTTAGGTTATGTTAGGTTCCTTCTTAAACCCACACAAAAATAGGAGCCCCGTGAAGCGAGGCTCCGTCGGCTTAGTTTGATCTCTTTAAATATATTTTATTGTGCAATTAGTATTTTTGGTGAACCCTATTATGCTTAAATAATTTGTTTCATTTGTATGTATGTATATAAATTATTATACGTCAATGTGGACAACAGGAAGGAAATTTTATGACGTTCTGTTGTTCCCATAAGAGGAAAGCGCTAATGGGGACAACGAGAAGGAAATATTATGACTCCCGCTGTCCCCATAATGGGGACAGCGTCAATGGGGACAACGGGAATAGACCATCATAATGTGGGCTGTGGCACTTATGTATGTCCAAAGCGCCAAAATAAAAACTTATACAGCAGTACAGCAATTTCGGCAATTAAGTTACTGAATTAGGCCAAATTGATTTATAAAGTACCTATACATCGCTCTAAAATAACTGTATGCATGCACCTACATCTGAGTGCGTGTGTATTCTCACATCATAATGAGACAGCCGGCCGTCTCATCTCTGTATTTTATAACTAAGCGTACAGCAAATTTTAAAACCAGTTGATTATTATCTATCAAATAGTTCCAGATTCAGCTGTACCTAAATGACTTCAAATTTGTATGATTGTTTTCAAAACGATCTAATAAAAAGGGTACAAAACATTATTGTTTTGCTGATATAAAAATAGCAATTGTGAAGATATCTCAATCAATAACTTTTCAATATGCCAATCAGATGACATCGATCATTAATGTGAAGCGCACAATGTTATAAACATGAGATCGGCAACAAACAAATAGCGTGCCAATGAAGGCAATAGAGAAGTATATTTATAGTCTATTATAGGAATCGATGAAATACGTATCATTAAGATCTTAGTATATAGATAATATGCTAATAGGTACATCGTGTGATGTTCCTTTCAATTACCTAGTTAAGGAAATAAATTACAGCCATTCTTTTTGTTATTAGGACGATAATGTGTTGATTTCACAGGCAGTACCGTTTATCATAATTAAGTGCCGATGATTTATAATAACTATACATAAGTATAATGATTTAATTTAAGGAAGAGCCGTTTAGAAACATGGAGTTAGGTAATACTAATTTGAATAAGGCAGAAAATTTACGCTTGAATTGTTGAATAACTTCACCGTGCTATGGTTTTTTCAAGGAACAAAAGCATAAGGTTCTTCAAATAGGTTATGAAATGGTTTTCGTAAAAAAGGCAGTGCAGTAACGACCAGCGGGTTATTAGATACGAGATTAATCCCGCCTACTACACCTAAAATTGTATCACCTGTTGCTAGGTTAAACTTTGGTGATCTTCGAAAACAGTTACATCATTCGGGGCTGCTACGGCCTCTCAAAAAAAGTTAAGCATCTTGACAGTCACGACGAATTGAATCAGGGAACACACTGATTAAATTCGTTTTGAGAAGCTGGAAAATTTATCGTTTTTTTTCTTAGGTTCCTATTTTGTAAATTGGTACTCGTCTACGGTTTTGACTGCACTAAATTTCTTTAACTTCAGCGATAGATGGATTAACGTTATCGCTACTGTGTCACAGGTTTCTTTTGGGCGTCTTAATCAACATGACGAGATGGACGGATATTGTTGTGGTCGTAGACCTAACTTGGATGACATTGCGACATTATTTGAAAAGTGTCGCAAAAAAAGAGAGACTATATCCAACAGTAGGTAAAGTTAGGCTGAGGATGATGATATGATTATCATCATCCTTAGCCTGACTTTACCTACTGTTGGATATTGAAGACGAAACTGATGAAGCGTCGACATCGGAATCCGACGACGAATGATATAATATTTAATTTCTTTACAATTGTATTTCTGAATTTAATAAAACGAAATAATGTTCTTTTCAATATTCTTGTAGGACTAGCGATACCTATTTTTTGGTAGGACACTGTTTGATTTAGGTAAAGAATGCAGTAACTCACCACGTGTTATTTTTGTCCTACAGTTATTAATTTATTAATGAAAAACGTCTTACCGTGGAATGGACAAGTTCTAAACGTAGGACTGGTAAACCGTACCACTACATTTGTAGGACTATGTGGCCATTTGATTGTACAAATATTTATTAAGCTGCATACAAAAAATCAGCTTGTTATCAATCATTTTGATGACCTCGTTATTTGGACATATTTGGAGTGTAGGACGCTCTAGTCAAACCATTCATTCTGAAGGACAATTGTTTTCCGAGTTTATCGTCCAATTACCTCAATATTCGAAAAAAAAAATCTTACTCTTATTCAGTCAATTTCGACATCCCACCAAATCGACATGTTTTATACCTGCGCACTACATTAGCTACCTCTATCAAGAATTTTTCAAAGAAAAAGCTTGGGCGTCTCGTCGAAACGAACCTGCTCACGAAGATTCAACCTGTTATTTCTCGCTAAAAAAACAGGAAAGGGCTGCTGGACTATATAGACAATATACGTTAAATCTACTCAAATAATTACCTAGATCATAAACCACTGATGTGAGACACTGGTTTTTAAACCATTTATGTCCTATATTTACTACGAACTGACCCGCGCAACTTCGTCTGCTTCACAAAATAAATTTTCCCGTTTTTGTAACATTTTTCATTTATGCTCCGATCCTATAGGTCGTAGCGTGATATTATATAGCCTATATATAGCCTTCCTCGATAAATGGGCTAATTAACACTAAAAAATTTTCAATTCGAACCAGTAGTTCCTGAGATTAGGGCGTTCCACCAAACAAACTCTTCAGCTTTATAATATTAGTATAGACAGCAAACCCTGTCCCATTTGGGTTAACTTTGGTGCCATAGACCTGTACTAAATTGAATTTCTCAGTTGTGGGTGCTTCACCGGGTGGATACGACCACTGTCACTATGTAAAGCGTTCACTACTTGTTACAACGTTCATTACGATATGGCCTATTGTTATAAAAGAGGCTTAGGCATTGCTTTGCAACAAACAAATAGCGTGCCTCAAGGGAACACTCATGACCATAAATCACCGGGGCACAGGCTTGTCTGGAACCATGGCAAAAGGCAAACATTCTTCTTTTTTAGTTAAAAATTCCATGTAGGTAGTCATAATAGAGATACCAATTGTATTACAAAGATATTGATTTAATAGTTAGATATATAGATGTCGGCTTCGATGACGTAGTGGTTAGTGTAACCTACTGCCACGCCTGAGGTCGCGGGTTCGATTCCCGCACAAGTCAAACATTTGTGTGCATGAACATGGATGTTATCTTAGTCTGGGTGTTTCTATGTATAATATGTTATGTATTTACAAAAAAAAGTATATAATATGTATGTTTATCCATTGTCTAGTACCCATAGTACAAGCTCTACTTAGTTTGGGCTAGATGGTGCTGTGTGTATGTGGTAGAATATTATTATTATATTAATTGAATAGATATCGATTCAGTAGCTCCTCCATTAACGATCAAGTGACGATCGAATTGAATCTGTCAAGAGGCTAATTTTATTAATTGATTGTTGTTATTTGAATGATATCAATCATGATAACGCGACTATCTATCGAAAGCACAGCGAGAAAAACGTATGAATAAGAAATAGCGGAGAACCGCAAGATAGCAAACTAAATTACCCCATAAATGCTTCCAGACACAATGCTTTTTTTGTCTCGATATGGTTCAGCTAAAAGGTTAAACGAGAAATAAAAAGATGGAGGACTCATATGAAAACTAGCGGACAAGGTAGAAGTGCCCGACCGTCGCGTCGGCTTAAGGCGAGGATTTCCGAGCGCTCAAAGGTTTTGGGGGCCCCCCGCTTCACCGGTTCGCGCGTACGCCGACGTCCATAATTACGATGAGTCGGGCGCTATGCTACTCGCGAGTGCCGGTGACCTAGGTAGGGTGGTGGCACCAATTATCGGCCGTGTCAACTTTTTTTGAACTTTGACTGCTTGTAATTTTTACGTTAATAGCTTAATTTGCTTTCTAGCAATGCCTTTTTTGGGTAGAGGGATACTGAAACTCGGTTTGGGTAGAACATTTCTAAGCTGTGACACTAGTGCATTCTTCATAGGCGCGATAGTGATAGATAATACGATAATAATATTATTAAGTGTCCATGAAAACTACGTAAATATAACAATCAAACCGTATTCCATGTTTGGTAATAGTCAATAGGATTATTGAATACTAGCTTCTGCCCGTGACTTCGTCCGCGTGGAATAGTTACTTTGGGCTAACTTTAACCCGCGACTTCGTTATACTTAGTTAGCTGCGATGTTATTTTAAAACTGCTATATCTACTAAGATGTTCATTGAAATCGAATGATGTAAAGGGAAATTTTGTTTTAAATTAAATACTTGTGATGAATAACGTATTTATTTGGATAAGGATTAATATCATGTTTATAAGAACACCTTCGCAAATAATGCATTATTTTAGGACAAATTTGGTTAGCATAAAAAAGGTTATAGTGAGCCAACCTTAAAAGATAGACATATGCTGTCGCGGCCTTTTTTTAGAACTTTTAAAAGGGAACAATTCTATAATACATGATTTTTGCGAAACTTTGAGAGTTTGAGAGCTGAAGAGTTTATTTGTTTGTTTGTTTGTTTGCTTGAACGCGCTACTCTCAGGAACTACTGGTCCGATTTGAAAAACTCTTTCAGTGTTAGATAGCCCATTTATCGAGGAAGGCTATAGGCTATATATCATCACGCTAAGATCAATAGGAGCGGTGCACTAATGAAGAATGTTTCAAAATCGGAGGGTTTTTTTTCCTTTTGAGAGCTTCCGCTACGTGCGCTGGGTAAAAAGTTAAAGTTTCGTAAAAATCATGTATGACAGAATTGTTCCCCATTAAAAGTTCTAAAAAAATCCCATGACAACATATGTCTATCTTTTAAGGTTGGCTCACTATAACCTTTTTTATGCTAACCAAATTTGTTCTAAAATAATGCATTATTTGCGAAGGTATTATTATAAACATGATATTAATCCTTATCCAAATAAATACGTTATTCATCACAAGTATTTAATTTAAAACAAAATTTCCCTTTACATCATTCGATTTCAATGAACATCTTAGTAGATATAGCAGTTTTAAAATAACGTGGCAGCAAAATAATTACCCACTACAGACATACAAACCATGTTTCTCCTGGTTTATTTTGCGTGATTTTAAATTAGCACTGTAGGTATATTTATAAAATGTTGTTCAATGGTTCTTATGTGGTTCGTGGATTTAACAAAGAAAGATTCAGCTCCTTTAAAATTGTATTATAGGTGCCTACGACCCACTCTCTCTCTTATGTGACGCAGACGAAGTTGCGCGGGTCAGCTATCTATACTAATATTATAAAGCTGAAGAGTTTGTTTGTTGGTTTGAACGCGCTAATCTCATAATAGCCTATTTATCGAGGAAGGCTATAGGCTATATAACATCACGCTACGAGCCACGGGGGTGGCGCAGTACCGATAAACGCGGGTGAAACCGCGGGAACATCTAGTACCAAATAACATTACAACCCACGAGGGTGGTGCAGTAAACATAAATACCACAACGCGCAGGTATAACTACGGATAATATTTGTATTTATTTAGGTAGGTAGGTACCTACCTATAAAATTCGCTCGTATTGCTTTTAGGCACATCTCACATTTTTATTCCCGTATACCTATACCTAATATAATAATAATGCTATAAAATAATGATTCAAGTCCTATACAAATATGATAGGTAGTGTTTAGTATTTTTCAAATAATAGGTAGGCAACTTACCTTTTACATTTGTTTAGCCTACGTAAGGCTAAAGATGACAACCTTGATTTTCTTTATTTTATTGCCCATTTCTACACTCGTCGTCTACAAATCAATAATGGACTTGCACTGGTAAGTGGTACCTAACTATGCTGTTGTTATCAAGGCCGTTATCTCGTCCAATAATCAAAACTACGCTAATTATATACACTCTTATTACTAAAAATTTATAATACCTATTTACAAACTAAACCTAGATATAATATATTTATCAATAAGTGATGACATTCGTAACTGACGATAAAATTATTTGTAATTCTGCGGTGCGCTCTGCAAACTAGCGATACGTCCTGTCCCCATTACATCCCGCTCGGGAGTGCAAGATGCTAGAGAGAGCGCGGCGGCTAGTAGGAAATCACATATTTTCGGTATTATATTTTTGTATATTATATAATGCATATTGTGATGCCCGACAAATAACCGTTTTTACATGACCTTTCTTTTGGTATATTTTTGAAAATTCAATTCCCAATATTACTCAAATAAAACACGAAAAATGCTTAAATCAGACCTATCGTCACGATTTTTTTCGATCGTATAAAATGTCAGTAATCGTGTTTCGAATGCCCGACAAATTAAGACCTAATGCTGTAAAATAACATATATTTTTTCAGAATTTAAATCTATGTTATTTACAAATAAAACGCGTTTAAGAGCCATTTCACGTTTTCGCGCGAATATCTAAGATTTCAGTCGCCTAATTTACCATCTTAGGTAAAACTCCGACATTTTTAAATACATGTAAAAAATAGGCCGATCTTTCGTATGGCCAAGTTTAGTAACACATTTACAAAAAAATATTTGTTTACTTTGTGGTGATTAATCTCCCACAACAAGTTTACTGAAAAAACAAAGCTGAGTTAATTTCATGCTCTCATATCTATCACTAATATTTATAAATTTGACTGGAAAAAATACGTATCGTATCAGAAATATAATTTTGTTGCCATATTTAAAACTAGAATATCGATTATTAATAACACTATTTCGTAAAAAAACTAAAATCTGAGGCCATTTTTTACGTTTTATATCCCTATTTTATTGCCATTTTTTGGTTTAAATAAAGTGTAATTACATTTATAAAACCATGTCAAAATAAACTATGTTCTTCAAGAAATCTAATTTCAAAGTTTGATGAAAATCCCTTCATGAAATTTATCATAAAATGTATATGAATACAACTCTAATTTAGAATAAATTATGATGCGCAAGCATGCATCGATTAGTACGGCGCGAGCGCCCGTTGAGGAAGGACCTGTGCCATTTTGTCTCGCGTGCCGACCTTCGAGCGTCCGTATCGTAAACGCATTATTATACTACGACTGCAACATTTTGATTCTTAGTTTTTTTTTTCCTACGATAAGTGTATTACTGTTTTGTTTACTATCAAGTGTATTATTTAAGTAGTTTGTATAATGTTATGTTTTTATTTTATTCGTTTTAGCAATGGGGCGTAAGGATTCTGTATACCATTGTATCAAAAAAAGGAAAAACAAACATTGTACAGCCCTAAAGAAAGCAACGAAAGCGAGGTAGATATTTTTTATTTGCAGTTCATAATTATATACAGTTGTCGATCACATAAGTACCTACATATTGACATAAACTGACTAAGGATAGTAGAACTCAAGCACAATATGCACTTTATCGTTTGCAAGTAGAAGTTTAAGTTGTCTATTACTCGTTAATTAGTAAAGTCTAATAAGCAGTTATAATTTTCATTAAAAATTCATTAGGTATATATGTCACTATTTAGCATAGTTTATACATACCTAAATACTGCAGTTTAGAAGATAGAGTGGGAGAGGGACACTTTGCGTATGATGGGGTTTCCTTCTTTATATTGAACTAGAGAATGCCCGCATATTTATATGGTATAGTAATACATACATATTATTTTTCAAAAATTAAGGCTTTATGTTTGTATTACTTTGTAACTATAATCTAACACGAAAATTCGTCCGATCACCTACAAAACGCCCAGTATAAATGATACAACGTTATTTTTCTTTAACTGTAACCATCATTATGGACTACTTTAGTTCTAAGACTTTGCCGAAATTGCGAAATAAATACCTATAAGTTGTTTTATATATTTTGTCGGGGTCATAGTTCAATTTTATATGGAATAGGTGATTATATTTTCGTGACTTATCCAAAATCCCACAACAAAAGTTACCCCCTAAGAGCATTGCAGTAAAGATAAAATAACTTTGTATATTTCTTAGGCTGCATTGATTTTGCTGAAACTTTTTGTGTGTATTGTCAAGATATTTTTAATTTTAGATTGAGAAATAAGATTACTCGCTCAGAGGCTGTAATGAAATCGGTAACAGAAAACGTGAGTTTATGTAAACGTAACAGTTTTATTGTATATCAGTCATAGTTCATTCAAATAATATAAAATTTATATAATTATTTGATTTAAAGGAAAAGCGGCCACTTAAATTACACGCTGAGATAGTAAATTGTGACGAGGAGCAAAGTACTTCTGGATGTAACGCCGTGTTGAGTACATCTAATAAGCAATCAGATTCGGTAAAAGAAACTGTAAGCTATATGTTATTTCAAGAAGTCAAAAGTTATTTAGTGAATGTACTTAGTACATGTTAATAATTTTATATTTTTAATTTTATAGGGGACGGGATATGTTGTAGACACTGAAATGGGTGAATCAGAGAAAGAACCCACGCGGTTGGCGTAGTGGTTTAAGCGGCCGCCTCGTCGCTTGACACGGCGCCGAGTGTTGTGGGTTCGATTCCCACACGAGACAACACTTTGTGTGATTTATAAATTGTTGTTTCGAGTCTGGGTGTTCATTGTGTCCATTAGTTGTATGTTTTTTAAAGTCCCTCGAGACACAGGATTTAGTCCTAATGCGGGAGTTGTCTTTCGAACAAAAAAAAAAAGATGTTAATTAATACAAATACATTATTTGTTTTGAAAACTTACATAATGCAAAAGTATCTTTAATACAATTCAAGCAATAGGTACCAAGAAAAATATCAAAACGTAAGTGTTAACACGGTCGCACTATACCACGACGCTCCTAGACGCATCGTAGTGTCTCGATCGCTCGGCGAGTCGGAATTTAACTTCACTTGCGTAATTTTGTGAAATGGCTCTTAAGCACGCTATTTAAGGCGAGGATTTCCCAAAGTACAGTGTGATCCACTGTACTTTGGGAAATCCTCGCCTTAAATTTTAAATTATCCTAGAACCCGATTGTAGCGCCATTTACCGAGTCCAATTGTAATCTAAACCATCCTGGGAGTAGGGACCCACTCAAAGCATTTCACCATTTCATCAAAATAGGTGCAGCGATTTAGGAGTTCAGTTGCATACACACGTATTGAAGAATTATATACATATATGAAGTCGGTTAATAAATATATTTTCAAGGCTTTTTAATCGTAGCCGTATTACCTAACACAAGTAGGTACTATGCGTTAGGTACGGCACTACGGCTATTATTATGTATAGGTAACGTTTAATTAGTGATGAATGTACCTACTAATAATGTTAAAACTAACAAGTACATACGTATGTATGTATGTATGTAAAACAATTGTGCGTATAATAATATATATTAAACGGCAACAACAGTAACAAAAGACCTATTTACATAATATAATCATTATAGTTATAAATGTCCAGCGTTTTGTGACAACGCAATGAAATTAGTATGACGATCAATAATGTAACAATTGTATCGTGGAGCGTGTATCGCCACCTACTGAATATACACACCATATGCAAGATAACTTGGGCTTCACGCCTGTAGTCCCAAAGGAGTAGTGTGTTTTACAACAAAGGTGTATTAAGGCTCCTACACACAATGCCTTTTGCCAAACGGCACGTGCTGCCGGCTTTTGCCGGGCGTTTGTGCCGCCGGCATGTGCCGCAGAAACTTACACAAAGCCGCCGAGCATCATTCCAGTTGTGACAGTCGTGTAGAACGCTAGCCGCGCGGTACGCCGGCATACCCGGGCGGCCATGCCGACGGCTCCTTTGTGCGGCAAAACCGGCGGCTTTGTATGCCGCCGGGTGCACCGCGACTTGTCCGGCGGCAAAGTGTGTAGGAGCCTTTACAACTGTATTTCGCCATCTATGTTTTTGGCTTCACGTGATAGCATAGGTCACTAACATTTTTATATTATTTATGTCAAATAGTTCATTATCTCAGCCGAAAGACGTCCACTGCTGGACATAGGCCTCCCCCAAGGTTTTCCACACATTACAGTCTTGGGCCACCCGCATCGCGCGACCCTTATTAGGTCGTCGATTCGCTTACCCCTACTGCGTCTTGAGGTGCCTGGACGCCACTCCAGAACCTTTCTGCCCCAACGGCCATGGGTTCTGCGCACTATGTGCCCTGCCCACTGCCACTTCAGCTTGGCCATCCGGAGGGCTATGTCGTCAACTTTAGTTTTCCTGTGGATCTCCTCATCTCTGATTCAATCTTGCAGAGCAACCCCGAGCATAGCTCTCTCTATCGCCCACTGACTGACCTTGAGCCTTCTGATAAGGCCCATAACAAAGCGACCACGTCTCTGAGCCGTAAGTCAGCACTGGCAACAAACACTGGTCAAAGACTTTCGTCTTGAGACACTGCGGTATATTGGAGCCGAAGATATGTCGTAGCTTCCCGAACGCCGCCTAGCCGAGTTGGATAATTGGAGTAAAATAGTTACATAATCCAAAAATAAAATTAAAATAATTAAAATTTACTACGCAAGAATTAAGATACAAGCGTTTCAAATCGAGTAGGTAATAGACGTAAATGACAATCGACAGAAAAAGGATGCACGACAGCGAAACGAAAATTAAACTGTGACGTAACCGCTAGTCTGTCAAGCGAGTCGTGTCCCTTGAAAATGGCAGAAAATTAAAAAAATCGTGGTATGGTATCCCTGATAGTACTGTAAAAAACCGTCTTGATACTAGAATTCACACTAGAACTAAATTCACAAATATATATATATATATATATATTAGTAGTATCAAGACGGTTTTTTACAGTACTATAAGGGATACCACACCACGATTTTTTAAATTTGCCGCCTCTTTCAAGGGACACGACTCGCTTGACAGACTCTATATGCAGCTGTCCGGTGGAGATGGCGAGATATCCCTACAGCCCCAATTTTTTATATCCAAAATCAGAATATTAATTACTCCCTATTTTGCAACCAGTTTTGATAGGTACTGTTTTCACAAAAAGATTTCCTTTGATTACTATTTGCTCTAATATGTAAAAAATTATGTACAAAATCAAACATACACAGTAGCGTATGTTTGATTTGCCTGGTATGTCCGGTAACCGGCTATAGGGTACGCCTATTGTCGTCTACCGGGCACATACGGGCACATATTTACAGATTCTGCTGCTATTGAAAATTTTGTAATATGAAACTATAACATTCAGCCCAAGAATCAAAAAAGTACAAGAAAATTCAAACGTTTAATTATTACACAGAAATATAATAGTAGCTTTGGTTTCACAAAAATAGCAGCGTTAACTTAATCCCGTAACTTAGCGCGCAGTGTAAGTCAAACAATGAAAACATTCACATGTAGTTGGCGGATGGGATAGGAGATTGCTTTACGAGTCTCAATTTGCGAGTATGAAAAACAGAATCTATTCTAACATAGTATAGGGGAAATATTAGATTTTTTGTTTGTAAAGGGTATCACACAAAAACTACTCAACCGATTTTGAAAATTCTTTCACCATTAGAAAGCTATATTATCAGCGAGTAACATAGGGTATACTTTTTTTTTTATAGTACTTAGTATTACTAACATAACCTTACCTACTTTTACGCGCGCGAAGCCGCGAGCAAAGCTTAAAGTATAATATAAACCTAAAGCTACTGCATTAATTAATATAAATACGCAGTACCGGCACCATATTACAAATTGAGATTCTCATTTGAAAAACGGAGCGACCGTTCCAGGTGTCTAATCCAATAGTGCGCTTTTCGCGCCTTGGAGGTAAGAAAAATGAATTACAAGCAAGCAAGGAGAGCGTTATAATAATAATTACATCTCGTGCCATCGTAAAACGATCCGGCACGTGCCGTAGGCTACCTACGGCACGTGTTAGTGACTAGTTTTACGGTACAGATCTAACTCGTGCCAACATCCCGAATAGACTACGTACTCTGATAAAACTGTTCATTTCGCACGGCTCTGGAGCTAGACAGCTATAGATATATAAGAAAACAAAGGTGTGTATTCAGCGTTAGTGATGGGACAAATCTGCGATCAGCAAATATTGATTATGCGTAATATTTACCGCTATTGAAAGAATGTCACTTGTCCCTATCAACGTCAAGGTTAAGCGGCATTGGCGTATCTAGAATTATTATTTTTGCTGCTTAGGGCTAAGACCCTGAACTCTTAAGCAGTGTTGGCCTGCACAATACCCCAGAATTTTAAGTTAAAAGCCAATATCCTGAGATTAGAGCCTCGCTGATTTCAGCATGAATGGGCCGACTCGACCGGGGAAGGACTACCCTCTCACAGAATATCGACGTGAAATTGCAGTATTCCTACTATTGTGTTTCGTACGGTGAGTGAGAGTGCCGGAGGCCCAATCACCCCCTTTCCCAAAGCGTCGGCAACGGGCAAGTGATGCCTCTGGTGTTGCAAGCGTCCATAGGCTACGGTGACCACATACCATCAGGTGGGGCCGTATGCTTGTTTGCCACCTTAGATGTAGAAAAAAAAATGGACCCAGACAATCCTGGAGTGAGCATGGCCCATTTCGCTCCTACCTTATAAATGTATATAGAATTAATATCGGGATCTCTGAATTATTCCCAGTCTAGTCAGTCTAGATATAGTTTAGATGCGGGACCTTTGCGTGAAGACATTTGATTTATATCAAACAATATTATATTAACTTTGTACCATAGATAAGTATAACAATGAAGATACTGTTTTAATTGGTCCTAAAGGCAGATATGAAATCAACTAATTACGAAATTGGTGGCATTGTTCAATCATTAACACGTTGTATCAAGGATATCTATTTTATTAATCACAAATAGCATTTTAACTGCGATAGACGATACATACATTTTTATAAATTCAACCGTATTGACTTTTAGACGTCCTGAATCAAATACAACGGAATATCGAATGTCTGTTCCACTATTACGCAAAAATCACTAAACAGATTCAACATCTGTTTAGTGAATTTTACAATTCGGTAGCTTGGGGTTCAACTTAAAATTAACAAGTTTCATCTTCTTTTTCTCCCTCATCATCATCATCATCAGGCTATAATAGTCCACTGCTGGACATAGCCCTCCCCCAAAGAGCGTATTTATCGTCTTTTTCTCCCTAGCCTTTATTATTCCCAAGTCACTTGGGGTCGGCTTTCTAGTCTAACCGGATTTGACTGGATATCAGTTTTTACACGGAGCGACTGCGATCTAACCTCCGTAACCCGAAGGCTAACCATACCCTAAGGTTAGACCAGTTTCAGGATATTAGAAGGCACTGACTTCCCAATAACGACTGCCGTAGATGTTCATGGCAGCCGGGACTGACGGCTTAATGTGCTCTCCAAGGCACGGAGCAGGCGATAATAGTCAATCAATACGCACATAATTTCGAAAAGTCATAACTACCGAAAGCCAGAGATGCGCGACGTGAGTTCCAACCTGAGACCCTCTGCATTACAGTATGTTGGTCTCCCCACTAGGTTTAACCCTTTCAACGCCAACGACTTGTATAGAAGTAAGAAATTTTAGTAACGACTTTCTTAGAAGTAACTACTGTAATAAAATAAATTTACGATATTTAAAGGTTTCTTTGTTTGTTTTTTTTTTAAATCTGTCTCCAGCCGTATTTTTTAATTTTTCCCACTAAGCAAGCTCAATTTTTTATATTAACGAAAACAAAATCGCCCAAAACCTTTTAATGCCCCTAGCGCCAAGCACTTGGTATAAAGTAGGCTAGTGATGGGACACAATTCACACAATAGTTACCACGTTATGATTCATCTCTTCGAAATGTTTATAAATACTATTATTAAAAAAAATAAGGTCAATAAATAACATTCAAACAAAATTATGAATTATGAGATTTTCTCTCTAAATCAAAATTTATGAGTACGTTTTATCTCACTTATCTATTGTCGATAATCTCCGTTTGAAACACCCATCCCTACAAAATGGCGACTTGTTGGTGCCCTCAACGCCACGAGCTTGTATACAATTAAATCTGTGACGTCACAAGCGAGCGGGTTTCAAGGACAAAGTGACTTAGTGTAGTGCAGCGTTGTAATCGTACGTAGACGCACGTCCTCACAGTGCAAAATGAGTGGCAAATATTAAAGTTCTGACTAATTCTTGCGAATACTATAAATAGGGATATAATATTACATTTAGAAACAAATAGGGATGTAACCTATATAACATACCTCTAATAAATCTATGACTCTTTTCCTTTATTACTGACAACATATTTTAAGTTCCTTACTATTTTTTTTATAAAATAAAACAAGTGATGAAAATACCATATCAGTTTTTATTTGTCTTTGTAAATTGACGATTAAACTTCAATTTAAACATGTGATTATTTTTAATCGATAGAAAAGCATCCCATACCTAAGTTTTAGCTGTATGTAGCTATACATTTGTACCGTGGCGCTGGGCGAGACATTGCGTATTATAGGCATGGGCGTCGAAAAGGTTAATGATGAAATAAGTGATATGATGCAGTGTGATTCACGTAAATGTAGTTCACGCTGACTAAGTTACTGGCAGATACTAGTCTATACCAAGCTGGCAAAAAAGCATAATATGGTCTACACTCTACAGTTACCGGAGACAATGACGACGCCTGTGACTAACCCAACACTTCAGAAAATTAGTTATGTTGTTAGTTCACGGATACATCGCACTATGGTCCAATTCTAATAGCACAAAATCTTATATCAGAATAAACATGGTATCATCCCCGTATGATATCATATCACCGACTGGTGGGAACAGGCGTCTTCACAGTGTGAGAAAGGTTAGACCATATTGCATTGCGCTGGCCCAGTTTAGGTTGGCTGACCTAACATATCTTCGAGAACAGTATGGAATGCTGTCAGACATGCAGATTTACCAACAATATTCTTTACCGTTAAAGCGAGTGATAGTTAACTATTTAATAGGTAGGCACATAACGTGAAAAATCACAAATAGGTACACTTAGGATCGAACTCGACACGTCTGCGTCCAATAGTCTCCCACTACACTATACCTGTTTTTATTTATATATGTAATAAAACTCATTAAATATTATGACTGTAATTTAACTAACTTATGCTTTAACGGTGACAATCACAATTGGCCGGGCAACATGATGGATAAAACACACATCGATTGCTGGCCAACTGAGATTGTTACACTTTTTCAAATACAGAGAGCTATTTTAAGCATTTAGGTGTGAGCATTTTTGTATACTTGCTTCTAAAGCAATGATTGTGAAGATAAGCACATCATTCTCCCTTGGGTTCTTAACCCTTAAGATTGCAAGAGAAACATACTGATTTAAACTTGATTTGATTACTCGTATTGGAGCCGAAGCGAGCCGATTTGTAGTATTTTCCCTGGAAATAACTGGTTAGATTGCCTCCTTGATCCCATAGCATACGTTAACCTTGTGAGATCGATCGTGGGGCAATGTTACCAATAGGGTTTATTGTTAGAAAATACTTAGTCAGAACACGTAGTCTGACAATGCACACGGCATTAGGCTCGCCTTAACAGAGACTAGCCATCTGCAGAGGAGATATTAGGATCAGAAGACCGCACCAACTCAAGTGCACTCTCCATTCCCTCAATTTCATAGTCTGATGTGACGACAATTTGCCATGACCGTTGAAAGATAAGGCGTAGGATTAAATACTTAATACTTGCCGAGGTACGATGGTTATTTATCATCTATAGTGCATTCCTGCATAAAATGTAGCACAAATGAACCAATACGGGTGTGTTCGTCGCAATTATATTTTAGTAAGTGTAGACATCAGTGAAATGACACTTCCACGAGAGTATTATTAAAATAATGCAAGTAGGTCACATAGCAGTAATTAAGTTGCATTGCATAATGCATAATATGTATGCACATTAGTTCAAAACAATGAACCGATTATTGTTTTTAATCATTTTTCTTTTTACATACCCATACCTATTGGTTTATATGGACTGTATCTGTATATGTATGTGAAATATTGTGAATATGGGGTGTGTATAAGACACATAATATGCGTTATTCCAGTATAAAATAATTACTTCACAATTATATAAAAATACCACACCCATTGTGGTAAGGGATGGTATTGTTAAAATTACCTGTATTACAACCAGGTCGGTCAGTTACTGCCTTGGAACATTCATTGATTAAAAATCCAGAGTCGATCAGTTAAATCAAACTAAAAATTTTAAAAAGCAAACGTAAGAATAGGCAAAGAGGAATTTGCCACAGTAGCCGAAAAGAGCCCGGTAGACTCGACGGCAGCCAAGCGGGTAACCGCTGAGTGCTTGAGACGACCAGCTTTCTCAAGGTCACGTGGTATCACGTGACCTTTGTATACATTGTTTTTCGAACTCTTAAGATTTACGGCAATTCATTGCCGTTTCTCACTTGTTACTTCTTTATTTATAGAATTTTTTGCACACGTGCATGCCAGTTCCCTTAAAATTGCGCCGAGCGTAAAAAGCGGCTGGACTGAATGACAGAGCTCGATATTCAAATCGGCGCGCGGCCACCATAGTAAAATTGTATGGAGGATGTGAAATGCTTTTTTGATAAATATGTATCTTTATTGTCAACCAATAATTTAAATATTTGAGACGGACAAATTGTAATATAACTATTTATGTTTTGTTTAAAACTGTAAAATAGGATAGATTTCTACTGCTATAATTAGGGGTTGGAATAGGTAGAGTTTTTAAGTACCAAATGACGTAAAACTACCTAGGAAATCTGAACATGGATATGCCTTTTATACCCCGAATTGGGGATTAATAAAAATTGTTTTCTCAAACATCCGGGATTGATATTATTATCTTATAACACTCTTTTTTACTGTGTTAAACACAAACTAAGTAGCGTTACACGTAACACGCCGGCAAATGGCGCTTGACGGAATATTAGTACTCACTACTCGCCGCCTGGCGGCTTGATAAAGTTTAATTATTTTCTTTTTTATGTGCAAAGAGAGTAGAGAGATGGAAAAATGAAACAAACTTGACTCTAAGTACCTATATTTTTTTTATTAAACAGTATCTACAAATTAATGAAATGAAATGAAATAACAACAAATCCATCAGAATCTATTTCAACTATGTTAGAAACACTGGTGGAAGCTAAAGGTTCATCGTCCACATAATTTACTAAAGAATTCAAATATATTATCATATTTTTCAATGCAGGAACTAATTACTTTTATATATTTGTATAAATAAATTATTTCTTAATTATGTTTTATCGAATGAAAATAAATGTTTTGTGTCCTAAAAAGTTAAACAAATTCAGAATACTAAATCAATCCCGGGATTAAAAAAGGCATATCCATATTAAGATTTCGTAGTAGCATAGTTGACGTCATTTGGTACTTAAAAACTACCTATTCCGACCCCTAGTTATAATCTAAAAATCACGTAACACGAACTTACGTTATTGCATTTTTCGTGCAAATTTACGTAATTTTGTAGGCGAAAATATGAATTATTTTAAGTTTTTTACACGGAGTAATTGTAAACACATTCATTTTTATGGTAAATGTATATTTTATATTTGTATTAAACAAATAGTGTTGACTTTATCAACTTAACAGTGACCACATGTTTTGACACATTTCGATCGGCGCAGTCTTAAGGCAAATTTTAATTAGATCACTATACATAACTAGTCAAAAACTTAGTCAATTTTAGTTAGCAGTACTTTTGTTAAACAAAAAACCGCAAAGGATAACAGGTAAACAAAGTTTCTCATATTTAATATCGGCAATGTTAAATAGTGATTATACTGATTATGCATGTACATATATTGTATGTATGATAACACAGTATCGTACCATACTAACCCAATTCTAGTAATCTAATCTGGAGTATTACGGAGCTAGTGTTTCAAATAAAACTATACATGAGTCACTTGTTTACGACCGCGGCTTCGCTTGCGTGTGAATTACCCGGAATGAAGGTACTTTAGTAAATATCTGTTCAATACTATATATTAACGTATTTTCACATGGTTTCGAGAAGCATAACAAAACGATATAGCAATTTGATTATGCCGAAGCTTATTTTATGCCTTTATGGTTTCATTGTTGAAAATGGTAAAATACGTCTTTGATTATTTACTTTCCTGAGTATTTGTACCAAGTTTTACTGTTCAAAACCATTTTTATTCTAACACGTCATCTTTTAACCACGAATTCATTTCGTATAAAATATCCTTTAGTGGAGAGATCCATTATATATATCTACGTATTAATACGTGAAGCAAAAACTTTGTACCCCTTTTTACCACAATTGTGTGGACGGAGGAGTATGAAATTTGGCACAGTTAAAGTTTATATAGAGGGGCGAATCCTAATATTTTTATAAAATATGCATTAGAAATATATTAAATTAATGGGAAAACACTACACGCACACAACCATGCATTTGACACACGCAGTCTAATCGCGTTCGTAGTATTTCGGCATTGTTCGCCTGATGTCGTAGAATTCTTCGTAACTATGGTTACATACGAGGGTGCGTTTTTAAGTCCGCGGAATGGAGGGGATGGGAGTTAGTGGTGGGAATATTTTAGCTGTCACGTATTCTGTGTTTCATTATTAGTATAAATACCAAGTTTTATCTTAATTGGGTCATTAGTCTTTGAACTATCGCCAATCAAGCAACTCAATCGGGAAGAAAACTGAAAACATGGAGAAAATCGAACTCCGCGCCGTTATAAAATTCCTGACTAAACAAGGAAAGTCTGTTCAAAACATTATGGAAGAGATGTCATTGGTTTACGGAGAATCTTGCCATGGGAAAACAATGATTTATAAGTGGCATGGACTTTATAAGCAAGGCAGAGAGTCGCTTGAAGACGACCCACGGCCGTAGCGGCCTATTGATGTGACCACTCCGGAACTTGTTGAAAAGGAGAAAAAATTTAATTTAAAGGTGCTCGGCTGAAGAAACAAATCGCAGAAATGGTTGGAGTATCCGATACAACCATTTTTAAAATCCTGCATGATCATCTTCGCATGACAAAGGTCAGTGCAAGATGGGTGCTGAGAATGCTCACGCCGCCGCAAAAACAACAGCGCGTCGAATGTTCACGTGCTTTTTTGGACCTCTGTAGCGAGGATAAGGATGGTGAATTGACTCGGATTGTTACTAGGGATGAAACTTGGGTTCATTATTATGAAACTGAGTCTAAGCAAGACTACATGCAGTGGCATAAAAAGGGACACCACCGCCCAAGAAGTTTAAGGTGACACACTCAGCTGGAAAACCCATGACGACGATCTTTTGGGATTCAGAAGGAGTATTATTTATCGATTATAAAGATAAAGGTGTCTCTATAACGGGAGAATATTAGGCTTCAATATAAGAACAGTTAAAAGAAGCAATCAAAGAAAAATGAGGAAAATTGACGAAAGATGTATTGCTCCTGCATGACAATGCTCCAGTTCACAAGAGTTGTCTTGCGTTGGCTGTCCTGCACAAAGTAGGCTTTGATATTATAAATCATCCACCCTATAGTCCAGACTTAGTTCTGTTCCTGTTCCCCAAAATGAAAAAAGAACTTCTTGGAAAGAGATTTACAAGCGATGAAGAAGTGAAAGAAGCAATTTCAGCGTATTTTTCGGAGAAAGATTTAACATTTTTTTATGAAGGTATAAACAAATTAATTGATAGATCTGAGAAGTGTATTAGGGTTGCATATCAATATATTGAAAAAGAAAAATGATATTGCATTTTATTTACTATCCTTGTTCTCCATTCCGCGAACTTAAAAACGACCCCTGGTATTTATGTGGAGTAGGTAACTAAATGTGATTATAAGGGTATAGTTATAGAGAATAAAACCTTAATAATAAACAAACTTAACATTTAAACCAATTATGGTCTAATGTGCAAATAAAATATGCAAATTTTCTGGCGCCTCTAATTTGTCCTGTGCGTTGATGATAATAATAATAATTATTATTATTATGTTCATCAGTGAGTCAGTCGATCAGTCAATCAGATTTTTCTTTTGTAGGTATACATACATAGGTAAAGGAAAACTTCGTGTTTACAAAATTAAACTGACTCACGAGTCCAATGGAGTGACTATCTAAAATATGATATCTATTAAGAAAACAACGCAAGCTGCCTGCCGTTTTGCTTTTTGTAAATTAAATAATTTATTTATCTAGCATGCATATCCCTATAGCGAATTTAACGTCATATCAAAGTCGACAAAACCACAGAAAGTCGGTTTGGCCATGATCAGTCACGTGTTTATTATAGTTTTTCCTGTGGGGAAGGAAGAATACGTTTTCCTCTGCCTTGCAGTATTTTTAGCGGATAATAAATCAATCTAAAAGTAGGTATGGTGTTTCACGAGGTTGTGTTAGTATTGCCACTAAATAAATATAATTTGATACTGTAGTTTCTCCTCTCAACTGCAAAATAACGTGATTTAAGAAAAAAAGCGCACGTTTTGAATATAGACAGAAACTCATCCTTTTTTGAAGTCTCTCAAAACATGGTTTCTTGTTTACATTTTCTGTGTAAATCTAGAGTCTGTAAGATAATATAAGACTCGGACATTAAGAAGACAGAGGCCACATTTCGCAAGCCAGCAGGTTCTACATCATAATATGCTACCCTACAGTCAACTATTGAGTACAAGGGACTCTTTGCTGCCATTGATTATTAAGAACGCAATAAAACTATTGCCTAATAGAATATCCAATAACAACAAAATTGCTTACCCATCTAACCTGGGTACTCACGGTCGATAAATGTGCATGCGCTTACAGATCGAGGCGCTCGCCTATTTGAAGCTTTGTAATTGAAGTTAGTCAATAAGTTTATAAATAACATAGCGACCCGACAGACGCAATCCTGACAAAAGCGGACTTAAAAACCTTAGAACCCGATCGCACCTCCAACTACTGTGAATCCAAACCATCCAGGCAACAGAACTACTAAAAAATTAATCAAGATCGGTCCAGCCGTTTATGAGTTCAGTGACATACATACACACAGAAAAAAAAAATATAAAAGATATATTAAACTCACCTCAGGAGAGTCAAATGGGTACTTGTTTGTGAATTTAAATTGCAATACAAATTTTTCGCCTTCATATAGTGTGCCAGGAACGCCTTCCATGTGAACTGTCCACCTGATACAAATGCTTCTGTTAGTATAGTACACACACAGACACGCGTAGTGTATCCCAAAGGGGGTGGGCAGAGATATAATAATATAATATTAATAATAATGATGATGATATCTACATATGACCCTGTTGTCTTAAAGATTTAAATCATACAAGCACCTAAGCACATATTTGAATATGGGCACCTTTCTGATTGCACAAACATGACATCTATATAATAAATATACACTATCATTCTCTATTTAAAATGTGAGCTTACTCTTTCTACTCGTGTGGATATTTGTGCAATCCTTAGATTGCACAAGTATCTACACTACACTACCATTCTTATATGGTGACAGTATCTATGATTTAAATATTTAGTACATAATTGTGAGGACTCATCTATGATTTTTATCTTATGAAATACCAGCTTTTGCCCGCGGCTTCGCGTTAATTTAGAATTTGACAATCAATTCGGGTTGTACTCTGCTTATAATAATATAATTCAATCATGATTCGAAAGACACGTGGCGCCATCTATTATCATAAGAAAGTTATTATTGTTTTCCTCGGGAACAGTAATTTTTTTCGGGATGAAAGGTAGCCTATGTCCGTTTCTGTACACCTGACAACGTATATGCAAAATTTCAGGATTATCGGTTCAGTGGTTTAGGCGTGAAAAGATAACAAACAAACAAACTCATTATCGCTTTTATAATATTAGTTAGGATTGCTGTCCCGAATATTATGTCTGAAAGGCACAATGCTAAAGTCCATGCTGCTCAAATATCAGTTCACGCAACATGGGTGTCAAAATAATATAAATCCTAACTAATATTATAAATGCGAAAATGAGTTTGTTTGTTTGTTACGCTTTCACGCCTTAACCGCGCAACCGATCAACATGAAATTTTGCATACACGTTGTCAGGGGTACAGAATAGGACATAGGGTCCTTTCATCCAGAAAAAATAACTGTTGCAGATCTAACATTTTTTTTCTTACCTAACCTACATTTACGTGTGCGAAGCCGCGGGTGAAAACTAGTAGTAATATAAATATTCATAGCAACAAATCTACTTTATTTCTCATAATGAGATAACAACATGACTAATTGACAATTATACCAAAGTAAAATGAAATTATTCATAATGAACTATTATTATTTGTGTCAACAAAGATTGAAATATATGTTCATTACATTACAGAGAAATTTTAGTTACATTTTTTTTTTTATTTTACTCGTCAAAATGACCACACTCCACCTGATGGTAAGCAGTCGTGTGGTCTAAGAGCAGTGGCCTCCACATCGCCCCCACAGTAGCCGAGGCGATGTTGAGGTCCCTACTTTGACGGCCTGAGAAGATGCTTTTTCACGCCCCGCTTAAAGAACCCAGGATTGAAGGAAGAAGGAAACACGTGCCTTGGCAGAGAATTCCATGCCTTGGTCGTTCGGCAGAGATATGAGGACCCAAACTTTTTGGTACGCGCTCTAATCGACTCTACCGTGTAAGGATGGCATCTGAGCCCAGCACGCGTTGTTCTGGATAGGAAAGGGGAGGGCGGGATAAGGTGGAATAACTCTTCAGAGCACTCCCCGTGGTATAGGTATATATTTTGTCAAGGTGGTATTGACAACCGCAAATTATACACTGCATGATTGAGTGGCTTACATGGTGGCCTACCTATTGCCACAGCGTTGAGAGTTGTGGATTCAATCCCTACATAATACTAAAACTTCAGTGATAGACAAATTATTGTACTAAGTCTGGGCGATATTTGTGTCTGTTGTTTGAATGTTTGTAAAGAGACTACAACAGTTATTCCTAGTGCAGGAGTTGCCTATAACCCATTGAGTCGCAGCAGCACATCGGCAATCGGACACAATTATACCAAGACTTGATAGGTTAAAAACTAAATTAAACCCTTTAATCAGTTAGCCAAGGTTTACTCCTCAGGGACCATAAACTCTGCTTTCTTCACTATGTCTGGATTCCACATATAGCAATATTAAATGTAGTTGAACAAATATGCAACCATAAATAATATTTTTCTATTGTCTTAACTGCATGACAGTTTTAAATTATGATTACTGGTTTAACTACAGAGTAAAGGAAAAGATTATAAGGAAGCTAACAAGCCTAACAGTTTGTATAGCTCTACAATGCTATTAAGTGTAGTCTGTTGATTTATCCTTGGCCAGAACATTGGAGAATGATCTTATCATTATAATTTATGAAGGAGGTCAGTGACCATGAAGTAGTTCTAAACAGGATTTTTACACTATATTATATTATGTGTTACTATAGTAACTTATCCATAATAATCTGTACTAATGAAGCTATGGCATCTGTTTGTACAATCCAACTACAAGCCATGGGAACACAGCAGTGATCATACAAGTGGGTGAACTGCAGGGGAGAACTAGTATAATAGATTTGTTTATTGATATATTTTAATGGCTAAACTAAAGAACTTAATTTATTGAAATTTGCTACAGAGATAGTTTGAAATCAAGGAAATAGATTACTTTTTTTAAGAAATCGAAGTTTTAGGTAGTATCTAGATCTAGTCATAGCCATTATAAACATGTAGTTATAGTTCCAATAGGAGCCAAACATTTAATCTATAGAGATGCAGAGGCACACCTGTGTCCAGACAATAGAATAGGTTTTATATTATGTCTGGTATTCCAATAATCATCAATTTAAAGAATATTGCAATCCTAAAATACAGATTATTGATGAAGTCACTATAATTTCCCTAATTAATAGAATATTTAATTATGATTTTAATAACCAAAAAGTCAGCTATCGTTTTTTAGTATCAGTAAACTGTGAATGCAACTAATATTTGTGCCCAAGTTCAACATAAATTTCTTTAATGTTTATCATAATTACAAGTTCATGCACAATAGCATTCTGAACTAATGTTAAAATATTGATCATGCAATATCATAGCTATTTATATCATTGTTTACATCTCCATACATTATACTATTTTGGCATTACTAAATGTAATTCTATGCAGTTACAGGCACAAAAATCATTATACAACAATTATCCAAGGTTAAAATTTTACTGCAAGATAAACTTTATTATATATTGTAATGTTCTGACATTAAATAAAAATATTTTTGTTTACAAATTAATCGTAATATTTTCCGTATTTAATTGTCATAGCCATGATCATTAAAAAGTACGGATTTTTTTGTCATAAATTGTTTGGTACTTACAGTGTTAGATTTTGGCTGGCCTGATCTCCGTCTACGGTGACTCCTGGTGGCGGTTCCTTCATCAGGGACATGAGTTCTTTCTGTAATCTCCGCTAAAACAAACGATGTTATCATATTTGAACAATCTTTTTTAGAAAGCATTTGTAATATTATTACTACAATAGTTAGTAAAACTGTGGAAATCGAGCATTTTCAGAATAGTTTCCTAATAAACACAATTTTCTTGAACACAATCAAAATCCAGACGAAATGTAATAGCAAAACTGTCACAATATGAACCTTTCTAAAAATGCGATATCATACTTATGTATGTTAACATTTCGATATTATTATAAGAAAACTGCAATATATATGAAATAATAGTAGCTAATCGTCAATGTAAAACGTAATATTTTAATTATTTTTACTTACCTCAGACGGGGACATAGCCGCCATTGTAATCCAATTAGACGTTTGATGTTACTAGATGACAAAAATATTATGTTATTACTTCATGTTTCGTTATTCTTCTATGTTGACCAAGCAAAAGAATCACATCATTTATGTTAGCGAAACTTTGACTTTTGTGTCTGATAATCATACGCCTATATTTGAATAATTGTGCATTAGCTGAAAACTAGTGTAAAAATAATTAGCACTGCTAATTAAATTGAATAGCAGCACCGTGTAGTCAAAAGTCATAGGCATAGAGATCCATAAAATTAACAAAAAAAATTAGTAGTTGAAGAAAGTTTGTATTCTATACAGACGTATAATAAGATGATTAGGAAGCAGACCTAACATAACAGTAAAATGATGTGCTAATTGCACCCACATACAAAACTCTCGAAAACTAAAACAAAACCAGGAGCAAACTCAGGGATATAAAAACATTGTACACGCGGCTTACGGCTACACATTAAGTTAGACACCCTATATACGCATAACTACGCTACATACAAAATAGAGAATTGTCGGAAAGGGACGGTGCATAGTGGTGTCGATGTAATGGTAAGGATAGAGCGTAACAAACATATAACGCACTCTCTCGCACGATTCGAAGCGTTCAACTTCTAGTAGTTCAAAGTCCAAACAATCTAGGCTGATGTGTCGCTGTGTGTACATAGGCTCACACATAAAGTCAAAATCAAAAATCATCTATTCACTTAGGTTACAAAGTAACACGTCCAAATCTATTGGCGTACACTACTGATGCTCTATAGACGCCATTTATCTTTATCTGGAGATATACTTTGTAATATACAACATTTTTATTTCCTTTCATATTCCAATAATATTCAGATTTTAGTTTACATGGTGGTCCAGTACAGGATGGCATACTTCACATATTTTTGAGACCATTACGCAGAAGTCTCATACATGCAGGTTTCCTCTCGATGTTTTCGTTCACCATTAAAGCGGGTACCAGAATATCTATTCAATACGCATATAACTTGGAATAGTCAGAGGTGCGTAGTTAGGGTTACGTGCTTAGGGATCGAACTTGTAACCTTTGCACGGTAGTCTAAAGACCACTAACTAGGCTGTTACTGGGGTTTTCTATCAATTCCTAATAGCAGCACGAAGTCTAGAACTATGCCCGGTAGATGGCCATAGACTCTCTCGCTCTTGCTTAATAAAAAGTTTATAAAAATATGCATTCTAATAGTTTATAAAAATATTCATTCTAGTTTTTACTATTTTCCTTAAATAGGAAACAGGCGTGAATCTATATATGTACTTATGTATTTTCTTTAAATGTACACATTTGTCTCAATATAATATATTTTTTTAATAAATAAAAAAAATCATGCATGCACTATCAAATTTATTACGTTACATAATACCCATTTATTATAAGTTTAAATCACAGTTTAAAGTATGTTCATTTATTTTGTACAATGCTTGTTGTTGAGGCTAGATAAAAAATCAATAAATTAATTTCTGGTTATATTTTCAGAACAATCACTAAAGTATTTATTCTGAGGTAACCAAGAACCATAAGACAATAAAACGAAAAAACCAAAGCTAGATTTTTAAGTGGGTACACAAAACGTTACTGTCATAATATGTATGGCTGTCAATACTTAAATTCCGTCAAATGTCAACAATCCATTCATGTCAAATCAAAGATATTCATGTTATCAAGCTAAATAAACTGTTGTTTCCAAATTGCACTTGTGAATTTGAAATAAAATAAAATATGTACGTCATTTTACCAATGGAAAATCTTTTCTTGCACTATTTTGTACGATAACGTTGCCTCAGCAGTTTTGTCTTGGTGTATTTGTTTTCATACTCTTCATTAACTTTACGAATTTTATTTGAAATTGGTGTCGGCAATGGGTTCTCATAATAAGAAGTCTTCTGCAGAGTGGTTTATAGATCAATTAAATGTAGAAAATGCTAAACTGGTGGCGTTTGTGCTAGTCGTAGGATTTATAGGCTATCATGGTATACTGCACTTGAGATATGGTAAGTAATGTTATTGATATTTATTTTAATCTTCACATTACTTATATATTATCCTGTAACTGCTTATTGTATATTGTAACTCTCACGCGGATTCTTCTGAATACTTGATTATGGTCTGTGCCAAGCCAAACCTGTCTTTTTTTCTAATAAGATTTAATACTACTGTTAAAAAAGCATAGTATTTTTTTAGATTCATCGAAGATTATGTTTTTCAGGTTCAGATTCATGCACATGGCTTCTTACATCAGGAAGATATAAAGGTGACCATGAATGGCAGCCTTATGGATGCATGCTTCACAGATATTCCAAAACGTAAGTAATCACTATACTTACTTTTTAGAATATTAGATGGAAATATATACATCACAGGCTCTGTAAGACTTCTTTTGCTTAATTACTATGCTTTCTAGAAATTATATAAGGTTTTAAACTTATTACTTTGGAGTAATTGGCTGAAAACCTAATTTGGAGTTAGTTGAGTGGTTAATTAAACCAGCACTTAATATTACATGTAATTCTTTATTATAATAATTATAATGTGAAGCCTTTTATATTCATAATGTTAAGTGCTTGTTTAATTACTTTGGTTTAAAAGTCAGATATTTTGATTTAATTGTTATTCTTTATTTTTCATTTCATTTCATACAAGATTATCACCAATTTGGCTTACAAACTGCTAGTACTCTTGTTACCCTCTAGCTATGATTGTTTTGGTTGTGAGTTCATATTGGATTGATTTCAAGTTCAATGCTGTATCTATTGCAGATCAATGTTATTAAAATTAAGAAAAGCAGGCTACTCCAATTTAAGCAGAGTCATAGGCAATCCCAATATGCTCTACCTCTTAAATAAATATGATTCACAAAATAAAAGTTTATTGAAACAGATAATACATATTTATTTTAATGAAATTATTTAAGGTTTTTAAGGTTTAAAGACATTTATTCTCATAAAGACAAAAATCACTTACATGGGAACATGTTTACAATAAAAAGACATAGGTAACATTCATTGCCGCACGTTATTAAAAAGAGAGTACTTACTTAAATAAATTATTAAAAGTACAATCATATACACAAAAACATTTATAGACCAATTGGTTATTTACACAAAAACACACATTACCCACACATTTAACCTGTTGGAATGTCAGACATGGCCATTAGTACATACATAACCCATATTAAGCTATTGAGTAGCAGCAGCATGCTACTCAATAGGCTAAAATGGGTTGTGCTTATTATTAAAGTGTTGCTTTTAAACAATACTTCTAATATTTATTGGATCAAAATCGAGTTTACAATACTGTACCTAAAGTGTATATATTACTATACATACAGCTGAGTACAGTGTCAATGTAAGTTTTATACACCTCTGCCTAACCTTATCAATGAAGATATGATACATTCTGCCGGGTGAGCCCTAGAAAGCAATTAGCCTTGGTGGTAACTAATGCATGACTACTTGTGCTTATAATCTTATCAGCATTAGATAGACATTAAACACCGTGAATCATGGATAATGCCTACTACTGATAAAGTTCTGATTTGTTAATCAAAGATGGGTAATTTTATCACTGATAAATATATGTATCTGTAAAATTATGAAACTGCAAAGAAAAGAAAAGTATAAAAGTATAAATACGTACCCGAAATAACGTACAATACTTTATTATAAATTACGGTTGGCAGCCCTACCCACAACGGACAAAAATTTACTTGTGTTATTTTGTTATATTTTAATACAAGTAAATTTTTGGGTCACAAATTACTATCGTAGATAAAGAAGGCGATATTTGGCTGTGTTATACTAAACTAGCTTTTGCTCGAGGCTTCGCTTAGGAACAGCACTTTTTTACTAGATGAAAGGTACCATAATACCTATGTCAAATAAAGATCGGTCAAGTAGTTAAGGCGTAATGACTTAAAAAACAAACAAACACACATTCGCAATCCTAACTAATATTACAAATGCGAAAATGAGTTTGTTTGTTTGTTACACTTTCACGCCTTAACTACACAACCGATCAACATGAAATTTTGCATACACGTTGTCAGGGGTATAGAATAGGACATAGGGTACCTTTCATCCAGAAAAAATAACTGTTGTGAACTTTTTTTTTTTTTTGTTACCCAGGAAAGATGCTTGATGCACTACCCGCCGGCTAGGGGACGGCACCGGCGGGGCGTGTGGGACTCCCCAGCAAGAAACGCGCTGGTATACCCACTAAAAACCTAGGGGTGTTCCCTCTCTCATCCAATGGTGGGGCCTGTTGGGAGCTCTTAAAAGAATTGAGTCATCCATAGCAGGCCCCCCGTGTGGGTGCGGGCCGGGTCATTTTTTTTTAGGACCCGACCCCTTCTTGTCCCCAGGGGAGAGCTTCACTGCTCTCCCCTATCGACGTTGGAAGGCGCGCGGGAACACCGCGCATGCCCTCTCGGGGTTCTTAGTTTACGGGTGGCAGGCCCCCCTGAGGCCTTGCCACCCGGAACCCTTAAGTGGGGGGCAGGAGAGCGACATAAGCGCGTCTCCTGCGCCCCCTCCTCCGGCGGCGGACTTCCGGGGCGTAAGGATCGTCCTCACGCCCCCGGTCCGCCGCCTCCTTCTGCGAGATGACAGACTCGCAGAAGGACCTTATTGCACCCCAGCACCTGTCGTCGCCGACCATCTTGGATATGACGGTCGGCAAGGAGAGGTCGGGGCCAATCACAGCGACCAGGGCACAGCGCTCCGCGGCCCACGCCGGGCACTCCTCCAGCGTGTGCTGCGCCGTGTCCCGGTCACACTCCTCACAATGGTGACACCTGGTTCTCGGCTCCCTACCGGCTATCTTGCAGAGGTACTCTCCGAAACAGCCTTGTCCGGAGAGCACCTGAGTAAGCCGGTAGGTGAGCGGTCCGCGCCGTCTGTCCGTCCACTGTCTTAGTACCGGACGGACAGCCTCGACGGTCCTCACCCCATAGCGGGGCTGGGTCAGTCTTTCTTCCCACTTCGCCTCGAGGACCAGTCGAGCCTGGGACCTTCGCGTCTCCACCGCCCTGTGCGTGGGTTCCTCACCCTGGAGCCGGAGGTCAGCGCGCCAGTAATACACTGACGCTTGGACCTCCGCCTCCAAATCCCAGGGCGGCGATGCCGCCAAAACGCACGCCGCCTCAAAGGAGACGGTGCGGTACGCCCGTGACACCCTGATCGCCCGATGGCGAAATAGGCGCCAAAATATCGCCCTCCTCAGGAGACCTCAGAGGGCGATCCCTCTGAGGTCTCCTGAGGAGGGCGATATTTTGGCGACCAAGGGCGCCAGCCCAGATGGGCGCTCCGTAAAGGGCAATCGACCGCACCACCCCCAAATAGAGGCGGCGGCAGACGACACTCGGCCCCCCGATATTCGGCAGCAGAGAGTTAAGCGCTCCCGCTGCCGCCATCAGGCGGGGGGCCAGGCGGCTAAAATGGACGCGAAAGTTCCAGCGGCCGTCGAGGTGGAGCCCCAAGTATTTCATGCTCGGCTCCACCCCGATGCGGACCCCTCCAAGAATGATGTGGGCATCGGGAGGTGGCGCTCGCCGAGGCCCGTGAAATAAAAGAGGCCTCGGACTTTTCCAGCACCACCTCCAGTCCCAACATCCTAATCCTGCCGACAACCAGGGCCGCTCCAAGCGTGGCAAGACGGGCAGGTGCCCCGTAATCCTCTCCCCGGGCCGTAACCAGCGTATCGTCGGCGTAGCAGGTAACGCCGACGCCTGGGGGCAGGGCGCCCCGCAGCACCCAGTCGTAGCCGATGTTCCACAGTATCGGACCCAGAACCGAACCCTGTGGAACACCGCACGACATCTCCCTCCGGAACGTCTCTCCGTTCCGCCCCACACAAAACACACTCCTCTGGTGCAGGTAGTCCCCGACTATTCGGCGTAGATAGGGAGGCACCCCATGAAATCGGAGCGCCTCCCTAATAGTCGCCCACGGCAGGGTGTTAAAAGCGTTGGCGATGTCCAAGGACACCGCCAATACCACCCCGCGCGAGGCGACCGTCTCTTCCGAGAGGGCCTTGACGCTGCTGATCGCGTCAATCGTCGATCGGCCCTCCCGGAATCCGAACTGGCGTTCGGATAAGTCGGGGCCCACCCGCACCAGGTGCTTGGAGAGGCGGGCAACAACTACGCGCTCAAAGAGCTTGCCCACCTCATCCAACAGCACTATGGGGCGGTACGCGGAGGGAGAATCCGCGGGGCGGCCCTCCTTTCTCAGGAGGACCAGCTTGCCCGTCTTCCACATGGAAGGAAACCGTCCCGACTCCAAACAGGCGCTAAACAGCCTGAGGAGCCGGTCCCCTAGGGCGTCGAAGGCCAAAACCCAGGCGCGGCCAGGAATTCCGTCCGGCCCCGGGGCGATGTTTTTGCCCCGAAGCCGCATCACTGCCGCGCCTGTTGTGAACCTAACCTAACCTAACCTACATTTACGCGAGCGAAGCCGCGGGTGAAATCTAGTTATAAATATTAGCTTGGATTGCATGGCATAGTGGTAGTTAATCTGATCGCATTGCCCCTGTGTTGAGTGCTGTGGGTTCGAATATCACTCGGAACAAATATGTGATCCTCAAATGTGTGTTTCAAGTCTGGCTAAACTTTGTTTCCGTTGTTTGCATGTTCATAAAGTCACCCGCGATCTAGGAATATATTTCGCTACTGCTGTTACAAGCATAAAGCAACAATGCATCATTTGATATAATTAATGCATAACAATCTTAATTAGCTGTGCGTAATTCATGCTCCGGGGTCACTTAATTAAAAGTGTAACAGAGTGCTATGAATAATTAGTCTTGTAACTGGTGTACCGTTGCGCAAACTTTATGGAGAATATTTCGCAAACTAAATATCTCAAAATAAAATATCCCCTTTTGTACTTATGTATATTATCTTATCTTATGTGTGAGCCAGTCAGTGCAGACCGGCGACACTTCGACCCATTGGGATCTTTTGTGTCGACACTCTCCCAATAACGACTGCCATAGATCTTCATGGCAGCCAGGACCGACGGCTTAACGTGCTCTCCGAGGCACGGAGCAGGCCAGAATTATTGTCAATCAATACGCACATAATTTCGAAAAGTCATATAACTTCCGAAAGTCAGAGGTGCGCGACGTGGGTTCGAACCCGAGACGCTCTGCATTGCAGTCTGATGGTCTCCCCACTGATCTATCGCTGCTCTTGTACTTATGTATGTAAATATATATTTAATGGGTTTTATCTTCGATCAAATATACCATAGATGCACATTCTCATACAAAAACCGCGTCAATATGTGGCACTGACCAGTACTACTTACTTATAAGTGTCTGCATTTATTATGCAATCCAGGAAATAAACCGGAATAACCATTGAACGCCCACTGAGATACATTTTGTAATAGTTTAGTTAAAACGCGTCAATGTAAAGCGTCCTAAGTGTGTTACTCGCGGTCGCGATACGCAAGCATACTAAGTATATGGTACGGTCTCCACCGTAGTAGTGGTGTCGATTCGCTCTCGCTTACGGACAGCGCACGCAAGAGTGAGTGGGATAGGTGCATAATATAGCGCATACGACTGATTTATGCACAGTTTTGTTGGGGCCGTTTTTCGAGCGACGATCGTGCATCTATGGTATATTTGATCGATGGGTTTTATTCGTTCTTTCGCATCTATTGCTTTAAGAAAGTATAAGTTGGTAACTTGGTACACGGACAACGCTTGTAGTCGGCATATAAATATGACACTTTCTGGTCTATAAGCTATCTTCATACATAACATCTTAGGCATCAGCGGTGTGTAAAAGAAGGAGAAATCAACAAATACTTTAGTTTTTTTTTAAATTTTAGATATGTGTGCATAGTGTATTAATTTGTTAAGTTTGACATTGCATAATTATCCCTCATGTCATTACATCACATCTTTGTTTTTATTTTCAATCTGTTTATGAGTCACTACATCACATCTTTATTTTTCTCCGAATCTATATTGGTATATCCCGGCAAGTATGGGAACTGATGCTGTCGTTGGAGAAGACCTGCGCGAATGTTCTAGAAATCGAATCTGGGACCACCTGGCATGGTGAACTTTAATATCTCATTGTACGTTGTTGTTGCAGGGACGCGCGGCGATGTCTTCGGTACTTGGCGTTCTGGGGCAAATACAACAGTTTCGCGTTCATCGGAGACTCGAGACTAGAACAGCTTTATGAATATTTTATAGGTTAGTGTTGGTATTATTGACTGTAAGCCTGTTCCTGGTTTATTGTTGGCAACCTTGGGTTCTATGCGCATAATAATAATAAATCATACTGTGGGAAAAAGAGGTCATAGTTAGAGTTAAATGGCTGTTAATTGCGGTACGGATGGAGCAATGGCTTAAATACGCTGCGCCTAGTGTGGTGGGTTCGATTCTCACATGTATCTATTACTGTACTATTGATAAACACACTGACAGCTTAATAAACTGACACGTGTGTCTCTATTATCGAAGAATTTGCCAAGTTTGTATACATATGTGACTATAATTGGTGTGATCCATATTTCTGCAAATAATTTATACTAATATTATAAAGCTGAAGAGTTTGTTTGTTTGGTTGAACGCGCTAATCTCGGGAACCACTGGTTCGAATTGAAAAATTCTTTTAGTGTTGGATAGCCCATTTATCGAGGAAGGCTATAGGCTATATAATATAACGCTACGACCAATAGGATCGGAGCAGCAATGAAAAATGTTGCAAAAACGGGGTAAATTCTCTTATCTTATATGAAGCAGACGAAGTTGCGAGGGTCAGCTAGTATAGTTATAAAACACAAGAACAGTCGGCATTAGTATAGTAAGTATTTAGTGCCGAAGACGACCTTAAAAGCATTGACTTTTCCAGGTGTCCTTAAAACTCGGCTAGACACCTCATATTCAACGGTAGATCACAAGATGCCAAATTACACGTACGTGGACAATAAGCTGCGTCTGTCTGTCACCTTCATATACAGCGATGATGTGTCCAAGACCATGGTTGACCAGTTCAGGACGTGGTGAGCATGTTGATTTAGTATTAATAATAATATAAGCCTTGTATTAAACTTTCGCACTGCTGGGCACGGACTACTTCTCAATGTGAGAAGGGTTAGGGCATAGTCCACCAGCACCACGCTGTGCCAGGGTTGAAGACTTCACAGAAGTTTCAGACATATCTTCAAGAACATTGTGGAGATCTTTCAGAAACGCAGTACCCTGACGATGTTTTTCTTCACTTTTAAAGCGAGTGATAATTAACTATTAAACATGCACAAAACTTAAAAAAGTAAGGGGTGCCATAGGTTCGAACTTGAGATCTCTGCGTGACGATTTTTTTAATTTTTTTTTATTTGTTTAATTTTGTTCATATAAGGTTTTTTTACAATCCAACGGTCACCCAATGGGCTAATGCTGCAGTGTATGCTGCTGTTATAATGATTTTTAATACATATATGAAAATTCAGCTTCCGTATGTTTGTGTCTGCAAAAATTGGTGGATTGACTTGTAATTTTTACACTACGTTGCATTTGTATAAAAAGCGGGTTTTTATTAACCTTCTCATCAACAAGTTCTTCAAGTCTCATCAGCAGTTCTCACGGGAAATTATAAATATCTGACAGAGGCATAGCGAAGTGTGGCCGAGTTTTGCCATAACAATAAGATAAGATAAGATAAGCTTTATTTGCATAAACATGTGTGTGTACATACAAAGAAAGTGCATACATACAAGATGACAAAATAAATTAATTGCAGACATGTTTGTCACAGTATGACGTGCAAAATAATTAGATTATAAAATTATAAAAAAAGGATTTTACTCAGAAGACATGATACTTAAAGCAGTTATCTTCTATTTTATACTCCAAAGACGGCCAACCGTCTCATAGCAAGCGATTAATGTAGCCTAAATATATCACTTGCAATAGTAGGAGTATAAGAGGCGCGTTGCCGAACCTAGACATTAACGTGGGGAAAGGTAAAGATTACAGATAGAGTATGTCTCCTTGCAGAACAAACAGTGGAAACAGTGTCTGTTTTTACTCTGGTTTCTTGTAAAAGTATCAAACACACTTTATTTCTTCTTACATAAGGCTCAATTTCCAACAGGCAGCGCTCAGACCAGCCTCCGTTAGTAATCGTCGCGTCCACCGGTCTCCAACTCCTCAGAACTCGCAACACAACCGACCTACTACTCGAAGAATATAAAAGGAACCTTACGCACTTGGTTCAAGCCATAGATTCGCTTGCAGCGAGGAACACGCAAGTCCTTTGGAAGCTGATAGAATCGGTCGATGCTTCCAAGTTGAAAAATGAAAACAAGAAGATTAATAATAATGATATTGAGGCTTATAACCGAGCTGCTATTGAGGTGCGTATTCATTTTACTCTTGGTCTCTGAACATGTTAGTTTTATTTGCCATCATTTGATTGGCCGTTGCTAATTCGATCAACCAATCATAGTTGTTGATAGTAATATAATAATAATAATAGTTTATTGTCTCATAGAAAATAAGCAATACATGGATTGAGGCCCTAGACCCACACTAGGATTCCCTGTGTTGTGGGATCTAGTCTAAAATGATATGTGTTTGATCGTCTGTTACATTGACATTAAGACATCGTCGTATCGCATAATGGCGGGATAGTCAGCCGATTTGCAGTAGTGTGAGAGTGTATGCACTAGCAGTCCAGCCGACTTGAGCGGTCGACTCTAGTAGGCGGTGCCATCTGTGAACTTCTAAGTCTATGCTATTGGCTATCACTTTCAGTCTTTACCTTTCCAATTCAATTGAATTAACTGCACGGATGGCGTTGTAGTTTAAGTGCTCGACTAGCCACTGTGCTGAGTGTTGTGGGTTCGTATCCCACACGGGACAAATAATTGTGTAATCCACAAACGGTTGCTCCGTTTCTGGATGTTATTTGTATCCGTTGTTTGAATGTTAAAGTCTCTCGCGATACGGGAATTATTTCTACCGAAAAATGCCAGAAATGCTTTATTCCTTTAGCATTCTTCCTTTACAGATCCTAACACACAGTGCTGTTAAGATATGGAACTCTGCTCGATTAGTAGCTGAGGATGGTGGTGACGTCACGTTAAGTCCTACAGCGCTTCGCCACGCTGCGCAGCTGCTTCTCAACATGTTCTGCAACGACCACATGAACTTCAACGATGGTTCGTGCTGCGCCGAGCCTGAACCATATACGCAACTCCAAATACTAACATTCGCGCTATTTCTATTATGGTGAGTAAAATACCGGAGTTAGGAATAGTGTATAGGCCATTTCTAGGGTTCCTTATCCGAAAGGGCACGGGCCTCTTCTCAATGTGAGAAGAGTTAGGCCATAGTTCACCATACGGGTTGGCAGACTTTACACATATCTTCGAGAAGTTTATGAAACTCTCAGATATGCAGGTTTCTTCACGATGTTTTCGTTTACCGTTAAAGCGAGCGATAATCCCTACATATTATAAAACAAAGACCCCAAAAACTACAGAACGGATTGTCATGCGGTTTTCATCAATAGACAGATTCATAAGGAAGGTTCAGGTGTATAATTTGTTAAGGTTTGTACTACCGAGTGAAGCCGGAGCGCATCGCTAGTTAACTTTTAAATTTAATACGCATATAACGTCAGCAATGCGTGCCTTGGGATCGAACTCGAGACCTCGGCGTGACAGTCCAATATACCTTAACAAATATCGGAACCTAAAGCAATGGTTTCTTAAAATACTGGTCTGTCTGTCTGTTTGTTTTGACAACACGCACAAAGCTACTGAATGGATTGTCCGTTTTGCAGAGTTTTTAGCCATCTTGACTGCCGCGAGTTGAGTGTTGTAGGTTCGATTCCCACGGTACAAAAAATTGTGTGATCCACTGATAGATGTTTCGAGTTTGGGTGTTTTAAGTGTCATGGAAGGTATCTATTGTCTTTATAAAACTGCGACTTCAAAACATTCAGTAAGAAAATAATCATTTTAAATAATAGACGGTACGCATTTCCACTCGCTACAATGCTGGCAAGTGCTATTATATTTTTCTCGACATAGAGTTTTACCAAATAGATTGAAAAATTTTTTTGTTGAAGAAAACCACATATTAGTATCCTTTAGAACAATATGCAGTAATTGTGATTACTCTACTATTATTACTATAGTATAATAATACTTTGTTTGTTTGTTACGCTTTCACGCCTTAACTACTCGACCGATCATCATAAACCTTTGCATACACGTTGTGTAGGATACAGAAAAGGATCGAGAAAAGTACAGTTGCCGAGTGAACCCGCTGACAAAAACTAGTCTTATAAATTGAACAATAACGATAAAAAACTTTGTTCCAGTGCAGTGGTAGCTTGTGCTCGCACCGCTTGGTCATGGTACGAGACCGCACAGAACAGGGTCCAAGGGTACACAACCGTTGGGGTCCAAAAACCTTCACCACCATCAGCCCTCGCAGCACTAGCCAAGCTTGGTATCATCATGGCTTACTTCTACTTGTGTGACAGAACTAACTTCTTCATGAAGGAGAACAAATATTATTCTGAGTGGAGTTTCTGGTTGCCAGTGGGTTACGTTTTTGTGCTGGGGCTGTTTTTCACTGATCAGAGTAGATCTAACAGGTTTGTAGCATTTAAAATTGTTAAATATAACGAAGGGTTGGAAGACCATCTCGCTTTTGACATGATGAAGCAACAAAAATAGGTGGTATTATACTTCGTACGTATACTAATGATAGGCAAATACAAGAGAAATGAAACAATAAAGGTTGACTTTGATTCTCACTGAGTTAGTCGGTAACGCGAGTTGGTTACAACGAATGTGTGCGCACGCGTTTTCGGTGCTTATGAAACGTCAATATGACACTGACAGCTATAACTGTCACTCCAACTGACACATTGGCTCTGTGGCGACCTCACTCAAGATTACTCTTGACGTTCCGAAACAAACCAATAGACAGCGCTTTATTAAATTCCAATAATAGAAATAAATTGCATTTCAATTATTATTTTCTTGACGCTTCGACAGATAGGTATATGGTTGAATATCCTTTTTGGAGTTCGAAAAATCTCTACAACAGCTTTGTCCGTCCGTCTGTCTGTTATACAACTTTCAACTCAAGAACCGTAAGAGCTAGAGACTCGCGGTCAACGCCATTCGACTCAGCATAGTCGATATACCCCCGAAATAACTATGATCTTTGACCTTTGACCTCAAGGTCATGTGACACGTGACCTTTGCGTATATTGTTTTTTGAACTCTAAGATTTACGGCAATTCATTGCCGTATCTCACTTGTTGTACTATTGAGCTGGTAAAGTATACTGCTGGGTAACTGGTAAGCAGTTACTGTAGTGGACGCTTCGAGTAGGCACTAGAGGTTTATCAAACTTTAATTTCACCAGTAAGTTTTCAAGTCCTACCTAATACGTGTTAAAAACGTGGCCCCCTAAGAACTACGTTACAGTGTTACTTTGTGACCTAAATTATTAAATGGTTTTTGACTTTTGACTACCCATATAAGAAGACATAGGTGTGCGACTGTATGTATTTTTCTTCCAGGGTCCTCCACCGTGAGCAAACAGACGAATGGAAAGGCTGGATGCAGCTCGTAATCCTAGTTTACCAGGTCACCGGCGCTAGCAAGGTGCTCCCAATCTACATGCTAGTGCGAGCCCTCGTCTCCGCTTACTTATTCCTCACTGGCTATGGACATTTCTACTACACCTGGAAGACGGGTGACACAGGCTTGGTCAGATATTTCCGAGTGATATTCAGACTGAACTTTTTGACGGTGGTGCTGTGTTTGACGATGAATAGACCGTACCAATTCTATAGTTTCATACCACTGGTTTCCTTTTGGTACACTTTGGTGAGTACTATTACAATTACATTTTTTTTAAAAACAAATTATTTTTATGGTCGTGCTGGATTGGTACTTTAATAATATTTATACAACGGTGTTCTCTTAATACCCAGACTCGATACAACTAATTGTAAATCACACCATTTTTTGTCTAAATGGAGATCGAACATAAACAAATATTTTTTTATTTTTTGGACTGTGTAGAGGTTTGGGTGGTTGCCTCGTAATGTGTCCAACACTGCAGTGTCAGCTGCAAGTCGATCACTTAAAGTACTACGCTATCCGTGAAGTCAAAAAAGATTATGTATTCTTCATCTACACAAATAAATAAAATTGAAGTGTCTGTTTGAAATGTCAAAATAACAGCTTTTTTTCTAATGCATATGAAAGTATATAAGGTACCTATACGAAAACATCTATTTTTAAATTTTTTGTCTGTCTGTCTGTCTGTTTGTTCCGACTAATCTCCGAAATGGCTGAACCGATTTTGACGGGACTTTCACTGGCAGATAGCTGATGTTATAAGGAGTAACTTAGGCTACTTTGATTTTAGAAACTCGCTTTTAGAAGTTCCGCGGGGACAAACACTTTTTAGTTAAAATCTACGGGGACGAAGTCGCAGGTAAAAGCTAGTCTATTATAAAAAGTGTTTGTTTTCAAATGTGTGGCAATTAACTAGGCGTCCGAAAAATAGAAGCGAGTCGTATCTATACTCGGTAATTGAATTAGGGTAACATGTTACATGATGATATTTACATCTGTTATTCTGTCTGTTGAAAAGACTACTCCCGTTCTAGGAATTACCTATGTCACGGGGCACTTGGCAAACATTAAAACAACAGATAAAGAATATCTAGACTTTGAATAACTATTTGTGGTTCACACAAATATTTGCTCCGTGTGGAGATCGAACCCACAACACACAGAGAAGTAGAAGTGGCAAGGTGATTACTTAAACTAATGCGGCACACGTGCAGTAAATAAAAGTTGCATTCATTATGTAAATGAATATTAGTGCTTACATATGTATGGCAATTAATTATATCGCCGAAAAATAGGAGCAAGTCTATGTAATGTATAAGTATACTTGGTAATTGAGTTAGGGTAACAGGATACACGATATTATTTAATCGATACTAGTTTTCACCTGCGGCTTAGCTCGCGTAAATGTAGGTTAGGTTAGGTTAGGTTTGCAACCCCGAGAGGGCGCGCGCGGTATGCCCGCGCGCCATCCAATGTCGAAAGGGGAGAGCGGAGAGGCTCTCCCCTGGGGACGAGAGGTGGTCGGGTCCGTTTGACCCGGCCCGCACCCACACGGGGGGCCTGCTATGGATGACTCAATTCTTTTAAGAGCTCCCAACCGGCCCCTCCATTGGGTGAGAGAGGGAACACCCCAGGTTTTTTAGTGGGTATACCAAGAATGGGGAGTCCCACACGCCCCGCCGGTGCCGTCCCCGAGCCGGCGGATAGTGCATCAAGCATTTTTCCTGGGTACCAAAAATAAAAGAAAGGTTAGGTTTGCAACAGTTATTTTTTCTGAATGAAAGGTACCCTATGTCCTATTCTGTACCCCTGCCAACGTGTATGCAAAATTTCATGTTGATCGGTTGAGTAGTTAAGGCGTGAAAGCGTAACAAACAAACAAACTCATTTTCGCATTTATAATATTAGTTAGGATTATCTTATCGAGTCTGCGTGTTCTTTATGTCCGTTGTTTGTATGTTTGTATTGCGTAGATCCCCCTGACTCAATATTTATAAATTCTGCAGGAGTCACCTTTAAATAAAAAAGAAATAAACTGGATGACAAACTTTTTTGTACATAATTATATATTTTACCATGAAGACTCATAAGTTTATCACGTTTGCATCAGTAATTTAGTTAGTATTGGTTTTACTCAGTCTTTAACGAAATAGCAGGCAAATACAGGCAAATCTAATACTCCATGCAAACCTGTCGCATCATCTGCCGGTACGCCACCAACCAGTCAATAATAATAAATCTCTTTTCTTTATTTGCAGATGTTCGTAATCTTCACGCTACCTCCACACATAGCCCCATCCTCCAGCCACACGGTGGAGTCTAAGCCTTATCAGTACTTATACATCGCGTTGAAGGTCATCGGTCTACTAGTCATAGTGACAGTACTCTACATGAGCGAGGTGTTCTTCCAAAAGATCTTCGTCACGAGGCCCTGGAAGGCACTGTTTGTGAACTCTGATGACGATATACATCAGTGGTGGCTGCAATGGAAACAGGATCGGTGAGTTTCGTTTGTGAATTGCTTTTAATCTTTAATTCCTTACTTAATATTGTAAATTTGAAAGTAACTCTGTCTGTTACCTTTTCACGGCTAAACCACTCAACCAATTTAGATGAAATTTGGTACAGATATAGTTTAAAATCTGCGAAAGGATATAGGCTACTTTTTATTGATGTATGTACCACGGGGGCGCAGCCGCGCCCAAAAGCTAGTGATCCTATAATTTTAAGGCACGTATATCTGAGTCTTCCAAATTATGTGCGTATTAATTAGTTAATTGACTGTACGGATGGCGTAGATGTTTAAGTAGTCGCCTCGCCACTGCTGCTGCGGCGACTGTTGTGGGTTCGATCCTCACACGGGACAATAATTTGAGATTCATGAATACTTGTTCTGAGTCTGGGTGTTCTTCGTTTCCGTTGATTGAATGTTTGTAAAGTCCCTCGCGACACAAAAAATAGTTCCATTTTTATAAAAAAACAAAGTATTATATCATTCCATTGCAATTTTCTATCACCGTACCACTCGAAACCGAGGCAGGGTTCATCCATATCACCTGGAAGCGTTCAATTCTAAGACGGTACGCTTTCAGCGATCATTTCTCCCACGTACGTGCAAGCTCTGGAATGAACTGCCAGCTTCGGTGTTTCCCGAGCGCTATGATAATTATGTCCTTCTTCAAACGAGGTTTAAAGAGAGTTCTTCTTTCACGGTAGGCAGCGGTTTTGCTGTGTCCTGACATTGCTGAGCAGTGGTTACCACTTTCCATCAGGTGGGCCACATGCTCGTCTGCCACCAATGGCAATAAAAAAAAAAAATTAAACACGTATCTAATTTGATTCCATTATGTGTCAAAAAACATGTTATAACTGTGTAAGTAATGTTTTTTTAAATTATGTATTACTTTCTCAGTTTCCTTTTCATTAGTTTCCGTGTAAGGTTCGTATACTTCTTGCGTAAGTTCGATTTACACTTAATTGAAATTTTTCATTTTAGGCATTTTGTTGCCACTAATTACAATTACTTTATAGGTACACATACTAGCTGATCCGGCCAACGTTGTTCTGTCATATAAATTCATTCGATAGGGACATCCTAATCACCTAGCGGTATGATATATACTTTACGAGTTAATCTCATACCTACCAAATATACAGAAAAATTTCATAAAAATCGTTTCGGAGGAGTGCAACTACAAGTACCGTGACACGAGATTTTTATATACAAGGTTATTCTTAGTATAGTATATACAAGGTTATTCTTAGTATAGTATATACAAGGTTATTCTTAGTATAGTATATACAAGGTTATTCTTAGTATAGTATCGCGTCGAAGGTCATCGGTCTACTAGTCATAGTGACAGTACTCTACATGAGCGAGGTGTTCTTTCAAAAGATTTTCGTCACGAGGCCCTGGAAGGCACTGTTTGTGAACTCTGATGACGATATACATCAGTTGTGGCTGCAATGGAAACAGGATCGATGATTATACTTGTTATTATGAACAACTTATGTTTTGGGACATTGTCGAAATCGCGAAAAAAAAAAACAGCTGTTCCATACAAAATTGGACTTTGACCTCGGTAAAATGTATGGAACAGCTGATATTTTTTTCGCGATTTCGACAATGTCCCAAAACATAAGTTGTTCATAATAACAAGTATAATCAGCCCCTGAGGGGTTTACACTATACTAAGAATAACCTTGTATATAGATAAAAAATATTACATAACTAATATTTGTTGCAGATACTCAATGGCATACGGGATAATATTCGCCCTCGCCTATCTCCTAGCACAGCGGTACAACCTTCTAGACGACAACAACCATAGCAATCTGTTCACACCCGGCATTTCTCTCAGCGCTACACTCCTAGCCTTCATAGGAGTTGGCAGTTACGTCACATTTACATTCTTCTGCACAAACACTTTCGACTGCAATGAAATCCACAGCTACGTAGCCTTTTTACCTATAGTCAGTTATATTATACTAAGAAATGTATCAGGAGTGCTAAGGATGAGGCATTCGTCCATGTTCGCCTGGTTCGGTTCTATAACTTTAGAGTTGTTTGCCAGTCAATCGCATATATGGCTAGCGGCTGATACCCATGGCGTATTGGTCTTAATACCCAGTGCGCCGATATTAAATTTGATTTTAACATCTTATATATTTGTGTGTACGGCGCATGAGATACATAAGTTGACTGGTATTATTTTACCGTACGCGGTTCCCGATGATTGGAAGTCTGTGTTGAGAAATTTTGCAATATTTCTCGCGATTTTAGTGCCGATTGGTATACATGACGGTATGTTTTAACGTTGTTGGGTGTTTGAGGAATGGTAGGAGAGAACAGTCAAAGTTATGTAAGGCAAGGATGTGGAATCTAATGCGGTCCTACCACCATGTAGTCATTGCAGGTGCGATAACGAGACAAAGCTATACAATCGGCTACAAGCTGTCTCATTCTAGCGCCTGCCATGACAATGCTTTGTCTCGTTCTTGCGGCTGCACTGATAATGCTATGTCGCATTTTTGCGCCTGCAATAATAATACTTTAAGTGATGGCGGTCAAGGTCCAGGTGCAAATTTCTGTACCTAAAGAGAGAATCAGTTATACTTTGTTTTGTTTAAAACGTGGATTAATCAAAGTCAACGACGAATATACGGAAGTAATTTGAACAGTGACTTGTGAGTTCCATGTATATATTATTAATTTAAAATCCGATGACATAAACTCTTTCTAAGAGGCTTATCAACGTCGTGTTATAATTAAACTTATGTCAAATGATTTAATTGGCTGACCACTTAACAAATTTTTGTGTTGATCTAGATACCTTTCAGTGATTGGTGTTTGTATTCTAAACGAGTAAAAAATGTCTATGTCGAAAAGTTGGCTGTGTATATAATCGTGATTGGTTATACATGAGACGTATGTGATAAATATGAAATGAAATGAAATATCTGTTGTATTAAGCAATAATTATGTAAATATAATTACATTCTTTGTGGCAGTAAGAACAAATGGATATATACTTACTTATTGTTGTAAGAAATTGTATGTAGGAGCTTCTAAGTGGACATTATTTTTACTGCAATATATTGGCAATGTTGCCAACAATTACATATATGCAATGCTCGGCAATATAATAATAATAATAATAATTGGATATTTTGTTCTCTCACACAGTACATAATATATTATGAGTATGGCCTGGCTATATAGCTGGACATATTTGGCATGGCCGAAATATTAGAAATGTTTTAGATTTATTAGAAACTAGCTTTCCCTCCGCGGCTTCGCTCGCGTAAAAGTAGGTTAGGTTATGTTAGCAACAGTACTTTAAAAAAAAATATATAGTCTATGTCGCTCGGTGATAATATAGCTTTCTAATGGTGAAAGAATTTTCAAAATTGATTTTGTGTTAAATCGTTCAAACAAACAAACACAAAATCAAATATGTCCTCTTTATAATATTAGTATCTAAAATAAATAAATTATTAAATTAATAATATAAAAAATATCGAAATAAATTCTTTGAAATAATAATGCTCACAGAAATTAAGAATGTAACTGTTATCCAAAAACATTTGTACGCCAGTTAATGGCAGAATATGGACAGAATTACCATGTATTTTTATCATCATTTGTGTACTTATATATTCTGACAAATAAATGATTTATTATTATTATTATATTATGTTGTTTAGAGTGTTTCCTCTTCTCGAGTTTTGGCTCGGTATACTGAGTGCCCGCCCTGAGACCCTCAGGGAAATTATATTATTATTATATTATAATTATATGTATACTAGATTTTGCCCGCGGCTTCGCTCGCATTAATCTAGATTTAGTCAATAAATTGCTCTCCCTTGGGAATAGTACCTTTTCTGGATGAAATACCTTTCACAGAAAAGAACATAGGGGTACCCTATGTTCTTTCGCATTTATAATATTACTTAGAATGTTATTGCAGGCACATAATATATAATAATATAATATCAGCTCTGCAATAATAATATAATATAATATAAAATGTCCCACTGGGCGTGGGCCTCTTTTCATCAAAAGCCACATATAGCAGTAAAAATATTGCCAGTTTAGAATGTTTCACGTAGCAATACTTGCTGTTGTTTAATTATTATGATCTAACTACTACCGATGAATTGAATTTTATTAGTATAGACACAAATTAGTTAGATACAGATGGCCGTCTTAAAGTGTTTGGTTCATCTATGCGTCATATCCATCACAAAAATATAAGCTTACACATAAGATATGTCCTACAGACCGCGATTCAGATTTAGTAAGGTTGGCTATCTCTGTCAATCTAATTTGTGGTCTGGGTATAAATATACGTATGTACATTATATCTGGATGTGGTAAAAGGCCGGTATCGTTACCACAGTGACATATTTAAGCATTTACGTTTCGTTTACGAGGTTCGGTATTGACGCCCGATTTGTACAAGTTATCTGTACAATCCTCGGTAGGTAAGTTCCTTGGCTGACGGTACTTTGTAACGTAAGACCTAAACATAGCCGACAAAGTATGAGTGTTATGAACCTCTTTCTAATCTTTAACTGTTATTACGTTATATTCAGTTCAAGAATACTCGAGATCCCGTCCAATGAACCCCACTATATGGCTGACAATGTGGCTTGGCGGAAAGGGAAGTCAATATGGCGGCTTGGCTTTGGCTTTGGCGACGCGTTAGCCGACGTCACATCCGTTACAGTAGTATAAAAAAGATTTGTACTATATTAACGTCTAGTCTATGAATATTTTAAGCCTTTGTTTAATTAGCTGTATATATATATTATACAGCTAATTAAACAAATATATATATGTACACTCGCGTGCAAGTAAATCGACTCAACCCTCAAGTGCGCATAAAAAGTGATATAACTTAAAAATGCCTTATTTTACCTCTATATAATGTTTTACATAATAAAAGCCTAGTAATTGAGCTTTAAAATTATGTAAGTTGCATGAAAATCGATTCAGTAGGTTAGTAAAAAAGGTGAATGTCAAAGATATTGTAAAAAATTTTGAAAATTCATACAATTTCACAGTATGGGGGTTATTGGGTATAAATGAAACAAAATGTGCATAAGATAAAAAATTTATTCGTGTCAATATTTGGTGTTCCCTCCTCTAGCCCTGATCACTGCTCTCAAGCGATTCTTCATCGACCTTATCAACTTTTTAATTGATGATTGTGGTATTCGGCCCCACTCTTCTACCAACGCAGTCTTGAGCTCATTGATGTTTGTCGGAGCTGGATTCCTCGCCCTAACTTTACTTTTGAGCTCGTCCCATATGTGCTCAATGGGATTTAAATCGGGGCTGAGCGCTGGCCAATCCATAGTGTGAATTCCAACTTCACTCAGGAACTCACGTGTGGCCCGAGCAGTGTGACATCGGGCATTGTCATGCATCAAGATGAAATTATCCCCAATAAAGCCTTGATAAGGGACAACTTGATCCAGTAGAACATTTTCAATGTAACGATCACTGGTCAGACCTCCTCTCCGGCCTCCCCCAGGAACGAAAACAAGGTCCGTTTTTGCTTCTAAGGAAATTCCAGCCCACATCATGCAAGAACCGCCACCATATGCAACGGTTTCAACAAAGCAGCACTGTGAAAACCGTTCACCAGGACGCCGGTACACCCGACCTCTCCTGTCGCTGCCATGGAGACACATCCTCGTCTCATCTGTGAACAGGACCGACTGCCATTGCTCTATGCTCCAATCCAAGTGCTCTCGAGCAAAGTGAAGGCGTGCTTGACGGTGGGCTGTGGTCAACTTCGGGCCTGTAGCGGGTCTTTTCGGAGTAAGGTTAGCTTCCTTCAACCTTCTTCTAACTGTCCACTGACTGACAGTTACTCCGCGAACTTGACGTAGCTCCTGCTGCACATCCACGCCGATAAGGTGTCGATTTCGGAGAGAGGTCGAGACCAAAAACCGGTCGTCACGCTCCGAGGTGCACCGGCGTCGGCTGGTATTAGGCCGCCGAGTGAAGGCACCACTCTCTTGAAACCTCCTGTACACTCTCGAGACAGCAGACTGACTCATATTCAACCGACTTCTCGCTGGTTCAACCCTTCTTGCAACAGGGCAACGACTTGAGCGGCTTCTTCAGGTGTCGTATCCATAATTTTCTTCAAATGACGGCTTCAATTTGCAGAGATGTGTTCAGGTCAACGTCTAGTGAGCGACTGATAAGAAAAAACGATTACAGGGGGTTTTTATAGCGGGTTGTGTCGCGCAAGTTGTGTATAGAGCGCAGAGCAGTTTATGGGAGGTTGCGTTCAGTTGCATTCTAAGGACATGTGTTTATTTAAATTACTGAAATTATGCTACCATTTTAAAGCCTAATTACTAGGCTATAATTATGTAAAACATTATATAGAGGTAAAATAAGGCATTTTTAAGTTATATCACTTTTTATGCGCACTTGAGCCTTGAGTCGATTTACTTGCACGCGAGTGTATATAGCAAATATATTAATTTATTATGATCATGTCAAGAAGTGCAGAATGTGTTAACAAACGAGAGGTCGCGGGTTCGAATCCCACCCATTGAAACCCATAAATAGATAGTAAACTATTGAAAAAGAAAATTGCCTGTCAAATGGTAGTGAATGCGACTGCTGTGCATGATGAAGTCAGATTCAATAGCCAGGTTGGGCAGTGTGTTTTTGGGTTGTGTTAAAAATATTCTCAATTGAAAGAAAGAAAGAAAAATAATTTAGAATAATAATTGCTTCACGAAGTTTGGAACTGTGTTAAAGTAAAATCTCGCCCGATATTTTGTGGCACCTAAAACATACCTCTATCTAACCTTTCTGGGATACAGGTATGAGATTATGTATTTATATAACAGAAAAGTAAATTTGTGATATTTTTATTAGTACTAAAATGTTTGGTTTTTGGTTCTGGTTGCCTTATTGACTTCGTATGCGCTTGTGTATCAGACCGGTTTCGAGATTACTACTTAAGCTGTGTTTTTTGCTTTTATTTTTGGCAAGACATTATTTTAGCAACACGGGCATAAGAATGTGTTTGTAATACAGTCTATTTTTGCGATTTATAACTGCCTCCGTGGCGCATCGATATTGAATGCGACTGCTGTGCATGAGGTCTCGTGTTCGAATCCTGGGTCGGGCCAACAAAAAGTTATTTTTTGTTAAGAAATCTCATTAGCAGCTCGGAGTTAGGAAGTTGGCGGTGTTAGACACCCCCCGTACCTCGGAAAGCACCTAAAGCTTGGTTGATCCTGCGCCTGATCTCTCTCCGGTCGTGTCGGATTATCCAATCGGATCATGAGAGTTAGGGAACAGAGAGTGCACTAGTGTTTGCGCACACACTTGTGCACTATAATATCTGGCCATATGGCCAGTCTCTGTTAAGACTGGCCGCCGTGACCGAAATTCGGTCGGGAGGACATTATATATATGTATGTACTTTTTTCTCAGCTTATGTAAATATATATTTAATTTATTGAGTGGCAGCGGCACATCAGAGGCGAGACAATAAGTTCAATGATGTCTAGCAATTTATCAAATGACAAGTTGCCCTCTTATTGGCCATCTGCTCAAACACAACATCTCAGAATTATTAAGTATTTAATAATTTATTTAATGTAAATATTAGTGTAGGTACGCTTAATACATTTAATTTTGTATAGATATTTGGAAAGCGTGTGTCTAACCGTAAAATATGGCGTCTGAAGGTTGTCAAATTGGTTCTTGATTTTAATGAAACCTAAATACAAAACGAATTGCTTGCTTGAGAAATCTCTAACTTTTCAAGCTTTCATATAAACAAATTTTTTGTTACAAGGAGTGTCTAAATCCTAGTCATATAAAGTACACAGTTATAATAATATACTGATTCTGATACATGTTTTGAATATCTTCTAAAAATAAGCGGAAGTTTTGAGAGATGCACTGCATGGATTGCGTTAAAATTGTATAATTACATAGTATATTAGCCTCTCGCATGTCAGTACCTAATGAGACAGCAAATGTACCATTCGAGGATAAAATGAAGTCAGTCAAAACACAAATTTTGGAGGTACAAAATACCGAAAATAATTATTATTCTCTACTTTTTGTCTTTGGTGCCATTTTAAAACTACTAAAACAGATGAACATTGTTCATTTTATTAGCTGTCTTGTCTGCCCGCGATAATGATTAATGCTTCGCTCTCGTGGCTATCGCGCTATATAGCCTATGTTACTTTTGCATAACGTAACTTACCACTGGCGAAAGATTGTTTAAAATCAGTTTAGTACTTTTTGAATGTATTCATTACAAACAATAATATTATCTCTTTATAATATTATGTAGTGAAGATAATTATGAAATGAGTAATTATTGTTGTTTATTAAATTACTATGGCTTCTTCCTGTTTACGTTCTTTTTTTTTGGTGTACCTACATAGGTCTTTGGAGTTCGAAAACCTAAATAGGGTTACATTACAAACTCATTTTCCCTAAATTGTCTTTTAGAACGTTTCATCCTTGAAAGGTCCATATTATGTTCTTTTTCCTTTGGGAAAACAAAGAGAGGCCCGTTGTACATTTAAGCGTTAAGCACCTTAATGTGCGCAGACCAGACGCAACACATATACGACAAAAGCAACGTGTTTTTGCAATTTGCTTGTCATTGTAAACTGTTAATAAATATTTTAAGCTTCACTTTAATATATATTCTATGCTGTATATTTTGTACATTAATAAAAGATTGATCGAATAAAATATTGTTTTATTTTTGTTTAAATCTACCTCAAATTCAAGTTTTCAGAGGAGGGACAGATCACCAGATGTCGCTTCGTTGAGTGGGCTAATGTTATCTGTCACTTTAATTCTTTATGTATGGCCAGTAACATTCGCGATGTGTCGTATATTTTTTATTCATCAATATTAATTTAGATACAGCCTATTGGAATACATACATACAGCCTAAAGGATATAATTTTATTGGCTCGATGATCTTGGCTCGTCGCCCAAAGAAATGTAAGGTAAGTTGTCAACTCTCAAAATCAGTCTACTCCAACGTGGCGCCACTTTGGTGGCTGCAGGCTTACGAATATGTTTGAAGCCGATCGTGGTAGCTCTGGTTTTGATTCTGGGTCAAACAGTAGCAAGCAATAATGCACTGTAGACGAAAATGGTTGTGTAAAACACATATCTATGGCAACGCCTTCGGGGATATACAGATGGTGAAACGGATAATTAAAACAGCAAGTTTTTAACAAGCAAAATGTATTTACCTTTATATTTTACATTGTGAATAAGACGTTAATATATTGAATATACACCTTAAATTATATTATGCGTATTGTGTAAAACATATGTACATTATACTCGCTTAGTGCTACAAACATATTCAACCAGTAATGAAAACATTACAAATAACATGAACCTTATTAAAACATGATGAAGGTCACAAATTATATAAATTAATTATATAATATAAAAGAACTATGCAATCCACGACAAAACGAATTGATATTATAAAATAAATGGCTGCAAATACTGGTGTCAAGAGTCGGGATAGATACAGAAGCCAAATTAAATAATATAGAAATTCAGTATATATTTATTTCCTGGTTTAATAAAACTTAGGGAGCAAGGGTTTATTTTTTTAATTAATCAGTAAATTAAATATGTATCTAATATTATATGTAAATGCGAATGTAAGTTGGTTTGTTTGTTACGATTTCACGCCTCATTACTTGACAAAAAATCATGCATAGTACTTTTCTCTAGGGGTGGAAATTAATAGACAAAACATACATTACGAGAGTGAAGCCGCGGCCAAAATCTAGTAACTATGTAGTAAGTATCATATTGTCAGATGTGTGGCACGCCGTAGTTCTTGTCCGTTTTTAATGGCGAAAGCCATGTGAAAATAAAAATTGAGGTGTTTGATTTTGCACCCTTTTTCCACACGATGGAACGAACGCCTCTGACATATCAATCAGCCATATTCAACAAAGTTTTTTGTTAACATCAAACCATACCTATTAACTTAAAGTTGAAAATATGTCTATATAATATATTGATTTGTTGACAATTTTTGGCGATAATAACTTAGCTGGCAGTAGGTATGTGACTAGTTATAGTTACGTTTTCTCGTTAGCTACACCATTCGTACAAAGAAAAAGTGCAGTGCACTTACATCCCAGTAAATTTATAGACAAGCTTGTAGTGTCAATTACGGATGGTAATATAATTGATGGCGTGCTCCAAGTCAAAATCAATTTTGTCGTGGATTACTGTCTCAGTACGAGCTTTTATCGGTCCTTATTACGACGAATAACAGCGAATGTAAACAAAACTTCCACATGCGTATTGTTTACTTCAATTACCTACGGTGCCACTTATTAGATAAATCTGTGGCCAGGACGATGACGTGTATAGAAATACAGATCTATAAACATCGCTCAAAGACACTGTTCATAGAAACTAGACGATCGAACTAAAATAAAAAAAGAGAATTGGTTAACAACTAAACGCAACAATAACATAGGTATCGGAAAAGTGCTCCTTTCACACAATATAAGTTATTCATATTATTTTTAAATAGTTATATTTTCATCATAAGACCTCATAATATTCTACGTGAATATTTTACTAAGATTTGATAAAATAATTTTAGGGACATTTTAACTGCAACGTGTTGCGGTATAGTAGGGTTTACAGTCAAAATTAAAAACGTCTGGTATTACAAGATATAATAAAATGCGAGCTTATAGAGAGATTGAAATATCTTAACAAAATGAACGTTCATAAATTTCCATTTAATAATAAAACGTAGTGGTAAGATTAAAATGTAGCATTTTATTCTGAATCAGTTTGAAAATTTCTTCGACATTCATGTTGTTATAAATAATATTCGGGCAGAATCAAAATGCCACTTCGAGTAATATCGACGATATCTAAACCGCGTTTGAGCTGCACGCTTTCAATCACAGAATTATTTTGTTTATTTTAATTTATATTTATCGTAAGTACTTACATTTTTTAAAGTTTCACTAAGTTTATCATAACTTATTGCTTACAATAATTGGGTGCTCTCACGAAGATACTAATTTTGACTTTTTCTATTTTGTTTAAACATTAATAATATTAAATATTATGTAGTTCGAAAAAAAGCAACAGGCGTATGGCTATTTTCTCAAGACATAAAACTTGCCTGTTGATCAATTGCTTGTTCTAATGAAAAAATAATAACACTATAAGAATAAATTAAATGACACACTAGTTTAAAATATATTTAGTGAAATAAGAGGTAACTTGTTTTTAACAAATAGACAAATATAATTAGTACTGATTATGCATATTAATTAACATGGCCAAATGTTCATATCTACAAACTGTGAGACAGAGTCGAAGGCACGGAAACGTAGATCTTGTTCGTAGATCTCAAGATATCGAGTGTTAAACTATAGACAAAGTAAATGTAACACATCCACACACCGACCGAGCGAGAAACAAATAAGCGACATTTTAAGAGTTAAGTTTTAGAAAATCAGTCTCAATGAACAGGCCATTATTTTTCATAATTTTTAGTTACACTATTTTATATTTAGACGCGTTCTAAGCAATGAAGAGGTTAATTTATTACAAATTTGGGTAAGGTATGAGACATACATGTACGCTGCCATTTTAACTTTTTGAACGTGAACTAGGTATTTCATTATATCAAATAATATTATTCAATAACGGCGACGCATTTGCGCTATCACACTCTTACCTAATATAAGTTTTCTGACCGTTGACGTTCAAAAAGTTAAGATCAAAAATATTATTTCGCGTTAAATTATAATATTTAGGTATGTAACTAGTACTAGATGCAATAAAACTGTTTAAATTATACATTATTTATGGCCACATATGAAACTGATGTTGCAGGTAGTAATACGAAATGTGACTTATAGCGTTATTTCTAGAAAATAAGTAAAAATTACACGCGAATAAAATCAATGAACACCGAATACAGAGACACTACCTTACATAGGTATAAAATATTAAAGTATATGTTAATCATTAGCACATACAGTAAATACGATAGACACTGAAACATAAACACACAAATGTCTAAGTTTTGTTAGTGCACAAACAATGTCAGTCTTTGTACAGTCGAATCACATAAAATTATTGCTGGAACTGTTTCTAAGCATCTAGTGAATTCATACTAATCACTAAGTTACTTTAAAAACATATACAAAATTAAAGGAAAGGGATAATAACAATAGGAATTAATTTGACATTAACGCTAAAATAAATGAGAAATTTATAGGTACTAAGTGGATTTTTAAGGTATTTTTATTATGTTAAGGCTAACTAAACTAGGTCACTATTGATTATAGGTAACATTACTATGTTTTGTTTAAATAAAATATGCATTTAGATAACTGAAGGGGGACCTATTAAGAGGATATCTATAAAGCGAGCCTGTCGCGATTCGTAAGTGTTGTTCTATCTAGACATCGATGCAAACAACTATTCTATAGGTGCGTCAGTAAGTACGTACTTAGTTCAAGGTATCAATATATATCTTAACATATTATGAGTGCTTATATTCATATATATAGTTGTATATAAGTAGTAATTGTGCAATTGGTATACAGATTTTTTTGGGCCTTTCATTTTGTTTTATACTTACGAACTAGAACATTTTATATGTAATTTATTTTGTCAAGAAAAAGAAGAGTTTTCTCTCGAATCCCGATATTTACAATAATAAATAAGTTACATATTATATTTACAAAATAGCAAAAAGTGCGCAAAAAACGATTTCACAAAATATGCATTTGAGCAATACGTTTAATATATTTACAAAAAGCATTTTATATATAGTATTTTATTTAACGAAAACTACAAATTAAGCCAAATCAATGATTTATAGAACATTCTAGATATTAAAAGAAATCTCTATATCATGTTGAATGTAGTAAAAATGATTGTGATGACATTGTGTTCTAAGTTACAGTACGACTCACTAATATTACTTACAGTAAAGTATTCGTTCTACAAAAACTTCTACAAATAAGTTATTGCTATCGAGGAAATTATGTACAACATGAAGCTATCTTTACGAATAGTTTTGAGACATCAAAAGTGAACTGAAGAAAATCAAAAGTTTATCTTATAGACATTAAATCTATTCGAAAACATTACTACTGTTCGTGTTACTTAGTTTAATATATCACATTAGATTAGAATCTTGTATACTCATGTCAGTTCGACAGGTGGTAGGTCATGGAAATTACTTGCAACGTCCAAAAGGGTGACTTTACTTAAACTCACTTATTGAGCGACATTACTATGGACAATACGTGTTTAATTCGGTCTCATAGAATGTCGGAAGATTCTATTACTGGATATCAATCAAAATGGCACTGGTTTATCAATCAACACACTAATTTAAATTTCAATCAGAATTGTCTTGCGCGGCGGCAGTGTTTAAAGTCCTCGTATCCTCACTTATCAACGACCTATCATATCGTCTTTGCCTCGTAATTTTGGGCCTAACTGCACCGAGTAGAGGGGCTGATATCGCATGACTGGGCAGTCGACTTAAGTCCTTCCGTCCTTGGAGCAGAGGTGATGTGACGCTCGAAGACTCGTCTCCTTCGTCGTCAGAAAGAGCAGGGTAGCTTTCTTTCATTTTCAAGCTGCGTTCTAGTCGTCGGAGAAATCTGGAAATGTGTAGATATTAGTTAAAGATTAGACTATATTTTAAGAAACTTAAATCAGTGTAAATAGTAAGATTTAATTAGTAATAATAATGGTTAAATCAGGATACATACGGCACATACCTAATCTGGTTACTAATGGTTCTCAATTTGTTGACTTTCGGTGGTTTCCTTGAGTCCTCTGTCAAGTCCAAACTAGAAGATATCTTTGACGACGTATCCTGAAAATTAAAATAACATGTATGTACATATAACGATTTATTCAACACGTGTTTATTTCTTGACTAGTTTATCCGTATTTAAATACCATGCCTCTAAATTTAGTGATTATAAAAATGACATGAAAATATGATCTGTTAGTATTATCTACTTCACACATTTGAGACATGAGTCCTACACTTTAACTTTCTAAACATACGAAACATTCCGATCAGAGTACAATATCCAGGGCTACAGTTAAGATACGGTTTAAATACAAGACGATGTAAAATAAAATACAGTAATGTAATGTAACTACACTCGCGTGCAAGTAAATCGACTCAAGCCTCAAGTGCGCATAAAAAGTGATATAACTTAAAAATGCCTTATTTTACCTCTATATAATGTTTTACATAATTAAAGCCTAGTAATTGAGCTTTAAAATTATGTAAGTTGCATGAAAATCGATTCAGTAGGTTAGTAAAAAAGGTGAATGTCAAAGATATTGTAAAAAATTTTGAAAATTCATACAATTTCACAGTATGGGGGTTATTGGGTATAAATGAAACAAAATGTGCATAAGATAAAAAATTTATTCGTGTCAATATTTGGTGTTCCCTCCTCTAGCCCTGATCACTGCTCTCAAGCGATTCTTCATCGACCTTATCAACTTTTTAATTGATGATTGTGGTATTCGGCCCCACTCTTCTACCAACGCAGTCTTGAGCTCATTGATGTTTGTCGGAGCTGGATTCCTCGCCCTAACTTTACTTTTGAGCTCGTCCCATATGTGCTCAATGGGATTTAAATCGGGGCTGAGCGCTGGCCAATCCATAGTGTGAATTCCAACTTCACTCAGGAACTCACGTGTGGCCCGAGCAGTGTGACATCGGGCATTGTCATGCATCAAGATGAAATTATCCCCAATAAAGCCTTGATAAGGGACAACTTGATCCAGTAGAACATTTTCAATGTAACGATCACTGGTCAGACCTCCTCTCCGGCCTCCCCCAGGAACGAAAACAAGGTCCGTTTTTGCTTCTAAGGAAATTCCAGCCCACATCATGCAAGAACCGCCACCATATGCAACGGTTTCAACAAAGCAGCACTGTGAAAACCGTTCACCAGGACGCCGGTACACCCGACCTCTCCTGTCGCTGCCATGGAGACACATCCTCGTCTCATCTGTGAACAGGACCGACTGCCATTGCTCTATGCTCCAATCCAAGTGCTCTCGAGCAAAGTGAAGGCGTGCTTGACGGTGGGCTGTGGTCAACTTCGGGCCTGTAGCGGGTCTTTTCGGAGTAAGGTTAGCTTCCTTCAACCTTCTTCTAACTGTCCACTGACTGACAGTTACTCCGCGAACTTGACGTAGCTCCTGCTGCACATCCACGCCGATAAGGTGTCGATTTCGGAGAGAGGTCGAGACCAAAAACCGGTCGTCACGCTCCGAGGTGCACCGGCGTCGGCTGGTATTAGGCCGCCGAGTGAAGGCACCACTCTCTTGAAACCTCCTGTACACTCTCGAGACAGCAGACTGACTCATATTCAACCGACTTCTCGCTGGTTCAACCCTTCTTGCAACAGGGCAACGACTTGAGCGGCTTCTTCAGGTGTCGTATCCATAATTTTCTTCAAATGACGGCTTCAATTTGCAGAGATGTGTTCAGGTCAACGTCTAGTGAGCGACTGATAAGAAAAAACGATTACAGGGGGTTTTTATAGCGGGTTGTGTCGCGCAAGTTGTGTATAGAGCGCAGAGCAGTTTATGGGAGGTTGCGTTCAGTTGCATTCTAAGGACATGTGTTTATTTAAATTACTGAAATTATGCTACCATTTTAAAGCCTAATTACTAGGCTATAATTATGTAAAACATTATATAGAGGTAAAATAAGGCATTTTTAAGTTATATCACTTTTTATGCGCACTTGAGCCTTGAGTCGATTTACTTGCACGCGAGTGTAGTAGGTATATATGTAGGTATGTATAAACCCCGTTGTCCCCAACACAATATGAAGAAGTTTCTGAAAGTTGTCCAACCACAGTCTACCTAAGCTATGGCCATCGATAGACTAGGATACAGGTTTCGGAAAATGAATAAATTAGCATGAAAATGCTAACGACCGCTGTAAGGTACTGCAACATTTAGCCGATACGTATTGTCGTACATCTTGGCACACAACCCTCATATTATTAATTATTGCGATGATTAGTAAAATACATGGATTAGCTTAGGTAGTTCGTGGCAGTAACAAAATAACACACATACAACACAAATTTTAAAGAAATGAGTAATATTGTATAGTCTACGCAAGAAGTATACATAATAATAAAGGTAATTGTGTCGAAACTACAATCACCTCTGAGCTACGGCACTTTTGTCTCCGGAGAGGTTTCCGCAAGCGCATCGGCTCACAGAGCTGAAAAATAATTAACACATAGCTTGCTAGACTAACTGAAATAATTATAAGAAGCTAAACGTATCATAATGTCTGGAAATCAAATTACTTATTGAAAATAACAGCGTGAGAATAAGGTGCAGACCAAACAGACAGCGGTTGTGACAGATCTTTGGGATTTAGTGCTTTATATTTTGGTGTTAAGAAACATATTATGTACATACACAAATCTAAATAAAATAGTCATTATTGGTATTGTAGTTATTATAATTCACGAACATTACAATACAAATAAAAAATATTGTAGTTCGATAAATATTATAATTTATGAATATTTCGAGTTCTTGAGTTACTGTGAATTACTAGAACTATACATATTTTAAGTTTATATACACATACATTCATTTTAACACTTTAAAACAAAAAGCAAGGGACACGAATATCCATTCTTACAATCATTACATCAATTTTTGCTACAAATCATACAACACATAAATCCAGTTGAAGTAAGAAGAATAGACTTAGAAAATAACAACATTGAAACTAGTTGCCCTTCTTAAAATAGAAACTTATATTAGACACTGAAACTGCACAATGACCACGACATCAATTTTATGAAGTGCTTTCTTACCTGCATCTCCATATCTGGCAACCTTAATTCCCTGGCGGAAGCTATACTGGCGACACTGGCGTTCGAAACAGAGTCCTCTGATGAGGACGAGGAGGCTGGGGCTGGGGCCTGAGAGCGCGACCGACGCCGCCCACCCTTGCGCCCGCGAGTACCTCCTTCGCGGCTGCCCGGCACCTAAAGGAAAATTATGTTCTATTACTATTTCTTTGTATATTGTATTTACAAATAGAAATTATGGTAATACTGACCTCCAACAAGTTGTGCATGGAGTGGGGCATGTGCGGCAATGTAGACTTGACTTGGCCGGTCACGGCACCCGTGACATCATGCGAGGCAGTCCGCACCGTCCGCCGGTCGCGTTTGCGCCCACTCTTCTTCTGACAGTTCCCACCCGACTTGTTTGCGCCCTTCACGCATTCCGAACTCGGGAAGTCGTACAACCCATCGGAATCTGTAAACGGCAGTTGTCGACCGTAAAATTGCGGCGAGAACCTTCCCAGACCGGTCTTGTCGCTCAGCGGACTCTCACTCCTCGAACTGACAGGGCTTAAGGGTCTACTACCCTCTGATAACAGGGTCGGCGGCCTCAGACTAGCCTTCTCATCCAGTCCCCTCTCCACACTTATACATTTAACTATAGAGCACTTGGTCACTCCGCTAGGGGAGCACAAGGTCGCCTGTGGCACTTCCAAAGTCTCTTTCAACGCGACCAATTCCATCTCTTTCGCACTGGAGGGTACGTCGTCCACTCTCTCATCCGTCCCTATGCCCTCATCGTTGGACTCTAACAAGGGATCGTCGGACAGCGTCTCGGAGTCAGAGCGGCCGCGCCTACGTTCCTTACTGTCTTCGTTGGAGGCTGCCGGGCTGGAGTTGGTCTTCATAAGTGGGCGCCTCCTGGACTGAAAGCAGGAGGGGCCGCCGCCGGAGCCAGGGTCCTCCATCTCCGACGGGCAGAGAGGATTGCTGGAGCCGCAGCGTGACGGTCCAGGGCTGGCCATGGAGCTGTACCCTGACGACGAGAGGTTCGACTCTGACGGCGCGCGCTCTCCCCGCGCCGACATTGAGAATGGGCTCAGGTAGCACATGTTTGCGGAGGGCGGGGGTGGGCGTGGGGATAGCGGTTCATCGGACTCCTCACTGGCGTTGTACGTGACGGTGATGAGGGGCGGTGGTTGGAACTCGAGGTGCGGCGGAGTGCGGCGGGGCGGCGGGGAGCCGGGAGAGGGCCGCTCGATCATAAGCACGGGCACGCAGAGGGCCGGCGGTGCCACGGACGGGGAGGACAGCTCTCGCTCGGAGTCCTGGCTGTGGGTGAAGCTAGGGCTGGGAGAGTCTGTGACGTGCGTGGAGGGTGTCGGCGTATCTGTGCTGATGTGCGGTTGGCGTAACTGTAAGATAAACAAAATGTTTACTTGTAACATGTATGGCGCTGAGTTCTACATTTGCTACGAGTTTTGATAGTATTAGTGTTCAGTGTTATTAATGGAGGGTCGTACATCAATATCAAAAATGTATTCTAAATAAGCATATATTTTATGACGGGGGCTAATATTGGATGTTCTAAAACTATGGTGTGTTCTATATGTACATGATCACTTACGTAATAATTGGAAGGGATCCTCTTATTTTAATATACTAATATCTGCTTGCTGACTCTATAACTAATTGCTTATAAATATCATACCTTCAACCTCAACCCAGAAGTAGGTCTCTCGATCTTGGTCTCACACTTGATTTCGTCCAGTTCATCCTCACTAGGAGATATACATGTGGCAGTGGATTCACTCTTCGCATCAATCTCTATACTAGCTCTAGGCATGCGAGGGGACGGCAACGGGGTGGGTAAAGGAGTGGGCAGTGGAGTGGGCAAAGGTGTGGGGAGCTCTCTTATAGGAGAGAGGCACTTGTTGATCCCGCTAGGAACCTCTAAGAGGATGGACGGTGGGTGAAGTAAACCTGATGATGATGATTTGTGCGCGCTTAGCGGGTCCAGGACCTGTGGAAGGAACGTACTTTAAGCACAAATCAAGAGTACGAGCATATAATATGCTTAAATAACCAGTTTATAGTATTACATGCTTTATGTCAACAAATCACACATATATTTAAGACGGAACAAAAGGGTTGTTTAGTTCTTTTGAAAAATAAATAAATATCTTATTACATGTGGGCCATGTGGCAAACATTCAATATAATAACTTCCAATACCTGAATTTCAATAGTATTATGCGGTCTTGTGACAGGCGAGTCTGGCGCCAATGATGGAATATGCGACGAAGCTATTGATATGTCATCAGCATCGACTGTGTCATCTTGAGGCGAGGATGCTGATGGTGTACTGGACACGGAAACCCCACCTGACGATGCTCTGGATACTATTGCCGCTGAAGATGATGAAAAGTTGCGGAACATTGCCAGAATGGAATCCGCACTTGAAATCTTCGGCGTTCTGAAAAGAAAGCAATGATATAGTTTTGGTATCTGTTTTTAAAAGTAAGTACATTTATCCGCTTGCATCACATAACAGACCTGGAGTATTTCTTAAGGGCTGTATGAGCCAACGTCAGATCTAAACTTGACATTGAATCGCTTCCTTGGTTGCTGGAAGTACTATGTGGTGATCTCATTTCTACTCCCGGTGATGGGGGAGTACTAGACGCTTTAGCTCTCATTCCTCTATCAGCTATAACTGCCATCGGAATCGTGATGGTGTTAACCATGTCTACATCAGAGCTAGAACTCATTTCTGCTGATACCTTGTTTAGTAATCTGGCAAACGTCACTTTCTTTTCCAATTTAGGATCCGATATGTGTCTCATTGATGGTGAAGTCGATGGTGTTGATGCTTCACTTGCAAAGGAAGTTTCCTTATTCTCATTTCCATAATCAACGAACGCGGGTGCACTTTCTACTGTACTCAACGTTCTCTTCTCAGACATCTGTATAAGCTCTCCCATAGTAATTTTCTTTGAATGTTCATTTGTTGTTGCCGGGCTTATAAGTTGTTGCAAAATTTGCTTTTTTTCAGCAGCGTTTTTCTTAGTCGGTGTAGAATTGTTGCGTTTTTTACGCGGCGATGGTGTTCCTGTATGAGAAAACTTCTTTATACCAAAGTATTGGGTGAATCAGAATGATGAAAAGCGACGACATCGAATGTTCATGACAAAAGCAACACAATATTTAGAATTTCAAAAGGGGATCGAACAATGAACAACAACTTTAATTATCTGAGAGATCATCATCATGCCTTGGACCTCAGCCAGTGCATACTAAGGAAGCCAATTCTTTAGGGTAAGTGCCATTAATTTAAAAAAATTGGATGTGCCAATTGTATTATCAATTGAGGTGTAATGTGTTGTGTTCATGACAACAGCATGAAGAGTAATGAAGATGTTGATCAGTCATCTTGTATAGTTATTGGAACAGAAACCAGAAGCTACATTGAAAGCTACAGAGGAGAACAATTAAACAAAATCAGTTTCAATATCTATACAATAACAAGACAATGTTTTGCATTCAAGTATAAGGGTAGAATAATTAAAATTAAAACTCTAGGTAGATCATAATACTTCTGTAATACAAAACAAAGTCCAGAACAGCATGCTAGCGACATTCACATACATCAAGGTGCCTTTAGATTGTCAACAACATTGATAAGTAATATTTCAATCGAATAACTAATATTAATGTATGTTATACTAATAACTAACACTAATATTGATATACAAAGTGCTAAAATCATAAGTGTTGAAACCAATATTATTGACAAAACAGAGGCCAAATTAGTTGGACGATCTAGAAAGGTGTCAACGAAGGAAGGAATACTACATTAGAAAAGGTGTTTGTGCTATCAGGGGTGCACACATCGACATTTGAAGTAGAAGTAAGAACGACGGTAGCGGGGCCATATTACGTTGGTCATTTAGCATTCCACATAGAAATTTCATTCACAGCGGGGACACATCCAGTGCTAACCGAACTCCGGTCACCGCGCGCTCCGCATGATGTTCGATAAATGTTTGCGATTTTCTATGATTTAGCAAATAATACCTACAAAGCCCTGTGTCTGGCAAATAAATTACATTCTGAAGGTGCATGTCTATTTTCGATGACTTGCCCAAAGGTATAGTTATGAAGAACTAAGCAATCGACAAAAGGCTTTTAAAGTTTATTTTTCTCATGACTTTGATACATGATCGAAATCGCGTGTGTCTTTAATGTTACTGCTAACAGAAATCTAACATCTTCATCCAGATCTAGAATATCAATATGAGCAGTAAAGGAGCAAAATGCGTAACACATTTCTAGCAAAGTTCTAACATAAACTATTAAGTTGATACGTGTTGATTCTACAGTGGATTTCACCCCATCACATGTTAGGTAGTTTTGGTAGCCAAACCACGGTACTCAGTGAACGCGACCGCGGCGGGGCAGTTAGTGAGTTACGTGATATGGGAGCCGAAACATATGAAATACGATGAGCATGAGGTGTGATCTCGCGGCGGGGTGTAGTGCGGAGCGCGCGGGTCGGTCGCGAGTTGGTCGCGGGTCGCTCCAGTCCTTACGTCCGGGCGGCGGCTTTAACAGATCGTCCAAGCTAAAGGTGCGCGCGGCTCGCGGGTGCGCGAGCCCCGACACCGACGGCTTGCGGATACCCAGCCGCGTGAGCAGCGTGCGGTGCGGCGCGTCGTGCGGCGCTGTGGACAAGCGCAGCGTCAGTGGCGCGCCCGCGCCGGCCCCGCGCCTCGCGCGTCACGCGCCTTCCGCGTCCGTCGGCACCGCCGCGTAGCGCCGCGAGCCCCCGCGCCCCACACGCCCCACTCGAGTAGCTAGCCCCCACACATATAGGATTGCCAGACATTCTTACGGTACCGGTCCACTACATAATTTAGATGAAAATGAAATGTCTCTTCCGTCGGTCTGTCTCGGTCCAGTATGATACACGTAGCTATGAAACATTTAAATTACTTTAAGTCCACATTGTCTCATTGGGATTTAATTCTGTAATATTCGCTTAAGCCAATTGATAAACGGTAAGATTGAAGTTATACTTCTGGCAATCCTTTTCAACATCACTATCGGTACGATTATTTTAACTTGGCTATACTATGTTTATCTTTGCAGTGGTTTATCATCATCAATAACACTATAAACACTCTTTGTGTCACAATTTTATTTCTGTGTTGTATCAAGTTAAAATAACCGTGCCGCAACAGACTCCAGAAACTGGAAAATGCATCTATCGATAGACAGTCATCTAAATCAATACATGCATCAGTCTTAGCAATATTTACATTCTATACCAACGCTCAGTTTCTGGAGCCATTAGTAAAACATAGAAGAAAAGAAGTTAAAGAAGAAAGTAAAGTAAAATTACGCAAAACGTGTCCTTACCATCCCAGAGACAGTGCGTTTATTGAGAAAATACATGAGTATAGCGGAAACAATCTGACAAAATGTTGAAACAAAGCGTTATCGTACTGTGAGTCACAAATATACTATCCTCTCCCAGTTCAACGGTACAGACTAAGTTACCCGTGTCGTTAACTGTGATTGTGTCAAGCTGGATTGAACGTATTGAAAGGGTGCTTATAGAGCAAAAGATTTTAATATTTTTGGGTCAAATATTGGGCCTAAAGATTTGTCCTCCTATAAGTCGGCAAAGGTACTTACGTCTCGCGCAGCGATCTGCTTCCTCGGCGAGCAGTTTCTCGATCTTTTCCGGGAAGTGACGTTTGGCGCACCACACGAGCCCGATCATACCGAGCACGACGAACACGGCGATCAGCCCCAGCCAGAACGGTTCTTGTATCATGCGCTGGCCGAGGCCGATAATGTTTGGAGTAGGGTTTGGTATTTCGCATCTGGCGAATCATAGAGAGCATTACAGTTGTAAAGGATTTTTGGTAACTATCAACTTAGTACTTATACGGTGAGCAGAATTTACCTCTTCCCCTTCCATGAAGGGTTACACTGGCACAAAAACCCGCCATCCCTCTCAGTGCAAGCCCCTCTGCTGTTACATGGTCTTGACGCACACGCTCGTACTCGTTCAGCACATCGCTTGCCCCGGTATCCTCGTGCACAGACACAGGTGTAAGCTTCTCCAGCCTCGGAAGTTGTGCCAGCAGACAGTAAGGAACAGTTCCCGTAGACACACGGAGATCGTTCGCAGGCAGTTACAAGACAGAATACACCTAGAGTTTTAAAAAGTAACAAGTGAGTTATATGCACTAATTTTGTTGGTGAAGAAAGGAATGCATTATGAAAAATAGATGACAAAATAGTGGAACTAGTAAAGTTTACGCTATACGCTAGATTAGCGTTTCTGATTCTGTTAAAAATGGTTTTTATAATATACATACATTCACAAAGTTTTATATATAGACTAGCTGTCCCGACAGACGTTGTCCTGGACAAAAGAGAGAAAAAAAAGAAAAAATAGCATATCTAAACCATCCTCGAATCCACTTGAACACACACAAAAAGTTTCATTCAAATCGGTCCAGCCGTTTAGGAGGAGTTCACTGTCAATACACGTATAGAAGAATTATATATATAAAGATATAAATTAATACTATATCAAAATAAGAGAATGCTATCTTTAGCTGTTGTAAAATACATTTAGCATGGATACCAAGGATGAAACCAATTGATATAATAATTTTAATATATGTAACCCCATGAATTAATTTGGCGAAACATACCAGTATAATATCCAGCGCATTGACAGAAATTTCTTGTGTCGTCGTTAGTGCATCGGCCGTTGTGTAAGCAGGGATTCGGGTAACATGCTTCCAAACTGGTCTCCTCAGATAGCATTAGCACTTTGCTGTGGTATTCTGGATCTGAAAATTTTTATTTTATACTCTTTAGTGCCGTTGGTCGCAGGTAATCCATCGAACCGCATGATGAAACTGATGACCGTCGCTCATGGATATGGTTATGTTGCCTTTCATTGCAGAAGCACTGCTAGAAAACAAGGCATGTCACAGTCTACTGTAACGGAAGTTACACGCGGGATGTTTGTATTGTTCTGATAGTAAAAGGGACACCAATGTCACAAATGACACAAGGCGTTTGGTTTATGATGGCTCAAGATATATGAGTCGCATACTCTGGTCGCATATAAGTATAGCGAATTGATTATGTTTTCTTAGCTTTGTTAATCCTACAACATAATTAATATTACAACCAGGACAACTCTTAGAAAATCAGGAGTCTTCTGATTTTTAAATATAAAAGTTTAATGATTTGATTATGGTATTTTATTGGACAAACCTGATCTATCAAATGCTTTAGATTGCTAAATCTTAAATAAATTCTGTTGGATTACCTTTGTTGACGATAAGCAAGACATCCATATTTACGCCCTCTTGTCCCGCGTGTTGAGTGATAGTCAGCGAATGCAAGTACGAGTTGATGACCAAAGGAGCTCGAGGTTCCACCTTACGCTGGCTTCGGTCCACACCACACAATGTCCATTCCGTGCCGTTGTTATCTGTATAGCTGTCTTTCACCTGCGTACAGAAAATATTTCGCAACCGAAAAGGTTTTTGCATACATATAGTAAGTACCACGTCTATATCTCCCAAAGGGTAGGTGAAGGTGTATTACACCCACATTTCGACAATCATGGATATAGTTTCCATGTATTAGAGGGCAAGCCTCAATAGGCTTGCTGGATTGCAATCCATCCATCGGGCACAGTTCCAAACCCCATCCTGCTGCAGAAAATTTATTGACAACAAAATCCAATAGCACTTTGCCCCGTTCCTTGTGTCCTTATGCATAGCAGTTGCAATCACCGTGGGAGAGCCTCTCCCCCCGCAGCCGCAAATAAAATCCACGGCCACGCCCTGGATCGCGCTAACGGGTTGGGAGCCTTCTGCGCTCACCCACAGTCTGCGTAAAGTTGTCAAGGCCATCTAAGGCCAACAACTAACACAGATACAAAAAAAAAACTGGATCGCACTCTTTCGCCTGCCGACGCTCATCAGTTAAATGTCTCATCTGTGCTCCAGCCGGACCTTACATCGAAGCCCTTTTTAGAAACACGCCTTGAGATACTTCTTATTGTGTAAAAATTGAGTTTGGCGTACTTTTGCCTATAACCTAGATATTGTATTTAACTTCCGTCTTTTTGAATTAAAGGTCGTGTAATTGCGAATTACAGTATTTAATTTATCTCCGCAACTTAAACTTCCTTGGTCGACCACGTGCTAAAAACGTGCCTCCTCCCCCTAAGAACTACGTGACATACAGAATAAATTAGAAATAAGAACGGGCCTGAGGTGCTACCTTAAGAAGCACCGCAACAGCCATTTGTAGAGCGAACACGTATATTATTAATATCATAGGTAAAGCTCAAGTGTAAGTCGCACCTGTATCCATCCGATGTCGGGTCCGCACGGCCAGTCGTGGTGGTTTCCGACGAGCGTGGTGGCGGCGAAGGCAAGTGACAGCGTGTGCTGGTGTGGCGCCACAAGGCGCGTGCGCAGCGCGGCGCGCGGCGGCGCGCGCTGCGGCCAGTTGGGCGCCGCCAGCCGCCCCGACCCGCCCGCCGATACCTCCACCACGTGCGACGCGTTCAGGTAGCTTACTGAAACCACACAATACGTGGCATACTTTGAACGCCATGCCGGTCATAAATTACCGCAAACAATGCATTTTCTATTGCGTCTGCTATATGGCATGCAACCTGTTAAAAGCTGCTCTGCTCAGATTGGAAGTTTTTATGACAGATATCCTAACTAATATTATAGATGCGAATGTGAGTTTGCTTGTTACGCTTTCACGCCACAACTACTCGACCAATCATTATGAAATTTTACATACATATACGTTGTTAGTCATGACCTTTTCTATGCCTCTGACATTGTGTATAGGTACATACGAAATTTCATGATGATCTATCGAGTAGTTAATACGTGAAAGCATAAAAAACAAACAAACTCACATTCAGACTTATCATATGGGTGTTATTTAAATGGTTAGCATAGTATTGGTATTTTTGTGAGCAGAAAAGTATAATCTGTGAGCAGAAATAGCTAATTGATCAGCAACTCATGGCCAGCAAACATTTCAAAGGAGCCCCGCCTCGCTGGGCTCCTATTTTTGGGTGGGTTTAAGAAGGAACCTAACTAACTTAACCTAACCCTTCCAAGACGGAAGCAGTGATTTGAGGCGTATAGGTGCTCGTTATAATATATTTTAGTAAGCATATTTTGCTGCGCAATTAGTATTTTTGCTGATCATTATATTTAATCCCTTATAATATTAGTTAGGATATTAGAATCTACTGAATCATGGTTGTTTAGTCAAAATCGCCCAAGTTCTTTGTAGTTCCTGTGTCGCAGGGGTCTTTACAAAAATTCAAACAATGGACACAAAAACCCTCAGACTCGGAATAACTAGGTATTTGCGAATCACATAAATAATTGTCCCGTGTGGAATTTGGACCCACAACACACAGCGTAGTGGCAGTGTTTATTCACATAATTGTACATATTAAACTTACTTTGTTTTATATTCTTCTGATCAATATTGGTTTGTATTTTGGTAGTCAGGTCTACTGTAACTGAGTGGGCTACTATCGAAAGCAATACAAAGTCATTAATGGTTTTGTAGTGAAAAATTCTTTTAGTGTTTGTATGAATGCCTAGCTCCAGTTGTGATGCTGGTGGCCTTGGCTAATGAAAACTGCTTCGATATTTGGTACAAAAACTGTATTTCGAAAACGCGATATTATAATAATTGTCGTTGCATGTGCGCAGTGCGATATACGGCGAGTGAGTCGGTGGCTCGATGCGCGGAGCGAAGGCGGTGTCGGCCGAGGTCGATTGTCTTCCAAGTCACCTCCAACGCGTTCGTCGCGCAGCGGCTCAGCGCGATGGAACGCAGTAACAGTGTTCGATAGCTCATTTATCGAGGAAGGCTATAGGTTATATAACATCACGATACGACTCACGGGGGCGGCGCGGTAACTATAAACGCGAGTGAGACCGCGGGCACAGCTCTAACATTTGTATTACTATTTATTATTGCTGTCAAGCATGTACCATAAACACAACGTTGTACTACTTGAACAAAACTTACTGGTTTTAAAATGCGCCAAAAATCCTTGTCCGGTGACATTCTCGCCAGTTTTGATTCTGAGCCGCAATATCTCTGACTCTGATACGAAGAGCCCGTTGGTCAAAATGTTGTGGTTCAGAAAGGGCCTGATGGGAGAGTTCTGCAGATCTATCTGAACATCGATGAATGAGTCGTCTGGAATGGAGTCTGTGACATTGATTGGCACGCCCTTCTCGAACACGCCGTATCCGAAGTCAAAGTGGCTGATGTTTAGGAATACTCGTTTGCCTAGAATTAAATAAACAGATCAGTGTAAGCAGTTATCTTCGTTTTGAAGTTGTTAATAGTGGGTTCTGACTTGCCAATATTTAGTCATTGGATATGTATGTAAATTACATCAATGCTATTGGTTTCAAAATAAAATCATAGAATATTTATTTTATCATCGTTCACTGTACGACAACGAGGTTTATATATTAAGGTTTACAAGTATTATATACCTACATATAATAAGGGTAAAATTTATTTCAATGGTAAAGGTTCGTCCAGCAGACGTTAAAATCATGAAGTAGTTAACCACAGGAACTGGACCCTGAACACTACTGGTATTCTCCAATAAAGGTAATTTTAGACTTTTACCATTTTCAAACTAGTTCACGCATTTCTCATTTCGCAAAGTGTGCAAAATATGTCTGATGATTAAAGCATCTCTATGCTAGGGTTAACAACAACAGCTTACTACCAGGCGAAATAAATCTACATGTTAAAGAAAGAAATTATACATCTTAAACTCTTACCAGAAGGGGCAAGTATATCGATGGTGCAGTCAAGATTCGGCAGCAGAAAATACGGATAGTTAGGACTCCGAAGCGTGCCTTCTTTAGACGTAAATGTTTGCGAAGGACAACCAGTCAGCTCCACCGCTCGCCACGTTACTGTGAACCCTGACCCTTGCGTGCTGGCAAAAGAAAACGTTAAAAAGATTTTGTAATTCTACAAAAAATATAGCGATTAGAGTTTTTATTATGTGTCATAGCATACATATGTATGAGTAGGTATAGCAAATTATATTTGTATGGAGTACAAATTCTGTTTCTGAAATAAATTGTTTAGGATCATTCATGACTTCATTACTAAATTTTTGTACAGGACTTATTGAACTTGACGTAATTTATATTATAGGTTCTACTGACTTGTAATCCGAATGAAAGTACAGCACAGCCCTGTTGGTGGAGGCGACCCAGCGCGCTTCGCCGACAGAGCCGCAGTACCGGGACGACTTCATGTTCCGCACATCTCGTAACTGTAAAGTTGTAGCATACAAGAGTACGTGGAAATTCTACATTCTACGTTTTATTTGGTTATAAAATTACAGAACAAACTTAAATGATATAAAATAGCGATAACGAAATAGATTTTCTTTAAAAACTTAAGCAAAGTTATAATTTATTTTATATTTAACAGCAGGCAAAGACATTGCAACTGGGTTGTGACGTAGCAAGTTAGTAACAGCGTAGAAATGTAGAATAGTTTTTAATTTCAGCTTTATGCAATACTAATTAAATTGAGTTTCAATTGGTATCCAATTAGTTGTTAGGCCGCCATTCCGGATATCTCGATTAAGCCTTACTTTATTTTGGAATTAAATATAATGACCATCAAAAATACTAATTGCACAGCAAATATTGCACAGCATAACGAGCACCTATACGCCTCAAATCACTGCATTCCGTCTCGGAAGTGTTAGGTTCCTTCAACCCACCCAAAAATAAGAAAAAAAATAGTCGACATAGTTTGATCTCTTTAAATATATTTTGCTGTAGGTACTATTAGTATTTTTGGTAAGCATGTTTTGCCGTGCAATTAGTATTTTTTGCTGTGCAGTTAAATACTACCCCTTTATTTTAATAGGTAATAGTTTTAACTAAAATATAGTCATGAAATATTTTATTGCGGTAATAGCTTATATTGCGTTCTTTTTATTATTAAAATATTGCTTCACAGACAATTATTAATGCTAAACATTTATTTACAAGTTTGCGAAGGCATTCTTCGTAACTGTTTTAATAAGAACGGTATTATTCTTATTATTATCACAATAAGAATAATAAACCAGTTAGTAGACGCAACGAAACAGGAAAAAGACACTCGACAAGGTAACAATAAAAGACTAGTATTTTTTGTCTTATACTTTGTATTAAAACAATCCTTCATTTTATAAAAATGAACTCTTACATTACTTAGTTTAATATTTATACATTTTTCTTTGACATTTACTAATGGCTAGTAATAATTAAGCACATTTCGTTATTTCCCGGAAGACATTTGGCGCCGACATGAAAATTAAATTATAATTTGGACAATGTTACGTAAAATTATTCATTTTTTAAACGGCTTCGGTAGCAGAATGGAGAATAACATCTTATAATGGAATTTTTATTAGCTATATCTTGAATATTTAAATAACGCATTTATGTAATTTCGTTTTGTAATCACGGAATGTTTTTTGTAAGGACGTCTGAATTATATTGTATTCTATTTTCATTTCTATGCAGATTTATATTTATAAAGCTACTAGCGACGCAGCCCAGCTTCGCACGGGTAGTACAAGAACTTTAACAAATTATAGACCAAAACTTTCCTCATGAATAACTCTGTCTATTGGTGAAAGCTGCATGAAAATCCATTCAGTAGTTTTTAAGTTTATCTCGAACAGACAGATAGACAGACGCGACGGAGGACTTGGTTTTATAATAAGTAGTGATTTCGCAGAACGATTGTATAATAAAACTGTTTCGGGGCTGTTTAGGCGTCTTTGCGTAAGTGCTTCGTGTTCAAGGTTTTGAACAAGAAGATTGATTGCAATTGCGAATTTCGATATATCGCGCTTTAACTATTGCTATTTCGATATTTTACGGCGCCTAAAGTCTATAAACACACTTTGCGTTTAATCAGCAATTATAACCTATTAGTGCCAATCGTTTGCAATAAGATTTCTTTTTATAATTCGAAAACTTTCTGTTAATAATAATTGCACATACACACACACGCACACACACAAAACCCGCGAACATACACAAACATACACGTTTTTATTCAACAAGTTGATTTAAACTCAGGTGAGTTTAAATATATTAACCATTTCTTTAAATTCAAACAAACTTATTGTGAAGCTTTTGCAATTGTACTGTAATGCGAAGAGCGGGGTAATGTTTACTTAAAGGAGTACTACTGATTATAAAATAGCATGTAAGAAAATGATAATAATAATTTTTAAATTTAAATTTGATAATAGTCGTAGTCGCAATTGTAACGTTGTTTTATAATATTGCTAGATTTTGCCCGCGGCTTCGCTTGCTTAAATGCAAGTTAGGTTAGATTACGAACAGTTTTGTTTTTCCTTTTCTGTTCTCCTGACAACATGGATGCTAAATTTCATGATGATGTCAGTAGTTAAGGCTTCAAAGCGTAACAAATTCCCATTCACTTTTATAATATTAAGTTATGATTACGATGTATGACACTTACCTCAACAAAGTCGTAAAGACAGTCCTTCTGGTATTCCAAGTCGACCGTTTGGAATACGAAGACTAGCCTGGTGTTGGGCGGACCCACCACATGCACCCAGTAGTCCAGGTTGTTGTCGTAGATGCCCGGGTGGTTCGGACTTGTGAGAATGCCTGTAAACAAAACAATTATGGATAAAAAGAGCAGGAAATATGTCTTTGGATCTATACAATTAGACTTTTTGACTGCAGGATGTCGTATGGTTGTTTAAGTTTGAGTGTCTTGTCTTACAACTGCCATTGCACTGAGTATTGTAGGTCGATACTCTCACGGGAAAGAAAATGTGTGATCAGCAAATGGTTGTTCCAACTCTGGGTGGCCTATGTGGCCGTTGTTTTAATTGTTTATAAAGCCCTCCGCGACACAGGCATTATTCCATGTGAGTTCCAATAAAAACAATTAATCAAAGATTTCATTCTCGTATTGTAGAAATATGTTATCAACTAGCTATTTCGAATATTAATTCGTAGGATTTGAGTCTGTTGTTGACATTGGTATGAACAACATATAATTATTTTTATTACTATTTGTGACTGCAAGGTTCTCTCACTTTGATTATAGAAATCTGAGATGTTCATATACTTAAAAACCCTATTGGCATAATTATGTTACCAAATTAACTCTGTTAATTGTAAGAGATAAGTTACGATGATCCTCACTGTTGGATAATTCGAATTGGTTCTTCAGATGCTCTTTGAGATGTTTTTAACAGATGGCAAGGATTCAAAATCGCTTTCTACAATCCCTGATAAGAATTGGATGACTTTGTTGTTGGAACCTGGCGAAATGTGAATGTAAAATTTATCTTAAGAGCTGTTGTTAGTAAAAATATTTTTGTTGTATTCTTTACTTTCCGTAAGTAGAACTATCTGTTCTTGGGATATATCGGACACACATACATTAGACATACACGTTTCTAGCATGATAATAATTTGTCCAAGCTTTAGTTGTTCAAAACCCAATAGTTGTTTTTGCTTAGAGTGGTCTCTGGTCGAGATATTTGTTACGACTTTAGAGACAGTATAATTATAATATTTTATAATATTTAAATTATTTTGTTTGTTATGTGGTTACCTTATGAACGTTGTAATAAATCATGAGAAAATACATTATCTTTTCTAAATTTGTTCTTCTATCGATTTAATTGTTTATTGTTTCTTTTTTTATAAAGATTTAAATCCTGTGTCGCGGGAGCTTTACAAACATTCAAACAATGGACACAAAGAGACACGAAACAATTTTTTATTCCGTGTAAGATTTAATGTAAGTCCACACTTGGCCTAGTAGCCGTGGCGAGGCGACTACTTAAACCACTACTCCATCCGTGAAGGTTGTATGTTTTATATCTTTTAGTCTCTCTTAATATCTTTCTTTTTTTATTAGTATTACCTGCAGTGCCATCTATAGTGGTGTTGTTCATTACGTGCTCGGGGTTCAGTCGTCGCTTGCACACGTATCCTCCAGTCATCGTGCACTTGTGTAGGGTCCAATACAGACCGCTGGGTTGAGATGGTATCAGTGAGGACTTCCACTACGATTGCAATGAATGGAAATAACAATCATTTAGTATAAATTACGTTCACTAGATTTTTGTTTATTGATTTAATTGGACAGCATTTATGGACACTGGCATATGTATATATAACTTGTGATTGCCAAGATCCCTTTCAAAATGTGGGTTTGGTTGTTTTTATAGGATTCTAGGTTTTGGCCGCGGCCTCGTCTGCTCGGAAACAGTACCTACTTTTTCCCTGATGGTAGGTAGTCTATATCCTTTTCTGTGCTCCTGACAACGTTTATGCGTGATTTCGAGATGATTCGCTAAGTAGTTAGAGCGTGTAAACGTAACAAACAAACAGACAAACTCACATTTGCATTTATAATATTAGTTAGGATTCACGTAAGTATACTTCTACTTCTCTGTATAATTAAAAATAAGGTTGTTGTAAATGTTACTGAGGTTATTACAATTGTGACACAGTAAATCGTTTTCAAAATCAAAATTTAAATCGTAAAATAAATATAGTATGTATATTGTTTTTCTTTCATATACTTATTTGTTTTTTTTTTCTTTTTTTAATGCTTGTATTCCAACTGGCCATCTTATGTTAACAACTCTGTTACTACATACGCATTATAATATCACCTTAGTTGCAATTACAATGAAAACTTCAATTGTATGTTGTCATATATATGTGAGAGCTTGTTATTAGCAATAGAAGTTAATTATTGTATTTATATTTAAGAATATTAGTCTGTAAGCTTTCTGTAAAAATAAATAAATAAAATAAATAAATACGTATCAGTTAGGAGTTAGTCCCTGGCGAGAAAATACATGTTATGTAAAATCCACTCAAAGAATAATATATCCCAAACTAAACATAAAAGAATGCGTCAGTAACAAGACTGATATTACCAACACAAACTATGCAAACCAAGTTTTACTCGCAAACTTGGCGAGTTTCCAACTCGGTGTAACGACAGAGGGCAAAGTATCCATACAGGACGAACAAGTTAAATCCCAGCGTGGCATAATAAAAATCGATTTTGGACTCGATGCTTTTGACATCGATTTAGGACATTTAGTGCTGTATCAGCTTATATTGATATTTTACTGTTCGTTAAGGCTAAGAACCACAAGATTGGATAAAAAAACCTGGAAAACAAAAAAAAAAGCATAACAAGGTTTGCTCTATTATATTGTACTAGCCGTACCCGCGGTTTCATCCCCGTGTATGGTTACTGCGCCGCCCCCGTGGGTCGTAGCGTAATATTATGTAGTCTTTTAACTTCCTCGATAAATAGGCTATCCAACACTAAAATAATTTTCGATTAGAACCAGTAGTTCCTGAGATTAGTGCGTTTAACCAAACAAACAAACTCTTCAGCTTTATAATATTAGTACAGATAGAAACGTTTTGAAGTATCATAGTTAGCCTCGTAAATGTTGGGTATTATTATCAGCGTTGTAAGTAATAATGTTTTAGTAAGTCGAGATGCATGTCTTGTGACAAATTGAGATTTAGCAGTACTATAGCGATGACAGAATGCCTCTGATCCTTAGGGAGATTTTTACGGGAATATTTTTGAACTTGTAGAACAGTCTTACTAGTCCGCGCTACCTATATGAGGCAAACGATGAGCATCATATAGGTAGCTCATAATACAGTGCTTGGCATTCAAACAAGCAAAATTTTAGTGTAAAATAATGTTGTATAAAAAAATCCTAACTAGCACAATCTCTTTTAGAGTATGTTGATCAAGCATTTTTCAGTTCACTGTAGCTGGTTCTAATAGTTAGTTTACAATTACCTGAACTCCTAAACAAGCATTATCGATCTCTTCAGTATCGTTGTATGGTGGCCAACCCTGGTACTCCACAGCGCTTCCATCGATCCATGCCAGGCTGTCTCCGTCCTCTCCAGCTAGACGGGCCCCTAGCCAGTAAACGGATCCAGCGCTGTAATCGCTGCTTTGTCGAATGCCTGATACGATGAAGCGTTGTTCGTCTGCGGACTGCACTGATGATAGTTGCATGTTAAGACCTTCGCATACCTGTGGATGAAATTTTATAATTGTTATTGAGTTAATGTGGATTTCGTACTGGACGAGATATCTCATATAATTTTGTTGCAACACTAGTTGGAGTGCACGCTTTCTAACATACTAAGGCCTGGTTCCTATATCAAGAAACGTGTCGTTTAAGCTACGATTAGTTAAATGTTGGCATATTTTTTATAGAGTAAAATTACTTTGTGGCGATTTCGCACACCGACTTTTCACGAAGAAGTTTCGCCTACATCCAACAGATGGCGCTATATACAATAAGCGCTTAATATGACGTTTCCTTTACAATACGGAATCGCACAAGTAACATTTACTCAGCGACTAAGTATATATACAAGTTCCCGACATCAACAGTCGGGCCGCGGCCCGCCAGGTACGATCACCCAGCCTGGTTGGAAGATTTTCCTTTTGTGTTGGCATCACACCACGTTCCTCCACAACTTGTTTCTTGCATATAGGAACCGGGCCGTAGCCGATTATTGTAACAACACATTTGAGTAAAATTTAATATTTAAAACATGAGATAATGTGTTGTACGCTACTACTTAATTATTATAGCACTCAAACGTATCGTTCCAGTAATCGCCTAGAGCGTTATCGCCGATTTTGGTCTCTTGACACAAAATGCGTACTTTTCAAAGCATGCCATCTCTGTAACAATATATCTTACGAAACTGTGAATTACATATTATTATAGGAAATATTATTTTCTATACTTATAAGAGAGGATTTTGTTTATTATGAAAGTATTTGTGACATATGGCCATATAAACAAACAGTGTTTTCTATTTTTCCTGACTGAGCTATTTTTAAAGCTTCACATATTCGAAATTACTTGTAAATTTTATAAACAAACTATTTTATATGATTGTACAGATCCTTAGCAAAAATAACCAGAGAGTATTTTTTTAAATTTAGACCCAAACGTAAACAATCATACTATAATCAAAGTGAAATTTACTACAAAAAGCTGCTGCTAAAATCATTATTTTTACAATAAATCTTGCTTGTTTTTTCAAAATAAAGATTTGAACATATTCTGTAACAAAAACCTTCACATCATTAGGTTTTTTTAGTTTAATTTTATTCAAGACATGTATTTTAAAATAACTATAAAACCGCGCGCGTAAAACGTTGCAAATCAGTACGCCGCGAGGCCCTTCAAGGAGTGGACGTATCGCTTGGAGCTCCGCGTGTGACCTCTAGTGAACTTTAGCGTTGAGTGCAGTTATAGTGCGACTGTGATATTTTTACCTTACAACTCGAAATTTAATAAAAAAAATATATTTGATATTTATGTGTTTTATTTTTTTAACTTACTGGACTAACGATGAATAACTTGTTTTATTATTTTTTGCGCAAAAGAGTAATGAACATGAATCTATAGATTGTCTGTTTTGATTTTCACTTGATAAGTGCCCAAAATAGCTATTTTATTTTATATACAACTTTATTATTACTACACATTGGGAAGGAAAGCTCCTAAAAACGAAGGTGATACAGTTGGTTATAACAGATGCTATACTATTGAAAAAAGGAAAAAGATTTTTCGCAAATAATAGCTTTCGGCTCAGCCCATGCAAATAATATTAATGTAAAAACACATAATAATCATTTATTTTGATTACGTACATTTTTTATATTACCATCTAACAGGATGCCTAACTAACGTCGCTTGTGAGTTGAACGGATCAAAATGGTTTAGCTTGACTATACTGCCAAACACGCCAACTCTACGCACACAGTTGCACGTGCGTCAGTGTCAATGAGAAAGCATTGCATTTAACCTCTAGTGTGCCAGGGGCTCGCATGCGAGCCAGCAAAAAGCTCTTGTTTATATTTTACTACGTAGCTGACATCATAACAAATTCTGTAGTACCATTTTTTTGATTCTACGAGCTATGAGTAGGCCGGTAATTAACAATAACAAAATCTCAAGTGGCACGCGGCGATAACGGGCGATAATGTAAACATCCAGCTGTCTCACAAGAGGTTAACTAAACTAGGTGCCGTGGACTTGGCGTTAACGCTCTTAAGTGACTTTGAGAGCATGCACTGTAACTCGTGTTACTAACATTTTACTTGAGATTTCTTCTCTAGTAAACACATAATAATTCAATAGTTATTATCTTTATTTCTATTTGAGTTTGTTTAGTAAATATTTAGTATTCTAAGAAAAATTAAATGAGACATTCATAGCCGTTTATGAATGTCTTATTAAATTTAGCCTTGAAAGGCAAGCAGTGCACGAGTTACTAATTTTGTTCTTGTTTTCAATTTTTATACAGGAATCAATACACAGATTAAAAATCTTTGCGATACTATATCAGCTGTTAAATAATTCTCCATAGGAATTTCTCCCTGATTTTTGAGACAATATCGAGTGGGACGGCTATGCAGTACGAGCGAGCATTATATGTTGAATCCTTAGGCGCAAGACACACAGAAAAGACGTAAAACGAGGACGCGTCGCAGACGCGGCGCCCCTTCAATCAATTTTCATACTAAATCCAAATATATTGTATGAAAATTGATTGAAGCGTTGTGTCCGCGTCTCGTCCGCGCCCTGTCCTTTATGTTTGTTTTGTGTCGCGACGCTTCTATACATTTTGTATGAAAATTGATTGAAGCGTCGTGTCCGCGTCTCGTCCGCGCCCTGTCCTTTATGTTTGTTTTGTGTCGCGACGCTTCTATACATTTTGTATGAAAATTGATTGAAGCGTCGTGTCCGCGTCTCGTCCGCGCCCTGTCCTTTATGTTTGTTTTGTGTCGCGACGCTTCTATACATTTTGTATGAAAATTGATTGAAGCGTCGTGTCCGCGTCTCGTCCGCGCCCTGTCCTTTATGTTTGTTTTGTGTCGCGACGCTTCTATACATTTAGTATGAAAATTGATTGAAGGGGCGCCGCGTCTGCGACGCGTCTTCGTCTCAAGTCTTTTCTGTGTGTATTGCGCCTTATGACTTAGTTCAAGGCAAGTTCAATTCTTTATCTTTGCAGTATTGGAGTTAAGGTGTAAGACGTCAACTAATTTGTTGTTCAACTAAGTTAATTTTATTAAAACTTCATTGAGATTAAGACATGGGATCTTTAATTAATATATCTTTAATTAATTTGTGTGATAAGAATTGCTAATAAGACTACCAGCTTCTTAATTATTAAAATAAAAATGGCTTCCACAATATTGCAGGAGCAAGAGATTAAATAAAGCCTTAAATTTTATCATCGTGTCATTTTTAAATCACAATGTCACCGAGGAAATATTGTAGGAGGGTAGAAAAAAGGACGATCAGGGAACTGTCGTCGCTAAGCATAACAGACAGTATAATGGCGTTGCAAAGCTTCGGTCGCCTAGAACGTTACGAAAGGATTACGACCAAAGCCTGCCATTATTTCTAAGAAAATTATAATTTAACGACCAACCGAAGTGGAACAAAAGTTTTCCAACTTTGTTGTTTAGTTGCGACGAGTTATTGTGAAATGTAATCTACGGAATGACGCTAGTTATAGATTCGAACGTGATCCGCATGTTTTATTAATTTTTTCTTTTTGTAATACTACCATACTATTTTATTCAAATGAGGCTTTTTGACAGACGTCCTATGTTCTTCTAAAGATAATGTAAATGTTATTGAATGGTATCACTAATGATTTTATCCTTCTTTTTGTCATGAGTCAGTTTGTATGGTGTACAAAAATTAAAACATAGAAGATTTTCAAAGCCGCCATATGGATGGCCTTAAAGACAATAAAGATTTTCTTTTTTTATATGGGTAGGTGATGCATTAGTATCTATTTCGTACCTATGTATTTACTTTTGTCTGTGATTTCTATTTCTGTTATCATCAATGCTCATTTGGCTTTTTGAAAGTCTCTGCATACATTCAATTAAACTAGTGACACGTCTGTATTTAAATTCAGACCATATGTACAACGTAAAACCTACTTTGCATGGTCAAAGCTGCAGCGTTCGCACTCATGTGTAACGTTGTCAATACTTTCAAATATATAATGAATGCAATCGCACAACGCTACTTCAGATAAGCTGGTTGACGTTTAATAAATGAACCCCTAGGGCCAATTATTTCATTTCATGCTATCTATCCCCCGGGAACAGTCCTTTTTATCAGGATAAAAGCTTGTTAACAGGTCTGTTGCTGTGGCGTTAGGTTCGAACGAACTATGAATGCGAAAAAATAACTATGACTGACGGATTGATTATACTTCTGAAATCAATTCTATGTATATTCTTGTTTCCTTTAACTAAACTGATATTAATTATTTTTATCAACAATATGAGGAGGATTTTAATTGTATGTTTGTTATTTTAATAGTTTCGTATATTTGTCTAAAAAAGAAGCAGTAAAACCGAGCATATTTTGCCATTTTGAAAGAGATGAGAGCTATTTCTATACTGTATATTATTAAATTATGAAAAACTAAAACGTGAACAGGGACATGCTAGTGCTAGATATGGATAACATACTATTTTTTGGCTGTAGTGTCATTATTTAGAAACAAAACAGGTTAAATACGTTTTTATGGACATAACGCTGCTGCATTTCCTCGAAATACACTTTCAGCTGTATATTTTCAACGTGCCGAATATTCTATTGTACGCGTTTTATGTTTAAGCCTACGACTTTCCTCTGTCAGAGTTAGGTATAATATAAGACGGTTCTCTATTATTTTACTCAGCACCATTGTCTGAAGCTGAGGCCATTTATTAGAAATATAAATCATGGTGGCTTACGGCGAAGGGTCCTGTGTCCACTGGGTTTTATCTTGCGTTATTATGGCCCAATGCGATTTGTGGCCGTTGGCCAAGGATATGCTTTTAACTTCCTTGTGGCTTTATTATGAAGCTGTTATTTATTTTATAAAGCGTGTGACACAAAGGAGTGGTCATGTCATAGGCAGTAGCGTATAGCGTAGAACATGACTTGGATGAACATGAATTAGGATGTCAAATAGCCAGTTTACTTTTGAGTTGAAGATTGCATGGAGTTTTATGTTTTATGGAGGATGGATATTTTATGAAGTATTGAATGACCTCAAAATATGACACTTATTTGCAACGTTGCCGTTCGGAATAGGCCACAAGGCATACACGTTATTATAATATAATATAATATTAGCCTTGTATGTAAACTGTCCCACTACTGGGCACGGGCCTCTTCTCAGTGTGAGAAGGGTTAGGCCATAGTTCACCACGACGGCCCGTGCGGGTTGGCATACTTCACATATCTTCAAGACCAATATGAAGAACTCTCAGCAATGCAGGCTTCCTCACGGTGTTTTCCTTCACCGTTAACCCATTCAATGCGGCAACAAATTTTGCTTTCACTAGCCAGAATCGGCTCATATTTACCGTAAACGCCGATCGGCGTCAGCCGCACTTGATGAAATAAAAAAAAACAAAATATCTAAAACCTACTCATATAAGGCATTTCATTAATTCCAAACACATTTGTTGTTTTATTTATATAATATCTTTAAATTTGGGTAAAATATAAAACAACTATACATAACGCCGATCGGCATCCTCCGAATCTGAGTATGAAAAAATAAGACGCCGATCGGCGTCCGCCGCATTGAATGGGTTAAAGCAAGCGATAATTAATTTAACTTTTAAAAACAGAGATGAGTGCCTTGAGATCGAACTCGAGACATCTACATGGCAATCCAACGGTCCCCCACTATCACTCTTAACCTATCTTAATTACTAACGTTCATAAATTAGCACAAAAGCTAGTTAAATATATAAATATCTATTGAGATCTGATAGTACAATATTATATGGGTACTTATTATCTTAAGTTTACGCGAATGTTGTACATTGAAATTAAATTGTTTTATACAGGTTTTATCGCGATGTTTATTAAAACATTTATATTGATTATGTTCGGGTACTTTGAAATAACTACACTGGAACATTGAGACAACTGCCATCTTAGTCACCCCGTGACCATGGGTGCTGAAAAGCAACTGAAACGTCGGGGAATGTGTAAACACAAATGTAAATAGTATAATAGTATAGTAATAGTATAAATAGTTTTAATAGTTTCAATAATTTAATTAGCTTAAAATTAGTAAAGTTTAATAATAATAGTAGTGTAACAGTTTTCAAAATTTTGTAATAAAGTGTCAAATAAATAACGCGATAAAATCCGTATATAGTAGTTTAATTTCAATGAATAACATTCGCGTAAACAAAAGACAATATTATGTAAAACTTTCCTCATGAATCACTCTATCTATTGGTAAAAGCCGCATGAAAATCCATTCAGTAGTTTTTAAGTTTAATTTCAATTAAACATTTATTACAAAATATTACTCTACTATTGACCCTATAATCGGTTTGGTTCGTAATCTGTTTACTGAGACTCGTCTCGCTGAGAACGTGGCTGCCAACAAGCAACCGAAACTTCGGAGCAAGTGTAAAATCCAAACACTTAAAATATTATTATAGGTTCAGTAATGGAGCAATATTTTAAAAATGTTGTAATAAAAGTGTAAATAAATATTGCGATAAAATTCGTATAAAGTAGTTTTCTTTCAATATATAGATACTTACTTGCTTGGCAGTTGCCCAGGACGCCTTCGGATACCCGGCGAACAGATAGCAGTGACTATTGAACAGAACTTGTTTGGAGTCCATACACGATTGTGCTGCGAACAAAAATATTGTTATGTAATGTTCAATGAGATACATAGTTAGAAGGTATGGAGAGTGTAGGTTTAGACAACATTTATTGTGTTGTGGGTTCGATCCCCAAACGGGACAAACATTTGTGTGATCTTTGGGATGTTCTTTGTGTCCGTTATTTGAATGTTTGTAAAGCGACACATGAATTATGCCTAGAGTGGGAGCAGTTTTTTATAATAAAAAAATTGTACCTAGTTTACAATTTTATATCTAAAGTGCCTATAGTCTGAAAATAGATTTCAAAAAGTTAATAATATAATATTCTATCACATACACACATCACCATCTAGCCCAAACTAAGCAGAGCTTGTACGATGGGTACTAGACAATGGATAAACATACATATATACTTTTTTTTTGTAAATACATACAAAATGTTTGACTTGTGCGGGAATCGAACCCGCGACCTCAGGCGTGGCAGTCGGTTACACTAACCACTACGTCATCGAGCTTACCAATTGTACCTAGTTTACAATTTTGTATCTAAAGTGCCTATAGTCTGAAAATATATTTAAAAAAGATAGATAGATTAAAAAAAGTTTTGTTTTACAAACGGGAAGACGATCATAAAGAAATTATAAGGGTTTGGTTTTGTAATTTTTTTAGAGACCCATAACACGTAGCTTCGGTTTATGTACGGGTAGAAGGTCCTTTATACCGAATTTCGTTTATGGTGGCTAATCTAAAGTGAGACTGATCATCTACGCAGGCGATATTATAGTGTACAAGTATGTGCGCAAACACAAGTGCATTACTATTCTCTAGCGCTCATAGTCCGATGGGACGGAAATCTGTCATGACTAGAAAGAGATCAGGCGCAGAACTAATGGCTTTACATTCTTTCTAAAGCACAAAGGTGTGCTACACTCTTATAATTACGGGCTACGATTGAGAATTTTTGACAGAAAGACTAATAACTTTTGTTTGTCCAACCCAGGATTTGAATTCGACACTTTTTGCACAGCAGTCGTTTCAGTACCGCTGCGCTACCGACGTCGTTTAATAATAATAATACCCATTACGTAATACATAAATCATGCAACGCAAAAGTATAAATCAAAATCGAAATTAGTTCTTACTAAAATAAATCGAGAACTGTCCATTAGGAAACAACTCTTTATCGAACCTACGTGTTTTCAACTTATTTTACACTAAATTTTGCCAGCGGTTTCGCTTACGTTAAGTCAGGCAAATTACTTTTTCTACATGAATGGTTATTGTAAGTCCTTTTTTAACGTGTAGGTATGCAAAATGTCGTAATGATTGGTCGAATAGTTAAAGCGTTAACAAACAAACAAACTCACATTCTCTTTTGTATTATTAATGAGAAAGGATTTATCTGCTTTTCGGGGCCTCCTACTTTTAATTTATTTTATTAAATAACTTGCTAAACCCGGTAACGCTGTGTCTCAGTTCGATGTTTTTAATTTTTCGTTTCCGTGGGAACTTCGGGATAAAAAGGATATATAAACTCTTCTGTTGAAATGTAAGGTTTTGTAAAAAAATGTTAAGTCAATCCACTGAATACTTAAATTTTGCAGATACAAACATCCGAAAGCTGATGTTTTAAATATAAATATTACGTATGTCCCCTTTTTTTTTTGGTTTCGCAGGGGAATGCATTTACGCACACCCGCTCTCGTCGATGCGGTTGAAAAGCCGCGCCGGCGACAGCGGGTAGTGTCGGACTCGTCGAGGCCCTTACAATAGTGGGCATCGGAATACCGACTAAACCTAACTGCGGCGCTCTTCCCGTCTATCATGGAGCGCCGGAGGATCTCCGTTCTGAACTCTCTCCGGCGCTCAGACGTTAGCCTGGCAGGGCTACGACCTAAGACACAACCATCTAAGGCGGGGGAGGAGGTGAGCGTAGCGGCGTCTCCTCCTTCCCGGCCTTGCTCGGCGGAGCGGATCCGCACTGGCGTCGGCCTCCCGTTCCCGCTCCGCAGCCTCCTTCAGAAGCATTACTGCCTCACTGAATTCGGCAACAGCTTGCTAGCACCTGTCGCTGGCCAACATGGTGCTCACTGTTCGTCCTAGCGACAGGTCCCCGCCAATGACGGCGGTCAGGTCACTCCGTTGTGTCTGCCAGGCAGTGCAACTCTCTATTGTATGGCACGCCGTATCAACTGGCGCGCCGCACGACTTGCAGGAGGGTGAGGTCTCCCTCCTGGCGATCTGATGCAGGTACTTACCGAAGCAGCCATGTCCGGTAAGCACCTGCGTCAGCCTAAATGTCAGCACGCCGTGCCGGCGATTGAGCCACTCCTCAAGTTGAGGCCGGATAGCCTCCACTATTTCGACCACGGCGGTGGGGGTCCCCAGTTCACTCCTCCACCGCCGGATGAGGGCACTTTGAGCCTCAGCCCGCATCTCTCCCACGTCCGGTTCCTCGCCCCGAGACTGCGCTATCGAGCGGTGACGGTAGACCTCTGCCAGAACTTCCACCTCCAGTTTCCAAGGCGGGTCGCTCGCCAAGACCATAGCAGCCGTCCATGACACTGTACGATACCCCCTAATGGCTCTCACCGCGATGATCCGCTGAGCTCCCCTCAGTAGGGCCTTATTACGCGTGATGAGAGCGTCAGCTCAGATTGGGGCGCCGTACAGCGCCATGGATCTCACGATCCCGCTGTACAGCCTCCGGCAAGACGACCCCGGACCACCAGTGTTGGGCAGAAGTCTACCCAGCGCTGCAGCTACATTTACTAGCTTCGGGGCGAGTTGGGCGAAGTGAGGCCCAAAGCACCATTTTCCATCGAGGTGCAGGCTCAGATATTTCATTTGGGCCCGCACCGGCACGTCCCTGTTGCAAATCTTTAATTTCGCCCCTAGGGGGCACCGCGACGCGGGCCCTGAAATAGGAGGGCCTCCGTTTTGCTAACGGAGACCCTCAGGCCCAGCATCTGAATCCGCTCTATGACGAGTGCCGCTCCGACCTCGGCCAATCGGCCAAATGCTTCCCCTCGCCGTGACGAGGGTGTCGTCAGCGTAACAAATCACCCCCATCCCGGGGAGGAGCTCGCCGCGCAACAGCCAGTCGAAGCCGATGTTCCACAGCGTCGGACCCAGAACCGACCCCTGTGGAACACCGCGCTCCATACGACGCCGGAGCAGACGCCCGTCGGCGCCCTCCCAAATGACGTACCTCTCATCGAGGTACGCCTCCAGCAGCTTCCGGAGGTACAGGGGCACTCTATGGTATCGGAGCGCCTCCTTCAACGTCTCGAACGGCAGGCTGCCGAAGGCGTTCTCAATGTCGAGTGAGACCGTCAGAACCACATCTCCCTGGTCTATGGCCTCCGTGGAGAGGACCTTTAGGGCGACCAACGCATCCGTGGTCGATTGGCCCCTTCTGAAGCCATACTGTGCCTCTGATAGTCCCGGTCCCACTTCCTCGAGGTGTTGAACGAGACGGCCCGCGAGGACCCTCTCGGCAGTTTTGGCCGTCTCATTCAGCATCACCAGCGGTCTGTATGCGGGAGGCGAGTCCAGCGGACGTCCCTCCTTCCGCAACAGACAAAGACGGCCGGTTTTCCAGTCCTTCGGGAAATGCCCGGACCTCAAACACATATCGAGCAGTTCCCGATACGACTCCCGCAGCACCCTCAGTGCGATGCTCAAGACTCGGCCCGGAACGCCATCCGGGCGTGGCGCCTTTTTGTTCGTCGATAGCCGGGCAAAGGCCCGGTCCAATTCCTCCTCGGTGAGAAGGGGGATATCCACGATATCCTCCGTCCCAACTCGAGGAGCCATAGTTGGCGGAGCGTGCCCCCCAGATTGGGGGAGCAGGCTCTCCACGACTCTCAACAGGACATCCTCTCGGAGGGTCTCGATGATGGGGGCACTGCGGGCGCGGAGTTTATTCCGCGCCGCGAGGTAAGGGCGCCCCCATGGATCCCTGTTGAGGCCTTCCAACGACTCTTCTCGGGCCTCGGCCTTTGCCCGGCTGATGGCCCGCTGCAGACTCGTCTTGGCCGCTCGGTAATCATCCCGCAGCTGGCCTTCGACGAACTCGGCGCCGTAGCGACGCCGACCCCTCATAAGGGCCCGCCGCGCTCTCATGCAGGCCGTCCGAAGTTCCACAATTTCGGACGACCACCAGTATACTTGGCGACGCGGCGCTCCCCTCCGGGCCCTCGGCATCGCTGCATCGCACACCTCCTTGAGGGCACTGCGTAAACGCGTCCACGTCCTCCTCTTACGTATGTCCCCTACTTCAACTGTGTATGTATTTAATAATTTGTAAAATTGCTTGATTTATTAAAATAGTGCCCTAGATTTCTTCTCGCATAATGCTTTATTGGGTTGATGTTTAATCAAGATCGGATCAGTTATTACGAAGATTAAACCGTGAGAACAGAAAACAACATGCAGAAACAGCCAGACAAAAACTTCAAAATTGGTTTTTATGATTTGGTAAATAAACAAAAAGATAGCAAGTTAAAATGCAGAAACATATATTTTTCGTTTATATTTAATATGTACACATAGACTATATCAGCCGCATTCATATTCAACGAGCATCCAGAACGAAATTATAAAGAACTTCGAAATAAAAACACAAAAGAAAAAAGTGAAAAGCGACATTAAAACATCAAGCGCAGGGACGTTATCTCATTACTCGCCAAAGGAAACACAAACTTGTATAAAACTGCCACTTAATTAGTATGCCAAGTGCTAAACTGTGTTTTAATTAAAATATGCGCGCGCACTACTTTTATACGAACTTAGATGTAAGTGATTGTTTAGATTTAGCCGCTCGGTTCGTTTGTGCGTCAGACGCACGCGGCAAACGCAGATTGCGTTTGTGACGTGCGTCTCACGCACAAGTATCTGCTAAAATCTGCTAAGATCGTCAAAGGGATGACTCTAACACTAACGCAATATTAAAAGTTGGAATGGTAGCTTGCTATATTGGACTATCCATTGAGAGCGTCAAGTCAATCGGTCAGACCAAAAAACGAATACCTACTAATCGTAAAACACAATGTCCTATTCTGTGCCCCTGACAACGTTTATGCGAAATTTCACCATGATGATCGGTCGAGTAGGTAAACGTGAAAGCGTAACAAATAAACAAACTTACTTTTGCATTTAATTAGAATATATTATATAAAGTTAGGTTTGCTTTCATAAAGAAAGAAAATCCTAACTTCTTTTTTGTCAGCTGGTGAAAAAATGGAGTAAACCCGCATATAAATTGATCTGTGCGATCGACACTGTAACACGGTTCCCTCATTAACTTTAAAATCAACTATTTCTCGAATATTCTGTAGGTGCTTCACTACATAGTATAAAACAAAGTCGCTTCCCGCTGTCTGTCTGTACCTATGTATGCTTAGATCTTTAAAACTACGCAACGGATTTTGATGCGGTTTGTTTTTAATAGATAGAGTGATTCAAGAGGAAGGTTTATATGTATAATACATGCATAATATAGTAGAGAAACACTGATAATTTTAGAGGTTTCTAATGTGATGTCGTAAATAAACACATTTTTTTTGCGCTTACATTGCAAGCGCTGGCTGAACCCTACGAGATAGATCAAAATAATGTATTACAATATTGTACACCTTAAAAAGGTCTACAAAAAAATCCGCGATAGTATATGTCTATCTCTTAGGGATAACCCATAATAACCATTTTTTATCCTTTACTTTTTACGAGAAATAATGGCTTATTTACGAAGCGATTTTAAGCAATACAGCATTAATCTTTATCCAATTAAGTACCTTAAGTACATTGTGCATTTAATATAGATCAATATGGCCCTTTACAGTATGTAATGTAAATGCCTATTTTCGAAGATATTACAGATTTAAAATGCAGGGATATAGATTGCGGCGCGGCGGTACCGGCCGGGCGGCGCGTGCCTAAGAAAACATGTTTGTATTGTCAAACAACACATTCACATGACAAAAAAGCTGTGAACGCTTGTGTAGTATATTTAGTATCAGCATTGCACCCGTGCGAAGCCGGGGTGGGTTGCTAGTAACCTATAAACTGATTGTAAATGTTCGTCCCAATATAATTGTGGGAAGATAATAGTGTATTCTATCGAGTGGAATGCTCTGAGTCGCTGTCTTTGCACGAGATACGTACACAGCCGAGGCGGCTATAAACCTGCTCAAATAATATTAATTAAAACAATGGAGCCTGTCACTAAGACTGGACGAGAATACTGCAATGTCTTAATGGTTAATTGTCAATAAACTGTGCCACTGCTGGGCTTCTTCTCAGTGTGAGAAGGGTTAGACCATAGTCTACCAACCAAGAGTGAAGTCTACCAACCCACATTTTGGATTGGTAGAAAACTAGATTTGACTCATCTTCAAGAACATTATGTAGATCTCTAAGACTTGCAAGTTTCCTCAAGACGATTTCTTTTATCAGCTATTTAAAACGCCTATAACTTCGATAAGTTAGAAGAGCGAGATTAAGGATCGAACTCAAGAGTTCTTCGTGGCCGTCTAGCGGTCGCCTATTACACTGTTGCTGCTTATTGGCGCTAATTATATCGCTGGTTGATTGTTTTAAAATAATGATATAGTATATTTTGTTAACTGACATCATCTCTGGTCCGATTCTTGAGTCAGGTAATGACTAATGTTACTGGGTTTTAATTCAAGAAATTATCAGTAACAGCACAACTATGCCCAAAAGACGTCTTGCCCGCTATTACGTCTTCTAGCTGGCAAAATGTGGGTGAAATATAATATACCTCTATCTTTACTAATATTATAAATGCGAACGGGAGTTTGTTTGTTAAGCTATCATTTATCACGCCTTAAACATCGACCCATCATCATGAACTTACGCATATACGTTGTCAGGGGAACAGAAATGTCATAGAGTACCTTTAATCTAGAAACGTGTTACTAACCTAATCTAACCTACATTTACGCGAGAGAAGCCGTGAGCTAAATCTAGTATAATATAAGTATGCCCATCTCTTCGGGGACAGAGGCTTGAGACTATATAATTATGTATTTGTACCTATTTAGTTGCAATAATATAATTATTGGAAACATTTGTACGCGTGATACTATACATATTATTCGATGATAAAGTGAGCTCTAATTATACACAGCCTGTATTTCTGGGAAGGGAACGGTAGTGGTGTTCCTTTTTTTATTTTTTTTATTTTGCTCGTCAAAATGACCACACTCCACCTGATGGTAAGCAGTCGTGTGGTCTAAGAGCAGTGGCCTCCACATCGCCCCCACAGTAGCCGAGGCGATGTTGAGGTCTCTACTTTGACGGCCTGAGAAGATGCTTTTTCACGCCCCGCTTAAAGATCCCAGGATTGAAGGAAGACGGAAACACGTGCCTTGGCAGAGAATTCCATGCCTTGGTCGTTCGGCAGAGGTATGAGGACCCAAACTTTCTTCAGAGCACTCCCCGTGGTATATTCTGTAGAAACATGCCAATGAGGCAATGTCCCTACGGAGTTGCAGAGGTTCCAGTGAACTCGTGACCTCTGGATCTCCGATGATACGGACAGCCCGCCGCTGTAACTGGTCGAGAGCGTCCAGCAAGTACTGCGCGGAGCCATCCCAAAGATGAGAACAGTACTCCATGCAAGGGCGCACTTGTGCCTTATACAATAGGCACAGTTGCCCAGGCGTGAAGAACCGCCTCACCCTGTTCAGAACTCCGAGTTTTCGCGAAGCTTGCTTAATGACGCTCTTGATATAGGTTTTCTGATTAAGGGAGCGGCAAAGATCCATACCTAAGATGGAGAGGCTGTCACGTATCACCAGTGGAGTGTTCGTCAGAGGGGGGGAGGGGAAGGAACGGATACTTTTTTGTTGTGAACGCGCATGCCTGGGTCTTCTTGGCGTTGAACTCGACCAAGTTCTTGGCACCCCATTCTTAGATGCGGTCCAAGGTCTGGTCAAGTTCAACGACAAGATTCTGCCTTTTCCCCTCAACCTCAGCCTGTTTGGCCCCAGGATGTCCGAGATATCGCCCATGCACGGTACTGTCGTCCGCATAACAATGTATGTTGCCGAGATTCAACATATCATGCAGAAGAAAGAGCGTAGGGGACAAGACAGAACCCTGAGGAACTCCTGCATTGACCTGCATAAATTTGGAAGCGCGACCGTCGCAAAGGACCCGAATACGACGCTTCTGCAGGAAACTTGCAATCCAGGTGCACAGTTGAGGGGGCAAGCCATAGGCCGGAAGCTTGGAAAGAAGAGACCGGTGCCAGACTCTATCGAACGCTTTGGCTATGTCAAGGCTGATAGCCAAAGACTCGCCGTGCTTGTCCATAGCCTCACCCCAGAGGTGCGTGACGAACGCTAGAAGATCACCCATTGATCGTTTAGACCGAAAGCCGTATTGGCGATCATTGATCAACGATTGATCCTCCAGGTAGCGGACAATTTGGGTGTTTATAATCCGCTCGAATACCTTGGAAAGTACCGAGGTGATAGCTATGGGTCGATAGTTGCTTGGCTCGGAACGGTCCCCCTTTTTGGGAATCGGTTGAACGTTCGCCTCCTTCCAAGCCTCAGGCACAATGCCTGCGGCGTAAGACGTCCGGTATAGGCGCGTAAGCGTGGGAGACAACTCCGCTGCACATTTTTTAAGGACCACAGCTGGGATGCCGTCAGGTCCACTGCCTTGCCGAACATCCAGATACTGCAGTATCGCACGAACGGTTCGTTGCCTTATACATATATCAGGCATGGTGTAGCCGCAGTTGGCAATGTTAGGCGACTGCGAACCGCAGTCATCGATTCGGGAGTTGGCCGCAAAGAGATTTGTAAGCAGATCTGTTTTCTCCTGCGGCCGATGAGCCAGTGATCCATTCGGATATCTCAGAGGGGGCAGCATGGTCTGGCAGAAGTTGGACTGCACGGCTTTGGCCAGGCGCCAATAGCTACGACTGCCCGTAGGATGCGCCATGAGTTCCTGGCCGAACCGTGCGACGCGCTGGGCATCCGCTCTTAAGTATGCCCTCTTGCAGACCTTTGTGGCTTGGTTGAACGCTGCCTTCAGGTGATCCACGTTAGGGTCGTGGAGAGTGCGAGCCCTGGTCCAAACGCGGTACGCTGTCTGTTTGCGTTCAACAGCATCAGCGCATTCACGACCGAACCAGGGCCTTTTCCTGCCGCCGCTCGTGACATCACTGTATGGAATATAATATTCCATACCCAGGATGATTTCACTAGTGACAGCAGTAGCGCTCTCTGATGGATCCCTGTTCTCAAAGCAGCGTTGAGCCCAAGGGATGGATGCGAAGTACTCCCGCATTCCATCCCAGTCTGCTGACGAGTAGTGCCACAGTCGTCGTCTTGCCTCCTCGGGTCGTGGGGGCGTAACAACAACAGCTGTGGCACAAACCAGACAGTGGTCTGAGGTGCCCAAAGGAGCACGAATCAACACACTGTACCGGTTCGGGTTACTCGTTAGCAGCAGATCGAGCAGAGAGGGCGCCTGACCTGCAATGTCTGGTATCCGGGTGGGCTGGAGTACCAGTTGAGACAGGTCATGCGTGAGAGCGAACGCATGAGCAGTTCGTCCCGCGAGGTTTGTTTTGGGAGAACCCAACCAGATCTCATGGTGGGCATTGAAATCTCCCAAGAACACCAACTCAGCGATAGGAAACCGCTCCTGCGCGTCGTCTGCCGCCTGACTCAGGTAATTGAAGAGTCGAGTTGTCTCAGCGTTTCCTGAATGGGATCGGTAGAGGCACATGTAGATTTGGCTGAAAGAGCCATGATCTACGTGTACCCAAAGGACAGAGAAGGAAGGGTCCTCTAGGCATTGTAGACGGCGACAGCAAATATCCGCCCTAACAAACAAGCATACCCCGGCTTTCGCGAGGAAACACTCCTCTAGCACGTAGCCGGGATATTGCAGGCAGTTCGTGTCTGCAGGACGGCGTATTTGTGTCTCCGTTAAAAAAGCATTGTCGGCCGAGCCGTCTCCAGGTGGTGATGGACGGCATTAAGGTTAGCGTGGAGTCCTCTGATGTTAATAAACTCCACGACACAGGAAGCAGCAGTGGGGTTACGGCGATTGGCTGCTGTTGAACGACAATGCTTTGTTCGTACTGCCATAGAGTAAACTCTACGGATACTCTGCAGGTCCCTCATAAGCTGCGAGAATCATCACCTCATGCTTAGGCCTCCGGCGCTCTCATTCACCGAACGAAACACAGCAGTGAAACACTGTTGTTTTACGTCGATTTATATTTATATTTTATAAAAGGTAGAGAGAGGGCTTAGTATTTAATCTAAGTACTTAAAACCCCTGTTCCGTTACCATTGAATGAAGAATAAACAAAAAGAAAGTTTAGCAATATTATGTCATAGGTCGGATGGAATAAGCATAGTATTTTTAAAACAAAATATTCGTTTATACTACGTATAAATTGATTATTATTTGGTATTGAGGTTGTGCTTTAATTACTTATAATATAATTGTTCGTAACCTGTGGTCTGTTCATGAAGTTTAAGCAAGAAATAAGAAATTTTATTGTAAGGGTTGTATCACCAGTCTATCATTTTTCAAGCGTGTTAAAGCAGAGTGTAGAGCTTTGTCTTATTCTCATGCATGATGAGAATGAGTTTGTCTAATTCTCATCATGCATGGTGCATGCTCTACACTATAACACACGGTATTTTCTCGCGAGTGCAATAGCAATACTTTAGGAGATGATAGTTAAGCCCCAGGTCATTCGTATAATACCTGACCAGACCAAGGCTGCGACAAATCATTTGACACAGACTTTTTTATCAGTATCTTTTGCCATGGATTTCCCTACAAACAAACAATATCTAATATATAGATAAATGGCTATATGGTTCATAAAGTATATATTATATGATACTTTAAATGTATATGTATTACGAATACATTTTTATTAACATAAAAACCGTGTTAATATTGGTATATTGTAATTATTATACTTTTAGGTACGCAAAGCGCCGAATGAATTTTCATTTACGTTCCAACTTTAACAATAAATTCAGAGGAATGTTTTGTTACAAATATATCGGCAGCCATTTTGAATATTCTGTCGATTTATAGATAGCTTTCTATTTGAACATTTGTATTTGTGATTTGATTCAAATTGGCAGTACTTTGTTGAATAGGTATCACTTTGATAAATGGTAGTATTTCTCTTAAATTTTGGCGTACCTACGTAAAATAAAACTACTTTATACAGATTTTATCGCGTTGTTAATTTTAAAACAGTATTATTTTGAAACTGATAAACTACCTCTGTTAAATAGTACTTAAAGTTTAAAAGTAGTACTTGAATAATTTTAAACATTATGTAATAATACTGTATTAATACATTTTTGATGAAATGACATCTGCCGCACTTTACAAACATTCAAACAACGGACACAAAATATCCAGACTCGGAAAAACCATTTTTGGATCACACAAATTTTTGTCCCATGTGGGATTCGAACCCGCAACACTCGCCGCAGTGGCAGTGGCGAGGCAACCACTTTAACCACTACGCCATCTATGCAGTCCAAAATCCAAATCCAAAATCAATTTCAAGTAGTTTTATTTTTCGTACACCATAATTTCAAAAAATCTATTAGTTCATAAACAACATCGATAATAGTCTCGTCTACTTTTTGGGGTTTAATTGGGCAAGGACGGGTCCCATGAATATTGTATGACCGGTTAAAGTAAGGAGCTCCTAAGCTTGGATTTGTTTGTTAAGTTTCCTGTTTAAATTCTTAATTGAGAGTTGGGAGACGCGTTGATTAATTTCGTATCGGACTTGTTTTAGTATCGCGTGTTCGTGTAATACCGTGTAGATAGTACTAGGGTATATGTAAGTCATTTCGGTACATGTTTTCAATTAATTTGTTAGAATAAGGGGCCTATTTTATCTTAAAGCTTTCTGGGAAGAGTTTGTGTATTAGAAACGTGTGGAGTGGATCCTATACCCCTACAGCCTAAGAATTTTCGTTTTCCCACTTAATACATTTTAAGGATATTAATATTTTTTGCCCTTTTTTGAATGATATATAAATGAGGTAAAAAATTTACCCCCGCTTGTCGCTTAGCGCTTATTGTAGCCTATAGATACTTGTAACATCATGAATACCTAGTACTTGCGCTTTGGTGACTCTCCAAAAGACTTTTAGAGCTGCTAGCTATTCAGAGTAGAGTACTTTCTTAACGAGCCTGGAGTTATTCCTGACCAAGGTTTCCACCTAGGTCAGACAAAGTCTAGGTTGTTTAGCTAAGGTCTTCTGAAGATTGTAGGTACTTCCTCAACCGGGCATTGTTAATTTGGGAATAATCCACGTCTCAATCCTTGCTTGCAGTAAACTTTAAGGAAGTTCTTGACACTAATTTAATTAAAGATTAAAATATGTTTAAATACGATAGAAAATAATTTCCGTAACAAAACTAAAATTCGATGCTTTTTGAAGATCTATTTATTTATTTATAGTTAATTAAAACGGTATAATTCAAAAACATTTAAATGATAAGTTATATTAACTGACTTTCAACGGTATTGAAAATTATGACGATGCAATTTTGTGTCTTTTCACGTGGCGCCGAGACACTCGGTTCGTAGCTACGTCAAAACTACACGCATAACTGTAACTTTGTTATACTACATTGTCATTATCAGAAAGTGCAGATTTTGACGTATGCTTCCACTAGTTTCCATCATCATTAAGACTTACAAAGCTCAACATAGGAAGTACTTAAACACTCCTCAATTCACGTATAATGTGTGCTCCGACATGCTTTTAAACCCTGACTCAGATATATCAAAGCCTCGTTATTATAAATTATGTCTCTGCAGGTAAAAAACCTCAGTAGAAATGCGCCTCCTCGTTAACTAGTTTCATTCATGCATTCATTCGTTCGCGAATGAAAAGAAATTCCAGTCATTCACTGCTGTAGGAAACGTTATGAATTTAACTCATTCAATAGCATAGATAACTATGACAGCCGGTAGGTTCTTGTTTTCAACGAAATATTAAGAAACTTGGCATAAAACGAGAGATGGGAAAGTTCTTGTCTTTTTGTTCCACTTTCCGAGTTCTGTCTTCGAAAAAGCGATTTAAAAGGATATCATAATTTTCTGTTCCGTTAAGTTGTATTGGAAGCTTTTCGTTTATATTGTTTAGTATTATATGTAACAATATCTGAAGAGCATATACATCAAGAATTCACTTGTTTAATAATGTGAATGCTAGCTTAGTGGGTATTATGCGGATTACGAGAAACTAGATCCGAATTTATTCTTTTAAATCATTAGAAAGTTGACAGTGCTTATTCTCCTTGATAAAGTGGTATCGGATTTTATGTATACATTTCTTTGATGATGAGCTTACTTTAAGTGATATTTGAACATAACTATCATAATATCAAAGTGTAAAACAACTTTATCCTCTTATATATAAATGTATTGCTATATCAAAAATCTAGTATTGTTATCCTTGTATTTAAAAACAAATTACCGTAGTAAGCATTTGATGTCATGTACGATAAAAAAGACATTGGTGACGCTAAAATTGTTTATCGATACAGACATCTTAGGTGCTAATGGATAGTACTAATGGTCTTTAGTGAGCTGTTAAGTAGGCTATCTAATAATTATTTTGTAAGCTAGGCTTCACCTATGGCTTTGTCGTCCCATAACCGAGAGTTAGGGCAAATTGACTAATATAAAAAATTGTGTCCATTTTGGCGTTTTGTATTTTCATGTACGTAAATTACCGAATAAATTTTTATTTACGTACAAACTTTAGCAATATATTCAGAGTAATGTATTGCGAGACCTCAATGATCTCATGCACCGCGGCTGCATTCAGTACCGCTGTGCCATAAACGCAGTCATTAATTTTTATTGTATTAAGAGACAGCCAAATAAAAACCAATTTCGCGTTCCATCTCATTATTCAGAACATTTCAATAAAATTAAGTAGCAATTTTCTTACTAGATTGGTGAAGGACTTTCGACATAAAACCAATATTACTAGATATAGTTGCCAAGTATTACACAAGAGCTTATACTAACAAAGATAACTATATCACAATAACGTCGTCAATTTGTGAATGCCTAAAGGTGCTGATAGACTTGAGAATATTTAAGTGAGCATTTTAGCCAATGTTACGTTACAGATTTTAATTGCCTTCGTGGTGCACCGGTATTGAATGCGACTGGTGTGCATACAAATAGTTATTTGGTTTTTCTGTTAAGAAATCTCAATAGCAGCTCGGAGTTTATTAGTTGGCGGTGTTAGACACCTCCGTGCCTCGGAAAGCACGTAAAGCCGTTGGTCTTGCGCCTGATCTCTCTCCAGTCATGTCGGATTACCGTCCCACCGGATCATGATAGTAAGGGAACAGAGAGTGCACTTGGCCGCTGTGACCGAAATTCGGTCTGGAGGACATTACATTACAGAAAAATAAACGGGAGCGTATCAGCGAGCATTCGAAATTACATAGTTCGCTTTAGCGAACGATCGTAATGATCGTGTAAATGTTCGTAGTGTTCACTCTGTTCATTGTTTAGTTCGTCAAATTACGATATATACGACAAAGGCTCGATGTTCTGTAACAAGTGAATGCTTTAAGTCTATCAACAACTTCAGATTTCACGTTATGTCGCCGGCTTAGTAACGCTTGTGTAATTATCTAAATATAAAATCAAATCGATATTGTCGTTTCGTCTGCGGTTATGGCGTATAAGTACGTGCGGTTATAATGGTTGCGTGTTTTGTCGTATCTTCGTCTGTCGTGGCTTCACACAATATTTACTAAACGAATTGTAAAGTTCAATTAAACCGAACGAAGACCTATGGTCCGTAGATCCACGTAAATGGCATCCGTATGTTGAATAGTAAAATAAATCTATCATAGATTGCACCCGAATAATTATTAATGTTTCAAATATCTTGATTTGATTATAGATTCGAATATTTTGAATTTTATCGATAATCGTGCATTGCTAATACTATCTAAATGTGCAAACAATTCTTGGACATCAGTTAACTATATAAGATATATTAATAAAAAATAGAATAAAAAAAGGAAATAAAAATTTAGCATTGATTTTTTCAAATGTTCGGGGATTAGAACTTTCATGAGAAGAACCAGGCAAGAAACTCATGGCCACCCTTTTCAATCGTCAAATGTTTATTAATAATACAAATAATTTATTTCTTATATGAGCTGCTGTGTGTATTTGTAACAATAGTTTGTTGCAATTGGATTTTCGAAGTAAATTCTTCGATTGTAAGTCAAGTCTATTAGTGTGACAACACAAGATGGCTGTAGGTAACAATATGTTTCGACGTACAATTTGCACGGCGTGAGCGGAAGTCATTTGAGACATGTCCCTCGCTCCGAGTACCTACGCAGAATTGAGGTTAACAATCGCTTTATATTAAGTTGTTTCAAGCCTTAATTTGGAGGTTACAGGAGAAAATAATTTTAATATGTGTTATTTTTCATATGATTTAATGTCTATACTAGTTATTGTCCGCGGCTTTGCTCGTGCGGGAACAGTGCTTTTTTCTGGATAAAAGGTATTCCTATTCTGTACACCTGACAACGTGTATGTAAAACTTAATGGTGATTAGTCTAGTAGTTAAGGCGTAAAAACGTTACAAACAAACAAAAAATCAGATACGCATTTATAATATTGTTTCTATCCCTCGATAACAGTACTTTTTTCTGGATGAAAGGTCCTTTTCTGTACCCCTGAAAATGTGTATGTGAAATTTCATGATGATTGGCCAAGTGGTTAAGGCGTGAAAGAAATTAATAAGGATAGTAAGGATTCTAAAGTGGAAAGATTTGTATTTATATTGTAACTAGCTGTTACCTGCGACTTCGTCCGCGTAGATTTTAACTAAAAAGTGTTTGTCTTCGCGGAACCCTATTTTTTTTCTAAAATCAAAGTAGCCCTTAGGCTAGATAGCTGATGTTATAAGGAGTAACTTATTACTCCTTATAAAATCAGCTATCTGCCAGTGAACGTCCCGTCAAAATCGGTTCAGCCGTTTTGGAGATTAGCCGGAACAAACAGACAGACAGACAGACAAAAGTTTTAAAAAAAGATTTTTTCGTATAGGTACCTTATATACTTTATAAAAAGCTAATTTTGACATTACAAACAGACATTAAATTTTTTTTTTATTTTTGTTTTATTGATTGAAGTTTACAATAATAATACCATGGCTTACACCACTCGCTAAACCACGAGGGTTTTTATGCGAGTAGTTCATATGTTATATAAATTAAATTTACAAATAAATTGTAAATTTAATTATAACTCTAATAATAATTTCACAATGGCAGTACGAATCTGACAATGTTATACAACAAATATCTTTTTAGCGTGGTTTTATACGGCTGCTTTTTAACATATTTATTTACTATATATTTGTATAGGTTACAAACAGACACTTCAATTTTATTTATTTGTATAGATGTATAGATGAATATACTCAAAACTATTAAACAGATTTCAAAAATTCTTCCACTAAGCTCTTTATTCAAAATTAACATATAATATATAGCTTGGCTTAATCATAAATGGGGTAAACCGCGCGTGACAGCTAGTTAACAATATTTTAGCCTCGTCACTCCTCTGATCCATGTAGGTAATGCTTTCGTAACATAACACGATTTTCTCACCTGGCAATAAATTTTCATAAACTTCGCCAGATTATTAAATTTTCCAATGTTACGCGAAGGCTTCAGTTTCAATGACAGATATTATGCCACACGGCTTTGCCATGCAGCTAATTCCATTATTGTTTAGGATTTTAGCGGGAACCGAGCTTATTACACGGTTTTGCGACGTCTACTAATTATCTCTCACATGTTGTCAAAACATACACACGAGCGTTTTACATCTATGGCTTTCTTTTAAATTCCAAACCGTTTGTTAGTATTTTACAGGCAGTGTATTTCGTATTACTTAAAATTGTCGTTATGAATTTATATAGTCGATATTGTAATGTGTCGCGTGGTACGGAGGCATTTAAATATGGAGGATTTGAGATGGCTTTTGTTTACGTAACCGTGTACAAGATACGTATGAAAGAATAAGCTTTTAAAACAAGTAAATCTAATACATGATGTACTTAGGTATTGTAAATAATTTGTCGTATATATTATATAATAGTAAATAATTTGTCGTATATATTATATAATTGTAAATAATCTGGCGTATGACGTAGTAGTTTTAGTGGTCACTTGGCCACTACCATTTAGCCGAGTAAGTCCTGTGGGTTCCAATTTTTAGAAGTCCAAAATGTGTGTGATCCATAAAGGGTTGTTCTGAGTCTGGGCATCAATGTTTATTCTCATATAAGATTTACATCACTTCCATGAGAACATGATTAATAAATATAAGAGTGCGCGTCGTCACAAAAATAACAATGAAATACAATTCCAATGTTGAACTTAAATAGATAATGTATCCACAGATACCCGATATTACCTATAATTTAATTAAAATAACTTTTTTGTTAGAATAAAATGAGAAGTCTCGTTTTAAATGTATTATACGAGTTTAACATTTTTTAACCGTTATCAATCGTAATCTAAAATCTAAATCGAATACATATTTATGAAGTCTTATCCATAAAGATTATCCATAAAAAAATCGTGGCATTTCTTGTTTATATACGAATGTCAAAATAGAGGTGTACGACATTACTATTTTGCTACGTCGCGTCGTTAGCGAAATATATTTAATTTAAAATAGGGATCGTTGCTTTTTACCCAAACCAAAGCAGCGTTGAAGTACAGGTTCAACGTTTTCAGGAGCTTTACGGTGTTTACTGAGCTGTCAGATACCAATTTAATTTATTCCTCGCCAAAGTATTAGTAACACTCTTTGTATCAGATCACAAAGTTGATCAAAGTGGTATATAGGTACCATGACTTCCTTGTTAATCCTAAGTAGTATTATTAATGCGAATGTGAATTTGTTTGTTTGTTACGCTTTCGCGCCTTAACTATTCGACAGATTATAATAAAATTTTGCATATACGTTGTCAGGGGTACAGCTAAGGATATAGGGTAACTTTCATCCAGAAAAATACCTACTGTTCCCGAGGAGTAAAAGTTGCCATAACCTCCATTTAAGCCAGCGAAGGCGCAGGCAAATGCTAGTAATTCATAATTAAAAAATCCTTCCATATAGACCAACTGCGTAATAATCTAAGCCTAGGCCAGCTTTAATCCACACAAAGAAGAAAAGAGATTTACGTACTAACCCTAGTAGAAATTAAAATTAATAATTAGGTCAAAGAACTAACTAGTAATGAAGTCTGAACAAAAAACGTGAACAGGAACGAACCGAAGGAAAGTCTTATGTACGGCGGTTAATTAAAACGGGACTGCGCTTGTTCGACTCGCCTCATTCTCTGACGAACAACCCCGAATACACCCCGAACAAGCCATAATTACCTTTATGTACACGTAATAAGGTTAGGCCAACTTCGTCGATAACTTTGTTCCTATTGTTGTTCGTGTCAAGAGAATTTAAACTTTATTCCGTAGTATTAAAGGTATTAGAAGGAGCACAATAGTGGAAAGTTGGCAAGTTTATTTGTCGTATGCCCGTTCCGTTGTGCGGACGCGTCCGTACGGAACACGGTGTCGTGCGGAAAGTTGAAATTGAAACGAAGCGTATTGAGATTTCAGCAATGAAATGTATTGGTGATTTTTCGGGTTCCCTATTTCGACGGGAAAACGGAACTGTTATATCAACCGTCTGTCTGCAACATAACGTTTTTTAAGCGAGGGTAGAATACGAAATTAGATACTACGTTTGGTCTTCGTTTTTGCGACCCATATAAGGTCTAACAGGTAGGATTATTTTTAAAAGTAATACTTCTATTCTATCATTTTAATGCTGTTCATCAGGCATATATATTTGAAAATGGAAAACCGTTGTAAAATTGTGTCACATAGTTCATAGTATGGAAATTGGTAACTAATTCAAAGTTCAAACTTATAAGTATTATAAACGAGAAGCGCGGAGCGGCTTCTAGTTACGTTACGGATTAAAATATTCTACTCAGAAATAGAGTCGCTTTATACAATAGATCTTTTTTGGTATCGGTTAAGTTTACAGAGAAAGCCTTCTATATCTATATATATTGGAATTCACAGATAACAAAACTAGAAATTGTTTTCTCCCAAGTCAGTCGGACCGCATATATGTACACACACTCACAATACTGCAAATCAGACGATTAGGCATCATTACGCGATATGTCATACAACGGATTTTTACTCATATAAATTGTCACGAATAAATAACAAAAGACATTCTTACGTGGTAAAATCAGTCATTGATTATTTTTTTATAATCAATATAAGTGTTGGATATTTAATATGGTCTTCTGTCTACGAAAAAAAATAGTAAAGTTTAATAGTAATAGTAGTGTAACAGTTTTCAAAATTTTGTAATAAAGTGTCAAATAAACAACACGATAAAATCCGTATATTGGATATTTACTAAAATACTTAATTCACTCACACATACCTAGGGATAAAACTATGTAATGAGGTGGTGTCCGTAAGTTCTAAAATCAATGTTTACGTCCAACTCATCTCTTTATAATATTACTATGTAGGTATATGATAAAAAGGTGCTCAAAATTTCGTATTTCAAATTCAAAATAGTCTCTTTTTCAGCTTCATAATTATATTCTAAAAAGTTGTTAGAACAAAACAGTTGAATCACTTTCTACATTCAAAATAGTTGATATTTTAACGTCACATACAGAAAAAGCGTGTCAAACAAAACACGATAATAATATAATAATAATTACGCCACAACATCCAGGTTCACGATATGTGGTCCAAAAAATATTTAAACAGTTTAATGGTACTTACAGTCAGTGACGGTCACCTTCGCCCTGAAGCCCGCATAGTGTCTCGAGTGGTCGGCTCTGAAGCGCAACCTCAGCACATTCCCCCTGGACTGGTACCGCAACAGTTTCAGCTTCTCGCTCCAGTCGCCGCAGAGCCGCCTCGCACGGGTTGCGTGGATATCACGAAGCCAGCCAGCACTAATGGCGTCCGATTCGGGCAGCTGGGTTTCTGTTTGTTCCCATATCTGGATAATAAGTAGAATAAATGTTTTCATACTCATAATTTTTCATGTGCAGCGTGTAAGAAGGTAGAAAAATGTGACTGTCAGATACTGTACAATGCAAAACCACGACAAATTAATCTTCATATTTCTTACTAAGACAGCATTTTCTTTTTATCGACATGTTCAATAAATTAATTTCATATAAAAATATTAATATTATATTTTTAATAATAGCACATTCTAGTCGATCCTTAAACAACATTAATTCCTTAGCTGACTCAATGACCTCCGTGAACCCAAAAAAGACCTGGCGCAATTTTGATAGTGATGAAATTTGTTTGTTTTGATGTTTAAATAATAATTCAATGCAACGTTTAGAATTATCATAATATTTAAAAACAACTCGGGGATAGACCACATGGGTTATTTGCCAGCTATACATTACGCTCCTAAAATATGATCACATCTTTCTGTTATACCCTGTATATGTTATTTATTTATTTATTCATTCGTTATGTCTATTATATGTGATCTAGCGTGATACTAGCGATTAAAAGTGGTCACATGCCTCATGTCTCCCCGCAACTACCCAGTTAGGTCGTAGTAAATATATATCCATATCTATCATGAAGCATTTAATTATGAATGCCTACAATATGGAAACTTAACATTACACATATACAGTCGGCCAAAATATGGTCTAACACCCTACGGTTGAGGTTCATGTGAACTTCATGGAACAACGAGGTCGATTTCCCCTTGCAATAATATTATGACAGTGACCATTGCTCTCTGACCACGTTTATCGTTATTGCGCGGCCCCCGTGCGTCGCAGCGTGATGTTACATAGCCTTCCTTGATATACAACATTAAAAATTGAAAAATATTTTTTCAAATCGAACCTGTAGTTCCTGAGATTAGCGCGTTCGAACAAACAAACTCTTCAGCTTTATAATATTAGTATAGATTAATAATAAAAATAATAATTCATTTATTTCTTTCTCACACAGAAATGGTTTATAAAAGAACAGTCCTTAATCTATGAGTAATTATAGAAGATAGATATTATATTTACGTCATGCCATGTGTCAAATTTGAATTATTACAGCTAACAAAACTCACCTCCTTTACTCACATCCGCTAGAAAAGTCAAACTTAGCGGTAATTAGATCTCACAGAAACTTTTGTCAAAATTGGTAGACCACGTCTGCCTACATTCCCGGAAGGGTAGGCAGCGGTATATTATACATACAGTTCGCTAAGTAGGTACGTGTTGGTCCAACGTACATATCTAATAGATGGCGAGCCAATAGACGTCTACTGAGCATAATTCTAGACGCCGTACAACTACACAGAATATCTTGACAGGTTGTTTCCGAAACAGAATTCCTACCCGTGATCTCATGCACAATATTTTACTATCAGTCATTCAGTCACTTGATATTTATTAAACGTGAGCTCTTACGATTAAATACCTCAATAATTCTCCATACCTCAGTATCAGCCGTGTACGAGTCGTGATGCTCCTGTAGCAGCCACTCTTGCGCATGCTCACTGTCGTTCTCAACACCAGCTTCCATGATCTCCAGGTAATCGTAACTGCAACTGTAACAATAGAAGAAGTTATAGTACTCTATGTCCTGCACGCAGCTTCACCCATGTGAGGTAAAAGGATCTTATGTGTTAATTAAAATTATAATTTATTGCAGGTAATTAAATTAATAATAATATATTCTATCACGTAGACACAACACCATCTAGCCCAAACTAAGCAGAGCTTGTACTATGGTACTAGACGATGGATAAACATACATATATACTTGTTTTTTTTTTGTAAATACATTCATATTATACATAGAAACACCCAGACCAAGACAAACATCCATGTTCATGCAAACAAATGTTTGACTTGTGCGGGAATCGAACCCGCGACCTCAGGCGTGGCAGTCGGTTACACTAACCACTACGCCATCGAGGCCGTCAAATTAGCACCAATCAATGTGTATTCAATAGTTAATTATCGCTTGCTTTAACGGTGAAGGAAAACATCGTGACAAATGTTTTCGAAGTTGTGTGAAGACCGCCCTACGCCAGTGTGGATTTGTTTTCATTGTCCCATAATGGAAAGAAATCTGTGCCCAGCAGTGGGACAGTTTTAAACAAGGCTGGTATTATTTTTGTCTATTATTAATTTAGCACCGTAGCTTATCATCGGATCGGATGTACCTACTTATCCAAAAATGATAAAATGGCTTGCAAAATTAATTATGTTGATGTCGAAGATTAATTATCGATGTGGACTTAAGAATAAGTAAACTCACAATGTGGACATAATAAAAGCCTCCAGGAAACACAGAAAGACAAAATTAAACTGCATTCGAATTATTTATAACTAGCTTTTGCCCGCGGCTGCGCTCGCGTTAATTTAGAATTTGGCAATCAATTCGGGTTGTACTCTGCTTGTAATAATATAATTCAATCATGATTCGAAAGACACGTGGCGCCATCTACTATCATAAGAATGTTATTGTTGTTTTCCTCGGGAACAGTAATTTTTTTCGGGATGAAAGGTAGCCTATGTCTGTTTCAGTACACCTGACAACGTATATGCAAAATTTCAGGATGATCGATTCAGTGGTATAGACGTGAAAAAGTAACAAACTAACAAACAAACAAACTCATTTTCGGTTTAATAGTATCTTTATTTTCTTATTTAAAACACAAAAAAGTGTCACTTACATAAGAACAAAATTCTTGAAGGTTAACAAATAACATGTCCGTTACCACTTTTAACAGTTTTAACTACACAGTTTCACTAATTGTTTACGAAAATAAAACATGTTTAGATACACATTGAATTGAAACTATTACAACACAATGAGAACAAGAGGAAAACTTAATTTTAAAACGATACATTTTCGCTTTTATAATATTAGTTAGGATTAGGATAACAATTAGAATCACTTTATAATAAAACAACCCTAATAAGACATCATCTATTTTGATAGCATTTTAAAATATTTGACGTTAATTTAATTTAACTAAAAAGATAACTACCGCTCCTGGAGGCAATCCTGTGTTATGGGGGACTTTAACTAACGGACAGAAAGAACACCCGACATGGAACAAATATTTTTGGATCACACAACTTTTTGTGCTGTAGGGGTCGCACCAACATCACTCGGTGCAGTGGCAGTGAGGAGCCGGCCAACCTCAACCACTACGCCGTCCGTGCTTTTATTACAATCATCATGCTCTTCATTAACGTGAACTAAGGAAAGCAATAGTCCGATACACAAACACACTCTAGCACTAATAATATTGGTTTGGTAGTATTGTAGTCTGTTCGGTTCAATACAGGTGATACGTGTATACAACTACAAAGTTCTCAATCGTCACCTCACACCCAATGTCTAGTCCGTAGAATTGGTTTATTCACCCCCCTTCCTCCTCCCTGTTTCACCTACCACTGGTAGCCACGAGGAGCTTTTTAATTAGGATAGATACATCGAAATGTGACTCGGAATTAATACATTTTTCAATCAACGGTAAAAAGAAATAATCGGATCAGTTACGGCACTGATCCGATTATTTCTTTTTCCCATTCCGATTTTGATTCGATTATTACTTCATTAACTTCATTTTATATCTGCAAATCGGACTTACTGATTAAATTAGTAGAAATTAAACTATTATAATTAATTAAACTATTATAATTAATTTACTGTACCTGTTTAAATAATTGTTCATTTCATCTTTATATTTTAATTTTAGTTTGCATGCCTTGTGGTAGGATATGGCTAATGTACTGTTATATTTGATATAAGAACTTATTTGTACCCATATTCGCAGACAAATAAATGATTTATGATTTAAATAAAATATTTATTTGCCACAATCAGACATAATATGTTAAGGCTTATAAGACAGATAAAATGAGATTGATTTGAAAGTTTGCCAAAGATTGTGCGACCTGATTCACAAAGCCCACGTTAATTTTTACCAACACAGTACCTGCACCTAAAAACCCTATCATACGTTATATTACACCGTAAAAGATATCGAGAATATGATTGAATTGTAATAATATATACCCTCTGCGGTCGCGTATGAAAACGTAACCTTTTCAACTACAAGTTCGGTTTGAATAACATGACCCTAATTTATATAAATAAGTTTATTGAATACACGAATATTTCAATACCCAAAACGACTACAAATGTTATTAAATTAAGATAATTGGAGCGGGTCTCGGAGTATATCTATTTCATGAGTATTTCGCTCAAAGAAACTTAAAGTTCTAGACATTTTACATGTGCTCATTATAAAGTAATTTGAAGATTGAAAAGACGTCATTGGTCTATCATATAAATGAAAATTATAATATATAATGAAAATTTCAATAAATAATTAAAAAAAAATTGGTTGTCTGTAAAGTCGGTTTACGGACGATAGATTTAACATGACAACGTCATAACGTGCCTTTCGCTCGCTCGTGTAGCGCTCTCGCTCTGATCGTAACGTTAAAATGAGCGTAACGGGACAATGAGTCATCCTTTTTCGTGCGTGCAGCCGGCGTTCATCGATTTATTAGACGTTGTTACGTCAAAAATTATAAACATGATTGCCTCGGTGGAGTAACGATAGTGAATGCGGTTGCACTGCACAGGTTGTACAATTCCCGCGTCGGGCAAAGTTTGACTGCACGAAAGGCGTAGTGGGTTAAGTGGTCGCCACTGTCGCCGCGCCACATGGGATCCACAAATAGTTATTCCGAGTCTGGGTGTTCTTTGTGTCCGTTGTTGACGTGACAACGTCTAATAAATCGATGAACGCCGGCTGCCCGCACGAAAAGGATGACTCATTGTCCCGTTACGACCATTGTCCCGTTACGCTCATTGTCCCGTTACGCTCATTGTAACGTTACGGGAAATAAATTTTGCTATGACGTTGTCACGTTAAACTGTCGTCCGTAAACCGACTTTACAGACAACCAATTTTTTTTAATGTTTGTAGGATTCCTCGCAACACAGAAATTGATTCTAGTGAGTTGTTTTTAACTTGTAAATTTTAACAATACGTTTCAACACGATAAAAAGAAAAGGAAATGGAGACCAATTTTAGCTCTCTCTTTGCAACGTCTTCTATTTTGAAAGGCCGACAACGCCTGATTATTCTTTTATGATCCTTTATATTAAAATATTTTAAAATTAGACATCTCGTAATCACTGCTCAATGGGTCGGAAAGTCACGGCAAATCAAATTGGAACCCAACGAACTGCTTCATCATTTGAATATATTTGAAGGGTATTTCTATGGTGTGACTGCCTCGTTGTTGAATCGCTAGTGAATGAGACTGCTGTGCATGAGATCTCGTGTTAGATTTCTGTGCTGGACAAAATATTATTGAGTTTTTCTCACGAAAAATTCTTAGTACCGGCACGGAAGCAGAAGCGTGCCTGGTAGGTAGCAATAGGTTTGTTTTTGACGTGACAACGTCTAATAAATCGATGAACGCCGGCTGCACGCACGAAAAAGGATGACTCATTGTCCCGTTACGCTTATTGTCCCGTTACGCTCATTGTCCCGTTACGCTCATTGTGACGTTACGGGAAATAAATTTTGTTATGACGTTGTCACGTTAAACTATCGTCCGTAAACCGACTTTACAGAAAACCAATTTTTTTTTACATAGGACCTAGAAATATAGTTGGCAAAATGTGGGTGTATTACTCAGATGTATTCAGTCCGCAAGGGTAGTAATTCCCAGTACTACAACAGCATACACTATACACAAATCTCTAGTTAGAATAGAGAAAATAAAATAGCTTTATTGACACAGAAAATCCACTTACATTTTGTTTATATCCATAGTACACACAGCGACACATTAACCTAGACTGTTTGGACTTTGAAATATTAGAAGTTGAACGCTGCGAATCGTGCGAGAAAGTGCGCTAATTTGTTATTTTGTTTTATTCACGCTGAACGAGACGCGACGCTCTATCCTTACCATTACATCGACACCACTATGCACAGTCCCTTTCCGACAATTCTCTATTTTGTATGTAGCGTAGTTTTGCGTATATAGGGTGTCTAACTTGATGTGTAGCCGTGTGTACAAGTCTGTAATTAAAAATGAACACTAACATTTAAGCTCTGTACAACAACAGAGGTGTGCACCAATATAATCCTAACTAATATTAATTATAAATGCGAAAATGAGTTTGTTTGTTTGTTAGGCTTTCACGCTTTAACTACTCAACCGATCAATATGAGATTTTGCATACACGTTGTCAGGGGTACAGAATAAGACATAGGGTACCTTTCATCCAGAAAAAATAACTGTTGCAAAGCTAACCTAACCTAACCTACATTTACGCGAGCGAAGCCGCGGGTGAAAACTAGTTACTTTATAAACAAGATTTAAAATTGAAATTAACTTGTCAATTGTTGGAATGCTAGACATAACTTAATACTTATTGTGTCTGGATGCCGGTGTGCGGCTGGAGCTTTATATTATTATTATATAAGATAAAATTTGCGGGTACTTGAAACTACTCACTACTAAATGTCATTCTTCTAATGTTACACATTATTTCGTAATACCTTCTACCGCTAACAATATGAACGTTTACTTTTTTAAATTTTGGTTACATATTTTAGTTTTCACCCGCGGCTTCGCTCGCGTAAATATAGGTTAGGTTAGGTTAGGTTTGCAACAGTTATTTTTTCTGGATGAAAGGTACCCTATGTCCTATTCTATACCCTTGACAACGTGTATGCAAAATTTCATGTTGATCGGTTGAGTAGTTAAGGCGTGATAGCGTGACAAACAAACAAACTCAGTTTCGCATTTATAATATTAGTTAGGATTAGGATTAGGATATACATCAATAATAATACTAGCCCTGTATTTAAACTGTCCCACTGCTGGACACGAAATTTTTTCAGTATGAAAAAGTTTAGGCAATAGTTCACCACGCCAGTGCGGGTTGGCAAACTTCACACATCTTCAAGAACATTATGGAGAATACTCAGATATTACCTCATGATGTTTAGCTAAGCCGTTAAAACAAGCGATAATTTACTATTTAATATGTACATCATTTTGAAAAGCTAGAGGTCTTGGAATCGAACTCAAGATCTCTGCGAGGCAATCCACGGTTTCCCACTAGGCTATCGTTGCATTTTTAAGTCCAGTACAGCACATTGGCTGCCAGACACAATAGATTTTCAATTATGTCTGACATTTTAATAATTGACAGGATAAATATATTTTAATTTTAATTTCTTATTTATTATCTTTTCGGGAAATAGGTCTGACAAGAATATTATGTAAGTATGTGTGTTTTTATTGTGGATAATATGTTGTGTGCAGCTTTTGCAGATAGATTAAAATAGTTTAAAGCTTGATAAATAAATGGTCTAAGAGTAAGGTTGAGCTATTAATCAGACGTGTTCAAGTTAGAAGAAGGTCATGGGAGGAAGCTCCGCGTAAAGACGGTGTAGCGATTCTATGTATTTTACACATTGGCACTGTTACTTACATTCATATTATAAGGATACTGGAAGCGGTATCTTAATTGAAAAGACCCTTATTATCACGATATGCAAGTGTAACCAAGATAAGCCAGAAGGATAAACAGGTGACATATTAATCTAACTATTATTATAATTGCGAATGTGAGTTTGTTTGTTTATTATGCTTTCACGTCTGAATTACTCGACCGATCATCATGAAATCGCATAAACGTTGTCAGAGGAGCAGAAAAGGACATACATAGCGTAGGTACATTTCATCCAGAAAAAGTACTGTTACACAAGTAAAATAATCAAACTTATATTTACGCGAAGCCGCGGGATTAATTTAGTATATAATAGCAACAAAATCAGTTTAATGGGTGTCACTGATAAGATTGGCTACATCTCGATGCAAGCTTCAATTGATACACACTTCAAGCCGCCAACGAAGATAAGTACATTTTTACCATCCGTCAGTACCAATTACCTTTACAAGATGCAGGGGTCTATAAAATAGATTGTGACTGTGGAGTCACAATCTATTTTTATAGACCCCTGCATATGTATTATTTTATGCGGGTGCCTACGCTTCTTGTGGTTTGACCAATGTATGAGAGTCCACACTCTAAATATAAATAGTTTTAATTAATTTAAATAGCTTAAATTGTAGTAAAGTTCAATCATAGTTGCGTTAGAGTTTCAAAATCATGTAATAAAAGTGTTTTAAAATAAACAACGCGGCAGAATCCGTATAAAGTAGTTGTATAACATTCGCGTAAACATAAGACAATGTTATGTAAAATCAGTTTATTTCAATCCTCCGTTATACGTACGACGTCCTTTTAGATAACCATAAATTTTGGGTATAACTCATAATATTATAGTATAATGGTAACCATTACTGAAAGGGCTGGTAGTTCAATAAAGACCTTCACCATTTCAGTTATGTAAACGTCTGTCCAATGAAAATATCAATTAGTAGACGTATTTTATGCTACCTAAATATAAGATTAAGTTTTCTCTTTGGTCAAGATTTATGGCGAAAAGCTAGGTTTAGATTTATGGTTGCTTCGGTAAAACTTATTAGTTAATCCTAAGTATTGTTAGAATAGTTTTGTTTTATGTTCATAATAACACACATAAACAAAAATATGTTTTACAAGCTTTTTCTGTAGTCTTTAGATCTATATATAAATAAACTTCGAGATTGGGCAGGATATTTATATTATACTAGCTGTGCCCACGGTCTCACCCGCCTCAGTGGTATTTGTGGTTACTGCGCCGCTCCCGTGAGCCGTATCGTGATGTTATATAGCCTATGTCCTTTCCAGGATCTCAGACTATCTTCATTCTAAATTTCATTTAAATCGGTTTAGCGGATTGAGCGTGAAAAGGTAACAGACAGACAGACAGAGTTACTTTCGCATTTATAATATTAAGTAAGGATTTAGAGCGGATAGCTTGCATTTGATTCCCTGCTTTAGTCGGCCTCGATGGCGTAGTGTTTAGTATAACCGACTGCCACGCTTGAGGTCGCGGGTTCGATTCCCGCACAAGTCAAACATTTGTGTGCATGAACATGGATGTTTGTCTTGGTCTGGGTGTTTCTATGTATAATATGTATGCATTTACAAAAAAAATAATTATATATGTATGTTTATCCATTGTCTAGTACCCATAGTACAAGCTCTGCTTAGTTTAGGCTAGATGGTGTTGTGTGTATGTGATAGAATATAAAAAAAAGAGCAATGTGTTTAGTTTATTTGCTCAGTAGTTCTTTTTCTTTCTTTTTTTTAATAAGACAGCTCTCGCACTTTGTATAATTCTTGTGTCGTGTGGAACTTTACAAACATTCAAACAACGGACGCAAAGAACACCCAGACTACAACACTACTACACTACAACTACAACCATTTGTGGACCACACAATTTTTTGACTCGTGTGGGATTCGAACCCACAACACTCGGTGTAATGCCAGTGGTGAGGTGACTACATATCTTATCTTATGTGGGGGCCAGTCAGTGCAGACCGGCGACACTTCGACCCAGTGGGATCTTTTGTGTCGACACTCTCCCAATAACGACTGCCATAGATGTTTATGGCAGCCGGGATCGACGGCTTAACGTGCTCTCCGAGGCACGGAGCAGGCGATAATTTTCAATCAATACGCACATAATTTCGAAAAGTCATATAACTTCCGAAAGTCAGAGGTGCGCGACGTGGGTTCGAACTCGAGACCATCTGCATTGCAGTCTGTTGGTTTCCGCACTGAGCTGTCGCTGCTCTGAGGTGACTACTTAAACCACTACTCCATCCATGCAGTCGAAGTCAAGTTCAGTAACTTTTCTGTTGCTGAATATCTGAAGGAAAGGGAGGCTGAATATGTGGCCAAATATACGCTAAAAGGCTCGCCCTATTTTAAGTGGAACACAAATAATTCATAGTGCGTACGAATCAATGTATATAAATTACACTCTTTAGAAAACATAGCAGCACGCTCGGTTAGCCAAAAAGTTAGATTAGGTTATTCTCTCGCCCACACTTTGCCAACAATGTTTAGATTTTAAATAAAAGTGGCCGAGTCTAATAATTACCAGGCTTTATACAAGACTTCGTCCTATATTTTTAGGAGAAAATCTTTGTAACACTAAAATGAACCCGGGTTTGAATCCGGTATATCACAATTGCCCGTTAGAAAAAGTACAAAATTACGCCTTTGGGTCAACTGCCTTGTTGATCCAAGGGCGTAAATTTCTACTTTTTCTTTAAAGTCTATACTAAAAGTAATGAAATGCTTAATATTATGATTAAGCATAATCTATAATAATTTAACACTGATTATTATCAGTCCTAAATCACCAGATAAAAGTTATCTATCAAATCTATACTATAGAGGAAAGATTGATTGTTTGTTTGTTTGTAAAGATATAACTCAAAAACGATGCAACCGATTAAAAATTTTCAAATTTATCACGGAGTAACATATTCTTTAAAAAAAGTAGTGTTACTAATATAACCTAACCTACTTTTACGCGAGTGAAGCCGCGGGCAAAAGCTAGTCAACAATAAACTGACCAAATATAAAAATACAACAATTGAACTTTATTTGTACAATTGCCATTATTACTGTTCTTATGTTGTACGTACTTTGACAAACCAATAAGAATATAATAATAATATTCTATCACACACACACACACACACAACAAAAATGCAAAGTAAGGCTTAAATTAGTTAATCTTTTAGTTTATCGGATATACGATTTATTGCTTTTACCTATGACTTGGAAATCCATATGAGCACCAATTGTAATGGTAGTCATTAAAGTATGTTATCCTGACTAATAAGTATGTATCTATACATATATTAAAATCGTAGGAAAGTCAAAACTGTACATTGAATATTTTTTTAAAAGAATACTTGGGGCGTGATCTACAATCGATATCGAAGCCAAAAATATAGTTTTTAGAATTTTTGTCTCTTTGTCTGTATGTATGTCCGGGCTAAACTCAAAAAGTACTGCATGGATTTACTTCAAATTTTGCATGAATATTACTAACAGATCGGGTCAACATATAGGCTACATATTATCACGCTATCTCCTACGGGGCAGGAGCTGTGAATCTTTATTTTTCTTACGCATTCTATGACAGCGTGTAATCTAACGACGCATATTAAAATGTTGTTTTTGAGTAAGCCATGCTATTATCTAGCTTTACGCTATAAAAACTACGCCATTTAAGTAACTTGGGCAGAGAAATATAGTTGGGTTCCGCGGCGACAAACACTTTTTAGTTAAAATCCACGCGGACGAAGTCGCAGGTAACAGCTAGTTATAAATACAAACGTGAGTTTGTTTGTGTATTTCGCTTTCACGCCTTCACTCCTAGACCGGTTATCACGAAATTTCGCATACAAGTTGTCAGGAAAACAGAAAAGGATATATGGCATCTTTCATTTAAAATACTGTTACTTACTTATCCTACATTTATGCGAGCGAAGCCACGGGCAAAATCCAGTAGTCTATAATCTAACATAATAAAGTTAGTTATGTTTAAGTTTATAGAATACTCTGGCTTGAAGACATTATCTTCCCAAAATAATGTTTTTACAAATAAATTATTGTAAAAATCTTGAAAAACGTCTGTAGAGGGGTGAAGGCTTTAACTGACAATTAAGATGACGATCAAGCCACAGTCCGTTGAAGTGCAGGAGTGGAGCCTCTCTTGCTGAAGCACCTTCAGCTTAATTGGAGAGGCTAACAGCAGCCCAGTGAAGAGACTAATCGAGCGCCTCACAATTATATAATAACGTGCAGTGTTCTTTGAAGAAATAACAACGCCTATCATTCTTTATGTAAAACGTATTTGAAGAAACTATAAAGAATAGTAGCAGGGCGTCAAAAAATAAAAATTGACTTATTTTTTTAAAAGACGCCTTTCTTTCTAGGATTACGTCTTTTGTCGCAAATATTCAAACTACGGACATAAAGAACACCTAGACTCCGTACAACAATTTGTGGAGCACACAAATGTGTGTCCCTTGTAGGATTTGATTTCATAACACTCGGCGCGGTGGCAGTAGCGAGGCGAGTATGTAAACCTCTACTTCATCCGTGTAATCAAATGGATAAGAGGTGATTGATTTTTCAGGTTTTTATGTACACACGGCTACACATCAAGTTAGACACCCTATATATGCATAACTACGCTACATACAAAATAGAGAATTGTCGGAAAGGGACTGTGCATAGTGGTGTCGATGTAATGGTAAGAATAGAGCGTCGCGTCCCGTTCAGCGTGAATGAGACAAAATAACAAAAATATAAGGCACTCTCTCGCACGATTCGCAGCTTTCAACTTCTAATAGTTCAAAGTCCAAACAGTCTAGGTTGATGTGTCGCTGTGTGTACAATGGCTTTTTCTTCTCTATTATGTTGTTGTGTTAGGCTTCGATAGCGCAGTGTTAGTATGTGTTCAGTATGTAAATGCTGTGCATGAGATCACAAGTCCTCTATTTTAAATTTCATGGCTCACTAGATTTTGCCCGTGGCTTCAATGTAGGTTAGGTTAGGATAGGTAAGTAATTCGGCGACGACAGGTGCTGGGGTGCAATGAGGTCCTTCTGCGAATCTGTCATCTCGCAGAAGGAGGCGGCGGAGCGGGGGCGTGAGGAAGATCCTTACGCCCCGGAAGTCCGCCGCCGGAGGAGGGGGCGCAGGTGACGCGCTTATGTCGCTCTCTTGCCCCCCACGTAATGGTTCCGGGTGGCAAGGCTCAGGGGGGCCTGCCACCCACAAATTAAGAACCCCGAGAGGGCGCGCGCGGTGTTCCCGCGCGCCTTCCAATGTCGAAAGGGGAGAGCGGTGAGGCTCTCCCCTGGGGACGAGAGGTGGTCGAGTCCGTTTGACCCGGCCCGCACACACGCGGGGGGGCCTGCTATGGATGACTCAATTCTTTTAAGAGCTCCCAACAGGCCCCTCCATTGGGTGAGAGAGGGAACACCCCAGGTTTTTAGTGGGTATACCAGTTTGGGGAGTCCCACACGCCCCGCCGGTGCCGTCCCCTAGCCGGCGGATAGTGCATCAAGCATTTTTCCTGGGTACCAAAAAAAAAAAAGAAAGGTTAGGTAAGTAATACTATTTTTTTCTGGATACAACCCTATGTCCTTTTCTGTATCGCTGACAATGTGTATGCGAAATTTCATGATGATCAGTGGAGTAGTTAAGGCGTGAAAGCGTAATATACAAACTTATATTCGCATTTATTATATTAGTAAGTAGATTTCTTCGAGGAAGGTTCCATCTAACATTTCGCAACTACCTTTAGAGCAAGTAGCATTTAATATATGTAGATAAATAGAACAGAACAAAGGAAACACCTTAAATACCTTACGTCCGACAAAAATACAGAATTGTATAATAGGATTTCATTCGCAGAATAAGTCTTGTAATATTTTCTTGAAAGCTATAAATTGACTTCGAGATCTTATTGTATAATCTTGACAATTTACAAAACAATTCTCAGAAAACGAGTTGTTTTTAACGCCATGTTTACAATTTATTATACTTGCCTACACATTTAAGAAAGCACAGAATAACATGTTTATGCTATTTTTAGGATATTAATTAACCAATCAATCAATCATAAATTTGTGGAAATTTAGTTAAATTTACTCTCTCTTTAATTTTATCTCAATGTTACAATAGATGTTAATTACGTTTAGCATCATTATTCTGTTGTTTAAATAGTACTTTATTATTTTAAACTTAGACGTTCTAGGCCCAGTTCCATTATTCTAGAACGAGTCGTTTTACCTACGGTCAGTTAATTTTTGATACATATTCTATGAAAAATATGTCAAAATTTACGAGCCCGTAGCTAAAATGATTAGTTCTTGAGGCACTGGGCCTAAGTCTGCTGCTACAGCTGCTAATCATAGCAACTACACATGTTATCTATTTCAAATTTAAAATAGTTATAAAGAAAGGGGTTCTACTCAAGTCGACGGGTATTTTTTTGCTAAGTAGCGCATAGCTTTTTATAGAGTGGTACGATTTTGACGATTATTATTGGATAGAGTAGTCTTTAAAGATGACCCCATTTAAATTAAAATCATGTATCTTTAAAGGTAGAAAAATAGGGGATGATTGATTTTTCATACAATGAACTTTTATCTTTAACTGATTTTGTAAAACTCAGCACAGGCGAAATCTCTAGACCTAGGGTTATGATTATGAGTAAACGAGAATCGGATGATGAAGCCTTAAGTTAAGAGAAGATCTTATTTGATATCACAAAATTGTTAAATCATATCACATTTTCAGATATATTGTTTTTGAAGCTTTGTATTATCAGTCGCTGTTTACAGATACTGAAACCCATAGCACAGATTACATTGAGGTTCCTGTTTACAACGTGACGTGCCCTGTCAAACACAAAAAGGTTTAGTCTGGTAAACAAGAGCTTGTAAATATTTAAAATAATTATGAGCCAATCAGTTCGCTGTTGAGCAATATTCAATATGGCTGACCGCAAATTTGTATTTTCATAATAATTTTGTCAGCTTTGTTTACAAACTGTTCTATTTTTCGATAGACGGTTCTAGAATGAGGGGTAAAAGCTATAGGTCACGCAGGGCAAGTGCAGATTTACATAATGTTCTCGAAGGTGTGACAAGTGGTATATTTGACCCTCCTCTGATGACATTTTATATAACTATATGGCGTGAAAATAGATACAAAGTCATTTTAGGTTGATTGATATGGGATAAAATTTTATGCAAACACGAATTGTTAGTTCTGTTACAAGCGATTTTTAGGATCATCATCATTGTTAGTAAAGTGATCTGTCACATACAAAGTCTTAGTACTTGAGGTTTATCTATACAAATAAATAAAATTGAAGTGTCTGTTTGTAATGTCAAAATAACAGCTTTTTATCTAATGCATATAAAAGTATATAAGGTACCTATATGAAAACATCTGTTTTTAAAATTGTTGTCGTCTGTCTGTCTGTTCCGGGTATTCTCCGAAACGGCTGACCCGATTTTGACGGGACTTTCACTGGCAGATAGCTGATGTTATAAGGAGTAATATAGGCTACTATGATTTGAGAAAAAAAATAGGGTTCCGCGGAGACAAACACTTTTTAGTTAAAATCTACGCGGACGAAGTCGCAGGTAACAGCTAGTACCAAATAATATCAATATAATTGAAATCAGTGCAGAAGGTTTAGCCGTAAATAAGTATCAGACTGAATGACGTAATATCAACATGAATAATCAAAATTAACAATTTAATTAATTTTTATTTAGTAAAATTATATTTGTAATTTATAGTAGACAAAATCAAGAGTCCTTCCTGTAACGCTAGTTTATATAAAGATTCTGTATTATCTATCTATACATATATCTATATTTATTTATTGACATAATTATATTATATACGGGCATGTATGAGGAATGTGATGAAAGTGAATGAAGCCAGAGAAGTGTGTCAGGTACGTAGCAAATGGAAATCCGTAGTCTCTGCCTACCCCTCTGGGAAACAGGCGTGAATCTTTGCATGTATGTATGTATTAGGTACTACACTAATTAAACGTATATATTTACAGAAGTGTTAAAGAAAGACAAATAATTATTATTACATTATAAATTAGGTAAACGGCAAATATAGATGTATTTTAAATTTTTACATTGTAATTCCAAAAAGAACACTTATAAGATGTCTGGTTTTTCTTTTAACACATACAACTTATGTTCAAATAAAAACCTCTGCATGAAAATCAAAGTTATTTAATTATACTCAAAAGTTTAATTTAAATACCTTACCCAATTAATTTACAGTAATACTATTTGGTTAGGCACAATGCAACAGATGTACAAAGGTAACTATTGTGTGGGTATAATCACATATGTATGTAGAATTAATTAACACTCTATTGAATTTCAGCGAATTCAATACATAGTGTACATAATATTAATATAATGGCGAATGTAGACATTAATTAATTATTGATATTCGGTTGAATGGCAATGTCGGTTTATTTACTTAAATCAATTTAATTTCAATCGATTTTATGGAAAATATAGAGTTTGTTTTCCGTGTTTTCTGTATCGTTGTAAAGTTTGATAATGAACTAGCTTTTGCCCGCGGCTCCTCTCGGGTAAAAGTAGGTTAGGTTAGATTAGGAACAATACTTTATTCTAGATGTAAGGTACATAGGTAGGACATAGGGATGTCTGAGAAAGTCTATGCGAAATTTCATGATGATCGCTCGTTCGGTATTAGTTAGGACTAGCATTTGCGTGTAATTTGGACGTAGGTTTTTATGTATACATATAAATCGATTTATCAGAGGCAATAAGGTAAAAATATATATCTCTCTTCAACCCTCACCCTCTAACTGTTTCTTGTTCTTCTTCTAGGGCTTCTAAGTGGCGCGCGACGTATCAAAATCCTAATTGTTAATACTTGAGTTTTAGGCAGTGTATCAAAATAAAACACGCGCCAAATTTTAAGTTAAACCTCTAGCAATACAACAGTTAAAACGGCATTCAATTTTGTGCATTCGTTTTTACGTGTAGCGTATACAAACAATCAGAGAGACAAGTCTGTCTGTCTGATTGTTTGTATACAATTTTGGCAATCGCCAATAATTCTGAAAATAATTGTTTTGACTTCTAAAGCCCTTATAAAGATGCCTTATTTTATTTTTCTTAAATATCGCCTATGTACAGATATCAACCACTTATAATTTTATTATATGCATAGATTTATTGAGATTTAAAGGTTAACGCATGATGCAATACCAGGAGTATTAATCGCCTATCACTGATTCAAAAAAATCTTTTCCAGAATATAGAACACTGCCTTTATTTACAGTTATATTACAGTATAGACGTAAAATATTGATCGAGTATTGTATAAAGAAATAGTTGTATTCTGAACTAGTCTCATCTAGTATTCTACATCAGCGATAGTTTCGGTCTGGTGGAGTGCTGACGCATCACGATATTGCGAGCGATTTACGCCGTTGTTCCTTTCTCTAGACCGATGTCAGCAGGCAGACATAGGTCTTTGAAGGTCAGATGGGTTGTACAAGTTTTTTTTGTTGGAGGGTAGTTTTTTACGCACAAACATAGTGCCTATTATTTACAATGTTGATTTTTAAGTGAAGTAAACATAGAATGTAAGGTTTTTATTCAGTGACTAAATGACTTATTGGCGTAGCATTAGTGAATACGAGTGCTATGTAAGGTGTTGATTTTATGTTGTCAGGGGTACAAAATAGGACATAGGGTACCTTTCATCCAGAAAAAATAACTGTTGCAAACCTAACCTAACCTACATTTACGCGAGTGAAGCCGCGGGTAAAAACTAGTGTAGTATAATTATATTGTAACTTCATGGATAACGTAGTAGTTTAGTGGTCGCCTTGTGTTGAATCGTTCATTCAACACGCGCTCATCGCGCGCCGGACATCGGCGGCGAGGACGGAGCGGGGCGAGAGGGGCATCGCGATCAGCTGGTGGCGCGCGCGCCGGCCACCGACCCCGGCAGTCAGCGGACTGAAGCTACAACGGACACCCGCACTCGCGCTCTTTATTTTACACATAGTTTATATTCTATTCCCGGCAACGACAATCTTGTACAAATATCATTAGTATTTAAATTATTTTTTTATGAGAGGAGTCAAACGAGCTGACGGATCGCCTGATGGTAAGCGATTACCGCCGCCAATGGACACCCGCAACACCAGAAGAGTTACAAATGCGTTGCCGGCCTTTTAAAAAGGAGTACGCTCTTTTCTATAATTATAATTAGTTATACAGTCCACTTCGAGTTTTATTCCGCATAACACCAAGGATCCCGATCAAACACCTTTCCATTGCTACTGTGTCGAGTTTTTGTGTTCGATCTCCACACACTACAAACATTTTCGTGATCCACAAATAAATGTTCCGCGTGTGAGTGTTCTTTGAGTCCATTATTTCAATGTTTGTTAAGGCCCGGTGACACAGGAATTAGCTCTAGTGTCTTTGTCATGGTTGTCTCTTCCAAAACATGGTATATGTAACATTAATCAGGAGAATTCTTCTATAAATATCATTTTGACGGTGTAGTTATCGGTAGATGATACACCCTTAGTCCTATAATTTTTAGTAGTTAACGAGAATCGCAATAATATATCAGTAATTAATACGAAATACTACAGCCCCGTACACAAAGTTGTGAGGAACTGTAGACTGTGTAGTCTGTTAACGAAGTCGTATTACGTTAATGAAATACTAGCGCGCCCGAAAAGTTGTTGTTGCCAACTTTCATTGTTGTTTATATGTACTATGTATACATATACATATACTAGCTTTTGCGCGCGGCTCCGCCCGCGTGGTACCTACATCAGTAGCCTATGTCCTTCCCCAGGTTTTGAACTATAAATGTACCAAATTTCATCTAGATCGGTTGAGTGGTTTAGCCGTGAAAAGGTAACAGACAGACAGACAGATAGACAGACAGAGTTACTTTTGAATTTATAATATTAGTAAGGCGTAAGGATATATACTCATGACTGTGGTGTAAACACCGTGGGGTAGGCAGATGTGTAATATACCTGCATTTCGTTAGCCATGTTTTAGTTCTTGTGAAAAAGGGGGCGGCTGTTTTGCAGTCGGTATACAGAGTCTGTCCTGGTTTTTGGAACTATGGAGTTGCCTACCTATATTCCAATAATAAAAAGGTTACGTTTGAAAAGAATAAGGGATGCGTCCTACGTTTAAATAGGGATTAAATATAATGACCACCAAGAGCAGCGATAGCTCAGTGGGGAGACCAATAGACTGCAATGCAGAGGGTCTCGGGTTTGAACCCACGTCGCGCACCTCTGACTTTCGGAAGTTATATGACTTTTCGAAATTATATGCGTATTGATTAACAATTATCGCCTGCTCCGTGCCTCGGAAAGCACGTTAAGCCGTTGGTCCCGGCTGCCATGAATATCTATGACAGTCGTTATTGGGAGGGTGTCGACACAAAAGATCCCACTGGGTCGAAGTATCGCCGGTCTGCACTGACTGGCCCCCACATAAGATAAGATAAGATAATGACCACCAAAAATACTAATTGCGCAGAAAAATATGCTTACTAAAATATATCATAACGAGCACCTATACACCTCAAATCACTGTATTCCGTCTCGGAAGGGTTAGGTTATGTTAGGTTCCTTCTTAAACCCACCCAAAAATAGGAGCCCCGCGAAGCGGAGCTCCGTCGACTTAGTTTGATCTCTTTAACTATATTTTGGTGTGCAATTAGTATTTTTGGGAAGCATATTTTGCTGTGCAATTAGTATTTTTTTGCTGTGCAGTTAAATACTACCCGTTTAATTATGGTCAGCTTTTTAGACGTTATGTTGTCATCTGATACATAATGTCAACATGACATCTAAGTTATAAATGAAGTCACGCTCATTTATAACTTAGATGTTGTTGTCGGCCTCGATGGCGTGGTAGTTAGTGTAACTGACTGCCACGCATGAGGTCGCGGGTTCGATTCCCGCACGAGTCAAACATTTGTGTGCATGAACATGGATGTTTGTCTGGGTCTGGGTGTTTCTATGTATAATGTGTATGCATTTACAAAAAAAAAAAGTATATATGTATGTTTATCCATTGTCTAGTACCCATAGTACAAGCTCTGCTTAGTTTGGGCTAGATGGTGTTGTGTGTATGTGGTAGAATATTATTATATATTATTGTGGTAGAATATTACTTATAATGAAAATTGTACACTATCGGTCTCTAATGTAAGTGTAATGTGTGAGCTCGGTCTTCTTACGCCCGTATTCACAAATAATACTATGAGCACAGTGCGCGTAGACGCACAGTCAGTAATTTCAATTCATAAACAATACTTGTGGGATGGACGACGCTAAGCGTTCATTGTAAGGAGAAATTAGATTATATTTATGTCATACGCATAGATGTTAAATACCAGCGAGTCCTTAGCAATCTAAACAGACTAATCGTATATCTGTATTTGCATTCGCATATCGAAGAGTGACTGGAATATTGTTTGCGAATAAGAAGGCCACAACAAACCCTATGAGAAATATCTTACTACGCTTGCTTCCACACTGACCAAAGTATTGTTTATTAGCTTTTGCTCGCAGCTTCGCTCGCGTAAAAGGTTTTTAAATATAATATAGTCGGTGATAATATAGCTTTCTAGTAGTGACAGAATTTTTAAAATAGGTTGAATCCGTTTTTTATTAAATTGTTATAAACAAACAAAAAATCTAATCTTTCCTCTTTATAATATTAGCATAGATGAATACGGGTGTTAGTGTGGACAGTTTTTTGTCCGAACTAAGTACGGTGACGGCATAGCACTGAAATCGTTGTAATATTTTTCTTTCCATTAGCTTTTGGTGTCCGACTGCTGGGCAAAAGCTTGGACTTCCAAATCACTCTATTGGTGGATATCCCCTGCCAGTCCCTTTCAAATTTCAAAAGCGTCCTGGTCGTCCCGCCGTCTAGGGTTAGATCGCCGTCGACTGTCTTGTAGCACCCAATTGATGAGGATTGGTGGCCGCCTCTCTGGATGCATGCGGTAGATGTGTCCGGTCCAGTCCCATTCCACATCTTCACATGTAATCCTTACTAATATTATAAATGGGAAAATGAGTTTGTTTGTTTGTTTGTTTGTTACGCTTTCACGCCTTAACTATTCAACCGATCAACATAAAATGTTGCATACACGTTGTCAGGGGTACAGAATAGGACATAGGGTACCTTTTATCCAGAAAAAATAACTGTTGCAAACCTAACCTAACCTAACCTACATTTACGCGAGCGAAGCCGCGGGTGAAAACTAGTTATAAATAAATGTTCTATTACTTTCTTCATCTCAAATGTGTAAACACATGTAATATAATATGTCTGGATGCCGGTATAAGTTACGCTCGCACCCGCGCGTTTGTGCGCCGTGCCGCAAATGCATTTTTGATGTGTGCCTGAGTATATTACAATGTGCAATGGTATCAACATACTCGTATCACGTGTACTCCTTAGATGTGAGCGAACATTGTACGTTCACAAATTGTACGTGTTTCGCTGATGACAACAACTTATATTGGTAGTGCTTTTTTGTTACTTATATTTAATCCGGATACAAAATGTTGAGTGTTTTAAAGTATGTGAAGTATCTTCTTATGAATAATAAGGATGTAAAGTCAGACTGTCGGAAAGGGTAGTGCTTCAAGTGGTCCCCATACCTCTGCCGGTGTACCGAATGCTGTGAGTTCGATTCCTACACGATATAAAATTATGTGCGATTCACTATTAGTCTGAATCTCGGTGTACTTTGTGTCTGTTATTTTAAATTTGGATTAAATATAACGATCATCAAAAATACTAATTGGTCAGCAAATATTGCACAGCATAACGAGCATCTATACGCCTCAAATCACTGCATTCCGTCTCGGAAACGTTAGGTTATGTTAGGTTCCTTTTTTTAAACCCACCCAAAAATAGGAGCCCTGCGAAGCGGGGCTCCGTCGACTTAGTTTGATCTCTTTAAAGTTTGCTGGCCATGAGTTGCTGATCAATTAGCTATTTCTGCTCACAGATTATATTTTTCTGCTCACAAAAATACCAATACTATGCTAACCATTTAAATAACACCCTTTTAAATTTAGTAAAGTTCGAGAATTTGTCTTTTAAGAAATTAAATATAAGAACTTAGAAGATGACGTGTCATACAAACGAAAAACAGAATATTTTATACTTAAATAATAACCAGTTTCAAGGATGGTGCGGTGACTACACGGTTGTTGCCACGGGCAAGCGGTCGCCTTGCCACGCTGAGGCTTGAGGGTATGAATTCCACACGCAAAAAAGTGTTTCTAGGGGACGTCTTTAGCGATCAGTCCTGTAATCTATAAACCCGACAGACTCACGTTTCCCTTATGGTATTTGGTCTAGTTCCAAACCCGATTGGGCTTAATCCTGAGTGTAATAAAATTACACATTTGAGTTTATAGATACAAACTATAATCTGTGCGTGCGGTCTTGCTTGCGTAAGTTCTACAAAATTATGATGTGTTTAATTACAGTATAATTTATTTATTTATTTAAATAATTAATTAAAACGGTATAACACCAATTACATTAATTAACACAAAACCATAGTTGGTTAGACACACATAAATAACAACAAAGAGGAAAAAACAATAATAAAATGGAACACACAAATAAATTCAACAAAAATAAAATATACACAGAAAAAAAAAGAACTAACAATCATAATGTATAAACAAAACACAATACACGAAACACAATCAATACACAAAAATAAGTTTAGTTAGTGTGTATGCGATTCCTTTCACAGAATCGCAAACACACCAACATAATTACATGCCATCCGTCCGCAAACAAGTCACAGTCCGGATTGGCACTAAGGAGAGGGTTGAGAGCAGACTGGGTGCGCGGTATGGGTGACTTTGCACTTTGACTATATATGTGCTAAGTCTCATCTAAATCCGTTCTACGGTTTACGAGTTATTCGGTAACAAACATCTAAACAACTTCACAGGCTATCATATTTTACATTAATATAAGCAGTTTTTTATTTATTTTTTCTATTATTTCTATTGCAGGTGATGTTATTTTAAAACACGTAGCCTTAGATACAAAGCTCTACCACTCGTACATACGTTCACACCTAATTCCATATAAAGGAAACAGCTGGTCATGCATAAATCCTATTTTGTAAGTGCACTGGGATAAAATTCTCTAAAGATTTCTGCCAGCATTAAAACCACACGAGATTAACGTGCAGATACAATGTATTTCTTGGATGTGTGTGTATCCCACACATGGAAGATTTACATATATTCATCTCGTGTGGTTTTTCTTCATAAGGCTTCCGCAGAGGATAAACGCCACAATAGTCTCTACACTGTACTGAGTGTTACGTTTTGGTTATTTGATTTAAGCTGCACAATCTATACTAATATTATAAAGCTGAAGAGTTTGTTTGTTTGTTTGGTTGAACGCGCTAATCTCAGGAACTACTGTTTCGAATTGAAAAATTTTTTTTTTGTTGGACAGCTTATTGATCGAGGAAGGTTATAGGCGCTACGACCCATCCCATGGGAGCGCCGCAGTAATCATAAACGCGGGTGAAACCGCTGGCACATGTAGTGCATATATAAATTCCTTATTCCTATTTAATTAATAATAGAAGTTCCCGCGGTTTCACCCGCGTTTATCGTTACTGCGCCGCCCCCGTGGGTCGTAGCGTGATGTTATATAGCCTTTAGCTTTCCTCGATAAATAGGCTATTCAAACTAAAAGAATTTTCAAATCGAACCAGTAGTTCCTGAGATTAGCGCGTTCAAACAAACAAACAAACTCTTCAGCTTTATAGTAGTATAGATTATAAATGCGAATGTGACTTCTTTGTTACACATCATCATGAAATTTTGCTTACACGTTGTCCAGGGTACAGAAAAAGATATAAGGTCCTTTCATCCAGAAAAAAGTATTTTCTCCAGCTAGGGAAGCCGCGGGCAAACGCTAGTATGAAATAAAAAACAAACGTATTAATATACATTTCGTCCACAGTTGTAAATTTTTTGGTGCCGTACTCATAAGCTGGTCCTCTTGGGGAAGAACAACTCTCTCTTATGGGCGACAAGCGTGAAGAATAGTAACATTGTTACTTCAGGCAAGAGGTAGGGTTTGGATTTTTCTGTTAGCAAATTTTCAGTAGCATCACAGTACTTGAAATGTGCAGTTATAGACTTTCCATACTACTTGTGATCCAAAAAGTAGCTGGTGAGATATGGGTATGTCTGTATGGGTATGTCCTCTGTCATACCATTCGATGATACAAGCATCAGTATATGTACATATGTATGATAAGCCATGGCGAACCCATTGTTCCATAGTACCTAAACCCTTAATCCAGTGGATAGAACAGTCATTAATCGCTGGAATTAATCACTCGCCTCATCACGATGGGGCAAGCGATATATTTTTAAAAAGATAGGGCTTTATAGGAAGCTTTACGGACACCATTGCACCACTGGGTGCTACGTCACAACCCCCATGGGTAGGTAAGCGCTCAGCGTGTAAAACGCTAACAAGGGCAATTGAAACGTTAATTAAAGTTTATATTTGCATTTTGTTTTACTCATTTATCTTCTGTGTTAACGAAATGAAAACACGTCTCTGAAAGTGCCTTGTGAAGTTTTTATTAATGGGTATGCGATGTTTATAGCACGCGCAAGTGAGGTATTTACTTTTTTATTAAAGGAATCTTTAACGCTATGTTGCCTTACGTTTACGCGAATATTATAGGGGAGAGTAACCTATATTGAACCGGCGCTTAATTTGTACGACTTCTATATTTCTACCAAATTGACGTTATTTATTTACACTGGCAACAGAAAAAGAGGCGACTGTGGAAATGACAGAGTGTTAGTGGCGCCACAGTCACCTCTTTTTCTGTTGCCAGTGTAAATAAATAGCGTCAATTTGGTAGAAATATAGAAATGGTACAATTTAAGCGCCGGTTTAATATAGGTTATTCTTCCCTATTTCGGTTTTATCATTTGCTTTACAGCAGCATGAATGGCTGCTGAAAGGCAACCGAAACGTCGGGAAAAGCGTAAATTTAAATATAAATAGTTTAAATAATTTTAAGTTAAAAAAATAGTAGTGTCATAGTTCAAAATCTATATCTTCTATATATCTATACAAATAAATAAAATTGAAGTGTCTGTTTGTAATGTCAAAATAACAGCTTTTTATCTAATGCATATGACAGTATATAAGGTACCTATACGAAAACATCAAATTTTTAAATTTTTGTCTGTCTGTCTGTTTGTTCCGGCTAATCTCCGACACGGCTGAACCGATTTTTAAGGGGACTTTCACTGGCAGATAGCTGATGTTATAAGGAGTAACATAGGCTATTATTATTTTAGAAAAAAAATAGGGTTCCGCGGAGACCAACACTTTTTAGTTAAAATCTACGCGGACGAAGTCGCAGGTAACAGCTAGTTATTGTAATAAAAGTGTTTTAAAATAAACAACAAGACGAAATCCGTATAAAGTAGTTTAATTTTAATCTTTAGCACTGTTAATAATTCCACAGGACACAGGAAAAAGCATTCAAACAACGGACACAAACAACATTCAGACTCGGAACAAATATTTGTAAAATGTTCGATCCCAAGGCACACACATCAGTCTTTTCGAAGTTATGTGCGTATTCAATAGATAATTATTTTCGAAGTTATGTGCGTATTCAATAGATAATTATTTTCGAAGTTATGTGCGTATTCAATAGTTAATTATTTTCGAAGTTATGTGCGTATTCAATAGATAATTATTTTCGAAGTTATGTGCGTATTCAACAGATAATTATTTTCGAAGTTATGTGCGTATTCATTAGTTAATTATTTTCGAAGTTATGTGCGTATTCAATAGTTAATTATTTTCGAAGTTATGTGCGTATTCAATAGTTAATTATTTTCGAAGTTATGTGCGTATTCAATAGTTAATTATTGTTTGCTTTAACGGAAACCTGCATGCCTGAGAGTTCTCTATAAAGTTTTCAAAATATGTGAAATCTGCCAATCTGCACGGGGCCAGCGTGGTAGACTATGGTCTAACCCTTCTTATACTGAGAAGAGGCCGTTGCCCAACAGTGGGACAATTTATTTACAGAGCTGATATTATTATAACATTTGTTGATTGCACAAATTTTTGTCTTGTGCCGAATTAATACTCGGCGTAGTGCCAATGGCGAGGCGCGACTTAAACCACTACACAATCGCTGCAGTCAAAGTCTTACTAGTTGTATGTATCGTATAAATGACCGATACGAGAAAGCCGTATGACTAACTAGATTAGCTGCCTCCTTGCGCCGTAAACAAACATGTTTATTGCATCATCTTACTGTTCTTGCACTTACTAAAAGGCGTAAATAAGGCAGGTATTTTCCTTCAAAGCCCTATGGAATAAAATGGGAGACAGCCTTACAATATTGGCACAATTTGCATCTGTCACAGATTTAGGTAGTACAAAAGATTAAATGGAGCCGTTTCCCCGAGAAATGACAACCGAAGGCCTGCGGCTAACTAGCCAAATCGGAAATCCCTGTCATAAATTGTTGCTGTCCTTGAAACGTAAAATACTGGCTAACATCCGTGATTTTGCTTGTGAAAATGTGGCTTTTGTTCTTAGGTTTTTTTTTCGGCGTTATGCCAATATCTTTTTATTAAAGTATGCCAAAACTGGCAATATGGATTTGAGTTATGGTCACAAATATAAGCAAATCTCTCAAAAATACAATTTATATTCTAAACACATCGATTAACAGTAATTCCCAGGCTGCTCACTTATGATGGCAAAATAAACGAGACTTCACAAGCCAAATTTTTAGGTATACGTTGTAGTCGATAAATATTGTGAATTGTACTGATGGGCTATGTAATAAAATTAATAGTTTCGTCTACGTACTACACAGACTAAGGGCTACCACAACCCTACAAACAGTAATGCCATACTAAATATGGTATTATTGTGTATTATATTTGTGTAAAAAGGCAGAGAATGTATTATAAAACTAGCTGACTCGCGCAACTTCGTCTGCTTAACATAAGAGATTTTTTCCAGCTTTTGCAGCATTTTTTATTGATGCGCCGCTCCTATTGGTCGTAGCGTGATGATAGCATATAGCCTTCCTCGATAAATGGGCTATCCAACACTAATATAATTTTTCAATTCGGACCAGTAGTTCCTGAGATTAGCGCGTTCAACCAAACAAACAAACAAACTCTTCAGCTTTATAATATTAGTATAGATTAGTGGCTTCTGGCCGCGGCGTCATTCGCTTTAATTTAGCGGGCACGCATTCTAGGATATAGTGTGTTGTGTGCCAAATTTCATCAAAATCCGTTCGGCAGTTTACGCGTAATTGAGTACCAAACATCTAAACATATTCACAAACTGCCTATTCATTATATTAGTATTATGTCTCATATAACTTTATGGCTACAACACTCGGATTCTGAGAGGCTTATCAATGACGTAACAAAATCAAACTCATGCGATCTGATTGGCTGTTGCTAATTCAGCCAATCACAGCAGATCACATGCGTTTTGCTAATGCGTCTGTTAAATATCTGTGTTAATCTGCCTTTCAGAAATCGGGTTTTAGTAGTGTTAATACAGTTATATTATATGCTTATATTATAGTTATATGCTTATACAGTTGGCCTTCAATTTACCGTAAATGCTGAAGTTTCGATTGTTGATTGTCCGTCCTATTCGTACCACATTTAGATCGAATTTTCTTCTTTGTTTGTCAATTGATTTTCATTTTTTTGTTTTGTTTGGTAGCTATTGACGAACTTTAGTGTAATCAATGAAAAAGATAGTAACAATTCATTTTATTAAATTTATATCTTTCTCGAATTTTCATTAATGATTATTGTCGAATTTCGACCAGTAGGTGAACACTAGTACTAGTAGTTATTTTAAAATCTTTGGTACGATTGCGTCTATCGAGTATTATGGATTTATTGCACTAATTCGAAATATGGTTCGGTTTAGAGAACATTACAACACAAAAAGAAATGATTAGCATATTTATACACACGCCTTGACTTTCTATTTCATGAAATGATAAGTAGATTATAATATGTTCACCAACACAACTAGAACCGATATGGATACGTACTAAAAATCCTACCATAAAACTTTTCTCTTATATTATGGATTCATCTCTGTGCCACAGTTTTCTCAAGAGACTAAAGACCGTTGGACTGACATGTAGAATTCTGGAGTTCGACGTTTCGAAGATATGTGCGTATTAAATTTTAAATTTAAAGTCAAAGTCGAAAGTCTCTATTTCCATAAAATGTGTAAACAATTCTTGGACACGTCAATTCACGTTTATATTAATAAAAAATAAAAAATAAAATTTTTATAGAATTTCTTTTTATTTATATTTATTGCACGAGTGGCTATTTCTACATGAATACGCGAAGCTTACGCAGTTACACTTTTTTGTGCACTGCAATGCGTTAATTTATACCCAACTAGGGTTTATTCTACGAATAGTTTCAGCAGAGTTTCAATAATACAACGCGTCCCATTTTTTGTGAACGCACACTGTTTGGGAAACATCGTAAATTTAATTTTCTTTGCTTGCTTCTCGCATGTAGGTACGATGTACATATTTGTTTTAACGTGCCGGAACTGTTGTAAATTTTTATCGTTATGAATTTTAATTTATATATTTTCATTTTTGTACGCATTGGTAATATGTTTTCCGGGAAACGCGAGTTTGTTATGGATTCACTTATATTTATGCAAATAACTGATAGCTTTTGAGTTATTTTATATTTTACTAATAAAATAACATAATTTATTATGCTGAATATTATGTTACGCTACTAGTAAAAAAATACTTACTAACTTAACCTATTGAGTGACAGCGGCACACGACACAATAGGTTTTCAATTGGCCGTACTTTCTGAAAAACGTTCCAACCCACCAAGTTAACATTTTAAGATAATCGTGATTGAATGAAATTGGAACGTTTTTCAGAAAGTACGTCCAATTATAACATACCAGCAATTGAAAAGTTAATGTCTTGGCCTATTGTTAGTTAATTTCATAAAAATACAGAAAAGAAATCAAAGGTGTATTACATCCACATCGTGCAATAATGCTTTTACACTTTTAAGTCCCACATGATATTTATATTACGCCAATTGGGTCATAAATGGGTCTTGGGTTAAGACCTCTTAAGACCCACTTAGTAAAAGCCGTTTTTATTGTCTACTACCAGGCATATTTCAAAACTTCGCGTTGCTAATGAGCATTTCCTACAAACAATCTCAATAACACTGCCAAGCCCGGGAATCAAACCCAAGCCATCAAGATAGCACACAATAACAACCGTATTCTCATACCACGGAACTATTACAACATTTATTATAACAAAAATAAAAAATTAACTGTAGCATTAGTCGTTGTATGTGTGCCGATGTTTTATGTTCTGCTTGTCCTAACAATGACATGTTAGCATACTGTAAGTATGTAGTATCAATCGTAGGCAAAGTAAAATTTAATTAACAAGGCTCGCTGTATCCGATAATTCGCAGTAAGCCTACGCATCGTCGTTATTCATTAAAACAACTTCATATTAGCATTGTACGAGAACAGATATTTTTATTTACTTGCTGTTGCTATGGTGTATTATATGCAACTAAAACTCTCTCTATATACTCTATATAAATAAAAATCACTTGCCATATGTATGACAGAGCATCACTTAAGAACGGCTCTACCGAATTGGTTGTCTTTTTGTTGTATTTGTAATTGTCAGGACAAGGTTTGTATGAACGAAAATTTGCGGAAAAATCCGCGGAATATATTGAATATTTAAATAGTACTTTTGTATGAAAGAAATTGATTGACGTTTTGATATTGAATATTCAATATCAAAACGTAAAATGTATTTTTGTACAGATGGACAGGACAACGACTGTTGGATCAGCTAGTTTATGATAAAAATAATGTCCTGCAGATCGAATTTCATAGCAGTCAATCTTTAAGGGTAACTAGCCATCTGCGCAGGGGATCTTGTAGTGCACAAGTGTGAACGCAAATGCAAGTGCATTTTCTATTTCCTGACTCTTACAGTCCAATCAGACGGCAATCAGTTACGACCAGAAGGATAAGGCGCATGATCAACGGCTATAGAATATCAGCATAGATGATATTATAATTAGAAAAAAAAAAGAAAATATATATATTCATCGTGACTTATTTAGAAATATAAAAAGACCTGTGTATAAGACAAACTAAGAAATATATATCTGAAAATATTAATATTTTCGTGCTAATTGTTTAACAGATAAATTCAATAACACTTTGTCCAACCAAGAAACGAACGATCGACGTTAAACAACAAGCAATTTTACTCGTTGTACGAAAAATCTGGCAATCGATCCCTCTCTAAGGGTACTAAACTACTAAAGAACACTCCCCTAAAACTGTTCTCTTTCCAAATGTCGGTGGTGAGGAGAGCGTTATAGAATCCCGAGTGAATTGGTCGAAGCTCAACAAACACACCTGTGTTTGGCGCTCAATTTCGAATATTGAGTTGCTATCACAACGCTTCACTCGTTTTATTTGGATGAACACGAGCTAAGTTAAGTATTTGGTAAATGCTGCATATCGGAGTCAGTTCTATATTTGTAATTTTGAATATAGAACTTGTGTTTACGGTTGCAGCCGAAAGCTCAAGCTGTTTTCCGTAGTTACGCTGTGTTCTGTGTGTGGGGAGTCCGTTTCTACACAGGAAAGCAGTGGTCGGGAGTAGGGCTGTGCTAAACCTACACCCACTTGAGTCGCAATAAGCTTACTGGTGTAAAAGCTATTGTGAATTTGGACGCATTCATGCGTATCGAGGGCCCCCACACGTTCCGTCGGCAGCGTTGTTGGTTGGCAAAGGTCTACGGCATCAGCCGTCAGTATACTAAGGGCATCAGTCCCAGAGTTGTAAAAAAGGTCCCTAAGTGATCGAATCCGGAGTCGCCAGTCAAAGGTACTCAGATTGTCAGGGCCAAATCGCCCTTACCTCACAAATTTACTGCGCTCAATAATCTCTTAGGTTTGGAGTCTAGACTATTGCTTATTTGCTATGGTATGTTTGTAGATGGATGGGTGTTGATTATGTTAGAATGTTTGAAGTTTTACGGGAAAGATTTTGATCGCATTCGCATCTTTTTATTGTTGTAAATATTTTTATCCTCATGTGTAGTTAGTATTATTATTGGCCAGTAGCGGTTCTAATACAATTAAAAATAAATAAAAATTTATACAGTGATATCGCTGGTTTTTCGAACATAGGGTATATCTTTGCGAACAATCATGAGATCCGAAGTTCGATATTCGATCAGAAAATATTACTGGGTTTGCCTGCTAGGAAATTCTTAGTAGCACGGAGCTTGAAAATGTGCACACAGCAATAATCTGGTCCTCTATATTCTGACGAGATTTTTGCTGTCTGCATGTACTGAAACGTGCCTAGCGAAATGTGGGTGTAATGCACCTCTGCTTACGCCTTTGGGGATTTGAATACAGGTGTGAGTCTATATATGTATGTATGTACATATATGTATAGGTTTATTACGGTATATAGGTATATACGGTCACTACTTTTTATCTGTACTTCACTCGGCGTTTAAGTTGTAAATAAAACGAACTACAATAAAATCATTGCGTAAAAATCAAAATACAGAACTAAGTGTTATTTTTACTAAAGATGGAAGTAATGATAATATTCTTTGTTAATTACTGAGTGATGGACAATTAATATTACTCGCAAATAGGTCATTGTTATGAGTCTGGTTGCACTTTGTGTATCTTCGTCATAAAGTCGCCCACGACACATGGTTCGACTACAAATACGGGAGCTGTCTTTACTAAGTAATAAAAAATAATAACATGCGTAAAGTTAAAACAAATTTATTATCAAGACAGCCTTTGATATCTTAAGATTAAACGTACATTGAGCCAAGGAACAAAAATACTGGCAACGCTTTCCTTCACACGACGGAAATATAATCACGGCTTTAGGATAAAGAATTACGTTACGTGTCCAAAAATCTGGCGTATGCCCCAAAGGGACTAAGGGATAAAGGCAAAAGTGTGTGAAGCGGAATTGAGTAAGCAATTTAGCCCTTTCCTTATAAATGCACCTTTCATGGGATGATGAACAGCTGAAAACGTTCCTTTCTCTTTATCCAATGCTGTCGACTTAAAAAAGCAAAGGGGTAAAAACGAAAAAACACGCTTGATATTATATTTTACGTGGCTTTGGGCTCGTCGTCAAAGTAAAAATAAATATTTCAGAGAAATCGCGCATTTTGAGACGATGAATATTGTATGTCATTCGCAGGCCCATAAACTATTTCTAAGCAAAAAAATTATGACTATCACTTACTTTACGTAAAAGGACAAACAGACAAACATGTTTTTGAATTTATATTATATTAATATAAGCATTGACGTAGGAATTTACTGACACCTTTTCGTTAGCAATTTTTTGACTTAAGTACATACAGCGACACATCAACCTAGATTGTTTGGACTTTGAACTATTCGAAGTTGAACGCTGCGAATCGTGCCAGAGAGTGCGTTATATTTTTGTTACGCTCTATCCTTACCATTACATCGACACCACTATGCACAGTCCCTTTCCGACAATTCTCTATTTTGTATGTAGCGTAGTTATGCGTATATAGGGTGTCTAACTTAATGTGTAGCCGGGTGTACATAAGTGTAAGTGAATAAAATATTTCAGTAATTATACAATACGTGTGTTTATGACAAAAACAATCAATGATTGAGTTTAATACATGCAAAAGCCCATTTTTATTTTTTTTTGACTCTGTAGTATCTCTTAACGTTGCTATTTAAAAATAGGATAGTTAAGTTGTAGACGATTGAAAACTTATTTAAATTACTCTTTAGCAATATTATCTAGCAATAAAAAGAAAATAGAAGTTGTAATAAAAATAAATCAGAAATATAAAATATTAGCATTTAATCGTATTTATTTATAAAAAGCATGGATGCTCGCAACATTTTTGTAACATGAATTTATGAATAAATGGCCACTGTCTGAATACATATATAAAACTTTAATAAATGACCATTATTTTTTACAATCACGTTGCTATTTTATTATTAAAGTCACAAATGGCGATTATTAAAAAGAATTGTTGCGAATAGAAATAAAATGTTTAGCCTTTAAGTTTTATTCATATATCGTGTCACGCCTATACTGCATAAGGAAAAAGATGTATCTGGCAAAAAAAAAAATAGAAATGCCAAATACGTAAAATCACAAACGTCGGTGATTTCAGCATGAATGGGCCGGCTCGACCGGGGAAGTACTATCCTATCACAGAATATCGACGTGAAATAGCAGTATTCCTACTGTTGTGTTTCGTTCGGTGACTGAGAGTGCCGGCGGCCCAATCACTCTCCTTCCCCCTTCCCGCTCCTTCTCCTTCCCACTTCCTTTTTTCCTAAAGGGTTGGCAACAACGCAAGTGATGCCTCTGGTGTGGCAGGCGTCTATAGGATACGGTGACCACCTACCATCAGTTGGGCCGTATGCTTGTTTGCCGCTTTAGTAGTATAAAAAAGCGCAACTTATAAAAGGAGTGAGAAAGATTACCAGAGTCACAGTTAAAGACTAAGGACCTTACTTCTCTGTAAATATTCATGAGGTGTTTTATTGGCTGTCGTAAATGGAACGTAATGTTTTATTGGCAAAACACTTTTTATATGAGTTACGTGTCAAGATGGGCGCAAATCTAAAACTGGCGATGTTGTTAATGTCATATTTGAGTACGTGAGCTGTCTACGTAAGTGCCACACCACTTGTTTTATAAATAACTAGGTTTTGTACACGATTTTGTCTGTGTCTGATTTTTGTATGTTTTTAAAGTGACAATTACCGCACTAGGAAGATATTCTGTATCGCGTGGGACGTAACAAACTTTTAAATAAAGGACGCCCAGACTTAGAACAAATATATGTTGATCACACAATTTCTTGTGTAGGATCTCGGATCCCGAGTGGGGATCGAACCTATAACACTCGGCGCAGTAACAGTAACAAGGCGATTGCTTAAATCACTACGCCATCAGTGATCTTAAACTTTTTGGGATATCATTGAGGTGATTACTATGCGACATAACTTTGTTTATTGTTGTTTTACTAGACAGAATTCGATATTCTGTCTAAGATTTTAAGTTGAACTCCAAGCTACTAAATTGTCGTATCAGCAAATGTTGAGTGGTCTTTGCATAATGACGGAACATATAAGCGGGTAGACACATAGAGATTATGACAGGCTTACAAATAAGTTATTCTAATTAGCTCATCTTTTAAATTAGCAAAACATATTGGACACCTATTTTATGTTTTAACAAAACAATAAAAATTGACTAAGATATAAGGCATTAAAGTTCGGGAGTGAAGGCATGTGACGTCATTCTTCTGTAAAATTTGTACCTACAAGTAACGTAACACGAAATTTAAACATATCCTCGTTGTTTTCAGTTCGTGGGGTAAAAGAAAAATACGTATCCTATATTTTTTGCTAATTTATTAGACGGACAGAAAAAATTTTGTTTAGTCATCTAGCCTATTATAAGAAGTACCAATTTAATAAGGGGACGCATACATGGCAGGAGTATGTGTACCTACGCCGGCCAGCTATGTTTTAAGGTCCTACGTGAAGGAGTAGAGTATTTCGCCGTTTACCGAACATATTTCGAGCATACGTAAACGGAATTGCCAGCAATAGTGGTGGCAATATCTCACAAAAAAAAAGTCTATTTCAGAACCGAGACAGTCAAACCTCTGTAGGTTTATCAAGATATTGATCGTTCGTAAACATAAACTTACGCCACGTCACCACCGTGCAAGCCTAGTACCCAGAGAGGTATAACACTTTTACTTAGCTGTTTTTGGTCACAAATGGAGGGCGAGCCTTGTAGTCTACCACACACATATCTTTGGATATGTGCGATACTATATGTGCTACTACTATTTTGAATTGCCTAGCAGAAAAATCCAACAATGCTTTAGCTAGAACCGAATATCAAACTAGCAACCTCACAATTGGTATAAAGCGTAAAAGCAAACTTCCATAGGGCCAACGAGCCATTATTCAAGCAGTTAATAAAAAAGAAAAACCAATACAGAAATAACTCACTCGACGTAACGATATCGTCATGAAAGCCGAACATTTCTCACATAACAAACCGAATGAAATCAGATAAACAAAGCTCCACTTGCACCAACTTCGTTGAAATAAAATGTTCGCTATCGACGACCTGCTCATACGTACCAAGTTTGTTGAAGTAAAGTGTTAAGTAGACGTCGGGGAAAGAATTCCTCTAGATAAATTCATCAAAGGCGTCCGTTGTTAGACGTCTACAGTATTCTAGTTATCTGACTGATCGCCTTCTATTCGGGAAACTTCGGGATTTATGCCATATTAGATTTTACCCGTGGCTTGCTCGCGTAAATGTAGGCTAGGTTCGTACTTTTTTCCGAATGAAAGGTACCTTTTGTCCTTCTTTGTGACCCTGGCAACGTGTTAAACAACAATAACGTTCTTATGATAATAGATGGCGCCACGTGTCTTTCGAATCATGATTGAACTATATTATTACAAGCAGAGTACGACCCGAATTGATTGTTAAATTCTAAATTAACGCGAGCGAAGCCGCGGGCAAAAGCTAGTTAGGATATAAATGTTATTTTTTACTGGGTTTAAATCGCGGTCTTGTTACCTTGGTTCTAATGACATTATATCACAGATAAAGTGCATTATTCATATTCAATGATATTTTATATTATGACACTTTCATAGTTATGGACGTTGAAAATAAGATACATGCAATTTTGCTATTAATACCTGTACTTGGAATACAATTTTTGGGAAGAGGGGAACCGGCCACGTATCCTCGGATTGCCCACCCAACCATTGCAATAGAAAAAGGTTGACAATAGCGAACTCCTTTGAATAGGGACAGCCACGCCACGCGCCGTGGGAGCCGGGCGCACTTCAACTTTGCAGTATTCCGCTTCGAGCACAAAATATGCGGCGACACGTGTTTCGCCTCAGCGCGAGGCATCTTCAGGAGCGTTTGGCAACGAATAAGCCTTCCAATGGACTTCCTCCAAGTAACGCCTAATTCGATTCAATATATCTATACTTCTGTTGAAAATTTATAAATAAATAACGCAATAGATAACAAACGAGCTTACGTATACGAAATAGCCATCATTTAAACAATTGTGCTTTGATTATTTTGCAAGACATTTTTTTTGAGAGCAATAGAAAAGCGGCCCTATTGGATCATTTCTGAGTTTTATCTTTTCGTGCGCTAGAAGCATCAGCTTCTTTTTGATTTATATACATATATCATTCATTGTCTCCAATTCATTCCAATCCATAATTTCCATTAAATACTCTTCAATTCATATTTAAGTGATTTACACCATTTCGACCATAGTCTTTTTTATGTGATGATATCCAAACATGGATGGTCGTGCTTAAATTTTTTTGGTTTTTGATAGTTTTAACAACGAAGACATTTAAAACTATCAGAAGACAGATTAAGAATTAAACTCGTTTCGAGGATTAAAAAACGATTGATATTACGGGCCCGTGACGCACATGCATAACATATAATACGCACAGCTCTTATTCCCCAAACGTTAAATCCATTACCATATTTTCAGTTACCATTAGATAAAACCCAAAAACACTCTGCAAAGATTAAAACATTTTATTTCACAGAAGGTCCAATGTATTTCGCACGGCCATTTTCCATCATTCAATTACCCCTTTACACGGATACTCACAGCAAAGTCAACAATCCCCCTGTATCAGATAATAGACCGGAATATTCGTCGCTAAGCCAATAAGGGTGTATCTGTATACGGACGCGAGGTGCGGTCCGGATGTGATTTATTACTTGCCGTATCTCGACAAAGATACGTAACGTGTCGACATTCACTCTGTGGACCACGGCTTAGTTATGGGCTTTGTTGTTCGATAGTTTTTATGCATTGTTTGAATTTCGACTATGTTAAAATTAAAAGAAAGATTAAAAAATAAATACAATATTCCAAATTTGAAATAATTAAACGTCACCGATGACTTTGTTTAAGCTTCTAAAAAAGTACCTTATCTCCGGTCTATTGAAGATTATTCTTGTGATTTTGCCTACAGTTTAGTAACGGTAAGAAAGCAGACTCATCGTGGTAAATTCGTAAAAATAGTAACATTTTAACTGAGTTTCGTTCTGTAAATACGAGTTATCTAGCTCTCCTAATCCTTTCCTTTTAATCCATCTTCAAGAATTTTATAGCGACTGATACCCTTGGTATATCAGGCAATCATAGGTTACACTTATCACTACGCGGACTGTAAATTTCTTTGCCACTTTTTTGTATACAGAAAGGTGACCGCCGGCCATATATTAAATAATTAGTTACAATCTATTCGACAATTTTGGAGGAGATATCAGTAGGCTTTTATTTGATAGTTAGTGGCGTAGTAAGTAATTAATGTCTACGTTAAAAGCCAGAAGGCAATATAATGAATAATTTATAATTTTTTGATACTTTCAAAAACTCTCAAGGCAAAGGAATATCTTTACTGCAGCCTATGCAACAATATCATATACGTTTCATACAAAATTCAAATCAATTCTCTTTTCAAACGTGACTATCGATATTCGAATGCGTAGCCGAGTCCTCACTCGGATACGAGTCGATGCGATACGGATATGATTTATAACGCGAGCGTGCCCCGCGCAATACGTCAATGGTCGCCTGCATGCCATCCCTAGTTAGTATGGAATAACTCGACTAATAGCTGTAATGTGTCAAACGTAACCATTCGGATTTGATGTGTTGCAGTTTATGTTGTTGTGTGAGTAATTAAGGGCTAGTTTTGCTCGCAGTTCCATATATAGCGACATATCACTGTTCTATTATCTTTGTATGTACTAGTGCACTTTTGACCTAGTTCACTTTTTAAGTAAAACATACTAAAAGTTAATCTAAGTTTATCTCGATATATAAATACTAACTAATATTATAAATGCGATTTTGAGTTTGTTTGTTGCGCTTTTACACCATAACTACTTGACCGATCATCATGAAATTTCGCCTACATGTTGGCAGGGCAACAAAAAAGGACATAAGATACCTTTCATCTAGAATAAAGTACTTTTACTAATCTAACGTACATACATTTACGCGAGCGAAGTTGCGGGCGAAATCTGGTTAAGTAATAAGTGTGCATGTGATCGAGGGCATTGGGTTTGCCTCCCAGACCGTGCAAAGTGTTATTAGGCTTTAATTTTGGATTTTACTCAATAGCAGCAATTCAGTAGAGACCGATAGAGGGCAGTAGGCTCGAGGCTATATAGGTGTACTCTCACGTGGGACACAGCTGGCGAATACTGCGTGTAATAAACCTCAAAGTCTTTTAATTACATAATATATAGGTAGATGCCTACAACTGCTCACAGTTTTAGAAGCTTTAATAGTTATAAAATTGCAGTACTTAAGGTCATGACTCGATTATTCGATTTGCATATCTCGATTTCTACTCTCTACGGATATAAGCTTTATCACAAATCGAGTTATAGGACAGATTGACAGTACCAGATGTATATAATATTTTCCCTACATACTAGCTGCTGCCTCCGACTTCGTTCACGTTCTTTAAACACTATCATGTGTCTTACCTATTGAAATAGTTCGATATACTGTCTAAAGCTTTCTTAATGAGTTGATAACTCAAGTCATTAATAAATATTTAATTTGAGCTCAATTAATCAAAAGTCAAATTAAATTTATTTTTATTCATTTTTAACATTTGAAAGATTACTCCGTCAGTAAAATCATTTTTACGCTAGAAATCTTCCCTATGCAAGTAGCAACTCCAATACTTTTGTTTAAAATAAATGCCTGTGAGACTCGATTATTAGATTTGCGCGATTCGATTACGTACTCAACTCGGATCTCACTTGGATACAGGTATTAGGTTCAGTATACATCGACACATGTAGGTACGTCGATAAAAACCTTCGTATGTGTTGTGTTTGCACATACACAACAACACAATAACGTAGAAGGGTGTGTGTGTGTGTGTGTCTACGGGTATCAAACGTATCCATGTCCGGGTTTTGGCCATATCCGTACATCCGTCGTCGTTAATCCGGGGCCGGATCATGGAATCGAATTTTAATGCCAGTTTTAGGTTTGACGGATGAAACAGGATGATGTTTGTAGATTTAGAGACTAGCATTGTTAAATATGAATGTACTTAAGTGTATAGTTAGTAGTTCACGCGTAAGTATCTACCAGGCAAAATTTTAATTATTCTTAAAGACTTTTACTGATCAGTGCAGTTTTTAAACGGGACTGATAGTTAGATTTATTTCAAAATACTATTATCACCATGTAACTATGAACTAATACAAGACCAATAGTCAGCCAAGTGTTCATGTGATCATGTGTTATAAACCTTAGTGTCTGTATGTTTGTTAAGTATTCAGTCTTAAACTACTTAACAGATTTTGTTAAAATTTTATTAGGAAATTGTTTTTCAGAATTTATCGGAAAGTGAGCGGTTGTCGGCATTAAGCTAACGCCATATTACGTGAGCCCTAAAATCAAAGATTTATATCATAGGTACGCCGTACTACATTACATTATGGTCACCTTTTTGGACGTACCTCGATGGCGTAGTGGTTAGTGTAACCAACTGCCACGCCTGAGGTCGCGGGTTCGATTCTCGCACAAGTCAAACATTTGTGTGCATGTACATGGATGTTTGTCTTGGTCTGGGTGTTTCTATGTATAATATGTATGTATTTACAAAAAAAAAGTATTTATGTATGTTTATCCATTGTCACTAGACAATGGATAAACATACATAAATACTTTTTAAGCTTGTACTATGGGTACTAAGCTTGTACCATGGGCACTAACCCATAGTACAAGCTTAGTTTGGGCTAGATGGTGGTGTGTGTATGTGGTAGAATATTATATTATATTAATCTGACACAAAATGCCAACATTATATATCTGAATTATAAACATACCTAGTATGATATTATCACGTACACTCTATTGTATAATATGTGTATGTGTGTGTGTATATGTAATGTGTGAGCTCACTCTTCTTGGTGTGGACACATTTTGCCGTCTATCTAAGTACAGTAAAGTCAGATATTTACGAAAAACACAGTTACAACAAAATCTGGATGCCATAATTCATCTTTGCCTAACCCATCGGGGATAAAATACAGGGTTTTTCAACAAGAACTTTGTTTTGTAAATTAAAATAATGACAATGATTCAAATTGTTATTGTATTAAAAAAAGTAAGGTTTGGCAATTATGAATGAAAAATGATATCTGATAAATGTCCACCACGACCACGGTTACAGATGTTGATTCTTTCATCAAAGTTTTTAATCACTTTTTGCCAAAGTGGTGGGTCTATTTCATTAATCACTTTACGAATTTAGAGTTTAAGGCTGCAATCGATTCGATTGGCTCCGTTTAGACTCTGTCTTTAACATAACCCCACAAAAAATAATCCAGCGGTGTTAAATCACATGATCGAGCTGGCCACTTAACAGCTGAATTTCGTGAAATTATGCGATCGGAAAATTAGGTTTGCAATAAATTCATTGTTTCGGTGGATGTGTGACTTGTGGCAGCGTCTTGTTAAAACCAAATATTAGTGATATCCATATCATCAATAATAGGCCAAAATTGAGTTGTTAAAATCTCTCGATAGCGTAACTCATTGACCGCAACCGCATTTCCAGCCAAAAAACGGCCCCATCACGCCTCCAGACCACATAGCGCACCATACAGTGACACAATCAACATGTGAAGGCTTCTCAATAATCTGTCTTGGATTTTCAGAAGTCCTGACAAATGAAAATGGCCTTCGTTTAAAAAAAGGATTTGTTTCAGAAAAACCAGCTGATTGTTCTTGAATGAATTGAGCGTATCTATGGCGATGTGAATGATCGACCGGCTTCAATTGTTGCACCAGTTGTACCTTGTAAAGCTTTATAGCCAAATCCTTACGCAGAATTCGCCATGTGGTTATTGTGGATAACCTCAATTGTTGAGAACGTCAAGGAATTGACAAATTCGGATCTTCTTCAACACTGTGGCTCACGGCTACGATGTTCTCACTTGAACGACCCGGTCGAGCAGACACTGGTGTTGGCACATTATGTACGGAGCCTGTCGACTCAAAATTTACCAAATTCTTAATAGCGGTCTCAGAAGGACGATTATGTTGACCGAAAATATCCCGAATTTTACGAAATGTAACTTTTACAGATTCACCATTTTCATAGTGAATTTTTATTATTTTAATGCGATTTTCGAGTAAATTTGATTTCATTCTACTATTGATATGTCAGAAAACTAAATGTCAAAACTGTCATGTAGTTCCGGTGTGATCATCAAAGATATTGTAGGTGATCATATTGAAAAACAACGTCCTTGTTAAAAAACTGTTAGAAGCATGAGTATAGTTGAAATAAAACGAAACCACATACCAGAAGCTCATGAATCCGCAGTAGTATTAAATTATCCGCTAACCTAGATATTTCCGCATCTAGGTTAATAAAACAGTACACGGTTACCTTTAGCCCCGCCGTTGTAAGACATATCCACACAATAGATTCGGTACACTTTCAATTCGATTAATAATAAATAATAATATCAGCCATCTATATAGACTGTCCCTCTGCTGGGCACGGGCCTCTTCTCAGTGTGAGAAGGTTTAGGCCACAGTCGCTGGCCCAGTGCGGTTGGCAGACTTGATATGTCTTTGAGAACATTATGTAGAATTCTTAGACATGCAGATTTCCTCACGATATTTTCCTTCATCGTACGAGCAATAACTAAATATTAGCTCTCCCAAAGCATCTCTGATTTGACAAGCAGAGGTCTTGAATCCGATCTCAAGGCATCTCTGATATTTCGAAGTCATGTAGACTTATGTCTTTCTTTTTTACCGACTTCAAAAAAAGGAGGAGGTATTCAATTCGTCTGTATTTTTTATTTTTTATGTTTGTTACCTCGTTACTTTCGACTGGGTGAACCGATTTTGATGATTCTTTTGTTATTTGTAAGCTGGTGCTTCCCGTGTGGTCCCATTTTATTTTGATCAAGATTTGACCATTCGTTTTCGAGTTATACTTAATAATGCGTATTTGGCTACATTGATGATGTTCTCATATTTGGCAAGGTTCACTAAAAACCGAGAAATAAACAAAATTTTAACAAAAAAGAAAACCGACTTCAAATAAGAATATTCTAAAACTTAAAATGCACTAAAAAGTTAATAAATAATTGCATATTCTTGTGAATAATTAAATTATTGTTATTATTGGAGTCGGTGTCAGCCAATGTAGCTTTGTAACTAATTAAACATGAAATGTCTTACTATAATCATAACATAACATTGGCATGCACAATTACACACATAGACGCAGCACGCGGCGCAGGCGGCTGACACCGACTCCAAAAATAACAATAATTTAATTATTCACAAGAATATGCAATTGTTTATTAACTTTTTAGTGCATTTTAAGTTTTAGAATATTCTTATTTGAAGTCGGTTTTCTTTTTTGTTAAAATTTTGTTTATTTATGGGATGTTTCTAAGTTATGTAGACTACAAAAAGTAAGAGATACCTTAAGATCGAACTTGAAACCTCTGCGTGGCAGTTCAACGGTCTCCCACTACTCTATCGTATGTGTTTCAATCCGGTTTCGATTCGGTAAACTGTTTGCCGTTCTAAAGATTTCATATAGTCGTAGAGATAAAGGGTAATGGTGGAACAATTAAGTTCAAACAACTCTTGAATGGCAGAAAGCCAGAATCCAGAGCTTCTGGCTTTCTGCCACTCAAGAGTTGTTTGAAGCTAATATATAATATAGCACATAAGAAATATTTAAATAAGCCAGAGCTTCTTCTTTCAATATTTCTTATGTGGCGTACAGCCATATGCTTTTTGGAAACAAAGCAATACTATACATGCCAGTAATATACAACTCCTAACTAATTCAATGCGTGCATAAACTGTGGGAGACTGGTACCAAAACTAGGCAGGAGTCTGTATTGTAAGCCACCGGATCTCCAACCTTGGCTTATAGTAAGCGGCGAGTAAGCTGCGTAGAGCAGATGGATTATTGCATTTAACATAAGTCTGTGATTTACATTAATTATTAAATGGCCACGCATACAAAATGTTTGTTTTCCTTGCGTCGGATCGACTTGCGCCAAGGATTAGTTTTAACCAACTGTACATTGTGATTAGATGTGATTTTAGTGTTAATTCAAATAATGTGAGCCGACTAATAATAAAATCTGAAACATCCTATCTTAATATTTAACATTATAAATACGAATGTTTTGTTCGCTTTCATGCCTTATATACTCAAATGATCATCATAAAATTTCGGATACACTTTGTGATGGGTACAGAAAAGGACAAAAGGTACCTTTTATCCAGATAACAGTACTGTTATTAACCTAACCTAACCTGCATATATGTGAACGAAGTCGCGAAGAAGCGTAAATCTAATATTGTATATTGTAGTTGGCCGTCAAAGTAAACTTGTATGCGTCTTGAAGATAGTTAGTCCTTATAACTTCTTTGTTGATCTAGTGGTGTCTGCACGATAATGAGAACCTATCGATTCCCGGGTTAAGCGAAATGCTTTAGATTTTTTGTTAAGACATTCTCAGTATTAGGATGAAATTTGAAATGTGCTCGGTAAATAGCATTGGGAACGCGGCCTATATTATAATATATATATATATATATATATATATATATATATATATATATATATATATATATATATATATATATATATATATATATATATATATATATATATATATATATATATATATATGTAGGTATTATTATAATATGTATGCGACGCATATTTGGCGAAATGGGTCATACACCACTGCCTCTAGGAATATTATTATATAAGCGTGAATCTATGGACATGCATGTATGATATTTCGTCCTATTTTACTATTCGAGCAAGAAAGAACCATAGCGGCGCTATAATATGGATACGGACTTAGAGACTTTAAGAGCAAAATTTTTCACAATTCCGACATTATTTTAACAGAGCAAGCTCCATTGAATGCGTTGGTCTTTGAGTGGAAACGAAGAATTAATGCTGTTTTTATAGTTCTAGACGTAGGGTTGCTCAATGTTTGGTGACCGAATATTATATTTTCGAATTCAGCTTTTGTGAAAATAAGAATATAGCGGTAGTTTAGTGACAGACCGTTGGAGCCGCTACAGTGAGGACTCAAGTTCGATCTCAAGGCAGCACCTTAGACTATTTCAATATCATGTGCGTCTTAAAGAGTAATTATCGCTCACTATAGCGGTGAAGAAAAACATCTTGTAAGGAAACTGGCAAGTTTGAAAGTTATACAGAAAGTTCACGAAGATATATCAGGTCTGAAAATGCGCACAGGGCCAGCATGGTAGATGGTCTAACCCTCCTCATACTGAGAAAAGGCCCGTGTCCAGTAGTGGGACTATTTATTTACAGGGTTAATATAATATATATTTATTAAAAATATAATATAACACAGTGTCAAATATCCTAGCGCTATAGCTACATGCGCAATCTACTTGTGAGGGTTAATAGTCATACAGGCTTCTTGTGCTGTTGGCTCGTATCAATCGTTTATATGTACATATGTTAACGGCGTCGTGAATGAAATCTCTTTGCAATGACCATGACATTGTCTATGAAGTACTAGAGTCTAGAGGTACGCGGTTGTCGTCAAACAATACCAAATTATACGAAAATACTGTGATCCGTACTCGATTGCGACTGTTTTTACCGACTTCAAAAAAAGGAGGAGGTATTCAATTCTTCTGTATTTTTTATTTTTTTATTTTTTATGTTTGTTACCTCGTTACTTTCGACTGGGTGAACCGATTTTGATGATTCTTTTTTTATTTGAAAGCTGGTGCTTTCCGTGCGGTCCCATTTAATTTTAATCAAGATTTGACCATTCGTTTTCGAGTTATACTTAATAATGCGTATTTGGCTACATTGATGATGTTCTCATATTTGGCAAGGTTCACTAAAAACCGAGAAATAAACAAAATTTTAACAAAAAAGAAAACCGACTTCATATAAGAATATTCTAAAACTTAAAATGCACTAAAAAGTTAATAAATAATTGCATATTCTTGTGAATAATTAAATTATTGTTATTATTGGAGTCGGTGTCAGCCAAAGTAGGTTTGTAACTAATTAAATATGAGATGTCTTACTATAATCATAACATAACATTGGCATGCACAATTACACACATAGACGCAGCACGCGGCGCGGGCGGCTGACACCGACTCCAAAAATAACAATAATTTAATTATTCACAAGAATATGCAATTATTTATTAACTTTTTAGTGCATTTTTAGTTTTAGAATATTCTTATTTGAAGTCGGTTTTCTTTTTTGTTAAAATTTTGTTTATTATTATTCGAGCGACGATTGAATATTTGAATCGTAACTTGATTACACATTATATTTTTCGTTTTATTGAGACCGATCGTGATGATTACTGATTCTTGTTTAAATATTATGTCCGTTTTATATGCTTTTACTATGCTACAATAGTCGCGCAAGTACACGTCGTTTTTAGATATTCTAACAATAATTCAAATAACGATGAATATCATTTGAGTGTATTTAGACTTTCGAATAATTCGAATATTTTATTGTTAACTGTAAAATATTGACTACAAAAAGTTAGTTACATAATTTTGTTGGAAACCCTGGGTGATTGTTAGTATATGTGTAGGGTACACTCCGAAATTGTTTCCGCGTATATATTTTATTAAATTATTGCAAGATACTAAGACGACATTCTTGTAATCTAATTTTACTGGAAGCTTTTAACAACTCGGTATATCTACGTAAACATTACGAGTTCTAGATCTAATGAACATTTGGCAAAGGCAATGTAATTTGCGGTACAGTCTAAATGGAGATTGCGAAGTAATGCGAAAGTGTAAATCTAAGAAAAGACTCAGTAAATACTGCGCAATGTTGTTCAGACTTTCCCGTGAGGAAATTCTTAGAAGGAGCGCGGAACACGTTACCTACTAGAGAGCTTCAATGTCGCATATTTTACACGATTCAACCACGTTATTGACAACTACATCAGAAATGAAGGGAATCGCAAGATAACGAATGTTGCCAACTTAGCTCTCCGGGTAGCCAAGCTGATGTAGCAGTGGGTAGGGCACATAGCCAGACAAAGTAGTTTTTTAATTATGTTTGGTATGCCGACAATTGACAGGTTATCAGCGGTCTTTTTACATAAGTTGTATATGTCGGAGCATCAAGAAAATAATCATTGGAATGCATCGATCAAATATACCATAGATGCATGATCGTCGCTCGAAAAACGGCCCCAACAAAACTGTGCATAAATCAGTCGTATGCACAATTTCGCTCGCAGCCACTTTACGAAAGCGCTAGCAGTCACACGTTTCACGATGCCAAAGTGTGTAGTGAAAAAACAGCAAAAACTATACTCTAAAAGTGCAAAAAAAGGATGGAATGTCGTACTTTCGGTAAGTATAGTTTAGTTATGAAATATTTAATATATTTTGTTGAATATGGCGCTTTAAATAATATATTTGAAGATATTTTCGTTTAAATTTAAATGCATGTATTACGCACCTGTCCAACTCACTCTTGCGTGCGCTGCCCGTAAGCGAGAGCGAATCGATACCACTACGGTGTCGATTCGCTCTCGCTTACGGGTCGGCAGGTGGAGACCGTACCATATACTTGGTACGCTTGCGTATCGCGAGTAACACACTTAGGTCGCTTTACATTGACGCTTTTTAACTAAACTATTACAAAATGTTTCTCAATGGGCGTTCAATGGTTATTCCGGTTTATTTCCTGGATTGTATAATAAATGCAGACACTTATAAGTAAGACACATATTGACGCGGTTTTTGTATGAGAATGTGCATATCTATGGTATATTTGATCGAAGTTGGAATGTAATTTATTTCTGTAATTGGAGTTGAATAAAGCGCAATCTATTGGTTTGTTCCGGAACGTCAAGCGGAAGCTTGAGTGAGGTCGCCATCGATGTGTCAGTTGAAGTGACAGTTATAACTGTCAGTGTCATATTGACTTTATATAAGCGCCGGATACTCGTGCGCGGGCACATTCGGTTGACGAACTCGCTGCGTTACGGATCAAATCAGAGATAATCACAGTAAACCGTTATTGTTTTATTTCTCTTGTATTTGCCTATCATTAGTATACGTACGAAGTATAATACCACGCCTATATTTTGCTGCTACATCATATCAAAAGCGAGTGTTGCCGTCCTTACTCTCCGACATATATATTTAGTATTGAAAGCAGGTACAACGTAAGATGAAGTGAAATCAAACCGATTTCACTTCATCTTACGTTGTACCTGCTTTTAATACTATTCCGCTTTAGTGTTCAATTTTACTTTGACTATTAGGATAGCGTGGTATAAGTTGTCGTCTCGCTATTGACACTACATCGTATAATGTGGGTTCGATTCAATATTATGGTAAATGAAAATGGAATGTAAAATGGAAATCATACAATAATTTATTTATGACAACATCCGTATAAAGTAGTTTAATTTCAATGACCTGAATTAAAAAATTATATTATCACGCTCACTCATATTGAAAATTGAACACTGTCTATAATGTAAATGTAATGTATGACCTACCACTTCTGTGGACATATTTTGTGTTATTTAACTATGGCAAGGGCACATGTATAATTTAAATCTTTGAAATGGTGTTAGTTTTATTTATTCAACGTTAATATCTCGGTTTATCGTAAACAAATTACGCTAAACGCTATCTAGCGTAATGATATCCTGTATTCTTTTTCACTTTACGATCGGTGCAGTGGTGTTGATAGAGGACTTTACTTTGTAGGTATTAGTACCTTGCATTCTCTTGTGAAAAATACTTTTATAGCCGTTGTTTAAGACCTAGATTCTAGGGCTGAACAAACCTTTATTCCGTTTCCTCTAAGTAAATTCGAAGTTACTTAATAAAGTTACTAAGAATTTCTTAGTATCTTAGTAAACGTTTCTTAGTACCTAAAACGGAGTTTAGATACCTATATTATGTGTTTGATAGACAGCAGTAGACTAGGCCTCTTCTATGGGTGAAATACACGTCTGTCTATACATAGAAGATATACAACCGTGAAGTTTGCATGCAAGTATGACAGCTATAGCTTACATTGTCAGATTGTGTTAACACACGAAGATGAGCAAAGAAGTGATGAAGACTGTTTTGTTGTAGTGGCGTGAAGATTTAAATGTTGTTGCGTGAGACTTAAAAATCTGGCGAATTACGGGTGAGATACATCGCCGCTTACGCTATCGGGGATATAAAGATACGAATCTTTATTATGTGTAGGAATCGAGGATTATATGTAGAAAAACGTTTTAACCCAATCCCGATAACACTTTGCTCGACTCGAGTATTGAACCCCCATGGATACCAATGGGCCAATCACAGCTATTTCTTTATGATTCCATTCATGTCATAGAAACTCAATAGCTTATTTTCCCAGACGAAACACATAAAAAGCGCCATCTATGAGCAAAACATAAGACTAAGCTCAATTCTACGTAAATGCAGAATCGCGCTGTCGTGTTTTTTTTCTTATTATAATCCTTCACTATCGTCTACGGTTAACGAGGTACCTCTTGACACGACGGACGAATAACAATATAACTTAGTTTTGCCTTTTGTTACGTTTTTATAAGGCTTGAAACATGGGAGCGACTTTGTGAGTATCTGGGTTGAGAATCTCAGCTGTAAAAAGAAATATGCGATTGGATGTCGTGATGATGTGATTAATTTACGTTACAAAGTAATATTTATGAACGTCAAAGTATGTATAGTTGTTTATGAGCTTACTGAATACATATACATAAGTTACTATGGGGCTGATATGGTCTGATTTGCAATTACAAGCCCCTAAATAAATAAAGAATAAAATAAATACATTTATACATTTACTTAGTTTCAGATTAAGACCGCAGAACAGAAAATCTATGTTCTGTGGTTACGACAAAGGGTTAAGCATCTGAGAAGAAACGTGCAAGAATCGCACGGCCACTATTTTAAATAGCCACAAAATTATAATTTAGGTAACTAACAATTTAAATCTAAAAAACATTGTTCCAGGTTGAACGAGACATAAGCTAATTCAAACAAAACAATGAAATAATTTATTTCTAACAGTTTCGGTAAAGGGTAATAATTTTGTATTCTATTACCTAAGACTTCTTAGGTAGCAATATGTTGCTTGATCTAAAGCGTAGCGAAGGTATAACGTGTTCTCCTAGTACGGAGCGCCTCTTGTAAACAACGTTCATGTATTGAAAGGCTTATAGCATCAACGGGAATTAATGTACAATATATCGACGCAAGCGAGGCTGCTAAACGTATACATTATTATATCACACGTATAATTTTGTTGTTGAAAGATAGTTCATTTAAAAGTGTAATCACAAGGATAACTTGTATCGTAATTCAATATCTAAAGTATATCCTAGATTTGTACAAAACTTGAGCAAGACGTATAACGTGTCATTATAACTGAATATGATAAGTTAGTAAATAAGGAAAAGAAAGCAAGGTCCTCAATACAAAATGGGTGAAGGCGGCCAATCTTAACGGGGCGACTGACCATGTGCGTTAGTGATATTATAGTGCACAGGCGTGTGCACAAGACAAAAAAGAAAAACAAGTGCATTCTGTGACTGGAGAGAGATAAGGCACAGGACCAACAGCTACGTGCTTTCCAAGGCACGGGTTTGTGTAACGCCACCAAGTTTTCTAATTCCGGCTTGCTACTCAGATTTTTCGGACAGAAAATCCTAATTACTTATTTTTTGACCCAACCCGGGACTGGAACTTGAAACCTCATGTACAGCAGTCGCATACGCTGCCGCTGCGCTATAAGTAGTGTATGCGACTGCGTTTTTTTTTATTTTTTTCACTTGGTGAATAACAGTTTCGAAAGATCCTTTCTTTTCACTCCATTTTCAATTTCTTTTCCCTAGATTTACAAACGAACATCGGCTATGGTAATCACCACCCACCAGTAAGATCGTATACACGTTTGCGCCCTTGGTAGTATAAAAATTGTTTTCTTACTACCGCTTAGGGAAACAAACGCGACAGCACGTTCATATGTTACATATATTCTGGGATTAAAAGCCGACCCATAAATAATACTATCACCGAAACTGTAGTTTTACTTTTATATTTTTTTGTTATTTGACAAAGCACGTAACCATAAAACATAGACACTCTATCTAGATGAAATATGAGACATATATGTAAAAAATATACGGCGATAAGTTACCTCCCACGAGAGACAGACGATGCGTAGTGCGAATCTATCTTGTGTAACCGGCCTAATGTTTTTCGTAAGTTAAGAGTTTCGTGTTGTTTTTGTACTTGCACTTTTGTTGTCTTTGTGTATTATAAAAAGGGATAAAACCCAAGTATTGGATATGAATGTAAATAGAGAGAAATATAGAGGCTAAAGATGAAAGGTAGAGGTTTAATTAAAAGATGGATGGGGTGTATGAGGAATGATATGAAATAAAAAGAGTCAACGATGAGATTATGACTGATAGGAATATTCATTCATTTATTTATTTATTCTCACATACAACTATTATCACAGGTCTTAACCTAATACAATAGCGTAGTTCTAGTACTTGTATCTAGTTATATCTAATATAAATGCAATATTCTTATACTAATTAATACCTGTTATACAGACACTGATATTAACTATGAGATAATATACAATAAGTTGGGAGAAGAAGACATATTGTACCAATCTTTATGATTTAGGTTAAAATAATGATGACGGGAGGCAGAAGTTATTGTTACTAGTTACTGATGAAGCCTAAAGAAAAGGTCCATTTTTCAAAATTACACTTTCAACTTTTAAACTTGGCCCATATTTCTAAAGAAAACGTGTAATTAAAGGCGCTAAAAGAAAGATATAGTTTTGAATAAAACCTAAAAATGCCTAGATATGCTGTGTGTCGAGTGTAGGTTTTTACTTTAGCGTAATAAAGTAAACCGCTGACACAGACCAATTTTATAAAAGTACCAGTTTTGCTCGCGGCTTTACTAGCGTTAATGTACCTTTTGTCAATATTTTTTTATCCCTCGAGAACAGTACTTCTTTTGTAGTCTTGATAACGTGTTTGCGAAATACCATGGTGATTAATAAATAGTTAAGCAGTTAAGGCATGAAATCGTAATAAACAAACTCAAATTCTCATTTTTAATATTAGTTAGCATAAATAGCACAGATAAATAGAGTTTAAGTAGAATAAAAGTTGTTCAAAAGTCAAACAACCCTCCACCATATTTGAAAAACTTACATAATTTCTATATTTATTAAAATCCATTTTACCGCGAAATATGGTATTACATTATGTTAATCTCTCCTTTTCGTTCCAACGACGATAATATTAAAATCTTTCAACATTGTATTGTAGTCGGAAAATTGGCAGCAACTGGATCACGTTAGCGCCAAATTATGCTTCTATAATGGAAGTAGTGAACAGATTATGCTCACAGTCCATAGACAATAGGTAGCCACAGACTACGCAGCTAATTAATAGACAATGCATGTACTGCAGCTGTTGTGTGTCTGTAATGTATATTATTCAGTGTTTAATAAAGATCTATCATATGTATTGGACATATCGGTTTAGGATCCATTGAGCGATTTTTTGGAAACCTTGATCTAAAGATCCGTCATATCTCTTCACACTATCACCTAGAATGAAACTAGTGCTAGTAAAACAAATAAAAAAGACGTCATACGACAATTTCACGATCTGACGATATGTTTTTTAGCTTGCGTATCTGCATTTCTCGTGTCTCCAGCCAGTATGAATCCAAAGATATTCCATCATAGATAATTTTCGATTTATTCGAAACTTCACTGTCTTGCTCTAGATTTGAATCAAATCGAAGATTGACTATACCACAAAGAATCAAGGCGTTTAGTAGTTTATATTATGAATTTTGGAAATAGCAGTAATAAACGTAATTTTAAGACGGGACTTGAACTCTTTTTTGAATCCTTTTCCTTATCTATATGGCAGCTATCGAGGCGAAGTAATACTTTAAAATATAAAAGGTGAAAGATTCCTTGTGAAACTATGTCACATCTACAAAACATTATTCTGCTCCAACTATATTTTTAAGATATCTCTCGCATTAAGCATTAACTATATCTACGTAGCAAGGACTTTACAAACCTATTGCCATCTGCTGAGCTTATTCACAGAGCAAAATTTTCATACAGAAAATTCCATGATTGCTCGATTCGGATATCTAAATCTGCAATGTGCGAACCGAGAGTTGTTTGGCAATGTCGCGTCGCAATGCGAACGGCCTAGCATAAAGCTGGTATGCTTGAAAAAGAGAGTGTATCAAGAGTTTTTGATTTGGTTCCGAGTCGTCTTTAAATATTTCTTAGGATATTTCTGTAGCAGAACTAAGTCTGTAAATGTGTTCGACAATAAGTTCGCTCCTGTGACGTAAAACCTAGCTGTTAAAATGTAGGTGGTGGTATATCTGGTTCTAGGTAGTCTAGTAATACATCCCTGCCTGCCCCCTCAGAGATACGCAGGCTATGAATGGTTGGTTAATTCGAATAAGATCAACGCCTACGTTAATTAGTGCTATTAATCAGCCATAGACAGAACCTTTAATTTAGGTTACCGCACTCCCCACGACGAATTTACTTCAACTTCAGATAATCTGGATTTATTAGCGTATCAGCCAAGAAGCTTGACGTAGCTGCTATCGAGGTAAACCTTATATAGATACAGATAAAGTAGAATTTCGTGTAGCAACGTCTATCTAACGAAGTTACTCATACAATATGCGATACATATTCATGAGGGATTGGTGTAAGTGTAAGTTGGGAGATGAAGAGATCCAAGACAATTAAAGACAGGTGAATTTATTCAATAAGTAATAATAAAATGTGGTCGAAATCATTTTTCCATTTTATTTAAATAAATATTTATATCTTGAAGGCTAGCAAACCACGTAGAAAACTCAGCACTACAGCAGTTAGCGATGCCCAGTCAGAGATCCAGAGACTTATCGAAGACAGAGTGAAAAGATGTAGTATAGCGAGAAATGCCTATAAAGCAAGTTGTCTTACGACAATATCAAGTATAAAGCGTAGTGGTGAACTAAAATAAAAAAGACTGACCCCACTCTCATGTGGGATGCCTACTCAGGAAGAGAGAAATCTTGCGGTGAAGTTCTAGTTCGTTCCAAAGTTGCTAAAGTTTGTGCAGTGACACTTTCGCTGTCCGCGTGGTACGCCGTTTTTTTGTCATTGCGACGGTACACGAAGCAACTTCAGAGGGAACTAAAAGTTTGGTGCAAGGTATTCTTATTGGTTTTATAAATTTTTTAGTTTATGCTGAAACCTTTTGCCGATACATACATACATAGATTCACGCCTGTTTCCCAGAGGGATAGGCAGAGACTACGGATATAAGTTGTAAAATACCAAAATAGAGTTACAATTGACAATTAGTGGTCATGTGTTTCTTGCAGGTATCTTCTTATAGGCCTTCGCTTAAATCTAGCACTAACTTAATGTCTATATCTTAAATTATCTTCAATGATGAAGAGGCAGAGGCTTATTACACCAGCATTTTACTAGCTAAAATTTTAGGCCCTACGTATCTTATCTTATCTTATGTGGGGGCCAGTCAGTGCAATCCGGCGACACTTCGACCCAGTGGGATCTTTTGTGTCGACACTCTCCCAATAACGACTGCCATAGATGTTCATGGCAGCCGGGACCGACGGCTTAACGTGCTCTCCGAGGCACGGAGCAGGCGATAATTGTCAATCGATACGCACATAATTTCGAAAAGTCATATAACTTCCGAAAGTCAGAGGTGCGCGACGTGGGTTCGAACCCAAGATCCTTTGCATTGCAGTCTGTTGGTCTCCCCACTGAGCTATCGCTGCTCTAACTAGGCCTTACGTAAAATGGGGGCGAGTCTATTTCAGAAGTGCCGACCGTCCTGCTACTGGGAATTTCTCGACACAACAACCCAGTTATACTTTGTGCGACATAAGAATCAATGTAATGCACAGCAGTCGCTTTCAGTATCGCTGCACCACCGAGACAATCTATGTATATAAAATGGAATCGGACTGCTGCCAATCCGCTCTCTCTTATAACTTCCAGAAACCTAAATAACGTTTACTAATGAGTGACGTCACGTTCGCATTTACTCTAAAAGTTAACCGCGCGGTGTCGAACCCGTCTCTCGCGGAAGTAAACATTAAGTAATGTGCTGCTGACACGATATTGCTGTTAGCTAAATTGAGTACGTGGCTTTAAATGGTTCGCGGAGAGGCGACAAAGTGACGGAAATTAATTATATTGATTAAGTATTTCGGCGTGTATTTGAATAGGAGTATTAAATTTACTAAAATACGGAAACAGCTGCGAGAGACTGCTTTATAATTATACGGCATGTGTGACAGTTAGCTGTGGTGGTATATACAGCGGCATAATACCAAGTGATAATGTGATAATATGTTTCGCCAAAATTTAATAATTTGTATGGAACTAAAATATGTACAAGATAGTTGTTACAGTACAATATCTTTGTGCTGTATCTACAATCTACATCGCAATCTTATGATCTTTATCGCACGTTCAATATCTATTAAATGTTTCTACTATCCGTGATCAACACGTAGTCGTTAGTATATAAGATGCACCTTTGGATAATTATAACCAGACTATACTACAACTTTGTCTCATTTATACCTAATCATATACTGCCAAGAAGTTTGGCAAATTGGTGACCCCGACGAACGAATACGCAGCAAGAAACATGGCACAATCACCATGCAAGGCGAACATAAATCAGCAAGGAACACTTGAAGTAGCTGCTGGCACCTCGGTTTTATCTCGCATTCCGGAATTTTGGAAAGACCAACCAAGATTATGGTTCACGCAACTAGAAGCCATATTAGCACCACAGAAGCAAGGAGACGAATACAAATACTGTACAGTAATAGCAAAATTATCCAAGGAAGAAATACTACAAGTTAGTGACCTAATCACTTCACCACCGACTACAGATAAATATAAAAACATCAAGGAACGTTTAATTGATTGTTACGAAGAAACAGAACAGCGACAGTTTCAAAAATTAATATCAGAGACAGAACTCGGTGAACAAAAACCTTCGCAGTTATTACGTCAAATGCGAGTCCTCGGGAGAGGAAAAATCAGTGACGAAACAATTAAACTACTATGGTTCAGGCTTTTACCAACATCAGTTACTACGGTTCTAGCAGTTACGGAAGACATGGAAATTGACAAACTGAGCCAAATTGCAGACAAAATAATAATGAATTCAAAAGTAACCGAAATATCAGCTGTTAGCAACGACACTTCAAACGACAACAATACAGCATGCATTTTAGCCCAGCTAGCAAAATTACAGATAGATATTGACGCAATTCAGCAAGGTCAATATGGCTATCGACCCAGCACGCACAATCATTTCAAGAAACGTCAACAATTTCCGATTATGAGGCCGAGAACAAACTATAGAGGAGCAAATCGATTTTGTTACTACCACGAAAGATTCGGAAAATATGCAAGGAACTGCATTAAACCATGCGGTTGGAAACCAATGACTTACGTACGGAACCAGGGAAACGAATAAGAGCACAGACAACGGCGAAACTCTGTGCAATCCACCCATCCAATCGCCTCACCATTACCGACCGAAAAAGTGGTATGAAGTTTTTGATTGACACGGGCGCAAATATTTCAGTCATTAGCAAGCAACAGAGATATTCAATTTTACAAAATGAACAATACACACTATACGCTGCAAATGGGACTAAAATTAGGACTTACGGCGAGAAGACGCTTACCTTGAATTTAGGACTACAACGATGTTATAAATGGAATTTTATAATCGCCGATGTTACACAACCAATAATTGGAGCAGATTTTCTAGAGCACTATAAACTATTAGTCGACATAGCAGGTCGCAAACTTATCGACAAAGTTACAGAGCTGACAACGCATGTAACTTCAGAAAAAGCGACACAACAAACAATTCGTACTATCGCAGTGGGAACGAATTCACGTATTACGCAACTTTTAAACAAATACGAAGACATCACGAAAGAGTCCTCTCTACGCAATGCGCCCAAACATAAGATTGAACACCACATTATCACTACAGGACCACCCGTCGCAGCTCGGGCAAGACCATTACCTCCAGAAAAATACGACATAGCCAAAAAGGAATTTCAAAATATGATAGAGCTCGGAATTTGCCGACCGTCAGATAGCCCATGGGCAAGCCCATTACATATGGTAAAAAAGAAAAATGGCGAATGGAGACCGTGCGGAGACTATCGAATGCTCAATAGCACGACAGTACCGGACAAATACCCACTACCAAGATTAACTGACTTTACATACATATTAGAAAATAAGAAGATACTAAGCAAGATAGATATACGCAAAGCATACCACTGTATTCCTGTTAAAGATATAGAAAAAACAGCCATCATCACACCTTTCGGACTTTTTGAGTACTTAAGAATGCCTTTCGGATTACGCAATGCGGCACAAACATTTCAACGATTCATGGATTCCTTATTTAGAGATTTAAACTTCGTATTTATATTTGTAGACGACTGTCTCATCGCATCGGACAACGAAGATTTGCATTATCAGCATTTAGAAACGGTTTTCAAACGTTTACACGAGAATGGAATAACCATTAATCTCGAAAAATGCGAATTTCTCAGAAGGGAAATAGATTTCTTAGGTTATCATATAACGAGCCAAGGAATACAACCTACCGAAGAAAATTACAAAGCAATCATGGAATTTCCCAAACCGAAAACAATTCAAGAATTAAGACGATTTTTGGGCATGGTCAATTTCTACAGAAGTAATATTCCACGCGCAGCGGAAAATCAAAGAATTTTAAACGAATATCTACATGGTTCAAAAAAGAACGATAATTCACCTGTTCCTTGGACAACGGAAGCAGACAAAGCTTACGAAAAATGCAAGGAAAGCATGAAAAACGCAGTGTTAACAGCGCATCCTTCCCGCAACGCATCACTAGCGCTCATGACCGACGCTAGTGCTACTTGCGTTGGTGGAGTTTTACAACAAAAATCCGGACGCAATTGGGAACCATTAGGTTTTTTTTCACAAAAATTGAGCGAAACTCAACAAAAATATTCTACGTTTGACAGAGAGCTGTTAGGAATATACATGGCCGTCAAACATTTTCACAGATTAATCGAGGGAAGAGAATTTACAATATTTACGGATCACCGACCTTTGACATACGCATTCTCCCAAAAACCATCATCAAACGATACACCGCGACGGGTCCGGCAGTTAGATTTCATTTCACAATACAGTACCAACATTCAACACATAAGCGGACGTGACAATATTACCGCCGATGCCTTATCTCGAATAGAGGAAATATACGTGCCATCACCCATCGATTACGCTGAATTGGAAAAATGTCAATCAACAGATAATGAACTAAGTAAATTACGTGACAATAAAAGATTAAAATTCAAAAACATTACGCTTCCGGGTTCCACAATAAACATCACCTGCGACACGTCTACTGGAAAAAGCCGCCCCTACTTACCAAAGCAATTTCGCAAACAAATTTTCGATACCATTCATGGTATGAGCCATCCAGGAAAAAGAACTACGAGAAAAATGATAACCCAAAGGTATTTATGGCCGTATATGAACAAAGATATCAATAATTGGTGTAGATCATGTATAGCCTGCCAAAAATCAAAAATACAACGACATACGATATCACCTCCTGGTACATTTATGACAGCGCAACGTTTTGAACATTTACATATTGACATCGTCGGACCACTTCCGATTTCACAAGGGAAGAGATATTTAATCACAATCATAGATCGTTGTACGTCATGGCCCGAAATATTTCCGGTAGAAGATATAACTGCAGAAACAGTAGCCAAGACACTTTTCGAAGGATGGATTACTCGTTTTGGATGTCCATTGCGCATTACTACGGATCAAGGCCGACAGTTTGAATCAAGAATATTTGAGTCACTCTCACAATTTTTGGGAATACATAAAATTAGGACAACACCTTATCATCCGCAATCCAATGGAATGATAGAGAGATTTCATAGAACTTTAAAGGTGGCGTTAATGACAAGAGAATCCAACGAAAATTGGTTAAAAGAAATTCCAACAGTTTTACTCGGGTTGCGGAGTAGCTTGCGAGAAGACACAGGTTATAGTTCAGCAGAGATGACATATGGAACACCAATACGACTCCCTGGAGGATTTTTTGAGTCATCAGCAGCACAGTTATCAACGTACGAAGAGTTTGTAAAACAAATTCAGAAGGACATCACACAAATGACATCAATTCCGAAAAGAAAAAACCACAACCAAGCTATATTTGTGCATCCCGAACTCAAAGAATGCTCACACGTATTTGTTCGGTGTGATAGAATTAAGAAAGCCCTGACACCGCCGTATGAAGGACCCTACCCAGTAATTAGTAAAACAGATAAAACATTTTGCATTAGAATTAGGGATAAAGAGACAGTGATATCAATTGATAGATTGAAACCAGCATTCATGATCAATGACGAATCAAACTACGTGCCAGATTCAAAGGATTTCTACAGACATTCACACACGTACACTACACGATCAGGACGTAAAGTAAAACCAGTAGTACGTCTATAAAAAATCGCTGATATAAGCAAGCTATTCGTATATATATTAACATAGATCTTAACATATACCATTAATTCACAACTACTCGTAACAACAAGACATCTAAAATGGGAAATCAAAGTTCTAAGGACCAGATAACATACAATACGGACAGTTGCCTCAATCAAAACGAAGCGGACAAACTCCGTAACCTGATCCAGGAGGACTTACGGTGGACAAGAAATGTTGCAATGGGACAGATTATTTTAACAATCGGCGTGATCCTACTTTACGGCATAATGAAAACACTGGACAGAAGAATGAAGAGTTTAACGGAAAAAAATAATAAACACTCGTGCAACAGCTAAGTCAAAATTACATACGTCAGCAAATCACACCACAACAGGCGTCATCAAATTCCACCGCGTACAATAGCATTATTATTTATATACATCAGCAAATAACTAGTAACAACAGGCGTCATCAAATTCCACCGCGTACAATAGCATTATTATTTATATACATCAGCAAATAACTAGTAAGGTCTAGGTCAAATTTATATTGTAAACACTATTACCATAATAATATTTTTTTTTTTAAAGGGGGGTGTACTGTTACAGTACAATATCTTTGTGCTGTATCTACAATCTACATCGCAATCTTATGATCTTTATCGCACGTTCAATATCTATTAAATGTTTCTACTATCCGTGATCAACACGTAGTCGTTAGTATATAAGATGCACCTTTGGATAATTATAACCAGACTATTCTACAACTTTGTCTCATTTATACCTAATCATATACTGCCAAGAAGTTTGGCAAAATAGTATATAATATGTAGTTACAAGATCTTGCTTTTCAAGATCTTGAATAGTTTACCTGAAGATATCCTAACTAATATTATAAAAGCAAAAATGAGTTGTTTGTTTGTTATCTTTTACCGCCTAAACCACTGAAAACCGATCATCCTGAAATTTGGATATACGTTGTCAGGTGTACAGAATCGGACATAGGCTACTTTTCATCCCGAAAAAAAATACTGTTCCTGAGGAAAACAATAATAACGTTCTTATGATAATAGATGGCGCCACGTGTCTTTCGAATCATGATTGAATTATATTATTACAAGCGGAGTACAAATCGAATTGATTGTCAAATTCTAAATTAACGCGAGCGAAGCCGCGGGCAAAAGCTAGTAGTGAATAAACGTGTAACAAAGCTGCCGTATAAAAACACGTTAAAATTTATTTTTAACAGATTTTAGATTTGTATTGTCATTGTGAATTATTGTAGTATTCATAACATATGAACTCCTACTCGCATTAAAACCCTAGTGGTTTAAGCGAGTGGTCGAAGCCATGGTATTGTTATTGTAATTTTTCTGGTCAAAAAATAATAATAAGGCAGTGAGCTTATGATAGAGAGATCTAGAGTTCGAAACCCACCCATTGTAATATATGTAGATGGGAACCCATTCCTAACATAAGTATGTATATTACCTTAGTTGAAAGTGTTTACAAAAATACTAGTAATTTATAATGAAAATTACTACAAAACCTCATTAAAAAAATAAAAATATATAAATCTTTGTAAGTAACGTAAGGTTCCAATATTGAATTATAGTGTAAGTTCTTAATCAGTCGGGCAACGCTTGGCTTTTGGGAGCCCGACATCATACATTTCCATAGTGGTCGATACTGGCCTTTGAAGGATTAAGATATAAATGGCTTGAAAAGAATAATCTAAAACTAAACATGACCAAAACAAATATAATTAAATTTCAAACTTATAAATCAAACTCTATCAATCTCAATATATCATATAAAAACGAACCTTTAAAAGTTGTGAATGACTGTGTCTTTCTAGGCGTTACAATTGACAAACATTGCAGCTGGAAGCCTCATATAAATAAAATCATAAGTAAAATAGATCGGTATGTATATGTTTTAGGGAGAATAAGACAAATAGTAGACCTCCAAACCGCTACAACTGTATATCACGCATATGTCTCATCCATACTTCGCTATGGAATTATTTTATGGGGAAACTCGGTTGACGTGGACATAGTATTTCGAGCACAAAAAAAGTGCATAAGAGCAATGTGCGGGGCCGACCATCTAGATAGTTGCAAACCTTTATTTAGTAAACATAAAATTTTACCCTTACCATGCCTATATATTTTCGAATTATGCAAATTTGTGAAAAAACATCCTGAATTATTTAATAAGTTGGGGGAAGGCGAAGGTAGTAGAACTAGACATAAGGACAGACTAAAGCTCCCCCAAATCAGATTAGAACTATATAGGAGAAATGTGTTCTGTATGGCAATAAGAATTTTTAATCATTTACCAAAGGGCCTCAAGACATTGCCTACTTCGGTATTCCAACGCAGACTGTTTAATATATTAATAGGGAACAATATTATTCTATAAACAAATATTTTGAGGACAAAATCACATTTGCAATGTAATTATAAAATATTTAATGTTAATTACTTAAATTCAATCATTATTTTTATTTAAATTTATATTAATCTTATTTATTGCAATTATCGTGACACTTCTTATGTATGTAATATTAACAATAGGTACGACATTCTTATCTGGATCCATTTAATCTAAATGACATGTTTTATAATTATATAATTAGTACTAGTTATTGGTATCAAATAAATGACATTTTCAAGGTATATGGGCATAAGCATGAAGCATTACTTGACATTTCTATGTATTGTTAATTTAATGGACCAGCTATTTTCTTTCTTTTTGTTTTTTAATATAATATTAGACATGTAATAATATAACAAACATTTATTGTATATTATTATGTATTTTGCACGCCACATGTGGCAGAATATGCTGTACATTTTTATAAAACGACCACCTGTATACTTGACCATATTCTTGCAAATAAAGTTATGATTATGATTATGATAAAAAGACTTATAATTTATTAAGTATAATGATTTTAAAGCAAGAATGAATGAATGAGCGTGGTTGACTATGGCCACACTTACACTGAGAAGAGGCCTGTGTCTAGCAGTTAGACAGTTTAATACAGGGCTAATGGATTAATATTATATTTTCAATAATGATTCGAAAAGGCGCCGCTTCCTCAAATTGTCCATGATACTGGCTTGTAATAACTTTAGTTAAGGACTTAAAGTTAATACGAACCATAGTCAAGCAGGTCCTTCAAGAAGGCCTGCAAACATAGCTTTCAAAAAGGTACATATAATACACCACTACCTATCTTCTCACAGGTATACAGCCGTAAGTATATGCCGCACAAGTCAAAAATTTGTGTGCATGAACATGGATGTTTGTCTTGGTCTGGTTCTTTCTATGTATAATATGTACGTATTTACAAAAAAGAAGTATATATGTATGTTTATTCATTGTCTAGTACCCATAGTACAAGCTCTGCTTAGTTTAGGCTAGATGGTGTTGTGTGTATGTGGTAGAATATTATGTATATCTATAATGAAGTTCAAACAGACCGTAGTTCCTAGATACTGGCATAACTAAACGAATACGTAACACAGCAAGCCATTACTCAAACTTAACATAAGTTTACAAAAGCCATTTAGTGTGTTCTCAAATTGGGTAAAATTGTGTGCACAAACTGGGAGAGTTCGTGTGCATGTGCATTAATTAGTACATTATACGTGGAACACTTTCTGTGCAGTTCTAGTTATTAAGAATGTATTATTTTTGCAACAAGACTGGTTAGGAGGACCTTAAAGTAACGAGCGTACTTGGAGACCGTAATGAGAGTAAATGAAGCATGGCATCTTTTAATAGCAGTACAATTAATATTACTTGACATCTATCCTAACTAATATTATAAATGCGAATATGAGTTTGTTTGTTACGCTTTCCCGCCTTAACTACTCGACCGAGTTGTTAGGGGTACAGAATAGGACATCGGGTACATTTCATCCAGAAAAAACAACTGTTCCCGAGCGAGCAAAGTCGCGGGCAAATACTAGTATAAAATCGCTTGAAGCCACTCAGAAGACATTACACTTATTTAGTCTAATATGAACAAAGTTCATTCAATCATTTGTTACCACGTAAGAGGAAGAGGTGAAGGATGTTCGAATATTCGCATAAGATTTTTAGGGGCCCGATTTCTATGGCAACTGGTGTGTACTGCTTTGCAGTAGTGTATGCGATTGCTGTACATGACGTTTGATTCCCAAATCTGGCAAAACGTTGTAAGGTTCTTCTAACAAAAAATTGTCTGTAGCAGGACGGAGTCTGGAGCATTGTTCGGCAGATGGCAGTAGGCTCGCATCCTATTACTTGATACTTAATATTACAGGTGGAATGAAATACATATAATAATATCTCTTGCTACTCGTGGGAACATGATGAAGAAGTATAACACAAGAAAGTATAATCTTAGACCGCTTCCCGGGGTTCGCCGGGGCTCAATTAGTAATGATGATACTACGTCATTATTTTCATCTGTGCCTTCTACTCGCCCTTCGTATATGACTAGAAGCACAACTACATCATCCACTACTAGTAAGCTCGATAGTGTTGTGCAAGATGTCAACCTTGACTTAGAACTTGCACCCACCTCGGGCTCAACGCGCAGAAGATGGACTTCTGAAATGAACAAATTCATACTGCGCACTTATCTTCAACTAACAGCATTAGACACCGATACAAAAACTTATTTAGAACCTCTACATCTCAAATTTATAGAAAAATATCCCAAAATGCAAGTAAGCCGACAAAGAGTAGGAGATCAACGTAGAGCTATAATCCGGAACAAATTACTACCACAAATATTAATAGATCAGATACGAGACGAAGTAAAAGAAGAACTAAATCAACTACAAATTAACTCCCACACTAGAACCATACAAAGTCTTCCCAATCAAACACAAGAACGCCCAACCAACCTAATAAATAACGTAAAACATACACAACCCACAAGCATAGACAAAGAAAAACCTCAAAACATAACACAAACTCGTATGTGATGGACTAACGCACAGAATGAAGCAATAATGCGGTCATATTATCGAATAACAAACCTGGGCACCAACGAAACTGCATACCGAAAACAGATGTACGACGATTTTATCAACAAATTTCCGTTGCTGAGACATCTAAGTGAACAACGTATAGCTGATCAGAGGAGAGCAATAATAAACAATAAATATATTAGCAAAGACCGATTAGATGCTTTAAAACAAGAAATATCTGAAGAGTTAGGACTTAATGATAATTATGCAAGCAATGAATCTATTGAACACTTGTTAAATACTGAAGTAAATACCACATCATCACACACCCAACACAACAATGGAGTTAATAGATATAATAACTATAACATTCAAACGCAAACCTCAAACATTAGTTATTTACAAGAGTTACCACAGATTTCAGATGCAGACAGCTTAGAGAGAAACACACACATTGATTGCACCTTGCAGCAGGCATTTCAATTTTACAATCATACTGAACCTACAAATAGAGTCTACATCCCGAAACAAAAACCATCCCAACAACTTGCTAACATAATCAATTACATAAACAAAATAACTCTTCCGGAGAACACTAATTCAAACACCGAATTTCAGACCCTACAAACTATTATATACAGCGCAAATTGGACAGCTGCTAAAGTCAATGGAGCAAAAATAGCCCTTCAAAATAATGAGAGCCAGCAACGAACAAAAACTGAATATAAACCAAGCTGGCAAAAAAGACTAGAACGTAAACTAAATGCCCTACAAACTGAAATAGGGCGACTAACACAATTCATAAAGGGCAACAGGAGCAGAAATGTAGTGAAACACGCCAACATAATAATAGAAAAATATAAAACTCATACCGTACACGAAGAGCCAAATATACAACCCGTACACACACTAGACACACTCAAACAAAAACTGTCAGTTGTAACAGGACGACTACAAAGATATAAAGCATGTACACTAAGGAAAAAACAAAACACTCAATTCATCCACAATGAAAAACTTTTCTATCGCAATATCCGACACGAAACTACCAACAGTTTACACAACAGCATAAACTATACAACGAACTACCCCACGCCCGAAATGATAAAAAACTTTTGGTCAAGAATATGGTCAGATCCTATTCAACATAACACCCAAGCCAAATGGATACAAACAGAAATTACAAATAACAACACACTTATACAACCAATGACGTTCGAGCATATATCACCTCAAATCTTCCAAAAAGTTTTAAATAATTTACACAACTGGAAATCACCAGGATCAGATTTCATTCATAGTTATTGGTATAAGAAATTTACTTACATTCACAGCTATCTACATAACTACATTAATATTTTCATTCAGGACCCCAACACTATACCATCATATTTAACATCAGGTAAAACATATATGATTTCTAAAGACAGCAATGATCTCTCTGATCCTGCCAAATATAGACCTATCACTTGTTTACAGACTCTATACAAGATAATCACATCCTGCCTATCAGAATTGATATATGAACATATTGATGTCAATAATATTTTAGCCGAACAACAGAAAGGGTGTCGTAAACTTAGCCAAGGATGCAAAGAACAATTAATTATAGATTCTGTTATCCTTAAACAAGTCCATAAAACACATTCAGATCTTTTCAGCATGTACATAGACTACAAGAAAGCATATGACTCAGTACCTCATTCATGGCTACTAAAAGTTTTAGATATCTACAAAATACATCCCACAATAATATCATTTTTAAAAAACATAATGACAAAATGGTCAACTGTGCTTACACTTACTACCTCAACAGACATAATAGAAACAAGCCCCATCCGAATACAGAGAGGTATCTTTCAAGGAGATGCGCTAAGTCCGCTATGGTTCTGCCTTGCTCTAAATCCCCTCTCTAACATATTAAATTTAACTGCAATAGGATACCTTTTAAAAGACACAGAAAGCCATACTAGTATAGAGAAAAATGTATTAAATCATTTGCTTTATATGGATGACATTAAACTTTACGCTAATACTGAGAACGAATTATTAAAACTAGCTAACCTAGTGGAAGAATTTACAAATGATATAAATATGCAATTCGGCATAGATAAATGTAAAATAAATTCAGTTAAAGCCGGGCAGAACTATCAACATCAATACACGTTAGGTACAGGTGAAAATATTGAATCACTAGACGAGCATGACACTTACAAATATCTAGGGTATAAACAGTTACTACAAATACATCACAAAGACACAAAACAAACACTAAAATTACAATTCCAACACAGACTTAATACAATATTGAAAACACAACTTAACTCTAGAAACACAATTAAAGCAATCAACACTTTTGTCATTCCGGTACTCACTTACTCTTTTGGAGTAATAAATTGGACCAAAACCGAACTCAAGAACCTACAGAGAAAATTAAACACTACAATGACCAGGTTTCGCAAACATCATCCAAGATCTTGTTTACAAAGATTGACATTGCCCAGGAAAGAAGGAGGCAGAGGCCTCGTAGACATTTTAAATCTGCATAACAAACAAATAACGATTCTCCGGCAATATTTCTTTGCCAAATCTCAATTATCTACTCTCCACAAATCAATAGCACAAATGGATCAAAAATTAACCCCACTAAACCTCAAGGACACCGCCAAACAATAAAATGAAATGCTGTCGGATGAAAAATCTAAACTATCAGAATGGCACCAAAAATCTCTGCATGGAAGACATCGCACGGACTTATGCCAACAAAATGTCGACAAAGAGGCATCGAACGCGTGGCTAAGCCGAGGCGAACTTTTCCCAGAAACCGAAGGATGTATGATTGCAATACAGGACCAAATAATCGAAACCAAAAACTATAGAAAGCATATAATCAAGAACTTAACAACTGACACCTGCCGTAGATGCAATAGTATGCCAGAAACAATCCAACACATCACAGGAGCCTGCAAATCAATTGTTCAAACTGACTACAAATATAGACATGACCAAGTAGCAAATATTATACACCAAAATCTTGCACATCAATATAAACTCATAGAATCAGCTACAGCATATTATAAATATAGCCCTCAAACTGTTTTAGAGAATTCTACTACCAAACTATATTATGACCGAGCTATCCTTACTGATCGAACCATCCATTATAATAGACCAGACATAACCTTAATAAATAAGACAACTAAAACAGGATACTTAATAGACATTGCCGTACCAAACACACACAACCTACAAACTACAATTGCAGAAAAACTAAGCAAATATATAGAATTAAAGGATGAAATTACTCGCCTTTGGCACCTGCAAAAAGTAACTATCGTCCCTATTGTTCTCTCTACTACAGGCGTCATACCCAAACAAATACACCAATCACTTAAAACTTTAAAATTGCCACCTAAGACCTACTGCCTGTTACAAAAAGTAGTTATACTCAACACCTGTAGAATAGTAAGGAAATTTATACAATGTGAATCAGAAAACTCACATCCAGTTACACACACAGCCACTCTGTTTACAACTCAATCACAACCTATTGCTGATGTACACTTGGCTTAGGCCCGTGGCATCAGTTCTTTTTCCGGTTAGCCGAGAAAATACAAGAAAATCAAAATAATAATAATAATAAATACTAAAAATTACAGAAAATACATAATAAAAGACGTTACCATAACAAATGATAAATGCCGAAAATGTCACACTCAACCCGAAACCATCCAACATATAACAGGAGCATGCACAACTCTCACACAGACGGACTATACACACCGCCATAACCAAATAGCTAACATAATCCATCAAAGACTAGCATATAAACATAAACTCACACAAGACGATAATACGCCCTATTACAAATACACGCCTCAAACTATACTTGAAAATACCACACACAAGCTTTATTATGATCGCGCCATTCTTACAGACAGAACCATCCATTATAACAGACCGGATATAACACTACAAGATAAAATCAATAAAACCACATACCTAATAGATATTGCGGTCCCCAATACGCATAACTTACAAAAGACAATCAGTGAAAAAATAGGTAAATATACAGAACTGAAGGATGAAGTAACAAGAATATGGAAACAAGACAAAGTTTACATAGTGCCCATAGTTCTTTCCACCACCGGTATCATTCCTAAACATCTTCACCATAGCCTGAAATTAATAGACCTTAAAGATTCCCTATACATTATGCTCCAAAAAGCCGCCATTCTGAACACCTGCAGAATAGTTAGAAAGTTCATGTCTCTAGATGAAAACGAGGTTACACAAAACACGTCATCTACATGACTTTAAACACACCACACGCTACATTTACTTGGTTTCGGCCCGTACATGTAGTCAAAACCAGCCCTGAGCTGAGAAAAAATAAAAGTACACAAAATAATAATAATATTCTACCACATACACACAACACCATCTAGCCCAAACTAAGCAGAGCTTGTACTATGGGTACTAGACAATGGATAAACATACATATATACTATTTTTTTTTGTAAATACATACATATTATACATAGAAACACCCAGACCAAGACAAACATCCATGTTCATGCACACAAATGTTTAACTTGTGCGGGAATCGAACCCGCGACCTCAGGCGTGGTAATCGGTTACACTAACCACTACGCCATCGAGGCCGACAATATATATAATATGTAAGTGATATATGTAAGTTTACGCAAAGAAGTAGTGGTAAAAAGGCAATATTCTAACATGTAGCTATAAAGATATTTGTGGAGTGACTATCGGTGAGGTGCAGCGAGGGTTTAATGTAGTCTCCACAGCGCGGAGCGTCGGCGTCGGTTGTAAACAGCGCTCATGTACGAAAGGCTTACAGGGTGTACAGGGATAAATATATCGAAGCTACCGCGGTTGCCAAATATTTAATATACTTTAATCAATAATTTCTACCCTCGGGAACAGTATTTCTACTATCATTTCTGTGCCTTGGTACCGTGTATGCGAATTACATGGTGATCGGTCGAGTTAAGACGTGAAAGAGTAACAAACAAACTTATATTCGCATTTATAATATTACGAATTAATGATTATTATTATTGAATGTCGTGTCCAAATGTTACTGGAACTATTATCGTTATAAAATACTAGCTAAACTCAGTTATGGCATCGGCATCACTATAGTGTTCCTAGCAGTTTTAATTGCTCGTTTCCTTAAGATAATCGAGATAAAATAAATACAAAAAACTTTTATATATGTAGAAATTCAACGCTGTACACCTCTTCATTCACAAAACACTGCTCTATGCAATCAATGTATTGAGGCACCGCGAGGTTCATCCTTACTAGTAATATTATAAATTCGAAAGTAACTCTGTCTGCCTGTCTGTCTGTTACCTTTTAACGGCTAAACCACTTAACCGATTTAGATGAAATTTGGTACAGATATAGTTTAAAACTTGTGGAAGGACATAGGCTACTTTTTATTCAAGTAGGTACCACGCGGGCGGAGCCGCGCGCAAAAGCTAGTTTATTATATTTCTAACTAATATTATAAATGCGAAGGTGAGTTTGTTTTGTTTGTTTGTTCACGCCTTAAGTACTAGACTGATCATCATAAAATTTCACATAAACGTTGTCAGGGGATCAGAAAAGGACATCGACATACCTTTCATCCAGAAAAAAATACTGCTACTAACCTAAACTAACCTACAGTTACGCAAGCAATAGCTAGTAATCTATACATGTAATAAAATTGTAATTGGTTGATGTCTGTACATAAGAGATATTAAAAGATAATTGAGAAGTGTTTATAAGGCCCGGTATCCACCAAAGTAGAGAGGAGAGGAGACGAGACGAGAAGAGCTGCGAAACTGGCAGGTTATTTCTACCAAAGCGGAGAGGAGATGCGTAGCAAAGAGGAGATGTGAGCTGTGTGTAGCAGAGATGTGAGTTGTGACAGCTCGAAACCAGCCAATCAAATGACGCCTTCGAGCGCGCGAGCGCGGGCGCTGCGCGGTACCGCCTGGTCGCCGGGCTACACGCCTCGCCGCTCTGCAGCGCCGCTTGCTCGGTCGCGGCACAAAGTTCTATAGAAAAATGAAATATCTCCTCTCCTTTCCGCTTGATCCATTTCCACCGAAGCTAAGCGGAGAGGAGATATGGAATTAACCAAATCTGATTGGTTTATCAAAACACATCTCTTCTCGTCTCCTCTCCTCTCTGCTTTAGTGGATACCGGGCCCAAGAGTTAAAAGAAGCCAAAACATGATGTTTGTACGCACATCACGATAAAACTAATTGCATGAAAAAATGCATGAAATTGAATAGGTTTTTTAAGTCGCATTGCTGAAGAACCTAAAATCTAGTGCATGTTTCATCTTAATATGCCGTCTCTTAGTCGAGTATTATGTGTGGATAAGCTTTAGCTTATCCACACATATTTATCATACATGCAACAAAATAACAATTTTGATAGTTATCTACTACCAAATTCGTAGTAGTTATATCCCAACCCTAACTAATATTATAAATGTGAATGTGAGTTTGTTCGTTTGTTACGCTCTCACGTCCGATCTACTCGACCGATCATCATGAAATTTTGTATACACGTTGTCAGGGGTACAGAAAAGGACATAGGGTACGTTCATCCAGAATCTTATTTACTGTTATTAATCTTACCTAATGTAGATTTATTCGAGCAAAGCCGTGGGCAAAATCTAGTGCATTTATATATCCAAGTTAGATGTTCCCGCGGTTTCACCCGCGTTTATCGTTACTGCGCCGCCCCCGTGGGTTGTAGCGTGATGTTATATAGCCTATAGCCTTCCTCGATAAATGAGCTATCTAACACTAAAACAATTTTCAAATCGAAACAGTAGTTCCTGAGATTAGCGCGTTCAAACAAATAAACAAACAAAATTTTCAGCTTTATAATATTAGTGTTGATATAAGCTTAAATCCCCAGTAAAAGCGACAAAGAACATTCCTTAAAAATCGATGCTAAGCGCCTATAACTCTTCCTTCAAAAACTAGCATCTAAGTCCTGCTTACCCCCCGCTAGATAAAAGCTTGAATAACACATGACGGGCAGCGTCACAGACGCGGCGTATCTTGATAGTAAATCGCTTTTTGATGTTCGAGTCTCGCACTTATATTTTATCTATGAAGCCCGATATCTGTATACATGACAAATCGCTCCGAGCCATTAGCGATGGCGTCTCGCTTGCGACCAATCGTGCGACTAATCGACGACTCTTTAGTCGTTTTAGTCTTTGGTTTCATCTTTATGAAGGCACCTAATTCCACCGGTATTTACATCAGATACGTAATTTCGCGTGTATTTAGCCTACTACTCAAAAATATAGAACGAATGTAACGTAGGTTTTAGAACATACATATATTATACAATACGTTAACCTTTTATAACTCAATATGTCCTTTTCTGTACCCCTGACACCGTGTAGGCGAAATTGCATGATGATCGAATCAACAAACAAACAAATATACTCACATTTGCATTTATAGTATTAGTTAGGACTAGCTATCGACTGCGGTTTCACTCACGTTTATGATTACTAATCCGCTTCTCTGGCTCATAGTTTATATTTCTTCAAAGTAAGGTAGCTTTTTAATTGTGAAAGAATTATTAAAATCGGTTAAGTAGTTTCAGAGTATATTCATTACAGAGTTATCATTCCTCTTTATTACAACAGTAAAGAACGAAGAGCTATTAAATCGCTTGTAAACACTGTTTTGCTAGTGTGGTGTCATCATGGCACCCTTGATGCAAATGCGAATATCAAACACTGAAATTATAAACGTTTACGATTTTTTATATATTTTGATTCGGAATAACAACTCATGCCCAAAGACAATACCTAGTGTACATTAAAGAAGTGTAATTAAAACAAGCTGTGATTAATCCGTATAACGTAGCTTAATATTTGTATTGGAGTTAAAAATTAAATGATAACAGTAAATAATACTAACAGATAAACTCCATAATACTTTTTCACGACTCGGCATTCAAGTATTATTTAGTATTAACTGAATAATATTCACAATATTAATCTAAACCAAAGCTTGTATGATGCAAATCAAAATACATAATTAATTGTGTGCCAATGGTGATTGATCGACAGTTAATTATGGTGGTATTAGAAGCGTTATGTCGCGTATCAATGTCGTTCACAATGTACAGGTTTTAGTTTCTGATTTGTGTGGTAAGCTGCACGTCATTATGTAGTATGTATAGTCAAGATTAAATGGTATGACGTTATCACTGGAGGTGACATTATCACTAAGTGACAAAGCTCCCTAAAAAAGCAAGAAATTAAAAAAAATGGTACGCCACAAATTCGCATTAAAGGCAATATGACAATATTCGTGGGAATACATAAGAGATTATAAGTATTTATTAATTTGTATGTAAGCATGGTTACAATAAGTTATTTTGTGCTAATCATATATATATATGATCTGAGTTCGAAAATACATAATTATATGTATAAATATATATCTGGGAGCGTTTAGAAGCACATATTTTGAGTGTTTCTGAAGATTAAAATACGTATATACATATATACACATTTTCAGGCTATCATCTAAAGAGTCGGACGAGATGCATAAATCCCATTTTGCGAACTATGATTTTAAGTGTAAACGGGGTAAGTCTTTTAGACATAGTCGAAACACAAAGTCTGGAACTATGTCCAATAGACCTATCCTGCTACTCCTGCAAATTTCTTAACAAAAGAACCTAAACAAATTTTGCGCCACCCGTGAATCGACCCTAAGATCTTAGGCACAGCAATCGCACTTAATACGGATAAATTAATATATAATATATATATATATATATATATATATATATATATATTATATATATATATATAATTTAATGACACCGTTACAAATTTGCGTCATAACTTGTCAAATACTCAGCTGAACAATCACTTTAACCAAAGAGTACCAATGCCTTTTTAAAATTCGAACATGTTGTTCGATCGCGTCTGTGTGGCTAGCCTTATCTCGAGAAGGTTGCGGCTCGAACTCAATTGTTGGGCGTCGACGCGCTGTCTCAGCCCCAGATACAGGCTGACACACGCCTGATGGATTTATTACTGCCACTTACATTATTGTCACGTACAACTTTCATCTAGTTTCACGTACATTGACACCGATAAGTTGGTAACAGAATTTGTTCGTGTCTAGTTCAATTAGATCTTAGGCTAGATAGATTGATATTAGGCTATAATAAGAATTAGGTTACAAATATTATAAATGTATGGGTCTGTGCCTCCAGGTTTTGCAGATTTGGATCATCATTACAAAATTACGTGTTAAAGATATCCTGTCCTACTAAGGATTGTCTGACAGAAAATCCCAATAACAATAAAGGAATCGCACTCGAAACTTTTCGAACTCGCCAAGTGAAGCCGCATGACCAAGGAAGTAGAGAGGAGCAAGGCTTTTCGTATACATATCTGCCTAACTGTAAACTCGAGCCAATGTACCCTGACCAGATTGAAGACATTCTCTAGTAATTACCCTTAACCTATGAGCGTGCGTTAAGATGTAATTCAAGTGTATGAAGTAAAAGAGATATCTTATAATCAAAAATCTGTAGTCTCTGCCTACCACTTTGATAAAAAGACATGAATATATTTCTGCCTGACGCCTATTAACGTTATCCTTACCAATGTTATAAACGCGAAAGTCTTTGTTGGCTTGTCCTTATTTTACAACGGAACCTAAGATTAACATGATTCTTTCAAAGAGATCTTTGTTAACCGGAGAGTGGTATCGGCTAATTTTATTTCGAAAAACAGGAGCAAAGTCGCAAGTTCTAAATATATTTTTATAAACAAATTTTGTTTTGACACAAACCTACATTCTGGCAACACCCATACTCGTTACGGGTACGTGAATGTTAAGAGAAGTTTGTTATAAATTTCGAATGGAAATGTTCCAAATACAGATGCATGAATTGAATGCAGACGAAATTAAAGTTTGAAACTTGCAGCGCTATGATAGTTTAAATGATTGCAGCGAATGTTTACCGACGCACGTACAACTTAACAAGTTTTAAGTGGACTAGCCAATATTTTAAAAAGTAATTTAAATAAATTTAATTTGACAGCACAGATAGGACGATGGATAAATAAAAGTTATTCATAAAATAATGTGCGGTATCAGTACCGAAAACATCTCAGGATGTTTTCTTAAACAAATATAAGTATACTAAATTATGCCCGCGGCGACGTTCCGGTAAATGTGGGTTGTGTAAATTTTTTAGCCCACGGGAATAGTACTTTTTCTGGATGAAAGGTACCCTATACCTTTTCTGTATCCCTAACGACGTATATGCGAAATTTTATGATGATCGGTTAAGTAGTTAAAGCGTGAAAGCGTAACATACAAACAAACAAATTCACATTCGCATTTAATAATGTCCTCCAGACCGAATTTCGGTCACGGCGACCAATCTTAACGGACACTGGCTATCTGGGCAGGAGATATAGTGCACAAGTATTTGTGCTAACAGAAGTGCACTCTCTTTTCCCTAATCCTCATGATCCGATGGGACGCATAATCCGACACGGAGAGAGATCAAGCGCAGGACCAACGGCTTTACATGCTTTCCGAGGTACGGGGTTCTTAACAGAAAAACTCAAGAACTTTTTTTTGGTCCGACCCGGGATTCGAACCGAGACCTCATGCACAGCAGTCGCATTCACTATCACTGCGCACAAACGCAGCATTCGCATTTACAATATTAGTTATGATACTCAAGTCTTTAAAATCGTGTGGAGCATTACAAACATTACAACAACGGACTTTATTTAACAGCATTTGTTTTACGAAATTTATGTAATCTACCAATAAGTATACAAAACCCAGTGTGGTACAGTCCAGGTAGCCACTTAACTATTGCTATCCAACCAATAGAACAGCTGCTATGTATTGAAACATACAGTATTTTAAGTTAGATTTCAATCAATCATCCGATTTGTACTTTTTCTACAAATAAATAAACTTTTACCTATAATTTTTTTCCTATCTTTACTTACACATGGAACAAACAAGCTGTCAATCAAAATCGTTCCGATATCTTCCGTCTAAAACGGACAATATTTCTGAGCGTTTCGTTTAAAAACGCTGCATCCCTCGGCCCCAAGGCACCGAACCCCGTTCCGGCTACAACCGTAAATAATACATAGTCCAAAAAGGTCCATTATATGTAGACGTATATTCTGTGGAATGAACCCAGGAGAAAATACTGCCCGGGATGTAATGTATGTTTCGGCGCGAAGTAGGAAGTAAAATTAAGATAGACTGAAAATATTGTCGGACTTTTTATAAGGTTTTCTTATTTGCCGTTCTAAATTTGAAATAGCGCTTGCGTGTTGTGACTTGTAGGTATGTTTACAATATGTAAAGGTGAGACATGCGCGTTCAAGGCATATGAAAGGTGAGACCAGACATGAGGGTTACGTTCAGTGTCGAGCCGAAAGTTTGCCGAATCATAGTAGCGGGTCATAGGTGAACAAACAGCGATAGTAAATGCATGATTTACTTTACTTATTGTTGATACATTACTTTGCTCAATGCGTCCATGTCTATATGTATGAACGCTGGCGTCTAGACGTAATGCTTTTACGAGTATTTTTACGTAGAGCATCAAGGCACTAAGTAAGGGTTTCGTATTCGGTGAATACGCCATGTCTGCGGCCTTAGCACTATTTCTTAAAGTTAAAGATTTACATAATATTGTCTTCTGTTTACGCGAATGTTATTCATTGAAATTAAACTACTATATACGGATTTTATCGCGTTGTTTATTTGACACTTTATTACAACATTTTGAAAAACTGTTACACTACTATAATACTATTAAACATAACTAATTTTTAAGCTAATTAAATTATTGAATATACTATTAAACTTTACTAATTTTTAAGCTAATTAATTTCATGTTACATGTTACAGAGTCTATTGTTTGTCTTGTTCTTACGAACGCAATAACACTATATTATAAATTATTGTAATATAGTTCCTGGTTACGCCTTAACAGATAGGAAACTAGACGTTTTGTCTTCATATCAACATTTTTATATTAAATTGCATTCTTATATACTGTAAGAATATATTTACAAATGATGGCGACAGTCGCACGCGATTTGTTTTCATTGTAAAAGTTTTTACGACGTGAATGCGAAATGGCAGAACGCTATGACAAAATGACAGCCGGTGTGAGCTAGGCAGTGGCTATGTCGCTAAAAAGTTGGCAAAGAAAGTGACGCCCCCTACCGTGACAAGCAGCTTGCGGGTGTTTTCAATGTTTGCAATAATAGTCTACAAACATAACATTATTTCATTTTACATTTTATTTTAAACTGTTAAATAATTAAAGCTCACTCACACATTAATTAATTTAACATTAATATACAAAAAGAAATATATATATATATATATATATATATATATATATATATATATATATATATATATATATATATATATATATATATATATTTAATCACATAAACGTAATTTACCTATATATTTACCCAGTATGAAATCATAGAAAACAAGTAAAAAAAAAAAAAAAAAAAATTGCCTTAGTTCACATACACAGTAATTTTATTTCATCAATGTTGTTGTAGGTACGACACTAATGATTCTATTTCCAACTTCAAAATATATGAGTTACCTACCTACTTTACTTTATATTATATAGTTTACCCTCTTTTTTATTATGTACCTTTAGTTTTATTATTAATAGTACACATGTATGTTAAATGTATAATTTAACGAAACGAAACTAACGTCTAAGACACAGGCTCGGCCTAGTTTAGACGTTAGGGTTCATTGAATATTGTATACATACAGTTACTGTATTATAGGTTAAGAAGTTGTATGTATGTATGTATTGTCATCTATTTGGTATCAATAAAGAAATTACTTTTCTAATGTAGGTTCGCACCGCTAATGAAATGTAGGTAAGATTTGTGAATATAACTCCTGAGAGTTAGATCCTCATCTGATAGTAATTATTTCAGAATACTAGCTTTATATTTTGATTTAGTAAGTGTCAAGTGTATTTAATTATATTTATTGGTTGTTGTTGGACACTGACTTCAAGTAAGATTTGATTGGGAGCTTAGTTACTAAAAGTTTCATTTTGATTGTCGTTATTTTTAAGTCGGTATATAGGTATTTCGTCGGTAATTCTAGAATAATGTTTAAAAGCATTATTCTAGAATTTAAAATCTTAATATTTTCGTTATTTTCACTCTATAAACAAAAGTCATTCAATTTATTGAATGACTTTTTGGCCTTTACATTAGTAAAGGCCAGGAAATGAATTGCTAATATTTTAAATAAATTTTACATGGCAGGATTCTTTATTGCTTAAGTCAGTCTTTAAAAAATAACACGCGACATATTTTTAGTTTATGGCACAAGGTGATTATGACAATGATTTGTCGAGATTTTATTCGCTCGCCTTTTTATTACTCGACGATAAACTGTTATATTAAGACGTTAAATTTTATTACACCGATTTCACAAGTGAATCTTATCTTAAAAGCTAAGTTTGAGGACAGATTAAATATGTTAGTTCTGCTGATTTCGGCTATAGAATAATATATGATGATATGCATGTTTAATAGGTTAGGGTCAGTACTATTAGGGCAGTAAGTTAAGAGATATCAGAGAGAAATAAGCGGTCAATTCTATATCAATGTTGTTAGCAGATATCTAGTTCCTTGGCTAGCAGACTGCATAAAGAAAAATTGTATACCTACTTATACTGGTTTAAAGTTATAGAATTAAGAAATTGCACGTAGTAGTGATTACTTGCACTAGCCATTCAACATTTTCGCATAAACAAACGTAGATACTGTTAATTCAATAGTCTATTATTATCCTATAGTGGCGTATTTAGCCTTTTCACTTTGAGACATCTGCGTCAGATACGTTGCAAGCCATTGCATATTTATGTAAAAAAGGAAATTACTGCATGATCGACTGAATCCTTGGTTTTTGCTAATCTGCTTGTGACCATAAACCTTTCAAATAGGTGTGTATGTACCTAGTGATTGCGTCATCTGCATTAGATAAATCACGTAACGCGATGGTATAAAATGACAATTTTATATCTTTTTAAATGTCAAGCACAAATCATTGGCTGGCGTCGCTTTATGTAAAACTCCTTTAATGTTATCATACTATATAGTAGCTTTTGCCAACTTATTACTATTACTCACTGTGGTTCATGTTCGGTGAGCAGTTCTTCAAAGTGCAGTCGTAGCGTGTGCGCAGGCGGCGCTCGAATCTCGCTCACACATTCCACGTCGTCGGGGTAGGGACGAGGAAAGCCGGGGCTTGACACTATAGCGTGTGGGTGCGAGTGGGACAGCTGGATCGTCTCGTTGCACTGGATCTTTGATGCTGTGTATGGATCTGAAACAAGGAGATGACGTTATATAAAAGTTTGTAATAAGGGGCCATGCCTAGTGTAGGGAACTTTGTGAATTCTACAGAATATTATTCTAATAATATGTATTGTACTGCCTAGTAATAAACTTGTATTAATTAGAAATCTTCTTTATTACTTTTTATTACTACAAAATATTTAAAACATTAATATTTTTCCCGCGGATTGGTATGTATATCATCCATATTGATCTCTCTTTCTCTTTTATACAAATGAGCCGATTCGTTCGGGTAACCGGGCGAAAGAATAGTAACACTGCTACTGTGTTTCGCTACTTGTTTTCATTTCATCTTTAAAATTTATTTTCCTACGGTCGGCATCGCGCCAGTAATACCCTTGGTATTGCAAGCAATCATAGGTTATGGGAAACGCTTACTACCAGGCGGGCTTTAAGTGCTTGCCACCTTTGTTATATATAATACATATCGCGACAATTCGACTATCATTCAACATCCATTGAAAAGAATATCACGTCGTGCGCAGACAGGTGCTCGTTTTAAACATCAATGTACTGCAAAAGTATTATGATTCTCATGAACCCGAAATATATGTTGTATTCAATTTTGTCGTATGTTGCATTACATATTGTACGAACAAAAGTGAGTTACTGAACAGCTCACAAAGAAAGTTTAGAAACAATGTTATGAAGAGTTAGTACGTATTGTGTATCAGACGATTGCATGCGGCGGCACAGTTTCAATATCAATATTCCACTTCCATACGGTATCAACTTCCAAGCTTCGCCGTTGAGGACGTATACTTTTCAGAAGTTACGGATAGTGCATATGTAGCAACTTTTGGTTGCAAGCAACATTTTTGTATAAAATGCGTAGGCAATACAAGCTTAAGGGGACACCGCGAAACGCGACGCCCATACTCATTGAAACTCATTGGGTATCAATCGTTAAAGAGCGGTCATAAGGTCTAAAATTGCGATGCGTCCGCAATAACCGAGAGCGCTTAGAATTGTTTGTTAAAATCTTAAAATATTATTTAAAAATGATTGGTTTTAGTTATGGAAATAATGGGCTAGCAAATTACTAATATTGATGTTACGAATATATTTGAGTAATTCCTAAGCATATGATAGTGTAACTTCCTTGTAATTTCAAAAATAGTCATTTTACAGAGGTGTTTTCAAAAATAATTATGATCGAGCCAAAATCACAATATCGTGTTTTTGAACTAGGAAATTCTAGTTAAAGACATCAATTTACCTATATCAAAATTCTAGATTAATTGGTCTTCTCGTAGCCTTATACTATTCGATGAAAGTTAGTGCATTTTTCAGTGTATCTTCTTAATGTAAGTGTCGTAAGGGGCTTTGAAAATAATAATACAGGAGAACAGTTATGAGAAAATCACACAATTTTAATCCAAAGACTGAACCCATCCCTGATCCTTAATACATTGCTAAGAGTGAAGTGAAATATGAATTGGAATGCAAAATGCTTTTTATTTATAAGATAGATTAATTACTGCTTTCATATTTCTTAAAGATAATATAATCTACTAGCTGTTACCTGCGACTTCGTCAGCGTATATTTTCACTAAAAAGTGTTGGTCTCCGCGGAACCCTATATTTTTTTCTAAAATCAAAATAGCCTATGTTACTCCTTATAACATCAGCTATCTGCCAGTGAAAGTCCCGTCCCGGTTCAGCCGTTTCGGAGATTAGCCGGAACAAACAGACAGACAGACAAAAATTTAAAAAATAGTTGTTTTCGTATAGGCACCTTATATACTGTTTAGTGTTTGCATTAGATAAAAAGCTGTTATTTTGACATTACAAACAGACACTTCAATTTTATTTATTTGTATAGATATAGATGTGGTATATTGCTCTTTACCTAATGAGATGTCTTCAATTATGTTATACTCTGTAACTAAATAGGTAATACACAAACATAAGCTATATTTGATAGTAAGTAGCTGCCGTAGTCTAAGGATGCATGTAATAGCCCTAAAAAAGGAAGGTGCGTCCAGCCTAAGGGGCAAAGATTCATGGCCTGAAAGCTTTACTCATGGCAGGAGCACAACACATTTGTTTAGCTGCAGTCTTCTGTAAAAATATCATCTCAAGTTAAACCGTTAGTTGACGTATTATTTAATAGCAACTGTTATAAATAACTTTTAGTTGTCAGTTGGTTGAACCAAAGTTGCTACATTAGCATACTATCTAAAGGTAGGTCAATATTTTAAAATGTATGCTGTTATACTTCTCGTATAGTTTTATTTGAGTAGAGAGGCGCTGTTGCGGCAATCGATAGCCACAGTCTGTCTCTGTTTACTTTAACGTTAGTTAGTGTTTTAAAGAACAGTTAAAACCGTCCGGCCGCTTTGTCTTTTAAACTGTTTACAACAGTTTTAGAATGAAATCCGATAGTTTATTCCAAATTGAACGTAAAATTGCTAGGTATATTTTTAGTGTTGTTTCGAAAAATAGCAAATTCTGTTTTACGTATAACAAAGAAGAGTCCATCGTTGTTGAATTATCTGAGAATGATACAAATGAGCCGGCTCCTCTTGCGGTTCCAGGACACCGGCGTCAAAATTGTAGTACATTTATTGAGTTTCGTTCGACAAGTAAGAGTTCCAGGGTTAGGTGTGCCTCTGGGGCTTTAACCTCCTCCGTTTATTCCCTTTTGTTCCTTCTATAATTCCTTCATTCTTTAACTCCTACGTTTCCTTGTTTAATGCCTTTACATTTGAGTTGAGGCACGCGAGTGATACATAGGATACGTACGTAACCACTAACCATCAAGTCTACTAGATTGGCTAAAATAGATAATTTAAAAAAAATTACATGTTTGCGGTTTCATTTCACCGCTTTGAGGCATTTTAACAATCGACAATTATTACTTTAAATGGATCATTATATTTAATAACTTAAAACATTAAAATACTAAAAGTATACAAAATAATCGATGGGTCTCAGTAAAATTTATATACGCTGCTCTTCCACCAGAACTCGAAATTAGACTAAAGGTTTATACAAAATCTTAACCCGCGGGGCGATCGAACCCACCTCACTTGGCTCATTACTACGAACGAAATGAGCACTTAAATAGGCTTAAACGACCATTCAAACTCCACATTAGCTTAGTATAGATTATAGCCATTTGTATAGGTAATCTTGAGCAATTAGTCATAGCTGTGTGATACAGATTGCTTACATGTGAGGCGTTTAGTGTTAAGTACTACGACATAGTTGTAATCTTCGCTCGCATAACTAGCGCCGATATGTCACGGTGACAGAGAGAAACATGCTGAGTAATGGTGAACATTAGTGCTAGATAGTATTAGTATACGGGCTTAAGGCTTAGACTGACTGTAGACTGTTTTTTGTGCATTGGTAGTGATGAAACCGATGTCCGGGCCGTGGAAAATGTTTTTTTTTTTTCTAAAGATGTCTTACAGACTAATAATACATCTATATTTAAACATTAATAATAAGGTTGCTTATAACAAGACTCCGCACATATATTATTTATACACACAAAAATAAAAATAAAAATAAAAACAAAAATACTTAACCTAATATAATATATTATATATATTTTGTTGAATTTTGGGTTTTTCTGTAAATAATATATATCAGTAGCAGCACCAGAGTCTGTAATGGTGCCTGGCAGACGGCAGTAGACCCGTCGACTATTAGGTGGGACCTAATGTCATAGGCACACACATAGCAGCTATAGCCTAGTGGGAAACCGTTGGACTGCCACGCAGAGGTCTCGAGTTCGAAACTAAGGCGCGCATCTCTGACTTTTCGAAGTTATATGCGTAATAAATAGTTAATTATCGCTTGCTTTAACGGTGAAGGAAAACATCGTGAGGAAACTTGCATGTCTGAGAGTTCTCCATAATGTTCTCGACGATATGTGAAGTCTGCCAACCCACACTAGGCCAGCGTGGTGGACTACAGCCTAACCCTTCTCACACTGAGACGAGGCCCGTGCCCAGCAGTGGGACAGTTTAATACAGGGCTGTTATATAATGTCATAGGTGGAGAAATATATGTGTAATACGCCTTTGTCTACTGTTTGGTGGTTTTTGAGTGATCTATGAGCGGTTGTTGTGAGTCTCGGTGTTTTTGTGTCCTTTGTATAAATGTTTGTTAAAACGTCGGCGACACAGGAATTATAGAGCGGGAGACGTTATTTCTTTTTAACTAGATTTGAAGGACAAAGTAACAGTCCTCAAAATTTATGGTATTTTGTTTACTGTATACCTTTTTTACTGAAACTGGTGGCATTAGAGGATTTATCATGCAGTTCTTATCTTATGTGGGGGCCAGTCAGTGCAGACCGGCGACTCTTCGACCCAGTGGGATCTTTTGTGTCGACACTCTCCCAATAACGACTGCCATAGATGTTCATGGCAGCCGGGACCGACGGCTTAACGTGCTCCCCGAGGCACGGAGCAGGCGATAATTGTCAATCAATACGCACATAATTTCGAAAAGACATATAACTTCCGAAAATCAGAGGTGCGCGATGTGGGTTCGAACTCGAGACCCTCTGCATTGCAGTTTGTTGGTCTCCCCACTGAGCTATCGCTGCTCAATCATGCAGTTAATATAAGATAAATAGCTGATAATGTGCGGATAGTGTAGTGGTTTAAGTAGTGGCGACGCCATTTGTACTGCATCAAGTATTGTGTGTTCGATCCCCACACGGGACAAAACTTGGTGTAATCCCCAAGCAGTTGTTCAAGAGTCTGTGTTTTCTTTGTATCCGTAGCTGGAATGTTTGTCAAGATTCCGTGGCACAGGATTTGTCTCTAATGCGAGAATTGTCTGTTTAAAATAAAAAAGAATTTAAAGCATTATATTTCTAAATGTATTTTTAATTAGTTAGGCATGAGATTTTAATTAAATTGATATCATTTTATTGATTTCTTATCTAGATATGTAATTTGATAATTTAATGTTTTAATAATTATTATATTTTTTTTATTACTCGACGACACGTTCATACGCCTCCTCAGGCAGCTTTTCGTGGTACTAATTTAATAACTTTTTTGTAATGTAATCATGTAATACCCAAAATGTATTGAATGAATAAATGAAATGAAATGAAAGCAGCATATATTGCGTCAATCAGATAACATTCTACCTATAAAACGTTTCTATTAGACTTTTATAACTTTCATTTTCTATCAAAGCAGCCTTCACGGGAGAAAATACACACAATTGTAGATAAAAGCACCGAGAACCATTCTTACACAGGTGAGACAAACGGGCCGGTGTAAAACAATAGGTCTGTTTGTCCGTCTGTCCGTCCGTGGCGAACAATACAAGGTATCGGGGACACTGGACTTTTATTTGTGAAGGTTCTAACTGGGTGAGGTGCGGCTGGGGACTGTGTAAAGTTTTTGCCAGTGTATAAGTTTTTTGTGAAAGAGACGCAATATCAAGCAGCAAAAAAGACATATTGAACTTGCGCAGGGATTTCAATCTGCTAGAGTCAAGATGTAAACTTATTATTTGATCAAAGTGGTGATCAAAAATATAACTTAACTTATGCTTCGGTATGCAGACAGGGCGCTATGGCGCTCTTTGGGGGAGGGCTATGTCCAGCAGTGGACTATCATAGCCTGATGATGATGATGATGCAGTTACTTTATCGTCGCTTGAAACATTGGGTATAATGGCGATTTAATTATTTTATACTGCCGGTTTGGTTGTTTTTCAGTCGCCATAGTCACAGAACAGCGTGCGCGGCGTAGAGCTAAAGGTATCATGAAGTCTTATTACGATTATTTGAGTAAATTAGTAAAATATCACAACTGCATAAAGTAGTTTTCACTCAAAAAGCAAACATGTACTAAATTAGAATGACGACGGATGGATGACTATGAGAGTAATCCATCACAGAAATTTCCTAGCATGGGGGTCATAGATCAATTAATACCTACCTATAAATATTGGTTTAAGTGCAGCACTATTGTATCACATGTTTATGTAACCTTTTAATGACAAATAAATAAATAATTATTATTAATAATTATTAGTTATATTACAGTAGGTGTAGGTGTTTTCCATCTTTGATATAAAAAAACACAAAAGGAACATAAACATAGTCATGGGTGATAGTTAGTATGTTATAAAAAACTACAGTTCATTTTTATATTCTAGGTGAAGTCTTCGACACAGTCCTTGTTAAGAAATTGAAGAAGTAATGAGCAGAGTATTTGAAAAACTGGCGACTATTGGAGCAGAAAGGTATTGTAGTTGAAACCTTTGACTTATCTTTGTGTTTCATATTTCATTGTACGTCTACACTTCCTTTGTATCGTTTGCAAAGTTTCGTTTGATTCGTACATTTGTAAGACTCGTGATGCAGTTGGTTTGAACACCGATCGATCGACTTGAGAAGTTACTCTACTCACGAGTAACACCTACAATGCATGTGCCACAAAGCTTGTGTATTGAGCTTTGTTGAGTTTGGATTATATACAATGTAATGTAATTATATGTACTACTATGAGGTAGACTAGTACTATAGATTTATTAGAGACAACTCACGCTCGAGTTACTATTGCTGCTTAACAAGTACCTTAAAAATATTTAAACTACGGATACCATGCGTACTGTCATTATCGAGGCGACTAGTTAAACCAATGTGCCATTCTTACCATCAGAGATATATTACGAGTTTTATACACAATTATACATGTTAAAATATAACTAGCAAAATACGAGTACATTTTGCTAGTTATATATTAATAAAATTTATTGGGAAGAGATCTCTTCCCAATAATTTTATTATAATGGACTTCAGCCAAGTAACATCTACGATTCAATATAGTTATATGTAGTTATATATATTAATAGCCTAATCTGAGTAGAAGATATTATAGTGCACAAAATATGCAAGTCAATGGGACAGCAATACCTACTATCCTATACGGTGATGGAACATGCGTTCCGAAGCATGGGGATAAACTCTACCAATTTCCAGAGTGCGAAGCTTTTGACAGCATACCCAATAACTACTTATTGGCTTAGGTCAATAAGCAGTTATTGGGTATACCCGAGACCAGACAAACATATTGGCAAATAGACTGAGGCATTCTTTTTTTGTATAGACCATCAAGATCCGTAATAATTTTCGGCAAAGCAAATAGTTTTTTGTGCAACAAAACAAACGAACATTATTCACAGTCCAAATGTTTCTGTTACTCTTTAGCAACATAGCAGCGCACTCATGTTTATTGCAGGTTTAGATATTTCACTGCAATACAGAGAAACATTACTGTGAGATTTATCTGTGCTGCAGTTTTGTGCTGTTTGTAACTTTGAAACGTCACCTTGTAATGTCGTAAATAATGTTTGATAAATAATTTATTTGCCTTAAAATAGATTAGACTGCCTTGGAGCGCAACGGTAATTGCGAGTGCTGTGCGGTCTCATCTGTCAGGAAACGTGTCATTCGATTTATCTGTAATAAATTTTTTAGAGGCTGCATTGAGTTTGGCACTATATCCGGTAGACGACAATAGGCTCGCCTTCTATTAAGGGGGACCTAAAATTATAACTGATGACATGCGGATGTAATACAGGATTCGGGTATATATTCGGTGTTATTGCACATTGTGGCAATTGAATAGCTTGAGCAACACAGGAATTATTCCTAGTGCGGAAATTGTATATATTTTAAAGAAAAAACTACATTTTTCTGTCGGTAGTACAAAGTGTATTTCATAATGACCGCGAGAGTTGTCACAGGTAACAATTCGTATTTATCTGGATGGTGGATATTAATAAGAAAGTAACTTAGTATGTAGTCAGAAGTTTGTTCTGATAGTTTCACCTGGAACTTGATGGCTTCTATCCTAGTAGTAGGACATGTCCTAAATCGTATCAAACCTATTCCTACACATAAATAACAGAGCAAATGACAGTAATACCGACCGTCACGTGGGATCTGAACATTAGTTGGTGATTCGTGAGTGTAGCAAATATGTACATGCTTAAGTCTACGTAAAAATTGTGTAATATTATAGGAAGTATATATAAGGTGTATGTATTGTTGTTTTTAAATGACAATTCTCGCACAAGGAGTTATTCTTGGGCCACGAGGGACTTTTCAAACATTCAAATAACGGACACATACATAAAGCACCCAGATTCGGAACAACTAATTGTGGACCACAAATTTTTGTTTCGTATCGGGATCCACAATACTCGGTGCGGTGAAAGTGGTGATCTCTTAAACCGCTACGCCATCCTTGCAGTGATTTGGTCAGTCAGCCACATGCCAATAGGATAGTTGGAAGACCATAGTCTCTGGCCAGATCGGCGATATTTAGTGAAAGGCCAAGTCAAGCGTGCATAAAGAACGTAATGAGAGTAAATTAATTAAGAGAGATATAGTCGTAAGAGGTGGCAAACCGTAGTCTCTACCTATCGCTCTGACTCTAGTACATACAAAACAATTAGCTAAGCCCAGCTTCGTTGTGGCTCTGTCTGATATTACGAAAGTAACTTCCATTTCCATAAAAATTTCGAGATGAAAATTATATAAAAACACTTTAATACAAAAATGCAACATTGTGTAAAAATTGCAAGCCAAGTCATCGACTACCTTTCGAGTTTTGCGAACACAAACATGCGCAAGCAGAATTTTATATACAAATACAGGGTGCCTGGCTTGTCCTGAATACAAAAGAATCGGAAACCTCTACTACAGACATCACAAACACATTACTTCAAACGAACCCAAACATCTGAACATCACGTAAAATACTTTGAAGGCCTTCCGTGCATGAACTTTAACGTACTTTACATAATCCTATTTTCCTCTCCTTCTTTCTTCCATAACAGAGTGAGACAGGTGATAAATATTGAATGGCAGTTACAAGTCAATAGAAGCGGTACGGCCGTAGAATACGTAAATGGCAAAATGGGTGAAATGACGTCATGGTTCTGATCTTTATCTTGGTGATGGGTGGGATCCGCCGAGTGGCCTTTGAAGTGTTCTGATTGAATGATTGTGGAGTGGACAAGGGGCTGATTGATTGTGGCCATACGTTTACCTTGAAGGGTATGTTATTATTTTTCTGTTTGAAGTTTGTTAGGCTATAAGTATTTACTTATAACATAGCAAATATCACGCCATTGTATTTATAAGTATTTATATATACATTGATACTTGAAAATAGGTACCACGGTGTTTATTAAAATAATAAATGTGAAATCGTTTGAAGATATTCGTTTAATGGCGTGTAAACCATTGGGCTAATTTAGATGCAATTTGGCACACAGACAGACCATGTCTTGTGTTACCCTACACTTTATCTAAGGCAACTAGTTTCTTTGCCTATTAGTTTCTGCCCGCGGCTTCACTCACCATTGAATTTCACGAGGCCCAATCACCCCCTTACACCCTTCCCGCTCCTTCTCCTTCCCACTTCCTTTTCTAAAGGGTCGGTAACGCGCTAGTGATGCCTCTGGTGTTGCAGGCGTCCATAGCCTACGGTGACCACTAACCATCAGGTGGGCCGTACGTAGGCTTGTTTGCCACCTTAGTTGAATAAAAAGAAAAAAAAACGAGATCGGCAACGCAAAAATATCCAGGATATGCTTTACCCTTGTATCAAATTTCATTAAAACCCATCCAACGGTTTACGTGTGATAGAGGAACATATATCTAACCATATTTAGAGCCTTGTTTCACACTTAATATAATAAGTGAGAAAATCATCATTTTAACCTGTTAAAGCGGTGATCGGTTACCGTAACCGGATATACGTGAGAGCTCCTGCGATTTTATAGATACTCGGTTACGGTTACTGGATACTGGTTAATTGTTTACGCTAACTGATACTAGATACCGGTTACTCGGTTTCGGTTACCGAATACCAGAGCTGCTCAAACAGGGAATTGCCAACACCTTACAAAAGATCGCAGTCAAACCACAATATATTGTGTTCCAGTCTACCATGAATAAGGTATCCAGGTTTCTAAATAAGGCACAGTACTACATAATTACCTACAAGTTGTATTTTGCCCGTAGGCCGGTGCACCCAAATAGTATACATAATGGTATTGCAAGCGTGTATAGGCTACGGTAATCGTTTACCATCAGTTTGCTAAGTTGTAAGCACATAATATAATATTAAGACCTTCAACCGTACACTTAGTTTGCAAATAAATGTCATTGATTCTTTGATTCTTTGAATCAGACCGTGTTCTTGTATGGTAATGCCCAGTAGAATAAAAAAATAAATAAGATGGAGCAATTACTAAGAACGCAATAATAAAAATGTACTAATCTGTAGCGAAAAATGTTCTGTATCTGTTATAAATGTCTGTCCATTCATTTTTCTTCACATCCGGGGCATCGAACTTTGATCTTTGCAGCATTTTGTTGGCAGCTAACACCCCACTTCGGTGCCCTCGCTTCGGCCAAGGCCCTTTAAATCGACGATTATACTAAGTGAGCGACAAAAAAGTAATTTACAAGATTACTAACATTTTATTTGTCAAAATGCATGTTTTTGCTTTCATTAAAACGTTCTATTTTATGTTTGATTTTGATAGCGTGCAACGCTATGCTTGTATAACCCTGAAGGGATTAGCAGAGCTGTCTTTGCCACAGCAAGTATACCGAGTCTCGTAATTTTGATTCCCAAGTTAGGCAAACATTTGGTAGTCCAAAAATATATAAATGGATTTGGTCAATTTCAATATCTATTAATACCATTTATAACGTTGACACAGGAACTAAACTTACAGTCTTTATTAATAAATGAAAAAGATGATGACGAATAACCAACTGCACAAATCGACAATCGAACCACAGACCTTACAATCAGCATTCAAGCAAGCGCTTAAGCTTACGCCCCAGGATCAATAAGTCAGTTATTCCGTTACATAATACATTGTAGATTTTAAATTTATTTTTGTGTTGACGTTGTTGCAGAAGCATACACTTAAACACTAAACTTTAAACATCAAACGTTAACTACGAGCGTAGTGCTACGGGGCACGGAGCTACGAAGCTACAAGCATAGAACACGTAGCACTTTACGTTGTAAAATAGTAAATGGTTGGCTTAGAGGCGCTTTCTGGTTTGATGTCTAAGCCGTACAATGTATAATATATTATGTACCAACATTTCGAGATTTTATTTATACAACGTGTTGAACTGCAATCTTGCAAAGTTTTAGGATTTACATTGTATTAAGATTTAAGAGAGGGAGGTGAATTATAGCTCGGACTTGGAAACTAACACTACAATACAGATCTTATTTATTTAGCTTGTAAGACAACTTTATATACTTACATTTATCAATACTGAATATCTTTTGCGCTAACGGTGCAGCGATGACTTTTTGTGGAAGTTTGGTAACCAATGAATGACACCTTTGGTGAATTCTGGATTTTTTAACATAATTATGTACGTAGACATTCATCGGTCTATCTAATAACGATGTACAATTAGCGAGTAAACATTCAAATTATTCAAACGTTGAAGTGATTCGAATGTATTCGTATAATATTGATCGTCATTCTTATTGTTGAATAATTGTATACAGACTATACATAAAAGAAGAACTAAATTAAATATGAATAAAGATCGTCAACATGACGAACTACAAAAATACTAATGATCTATCAATAGGTCAAATTACAAATCATTATACATAAAAGTTATATTTATTCGAATAAAATGTACTAAAATCACGTTTCAAATCATACAAATATTTTTCCATGACTACTGCGTAATCTCTTTACATATAATCGTACAGTAACTACTCCGAATCACTTCTTATTTGAAACCGTATAAAATGTCATTTTTAGAATTAGACATGTCGTCTCATACATACACCTGATTGTGGTTAGAACTCTATTTTAGTCTAAAGCGACGGTAGAAAATCCATAAAGAAGATAGAGCGATCTTATTCGAATAAGACGAGCTCTAATTCGATGGAATATCTAAGTTGAGATTAGTTCTTATGTAGAATGTAGGGCGGCTAAATTGACTCGTGGACCGACTCGATCGAACTTTAATCAATTTAATTAAGTTGATCCTGATATAACTGCGTTGCTTTGGTGCATTGCACTTATTTAAAATATATTTGATGATTTTAATTTTTAATTTATTGGTTCCTGTATATCCCGTAGGGGTAGGTAGAGGTGTTTGAGACTCATATTTCGTCAGTTACGTCACATTACTAATTACAAAATTAGACAACGGTCTTATTACTTTCAGAATGGTAAATATAATGGTCATCAAAAATACTAATTGGTCAGTAAATATTGCACAGCATAACGAGTATCTATACGCCTCAAATCACTGCATTCCGTCTCGGAAGTGTTAGGTAATGTTAGTTTAAAGTTTGCTGGCCATGAGTTGCTGATCAATTAGCTATTTCTGCTCACAGATTATATCTTTCTGCTCACAAAAATACCAATACTATGCTAACCATTGAAATAACACCCTTTTAGAATATACTAACTTAAGAAAATGTATGACTGGCATTATGGATTGTAATATTATCCGAAATAAAAAATATTATTATTATTAATCGCGTTAATAAGTATGTAAAGATATAAATATCTATTTATTTGCCGACGTTTTCGACGTCGGTTCGGTCGTTTTTGTTCACGGGTTGACTGATGTGAGTTTAATAGCGCTTTCTTAATGTGCGGATTTCGGCGACTACCTTCACTTTGTCATTTAGATGATCAATTGCACTGTGAGCCTTTTCTTATATTGTAAATGTGTACAAATTGTTAAAGCTTAAAATGTTAAAAACGAGTACACTTTAGACTATGTGGTAATATTGCGCATTGCCTAAAAGAAAACTTTATTTATTAATAACTTGCTTTAGCGCGCGGCTCCGCCCGCGTGGTACCTACATCAATAAAAAGTAGCCTATGTCCTTCCCCAAGTTTTAAACTATTTCTGTACCAAATTTCATCTAAATCGGTTGAGTGGTTTAGCCGTGAAAAGGTAACAGACAGACAGACAGATAGACAGACAGAGTTACTTTCGAATTTATAATATTAGTAAGGAAGTAAGGATATATTTCTGAATCTGGGCATGAAAACCGGCATTTCGCTGCCAGCCCAAGTGTATGCCAATGGAGTAACAAGGCAGACAAAAAGTTCCTATTATCTTCCAGTCTTTCCAAAGTTCCTATTTTGAATTTGCTTTCAAAAGAGCGGGCGTCAAACAGAACGTTATTAACTAGCTCTTTGTATTAGTCCTGCAAGACGTTGTGCCGTCGACGAGGTGACGTAATGAACCTCTTTCGTGATCACGCCATGCACCGGCGCGGGGTAATTTGGCACAGCACTAGTGAAGGGTTGCCAGTTTCTAAAATTATAGCACTTGTATCGATGTAGAATTTCCAGTGTGTTGAAATTTGAATGTTGCCAATTGCTTTTAATGGCGATGCTGTAATGGTTTGGCGCTAGTTTGGAGTTGCTATGAAAACATTGCTTTAGGAAGATAAAGTGGTAGGCAAACATATATTATACCTACAGATCGCCAGTTATATACTTATATATTTTAGGTCCCACATAATACTGATTTATTTTCGTTTAGAGGCATATTTCTATGTAACAAAAGCTTATGTATTTATTTTCCTAACAAAATACCCAATAACATTGCCTAGTTCGGAATAAGAACATGGTACTACAAGATTTCACGCAAACACAAGCTCAATATTACGCTACTGAACTAACGAGTAAATTAGTATGTATTATTTCGTTTGTATAAATGTCACATGAAAAGCAAATAGCACCCCTTATTATATTGTACTACACGAAGCTGAATAAATATTGATGAAATACTCTTCGCTTCGGCAATGTACAGTTACGATCCTACATTATAGATAATATTCCAATTTCAAACATTATTTCAACTCTCATAGATATTCAACTCATTCCATAGCATGCAGTCTGACCTCTTTATTCCGATCACGTTACATAATACCCGAAAGTCAGGAGATGCGAGTAACTTGGCAACTTGGCACCCCAGTATGATGCTATACGCTCGCGAGTGCCAGTCCCCTCTATATAGGTCGGCGCATCGCCTCACTAATTCCCCTGATTTAAATTCAGAACGCGATTAGAAACAGTTCATTTTTAAATTCTCTCGTTGTTTGAAATCGTTTGCAAAGTTTCGTTTCAATTTAAATACAGATTGTTGTTTTAAATTGTCAATTGTTGAGTTTAAGGGCCACTTGCACGACAACTCACAAAATACGTTTAGCACTAAATAGATTTAAAACATCGTGGCATCTCAGTTACCTTCACACGGAAGATTGACGACAGCACGATGTTGTAAATGAGTTTAGCGCTAAACGTATTAAGCAAGTTGTCGTGCAAGTGGCCCTTAATTTCGAATTAGGATATTTATTTTTCTTGTTATTTAATTTAGTTGACAGGAGTTGCTAGAAATTTTAAAATCAGTTTAAACTTCAATTAATTATATATATTCTTATATTATTAATATAACTAGCAACGATAGCCTAGTTGATAGACCGTTGGAATGCCACGCAGCGGTCTTGAGTTCGATCCCGAGGCACGCACCTGTGTTATGTGCGTATAAAATAGTTATTGTCGCTCGCTTTAACGGTGAAGGAAAACGAGGAGAGTTCTTTATAATGTTCTCGAAGATATGTGAAGTCTGCCAATCCGCACTGGGCCAGCTTCGTGGACTATGACCTAAACCTTCTCAGACTCAATCAGTGGGACAGCTCTGTATTTAAACATAGCCAGGTGTGATATTATGATTGTATGCACAGATCCATGACTTCTGAGGTCGCCGTCATCGAAATCCATGAGGAGGACTATATACATATTAAAACAGTGCAAGACACTCAGGTACATACAAGTATCTTGAGAATCCATAATTAGACCTTGATCAAATTAGATTCAATTATTTTGAAAGTAAATAAATGCTTTCAACTAAACAAGGAAAACAGAAATAGAACGTTTTATATATACCGAAGCTAGGCGATAGAATACGTAAAAGTAATTATACAATAAAACATATAAAAGTAATTATAATATAAAATATTGAATAATACGAACATTTAACTATCCTACATTCAAATGCAATATGCTGATATGTTGTATGTAATGCATTATTTATCAAATACATACATAGTCTCATGCCTTTATCCCTAAAAAGGGAAAGAGAGGTGTATTGCAACTACTATAGCCAAGTATGGTTTTAGGACTCAAGGAAAAGGAATGCATCTCTGTCAGACCCATGCTGCTACCGAGAATCAATAGACAGACAAACTTTTCCCGACGCGAGAATGGAACCCGAGGCTGCCGCCACCGAGGTAGTATTATTCGAATAACGCAACAGCTATAAATATATATTTGAATCACGATTAAATAATATGTTTATAAAGCATTTTGGTTTATTGTGACCTATCGTGTAGCCCTTCTAAAGGTCCGTTCACACAGACCGGCTCGGAGAGGAGAGCAAAATTTTATCACGTTTAAAACAGAGTTTTGAATAATTGTAATAAGGTTTATTTTTAAATTTCACTTCTTTTGTTATTCAGAATGCTTGGACGCGCTTAGTGTGAAATAATAAGAAGAGCCGACCTGCTGCCTCTGATGACGAGCTTGCGCAGCCGAGGGGCTCTCTTTGCAGGCCCTTTCGCGTTCGCGCAGTCGACCGTTGCTTTTAAGTAGCAGCATGAAATTCAACGAAATGGGCGATTTTTAAAAAGCCTTCACGCTTTCGAGACCTTGGCATCGAACCCGAGTCTTCACGATACGATATAATCAAAAGGAGGACTATAGAAATCTGCTTAGATGGTCCCTGCTATAAGGTAACGTGATGTTTGCGAACGATCGTGCCAATCGCGACTGGTACTGGATTCTTACACTTCAGGAAAAGTGATTTTGGGTTTTCTTTTAAGTACTTGTCAGTAGCAGCACGGAATATTTGCCCAGCAAAGACCATAAGACCTCTGCTCTCTATGACATGAGACCTAAAACATAGATGTCGAAATGTACGTGTGAAACATCTCTACCTATCCCTTAAGTCTTGCAAAAACTATGTGCTCGTCCTTTATTAAATGGGACCTAAAGCATGGTTATTAAAATTTTGTTGCAAAAAACCTGTGTGCCTACTACATAAGGTCGTAACAGACGTGAGTAACTTGACCTACATTTGACATGAACACCCGCCGAAAGAACAGTAAGTAATCATCTATTTCTGTGGGTCAATAAAACCACAGTAAATTTTTACTATGTGCCTAAATAATGCAATATCATCCACTCAACCCCTCAATATGACTATAAATGTTCTCTTCATAGTCGAATTCACATCAAATGACAAAAGTTTGACAATAAAAGAGCAAGATTAAGTAAGTTATGAAACATTGAAGGGCAAACTTTAACTTGTAATTATTTTTAATTATATGAAGCACTTTTAGACACTTCTTGTGACGGACGACGTAATTTGAAAGGATGAAACAATGACTTGGGTGTTTGAATTTCATTAAAAAGTTAGCTATTCTTATTAGTCTACTGATATTGTAAATGTCGTGAAGATGTTAGGATGTTTATCAGTCAGTCACGCGTAAACCATTGAACGAATTTGGGTGAATCTTGGTACATAGGTACATGTTTATACATTTTAGAATTATCAGTATTTGTAAAATCAAACAAACACCTATTTCCTCTCTTAACAGAAACTAGAAAAAGATCAGCAATTGTGAGATCTCAATATCGAAGCTTGCTAAGCACTGGTGATTATAAGACTGCATTATTAAAAAATAGTGTTATTGATATGGCACCTGTGGTATACAATAAAGTATCTAACAACATTAAAAATGAGCCAATGCCAATTTTCAAACAAAAACTCACTAATTTTCTTCTAGATAAATGTTATTACTCTATAAATGCGTTCCTAACTGATAAAATATAAATAATAAAAATTGAGCTACAAATTACATTTACATAATAATATGAACTGCAGGCAGATGCTGGATGCGGCAAGCTGAAGACAGGGCGCTATGGCGCTCTTTGGGGGAGGGCTATATCCAGCAGTGGACTATTATAGCCTGATGATGATGATGATGATGAACTAAATTTAAAGTAAATCTTAGTTGTAAGTTTTTGTAATGTTTATAATAATTGGCATGTCTTACAGGTAAAATGTACATGGATCTGCTATAGTAATTACTGTAACACCTTTTTGTAATACCTACATTTCTAGCAAATAATGATTCTATTCTATTCTATTCTATAGGTCGACCATGTTCTGGATTAACACATTAAGTAAATAGTTACATTACCCAAACTCTAAAATACAAATAGTGTATAAAAAAAACGATGTGACAGTAAATAACTTAAGTGATAAGTGTTTCAAATCTGATAGTTGGGGTAATTGTCAACTGAGGAAAAATAATGCATGATACAAACTATAACTATGAGAAAAATAGGAAGACAACCTCACTGCGACCCCAGCTTTTCGTATATCCAAATTTAAAATATTTATTACTCCCTTATTTTGCAACCCAGTTTATACTGTTTTCACAAAAAGATTTCCTCCTGTGTATAAAATAATATAGAAAATCAACCATAAGCACCTACCTTATTACTAGACTTATCCTGGTATGTGTGCCCGTGGGATTTGGGCAAAGCCACGGGCAGAAATGGGTTTATTATAAATAATCAATAATACACTTAAGCTTGTAAAATAAGAGTATATTCGCACGAGATAGGTTTTTTAAATTAACTTACATAAATAACTGCTGAGCTTCAACCAAATATTACTAAAAAGATTTTGGTAGTTACAGTTTTACAGATAGCGGCTTGCATTAAAAATTAACCTTGATATTGCATTTATAAAATGTTATTGTCTTAATTGTAGAAACTTACAAATTATAAAATGTACAATTATATAAAATACTAGCAAAGCACGGCCACGCTTCGCTGTAGTTCAATCTCATCATTTTAATTTTTCGTAGACGTGTGAACTTTGGAATAAAAAGTATGTAAAACATTCTAATATGCAACGTTGTGCAAAAAAAATCAATCGATCAATCAACCAATTTTTTTATATATTAAGTTTAATATAATCTTAATATTATTATATAAAAATTCAGGTACTGTATGTAGGATTAAAATATAATATTTTGACGTGACAACGCCTAATAAATCGATGAACGCCGGCTGCACGCACGAAAAAGGATGACTCATTGTCCCGTTACGCTCATTGTCCCGTTACGCTCATTGTCCCGTTACGCTCATTGTCCCGTTACGCTCATTGTAACCTTACGATCAGAGTGAGAGCGCTACACGAGCGAGCGAAAGGCACGATCGTGACGTTGTCACGTTAAACTATCGTCCGTAAACCGACTTTACAAAAACCATTTTTTATAATAAAATTTTTTTTTATATTAATTTATTTATCAAACGTGTAATATTTTTTGCAATTCTACTATTTCAAACCGAGAATTGACATGAGCTACACAAATTTATTTATTTAAATTAAAACAGGACTTATGGCGCAACGCATAATGAAACGTTGCGGACAAACTATAGTACCTGTAGAAGTCATGGCCATGATCTAGTAATATTTACTTTGGTAGCTAATAGTAGGTACCAAGCACTGTTAAAAATAATTTAATTAATCTATATTTTACTAACAAGGTCGCGGCAATATTAGGTATCTAGGATCAGAGGATATTAAAATTATAATCCAAACCTTGTATCTTATTACATGTAGCTATTGTGTAATTAAAATTTAATAAAGGTGTTATGTAAGTTACCATAATCATGAAAATAAATTACATTATAAAGAATTACAATATGAAATAAATTACAACCATTAAAACATACAAAGTGTACTATTTAACTGCCATGTGTTGCATATCATAGAATACATATTAATATTTTATATAATACCAGCTGACCCGCGCAACTTCGTTTGCTTCACATAAGAGAATTTTCCTAGTTTTTGCAATATTTTTCATTTATGCTCCGCTCCTATTGGTCGTAGCGTGATGTTATATAGCCTATAGCCTTCCTCTATAAATGGGCTATCCAACACTGAAATATTTTTCTAATTTTTACCCGTAGTTCCTTAAATTACCGCGTTCAACCAAACAAACAAAATGTGAGTGAAGTCGGCGCGTGAGCGCCCCCGCCTTTTTATAAATGCAGCGGATGGCCGTTTCGCGCGTTAAACAACAATCAACCGTATAGCCGTACCCATACTGGCGCAGCGAGATTTGGAAGTTTTATTTCATCTATATCTTGTGTGTTTATAAACCGATTCCTATATATTTTTTTATAATATAAATATTAAAGTGTACTTTTTGAATATGGGAGTTCGATAAATGCCTAACGATTAAACACGTTATTGTGGCTAATTTATAAAAGATAGATATATATTATTGAGGACTTTTTTGTAGATCTTTTGAAGACCATCATCTTTGTAATACATACTTTTGGTGTATGATCAACGTATGCGAGGATAAGAGCTCGAAAGCGCATTTTCGTCCGACTTGCTTCAAATTTATCGTCACTGCTCAGCTCCTATGTGTCTTAGCGTTATGTTATATAGCCTATAACCTGCCCAGGAGTATGGACTACAATCGTACCAAGTTTGGTTAAAATCCCTTCAGTAGTTTTTGACCCATGCGTGCACATACAGACAGACAGACAGACAGACAAAAATATCCTCCAATATTAATTTTGAATATATATTCAATGTACAGAATTGACCTCTCTACAGTTTTATTATAAGTATAGATATGGAATGGCCGATGAATGTATTGTTTTAAATTTGGCAGGGCGAGTTTGGGCGTGTTCGTTTAGAAGCGCCCTTTTCGAATATGTGTCGAGGTTGGTCCTCGAGGCAGAATGCAGAAGGCCCAGTATGTCTGAATTGAAAATGGCTGGATGTCATAACGAAGTTGGCTAGATTGAGATATCAGCATTTAAAGAACGCAGCATAGAATATGACGACATTTTGCCCAATCACCTGTATATTTTAAAATGAAGATGGCTCGATGATAATGACAAGGGCATTGTTTGTAATGATGTGGCTGTCGATCAGAACAAATTTTCATTGAAAGCGTTTAAAATAAAAGTTTTGAATTTCAAATGCTTGTTGCTTTAGATGAGATGTCAGTTAAGCCGGCTCTACACTCGCGGCGCGAACGGCCGCGAAAGCCCGCGACAACTGCGAATCACGAGTGTAGATGTTGTTCACGCTTTCGCGTTCGCGCTTCGTGCCTTTCCCCGATTGGTGTCGGTTTTTTGGTCCGCGACAAAGAGTTTGCGGCGCGCGAACGTGAACGCATCTACACTCGCATTTTTCCGCAGTAGCGGACAGGACATCTTTAAAACAAAAGTAATTGTAATAAGCTATTGCAAGCAGTGACACAGCAGCAGCAGAAATCACGTCGTCGTCGTCCATAGTCACGAACAAGACTGTGAAGATTTGCGAGTGTGGAGGGACACAGTTCACGCGTGGATCGCGGCCTACATTCACGGCGTGAAATAACGGCGCGACTTCACGTGCGAGTGTAGAGCCGGCTTTATGTTAGTCATATGCATGAATTTTATTTTTACTTTATTATAATTTAATCTTTGTCATTCTAAATTAAATTTGTTTTCTTTGGTCATCATCCTGGCCACTTACAGTTAATAGTATTTGTAAGCAGCCAGGTGGATGACTGAAAACTAAAATGAAAAATAGCCCCACTTTCGAAGCTAGTGAAGGGCTACATGCGCGAGATTCTTGCGCAAGTGGCTTGCATGTGTCGTTTATACAATGCATACAACCCACGTAAGGGCCTAAACTTGCATATATTACCAACATCGTGTACAGAAGCTATTAGTCTTTGAGACCCGGCACCATTTGGTTTTGCGAACTCTAAAAGCCACTTAATCACAAATACGAGTGATTAGAATCTAAAATTACCAAACAATGGTTTTCCACGTACGTTTTAACTTTCGTGTTGCATGAAATAATTATATAATTATATATTATTAATTATACGTTACGTTAAACCAATGTTACTTTTTTTCATTGGGAAACTCACGCATGCAACTAAATTAAAGGAAGGCAAAACAATGTCGATTTGTTTTTCTATCATTTACATTTTGGTGTGTGACTCTGAAAGATAGAATAAGAAATAGTGTGATTAGAGAGAGATGCTGCATGAAAGTGGATATAGTTACAAGAATAGAAAAGGGTATGTTAAGCTGGTTTGGACATGTAGAAAGAATGGTCGAGGAAAGACTGACTAAGAAAGTTTATAAGGCTAGTGTGAATGGAACAGTCGCAAGAGGAAATCCTAGGCGAACGTTTCTCGACCAGATCGGAGGCGTTCTGGACAAAGGCCAGGTTAAGAGCTCCTAGAACCGACGGGCGTGTATGAGGAATGTGATGAAAGTGAATGAAGCCAGAGAAGTGTGTCAGGATCGTAGCAAATGGAAATCCGTAGTCTCTGCCTACCCCTCTGGGAAACAGGCGTGAATCTATGTATGTATGTATGTATGTACATTTTGGTGCTTGTTGTATCGATCAGGTTGCACTGACCGTGGTCATAGGCTGCCTCGAAAGACCAGTACCTGAAGGCTAATAAAATACATAGCATAGCGTTAATACCCGTTATAAATAAATTTTAATTTTATTTAGTTGGGTTTTCTGTAAGTCTTTTATCAATATACTCTCCACAATAACTTAGAGTAGATGTAGTAATCTGATTGTGCTAATTTTATTCTAGAAAACAGTTAATACTATTAAAAGTTAGCCAAGGTGTGAATCGTTCTAAAATAGATTAAATTATTCACCGTTTCCGTAGAATTTAGACTGGGCGGTACAAATTTTATCATTTAAACAAGAGAGAGGGAGCTTAAAACAAGTCGCTAAAGCAATGAATCAATACTCTAGCAACCGGTTGTACGTTTGCTCTGTGAAGATCGTAATAACACAATTTACTTTATTGAAGAGAAATAAATGGGTACGGAAGGAAAGCAGTTTCAATTTTAATTGAATTTTATACATCGCGCAATGTAAAGATGAAGCCGTAAAGTAGATGACATGAATAATGATGAATTCAAAATGTCTGATTAATGGTTTTTACTTTAAAATACTTTCCGTTAGGTAATTTCAACTTCTTGTTATCCTAACTAATATTATAAATACGAATGTGAGTTTGTTTCATTGCTTGTTACGCTTTCACACCTCAACTATTCGATCGATCAACATGAAATTTCGCGAACACGTTGTTAGGGGTACAGAAAAGGACATAGGGTACCTTTCATCTAGAAAAAAGTACTGTTCCCGAACGAGGAAAGCCGCAGGCAAAATCTAGCACATTATAATATAATATTCTATCACATACACACAACACCATCTAGCCCAAACTAAGCAGAGCTTGTACTATGGGTACTAGACAATGGATAAATATACATATATACTGTTTTTTTTTTTGTAAATACATACATATTATACATAGAAACACCCAGACCAAGACAAACACCCATGTTCATGCACACAAATGTTTGACTTGTGCGGGAATCGAACCCGCGACCTCAGGCGTGGCAGTCGGTTATACTAACCACTACGCCATCGAGGCCGACAAAAAATTAAAAAAAGGCCGACATTATAAAAGTACAAATGACACTGACTCCTTCAATAGACCCATGGTAAGTTGCATTATTTTGGGCTGATTCTGAGTTCCCAGGATTGATTCACAAGGCAAAGGGTCAATGGCACCTGAAAAGTCTGCTAAAAGATCCATTAGACGAAGAATAAACTTGGCTCTCATTATGTGGGGTCTAAGATGTAAATATATAAATAATAATTAATTGTAACCAATAAGTCGTGAGTATGCTGATAGCACATACAATATAGTTAAGATATATTACCTTAGTAATTTACAAATAACTAGCTGTTACCTGCGACTTCGTCCGCGTAGATTTTAACTAAAAAGTGTTTGTCGCCGCGGAACCCAACTATATTTCTCTGCCCAAGTTACTTAAATGACGTAGTTTTTATAGTGTAAAGCTAGATAATAGCATGGCTTACTCGAAAACAACATTTAAATATGCGTCGTTAGATTACACGCTGTCACAGAATGCGTAAGAAAAATAAATATTCACAGCTCCTCCCCCGTAGGTGATAGCATGATAATATGTAGCCTGTATGTTGACCCGACCTGTTAGTAATTATTATAATTATTTTCAGCCTGTATTGTCCCACTGCAGGGCAAAGGCCTCCCTCTCGCTTTTCCACATATCCCTATTATGCGCTAGTTTGCACCAGTCCCTCCTGTAGTTAATTATTTCGTCTTGCCATCGTTGGCGTTTAGCACCGTCTGGGATCCAATCTGTGCTGATTTTAGCCCAAAGCTCCTGCGGCATACGGCAAACATGTCCAGCCCAATCCAATTTCAGTTTGGCGGCTTTCTGGATGACGTCTGTGATTTGTGTTAGTAATATTTATGCAAAATTTGAAGTAAATCCATGCAGTACTTTTTGAGTTTAGCCCGGACATACATACAGACAAACAGACAAAAATTCTAAAAACTATATTTTTGGCTTCGATATCGATTGTAGATCACGCCCCAAGTATTCTTTAAAAAAATATTCAATGTACAGTTTTGACTTTCCTACGATTTTATTATATGTATAGATGAGCTTAAAGTCTTTTGTCGGTCAATACATGCATATCATATTTATCTTATACTAGCTGTTACCTGCGACTTCGTCCGCGTAGATATTAACTAAAAAGTGTTTGTCGCCGCGGAACCCAACTATATTTCTCTGCCCAAGTTACTTAAATGGCGTAGTTTTTATAGTGTAAAGCTAGATAATAGCATGGCTTACGCAAAAACAACATTTAAATACGCGTCGTTAGATTACACGCTGTCACAGAATGCGTAAGAAAAATAAAGATTCACAGCTCCTCCCCCGTAAGTGATAGCGTGATAATATGTAGCCTATATGTTGACCCGACCTGTTAGTAATATTCATGCAAAATTTGAAGTAAATCCATGCAGTACTTTTTGAGTTTAGCCCGGACATACATACAGACAAACAGACAAAAATTCTAAAAACTATATTTTTGGCTTCGATATCGATTGTAGATCACGCCCCAAGTATTCTTTAAAAAAATATTCAATGTACAGTTTTGACTTTTCTACGATTTTATTATATGTATAGATGAGCTTAAAGTCTTTTTCCAGTCAATACATGCATATCATATTTATCTTATGTTTACGCGAATGTTATACGTTGAAATTAAACAACTTTATACGGATTTTATCGCGTTGTTTATTTTTCATAAAACACTATTATTATACAATTTTCAGAATAAGATGGTGATTGTCTTAATGTTCTAAGAACATTGAGCCAACCACCATCTTAGTCTCCCCCTGAACATGGCTGCTGACAAGCAACTGAAAGGAAACCGAAACCGTCGGGGAAAGTGTAAAATAAAATCGAAATGATTTTTATAATTTAAATAGCTTAAATAGAAGTAAACAGTAACTAGTAAAAATGTTTAACAATAGAATTTAAAGTTTCTAAATTATGCAATAATAGTGTTTTATAAAAAATAAACAATGCGATAAAATTCGCATACTTAAAGTTGTTTAATTTCAATACATACATATCATGCCTATTTACCTACTCTACAAAACTTAAATATGAACACGTCTTTTTATGACTACATATAAGTAAATGTCACATGTAAAAGGCCTTCAAACATGCTTCTATGATATCGTAGGCCTCCAATCCAATCCGCAGTAGGTGTACAAAAATGGCGGTGACAAAAGCGGTGCATCACCGTAGTCATTTGGCTGACAATGGCGCCCACGCTAACGTCGAGTGCGTTCCGTTCTACAACTGGGTCATACCGTGTCGCGCGTCGATGCGGATAGACCAGTCTAACATGACATACCCTGCCCCTTTCAATACCTTAAAAATAGGGTGTAAATACTGAATGGAAGGCATCGTATAGCTTCAGAAATGTTGGTCAAACGGTGTACATTTTTTGAATTTGAATTTAGTATATTACTTTCTAATCTTACCTGTTCTAGTTTGACCTCTTTATACCTTTAGACTGGATGAATAATAAACTGCATATAAAACTTAGTGTTTAGTATATCAAAAAATATTGGCCGGCAAGAGTAAACGTTTTTGAATTTCGAATTTAGAATAGTATTTCCAATCTCACTAGAACTACCCCGCCTCTCTTTGTATTCACAAAACTATGTCTATACACTGCTATTAAAGAGATTGAATAGAGCGAAAATTCTGGTCACAGTGTGTACATTTTCATGTTTGAATTTAGAATGGAGTGATTCGATTTTTTTGTAATAGGCTGAATTTTTACTGTGACGTATTGCGGTGAGGTTGGAAAGGCAGTGAAAAATTCACCCGCCAATTTCAAAAGCCGGTGCCTCACTGAATTTTCAAATTGGCGGATGATTTTTTCAATGTTTTGTTTGGTTTGTTACTTTTGTGGTATCGTTGTTTAAAAGAGAATATTTATTCCTGGTGTGTAAGATTATAATTGCCTGTTAGGTCACAATAGGATGGCCTTGTAAAATCAAAGCATAGCACTGAAACATACCCATACCTATGATCATAAGTCTAATATTGTCACTGAAAAGGTACAGATTTATTCTCAACAATAAAAAATAACAATATTACATATATCCATTGACTTAGGAATTTTCGTACACTATCTCGTTAACAAAGATTTGCCGTCGAAATATAGCGAAAGCGTGAGTGAAAAAGAAAAAGGTATTTTAGTAGTTATACATTCGGTACGGATGACGTATTTTATTGTCAAAATAATCAAAGAATTACTTTACCATGTCAGAATTCATTTAATTTTTTTATATAACACATTGATGTTAATAAGACTACGCCCGTCACCGTCGTATCGTGTAATATCCCCTGGTCGGTCGTTTACAATAGTGTGAGTGTGTATGTACGAGCGGTTCGGCCAAGATGAGAGGAGACAATTTTTAGTTGGGAAGCTACCATTTGTGCATTTCTACGTTTATGTTTGTATCATACATATTTTTCCTCAAACGCTTCTTCGCATGCCTATACTCTGTACATGTACTCTGTATTCGCATTCTACTGTATGACTCTTTGTGAGTTCAATCAAATTCGACCATACATAAATAGACACACCTTTGAAAAACCAGCAGCAGTAGAGGGAGCTCTATTACGCATACATTATTTTCGTGTGACTGAGGATCTCACGTAATGATATAATAAAAGTACATATATGACAATACTTAGGTATACTTATATACGAATAGATGTTCCCGCAGTTTCATCCGCGTTTATCGTTACTGCGCCGCCCCCGTGGGTCGTAGCGTGATGTTATATAGCCTATATAGCCAAATATACAGTTATATAGCCAAATCGAATTAGTAGTTCCTGACATTAGCGCGATCAAACAAACAAACAAACTCTTCAGCTTTATAATATTAGTATAGATACATGCGTTTCAAAAGAAAGATTTAAGATTTACCCAATGTCAACTTCTCAATCAGTTCACCTAGATTAAGACGTCGAGTGGCATGAACAAAGATTCTGCACGTGTTGTAATGTTAACATAAATTAATTAAAGCGGTATAGCTTATAGATAGCTATCACCTTCGATCAAATATACCATAGATGCACATTCTCATACAAAAACCGCGTCAATATGTGGCACTGACCAGTACTACTTATAAGTGTCTGCATTTATTATGCAATCCAGGAAATAAACCGGAATAACCATTGAACGCCCACTGAGAAACATTTTGTAATAGTTTAGTTAAAACGCGTCAATGTAAAGCGTCCTATGTGTGTTACTCGCGATACGCAAGCGTACTAAGTATATGGTACGGTTTCCACCCGCTAACAGACACCACTACGGTGTCGATTCGCTCTCGCTTACGGGCAGCGCCACGCAAGAGTGAGTGGGACAGGTGTGTAATACATGCATTTAAATTTAAACGAAAATATCTTCAAATATATTATTTAAAGCGCCATATTCAACAAAATATAATAAATATTTCATAACAAAACTATACTTACCGAAAGTACGACATTCCATCCTTTTTTTGCACTTTTAGAGTATATTTTTTGCATTTTTCACTACACACTTTGGCATCGTGAAACGTGTGACTGCAAGCGCGGTCGTAAAGTGGCTGCCAGCGAAATTGCGCATACGACTGATTTATGCACAGTTTTGTTGGGGCCGTTTTTGAGCGACGATCGTGCATCTATGGTATATTTGATCGATGGCTATCACTTTTAGTTTTTGTATCTTCTTTCTTATAACATAGGTACGCGCAGTTTTATACAGCGTCACCGAATTTTGAGTGATTTTTTATGATCGTCTCATATACATATACTCATATAGTCTTACGCCTAAATCTTCGAATAAATCTGGTATTTCACCTACATTTCGCCAGCTTTGATTTATGGTCGTACGTGACATGGTTAGGGTTAGTTCTATTATTGTTTACCTTTTCCAGACTGTGCTACTAATCAGAGATTCACTCACTACAGAGACCGAATAATAATATGTTGCGGTTACTTACATAATAATGTATATTTTTTAGTAAAAAAATAGTATATATGAAATGGGTCAAATCAAATCAAATCTAACATTATGGCTATAGTTTTGCGCAGTGTGGCTTGGCCTGCCTTCGGAATTATTTGTGAGTTTATTTAAGTAGTTTGTGAATTTGTTTAGTTTATACAGTGAATGCGACGACGGATATTAACTTTTTTCTTTATTAGTTATGTTATCACATAAGTGACGAGTTGTCTTGGTGATAATAAAGATCTTTAAACCTAAACCTAATCAGAACTTTTGAAAGAAAATCTCAATAAACCTTTACCCGACAGATTTGCTTCAGATCTGAAGCAAATCTGAACCTGTGGAGTGAGTTTGTAGCATATACTACCGCTGTGCTACCCGGGCTACAGTTTATGATATTATTGGCCCCATGTGATAGAGGATAGCCTCCGTGTCAATAGTAAGAATTCTAACAAGAAAAGTCATCAACCTGCGAATCGATTCAGGTACCTCACAATCGGACGAAAAATATGCGCAAACCAATACCACGAGACCAAGTACATCAGTCAAATTTTAATATCTTTCGTAATTAATTACTTAATCATAACAAGTTCCATCAATCTTCTCGAGTTTAATCATTAATTATATCATTTATAATTAATTCACGTCATCCATTTTATTTGAAGAGTTATTCGTTATTATACTAGCTACTAGCTTTTGCGCGCGGCTCCGCCCGCGTGGTACCTACATCAATAAAAAGTAGCCTATGTCCTTCCCCAGGTTTTAAGCTATGTCTGTACCGAATGTCATCTAAATCGGTTGAGTGGTTTAGCCGTGAAAAGGTAACAGACAGACAGACAGACAGATAGACAGACAGAGTTACTTTCAAATTTATAATATTAATAAGGAAGTAAGGATGGTAGGCATACACCGATATTAATTAAAAAATAATTTCTATCTGTTCCTATTATTAAAATAAATAATATTATATACAAGAAATTTAAACTAAAGTGAGAAGAAAGGCACCTTGTTATTGCCTTGTTGATCCAGAGGTATATATTTGCGGCTGATCGCGGGGTCTTGCCATTGGTACCTAAATAGCTATAGACCCAATAATAAGAGTTTAAAAATATATTCGTAGTAATATTGAGTCTGGAAATATGTCCGCTAGATGGCAATAAGCTCGAACTCATTTATGTGAGATATGAGTATCAACAGTGAAATGAAACTGCGATAAGTTTAGCGTGCACTTATTTATTTTAGGACTTGTAGTGATATAGCTCTTTTTTTAATTTATTGCAGGACTTGTAGTGATATAGCTCTTTTTTAATTTTAATACCAGACCAAATACAGAGGTCTAATTTTCGTAATAAAAACAATTAAAATAGAGTTCTAATCTAGTCTGTGTCACAAAAATACCACACACGCCATTTTCCTAAATTAAAATAAAAGTCAAAATTGAACTTGAATATCATTTAAGTTCACATTGACGTTTATTAGATTTCATAGTAATTTTATGTTGAACATATTTTATTACGAAAATTGCCCTTTCGTTTCCCGCTTTTATTCAAACACATAAAGTTAGACTAACACGACTCACAGTAAAACCTCAATTTATCCTAACATTACTACGATAGAGCGAATGCGCTTAAAATAAGTAGGTAATATATCCACCATTTTTTCTACTTTTATCTGCGGAAGCAGGAATAACAAAAGAACGACCGCTGTCCTACTCACACACTAATCCATCCCTATCATGAGAAAAAGAGAGCTCCGAGAAAAGGTCCAAGTTAGAGAAAGAGGAAAGATAAGCTATCGGTGATCCACTTTGTAGCGGGCTTTGTTTTTTTGGTTCCTGAAGTTTTCCGTTTAATGTTAGTCTAGATTATTTTACTTTTTGCCCAGGAAAGGTAGTAAAAAGTAGATTGATTACGTAGGTAGATATACCGAGTATTTTTGTGGTATGTAGGGTAATTTTGTTTTTACATTCACTTCCTCCCTAAGGTTATAAATGCGAAGGTTTATGTTTTGTGACTGCTTCGTTGATCCCGTGACATAATTTGCTATCTTTTGCTATATTTAGGAAGTTTGCATGTCGCGAGGTCTTTAGTTCAATGCCCGATTCTGTAAAATATTATTCGGTTTGTGAAGGAACGTGGTAAAATAGGGTTACTCCACATATCCCCATTGAGTATCCCCATCAATGCGGATATATTAACTTTTTGTCCACAAATCCCCATTGACCAATCATCAACTTAGCAATGGGGATTTATGGACAAAAACCAACATAAAGTTCACAAATCCCCATTCAGTTGTCTCATCAATGGTATCCCCATGCAAGGTAAAATATCCCTCAAACATAAAGGCAGGATCCGCCGACCAGGCTGAGTAATAAAGTCTGGCAGGCCGCGGCCCAATCGTTGCTGTCGGGAACATGTATCTTGTGCATATTTCGCTTGCGAGAATTAGGATTATGTAGAGTAATGTGTAATTGTATACAGCGCTGTCTCTTGTGTGTCGTAACTTATTCGCTTGTGTGTGGAGTAGGTACAGATTTATTCCGAGGGCAAATTGAGCAGTCTGGAAATGTGCCCAGGAAGGAGCTATTGCTATAATAATCTGTTTTGAATATAAAGGTATTCTGTTAAAAAATCTATGTAACAACTAAATATATTTTTTTATAAGAAATCCCTAATAACACTTCGCCTGAGTTTTGCATTGCAATCGAGACCTCAAGATCGCCGCGAACAAGTTTATGCCACGGAATCAACGTGATATTTCGTAAAAGTCATACTCATATTTAGCAACAATATTTTATTAAGTTTGGTTATTAAACAGAGTGCGCATGAGTTTCTTGGTTATTGTCTTGTTCTCGGTACCGGATCTACGCCCTTACTTTGCGGAACGTGGATACAAGTTAATTGTAAATGTAAATTCACAGATAAAGCTGTAGTATGTTACTTTTAGTTACACTTGAACTTTGACGTTTATACATAATTATGAGACTTTGAGATATTTTTACTTATGCTTTCCTTATGAATCTTGTAAATATTATAATTGTAAGAGTTTGTGAAGATATTTGATTGTTTGTTACTCAATCACGAACGTTGAACGGATTTGGATAAAACTTGTTACATAGATACATGATACTAGCCTTTGCGCACGGCTCCGCCCGCGTGGTACCTGCATCAATAAAAGTAGCCTATGTCCTTCCCCAGGCTATAAACTATATCTGTATTAAATTTCATCTAAATCGGTTGAGTGGTTTAGCCGTGAAAAGGCAACAGACAGACAGATAGACAGACAGAGTTACTTTCGAATTTATAATATTAATAGTAAGGATTAGTAAGGATATTAGATACTAATACGCATTTTCGTTAAAATCACACGAGCAAAGTCGCTTGCAGAAGTTAGTACTATAACTGCCGAAGTGTATTTGTTGGTTGGTCTTTTCTTCACGTAGCAACGAATCACGTCAATCACATAGTCTTTTTCATTTTTCATTATTGCATATACCTATTTGACGATATTCGTGGTCTAGCAGAAGTGAATACCTACAACTGCAGAGCATGCGGTTTTAGTTTCGATTCCAGGGTGGGGCACAGTGTTATTTGGTTTTTTAATGGATCTAATGACACTCGGTAGCAGCAAGATTACGCTTATTTCCCTGAGGGTATATTACTCACATTACGCTAGTAGAGTCGATTAGAGCGCGTACCAAAAAATTTGGGTCCTCATACCTCTGTCGAACGACCAAGGCATGGAATTCTCTGCCAAGGCACGTGTTTCCTTCTTCCTTCAATCCTGGGTCCTTTAAGCGGGGCGTGAAAAAGCATCTTCTCAGGCCGTCAAAGTAGTGACCTCAACATCGCCTCGGCTGCTATGAGGGCGGTGTGGAAGCCACTGCTTTTAGACCACACGACTGCTTACCATCAGGTTGAGTGTGGTCATTTTGACGAGCAAAATAAAAAAAAATAAAAAAATGGTTTTAGATCCTTCGTGCTGCTACTTGGCAGAAATCTCACTATTTAATACATTACCCGACCCAGCAATTGAACCCGTGAGTTCATGCACCAAACAACAAATTACGAAAATGTATGCATGTGCCCACATGCATAATAAAAACATTTTCGTACTTTATTTTCCGGAAAAATGCACGATTCCTGTTGGATAGTTATTTATCCTTAGTATAGTTTTCGCATGAATGAAACTGAGGTTTGTAGTTAGCAAATAAATAAATGAATTTTGAGTTTACATTTGACTTCGCCGTTACATCTCAGTTTACTTAGAGCATACCGAGTAATTGAGTTAGCTATACAAACTTGAATGGTAGCCCGCGAATACTAAACAACTAAGAATTGTGTGTTCCTATTTTAAGTGAAAGTTCAAAGCAATATGCATTACATTATATACTAGTTGTTCACCCCGTATTCACCCACACGGATAAAAGATAAGGTTTAAAAGATATTAAGTCGCTTAGTAGTGTTCTTCTCTTTCAAAGAGGTATGTGGCATACCACGTGGGCTTGGGTATGCGGTCGATCTATTGGGCTCAGATTTTGTTCCTGGTTTAAATGTGTTAATAATGGGGTTTTTGTTTGGATGTTTTGAGTACGGAAATTATGACAGTAATCGCCTTGCTTGTAGTTGCGTAGGACTTAAAACATCAATAGCAAAACGTTTTTTTTAAGGACACATTTCCGCACTATCAATAACCCTCTTTCCCCCAGCCCGCTCCCTTTCCTTCCCACGTCCTTTCCTAAAGGGTCGGCAACGCGCAAGTGATGCCTCTAGTGTTGCAGGTGTCCATAAGCTACGGTGACCACATACCATCAGGTCGTATGCGTGTTTGCCACAATTGTTGAATAAAAACAAAATTCCTACGTTGCGAAGAGCTAGACATGAAGAGCACACAGACTCTATACATTTATATGTAGATCACATAATTTTTTATCCTACCGCAGCCTAACCCCTAATCTCTAACCAACAGGAGCTAGCACAGTGCTGTGCTGAGGCGGCTACTTAAACCCCTACTCTATGTCATGTGGGTGCAAAACACTCCTTGCTACCCTTGCATCCCATTGAATGGACATAGATATTAAGGAATGAGTCTATGTATGTATGATTGAGTTATATGCAGCGTCATCGCCAAGTTTATAATAAACTAAAACATTCACTTTATTGCTGTTAATTTAGCTAGATTACATATAAGTATAGACTTATAATTGGGTTTAAGATTACATTGTGTTGTAATAATGTTTAATGCATAGAAGATTTACACAACAACAAGTTCCTTAGCACTAAGTCTTCTTAAATTAAAAAACATATAAAAAAAGTAACTATTAACTATTTACTCATTTGAGCTCGATCAACGAAAATCAATAATGCTAACTAATTATTATAAATGTGAATGTGAGTTTGTTTGATTATCACACGTTTACGCCTTATGGGCTATATTTCACCGGGACACCATGGCGGCGCAACCAGTCGCTGCTACGAAAAAAATGTATACAGCTCTATAGAGAGTAACTCACCTGGCGTCCGTTTGGTTGCGCAACCAATTTGGCGGCGCGACCAGCTCGGACGCGTGCAATGAATGTTACTGGTCGCGCTGCCACGCTGGTCCCGCCACCACTAATTACTATAGCGCTGTATGGTGCCTCACTCACTCGGCCGCCAGTCCGGCCACCAGTGACGCCCTACTGATACTGTCGCTGTACGCTATTTTGATACCGTCTCAGTGTGGTGTGGCGACTCTGGTGTCTATATGGTGTCTAGTTTGGTAGCTTACGGACACCACGGTGGTGCGACTGGTTGCGCCGCCATGGTGTCCCAGTGAAATATAGCCCTAACTACTCGACCAATCATCATGATATTTTTCATACACGTTGTAGAGGGTACAAGAAAGAATATAGTGTAAGTACCTTGTATCTAAAAACTACTATTACCTATATTAGAGCGAGCGAAGCCGTGGACAAAGCTAGCCAAGTATATTTACTTTACAGAAATAGCGAATACTTCACATTTGACGTATCGCACGAAAAATAACTGTAATATCTCTATGAACTTTAAAGTACTATTCTCTATGATCCAAAGGTTAAAGGTGCTAACAACTGCAGTCGTTAGGCAACAGTTATCGCGCAATTCTCGCTGCAATTACAGCGCAATACTTGCAACTCGCTTACACTATTGTAAAAGTTCTACTGTTACAAGGTTAGGTACTGTGTAGATAGTATCAACAATTTGCAAAATATTTTATTAAGGAATACTTTAACAAATTTTGTTGTTATAGTGATTTAACAATTTTTATTTGTGGACAATATCTTTAACTTACAGAAGATGCAAGTAAACTAGGTACGTAATTTTCTGTTGTTTCCAAAGGCTATCCACGGCCCTTAATAATCCCTGTGAGTAGTGGACCAGTGTGATCTTTGTCCCTGGTGTTGGCAGCATAGCGACTCTTTTTTAAGGGTTACCAACGCAAGAGTATTGCTCCTGCTATGACAAACTATTATAGGTTTCGGTCATACCTTACCATCATGTGGGCCTATGCGTTTTTAAGGGGTTGTCAACGGGCGAGTGATGCTTCAAGTATTATCCTTCCTAACTAATATTATAAAAGCGAAAATGAGTTTGTTTGTTTGTTATCTTTTCACGTCTAAACCACTGAAATGATCATCCTGAAATTTTGCATATACGTTGTCAGGTGTACAGAAACGGACATAGGCTACCTTTCATCCCGAAAAAAGTTACTGTTCCCAAGGAAAACAACAATAACGTTCTTATGATAATAGATGGCGCCACGTGTCTTTCGAATCATGATTGAATTATATTATTACAAGCAAAGTGCAACCCGAATTGATTGTCAAATTCTAAATTAACGCGAGCGAAGCCGCGGACAAAGCTAGTAAACTATAATTTGCAGGCTACAGTAACAGCTTACTATGACGTATGTCTTTTTCCGTTAATTAGTATTAGATTTAGCTCTCGTCAATCTCTGAGGTAACTATACTGGGGTAAAAAGTGACTTACGTGTTCATCCGGAACATGCCTTGTATGCCAAGTTTCGTCGATATCCGTTCCACGTTTTACCTGTTATCGAATAACAAACAACCAAACACTTTCACAAACTTTCCCATTTATAATATTAGTACGATAAAACAAAGTTTATAAAGTGGCAGACTCGGGAATCAAACACGGCAACTCTATTGCCAATAAAGATTTTATTTGCTACACGAAAGTGAAAGTGAAAATCCTGAACGTTTCATAATATACATGTGTTTGATATAAAAGGGATAGGCTTTATTGTTTACGAGTGCTTCGGCTGTAATATTTAAAAGGATTACAATTAAAACGCTCTTTTGAAAGGTCAAGGTGAGGTCATAACCTGGTGAATAAATAATAGTGGTTAGTAGCTGGTCCCAGTGTCAGTTCAAGTTGTTTAGAGTGCTTTTGGCCAATCAGCCATTATGCTATCAGGCGATTGTGTGTCGTCTATAAATTTGATGTCATCGAGCATTTTCTATTCTATGTTGCAACTAGAAATGAACATGTACTTACGTCTGTATACCCCTCAAGACCTAGACAAATATATTACACTTACATTTCATTACCTATATTTTAAGTTTCATTTAATTGAGAGCAAGTCTATTGCTTACATTAAAATATATGCGCATGAGCGCATTAATATAGAGCCCGTGTCGTTCCTTAGAATTTCGTACCAACAAATCGAAAATCGAGATCTTGGAGTAAAATTTGGAGCCTCGGGTTTGAGCGCAAAGATTAACGCAAACATATACCAAAGGATCAACGAAGTTCTTTAATAATATTGGAATTTTTTGTCAGAGAAACTTAAATATCTTCTAAATCTGATCTTAGATGGTTAATCATCTAGCACCCTAAGTTCATCCACGAGGAGTCTAAGTTTCTGCTTGAGTAAATTACTATTGGAATAGCTCTTTACTTGACGAGAAACCTAACCGTCAACAGTTTCACAAGTGCTTACACTTGTGCCACTAAACCAATATCAGTCAAGGTCAGAATTAAAAGATATCAAGGCTTTTACCTTGAACTTTAGATGAAAAGTATTATTTAATTTTAATTTCGGATTTCATTTTAATAAAACTGTCATAATTTTAATTTATAAAACGATTAAGTTTTGAAGACGTTTTAATATGCATTATAAATGTTTTTTTGACATGCTATATTAAAATGTCAAATTTAGTATAATATTTTAAATAAAGAATTGCGATTGCATTGGTATACAAACTTTATGAGAGTTTTATTCTAATTTACTTAGCTAGTTAAATGACGGTTTATTTTCCTACATCTTAATTGCTAATTTCTTTACAAAATTGATTAGTTATTTTTATAAAGGCGGCTGTACACATTGGGCCAAGGTAGTGGGCCAGCGTGTTGGGCCAACATGTAGAGATCAACATACCGCCAAATAGGTCTCTACACTTTGGCCCAATACGCTGGCCCACTACCTTGGCCCAATATGTACAGCCGCCTTAAGATTATTATTTAATTCGAGAATAATGCTTTGTATTGATGTGTAATTGACAGTAAGGCAATTAAGGATCCAAACACAAAAATTCAAATTGTCAGTTTCGCAGGATTTTAATTCGTGCGCCGTTGCATATAAGACTGCAATTCCTATCACAGCTTTCTATAATGTGACGTCACAATGGAAAATTCACATTTTTGTCTATGACTCTAAAGCAGAGCGATATCGAGTTGATAATATACATATGTATGTGTACAAACTTTAGACTAAATTTTATAACAAGATGTCTAGTTATAAGATTTATTGCTTAAACTATTATCCTTCATATTTTATAAGGGACTGTCAAAAAAATTAAGTGTTTCGCCATGACACAGGTGAACGAACAATGTGAGACGCAGAAAATAGTAGATATGTCTAGCCTCGAATATATGTAGAAAGATATATCATTTTTTCTACAATGCGTATCAGATAGGTTATTATATATGGACAGGGTATAAAGGCTATTAATACAAACATTTATTGATAATATTAAAACCTGTTTCAAGTTATTGCAATTGAATTGGTTAAATCTCGTAAATATATTGAGCATTTAACAAATGTATTTTATGAATTAAAATGTTAATTATTATTTTGTAGTTTTGGGATTGGGATTAAACTATCATCTTTACTTTGACTATTACTGTAAAAAATATTTGGTATAATTTTGAAATATAGAGGCAATCGAAATCTCGCCATTGTGTATCGACTTATGTTGCTGATTGTACCTAGTTTTTTATTAAATCTTTAATGAGAATGTTTTCATCTGTACTAGTATAAAGACGGATTTATTTGTTTATTTCTAACCGATACATTCTGTAACGAATGAACCGATTTTGATAATTCTTTTACCATTATAAATCTACTTTATTCAGAAGTTACTTAACATCACGCTACGAGTCACAGAAGAGGAGCAAGAGGGGTAAATGTTGGTGAAAGCGGCGCGGCGGAGATCAAGCTTTTTAAATGCTCGTCACCACAAAAGAAATTTAGGTATTTATTATAAAAAAGGACGATCATTTCGTGGATAAGGCTCATACTACGCGATACACTTACTACCGAGATTCCTAGACTATTTCACGGATAGTACAAAGTTATCGCTTTTTCTTTAAGAAAATTATCAGTAGCGATACAAAATCTGGCTATATACTCTGTGTATATAACAGGGACATAAAACATAACTAGTCCAATGTATATAATATACCACTGTCAACCCGTTTGGCATATACAAGCATATATGTATTTATGAATAATAAAATGTAATCGATGTCTGTGTAAACGTGCCCCTATCGTGTAACAACAGCACTTAGCTATTGCAACACATTAGCTCAGCGATAACCATAACAGTTGCATTGCAAGTAATTATTGTGCTGCCAATATGTATTATAAGGCATCGTTCTAATAGAACGCGATTACGCGACTATTGTAAGTTCGCGCGAATGTTCGCACGAGGCTGCGATCATGAATACAGTGGGTCAACCACGAATATGTCTATCCGAAACTTCGAACTGAACGAAAAAATGTACAACGTAGTTTCGTCGGATTTCTTTCTTTCAAAATTATACTACCTCGTTGTTTATGAAAGATAAATACTTCATGTTAAGGATAGCCTCTTGCGGCTACGTACCGAAATTCAGGATGAATTTCGGATTAAATGCATTTCACGATACGAACAGTCGGCTCTAAGCTTCGGCATTTACATTTCATGGTACTAGTGTTTAAGGTGTGTCCTAATTATATGCGCGCGAAGTAGTCGCACAATTAAAATGTGTTATAGTAAAGTTTGCACAACCTATGCATTTTAGGTGCATAGATGGGACGGGAAATGTTTTAAGTGGGTTCGATTGTAATATATATAATATATTATAATATATATGTCGGAGGGTCAAGAAAATAATTATTGGATTATAATTTATTTCTGTAATAGGAGTTGAATAAAGCGCCATCTATTGGTTTGTTTCGGAACGTCAAGCGGAAGCTTGAGTGAGGTCGCTATCGATGTGTCAGTTGAAGTGACAGTTATAACTGTCAGTGTCATATTGACGTTATATAAGCGCCGGATACTCGTGCGCGGGCACATTCGGTTGACGAACTCGCTGCGTTACGGATCAAATCAGAGATAATCACAGTCAACCTTTATTATTTTATTTATCTTGTATTTATCTATCATTAGTATACGTACAAAGTATAATACCACGCCTATATTTTGTTGCTACATCATGTCAAAAGCGAGTGTTGCCATCCTTACTCTCCGACATCAGAAATGGGTTTGCGAGAGTTGCCATCCAAACTCTCCGATATATATATGTCGCAGAGTGTAGTATTTTAATGGAATGTCAAGCATTATTAATTTAGTTCTGTTAGGACAATGCCTAATAGAACTGCTTTTATGGCTACTCGGCACCGTCTAGCTTACCTATATGACGTCAAGTTTACTAGGTAGATGGTAGTTTTATGTTCTTTTTAAACACTTAATTCTGTATTTTCTAATCCTTTTTAGGGTTCCGTACCCAAAGGGTAAAACGGGACCCTATTACTAAGATTCCGCTGTCCGTCCGTCTGTCCGTCTGTCACCAGGCTGTATCTCATGAACCGTGATAGTTAGACAGTTGAAGTTTTCACAGATGATGTATTTCTGTTGCCGCTATAACAACAAATACTAAAAAACAGAATAAAATAAATATTTAAGGGGGCTCCCATACAACAAACGTGATTTTTTTGCTCATTTTTGCTCGATATTGATAACGGCAACAGGTAGACGCTTGAAATATTCACAGAATATTCATTTATATATTCACTTTGAACATAAATAATTAAATTAAAATGAAACAAACATTTAAGGGGGAGCTCCCATATAACAAACGTATTTTTTTTGCCGTTTTTGTAGATAATGGTACGGCACCCTTCGTGCACGAGTCCGACTCGCACTTGGCCGGTTTTTATAATTTATGTTTAATGCTTCAGTGTGTTTATTTTAGTAGGTAAATGGTATAATGGTTGTAGCTCTTCACATATATTATTTATTAAATAAGCAGCTTTATAAAATTGGCGTTATAAAAGGTACCGCCCTTGCTTTGTTGAACCTGGCAAAATGTAAAGTAAATTCATAATATAGTTTTTTTAGTGTAACCTTGACGTTCATAAGTGTTACTATAAGATTTTAATGAATAATGATGATTATGACTTTAAATAATTATGATGATTATAAATTTTAATGATTATGACTTCTGATTTTCTTAGTGTAAGTAAGTGTAGGCAGACAAATAAAATAAAAACGCTACTGAATTCAAATCAATTTTTTCACACGCCAGAGTCGAATTCATATTCAGCGCAGTAGCACGATGACCACCTTAATCACTGCACCGTTTAAGCAATCATACAGTAATAGTCACATTAATATTAAACAGCATACCACAAATTCCTAATTGATCGGACTAGAGTTAATTAGTTGTCGCTAAATTAGTAATATAGGTTAAACAGTGTTATGTTGACAATTTACACGTTCTAGTCGTGACAACCGCATGTCGTAATAGTGAGGCCATCCAGTGCTCACTTTTTCCACATTATCCTAACTAATATTATAAAGCTGAAGAGTTTGTTTTTTGTTTGTTTGAACGCAGTAATCTCAGGAACTACTGGTTCGATTTGAAAAATTATTTTAGTGTTGGATAGCCTATTTATCCAGGAAGGCTATAGGCATCACGCTACGAACCACGGGGGCGGCGCAATAATGATAAACGCGGGTGGAACCGGGGGAACATCTAGTTTATAATATTTGTTATTAGAATTATAAATGCGAATGTGAGTTTATTGTTTGTTACGCTTTCACAGCGTAACTACTCTACACTGATTATCATGAAATTTGCCATACACGTTGTCAGAGTTACAAAATAAAATATAGGGTACCTTTCATCCAGAAAAAGTACTGTTTCTAACCTTACTTACATATACGCGAGCGAAACCGCGGGCTAAATCTAGTCTATACAAATAAATAAAATTGAATTGAATCTGTTTGTAATGTCAAAATAACAGCTTTTTATCTAATGCATATGAAAGTATATAAGGTAGCTATACGAAAACATCTATTTTTTAAATTTTTGTCTGTCTGTCTGTTTGTTCCGGCTAACCGAAACGGCTGAACCGATTTTGACGGGACTTTCACTGGCAGATAGCTGATATTATAAGGCATAACTTAGGCTACTTTGATTTTAGAAAAAATATGGGTTCCGCGGAGATAAACACTTTTTAGTTAAAACCTACGCGGACGAAGTCGCAGGTAACAGCTAGTAATATAATAAATGCGAATCTGAGTATGTTTGTTTGTTACGCTTTCATGCCTTAATTACTCGACCGATTATTATCAAATTTGGCATACACATAAAGTATAGAAAAGGTCATAATGTATCTTTTATCTAGAAAAGAGTAGTTCTTAAGTGGAGCCGCGGGTAAATGTAGTATTTATATAACTCATAAATTTAGACGCCTTTATTTTCTTGGAATGGCAGGAAGAGTGTATGTCTTACAGCACGCGCCGTTGACGCGGGCGCTGCGTGCGCTCAATACAGTATCAGATCGTATCGATCTATTTTCATGTTCATTGAGCGAATTCACAAAGGCTACATACTGGATATTAAGTTATTGTTTATAGATTTAAGATATTTTATTATATTACTGTTTTAAATGTCAGATTTTAGTTACGTTACTATACTATCGCATTACGTTAAGAACCTGTAATGATAGATAAATAGTTTTGAAATAAATAAATAAATATCTACCATTGGTCAACTATGTTTTTAGGCTCCTCGTAACAGTGGGCATGATGCTGTCTTTTGGGCACCTTGCTGGACTTCCATGTCGTTTCTTTGTAAAGAAATTTTCTATTGCAAGAGCTCAATAACAGTTTATAAGGTCCGTTACTCAAGTCTAGTTAACGTGTTACTTATTTTTTGTGTAAGGAAATTCCCAGTGGTGGTACGAAGTTAGGCCTTTTGCCTGAAGACGGGAATCAGTTAACTAGTAATGTGGGGTATGTATAAATCTAGCTGTGTGAATGTGGATGTGTTACACCTAATAATGCCTTAATTTAAGCGAAATGCTTGTGTAAGGTGATGGTTTACATCGGCAGGCCAGATCATTAATTATACTTAAAAATTGTACAACGCATATAGAATAAATATCTTGACAGTTACAAATACATTTTTTATATGTACTCAAATTAGATTGGATCTGTGTGTCAGATGAGAGCACTTGTGGACGTGACACTCACAAACTAATAATGTATAAATTGCTTCTAAGTAAGTTTTCCACCTACCTTCAATACTAGGCTTCTCGCAGACGAAGTAATTGTGCTCTCTGCATCCTCTGTCGTTCCACATGAAGGTAGTGGCACCCGGTGGTGGTCGTGGCGGGAACTCGCGCCTGGCTTCAACGCAGTCTTGCCCTGAAGTACCATCGTCGTTCGGCTGGCCACTGTGTTTGCGCCAGCCTGGGAACCAGTCTGCAGGCAAAGAAAAGATGAACTTAGATTATGTGATATGAGACTTCATTTTATTTTTTTCGGTATAAAATAACTCAATAATTTTATTATTGTAGTGCATATCAATTTATATAGACATCATTTTTTATTTTACTTTTTGTTTTTTTACGATTATAAAGTGAAGTAAAGACTTATGTGGCTGAAAGGCTGAATTATTACCGTTGTCTCAGCACCCTTGCGAATCTGTCAGATGTATTGCTAAAATAGGTAATGTCAACCTTTTTACTGTTGTAATAGTTGGAGGTTGGGCATTTCGAGGGCGCTTTGCGGGTTCTTCTCTTCCCAATTATTGTATTTCGCTAATGGGCTAATGTTTGAGTTACGCACTGACCGATTTGCTAACGGCTTTAATCCTACGTACATTTTTGTTGTTCTTTATAAATCGTCTTTTAGATTAGCCAATTAATAAGCAAACGGGAAACTTTGTAATGATTTTGATATATGCCCCTCGTATTTATTGTACGTCCGAAGATTTTTGGAATTGGATTTTTTGTCTCCTACAATATAAATATCGTATACCGGCTTTCCCCACGATGTCATTCGTTTGATTTGTAGATAACTGTCTAAGATCCGTGTATTTGAAATCGCTTTAGAAATTCCACCCAGATTCGATTTTTAAATTATCCTTTACACAAAGCCGTACAGTTTATTTTTCAGCCTTAATTGAAACGAAGTTACATAAGACCTTGCAACATATCGAATTTAGAAACACGCATACAACCTTAAAAAGGTACGTGTTCATAAAATATACAGGACTTAGATTAGTTATTTAATTGTTCTCTATAGTGTTCTCAAAGATATGTGAACAGTACTAACCTGCCTGGCAAATGTATGTAGATTCCGGCCTAATTTTTCTCATACTAAAATGATGGCAAAAATCTCTTGTAGGTAGATGACAAAATACCAGTTATTAAAATAATACCAATCTTCTTAAGATTAGATTTTCTGACTATCCTATCACCCAATGTTTTACGGTTTCTTTTCTTTTCTTCCATTACACAAGGTAACATTATACCTTGCTAATATATCGATTCCAGAAACACGCACACAAGCAGAAAAGTATTCGTGTCCATACAATATACAGCACTTTGATTAATGTGCCATTGTTAAACTTGAGCCGTCCTGTTCTATTGTAATAGGGCATAATTATGATGGAGACTGAAGAAATATAGAACTACATATTGTGATGGAGGCCTTTGTCCCGTCGCTATGATTAAGATATTTTCTCTTTAATCTCTGAATCTGGAGTTACCTAAATAAGCAGATATTATTTTGGCATGACTGTTCATTAGTGAGGTAGGATTTTGTGTATTAAATAAATACTGCCTTTATGGTTCGTGTTTTAAGTTTGTTTTTATGTTTGCGTGTGATCGCGCAGTCCTAAGATCGGTAAGCAGGTCGATTAAAGCGTTATTTATAGTGCTGAAATTAATAGTAACAGTCTAAAAACACTCGGTAGAGACCTTTATGCCTTATAAGCTTTAAATAAGGCTGGTGAAATGTGGGTGTACTACTCTGTTTACTTCTTCAGGGATGTTTCTAAAGGGGAACACGAGAAGCGGTATACTGTCCTGTTATTTTCTAAAAGTTTGATCTAAACTTTGTTTATCTTTTTTATTTCTTAAGTAAGCTTAAGTCTTCACAAACGTTTAAACAACGGATCTAAAGAATTCTTAGACTCAGATACTTTGACTCAATAGCTGATGCAGTAGCCTAATTTTATCTCCATGTACCACTGTGCAATTATACCTTTTTTAAATTAAATTGGTATATGTGTGGACATACAAATAAAACATTTTTCTTTCTTCTTTCTTTCTGCGCCATCCATGCAGTCAAGGTATAAAACTGCTTTTAAGAGTCAGCTAGTGATCTGAATAACATCATCATACAACATCGTACATATAACAATCGGAAGGCACCTGTCATGTAGTTGTATTGCTTTTATTAAAACACTAGATGTTCCCGCGGTTTCACCCGCGTTTATTGTTACTGCGCCGCCCCCGTGGTTCGTAGCGTGATGTTATATAGCCTATAGCTTTTCTCGATAAATAGGCTATCCAACACTAAAATAATTTTTCAAATCGAACCGGTAGTTCTTGAGACTAGCGCGTTCAAACAAACAAACAAACTCTTCAGCTTTATAATATTAGTATAGATTTATTGTGCGAAAGCAATGCGACAATATCGACGTCAATTGAACAAAACATCCCAATCAAAACATTCCAGTTTCCGCTCGATACGCAAGCTTACAAATAACAAGAGCACATTTTAGTTGGAACAAATTTTCGTCGGACCATCTGGTAATTACCATACACATTATATATCGCGTACTAACAAATTTGGGTCCTCATACCTCTGCCGAACGACCAAGGTATGGAATTCTTTGCCAAGGCACGTGTTTCCTTCTTCCTTCAATCCTGGGTCCTTTAAGCGGGGCGTGAAAAAGCACCTTCTCAGGCCCACAAAGTAGAGACCTCAACATCGCCTCGGCTGCTATGAGGGCGGTGTAGAGGCCACTGCTCTTAGACCACACGACTGCTTACGACTAGGTGGAGTGTGGTCATTTTGCCGAGCAAAATAAAATAATAATAATAATAATTCTGCCTACAGAGTTTCGCCTCAACGCTTCAAATTTGTAAAAGGTTTTCCCATTTGTACCTTCTATAATGTTTAAATCCAACGCGTTATGACTGGACAGGTACTTAGTATTTGGACGCTGAAACGGTAATACTACATACTATATGTCGTTTAATTATTCAGCTAAATTACCGGATCAAAATTAAATGTTTTGAAAGCTGTAAGGCTTCGTAAGGCCAAAACGTGTAATCATGCTTTAATGGTGACTGTGTAGGTATATAATTATTATAGTCTATAAACTGACAAGTTTCGTGAGTTTTGGTTAAGTATATATGACAATGTTACAGGGTTCTGTATTGCTGGCGTAGATGTCGACTGCTTTTCATGAGGCCTCGGGCTCGATACCCAGGTTGGGCAATGTGTTATTTGGTGTGGATATTCTCGAATTTTTTATTAGGAATTCTCAGAAGCAGCGTAGAGCCTGACAAAAATATCGGTAGACGACAATAGAGACGACGGCGTCCTTTTACTATTTAAATATTGGGTCGGCACGTTTCGATGCGTAATGTGCATAGTAAAAAAGTACAAATATAATTATTTTTCATTTACAATACACTTTTGACTTAGTCTTAGAGCGTATTAAACATTTTTTTTTCAATAAATCCAAATAAAATTTGTTACATTTAAAAACCTCAATATTTGACACTTCTTTGCTACTGATTAACAAGCTTCCTATGAGTTATAATAACTTATTGGTAAGATCAGCGAAATAAACGTCAAGTGACGATGAAAATAAAAAATATATTTAACTAGCAACCCGCCCCGGCTTCGCACGGGTTCTTTACAGAAAATATAAAATAGCCTATGTTACTCCGAGGAGATGATGTATCTTTCGGTAAAATTGGTAGAGTAGTTTTTGAGTTAAATCGTAACAAACAAAAAATCAATCATCTTTGAGGCAAACAAAACAGATAACATTTAGATTAGTTTCTAAGCATATTATTTAAAAATTAAAAGAAATTAAAATATTTCTTTGTATACGACATTAATAACCTGATCACGTGTAAAAACGAACAAATTTTTTTAGAAGTAACACGTGATAGGGATACAATTGCCCGTGTGAAAAGCACTGTGTGCTTAAGTCTACTACCGCAACTTTTAATGTTTGACCCTGCGCTTAATTAATTGTCATTCCAAAGGCTATTTTTACAGGAAATTGTAGCCGTTTAAATTGGAAAGACAATTCTGAGGGTATAAAAACAGTTTCACCAACTGGTGAAACGCCAGTTAATATGACACATTCCATCAAAAAAAATTTTAAATTGACTACTTTGAATCTTGTACCGTTGCACAGTTTCGGTGGACTCAAATTTCTTAGTAATATAATAGGGGCATCTACTTTTAATATTAATTTGTATGGCGGGATTCCAGGAGGAGTCAAAGAAGTCAAAAATTCTGTTGGATAATGTACTGCCTCTTCTCTATCCACAACTATGTCAACTGAGTAGTAGGTTTGCGATGATGCTTCGAACTTGGAAATAATAAATTCATTTATTTTGTCCACTTGCTCATTAGTGGGTGATAGTATAGCTCTTTCTTGAAAGCAATTTAGTGTCTTAGTGGATATGTTACTAATATCGGGATAAACTTTTTCAATAATTCCACACCACATTTTGTACCAAAACACAAATATTGTTAAGATTTATACAGACATTTCCTGCTTGAAATTCACAATTTCCTATTTAGAGCAAGTCGTTAGAAAATTGCCTATTATCTTCGCTAGACGATAAAATCCTCATATTGGTTTTAAGTTCACATTTCGTTATATGTGGCCAAAGATGCGATCTTTTGAGTGATACATTGACTTCATCTGCTCTTGTTTCCCTAGTTATAACTGGCAAAATTTGAGGGAAATCTCCAGAGAATAAAAAAGTACACCACCCATTGGACAGTTACTGTTGCGCAGAACTCGCATTGTCCTGTCTAATGTCTCAAGTGAAGCTTTGTGAGACATATAAGCCTCATCCCAAATAATCAAACTGCAATCTCTCATAAATTTTCCGGCTTTACTCTGTTTAGAAATATTGCAAATGCTAGTGACGTCATCACTACATATTTTTAATGGCAGTAGTAGTAGTAGCTGAATGTGGAATGGGCGGTTCACCCACCTTCCAAAAGTGTGGCTGCTATGCCGGACGATACCACAGCTAGGACAATTTTTCTGTCGGATCGTACTTTTGCTAATAATAAATTTATTAAAAATGTTTTACCTGTGCCTCCAGGGGCACCTAAAAGAAACATTTTACCTTCATTACTCGAAATTAATTTCGTTGCGCATTATTTTAATTTTGCTATATCTCCTAAGGTATTCATTTAATTTGCATGGTGTAAAGGGAAAAAATAATCTTCATGAAATGCTTAAGCCAACTAACGTTTTTAAAATGATGAGGATTGATACTATATTTGTGTAAATAGCTTTCCAATTACCGCTTTACAATTGCCCATTTTTTAAAATATTAAAATGGATATAGTATGTTATCCTTAAGAGATAGACATATGCCATCGCGGACTTTTCTGTAGACCTGTATAAGATGCACAATTCCACGATACATTATTTTGTTATATCTCAAAGGGTTTAGGCAGCGTTTTCGTTGAAAGCTCCCAGACGGCTTATTTTTTTCCGACACCTCCAACAAATATCGTTATATTTTAGCCAATGTATACAAAAACTTAACAAATCATATACTAAAACCTTCCTCGAGAACCACTCTATTTATTGGTGAAGACAGCATGAAAATCGGTGCAGTAGTTTTTGAGTTTATCGCGAACAGACAGACAGACAGACGCAGCGGAGGACTTTGTTTTATAATATGTAGTGATTGATTTTGGTGGCTTGAAAACTGGTTCGCCATAGTTTGAAACGAGATTTATGTCATTGGATGGTTGTCGGCATTGGCTTTTTACATTATTTCTGTCCTTAAACCGGTCCGTTAAGACCTGCTCTATCCGTCAATCATATCGTGTCAAAATATCCGATAAATGGGACGTCGTTGATAGTTTATTGGACGAGAATAACATGACTAGTGGACGGCAAAAGGGTAGTTTTTTCATATTTTTTTAATATACAGGCTGTCCGGTAATTAAAGAATAACCTTAAAATGTCTTATAGTAGAACTGATGGCCGTTCAGAATAATAAATAAAAATATAAAAAACAATCTATTTATTTGTTACTGTACGTAACAAATAAATAGATTGTTTTTTATATTTTTCTTACATTATTTTAAATTATATTAATAATTTTAAACCTTAAATTAGTACAGTAACAAATAATAAATAAAACAAATAATTAAATGTAATTAATCGATATTTAACTCTCCATTTGATACGTTGATAAAAATATATAAATAAGGTAGGAGATTAACAAATATTAATTCTCGTTACAACTATCAGTTAGATATATATCACTTATTTCACTTGTACCACAATAACCTTGCCTGACATTTTTTTTAATGTAGTTGTTATTGTAATTAATTTATTAATTTTATATGATTATATGATTACTAGTAATGCACAATCAGTAAAGATACCTGTAAAATGACATGCCTTCAGGCGGATTATGGAGAGACCAATTTATATATATTATGTTATCTGAATTACCCATTTTCGCAATAAATGAATTTGAGTTTGAGTTTCAACATTACTCTGTAGAAATATATGCTGTGTGTGTAAAAAATATCTCAGCGTTTCATTGAGCCACATTCACGACTGCGTAATATATACGCATAAGTATGTCGTTTTCTGTACGCTTGACAACGTATATGCGATATTCCATGATTGGTCGAATAATTAAATCGGGAAAGCATTACAAACAAACGAACAAAGTCACATTTACATTTATAATATTAGTTTTGATTATGCTCTAAAATGTTACTACCTTTAAGCCAGTTTTTTAAAGAGAATGGTAGTTTCACGATCAAACATTTGTGCCATCGTTACGTTATCTATGTCACCACCAAATACTTGGCAATCTAAGATTATGGTTACCCGAGAATCATACCCGAAACTCAAGATTGATCGTGAAAATAATCGTAAATTTATGACAGAACACCGAAGAGGCATCCATAATGTGTACTGTATATTATTACATCATACAATTTGTATAACAAGCCGGCGGCGTTGAATAGCTGGTTAATGTGCTTATTTGTAGTAAATTATGCAAATAATTGTGTTACACGCTATTACATGGACAATCTACATTCATTATTACATACGCTTTTTGTATATGAGCAGTAAGTTTACTGGCTTAGTAGCGTTGAATGGTTACGACCGCTGTGTGTGAGGTCTCGGGTTTGATGACTGGCTCGTGCAAATTGTTATTCGGTTGTTTGTCAAGAAATTACTAGTAGCTGCGTAGTCTAGTCTTGGTCTCGATTAGTCGCGGTACCTATTACGTAAGGCCTTAAAGCTTAGTTGAAGAACGTTAGATGTAATATACCTGTCGATCCTGTCAGGAATATTGGCGTGGAACTATGTTGCCTAAGAATATAAAGGTGAGACTGTGTGTTACCTTGTTTTATGTAAAACACACCGTTTTATAGTAACTAGTTAGTTTAACGGCCTAATGGTGTAGCTGTTGTTTATGTTTATGGCATCGTCATTATCAACACAAAAATTGGCCCAAGGTTCGATTGAGTTGGTTATCTAATTAAATATTATTTTATTTAATTAAATTTTTCTGTTAGGACATTCTATAAAACAATCTGTAAAGTATTTTCCATAAATATGTGCTTATTATTTGAGAGCTACACAAAACACAGAAAAATCATACATATTTAAAGCCAAGAAATTAAAAAAAAAGCAGACGTAACGTAACTGATGCTATTAGATTACTCATTAAAATAATCAGTCAAAATAACCATTACCACGCTTTCCAATCGCCTAAAACGAACTTTCAAAAAAGAATCTCTCACGAAAAGTCTTTTCACTATAAAGTAAAATGTAGTTCTTCAAAAGGAGAATAAAAATAATTATACATTTAGTAATAACATTGCTCGAGTGTCGTAAAATGAGCTTACTTTACTAGCTCGTATTTTACCCGAGTATTTAGTTGCTGAACGAGGCCTGTGTAGTCGAATTATTTAGTACTATAATTGCTTTGGGTAAACCGATCCAACTCTATTTTTGACGTGCCTATAATATGGCTGTTGTGCGCAGTAAATGGTTTGGAAAATTAAGTGAGGTGACTATGAGGTATATTTTAGAGCGTTGTTTATTAAATTAATAAAGTTATCGAGACTTATTTGGGCTTCTAAAATTAAGAGATTGTTGAATATAATAGTTAGTAGGTTACGCGTAAGAGTAAGAGCAGTGATAAACCGTTGGATTGCCCCAATGAAGTTTGAAGTTCGATTCCAAGACGCGCATTTAAGTACATATTTTTGAAGTTATGTGCGTAGTAAATAGTTAGTATCGCGCTTTAACGGTGAAGGAAAACATCGTTCACTATAATATTCTCAAAGATGTGTGGAGACTGCCAATTCAAACTTGGTCGGCGTGGTGGACTATAGCCTAACCCTTCTCACACTGTAAAGAGGCCAGTGCCAAGCAGTGGGACAGTTTGATAAAGGGCAGAAATTGTTCTAGGCTTCAACCGTGTGAATCTCATGGCAACCCACCATACTATATACCATAAATATGAGTATCCTTTGTGTTCATCTAGAACATGTGTGTGCAAAACTTGACTTAAATCCGTTCAGCGTAAGCTTTTCACACGTGATTAAGTAGTAAACATTAAATATCTTTACAGACTTTCACATTGACATTAGTAGGATTCGTAATCCCGAAAGTACAACTATATTTATATACATATATGTCGCGGATGGAAACCGATTCCGTTCATAAGATTGTTCTCCGTCCTTCATATTGTGTACGAAATAAAATGACTCAGTGCGTACGTCTGACGCGGTCGAGCTCTCGAAGTCAAGTGACAGCATGAACGAACGAGTTAACCTATATCATCACTACTTCACTCGCTCAACCTTCGTTCAACTCTCACTCATTCACTGACGACGCTTACAGCGCCATCACAGACTTCCGCTCGTAACTACTGACTAAAGGAAGTGAGTAACTCTTAAATGAATTAATACATGGCGCCTCCTCGAGATGCCTCAAACCATCGATTCAATAATTCTCCGACATATATACATGTCGGAGAGTAGGACGGCCGACTCACTTTTGACATGATGTAGCAACAGAATATAGGCGTGGTATTATAATTCGTAAGTATACTAATGATAGGCAAATACAAGAGAAATAAAACAATAAAATTTTACTGTGATTATCTCTGATTTGATCCGTAACGCAGCGAGTTCGTCTACCGAATGTGTCCGCGCACGAGTCTCCGGCGCTTATATAACGTCAATATGACATTGATAGTTTTAACTGTCATTCCAACTGACACATTGGCTCTATAGCGACCTCACTCAAGCTTACGCTTGACGTTCCGAAACAAACCAATAGACGGCGCTTTATTCAACTCCAATTACAGAAATAAATTATATTCCAATGATTATTTTCTTGACGCTCCGACATACATATAGGAATCTTTTCTCACGGCTCTATCTCCAAATGGGTAGTCTAGGCTGATTGAAACATGCCTTTTTCTAGTTTAGGCGCTCCTTCTGAAAATATATTGGCCGAAAAAGCCAAACCAGTAAGCAGCTCTCTGCTTTTTTTATTCATTTTCTATTTTTTGCCTCTTCTCTCAATTTTTTTACTTTGTTTTCATCTAATTTGTACTGATATATCATTTTGTTGATTGCTCATTATAATGAATATAATTTTGTTGATTACTCATTATAATGAATAGAATATAGTTAATGAGGCTATGAAAAGAATAATTTGTCTCAAATAATAATCACAGGGTAAATTGATTCTATATTAAATATGGCAACATTAAGTAATGGGATATAATTTATACTTACTTATAGTTAGTTGGAGGTGTGTTATCCGCACTTAGCCCCACAATTGGGCCATTGTGCGTAATATACTTTATAATTTATTACATAGGTAAGTATATATAATATACTTACCTATATAATAAATACTAAAAGAGTCTATAATGACGTCAAAAAGAGTCCTTGACAAAAATGTCAGACAGTCTTACATAAAAATACAATTTTTGGATAAAAAAGCCTTTTTTCCTTGTATAACATAACCTTTGATATTAATCAGACAGTCACAGCGGAGTAAAATTAATGTCTAAGCTAAAAATAATTTTGATTATCCTGTAATTGCGTTAGTTTGTTTGTGACGCTTTTACACCTTAAAGATTTGACTGATCATTATGCAAATTCGCATACACTTTGTCAAGGGTACAGAATAATATATAGGAAACTTTTCATCCAGAAGAACAATACTGTTCACGATGGATAGAAATTTATAGACAAAATCTAAATTATCGCGAGCGAAGCCGTGGGCAAATTCTAGTCTATACATATAAATGACTAGATGTTCCCGCGGTTTCACCCGCGTAGATCGTAGCCCTTCCTCGATAAATAGGCTATCCAACACTAAAATAATGTTTTAAATCGAACCAGTAGTTCCTGAGATTAGCGCGTTCAAACAAACAAATGAATTCTTCAGTTTTATAATATTAGTATAGATATTGAAGTGTCCCTTTGTAATATTAAAATGAATGTCAATTAAGTTCAAGTGGTTTTGCATGCAACAATAATTTACCATTTAGTCTGTCTGAGCGGTATAATCATCGAAATGAATAATCCGATCGTAAAGAAAATTATATGCATAGACCCATGCAAGGAGTGGTTTACGCTAGGTACTGAATTATCATTAGTTTTCAAGTCTTTTCTCGTCAATATTTCAAGCGGACAAAAGTTGAAAGTACGTGTTAAAGACAGAATCAAATGTTTAATTTAAATCTTTTGGATTATAAATTCGATGGAAGGTTACGGCTAGTCTAATTTTTGCTTTTGAGGAACTTTGCAAAACACATATTGCCAACTACACCCGTGGCAGAAGCAGTATATTTGTCTAGTAAATAAAAATCCCAAAAATAATTAATTTCTTATATTTCTGTAGTCAATAATTATAGTTGTACATAGACTTTTTTATTATAGTAGACAAAGATGTGAGAGCTAGAGCGAAGTGAAATATCCGCTTAAATCTGTAATTTCACTCGTATTCCAGCATCCCAGCGTGGAATGTACTGGAAATAAGCCCTATAGAAGTAAGCAGTCAAACAACCTTAAAAGGCAAGGAGGCGTTCTGCTGTCCCTTACGGACCAATGGGCTCTTTACTCCGTGTACTGGCAACACAGCGATTCCGTTTTTGAAGTGGTCCTGTGGATGATACCTAAGACGTTAGCATCATCAATATAAATAGCTGCTGCATTTTGAGTACTTAATTAAAATGTATAAATAATACAAATACGTTGACTGCTAATGACTTTATATAAATTCATTATAAATCCACCACTAATGGAACAAACAGGGCTCAGGACGATGAGCTCAGCGACCATTTATATATTAGATGGCGGCTCAAATGATTTATTGCTATATTGTGATCTATTATATTTGTGCGACCAACTTCAACGAGATAATATCCAATTGTATTTTGATACTTTTGAAGGACAAATGCCTGAAAATGTCATGGCAGAGTCTTCTAAATGTTTGTTTTAGGTATTATTTGTTGGAAAAAATAGTTTTCGCTTAAAACAAAGAGGGCTAGGTATAGTCTAGGAGCGATAGCCTAATGGGAGACCACTGGACTGATACTCTGACCTTTTGAAGTTGTGGCGTATTAAATAGTTAATGATCATTCGCTTTACGGGTGATAGAAAGCATCGTAACGGAAAAAAAGGTTTTAGACTTCTTCATTATTTTCTCGAAGATATGTGAATTCTGCCAACCCACACTGCCAGCATGATGGCCCTGGATTAACCTTTCCCGCACAGAGAAGACGCTGGTGTCCAGCAGTCGGGGGAATTTAATATAGGGCTGATATTATATTATATAGTGTAGCTCAGGAGTCTTCCAAGGAAGTCTACCACTTAAGTTCCCAGAGGAGTAGTCGGAGATACATATATTACACTATGTTCTATATTGTCGCTCTTTATGTGGTGCTGTTCACACAGACTTGGTGCAATCGCTTAACTGCACCTTGGCCATTGTTTATTTAAGTAGATTGAGGATAAAACCTTGTGGCCACTCTATATTTAAGTAGATTTAAGATAAAGAGAAAGGCATAGTCGTAGGATAAAAAGAAAAAAAACAGAATAGTAGATAGAGGTATGTGAACCGCTGAAAATTGTACATATTCGATAAAAAAGTAACAGAGGGTAAGCCTTCTCATTCGTAATTTTATCAAGTCATAGGCTAAGAATGACTACAGATTGTATTATATAGAGTTTCCAATAATGATTGAGTAATCATTAATTGAAGTTTGCTTGTCTGAAATAGATTGCTATCGATACCTTTCTAGTTAAAGTCTAATTGTTAGTCACTCATATTAAGTCTAGGCTTCAATTTACCCAAGTTTGTGGCTCGTAGCATATATATAGATGTTCAAATTGAGCGAGTGGGATTAATTATCGTATAGCAAGCGCTTATATCCAACGCTAATTGATGCAGGCTGTATATTTGCTAGCCATTTTAGTGATTCAAATAATGTTCACTTTGTAGAGCGCAGGTATTTGCAGGTTTTGTAATACGGTTTATTATAGATGACTTAAAATGTCTGACAATCATTAGCATTATGAGCCGCAGCGGCACACCAGAGGGCAGACACAATAATGTTTTTAATTATGTCTGGCATTCCAAGACTTGACAGGTTAAGGGCGATGGAAATTAAAATACTTATATACGTAGTATTACGCCTGTGTGCTCGAAGGTATACCAAAGGTCTCTTATGGCAACATTTTGCACACAATAGGGTACGAGCCTTGTAACGTCTAGGGGCCTAACAGACTGTTTGTGCTTCTACGAAAAATATTTATTTTTGAACGAAAATCTGAATAAAGGATTACAATATAATATTTTTCTCTCTTTTCTATCTTCCGCATTAGAAATAATTCCCGTGTTGTGGGGGACTTCACATACACCCAGACTTGGAATAACTACTATTTGTAGATCACAAAAATTTTGTCCCTTGTCCTAAAATACTCGACACAGTGCCAGTGGCGAGAGACCATTTAAACCACTTCCCCACCCATGCAGTCATAATATTATATTTAAGATTTTAATAATAGGATGCCATAAAATTACTTTACTCAATCTTTTGTATATTGACGTAGCCATATAATATAAACTACGCAGGTGCTACGAAGCTACGTAAGTGCTACGAAAATCTCGATGGTGTGTTAAAACGCATTTTAATTTTCTAGATGTTTTAACATTATTTCATTGTGGCTTGCGGCTGTTTGCTTCCACTATACTAGTATGAGTGTTTCGTAGAGCTTGTGTAACATATTTCACTATAGAGTAAGGAAAAATCTAGCTCCCTACTAGAGACGCCCCGCTTGTTATAATCTATAGAGTCTAAGCATATCTGTGAACTGGGAGTTTTGTGTACTCTCGGCGTGAATATTATTACTTTAGTCTCTTTCGAAATTTTGTGGTTGTTAGACCTATTCTGTGAGTTCTGTCCTCTTCCTTCTGATACAGAATAACACGTGCAGGGCTGAAGTGTCACGATTTATCGAGGTTTTACGACAGTATACTCTTTATTATTGACTAGCTTTTGCGTGCGGTTCCGCCCGCGTGGTACCTAAATCAATAAAAAGTAGCCTATGTCCTTCCCCAAGTTTTAAACTATATCTGTACCAAATTTTATCTAAATCGGTTGAGTGGTTTAGCCGTGAAAAGGTAACAGATAGACAGACAGACAGACAGACAGTCAGATAGACAGACAGAGTTACTTTCGAATTTATAATATTAGTAAGGATAATAACTAAAAATTATCGACAATCATAACTATTTATAATAATACATATTTATTTGTATATCCTAATATATAATATACTAGCTTTTGCGCGCGGCTCTCCCCGCGTGGTACCTACATGAATAAAAAGTAGCCTATGTCCTTCCCCAGGTTTTAAACTATATCTGTACCAAATTTCATCTAAATCGGTCAAGTGGTTTAGCCGTGAAAAGTTAACAGACAGACAGATAGACAGACAGAGTTACTTTCGAATTTATAATATTAATAAGGAAGTAAGGATATAATGCGAAAGTGAGTTTGTTTGTTTCGACTTAACTCCTTCAGAGCAGTTTACCAGACTCTCAATTCACCAGATTCGCAAATCACCAGATTCTCAACTCACCAGATTCGCAATTAACCAGATTTTGTACTATCAAACAGAAAATGCGTATCAGTATGATAAACAACAGTATTTTGCATGTTTGACAAAGAACAGAGCTCGGATAAAATTATAATAATTATGAAGCTGACTATTTATTCAGTTTTATTTATTGATATAATATTATGTCACTGATATTGTGAAATATATTTTATTGTAGTGGATAGATTCTCTTGGAAATATCTACTCGACCGATCATCATGAAATTTCACATACACGTTTTCAGGAGTATTAAAATAAACATATCTTTTTTCCAGAAAAGGTACTGTTGCCGGTACTTTATATTCCTGTGACAAAGGAAAAGCTAAAGATTACATGTAGTGATGTTGCCTTTCTGTCGTTCAGATTCTAAAGTAATATATATACAAACGGAGCAGGTTGTTTTGGCACAGTATATGATTGATGTTTTATAAAATACACATGCATATAATCTATATCCCTATAATCTTGGGTAAATAAAGGCGTAAACATATAGCCTATATGCCTATTGCCACCTAACGGGCACGTTTCTACCATAACATAAGCATTTACCTCACAAAACATCAAAACAAAGTTATAGCCACGAGGCCAAATGAGGTAGAAAGATTTTATAAAATATATATTTTGATCATCACTGCATTTTAAACCGACTACATTAAAGCCTTCGTTCCGTGCATATTTTAGAACATAATTACGCACGTATTCAGGTAGGCGAGCTATAATTATCAACGCGGTTACGTCACCGCTCAGGCATGTAGGGCGGCAGGGCGGGCGGCAGGGCTAGGGTGGACGGCTGCGGTCCACTGCGGTTCCAAACTTGTTGAATGCACACGTCGGTATTGTAAACAGACAGGCCTTTGCAGGGGTGCCTTTATTTTGTTATGCTCTATGTGCTATAAATAAACAGCACTTATATTGTCTCATGCCTCTCTCCCCGAAAGGGTTGGCATAGGTGTATTACCAACTACGATTGTAAAGTAATTAAATAGGGAGCGGGTTTATTGACTACTGATGACGATGATGATGATTATAATGAAGACTCTAGGCATTATTCCAGACTTTCTACTGCTACTACAAATGCTTGACCAAAAAACCCAATGACACTTTGCCCTGATTTTGAACCCTAAAGCATCAATAACGGATGGCGTATTTGTTGAAGTGATCGCCACATCACTGCACCTGTGCCCACCATTGTAGAATCGATCCGGGTCTGGGTGGTATACACACATACATAGATTCACGCCTGTTTCCCAGAGGGGTAGGCCGAGACTACGGATTTCCATTTGCTACGATCCTGACACACTTCTCTGGCTTCATTCACCTTCATCACATGCCTCATACACGCCCGTCGGTTCAAGGAGCTCTTAACCTGGGTCTGGGTGGTATTTGTGTCCGTTGTTGGAATGTGAATACGCGGGAGATAACTTTTAAAAAAGAATAGATGGAATGAAAAAATGTCCACCCGTCGCTTGCTTTCACTAACGCTGCAGTTTATTATCTTTATGTTGACCTTACTTTCCGTGTAATACTGGACTTAATAAGTGACCATGTTAACGTTATCTTATCTTATCTTATGTGGGGGCCTTTCAGTGCAGACCGGCGACACTTCGACCCAGTGGGATCTTTTGTGTCGACACTCTCCCAATAACGACTGTCATAGATGTTCATGGCAGCCGGGACCGACGGCTTAACGTGCTCTCCGAGGCACGGAGCAGGCGATAATTGTCAATCAATATGCACATAATTTCGAAAAGTCATATAACTTCCGAAAGTTAGAGGTGCGCGACGTGGGTTCGAACCCGAGACCCTCTGCATTGCAGTCTGTTGGTCTCCCCACTGAGCTATCGCTGCTTTTATGTTAACGTTAGCTATACTGGCATTCTTCAGATCGTGAAGAGTGTACTGCATGACACTTTGGACAGTCAAAGTGACGAGTAATATTCTGGAACACGGCACCAGGGAACAGGGGATTGACGATTTTAGCTTTATCCTTATCTATGAAGATATAATCTTCCACTTCGCTAAATAGTGTTCATAGCAGCCGATTTGAACACGTGAATATTTAAATGCTTTCCTTTACAACTGAATGGAGTATCACGAAGTTAGTTGGTTGTGAACGCTGTCTATTTTATAATTTAGCAAACATACCTTTAGTTATGAACCAATCTTAAATATGGATGAACTCAATATTAACTAGCAACGAATCAGAAAATACACCTATAAACATTACTCAAGGACGAGTGTTCAATAATAGTTAAAGCCGTTGGTTAAAGGTTAATTATTTATTGATCATGAACTTGGGAGCTATTTAGTAAAGAGGAAGGTAAGTATTACTTAGCAATATTTTTATAAGTAAGGCTTTAACTACTAGACTTAACTTAGCTCTTAAAACTAAATCCAAGTTCGTTCAGATATAATAAAGATTAGTATCCATAAAAACATCAAGATTTTATTTTAAGTTTTTAATGTTTGGTTTAATAGCCACAAAACCTTTAAAAATATAAATGTATTTTTAAATTTATACCGCCCCGCTATGCAAATGTAAAACCATTTAAAAAATCTTATTCAGGAATTTGTTTAAAAGAACACTATTTGTTTTGTTTAAGTGTAGTTTAAACAACAATTTTAATGCGTGGTCATGCATTAAGGTAATAAATGTGTGTGCTTTACTGATATAGTTCAATTGTTGTTGATGAAATATGTTATTTAGTTTGTTGGTAATACTGAATAAACTAGTTTATTAATACTTGAAGGCAATTTAATGTGATTTATGTGAAACAGGGCATATACAGTGGCATTATACAGTGGCATTATGCATTATACAGTGGCATGTTTGTGTTGGCGGAACTTTCATATAAACCGTAAAGCTCTGCTTGTTTTCCTAATATGTTCGATATAAATTATGTAATTAATCAATCAAAGAATAATTTTAAGCCTTTGAATTTACATTTCAAAGCTGTATAAATATAGAAACGTTAATTTACACAGAAGTTTTCTTTTATTCTTCTACTAGCTTTTGCCCGCGGCTTCGCTTGCGTTAATTTAGAATTTGACAATCAATTCGGGTTGTACTCTGCTTGTTATAATATAATTCAATCACGATTCGAAAGACACATGGCGCCATCTATTAATATAATAAGAACGTTTTCCTCGGGAACAGTAATTTTTTTCGGGATGAAAGGTAGCCTATGTCTGTGTACACCTGTTAACATATATGCAAAATTTCAGGATGATCGGTTCAGTGGTTTAGGCGTGAAAAGGTAACAAGCAAACAAACAAACAAACTCATTTTCGCTTTTATAATATTAGTTAGGATAGGATTAGGATATTAATAATAGATTTTGCCCGCGGTTTCACTCGCGTAAATTTAGTTTAGTTTAGGTTAGGTTTGTGTAGAAATGTATCCTATGTCCTATTCTGTACTCGCGGACAACGTGTATACAAAATTTCATGTTAATCGGTCGAGTAGGTAGGGCGTGAAAGCGTAACAAACAAACAAACTCACTTTTGCATTTATAATATTAGAAAGGATAATAACGAGAAGGTTATTGTTTGTTTATTTGTCCGAATATGCTCAACCGGTACTACAATTCAGACTCAAAAATCTTTTTGCATTCTTGGAGGAAATTTATAAGCTATCTAACATTACGCTACGATCCTTACACGCGGTGTGGATGGAACTGTAGAAGCAGAGGTAGTGCATAATAAAACTTGTACATCACAGTACTTGAAAAGGGCTGCTACGTTCGCACAAATTGTTACATATTTAAGACCTTGCACACAATAAAGAATAAAGAGGGAACAAAGGAGACTTTACTTCATGTACTGTCCTAATCCTATCTTAATCCTAATCCTATCCTAACTATAATATTATAAAAGTGAAAATGAGTTTGTTTGTTTGTTACCTTTTCAGGCCTAAACCACTGAACCGATTATTCTGAAATTTTGCATATACATTGTCAGGTGTACAGAAAAGGAAATAGGCTACCTTTCGTCCCCAAAAAAAAATTACTGTTCCCGAGGAAAACAACAATAACGTTCTTATGATAATAGATGGCACCACCTGTCTTTCGAATCATGATTGAATTATATTATTACAAGCAGAGTCCAACCCAAATTGATTGTCAAATTCTAAATTAACGCGAGCGGAGCCGCGGGCAAAAGCTAGTTATAAATAAATATATCTTGCTTTATTTTGAAACCCAAAGCACGCTACTGTTCGGTGCTCATTATTGGTTTAACTTCTTATACATTTTCAGTAGAAGCATAGAGTCCGAAAATATGGATGACAGATGGCCGTAGGCTGACTTCCCATTACATAATACTTGAAACATAATTGACTAAATGTGACACATTCCTGCCTGCCTACTCAGGGTATGCGTGAGTGAGTCTGTCATTATGTATTCTACTACCTCTACCTGCTTTGGCAATATATAGCTTATGTATGTGTATAGTAGATACCGCACATTATTTGTTCAGTTTATAGCCCACAGCTCTTTATTGCAATTTCCGGTTCACTCGTTTCGTTCAATCATTCATTTGCCATTCGTTTTGGGAATAAATGATTCGGAAGCAGACAAACGAAATACGGATATTTAATTTTAAATGGTTGTTTTTGTATTCGTATGAGGTCTTAATGGGCTCTATTTCTGGCACTATTAAATGCAGCTGGCACTTTTAATAGCAGACGTTTAAATAGATTTGAATTATTAATGTCAATTAAATAACTATTCTTTTAAATGCAACCGCCTAAAAGCAAGTTAGATTCGTCAATTCGTTTTGTACGTTAGAAGTAAGAGTATCGGTAGAAAATTATTTATTTAAATTAGTTCTATCGAGCGCTGCTTTAATACGAATAACATTACTTAGTTTGTTTGTAATCGTTCTTTGCTGATGTTTTAAAACTATGCTAGTTAGTCACACCAGATTATTTCTGCAATCTTTACATAGACTCCAATTTTTCTTATTAAACTTTGGAGATTCGCGATATGGAAATAGAAAATTAGATATATTGTCATTTTTCGTCTGAAATGACTATGCGTGTAAAGCGAAAACAAAACTTTACAAATAACAAACAAATACATCAGCAAACAATCAGTCTGAATTAAGGTTAGCTCGACATTTATGCCACAAAACAGAAAAGTACAGAAGGCTGGCAAAATTTTATGCACGAGAACATAAGTACACGCACATAAAGAAAAGTGCGTACAAAAATTGTGCGTTTGGTTGATACAATCGGCAATGCAACTTGTGCTTTACTTGTTGACATTTTTTGCCTGACCTACGTCACTGGTCCTGAAGCATAAATGTGCGCTTAAAATTACTTGCGGTAGGTTGTGGGATCTCGTTGCTGATTTTGTGTTAGAAAATTCTTAGTAGCAGCACCAAATCTAGGATACTCGTTGGAACACTGCTGAAGCTTGAGTTTTGTATAGTCAGGCACAAGGATGCGATAGCACCGCGCGGCAGTCGTCTTCCCAAAAACCACTCAGTTAGGTCTTCGTTCAATATGTATTTATTTTATTTGTTACTCGTACCGGTAAATATTTATCCATATCAACCATGTAGCATTCCATTTGGACGCTCAACAAGAACACTTAATATTACCACTATAAACGAAAATAAACTCGCATTCTATTATTCCCAAAAAGCTGCTGGCAGAATGTAAGTGTGATATATCCCTGCCCAACCCGTCAGTGATAGTTGATGACCGTGAGTCCGTAATAAGTATCTGGACAATCTGGAATAAAAAGAAACGTCTTCTCAAGCGTGAATTGTGAACGTTAAATAATAAGCGCCACCTTTGAAGGATTAGCCGTGACGCTTGTCTTATTTAAATGTGAACCGTTCGCGAGGGATTCGATAAGCCGGATAAAAAGATCTGAAGGTCTAAGCAGGAAGACTGCCAGATTTACCCGATTAAGGAATGGAACAAGATTTCGTATTTGACTTAAAGTGCGTATACATATACCTTCGCGCCACTACTTATTGAAATTATAAGAAAACGAAATGGTTTTTAGTATATATTACAACTATCATGTTTTTGCTATTAATAAAATCCAACAGAAGTGCTCATTCAGTAATTTTACGAGTTATATATTTATCACACTGCTTGACTATTTTGAGAAGTATTAAATAATCGACTAACTTGTTTTTAATTACTGTTCATGTTTTACTATCACACTTATTTACGTACCACCAAAAAATTATATTACTGCTCATTTATTTATTTAGGTCCTCGTAATAAGATAACCTTGTTTAAAATTTATAAAAATACCATATTATTATTATAGCTGGCAAGCTTTTCCTTTTCATCAAGGATTCTATTATATTATATAATTATAACTAATTGCATTGATTAAAGTAAAAAAATTGTAAGCAGGCGTTGGACAGATACGTATGTTACAATATTAATGTTTAAACACAACATTTTAATTCAGACCGATGGATATATTTAGTGGAACGCAAAAAAAGGTTTGATGTCTCCTGTTATAATTGTGAATCTTATTAAATTAAATTAAAGTTCTTTATTTGAATTGTATTTTTTGCGTAATGTATTTATTGCGTAATAAGCTCGAAGGGGCCCCGCTAAATACTGATTGTAGACCGCGTTAAACCTTTTCTAAATATTCATGAAAAAAATTAAGTGGTGAAATTATTCTTACCTGTAGTATTTTCTTAGTTTGGTTAATTGTCGTCATTTGATCTACGTTTGCAATTTCAATTTATAGTAAGCAAAGTCGAATAAACTTAATTGTCACAAGTATCTATTAATATTGCTTCAAACACACTTTTTTGTGTTCCTCTAAATTGGTCCATGAATGTATTTATTTACTTCAAATAACACGACAAGTACGCCTATTACATTCATTGAAGACAATATATGGAAAGGAAACATCAATAATAAAGACAAATAAAGACGAACCAAGTCACGGGTAACAGCTAGTTCTTGCTAAACTAAAATAAAGTCTATCCACTAAACAAATGGTGTTATTATATTTTCGCACGTGCAAACTGTCGGGTGAGAAGTTGGTTTACATTAGTTTTATAGATGTTTTTAGTGGCACAAGCAAACTTCCTTTCCGTCTTTGTCATACACACACGTTTCTCATAACGATGTCTTTTTCACACAGCTTACATACCGTTTATAAAGGACGTTTTATGTAGGTTGTTAGAAGATGGGATCCGTAGTATGTGTGTGATACCTTTATGTTGTGCCTGAACCAAGTTAGTAACCTAAGTATATTTTTGGTAAAGCCTAATACAATACTAATGCTTTAAACTACTTTGACGTTTATAAGTGTTATTTAGGGACCTAAATGAATAACTGATTTTGAATTTTGATTGTTTTTAAGTCATTTAACTCAATGCCTATTTGCTACTTAAGTACTTCATCATCATCATTTCAGCCTAGTGCAGTCCACTGCTGGACATAAGCCTCCCCCAGGGGGCGCTACAAAGCCCGATCTCCCGTTTTCGCCATCCAGTCACCTCCAGCCACCTTTTTCAGGTCATCGGTCCATCTGGCCGGAGGGCGTCCTACATTACGCTTGCCGTGTCGTGGTCTCCACTCGAGAACCCGTCTGCTCCAACGATCAACGGTTCTGCGACAGATGTGACCAGCCCACTGCCACTTCAGCCTGGTACACTTCTGAACTACGTCAGTGGCTTTGATTTTTTGTCGAATAGTCTCGTTCCGGACTTTGTCCCTTAACGAGATTCCCAGCATACACCTTTCCATAGCTCGCTGAGTGACATGCAATCGGTGGGCTAGTTTCACTGTCAGGTTCCACGTCTCGGCTCCGTATGTCATGACCGGCAGGACGCATTGATTGAATACCTTGGTCTTAAGTACTTAATATAAAATAATTTAACAAAATTAATTTTCGAAATAACCGTTTGCCGTATGGAAATGTGGCCCGGCCCTTAAACGTTAATATAATCGATCTGCATTATGTGTAACCTAAAACATAGTTTGCGAAATATAAGTAAAATAAACCTTTGCATATACATTCGTTGATCACTAGGTATATTTCGAGTTACAAATAATAGTGAGGGCAGTCTATTACTATCTACCGGACACGTTTCTAGACCTCGGGTTACTTCAGAGAATTTTCTAACAAACTTTGCCCGAAGCCCCCATCGAACCCGATCCCCCACAGTTATGTTAAGGAATATTTTGTTCTATTACTATACTAGCATACAACAAATCGTAGCTACTACTCGACCGACGCCGTCGTGTCTAGACGACCGCCATTCGATAATAGCCCCTATTCACGACACAGTATTGTTTCCAATCAATTGTCTGATCAACAAGGTCCGATTTCTGATTGCCAATTTGCCTGTACTATTAGATATTTTTAGATGAAGCATGGGAATTAGTGATGTAATCAATTCTTGCTTGCAAATTTGGTTGGCACTTATTTAATGAAGCATTTGTATGCTAAAATGAGTTTTGTGATTCTGAGAGTTAAACTATAGAGAGATCGTTATCTGAAGGAAGTATAGTTCAGGGGATCAGCCACGTGGTAATTTTTTGTATGCTTATATATAACAATATCAGCACTGTATATAAACTGTACCACTGCTGGGTACCGGCCTCTCCTCAGTGAGAAGGGTTAGGCCATAGGCCACCACGCTGGCCCAGTGTAGATTGTCAGACTTCAGATATCTTCAAGAACATTAGAACTCTCAGACATGCAGGTTGCCTACGATGTTCTGTCTTCACTGTTAAAACATGCAATAATTAATTGATTAATAGGCACATAACTTTGAAAAGTTAGAGGATTCAGAGCAGTCGGAGCATTTGAATCGAACTCGAGACCTCATTGTGGCAGTCCAACAGTTCCCCACTAAGTTATTGCTGCTTTTAATCATGTTTATATGGTTGGCAGTAATTAAATTGCGCAGTTTTAGCTTAAGAGGCGTTATGCGGCTCTGCGATGAAGTAAGACTCAGGATATTAACGACGTGGTCAATACTTACTTGCTAATTTGTTTGGTACAAATTGAATGAAGCATTTGTGTGTTTTAGAGGAGTTATGTGATCCAGAGACGCCTGACAAAAGTTCGCAGTGACGTTTTAAGTTTCTAAGGCTAGTAGATTTTCTTTCCCGAATTCTCAAAGTTATTTTATGTTCATTCAACTGTTCGGAATTATTCGAGATACTTGAACCAATTGTAGTGATCAAAGTGATTTAGAATACTGAATTTTTATAACTAATTGTCAAGCCATTTTGTATTTTCAGCGCTCGCTACCGGTAATGTATTTCAGTACTAAGCAATGATTCAACTTTAATTAGACACCGTCAATATAGACGAACCAATGTGTCGAGCTTTGCCAATCGTCCTGACTGATTGTAGTCCAACGTGGAACGTGAGTGAGGGTCTTTAAACCTTACTCTAGATACTGGGTTTCTTGGCATCCATTGACGCCACTTTAAAGTACAATGGTGTATTCTCGGAATAAGTAAACATTTTCCAGTTACGTCACTATCCTTTAGTGGCGATGAGTTTAATTTAAAGAGATTTGTGGGGTAGGAAAATGTATTTGTGGAGAAATAACTTAGATGTGATTTTTCTAATAAGTGGTTCATTCACACAACGTGGACTTGTTTATTTAATGAACGAGGGAAGTTTTAAAATTTTCTTGCGCATGAAATAACTTACCGAAAATAAAAATAACAATATTACTAAATAGGTATTAAAATTGTTTGATACCTTATTTTGGAGAAACTTTAAAACAAAATCCACACACAGATGCTTACATTTGGCAACTATTACAGAAGGTGAAAATTGTTGTACTACGTGATATAAATAGTTAATTATCGCTCGCTTTAACGTTGAAGGCAAACATAGTGAGACAACCTGCATGTCTGAAGATTCTCCATAATGTTCTCGAAGAAATATGAAGTTTGCCAACCAGCACTAGGCCAGCGTGGTGGGCTATGGCCTAAGAGTTTTCACATTGAGATGAAGCACGTGCCCAGCAGTGAGACAGGACAGGGTTGTAATTATTATGAGATACAAGCTGACCCGCGCAACTTCGTCTGCTTCACATAAGAAAATTTACCACATTTTTGCAACATTATTCATTGATGCTCCGCTCCTTTCGGTCATAGCGGGATGTAATATCGATAAAAAAAAATTTCAATTCGAGCCAGTAGTTCTAGAGATTAGTACGTTCAACCAAACAAACTCTTCAACTTTATAATATTAGTATAGATTATTATCATGTAATAATTGAAAATTGTTGTTCTGGTGATACTGCTTTTGTTTTTCAAGAAATTGTCTGAAAACGCAAGATATAAACTACCTGTTTTGAGTCTAGGTATTTAGCCCAGTAATTGACTCAAGTTGGCATATTAGAATCAATTCTTGAGCTGCATTGCCATGGATGAGCTGTGCCCAATAGATCTTTCTTTCTTTTTCTTAAGCTGATAATAAGCTAGATATACTACTATAATCCAATCCGGGCCTACACCCAGTACCTGAAAGTAATCAGGAAGCTTAGCATAAGTTATAATGTTGATTCACAATCAACGGCCCTGTAGGGAATAAAATGTGTGAATTTTGTCTATATTGGTAGTCCAGTAACATAACTGGACTGGCTGTATAGACAAAATACATAAATTTCATACCCGATACAGGGAGTGTTGGTTGTGAATCAACTGATTGGACTCATACACGCGTTCAATTGTCCTAACGAGCCTCATCAGTAGCTTTAAATAAATCGCCACATAATGCTGGTTTTGTGTGTACCGAAAGGTTTTACAGTCTAGTGTAACTAAAGAGCATGTGGCTACATGTTCGATTTTTAAAATGTGTTTATTTTTTTATATATTAGCAGTATGATTAACCGGCGTGAGGTTGGTCTTATAGTGAGTGATTATCCAAGTAGATTATTAGATCTTACCAGAGAACAAGCCAAAAATATTTAACATAATATTTAGTTTTATCCCACTTTCTCGTTAAGAAAGATTATAACAATATTACTTTAAGTAATAGTAAATAGAGTGTGTTACAGTAGCTAGGTTTCCAGCGTAAAGGTTCAAATGTCTCTGGATTCTCTGTTCCTTGCCTTTTGCACTGGCAGTACAGCGCATCTTTTTATAAAGAGTAAATATCGCGCCAGCTTATCTTATGGTATCTATTAGAAGCCAACATCAATCTATTATTATATATCTATGCAACCATAATACTGAAACGAGGCTTTTTCTGTACGATATCCGATTTGCGGAAATTTAATTGAAATTAATTATGTACAGGGATCTGAATCCAAAACGATCGCTATTAGAATACTGTCTGTTCGTTTGTTTGGTACAGCGTAACGTAAAAGCCACTGGACTGATTTTGATTCGGTTTTCATAGTTTAGCGCAGAGCCTAAATTAATTTACATTATTTAATCCACGTTTTATCTATTCATTAATTAATTTAATTTGTATATTTACCTTTGTCTGCGGCTTCACTTGTCCAGAAACACAGTTTATTTTTTTGAATGGAAGGATTCCTATTCTATTCTGTATCCCTGAAATTTTTGATCGGATTGATGATTGACTGATCATTATAAAACATACACATTCTTTTAACTACTCGACTGAATAGTTATAACACACAGCCGCATTTATAATACCTACTAGCTTTTGCGCGTTGTTCCACCCTTGTAGTATCTACATCAATAAAAAGTCTATGTCTTTTCCCAGGTTCTAAACTATCTCTGTACTAAATTTCATCCAAATCAATTAAGTATGTAGTTTAGCCGTGAAGAGGTAACAGACATATAGACAGAGTTATTATCGAATTTATAATATTAGTAAGCATTAGTTGGGATAGTGTGATCCACATCAATAAAACCGATGTTTACACGAACAAAGTCATGGCAAATTTCTAGTCGTGCATTGTAATTTGAATAATGGAATTTCAATTTCGCAGAAGCCATTATGGCATGATGTGACCGAATATGTATTAAGCTTCGATTCTTGGAACTAAATTGCTAACTGATTCATGATGTGTCTATCACATGATTCGACGTGAAAGCATATTATTGAACTAGATTGATTTGAAAAGGGTTTGTTTATTGCTTTATTGTTTACTAGACTTTGCCTGCGGCTTAGCTCGCACAAATGTATATAGGTTAGGTGAGGTTAGGTTAGTAAAAGTAATTTTTTCTTGATAAAAGATGTATGTCTTATTTTGTACCCCTGACAACGTGTATGCGATTTTTCATGATTATCGGTCGAGTAGTTAAGACGTGAAAGCGTAACAAACAAACGAACAAACTCATTTTCGCATTTATAATTGCATGTAAGATAAAATAAACATATGTAGTAGATATAGTCGTAAATGAGGTCTCGCCTTCGATTCCCAGATTAATAAAAATTGCAGAATGCTTAAAAAGACTGTGACTAACATGAAATATAGGTATTATTACAAATTATGCGAGAAAAATTTTTTTACTCTTATACTGTCTTGGTAGTTTGTTGTAGCTGTGCGTGGTCACGAGTCACTTGCCGAGGTCATTCGGGTCAGGTAGTGTTATTGGGGATATTTTTATCAAGAAATTCTCAGTAGCATCACGGATTCTCATACAGTGCCTGGTTAACGGCAGCAGGTTCGATCTCCATTACATTGGACTTGAAGCTATAGCTTTTTTTATGGTATAGGAGGCGAACGAGCAGACGGATCGCCTGATGGTAAGCAATTACCGCCGCCCATGGACACCCGCAACACCAGAGGAGTCACAAATGCGTTGCCAGCCTTTTAAATTTGCTCCTGCCCTCTCCCTCAGGAGGGGAGGGGAGGTTGGACCTCCGGCTTTGGGCTTGCAATATGAGGGTGTCTAAGACACTTCAGCCTGCACTTTTCCGGGATATAGGCGGAGACTAAGTATGTAAGAGATCTCCTGACGCATTGACTGACTAAGTCATCAACGCCATGCTCTAGCCCTTAGACCTGAAAATTTACACACAAGATCACTTTACGATGTAAACAAGAAATAAAGCCAAATTTTCGGATTCCGATGGGATAGGAAATAAACCTTTCATCCACGTTCGTAACTGAACTTTCGTAACCAGTTACGAACAGGGATTTTTTTTCTCCTTTGATAACTAGCTACGAAACCAGAATTAAATTCTTGTTTTGTCCATAAAGGGTTTAGTATAGGTTTAGGTATAGATTTATAGTATAAGTATACTCTCATTACTTATGCAATAAAAATATTCTCTTTATTATTAATTAGAGATGTGTCTTTGTATTGCCGTAAAAATATATACATGTACTTATTTCGACGTGGTCGCTCACTATGGGCCTTATCAGAAGGCTCAAGGTCACGCAAAGGGCGATGGAGAGAGCTATGCTCGGGGTTTCCCTGCGGGATCGAATCAGAAATGAAGAGATCCGCAGGAAAACTAAAGTTGCCGACATAGCTCTCCGGATAGCCAAGATGAAGTGGCAGTGGGCAAGGCACATAGCACGCATATTGGCCTATAGCCACGCATAGATGGCCGTTGGGGCAAAAAGGTTCTAGAGTGGCGACCACGCACCGGAACACGCAGCAGGGGTAGGCCTCCCACAAGGTGGACCGACGACCTGGTAAAGGTCGCGGGAAGCGGTTGGATGCGGGTGGCCCAAGACCGGTCTGTGTGGAAAACCTTGGGGGAGGCCTATGTCCAGCAGTGGACGTCTTTTGGCTGACATGATGATGATAATGACTTATTTCAAGTTTAGAATAAAATAAAAAAATCTTTCTTCGTCATTGTGTTTTATTTAACAGTTTTTAAGTTACGAAAAATAAATGCATTATTCGGTTTTGGTAACCAGTTATGAACAGAGAAAAATAATTATATTCAGATAGCTGGTTATGAAAACCAGTAACAAAAACGGAAATTTAATCCTGTTTTCGTAGCTAGTTATCAAAGGAGAAAAAAAATCCATGTTCGTAGCTGGTTACGAAAGTTTAGTTACGAATGTGGATGAAAGGGAAATAAATAGGATTTTCGCTTTAAATTTGCATTGAAATATTACAAATTTGACAGGTAAGTACGTACTAATTATACGTACGTACTAAAATAAACTCCGATTTGCATAACTTATCTGCAATATGTAATTGTGTATCTTATCTGTGTAACAACTACTTTTGGGTTTGGCACTTATATACACTAAATAGTGCCTATTAAATATTATCTTACCGGTAATTAATTAGACTGTAAGTTTCTTGTCATGTATGCCTGTCATTTTTATAATTACTGTTTTAATGTTATAATACGCACTTTATATATTTAAGAAGCATTTGTAATTGTATAGTTGGTGTGCTTAATAAAATAAAATAAAAAATAAAAATATAATAATAAAATAAAAAATAAAATAATAATAATAACTATATTTATTTTTTGTGTTGTTGTGTACCTACACATGTATGTTACTTCAGAATGGTATAAAAAGCGTTTAATAACGAAAGTCCATGAGGACAGAGGTGCGGCAAGCTACTATTCGAAGAATATTGATTCGAATGATATGAATACGAATTTTTGCGTTAACACAACTAAAACCCAGTTTAACAACGGTATTTAAAACTTGCTACTCTCCAGACTTAAAAAATCTATTCAATGGTCACACATTTTTGTTTGATGTGGATCGAGTTATGAACACTTGTCACTCTGGTATCAACCAATGCCATTCGTTAATTATAATATAATCGACCAAACTATGATTCGAATATCTATACTAATGTTATAAAGAGGATAGATTTGATTTTTGTTTGCTTTTTTTTGTAAGGATTTAAGTCGAAAACTACACTGTACTGCACTAAACATAGAGTTAAGTTAAAGTAGAAGAAATTATTGATACTCGTTATTTTAGAACGGTACTTATAAGTCGGCTCGCCCGCGGTAGTAAAGTCAACGTAACAGTAGAACACTTACTGCAAGCATTGCTAGATATCGCTAGCGAGCAAAGACATTAACCTTATATGTCAGTTTGACAGTAATGATCTATTGAATGATAGGGAATTTTATATGAGATATTATAGAATTACAGAATTTTAATGCTTCAAATGACTTTTAAATTCAAATATTTAGTTTCTATGAAATAGTTTCATGTTTTATTTAGACAAGGCACAGGTAAAATATATTTGGTGTTTGTACAGGTATAATGATGTGATGCTGAAAATAATTTCTGTTTTCTTTGGTTCAATCCTTGGGTTTTTTTTATGGTATAGGACGCAAACGACCAGAAGAGAGGGGCAGCGGGGTTGGGCCTCCGGTACCCTCACTCACTCGACGAAACACAACGCAAACGCTATTTCACGCCGGTTTTCTGTGCTATCACACCGGTTGAGCCGGTCCATTCGTGCCGAAGTGTGGCTCACCCACGGTATCCCACGGATATAGTGGTATTGGGTTTTACTGGTAGCAAATTTAGGTATACTAGTAAGCTCATGTAGTGTCTCCATTTATGCCCAATTGTTGGCAATAGTTGGCTCCTAATGAGTTAGATCTAAAACATGTAGCTGATGAAATTTGAGTGTAACAGACACACAAATTCACATTTGTAAATCTCGAATAGAATAGAATTTCACACAATACCGTCTCTTGCATATTCGCAGAATCCATATTGCTCCATTTGCTTCCTGGGAATATCCTAACAGAATAATCCGATAACACTTTACTCGATCCGAGAACCAGTATTGACCACATAATGATAATTTTTTTCGTCACTGACAAACTAACAATCATGCATCAGAATATAGCGGGTCTTCTAAGTAAAATAGATGAGATATATTGCTCTCTAGAAAACCTAAGAGATAAAAAGTGTGATATAGACATAATTTGTCTCAGTGAAACTTTTCTTTTAGAAGGAACAGAAAAAAATGTGCACCTTAAAGGTTTTAGTAACGTAGCACACTATTCAAGAAAACATTCAAAGAGAGGAGGCGTAATGATTTTGATAAAGAATGACATTGAAGTTAAATCGTTATCGGAAGTCGAGCAATTTTGCGAGCCCTGTGTTTTCGAGTGTTGTGGAATTGAGCTAACTACATACAAAGTAATCTTATTATGTTTATACAGAACTCCCTCCTCCAATACTAATGAATTCCTTGAGAGGTTTGACAGTTTGCTATTTCAGATATGTCGTAACAAACGCAAAGCTGTAATTGTATGCGGTGACATGAATATTGACTTACTGAAAAGCTCGAGAGAAACTATTGTGTACAAGAATATATTAGAAGCCCATAACCTAACATCAGTCATCACAACTTCAACACGTATGACAATTGATACGATGACTTGTATTGATCACATCTCTACGAATATTATGGACGGATGCGCAACGGTACATGATTTAGGATTGTCCGATCACACCGCGCAAACATTTTCATGGTCGGTTACCTCACCTCGAACATCTCTTGTAAAATGGTGGTATGAATTTAGGAGAGACTATTGTGCTGAAAACATCAAAAAGTTTTTATATTATATTGCCAAATTATCCTTCCAAGAAGTAATAACAGAAACTTCAGCAAATGAGTCCTTTAAAGCGTTTCACGATTTATACTGTTTGTTTTATTATATGTGCTTTCCAGTTATTCGAATAAAAGTAGCAAACATAGACATTCGTAAATCAAAATGGTTGACAAAAGGGCTAAAGATAAGTTGTAATACTAAACGATATCTGTATAACAAATTTAAATATACTCATAGTATTCGCACTAGAAATAAATACAATCAGTATAGAGACCTATTAAGACAATGCTGTATATTCTCAAGGAAAAACAGCCATACAAAATATATTAATAATGCTGATAACAAGTGCAAAGCTTCTTGGAATATTATAAAAAATTACGTTAGTACAAATTTTCAAAATAAATCCATATCTAGAATTTGTGTAAACGATTATGTGACCACTGATGCAATGGATATTGCAAACTCTTTTAATAAGTTTTTTATTAACATTGTCAAAGATAACCCGATAATTCAGTCAAATGAACAGGACAACGTAGTGATAAATAAGGTTGACAAAACAATATTTCTGTATCCAGTAAACCATACCGAACTTATAAATATTATTAAGTCACTAAAAAATTCTAAGGCAGTGGGCTCTGACGAAATCCGGACTGATATTATAAAAAAAAGCCTTCTCTTAATTATAGACCCCTTAATACATACTATAAATTTATCTATAGAGCAAGGTATTTTCCCCGATAGTTTAAAACAATCTATTGTAAAGCCATTATTTAAAAAGGGTGACAAAAATAAAATGGATAATTACAGACCTGTGACATTAATCTCGATTTACTCAAAAATATTCGAAAAAGTTATATATAATAGACTCATCAATTTTATTGAAACACATAACATTGTTAAAGACGAACAAAACGGATTTCGTAAAAATCGAAGCACATCACTAGCCGCATTTAAATTGTTAAGGGGTATAACCGAGTGTATTGATAATAAATTACCTGTGTCAGTTTTGTTTATGGACATGAGCAAGGCTTTCGACTTCGTCCATCACAAACGCCTTCTTGAAAAGATATACAGTTATGGTATACGTGGACCAGCCTACGACTGGATAAAATCTTATCTATGTAATAGAAAACAGAGTGTAGAGATACTATCCTACAACGAAGTGTCAAAATCATTAGATTGTATTCAATCGGAGTATTTAGTTAACGATTACGGTGTGCCTCAGGGCAGTATATTAGGACCCTTACTGTTCTTATTATATATTAATGATTTACCTGACGCAATTGCTCAAGAGTGTGTTCTATTCGCAGATGACACCACAATTTTAATAAAAGGAACCGATAAGAACACGTATAATAAAGAAATAAATATAGCTCTTGAGAAGGCCATTCTATGGATGTCCTCAAATAACTTAAAAGTAAATATTAGTAAAACTAAGTTTATGCAATTTCATACACATAGGTCTAAACCACGTCAATTAAATGTCGCTTATCGAGGAGCTCCAGTTGAAGAAGTCCATGCATACAAGTTTTTGGGCATTACTATCGACAGATTTTGCGGTTGGAAAGATCATGTAAATGAACTATGTGCAAAATAAATAGTTTTATTTATCCGCTGAGACGAATAAGCCAAACTGTCTCGAAAAATGCTGCGATGACTGCTTACCATGGTTACGTAGACTCAATACTCCGATACGGTATCATTTTATGGGGTAAATGTGTTGACATTGATAGAATACTAATTATGCAAAAAAAATGTATCAGGTCAATCTTTGGACTAAGATCGATAGAATCATGCCGACCTGTTTTTAAACAAAATAAAATATTAACTGTCCCCAGTCTATATATCCTGGAGGCATGCTTGTTTGTGGTTAAACATAAATGTCTCTTTCAACAAGCTACTAATTATTACGCTCCTAGGTCACAAAATGCCAACAAATTATATAGACCATGCACAAAGCTGACACTGACATCAAATAATTGTTACATAATGTGTATTAAAATATTTAACAATGTTCCTCATACTTTTAGAAATTTGTCATTTAATAAATTCAAAATACAATTAATTACTTGGCTGACAGAAAGATGTTTTTATAGCATTGAAGAATTTTTTAAATATAGATAAAATGGTATATGTGACCTTGTTAATAATTATGTAATGAATTTATACCTAGGCTAAGTTCACATTTATTTTCCTGACATTTATATTAGATTGTATTTTTTTTTCTTTTTTTTATTCGTTTATTTGGACATTTTTATCCATTCATAATGGATCATTGTTTCATAATTATCATCATAATGATTAGTAATTTTTTTTTTTGAGATAATTCATTTATAATAATCATGTATGCCAGAATCCAAGGATAATGACAGGATATATATGAATGATTGTTACTTCTTATCATATTTTTGCATGTCGTTTGCGACAAACGGTGTAGAACAAATAACTCTGTACGACCTTATTGTACCACTGTTTTTCTGCAAATAAATATTTTTCATTTCATTTCATAAGCCAAATTTTACAGGACACCTTTTTGTTGCAGGACCACAAAAGCAATGTTTTTTGGGCAGCATATAATAAAATATTAGCCCTGTATATAAACTTTAGCACTAGCCGGCACGGGTTTCTTCTCAATAGAAGAAGGAGTAGGCCATGGTCTACCACGCTCGCCCAAAGTGGGTTGACAGTCATCAGACATTTTCGAAAACATGGAGAATTCTCAGACATGCAGATTTTCTCACGATGTTTTCCTCCACCGTTAAAATGTTAAACATAATTACATATATTTTTGAACGAAGCTCTAACAAAAACATATATGAGAGCTATCTATTACCATGATTTAAATATACATTCGTGTACACTGAAACATAATATGACACAATGCGACACAATACAAAGTTATACGAACACGAACAGCCCTCCACTGAGGAGCACTTACGCCGAGAGCTCCGACTACAATCCACTCAATACCAGTCTGAACACTCACCTAGGTTCAACCCTACTTATAAGTTATTGGGGTAGCAGATAGACTTACTACAGATGCGAATGTTGTGTTGCCTTACAGTAATAGTATAGTAATAGTAGTAAAGGGAATATGAAACTCAATTTTAATTAGTTGAGATAAGCTTGGGTAATAGTCAATTTATTTTCAAATATTTTTAGCAGTTTGCATTACAAATTATTAGTATTCTTGATAACTTCACTATTTGTAAATAAATTATTTAATATTTGAGCTCTTAAATTGTCATATAAGGCTATATTTAAAAACATAAATTGTAAATATGGATTTATACCATTATAAAGATAAAGATAAAGATCAGTTTATTTGTATAAAACATGAGTACGTTTACATAAAATGCATGATGTTATAGTATATTAGGGGCTCATCATGTTTTTACCCTTAGGGTATACAAATATTCAAAATAATGTTACTAAAAATAATTTATTTAACGCACATAACATTTCAAAGGTGTCATTTTAAAAAAGAAAATATAATTATTAATAATATTCATAATATAATGCATGCAAGTAAAATTAAAAAATACAGATCTAATATGATTAAAATTATAAAATATGCATGTCAATATAAAGTAAAAAATTAAAACGGTAAAATGTCAGTTAATACAGTCAGTAGTCACATAATGGCAAAATGTCAGTATGTAACGAAATTATGATTATGATAGTATGTAATACTGGTCATTAATGATGGTCATTCAAAAAATCAATTACATTATAATAAGCCTTGTCAACCAAAAAGGCCTTTAACAGATTATTAAATAGATTTATGTTTTTCTGTTTCCACTCTTTTGGAATTTTATTATAAAAAATAAATTCCATTAGGCTATTTTCACCAAGTTGAATGGTATTAATCTCATTTACGTTCTTTTAGTATAACTAAACACGTCAATGTATAACACTGTATATAGTAAAGTTGAGAGAATGTAGTTTATTTGAGAACTTCTACTAATAGAAGTAGTGGTTTAATTGGTAGTCTCGCAGCTGCCACTGCGACGAGTGTGTGTAGTTTCGATCCCCATACAAGATAAACATTTATCTGATCCATGAGCAGCTCAGTGGGGAGACCAACAGACTGCAATGCAGAGGGTCTCGGGTTCGAACCCACGTCGCGCACCTCTGACTTTTGGAAGTTATATGACTTTTGAAATTATGTGCGTATTGATCGACAATTATCGCCTGCTCCGTGCCTCGTAGAGCACGTTAAGCCGTCGGTCCCGGCTGCCATGAACATCTATGGCAGTCGTTATTGCGAGAGTGTCCACACAAAAGACCCTACTGGATCGAAGTGTCGCCGGTCTGCACTGACTGGCCCTCACATAAGATAAGATAAGATCTGATCCATAAGTAGTTGTTTCGAGTCTGGGTGTTTTTTTGTGTCCGTTATATAAAAGTTTGTAATACGACACATATATTTTTAAAAGTATTCTTTCATAAATAAATACCTATTCAGAATATATGATTTAAAACCGCTAAAAGCAATACTACCAACACATTAAATAGTTGCAGAAAAACGATTACCTACAACGCTAGAAGCCTTGCGAAGTCGAAGTACATCTTGCTAGAATCCAAGTCACATCCATTGTTCCTCGGTAGAGTTTAACACATAATCTTTACTACAGGTGGTTGCGCATTAGGAACACTTAATGTCTTAAGTACTAACTTTGTTATAGCTTACTATCTGAGTCTAGTCTGACTTTCACAATTGACGACGTGACTCGGCACATTTGATTGTCACTTTGGAATAATATATGGACGTTTTGTTTCTGTGGCGTAGTGATAGTAAATGCGACTGTCGTGCATAAGGTATCAGATTTGATGCCTAGCACTGTCAAAAGGTTATTGGCCCTTTTTGTCTAATATTTGTCAATTGTAGTACGAAGTTTGGATTTGCCTTTTATTTACGTGATACTTAAAACCATGACGCTGCAATATAATACACCTTCGTTCGGGTTCGATTCCCGCACAAGTCAAACATTTGTGTGCATGGATATGGATGTTTGTCTTGGGCTGGGTGTTTCTATGTATAATATGTATGTATTTACAAAAATAAAAGTATATATGTATGTATGTTTATCCATTGTCTAGTGCCCATAGTACAAGCTCTGCTTAGTTTGGGCTAGATGGTGTTGTGTGTATGTGGTAGAATATGTGATACCTCTGCCTACCCCGTCAAGGATATAAATATGAATTTATCATTTGTAATATACATAGCAAGTAATATACTTAAAAAAAGTGTCCATCTCACTAGATTTTTCACGCTGGTTCGGAATTCAGGTGATCCTATACCGAGATATTTAAAGTATCCTTTATTAATCTAGGACATGTGTCAAGTTTTATCCAAATCTGTTGAGCGATTTACGCTTGACTGAGTAAATATCTTCACAAAATTTTACATATTTTATATATATTGGTTTCTGCCCGCAGAAACCAGTACTAACGTGGAATTCACCTGTGAATTCTACGGGAACGCAAACCAGGTTAAAAAATATTCTATGTTAATCGAGGCGATTATTTTACCTGTGTGTGCGTGATTGCCTAATTCTTGAGGAAGGTAGGTCATAAAACATCACACCACGAGCCACGGAACAGCTCAGTAATCATAAAAGTGAGTGAAACCGATGTGACCAGCTAGTTTTTAATATCAGTAGGATGTACTCACGTGCGTAAGAGAAGGGTAGGCCGTTAGACCAGCGGAACTCTCCCTCGTGGACGGCGTCAGTTGCTCCGATCCAGTAGACGTCATCAACGCCAGCACCAGGACTGCAGACAGACACCACAAATACATAAAACTGATAATGACAGAAGGAAAAACAAAAGGACGAGCGGAATTGATATTTTTATTATATTTATTGATAAGACAACTTCCGCCCTAGGAATAGTTCCTGTGTCGCGGGAGATTTTACAAAAATTCAAGCAACGGATACAAAAAAAAACAACCAGATTCGGAACCACTATTAGTGGATCATACAATTTTTATGTATGAGTATGTATGAGAATCGAAATCGCAGCACTTGGCGCAAAAGTAGTGGCAAGGCGAACAATCAAAATGTACAACGAATACAGGCAACCAATCTAAGATGATCACAAATTACTTAAATACAGATGGCCGCATCAAAACAGATGCACTCACATGAGCAGCTTTGAATGAAGTAGAATGTCAATGAATGCATTAATTTAAAGTGTTCTATAACGTTTTCTTGCTTTATACCGAAGCAGCTTTAAGTATCTATGTAGTATATGTGTTTTATTACTGACTGATTGTGAGGTAGTAGTAAATGCATTTGTAGTCTTAGTCTTAGGTTCGATCGAGGAATCGAACCGAATCGAAAACTCTGCAGTTTTTGGATTTTACTATCAATAAATTTTCACTGGGCCTAAATTCCTTCTATGTCTCTGACTATTACTTACTACCACGGGGATATAGACATACGACTATGTGTGTATTTTCTCAGTCACAGTATATATAGTATATGATATAACAAAAATTTCTTGAAAGGATCAGTATTTTAGCTTCCCTAGGGGACGTTAGACCCAAGATATACTGAGAAATAAAACATATTAAGCTCTAAGATTACTGCTTAAGGCGGTCCATTTGCCTTACTCGTAATAAACTATGTTCAGGGTTATAGCACAACGAATTAAATTAGAGATATTAGGTTAATAACAATACTCACGCGTGTATAAGCATTTGGTCCATAATCTGTTGTTGCCTTTCATTAAGCACACTGACGAGATGTCCCCCTAGTCTCACGCATTCCGCCTCTGCCTGTCTCCACGCCTTCTTCGCTTCCCGCACCGCTGATATGCAAAAATCCCCTGAGAGCACCCACCCGTAGTCACAATGACCGACCACCTCCTCAACAGCCTTATCCATCCACCAGACCTTCAACCACATTGCTGAAGTATTCTTCTTCGCTGCTATACTAATATTCAAACGAACAGAATTTCTTTCTGACACTATCTGAACACTTCTCAGAGGGTCTCCAGGTTGGGAACAATGTTTCCATTTCGAATCTCCGTCTTCAAGACTTAGTTCCATCCCTCTACATAAAGCCTGAACTTCTTCGTGGATGATGTTGGATACATCGTTTTCTTTTGCATTCATTGGCCCCGTGCCCATCTGTAGCCGCAGAGCGACGCGGTTCCCGTAAGGAAGGTGGATCTCGTAAGAACACATTAGCTTAACAGTTGGGCCGACTTCGAACGAGCCGTTTCTAGCCGTATGCAGAACATCGTGACAATGATCTACTAAACGGTATACTGCGGCGAACGTGGGTCGACCGTGGAGTTCTATCGCTGGGTTTTTGGATGCGGAAGAATAGAGGAATTTTTTGTTTGGTAGCGGTATTTGGTCCAATTTGCCGCATAACGTGGGGGTATTTGGTGCGAATCTAATAAAGCCGTTGGCGCAGGGCACGTTGAGCTTGTGCAGTTCAAAGAGTAAGGCGTTGCGGGGCGGCGGCGGAGGGATCAGAAGGCGGCAGCCGCGCGTGCGCGGTAGGTGCCCGGAGTGCACGCGCCCGGCGCGCGTTGCACGCAGTCGTATAGCACAATCTGGAACAAAGAAACAATGTATAAATAACCATTGTGACTTTACTTTTTGTGTTATTTGGTCACTGTCTGTTTATTTATTAATACCTAAACTAGTGGTTTAGAAAGTAACTATATTCTACAAAGCTAGCACCGCAATTCAACGAAAGTTACGCCAGATGGCGCCTACCGCAGGAAACCGTCAGTTTGACGATATAACTATCATAGTCGTATCACGAGTTTGCCACCGAGATGATTGCGAGACTAAGACTGTCGGTCATCTCATTGTCTCGAATAGGGAATCAGACAACTTTTCAAAATGTATTTAATTTTAGTGATATTATAACCATAAAAATAGTGTTTTATACAAATAAAGCTTTTTAAGTGCCTAAAATGATGTCTAAATATGATGTAGATAACAATGCCGCGATAAAATTACAACATTTACTTGAGAAAGCGTTACGTGATAAGTGGGGTAAACAAATTACAAGTTATTACAATTCAAGTGCGATTTGTGATATTATGGTTTTTATAAAGATTGGGTTAATCATGGAACAAAAAATATATCGTTGATGTGTCGTATCTCCATGAATACTTATGTAACGACTCCAAATAAAATATTTATTCATCTTCCACGAAAGTAGACATACGAAAAAAACACTCGATCTAGCGTGACTAAAATACAACGAAATGTTTGTAACTTCACCGATTAATTTTTTTGCGATGATCACTTTCATTTGACATAAATAGGTATGCAATCTTGACCTTGACCAAGTTAATAAAAGCAGTGTGCCAAGAATTTGTAGTATAAACAATTGCACAGTGTAATCTTATATTTTATATACATAGGTTATGTTTACGAATAACTATGTAATATGTACTAACAACATTGATTATATTTCGGTTTTTATTACAATTTCGGATATTGTCATTCACGGAAACTTGAAAATTTCTTCTATACATAGATAATACCTATAATAATAACTTGCTGTGTTTATACGTTAACGCTTCCCTAGTCATAAGACATATTGTAGTAGATATGTATCCCACATTCTTGTGTTCTCAACAAACTATGAGCTCCCTTAGAAATTGTTTCAGTACGGACAACGGTTCTAAGATCTCGTCACAGGAGCGGCCTTTGTGTAGACATGTCTTAAGTCTATGTGTGCCTATTATGTTAGAAGGTGTTTACACATATTTTATGATACACTAGTTTCTGCTCACGGCTTGGACCGCGTGAATGATTTTTATAGCCTCTAGTGACAGAAGATTCTGCAGAATTCGTTTGTTTTTTGTTTAAACTGACAATTCCCGCATTAGGTATAATTTATGTACTGTGGTGGACTTTAACATTCAAACAATGGACACAAAAAATGGCGATATGGCGATACTCGATGGCGTAGTGGTTAGTGTAACCGACTGCCACGCCTGAAGTCGCGGGTTCGATTCTCGCACACTGATGTTTGTCTTGGTCTGGGTGTTTCTATGTATAATATGTAAGTATTTACAAAAAAAAGTATATATAATAAATAAAAAATAAATCATAAATTTTATTGTTTCAAAAATAGCCACAATACAATGACATAAATACAATAAAAACAATTTCTATATATTACTGTTTCATTGAACTCTGGTACCCAAGATAAGATTAAACTTGTGTTATGGGTAATATGTATGTTTATCCATTCTCTAGTACCGATAGTACAAGCTGTGCTTAGTTTGGTCTAGATGGTGTTGTGTCTATGTGGTAGAATATTAATATTAATTAATCAAGACTCGGAACAACCAATTTGTGGATCACCCAATATTTAGTCTTCTTTTTTCTAATTCGGACCCTTAACACTCGGCGTAGGGGCAATGGCGAGGCGACCACTTAAACCACTACGTCATCCGTGCAGTCAGATCATCTGGTGGTAATTGGTAATCGCCGACCATAACCTTTAGCAATGTCAGGACTCTATAAAGCTGAGACGTTGCCTACTGTGATAGCAGTAGTATATTTAAACCTATTTTGAAAATGGATAAGTCATGGCAACCGGGTAAATCCGCGGCAGGTAGGTTATTCCAGATGCACACTCTAGCTTGCCACAGTGTTTACGTATACAGGAGAAATAAGAGTTAAAAGCGCGTGATGTTAACGTTTACAGGTGGTAATCCGGCTGCGGTGATGACAGGTACGCACGAGAACACAAACCGATATATGATAAAAGTAAATAAATAATCTTAGGTATGTGCTAATCCAGGGCATAGTTTATATGTGTGTGAATTTTTATCCAAATTCGTTAACGGTTTACGCACGACTGATCAAGTAACATTTTATTTTTATGATATTGGAGGCAAACGAACAGACGGATCGCCTGATGGTAAGCGATTACCGCCGCCCATGTACACCCGCAACACCAGAGGAGTTACAAATTCGTAGCCGGCCTTTTAAAAAGGAGTACGCTCTTTTCTTGAAGGTTTGTAGGTCGTAGTTTGTACATCTTCAAAAAGTTTCACGTCTGTATTTATATGATCTTGCTGAAGAAATTGTTTGTTTGGGTAAAGGCGCAAATCTTTGGAAGAGTTTGATTTAATTGTTTTGCATTTGGCAGTCTGTTAGTTGTTGCAAGATATCACCTGTCGTTGATTTAGTTCCAGCGGTTCACCCACCATTCAAGGCAGCGAGTAGGCACGCCGTGGTTGGTTTAGTCGGTAGGACCCAGGGCTTTCCATCTTGCCCCAGGTAAGCCCGTCATACCCTCTCCACTCCCCTCTTTCCGCGGAGAGGTAAGCGTAAAGGTATTACCCCAAGTTAAAATAAACAAAGTACATACATTTAACTTAAAAACACATTGAATATCATCTCACTTTCCAGACCATAGAATCCCAAACCGGTTTCCTGGTTAATCGAAATCGGAACTTCACAAACTACCAGGCAGTGTATTTACTTCTACAGTACATAAATATAATTCCACAATCCAAGGAAACTGTTTGTCTTCGAAGCTACGTAGTTGACAATAATTACAAACACTTGTAATGAACATAGTTCTCTCAAGTGTAAATTAACGTACCGGTAACAGGCCGCTTCTGCTTGCTCTGCTGTGTACTACTGATTTGATTGTGTAGCTAATGACCCGTTATCGATTGCTCTGTTGTATTATACTAGCTCTCACACGCAGCTTCGCTTGCATAGTAAGCCATTAAAATAGGCTATTGCACTTGGCGCTAAAGTAGCTTTTTATTAGTGGAAGAATTTTTATTATCTATAAGATAAAAGTCTAGCCATCTCTCTTCTTTATCCTAACAAGGGTGAGATAGCATGCGATTTATCTTTCGGATACTTTTAATTTTACTTGATACTGGTGAAACCGTTGTATTGTAAGTGACCATAAGATTTTTATTTATTCAATTTTTAATTACTTTTTTCTTGGGTTAGTCTTTAGTGTTATGTCTGGTATTGTAAGTGACCATAAGTTACTTATATAGCTTATCATTAGTCGTACCGTATGCTTAATATCATATTGATATTAGCTTAAAATAGGGGTGTATCCTAACACAGGTATCATTTTATACAGGTACTTAAAAGGACTCCATTCCTAGATATAAGTACGTACATACATATATACATAGATTCACGCCTGTTTCCCAGAGTGGTAGGCATAGACTACGGATTTCCATTTATCTACTACGATCCTGACATCTCTGGCTTCATTCACATTTCTTATACACGCTCGCCGGTATAAGTTACTCTTAACCTGGCCTTTGTCCAGAACGTCTCCGTAACGCATGGATGTGCTATCGATTTTTTTTTAAATGTTATAGCGTTTACATTCATGCGTTGACAGTGACAAGCTACTACAAAAAACGCTTTATGGAACAATAATCCCAAGATAAAACACGTTATGTAACTTTTATTGCAAACGATTATAGGCGACGATTACCGCTTACCATTAGGTAAAACATTAAATTGCATTCAGACATTGTTATATAAAAATAGTTAAATTTAACTTAAACAAAAATTATGTCAAACTCTACACAAAAAGATATCATAATAGTGAATAAAAAGCAAAAAGAATATGTACATGAATATGTTTACTTAGGACAATTAATATCTAGCGAAGACTGCATGAAGAAGGAAATAGAAAGAAGAATAGCTAACACCTGGAAACGATATTGGTCACTTAGTGAAGTTATGAAGAATAAAGAAATGCCGATGAAAGAAAAAAGAAAGATATATAATATGTGTATTTTGCCATGCTTGCTATACGGGTGTCAAACCTGGCCATTGACGGAACAACTGGCAAACAAAATAAAAGTTTGTCAGAACGGAATTAAGAGAAGTACAATAAGTGTTAAAAGAAAAGATAGAGAGAAATTAAAAGACATTAAAAGAAAAACTAAATTCAAGAATTCATACATAACATATAAACAACTAAAGTGGAGATGTACAGGACATATGACAAGTGAAAAGAAGGAAAAATGGACAAGACTAATAACAGAATGGTACCCACTAGACTGCAAAAGGAACAGAGGACAGAAGACAAACGAAGAGATGGGAAGATGGTATTAGGAAAATAGCGGGTCTAACATGGACTCGAACGGCAAGGGATAGAACTGAATAGCGATATTTAGAAGAGGCCTTTGTCGGAAGACAAGTTGAGGAGTAACTACCGTTTGCCGAATTAGAATTAGTTACACATGAATTAAAGTTAGTATATTTGTTAGTAAATTGGATAGTAGTAATGAGTTCTTAGGCATACTTACAAAACTTTTTTGTTATTTAAACTAAGATAAAGGATTTTTTAAAATTTTTATTATATAAAAATAAGCTTGCATGTCTGGAGATCTGCATGAATGGTACCTACTAGTTTTCGATGCACAGTAAAAATTGGAGGAACTTTTAAGAAAGTAGATTCTTCTTAGCGTTTCGGTGGCAATCATTGCTCAATATTGTATAGTGGCGGCCCAGAACGCAGCCACTTTGATTGCATCGTCTGATCAAGTCCTCATGCGTGCAGTTGTTGGGGCACTCAGGGCACTATATAAGGTGCGACATCGTTTGGGTTGCACCGCACAAACAGCCCAGACCGTCTACGAGATCCCACCTGAACATATTTTCTTTCCACCGGCCGACATGAGTTCGAAGTCTGTTTAGTGACTTCCAGACCGGCCATGATAATTTGTGTCCAGGTGGCAGATCCTCACCCGGTGGTATGAATGGGACTGGCGAAAGAAAGAAGAACGTAGATGCAATTTAGAATTTGATTCTTGATCTACTCAATAAGATAAGAAAACGGCACCAGAATAATAAATAACTACACGTCAACACGATTCGACAACTTTTACGTCGAACTTGTCACTAATATTTATGTTATACTACATTTCGCCCGCGGCTTCGTCCGTGATAATGTAAATTTTGTCAATAAATTTATATACTTATGTTCTCTTCTGACACAGTTATGACCAGAAAGCGTAACAAACACACAATTGCATTTATAATATGTGATTATTTTTACTTAATTTTGATAATTTATTTTATTTATTGTATGCCCGCCTCTGCTTCTAGCTGTGACCTCACCCTTTACATAATAGCGCATAAACACACACAGTTGAAGCAGTACACGTGCAAACCTGAACGCGTTGCTTCAGCGATTTTACTACAATGTAGGCTTTGCACCACTTTATAGCCAAATTGCCGTTTTACGACCGAATAGATAAAGGTATTTGATGCAATTTTCTGTAATGTGCTAGTGCATAGACTATAGATGAGATTTTAAAACGATTATGAAACGTTTGAAGTGTTTTTTCATGGTGACCAGTGCTTATACAATTTTGCCGGCGTTGAGTTGCATAAAGGCGTTCACCGGTGAAATGGTTAATTAAACAATTATAATATAAGTATACGCATAAAAGTAGGTCAGGTTAGGTTATTTTAGTAACAGTACTTATAAAAAATAAAATGTAGCCTATGTGTGGGCAGGGCACATAGCGCGCAGAACCTACGGCCGTTTAGGCAGAGGTCTTGAGTGGCGGCCACGCACCAGAAATCTTTTTGGAGGTTGTGGAACAGGCCCTGAGGATAGTAAGGATAACACTCAAGACCGACCCAAAAGAAAAGGAATTAAAGGTGGGATAAATGGAAAGGTGAGAGCCTTTGAAACTCTGTTTCAGGTAATATTGCTTCAACAATGTGTCTTTGTATGTGTGTGTTTATGCGCTATTACGTGTAGGGAGATAATGTAGTTGTAAGCGGAGGCGGGCGCGATAACAGCTGCTATACAAAGTGTAAAGGGTATTTGAATTTGTCACAAAGTGAAGATGTATGCGCTCTCATACCATGCTACTGTCTAATTATTACTATTAATAAATATTGGGTACTACAGAACTTGACATTATTTGATTTATTCATTTTAAAAAGAGAAATCTCACATAAGGTTTTAGTCTTCGGAGACAAACTTCATTCGATGAAAGCGCGTATAATTTATGTGTGGTGAGGCTGAGTGAAGCTATAATTATTATATAATAATTTTATACTGCCGTTTTTATATGTTGCAATAAAATTTTTATTTTTATCGTTTATAGCGTTGATCAACAGAAAATACGTTTTTAAACGGTTTAATGGTATTGTTACATAATAGAAATGAGAGAGAAAATGAAATCTGTGTAATTATAGACAACAATGTTTTAGGTAGAACGGACGAATACTATTGCGGTGTTCGATTTTGTCTATTTTTCGTCGTTTTTATAGCCTTTTGCTCGCAACTTCGTACGCGTGGTCCGAACCTCCAACTATTTCTTGTTCTTCCAACAAGAAATAGTAGGCTTCTAGGCGGCTTCTAAAAATGTATTATTATCAATACACGAATTCAAGTGTACAATTCGTTAAAGTGCCATCTAGTGGAGGAATATACTCTTTACATTCACTATTTAAATTGATTTTTTGTCGGTGAAGTTCTACAGTTTTGTTTTATATTGCAAAAATTATATTATTATCTACTACGGCTTCTGTCTTTAAGCCAAATCTTGGCATTCTCCTAATGTTAGGATTCATTTTCATTAACCTTCTAATTTACCTCTAGATGACACGTATAACTTTAAGTAAATATAATTACTTTGTATACAAAATAAAAGATTTTATTATAAAATTTTGTTAGAATATTTCATAATTTGCATATAAATTTAACAGAAACAAAATTAATTAAGTTGTCAGACACATTCATTATGAATATAAATTAATATAGCAGAATCGCAGCAAGTGAAACTCTGCTCACCCCTCCGGTAAAACCACCTATGTTATAATTGGCTTGTTTTAGAATTATGCTCATCATCATGTATGCTGGAAGATGTCCACAGTTGGACATTGGCCTCCCCCAAGGGTTTACCTACTGTTTTTTTGTTCCAGTATAATAAAAATATAAATAAATAATTATAAAACTGGAACTTGGGTTAGGTTCCAGTTATATTGTCGGATCGATGCCATGGGACCTGGAAGCGGCGATTCTGGCGTCGCTCTACCGTTGGCGCCAGGAAGCGGTAGCTTGGGGCGAAGGACCTGCTCTTCCCGCTCTAGAGGCGGCACGGTCCGAGCTCCGTCAGGTCCTATTGGACGAATTAAAGGAACGACTTGTGCACCCCAGAGTCGGGCACGCCACGAACGTGGCAGTAAGTCCCGTTTTTGAGGAATGGCTGGAGAGACGGCATGGCGCCCTCACCTACCGCTAACACAGGTAATGACTGGCCACGGTTGTTTTGGCCAGTTCCTGTGTCACATAGACTGGCAGGAGACGCTCGGATGTCATCACTGCGGCGACTGCCGCGATGTTGTTGAGGACACGGCGCTGCACACTTTGACTGATTGCCCCACCTGGACATCGCAGCGCCGTGAGTTGCTCGCGGCAGTCAGATTGGTTGCTCTCTCGCTCCCGGCCGTGGTTCAGTCTATGGTTTGGAGTGAGAGATCGTGGAACGCCGTCGCCTCCTTCTGTGAGGAAGTAATTTCCATCAAGAAGGCGGCAGAGCGGGTGAGGGCGCGCTCAAACTCTCTCGCCAACTACAGAACCGGGTGCCGTAGGGTGCGAGATGACCTCCAGCCTGAGGTTTGACCTGGGAGTGGTGGGCTTCGTGGGCCTTCTCGCCATCCGACTAGCACCAGGTCCGAGAGGCGGCGTACATGTTTCTGCGCGCGTCTCGGTGTCGTGTCTTTGTTCCCTCACAAGGGGACAGTAGATGGAGTCTTTTTTATGTAGTGGCCTGAGGTTTCACACGGCGGGCCGAAACCTCGGCGGGGTTGCGCTTGCATGTGAAAGCGATTCGCACGTCCCCGCCCGCCGTCTTTAGTTATATCGAAGTACACCGTAGTAGGTTTAGTCGATATTACCGGGGTAACCTTTCCCCCCGTGAACCCGACATAACGTCTCCGTCGCCCCGCGTCGACGAATGCCCACATTATTTTTTTTTTTTAAATATAATGCTCATGAAATGTTATAATAATTGTTCTACCATTACTATGTCCACTTAGCTATTCGCATGTAATACAATGGCGCGTGTACAAAGCAACATGATCGCTTGCAAGGATTCACTACGAAGATATAATACTTAAAGCTTTTTGGCATTTTTATGATTTCATATCCCATGGGAGAATCTTACTTAGATACACCTTTATTGCGCATTGGTTAATATAAGTTTCGTACATGACAGGTTAAAATAAATACACTAGTTACAAGGAACACAAACAATATACAAGATATATAATACACAAGGTATATAGTACACACGGTTGTTAAAAAAAACAACGGGTTGCATTTCGGGAGTGCCGGCAGAAGTGAAAACTTGAATATTAACGTTGTGCATTTTTGTTATTTTAGAATGGTTAGGGAATAATTTTGCATGAATTGCTTTAATTATCAGTATAAAATTACTATCATTTATGTGGTAAAATACAATAATCATTTATTGCGCTATCGTACACAAACATGACAATTCTCCCTCCGTCTTACGAATTTTCGATCAGGTCACGTGTCCTGACGCGAGTTTAACATTTTTTACCCATAAAAAAAGGAAAAACTAAAGATGTTTTCACTTCAAAAAATCCCGGAAAACGATAAGCCTAATTCTCTACACATTGTACATTTTATTTAAGACTAGATTTAGCTCGCGGCTTCGCTCGCGGTAATGTACATAGATTTTGTCAATAAATTTTTATTTCTCGGGTACAGTAGATACTTTTACTGGATAAAAGGTACCCTATGTCCTTTTCTGTACCCCTGATAAAGTGTACGCGAAATTTCGTGATGATCGGTCGAGTAGTCAAGGCGTGAAAGCGTAACAAACAAACAAACTCACATTCGCATTTATTTTGCGATTGCTGACTGGCATTGTCTTTTCGAATAGAGATAGAAGTAGACGTACTATAGGCGATTTCTGTGTTCACTTAAATGAGATAGCGGACGAACGCAGACTTTAAACTGTACCACTGCTGGGAAATGAGTCTCCAAGCAGTCTAAATGTGAGAAGGGTTAGGCCATACTCCAACAAAGCTGGCTCAGTGCGGGCTGGCAGACTTAACATATCTTCGAAAACATTATACAAGTTTCCTTACAATGTTTTGCTTCACCGTTAAAGCAAGCAATAATTACATAACTATTATATTATTACATAACTTTGAAAACTCAGAAGGACGTGCCTTAGGACCTAATTCGAAACCACTGCGTGGCAGACCAAAGATCGACCAGTACTATCGCTGCTTAATAACTACTATTTCATAAATAATAAGGCAATGTAAAAAGAAAATGGTCGATTATCCTAACTATATATATATATATATATATATATATATATATATATATATATAATATTATAAATACATATTAATTATAAATTAAATAATTTGTTACGCTTTCACGCTTTAACTACTCAACCGATCATCACGAAATTTTACATACACGTTGTCAGGGGTACAGAATAGGACATAGGATACCTTTCATCCAGAAAAATAACTGTTGCAAATCTAACCTAACCTAACCTACATTTACGCGAGCAAAGCCGCGGGTGAAAACTAGTTAATTATAAATTTGCAATCACACAATATTTTAATTCATTATACCTGTCCGTTAATCAAACAGTATCAGCAATCAGTGTATTAAATTACAATACATTGCTCCTCTTTGGGTACCGCAATGTACAAATTGTGCTGAACAACGGTTGCTGTGCACTTTCACGAACAATTTTGAGCCTCTATTTAATATTAAGTTAACCTTTTATTTATACATACTGCATTGCGGGTGCACTATGTAAATATAATTATTGCACATTATTGTATAGTCTTACGGTTATATATTGCATTTAAGCATTTTACTGCTGTTTAATTCGTTTAACACTTTAAATATTTTGGGTGCTTCAATGAAAGTATATGTATATAAGCTATGAAGTCCGCCTTGCTTGCTTGAATACAGTACATATATTATTGTTTAATATATTTAGTGGAGCATTAGTATGCCTTTTATGTGCTCTGGTGAGCTTAGCTATGATATGCAAAAGATATTGTATATTTTAAGAGTTAATACCTTTACTTATCTCATATTGAGTCTTATTTTGGAAACAAAAGTACGCCAATGATTATATTCTCGTAGCCATGATCACGTGAAGAATTACTTTGGCGAGCGATGCGTCGTTCTCAGTTATCACGAAGTTTTATGGCAGTCTATATGGTGAGTGAGTATCCTCAAATAAACTGACAATATCTATAAAATCGCTATCCCTCTGGGTTGCAGATTTGAATGGCAGTTGCTTTGTGAACAACAAATCTGGTTAGTTAGTATAAAAATACTGCACATTTGACTGCAAGGATGGCGTAGTGGTTTAAGTCGTATTAACGCAGGTAAACGTTCCCCACTATACCGTATAGTTAATTTTTATAATATTAATTTCGACTCTGTAGATATTGCGGCGATTCGTCCTAGCATCTTTAAATGTGATATCATGAAGCTCCTAATATAGTTCTTATAGTTTTTATCATATTTGTTTAACGCTTAAAATATTGCAATATGTAAGTTGTGGTAAACGGTGTTGGTGACACAATTGTCAGCACCTTATAAAAATGACTCCTTGTCTATATGTATTGGTGTCACTGTTTGTTTACCTAAGTAAAGAGGAAAAAAAAAAGATTTAGCCTCGCTGTTGTCTCTGCACCAAATGTTGTGCGATTCGCTCTCCACATGGGACAATAATTTTTGTGATCCGCTCGAGTTGGGTGTTCTTCGTGTACGTTATTTGAATGTTTGTCAAGTTCTGCGACACAGGCTTTAGTGCGGGAGTAGTAATTTTATTTTAAAATCCTTACGCCTAACCGATATCCTAATCTTAACTAATATTATAAAATCGAAAATGAGTTTGTTTGTTTGTTACCTTTTCACGCCTAAACTATTGAATCGATCATCTTGAAATTTTGCATATACGTTGTCAGGTGTACAGAAACGGACATAGGCTACCTTTCATCCCGAAAAAAATTACTGTTCCCAAGGAAAACAATAATAACGTTCTTATGATAATAATAGATGGCGCCACGTGTCTTTCGAATCATGATTGAATTATATTATTACAAGCAGAGTACAACCCGAATTGATTGTCAAATTCTAAATTACAAAAGCTAGTAAGACAATAATACGAAAGTGTTTTGTTTGTTTCTTCATCTATGCCGTAGCAACGAAACGACAAATCACTGAGGTGCAAAAATAGTTTAAGGGCTGCAGGGTGACGTAGACTACTCATTATCTGTTTTTATCTTCTTCATATTTTTTTATATAGTGTTAATTTAGTTCAATTAAAGTCTAAATAATAATGTATGTAATTGTAAATAAATAAGTACAACTTATAATAGTCATATATGCAATATAGTCGTATGACGCCAGGTAACGCTGTGACGTCAGTAAACAAAGATGGCGATGTCGGAAAGCGCGGGAGCGCGCTCATTACGCCCATTGTTTGTGTACAATGAATGTTTCTTTCGTTCCAAATTGTTTTATATTACACTAGAGGTACCTATTTTATTTAGGATAATGTCCGTTTATGTATTTTATGTACATAATGGGAGTTTTACGTTATAATGGTACATAAATACGTGTATAATTATAATGGACGGTTGGTACCAACTCAATGTGACTTGTTGGTATTATAGCGGAGTTATACAGGTAAAAGCATTATCCTTTGTTGGTCTTTTATCTTATAAGGTCGCTTGAGCTATGACTTGACCAGGCAATAATCAGAGACTTTAAAATTACCCATATTCATACACACATCGTCTCACATTTAACCTAAGCGTAGCTTCAGTAACTTAGTAAACTCAAAAATTAATTTTTGACGTTCATAAGTGTAACACTAAATTATTATTTTTGACTTTGACATCCCCCGAAGGAATAACCAGAAGTGTGTTACCTCCCTTTCACCAGCTATATTTTATTAAGGTCCAACGTATAGGCTGAGCTTAAAGTTATTTACCGAGCAAAGTTCCAGACTTTGTATTGCTATTTAAAACTACTTAACAGAATAATCCAATAACACAATCCGACCTGGACATCAATTCCTAAGCCACAGCAGATGCATTCACTAACACTGCGCCACGAAGTCAGTCATGAAGGCAAAACATACCAAGGAACCACATACAATAATTATATAACTAAAATAAAGAAATACATTCACTACCATTGACTTGCATAAAGCGGGACATTACAGATTCCGTATGTCGTTACATGAATGTGCCGCTCAGTCTTGAATTATGCAACGGACAGATATGAGCGCTCCAATCTGTGAATCTGTTGCACCCGCATTGTATATGGAGATGTGAAATTTTACATGACAATGTACCTCTTACGTATAAAGTATATTATATATATTGACACAGTTGTGAGCTATCGTGGAATGCAAACAAGGTTGATATAAGCATATAAACACAGTTTATTAACCTCTAAGTTTTCTTCGAAGAGGTTAATTAAACCACTATGTGGGTCTGTATGTGATATAGGGGTCATAAGGTCACATGTATTTTAAATGGAAAAATATTGATGTGTAGACAACTTGGGATTATACTTCGGTCGAGTTTGAATATGGGCTCTGTCGGTCAAAAGATCCCCGAGATATTGGGGTCACAAGGTCACATGTATTTTAAATGGAAAAATACTGACTTCTAACTTGGTGTGCAGACACCTTGGGGTCATATCTCGGTCGAGTGTGCATATGGGCCCTGTGGGTCAAAAGACTCCCGATATATAGGGGGTCATTTCTTTTCATTACTTTTACATTTAAGACGAAGAGGTTGAATCCAGGGTTTTTTAACCCATCTCGTTTATGTCAAGTATGTTATTGTCTCGATGTTGCTGCGGGAGTGTATGCGACCGTGGTGTTGGTTGTGGTCTCGGGTTTGATTTCTGGGTCCATCGGTGTTATTGGGTTTGCAGTCAGGAAGATCTTAGTAGTACGAAGTCTGGAACTGGGCCCGGTAAACGGCAATGTGGTAGTTTAGTTATGTAGCAGAGTACTTATCTTATCTTATCTTGTGTGTGGGGGCCAGTCAGTACAGACCGGCGACGCTTCGACCCAGTGGGATCTTTTGTGTCAGCCCCAAGATTTATCCCTTAGCTATCTCCTTATGAATGTACTGCATTAGCCGCAGTGTACAATTCAGAGGGAGAAGCCTGAAGTCTTCAGGGTTTGGTAGCTGAGTACTTACCAACCATAGAATTAATAGTTATAAATTGTATTTACGTGTAACAGCGCGTGGTTTCAATTTAGTAAACAACTTATACTCCGTAAAATATACCTTAGATCCTCTAACTGATGTCATTCGTATTACGCTCATCAAATTCCGTATTTTGTAACAGTATAAAATGACAAAAAGCAATATCACACTTTATTGAAAAAGTGCACCAATAGTGATGTTCCTTGCGTCCTGTTAATCGAACTACAAAGTATCGAGCAGGCTTGAAATCAAGATTTACATTTGATAATAAATATTTAAATAATATGACACAACATAAATGTGGATGAAACGTTTGATTTATAATGTGCATAACGAGAAAAAATTTTCGAATTATTTTCAGAAACGTGTATGAAAGTACCATAAGTAGTATACAAATAATTTTTAATAAAAGGTTTTTTTTGTGTTTTATTGTTTGGAAAATGTAATAATTTGACTTAAATATGATCAAATTGTAAGGTAAGTACCCTATCATAGGCATAAAAAGAGTATTATAAAACCACTGTAATATACATATATACTTAAATTAGTTTAGTAGCAAAAGCGTACTGGACAAATCCAGTTATTAAATACTGGCTGACCCGCGCAGCATCATATACGTCACATAAGAGAATTTTACCCGTTTTCGCAACATTTTTCATTGATGCTTCGCTCCTATTAGTCGTAGCGTGATGTTATATAACTTATAGCCTTTCTTGATAAATAGGTTATCCAAAACTATAAGAATTTTTAAATTCGAACCAGCAGTTTCTGAAATTAGCGCGTTCAACTAAACAAACAAATTCTTCTTCTTTATAATATTAGTAGATATATGTAGATATAAAGCGAGCTGAAATTCTAACGTAAAACTTCAGCGGAAATTAGGTTAACTTAACCAACACATCAAATACGGTATCTAATTAATATTAGGTAATATTATAAACATACAGGTATATTTGGTCGTTAATCCCGTGGTAAATGTACAGCGATACGACGTAGATTCATAATAAACTTGAAATTAAACCTAATTCTAACTAATATTATAAATGAGAAAGTGAGTTTGTTTGTTTGTTACGCTTTCACGCCTTAAATTCTCGACTGATCATCATGAAATTTCGCATAGACGTTGTCAGAGATACAGAAAAGGACATGGGATACCTTTCATATAAAAAAAACGTACCGATCCTTAGGGACAGAAAATTATTGACAAGATCTATATTTAAAAATTGGTTGTCTGTAAAGTCGGTTTACGGACGATAGTTTAACGTGACAACGTTATAGCAAAATTTCTTTCCCGTAACGGGACAATGAGCGTAACGGGATAATAAGTCATCCTTTTTCGTGCGTGCAGCCGGCGTTCATCAATTTATTAGACGTTGTCATGTCAAAAATTGGTTGTCTGTAAAGTCCGTTTACGGACGTAAGTTTAACGTAACAACGTCACGATTGTGCCTTTCGCTCGCTCGTGTAGCGCTCGCTCTCGCTCCGATCGTAACGTTACAATGAGCGTAACGGGACATTGAGCGTAACGGGACAATGAGCGTAACGGGACAAAGAGTCGTCCTGTTTCGTGCGTGCAGCCGGCGTTCATCGATTTATTAGACGTTGTCACGTCAAAACCTAGTTATAAGTTATGTTAGCACGTAACTTATATTATACTCATATGTATTATACAAATAGCTTAGTATCAGATATTAAAATCCTTCTGATACATATTAATAACGATAAAATTTATCAACATAATTAAATGTTTGTAAATTAATCACTTGAAACTGTTGAACGGATTTTAATAAAATTTGAGAAACAGATAGCCGTTATCCTAGATCAACAAGTGCGGTCATGCAGCGAGCGAAGCCGGAGGCAAAATATAGTGCAATATACGACAGGAAAATGTAAAGAAGCTGTATTAAATGTTTTAGTGAGTGCCAAGTTAGTACACATTGCAGTATATTATTGAAGAAGGTTGCGCTCTCCGTTGGATGAATGATCAAAGTCGCTGCGGTTTCGGCAATCCACCTATGTATTTCTAAAGCGGAGTGAATGCAGGCTAAAGCCGACGGCTTTTGGTCGTTTGTACGAAAGCCAGGGCACGTAAATTAAATAAACATTTATTACGTGGAACCTATGTGTATAAAGAAAACCCACATTTCACCAGCTATGTACCTACGCCTGAATATACTCGAAATAGGCAAGGACATACTCTGCCTCACATTTAGAGATACACAGACGTCTATATAAAGTAAATGATCATCTATATATACTAATATTAGAAAGGAGGAATGTTTCGATTTTTAGAGTTCGAAAATACTCTTATACAACAGCTTTGTCCGTCCGTTTGTCTGTTATACAACTTTTAAGTCAAGAACCGTAAGAGTTAGAGACTAGCAGTCAACGCCATTCGACTCAGCATAGTCGATATGGCACCCCCGAAATGACTACGACCTTTGACCTCTGACCTCAAGATCACGTGCTATCACGTGACCTTTGCATATTACTTGAACTATTTTGTCGAACTCTAAGATTTACGGCAATTAATTGGCGTTTCTCACTTGTTTGTTTGTAAGGATTTAAAATCTACACAACCGATTTTAAAAATTCTTTCACCATTAAAAAGCTTTACTTATTGTCATTGAGTAACATAGACTATATTTTATTTTTAAAAAGTACTGTTACTGACATAGGCTAACTTAACGTACTTTTAAGCGAGCGATGCCGCGGGCAAAAGCTTGTTTACTAACACGCATTGCTAGATAACGCTGCGATTAATTTCGCTTCACTCGATAATGCTTCGATAAATAATGCTTCGCTACATAATGCTGCGATAAATAGCATCATGCTATGCTGCGCTAGTCTTTTAAGACACATATTTATTCTATTAAATCGCGTTTGAAGTAGCAAGCAACAGTGCTGTTTATAAAGTGAAACGAACTTACAAACGAACTTGTTTCTCAGTTAAATAACTAATATTTGCTTTCAACATAACACTAATTAATTTAATTTAATGTCTCCTTGGGGATGTGTGTTTAAATAGAGAAGTAAAACTACATTTCAGTCAACATATTAAGTTTTTTGTAAACATACTAATTACTATGTAATTTAACATTACGTTAGACATTTATGACGAAACTAGCATAGTTGTCAAGGGCCTACAACTGTTTTAACCCTAGATTCATAATCTATAGTTACGGTACCATTGTTCATAAACGTATGTCTCTGATACACCTTACTTTTAAGGCCACCTTATTTAATACTAGCTTTTGCCCGCGGCTTCGCTCGCGTTAATTTAGAATTTGACAATCCATTCGGGTATAATAATATAATTCAATCATGATTCGAAAGACACGTGGCGCCATCTATTATCATAAGAACGTTATTATTGTTTTCCTCTGGAACAGTAGTTTTTTCGGGATGAAATGAAGCCTATGTCCGTTTCTGTACACCTGACAACGTATATGCAAAATTTCAGGATGATCGGTTCAGTGGTTTAGGCGTGAAAAGGTAACAAACAAACAAACTCATTTTCGCTTTCATAATATTTTATAGTTAAGATAGTTAGGATTAGGATAGGATTAGGATTAGGATTATAAAAACATTTTATTGAGAATATAAACATGAAAAAAAATTCAAACTTTGATCCGAGCATTCTAGGCACAAACTACCGCGATGTTCCATACACATGTGACGTTTGCAGGAGGTGCAGATACATCTGGTCTCACGTTTTTTTTTATAACAGCAGAAGTTACATAATTTCCTGGTTTGATTTTCAGTGTCAGCTGGTACACCAAGCAAAGTGTCGCCTAAAATGGCATCGATGTTCCTCTTTAGGCAGCGCCTCAAAGTTGGTGTTTCGCGGCGATGCCTTAACCGAGGCTCTATCATCTTATCTGACATTTCTTTGATAAATGCTCTTCTTCTCAGAGGTGCCAGAAAAAGAGCTATACTTATTTTTGTTACGTTTTTAGTATCTTCTTAGGGTTCTGCAGTGTTTCTAGCAGAAGTCAGATAAAAGAGGTACCTAGTCTTGTGAACGTCTTGAACTACTTACTTATCGGGAAAAACGCAGTAATATTGCTATTGTACGAGTACCTTTCTTGTAGGATTTTCTGTGATAGGATGCTACTTCCTAGGGCTAGCTGGCTTTTTTGTACCAATACCTAATACTTCCATTCAAATTATCTATACAAACATTAATAAAGCTGAAGAGATTGTTTGTTTGCTTAAACGCCATAATCTCTAGAACTGCTAGTCATTTTTAAAATTACTTTTTACGTTCTATAGCTTACTTACTGAGGAAACTTATATGCTATCTAACATCACGCTACGATGATGATACGTGGTGTTAGATAGCAGCAGAGCAGGTGAAATTATAAGACACAACTAGTTTATCTCCTAAAACCTGCGAAGTATGTGTATGTAGTGACATACTCTGTCTCTATTGCTTACACCTTTGGAGATATGGAGTCGTGATATTCCTGTAAAAGCAAGGTAAGGTCATACTTTCTGCAGTAAAACAAATATTCTTTTGTATCTCTATATTATCGGTTAATTCAGCTGAATATACTCGACGGTACCTATTGTTTTGACGAGATTAGGTTTGGTTATTCTTTCATTAAAATTATTTATGTATTCTCTAGCACCTTTTGATATAACAATACAACCTATCAATCTAATTAAACAAGGGTTTGATTACATCAGATATGTTTTAGAATTGAAAATCTTTTGAACGTATATTTTTATCATTCTAGATTAATCTTATTACAGTCTGTTTCAAATACCAAGTCCCTTTTGACACTTCATAGCACGTAACTCTGCACATTTCATATAAAATTGCTAAAATTAACGTTGATTATTCATAGTACTAAAGACTATTTAAAAATAATTAGAATCTATACAGAACATTATGCAATTGTTTCACAAACATAAATCAACTAATAATTTCTATTGATATTAGTCTTAAATAATTAAAACATCAAAATAAAATAACAGTTTACTACAATACCATGCTTACACACTAAGGGTGTTTTTTACTTTCAGTCATAATGATGCGACAATATGAATCGGATAAAATCGAACTAATTCGAGGTAAAAACAATTGTACGAGAAATACTTTTGTAAATTTGTATTTGGTAATAATTAATAAAACGTTGTAACGTACTTTATATCCCTTTCTGCAAAGCCTTACTATATTTTCTTTATCGAAAAATGGATTTGAAGATGCGATATTGGACGTATGGTTTAAATATCCCATAATTTTTAAAGAGTAGTTGTCTTGAAAATCAAAATCTGTTATACCACATTTAATTTTATTCAACTCTTATACTAAGTATGGAGTAAGTATGTGATACTAGGAATTAATCAAGGATAAGCCCAGATTTTTTTACAATTAAACACGTTATATATAACTTTGATGTAACTATTCATTCGGTTTGTCAAACTTAGATGGACTCCTTTTTTGATTTTCTGTTTCTATCATTTTTGTTTCGATTCTAAATCTACGTTTACAGTTTGTTTGGAAAGCTAATCGGTAATCGATTTCGTGATGTGTTGATTAAAACGGTCTCTTCACTATCACTGCTCAACGATCATCTGTCAAATGGGACTTCATATTTGACACGCACATATAGTTAGTCGGTTTTCTTTTAAGAATATTGAGAGGTGGAACAATCCCGAGCGAGCACGCTTACCTGTACCGTCGTTAAATAATTGGTCATGACTGTCTTTTACACTCAAAGGTTTTCTTTTGTAATAAATATGCAATAGTTTAATCGTAAAAAGACAGAACAAGTATAACCTCAATCTTATGTACTTACTAGTTTTGCCCCCTGATTTTCCCGTGGACAATCCTTCGGAAACGCACTATGCTATGAAAAATATCCTATGTGTTATTCCAGGATATGATCTATCTGTGTTCCAAGTTTTATACAAATCCGTTCCGTTTAAGCGTGAATGAATAACAAACATCATAACATGTTTACAAACATTTAGTTTAATAATTATGATGTGTTTTGTTACTAAAAGACTAGAAATAACTGCACTGTAATTTTACAAACATTCAAACAACGGATACAAATTTATGGATCTCACAATATTTTAGCTCGTGCGATCGATCACACACACAACATTTGATGCAGTGGCAGTGACAACACGACCACTAAAATCACTACACCACCCGTGCAGTCAGAAGTATAGTATAATTCTAATATAATTATTCTAATAACAATTATGTAAGAGTTAACTAACAATAAATTAAATTACTTCACATTTATATACAAATGCCATTTAAAAATGGCATTCAACATTTTTCTTTCAGTCCTTGTAATTTTAAGTATATGTAATAATGAAGTGCTTAATTAGACCTTTTTCGAGGTAAATATCAAACATAGCCAACATTCAAAGTTAGTCATGCATTGTACACGTAACACGAACAGTGCCGACTGAGAAAAATGATGATGTGTGAGACTCCATTATTCTTGAAAGAGAATATATTTTGTGTACGCTCCTCCATTGCTCTTATGTTAATATTTGGGAGACCGTCTTTGTAATATTATGGACTGACGTCACAATATTTCATTCCGAAAAGAAGAAGCATCATTTTGTTTTGATGAAGGGTCGGTGTGTTTATTAGTTGTGCAAGTTTCCGTAGAACCCAGAAAGAGTGCAAAATTTACATATAACGTAAATGTCAAAGATTTGGGCCTATAGTTGGAACTATTAGTACTATGAAACATATAAAGTAACGCTTTGATTATTTTAAACCCTACAGTGAAGTGATCTAAAAGATATCAAAGAAACTTCGCGGTGGGTATTTTATTTCTATTTTATTTTATTAAGCACACCAACTATACAATTACAAATGGTTCTTAAATATATAAAGTGCGTATTATAACATTAAAACAGTAATCATACAAATGACAGGCATGCATGACAAGAAACTTACAGTCTAATTAATTACCGGTAAGATAATATTTAATAGGTACTATTTAGTGTATATAAGTGCCAAACCCAAAAGTAGTTGTTACATATATACACAATTACATATTGCAGATAAGTTATGCAAATCGGTAATTATTACACAGCTGCAATATAAACCTAAAAAAAACACGTAAAAGAATTAAAAACACAAAAGTATTAAAACTTAAAAGAAACAGAATGAATATCGACGATCTCAATGTAAAAACATAAATACTTTATTTTACTTTATACTGCTAATATTTCGTTTGCCCGAAGTTTCGGATAGATATTTTCATAGTAGACCTACAGGTTTTGCACAAGTTTTGATGTTTTCAACAAGGGCAATTGGAATTACCCTAATCTCTTAAAACTTTATAGCTGTATGCCATATCGAGATGTGCATTACAGAGTGTATAGCTTGTTTTGTTGAAACTGAAAAATAAACGATTCTGGTTATTCCTTAGACTATTTACTATATAGAAGACAAAGTAGTATACGACTGTTCCTTTATACCTTTAAACACCACAATGGTACAATGACATATATCAATCAGCCTACTGTAGTCCGCTGCTAGCCGTAGGCTTCTTCTAAAGTGTATTACAATATCTGACTTATCTGTGAAGCATGAAAAGCTCTGACATTCTTCAAACAAAGCTCCCTAATGAAACGCCGCGCCGTGCTATCATCAGGGGAGCAGGAATCTTTTTTCACCGCGTTGGCAGAATAGCGAATTATTTATAGATGGGTTGCCAACGTGTAAGTCATATAATGGTGTTATAAGTGAACTGATGGCGAGGCTTTAGCTCATTTGGCACTCTAGTAGTAGGTATGGAAAAAGCTGTCGTGGTGGTGCACTGGGAGTGAACGTGATTATTGTGCATGAGGTTTCGGGTCCCGGGTCAATAAAAAGTTATTAGATTTTCCTGTTAATAGCCGTGAGGAGTAAGCAGTGTTGCACACCCTCGTGCTGTAGAGAGCACTCAATGCCGTTGGTCCTGCCCTTGATCCCTTTCGGGTTGTGTCGGATAAAAGCATCATCGGAATTTGAGAGTGCAGAAATAGCGAGTGCATACACTTGTGCTCATAAGCAAAACCAAGTTTTCTAAAGTTATAATAGAATCTGTAATTATTAATTTTTCTCTAGAAACAATTTTCTTTGTCTTCACACAACAATAGTTTTAAACTGCATTGCAGTCAAAAGTCTCATTATAAAACCCAGACATGTGTCGAAGATCACTAAGAAAACTCATGTTAGCATCAACTCCATCTACCGTAAATATAACGAAATACATATGATTAGCATAACAGACGAATAAATGTCTTAAAATTGAAACATTCTTTAGAATTTTATACGCGACAAAGGCCAATAGTTTGTTCTTTGTACCCAACATTATAAACTACTGTGACAACCGATACGTGAATGTCACCAAAGAGTTTTGTTTGTTCAGTTTTATCGGGAGAAATAATATGTTAATATGGATGACAGTTTTGAAACTTAAAGTTATTGTGGCTAAGTTTTATGTTTGAGAAACGGTGGTATTCGAGGTGACTGGTCTTATTGTGTGTTAAGTACTTCGATGTGGATATGACAGACAATATAAGAGCTTTCTTTTAAACGTGACGTAAATTTGCAAACTGTGTATGGGATGATCGTATGGTCCTAAGTTCGATTGTTGGGATGAACGAAGAGTAATCCCGTTTTTCAAATTGATATATTAATTAATACTTGAAGAAATAACTTTGCACTCTATTTCAATTTCAAGAATAGTAAAAAAATCTTTTCGGTTATTATTTCAAGAGTCCGCAATTTAACAGGCAATTAACAAGAAGCATATTGCGCGGGGACAGAGTGCGTGTTTTGGCATGGTTCAAGATTATTTCAGAAGGAGAGTAGAAATAAAAATAAGTTAATAGTTTTTTATACATTATTTAATTACTTTCATACTTTGAACACCGGGCGACCACTTATTGTTATTATTATATAATTCACGACTTATTTTAGACACAATTAGAGCACTTGGAAATCTCACAAACAGCAATTAGGAATCTATAATTATATTGCCTACTGATGTAGTACGCAATAATTATAGATTTCTAATTGCTTTTATTTTTAGTTTATTAAAAAGGCTCTATTATTATAAATGCTTAAAACACCTGTATACTATACACTAACTAGTCCATGGACAATTCCAGACAAGGTGCTTTCTAAATCTTTTCCAAAATTGTTTCTGATATATATTCAATTACCATCTTGCTTTCTCAAATATCCTATTCAGTGCTATATGTATTTTCTCCATTCATACTTTTACGTACCCAAACTGCGGACGAAACAACTCATTCAATATTAATACATTTATTTAATTAACCCACTAGAGCAATGACCTCTTGTATTGTCTTACTCTGTAACAAACAGTAATAAGGATCCAAGTTTGTAACAAATCCGCTAGTTCTACAAGCAAACTAACAATTAACTGGATTTGGTGATCCACAGAGCTAAGTTACGTTTTCTTTTGTATTTGCTCTTTGGTTGACCACGATACGCACGATTGGAATAAGGTTGTGGGCGTCCAGTCCAAGAAAGAAAAAGTTTTGGTTCACATCAAGAAACACATAAATATATACATTGGATACATAATGAAAAATCAAAAGTCTGATGTCGTAATCAAAATAGGTCTGCCCGACCAAATTTTGGACATAGGAGTAACATTTCATGAAGATTAACCATCTACGTGAGATATTATAGCGCACAAGCGGTGCGCAAACACAAGTGCACCCATTGTTCCCTCTCTCATGATTCGATGAGATAACAATCCGACACGACTGAAGAAAAATCAGGCGCAGGACCAACGGCTTTACATGCTTCCTGGGACACGGAGGTATCTTACACAAACAATTTCCTAATACCAGGATGCTTTTAAGATTTCTTAGCAGAAAAACCCAATAACCTTTCTATTGGCTCGACTTGAGGCTTAGTGCACAGCAGTCGCATTCACTACCACTGCGCCACGGAAGCAGAGATCATAATAAGACCTAGTTAAGCACGTGTCAAACGAAAACCTGATATCAGTTTTCCACTTGGCTCATTATCTACTAGTGTCTATTCGTAGCTTTGCCCACATCAATCCCACGAGAATATAAAGAATGGTCTGTCTGCGTGCCAAGTTAAAGAAAGATATATATTCAAGATGTATTTTATGTTGCACAGATGGCTAGCAATTTAAGATTCTTGACATTCGCTCTTTAATAAAACTCAGAGAATAATGGTTTGAATTTTTCACAATGAGTCTAGAATAAATGTATTTATATAAATGGTTTCTTGTCACATAAATTAAATACAATATGCTATCTAAGATCATTGTTATTTCTTGTGTTTAAGTTATATACATAACTTAGAAGAGTTACAATATTATATACCTAGTTTTGTTACAATTTTCTTGCTGCTAAGTGCCTTCTTAGGTTCATGGTCAACATTTTCGTTAATAATCAGCAATCGTGTGGGCCCGTGATTGATGTCAGTGCTTTGCAAATTGTTATTGAGCTTTCTTGTCAGGAAATTCTTATTACCAGAACGGATATAAACATAGCTGTCAAGTTATGCGTGTAATATTTCTATGCTTTCGGAGTCCATGTTGCATACTGCTATAATCCCAAACAGGCGTATAAGCTGCCAGGTGGGTTTCAGTAACAAAGGTTATTTAATTGAAAATATTTTATGTGAGAAAGTATAGAGCAACCATTTCACACTTTATTTAGAGTGAAATTCACCGTTGCCAGGTTTTCGACGATGGTGGTGTGGTTTAGTAGTCCTTCACCAGACAGCTCGAACCTTCTATGAGCCGCCTGGACACCACCCTTTCATAAGAAACCATTAGTTTTCATTCGTAAGTAAAACTTAGATGAAACTTAGAGGAATGTGAAAGTTAGGTATATGACCTACCTTTCTCATCTCTTTCCATTCATCTCATCTTTGATCCGTTCCCCCGATGGTCAGCAACGCGACAGTGAAACCTTCGGCATTGCAAACGATCATAGTCTAGGAATAGAATTAAAAAGTACTACTACGATAACCAAACTCACCACCTAGTATGCCGTATACTTGTTTGTAACCTATGTAATCTAAAATACGATATCGGCAATACCACACTAAAAATAATATTTTTATACTAAAAGTTATGTAGGTATTCAGATAAGCGAATTATTTGCTCGATATAAATAGTCTGACAAATAAAAAAGATATGAAAATATTAATGCACGATAGAACGCGTAGCTGGTTTATGTTAGTGCGTATAAAATCACAGTCACAGTAAAACCTAATATTAGTGATGAGGGCAAACGAAACCCTTTTTGGTAACATTTGATATAAAACTGTCACAGATAGAGATAACACCGGTGATTCCAGAGAGAATTTATAAATGTTTATAGCTCTCGTAATGTGTGTTATTTCGCTAAACTTAGGGATACCATGCAGAACGAATTTTTGGGATATTCTTACTTGTTTAATAGTACTCAATTGAAGTAAAAATTCTCACATTAGGAATAGTTAATATTGTCTTACATTCACGAGAAGGTTATACATTGAAATTAAACTACTTTATATGGTTAGAAAGTACTACCAGTTTGCTAGTAATTCAGTTAGTCCAAGAAGAAGCAAAACACGCCTAGACTTAACTTAGTATCAACTTTGAGCTCATTTTTCGTAAATAAAAACACCCGTAATTAAATTATGTTCAGGTACTTTGAAATAATTACACTTTAAAATACAACCACCATTTTAGTCTCTCCGTGACCATGGCTGCTGAAAAGCAACCGTAACTCCGGTGAAAACTATTTCGATATAAAGTGGAATTTTTAATTGAAATAGTTTTAATAATGTAGCTTAAATAGTAGTAAAGTTTAACAGTAGTTTAATAGTTTTAAGCATGATAATATCCGCTTAAGGTAGTTTAATTTCAATCTAGGAATAGTTCCTGTATCGTAGGGGACTTTACAGACAATCAAACAACGGACAGACTTGGAATAATCTATTGTCGATAACACCAATTTTTGTTCCATGTAGGATTTGAATCATCATCATCAGAGTGGCAGTGGCGAGGTGACCATTTAAACCTATTTGTTTGTAGGTACTGTTAATTTGAATCTGCTTAAAATAATTATTTCTGATAATTGTCATTCACTGGCAAACTGCTATGATAGCAGCTTAATTTATCACTCAATTAACCGGATAATTTGCGAATCAATGAAAATGTTGTCACTCGTTAATACCCCCAAAAATAAAATATAATTGTGTAAGCCGCAAATATGTATATATTTGGAGACTAAATGTTCTCAGTGTCTATTATTTCGATGTTTTTGGGATTATATTATTATACCTCGTGTGGAATTTCTTGTGACTGAAAAAAACAACGGGTTGCACTCCGGGAGTGCCGGCAGAAGTGAAAAGCCGGGGTATGCTTGTTTGTTAGGGCGGATATTTGCTGTCGCCGTCTACAATGCCTAGAGGACCCTTCCTTCTCTGTCCTTTGGGTACACGTAGATCATGGCTCTTTCAGCCAAATCTACATGTGCCTCTACCGATCCCATTCAGGAGACGCTGAGACAACTCGACTGTTCAATTACCTGAGTCAGGCGGCAGACGACGCGCAGGAGCGGTTTCCGAACGCTGAGTTGGTGTTCTTGGGAGATTTCAATGCCCACCATGAGACCTGGTTGGGTTCTCCCAAAACAGACCACGCGGGACGAACTGCCCATGCGTTCGCTCTCACGCATGACCTGTCTCAACTGGTACTCCAGCCCACCCGGATACCAGATATTGCAGGTCAGGCGCCCTCTCTGCTCGATCTGCTGCTGACGAGTAACCCGAACCGGTACAGTGTGTCGATTCGTGCTCCTTTGGGCACCTCAGACTACTGTCTGGTTTGTGCCACAGCTGTTGTTGTTACGCCCCCACGACCCGAGGAGGCAAGACGACGACTGTGGCACTACTCGTCAGCAGACTGGGATGGAATGCGGGAATACTTCGCATCCATCCCTTGGGCTCAACGCTGCTTTGAGAACAGGGATCCATCAGAGAGCGCTACTGCTGTCGCTGGTGAAATCATCCTGGGTATGGAATATTATATTCCATACAGTGATGTCACGAGCGGCGGCAGGAAAAGGCCCTGGTTCGGGCGTGAATGCGCCGATGCTGTTGAACGCAAACAGACGGCGTATCGCGCTTGGACCAGGGCTCGCACTCTCCACGACCCTAACGTGGATCACCTGAAGGCAGCGTTCAACCAAGCCACAAAGGTCTGCAAGAGGGCATACTTAAGAGCGGATGCCCAGCGCGTCGCACGGTTCGGCCAGGAACTAATGGCGCATCCTACGGGCAGTCGTAGCTATTGGCGCCTGGCCAAAGCCGTGCAGTCCAACTTCTGCCAGACCATGCTGCCTCCTCTGAGGTATCCGAATGGATCACTGGCTCATCGGCCGCAGGAGAAAGCAGATCTGCTTGCAAATCTCTTTGCGGCCAACTCCCGAATCGATGACTGCGGTTCGCAGCCGCCTAATATTGCCAACTGCGGCTACACCATGCCTGATATATGTATCAGGCAACGAACCGTTCGTGCGATACTGCAGTCTCTCGATGTTCGGAAAGCCAGTGGACCTGACGGCATCCCAGCTGTGGTTCTTAAAAAATGTGCAGCGGAGTTGTTTCCCTCACTTACGCGCCTATACCGGACGTCTTACGTCGCAGGCATTGTGCCTGAGGCTTGGAAGGAAGCGAACGTTCAACCGATTCCCAAAAAGGGGGACCGTTCCGAGCCAAGCAACTATCGACCCATAGCTATCACCTCGGTACTTTCCAAGGTGTTCGAGCGGATTATAAACACCCAAATTGTCCGCTACCTGGAGGATCAATCGTTGATCAATGATCGCCAATACGGCTTTCGGTCTAAACGATCAACGGGTGATCTTCTAGCGTTCGTCACGCACCTCTGGGGTGAGGCTATGGACAAGCACGGCGAGTCTTTGGCTATCAGCCTTGACATAGCCAAAGCTTTCGACAGAGTCTGGCACCGGTCTCTTTTTTCCAAGCTTCCGGCCTATGGCTTGCCCCCTCAACTGTGCACCTGGATTGCAAGTTTCCTGCAGAAGCGTCGTATTCGGGTCCTTTGCGACGGTCGCGCTTCAAAATTTATGCAGGTCAATGCAGGAGTGCCTCAGGGTTCTGTCTTATCCCCTACGCTCTTTCTTCTGCATATCAATGATATGTTGAATCTCGGCAACATACATTGTTATGCGGACGACAGTACCGTGCATGGGCGATATCTCGGACATCCTGGGGCCAAACAGGCTGAGGTTGAGGGGAAAAGGCAGAATCTTGTCGTTGAACTTGACCGGACCTTGGACCGCATCTATGAATGGGGTGCCAAGAACTTGGTCGAGTTCAACGCCAAGAAGACCCAGACATGCGCGTTCTCAACAAAAAAGTCTCCGTTCCTTCCCCTCCCTTCTCTGAAGAACACTCCACTGGTGATACGTGACAGTCTCTCCATCTTAGGTATAGATCTTTGCCGCTCCCTTAATCAGAAAACCTATATCGAGAGTGTCATTAAGCAAGCTTCGCGAAAACTCGGAGTTCTGAACAGGGTGAGGCGGTTCTTCACGCCTGGGCAACTGTGCCTATTGTATAAGGCACAAGTGCGCCCTTGCGTGGAGTACTGTTCTCATCTTTGGGATGGCTCCGCGCAGTACTTGCTGGACGCTCTCGACCGGTTACAGCGGCGGGCTGTCCGTATCATCGGAGATCCAGAGGTCACGAGTTCACTGGAACCTCTGCAACTCCGTAGAGACATTGCCTCATTGGCATGTTTCTACAGAATATACCACGGGGAGTGCTCTGAAGAGTTATTCCACCTTATCCCGCCCTCCCCTTTCCTATGCAGAACAACGCGTGCTGGGCTCAGAAAAAAAAACTTGAATATTAACGTTGTGCATTTTTGATATTTTGGAATGGTTAGGGAATAATTTTACACGAATTGCTTTAATTATCAGTATAAAAGTACTATCATTTATGTGGTAAAATACAATATTCATTTATTGCGCTATCGTACACAAACATGATAATTCTCCCTCCGTCTTACGAATTTTCGATCAGTTCACGTATCCTGACGCGAGTTTAACATTTTTTACCCATTACAAAAAAAAGTGCACAACGCCGCTAAAGAAGTTTTCACTTCAAAAATATATCAGCCGTTATCGTACTAATCGTTTCTATTATATTATTGATGTACTAGTTACGTGGTTAGTATAGGTACCTTGATATCTTCTCTAGTAAGGATTAATCTAGAATATTTTCTTTGTATGCATATATTTGGGACACCGTTGTAGCGAATGTTTTCGTATATGTGGTTAACTGGTTAATGATAATGGCGGTAACTTATGATGCCACAACTTAGGCAAATTTACCAATGGCGTGTGTGACAACACATGGAAATAACTGGGCTTGGAAACTGAGGCATAATATTAAATAATAGTTCAAGATTCGTTCGTTTCGGTTAGTTTTAAACGTATAGTGTGGTGGGTTTGGCATAAAGGAAACTGATTATAAGAAAATTGAAAATGACTGCTTCACGGCAAAAATACTTAAACACGGAAAGTTTAGTTTTAAATGTTTTACACTAAATTTTGGTTCATGGAATTTGCACTTAAAGGTAACGCGAGTCTAACTGAGTATATTATATATTGTTCGCTAAGCGTTACTCATGCTTAAGCACATCACACAATTTTGTTTACTCTCATAGTTTAATCATTTAAATTTATTGCAATCAATTACATCTCTTATCAAAACTACATTTTTCTAACTAATAAGGCACTTTTCAACAAAAATAAAGATACGTGAACATCGAAAGTAGGAAAAGATTACAATCCTGTGATTTCCAACTTTTGTCAACACGCGATCAAAACTAATAACAACACAATCATACCAACATCAAAACTATCCTCCATATCATGGCGACCCTACACACCTAAACAGCATCAGTTACAGTAAACATACAATACAATATGCATTTTATTGCTACATATTAAGGTTGTTATTTCTTTGCAAGTGGGTTTAGGTGAAAAATGGATAAGTTTCGTGGCAGATAGATCGAGGGTTGTCGGGAGACATGTTTATCTTTATTACTGTACTTCACCGTGTATTGACACTGACCTACTTACAGTTAAGCGTAAGCTTGAAGATTTAGAAGACATACTCACTGAATAAAATTGTCCTAAACGAAATTTATAAACTGTTTTGTTACTTTTATGTGATTGTTAAACAAAATGGCTCTAGTTTTACGGATTTTATTGCAGTTCATTTTATTTTATACATTTTATTTACACTTAACTTGAATCGTTGGGTTAGCTGGAAATAAAAATTGGTTTTATAATTCTTATATGTCATAAACAAAAGATGTTACATACAATATTATATTCATGTAATTTAACGTTTTGAAATTTAGAACGCTGAGATTATCTTAAGTACTATTATGAACGCGAATGTGAATTTCTTTGTTTGTTACGCATTGACTCCTTAACTACTTAACCGATTATCATGCAATTTCGTAGACACGTTGGTAACGGTACAAAAAAGGACATAGGATATTTCATCTAGAACAAAAGTCCTGTTTCCAAGCGAAGCTGTGGGCAAAAGTTCGTATATTATAAATATAAGTTTTCGATGTAGACATAACGAAGGTTGATAATATTTTTGAGTTCCTCGAGTATTGTCGAATGGTTTTAAACTGATATGGTTTAGTGCTTCTATTAAATAATGCTATTTGTAATCTACATTTACTACGTAATATTGTAGGCGCGTTCATCCTAATCCTAATCCTAACTAATATTATAAAAGCGAAAATGAGTTTATTTGTTTGTTACCTTTTCACGCCTAAAGCACTGAACCGATCATTCTGAAATTTTGCATATACATTGTGAGGTGTACAGAAACCGACATAGGCTACCTTTCATCCCGAAAAAAAATACTGTTCCCGAGGAAAACAACAATAACGTTCTTATGATAATAGATGGCGCCACGTGTCTTTCGAATCATGATTGAATTATATTATTACAAGCAGAGTACAACTCGAATTGATTGTCAAATTCTAAATTAACGCGAGCGAAGCCGCGGGCAAAAGCTAGTTTTATATAATTGTTTATAACTTGAATGTTTACACAAACATTTATCAATTTAACAGCAATAATCAGCGCAATCAATGCAGCTTAAAGCTAGATGCTAGCTGATGGGGCTTACGGTTCCATATCTAAAATATACCAATACTACATACTGTACTGTGCCGGCTGTTCATTCTCCGTTTAAAGGGCACTTATCTTTAGAACCGCGATAATAGTAACAACATAAAATGGAGGCATAGTTCACAGATTGTGAACCAGAAAACCGCACCTTTCGACATCTTATTCTTAATAGTATGCAATATAGAAACACATAATATAATTGAGTAATAATGATGAAGTACTTACCTAATCTTAAATTTTTAGTAAAGAACACTTGGTATATGGTGGCACTCGTTGTCTTCCTATAACGTAACCTGAAACAAACAACAAATACATATTAATAATACTGCTGAGCTTTTTATAATATAAGTTCCAACGAAAAGCCTTACGAAAACGCACGATAAAATATGCAAACGGACAACTGAATGCGAAGTGTCGCAAAAACGCACGATTGAAGATAAATCAACTGCAAAACCTGTGGTGACAGAATGCGAAGTGTCACAAAAACGCACAAACGAAGGCAAAATGTAGCAAAAACACCAGAGTACATTTCATCACGCTCTGCGTAGTTTTATCTCTATTATTGCAAGCTTCCACACTTTAATAGACGCCAAAGCGATGCAATAAGAATAATCCAACAACATCAGCATAAAGGGTTCCTAAAAAGCTGCCATAAAGTTTGACATCTTCTATCGCCCTCGTCCCTACCTAGTTACCATACACAATTATTCAAGATTAAACACACATTGAAACAGCCATTGGCTAGTTTATTAAGCTGGCCAGTAAGTTTATTCCTTAACAAGAGTACATACGCATTCGTGAATTGCAAGAACTATACAAGTTTGATGAGTTTCGCCGCAAGATAGCCGTTTAATGGTCTGTTTACGTTCCGTCGTGCAGAATGATATGGGTATGTGTAGCATATGATATTTATCGGACTCCAGGGTTCGTTTTATGATGTACATGGATGGGTTAAATTTAAATAAGGGTGGTTAGCTGTATGGATTGCGCAGTACTTGAAGTTAATTCGTCTAAGCAATGTGTTGCAATGTTGATTTCTGTTTAGAAAAATGCTGTGATATCCATAGATGTGTTTTGTATTCAAAGTTTTTTTCTAGGTACTAATGATTTCTTAACTGTGTATAGTATAGAAATTTGCGTTTAAAATTGTTATAAGGGACTAATTTCTGCCCTGAGGTTTCACCTGCGTGCATGGGTGTTCTTTTTATCCGTTGTATAAATGTTTGTGAAAACGCTCGCGATACCGAAATTAGACATAGTGAGGGATCCGTCAAATTTAAAAAAAAAACGTAGGAAGTCCCACGGTTTCACGAACCCGAGATAAACAAAACATCCCATGTTAATCCATGACATGTTCTATCTTTGTGCCAATATTTATCCGTTTACATTTCGTTCAACAACCTTCGTATGATTCAATAACAAATAACCAAACGCCTAAACATCTACATAAGCTTTCACACACAATATTAGTTGTATTATTAATATTCAAGGCGATACTCGTTCAAACTTAGAGGTCCGACAAAGAAAGTACCTCCACTCTACCAAAGTCCCCGATAAACAACCATAACTATTATGTATCATATTATATCTTAAGACTCTATATGATATATATGAACTAAATAAACTTATTACTACTCCTTAAAGGAAATGTTGTGCTACCAACAGATGGACAAGTCCATTTCGGTTGCGTTATCAGCGTAACAACATTTTTGCTTAGGTTGCAATGCGAGGCGACCGGTAGCTTTTATCAGCATTTCCTTGTAAAATACCGGTAAGACGATATATATGCTTATTACGATATGTTCTTTCCATCATATTGACTCAATGTTTCCTAGCGACTAATAATACCTATTAGTGGCTAGGAAACATTGAGTCAAACTTAATAGACTGCAACAAAAAATATATAATAATATACAGATGGCGTAGCGATAATGTATTAACTAAAAATACTATACAATACTCTAATTTCTGTGTGAGAAATATAAAAAAGAATATTAAAAAAGAAAAATGACTGCAATTTTTTTTATTTAAGTACTCCATTATGATCACTTGTTTTGTTGTTGTTATTCCTGTGGCGCGGTGGACTTTACAAACATTCAAACAACGGACACAAAAAACACCCAGAATCGGAACAACCATTTGTGGATCAACTTTTGTCCCGTGGAGATTCGAATCCACAGCACTCGGCGCAGAGGAAACGATGAGGTGACCACTTAAACCACTACGCCATCCGTGCCTTCATCTGCTGGGCATAAGGTCTCGGTTTGTTTATTTCTTTGGGTTATTATGACCTTCCTTTTACTGTCAAGAATTTGTTAGAAGCAGTATGGAGTTTGGATTTTTTTCTTTTATTTTTTTTTATTTTGCTCGTCAAAATGACCACACTCCACCTGATGGTAAGTAGTCGTGTGGTCTAAGAGCAGTGGCCTCTACACCGCCCTCATAGCAGCCGAGGCGATGTTGAGGTCTCTACTTTGACGGCCTGAGAAGGTGCTTTTTCACGCCCCGCTTAAAGGACCCAGGATTGAAGGAAGAAGGAAATACGTGCCTTGGCAGAGAATTCCATGCCTTGGTCGTTCTGCAGAGGTATGAGGACCCAAACTTTTTGGTACGCGCTCTAATCGACTCTACCGTGTAAGGAATTGCTCCCGATAGATGGTAGTAAGCTCGCCCCGTATTACGTACGGCTTAAAATCATAGCTGGCCTAATCTATGTAACACAGTACTGTGTAACAGCTTTGCCTAGCATTTTCTATCCTTTTGCGGACAAAGTCATGAGTTTCTGTTTGTTTTCTTAGTTATACAAAAAAAAAACAGTTTCCTGAACATGGCCTTTAGAGCGACGTCTCTGAAGGTCGTAATCCATCAGTTGGCACGTTGATCAGATTAGTAACGGTGGTCTACACCGAATGATGGATGGGCTACCTCGAATACGATTCGAGTGTGTGGGCGTAAGGGACTACGCTTTACATTTGACGTACCCTCGTTAATGGTACATTGAATTAATAATACATTAGCTGCGTTAAAAATTCTTCCTACTATAATTAATATTAGTGAAATTTTCGGGTTAATGTTGGTTACGTTGACCTAGATACGTCGTGTTGTTATGGCAGTGGTCCGACCGCCGACGATGAACGAGAAACGAGTAGAACTAGAAGAGTTGACGATCAGCGGGAAGCGAGTGTATAGTTTCGATAGTTTTGTCGCCGGGCTATAAGCGAGTGTGCAACTGCGACGAGCGATTACTCGCGCCTTTCAGAGTTGCCGCTGCCACTACACAAACACTATCGTAAAATACATCATCGTCGTCGTCTGAACTAGACAACAATGAGAGTTGCAATGATTTGTTGATATCCATACGTCTACTTTCAAAGCGGCGCTGTTTAGAAATGATCATCAAAAGAAATGATCAAGCGAGCGAGCATCGCTGAACGAGTATCGCTGAGCGAGTTTATTTTTGAAAGCTTTTGTCGCTCAGCGACAAAACTAGTAAAGCGAGTCGTTGCCGGCAGTGTGAACAGTCAGAGAGCAACTTTTAATATATGCATCTCTTTCCTTTACACGGAATGTATATTATTTGTGCGTTTCTTGACAGAGAAAATCGTCGATAGTTAGTTGTTTTCTCGCCGGCAGTCGGACCACTGCATATAGGACAGGCAATTAGTGACTGTATAGCTTAGTGATTTAAGATCCTTTCGACACTGCGCTGAGTGTTGTTGATTCGGTCCCCACACGGGACAAAAAATGTGTGATCTGCAAGTAGTTGTTCCGAGTTTGTGTATTCTAAGTGTCCGTTGTTTGAATATTTGTACAAGTCACCCACGCCGCAGGCATTATTTAAAAGATGTATAAAGCATTGGCATAGCAAAGTATTTTTATGCAACGCAATAGCATACAACGGGTTCTCGAGTGGAGACCACGACTCGGCAAGCGTAGTGTAGGACGCCCTCCGGCCAGATGGACCGATGACCTGAAAGAGGTGGCTGGAGGTGACTGGATGGCGAAAACGGGAGATCGGGCCTTGTGGCGCACCCTGGGGGAGGCTTATGTCCAGCAGTGGACTGCAATAGGCTGAAATGATGATGATGATGAATAGCATACAGGCTCTCTTTACCATATGGTAAGTGTTTATCCTAATCTATAGATGATCATTAGGGGATTATTAATTTTCCTCATAGTACGTATGAGTAGAATTACCTTTGATGTTGGTAACATCCAAAAATTAGGATAGACACTTAACGTTTCCATGTAGAGCTTTTCGTGTAAGTACGCCGTGCTTCCATTACTTCAAATGAAGATGAGCGTTTGAACTTACGTATTGAACAATCTACGAGTTGGAAGTTATCGATGGTATGAACAGCACGCTGCTACTACAAATTGAGATCAACAAGTGTTGTTTGAAGCCGTTCCAGGAATGAGGGAAGCACTGAAGCTTACCGTGAACAAGTGAACATGGGTCTTAAGTGATAGACAAAGTTGCTGTAGTGTCATATACCGCTGAAACCCTTCCGTCAAAGTGGTGATCAAACACAAAAGGTTTCTAATTATATCTGACATTCAAAGGCTGTTAGGTTAGATAATAATAATAAATATTTATTCAATAAAATATAAACAACTTTACAAAACGTATTACAGGCATTAAAACTATATTTAATTGAAAGAAAACATTTACAATTTAAATATTGGACACAAAAAACAAAATGTACGATAAAATAACACCCGTTGATCGTCTCTGCGTGAAGACATAATATCATTCTTGATTAAGGATTTATCTTACTCAGGTATTCAGAATAGTGCCAAATATTCCAAAATAATGGCACATCCGATAAGTAATTTGATAGAAAATGAAATAATAATAATAATAATAATAATAATAATATTCTACCACATACACACAACACCATCTAGCCCAAACTAAGCAGAGCTTGTACTATGGGTACTAGACAATGGATAAACATACATATATACTTTTTTTTTTGTAAATACATACATATTATACATAGAAACACCCAGACCAAGACAAACATCCATGTTCATGAAAACAAATGTTTGACTTGTGCGGGAATCGAACCCGCGACCTCAGGCGTGGCAGTCGGTTACACTAACCACTACGCCATCGAGGCCGAAATGAAAATCATGTTTCCTCAATATTATACGACTAGATTTTGACCGCAGCTGCGCTCGCGTACGTGTAGGTTGTTAGGTTATTAACAGAGAGTGGGTCGCTGTTTGGCTGCTTGTTTAGTTTCAGTTCCAGCGACCCAACCACCATACAAAGCAGTGAGTTGGCATACTGTGACAGGTTTAGCCGGTAGTACCCGAGACCTTCCATTTTTCCCCAGGTGAGCTCAAGATAACCTCCCCTTTTTCGTAGAAAGATATGCATCAATGCATTTTCCCACACGTCAAGGAAAAACGGTTATTAACAGTACTTTTTCCTGGATAAAAGGTACCCTATGTCCTTTTCTATTTCCCTGACATCGTGTATGCAAAATTTCAATTAAGGTGTGCAAGTAAAACACACGAACGAATAACCAAACAAACAAACTCACATTCATATCTATTATATTAGTTAGGATTTTGTCTTATCTTTTATTATGTGGGGGCCAGTCAGTGCAGACCGGCGACACTTCGACCCAGTGGGATCTTTTGTGTCGACACTCTCCCAATAACGACTGCCATAGATGTTCATGGCAGCCGGGACCGACGGCTTAACGTGCTTTCCGTGGCACGGAGCAGGCGATAATTGTCAATCAATATGCACATAATTTCGAAAAGTCATATAACTTCCGAAAGTCAGAGGTGCGCGACGTGGGTTTGAACTCGAGACCCTCTGCATTGCAGTCTGTTGGTCTCCCCACTGAGCTATCGCTGCTCACTTAGTTAGGATTTGCTGAAAGGAATTTGTAAGTATTTCGTAAGTCATGCTATACTTTCGAGGTCCCGTCATTTTGGAAGCCTTGTACCATTTGCTCCTTCTAAGCTTGCAGAAGTAAGGCTAACAAAATAGGCGCGTAAATTTCTATCTACGCTGTGGATTTCACCAGGACCGTGGGGTACGGCTGAGTGCTATTTTGTAATAAGCTAGGTGACCTAAAATATTTACTTGGGATAGCGGGAGCACTGGAACGAGCCAATGTTTTCCTTTCATTTAGTTATCATGTCATAGAAAAGCCTTTTGAAACAGGTTCGAGAGTTAAATAAAGTATAGAAAGTTTGTAATATAGATAGTACCTAAGCTTAAGTTTGAAGGTATAGTATCTGTTGTGGGTTTATTATTGCTACATTAATTTATGGCGTCAAAGTTATAATGTATAGTAGGATATCAAGTGTATGTGTCTACGTATCTACGCACTATTATTACGTACTAACTGTTTCCCGCGATTTCACCCACTTTTATTATTACTGTCGGCCTCGATGGCGTAGTGGTTAGTGTAACCGACTGCCACGCCTGAGGTCGCGGGTTCGATTCCCGCACAAGTCAAACATTTGTGTGCATGAACATGGATGTTTGTCTTGGTCTGGGTGTTTCTATGTATAATATGTATGTATTTACAAAAAAAAAAAACGTAGTATATGTATGTTTATCCATTGTCTAGTACCCATAGTACAAGCTCTGCTTAGTTTGGGCTAGATGGTGTTGTGTGAATGTGGTAGAATATTATTATTATATTATAGAATATTACTGTTCCGCTCCCGCGGCTCGTGACGATATTATATATCCTACTAGCCACGGACCGAGCAGACGTTATCATCCCACCCACCGCGTCCAATGGTGAAGCTATACCATCCAGCTCAAACACATATAAAAAGCATCAGAGTCGCGGCAGCCGCTTAGGAGTTCGGTGACATGCACACGAGTGTTTGAACAGAACCGTTACTAACTAAACCTAACCTACATATAGGCGAGCAAAGCCGGTGGAAAAATCTAGTCCCGGATAAAGTTTTCCAGGGTTTATCTATCATATAATTCTCAGAAACAGCCCGAAGTCTGGAACTGCCTAGTAGACGGCACAAGCCTTGCCTTCAAATATGTTGGTCCCAAAATCGAGTCTCATACACCTCTGGTTGAAATATTCCTTCGGGGACAGAGCTTGAGACTATGTATTGTATATTAAATTTTAATTACACACTGTACTCCTAAGCACCTCCTAACCTACAGAAGATTTCTAATCCTAACTATTTAGAATTATAAAAGCGAATGAGAATTTGTTTATCAGTTATGTTTCCACGTGTTAAATACTCGACCAATCATCATGAAATTTTGCATACACAGAAAAGGGCATTAGATAGCTTTGCTCCTAAAAATAAGTATAGTTTCTGAGGAATAGATATTATATATAAAAATATATTCTTTCACTGACTTCCTAATGTAGAGATAACTTTTCAAACCTACTCGTCTTTCTAAAGATTAGTTCTTTCATGCAAACTTACAAGGTTTACCTCTTTATAATATTAATGTAGATTATACTTGAGGTAACAACTAATTAATTATAGGTAAAAGTTATATTCAATAAGGTTCGCGTGTACAATGCGACATGCCGGAACGTTGATATCGATCTACCAGCAGCGACAACATGAAACTATGTATCGAGTTCTGTGGCAAAAATTTGCGGCGATAATCAAATTGCTAGTTCTGGTAATATGTTCGTTTTTTATCGTAGCTTTGGTTTTATGTTCTCGAAGATATGTGAAGTCTGCCAAACTGCTCTAGGTCAGCATGATGGGTGACCCGTGCCCAGCAAAGAGACAGTTTAATACATGGTTGATATTATCTATACTAATACATATTATAAAGCTGAAGAGTTTGTTTGTTTGTTTGGTTGGTTGAACGCGGTAATCTCAGGAACTATTAGTTCGAATTGAAAAATTATTTTAGTGTTGGATAGCCCATTTATCGAGGAAGGCTATAGGCTATATAACATCACACTACGACCAATAGGAGCGGAGCAGCAATGAAAAATGTTGCAAAAACGGGGAAAATTCTCTTATATGAAGATTATAACTAGATTTTGTCCGCGGCTTCACTCGCGTAAATGTTCAAGATAAGCTTATGTCAATTTTCAATCTCTCGGAAACATAACTCTTTTCTGGATTAAAGGTATTTTATGTCCTTTTCTGTACCGCTGACAAAGCGAAATTTCATGATGACTCTTAGAGGCGTGAAAGCATAACAAACAAACAAACTCACATTCGCATTTATAATATTAGTTACGATATTGGCATAAAATTTAATACACAAAAGTGTAAAATATAGTGATGGTAGTACAGTCTTAAGCCTCTATCACTAGGGGAATATTTTAAGCAGACGTGTATTACAGCCAAGCCAGCAAGCTATTGTCTGGTAGACACCAGCCATAGTTCCAGTCTCCGGGCTGCCTCTGATACTTAAATACAATAAACTTGCCCGACCAAAAAATCGGACCAAGACCATTGGGTCTTGGTCCGATTTTTTGGTCGGGCAAGTTGTATGACGATCGGTTGAGTTGTGCATTGGCACAGCATTCATAATCCGGCATCGACGCAGTCTTGTCAGTCTCCTTATAAAATTTTAGGTAAAATGTCCGGTATCTGGGTTTGATAACGGGATCAAACCCTGATTTCGGATTCCCACCGCATAGATTATCTTTTTACGTGTTTTTGTCATATCCCGAGATAATTAAGAAAGACCTAAAATTAGTAATGACTGTATTTAATTAACTGTCTACGTGATAAATTTGAGCTCTCTTGTAATAAATTATAACACGATATAATTATACAAGGCAAGTTTAAATGAAAATGATCTTTATTGCCTATTTCGTAGGAATTTTGATAAATTTAGTCCTTATTCCTTGTCTACGTCATAAAAGAAAACTCTGTGAAAAATTTCAGTATATCCAAAGTTTGTACTGGGTATTGATGAGTCAGTCAATCAAAACAATTTTCTTTTTGTTATAGTAAATAGTCCTGACTCACTCTCTAACTAAAGGCTCCTACACACAGTGCCGGCGGCAGTGCCGTCGGCACTACCACCGGCACTGCCGCCGGTGAAGCCGCGGTGCACCCGGCGGCATACAAAGCCACCAGTTTTGCCGCACAAAGAAGCCGCCGGCATGGCCGCCCGGGTATACCGGCGTACCGCGCGGCTAGCGTTCTACACGACTGTCATAACTGGAATGATACTCGGCGGCTTTGTGCAAGTTTCTGCGGCACATGCCGGCGGCACAAATGCCCGGCAAAAGCCAGCGGCACGTGCCGTTCCGCAAAAGCCGGCGGCTCGTGCCGCCGGCATTGTGTGTAGTAGCCTTAACACCGGTTACAAAGGTAAATGTTTCTATGTTTTAAGTTAGTAACAGTTCTTTTTTCTAGATCAAAGGTACCCTATATCCTTTTCTGCTCTCCTCACAACGTGTATATAAAATTGTATGACGATCGGTTGAGTAGTTAAGGCGTGAAAGCGTTACAAAGAAACAAACTCACATTCACATTTATAATATTAGTTAGGATTCTACGAAATAATCCTATTTATTGACAAAAACTACATTTACGCGAGCGGAACTACGGGCAAAACCTAGTACAATTCATATATTTCAATGTTATACACAGTCACGTGTACAATAAAGTTGGACTTGAAGCAAATTACACTTAATGCAAGTAGGAACGATACTTCTCGGTCAAGTGAACTCAGGTTTATTAATGGTCGAAGCTATTACCCACGCACGCACACCGATACTGGCGGTGCGACCTTGAGGTGCAGGTATATTTGTGGTACTATAGTCACTTGCCTATCTGCTGGTGGCTTATTTTTTAAGGTGGCATAGTGACTTTGTCTTTTAAAAGTATTTCTAGAGTTACTTACTACTTTGACTATATGAAATCTTACTGTTATAGCATACTAGATTTTACTCGCAGCCTCGCTTAGTTAGTGTCTAGCGTTAAGCCGGAACTCCACCAAAGCGGAGATGTGTGCGGTGTGCTGTGTGCTGTGCGAGAAGAGATGTTTTCCAGCTCGGGGGACTCCACCAAAGCGGAGATGTGTGCGGTGTGCTGTGTGCTGTGCGAGAAGAGATGTTTTTCAGCTCGAGTGCGAGGCGTTGAGTGACATCGCTCACTGCACGCCGCTCACATCTCCGCTTCCATCGCGCCATACAAATAGTACACATCTCCGCACAGCGAACTCCACTGAAGCTGAGCGGAGAGGAGGTGTGTCAATAACACAATTTTATTGGTTGTTTAAAAAACATCTCCTCTCCGCTCGTCTCGTCTCCGCTTTGGTGGAGTCCCGGCCTTAGTGTAGATTTTGTCAATTTTCTATTAATCGGGACCAGTACTTTTTTGGATAAAAGGTACCTTGCTCGTTCTGTGTAGCCCTGACAACCTGTATGCGAAATTGCATGATGATTAGTCACAGTCACAAATAAACTAACTCACATTTGCTACCATATTATAAATAAATAAAATATATATATATAATACATAATATAATGTTTATTATATTATAGTTAGGATATAATTCTTATGTACGTGTGTACATCACTGAACTCTTTCTAAGCGGCTGGATCGATTCTGATAATCTATTTTGTGTGCGTATGACTCGATGGTTTAGACTCATAATTGGAACTGGTAGGGGGCGCTATGATCGGTTCGTTCTAGCTGGACAACGTCAGTCAGGTCTGCTAGTATATTATTACAAGAATGTAGTCTCTGTATGTCTGCAATACATAACATTTGTCGATGTAGTGACTTGATATTTTTAAACAATGTTGCATTTATTACCTACTTTTTATCCTGAAGTTCCACGGAAAAGAGAACGGGATATAGAATAATTATCTAATTTCCTATTAATTAATATCAAACTGAACCACACTGAAGCATGGCCGTATTAATATGAAGTATTTAATACATTATGTACTGTGCTAAAGTTTTTAAACGATATCTTTTAACAGAAAATGATCTGGAATTCCTCTTGTTACCTCTTTATTCTTTAATTTCATTAGCATATCGTGGATTTCGCCGTTGAACTCAGCAAATTTTACAAAAGGCATAGTGCTAGATTGAATATAATCAACTATTATATATTCAGGTTCGAGCATTGCCGTTAGTTGGGCCCTAATTTTGGGCTTGTATATTGAAGCTACCGTCACCATACATACCTCAATTCTTTACATTGCAAAAGTTAAATGGTGGGTACTTTCACGGAAAATAGATATATCATATATAGTTTCCCCGAGTTTGGTTGTTCTTTGTGTCCATTGCTTGAATCCCTATGAAGTCTCCCGCGAAGAGTGCTTGACAAATGCGGGTAAAGTAAATAAGTCTTAAAAAATAGTCACGTTCGTGCTGCTGGCAATAAATTTAAATATTGTTTTAGCTAACTTAATTTAAAACTATTCATACGTAATTATTCCTATATTACCTTTTAATTATTTATATGTTCATCTTCAAGACGACAATATTGAAAAATAAAAATAGAGCTTATTACTTTAACATTTTAAATATTATTTCTGTCTTCTACATCTCAAAGCGAAGCAATAAAAATGAAGGAATCACGGGATATTGCTTTCTTATTTACCTTTAGCTTATGAGACGACGAAATATGTCATACGCAATTTCAATCACATCGTACAAAGTCTGTTATTAAAAATCTGACTAAGCCAAATATCGTTGAACCGAAAAATAAATATTTAAACGGTGGAGCGATGGTAATACGTGCTTAAAAGAAAAACGATTTCTTAAGCATAAGTTTTATTAAGCTAATAATTTGCTTAGTGCAGCCAGTTAAAGTAATGTCCAAAAAATGCTTCGATTCCCGAGTCAGGCAAAATGTTATTCGGTTTTTTATCACCCTCTTTCCCCTTTCCCGCTCCTAATCCTTCCTACTTCCTTCCCTAAAGGGTCGGCAACGTGCAAATGATGTCTCTGGTGTTGCAGACTATAGGCTACGGTAACCACTTACCCTCAGGTGGGCCATATGCCTGCTTACCACATTAGCCGTATAAAAAGAAAAGAAAAATTTGTAGCAGCACAGACTCTGATAATGTTTCCGGTAGACGACTTGACGAGGACCCTAAAATTATAGTTGTAGTACAAATACAATATGTTGTTGAGAATAGTCTCACATCTCTACCCCAAAAGTGTAGACACATACCAAAATAGCAAACAAGCGTACGACCCGGTTATTGAAGCTTAAGAGCGCTTGCCACACTAGAGGATATCATTCGCGCGTATAATTCTTTAGGTGGGCTGAGTAAAGATTCTGTTGTTATAACCTATTAGCAGTTCTAATACAACACAGTTTTTAACAGGTTCACAATGAAACTTGGCAAACAGATAGACTACATCATGAACTAGCACATTTATCCCGTAACGATGTTTTATGTAGCATTAGGTGATAGTAATGACTTTTCTTTATTTAGCGATTTCTAATGCATATTGACATAGGGCTAATACGTTATCAAATAAACAATCTATATCAAAGTCTGCGTATTCGAATTATTTGATTTATTTATCGATAATCGTCCATCTCTAGCAGACATTTAGCTAACAATCAGTGACTTACTATTTGCCTTGTATACAATTTTCCTTCCACTTTGATGTTCAGTCTCAGGTGGCATTTGTTTATCCTACTTCTTAAATTATCCTTATCCCAGGATCTCGGTTGATTTCTGAGGTCCACAAATATTTGCACACACTTAATCGTGTTTTCATATGCACAGGATTATGTGGGGATGTAATAAATTATTTGTGGGAATATTTTATTGAACTTACATTTGGTAAGCAAAATATGGTTCATCGCGTTAAGAAGTTTAAATAGGATACTTTAAAACATATAATTAAAATAGATTTCTGTTTTATACATCGCAATATGTGGTAGTAAATAAATAAGATTTTACTGTTTAACTTCATGATGCTTGGAACACTTAAAAAAGGGGTTTGCTTCAAGTGTCAGGGTGGTTACTTATACCCTATCGTAAGTTCAGTGTCTCAATAAGGAGTTTGGTTGCTCTATTCACCACAAAACACAAAAAAATGTAAGGTCCGATCTTACATAAACCGTCAGTACTTTAATAGTCGGGCTGCAGGTATAAGCGGATATACCAATTTACCGATAAAAATCACTAATGAACCTCGTTCATAACAGGCTAAGCTAATCGGATTCCAGACCCAATTTTACTGTGACAAATATTGAAAGAGTTGCTATCTACGCAGAATATACTAGTATATTGTTTAAGTTGCAAATACACTTAATATTATATTCTCTATTTCTCATAGCCAGGTAGAACCGACGCAGCTGAAGATGGTGCAGGACCAACAGCTTTTCGTTCTTTCAAAGTATGGAACTGAAACATTGTCAAATTTTTAACACAAAAAATTCTTAACAGAAATCCCTAAAATTGTTTTGTTAGCCCATCCCGCGATACGAGACCTATCCTAATAATCCACAGGCCTGTACAATACCTAATATAGAATATTTATACAGGCATTTGCCTTGCTGAAACTGAGTTTATACTATTGTACTGTCATTGGGCGAGTAAACCATCACAGTTCAGTAACTTGACCGTACTAAACGCAGCATAAATCGCTTCTACATGTTAGCTTCCACTGCATATTGATTTCTATGGCTCGTTTGGAGTGCGTGGTCATCGTAGCTCGCATCACAAATAATACATTATTCATACTAAATGTAGGTAGTTTTTTATTCAGGAGGCAATATAGAGGCTCTTTAATTTAATGGTAGAAAAGTGTGCTGTCGTGAAACGAAGTTGATAGACAAATTACAGACACAATGTACTGAAGTATAATAATAAATTAGTGGTATGTAGGTATATTTTAGCTGTCGTCGATTAGGCGTCATACTATAATATCAGCTGTATTGTTTTTCTTTGAAAAAAGACGACCCTCCATAAATGCCTAGCCCTCTTTTGCCGGAAAAAAATTTATAACATTTAAATGAACGGTGCCTGCATTCAACTCCGAAAGCCTGGTTTGATTTGCTAAAAGTTCGATTTAGAAGTTATAAGAGCTTATTCAATTTAGCAATATAATTCATTCAGTTCTGGTGATCTTAGTCACAAAATGAAAGATAAACTTGTGGAGTAGGTTCTGTCCTACGGGGTGAGAAATGATACGGCAATAAACTGTTCACCAAGTCTATATTGTTCACAACAATGTACATACATTTATTATAGGTAAATGTTCTTACGTTAGAGACAACACTGTCTGACTCTGCGGTACAGAACCTACTCCACAGTGGTGACCCCGACGTGATAATATACAGATAATCATTTCTCACCCTGTTGGACAGAACCTACTCCAAAAACTAAAGAATAAAGATGGAATAAGTTGAATCTCAACAAATTTAAAGTAAAAGCAGGTTTGTCTTATTCTGAAAGCCTAAGCAGTCCGATCGGACAAAACGAAACAAAGAAAATAGCTCGCTTATATACGTCTTGCGCGAATGATTACACTCTGTTACTATCACAACTATAGTCAAAGTCAAAGTCAAAAATCATTTATTCATTTAGGTCACAAATTAACACTTATGAACGTCAAAGTATATAGGTTAGTGAATTTACTAAGTTACTGAAGCTACATTTAGGTTAGTTGCTAGGTTCAGGCAAAGGGTTGAGCCTATGAGAAGAAACCTGCAAGAAACTCACTTATACTGCCGTCATAAGGAAAAAGACGTAGCTATCTAGAATTATTTTAAATTGTCTTTACGTATTTGGAATCAGTAGAAAATGACGCATTTGCTAGTATTTTTTAACTGATTCCTTATTTTTCTTATGACAGCAGTTATCAGTCTGAAGGTTTGCCGTCAAAAGAGTATCCTGATTGGAACTTGTCCAATCGCTAGATTCGTGACTCGTGAACGCTCCGCTTCTCGAGCCATCGATTCAGTATATCCTGTCGAATCCATTATGGCGTCCTCCTGCAAGAACATCGCGTGTAAAAGAGATCTGATATATAGAGCAAGCATTCATAAACGCGCATGGTAATTGGTTACTATCAAGCTGGAAATACACATGATGTCTAGCACATTAGTCACCAAAATATTATAACTTGTGATTCATGTTTTTAACTCGAGTTCGTACCACAGCCCTGTTATTACGCTGGTAATGTTGTAGTTACTTTCACAAATATTACATGAAATTATAGGCATTAGTTGTCACTGAAATGTGCTTTGAAGGTGTAGGTATTGCATAATGAAACTACTAGGGATTTTCCACCACGCATGTATAAGGATAGCTTTCATCATCATCATCATCAGGCTATAATAGTCCACTGCTGGACATAGCCCTCCCCCAAAGAGCGCCATAGCGCCCTGTCTTCAGCTTGCCGCATCCAGCATCTGCCTGCAGTCTTTCGCAGATCGTCATCCCACCTGGTCGGAGGATAGCTTTGATACCTACTAATTCGTTGTTTAATTATCTTAACTTTTATTGTGTGTCTACTTATCTGAATTACTTTGTCTGTATATCTGTAAAAAATGGCTTCAACGCTTTTCACGTTTCCTTTCTAGCCTCTCTATCCTTAAAATTGTTAAATATAATAATATTTTGCATACTCGCTGAATTGAGAAAAGAGTACAATAATACCTTCTAGACTAATTTTGCTAATTTTAACAAAGTCTAGTAATACGTGCAAGAGTTATAATGCATAGGTATGTGCGCAAACACAAGAGAACTATTTTCTCTGTCGATCCAATAGTCCGATAGGATAGCAATCCGTGCCATCAAATCATGACCAGGGAGATCAGAACCTGGACTAACGGCTTTTACACACTTTCCTATCTCTGGTAAGCTACTGAGAATATTAAGCTCGATAGTTCTGTGCCATCCCTATTGATGCCATAGAACTTATGATTCGTTGTTGTATACACTAGCCACTGGAATAATGAGTAAAAGTGAGATACAGCTATGTGAAATATCAAGCAGAGGACCGTAGATTAACCTATCCTACTGCATCTCTTTGTCTGCACGTCAATGTTTCTTATACTTTTTCCTTAAAAACACGGTGCGAAACAACTTAGATTTATTGGTCAAAGTGATACTTAGGTTTTTTTGTTGAAAATTCTGAATAGAACAAAAGCTGTAAATGGTCCAATTTTGACGTGGAATCTGAATTTCTAGTTGTCGAAATGTGGGTGTAATACACCTCTGCCTGCACCTAAGTGGATATAGGTGTGAGACCGTTTTCATGTAATTTTAAGTTAGAAGAAATTATAACAACGAAGCCGTCTAAAGTTAATAAGGACACAAAACCATAAGGCGTCCGAAAGGACTTCAAAATATTCGGCGAATTTAAACGATTTTCTCCTAAGACGGTAAATCATCACAACAATCCCAACCTTTCTGGACAGTCTTTGTTATCCGTGACATTGAAAAATAGACCTCATTTATATTAGAATAAGTTTCAAAATACAATGTCTGAAATATGAGAGGCAGGTGGAAAAAAGAATTTGTAATTGGCATATTTTTAGGAAAGAGACTGGCTTTGAACCTGCGGAGTTATTATAAAGGTTCAATATGATATATATCATGTTATAATGTTTGTCTATTACGGTTTTCCAGTTTCATAAAGACGAAGTGTTATTAGCTACAGCTCCATGAGATTTTTTTGACATTCTTTGTAAGGCATTTTTATTTATACATAGCTTAGTATGAGTAACGTGTGTAATTTGTGTTTTCCTTATATCCTTATGGATCATTGAGTTACTAAGTATTACGTATGGAACAGAGGAGACATCCTAAATTTTTTTTTTGTAACACGTTTTACAGTGTGGCTCTCTGTTAAAGCGAAAATGGCATGGTAATCAGATAACAAATTAGGCAATCAAATAAAATACTTTTGACGCCAGGTTTAAAGCCCACAGGATTGAAAAAAAAGGCATAATGTGTGTTTGTAGTGAGCTCGATTTCCGGTTTTTACTTACGAAGTAGTCGTTTTGTTTAAAGGAGATCGGTGACATAATGTTTTAATGCAATCTGTTGTTAGCAAATTCGAATTCTTTTTTATATAATAAACGGTGTAATAACGTTAATTAACACAAGTATGGTTTGTCTTTAATGATAAACAACATCTATAGTTTATTACTGGAGAACTTTTATTCAAACCATTTATTGGAAACAGTATCACGATTGGTTGCAAAATTAGGTAAATAATCAACGTTTTAAATTTGAATATAAGAAAAAGTGTGGCTGTATTGGGAATATGTTGCTATCTCTCTCGGAGAACTGTATTTAAATAGCGGTTACGTCACAGGTTGTATCGTGCATCCTTTTTCTGTCATTTGATATTTACCCTTACTACCAGATTTGAAACGCTTATAGATATTTTAGAATTTAGATAATATCTTATCTTATATACGGAGGCCAGTCAGTGCAGACCGGCGACATTTACGACCCAGTGGGGTCTTTTGTGTCGGCCCTAAGATCTATCCTTTAGCTATCTCCTTATGAATATACTGCATCAGCCGCAGCGTACACTTCAAGCTTGAAGTCTTTGGGGTTTGAATATGCCTATCCCATCAGACCCATTCTTAATCCAGCCAACGCGTCACATTCATACAGTAGCTGCGATATTGACTCGTTCTGTTCATCACAGGCTCTGCAGATCAAATTGTTTGCCAATCTTAATCTGCACGAGAAGTCGTTGATGAAAAATTTAGGTGCTCACATTTAGGTAATATACTATATACCTTATAATAAAAAAATATGAGTCAACTTCCCTATTGTCAGAAGTACGTACCATGAAACAGACCGAGATTTTTGCGTGGCAATCAATTTGAAAAGCGTTAAGATTTAAAAAGCGCCGGCGTAAAACGTAAAGCGAGTAAGAAGTACGTAGGAGTGTCGTCAGAGGATTACCATAAGCTTATTCGAGTAGATGTTGCCGCAGAAAGTTATTTACGTGGGCATTCCGACCGCGCACCCTGATTTGTTTGACATTATCTTTTTTTTCATGAATACAAAAGGGTAACGCGGATTTCATAACTGAAATGTATGTATGTGTGGGTTGATTTACATATTTATTTTAGAGGCAAAATTATTGTGTTGTTAGCACAGTGGTTAATCTGATCACACATGGGGATCTTAAACCATTTAAATAGTTTTATCGCGGTTTATTTGTTTTTAGATTTTTGAATCTATTTATATTGACTTTTCGTAGTTTCTATTTTACTAGAAGTATCAGAAGCGCGTTGCGACCTTTTGGGTTAAAGTGTTATATAAGGAATCCAAGGCGCATAGAACAGGTAAGTTTAGCCTCAACTCACTTTCATCAGATGAAACGCAGTAGAAGTGTTACTAATCTTATGCCGATTTTCCGATTTCTGTAAGGGGATGATACTTCTCCGAGCGAGTCGGTTTATTGGTACCATATCTATTCAAAGAATTTTTAGAATTAGTTTAGTAGTAGCAGGCCTCTATATTTTTAGTATAATATGTAGGTATAGTTATGGTGCACACAACTAAAAATAATAATATCAGCGCTGTATATAAACTGTTCCACTGCTGGGCAGAAATCTTTTTAGGTTGAGAAGCGTTAGGCCATAGTCTAACACGCTAAGGACAAAAAGGTTAAAATTAAGAAGTGACTAACGGGTAGGTCTTTTCGTATAGTGCGGGCCGAAACCTCGGCGGGGTCGCGATTGCATGTGAAAGTGATTCGCGCGGCCCTGCCGTTTACGGTTATGTCGAGGAACACCGTGGTGGGTTTATTCGTTATTATCGAGATGTCACTCACCATCTTTCTCTCGGTGAGTCCGACATTACCTCTTCGTCGCCCCGCGGAGAAATATACGTTAAAGCATTCTATAAAAAAAAATAGTCCAGCACGCTGACCTAGGGCGGGTTGGTAGACAAAACCTAACTATAAATAAATATTATGGAATATAGTTCTTTTTACATCTCTTATTGAAATTAAGATGGATAACAAAGTAAAAAAAACAATTCATTTATTTCTAAATCTGTTATAAATAAGAAAATTGAATTAACAACGACGAGAACGACCCTATATTACACGTAACACAAATAAAGTAACAATTCGGTCGTTCCCACTAATCACATATCGCCAATCCGAGAAGTACCATTTGACATTCCCTCTGCACGTCCTGGCTTTAGCTGATAGCCAATCGGCGTAATTTATAACCTGATTTGTGCACCCTTTAGGGTACCGCTCGATTTAAACCGAGTACGGCTTTTGGGAAATACCGTTGCCTGAAAAAAGTAATTACGGAACGATTGGTCGTACTTTTCTATTTTTATTGCTTTTGGTGTAGGGATACTGCTGACGCATTAGCTTGTGTATGCTTGGATATCATTTCCCCGCAAGCATACTGTTAGGTCATACATTTGATATAATATATTTATTCGTAATTGGTATTGCTACATAAGTCGAAAAACATTTGTGAGATTTTGAATTGCGTTTTAATTTTTTTTTTTATAGTAATGATAATCGAAGCTTTTGTTATTTTAAACACAAGCGAAAAATAGAAAATTTTAGAATTTTCTCTTATACATATTTATACACCTTTCGTGGCAAAACAACGGTCTTCTAATCTATATTAACCTACTCCATCGCAGCGGCACGCCGGCGGCAAAACGCAATAGAATTTAAAAAATGTCGGGTATTTGACATATTGAATATTCCATTAAAACAAAGTTAATACTTATCAGGCGATCCGCCTTCACTCTCCAGTATAATCAACTAAGTACTTCCAAACACTGTCATCAATAACGTTTGCGAATTAATCAGAAACTTTGTAAGCGAGCTCGCAAGTTCCGTCGAAAGCTAATTTTCAACAGTCATATTATACAACATATAATAAGGACGTGGTCAACCTTGGAACCCTTCACATTTAGACTCTTGCTTTAAGCGCTGAAGCACGATGGATGACAACTGGTATCAGTGCTGTCAAGCCCTTCAAGCCCAGCGGATGCTACTTTAACGTTATTATAATATATAAGATTGACGGTTGGGAGTAGGCTGGACTGGAAACAATTAGTTCCAGTCGTCCTCCAGCGGGATATCTAGAGTTATTTTCCAATGAGGACTGGCCCCTAAACATTAAAGCCTTCACACAACCCTAGAATATTGGGTTGAAATCGAATAGTATTTGGCATCAGAATTCTGCAGTAGACACACCACATTTTATATAAGCCAATGGATAACAAATGTCGCTATGCATGAAAGCCTCTTAATTCCTGCAGCAGTCTACGCTAATACTTGCGGCTGCTCGTGAGATCGTCAGTTTGGACAATGTGTTATTGGGTTTTCCTGTTAGCTAATAATTAGCTGTAATAGGTCACTTTTTAAGACATCTACACCGTCAATATACTATCTGCCAGTTAATCAGTTACCGTTCTGCGGATATTTAAATATATTTTGAATGCAATAACGCGCATCATTGTATTCGAATACAATTGTGTACAATACGGCGCTTGCTCAGTCGAGGGCGTAGCGCATACACAAATTATATCGTAGTACTAATATATTGATATCTCATTAAACATATTTAATCCAAGTCTTTATTTTCGAGAATAATATTTTTTTGAAACATTAGCCTTAACTAAATATATTTTACATACCCATTAATCAATTTCACTGAAGAAACTGTAATGTAGTTCAGCTTAAAGTGACTAGCTATTATATGTAGGTGGCCTGATTTATGATTATAGACTGGAAGTAACAGTTTCAATCTATCGATCAATCTACCATGGAGGATTTGTTCACAATTCAATATTGATCAACCGTAATTACCCTTACATTAATCTATTGGGTGAAATACTTTAGGCCCGGTTGAAAAGCTTTTTAGAACATTTGTTGGCTGTGAAAGTAAGGAGTAAGAATAATGGTTGAGATTAATAAAGATAGGATAGCAGCTTCGTTGTTTAAGTCTTCATCTGATTGATTGGAGAAATATGAAGAAAATGGTTATTGGACGCAAAATTTCTTAAGTTGGAAAGTCTACAGACCATTACAGAATAATATATTTGTGTTGTTTCTGGGATTTGAAAGGTTATGAGAGCTCTTAAAGGGTTTTATTTAGTAAGATCCTTCAAACTCAATTACGGACTGGCAATTTGCGTAGGCAACGTTATACTGAGCGACGGCACAAACTCGGTCTCGTCGGTCGCTTGACATACGAACTTATGAAAGAAATATATACATTTACACATTAATACATCTTAATGGTAGATGAATTCATTCATGAGTTGGTCACCTTTAATTAAGACTGGTCCTTAGTGGCTCTAGACAGATAAAGATGAAAGGAGATTGAGCTTTTCCAGTGGGAGATAACGGGCTTATAAAATAATAAAGGTGACTGTAAAAATTACTTTTCAAAAAAAAATTACGTGATAAAAACTGTTTAAAAAGATTTCGAATCTAGTCTAATATCATTATTACAAACAAAGGATTCTTAAAATAAAATATTTGTGAAATGTGAACATAAGTATTTAAGTTCACATTAAGCAGGTGGACGCTCCGCCACTGTCATTAAATTGCCAAGCGTTCGAATCCACACGGGACAAACATTCGCGTGACCCGTGACTCTAAGTTTTTTTGTATTTGTTTTTTGAATATTCGTTAAGTCCCCCGATACAAGAATTATTTCCAGTGCGGCAGTTGTGCACAAAGATAAAAAATAAATAGAAATATCGGATCTTTTTTTGAATATGTTTTATTACGAGAATTGCTTCTTCAGATCTATAAGTTGTTATTTGTTCTGAGCCAATTTAGCCTGACCAGCGTCGAGCAAGTTACTTCAATACTTTTAAATTAAACACCCAACCTATTTAAAAGTTTGATTTTCCAACCACAGCGGCAGTGTGTCGCTAAGTCGGTAAAAACGATCATTAGTCTTCGTCAGGCAACTGTTTTAAACTATGCTCGCCGCTTTGAATGGTAAATGACGCATCGTTTGGTTATTGATGTACTGGCGGATTACAGCAATATAGGAAAATTTGTATAAGTACCTACTTTTATCCATTAAATAAATAATGAGCTGTACGCTAGCACTTCTGCGTATTAAAGTAGTTTACTTTCTTTCGTAGGATTCAAGCAACATTTAAACTTACTTTCCTTAACATTTTTATGGGGGTGTAGGCGTAAAAAGTAACAAAACACTTAACTACTTTAGCGTTTATAACATACTAGATTTTGCCCGCAGCTTCGCTCGTGTAAATGTAGGTTAGGTTTGGTTAGATTAGTAACAATACTTTTTTCTGGATGAAAGGTACATGTCCTTTTCCGTTACCCTGACAACGTGTATGCGAAATTTCATGATGATAGATCAAGTAGCTAAGGCCTGAAAGCGTAACAAACAAACTATTATTCGCATTTATAATATTAGTTAGGATTCTCTTTATAACGGTGTTGCCTTGCCACCTGTATTGTAACACCTTGTGCATTTGAGATTCTTTAAATTATTATTATAATTATATATATATATATATATATATATATATATATATATATATATATATATATATATATATATATATGTATATATATAATTATATTAATAATTTAAAGAAGCTATATATATATAATATAAGTATGTAAATGTAAACTTAGTCAAAATTCAACCAGAGCCATTCAGCAAAAAGACCACGTTTTGACGAGGATACACAGACAAAGTGAAGAGATTAAACTAAGCTAAACAGCTATATCAAGATCGTACCAAGTGGAAATGTAGTCATCACTCGGGTAACAGACACTATATACAAACGAATTATGTAAGAAATATATAAAGATTTCTATTCAAGAAAATAGCCGAACCAACAAGGAAGCTTCCACAAACATAAACTCATCGAATCACAGCTCCCTTTTCCCTATGAACCCAAAGATAAATAGATCCTCATTCATAGCAAATGACAGATATTACAATAAAATATTATTACAGCAATCAAAGGTAAGAGAAATATAAATGGGGAGAGAGCCGACAAAGAAAATTGGCATAAAATCTGCGAGATATCTCCTGCCCCCGACAGATTGGTGGATGTTTATGATCTCATCGTAAATATGAGTGTTTGTGTTAAGAAACATATTACAAATAGTATAAAAAAGTATTAGCACTGATTTGTGTAGTTAGAGGTTTGGTGTTTCTATTTAAGACACGGACATCTGGTTTGAAACTGAAACTTATAATATTACTAACTTTCCGTGTGTAAGTATTTTTGCCGTGAAGCAGTCATTTTCAATTTTCTTATAATCAGTTTCCTTTATGCCAAACCCACCACACTATACGTTTAAAACTAACCGAAACGAACGAATCTTGAACTATTATTTAATACTAGCTTTTGCCCGCGGCTTCGCTCGAGGTAATTTAGAATTTGACAATCAATTCGGGTTGTACTCTACTTGTAATAATATAATTCAATCATGATTCGAAAGACACGTGGCGTCATCTATTATCATAAGAAAGTTTTTGTTGTTTTCCTCGGGAACAGTAATTTTTTTCGGGATGAAAGGTAGCCTATGTCCGTTTCTGTACACCTGACTATGTACATATATGCAAAATTTCAGAATGATCGGTTCAGTGGTTTAGGTGTAAAAAGGTAACAAACGAAACAAACTCATTTTCGCTTTTATAATATTAGTTAGGATAAATGTAAAAGTTTGTGAAGATGCTTGTACGCTTGTTACTCAATCACCCATAAACGAAGTGATCCCATATGATATGTAAAAACGTCAATCAACAATGTGTGTCTATATATCGTGGCCAGATCATAAAATATAACAGTTCATGATGTGGCAAACATTTGTCTATATAGTATTCGGTGCTTGGCTAAGTCAAACATTTGTGTGCATGAACATGGATGTTTGTCTTGGTCTGGGTGTTTCTATGTATAATATGTATGTATTTACAAAAAAAATGTAGATACATATGTATGTTTATCCATTGTCTAGTACCCATAGTACAAACTCTGCTTAGTTTTGGCTAGATGGTGTTGTGTGTATGTGATAGAATATTATTATTATTTAATCTGTCGATGTTTATTTTCCCCTTATAGAATACCAGGTGCTTCTTTTTGCCTTTAAATAGACTAGTAGTCACCCGTGGTTTCACTCATGTTTATGATTACTGCTATGATATATGACGTGTTATTATTTAACCCATGTTACTTATAAACAAAGTAGCTTTATAATGGTGAAATAATTCATTAACCGGTGCATTCGATTTTGATTTTATTCATTAGAAACATACATAATATTTTATAGTGTAACCATATTTATAATATTTGATATTGCCACACAATACATTTCTTTTACATACTTCCTGTTTACTTCACTTGCTTAAAAGTTGAATGGAAGAAGCCATCGTTGCTATTTAGTGATGGCACGAATGACCCGGTTTGCCTGTGGAGGTATTACCTCTTACAGGAAAACTGCGTAAAAGTAGCAACAAAGTTACTGCATTGCGTCGACTGAATAAGGATTTCGGAAGCTCACATATCTCTCTCGTTTCATCATTGAGCGATACTACTCGCATTACAAGTGGATATAGCCTTCAGTAACCTCTTACTATCAGGTCATGAGCTTGTTTGTTATCTCCGTTGTTTAAAAAACATAAGTTTGTATGCACTGCCTCGGTGGCACAACGATAGTGAAGTTGACTGTTGTGCCACTGAGGTTATCTTATCTTATCTTATGTGGGGGCCAGTCAGTGCAGACCGGCGACACTTCGACCCAGTGGGATCTCTTGTGTCGACACTCTCTCAATAACGACTGCCATAGATGTTCATGGCAGCCGGAACCGACGGCTTAACGTGCTCTCCGAGGCACGGAGCAGGCGATAATTGTCAATCAATACGCACATAATTTCGAAAAGTCATATATCTTCCGAAAGTCAGAGGTGCGCGACGTGGGTTCGAACTCAAGACCCTCTGCATTGCAGTCTGTTGGTCTCCCCACTGAGCTATCGCTGCTCCCGCCACTGAGGTTAATGAGATTTCGTTTCGCTTCCGGGTGGAGCAAAGTGCTATTTATTGTATTTGGCCACCGGTGTGCAACTGCGACTCAGTAGGTTAATGGCTTGCTATGCAGTTGAAAAGATTTTACTGTCCCCCGTACTAGTAAATACTATAATGAAACTCACTCGTCTAAAATGTTATGTGACTATATTACCAAATTCACAGCAATTACACGGACTGTTGAAAACGTCTTACTCAGTTGAATGCTAGTTTCTCCCTGCTGAGAGATCTCTCGCCAAGAGAACAAGTTATTTCTCCCTTCCACAATAACCCCACTATTTAAAAATGATGGTTGGCTGTGTTGCCAGTTGAGTAAATAAAAACTCCCGAACAGAATTATTAACAAAAGTAAGAAATCATGACAATACTGTGTCACGGCAGCCTTCATTTCCAATTTACTACATCACCATTCGTCATAAATACACCAAAATGTTTTAAAACAAGTTAGGTTATACAAAAAGAAAATTTAATAAAGTAACCATAAACAATAGTTAATATAAAATGTTCTACTTACAGTTATTAAAATATGCTAACCAATAATATGCCATCATATTCTCGGCCACATTATTTACATAGCACAAGTATAAATATCACAATTATTAACGTAATAAACAAATAACAATACTAAAATTTGAATCTGTCAAGTCTTAGAACATCAGACATAATTAAAAATTTACTATGGAGGTCCTATTGAGGTTAATAGGACCTACCCCTCTGGAAAACAGGCGTGTATCTATGTATATATGTATGTATGTATTGGACGAGCAGCGATAGCTCAGTGGGGAGACCAACAGACTGCAATGCGGGTTCGAACCCACGTCGCGCACCTCTGACTTTCGGAAGTTATAATGACTTTTCGAAATTATGTGCGTATTGATTGACAATTATCGCCTGCTCCGTGCCTCGGAGAGCACGTTAAGCCGTCGGTCCCGGCTGCCATGAACATCTATGGCAGTCGTTATTGGGAGAGTGTGAACACAAAAGATCCCACTGGGTCGAAGTGTCGCCGGTCTGCACTGACTGGCCCCCACATAAGATAAGATAAGATGTATGTATAGAGGTGAATATTTATGTAGAATGTGGGTATTAAATTTAGATATCGTTATACCCATTGCACAGTTAGGAGCGGTGACATTTTATAATGTTTTAAACGTTTTAGATTAAAACTTAATTTTGATTCTCATCCTAACTTTAATAAATGCGAATGTAAGTTTGTTTGTTACGCTTTCACGCATTAACGACTTGACCGATCATCATTAAATACACGCATACACGTTGTCTAGGCAACAGAAAAAGACATAAGGTAACTTTCATCCCAAAAAACGCACTAGGTCACCTGACCTGTATATGACCATGACGACATCTATGCGAAACTAAGTAGTTAAGGCGTAAAAGCGTTATAAACAAACAAAATCACATTCGCTTTTATAATATTAGTTGGAATTATTGCTAATTGGTGTAGGAAATATAACATTGTCGGCCTCGGTGGCGTAGTGGTTAGTGTAACCGACTGCCACGGCTGAGGTCGCGGGTTCGATTCCCGCACAAGTCAAACATTTGTGTGCATGAACATGGATGTTTGTCTTGGTCTGGGTGTTTCTATATATAATATGTATGTATTTATAAAAAAAAAGTATATATGTATGTTTATCCATTGTCTAGTACCCATAGTACAAGCTCTGCTTAGTTTGGGCTAGATGGTGTTGTGTGTATGTGGTAGAATATTATAGAATATTATTATAATATAACACTTATCTCGATATGAGAATCGATTACAAGTCCTTGCCGTCCCTTTTCTTTTAAAAACAGCTATAGGAGTAATTCCTGTCTGACGGAGGACTTTGCAAACATTCAAACAACCGATATAAAGGACAGTCAGACTCAATAATTTATGGATCACACAATTTTTTGTCCCGTGAGATCCAACTCACAATACATGACGCACCATCAGTGGCACACAACCACTTAAACAACTACGCCATCTATTCCATTATCACAATTATTATTATCATTATCATTATTATGTGATGGAAGTGAATGAAGCCAGAGAAGCGTGTCAGGATCGTAGCAAATGGAAATCCGTAGTCTCTGCCTACCCCTCTGGGAAACAGGCGTGAATCTATGTATATATGTATGTACAATTATGGCACAAACACTTCCACTAATACCAAACTCCAACAAAGTTTCCAAAGAAATACAATTTCCACAATTGGTAAGTTAGGAGACATACATGGCTGTCATCAACAGACTGGTTAGTTAAGATTTTTACGATACATATTGTGATGGGAACGTAAACACCGTACATTCGTCCGTCACTGGGGAAATAAGGGCCGGAGTGCAAAACAACCATGTTATGTGTATTACCTCTGGTTATTTATTGGTGATGCATTTAAATCAACATCGGGAAATACGTTCGTGAATTAATATTTTCAGGCGCACTGTTCGGTTTTACCAAAATAATGTTTTTATTTTTAGGAATGTGAAGTTTCTGTTATATGTTTGCTCCATATTTGGCTGAAGTTTGTTGTTATGGTTCATGATTATGGACCTAATGTGTGTGTATCCATATATAGTCTCACATCTATATCCCTGAAGGGTCATGCAGACGTATGTTAAATAGACAATAGCTGGTAACATATAGCCTTGTTTTAGGTTATAGTGAGTTGAATGTCACGCACATATAGTGAGTATTGCTGACATGCATTAACATGCACATAAAAAAAAACCATAAACGCGGAATCGAATCCAAACCCTCACGGATAGCAGTAGTATTCAATAACGCTGCAGCTGCGGACACGATACATAATGCCAACAGTGTAAAGGTATATGACCCCTAGACACTCTTGTGGCATCAAATCTTGTTTCGACAGAACAAAACTTTCCTCTGCCGGTAATAGAACTTGAGATCTTACAAACAGCAGTCGCATTTACCTACTACTGCTACGCCTACTGAGGCAATATCATTTCTCAACGATAATATAGAAAGTAAAATTAATTGTGCACCCGCTAAAATCAAACTAGTGTTCCAAAACGGAGTGTGTGCCAAAAGAAACTGTTGCTTTTTAGTTCTTTTATTTCTTTAAAGAAATTGAATATCATTGTTGGCTCTTTGTTTGGCATCAATTCAAAATAGTAAAATTGACAGAGCGTTTAGTTTCGACTTAAAACGTACATATTTATATAACGTGATTTTCAATGTTATATCAATTTATAAAATGTATTAACAGTTATTTTATATTTTACAATTTTTATGACTATATATTATGCTAGATGGGTGGTCTAGCTTTCTATGAAGTAACCAATTACATGTCTAGCATTATCTGTTACACCGGCGAGGTTAATATGTTTGGAAACATATACCACAACCACAATATTCGCAAAACACTATTATCTTTATTTATATCCGTTGGAAGTGTGTCCTTTCAAATTAAATTTATGAGATATGACGTAAAATATATTATACTAGCTATCCTGACAGACGTTGTCCTGTACACACGAAAAAAAAAACCTTATCTGAAAACCAAATGAACACACACAAAAAATCTGGGCAACTGTGCCTATTGTATAAGGCACAAGTGCGTCCTTGCGTGGAGTACTGTTCTCATCTTTGGGATGGCTCCGCGCAGCACTTGCTGGACGCTCTCGACAGGTTACAGCGGCGGGCTGTCCGTATCATCGGAGATCCAGAGGTCACGAGTTCATTGGAACCTCTGCAACTCCGTAGGGACATTGCCTCATTGGCATGTTTCTACAGAATATACCACGGAGAGTGCTCTGAAGAGTTATTTCACCTTATCCCGCCCTCCCCTTTCTAGAACAACGCGTGCTGGGCTCAGATGCCATCCTTACACGGTAGAGTCGATTAGAGCGCGTACCAAAAAGTTTGGGTCCTCATATCTCTGCCGAACGACCAAGGCATGGAATTCTCTGCCAAGGCACGTGTTTCCTTCTTCCTTCAATCCTGGGTTCTTTAAGCGAGGCGTGAAAAAGCATCTTCTCAGGCCGTCAAAGTAGAGACCTCAACATCGCCTCGGCTACTGTGGGGGCGATGTGGAGGCCACTGCTCTTAGACCATACGACTGCTTACCATCAGGTGGAGTGTGGTCATTTTGACGAGCAAAATAAAAAAAAAATAAAAAATTCATCAAAATCGTTCCAGCAGTTTAGGAGGAGTTTATGAATATAAAGACAGAGAACAAAAAAAATTTACATACATAATTTTTTTAAACACACATCCACCTTGATCATTCTTGGTGTCCTTACACAAACATACAATTAACGAACAAAAAGTACACCAAGACTTGGAACAGCAATAATTTTTTTTTATGTGTATTAAATAAATAACTGCCCCGTTATTTGTTTGATATACATATCCTACCTCAATTCAAGACATGGTTTATCTGTGTGTCTAGCTTTATCCAAATCTGTACATCATCTAAACAAACTTTTACATTCATAATATTAGTATTGTTAGCGATTATAGGTAGAATATTAAATATTTCTATAAAATAATTGTAAAGTGTAGCGATTTATAAGCATTATTTGAAAATGTTTAATTGTACCCGTTATTTTCTGTTGGCAACACTGATTTTGCTCGACTGCCCCACTATGCTTAATAGTAAAAAACTAACGCGCGGAACGATAACGGGCAGTCGTGCATTGAGTGGCGATCGGATAAGGTTGTGAAGTAAAATATATTAAGTAGCGGATATTGCATTGAATTAGATAAGGTATGCATATTGCATAACTATGTAAAGTGTAAACTATTAATATAAATTCTAATTATGTTACAAATTATCAAAGGAAAATAAATGCCTGAGAACTGATTCTGGAGTTTCCCTACAGTATAATAATAATAATATAATAATAATATTCTACCACATACACACAACACCATCTAGCCCAAACTAAGCAGAGCTTGTACTATGGGTACTAGACAATGGATAAACATACTTGTATACTTTTTTTTTGTAAATACATACATATTATACATAGAAACACCCAGACCAAGACAAACATTCATGTTCATGCACACAAATGTTTGACTTGTGCGGGAATCGAACCCGCGACCTCAGGCGTGGCAGTCGGTTACACTAACCACTACGCCATAGAGGCCGACAAGACAAGTATGATAACCTATTTCACGTGGACGAAGACGGGTACCTCCGCTAGTATACTGTATATTATATACCAACTAAGAATTAATTGAGTATGTCCATTAGCAAAACACATTACTCGTAAATAACCTTTTCAACAGAACTTCATTGTGGTTTGTATAAAAATATCACGTTATTTTTGCAGAAAGCTTTCAAATTAAACATTTAATTGCGTTCAAATTAAAGGTAAAGTAATATTAGAGTTACGGGAAACAGCAGGGGCAACGAGAATACTAGGTACTGTATACAAAATTTATTTATATTGTACAATTTAATCATTTCGCTGCTTTTGCATCTGTTAATTGTTTATCTGGCTTTTCGTCGAAGATGTTTTTAAAGTTATGTGCGTATTAAATAGGTAATTATCGCTCGCTTTATCGGTAAAGGAAAGCATCGTGAGGAAACATGCATTTTTGAGAGTTCTCCGTAATGTTCTCAAAGAAATGTGAAGTCCAGAACCTGCGCTGCCAGCGTGGTGGATTATCATAAGTGAGAATCAGTGAGAAGAGGCCCGTACCCAACAAAAAGACAGTTTATATACAGGGCTGATATTATTAATATATTAGTTTTATTACGACGGCAATCCTATGACGTGGGTCGTATAAGCATATGTAGCTAAAGAGATATATAAATAATAAATAAATAATAATAAAATAAATCATTTATTGAACTTAAATTGGTACAAATGGATACAGAGCTTATGTTACATCGTAAAGGTAATTTATAAGGGGTGCCTGTACTAGGGTAAACCTGTGCCACATGTCATATGACTATAGATAAATGTTTGCTTACACCTTTAAGGATACAGGAGTAAGGATATGTAAGGGTATGTATTCGTTTCCCAAAATAAAAATTACCTACATATATATTTAGAAGTGTCTAAGCCAACTTTAAATTAAAAACAAAACGCTACGCATTCTTAGAGACCAGCTCAACTTTTTGAAAAAATGAATTTAACGGGCATCCAGGATGTTGGCATTTCTTTCGAATTGGAGCAACCCATCTGGGTAAGTACCTCATAGCAGATCACCACAATCCTATGCTTCGGTATTGGGGTAAGTAAGACATTTAAGTTAGCATGCGCTGTAGGTATTTACTATTGGAACATTAAAACACCTTCTTAGGTCATCCATTGTGAACATCACAATGGATGACCTAAGAAGGTGTCCCTCTTGCAATAAAATAACAAAAAAGAAAACAGACTTCAAAAAAGAATATTCTAAAACTTAAAATGCACTAAAAAGTTAATAAATATTTGCATATTCTTGTGAATAATTAAATTATTGTTATTAATGGAGTCGATGTCAGCCAAAGTAGGTCTTATTATAATCATAACATATTGCACAATTACACACATAGACGCAGCACGCGGCGCGGGCGGGCTTAGCTTCGTATGCTAGTTCCACTCAGTAGTTACCTCTGAGCTAACCCCTACCGAGACTTGATAAAAAGCATTGTGTCTAGACGTCGGCGTCCGTACTCCGATGAACGAATTAAATAGGGAACGAATAAAATAACTATATATCTTATAGTAGTTATTTCAACGTTAGCTATTGGATCAAATAAATGCTACATTATATAATATATAGAAAATATGCAGATGTGTAAAAAGCAAACAGTACACGCAAAGTAAAGACTCAAAAACGTCCTGATTATGTCGTTTTGCTGTTAGTCTCAAAACAAAATCGGTTTTACAAAGTCGAACAACCTTGCAAAACCTTTAAAGCGTAATTATTCAAATGATGGCTATCTCTTACACAAAAGCTATACATATCTACTGGGCTATTTACTTAAGTGCAGTTATTATTAATAGATATGGGTCCAAATATTCAACTTTCATTAATATGAAAGTTACATAGTCTATATTGACATTTGCATAATTATTATTATCTCATAACAAGTAATCATATTTTCAAGTAATTCAGCAGATGTGTCATAACTACTGCATAATATGCACCTGTTCAAACATAGTGCTCCTAACAAAATTCTGTAACAGCTCACACAATATTGTGACCCTAACTGTTTACAAATAAAATATATTCTATTATATTCTAGATTAAAGTATCATTGCCTAGTTTCTAAGTAATTCGTGCATGCAGTATTTACAAAATGTCCGACTGCATTTTCATAAGCATACCCCGAAGTCATTCTTCACAAAAAATGGAAGGACAGTGAGCGGGAAAATGTTCGGTGTGTTTTTTTTTTAATTCGACGGTGTACAACCCGAGCCACAATGAATGTAATGCCACAAAGGGCTTGAGACCGCCGCAACCACCATTCAAATAAAATGTTTTAAAACTCTACATTATGTTCCAGTACAACGTTTAAACAACATTTAGCTGCTTTGCCAATGTAACTTTTATAGTTAGAGAATAAAGTTTGTTTTTAAATGGTGATGCTTTTAGGGTTTGGCGGTAAAACGAAATGTTATTGTCGGCATGCCCTTGCATCTGTATTTTGTAGTAATTTTACAGCGCTTAACAGAAAGGTGTAGTATATTTATTGGTCGTGACATGACTATTTCTCACGTACACCTTACGTGAGAAATAGTCATGTAAGCTTAAGCGTGTTTCAAAATATCAAAGTAATCCTTTTTTAATCGTACTTTATTTATGCATAATAATTTACAATACAAATTACATTTCGGATTATTTTACAAGCACTCACACTTTTTAAAAAGCTGTATTTTCGAGCAACGTCCTTGTAATGTATTAATTTAGAGTAAATGCATTAGAAAATTTTATAGTGGTTAGTATACTGACTATTATCACACGAATTTTATAATATTATAAATAATTTTCACTTAAATTCCATGTTATTATAAATTAGAAAAATTATTATATGGATACAATTTGTTTTCATTATTTATAAAGTAAGTCTGGACGTAGCTGAGTATTCCTTAATAGAAAAATCTAATAGCACTTTGCTACATCCGGGAATTACACACTTACGATCAATACGATAAATTAATGCCACACGACCGACGAGCCAACAAAAGAATAAGCCGCAATAAAATTCATTAATAGTTAATAAGCTCATGTCGATAAAAACACACTAATGCACATAAGGAAAAGAAGCTTATATTTTAGTTAATGCTGACTAATATAATCTATATATTAATACGTGAAGCGAAAACTTTGGATCCCTTTTTACGAAAATTTGGCGGACGGAGGAGTATGAAATTTTGCACACTTATAGTTTATACAGAGAAGAAGTGACGAATGCTAATATTTTTATAAAATATGTATAATAAATACATTAAATTAATTTAAAAACACTACACGCACACAACCATGCATTTGAAACACGCAGTCGAAGCGCGTAACTATGGTTACATATATCAATATACGAGTATAATGACATGACATAATATATATCAGTTGATCGAATTTCGAGCACTAGGCGACCGCTAGTTATTATAAATGCGAATGTGAGTTTGTTTGTTTGTTACGCTTTCAAACTCTAACTACTCGACCGATCAACATGAAATTTTGCATGCACGTTGTCGCATAAAAGGACATAGGGTGCCTTTCATTATTCAGTAAACAGTACAGTTTTTCTTTTTCTAAGTTTTCTTCCCACATAAGGAAATAGTTTCTATTCCGTGTTGCGGAGGAATTTACAAATTTTCAAACATCGGTCTGATAGAACACCTTTGGAACAACTATTTGTGACACAATATTTTTGTCCCGTGTGTTGACCCAACCTCCAACACTCGACAAAGTGACAGCGGCTAGGTGACCACTTTAGCTACTACGGAGCAGCGATAGCTCAGTGGGGAGACCAACAGACTGCAAGGCAGAGGGTCTCGGGTTCGAACCCACGTCGCGCACCTCTGACTTTCGAAAGTTATATGGCTTTTCGAAATTATGTGCGTATTGTATTGACAATTATCACCTACTCCGTTCCTCGGAGAGCACGTTAAGCCGTCGGTCCCAGATGCCATGAACATCTATGGCAGTTGTTATATCCCACTGGGTCGAAGTGTCGCCGGTCTGCACTGACTGGCCCCCGCATAAGATAAGATAAGATAAGCTACTACGCCATCCGTGCATATTGAGGGACGTGCATATAAAGGATATCTAGTAGTTAATATGGTCATGTTGAAAAAGACACACTTATGAAGAAGTAGAAGTCATCATAACGTATCTTATCTATCTTATCTTGTGTGTGGGGGCCAGTCAGTACAGACCAGCGACGCTTCGACCCAGTGGGATCTTTTGTGTCAGCCCCATGATTTATCCCTTAGCTATCTCCGAATGTACTGCATTAGCCGCAGTGTACAATTCAGAGGGAGAAGACTGAAGTCTTCAGGGTTTGAATATGCCAATCCCATCAGACCCATCCTAAGTCCAGCCAACGCGTCGCATTCACACAGTAGGTGCGATATGGACTCGTCCTGTTCACCACTGGCTCTGCCGATCGAATCGTGAGTCAATCTCAATCTGCACAGGAAGTCGTTGGTGCCAAAATGGCCAGTGAACGCTCCTGTGAGCAGGCGCATTTGGCTTTTGCTATACTTGCAGAAGTTCCGGGTGAAGCCTGTGGCTCCGTTTGCAATGAACTTCTTGGAGTGTTCCAGACCCCTAAGGGCCATCCACTCTAGCCTGTGTTTCTCAATGCCATCATAACGTAAAGAAGCTTATATTGTAGTTAATAAATAAATAAAAAAACTTTTTATTGTTAAAGTGGTTAGGTGGATATGTATATAGTTACTAGACACATTAGTGAATATAGCACGCAACCCTAACTTTAAACAATCCCAAAACTTACTCACAATTATTCAAAATGTAGATTGTTCTTTTAATAGTCGTGGAAAGGGTCAACCGCTAAGCGGTTCTAGTTTATAATTACATTGAGGTCTGTACTACACAGCTGACTAGATGAGCGAACCAACTCTATAGTAGAACTACATCAAGCCTGCGACATCGTCGACGTAGACGAAGTTCACGTTCGGTCATCTGTCCACGACGGTTTCGTCAATCACACTACGCACAATTACGCTAGTTCTTCTAAGCGGTATTAGTTAACACTTGTCTATGATATTAAGATGAACCCTTAGTTATTGAATTGTATATTTTGTTCTTTTATTTAAAAGTGTTGTTCTTTTCGGTGAAGTATTCGCCACATATGTCTGTCTTCTGTTTTCTTTTGACCTCTTAATCTGTAAAGTCTTAGAATACCAGACATAATTAAAAATCTATTGTCTCTGGCCACCGGTGTGCTGCTACGACTCATTTGGTTAATACAACTCGACTTCAACTTTTTCTTAAGTTGATGGAAAAAGGAACGTGTCGGCCCTTCCCTTCTGCTCCTTCATTAAATTTTCATCTAAGATGGTTTTAACAAAATCGTCGTGTATCATATGGCCAATTAACTTCCTCCTGTTATCTATGGCTCAATAATTGTTTTTCCTTATCCTAACTAAAAAAAATGAATAAAAATGCAAATGAGAGTTTGTTTATATTTTGTTTGTTTGTTATGCTTTCACGCCTTAACTACTTAACTGATCATCATGGTACTGGTATACGCGTTGTCTTACATATAGTAAAAAAGTGTTCCTGAGCGACCGAGGTCACGTGCAAAATCAAGTTATCCATACATTATTGCAAATACTGCATGAAAATTAATTTAGATTTTGTATGGTAGAGCGGGCAAAAAACAAACTAACGGACATGTAGTAATCATATTGTTGCGGATTCAGAAACGTTCAATTATGAGCTTTGTGAGTTCGCCATAATGTTTGGCATTCCAGAAATGAGTTAGACTTTGAATTCAATAAATATTGAAACAGTGGTAGACGGTCGTAGATCATCTGTCACGAAGTTGCTAAATTGCTGGCTGGCTGATAAAGTGAGGATGTCCCTACTCTCTAGCGACACACACGAGGAATTATAGTATATGTCAAAGCATATAACGATAGAGCAATGCCTCATCAAGGCACTCATTAAACTGCGGTATAGCAACACCACAGAACACACCCAATTACACGAGCTTCCTACTAGAGTCGCTCCGATTCTCATATTCAGTACAGTTCAAACATGTAAGTGGCAACTACACAGATTATTACAATATCATATTAATACAGACGTGAATCTTGAATATTAATAAAAATGTCTGATAAATCACAAAGAAAGCCTGATGTAAATACTGTCATAAGATGCCTTTATTGTAGAAACCTTGTCAGTAGCGCAGAACGATATAATTGTTCCATCAATAAAGTAATTATATTATTGGATGATTAATTTAAAAATTAATGTTCTACTTATAATACATATAGAAGGAGAATTGACTACTCAAGACCCTACTTAGAATAATTAATATAAAATTAATTAATTTACTTATATCTAATTCCCCAGTCCACATATATAAAACTTCAACAATTTTAAAGATATCTATAAATACACAAAGACAACATTTCTGACATAAAACCGAAAATATTTTTCGTATCAAGAAAGGTATGTAATGTCTCATTTGCCCTTATTCAACAAAAATACGCATCCTCTGAGGATCTAACTACTTATACATAGGTATGTGGTGTGATAAAACTTAATTCGGTATTAATTAATATTTAGTCGTGGTTTTGTTCATTACCTGTATTTTTGTCAATAAATAATTAACTACTACTTACTTTAATTAGTCCTGCGTTTAACTAGCGATGTTATACAACATCGCTAGTTAAACGCAGGACTAATTAAAGTAAGTATAATACTATCGAACAGTGCTGCTTGCATTCGGCGCTGATTGTTACTGGACACGGATATTATTAGTACTTTCGTCTCTAGTAACTAAGCTAGCGATCTGCTCGATAGTATTCGAATGTATCAACACCATTATCCTACTAACTACGCCCACTACAACCTCGACCATGCAAAATAGGATTGTCGTTGTTTACAATTGTATTCGAATATCATTCGGTAAGAAATATTCCGTGATACTAACATCCTCTTTGTTTGAGACCAAGATTATGTACTATTTATAAGAGAACGAACTTAGAAATATCAGTGAGTATGTATAGAAATTTCTTTAGCAATAAACCAGTTGTTTCACACCTAATCCCTTATATATAGTATACTTGGATCAGTTGAAATAGGGGTGCTGAAAAGGCGATGAATCTGGGTAAATTATGATGATAGGGGGCCGGTCCCTTGGATTAGGGTCCGATAGACCTTGTGGTCAGTGTTATCGCGTAAGGGTCCGAAGTAAAGTATTATTAGGTACCAAGAAAAATACAGTTGGGATGTCGGAACGGTTAGGCTATGTACTTTTCGGATGATAATATATTTTCTTGACGCGTCAGAAAAGATTGAACGAAATTTTCTTCATTTATGAGTAGATATTATTTTATGAAAGTGAGATAAGAATTATGGTAGGTGATTCCCATTTGCTGGCTGGTAAAAGCTGAGCCTAATAAAATATTGTTTCACTTTCTAACTTTTAATATTTTTATTGACACTTATGTTTCTTTAATTCAGTAGTGTAAAACTGTTGGGTAACTTACAATCATGACATCTTTAGTTCGCTTTTTGAATCCGATAAAGAGTTAGTGTCATTTTGTGTGACGAACTTTTTTATAGTATGATGTATTAGCCTCACCAAACTACACTTCTGCTTCACAAAGTAAGATAGGCATTTTGCCACGCCAACTTAAATGTCTAAACATACAAAAATTACATAAAAAGTTAGAAGATGCACTTACCTAAAAACAACACTAGTCGCCTCACTATCTAAATGCACTCCATCATTGAGAGCCCACTGCAGCAGCACAGCGGAGCGGCTGGCCAGCGGACCACTTACGACCTTCGCCGGCAAGAACCTCCTCCTCATTCGCAAGCTTTTCGCAAACCGTCTATACGCAGACCTCTCGTCTCTATTATAGCTACGATACTTTGGTCTAAAATAGTAGCCGTCTACTTCACTATCATATATCCTGAACGAGTCTCCATAACGTTTGGACTTTTTTATGTGCTTGGACCTCTCAGTTCTGGTGTGCTTAGGGAGGAAGTATGGCAGAGCCTCGTCTCGGCAAGGCCTTTCGGTGAAGGTGGTCGGAGTGAAGTTGCCCCTGATGAAGTTATCCACTATTGAGTGGAGAACATAATCCCGGAGGGTCAACTCTTCGAACTGCAGATGTACTGGAACAAAGAAAAATATTATTAGTTTTATATTTATTGACGTGGATGTATTTTACGCTAGGCTTTACCCACGATTTCGTCTACGTTAGTGACAGTTTGGTTAGGACATCATTTACGTTGATATATGTACCATATCTTTGGTTATTCTAAATAAAATTACATAAAACGTAGCTAAACGTAGATTTTAAGCTTAAATCAAGATATCATACTGGGAAGGCCGCATTAAAATCAATTCAGTGGTTTATACGGGATGTCAGAAGAAACTTGTCTTGGCTTCACACTTCTCTACATAGTCGATTGCAGGTAAGTTTTCAAATATCTCAATATAATGACAGCCTTTAAACATATAAGATTAACAATAAAGGCTTTTGAGTGCTACACAGTTAACTAGAACAAGTTTGCGACTGACGCAGGTAGTATACATCCCATAAGATACCTATCGTCAGCCACCCACGGAAGTACTAGTAGGCCACATGGTTCATTTGGGCTATAGCCCACACAAGTAGCTTGCGTATGTAGCCCGCCTTGCGTTGTGTAACTAATTTATTAGTTGATACGGTTCATTTATTTTATAACTACGCTTTTATTTAGTTTCGAATTTTTTAATCTACTTTTAATCGAGGGTAGATAAAATCTTCGTTGAAGTTTAATTGAGTTAGGTTTAAAAACAAAACAAATTACGATGAACGCCGTCAATTGTAGATGTAATTAGAGTAATGCTATTGTATCCAGATTATCCAATCAGATTAAAATTTAAGCATTTTAATTTATTCAACATCATCGCACTGACTGAATCAACACGCGTTCTCTTCTTTCTTTGCTTGTATATATCCAACCAAATTTACTAAATGAAATACTTTAGTACTGATGATATTTGATCTGTTTTAGTAAAGGTTTTATTTATATAATCATGCTTCTTCTATAGCATTTTTCAAATGTCTGTTTTGTGCAGTGGATACAATGACATCAACATAGTAGAGAACTACAATACACACGCTTAAACTTAAACTAGCAATGTGCTAATATACTTTCCAAAAGGAAATTCTATTATTATAATTATGATCTTGAATCCGAATATAGATCGAGTCGTTATCATTAAGTATAATTCGAATGAAAATCGGTCGAATATTCGGAAGATTTGATTTATATATAACTCGATTTTAACTATGATTCGAATATTTTAATTTAATTGAAAGTGTGAATGTTATGATTTTTTATCGATAATCGCTACTTAAACTGATAATATTAAACTGATCTTTTCGTAATCAGACATATAAAAAAATGACTTGTGCTATTTATTTACGCTAAACAACCTAAGTTAGCGATTTGATGCTCTTTAACTAAATGGATGTAATGTAGGTACGGAAGGTATGTATACATAGATATATTAGATATATATATGTATTTAAAATTTATAATTCCTCTTCATCTATGCCTATAAAAATCTAAATAAAATTCGTTTATTCCCTTATGTTAAAAAATAATCGTCAAAGTAACACAACATTTTTACATTTACACTGCTAACCGTCCAAAACCAGGCCAAATTTTCGGAATACTTTAACACTTAGAGAAAATTGATATAAACGTGTTTGCCATCCCGTAGCAATGTCGTTTATATCAATTTCCTCTATCATATGAGCGATATAAATAAATATTATGTTGGCGAAAATATAAACAAGTAATATTTTTTCATGACACCATCCGAACCACGAAACACGGCCTGTGTTTAGTGACGGGAAAGATGTCAAAGTATGGAGTAACTATCTTTTTCTTTTTTTTTATACAACTAAGGTGGCAAACAAGCATACGGCCCACCAGATAAAGTCATCACTGTAGCCTATGGACGCCTGCAACACCAGAGGCATCACTAGCGCGTTGCCGACTCTTTAGGAAAGGAAGTAGGAAAGAGAAGGAGTGGGAAGGGGGTAAGGGTGCGATTGGGCCTCCGGTACTCTCACTCACCGAACGAAACACAATAGTAGGAATACTGTTATTTCACGTCGATATTCTGTGAGAGGGTAGTCCTTCCCCGGTCGAGCCGGCCCATTCATGCTGAAATCAGCGAGGCTCTACTATAATTCTAATTAATTCATATTTAATGGTCGTGACTAAAAAACATAGTCTCATACCTTTACTTCCGAAGAGATAGACAGTTACACCCACAATTCGTTAGCTTTTGGTCACTTGTAGCTGCTAATAAGCGAGGCTATTGGCGTTTACACTGTGATATGATATCGGCAAAATATTCATGGCTTTCTGTCTGAACACCATTATTTCCATGTTATTTACCTTATTATAGGGTTCACACAATGGTGTGCTTATATTTTACATTGACTTTTATTTTCGATACAAGTTGGGCATCTACTATCTTAGCCGCATCGTCAATATAAAATTATGGTATTTTATTTAACTTCTCGACAAACATCTACGAGCACTAGATATAAAAGAAATAATTCCTGTATCGCGTGGGGCTTCACATTCAAACAAACGACACAAAGAAAACCAAGACTCGGAACAGCCATTAAATTTAGTTCCGTATCGGAATCGAAATTACTATATTCGGCGCAGTGGTAAGGCTGACCTTCAGAACCAGTACGCCATCCGTGCAGTCAGAATTCGATTCCAAGGTTTATCATCAGACAAACCTTGAAATCGAATTTTGACTGCATACCTATACATCTTTATATATACTAGCGGTCGCCTAGTGCTCGAAATTCGACCAGTTTGCCTTAAGATATTGCTGATATATATGTCATTATATATTGATATATGTAACCATAGTTACGCGATTCGACTGCGTGTGTCAAATGCATAGATGTGTGCGTGTAGTGTTTTTTCATTAATTTAATGTATTTCTAATGCATATTTTATAAAAATATTAGCATTTGTCACTTCTTCTCTGTATAAACTATAAGTGTGCGAAATTTCATACTCCTCCGTCCGCCCAATTTTCGTAAAAAGGGATCCAAAGTTTCGCTTCACGTATTAATATATAGATAATTCTTCTGTACGTATGTTGACAGTGAACTCCTCCTAAACGGCTGGACCGATTTGAATGAAACTTTTTGTGTGTGTTCAAGTGGATTCGAGGATGGTGTAGATATGCTTTTATTTTTTCTCTTTTGTACAGGATAACATCTGTCGGGACAGCTAGTATAAAATATATTGCCAGATTCAGACTGTAGCATGTCGTCTTCATAGATGACAGTCTGAATCTGGCAATATATCTTTGGCTTATGATAAATACTTAAACCTCTTATTAGGTTGCTTAGAGTCAAATGCCACGTTGCTATACAGTAGTTTTTGAATAAGACCCTTACAATCAAACAAAAAATGAAATCGTTCTTCATTATAATATTAGTATAGGCTAGCTTTTGTCTGCGGCTACGTTCACTCGGAAACAGTAGGTACTTTTCCTGGATTACCTTTGCCTTTGTCCCTTTTAGTACTCCTGACATTTTTCATGACGATAGTTTCGTAGTTAAAGCGCGAAAACTTCACAAACAAACTTACTTTCGCATTTATAATATTAGTTAGGATTGTTTTATGTTAGAGTTGTTGTCTTGTTGCAATGCGACACTTTATACGAGACATAGGGTTGTATATTACATGCGATGCGATCTTAGCTATGACAAAAGCGACGCGACAACAATATTGTAAAGCACAATATGAATAAGGTCTTCCAGCCCGAGTTTCGGTGACGGTGGCGGTGGCCAATCTTAATGGTGTCTTATATATTATTTGCGTACGAGATATTGTAGATTATATAATATCTAGTGCGAAAATAATTTATAAGACAACTAGCTGTCCCGACAGACGTTGTTCTGCACAAAAGAGAAAAAAAAACATATCCAAACCATCCTCGAATTCACTTGAACACACACAAAAAGTTTCATTCAAATCGGTCCAGCCGTTTAGGAGGAGTTCACTGTCAACACACGTACAGAAGAATTATATATATAAAGATTACCGCACTACAAATAAATCTTGTGTCGCGGCGAACTTTACAAACATTCAAATAACGGACACAAAGAGCATTCTAACTCGGAACAACTAATTGTGTGATTGTTTGGCTGTTCATAGAGGACTATTAGTGCCCACACTTATGTATGGAAGTGAAAGTTGGGTATGGCAAAAGAAGCATGAGAGCAGAATAAATGCTGTAGAAATGAGAGCGTTGAGAAGCATATGTGGTGTGACTCTGAAAGATAGAATAAGAAATAGTGTGATTAGAGAGAGATGCGGCATGAAAGTGGATATAGTTACAAGAATAGAAAAGGGTATGTTAAGCTGGTTTGGACATGTAGAAAGATGGACGAGGAAAGACTGACTAAGAAAGTTTATAAGGCTAGTGTGAATGGAACAGTCGCAAGAGGAAAACCTAGGCGAACGTTTCTCGACCAGATCGGAGGCGTCCTGGACAAAGGCCAGGTTAAGAGCTCCGTGAACCGACGGGCGTGTATGAAGAATGTGATGAAAGTGAATGAAGCCAGAGAAGTGTGTCAGGATCGTAGCAAATGGAAATCCGTAGTCTCTGCCTACCCCTCTGGGAAACAAGCGTGAATCTATGTATGTATGTATGTATGTACAAATTTTTGTCCCGTGTGTGGATCGAAACCACCTCTGCACAGAGACAATGGCGAGACTGCAACTCTAATGACTATGTCATCTGCAGCCAGTTTTTGTTGTTAGCCCGGCCCAGGATTTGAACCCGAATCTCAAGCACACCAGTCGCATTCACTACCATTGCGCCACCGAGTTATTCGCGTTGTGAAATTATAAATGCGACAACGACTACAAAAATACACAACGTCTTTATTCAATCTCATGACTCTCATTTCAAAACTATTTAAATTACAACAACAAATCAAATACAAAGAAGTTTTATATCTCTTTACATAAAACTTGAATGCTACTTCCATCGCGAATTCTTATGAATATATAAATATAAATTAACTGTGTAAATATTATTTAGTACTGAAACTTTATAACTATGTGAGAAATCTCATTTGTAGCAGAAGATTGTGGAAACTCATTTGTGGTTAAAGTAAAAGTATGCAAGAAATGTTTAAAGTAAGAATTTAAAGATAACTTTATGTATTTTAATATGAAACCGGTCACTTACGATGTTAGGCTATGAAGCTGTTGTATGGACATGGCTTTAATAAGTTCTCATAGTTTTCCATCTCGTATACCATATATGAGATTTTATGATGTACATATACAATCAAGTGAATAATGAGTGCAAATTTTAAGTGCAGTTTCTTGGCTTTACGTAAAGGAATATTAGTAAATTCAAAAAGATATTAATATTACGGTCAGTATACGGATATGAAACATGGAAGTTTTCCACCGCTACAAAATTTCACCACGAATTCTACACAAAGTAAGTGGGGCTTAATAAAACTATGCCGTGTCGCTATAGTACCGTATTATAATATCAATGAGTTTGAGATTTGACACACACCTAATAGCTACCTTGCCCCATTAACAGTAACGTCTATTTTTGAATAGTACAGTTCAGTAAGTCTGTGATGTAAATAATTCTCGGTGGTTAGTAAAAAGTATGAAAGTACGGTTTCCATGTTTAATTTGCGTATCTTTACTGCATTGAAACTTGTTTTAATGTAGCATAGGTAGCAAAAATACAGCCAGCCTGAAAGCAAAAGGTTTCCATAGCCAATCATTGCTAGCTATATCGCTTACGAAATTATAAATACTAAAATGGAACTAAATTTGTAAAAACTTAATTTAAAATACTACACTAGAAACTAAACTACTACATTCTCTCGGCTGAATAATTTTTGTGTTTAGGGGATGTTTGGTCACTACAATTTGTCTGACTAATGAAATATAACTTTGTAATAGTTACCTTAATAACATATTTAGAAATCAGACATGTAAAAATAAGTAAAGTTCATCTATTTTTGTGGAGCTTTAAAGCGTCTGACAAAAGTTTTGGTCCATCGAAAGTGTCTGATACTTATGATACTATTTGAGAATAATATTCTACAAAACATATATAAAAATCAGCCACGTAAATTTAAGTTAAGTAACACTTATTTTTAGTTACCTTTCTTACCTGGTACCTGCCCAGGTGTCACCAGGCGAGCTCCACAAGCACGCAGGTATTCAAAGAACATGAGACGCTACTGAGAATCTAAGGTTTCATCTATGTGAAAATAAGTTATATCTGATCGCTCTGGGATCTTACTCTGTAATGGACATAACGGGGATTAAATATTTTGAGTAAACTTGATTTCCAAAAATTTCCGCGACGTAGTTACACAGACTCGTCACAGCAATATAAATAGGCTTATGTTTAACTTATCACCAGATATAGTAAAATATAACAGTCAAAAATAGTAAATGATCACCAAATTGCACAGCAAAATATATTTAAAGAGATCAAGCTAAATCGAAGGAGCCCCGCATCGCGGAGCTCCTATTTTTGGGTGGATTTAAGAAGGAACCTAACATAACCTAACCCTTCCGAGACGGAATGCAGTGATTTGAGGCGTATAGGTGCTCGTTATGATATATTTTAGTAAGCATAATTTGCTGCGCAATTAGTATTTTTGGTGGTCATTGTATTTAATCCCATATAAATAGCACACCGTGGTACATTTTATTTATATGAATAAATTCGATTAATAAATACGAGAGAATTTCAAAGTGCGACACTAGTGTTGTCACGTCGTTTTTTTCTGTTATATAGCGATGAAATCGAATGGAACGAATGCCACGTGAACTGTTAGCCAGTTTTTTTATAAAAACCGTACCCGTTAAAATATTATCCGAACAGTCGTTGTGTAAAATAGCTGCCTATGTTTTATTTTTAAAAAGAGTCACGTGAGTTAGCTGTTACAGAAATTCGTTGCATACAATGGAAGAATGAATTTTACACACGCTGCGGTTTTAGAAATGTTTATCCGCAGCATGGTGAAGTACGGTTGAACTTCTTCTGTATTAACGGAAGCTAGGTATTTCATTAGTTTATAAATAAGACCGATGTTTTCCGATTGTAGGAATAGCTTATAATGATTCTTATTTGTTCGATAGATTGTCCTAATCAGGGTGAAAGTAAATGTTTGGTTTTTATATTAATCTGTCAATTCTTGGAATGCCAAATATATTGTGACTGGCCGCCGGTTTGCTATTGCGACTCAATAGGTTATGGCTACATAGACGTACATACGTCTGCCTATCTCCGAACGGGTAAATAAGCAGGGTTATATTTATTACAGCTGTGTCTTTAGAACCCACAAAATAGAGGGTCAGTCTATTGCTGATACCGCAGTTTTTAAAAACGTAACTATACCTGAATACTTGAGACTCGATAATAATACTCGATCCGAGAAATTAAATAGCGATTATACGATCTTACCCAAACATAAGCGCGAATTTTCACGACGACACTAACAAAACAGTTCTCCACTAAACCTAAAAAGTCGATTAGACGCCCCCAAACATAAATTTTGCTATCCATGAAAGATGTCTTGAAGCCCGACTCCCCTAACGACGCTAAGATAAATAAGCCTCGTCTTCCAATGACGTCATTAAAACTGACTTGTACCCTAATTATTTTTTAAAGTTTCGCCGCCGCAACGCTCCGTTCGGGAAAAATTTGTTGCCACCCGCCGTTCGGAACTGTACGCCTTTATTTATTTTCACCCTTAATTAACGACTCAAACTCTTTTGTGACGGTGTCTTCGAGAGAAAATTATTATTGATTAATCATAATATCTTCTTTGGGCAAATGGACCTTAGAATGTTTTTTATTTCTATTAAGAGATATTCCTCTGAGGATTTAGACAGTATTCTGTAAATAAAAAACTTAACTCATTTGCACAGCGTACCCTAACTTTGACATTCATATAAGCATTATTCCACATTTGTCATTTTCCACATCCGTGTAAACATAACCTTAGCGTGCTTCTCTTATCTGTCGATTAATCAAAGTTTACAAATTTTATCTACGCGAAAAAATTTAAACTTTTTTAATTCTCGTCACATTAGTGATGGCTTATAAGATTCATAATCTCGCTTTTTTTTAAATATTTTGTTATAAGTAGTGTTTCTTTCTACCTGGTATAAAGTAAGTCATCTACAAAATCATATGTTCTGTGCCAGTATTCTGTGTATGTTTCTTGAATATATATAGTCCCCCACTGCGTTTTTAGACTGACGTAAAATAAGTCTTTATAAAAATATGACCTTTAGACCTAAGTCAAAGCGTGACCTTTCTTCAAAATTTCATTAAATCATTAAAATAATATACCTACTGACACAAAAACAACAATATTCTAAACTTACTTAAAGTCAGTACCGTAAAATGTATACTAGAGGTCTCATTTCACAAGAAAAGGGCCGATATTAATTAATTAAAGATCCCTCCGGCCCTCTATTAGTTTAATTTAGCGCTATGTTTTTGTGTGCACGCTGTGTATTATTTCCAAGTAATTAAGTTTCAGTTTGATTATGTTAAAATAGGTTAACAGGCGTCGATAATTCAGACATGATGTGCTTGTTTTAAAGATCGCATTATTTAGGTTTTCTTGTTTAATTGGTGTTTAGATGGCCATGTAAAAGTAATCTTCATCTTCATCATCATTTTAACCGAAATACGTGTCCTGCTGGACAAAAGTTCTCCACACAGACCAATCTTGGGCCGCCTGCAGCCAACCGCTTCCCACAATCCTTAGCAGGTCATCGGTCCACTTGGTGGAGCCTAACTCTGCTGCGTCTTCCAGTGCATAGCCGCCACTCCGGTAACGGTAAAGCTTGGCTATCGTATTAACTGCTTTGCCCGAACTTTATTTGCCCTAATATCATTTGCCATAATAGTCAACAGTCATAATATTGTATGACGTAATATTCATTTGCCCTACTCTTATTTGCTATATTAGTCACGTGCTAGAAGTTTTGTTTTCCATAAAGTCACTTACCATAACATCATTTGTCATAATCATTGTAAGCCCTAATTATCACATGCCCTAATTATCACATGCCATAACATCATTTGCCATCGACATTGGGTGTGTAACGGTTGTTATATCAGGAGAAACTGGATGCAATCGGGACTTTAGGGCACCCCGACTCAGGTTAGGTTAGAAGGGGATGGCGGGGTCGTTTGAGCGAGCGAAGCGAGCGAATAGACCCCGCCATCCCTGTCGTGGTTATTTTTTTATAAACTACCCAGAAGTAGTTTGGTTAGGTTAGGTTAGAACTGTGACCCCTCGCGCTGGCTCTCGACCACCTAGATGTCCACCTCAGGGACCTTTTCGACTCGAGCCTGGTGTCGGGACGGTTCCCTGAGTGCTGGAAGGAGGGAAAGTTGGTGCTGCTGGCCAAACCGGGGCGGCCTCAGGAATCGGTAGCGGCTTACAGGCCTATTGTGCTGCTGGACGAGGTGGGGAAGATGCTAGAAAAGATCCTAGCTACCCGCATCGTCCAGCATTTGAGTACGATGGGACCCGACTTGTCGGACGCCCAGTTTGGATTTCGTCCGGGGCGTTCGACGATCGGGGCTGTTATGTGCCTAAAGGCCGTGGTCGAGGAGGCGGTAGCAGGTGGCGCCGTGTTGTTGGCGGTGTCTTTGGACATCGCCAACGCTTTTAATAGTCTGCCATTCAGCTGTATCCGGGAGGCGCTCCGATATCACGGAGTGCCTTTGTACCTGGAGCAGCGAGTGGCAGACAACCTAAGAGGAAGAAGTGTCCTCCTCGAAGTTAGTGGCGAAGTCTGGCGGCGGCCCATGTCGTGCGGTGTCCCGCAGGGCTCTGTTCTTGGTCCGCTCCTGTGGGACATCGGGTTTGACTGGGCTCTACGTGGTGTCCTACCCCCCGGGCTGAAAGTCATCAGCTATGCTGACGACACTCTTGTCACAGCCCGAGGGGGTTACTTCGAGGAGGCAGCCCGCCTGGCCACCCTGGGGGTCTCTCAGGTGGTCGGGCGTATCGAGGCGCTAGGTTTGAGGGTGGCTCTATCCAAAACGGAGGCCCTACTTTTTCATGGGCCTCGTCGTAAGCCCCCCAGAGGTGCCTCGATAGTGGTGGGCTCGGTTCGTGTACCACTCCAGGCCCATATGAGGTACTTGAGCCTGGTACTAGAAGGGCGATGGCGTTTCGACGAGCACTTCAGCCGTCTCGCTCCGAGGCTTCTCGGTGCTGCGTCCGCTCTTGGGCGGCTCTTGCCAAACTTGGGCGGGCCCAGCATCGGTTGTCGTCGGCTCTACACGGGGGTTGTTCGGTCGATGGCACTTTATGGCGCACCGGTGTGGGTGGACTCCCTGACCGCCCAGTGTAGGGCTCTCTTGCGGAGACCCCAGAGAGTCATGGCGGTCAGGGTCATACGCGGATACCGCACGGTGTCGGCCGACGCAGCCTGCGCTTTGGCCGGAACTCCCCCGTGGGACTTAGAAGCGGCAGTGCTCGCCGAAACCTTTGAAGTGATGTCGTCGGTATGGGAGGAGACAGGTGTTCGTCCCGTCCCTAAGGATTTAACTGGTACAAGGAACCGAGCCCGCCAGGGCGTATTCCTACAATGGAAGGCGCGCCTGGAGGTGCCTTTAGCGGGATTCAGAACCGTTGAGGCCCTCTAGCCGGTATTGGAGCGGTGGGCAAGGCGGCAGCATGGGACTCTTTCCTTCCGACTGGTGCAGGTGTTGTCAGGGCACGGCTGTTTTGGCAAGTACCTGCACACGGTCGCTAGGAAGGAACCGAGTCCCATCTGCCACCACTGTGGGTGTATTGAGGACACGGCGCAGCACACGCTCGAGGCATGTCCTGCCTGGGCGGTGCAGCGCCGTGAATTCGTAGGCGTTGTGGCAGTCGACCTCTCGCTGCCGGCCGTGATCACGACAGCGAGAGGAACTGGATAGCGGTCGCATCCTTCTGCGAGGACGTTATCTCGCAGAAGGAGGCGGCGGAGCGGATCCGTGAGGAGAGTATCTTTGCGGATCCGAGCCGCCGCCGGCGGACCGGGCGGCGCAGGCACGCCTATGCGAGTCTGATGCCGCCATAGCGAGGGCCGCGGGCGGGAGAAAGGGGTTCTCCCGTCCACGTGCCATTGAGTCGGAGTGACGCCCTCTGTCGTGCCGGGGTGTCACCCAGAAGTCGTCGTCCGTGTTGTGTTGGACACTGCTGGGTGGGTCGCTGATGTAGTTTCAGTTCCAGCGACTCACCCACCATTCAAGGCAGCGAGTTGGCACACCGTGGTGGGTTTAGTCGGTAGTACCCGGGACGTTCCATCTTTTCCCGGGTTAGCCCGACATAACCTCTCCGCTCCCCTTTTCAGCGGAGAGGTATGCGTCAAAAAAAAAAAAAAAGGTTAGAACTGTGACCATTAAACTTAAAAGAGAAGAATAAATAAATTTATTCTTATTCTTATTATAAAAAACATTACACACCCATCGACATCGACAGCCAGAAAGCTAATAAGTAGGTAAGTATTAGAATTAAAAACAAGTTTAATAATCATATTATATAATTATAATTAGTACAATTTCTTTTTTAGTGCAAATACAAATTTGATGCTAAAGCACGCAAAAATTCTTCTTTTGTATATTCTTCTTTCTTAGATAATATCTCATTGATTTTGATTGTACGACTGATTGTTTGTTTCTTTTTCTTTTTTCTGGTTCACCATTTAAAATCATTTCAATGTCCATCATTACTTTAAGAGACTCTTTCATTATTTCTTTACTGAAAAAGTAAAAACCAGGATGGGATTGCCCCATTAATCTATTAATTCGATTGTGCCAAGCTTCAGCAAAGTTTTGTGTTCGTGGAAGACCAGCATTAGGGATTTCATAAATACTCCAGAAAGAGGGATGGAAACGCGGAGGTTTATTATTAGTACCAGTAATGTAATTTTCATCAAACCATCTTGCAATTTGCACACTTTCTGGCAATATAGTTTCCACCCACTCTTTAAAATATTCAGGAATTTCTCTTAGGCTTAAAAATGACAATGACAGCAAGGACTTCATTTCCAAAGAAAAACGATAATTTTTTCATACATTACTGTTTGCTCATTGGTTTGAATTTGCCTGTAAATAATTTGAGCTAAATGAAAGTGACAGCCGTTCAGGTTTATTTCATGAAAATTCAGTTACGTACACTGTATTGCCGCTAGCTCAAAATCCATGACACAATTCTGAACATGTAACATCATATTATTCTCATTACTGTATTTTATGATGAACTGAAATAGTTTATTATAAGTGTTTTTATCTTTGTTTGTACATAGTACAAACAGAAGCGGTACTGTAGTTTTCCTATTGGTCATAATGTTGCCGTGAATAGCTTGTCAACAAAATTTTCAAATCATTTATTTCAGGCTGCATAGGCCCGTAGATATATGTAACAATACCTTAACCCAAATTTACATATTTAAAAATTTTATAATACATACACACAACACCATCTAGACCAAACTAAGCAGAGCTTGTACTATGGTACTAGTATACAACTGCAGAAATTGTGTAGGTACGATTTTAAATGTACCATCTAGAATCCACAATGTAGATCGACACAAGAACTCCATCATTTTCCGTGAAGAATAAATTATGATGCGCTTGTTTTCCTGAAATAATTCATCATTCATAATAATATTTTCGCCATGTAATTTTAGTTTGTCACGGTTGATCGTGAAATATATATCAGTTGGCTCATAAAATACATCTATATGCTTCTTTTTTTCTCGTTATATTGTCTGTTTCATGGCACTTGTTGATGGCATTTGTAATGGCTGATTGTGAAATTCAGCTATAGCAGTTGAAACAATTTGGCATGGTTTTAGATATATGTCTTTTGCCGCAATTCTTTTTAATTTATTCGACTAACCTGCGACATTTAGCCTGTTGGCATCGGGTTCATGATTATGATTATCGTCATTCTTCACAATTGTGTGATTTTCTGTATTTTCGGAAAACGACGTTATTGCTCGCGCATTGCAATTTAATTTCCTGCATAATTCACAGACCCAGCAACACTTCCACTTCACTTTTTTGTTCTGCTCGTACGTATAACCGTTTACATTGAGTTTCACACCACCTTTTGTTGTTTTAAATAACTGGCAAACATTATTTAAATCCATTTTAAAACACAAATACAACAGCGAACTACTTTACACGCAGTTACGGTATTGTCAATAAAATATCGCTTACAAATGTTTCGTCTACCCACCAATGTATATAGAACAGGTTTGTAACTCATTTTAGACCGCCTGTAGAAATATCATGAGCAAATGCCTAGCTTGGAAAAAGATTCGAAAACAATTTATTATGGCATTGAAATTAAACTACTATATACGGATTTTATCGCGTTGTTTAACGCGATAAAATCCGTATATAGTAGTTTAATTTCAATGAATAACATTCGCGTAAACAGAAGACAATATAATTTATTATGGCGCTTAAATATCATGTGTAATGATTATTATGGCGTTTAAATATTTGTCTAATAATTATTATAGCATTTAAATATTATGTCTAATAATCATTATGGCGTTTAAATATTATGTCTAATAATTATTATGGCAATTAAAAATATGAAAAACAATACGTATGGCACTCGTATCTTATGGTATCTAAGTTTCGGGCAATTAAAAGTATGTCATATGACTTTTAGGGCAAACAAAACATTCGGGCAAATGAAATCGCGTAAATGAAATTCGGGAATATGATGATTATGGTATATAATCTTCGGGTAAACAATAGACAACCGCTTGGCTATATTTATTTATTTTAAAAACCATTGACAATTAGCACAAAAATCTTATAGGTAAATCATAGATTTATCTTCTTTCCTTCCATTGCATTTTTATTGCCTTTTATTAACGTTGGCAATCCGATATTGCTATTCCTGGTACATCAAGCGATTATGGGGTTTAGTAACCGCTGACAGACAGGCGTAAATTTGTTTACTAACTTTGTGTATAAAAAAAACACACATACATATTTCTAAGCTTTTATTAAATTTAAAGTTACAATTTCCGTCGTCTTAACAATTTTGTAACGTACAATATTGTGTAGCTAAGTGTCGGAAAATGACAGAATATTTGACGGCTACATCTTAAATTATAATATGCTATTATTAGAACTACGGTACAGCTATATTGACAACGTTTTATTATACTTCTTGAGAACGAATTTGGGCCACTAGACGGAGACTAGATAATTTATCTGTGTAAGAAATATTATAGAGCACAAGTATGTGCGCAAACACCAGTGCACTCTTTATTCCCTCGCTCTCCTAGTCCTTTGTAGCAGTATCCTGTCATGAACGTGGATAGATCATGTGTAACGGATTGAAAGGTGTGATGAAAAATCTTCAATATTAAGATATTGAAACCTCAAGAAATATTATATTTTTTGACTTTATGTCTGACTCAGGATCAGAATTTGGAATTCCGTAATTCGCAGCTATACACCAACCACTTCAACAACGAGGTAAAATATAGGAAACGGCTACCGCAGCTCCTTACTTAAAATATAGAAACTACAAAATACGTTGGGATCGCAGAAGATCAAGAGGTTCCTCTAATGACTGAACAGGGAGTTTTTACAGACTGATGATCCTACTTAGAATAAACACCATAAAATCAAAGAATAATAACAATTATTACGTAAAGAAGCGTCAATCGTAGCAGTACGACTGGCAGTACCACACTGCCGGTGTCATTCAGTTGTCACCGCTTGCGCACCAACGAGAAGTACTTATATTTTTCTTACGTATAGCGTTGTCTTTATCTCATTCGCTGAGCTCAGCCCTACAATGTTTAGCTCTACAGTGCTTACTTCATAGTAGTAGATGCTTCCTTAATCTATACTATTATTATAAAGATTTGATTTTTGTTTGTCTATAAGGGTTTAACCCAAAAACCACAACACCGATTTTATAAATTCTTTCTTCATTTGAAAGCTTTATTATCATCGAGTAACATAAGATATAATTTAATTTAAAAATAGTACTGTTACTAACATACCCTATCCTACTTTTACGCGAGCAAAGCCGTGAACTAAAGCTAGTTAATTATATGACAGCGAAATTAAATGTAGTTTGGAAATACTTAACTCGTTTTGAGTAGAAGAGATTTTTATGTTCTGTGTAGATTGAAATCACTATACATGGCGTAGTGGCATTGGCAAAATGACCAAAGGTACTATGCCATCTCTGTAACTAAGGAAATTGAGTGAAAGATTATATATCACATCTATAGTTAGGCTACATGATAGAGGGTGAGCCTATTAATCCATAACACTGCTCTATCTGTAAATCATCTGCAATCGTACGCTAACGCCACTTACTCACGGTGGCAGGCAATTTATGTAATTCTGCGGAGGAAAATCAACAAGGCAAGCAGCTTACGTAATAATACGTTTAGAACGTTGCTAATTTCCGAACTAAATTAAACAGTTAACGTTTGTGATCTTACAAAGTAACAGTACCTAGATTAATGGAGGGTAGGCAGAAATATATTATACCCATATCTTACCAGCTAGGTTTTTAAGAAATACATAATAGCGATAGACTAGTAGAAGACCGTTGGACTGCCACGCTGAGGTCTCGAGGATTCGATCCCAAGACACGCACTTCGACTTTTCGAAGTAATGTGTATTGCTTTGACGGTGAAGAAAAACATCGTGAGGTAACCTGCATGTTGGAGATTTCTGCATAATGTTCTCGAGGATACGTGAAGTCTTCCAACCCGCGTTGGGCCAGCGTGTTGGATTATAGCATAACCCTTCTCACAGGCCAATGCTCAGCAAGGGAACAGTTTACATATTATTATAGGGCTATTATTTATAATAGAGGGCGAGCCTGTTATCGTACCGAGCACATATTTTGCTACTCTTCGCTGCTAGTGGGAATGAACATACATAGTCTCTCACCTGGATATAATGCAATTCTGTCTACCCCTGTCTGCGTATCCCGAAAGGGTCTACTACACGAACAATTTTCCAACTATGGATTTTGTTTTATAGGGCAAGCCTATATCCATTTACTAAGTGCAGTTTCAGATTACGTGCTGTACCTAAAAATATCTTGACTGAAAAGACAATAGCACTTTACCTGGCCATCTACCGACATATTTTTAAACTTCGTGGTGATACTCGGTATTTCCATAAAGTAAAAAATAACCATTTTGTGTTTGGGGACCAATGAGACACTTTAGTTAGTGTAATGTGTGACTATTATGTGTCTTATAAACGTTAACAGGTGAGTAGAGAGGCGACCTTTTAAACTACCACGCATTCAAAAGTCAGAAGACTAGTTTCCATTAAGATTGCCCGTCATAACCAGATTTCGGTCTGAAGGAAACTATTATAAAACAGATCAGACAGGTAGCTGACGTATTCCTGCATTAGATAAGTACTTTAGAAATACACCATTGACGAAACCATCCGTAAGAAAATCTTGGCAGCCTTGTTGAATAACCGGAGCAGCGTCAAATGCTTGTAAATGTAACTATATCAATATAAGAATTGACACAGCTACTATCAGTACGTTTAATATCCCAATCAATCAACATGTTGCTTGTTGTTTATTATTGATGTTGTATACATGTATATGGATGAGCGGCTTCTTTCGCGCGGCTATCGTTGTTAACTTGGGTAGAACGCCATCTATTGGATAGCTATGTGCTATGGTTTCGACAAAAATTTTATACGGTGAGAATCGTTTAAAAGTTATTGGTTCACGTACGTACCAACAATTATTTATTTATTTATTTTATTTGTATAAAGATAAATGACATCGAAAACATTTTATTTTTCTATGCATTCGAAATGAATCAATTTGGATGCGGTTTCTAGTGATATATTGAGATTGAGATTGACTGCCTCCGTGGCGCAGCGGTAGTGAGTGTGACTGCTGTGCATGAGGTCTCGGGTTCGAATCCCGGGTCGGGCCAACAAAAAGTTATTGGGTTTATATATTAAGAAATCTCAATAGCAGCCCGGAATTATGAAGTTGGCGGTGTTAGACACCCCCATGCCTCGAAAAGCACGTAAAGCCGTTGATCCTGCGCCTAATCTCTCTCCGGTCGTGTCGGATTACCGTCCCATCGGATCTTGAGGGTTAGGGAACAGAGAGTACACTTGTGTTTCCGCACACGCTTGTGCACTATAATATCTCCTGCGCAGATGGCCAGTCTCCGTTCAGATTAGCCGCCGTCACCGAAATTCTGTTTGGAGGACATTATTATTATTGAGATAAGTTTATGTGCGATATTATCGTTTCGCATTTGATTTCTGATTTAGGCAAAATGGTATTGGCATTTTCTGTACATTCTCAATTTACTACTACTATTACTTATTTATACGTTCTAAGTCTAGAATGTCTCTGACATACAGCAATAAGTTGACCATCTATTATGTAGGATCTTAAAACATGGAGTATTCCGCTTTCGGCACCAATTTTTTCGGCACCTATCGTTTCGGCACCTAAGCTATTCCACTTTCAGCACCAATAGGTATTTTGCTTGGTGCCGAATGTGGAATAAAAAATATTTTAAATTTTATTCCTCATTCAGCACCTACGATATTCATAAGTGATGGGATATACTTTTGCACAAAGTTCTTAAATAAAACTTGTCAATAAAAATCATCTGTACTTTTATTACTTCATATCACATACCTAATATATATTATTAAATAATATAAAAAAAATATACATGTTTTATAAATAATTTATGTTCACTAGGTACAGTATTCTGCTACCTTAACTTCTATTTTATTTAGAGTTATTAATTATTATAATAATATGAATATAGTCTGTGAATTACTTTTTGTTAATTGTTTTGCAGAGATAGATGCATCGAGAATAACAAAGGAGAGGAGAGTTAATTCGATTAGTAGTAATAACTGTCAATCAGTATTTATATATTAATACGTGAAGCGAAAACTTTGGATCCCTTTTTACGAAAATTGGAGGAGAATAAAATTTCGCACACTTATAGTTTATACAGAGAAGAAGTGACGAATGCTAATATTTATATAAAATATGCATTAGAAATACATTAAATTAATGAAAAACCACTACACGCACACAACCGTGCATTTGACACACGCAGTCCAAGCGGGTAACTATGATTACATATATGACATAATAATGTCTTACAGGCAATATCTTACAGGCAAACTTTGGTCGAATTTTGAGCACTAGGCGACCGCTAGTATCATTAAATACTATAAACAGACTGATTATTATAAAAACAATTGCAAGTTTTATCGATAAGTTTGTTATAAATATCATCCAGTGATCGGAATAGGTAGAGCTATTTAGGTTGATTGACCGCAAACATTGATGTTAATATGGATATTCCACGGGATTCCGACTGATACTACGGGATTTTATTGAATTTCATTCTTTTTGTCAATATGTATAAAAATGGTTTATGTAAGCCAATAAGCGCATAAGCAACGTTGTAAATTTTACGTCGATAGCACGCTATAAAATTACACGCTATAACATTGACAGCCTCAGAGAATATAAAGGAAAATTATCGAAAAATGATGTGAATTACGAAATTTTGTCATATAAATTCACTAATATCAACAGATGTCGAACGCTTGTTTTCCATATATAAATGGGTGTTAGATGTAAAAAGAAATAGATTAAAATTAAATAATTTAGAACAAATAATGGTGATTTATTTTAATTCTGGTCATACTCAGTCTTCTAGTGAAGCTGAAGACAAACCAGACCAATGACATTTTTTGTTTAAATAACTGAATTATTGTTGAAGCGTATTCATTATTTTAATTAAGGTTTTATTGTAAATACATATTGTTCTATTTGATAATGTTTTTAATTTCTGAGGAACAAATAATTTGTATGGTAATATGTTTTTGTACAACTTCAGATTAAAAATGTTTAAATGATTGTTGATTCTTGAATATGAAATTGTTACGTAAAAAAATATAAGTGGTTTAATGAATCAAGTTTATCTTTTTATTATACTATCCTTAATCCCGTCCTTCTCATATTTACCCGTCAGAAAGGAAGTGTAATCTTTCATTAGTCCTGAAGGCGAGAATAGTTTTTATGATTTTACTACTTAAAAACCAAATCCCGGGTCTCGGAGAATATCCATATTATTCTAACCTACGGCAAGTACATAAAACAGCTCTACCTATTCCGATCTCTGAATCATCACTATCTCACAGCAGGTGCTGAATGAGGAATAAAATTTAATATATTTTTTTATTCCACACAAAGAAAAAATACCTATTGGTGCTGAAAGTGGAATAGCTTAGGTGCCGAAACCATAAGTGCCGAAAAAATTGGTGCCGAAAGCGGAATACTCCTAAAACATGCCTATCAAAATGTGGGTCATATAATATGTACTTCAGCCTACCCGTATGTAGGTACTTATGTACATAAAAGAAAGCTGTCTGATATTTCACCTATATATTTCACCCGATATTATGGACCAATATTGTTATCCATTACCCTCATAAATTGTGGTTGAATGAGTTCCTGATTTGGGCCGACACTAGTACCTATATTATTAGGTAAAGGTCTTTGAAAGAAACCATTGCCTATAGATCTGGTATAAACGGACAAACGAATGTCCGTATAGTAGAGTTTTGGTTTTGTCGGCCTCGATAATGCAGTGGTCAGTGTAACCGACTGCCACGCCTGAGGTCGCGGGTTCGATTCCAGCACAAGTCAAACATTTGTGTTCATGAACATGGATGTTTGTCTTGGTCTGGGTGTTTCTACGTATAGAATGTAGGAATTTACAAAAAAAAAAAAAATATATATATATATATACTAGATGTTTCCGCGGTTTCACCCGCGTTTATCGTTACTGCGCCGCCCCGTGGGTCGTAGCGTGATGTTATATAGCCTATAGCCTTCCTCGATAAATAGGCTATCCTGAGATTAGCGCGTTCAAACCAACAAACAAACAAACTCTTCAGCTTTATAATATTAGTATAGATAGCTGACCCGCGCAACTTCGTCTGCGTCACATAAGAGAGAGAGGGTCGTAGGCACCTATAATACAATTTTAAAGGAGCTGAAACTTTCTTTGTTAAATCCACGAACTACATAAGAACCATTCAACAACATTTTATAAATATACCTACAGTGGTAATTTAAAATCACGCAGAATAAACCAGGAGAAACATCGTTTGTATGTCTGTAATGGGTACCTAATTATTTTGCTGCGATGTTATTTTAAAACTGCGATATCTCCTAAGATATTCATTGAAATCGAATGATGTAAAGGGCAATTTCGTTTTAAATTAAATACTTGTGATGAATAACGTATTTATTTGGATAAGGATTAATATCATATTTATAATAATACCTTCGCAAATAATGCATTATTTTAGAACAAATTTGGTTAGCATAAAAAAGGTTATAGTGAGCCAACCTTAAAAGATAGGCATATGCTGTCATTGGCTTTTATTAGAACTTTTAAAGGGGAACAATTCTGTCATACATGATTTTTGCGAAACTTTAACTGTTTACGCAGCGCACGCAGCGTAAGCTCTCACAAGGAAAAAAACCCTCCGATTTTGAAACATTCTTCATTGGTTCTCCGCTCTTATTGATGTTAGCGTGATGATATATAGTCTATAGCCTTCCTCGATAAATGGGCTATCTAACACTGAAAGAATTTTTCGAATCGGACCAGTAGTTCCTGAGATTAGTGCGTTCAAGCAAACAAACAAACAAACTCTTCAGCTTTATAATATTAGTATAGATTAGTATAGATTTGCCAGTCATATTGATATACTTATTGAACATTTCTAAGCTGTGACACTAGTGCATTCTTCCTAGGCGTGATAGTGATAGATAATACGATGTTTGTTTATCCATTGTCTAGTACCCATAGTACAAGCTCTGCTTAGTTTATTTAGGCTAGATGGTGTTGTGTGTTTGTGATAGAATATTATTATTATCATTATTTGGTATTGAATTGGAAAGGAAATATATTATTCATTATAGAAAATTGGGTATTCGAAAATAGTTTGTTGTTTATATAAGTATATAATAGAACTTGACTAGCGTTGATGGTGTATTGGTTGAAATAGTCGCCTCGCTAATGCCAATGTTGTGGGTTCAATCTCTATAAGGTGCAATAATTCGTGTGAGTTACAAAAAGTTGTTTTGAATCCGCGTGTTATTTGTGGGGCCGTTATTTGAATGTTTGTACCGTCTATGATGTAAGAATTATACCTAATGCCTACTTATATGTGAATATATACAAAAATAAACAAAATATACTTACACGAAAAGTATCTTATAATAAAAGTAATATAGTAAAATAATTACTTACTCCTATTTTAAGATACATTGTTTTCGAGATCCTTTCACATCCGGCTTGTTTTCATATTGCAGGGGCTCTAAAAACATTACAACAACGTACACGAAAATCACCCAAACTTTAAGCAATTGTTAATGGATCATACTATATATATATACTAGCTGTCCCGCGCAACTTCGTCTGCTTCACATTAAATAATTTTTGCCCGTTTTAAATAAAAGCAACTATCCTATCTTTTAAGTTGGACCAAATTACAGATAGTTACAAAGTTTGATCAAAATCGGTTCAGTAGTTTAGGAGTCCATAGCGGGCAAGCAACGTGAAACGTAACTTATGTATATTAAGATTTATGAATTGAACCATAACACTCCACACGGTGTACTTTCACGACAACTTAAACCAATGCGCTATCAATCCAATCACTTTGTCATCATCACTTTGTCTGACCCGGATATCGACGCACCGCAGGCCCACTAACTATCGCTGCGCCACCGAAGGTCTACAACCACGACCTTACCATGTTTGCTCACCATTGTCTGTTCAGTAGATACACATACCCATTACAGTATACCTTTGACTGGGTATTCGAGTTTTAGGTCAATCGATCGGCAGTTACTTTTGCCGACCGGTGTTATTGTATTTGGCTTGAAAGCTAAGCGCGTTTAAAAATGGAAGTGCAGTCTAGTCAAATTATAATAATATCAGCTCTGTATTAAACTGCTTCTTCTCAGTGTGAGGAGGTCTAGGCCATAGTCAACCACGCTAGCACAGTGCGAGATAGCCTTCACATATCGTAGAGAACATTATGGAGAATTCTCAGACATGCAGGTTTCCTCACGATGTCTTCCTTCACCGTCAAAACGAGTGATAATTAACTGTGTAATACGCACGTCACTTCGTAAAGTCAGAGATGCGCGCCTTGGGATGGAACTCAAGACCACTGCGTGACAGTCCAACAGCGTCCCGCTAGCTTATCACTGCTACTAGTAAAATCTTGCTTTGGCATGTCTCTATTTTCTGCAAGCGTAGCCTGCTAGTGCGCTCAGTGTTGTGACATTGAACCACATACAAAATATCAAGTTATTGTTAAATATAGGTATTTAAAATGCATCAATAGCATAGTTGGAAAACCATTGGAACTGCCACGCAGACGTTTCGCGTTTGATCCCAGGGCAGACATCTGAATTTTTTGGAGTTTTGTATGTAATTAATACTTAACTATCCCTCGTCTTAACGGCGAGGATAAACATCTTGATAAAATCTGCATGTCTGAAAGTTCTTCATAAAGTGGTAGAACATGATTCAAGGCTACCATCTCGCATTGGTCCAGAGTGGTGGGCTATGGCGTAAACGCTTACATATTGATAAGAGGTTCGTGCCCAGTGAAGCAGTTTACCGCTGTGTTTTAGCGGTAACCTATACTCTGTAACTCCTCTGCCTTCTGTCTCTCCTTCGGTTTCAATAGATTGCCTATCAAAATATTCTCAGTATCATTACGGCATCTGGAACTGTACTGTAACTGTAGACGGCAATAGTCTCTCTACTATTACGTGGGATCTAAAGCCATATCTGGCGCAAATTTAATAAAATAAGCCTCTGCTTTATATAAGTGGGAGGCTGTATGTATCATCCAGCTAGACTACCAATCATAACATCATGTCATTCAGATATGAATACCATTTATCGCAAAGTTCTTGTTCAAACAGCTCACATAAAACAAACGTGAGAACGGGGCACCTGTTTCACGTTTCCTGATTCTCGAGCGAACAAAATAAATGGGATATCGTCATACATTAATGGCAACATTCGGCACCGGAACAGTGAGAAATGCTTCATATAACGGCAGGAGTAAAAAAAGTGAATAAGCTGTCAACACTAACAAATTGAGGGGAGCTTGATTTATGTGAGCTTTTACCTATGGGAGAAAGAGTTGTGCGCTTTTATCCCATGGTTATTGTTCCATAAAGCGTTGTCTATGATTGAATGCGGTTTAAGCGGTAGTTTGACATTGTTGACCTATGTTTTTATGGTTCCAGGGTGGCAAACAAACACAAGGTTGGTAAGCTATAGCCATAACTTCAGGGTGCCTATTGCAGTTGTTTTTACGCTAACGCGATCGCAACATTTACCACGTTTGGCTCTATGATTGGTTAAGAGCTTGCAGCGGGCCAATCGGAGCGCCGTAACGTAATACAAACCCGCACTAGGCACTCTTATCGCTTGCAATACGATCGTCGATCAAAGCAAAAAGAAATTAAACATGAAATAAAGGAATAAATGGATGGAGTTAGTTCGTGAGTTGCCGGATCTTTTAGTCAGCTAACAAAAAGCAGTTACGATGCTTGTTGGAGACCTAACCTAGGTCTATAAATAAAATCCAGTGGACTGTAGAAAACTGGTATAATGTTTATATAATTGGTAGTTACAAAACAATAACTTTTAGAAATGCGCGAGTTTTTTTTTTTTTTTTTTTTTTATTTTGCTCGTCAAAATGACCACACTCCACCTGATGGTAAGCAGTCGTGTGGTCTAAGAGCAGTGACCTCCACATCGCCCCCACAGTAGCCGAGGCGATGTTGAGGTCTCTACTTTGACGGCCTGAGAAGATGCTTTTTCACGCCCCGCTTAAAGAACCCAGGATTGAAGGAAGAAGGAAATACGTGCCTTGGCAGAGAATTCCATGCCTTGGTCGTTCGGCAGAGATATGAGGACCCAAACTTTTTGGTACGGGCTCTAATCGACTCTACCGTGTAAGGATGGCATCTGAGCCCAGCACGCGTTGTTCTGGATAGGAAAGGGGAGGGCGGGATAAGGTGGAATAACTCTTCAGAGCACTCCCCGTGGTATATTCTGTAGAAACATGCCAATGAGGCAATGTCCCTACGGAGTTGCAGAGGTTCCAGTGAACTCGTGACCTCTGGATCTCCGATGATACGGACAGCCCGCCGCTGTAACCGGCCGAGAGCGTCCAGCAAGTACTGCGCGGAGCCATCCCAAAGATGAGAACAGTACTCCACGCAAGGGCGCACTTGTGCCTTATACAATGCCTGCACAGTTGCCCAGGCGTGAAGAACCGCCTCACCCTGTTCAGAACTCCGAGTTTTCGCGAAGCTTGCTTAATGACGCTCTCGATATAGGTTTTCTGATTAAGGGAGCGGCAAAGATCCATACCTAAGATGGAGAGACTGTCACGTATCACCAGTGGAGTGTTCTTCAGAGAAGGGAGGGGAAGGAACGGAGACTTTTTTGTTGAGAACGCGCATGCCTGGGTCTTCTTGGCGTTGAACTCGACCAAGTTCTTGGCACCCCATTCATAGATGCGGTCCAAGGTCCGGTCAAGTTCAACGACAAGATTCTGCCTTTTCCCCTCAACCTCAGCCTGTTTGGCCCCAGGATGTCCGAGATATCGCCCATGCACGGTACTGTCGTCCGCATAACAATGTATGTTGCCGAGATTTAACATATCATTGATATGCAGAAGAAAGAGCGTAGGGGATAAGACAGAACCCTGAGGCACTCCTGCATTGACCTGCATAAATTTTGAAGCGCGACCGTCGCAAAGGACCCGAATACGACGCTTCTGCAGGAAACTTGCAATCCAGGTGCACAGTTGAGGGGGCAAGCCATAGGCCGGAAGCTTGGAAAGAAGAGACCGGTGCCAGACTCTGTCGAAAGCTTTGGCTATGTCAAGGCTGATAGCCAAAGACTCGCCGTGCTTGTCCATAGCCTCACCCCAGAGGTGCGTGACGAACGCTAGAAGATCACCCGTTGATCGTTTAGACCGAAAGCCGTATTGCCGATCATTGATCAACGATTGATCCTCCAGGTAGCGGACAATTTGGGTGTTTATAATCCGCTCGAACACCTTGGAGAGCACCGAGGTGATAGCTATGGGTCGATAGTTGCTTGGCTCGGAACGGTCCCCCTTTTTGGGAATCGGTTGAACGTTCGCCTCCTTCCAAGCCTCAGGCACAATGCCTGCGGCGTAAGACGTCCGGTATAGGCGCGTAAGCGTGGGAGACAACTCCGCTGCACATTTTTTAAGGACCACAGCTGGGATGCCGTCAGGTCCACTGGCTTTCCGAACATCGAGAGACTGCAGTATCGCACGAACGGTTCGTTGCCTGATACATATATCAGGCATGGTGTAGCCGCAGTTGGCAATGTAAGGCGGCTGCGAACCGCAGTCATCGATTCGGGAGTTGGCCGCAAAGAGATTTGCAAGCAGATCTGCTTTCTCCTGCGGCCGATGAGCCAGTGATCCATTCGGATACCTCAGAGGGGGCAGCAAGGTCTGGCAGAAGTTGGACTGCACGGCTTTGGCCAGGCGCCAATAGCTACGACTGCCCGTAGGATGCGCCATGAGTTCCTGGCCGAACCGTGCGGCGCTTTGGGCATCCGCTCTTAAGTATGCCCTCTTGCAGACCTTTGTGGCCTGGTTGAACGCTGTCTTCAGGTGATCCACGTTAGGGTCGTGGAGAGTGCGAGCCCTGGTCCAAGCGCGGTACGCTATCTGTTTGCGTTCAACAGCATCAGCGCATTCACGACCGAACCAGGGCCTTTTCCTGCCGCTGCTCGTGACATCACTGTATGGAATATAATATTCCATACCCAGGGTGATTTCACCAGCGACAGCAGTAGCGCTCTCTGATGGATCCCTGTTCTCAAAGCAGCGTTGAGCCCAAGGGATGGATGCGAAGTACTCCCGCATTCCATCCCAGTCTGCCGACGAGTAGTGCCACAGTCGTCGTCTTGCCTCCTCGGGTCGTGGGGGCGTAACAAAAACAGCTGTGGCACAAACCAGACAGTGGTCTGAGGTGCCCAGAGGAGCACGAATCGACACACTGTACCGGTTCGGGTTACTCGTCAGCAGCAGATCGAGCAGAGAGGGCGCCTGACCTGCAATGTCTGGTATCCGGGTGGGCTGGAGTACCAGTTGAGACAGGTTATGCGTGAGAGCGAACGCATGGGCAGTTCGTCCCGCGTGGTCTGTTTTGGGAGAACCCAACCACGTCTCGTGGTGGGCATTGAAATCTCCCAAGAACACCAACTCAGCGTTCGGAAACCGCTCCTGCGCGTCGTCTGCCGCCTGACTCAGGTAATTGAAGAGTTGAGTTGTCTCAGCGTCTCCTGAATGGGATCGGTAGAGGCACATGTAGATTTGGCTGAAAGGGCCGTGATCTACGTGTACCCAAAGGACAGAGAAGGAAGGGTCCTCTAGGCATTGTAGACGGCGACAGCAAATATCCGCCCTAACAAATAAGCATACCCCGGCTTTCGCGAGGAAACACTCCTCTAGCACGTAGCCGGGATATTGCAGATAGTTCGTGTCTGCAGGACGGCGTATTTGTGTCTCCGTTAGAAAAAGCATTGACGGCCGAGCCGTCTCCAGGTGGTGATGGACGGCATTAAGGTTAGCGTGGAGTCTTCTGATGTTAATAAACTCCACGACACAGGAAGCAGCAGTGGGGTTACGGCGATTGGCTGCTGTTGAACGACAATGCTTTGTTCGTACTGCCATAGAGTGAAAGGAAGGGGAAACGTGAAAAAAAAGAAGCGGCTATTCTCGCAGCAAAGTGGGGCAAGGCGCAAAGCAAGTTTTGTCATATAACTGTATGGTATGGCGATAGCCGATCCGACGGACGGAAGGACGGGGTACCCTCCCGAAAGTGGTCGCCGGGACCCACCCTCCGGTCACCATTCGGCACGACGAGCCACCTCGAGATTATGCGTGGCATGATAAGGCAGCCAACCTAGTTGGTTAGACTCGGTTGGGCCTCTGGACTATACCGCGGGCGGCCAGCAGAGCACCGTTTCTACGGCTCTCCCTGGCCGCCGGGTCGACTCGCGCCACCCACACAATGACTCTACGGATACTCTGCAGGTCCCTCATAAGCTGCGAAAATCGTCACCTCATGCTTAGGCCTCCGGCACCCTCATTCACCGATTGAAACACAGCAGTGAAACACTGTTGTTTCACGTCGATTTTCTGTGAGAGGGTAGTACTTCCCCGGTCGAGCCGGCCCATTCCTGCTGTAACCAGTTTGGCTTTACTACCTATTAATATACCTACCGAATATACCAAATATACCTACCGAGTGCCGGTAACGAAGTACGGTAGCGAAGTGAGGTGCGCGGGCGTCCGCCCCGCGCGCCGCGCCGGCGTAGGCAGCCGACGTGGGACGGAAAGGCCCGAACAATGCTACTACTCTTAAGCCGTTTTCCCGTAAAAGGATGGTACTTATGCAAGTGACCCGGATTTCTACCATAGCAGAATTATTATTCGGCGATGGTAGGTAGATTTTACTATTTTATTCTAATCTATATATATATGTCGCGGATGGAAACCGATTCCCTTCGTAAGATTGTTCAACGTCCGCCATATTGTGTACGAAATAAAATAAATGACTCAGTGCGTACGTCCGACGCGGTCGAGCTCCCGAAGTCAACTGACAGTGACAGCACGAACGAACGAGCTAATCTGTACAACCACTACTTCACTCGCTCAACGTTCGTTCAACTCTCACTCATTCACTGACGACGCCGACAGCGTCATCACAGACATCCGCTCGAAACTACTGACTCAAGGAAGTGAATAACTCTTAAATGAATTAATAGATGGCGCCACCTCGAGATGCCTCAATCCATTGATACATGGCGCCACTGGATTCAATAATTCTCCGGCACGGCCATTCTGGCACTGCGCGCGTTCTCGAGCGCAACAAATACAAGATCAGTGCTACAGGAGTCGCCTGGACAGCACAAGATCTCACACGGGCTATACTACACACTGCTTACACTCAAATGTACCTTAGCCCATAGCCTTTAGCTTTCAGAGAAGAGTTACTGTTGTGCTAAGTGAAGCGCAGAGCTTCCAGCTCAAGACTCGAAGCACGAAGCGTGTAGCTTCTTAAGTAAAAACCCAAAGCACGAAACGCGGAGCTTCTAATGCAAAAGACAAGCATGAAGCGCGGAGCCTCCAATGCAAAGCAAACAAGCATGAAGTGCGGAGCTTCCAATGCACAGTAGACAAGCATGAAGCGTGGAGCTTCCAATGCACAGTAGACAAGCATGAAGCGCGGAGCTTCCAATACGTAATACACAAGCATGAAGTGCGGAGCTTCCAATGCAGTGTATTTTTTTTTAACATAGGGTACAAAAGACAAACATCGGCCTGGACTTCGCGTATAACGTGAACACCTTTGCTGTTTATGATCAGGCTTAGTCCCGGTCGCGCGAAAACATCACAACCTATGATGACGTCGTGAGGAATTGATATTAATTCTATGATAATAAAGCTAACTTCAATGTATACACCATGAATCTCTATCGGCAGACTTACTTTCGAGAAGAAGTACATAGTGTTAGAGCCAATACCTGTGAGACGCGTAGGTGTGAAATCTCGATTTCCAGACAAACTATCAGCAATTTCTTTACGAATAGCGAACAATCAGAACCACTATCGATCAAAGCTTGTAATTCTAAATTATCAATTTTAACACGTACTAAAGGTGCGTCAGATTGTAAACACATGTTAACAGACTTCGAAGCACTCGATTGTTTAAGTTTTTCGTCTCTCCGTTTTAAAAAGCACACATCTTCAGCATGACCCATCTTTTGACAATACGAACACCGCGTATTCTTAACACTAGGCTTAGTGACAACAGGCTGGGAAGAATCTCCGGGAGCCGTTGCATTGTTAGACTGATTTTTAAATTTACAATTTCGTTTATAATGTCCCGGCTTACCGCAATTGTGACAATTTATGGAGGATGAAGTCAGTCGCCGTTGCTTAGGGTCATTAAGCGTGGAAGAATGATTATCAAGAGATCTCTTACAGTATTTAATTTTAGGACAAGTGCCAAGATGCCTGTCGAGTGCTAAGAAATCGGCTGGGGTATTCTTTAATAAATCTGATCGTACCTGGTTGTCAGAGATACCTGAGATCACCACTTCAATCTTGTTCGCCGCGTTCCAGCTCGTCTCCAGTCGGTCAATCAACGCCAGCTTGTTGGTTGAATATTCTATGTAGGTAGAAGCTTGAATCGCTTGAATACCGCACCATTTCTTGAAATAGGTCATGAAACCTTTTCGTAGACGCAAACTGTCTCGAAAGCCGTTCTTTTGCTTCGTGCCAGGTCTTGCAAAGGGGATAAGACTTCGACGCCCACTTCCGTGCCCGGCCACGTAGATTCGTTAACGCCACGTTCCTGGTCTCATAGTCCGTCCACGAGTTCTGGACACGGTGGTGTTCTATCTCGTCGCACAATTGAGCAGCCGTAAACTCATAGTCGTCTGGATCAAAGGTTGGCACGTATACGTCGCTAGGTTTCATCCGCTTGTGTAGAATGCACGATTTTGATGTTGACATACTCGCTTCAGTGTGACGGAAACTCTCTGCCATACCACGAAAAAGGATGGCCCACATATCAGGTGAAATTGCCGGTATTTGACCACCCGATTGTGAGAACGTATTTCGATCTTCAACCTGCGTATTCACTTGAGGGTTATTTTCACCACGTGGCACGGATGAATTGTTGAAATATTCTTCTTGCGTCGAAGCAGGATGTGGGTTCGACGCGCTGGAGGTGTTTTGTTCCAATCCCACCGCTGCTGTCGCGGATGGAAACCGATTCCCTTCGTAAGATTGTTCATCGTCCGCCATATTGTGTACGAAATAAAATAAATGACTCAGTGCGTACGTCCGATGCGGTCGAGCTCCCGAAGTCAACTGACAGTGACAGCACGAACGAACGAGCTAATCTGTACAACCACTACTTCACTCGCTCAACGTTCGTTCAACTCTCACTCATTCACTGACGACGCCGACAGCGCCATCACAGACTTCCGCTCGAAACTACTGACTCAAGGAAGTGAATAACTCTTAAATGAATTAATAGATGGCGCCACCTCGAGATGCCTCAATCCATTGATAGATGGCGCCACTGGATTCAATAATTCTCCGACATATATATAATTATATATGTCAGAGGAAGCTATTGAGTCGGGTTGATTGTTGTTTGCACGTAAAATTCACAATATAAATTGTTTACATTTTAATTACTTTTAAAATTCTTAATTTTATTATATTTGGTTTGTTAAATTATTCTATAGCTCAAAAACCTTATTAATCTAATAAAAGTTATGAATATTGTAATTCACGTAACGACCAATCAGAGCAGAGCGCGTGCTTGAGTGGGGTCGAGGCGCCATCTTTACTTTAGGAAGGCCGACAGTTATTGAGACACATTTGAGCGATAGCGACTCATCGAGTCGCAAGTCCCTATCTATTGGACCCGAGTAGATAGGGTTTGAGGGGAAGAACTACGGGTTTCCCCATTTGGACCAGGGTACTGCGGGGTCAGGAAGCCCACTGCGCCTCGAAAGGCGTGTTCTATCGACCGCTGATTAGAGTGCGCGGTGCCTGACATGGTGTTGGACTCGCAGGGGTATGTGGTTAGCCGCTGAGGACGACATTTTTGTTGCTCGGCAAGCACGTGGCGTTCGAGCATCGGACTCAGGCGCGGCTAGTGCAAACTAGTCGGTCGCGCGAGGCACGGAGTTGTCTTTAGCGAAGTGGCAGTGTGGTTTCACTGCCACAACTTGCCTGCTCAGCAAGTAAGAGTCATAGCTGGGTGACTCGGGCTACACCTGGCCTGTAGGCCTATCGTCGGGAAGTGAGCGTGCCTTATACAGCTCCGGTACCATACTGGAGATATGGGAGGCGGCTTCTCCGTCAGCTTCTGCGAAGTTTTCGAAGTGTCACTTGGGAACGAGGTAGCTCGCTTACGAGAACCGGATCTCTGAGGTAGGATGGAGAGTCAAGATTTGGGGATAAGACTTGTCTATAATTGGTCCCGGAAGGTGCTCTCGGGCACTGGAAGGTATAGCGGCTCCACCTAATATAACCTTTAAGCTTGGTGAAGGGGAACGCTATATCATAAACTGGACTAGTCGTAGAGGGAGGGGACTGATCGAGTCGGAACGTTGAGTTGTGAGTTGTGTAAAAAAAAAGTAAGATCAGTGTCCTGAACTCACTGCTCGGTCTTAACTGTTATTTTTCATTCGACATTATTGTGAAGTGAAAATATTGTTTATTCTAAATAAAAATAGTGTAAAAACGGCATCGTTCTGTTTTGTGCTCGCATATTACCCAGATGACGCCCACTAAACCCGCAACCACTAATGACGTTGCCATAGAGACAATGCTTCTCCGACATAATTATATATGAATATTTTGTTTGTTTCTTCGTTTGTAAAGGGATTAAATCAAAACTACTCAACCGATTTTTTAAATTCTTTTACCAAACTATAATAATAATACTATAATATAATATTATCACCGAGTAACATAGGCTATATATTACTTTTAAAAATTATTGTTATTAACATAACTTAACCTACTTTTACGCGATCAAGGCCTCGAGCAAAAGCTAGTATTATTTTAAAAAGGAAAGGTTTGTATTTTTATATGTAATGATTAAACTTAAAACTACTAGACCCATCGATCAAATATACCATAGATGCACGATCGTCGCTCGAAAAACGGCCCCAACAAAACTGTGCATAAATCAGTCGTATGCGCTATATTATGCACCTGTCCCACTCACTCTTGTGTGCGCTGCGCTGCCCGTAAGCGAGAGCGAATCGACACCGCTACTACGGTGGAGACCGTACCATATACTTAGTACGCTTGCGTATCGCGAGTAAGACACTTAGGACGCTTTACATTGACGCGTTTTAACTAAACTATTACAAAATGTTTCTCAGTGGGCGTTCAATGGTTATTCCAGTTTATTTCCTGGATTGCATAATAAATGCAGACACTTATAAGTAAGTAGTACTGGTCAGTGCCACATATTGACGCGGTTTTTGTATGAGAATCTGCATCTATGGTATATTTGATCGAAAACTGGACCAATTTGAATATTTCCATTTCATTTTAGTAGTGATCATAAACATGGCTGAAAACACTGAGGCTATTAATAATAATAATAATAATAATAATATATTCTACCACATACACACAACACCATCTAGCCCAAACTAAGCAGAGCTTGTACTATGGGTACTAGACAATGGATAAACATACATATATACTTTTTTTTTGTAAATACATACATATTATACATAGAAACACCCAGACCAAGACAAACACCCATGTTCATGCACACAAATGTTTGACTTGTGCGGGAATCGAACCCGCGATCTCGGCGTGGCAGTCGGTTACACCAACCACTACGCCATCGAGGCCGACAGAATCAGATTCTGCCATTGTATATTGGCAGAATATACTATCATAGTTATACATAAAAGTACCTACTGCACATAGCTTATTGGTATATAGCTTATTGGTATATAGCTTATTGGTATATAGCTTATTGGTATATAGCTTATTGGTATATAGCTTATTGGTATATAGCTTATTGGTATATAGCTTATTGGTATATAGCTTATTGGTATATAGCTTATTGGTATATAGCTTATTGGTATATAGCTTATTGGTATATAGCTTATTGGTATATAGCTTATTGGTATATAGCTTATTGGTATATAGCTTAGTGGTTTACGTGGTCGCCTCACCACTGCCATTTCACTGAGTGTTGTGGGTTGTAATCCCACACGGGATAAATCTTTGTGTGATCCACAAATGGTTGTTGTAAGTCTGCTTGTTATTTGTGTCCGTTGTGTGAACATTTGTAAATCCCCCGCGACACAGAATATATAACAAGTGCGCGAGGTGCCTTTGAAAAAAATTTATAGGGACTTACTAATTCTCGAAGTATCCAATTCTTGAGTTCTAAAAACCTTATCACGTATATTTTAGATATTTAAAAGCACATAAACTATTAAAGTAATTAAAAAATCTCGTGGTATAGCACGAGACGTAGCTCGTGACATTCATTACAATAGGGTGTGGTCACGTCATATAAGCTTTTAGCTTGTTTTATAGATAACTGCCGCTCTAGGGATTACATCCGCTCTGGAGATTATGCATTATGGTGATAAGTAAATTATACTAAGGTTTTAATAATTCATAGTATGTCCTGCTCCAGACCGAATTTCGGTCATGGCGGCAATCTTATCGGAGACTGGCCATCTGCACGGGAGATAGTATAGCACAAGTGTGTGCGCAAACACAAGTGCACTCTTTGCTCGCTCACACTCATGATCCGATAAGACGACGGGGGTGTCCAACACCACCAACTTGCTAACTCCGGGCTGCTATTGAGATTTCTTAACAGAAAAATTCAATAATTTTTTGTTGTCTCGAGCCGGGATTCGAACCCGAGACCTCATGCACAGCAGTCGCATTCATTACCGCTGCGCCACGGAGGCAGTAATCTTAGTATAATATACTATAACCCTTGTCACCATCTACATACATACATATATAGATTCACGCCTGTTTCCCAGAGGGTAGGCAGAGACTACTGATTTCCATTTGCTACGATCCTTAAACACTTCTCTGGCTTCATTCACTCTCATCATATACCTCATACACGCCCGTTGCGCCGGTTCAAGGTGCTCTTAACCTGGCCTTTGTCCAGAACGCCTTCGATCTGATCGAGAAACATTCGCCTAGGTCTTCCTCTTGCGACTGTTCCTTATAAACTTTCTTAGTCAATCTTTCCTCGTCCATTCTTTCTACATGTCACCATCTACCTTTCTATATATTTATATTTAATTTGTTCATCTGTTATATTGTATAACATGTAGTGTTTACCGCTTAATATTGTACATCTAGTCTTTATTGTGTTGTATTAAATTTATACATTGATTTAACAATTATTGGTAAACCAATAAATCCTTACTTAATATTATAAATTTGAAAGTAACTCTGTCTGTTTGTCTGTTACCTATTCACGGCTAAGCCACTCAACCGATTTAGATGAAATTTAGTATGAGGTAGTTTTAAACCTGAGGGAGGACATAGGCTATATTTTATTGATGTAGGTATCAGGCAAACACTTGTATAAAATAAAAATAAAATGCCCGTTCTAGAGATTACTTCCTTTCTAGGGATAACCTCTGTGTCGAGCGCGGTTTAAAGACAGCCTAGAAAATATACCGACGTATGTATATTGTCATAGTATTGACAAAAAATGTACGGTCCACAAATTGTGCCGAGTCTCAAGGTCTTCTTTGTGTCTCTTGTTTAAATTTGTGAAAAGTCCCTTACACAACAATTATTACTAGAGCAGGAGTAGTCTTTTAAACGAAAGAAAAAATGCAGTGATGGTACTTTTTCTTTTACACCGATTTCTTGTAAAAGGTTGATACTTTTTAAGTGACGACGGCTCTTAATTGTTTCACCATATCATTAACCAGATGTACATTATTAACAATCAATTCAATTCAATTAAAAAAGACAACTTTTTTTTTTATACGACAGCTGGCAAACAAGCATAGGCCCACCTGATGGTAAGTGGTCACCGTAGCCTATAGACGACTGCAACACCAGAGGCATCACTTGCGCGTTGCCGATCCTTTAGGAAAGGAAGTGGGAAGGAGAAGGAGCGGGAAGGGGGAAAGAGGGTGATTGGGCCTCCGGCACTCTCACTAACCGAACAAAACACAACATCAGTAGGAATACTGCTATTTCACGTCGATATTCTGTGAGAGGGTAGTCCTTCCCCGGTCGAGCCGGCCCATTCATGCTGAAATCAGCGAGGCTCTACTACTCATGATACTGCCGCACTAGAAAAAACATTAAAGTAACGGTCATCCAGACTCGGAACAATCATTTGTGGATCACACAAATTTTTGTCCCGTGTGGGATTCGAACCCACAAAACTCGGCGCAGTGGCAGTGACGACCACTTTAACCATTACGCCATCCGTGCAGTGAAATTCATTAACCAGTACGTTATTATGAACTAACCTTTATCTTAATAAAACGTGCGTTTAGTACTAACACGTTTTATTGGTTATTAGTTTCCAAACTATATAAAACACAACACTGATATTTTCTGCATACACATATCGACAATGTGGAAGATTGCTACATATATCTCAATATTATTCAGTAAGTACAACAACTAAAGAATCTGTATTAATAAGGCGTGCATATCTATAGTCTAGCGGTAGTGGTCGCCTCGCCGCGCCGCTACCACTGCGCCGAGTATCAGATACCGAACTCGACAAAAAAATATGTTTTACAAAATAAATTGTAGTTCAGAGTCTGGATGTTATTTGTGTCCGTTGTTTGAATTTTTGTGCAGTTCTCCGCGACGTTACGTACGTTACGAAAATCGAAACGCATACGTTTTTTCTGATTTTGTCAGTAGTACCACAAATTAAATACATTTAAACATTGACAACTAAAAAAAAGTAGTAACGGTCGATAATAATTAATAACTTTTTAGCTCATGATTATAGTTAATCCTATACGTTGCGGAGGACAGGTAAAGTTTAAGTTGAACTCTAGGTTACTTATTTGTAAATACCATTTCCAAATCGAAGACGGTTTAGCTATGGACGGTAAAATATTGTCATATTTTACATATGCCGTTTGTGTAACGTTTGGTTTTTTGGTTATAGAAATTGGGTATTAGTGGTTTGAAAGAAATTGGGTAAGTGCAGGAAGTATCACGCAATTAAGTGACAAAGAAACATGTTTGATTGCTTATCGAAATAACCATTGTGAGTTATGTATGTCAATAGACTTAAAATAATAGTACATTAGATTTGAAAAATGTTATCTACTTGTTTTTATTCAGGGCATCGCCCGCTGCCATACCACGGGAACCTATACCGGGATAAGAAATATTCTCTGTGTTAATTTAGGAAATGCAGCCACGGAAAACTTCGATGAAATATTACAATAGTATAGGGTGACATGCAGTCAATCTGAACTATTATAATACAATGTATGACGTAGTGGTAAACAGCTGGTCGCCTCACTCAACACTAGTGGTCGCCTCGTCGCTGCCACTGCGCCGAGTGTTGTGGGTTCGAATTCTACACAGGGCAAACATTTGTGTGATCCACAAATAGTTGTTTGAATGCGAATTTGTGTATTCTTTGTGTCCGTTGTTTGAATCTTTGTTAAGTTCCCCGCGACACAGGCATCATTCCTAGTGCTGAAGATATATTTAAACAAAATATAGATAGAAATATTGATTTCCGATTTGATGATCTTAAAATTCATAAATGTATTTTGTGCTTTGCAGCATTATATCTTGGTACTTCTAGTGATAATGGACAACTTTTTGAATTGGACGTAGATAAAGTATTTGAAAATATAATAGGTACCGATATATACCAGCTTAAAGCGAAGAGTCAAAATTTATCTAAAATGGCATATGAAATGTACAAAAACAAAATAGTTGCACCTAAAGAGATGCCAAAAAGTTCTACCGTGAGTCCACTAACAAATAATCCAATGAAATCTACCGAGAAAGCCATGTTTACAGTAAAATCTGATGCGATTTCGGTAAAATCTAATCGAAAGAGAGAAGGAAACATCACGGATGAAATGATATTATCCGCAAAAAACTATACGGAAAAATTCATCAAATTCCAACGCATGAAACTTCATTTTGAAGGTATTCTGCGTGAACAACGCAAGCCGCTGCCTATGTCGCATGATGATGAGCTGACGAAGATAACCCGAAGATTCGACAGGTTACTTACGAAGATTAAAGCCAGACGATCAGGGCGGAGGGCCAGCAAAAAGGTTTTGACTAGGCGAGAATTTTACTTTAATAAGGATCCATTTAGCCCCGAGATGATAAGAGGACAAAAGATTAAAGCAAACGAATTGTTGGAACAGTTCATATATGAATCTAGATATAAGATTGGTTTCATACAAATGCTTAGGAAAAAATACATGAATAGTAACATATATAAGCTTGGTTATTTATTTTCCTTAGTCAGATGTATAAAAAACCAACAACAGTGGATATATGCCATGATGACCCGCTATCATAATGATTTTCAGGCTGATAGCAATTTTCATTGGCATTTCAAAATGTTAGAAGCGTGTGTACGATATGAGATTGATATAACTGACCTTATAAAATATATACGGCAAATAGAATACGAGAGACAGTTAAAATATGATCCTGATTACTTTTCAGTCATTGATTTACAAGCACAAATTCAAAGACCAAAGTAGTAATAAGTTTGTTTTAGTATGGCCATCTCTACATATTATAAAACAAGGTCTCCTACCGTGTCTGTCTATCTGTCTGTTCGCGATAAACTCATAAACGACTGAACGGATTTTCATGCAGTTTTCATCAATAAACAGAATGACTGATGAGAAAGGCGTGGCTACCGTGCAAAGCCGGGGCGGGTCGTTAGTATTGGATAAAAGTAATAGCTGTTTATATTGGCCAATTGTAAAACAATTCTGCAGTAGGTACATGTAATAATTTTTTTTTCTTATACTATTAGGGTGGCAAACAGGGATAGGGTCGTATGTACCTCCTACAGCATTGTTTTACAATTGGCCAATATAAACGGCTATTACTTTTATCCAATACTAACGACCCGTCCCGGCTTTGCACGGTAGCCACGCCTTTCTCATCAGTCATTCTGTCTGTTTATGAAAACTGCATGAAAATCCGTTCAGTCGTTTTTGAGTTTATCGCATTGCAGTATTGTAGATGGTAAGCGGTTATAGAAACCTATAAATGCAAGGGATATCACTTGCGCGTTGCCAACCAATAACACCGTTTCGCCATGGAGCGGCACGCTTGAGCGACAAAACTGTACTGCGACTGTCAATTAGAATATATTATTGTACTTTTAATAATAAATCATGTGTAAGTAATATGTTTTTTTGTAAACCACCTTAAATAACATGGTAATAAATCTATCGTCATCTAATACTAACTTAAGATTCAGATAAATAATGCATTGCCAATTTTATTACACATACAAACCTTTTTTAGTAAGTGTAAATTACTTTACAGTTACTATTTACTAAAAACGTTCCAAAATGGGGTAGTAAAATTCCTAAATCAGGTAGCGGCTTACTATGTATAATAGGTTTGGACAAGTTAACTAAAATTCCAAACTTATAGTCTTTGACATAGATACTTATGCGTATATTCCCAAAGAGTAGTCTACTTCTTTAGTATAGACGGCTACTACTACATAGCTTCTCATAACTCATTTCCAAGCCACAATTCGTTCGGTATCAAATTCGGGCGTTGTGTGTGGTTGTGTGTGTGTGTGTGTGTGAGGGAGTGTGTGTGCGTGCGTGCGTGCGTGTGCGTGTGTATGTGTGTGTGAGGGGGTGTGTGTGCGGGCGTGGGCGTGCGCGTGGGCGTGCGCGTGGGCGTGCGCGTGGGCGTGCGCGTGGGCGTGCGCGTGGGCGTGGGTGTGAGCGTGCCGTGCGTGTGTGTGTGTGTATGCTAGTGCGCTAAGTAGTCTTTCTACCTCCTCATAGCGTATTAAGCGTCAATCTATTTTCAGACAACCAGGAAACAACAACGCTAAGCACTAGTTCCGCTGTCTCTTGAGCGTCTTTCCAATTCCGACCATGTACTATGTAAAGATGAGTCATCTGCATAAGTATATACTACAATTTGGGAGGATTAAATTACATAAGCTGTTTACGTAAATTAAGAATAGTGTAGGTCCTAGGATAGAGCCCTAGGGGACTCTATAAGATAGTGTGCATTCTTCACTCACATGTGGACCGATTTTGACACATTGTGTACGTTCAGATAGGTAGCTTTTAAAAAATCTCAAGTGCAGTATCTCTAATACCAATCTTATTCAATTTCGAAATAAGATTGGGGACAGAGACAATGTCAAAGGCCTTTGATAGGTCGAGAAATATACCAATGCATTTAGAGCCCACATTGACGCTTTCGCACGGCATTGTCAATAAGAGCAGATACAGCGTTTTCACAAGACTTTCCTTTACGGAAACCAAATTGATTAATTGAAAGAATATTATTTTTCTCTAGGAAGCTGGTAAGTCCCTTATTTAAAGCTTTTTTAGAACCTTTGACAATGCCGGCAGAACCGATATGGGTCTATAGTTGCTGACACTACCTCTGACACTTCCTTATAAATCGGTTGGATCATTGCTTTCTTAAGTGCTCTCAGAAAGACCCCTTTTGAAAAGCATAACTCACAGATGTGAGTAAAAAGCACAAGTGTACATCGGCGCTTTTTAAGTTTCGTTGTGATTCCATCCCATCCCGGGGTAGACTCAGTACGGAGTCTCATAATAATGCTGTCGATTTCTGTATTGTCTGGTGGGATTAGTCCAATTGAATTTAACTGTCATTATCCTTAAGATATCGCTCATATTTTTTGCTTGTGTTTATATGAATATTTGCTAGCTCTTTGCTAATATTTGCAAAGTATTTGTTGACCGTATTTATAGAATTATTAATACCTGAAATAGAGAATAATTCAGTAGGAGTAGCTTTTGTGACGTTTTTGTTTATTATGCTATTTATTACCTTTCATGTCATTTTTGGATTCCCATATGCCCTCTGTAATTCATTTTTCTCATAGTTAGTTTTAAGTTTATACAGTAATTTATTGCAGAAATTGCGGTATCGTAAATATGTGATCTTCAATATATAATCATCAGGTGTCGGTTTGCATTTTTTATGCATAATATTATCTCTATTTTTGGTAAATTTTAGTAGCACTGGGGTTATACAATGCTTGATAATTCTTTGTTTAGATGGAACATTTTTAATTTTAGTGTATTTATATATAATATAATTGACGTAATTGTATCAGTCAATAATTCAGTTGCCCAATTAGGACAATCAGAGGATCAGAATCAGAATCAGAATCAGAAAATCATTTATTTGTAGAAACATAGGTTAATACAAAGATGTTACAAATTATCTGTCCTCTATGTTCTGTCATTGGGACATAAAAATTTAAATGGGTTAGTATCACAAAAGAGAATATAAAAATAAAAATATCGTCAATGTCAAGAAACAAATTCAAAATTACATGACAAATACATACAATAGCAAATTAAATTATTACACTAAAAACAAATATATATATTACCATTTACAGAGTTAAAATATGATATTCTTATTATATTATACATCATTAACATGTTATTAAAATTGTGTCATTTAAATATTCATTCAACGAATAGTAGCTTTTATTTACCAGCAACTTGAAAATATACTTTTTAAACTTAGTTAAAGACAAGGTTTTTATTTCATGATGTATTTTATTGTATACCTTTGGAGCTATATCAAAAACACTCTTTTGCATTAAAGCTGTCTTGCACTGTACATTACACAACTGTTCTTTATATTGAGCACGTATTGGACCTATTTTCACATCTGATACTTTTTTAAAGAGTATTAAATTCGTTTTTACAAAAACAGCTGTTTCCATTATGTACAGCGCTGGTAAAGTTAACAATTTGAGGCTTTTGAAGTAAGGTAAGCAGCTGTCTGTAACTTTTAAACCAAACATTGATCTGATACACCTTTTTTGCATTCTGAATACTAGTTCTCTGTCTGTTGACTGACCCCAAAATATTATGCCATACCTTAGTAAAGACGCCACTAGACCGTGGTATGCAGTTATGAGAGATTTCTGGTTTACTTTTCTGAAAAGTTGTGAAATACGCTGTTTTACTTAGTTTTTACATAATTCTGCTATATAAAATAGCACGAAAATCTGTATTTGCGATTTCTGCAGCAACTAAATGTAAATCTGTTTTTGAAATAATTTTGTTTGTCTTCGGTAGATCAGAGATTTTAAAACATACCAATACTGGGGAGTGATCTGTGATTTGGCTATCTAATATAAAAGTCACTATTAGGTTAGTGACTTTAATCATGACACGATCCAAACAATTTTTTACTCGGGTGGGATAAGCGTATGCTGGTAGGAGCCCTTGTGATGAAATGAAATTCATATATTCATTATAATGGGAATCATTATTGGTTGGACTAATATTTATATTAATATTTCCTATGAGGAATACATTTTTATCGTTGAAACAGATTCAATACTTTATTCAGGCTCTCTAAAAATCTATCAATATTGCGAAATAATGGGGTCTGTCTGTATATGGCAATAACCACCTTATCAGTCAACAGCCTACACATTAGGCAGTTTGCATTCATGACTGGTGGCTCGACAACATGTGTGCAAGATCTGAACGGACATAGATGATTACACCATTGTTTTTATTAAGGTTGTTTGTGGATGAATAAACAGAGTAGCCTTGTACCAACGGGATATTTGTAGTATTGTTTAGCCAGCATTCAGAAAATATTAATACATCACAAGTGATTTTTAGCGAAGATACTTAAGACATTATTAAAATTTTTATCGATACTTCATAAGTTTAAATGTAAAAAATTAATAGATTTGGTATACTTAGTTACCCAATAACCGAAGACATTAATCAGAAGGACAATTATTAAAATAGTGATAAGAGTTAAAACAATCTAAATGATTGATTATTTGATGAACATTATTCCTTTTTAACATATTTAATTCCCTCGTAAGAGTCCTGGTTGGGTTGGATAATAATTTCGAGAAAATAAAATACTGAGCTAGTAAACCATGCAAGATACAATACTTTTGTAACATGTAGTATAAATATGTGTTAATATTTAGTGTTATGGTCTGTATCTTGTGTGGTGAGTCTGTGCTATTTTTGAGAGTTTGAGTTTGTGTTATATGTAGTATGTGAGAGTGTATAAAAGCGGTGTTCGAGAGCTTATAATATTTATATCTATTTAAATTAAGAGGAATATAAAACAACATCAAAACAGTCATTAAAATATTACTTACTAGCTTTGGCCCGCGGCTTTGCTCACGTTAATTTAGAATTTGACAATCAATTCGGGTTGTACTCTGCTTGTAATAATATAATTCAATCATAGATAATAATAGATAATAATTATAGACCAATTTCTATCTTACCAACATTGTCCAAAGTTTTAGAAAAGTTAATAAATAATAGATTAATAAAATACTTAGAGGTAAACAATATCCTTTCGGACAGACAGTTTGGATTTAGACCACAACGATCAACCAGTCATGCGGTTCAACAACTAACTGACCATATAACCTCTAACTTGGATAATGGAATGCATACAATTGGAATCTTCTTGGACCTCGCGAAAGCGTTCGACTCTGTTTCGAATTCTATATTGCTTAAAAAGCTTGAATCGGTTGGAATAAGAGGCAAAAAGCTACAACTTTTTGCTGACTATCTATCTGATCGATATCAATGTGTAAAAATAGGCAAAATCATCAGTAAAGACATTCCAAATACTTCTTTTGGAGTTCCCCAGGGAAGTATTATCGGTCCTACACTTTTCCGTATTTACATAAATGATCTGTGTAATTTGTGTCTTCGGAACGGGGTTACAATATCATACGCGGATGACACAGTAATACTGTTCACCGCTCAATCACGCATCGAAGCCTATCAGCGAGCTCAAGAAGGTTTCAATACTATCAGTAAATGGCTCTCAAACAATTATTTAACCCTAAATGCACAAAAAACTAAATACATCCACTTTTCAATCCGGAACAAAAACACACCATATTACATAAACAACATTATTGCTCACAATCATAATTGTCTACTATCTGCTGACACCACATGCACTTGCCCCACTTTAGAAGCAACGGATTGTATAAAATACCTAGGCATTACGCTTGACATTAACCTTAATTTTAGCAAACATATTTATTTATTATGCAATAATAGAGTACGCAAACTAATAAATATTTTCAAGAATCTTCGTAGCGTTGCAATATTTAAATTACTAAAACAGGTGTATTTAGCATTATGCCAACCAATCATAACCTATTGTATAACATCGTGGGGTGGAGCATCGAAAACAATATTATTGCCATTAGAACGTGCGCAAAGAGCCATCTTAAAGGTAGCCACATTCCGCCCTTTCATCTTCCCTACCTATGAACTATACCAATCCACTAACATTTTAACTGTCCGTCAACTATTTATCCTGCACACTATCCTAAAACAACATACGCTACTACCTTTCTTACCTACGAACAAAAGAAGGAAAGACTTAGTTTGTGAAAGCTTCCAAACTAAGCATGCTTACATGAAGAATGTTTTTCTTATTCTTAGGGCCTTTTCTGTACAATAAACTAAATAAGTTATTAGATATATATAGCATTAATCATAATCAATGTCACATAGTTTTAACAAAGTACCTAAAAACGCTTACGTATTCAGATACAGAGAATTTGCTAGTAGTTGTAAAATAATTTATTTTTGTTTAAGCAATTTTTTATTTTTAATTGTTATTGTTTATAAATATTTTAATTGTAGTTATACTTAACTACCTATATATGTTTGCAGTACATGTATAAATGTTAAATGTTTTTTGTAGACCCTTACTTTATTAACAATAGAATAACCATGTAATATTAGAAACAGCCTGAAATACAGGTCTCTAACCTAGTTCAGGTAATAAAATGTAAAAACAGACTATAAACAAGACTCTTTGTGTCCAATTTTTTAATTGTAAAATGTTTTCCTTTACATTAAATATAGTTTTAATGTGAATTTAATATAATAAGTAGCCTGTAATGTGTTTTGTAAAGACTTTTATTTATTTATTGAATCATCATCATCATCATTTCAGCCTATTGCAGTCCACTGCTGGACATAAGCCTCCCCCAGGGTGCGCCACAAGGCCCGATCTCCCGTTTTCGCCATCCAGTCACCTCCAGCCACCTTTTTCAGGTCATCGGTCCATCTGGCCGGGGGGCGTCCTACACTACGCTTGCCGAGTCGTGGTCTCCACTCGAGAACCCGTCTGCTCCAACGATCATCGGTTCTGCGACAGATGTGACCAGCCCACTGCCACTTCAGCCTGCTACACTTCTGAACTACGTCAGTGGCTTTGGTTTTTTGTCGGATAGTCTCGTTCCGGACTTTGTCCCTTAACGAGATTCCGAGCATACACCTTTCCATAGCTCGCTGAGTGACATGCAATCGGTGGGCTAGTTTCACTGTCAGGTTCCACGTCTCGGCTCCGTATGTCATGACCGGCATGACGCATTGATTGAATACCTTGGTCTTCAGGCATTGTGGCAAGGGTGACTCGAAGATGTGACGCAACTTTCCAAACGCTGCCCAGCCAAGCTGCACTCTTCTGGTAATTTCACCCTCAAAGTTGTCTCTACCCAGCTGTAACTTTTGTCCTAGGTAGACGTACTCCTGGACAACTTCAAGGGCTACACCTTCGACGGGAACGAGCTCAGGGACGATGTGCTCGTTGAACATGACCTTAGTCTTGTCCAAGTTCATCCCGAGCCCAACGCGTCTCGAGGCAGCATTAAGAACGGACCACATTTTCTGCAAGTCTTGCAGCGATTCTGCCATTATAACTATGTCGTCAGCAAAGCGGAAGTGTGTGATATATTCACCATTGACATTGATGCCCAGTCCATTCCACCGCAGGGTCTTGAAGACATCCTCCAGAGCATTGGTGAAGAGTTTCGGGGAAATAACGTCACCCTGTCTTACACCTCTGAGCAACTGGGTGGGTCTTGTTTGGTGGTTCTGCATTTGGACGGACATCGTCGCCATTTGGTAGAGACTGCTCAGCACCTCTACGTACCGCCAGTCGACTTGGCATCGCTGCAAAGACTCCAGAACAGCCCAGGTTTCGATGGAGTCGAAGGCCTTCTCGTAGTCCACAAACGCCAGACACAGCGGTTGGTTATACTCTTCGGACTTCTGTATAACCTGCCGAACAGTATGGATGTGGTCTACGGTGCTATAGCCTTTACGAAACCCAGCCTGTTCCGGTGGCTGAAAGGCGTCAAATCTTGATGCCAGACGATTCGTGACGACTCTCGAGAACAGCTTATAGACGTGGCTCAGAAGCGTGATCGGTCTATAGTTTTTAAGGAGCGTTTTGTCTCAAATTAAAAAACAATGCCACTACACCTCTGCTCCACGCCTTCGGGGTAGTCCCATTGGTTATTACAGAGTTGAAGAGTCTCTTTAACTCCCCAAGAACAGGTTTACCCCCAGCCTTGAGGATCTCAGAGGCTACTCCATCTTCGCCGGGAGCCTTCCCATTACTAAGCTGTTTGAGAGCCGCCTCGATTTCGTCGACATCTACGTCTGGGAGATCGTCAGTGAAGTGGCGGGTAAGTGGGGCTCTAGGGTCTCTCGCGTCAGGTGGAGGCTTCGGTGCGTGCGAGGCATACAGATGTCCGTAGAAGTCCTCAATTTCAGCGAGTATCCCCGGGACTGATGTGACGGTTTCACCCTTCGAGGTAACTAACTTTGTCAGATGACTCCTCCCCAGTGTCTTGGTGAAGACCTTCGACCCCCGATTTCGCTCGATCGCCTCATGTACTAGGCGAGTGTTCCAGCTGCGAAGGTCGCGTCTTACCAAGTTCCTGATTTTCTTGTGGAGTGACTGGGGATCTGACAAAGATTCCTCTGGTGTCTCACGTCTAACTCGCATCAGATCCAGGGTCTCGTTTATTGAATAAAAATTTATTATTATTATTATTATCATGATTCGAAAGACACCTGGCGCCATCTATTATCATGAGAACGTTATTGTTGTTTTCCTCGGGAACAGTAATTTTTTTCGGGATGTAAGGTAGCCTATGTCCGTTTCTGTACACCGGACAACGTATATGCAAAATTTCAGGATGATCGGTTTAGTGGTTTAGGCGTGAAAAGGTAACAAACAAACATACAAACAAACTCATTTTCGCTTTTATAATATTAGTTAGGATTAGGATAATTCTATACCATCTTAGACAATGCCAGGCGTAATTTATCACTTATAAGATTTTGCCCGCGATATCGCGTGCGTAAATGTAGGTTACGTTAGGTTAGTTTAGTAACGGTACTTTTCTGGATAAAAGGTCCTCTATGTCCTATTGTAAACCCCCGAAAACGAGTATGTGAAATTTCATGATGATAAACCGACACGACCGGAGAGAGATCAGACGCAAAACCAACAGCTTTCGTGCTTGCCCAGACACTCAGTTTTCTAACACCGGCAACTTACTCTTTTCTTAACTGAAGAACCCACTTACTTTTTTGTTGGCGCGACCTGGGATTCGAACTCGAGACCTCATGCACAGCAGTCGTATTCACCGCTGCGCTTCGGAGCATGAAACATGTAATAAAAATGAAGAGAGAAATGGCAGGAACCTAGTAAGTGGAAGTCTCTTATTTCTGCTCGCCTCTCTAGAAAAAAAGACGTTAGTCTTTGTAGGTACATACCTACATACAACATCTTACTAAGATGTCTTAGGTAGTAAATATAAAATATAAATAGAGTGGTACAAGTTTTACGCATGATGGCTCGGACCGCACCGTTAGGCTGAGCACATATTATTGAGAGCCGCTTGGGGATAATACCTCATGGTTGGACACCACAAAACGGATCGAAATCGATTTGTCTAGTACACATACTTGAAGTAGAAAATACGGGCAGTTCTTTAGTTTAAATTTTTAGAAGTATAATATATATAACGGATCATAAGTTCCAGCAGGGTTTTTAAAAGCTGTGACGTCAGTAGAGCTGACGTCACTATTCTCAATAGATGGATCACTCATTGCAAATAATGAAAGTAATGAAACACGCTCTGGATAATAAAGACTTATAATTCTTAAGCACAATCTTAATCTTAACTACGTAAGGGCTCATGCAGCGTGCCGGCGATGTCGCGCGACTTCGGTTGCACCGACTCGCAGCGCCTTGATTGAACGTGTATAACTAAACGGCTTAGTGCAGCGTGCCCGCGACTGACGACCAGTGTAGTTATACACGTTCAATCAAGTCGCTGCGAGTCGGTGCGACCGAAGTCGCGCGACATCGCCGACTAAAAGTACTCACAAGATTACAATTTGTGACGCGCTCTTGCCTCCGAGAGAACTCGTAATAGAATGCTTGACTTTTGAACGCCAAACGCGCTCAAGATGGCGGGCGTTGGGAGGCCAATACACAATCACAATATTTCACTATTATTTTAACACACACTTCCTTAATAGCTAATTTAATTACGGTAATTCTTTACAAAAATCAACAGACCGTTTTTAATATTTAGAACATTTTAATTTCAATTCAAATATTTTAATAACCGACTGTTTGACTCTTCAATTTATTCTTGAACTTGAAAGTATTCGAATTACTTTGAAATCAACAAAAATATCTAGAAATCAATTAGTTATTGCTTAAAAATCAAGTTATGTATTTAAAAATTGCTTAATTACTTCAAAATTAATGTTTAAATTATAATGAGTAATAGTTAGTCGTCTCGAATAACAACAAACCATTACAACTCTTATTTTAAGCAATAATTGGTAAAAATCCCATAAACAATGTGGTAATCATGAAATAATCTTAGTAAATATATAGAGACCTGATAATAAGTCAATTAGCGGTAAATTGATGTATTCAAAATAATTGGTTATATGGACTTACGCCGACATATATTATTTTGATTCTTTGGTAACAAACACATTCTAGATATTAAAAAAATACAGAAGTAACCATTGCATAAAACCATTTGTTTCCTTTTTGAATTTTAGGTGTACGCAAGCACCTTTAACTTTTCGAAGTTATAAGTGTATTTAATAATTAACGAAGAAAAACATCATGAAGAAACCTCCATAATGTTTTCCAAGATATGTGATTTGCCAACCCGCACGAGGCCATGTGATAGACCATGACCGTGCCTAGTAGTGGGACAATTAATAAGTCGGAATTATAATGAAACTCACTCGTCTAAAATATTATGTGACTATATTACCAAATACACAGCAATTACAGACTGTTGAGAATGTCTTACTCAGTTGAATGCTCGTTCCTCACTACTGACTGATCTTTCGCTGAGAGACGAGTTACTTTTTCCCTTCCACAATAACCCCACTATTTAAAAATGATGACTGGCTGTGTTGCCAGTTGAGTAAATAAAAACTCCCGAACAGAATTATTAACAAAAATAAGAAATCATGACATTCGGTCATCCGATACCGTGGTACTCTTGGAGCACAACCCTCAACTAAAATCACTCAGTTTCCATTGTCACACGATCAAAAAGATATGGTGCTAGCAACAATGAAAAGTATATAACCACTTCCCTATGTATAACAGAGATCATCGACTTTAAAACAAAATTAAGAAAATGGCTATTAGAGAATTGCTTTAATACTCCTTCGTTCCTTTTCCCTAGCCTTTATTATTCTCAAGTCACTTGGGGTCGGCTTTCTAGTCTAACCGGATTTGACTGGATATCAATTTTTACACGGAGCAGCTGCCACCTGACCTCCGCAACCCGAAGTCTAACGTTACCCTAACGCTAAACCAATGTCAGGATATTAGAGAGCACTGACTTCCCAATAACGACTGTCATTGATGTTCATGGTAGCCGGGACCGACGGCTTAACGTGCTCTCCGAGGCACGGAGCAACCGATAATTGTCAATCAATACGCACATAATTTCGAAAAGTCATATAACTTCCGAAAGTCAGAGGTGTGCGACGGGGGTTCGAACTCGAGACCCTCTACATTGCAGTCTGTTGGTCTCCCCACTGAGCTATCGCTGCTTGGAGAATTGTTTTTATACATTAAATGAATATTGTAATTTCACACATGTTTTAAATCGAAATGTCTATTAACAATATAATAAGTACTGTTAGAGTCGAACAGTATCAACGGAAGTAGTGATGGGCGTGGCTAACCCCACCGCTACAACGTCATCGCAGATGGAACGACAGCGGCGCGCGCGCTACGGTCGCTCAGTTCGTTTCGGGCACGCGCAGCGTTCACTTGTTAGGCGGAGCTCTTGTCGGTTGACTGTAGAAATCGCTTTATTCGTTGTTTAAATTATTTGAATAGTTTTATTTTGATTTAATTGTGATTAAATATAATCCTATTGTTTTACTGGTAGTTTTTTTTAAAATAAAATATAATCCCATCGATAAAATCAGAAGTGGGATAGGACTTCGTTAGTCCTATCCGCTCTTGGTATTCCTGGCAATACAGTCAATTTTCAAGTGTCTGAAAAATGTCCGGTAGGCGTATAACTAGGAGTAGCGCGGGTAGGAGTGACACGACGGATCTCCGCGATCAACTTGAAGTGATTTTGGCTCGTCTAACTGCATTGGAAAACGTTACTAGTGTGAACGCTGCACGTGATACAGAGCCGCCGGTGTTGCCTCCTGCTTGTGCTGGCGCCGAGCATACGGTGGGTTCCGGCGCTGTGGTACCCGCGGGTGCCGCCGTGAGTGCTGTCTCTCCGCCGCCGGAGTTTCATACGAGCGCTGGCGCCGCGGTGGCCACAGCGTCAAACTTCGATGCTACGGACAGGATCATCGGAGCGTTAACTGCCTTGTCGAAAGTAAGATCAAACCATTTTTACATCTCTAACTTTGACCCGAGTGTGAACGATATCGATTTGTGGTGCGATGAAGTCGATAGGGCCCGCGACATAAATGGTTGGGATGATAATGAGTGTTTGTCTAGGATCGCTAACTGTCTCAAAGGTGACGCCAAGTCCTGGCTTAAAGAATGGGTAACAAATGATCGTAGCTGGACAAACTTCAAAATAGAATTTAAGCCCTTGTGTGCGAGACGAATCGATACCGCAAGTATCCTATACGATGTGATGAGCACGAACTCGGATCGTTATCCCACATACGCCGATTATGCGAGGCGTTCATTACTGCGTTTGAATATTGTCAAAGGTTTGAGCGACGAATTAATAGTTTTAATTATTATACGTGGCGTAACGGACCCTCAGATTCGTGCAGTTGCAACTAATTCAAAATTATTGCCAAAAGACTTAGTAGAATTCTTCTCTATTTATGTAAATTCAAAGCACTCCCATGATCCTGTGCGTGATGCGCGTGTCGATCAAAATCAGAGAAAACGGCCGTTTACTCGTAACAGTGGTTCTAGAAGCGTGAGATGTTATTCTTGTGGCAAATTAGGTCACCGATTAGATTCGTGTTCTAAACGTTCTAAAAACAACAATTCCGCAAATTCGGATAACGTAGACACACCTAGTACTTCATCTAGTAAACCTGGTAGTTATAGCGCACAAAAAACGTTGTGTTCCTTCTGCAAAAAACCAGGCCATGATATAAGTGAATGCTTCGCTAAACAACGTTCCGAAGCACGTAAACAAAAAGTTAACTTTAGTCGCGAACTAACTGGAAGGTCGACTGATAACGACGTTGTGACTGCCGTCATACAGGGTGTGCCCACTGACGTGTTGATAGACAGTGGGTCTCGCGTCTCTTTGATATCCGCAACAATGGTTAGATATTTTAAGTGTCATCAAATACCTACTTATCAAGTTTTGCGAGGTATTGGTAGCCAAAATATAGAGTCCACTAGTTATGTCACTTTAGTTGCCGAATTTGATGATATATCGCTAGAAATAGATTTTCTCGTTGTACCCGCATCCTGTATGAATGTGCCCGTTATCATTGGAACGGATGTCTTAAATCGGGAAGGCGTCGCGTATATACGAGTTAATAAACAACAACGTTTGACACGTGTTGACAAGTCTACTCGCGTGAACAGTGTGTTTTATGTCCAGTTGAATGAACAATTGTCTATCAGCACACCACTTGAGGGTGTTCAGCGCAAAAACTTTTAGCTATCATAGCAGAGTTCAAAGACAATTTAATAATTGGTACTGCTGTGTCGACCACCGTCAATACCGGTAGCATGCACATCCAGCTGACAAGCAACACACCAGTTCACTATAGACCGTATAAACTTTCCCTCGACGAGAAGATTAGGGTGCGCGATATTATCAAGGATTTGTTGGAGAAAAATATAGTCCGGGAATCGGAGTCACCTTACGCTAGCCCTATTATCCTTGTCAAAAAGAAAGACGGCTCTGATCGCATGTGCGTGGACTACCGTGCATTAAATTATATTACGGTAAGGGATCGTTATCCATTGCCTCTTATAGAAGATCATATTGACCAACTTGGCAAGCATAAATACTTCAGCTGTATTGACATGGCAACCGGATTTCATCAGATCCGGATTGATAACGACTCCATACCAAAAACCGGTTTCGTTACGCCCGAGGGGCATTATGAATACTTAAAAATGCCTTACGGGCTTACGAATGCTCCTATTGTATACCAGCGGATTATACCGACAACACTAAGATCCTTGATAGATTCGGGCAAGGTACTAGTATACGTAGATGACGTATGCATACTGTCAAATTCGGTTGATGAGGCTCTCATAGATTTACGCGAAGTTATGTTGACGCTAACAGCTGCCGGATTTTCGGTTAATTTAAAGAAAAGCACATTTGTGGCTACAGAGGTAGAGTATTTGGGTCGTAAGATTAATCAAGGTCAGGTTAGGCCGAGTGATAGAAAAGTGCAAGCCTTGGTCTGTTCACCTGTACCCACAAATGTGAAACAAGTTCGGCAGTTACTAGGACTGGCCGGTTACTTTCGCCGTTATATTGCCGGATACGCCTCTAAAACTGCGCCTATTGCTCGACTTACGCGCAGTGGAGTCCCGTTTGTGTGGACCGAGAAACAAGAGTCAGCCCGTAAATATTTAATTAATGGTATGACTAATGAGGCAGTTTTGGCTATATTTGATCCGAGCTTGCCCACGGAACTCCACACGGACGCGAGTTCCATTGGATACGGTGCCGTATTAATCCAAGAGCATCCCGATAAGAAGCGTCGCGTAATAGCGTACTTTAGTAAGACCACACAGGGTGCGGAGCCTCGTTACCACTCATACGAACTGGAAACCCTAGCAGTTATCAAAGCACTTCAACACTTTCGACAATACTTGATAGGAATCAAATTTAAAATAGTTACTGATTGTAACGCTTTTAAACTCACCGAACGCAAGAAGGACCTCCTTCCTCGCGTCGCGCGTTGGTGGATGTATATGCAGGATTTCCAGTTCACAATCGAATACCGTAAGGGTTCCCAAATGTCCCATGCTGACTATCTCAGCAGGAATCCTATTGATGTTCGTACTATTGATAAGCCAAAGAGCTGGGCACAGATAGCACAATCTGCTGATGAAGAGACTCGTATCTTAATAGACAGGCTTAATAACAATGAAATCGACCAGTCTCGCTATATAGTACGTAATGATTTATTATATTACAAATATACCCCCACTGGTCAAGAACCTAGGTTTTTATGTTTCATACCTAAGGGACACAGGCTTAGCTTACTCCGTATATTTCATGATCAACATGATCACATTGGTTTTGATAAAACAATAGATTTAATACTAAGACATTTCTGGTTTCCCGGGCTACGAACTTTTATTAAAAAGTACATAGGACATTGCCTGACATGTATTTCGTCAAAAAGAGTACCAAGAGCCCCACACCAACCAATATCATCATGGGTTAAACCAGATTCCCCTTTCAATACCATTCATGTAGATATCCTAGGTGTTCTCCCTGAATCAAACAGTTTTAAGTTTGTTTTCATTATTGTCGACGCTTATTCAAAATTCTGTTTACTATATGCAATTAACCGACAAGATTCTGACGAAGTGATCCGTGTTATGACGAATGCGCTCTCTTTATTTGGGGCACCTAAATTAATTGTATGTGACCGTGGTCGCGCCTTCGAAAGCAGTCCTTTTCGTAATTGGGCATCTAACATAGGCAGTGAAATCCACTTTATTACACCCGAAATGCACGGTGAAAACGGGCAGGTTGAGCGCTACTGCCGAACGGTATTAAACATGATAAGAGTTGAAGCCGATAATAAAAGGCACAGCTGGTCTGAGTCACTCTGGAGGATACAACTAGTTTTAAACTGCACCAAGCACAAGACGACAAATACGTCGCCGATGCAACTACTCATTGGTGTCGATGGAACGACGCCTGTTATAAGATCCCTTATACGAGACGTTGCCCTTGATAACCCAAGTCCAAATCGTGAGGCTCTAAGGGAATTAAGTCGACAAATGGCATCCGAACGTCTGGCATGAAATAAGGAGACACAAGACGCATATGTTAACAAACACCGAAAAGCCACCCGATGTTTTAAAGTGAACGACTTGGTATTTGTCGCTAAAGCTGCTCAGATCACTGGCAAATTGGATGCTGGTATGCGCGGCCCATACCGCGTCATAAGTGTTACCTCATAATCGCTATGAGTTGCAGTTGCTTCGAGGTTCCTATGGGAAGACAACACGTGCTGCCGCTGAATATATGGTGGCTTGGCGTGGCGAATGGTCGCCCGAGTCCTGCGCTGCATTCTTTCACAGTTAGTTGTACTGTTTTGTTTACATTTTGTTCGCGGGCATTACATGGTAACTAACTTGTTATTATGTAATGTCACGCATCATGACATGAATGTAACGTTAAGCTTAACTGTTTGATAATACCGATATGTTAACTGGGTCATATCGAGGTTCTGGTTGGCATAATAACTCAAGCCATGACCAACGTCTCTAGTGTAGCAGATATGTTAACTGGGTCATATCATGCTGATGCTTACATGTTAACTGGGTCATGTAAGTTGATAATACCGATATGTTAACTGGGTCATATCGTGGTTCGGATTGGCATGTTAACTGGGCCATGTCAACCTCACTATACTCTGACACAACACACACCGACATGATAACTTGTCCATGTCAGTTGACAATAACTTAGCTGAACAATTGACACTGCACAGATATACACCGGAATGCTACATAAACACATTGCTTGTAGACTAACTTGTGTCATTAAATAGAATGCTTTATTTGATTGATTAACAACAGTCTACTGGTCTATTTACAGCTGATGATGACGATGAATCCGAAGTACATATGGGACCTTCCACGTCAGCTAGCGCAGCGCCTGGCCCCAACATACAGCAGGTGAACGTGGACGTTCACATGTCAGGAGAGGCCGTGTTAGAGTCGAACAGTATCAACGGAAGTAGTGATGGGCGAACCCCACCGCTACAACGTCATCGCAGATGGAACGACAGCGGCGCGCGCGCTACGGTCGCTCAGTTCGTTTCGGGCACGCGCAGCGTTCACTTGTTAGGCGGAGGTTAGGCGGAGCAGCTCTTGTCGGTTGACTGTAGAAATCGCTATATTCGTTGTTTAAATTATTTGAATAGTTTTATTTTGATTTAATTGTGATTACATATAATCCTATTGTTTTACTGGTAGTTTTTTTTTTTAAATAAAATATAATCCCATCGATAAAAGTACTGTATAAAATGTAATTATATTTAATTTATCTTGACTTATTTATGTAATTATTAAACTGGAAATTGACATTGTTTATACTATTCCTTATACAGTTACGATATTATTTATCCCCTTCGCATGTTTATAATTATTGTTCCTATTGATAATGAATATGAGGAATGAGGAATGTGATGAAAGTGAATGAAGCCAGAGAAGTGTGTCAGGATCGTAGCAAATGGAAATCCGTAGTCTCTGTCTACCCCTCTGGGAAACAGACGTGCATCTATGTATGTATGTATGATAATGAATATTATGTTTATTAATTATTATTTTTTCTTTTTTTTGTATTATGTAATAACATTCGTACGCCTACTAAAGGCGATTTCATTTCAATTTCATTACCTCATTTCATTTTCATCACCTCATTTCATTTTCATCACCTCATTTCCTTTTCATCACCTCGTTTCATTTTCATCACCTCATTTCATTTTCATCACCTGATTTCATTTTCATCACCTCATTCCATTTTAATTTTTTTTTATTTTATGAATTAGAGTGCAATCTAGCAGACGGATCATCTGATGGTAAGCGATTACCGCCATCCATGGACACCTGCAACACCAGAGGAGTTACAAGTGTTTTGCCGGTCTTTTAAAAAGGAGTACGCCCTTTTCTTGAAGTTTTGAAGGTCGTATTGGTCCGGCAATACCGCAGGCGACAGCTCATTCCACAGTTTTGTTGTGCAGGGCAGAAAATTCCTGGAGAAACGCACAGTTGTGGACTGCCAACCATCTAAATGATGGGAGTGAAAATGCTGTCGCGTAGGACGATGGCGAAAAGAGGCGGCAGGGATCACTCCGAACAATTCCTCGGAGCATTCCCCATAGTACAAGCGATAGAAGATGCATAGCGAGGCCACATCTCTATGCAGCGCCAAGGGATCTAGCCGATTTGAAATATCCTGGCAGTCGACGATTCGAGTCGCTCTTCATTGAATGCGGTCCAGAGGTAGAAGCTGATACTGGTGTGCCCCTGCCCAAAGATGAGAACAGTATTCCATGTGAAGCCGAACCTGCGCCTTATAAAGTAGTAGGCGGTGGGCCGGCGCGGCGTGAAATACTGTCTCGATCTGTTGAGTACGTCAAGCTTTTTTGAAGCTAATTTAGCATTACCCTCTAAATAGCCGCGGAACTGGACTTTGCTCGATATGTCGACACCAAGAATTCCAATATCGGTTGAGGCAGTTATAGGGATGTTCTCAAAACGAGGAGATACGACCAATGGCAGCTTTTTTGCGGTAAATGCGCAGACTTGTGTTTTTATGGGGTTAAATCTGACCAATTTAAGCCTGCCCCAATCCGAGACATTCTTCAGAGAGGTCTCAATTTCAGACTCAAGTTTGTTTCGGCTCTCAATGACATTTTCTCGAGAGATGTTAGCGCGGCCGGTATAAAGAGCATTGCTCGTGTTGTCGTCCGCATAACAATGAATGCTGCTAATTTGCAACATGTCATTAATATGGAGGAGGAACAGAGTAGGCGATAACACACAGCCTTGCGGGACACCAGCATTTACAGACATGGAGTCAGAGCATTCACCGTCGATTACGACCTTAATGCTTCTGTCTGCTAAAAAGCTAGTAACCCATTCACATAATCTCTCGGGAAGCCCATAGGAAGGGACCTTCGAAAGAAGCGCTTTGTGCCAAACACGATCGAAGGCCTTCGCTATGTCCAAACTGACCGCCAAAGCTTCCCCCTTTGTCTCGATCGCCTGAGCCCAACGATGTGTCAGGTATACTAGAAGATCACCAGCTGACCGACACTTAGGGAAGCCGTACTGCTGGTCACTAAGCAGCTGATGACCGTCCAGGTACCGTAAGAGCTGACGGTTGATGATGGATTCCATTATCTTCGAGAAAAGGGGAGTTATGGCTATTGTTCTGTAGTTGAACGGGTTTGAGTGGTCGCCTTTTTTTGGGATCGGGCGGACCAATGCTATCTTCCAAGGTCTCGGGACTACGCCAGAAGAGTAAGAGAGCCGAAATAGTCGCGTTAAGATCGGCGCCAACTCTGGAACGCACAACAACGCACAACTTCAACACAATTTTCCATCAGGCCCACTCAACTTATGGATATCAAGGGATAGAAGTGCTAAACGCTCTGAGCGTTGGTAGAACCCGATATCAGGCATACAACCCTCACATCGCGGTATGGTAGGCTGTTCTTGTCTCCTGTCATCCAAAGTCGAGTTGGACGCAAAGAGTTTGCCCAGAAGATCGGCTTTCTCTTTTGCGTCATGGGCCAACGAATCATTTCCCATGTGAAGAGGTGGAAAGGATGGCTAGCAGAAATTTCCTTCGACAGCTTTGGCAAGAGACCAGAATGCACGAGTTCCTGAAGGAAGACGCTCAAGCCTTTCACCAATTCTACCGATGTGCTTCGACTTCGCCCTTGCAATGTCTCTTTTGAAGGACCTGGAGGCAAAGTTGTACTCCTTTTTTAATGCGCTAGTATTTAAATCACATGGCGTCACCGCATCAGCCCAGGCTTGGTAAGCTTCCTGCTTCCTACGAGAAGCGTTTTTGGAAGATGGACCAAACCAAGGCCGAAATTTGCCACCAATGGGGACCACAGAGGACGGAATCTTTTCATTTTCATCACCTCATTTAATTTTCATCATTTCATTTCATCACTTTATTTCATCACTTCATTTCATTACTTCATTTCATTATATCAAGGCTTTTTATTTTAGGCTACTTTGACCTCCAACAATTTTCACAGAAATTTTATTTGCACCATGATCAAATTGAAGGAACAGAACTCTTTTATTATCACTTGTGTTTACCTACAAAAAATTCACTTCTAATCTCACAATAAAACCTCATACATAATCAAAACATACATGTACATTATTTAAACAAATCCAAATAATACTATGGTCTTTACGAATCCAACATCGCTATTGGGTGATCAAGCCTAATAGCTGTCAAAAACATGTCAACCAATTATTTCCATCTATATTTCACATTTCCTAACATTCATAATATCAATCATAATAAAATACTCATACCCATACCTCACTCTTATTATCACATATCTCTATATCTGTCCTATATCATTCATCTTATTTAATTTTCGATACCTAAATGCATTTAAAAGATATCAAAAAGCCAATATACAATCACAACAAACGTACTTTAAATCATTTACTATTAATATAATTCAAAAATTATGTCAAAATTCTAAGAACTACTTCATAAAAATTCAGTCACATGATTTGGTGTAAAATTCCACTACTTTTAATGTTTACGTAAGTTACTGATGTCATGCCTTCTTCTGATAGCATTACGTTCTCATGCATTAATTTCTAATAACGGTGTCAAATTTTTGAAACGATACCATCACTATAGCACGATTTCGAATTCGCTTCAGCATTCTGGCGTCAGCACCTCCGTTGCAGATGCCTTTGCAGGCACTAGCTCTTTGGTGTCTCTCCATGGCTCCCAGCTGCATCACCTTGGTAGCCTCAAAGTCAAATGAAAATAGGCTCCAAGTCAAATGGCAATAGCCTCCAAGTCAAATGGCAATAGCGTCCAAGTCAAATGACAATAGCCTCCAAGTCAAATGACAATAGCCTCCAAATCAAATGGCAACAGCCTTCAAGTCAAATAGCAATAGCCTCCAAGTCAAATGGCAATAGCCTCCAAGTGAAATGGCAATAGCCTCCAAGTCAAATGGCAATAGCCTCCAAGTCAAATCGCAATAGCCTCCAAGTCAAATTGCAATAGCCTCCAAGTAGAATGGCAATAGCCTCTAAATCAAATGGCAATAGCCTCCAAGTCAATGGCAATAGCCTCCAAGTGAAATGGCAATAGCCTCCAAGTCAAGTTGCAATAGCCTCCAAGTAGAATGGCAATAGCCTCTAAATCAAATGGCAATAGCCTCCAAGTCAATGGCAATAGCCTCCAAGTCAATGGCAATAGCCTCCATGTCAAATGGCAATAGCCTCCAAGTCAAATTGCAATAGCCTCCAAGTCAAATTGCAATAGCCTCCAAGTAGAATGGCAATAGCCTCTAAATCAAATGGCAATAGCCTCCAAGTCAATGGCAATAGCCTCCAAGTCAATGGTAATAGCCTCCAAGTCAAATGGCAATAGCCTCCAAGTCAAATTGCAATAGCCTCCAAGTCAAATTGCAATAGCCTCCAAGTCAAATTGCAATAGCCTCCAAGTAGAATGGCAATAGCCTCCAAGTCAATGGCAATAGCCTCCAAGTCAATGGCAATAGCCTCCAAGTTCAATGGCAATAGCCTCCAAGTAGAATGGCAATAGCCTCTAAATCAAATGGCAATAGCCTCTAGTCGCGTAGCTTTATAAACCACCTATACTATACAAGCCTTTGCAAGGCTTTTACCCGTCAATTTACGTAATAACATTACATCCCGGCCAAACACGGCTGAAGAGTCACCTCAACCAAGTATCCGGCAGGAATATAATGCATATCCCTATCCCTATCATGCATCGTTATCTTTCAATGCGTCCAAATTACTCTGACTAGGTAAGCGTAAATGTTCCATACCTAAGCAAACAACAGCACTATGCTCTAGCAAAAATACTGACGAAGAGTAGCGTCGTCTAAGTTTTTTTAGCAGGGGCACAATACCGTCGTAGGACTGATGATACTATCAGGGAGTGCCTGATTGAGTCTAGAATCATTCCAACATTATAAGGCGATTCACACACTGCCCCGCACCACGCTGCGGGATGCGTGGTGACAGAGTCACGCGCGCGGGTGCGCGAGTGCAGATATGCATCATAATGCAGATTTCTCCGCACAAACGCGCGTAGCTGCAGTTTAGTCATACGGTGGCCTAGAGGCCACATTTTGTAGCAGCTTGCGGTGGTGATTGCACAGTATTCATTTTTATATTAAAGATGGTCATTATTTTGGATCTCATTCAGGATGCTGCAGTCATATTATGTGTTTGGTTTTTTTATAATCAAATAAGAAGAAATCGTGCCCGTAGAAGATATTGGGTACATCCCTTTTAACACACAATATCGATAAATGGGTCATTTCTTCAGAATTTCATAGATTTAAGAAAATATGAAGATCAATTTTCTCACGACTTTCGATTTCGCAAATGAATCGATCGATATCGAGATCCATTTTGAAGTAATACGTGTACTTGTGTCAAAATCACGCACGATACTGCAGAACTCGGTGTGCCATACCTTGCGTCTTGCCCCGCACCGACGCGCGCGGGTGCGTGTTTCCCCGCATGTAGACGCGTGATCTGCAGCACTGCGCGTGAATGCGTTTTCTATGTGTTGCACTACGCGTGTTTTCTATACAAACACAGGTACTTGCAAACAAAGTAAGAACACGCACTCCCGCGCTACGCAGCGTGATGCGGTGCACTGTGCCAACCGCCTAATTATCTACCTTGAGATAATAGAAAAAAGGACAACTGACATATTATAAGCGCACTATTACCTCGGCAAAAATACTAACAAAGAGTGGCCTCGCCCAAGTATTAAAGCAAAAGCACAATGCAATCTTAGAACTAAAAGAATACACTATCAGGGAGTACCCTGGCCAATTAGTATTCTTCAGATCCAATGTAAATTCTAATGTTTAAAAAAGAAATCATAGTTTATGTATTTTTATCATCTAAGCGCTGCTAGTTTACAATGCATATTTCAATTCTGTACTAAAGAATTATAATGTACATATGCAATGAAATAAATGATTTACTTTCGTGCATGTAAAGTTTTCAACTAATAGGCAGGCGGACCCCTGGTTCGTCGGCATGGTTGCCTCCAGAAAGTAAACCTTACTCATCAGCTGAATATGTAGGATACACTGAGGGTATTCCCCAACAGCACTCCAGTTAAAGAGTTACTAAGTGTATTTCAAGGTAACCGTATAATATCATTGTGTGCAATTATGTGAGTAGTTTATTAAATTTGTGTAGTGTATTGTAAAGGTATACTGTACAAGTCGACACATCATGATGGCGAATGACAAAATAGGTTTATACTAAAGTATTATACTTATCAGTTCGTTCACAGTTAAACAATCGAAATAAGTATCTACTAATTAAACTTTTAAGAACAAGAAAGAAATAACGCCATTACAAAAAGATGATTATTGAAAATGTGTGCGCGTACTTACTGATCCCACTTCTGAAATATAATGAAACTCACTCCTCTAAAATATTATGTACGACTATATTACCAAATTCACAGCAATTACACGGACTGTTGAGAATGTCTTACTCAGTTGAATGCTCGTTCCTCACTACTGAGCGATCTTTCGCCGAGAGACGAGTTACTTTTCCCTTCCACAATAACGCCACTGTTTAAAAATGATGTTGGCTGTGTTGCCAGTTGGGTAAATAAAAACTCCCGAACAGAATTATTAACAAAAATAAGAGATCATGACAAAATGATATTATTATTTTTTTATATTAAGTATATTTCTTCTCTAATACTTTTAAAAATATATTGAAAGAAAGCAGTGCTATTTTTAGCACGTGGCATATTTCTCTATCATCCGGCAGTCTGAAAGCGGGTGAATATCGGGTTGAAAGATTCCATTACATGTGAAAGTAATCCAATCTTTCAACCCAATTTTCGCCTGTACGTAATTATCACTGCAGTTTATTCACTAGAATTAAAATCACTGGTTTCTTTTCCCTTGTTTCATCTTCATACTGCAGTCGGCAGTCAAAACCGTGTTCAACGCTCGTAACGCCAACGCTTTCATACTGAGTCATGCCTTAAGGTCGAATATATTATTTCCTATTGAACTTAAGTTTACTGCAATATTCACAGAAGGCAATAACGCCCTGGAACACGGTTCCATATTAACTACACGATTCTGTATGTTCCGAAAACAGCTGGAAGTGTTCCAACATGAATAAATCATGTTCCGATATGTCTGCAATAAAGTGGAATACGCTTCTGATAAATCCGACATCCAACCATTTCCCTGTATGTTTGTCTTAGAATATTTTAACGTAAGGGAAATGTTTGGATACTTTTGGTTTTATTTGGTCTTGCGTTTGCAACGCAAGTTGATCTACTAAGGTAGTAGACAAGCATAACTGGTAGTAAGCAGTTACCGAAGCCTGTTGAGTATCATTTGCACTTAAAGGATTAGAAAAGATAATCATAATCATGTTATGACATGCTTGTTATGCTGCTATTCAAAATTGCACTCTATAGAATCATCATCATCATCATCATCATCAGGCTATAATAGTCCACTGCTGGACATAGCCCTCCCCCAAAGAGCGCCATAGCGCTCTGTCTTCAACTTGCCGCATCCAGCATCTGCCTGCAGTCTTTAGTCTCTATAGAATACCTAATAAATATGCTATTTGCATCAACGTTCTCAAGTTTACATGATTCTCTTTTTGGCACGCGTGTGGCCAATTCCACGTTCGTTTTTTTGTGCATACCAGTTGACATCATCCTCATAGTAGTTAGGTCTCCGGGATGTAAGACCCATCTATTCTAAATTTGGAATAGCCTGCTAAAGTATTGGTTACGTTGGTTGCTTTTATATGTGGTTAGTTCATGTTCAAAGTTATGTGCGTATTGATCGACAATTATCGCCTGCTCCGTGCCTCGGAGAGCACGTTAAGCCGTTGGTCCCGGCTGCCATGAACATCTATGGCAGTCGTTATTGGGAGAGTGTCGACACAAAAGATCCCACTGGGTCGAAGTGTCGCCGGTCTGCACTGACTGGCTCCCACATAAGATAAGATAAGATAGTATCATGTAAGCAACTTTAACTTTTATCAGTTAACTGGTTAGAGAACTTGTAATAAATTTATAGCTATTTTATATGTTATATATACAGCATTAACATAGAGGTATGATAATGCCGGATCGATGCCATGGGACCTGGACGCGGCGCTTCTGGCTTTGCTTTACTGGTGACGCAAGGAGGCGCTAGCTCGGAGCGAAAAACCTGGTCTTCCACCAGGTCCTAGTGGAAAAATGGAAAGAACGACTTGTGCACCCCAGTGTCACGCCCACGATCGTGGCGGTAAGTTTCGTTTTTGAGGAGTGGCTGGAGAGGCAGCATGGCGCCCTCACTTTCCGGCTGTCATAGGTAATGACTGGCCACGGTTGCTTTGGCCAGTTCCTGTGTCGTATAAGCCAGCAAGAGATACCCGAATGTCACCACTGCGGTGACTGCCGCGACGTTGTTGAGGACACGACGCTGCACACTTTGGCGGATTGCCTCGCCTGGGTAAAATCCGTCTGAATGTAATGAATAGTCTCACACCTCGGTGAAATTTCATATGATTTATTATATCTAAGCAAAGGTAAAACTAATAAAAGTTATTATGTGCCATTAACGTAAAAGTATGTTTGTTAAAATCTAATATTGAATTATCTTTATTATTAATAAAATCCTGACCGATAATGCCATAAGCCCTACATGGTAAGGAATTAAAAACATAATACTTATTATGTTTATGGCGATGCTCACCCGAAGTCAACGTTATATAAACATATCCCATTGCGTGGACTTTGCCACCAATTCTATTTACGACAATGTTTTCCTTTTGTATAGGAATGTTTTGTTCTAGAACATATTTGTACATACTTCAAAGCTGAAATTGTAGCACCAGTATCAACTAACCATGAATATATCTCACATTATTAAAGGCTAAATTAATATAAAACTTAGAATCTGTTGCTAAAATAGTCTTATTCACAAAAAAACTGGTTTTCCGTTTCGCGATGTTACGCTATCATCCGAATTTGTCACGATATGAACCGCACGATTATTTGTATGGCGTATACCTTGGTTACTGCGATCTCTAAAATATGACTGACCTCTACGACGCGCTGGCAAGCCTCGACCACGTTGCACTGCTCCGCAGCTCTGCTGTTGCAAAGGCATGCCACCACGCACCTTGGGATATCCTCGATGAGAGCTGAAATCATGTTTATGTCCTCTATTAAAATATGTTTTATTATAATAACTATTCTGATAGCCTGCGCGATTATTTTGCTGACGTCATCTAAAAGAATACATACCTAAGATTTCACTGGCACCCAAAGATGAAACGATAACGGCCGGCACGCTCTTTTGCTCCTGATTTCGTCGAGACAACACGGTTAAGCGGTTGGTGTTGAAATGTGAATTTGATTGTGCAGTGTAATTTAATATTTAAAATAATAAAGGGTAATATTAATATCTAATAATCTTAATATTAGAGTGGAGCATCTATGATATATGACAGTGTTTGCAATATTAATTGAGGAATTTAATTTGATTAATGTATTTACCACTGATTCATACAAATATAAGGCTTGTATCTAATATTGTGTTTGTTTGAATCTTAATACTATTACACTCTACACTACACAACAATCCATGGAAAAACCTACCATAACATTTACCACAGTCTGGTTCGTCACTATTAGACGAGTGAACCGTTCAGACAAAATAGAATCCATTGAATCGTCAAATTGTGGAATACTCTAATAACTATGATATAGTTACCCACGTTTTGCAAAATACTTATGTTTAAAGCTGAGCTAATGCCTGCCTCGCAGCATATGCTGGTTAAAACTTTTGTCGCTTTAACTCTCAAAAACAGTTATAACTTTTATCTGTATTATAAAATGTTAGTGAATACAATTGCATCAAATAAACAAAGCTTCTGTTTATTAAATGCAATTGTTTCAGTGTCTTTGTTTATACAGAAAAGTAACAAAGAGAAATACTATTAATAGAAATACTTCCTGAATTGTGGCCATTGGCAAACATTATCAAAACGAATTAAAAACTGACTTAATGCAGCTTACACGCGATAACACTCCTTAACTCAATGCTGTAACGCATAAATTCCTACGAAATCACCATTTCCTGTCCATAACGATAGTAGCGCTCTACAATGGTGTTATTTATTATGCAATTATATTTTTTTATTGATATTAAGCTTAAGCAGGAATAAGTTACAGGTGTAAGCGACAACAAAGGGAATATTGACAAAAAGGCAAAACGTGAAAATATTAACTATGACTTTATTTAGTGTTTTTACAGATAAAAACGTTTTATGCTTCTGCTGCCTTTGTGGACCATCTGCCGTCTACTTTTTTAATGATGTCAAATTATTTGTCGCTTGCAAGACAAGCCAACCATCACCAATTGGGTACCAAAAATAGTAAATGACAAAATAAAAGACGTAAACAGAAATGACGAGTTGACTTTGTCACTTTTGAAAATGACTCTCAAGATTTCGTAGCAACAGGGGAAATGAAGATTTGACCTTGTCACTTTTGGAAAGGACTCTCAATATTTCGTAGCAATAGAGGGCTGTTGCTACGAAATATTGAGAGTCCTTTCCAAAAGTGACAAAGTCAACCCGTCATTTCAGTGTTGAAAAGAACTCTCTTAATCCCTATTAAGAGAGTTCTTTCCAACAGTGAAACACTCTAATCAGCTAAAAAAAGGTATCCATAAACAATATACTGTCATATTAAATACTTACTTGTCAACCTTGTGGTACAGAAAATATTAAAAAACACTGATTCCTTTTTTAATAAAGTATACTGAAAAGTGCGACTCCTATTCACATTTTATTATTTGTCTGGCCTGTTTTTACGTGAAAGCATACGAAAGGCACCAGACTGAGACTACTTAATAAATGATACTTTATCTAAGCATATTTGAAACCAGTGCCTTTCATGGAGCAATTACCATCGAACTACGCCATAATCCAATAACTATATCCACCGGTTACAGAATTTAGACATATTGACTGTTCATTAACTTCATTGCCTGCATGCGATACAGTTTCCAAATAGTAAAAGAAGCAGATGACTCTTTACGTACATTTTTCGGAACTTAGTTTATCTTAAGTAAAAATGATTTTCCGTGTTATAAATTATAATTTATAAATATATAAATTATTGCTTGTTATGCAGGCGAACCTCATCGTAAGCAGTAACTACCAACCAAGGATTTCTGCAACGCCATAGTAACAACATCATGCCATTGGATACCGTTTAATCAGAACTTGAATCTGTTTTACGACTAAATTATACAGAATGGATATATCAACCCGAGGACGACGAGGACGTGAACCCCTTTCGCATATAGCATTCAGACATGTAATAATCTGGATAATCTTCTGTTCATAAAATGGCAACCACTGATGTTCGTAATAATTGGGACTGAATGGTTTCTAAGTCAAGGAAGAGCGGTACTTTTTACAAACCGTCACCCATCCAAAAATCGTCATGACTAAATCTTGAGATTCTTCATGTCACTATGATGACCATGATCGTTTTTGCACACTGATTTATAAATCGATCCATCATTTATTTAAAGTTCATACGCTGTTTAGCTGAAATAGTATTTACATAAAAAATGCTGGCAACGTATAAAATTATTCCAAAATCAAAAAAGAAAAGATAACAATAATCCGAACTCCTTTTTTCTATTACGCTTGTATGTAATCGCCTTAATGGTTGTTTTTCTTGGACCAATACCGTTTGTGCTACTGCCCTATTTCATTTAGTGCGCCCCGAACTGCGTGCAGTTTGATATTAAAGAACGAATAAAAATAACGTGACACAGCTCGATGGTAAACAAACTTTGAACAAAATAGCCGCCACGCAACGTATCGTTTGATGAGAAAACTATTATAATCGAAATAAATTATGTATTTAGTTTTGTCGTGTTGGAATTTGGTTATTTTTATGAGTCAAATTTTGTTGTCGTTTATATAATTTAATTGTGTATACAACATAATAATAGTAGGTAGTATGCCAGGGTCATTCATGACAGGCCTTATGTTCTAGTTATTTATATCGTGAAATACGAATTTAACGGTCACAAAGCATAACTTGTGGTAAACGGTATGCTATTTGGTATTAAATATTATTTTATAATACAAGTGTTAGCCTATATTTATGACTACTGGTAACTCTGAATATTTTATTATACTATTAGGTTTACATTTTTATTTCTGGCAACACCATATTATATTAAAACGTGCAACTGACGGCTACGGAACGGACAGCACGGCATTCTTGTGCGGAGCGTTGAAGTGAACGGTTGTGTAATAAACGTCGTGTGAGAATATCGTTGGATTAAAATAAAAACCTAGCAAGTAAGTACAAGCCCAATGTGAATTTGAAGTGTTTGCATAAAATTGTAGAAAAGGAAATAAACATATTGGTGATTTGTATTAAGTGTTTTGTTTGAAACTACGAACCCTCTAATTTCTGAGCTGGGATTACAGTTCAGAAGTGGGATCGTAAGAGAATTCTCATAAATTTTCTTTTTTTTTCACGTCCACAACTATGTTACGAAATCAAGAGATTACGGTTTGAGATTAACAATAATATGTTCATACCACATGTCTGCTAAACAAATATACTTATTTCCTGCTACTATAAATTTCGTGACGGCTAACAAATATAATAGTGATGACGGATTTATACTTTCTTTTAATGTCGAAATATTTAGGGTAGAAATTTTATTTTTCTACTTTTGTTTTACCAACGACTGCCAGTAACATACAATGAATCGAATTAAAATATAAATTCAACGTAAATACTATACGTAATAATAATAGAAATTTAGTTAATGTTGTTTTAAGATATTACGATTTTTTTTTCTCATAACGAGTACTGATGATTCATATAATTAATGTAATCACTACTCTTCTTTTTATTATATAGTGAGTTTTGATATTGACTTTTTGGCCTACAATAGGTTTTAAGAGCATACATATTCATTCTTGAAGTATGAATTCTAAATATGGACTGGCATAAATTGTATTTATTGTATTAAATGGTTTATATGTGTGTATATATATATATATATATATGTATATATATATATATATATATAGTATACCATATTATACGACGCTTTTGTCATTATGTTAGTATAGTGGAGTTCAAAGATGCTTGGATAGTTAAGTTATTACATATTATATGCCGTATTTACTCTTCACAACTACATTTATTTACTTATTATAAAGAAATGGGGAACTATTTCCTTCCTTTCCTTTTCTTTCTTTTGAGGGTTGGTTGCAAGGAATGTTTTAGGCATATTAATTTTGTAAAGTTAAATAGTGAAACGCTTCATGAATATACACTAAGCTTTTCTTTCGGTAAGTTTCAGATAAGTCTGCATACCTGTTGAAGTACAACCGAGAGGAAGCGTTGCTACTCAATATGGATAAGGATGGTGAGCCCAGGTTAGAGGGCAGGAGTGAGCCCAGGTTAGAGGGCAGGAGTGAGCCCAGGTTAGAGGGCAGGAGTGAGCCCAGGTTAGAGGGCAGGAGTGAGCCCAGGTTAGAGGGCAGGAGTGAGCCCAGGTTAGAGGGCAGGAGTGAGCCCAGGTTAGAGGGTATGGACGGTAACTCGGATGTATCTAGAATTATTTCTAGACGTGAATATGTACCGCGACGGCCTGGGAACCGGAAAAGGCGAGTAGTTGACACTAACTCTGACAGTTCAAGTAGCAGCGTGACTTACAAAAGATTGAGAAAGCCGAGGAAGGATCAACGAAAGAAAAGAGGCAACTCGAGATGTATGGATAGTAGCAGTGACAGTTCGTGCAACCGTGAGTCGACCAAATTAATTAAGTCTAGTAGAAATAGAAATAAGGAATCTGAAACAAATGTTATATTAGATAAATTTTTGTCAATACTAAATAATGTCAAGAGTTCGGAGAAGCCCAAGCTATCATTTCTTCATAACGTCATACCCGAATTTGATCCGCTAAGTAAAGAGCAAACTATACTAGTATGGATAACTAAAGTAGAAGAATGTGCTGAAATATACGGTTGGTCTGAAAAAGAAATAATTCACTACGCACTTCCTAAGCTTGCTGGGTTAGCGAAAACTTGGTATCAGCGCTTACCCTCTCTTTTACATACATGGGGTGAATGGAAAAAGAAATTGATTGAGTCATTCCCTTGCCGCGAGGACTACGCCGAGCTCTTGACTGAAATGTTATCAAAACGTGTAATACGGTGAATCATTGGAACACTATTATTACGCAAAACTGAACTTATTAAATAGGTGTAAAATCCATGGTAAGCAGGCGGTAGATTGCATTCTATACGGGTTAGATGACCGCGCCGTAAGGGTAGGTGCCCAGGCGGCTCAATTTAGTGAACCAGAACAAGTTCTAAAGTATTTTCGAACTGTAAAAGTAGGTCAGAGCAAAGAAACCTATGAAAGTGGTGTTAGACATAGGTATGATCGTAAGCAATTTAATATAACGGCAAGTCATAAGACTCCAAATTTAAAATCAAGCGTCATTAATTCTAACTTACGATGTTTTAATTGTAATGAACTCGGTCACCCCAGCTTTAAGTGCGAAAAGCCTATAATTAAATGTACACTATGCGATAGGTTGGGGCATAAAGCCTCTAGCTGTTATCGAAACAAGCCAGGTACTAGCTCTTATAAAAATGAAACACAACCACAAGATAAAAACGAGAAACAGGTGTCTGTATTATGCTCGACTGATAAGGCTATTAATAAATATATCCTTGATATCAAAATCAATGGGAAAGTAACACAATGTCATGTAGACTTGGGAAGTCAGTGTTCGTTAATCAAAGTAAGTGAGACTAAGAAACTTCGCATGGATATTAAGTGTTCTTCTAACCTTCCCGCTCTTAGAGGTATAGGTGCAAATTTGATAATCCCATTAGGCATAATAACGGCTGAAGTTGAAGTACAAGGCATTAAAAGCGTTATAGACATGTATGTGGTTGAGGATTATGTGCTAGGTTATCCTACTCTTTTGGGACACTCCTTTACCGAGATGCCGGGCCTTATAATCACTAAGACACCGACCCAATTGATATTTAAGAGAAATGATTTCACCAAACTACATCTACACTGTGATAGCAATATTTGTATACCAAAATCGTCATTGCGTGTAGTACCTGTAAAATCAGATTTACATTATAGCGGAGATGTTTACGTACGTGGTTCCCTTAGGTGGGCAGGAGGGAAACAATATTTTTTGCTACCGGGTCAATATAATATCAAAGAGGGAAACGGAGTGGTACTGGCGTATAATGTATCTGATGCTGATATAATCATAACAGAAAACACTCTATTGACTCGCTCTATCAAAAGCTATAATTTCGAATCTTCTGAGGTTCTTGATTGCTGTCAGATGTCTTTCGATTCTATTAATGCCGATGAACAAATCAAGTGTTGTGAAAATCTTAATGACAAGGAACGTTTACAATTACAGGAATTATTAAATAAATACAAAGACTCTTTTTCAAAAGGATTAAAAGATCTTGGCTTCACTCAGGTAACAGAAATGGTTATTGATCTGGAAGAGTCCAATCCTATAGTATATAGACCTTATCGTTTGTCTCATTCTGAAAGAGCACTGGTAAACAACATGGTACAAGAGATGTTGGATAACGGAATAGTTAGGGAGTCTTCTTCGCCATATGCTAGCCCTATTGTGTTAGTCCAGAAAAAGACCGGTGAAAAGCGTTTATGCGTGGATTATCGAGCACTAAATAGAAAAACAAAAAAAGATCACTACCCTCTCCCACGTGTCGAGGATCAACTAGACCAATTGGCAGGTAACAAGCTATTCACGTCACTCGATTTAGCTTCAGGTTACTACCAAATCCCTATCTGTGAAGAATCTCGCCACAAGACCGCTTTCGTAACGCCCGACGGTCAATATGAGTTCAATCGCATGCCATTTGGTCTGGTTAATGCACCATCCGTCTTTCAAAGGACAATAAATAAAATTCTCCATGACGCCTAAATCAAATACGCGATCGTATATATGGACGATATTCTAATACCTTGTAAAAATGTGACTGAAGGTTTAGCTAGGTTAGAAGAAGTCCTTGGACTTCTCAAGCAGGGTGGTTTAACGCTTAGGCTTAGTAAATGTAATTTCTTTTTGGATACTATAGATTTCCTAGGCTTTGAAGTAAATTCCACGGGTATTCGGCCGGGAAATAGGAAAACTGAAGCTGTTTCTAAATTCGCGACACCTAAAAATATACACGAATTAAGACAATTTTTGGGATTATCCGGTTTCTTTAGACGGTTTATTAAAAACTACGCCATAATAACCTCCTCAATGACGAATTTATTAAAAAAGAACGTCAGTTGGACATGGGGAAGTAACGAAGACAAAGCGTTTAACTTAGTGAAAACCCTCCTTATGCAACGACCATTATTGGCCTTATATGATCCTCTAGCAGTAACGCAATTACACACTGACGCGTGTAAAGATGGTCTAGCAGGGATACTTATGCAAAGTGACTCCCAAGGAGTGTTTCACCCAGTATCATATTTCAGCCGTAAAACTTCTCTAGACGAACGCAAGCTCCATTCCTACGAGCTCGAAACCTTAGCTGTGGTGGCATCCTTAAGTAGGTTTAGAGTGTATTTGCTTGGAATACCATTTACAATTTATAGCGATTGTAGTGCTTTACGATCTACATTTGTTAAGCGCGATCTGATTCCGCGGGTTGCACGGTGGTGGGTCCAAATGCAGGAATTTGACTGCTCGATTGAGTACCGACCCGGGTCTCGAATGGCGCATGTTGACGCGCTGAGTCGCGGCCCAGTGGCGGCCCCTGTTTCCGAATCACATGTATTAGACATACTAAGCATTGAAAGCTCTGAACAGGACTGGATCGCTACCGTGCAGGACGCGGACGAAGAGGTGCAGAGAATTAAAAATATCCTGGAGGACAAGACTTCGGAAACGGTAACGGATATATGTAAAAATTATAAGATTAAAAATGGACGCGTTTATCGTATAGTCGGTGATAGCATTAGATGGTTGGTTCCAAAAGGCGTACGATGGCAAATACTGAAAAGAAACCACGATGATATAGGGCACTATGGGTTTGACAAAACTCTACATCGTATACAACAACATTATTGGTTTCCGAAAATGCGTCGCTTCACGATGAAATACGTACGGTCTTGTCTAGAATGCGCTCACCACAAAACTCCCGGTGGTAGACGAGAAGGAGGATTACATCCTATCGAGAAGCTTAGTGTACCTTTCCATACGATACACGCGGATCACCTAGGCCCGTTTATTAAGAGCAAGAGGGGTAACTGTTATTTATTAGTTCTTGTTGATAGTTTTACGAAATTCGTCAATATAACCGCCGTCAAAAACACTAAATCTCTTACTAGTATACGTGTATTGAAAGACCACATAAGTTATTTCGGGGTCCCCACACGTCTTATCACCGATAAAGGGACGAGTTTTACTAGCAAAACATTTAAAGAATTTACCGCGTCATTTGGCATTAAGCATATTACTAACGCAGTTGCAACACCCAGGGCAAATGGGCAAGTTGAGCGATTCAATAGGACAATCCTAGACGCCATGTCAACCTGTACCCATAATAAGGATGATCGATCTTGGGATGACTATGTTTGTGACATTCAAGTGGGAATTAACACTACAATACATAAGACTACACAAAAAAGCCCTTCCGAACTTCTGTTTGGTTTTAATATAACTAGCAGGGCCGAAGGCACCTTGAGTCCCGTTATATCTGATACGACTAATGTAATTAATTCCGAGGATTTAAATATTGTTAGAGAAGAGGCGAGTCAGAATATAAAAGCGCAGCAATTGAAAGATATAGAGAGGTTTAATAGGCGTAGGAAATCAGGGACAAAGTACGTAGTAGGAGACTTGGTTCGCGTTGAGAGGCAAGTGCCTCATGATGGTAGATCTCAAAAATTAGTTACTAAATTTCAAGGTCCATATCGCGTAATGAAAGTACTTCCAAACGAAAGATACATAATTGAGGATACTCCCATGACACGCAAACATGGTCGTCGATACGAGGCTGTGGTAGCAATCGACAAAATTAAACCATGGTTATCATTCTCTAGGAACCTAGAAAGTAGTGACAGTGATAATAATGACAGCAGTAAAGAGACGGAACCAAATGAAGTAGATGTTAAATAGATGGAATGTAATTAATATTTAAGTCAAATCCTGAATTATTTATAGTTGAATTAGATTAATAATGAAGTTGTTTTGTTCATAGATGATATTTTATTTTTGTATACAATTGCTTTTCTTTTCATCTTACCATACCGAATGAATGTATTAAAACAAGAGTTATGCGCGAGGACGCGCTTGGAACAGGATGGCCGAGTTGTTAGCCTATATTTATGACTACTGGTAACTCTGAATATTTTATTATACTATTAGGTTTACATTTTTATTTCTGGCAACACCATATTATATTAAAACGTGCAACTGACGGCTACGGAACGGACAGCACGGCATTCTTGTGCGGAGCGTTGAAGTGAACGGTTGTGTAATAAACGTCGTGTGAGAATATCGTTGGATTAAAATAAAAACCTAGCAAGTAAGTACAAGCCCAATGTGAATTTGAAGTGTTTGCATAAAATTGTAGAAAAGGAAATAAACATATTGGTGATTTGTATTAAGTGTTTTGTTTGAAACTACGAACCCTCTAATTTCTGAGCTGGGATTACACAAGATACAGGCATCAATTTCACCAAACAAATATTAATAATAATTATTAAAAGCTTCACGTTGGACCTATGTCTTCTAAGCCTCCCAAAGGGCCAGATATTTTAGTTATGTTAGAAAAATATCTGTGACAAGAGGAACATAATAATTATTAAAAGGTCGATACTTTCAACATAACATAAATTCGCACCATATAAGAAGTTTTAGCCCACATTTCGTCAGTAAAGTTTTGGTCCAACCTGGTATATACATATGTATACATAGTCAGGTCATAAGTTCTGTCACATGTTTAATATGAAATAATTGAGACATATTTATTGTTGATGTAAACATTTATATACCAAAATGAACTTAATAAAACACAGATTCTTATGCTAATAAAGTTTATTCAAAATGACCCCCGCGATTTTGAATACAGGCTTCAACCTGCGCGGCCAGTCGTCTATCGCAGCACCAACAAGGTCCATGTCAATTTCGGCGGCTGCCTTAAACAAGGATGCTTTGAGTGACTCCAAATCAGGATGACGCGTTGAGCAGGCCTTTACCTCCAAGTGTTGCCATATCTTGTAATCTACCGGACTCAAATCTGGACTGGAGGAGGGCCAGTCTTCGTGCCGGATGAAGTAAATTTCACACGCCGCCAGCCAGTCTTGAGTGTTTTTCGCTCTATGAGGTGGCGCAGAATCTTGTTGGAATACCCAACGCCTGTTATTGAACATGGTATGAGAAACAGGTTCCACAAGGTTCGTAAGGACTGTATTTTGATACACAACTGTATTCGTTTTTACGCCTTTCTCACAAAAATGTACCTCAGTTAAGCCCCAATAAGAAACTCCCAACCAAACCATGAGTGAGGATGTAAATAGCCTTGTTGGACACGCGGAACACGGTTGCTCGCTTCTTCACTGCTGTGTGCGTACACCTTATCATTTTGTTTGTTGTAGCTCTCTTGCAAATTAAATTTTTTTTCATCCGAAATAAGAATTTCCCGATGCTTGTTTGCCGCGTACCGCTTCAACAAAGCACGACATCTCTTCATCTGTTTTTCTTAGATATGCCCGAAGCCCTAAGTCTTCATTTAACAACCTTTTCACCGTGGTTCTGCTTGAACCCATCTGAAGGGCCAAAGTTTCTGCTTGCAAATCGGATTTCTTTGCATTCGCGCTTTCACAGCTTTTATCACTGCTGGAGTCCTAACAGAGCGAGGGCTACCACTTCTTGACCTGTCATGTAAACTAGAGTCTTCATTGTATCGTTTGATGGTACGATAAACGAATCTTATGGTTATATTCATATTTTTCAATATGTCAAAGATCTGAATTGGTGCGTAACTGCAACGATGCAACGCAATAACCACAACACAGTCTTCTTTAAGTGTCCACTCCATATTTAAAAATGAGTAAAATTCCAAAAAGTACACATTTTTATATTCATGAAATATTCGAAATTCTAATTCATTAAACTTTTTTGTGGCCAGCATTTAAAATTCTAGAGTTTTTATTGTGTGACAGAACTTATGAGCAGACTATGTTTATGTTAAACTCAATGGGCTGATTAGATTAAGCCGATGACCAATACAGGTTTCTAGCCTAGGACAATAAATTATTAGTCAGGAGCTGTGCCCGGGCAGACGTCAAAATATACACAAAATATTAGGTACGTGGGATCTGAAATTGCTGGGCGAAGTTTGGATACATATCACTGCCTTCCTCTGCGGGTATAGCGACGTGAGATTATACATGCATGTGAATTCAAACATGTTATGTTTATATTACCATTCAAGACTTCTCTTAACTTATTAAGTCGCAGCGGCACACCGGCGGTCAGACACAATAGATTTTCAATATGTCTGGTATTCCAAGCATTGACAGTAAACTTTCAATATGAAGTCCGATGACAGCATTTGTCTCGTCAATAAAATTCATATTTGATTATCTTTATAAAAAGATAACCCTCGCACTAGCAATGATTCCTGTGTCGCGGGGAATTTACAAACATTTAAACAACGGACATGAAGAACACCCAGACTCGGAACAATAATTGTTGGTGCACAAATTTTTGTCCCGTGTAGGATTCGAACCCACAACACTCGGCGCGGCGCCGGCGCGGGCGGCAGTGACGAAGCGACCACTTTAACCACTACGCCATCCGTGCAGTCAATATATTATTACAACGAAGTATCCGCATGGTACCTATAGTAGGTACTTAGTGCTCGAAATACAATTAAACCGCGATATGCGAAAGTAAAAACGTCGATTGGATGCCCGCTGCGTTGGCAAACCTTTTTATGATCAGCTATCAATGGAATTTTACTAGATACTTTGTTTTCTATTGCAACACGTATGTACAGTGAACTGGAATTAATTAAAAGTCCATAAATTAGTTAAATATTAAACAAGAAGTGCACACACTGGTAATGTTCTTTACACAATACTGTATCATGCTTATAGATATCTTGATGGTATAGGCAGGTGTATGGGATTGTGTCAAAGTTTAAGGCTCAATAAAGGTCATCCTCGTTAGGTCCTAACTGATACATAAACCACCACTGCCATTACGAGGACGAGTTCTTTGTTTCCGTGTAATTGCAATACTGTATAAGCATGGAGGCGTTAGCAAAATTTGAAACACGGTTATTATTTTATTGAACATTATATTTACATACACGAGAATTTACTGCAAGGATAGCGTAATGGTTTCAGTGGTGGCCTAGCCACAGTCAGTGCTCCAAGTACCGTAAGTTCGATGACGGGACACAAATGTATGTGGCCCACGGATAATTGCTCCGCGTCTGGGTGCCCTATCTGTCCTTTGTTTTAATTTTTGTAAAGTCCCTCGCGATTGAGCGACAGCTCCTATTGCGAGAGTTGTCTTCAAAAAAAGGTAATAGGCTATAATCATAACTGACCACTAATTATTCTTAGTGTGTACCTTATAATGTTATGCAAATATAAAAAATGTGTATTCAAAAATTGTACCTATAATAAGGTTCTGCTATGAGACAAACAACTATTCTTTATTTACCTCACATAAGCGCTTCAGCCAGGTTGCTTGGTTCCTATGCTTAAGACTTAGCCCAACTACATAAAGGGCATCGCGTAAAGGCCCTGACCTTTGCAAGTGAAGAATAATTAATAGATCCAAGTCTTTATTCAAACTAAATCCGAGTAAATTCATTGTTGGATCCCAGGTGTGTTGTACTTTGCTGACATCTTTCATCGTTAGTATTAAAACTAATTTAATAGGATCTCAGATGGTACGAAACTAGTTTGATAATTCCAAAAATCCTTTCATATAAAACTCCAAATAAGAGCTAGAATTACAGACATCATAAAAAGCAGATCTAGAGTCCGAGCCTTTTAAAAATACAAAATTTTGTAAGAACATTACCCGTTTGCCAACCTTACTGTACAAAAATAAATTTTTGCTCAGCCTGCTTGATGGTAAGAACCTACCATAGCCTTTAATATTTTACAATACCATGGATATCATCTTATGAGAAAAGGAATTAAAATGAGATAAAAGAAATATGACAGATAACTGTGTGCGGGAAACTCTTATTTACAGGATGTAACAAAATAAACGTTTTGGCGAAACGCTGTAATAAAGTAATAATTATTACGACAATTCGGTGTCGGAGTGTGATCCTTTTCCGGTTAAGCCAAATCATTTGAACTATCACAAAATAATTAGCAAGTGCGGTTTCCTCCACCCAAAATATCCAATACGCTTTAATGGAAGGACTCGCCGTAGCTCTATTTCAAATATGATACGAGTATCACGTAATAATTACCAACTAGTAACATAATAATAATGTCCTCCAGACCAAACTTAGGTCACAGCGACCAATATAAGTTGAGACTAGCCATCTGCGCAGGTTGTAGTATACAAGTGCTCTGAAGAGTTATTCCACCTTATCCCGCCCTCCCCTTTCCTATCCAGAACAATGCGTGCTGGGCTCAGATGCCATCCTTATACGGTAGAGTCGATTAGAGCGCGTACTAACAAGTTTGGGTCCTCATACCTCTGCCGAACGACCAAGGCATGGAATTCTCTGCCAAGGCACGTGTTTCCTTTTTTCTTAAATCCTGGGTCCTTTAAGCGGGGCGTGAAAAAGCACCTTCTCAGGCCGTCAAAGTAGAGACCTCAACATGGCCTCGGCTTCTATGAGGGCGGTGTGGAGGCCACTGCTCTTAGACCACACGACTGCTTACCATCAGGTGGAGTGTGGTCATTTTGATAAGCAAAATAAAAAAATAAACATATAAGTGTGTTCGCACTTATAGTCCGATGAGACGGTAATCCGATAAGCTGGAGAAAGACCAGTCGCAAGGTCACCAGCTTTACGTGCTTTCCGAGATATGGTGTTGTGTAACAGCGCCAACATCCTAATGCCGGCCTGCTATTGGAAGTCACTTGACAGAAAAACCAAATAATTTATTATTGGTTTGACCCGGGCGGTATTCGAACACGAGACCTCATGCACAGCACTTGCATTCACTATCGCTACTACTATGCAACGCCATAGAGTTTCCATTAAGAGCTATTGAATACACCAAAGGAACACAACACAGACTAAATTGACTGCTATTCAACAGTTCCCTAGTATTTTATAAGTCCACTAACTTCACGAAACTATGTGGAAGGGCAGTAGGCCCGCTTTATCACACGGGAGTCACGGGACTTCATAAACATTGCGACACACATTCCCAAAAACAACAACAGCTTATAACCTTTAGCACAAGTTAAACAGAAAGTCTGACAAACAGAACAGTGGGTACCCTAAATATCACTATAGGTACTCTGTATGAAGATAAAAGTCGCGGCAAAAGGTCAAGGTGAAACGTGGGCAGTTTTACTTACGTAATGTTTGAATTGTGTTTAGGCGATGAAATATAAAAATAGGTAGAACGGCACCTTAGGTAGAACGGCACATGGCAGTTGTTACTGTTACCTAAGTTATTTCAAACGAACCTTTCTAGATACGGAATATTGAAGGTCATTCTAAGGAAGGTGACTCTTGATTTGACATCACAGGCTTACATGAGTGTTATGAGTAGTAGAGCCTCGCTCATTTCAGTATGAATGGGCCGGCTCGACCGGGGAAGGACTACCCTCTCACAGAATATCGATTGTTTCGTTCGGTAAGTGAGAGTGCCGGAGGCCCAATCACCCTCTTTCCCCCTTCCCGCTCCTTTCCCTTTCCACTTCCTTTCCTAAAGGGTCGGCAACGCGCAAGTGATGCCTCTGGTGTTGCAGACGTCCATAGGCTACGTTGCCCACTTACTATCAGGTGGGCCGAATACTTGTTTCCACCTTAGTAGTATAAAAAAAAAATGGTTGAATAGACATCACCGAAGATATAGTTAGTGGTGTATAAGGCCGGGACTCCACCAAAGCGGAGATGTGTGCGGTGTGCTGTGTGCTGTGCGAGAAGAGATGTTTTCCAGCTCGGGGGACTCCACCAAAGCGGAGATGTGTGCGGTGTGCTGTGTGCTGTGCTAGAAGAGATGTTTTTCAGCAAGCAAGATGGCCGGCCGGCGCGCGCGCGGGGCTCTGCGGGTTGCTGGTGGGCGAGAGCGGGAGGGTGACATCGCTCACTGCACGCCGCTCACATCTCTCGTCTCCACTGCGCGTCGTCCACGCACAGCTCACATCTCCGCTTCCATCGCGCCATACAAATATTACACATCTCCGCACTGCGATCTCAACTGAAGCTGAGCGGAGAGGAGATGTGTCAATAACACAATTCTATTGGTTGTTTAAAAAACATCTCTCCGCTCGTCTCGTCTCCGCTTTGGTGGAGTCCCGGCCTAAGAGGCAAATTTCGTCAGCGGTACTTTTAGGTTCCAAGTAATTGAGCGCTACTAGCCTATACCCATCTTACCTTGCTATTACAGAAAATGTCACAACAGCAAAACTTAATAATTTTTACTCAACTCAGGTACGACAGCATAACCAAATTTCTGTATTCGGACCAACAAATTAGGCATCGATCATTCTGTTGTTTAACATCAATCAACGATTTCTGTAATATATAGAGATATCTGGCACCACTATTTAGTTTCTTATTTGTCATAATCCTGTATTCATATTAAATATAGTCTATGTGACTCGGTGGTGGGTAATGAAGAAAAATTTTTAAAATTGGCTAAGAAATTTTTGTTTTAAATCCTTACAAACAAACAAAAAATAAAATATTTTCTTTTATAACATTAGTAGAGATAGTCTAGTGTAACGGGCGATCGTTAGACCACCGAAAGAGGTCTTGAGTTTGATCACAAGGCACGCACCTCTGATATATTGAAGTGTTTATTCAATAGTTAATTATCGCTCGCTTTAACAGTGAAGTAAAACATCGTGAGGAAACTTCTGTATTGAGTTTTTGACATAAGAAGATATGACAAGTCTGGTAAACTTATTATATTTTCTCAGACCCACACTGGTGGACGTGATGCACTATAGTACAACACTTCTCACTCAGAGAAGAGACTTGAAGCCAATAGCAGGACAGTTCATAAACACGGCGTTTATTATATTTTCCCCTTTCTACTTTTAATAGTAAGTCGGTCTCAGGCTAAACAACAATAATTAAACTGTAATAGCAAATTAAGTAGGTTCTATTCTCTACTACAACACTACCCGTATTCAACAAAACATTAACTAACCACTGCGTACAACAACAAGCATTTGAAAATAAACTCACATTTTCAGCGAACGGTAACATCCATCAAAAGCGAGCTATTACCGGACAAACCATTGTTCTTAACCCATTCAATGCGGCAACAAATTTTGCTTTCACTAGCCAGAATCGGCTCATATTTAACGTAAACGCCGATCGGCGTCAGCCGCACTTGATGAAATAAAAAAAAACAAAATATCTAAAAACTACTTATATCAGGCATTTCATTAGCAAATTCCAAACACATTTGTTGTTTTATTAATATAATATTTTTAAATTTGGGTAAAATATAAAACAACTAAACATGACGCCGATCGGCGTCCTCCGAATCTGAGTATGAAAAAATAAGACGCCGATCGGCGTCCGCCGCATTGAATGGGTTAAATTATAACAAAAATATATTTGATCTATAGATTATTATTTTGTGTGTGGTTATTCTTTGTATCTGTTGCTTAAATATCATACATACATACATAGATTCACGCCTGTTTCCCAGAGGGATAGGCAGAGACTACGGATTTCATCATTTTTCACTTCTCTGGCTTCATTCACATTCATCACATTCCTCATACACGCCCGTCGGTTCAAGGAGCTCTTAACCTGGCCTTTGTCCAGAACGCCTCCGATCTGGTCGAGAAACGTTCGCCTAGGTTTTCCTCTTGCGACTGTTCCATTCACACTAGCCTTATAAACTTTCTTAGTCAGTATTTCATTAATATTAAATAAATATCAAAATTAAATATCAAAACCAAAGATATTGTATAGTCGTATCTTAGATCAAAATGTCTAAACGCAATGACTTTGAAAAATCATTCATTACAATTATATATTTAGAAGCTGGTCTTTAAAAATTATTAATTAAATTTTGTCGCTGCAGTCTATTTTACAAACATTAAAACAAAGAGTACTCAAAATTGCAATTACTATTTTGAAATAAAATAAACAATTTCCTCGTTTGGGGATCAAATTGAAACTATTTAATACGCGCATAACTTCTAAGTCAGAGATGCGTGCCTTGGAATCGAACCCTGGAGACCTCTGCGTGGCAGTACTATGGTCTCGAGGCTATCGCTGCTATGCAACTATTATATGATTTGGAAATATTGCGCAATTTATGCGGTTTTATCTTGTCTTTTGAAGTTCTATAAGATTTGCATAGATATATCTGGATATATCAATACACAACTCCCACACTTGAAAGCTCTGTGTAGCTAAACATAGATTGAAATAATAGAGACAAGATTGAAACCTTTGCATATTGCACGAAACGACCTATACGGTGATATAAACAATATAAAGATGTAGTTATAAAAACATTTCGCCGGTTTAATTTTAGATTCTACGTAGCAATACGCAATGTTTATAAAAATATAGTTTTATTTTGCCGTAATTTGAAAATAGTAGTAGTCGAATTTAAATTCGAATGGATAGTAATATAGTGTACTAGCTTTTGCGCGCGGCTTCGCCCGCGTGGTACCTACATCAATAAATAATAGCCTATGTCCTTCCCCACGTTTTAAACTATATCTGTACCAAATTTCATCTAAATCGGTTGAGTGGTTTAGCCGTGAAAAGGTAACAGACACACAGATAGACAGACAGAGTTACTTTCGAATTTATAATATTAGTAAGGAAGTAAGGATTTTGTCACTGAATATTATTAAACACAATGGAATAATTATACGTTATGCAAGTGGTACATATGTTTTTTTATAACTTATTGCAAGATTCAAGTCGATGTTCGAATTGTTCGATCGATAACGTACAATTGAAATATTGGAATAAGTTAAATGTTTAATGAATTGATAGTGTTAAAGCGATATTTGAATTAAAGAGCGCCTTTCATCTAATTCCTCAGCCTATAATGCTACTGCAAATTGCCTGAAAACCCAGTAATACTTGATAATCGTCTATACACATAAGTGCAAACTGAAAAATCCAGTAACATTTTTCAGGATTCGAATCTGAGAGCTTACAGCGACAGCTAAATGCTTCCAAATAAAGTCACCCCTTGTCACATCATCACGGATCTGCCGGACAATCTAACTCGGGAACAATAAAATAAATATTTTCTGCTGCATTAATTTTGTTACTGGTTTTAATAAACGTATTCATCAGTCATACCTGAAATGTATTTACTTTGTATGGATTGACTCTGGTTCTTGAGATATTCAACATAAAGAACGGTTCCATCAGGCCATTAGAACAATGAAAGAAAGATACCATGGCCGATGGGATAGCCATATTATGATAGCAGACTATTGCTTGAGTTTAATAAGGGATTGTCCTGAATATAAACATAATAGAAAAGCTAAGAGATAAAGTTTTTACCAGATTTTTTTTAATTTTTTTTTAATAGCGTATTTATTAAGTTTTCTTGTCGTTATTATATAGCCGCTTCTAAAATAATATTATGTAATTGTGTTTTTATTTCGACCTTCGTTGAGTCATATAGTTATAAAATTTTAACTGTTCCCTGTTTTGACTGTTCCCCAGTATATATTTTTTACTTTTATGTAAAACCGCGGACAATAACAGAGATAAGTTGGACAATGGCTTTATTAATGACAACACGCTTCGGATCCCCTTTTAATTTAATTTGTCCATTAGCCGAAGTAAATTATTCGGCTTTTGTATGCCCAGGACTGTCTAAGCATGTTTGTTATTCATACCTATGTAAAGACCTATACTACGTATAATTATTGTAGTCGAAATTTCTGTAATGGTTTAATAGCCTGTTAAACAAAAAGCGTAAAAGCTTACATTTTTTGTTTAATGTGATGTTTTTTTTCCGGGTTGGTGAATATATGCTATTGCATCCTAGCTATAGAATAAGAGTAGCGATAGCTCAGTGGGGAGACCAACAGACTGCAATGCAGAGGGTCTCGGGTTCGAACCCACGTCACGCACCTCTGACTTTCGGAAGTTATATGACTTTTCGAAATTATGTGCGTATTGATTGACAATTATCGCCTGCTCCGTGCCTCGGAGAGCACGTTAAGCCGTCGGTCCCGGCTGCCATGAACATCTATGGCAGTCGTTATTGGGAGAGTGTCGACACAAAAGATCCCACTGAGTCGAAGTGTCGCCGGTCTGCACTGACTGGCCCCCACATAAGATAAGATAAGATTGAATCCTGTCCGTATGGCTGATGGCAGTTTAATTAAATCTCGTAAGCGGACAGACTAAAGAGGAACATAAAGGCAACTTTAATTTCGTTTTGATTTTCTGAAAAATTATTTTAAAACTCATATAATAACTTAAGCTTTTTTTGACATAGCATGCAGTGTTCACTTCAAGAAGAGAATTCACTAATACAATAATAATATCATATAATATCAGCCCTATATTAAACTGTGCCCACTGCTGGTCACGGGCCTTTTATCAGCGTAAGAAGGGTTAGGCCATAGTCCACCACGCTAGCGCACTGCGCGTTGGCACATCTCACATATCTTTGAGAACATTATGGAGAACTCTGAGACATGCAGTTTTCCTCATGATGTTTTTCCTTCACCGTTAAAGCAAGTGATAATTAACTATTTAATGCGCACATAGCTTCGAAAAGTCAGAGATGCTCGCCTTGGGATCGAACTCGAGACCTCTGCGTGGCAGTCTAATCAGCTCCCACTAGGCTATCGCTGCATTCACTAATGATGTTACTTATATTTGTACAATAACCTTAAAAATTGTTCAGTGTTTTGTTATGTATTGTAAACCAAATATTAATTTTAAAAAATTCGTTGCGATGACTGACATTCATACTAAAGCTTATACGCTTTAGAAATATTGTTTATTGACCATAAAAGTAGCCTATACCGACAATCGTACTTAAAACATATACTAAGTTAGGATGAGGTGCAATATAATATAAGGTTTGGCTGTTTGTTTCTGCGGGTGTTTATTTTAAATCAAACTATTTAAATTAATGAATAATGTAAATTCGGATACAGGCGCCAAGATTTTGCAACTACAAGGATACATCATGATTGCAAAAAGCAAAAATCTATAATCTCTGGAAACAGGCGTGAGAGCCTAGTAAGTTTGTAAGACAAGCAAATAAACAAATCAGCATAAATATAACTAAAGTAGTTATAGGCCCGTCATCGGTTCGCCCCTAGTACGCAGGATCTAAATGTACTATAATACAAATGTACGTATATTTTCATGTAGGCGAAAGATTGTGTGTAAATATGGTACCATATAGTTTACCTAAAGGTAACTCTTCTTGCATAGTCTAGAAGTAAAAGACGCGCATTACAGATCTTGCTAAAGGCATGTTGCTAGGCTTTGTTTATTTATTTATTTATTAAGGATCTCCAACAAAGAATATACACAAAATTGCACAGACAAATGGACATTAGTTTTGTATAGTGTACTCCTTTACTTAAAGGAGACCACAGCATGCATGCTTAGGATCTATAGCGAGGAAAAGATCCCTTGCTTGGAAGTCTCGAAACTCTCTCACCGTGAAATAAAACACAGAGCTATTTACCTGCGATAGTCTCAAATGTGGCAATCTTTATCCAGTCGGACTATTTCGGGCTTGAAAGGGGAGGCCTATATGCTTTGAATAACTTTTGTTTATTCATTATTGGCTTTTTACCAGTTAGGCAGTTATCATCAATGTGAAACAGCAGTCCACTAAACTCACATCCGAGCCAGTAGTTTGATTTTATAAGTTTTCTACAGTAACCATGATTATAGCCATGACAGTTGGTTACTATGGTCAACACGAAGCGACAATCGAATTTGAGATAAGTTTTGTAGCAGAACAACACGGTTTAGTATATAATAAAGATAAGAAGTAGTCATTGTCACTTTCCGGTGAATAAATTATTACCATTTTAAAAACTAGAAGTTGTAAAATTTTCTTGCTGCGTGGAATAAGAAGAATCCAACAGACCCTTTGTGGTTCATGCTTTTAATGGAGCAACAGATTCAATATAAATAAATGATCGTAACACAATCCTTCGTCCTTCGTCAATAAAAAAGCACACACTATAGCTCAAATGCCACTACGACCTCATAACTATTTCTGCGTTCACAGAGCCCTCGCATCGATTGATGACCAGAGGGAACCGGCACATCATTTATTCAGATACACTATCACCCAATATACCAAACAAAGCAAAATGTGTTGTTACATGTTCGCCCAATATTTTTGTTTATATAGTGTATGTAGTTGGCTATTGTCAAAAAAAAATTGGTTTCCAATAGTATTTTTTTTTCAAAATATGTCAACATACATAATATTTTATATGCATGTAATTTGATAGTATTTATTTAGCTTCCTCGATGGGGCAGCGATAGTATAGACGCTATAGACGACTGTTGTGCATGAAGTACCGAGTTTGATCTCCGGGTATAGCTACGTGTTATTAGTTTTTTTATCGCGAAGTTCTTTAGTATAAGTTTGAAAAAGTACCCAGGAAAGGGCTATAGGCTCGCCCTCTATACCGCGAGATCTAAGAATACTGCTGGCGTTTTGTGAATGTATTATACATCTCTGCCTTTTTTTACGAGGGTATAGGCGTAAGACTTTGTATGGATGTATGTACGTTATTCAAATCCACAGGTCCTCATTGATGGTAAGCAGTTATTGAAAGCTTATGTTTATTATAGGTTACTGATACTTTGCAATCCTCAGTTTCACCATCTGAAGAGATACTTACTCACGCCCTCTTAAAGAACCGAGTATTGAAATGAAGGAAACATAAAATTCCAATATTTTACGACACGACAAAGACAACACTGAACCGTAACATATTTACTTAAACAAAATAGAGATATGGTATTACGTCTTATATCGCGGACAGATACCTTTCTATGTTCTAACTGTGCCTAACAACCAAAAAATAAGGCTGAATAAGTTTTCCCTCAAGACATTCTGTTTCAGCTATGAAATATTCAACACGTCTCGCCACCGAATAAAGGATTAGTTTCCTTTTATAAACTGATCCCAAATATTGAATGCTTAATATTGTTTTGAAGATATCGTCACGAAAAATACTTCTTTTCTTTGTAAAATAACTTAGGAGTGAGGAAGGTTGTATGAATAGATAAGCAATTGAGATGAATTAGGGGGTTCATACATTTAAGGGATCGTGTTCTTGTAGAAGAATTTCAAGACTATTTGACGAGTTGAGAATATAGTTTATTTCGTAACAGTAAAAGCATGTGTAGACTTTTGTTTAATTTTAGAAACATAAAATTTAATTTGCTTCGATGTCTTTGCCTTGCCGCTATGTTTTTTGCAGTTAGGGTAACTTATGCAGGCTCACAAAGTTCTATTCACTCCATGCAATTAATAAAAGAAATACTGTAGTTCCAATTCCTCACACATTATAGTTCCCGTTTAAAAAGCGTTGGAAGTCCTACTCAACGTAGGAATATTAAATATGTTTTTTTTGGCTACTGTCTATCAGAGCTTGCCGCTGCTTGCTTTCAGTTCGTCAGCTATTTATACTGTTCGCGTCTCTTAAGCAGCACGTCGAATTATATTTCGATCCTTCCGTGTTGGCCAAACGACGGAAGTGTAGTGTATGCACGACCGCAACTTTTTCCACTTTCTCCCATAGATCCTTTTCCTTTATAGGTGGATATCTATGTAATAAATTAAAGAAGGACTTAAATATATATCCTAAAACTAAAATAAGTGCAAAAGAGGCTGTGACAAAATTCTTACTTACCTTAGGTTATGAACAAACCGAAAGCTTACTAAAAGTACAACATTAATAAATATCATAATAAATATAATAATATGTATGTGTTCACACACACACAAATAACCGTACGTACACCACACACATGTGCGCACACACACACACACACACAAACACCCTCACACACGCATACACACACACCTTTATTCTCTTGTTTGTTTTCTTTATTTTATTTTATTTTGTTTACGTTATTTTCATTCTCCGTTACTGTAAATTTTGCATTATCAATGTAAATTTGAAATGGGGCCTGGTTATCCATCACACAGGTTTTTAACCTAGTTTGGAAACCAGTCTCCCACTGCTATGTCATCAAAATAGTGTATACTTATTTTTGTCAACTGGGAGAAAATAAATAAATATTATTATTATTACTTTCACAGAGGGAGATGCCGTTGTTCTTTTCATTCACTGTCACCCAATATTAAACCTTTTCTGCCTCTTCTATTACGCAATCCGCGCGGTTCTATGCCAAACACAACCAGTGAAATGCCGTCAACATAATGATAACATAATTTGTCGTCAGGTCAATGAGATCTGGTGATCTGCCATCCCAGCTCTGTCGCTCTTCTGGTCTTCACTGTGTGGTATGAACCACAATGGTTGTAAACAATCAAGCCTTAATACTAAACCGGAATTTCCCTTATTATATCACAAGACAACTCGAATCGTGTCAAAGACTGCTTTCCAACATTCATTACAAAGATAGGGCCCAACAAGACTACAACATACATTGCTCCATTTGGCAACGATATCTGGCAACCCTCCAAATGTCGCATCGTAATGATACCAAGTAGGCACTAAGTACACGATCTGTCTTGTCCGCTACGGTAATTAAGATACAGAAGCAATTTTAAGACTTGTACGTTGTACTGTCTACCAAGTGAGATGAATAGTAATAACATTTATTTCTAAGCCAATGCCGTACTAAACAAGACCCTATTGTGGCCAACTACATTTGGTTGGATCTATAACTATAGATTTGACTCAAGCAGCGATAACTCAGTGGGGAGACCAACAGGCTGCAATGCAGAGGGTCTCGGATTTGAAACCACGTCGCGCACCTTTGACTTTTGGAAGTTGTATGACTTTTCGAAATTATGTACGTATTGATTGACAATAATTATCGCCTGCTCCGTGCCTCGGAGAGCATGCTAAGCCGTCGGTCCCGGCTGCTATGAACATCTATGGCAGTCAATATTTGGAAGTCAGTGCCCTCTAATATCCTGACACTGGTCTAGCCTTAGGGTATCGTTAGCTTTCGGGTTGCAGAGGTCTGTTGGCAGCCGCTCCGTGTAAAAACTGATATCCAGTCAAATTCGGTTAGACTAGAAAGCCGACCCCAAGTGACTTGAGAATAATAAAGGCTAGGGAGAAGAAGAGTCATAGATTTAACTTGACTGCACGGACGGTATATTGGTTAAAGTGGTGACCTCGCCATTACCACTGCGTGGATTGTTGGTTGTTTAGGTTCGATCCCCATATAAGACAAAAATTTGTGTGATCCACAAATAGTTGTATCCAGTCTGGATATTCTTTGTGTCGTTTGAAAATATCCGTTACAGGATTTGTTTCTTGAGCAGTAGTTGTCTTTTTACAATAAAAATAACACATAGATTTATACAGAAAGTCCAGCATAGGTGCTAGGTTCACTTTACGTACCTTGTCATAAGATCATGTAACCTGTAAATTGTCATGGCATAGATGCAGGATTTTACTAGCTAACACAGGATCACTCAAATGTATAAAACACACATATGTACATTGTACATTTATTCTGTTAGATTTCAATTAAACTGACATAATTCTAAAGTAGACATCATACTTTGGCGTAAAAGGACGGGATCCACAATAGTATGCGAAGTTGCACGGACAAGACTATCACTTAAATCATTGTGCCACCAGACCAGTAAAAGTGTAGACCGCTGTTTACATAAGTTTAGAGGCCACTTATCTTTTGAAGACGATAAACTTTTGAATGACATCTATCATACAGGCTTTGGTGGACGTATACCATCTCTTATTTCATAAGAGAGCCAGCGCATTATAGAGTAACTCAATCTCGTCCTAGGGCACAATACAATTATTATAAGGGATGGGTATGGTCCCAGAACAAAAGCGATCGCTCGTTTTGGTTTATGTTAATGACTGCACTTCAAAGTTTTTATCGATCCTAAGTTAAACTGCAGTCAATGTTGTTGGTTTAAATACGTGCAAAGAAGAAGTTTCAAAGCGTTTGCTATTCAACTTATTGGAATATGCTAATACAGCGCAGATGAGCTAAGTTGGCCAACTTTGCCGATGTCTCACTCACTTTCAACCTCATATTGGCTTTTGACCTCATTGAGCTTTGATTATTGGACAACTTTTATATACTACCGATGGAAAGTAGCTTCAATAGGTCGCTCACGTAGTGACGATCAATAAAACGAAGAAGGAATTTGTGGTAAGGATGTGAAAAACTCAGTAAATTAAGCGTGTTTTCTGGGAGTAAAATTCTTGAAATGGTTAAGTGTTTCTGACTATTCTATTCATATAAGTTATAAATGATTCTGTTTGACTCTGCTGTGGTTACAACCTGATAAAATGGGGAATGAGGGAGCCTCACAAAGCACAATGTGAATGTGGCGATCCCAATCAAACCATGTCACATCTGTTAAAAATGCCCAAATTGTCCCTGTAGGTGCACCATGGAAGACTTGATGGACGCAACTACTGATGCGATTGCCGTGGCTACACATTGAGTAGGACATATTTAAAATAATTGTACCATCGACTCGAGAAGAAGAAGATAAATGACTCTATTGCAGAACAAAAATCTAAGATTCTGAAATCTTTGGCGGATACTTATTATTTTTATATTTATCGAATAAACCGAAATTATTGTCTTCACCTTTGTCAAATTAGCCTAGAATTACAACAAGCTGGCTTTATCTTTGTCTCTTTCTTTGTTATATTAGCAACCGTGTTTAGATAAGCTATTAAATTTTATTTTCTCAACATTTAAATAGGTAAATAGTAATTCGTGTAGTGTCTACCTGTAAGAATTGTTACACAAGATATGCTCTTTTCTAGAAATATGTATTAAGTGCAAGTAATTGCTGGTGAAATATAAATAAAATTTAAATTTAAAAAATGAGTATATTGCTATTTAGCGCCATTATACCCAGCAAGACTCAAACGTTTGTTCACTATTATCTTTGCTTAAAATTCTTGTGCATATATTATTATGCCTAGATATAAGCATGCGATCGCCAGCGATATTAGAAGTATTACTCGCACATTGCAGCTTCTAGGGTTTATAAAAGACGGCATGAGAGGAAAGCAAGGCATGAGAGGAAAGCAATGGGCTAGCTAAATGAGCCTTCTGCACTCTTAGGTATGCACTAAGTGATAGACAGTGATAGTGTTGCTATTTACCTTTCTTGTAACAGGTTGTTTGCTTGGTAACCAACGGTTAATAACAATAGTAACGGTGGACTGTAGTAAAAGTAGTTAATTTTCATTGTTGCCTGTGTAAATGTCTACACTCCGTCTGATGGGAAGCAGTCGTGTACTCCACGAACAGAGTCCTCCACATTACATTCTCACTCAGAGTCTAAGTGTATATGTAGTGTAGTGTGTGTGTTCTGAAATCAGCGAGGCTCTATATTATATATATAGAGCCTCGCTGATTTCAGAATTGCTGATTTTACAGCTGACTTTATAAATGAAATGAAAGGATTTTTATTTTTGTACCATCATGACATGCATCATCAATTATTATATAATGCGGGTATAACAAAAAGTAAATAAAAATATGGAAGTATAAAGAAATTTTAAAAACAAATAAAATGTTTATGTGCTACTACTCTATTACTCTTAACCCGTCGAGTGTTCGGCAAAATTAAAGAGACTCAGATAAGTCTAGGTCACCTACATTTTGCCATCTATGTAACATTTAATTTTCCATTTATTTATTCAGGAACAATATTTTACATTGTATTTGAATTTGGCACTATACACAGAAATTGATTATACATTATGGCACTTAATGGAATACTTAATTAACAATAATATAAACATTATTCGTAAAGATGTCAATAGAGTAGATTAAATAAATCTAAGATCTATGATATGGACGAAGGGTCTGTTACCGTCAACCTAGCACATAACCAGACTCTGTGCTTTCATTAAAACTTTCAAAAATCTAGGTTTAAAGATCTTTATTATTACTCAAAGAACATTACAGTCCACTTAATGAGCAAAACATAACATTGTAATTAAATACATAACATATGAACGGTAGTGCGATCGTAGATATATTGTACGAGCTGAGCCTCTCATCTTCGTCTGCTTCACATAAGAGAATTTTCACCGTTTTTGCAACATTTTTCATTGATGCTCCGCTCCTATTGGTCGTTGCGTGATTTATATAGCCTATAGCCTTCCTCGGTAAATAAGCTATCCAACACTAAAACAATTTTTCAATTCGAACCAGTAGGTCCTGAGATTAGCACGTTCAACCAAACAAACAAACTCTTCAGCTTTATAATATTAGTATAGATTAACCAATGACTCAAAAATTTGGTTTTTATTCCTAATTTTTACCTTACAGCCAAAGTTGCAATAATGTTAACTATATACTTATATATATATATATATATAGCACTTTCAATATCACTTTATTGATATGAAATCAAATTTGAAACCACATGTGTATGTATAAACGCAATTTAGTGCGGGTACAACGAGGCTATCACACAAAATTAAAACTTGAATTTTAACGATACTAAGAATAATATAAAATCTGGAGAGAGAATTACCAACATGAATTAACCATAAGTCTTAATAATAGACCTTGGAGATATTGGTAAAACGTCCGGTCTGAATAAATGAATGAAGAATGGAAAATATTTAATTTTATTGAATGCGATATGCAAAATTAAAGACTTAATTAAGATATTTATAAAGAAGTAAATATTTTTAACGGTTATATACGGTTATAACGATTATATATATATACGGTTATATACGAGTACCCATATTTGAAATCACAAAATCGTACCGCCACTGCTTCGAGCGTTGTGGGTTCGAATCCCGCACGGGGAAAAAAGTTGTGAAACCCACAAATGTTTAGTGGTTAATCCCTTATCTTATCTTATGTGGGGGCTAGTCAGTGCAGACCGGCGACACTTCAACCCAGTGGGATCTTTTGTGTCGACACTCTCCCAATAAAGACTGCCATAGATGTTCATGGCAGCCGGGACCGACGGCTTAACGTGCTCTCCGAGGCACGGAGCAGGCGATAATTGTCAATCAATACGCACATAATTTCTAAAAGTCATATAACTTCCGAAAGTCAGACGTGCGCGACGTGGGTTCAAACCCGAGACCCACTGTATTGCAGTATGTTGGTCTCCCCACTGAGCTATCGCTGCTCTTTGTGGTTTATCCCTAGTACTAACTACTAGAATGTAACCACCATCCATTGGACTATGGATAAAAGCAAGTCTACAAATTTAGATGCAAAACGCATACTTCTACTTCTTCATGTAGAGGCTTGTACCTTTATATGTTTGCACGCACACGAGTATAAGCGCAGTATTAATAGCGAAACTTCATCAAAGATATTCCCAGTTGTGTCACAATGAATATGTCCACTCGTATTCGAAATGTTCTGTTATGCTGGTATACAACAGTTGGTTGTATGCGACCAGCCCAAGCTTTCATCAACCCGGTTCTAATTCCGGATAGCAAATGGAAATGTCTTTGACGCCTGCTCTGAAGACATTTCTGTTTATACGGAATTACTTTGAAAAGGGAACGGAATCGAAACTCATCTGGATAGCACTGCGGGTTTGAAGCTAGGTTGCTACACATAGATAAAACACATATATTGGATTGGACTGCACGGAGGGTATAGTGGATTAGGTAGTCCCCTCGCAACTGCCGCCGCGCCGCCGAGTGTTGTGGGTTCGCTCCCCATTCGGGACAAAAATTTGTGTGATCCACAAATGGTTTTCTGAGTTTGGAAGTGTAGGTTATTCCATGCAATACGTTCATGTATTTGTTTCAAATTTTACAAAGGCTCGACATTGTGCTTGCTATTATGTAAGATCTTAAAGCATAGCTGTATACACGTGGATGTATACACCTTTGCTGAGCACTTTGGAGATATATGTAGATGTGAGAATATATATATATATATTTATTAACACACATTTAATTAGAAATAAAGCTAAAATATTACACAGATTACAAATACACATATTAATATCAACTTAAAAGATCACCATAAAGCAAAAGGCATTTAAGCTCTAAAGTCATCAACATAAAAACTTAGAACAGTTGAGCGAACTGAAATATTTCACACATTAATCATATTTTAAGTTAAACAATATAATATCGTCCGTTTACTTCATACCCTCCCAGGGGATAAAAAATAAGTGCACGATTTACGATACTTAAATTTTTCTTTTAAAGTTAGACCTTGTTTGGTGCTTAGAGCTAAAAGCCCTAATTCCCGCTCCACAAAATTGGTCAACTTGTTACAAATTAGGGTAAACTCTGTTTTAACCCTACTTTTAACAACTTTAGACTCGTAATGAGTTGCTTTAGTGATTAAAAAGCCGTCACGTGTCGAGTTTTCGCTGTTTATAATGTGTATAATATGTTCTCCTGCTCAGTCATTACAGTTGTTTTACCAAATGACTCGACCATAATGTGAAACATGATAACAATGGAACTATCTCAAATGGGAGGTATTACATATTTGTTACTTCGAAATTTTACTAAGATTTTAATACAAGCAAATTATTATATTATTTATAAAAACCTGCTTGTTTTAAAAGTTTGTGTGGTTAAAATGGCAACACTCGCTCTATGAATCATTCCTATATGGCAGCGGAGTTGACAGTTATTTAAATAATGGATACAAAGAACACCTAGACTCAAAATAATGATTTATGGATTACAATTTTTTTGCTTCGAACCTATAACACTCGGCGCAACGACACTGGCGAGAAGCATCATCCGGGCAGTTATTTAACATTTTATAAATATTTATGACTAGCAGTCCCGCGTACTCCCTTCGTTCATAGCGTGATGTAATATAGCTTATGTTACTTCTGGACAAACTAGATTTCCAATGGTTGAACAATTATTAAAATCGGTAATAGTTATTAATTTTATTAATTACAAACATACAAAAATATACATTTTCCTCTTTTTAATATAAGTATAGATATAAACCGGTAAGTAAATCCAAATACCTCTATGATTATAATTCTCTGAATAACGCTATAAACTACAATTCCGAACAAACCGTCGCCAATAATTATATTCGGTGACAATACGAACGAGAAAACTTTTACATATATTATTACTGGGACACTTTAAACGAAGTTTCAACGCTAGTTAAACTTTCTACGGACGTGAAAAAACGTGTAAACTAAACTGACTTACAGCACAATATTGAGTCACGATAGAGAAAACGTGACGGTAGTTACCGTGTTACGTGAACGTAATACTTTTGTAGGTTAGTACGAAACAGGCTACTGACAGAAAATAAATTCCGATTTTTTTAACCTACCCTACATGCTTGTTATAGTTTTTGTTAGGTATATTTTTGTAACAGCACCAAATATGTAAAGGTGTCCGCTAGATGACTCGCTCGTTTAACTTACGCTTCAATATGGTGAAATATTAGTTTCATACAACGTAAGAAAGTTTTTAATTTTTATTTTTGAATAAACATTTCCGGGCGTGTTGTTGCTTCGCTTAGGTGTGTTATACATAGGTATAATTATTATGACTAGCGGTCGCCTAGTGCTCGAAATTCGACCAAAGTTTGCCTGTAAGATATTGCTAATATATGTCATTATATATTGATATATGTAACCATAGTTACGCGCTTCGACTGCGTGTCAAATGCATGGTTGTGTGCGTGTAGTGTTTTTTCATTAATTTAATGTGTGTAATGCATATTTTATATAAATATTAGCATTCGTCACTTCTTCTCTGTATAAACTATAAGTGTGCGAAATTTCATACTCCTCCGTCCGCGCAATTTTCGTAAAAAGGGATCCAAAGTTTTCGCTTCACGTATTAATATATAGATATATAGTCTAGTGGGAGACCACCATGCAGAGATCTCCATTCCGAACCCAAGGCACGCACCTCTGCCTTTTTGAAGTTATATGCGTATAGAAGACATAGTCAAACATCGTGTGAAAACCTGCACATTTGAGAGTTCTCCAAAAAGATCTCAAAGATATGCGAAGTCTCCCACCCGTAACGGGCCAGCGTGTTGGACTATGAACTATGAATACTGAGAAAAAGACCGTACACAGTGGGATAGCTAATTTATAATTCTTCATTAAAAACAGACATACATACATATGTATACACACATGAAAAAAAGTCCGTGTTCATTTGGAAAAGTTGAGATATTTTTTAATTGCTTAAAATATTTAAAAGTATATTATGTTTGTGTTCTTTATTTAAGAATACATCATTCAAATGTAGAAGATATAAAATCTGCTTTTGTTTTTGGAACGAAGTTCCTTATCGCGCGTTGCGAAAGGGAGCTAGACGGAAAAAATTAAGACCAAAAGTTGTAACGACACTTTTTATGTCATTATATATTGAATTATGTAACCATAGTTACGCGCTTCGACTGCGTATGTAAAACGCATGGTTGTGTGCGTGTAGTGTTTTTTCATTAATTTAATGTATTTCTAATGCTTATTTTATTTATATATTAGGATTCGACCCTCCTTCTCCATATAAACTTTACTGTGCCAAATTTCATACCCCTCGTCCGCGCAATTTTCGTAAAAAGGGGTCGTACAAAGTTTTTGCTTTACGTATTATATAGATAAAGCGGGACTTTGAAAATACATCCATAACAGGTATCACGTACGTTGTGATGAGTATGATAATAAATTGTTGTCCTCATTTACGTCGGATTACGTATCAATTCATTAAAATTGTAAGTTCAACAACATCTTTGTCCCAAGGTTCGGGTAAAATTTCGTCACTACAAGATAAATGTTACTAGGCTCGCAGATAAAGATAGCGGTCGCTAAGATTTCTAACCTAACTCATAAAAAAATTATAAATCTGGTGACGTAGTATACATTGCCTGCTGAAAGTCTGGTATATCTACATATATCAAATTACGATCACATAATTCATTTACAAAAAATATTTTCTTGAAATGTAAATTTTTGTAAGTAGGTACTGCATAAAGTGACAGTTGACTACGAATAAAAAATGCTAATTTTGCCTGCCTTGATATGTTTAGTAAAAATGTATATTTAAGTGTGTAAAAATGTATATTTAAATGTGTAAATAAGTACATTATATACAACGCTAGCTGTAAAGGAAACTATAAAAACCCCATTGAAAATGTAATTACGCACACAAATTGGACGTAAGATTAAGTATTTTCTTTCCTACTGATTAAGTTTGTATTACATTATATTTGTTAATAATAAAAAAAATATTATTATAACTTAAAAAAAATAAAATTTTATTACAATTCCTTCACTAATTAATCGAAAAGAACTTCGTTCCATCCGGGTGTCCCTTGACACCTCTCAAGTTTTTTTATATAACAACGAGGTCAATGATAAATGACCCTTATTCTTGTTTCTGCCTGAAAGCTGTTTTAATCAATTTCTCTAAAATTGTTCATTTAAAATATTAATTAATGTATATGCATATTTACCTTCAACATATTTGGTAAATAATATGTTACGTTATGTGAAGAAATAACTTTCGCTCGACCCAGACTATCAAATTCAGCCGAGATCGGCCACAAATTAAGATATAGTTCACAGCAAAATATCAGTTCAAATCTGCAGGAGCCCAATTAGATTGAAATTAAACTGCTTTATACGGATTTTATCATGATGTTTATTAACAATTTTATTACATAATTTTAAAAATATTAGATACACTACTACTAAATCTGTAATACAACTTTATCGATTTAAAATTATTAAAACTATTTAGATTTAAATTTACACTTTCCCTGACGTTTCGGTTGCTTTTCAGCCGCCATGTTTACGGGCCACGTTCACGTTGATTTGTATGTATAACACATTCACTTTAATGTATAACATTCGCGTAAGCGTAAGACAATATAAAGCCGCCCAATTAGATTTGATTTGATCTGAGTCCTTCCAAACATTTTCTAATAGATACATATTTATTAGTTAATCAATTCATTATTACCAGTATAGGCTACTGGTAATAATGAATTGATTAACTAATAAATATATATGTGAAAACATGCTGACTTCATGTTATGCATCGAGTGTTATCTGATAACAGTAGCATGAGTTATCTTGGCCGGTCGTGAAGTTTTTAGGTAGACTTGAGGTAAACAGGAGCAAGGAAAACATGTGGTGTTTAACGGGTACTAACCTGGGTTGTTTATGCGATTTTACCCAAACGATTTTCTATCATGCATATTCGAACACTTTCATATAGGAGGACCTGATGGCTTATTTCAATTATGAAGCTAATGTAGGTGCGTTCTGGACTGCAATACTTCGTAACAATGTCTGCAGAAAAAAATATATTTTCTAGAATTCCAGAATAAGGTATGCCCTGCATTTTAACAATAAATAAAAAAAACCGGACAAGTGCGAGTGGGACTCGCCCACCGAGGGTTCCGTATTTATAAAAAAGGGAAAAGGTTTTCTTTCATTCTTTGTCATAAATCGAAAACTATACATCATAAAAATAATAAAAAATCTGTTTAAAATTGTGCCAAAGGAGCCCTTTCATGCAATACCCCACATGACATGGTTAAATCAATTAAAAATTTGGACCGTCGTTCCTTGCATAAAGACTCTGTTTTTATATGATTTAATTACAAATGTATAGATTTCAGATTTTTCCTTAAACTTGTGGTATAAGACGGTATTACTTGCTAAATTTCATAGTTCTAGGTCAACGGAAAATACCCTATAAATTTTGATTCCCTTGAGAGTGTCTTTTGCGGTACGGAACCCTAAAAATACATCTTTACGTCCTAGAGGGTAGGCAGAAATGTATTACCAACATTTCGCCAAGTATGGTTTAAGAGCCCACATAACTGCAGATGAACCTATTGCTGTCTACCTGGCGCAGGTCCAGATTCCGTGCTGCTCCTGAGAATTTTGTGACAGAAAACCCCAATAACTTATACCCTAAAATCACATGCAGCGCAGTTCATTTACTACTGATACGCCCTCAAGGCAGTATCGTCCAATAAAAACTGTGTCATGACGGTAGTTTAGTATTTGACATTGTCCAATAGATGTCGCTGGCAGCGAGCCTACACGCTTTTGAAGTGACAAATTTGAGCTTGGCGTGGGGCCATGAATCTTTTAGTTATATGAAAATCGTATAGTTTTTTTCATGAATTATGAAAATCAAATCAACACTAATGACATTTTAACTTCATAAATACCTTGGAACATTAATCAAATGTTAGCTGTGACAAGTAGAGACAGAAATCTTGCTATCAATGTGAACAGTCAGCGGTCAATTAATATAGGTAACTGTGTACACATATGTACTTTTCAATAGAATATTACCTCATTTGTACCTAAGTTACTTATGCGAGAAAATAGTTTAATGCCATTCCGTTCTCCGTCACTGGTGAGACGAGTTTCTAAAGAAGAAATTTTAAGGGCGAGCCTATTTCCTTTCTTCGGACACACTTCCAAAGTGCGTGCTACTACTTCTTCTTCTTTGCGTATCGTTGACAAAAACTTTTAAATTATATATCTGCCACCCAAAAAGCAGCTACGCTAGCTGCGTTGTCAGAGGCAGACATCAGATCCTGCTGCGTGCAAGTTGTCGGGCACGCAGGGCACGACAATGTAAGATGGGACATCGTTTGTCTTGCACCACACGCGCAAGCCAGATCAGTACCGTCTGAGAGTTTCCACCTAAAAATGTTTTCTTTACACCGACCGACCTGGGTTTGGAGTCTATTTAGCGACTTCCAGACCGACTATCGCAATTGATGTCCCGGTGGAAGGCTCTCAGCAGATGACACGAAAGGTAGAGATATTTTTTCTCGCCACAGGTTGCATCTCGCCTTGGATGGCTCCAGGGTCAGTGCATGGATACATTTAACAAAGCTGTTAGGGCACTTCAGCCTTTGCTACTACTGAGATTTTTTGAATAGAATTGGGTCCTTTTAACACTTAACACTTTCCGACCCAGAATTAGAGCCCGAGACTTCATGTACAGTAGTCGTATAAAGTACCGATATGCCACTTAGGCAGTACTGAGAAGTATGAACTATACATAACTGTTACACAGAGCAGCGATAGCTCAGTGGGAAGACCAGCAGACTGCAATGCAGACGGTCTCGGGTTCGAACCCACGTCGCGCACCTATGACTTTCGGAAGTTATATGACTTTTCGAAATGATGTGCGTATTGATTGACAATTTATCAACTGCTCCGTGCCTCGGAGAGCACGTTAAGCCGTCGGTCCCGGCTGCCATGAACGTCTATAGATGGCAGTCGTTATTGGGAGAATGTCGACACAAAAGATCCCACTGGGTCGAAGTGTCGCCGGTCTGCACAGACTGGCCCCCATATAAGATAAGATAACTGTTACACATATAGACTACATATATTATTTGCTTTTGTTGTCGAAAGAGTAGCTAAAATAAGCAAAACTATTTGTTCGTGTCATAAAATCTATTTAATACGAGAATACGTTAAGCATTGACAAATTGATTCGCACCATTTTGAATAATAACCGTCCAATATCCGTATCCACCGAGTTATCAGTGAATCGATATCACATGCTTAATCGAAATGATAATATCGATAATTTATAATCGTGTTATTACAGATATTTGCAATGAAATGATGGTCGATCTTTGAGAGTATTGAAAACAATGGTTTATAATAATAATGTTTGCTTTTGTAGTATCATCAAAAAGTTACTCAACAGAATTTGATAGGTTATACACAATTATTAGATTGTTATCTGAGTTAAAGATTAATGCACGCAAATAAACTTGCGGGCAAAATCATTTTACATTGCTTGGCCTTTATCGTAATACTATAGTCCGCACGGACAAACTCGCAATTAAAAGCTAGTTGTTTAACCAAAAATATATTTGACATTCACACTAACGCTAATTAATGTTCGCACAGATCATTTACAATCATTTGATGATAGTTATCCATCAAGTAAATTACCACCTAAATTAATGTAATTGAAATTGATGAACTATTCCGTTACGTAAATTAAATAAATGAACTATTTCGTTAGGTTCGTAAATAAATCAAATGAACTATTCATGACAAATAAATGTTTACGTTGTATTCATACAGGAAACAAAATTTTGCTCCCAGATTTGCTCGCGTTAACTTCGATCCTCGAGCACAATACTTTTTTTCTGGATGTGTCCTTTGAAATTAAACTACTATATACGGATTTTAAATTTATATAAAATCCGTATATAGTTGTTTAATTTCAATGAATAACATTCGCGTAAACAGATCACATATTATCCCTATGTCCTTGTCTGTACCCCTGACAACGTGTATGCGAAATTTCATGTTTATCGGTCGAGTAGTTACGGCGTGAAAGCGTATCAAAAAAACTTACATTCGCATATTTTGTAATATTAGTTATGATAACTTTCAAGTTTAACAGTTCGGTATAATGATTCTAACAATCGTGTTTCAGAATGACCTGTTCGTTAGAGAGAATTGTGATATCTCAAATTATTCAAACATCCATTTCACATTGCTGAACGAGGCAGTTTGATATCGCCCACTGGCTTGCTCTCGCTGTGTTCTAAATTGGCTTGTGTTTAACAAAACAAAGGCAAAGATACATCTCGGTATTGGAATATGTCCAAACTGGCTGCAGTAACTATGCTTTGTGCATACAGATTTCGATACAGGTAAGCTATTGTCAGTGGTACTGTACTATTGTGTATTTCTGCAGCCGTTAAATCTTTTTTTTTTGATGCCAGTGGTCTACATGTATATCATAATATTGTCTAAAATACTTATTACCGGCGCTGAACATGATAAGTAGCTGTGATGTTAGCGCAACCGACACGAAACAGGTTGACTCTACAGGTTCTTCTTATAATAGAGTCCAAGAAATAACAGTTACAATAGGAAAGCACTACAAAATTATTTGGCGATGATGTTAGCGTATAGAAAATGGAACACTGATCTCTATGCTGGCTCTACAGGTTTCTTATGGAGCTGACGATAAATTTCATCGTAGGTAAACAATACCAATATATATTATGTTTGTAAATGATCTTCTGTAGGATAGAGGCATTTGTATAGTCAGTTGGTTTTAGATTTGAGTGGGGTTGATAATCCACAGTGTACTACATCTTGTAACCAAACGAGGCGCGCTTTAAGGCAGGGACAGATTAATAGTGCTTCTAAACAATAAGAAAGAGAAAAGAGTATTAGTATTCAGTCAGAAGTAGGTAAGTGAGTAACTGGCAATGCTTAAAATCTTTATTACCATTCATAATTATAAAAGGGTCGGTATAGTACCTATATATTTTAATAATTTATTCGTAATTTAATATGATGAAAATAATTGGACTAACAAACCCATAGACTACATTACTAACTTATTCAAATTTCTGCATTTTCCATTACAATAACATACGTAAATAATTTTGCTTCTGATCTATGAGAGGCAGCCCACTTCTTTCAATTGACTTCCGACTTAAGGGGTGATATTCTGCCAAGAAGTCTGTGTCGTGTAGTACTATATCCTCACTTATTGGTACGTAGCCATTGAAACCCCTGCTATTGGATTCACTTTTAATAGTCGACGATTTACGATTGCTACGTTTATTTCCTTCAAAAATTCTGATTTTTAAATTTGGCACCGTTTTCGTTATATTTTGTTTATGTATTTTAATTGTCCCTTTGTTTTTAACTCCTTTAGCTACATTTTCAGTAACCGAGTTACTTTGTTTTACAATGGGGTTTTCACGTTTACCTTCTGATGTAATCGCACCTAATTTATTGTCGTTAATCGTAGATTCTGGAACACCATTTGCTTCAAATTTGATTTTGCCCAAATTTATAATTTTTGAATTACAAGCTGTTATAACGAAAGTCACACATATTACGTGTAAGTAAAACATTTTGATTGAAATGGTTATGATTGTTGTGGAACGATTTGAGTAGAAAATTGTCTTCGCAGAGTAATTGGATAAATTTCACGCTCCTGCACGAACGGTTGGCTCGGAACAAATCATTTAAATTAAAAATGCCTTAGTGTGCACTCAATGGTCGATAGCTGAGCGCAATAGAGCCGAGTTATTTACGGATCCATTTTTATTTGCTGAATGGTATTTATTAAATTTTATTGCAGTTTTCGAACAAGAAGAAGAAATAGTAGTTAAATTTGACTGTTGTTTATCCTCAAAATATCATAAAGCTTGAATCTCGCACTAGTAAAAATAAGATCAAAATCAACAATCTGTAAAAGATGATTGATAATTTCCTGAGCGTGTAAATTTATTACCGATGTTGGCCTTTTGCAAATTTGATTCATTTCGCTCGAACAGTTTTTTGTACATTTTGTAGCTTTCTTATTTGCTTAAATATTTTTGTGTAGGAGTTTCGATCATCCATCACGCGGCCTGCTAACATCGTTCATCTTTTGACAGCCTTCGGACGTCCGATATGAAATATTTATACACTTAGATACTTTATAATAACTTAGAATGCTTACTTCAATGTATTTATGCAAAATACATAAAAATACATTTACATTTGTCTTTCATAGTGGTTGGATAGCCTTGTGGAGAAACTAGTGGACTACAATCAAAGCTTTTAGGGTGGAATACATATAGGTATCATCAACAAATGGCTTCTAGAATCTTCTACTCTAACTATAGTACTATAATATGTCTAAGTTATGAATTTCAAGTGCGCTTATCACGTCAATAGTACTCGATTGTTTAAAAGCATAGCACATTATATTTTACTTACATTAAAATCCATTAAATAATAACCGGGATAATGTTTGATCTCTCTGTAATATCAGCTTTCATACAAAGCACAGTTGGACATTATTATTCGTTTTCGCATATTATCGTTATGTAATGCAAGCTGGGAAACAGCATTCCATAAATAAAAATATAATAATATAATTGTTATTTTAAAATAAATTATTAATATTATTTTCATATAAGGTGAAAAGGTAGGTTATCTGCAGGTGCCGATACTGACTGTGACTTAAAGTGTTTGCATTTCTGTGTGAAGGCTGGATGGTATTTAGTTTTATGTTTATCTTGGTGATTCCAGTATTAAATTGTTACTTGATTTTAATTATTGTAATTAGTAAACTGTCATACAAAAATAAAGTAGGTATATAAATATATAAATAAACAGTAATAGTAAAGTTAATTATGTGGATTGATCAATTCATACGGTTGCTTTTATGTCATAGGCCCAGCGGCCATCATTACCACCATTAATGATAATAAAACATCAATTTATTGCCAACTAATTATTGTTGTGTGCGTTGTTTATTATACCGATAAACTAAAGGGACATTAAATATTAATCTATGGGTATATCTAATAACATAAAATATCATGAAGTCTAGCTGTGGTTTGTTTCAAGACACAAACGACAGCTAGACTTCATGATACTTTGAGCTCATTCTGCGTAAATAGAAACACCCATGATTAAATTATGTTCGGGTACTTTGAAATAACTACACTGGAACATTGAGACAACTACCATCTTAGTCTCCCCGTGACCATGGCTACTGAAAAGCAACCGAAACGTCGGGGAAAGTGTAAACGTAAATAGTATAATAGTATAGTAATAGTATAAATAGCTTCAATAATTTAATTAGCTTAAAAATTAGTAAAGTTTTATAGTAATAGTAGTGTAACAGTTTTCAAAAAAATAATTTTGTAATAAAGTGTCAAATAAACAACGCGATAAAATCCGTATATAGTAGTTTAACTTCAATGAATAACATTCGCGTAAACAGAAGACAATATAACGTGTATACAAAATTTCACGATGTTCGTTCAAATAGTTATGGCTTAAAAGCGTAACAAACAAATAAACTCACACTCGCATTTATAATATTAGTTAGGACTAGCTGTTACCTGCGACTTCGTCCGCGTACATTTTAACTAAAAAGTGTTTGTCCCCGCGGAACCCTATTTTTATTCTAAAATCAAAGTAGCCTAAGTTACTCCTTATAACATCAGCTATCTGCTAGTGGAAGTCCCGTCAAAATCGGTTCAGCCGTTGCGGAGATTACCCGGAACAAACAGACAGACAGACAGATTTAAAAAATATTATTATGTTTTCGTTTAGGTACCTTATATACTTTCATATGCGTTAGATAAAAAGCTGTTATTTTGACATTACAAACAGACACTTCAATTTTATTTATTTGTATAGAATGTCTAGAATATAGAATATATGTATAGATGTGTTGTGAAAGACTTAAAACGTTTAGAGTCTTCCTTATCGTGATACTTGTGTAAAGGCGGTTGTACACATTGGGCCAAGGTAGTGGGCCAGCGTGTTGGGCCAACGTGTAGAGATATACTTGGCGGAATGTTGATACCGTCAAGTAGATCTCTACACGTTGGCCCAACACGCTGGCCCACTACCTTGGCTCAATGTGTACAGCCGCCTTAACATGTGGTAAAACGCATCTTTGGATGTGTAACACATCTCTATCTAACATTACGAATATACAGGTGGTGTCTGAAATTACCAAGTTATTTTTATAAAGAGAACTTCTCACTAGAAATAATTCTCGTGTCGCGGGAGACTTTACAAACATTCAAACAACGGACACAAAGATCATCCAGATTCGGTTTTAGTCCTGTGTGAGATTCAGAACAATCATTTGTGGATCACACAAATGGTTGTTGTTTTAGTCCTGTGTGAGATTCAGAACAACCATTTGTGGATCACACAAATGGTTGTTGTTTTAGTCCTGTGTGAGATTCGAACACTTGGTGCAGTCACAGTGGCGAAGCGACCACTGAAACTACTACCCCATCAGTATACAGTGACATAGCTCAATAAAAAATCTTCTTTAATGTTTAAAGGGCGAGCCTTAACCATCTGCTAGACACATTTGTAGCCTTCGTGCATACTTTGCTTGAAATCGAACTTTCACTGTCGACTGCATTCATAAGCGCAAACATCACAGAATCAACAAAGCACTCATAGTCAAAACATAAACAGAATATCCAATACGCTCCCAAAAATCCACCTCTCTACAAGTACATTTAACAAGCCGGAGTAACTCGGACATAACAAACAAATACCAAATAGAAAATTGTACATGCAATACAATAATCCGTTTGTATTTGAAACTCTGACAAGCACAACAAAACATCATTCTTTATAATATCAAAATGAAATATGATGAAATACATCCAATTTTCGAGAAGTAAACCTCCGATACACGGTTTATTTTTGTACCTGATTAATCGGGTCGATGGTAAGGTGCCAATCAAATTGGCTAAGAATTTTAATTTAAATGTCAGTTGTTGAACAGCTTACTTTAACCAGATTTCTTGCAATCTCGGTTGTGGTCGCTATTAGGATCATTTCCTCGTGAAAATAGTTGCTAAAAAGCTACTGCAAAATGAAGTTTAATTGGAATGTTGTTTCTAATAACTATAATATTACCCCTGCCTCCGTGGCGCAGCGGTAGTGAATGTGACTGCTGGGCATGAGGTCTCGGGTTCGAATCCCGGGTCGGGCCAAAAATCAGTTATTGGGTTTTTCAGTTAAGAAATCTCAATAGCAGCCCGGAGTTAGGAAGTTGGCGGTGTAAGACACCCCCGTGCCTCGAAAAGCACGTAAAGCAGTTGGTCCTGCGCCTGATCTCTCTCCGGTCGTGTCGTGTTACCGTCCCATCGGATCATGAGAGTTAGGAAACAGAGAGTGCACTTGTGTCTGCGCACACACTTGTGTACTATAATATCTCCTGCGTAGTTGGCCAGTCTCCGTTAAGACTGGCCGCCGTGGCCGAAATCGGTCTGGAGGATATTATTATTATTAATTTCGCAATAGACGTGATAACAGCATATATTGCATGGCCCAAAAATATATAATAAATTGCCTAAACTTTGGAAAGAATATAATAGTAATATGTTTAAAAACAAGTTAAATGATTTCCTTGCAAATAAGGCCTACTATAACATAAAGAACTTTCTGGATGACAACATTGGCTACTAACTGCTATGACACTTAATATTGACATTTAAATAATTTATTATATTTTCAGATAATGTACTGCTAATTATGCATAATAAAACGGAATTCATAAAATAATGTAATAAGAATATAATTAAATGGTAAATAATGTAATGTTAAATAAGTTAGTTTATTCCTTAATGATTATTTTTCTATAATAATGTATATTGAATAATTTATTAATACAAATCTGTAATGTCAAAACTAATTATTATTGTTAAAAGTTTTTTGTTATATATTTGTACGCCTCAGAGGCTTAACATGACTGTCATTGACATTTAATTTAACAACTTGTATGCAATATGTATGTATACTCATGTTATAAGTATAACAAATAAAATGATATTTAACTTTATCTTTAATATTACCCCACTATGTGAGAGGAAAAGAGTAGTCTCTAATGCCACATTTAAGGATACTTTCCGAAGACCTAAAAGGATGTTTGATCAACATATAGACATTATTCCTGACCAATCATCCAGATTTACAAAAAAAGGTCGATAAAAGTTCTTATAGAGTGACATAAAACGCAGCGATGCATCTATTCGTATGAAATGGAAGCAGAGAACTAAGTATGCAAGCCCGGTAGCCACAGCTACTTTTTAAAATTCTAAGGCATTACATTTGATTATCGATAAGTAAATTTGCAGGTTTTCCTAGACATTAAATCAATGCAATTTATTATACACCAGCTTTTGCCCGCGGCTTCACTCGCGTTAATTTAGAATTTGACAATCAATTCGGGTCGTACTCTGCTTGTAATAATATAATTCAATCATAATTCGAAAGACACGTGGCGCTATCTATTATCATAAGAAGGTTATTTTTGTTTTCCTCGGGAACAGTAATGTTTTTCGGGATGAAAGGTAGCCTATGTCCGTCTCTGTACACCTGACAACGTATATGCAAAATTTCAGGATGGTCGGTTCAGTGGTTTAGGCGTGAAAAGGTAACAAACAAACAAACAATCTCATTTTCGCTTTTATAATATTAGTTAGGATTAGGATACAATAGAATCGGGACATCGCTAAGCTATGACGCTAATTGTGCAGTCGTTTAATAAATGTACTATTTTGAACCATCTCGAATAATTTTTTATATGTATATCTAATTGTGCCCTACAAATCGGCCCGATTAATCGGATACAAAGTCGACTCGTGAGTTTCCAACTTCAACATTCAGTATATATGAACGGTACGTCGGAACGCAACATCGCGCCTTACTTACCCCTGTGAACTAAGCTTTATTCTGAGTAAAGAGCGTCGGCTGAGAGAAACATTATTCACGTCATTTCAATCGAAAATGCAGGTGCTGCCGTATATTCAGCAATGGCTTGTGAATTTCGGTGTCCAGGAGAATATTTGATCTGTGTTATTTGTAGTCAGAGTAGTTATTTATTTATTAGCTTTGGTGGCGCTGCGGTTATGAATGCGATTGCTGTACATGAATGAATTTTAAGTTTGAAACCCGGTAGGACCGACTATAAGTTATTGGATTTTGCTGTCAACTTATTCTTAATGACTTTCAGGAGTTAGGCAGCTCGTGGTATTGGACATTAACCATGTTTCAGATAACACGTAAAGCAGCGTTAGTTCTGCGCCTGATATCTGTACTATGATGTCGGTTTGCCGTACCATCGGATAATGAGAGTTAGGGTATTCCCTGACTCTTTCTCTGTTTGCACAGAAATAAATGCACTCTCTACTGATAGTGCATTTTTATCTATGCAAAAAGTTTTATTTTTCCGCGTAGAAGTGCATCAAAAATATTACATGGCATCAATGTGCGCCGTAATATTTCCTAAATATTATAAAAATAATAATGTCTTTCACAGCGAATTATGGTCTCGGTGGCCAACCTAAACGGAAACTAGACAGCTGCGCAGGCTAGACATCTACGTAGTGCTCTTGTGTATATATAATACAAAGGCTCACTGTATTCCTACAGCCTTATAGCCCGACACGACTAAAGAGAGATCAGGCGGAGGACAAACAGCTGTACGTGATTTTCGAAGCTCTGGAGTCCGCAACGCTTTCAAGTTGATAGCAACTTCCTAACTCCGAGCTACTATTGAAAATTTCGAGAAATATAAGAAATATTACAATAATACATATGACATTATTATTTGCTACTTATTGCTACAATTTAGGAGAGTATGGGCCATCATCACATCCTAACTAATATTATAAATGCGAAAATGAGTTTGTTTGTTTGTTTGTTTGTTTGTTTGTTACGCTTACACGCCTTAACTACTCAATCGATCAACATGAAATGTGGTATACACGTTGTCAGGGGTACAGAGTAGGACATAGGGTACCTTTTATCCAGAAAAAATAACGTTGCAAACCTAACCTAACCTAACCTACATTTACGCGAGCGAAGCCGCGGGCGAAAACTAGTATTACATAAATGCAAATGGCTGATTTGTCACGGACACACATAGAGATCACACACATTTCTCTCATCTCTTGGTGTAATAAGACAAATCCCCTATTACAATTAAATTCTGCATCGCATAGCACTTAGCAAATATTCTAACAACGTACTAATAAGAAAAACCTGATGCCGAACAACCATTTGTGTAACATACAAGTTTCTGTCGCGTGTGGGATTCAAACCCAAAACATTCAACGCAGTGGTAAGGCGACTACTGTAACCACCACGCCATTCGTACAATCCTAACTAATATTATAAATGCGAATGTAAGGTTTTGTTTGTTACGCTTTCACTCCTCAATTACTTAGTCAAACATAATGAAATTTCGCATACACTTTGTCAGGGGTAAGAAAAGGACATAGGCTACCACCTATCATCCAGTAAAAAGTACAGTTCCCTTGCAAAGCCGCGGGCAAAAGATAGTTTAGTATAAAAACAGCCAAATATCGACTATTTTATCTACGATAGTATTTTGTACCCAAACATAAAACACAAGTTATAAGAGTCATATACAGATTCAAGGCGTAGTTTGACCGTATTTCGCCTCAACACCTGGCATTCCCAAGGCCATGGCAGCAAAAGAGCCTTCATACAACATATAAGGCGTACCCTCGTTCACATTGAACCCTTAATGACGTAGGTACAGTAAACTGGAATTCCGTAAAACAAACAGTAGACCAGTACATCACGTAATTAAATGTAAACATTGGGAACCGATACGAAAACAGGTAAGAACCTTTTTGGAAATCGTTGTTAAAATACTCCTTGGTTATGTAATTATTATTAATAATAATAATAATAGTTTATTGACTCAAGAAGGTACATATAAACGAATACATGAGTTATAACAAACTCATTAACATGTACAATAATTTTGTTGACCACTGGTACCCAAAGTAAGATTTAACTTGTGGTATGGGTACCAGGGCTCTAGTAATTAATTGCAACAAGTAGTTCATGTGAAAGTGTAGTGTATCGTAGGTGCATATGCATGTGCTGCACGTGCTGTATTGAGGGATGCCGATATAATTACCAACAATTTTACAGTATCGTACGGGCTTAAGCAATACAATTTATACTGCACGGATGACGTAATACTTTCAATGGTCGCCTCACCACTGCCGCCGTGCCGAGTGTTGTGGATTTGACCTTCCAGGGTCTCCCAAACACTCACAAAAATTTAATTAAGTCGATCGAGCCGTTAAGGAGGTGTTTCATTAACATACACGTACACAAGAATAAATACATTAAAATTCTATAGAATGTCAACATTTTCACAATTGCTCTACGTTTAAACTGAGTGTATACCTCTCTGCCACTTCTTAAACAAAAAGATAAAACATAAAATGGATACGAAATAAAGTACAATTTATTTCTAGAAATCCTATTAGACAGTCGACTTTCAAGTATAACGTTACTTTCTAAGATAAAACGCCTCTATTGTGAGAATTTATATGTACATTATTCAACTTTGTTTTAAAGTCTGAAACGACACTACGTGACTGTTTTACTCTAACGTTTAAAATTAAATAAATATAAATTTATGAAACGTTGAAAACGTAAGGAAAGAGCAACAGCCTTATTATTCGCTAGCTGTTAACCGCGCCTTGGCTTCCTTAGTTTAACACACATTCCACAGGAAAGGAAAATCTCCCATATTTCCATAATTTACCTGAAGTATCTATATCTATCTCTATGGAAGAAAATGCCGTCGATCCATTTTGTGACAAAAAGACTAACAAACAAACTTTTGCATTTAAGTTATTATAATAGGGGTTAAAGTATGAAGTTGCCGTTGTATAGTAGTAGATACTTTGAATTGACATAAAACCTTCATGGTGTGAGATTTTCGAGTGAAACTTTTTCACATGATATCTATAAGATTCTTCTTTTTAAAAAATGTGCAACATTCGATTTTCGACCTTCAATTGTTTTTTTTATTTAGCTTAGACGGGAAAGATACTTCGAAAATCCGAGTCATTTTTGAATGCGAGTTCCGACGCGGAACTAATGCGGCAGAAACGGCTCACCATATCAACGCTGCGTTTAGAGAGGAGGCTGCTAATGAACACACCGTGCGCTTTTGATTTAAACGTTTTCGAATTGGAAACTTCGACTTGAAGAACGAACCATGTGGAAGACCGCCCACACAGGTGAATAACGCTGAATTGAAGGAGATGGTGGCAGCCGATCTGAGTCAAACTACCCAGGAATTAGCGGCATCATTTAACGTTACCCTACCTACAATATTGGCTCATTTGCATCAAATCAATAAGATAAAAAAATTATGATAAATGGGTGTCTCATGATATGACTGATCTGCAGAAAGAAATGCGTATTGAAACTTGTGTTGCCTTATTGAATCGGTACAGAAATGAAGGAATATTGGATCGAATTGTGACAAAAGTGGATTCTTTACGATAACCGTAAGCGAAAAATGCAATGGCTGACCCCAGGTCAAACGCCGCAACAGTGCCCTAAAGCAAAACTTACCAATAAAAAGGTAATGGTAAATGTTTGGTGGTCTCTTCGTGGCGTTATTCAGTATAGCTTTCTCAGGTCTGGTCAAGCAATAACAGCAGATGTTTACTGTACCGAGCTTCGAACCATGATGGCGAAACCGGCAGTGAAACAGCCCTGACTCGTGAATCGATCTTCACCACTATTGCTCCATGATAACGCAACACCTTATACTGCACGAGAAACTGTTGTAACTCTACAGAAGCAGCAGTTAGGAACCATACGTCATCCTCCGTACTCGCCAGACCTTGTTTCAACGGACTATCATTTTTTCGTGATATGGACAATATACGTGATAAAAAATGTTCTTCCCAGGAGGCAGTACAAAATGCTTTCACACCGTTTCTCGAATCTAGATCCCCGAAGTTCTATCGTAATTTATGTATATAAATGAACTTCCGTTTAGATGACAGCAATGTATAGATAATGTGGGTAAATATTTCGATTAAATAAATACGGTACATCTTAGAATAAAACGAGTTTAAATTTTTCAGTACAAATCGGCAATTTCATATTTTAAGAGGAAACACAAGGGCCGTTTTTCCATACAAACGTAGTCCCCCGTTTCCTCCCTGGATAATGCCAGTAGAGGATTTTTTTTTTTTCCAAAAAATGTATAGCCTCTATTGGCATGTCCCTGTTTTCCTTTTTTCCATAAATTAATTACTAAAAGAGACATGAGCCTTCAAAAACCTCAAAAATTGGCCCGATTTTCCGCTGTGTACAAACATCCAGAAAACAAATTTGACTAGATTATATAAAAAAAGGTAAACATAGGAATACGGCCAAAGCCTTTCTTTAATTTTTAATGAAAATAGTGGTTAAATCGGTCAAGTTTTGGAGAAGGAATCAGGGGACTACGAAACGTTGATTTTGTGTACTTTTAATAGGTATTTTCGGTCCAAGCTGCAGTTGTTTCTATCGCGCTCATGATACTATACATATGGCACTGCGCGACAGCAATAGATTTTACAAATACCTATTTTTCAATTATCTCGCCCTTAGTTTTTCCTCTTAACCCCTAATATTATAAGACCATATTGGGGACGCAACGGTAGTATGAGGTTTCTGGTTGATTCCCCTAAACCACCGTGCCATAAGTGCGACCAGACGACCATATTCACAAAAATCCATACATCTGTACACATTGCCAATTTTTAAAGTACTAAACATTTCAGGGGCAATCCCGTTGTTTTATTTGCACTATCAGATGGAAAATTAAATAAATATATAATGAGGGTAGGCGCGTGCCAATTTGCGTGAAAAATAAATGATATCTAGACCCTCGGGATTATTACACCTGTTTTGTGACGTCATCGACGTACCGCCATCTTGGATTAAACGTTATGTGGCTTGTACACAAATAAAACGTACTACTCACATACATACATATTATGCTTATAATGTATTTGCAAAGGGATAAGCAGAGAGATATTATAATATCTACATTACTACACTTTAAATAAGATGAGAGTAATAACGTCTTTTATGCACATTTTCACTACGTGATGGTCTTGACCATTTGTAACAAAATATTAAATATTACTTTGTCGAGGAAATAAACCCGTATGCGGGAGACAAACTCTCACAGTAAGCCGCGAACATAAGTACAAATTATGTGGCAAACCTATCAAGATTATAATATTTTCGATGTATCAAAACTTCCACATTTTTCATGAAATATTTACAGTTGTCGCTTGTATTTTATAAAACAAGACTTTATCATAATTGCAATGATAATACACTCTAGACACTTGTAGAAAATTATATGTATGTATATATATAAATACGTACTTTTTATTGCTTCATACCATGACGAATCCAACAAGCCAACGTTGGGATTATAATGCAATAACGAGTTTCTAAGGCTGGTTCCATCTTCCGACCAGCTCTGTACAGCCGCATTTTTTTAAATGTATCGAATTTCTATGTGTAATATGTATGTATATAAAAAGTATATGTATGTATGTTTATCCATTGTCTAATAATACAAATCTGCTTAGTTTGAGCTAGATGGTGGTGTGTGTATGTGATAGAATATTATTATTATTATTGCATTATCATAAATAGATAGTCCAGTCGCTTTTCAGCAATATTTGCAAAATGTATTACATATTTTAAACCGGATGGACATACAAACAATCAAGTTAAACAAAAGCTTGTAAAAGTAAAAACCAATACGAAATGTTTTCCTTGAAATCGAACACACATAATGAATGAAATCAAAAAGCTTTAAAACACACACGAACAAAATGAAGCACACATCCAAGATAAACAAAGAACACTTAAAAACAATAAAATATAAACAAAAACAACAGAACAATTCAAACAAAACAATCACGCTTCAAAATGTGACGTGAGTAGAAACAACAGATATTTTTTGTTCCCGAAATTGGTTCATGCCACTTCACTAGTGTTGGGCCACCCGGGACCGGAATATAAAAATACGGGACATGAATTTTTAAGTGCGGTATCGATCGAGTGTCTGACGTCGCTGGCAAATAAAGACTCACTTTAATATTGAAAGGGACTAACCGTAACATTTAATGTTTTGAGTATTGCTGAAAGTGCAATCAAGGCAATCCTTCATTGCACTATATACAAATCTTCAAAATTTGTAAATAAGTAAGTGTTACATAGTTCTTTAGGTTAGTTGAAGTATTAATAATAATATTTATTCGTATTTGTTGGATTCAGTTAAGTTATATATTAAGATAGATAGTTACCAAATTGGCATCACAGACTTGTAACTGTGATGTCAAATAGGTCAATGTCACATTTAATGACAACCGGCTATTATGCCAAGATTATAACTCGTGCGCTGTCCAGCCTACAAAAAGAAGATCACTGCAAAAGCAAGGTACAGTATATACTACAATCGCTTAAAATCCTATTATTCACCACATAAACACAAGACAATCTTACATATATTTCTGCGATCTTTTGTAGAATATAGACAATACGTACACTTGACTACTGCAGGTTTAATCTCCACATTTTTACTAATTCTATAGGTATGGATGACGTCAGTATAGGTTTTATTGAAGTGAAACTTCTTTATCGACGTATGGGAGAAATTTTGTAGCAGTGTAAAAAAAATCGTCACGTTTTTCGGTTACGCGCCATGTTGCTTTTTTATCAAAGTTTAGTATAGTGACGTAAAGAATATAATGTAATATATTATAATAATAACAACAATATATTAGTTTTGAAGTTTGGTTTGAAATAAGAATAACAATATATTAATTTGAAAGTGATAAAATAAAAAGACATTCAAATTTAAGTGAATTTACAAGAAAAGTGAGAGTGATTATATATTTCGTTTTATAAATTCAACACGTATGAGCATGATTTTAATATTTATTTGAGGTTAACCTCACTTTTTGATTGTAAGTATCAGTGAATGTATATAAATCTGTTAAAATTAGCAAAAAAGATCTGGTACTACAATTGACGCAGTTTTTACAAGACTACTAGAATCCGTAGAATGTAAAACATATATTTCATATTTTAGCTACCACAAGCCATTAATTACAAAAATATTTAATAATGACAACAATAGTAATAATGATGCTATCATTATTGATGAAATACAACAATAGCAATGATATTATAATAAGAACAATGATAAAATAAATTACTCATTAATTGTATGCATGTCTATAATAATAAAATAGCTTTAATTTAATACGGAAAAAATTGTTTTTCTTAAGGCTTAAGCCTTATCTACCCCATTTTCGTGAAGTTGCAAATAGTAGAAAAATGATATGTCGTAAAGAAGTTTCACTTCTTACCTGTGTACTCTGGTACACACACACATTTTTTGGTTCTATCAAGTAACGTGCTTTTGACAACCTGTATTGGTTTATAAATGGATAAGGACGACATTTTAGATAGTCCAAAATGTTAATATATTTTAGCATACAAAAACGTCATCATGATTTATGACAAAATTACTTGCTGTATTCAGTCTATTCAAACCATGTATTTTATTATTATACAAATATTATCGAAACACGCACCTTTCCACACAATATTTCACGTCCCATTTTGACGCCACATCCCGTCCCGGGAACGGGTCAGACAGCTACCGAATTAGGACGTCCGGAGAAAATCATTACAGAGTACAACACTATTGTTCGTTTCGCAATAATTGGAATGAACAAAACGCGCTAAATTAATTAAAAATGTATTTTGAGCAAAAATTTTCAATCACTATCGACTCGAAGTTTCGATTCGCTTTCAGAATTGCTACTTGGCGAAGATTTTCAATATTGAAAGCATTCGTTAGAATATCATATAAAGGAAGCTTTTGTTTTTCCAACTGTGTGAGCGGACGAAAGCTAAACAAATGAGTATAGAAAAGTAAAAATATATTATATTCCCTTGTTTAGATAGGTGGTTGTTTTGCAATCAAACTGTATTCGATGTTTGTATTGCCAATAATATCAAAATAGTTTGTTACCGAACGTACAGACTTGTTGATAACAAAGTATTTTAATAAAAGTTCATCATTTTAAGATAATTCAGAAGTAAACGTAATCCGTCGATCGCAGCAGGTTTTACAAATATTCAGAGAAGATCCAAACTCAGACAGAGACAACATTCATCGATTAATCAAATAGCGTATGGATAGCGTCGTGGCTTAAGTGCCTGTCGCCATTGGTTGTGTAGCGGTTCGAATCGCACACAGGACAAATTGTGTAATCCACAAATGCTTGTTTCGAGTTAGTGTGTTTTTTTGGGCTTATGTTTAACTTATCATTAGATATAGTAAAATATAACAGCCAAAATTAGTAAATTATCATCAAATTGCACTGAAAAATATATTTAAAGAGATCAAAACAAGTCGACGGAGCCCCGCGAAGCGGGGCTCCTGTTTTTGGGTAGGTTTAAGACAGGAACCTAACATAACCTAACCCTTCTGAGACGGAATATAGTGATTTGAGGCGTATAGGTGCTCGTTATGATATATTTTAATAAGCATATATTGCTGCGCAATTACTATTTTTGGTGGTCATTATATTTAATCCCGTTTTTTGTGTTCATTGATTAAGTGTTTTTAGGTCCCTAGCGATACGGGCCATTTTGTAGCGAAACAATACTAGACATAGGCATCATTCAACGCACAAAAACACTTTCTAGTGTGTAGCCCATGGATTATACAAGATTTTATACGAACAACGACAGCAAAAGCAGTACTTCATTTATGTATCTTATACGATTATAGTAAAATACTAACCATTACAATTACCAAATAAAGGGAAAATGGACCCGCATCCTGTTGGAGACATACGTCATGTCACAACTGACAGCGAGGCCCGTAAGAAATGAGCACCGAGACCGGATACCCTCGCTGAGATGCCAGCGAGGGTATGTACGTGATTATACTTTTAACATGGACTAATGATATATTTAAAATGAACATATACGTATATTATTGTTTGTTTGTAGAAGGTAAGCAGAGACAACAAATTACATTATCCATACTAATATAATAAAGAGGAAATATTTTTTTTTGTTTGTTTGTAAGCCAGATTAAACTCAAAAACTAATCTACCGATTTTAAAAATTATTTTACCTATAGAAAGCTATATTATCACCGAGTAATATATCTTTATTTTATTTAAAAATAAGTACTGTTACATAACCTTACTTACTTTTATGCGAGCAAAGCCGCGGAGAAAAGCTATAATAAGTAAAAATGCACTTTAGACTCGTAATCGCTTTTTTATACCTGTTAAATTGAGTAGAAGAAATCGCCAATTATTTACTGACAGTACATATATGACAACTCAACCTCTTCCAGGAAATCAGCATTAGAGTAGTAACGATATGGTTCTTCTATTTCACCCAATAAGCAATAATTCCAAACGCTTACATAGATACCTCTCACCCGCAAATATTAGCGCATGAGTAATTACTAATTTTAGAACCGTGCAAAACAAGTTAATTTTAATCAAAATCTTAAAGACTACAATATTTTTTGCATCAAAACCAGGTCATTATTTATATGATCTGAATACTTTTCTCTTTAGATGTACCCAGGTGTTAATAATGAATTTAAATACTTTTATTTATTCTTGCTTACAGATTTAAGTGATTCAAATTTAAAAAGAAAACATTCAATTCAAATAATAAAGTCTAAAATGATTTACCTTTAATAAAAACTTTTTTAATAGAAGGCCTTTGGGCATCGGTAAATTTACTTTTAACATGTTTTTTGAGAAAGTAATAAATTTAATGAAAACAGAAGGTAAAAAAAAGTCGGCCTCGATGGCGTAGTGGTTAGTGTAACCGACTACCACGCATGAGGTCACAGGTTCGATTCCCGCACAAGTCAAACATATGTGTGCATGAACATGGATGTTTGTCTTGGTCTGGGTGTTTCTTTGTATAATATGTACGTATTTCCTAAAAAGAAGTATATACGAGTATGTATGTTTATCCATTGTCTAGTTAGTACCCATACTACAAGCTCTGCTTAGTTTGGGCTATATTGTGTTGTCAGAATCAGAATCAGAATCAGAATCTTTATTTGTAAATATAATAGGTTACCGTCGTGTGAGATGTTACATTTGATTTTGTTTCACTATATTTCACCAAAATACGGCATACAAATATAATTATTGCATACTAAATAACATATCATTACAATTTTGAGATGCATTCATTACTAAACCATAAATATTTTAATTATTTTACATAGCAGATAATAATTATAACAGTGTGTAGCTGCAATGAGAATATTCTAATCAAATATTATTTGTGTGTATGTGATAGAATATTATTATATATACTATATTATACTGATTTGAAATGTAAACGATAATAACCCATTGGTCCAGTGGCGTAAGTATGCGAGTTATTGTCAATTGACTGACTACTCGCAGGTTTGACTAACCATAGATATTATTAAGCTTGCCCGTCAGGCTAACTTTTATAGCGCGTTATGTGTTGTAAGCTGGTTAACTATTTCAAGAAAGGTTTCTCACAGAAATAAAATGTTAGACTAGTAATTATACATACATGGATAGCTTACGCAACTGAAGCAAGGCATCAATCCAAAACATACTAGGTGTTATTCAAGACTAACACATTGTTTTAGTGACGCAAGAATGTAACACACAACCTTAGTTATGAGTTCATTCTTGGGTCATAGATCACAAGGTCATCAGTGCAATCGGCAATCATGGTAATTTTCTTCCTTTTTTTAAGAGACTATTCCCTCTCTAGGAATAAATCCTGTATCGCGGGGAACTTTACAAACAATGGAAACAAAGAACATCCAGCCTCGGAAATTTGTGGATCACACAAATTTTTGTCCCGTATGGAATTCGAATACACAACACTCGGAGCAGAGGCAGTGGCGAGGCGACCACTTAAACCACTACGCCATCTGTGCAGTCAAGAATGAGTAGAGAACTGGATCGTTTTACTAAAAGAATATTTTTATCTAACGCTCGACACTCAGCTAAACCACCCCGAGCAAAAATGGTACACACAACCTTAATTGTGAGTTTATTATTGCACCACAGATCACAAGATTAAAGCAATCACCAATCCCGATACTTATACTTGGATGCCCAATTCCACTAATCTTATGATCCCAGCTATAGCTAGGCATTTCATTGTATCTCTTCTGACTGCGTATTGTTAAGCCTTCATTCACACGTACCACAACCACACCACATCGACGCGACAAAAGGTGGTCAAGCAGTGGTTACGTGTAAATAGTATCGCTGCAGCTTTTTGCAGTTGCGTTGTGGTTCCTACAAAATGTGGATGTGGTTGAGTTGTCATTAGTAGTTGTGATTTGGTTGCGACGACGCAGTGACGCTCACGAGTGCAGACAGACAGTTCGACACCGGTTTTCGTTGAGGAAACACGCCTTGACTGAACAAACTCATGGAATTCGAAGAGGAAAAATTGTTGTTGCTATCCTTGTTATGGATTTCGGGGAGGGCGCAGGCATGCGTGCAGTGTCGGTGCGTCGACACAGCGTTGTGTCTGCGATGTGGTCGGACGCAAGTTCGCGGTGTCGCTGGAGGTTGCGTTGTGGTCGGTATCACCCACGTGGTCAATAATGAAGGCAAAATGTGGTCCGTGTAAATTCTACTACTCATTTTCAATACAAAATTGCGCCCACCCACGTGGTGTGGTTGTGGTGTGATTGTTGTGTGGTTGTGGTTGTAGTGTGGTTGTGGTACGTGTGAAACAAGCCTAAGAAAAACACGAATTTTCTTTCTGTATGTGTTAATCGACAATAACTCACTTTTTTTTTTGTGAACGTGAGAGTGATGGACTTTCTCGAGATATAACTTTGCTTAGCCTTTGAAGTAAAGATAAGAGCTTACCGAATAAACGTACATATAAACAACTCTTTGAATTCATTGGAATAGTATTAATTTAGGTAAATATTTCGTATTCCGAGTCGGCTGTTATGTTCAGCGACATATCACTGAACACCTCCTAAAAGACTGACAATAATTTTATATGTGTTTAAATGAGTATCTGGACAGTTAAGATTCATAATTGGATCATAAAATACTAGAAAAGATCTAGATTTGCGATTGGATTCTAGATATCTTTTCGTTCAAGCAGGTTAACATCTGTCAATTCTGGACAGATGAATGGACAGACAAAATCTCAATATAAGTTTACGTTATTACCATCCAGCTCAGTACCCTAATAATTAAATCTATTTAAGAAGACCAGTAGAACCATTTAAATGTTTGTTCAACTCGCAGTATCCAGTTAATACAGTTAGCAGTATCGTTAAAGATGCTGTATAGAGGTCGTTTGTAATTCTCTAAGCATCGCCGTACTGGAAGTCGGTTCATTAAATAGCGCAGCTCTTAGCTCGTAGCAGGGAAACAAATTAGATCTGCACTGCAGTGTCTGAACACCTGGCTTATAATAATTATGAGCTTAAACGCTGGCCGTAACAAAGACATTATGCATGGCCGTGTTGAAATTAACACGGATTATTTCTTGGTACAAACATTTTGCGTGATAGAGTACCTACTCTATCACGGAAAATGTTTGCCATTATGCCATATTATGCCAAACAAAACTACTACCTGTACTTTTGTTTGGCATAATATATCATTCACTAGTCATGAGTTCAATAAAAATGTGATACCTATATTTATGTATTGAAATACTCATCACAAAAGGTTTACAATACAATTACTCTTCTATACTAATGTTATATTTTTTGAGTTAAATTCTTACAAACAAACAAATATCAAATCCTTTTGGAAAGATTTGATATTTGTTTGTTTGTAAGAATTTAACTCAAAGTTACATACCTAACCGATTTTAAAAATTCTTTCACTATTAGAAAGCTCTTTTATCACCGAGTAACATAAGCTATATTTTATTACTAAATAAGTGCTGTTCCTAACTTAATCTAACCTAACCTACCTTTACGCCCTTGAAGCCGCGGCAAAAAAGCTAATATTACATAAAAGAAAGACTTTCAATGTGACAGAGTAGCTAATAGTGCTTAGTTGCACGATTGTACATGATTCCTATAATAGGCATTTCCTGTGTTAAATATTCAATTCTCAGATCAGGCTGTGTCATTGGATGTTGCGTTAAGGCATACTCGGTCATAACATGAAATCTGGCAAGGTATTTGATATATGGCATAACGCTCGTCCTCAGTTACACTACAACCTCAAAACTTAGGTGCGATAATACACTTTTGGTAATAAACCAATATTTACACCCAGATAAACCGGTGGAAGCATTATGGATAAGGTAATGGATATTGGGTTTGCGACCTGTGGGATTGATTCCCAACCCATTGCTGATTGTCACGAGCAAATTAGCTTAGCTGGATGGGTAATAATAATACTAGTATGTTGTAAACAAACTACATGCAATATTTACAGAAATTGTTTTTTTAACATTTATTTTTTTTACGAAAAAAGAAATCACATTTTACAATTCCTCTTAATTTTACTTAAGCTTACATAATGATTATTAATGAAATATAACTGTTAAGAAGAATAAGGACAATTACTCATGAGCTCCATACTGTACTGGGCTGTCTCGTGGAGTTCTTGCGTGGAACACGTAATTCATTTCAATTTACATGCTAAATTATGATTATTATTTATTTAAATGAACTAGCCTTCTATTGTAAATGTATGTCCATATAAAATATGTACAATATAATATTCTGATATACTTTACTTTACAGATAAAGAGTTTTATACTGGATCATCAAAACCATTATCTTTTCTATCGTAAATTAAAATCTAGACATTTTGCAAACTTTCCACAGATTGCTACGATAAGCTCGCCGTCTGTCGTATGGCAGAGCTGTTTGTTAAACAGAGTATTCCTTCCCCTTATTATTTACTAGTTTAAAAAGTACCTTTGTCTGTGTTAGACAGATCATTAAAAAGTAACATCGTCCTTGCCATAGTGTATTTTTAAAAGTAGTGATACGCAATTGTTTTCGAATGATTTACGAACCTTCTTTGCAATTCGGTTATACTCGCTACCAAACTCACTACCGAGTCTTCTGTTATAATTTGAGTATTCTACAGTAACTATGGCAACAATAGTTGGTTCCCATAGTTACTGCCGACTGACTGCCGTCGATTTAATACGATGTCACTGTCTGTTAGTCTGATTAAGGTTCGATGGCATTTCATGTTTTAGATTTTTACTCATGTATCTCGCTGTTAAAGCCAGTTGCGGTTGATCGTCTTGGTGACCAATAATTTTAGTTATTCGAATAGTTAACCTTCTTGCTCAAAGCTATGCTATACTGCTAAGTTATGCGCTTAATACTTTTTACTTAATATCTAAAAGACTTCTGTTTCGACTGTAAATACATTTACTTATGTCCAATGCAAATTCGACTGCACAGATGACATAGTGGTTTAAGTGGTTTAAAATACATAACCCAGCCATCCTCCAGGAAATTAATATTTTTGTCCTAAATGAATATAGGGGGCAACGGTGGCGGCCGGCGTAGTTAGTGGTGCCATGCGCACGCACTAATCTCTTCCAGCACGCGCCGTTGACGCGGGCGCTGCGTGCGCTCAATACAGTATCAGATCGTATCGATCTATTTTCATGTTCATTGAGCGAATTCACAAAGGCTACATACTGGATATTAAGTTATTGTTAATATAAAAGATTTAAGATGTTTTATTATATTACCGTTTTAAATGTTATATTTTAGTTATGTTACTATACTATCGCATCAGGTTAAGATCTTGTAATGATAGATAATAGTTTTTGAAATAAATAAATAAATAAAAGTGATCGCCTCGCCACTGCCACTGCGCCGAGTGTTGCGGGTTCGAATCCCACACGGGACAAAAATTTGTGTGATCCACAAATGGTTCTTTCGAGTCTGGATGTTCTTTACGTTCGTTGTTTGAATGTTTGTAAAGTCCCGCGCGATACACAAATTATTCCTAGTGAAGATGCTGTATTTAAAAAAGAATTAGTCAACAATTAATTAATTCGATTAGTAATCAATACTATTAAAATCCAAAAGGATTCGAATAGTTGCTTATTCGTTTATTCAGTAAACTCTTATCGTTACTTTAAAGACCAAGCATGGTTTTGTCTCGAGGAAGTCCATCGATCTTGTACAGAAGAAATATATATATTTCTATATATAATAATATAGTCCAATAGATCGGACCATCGGACCTGCGAACGAGAGGTCGTTGGTTCTCACTCATTCATTCAGCTTGCAACATAATAATAATTTTATACTGACTTCTAATAGGTCCTTTCCTTATTTCTGATACTGATATAAAATAATGCTTAATAAGCTGTAGATACAGGTTAACAGAAGTATATAACCCACATAGTAAGTAAGTCTGCCTCCGCTCTCGACAGGTGTTATATGCTTTATGAGCGAAAAAGTCTATATTTGCACATGTTTATTGATGGTGTAGGGATCTAGCTTATTCGGAGAGGTACCACCTCTTACAGCAAATCGGTATTTTAATTGTGTAGTGACAAAAGTAGCTACTGTTACTAAGAGTTTGAGAGGCTTACATGCCGTCCTGTTGTTTTTTTTTTTATTCATCCTATTCATTCTATTCTTAAGGGTGATTACAGGTTCTGTTCTGTTCCGAGTGTATAAAATGTCATAATACTATGTTCAGGATTTTAAATGTAATTATTTATTTAGATTTTATATACTGTTTTTAATACACTCCATAGAATAAGGTAAAGTTGTATCGTGCATTGAATATAATTGCCCCCGTGGCGCAGCGGTAGTGAATGCGACTGCTGTGCATGAGGTCTCGGGTTCGAATCCCGGGTCGGTCCAACAAAAAGTCATTGAGTTTTTCTGTTAAGAAATCTCAATACGAGCCCAGAGTTAGGAAGTTGACGGTGTTAGATACCTCCGTGCCTCGGAAAGCATGAAAAGCCGTTGGTTCTGCGCCTGATCTCGCTCCGGTCGTGTCGGATTATTCGTTCCATCGGATCATGAGGGTTAGGGAACAGAGAGTGCACTTGTGTTTGCGCGCACACTTGTGCACTATAATATCTCCTGCGCAGATGGCCAGTCTCCGTTAAAATTGGCCGCCATGACCGAAATTCGGTCTGGAGGACATTATTATTTTATTATTATAATTATATTTTTAAGCCTTTTACTGTTGCATGTTCCGCATCTAAAATTTCTAAAACAATATTAAAAAGACACGGTTTTATGTGTTTATAAACATACGAACAACAAACATCCAGGCATAGAAAGGTACCTATAATATGTATGTCGGTTAAACCCGCAACACAAAGTGCACACGAGTACGGTATACACAAGGTGACCATTAATTAAGCAAAGCATAGTCACAATCATGGACGCCCTCAGACACACTTAAAAATATAATATTCTACCATATAATATTCTACCACATACATACAACACCATCTAGCCCAAACTAAGCAGAGCTTGTACTATGGGTACTAGACAATGGATAAACATACATATATACTTTTTTTTTTTGTAATTACATACATATTATACATAGAAACACCCAGACCAAGACAAACATTCATGTTCATGCACACAAATGTTTGACTTGTGCGGGAATCGAACCCGCGACCTCAGGCGTGGCAGTCGGTTACACTAACCACTACGCCACAGAGGCCGACATATTATATTCAAGTAATCTCACAATAGTTGGTAATATGGTTTAAGTTCATTATAAAATTGCCACCGTCGTTACGTCACAAAGCCAAATTTCGTCTACCTACATAATAGTTACCGTTATTTTACGTTTTATTTTATGTTTTGTATTGCTAACTTGATGTATAATTTATTAAAATTCTATGTTTATGTAACGTTGCTGTGTTTAGCTTTAGGAAAACTAGTATAGCATATAAGTGTTTTGGTTTAGCTGCAAGCTTGTATTGTTTAATTGATAAATAAAAATCACCGGGTTGCACTCCGGGAGTGCCGGCAGAAGTGAAAACTTGAATATTAACGTTGTGCATTTTTGATATTTTGATTCCAAAGCAATTCGTGCAAAATTATTCCCTAACCATTCGGTTAGGGAATAATTTTGCACGAATTGCTTTAATTATCGGTATAAAAGTACTATAATTTATGTGGTAAAATACAATTTTCATTTATTTCGCTATCGTACACAAACATGACAATTCTCCCTCCGTCTTACTAATTTTCGATCGGTCACGTGTCCTGACGCGAGTTTAACATTGTTTCACAAAAAAAGTGCACAACGCCGCTAAAGAAGTTTTCACTTCAATAAATAATTTATCGCCTTGTCAGGCACTGTTTTAATGTGTAGCGAACTGCTGATGCATTCGTTTTATATGTATAGTCAGGCGCAAGTATACAGCAGCGCCGCACGGCAGTCGTGTCCCCGTAACCACTGAGTAAGGTCATAGCTCAATAAGTACCTATTTGTTTTATTTATAACTGGAACCAGTTAATATATATCCATGTCTAAATTATCTTCAAAATAATTGTTTTTTTTTTCTTGTAATTTGCTGCTGTCATTGACGTTTGTCGCTTATTTTTAAAACTACTTCGCTCCATACCTTATCTGCTATCAATGGGATATATTATCGAATTCTCAAAGTACGTTCGAAACTTTTTCAGGCAGTATAGGTAAAACTACCAATAAGTTACTAATACTCGATAAGTAACTTATCGGTGGTTTTATCGAATGAGCCCAAGATTGGTCTATGCGGAAAACTTTGGAAAAAGCCAATGTCTAACATTGGACGAAGAATCGAGTAATAGTACAGACTAACATTAAATTATTTGATGAAGTCTTTTAAAATATATCTACCGTTGTAGGGACCAAGCCCCGTATCGCAGGGGAGTTTACGAACACACAATTTATACACACAAAGTACACCCGGACTCAGAACTATAATTTGTCCTGCATAGGATTTGAATCCACAACACTTGGCTCAGCTGTAGCTGTGAGGCAACCTATTGTACGTGCCTGCTACGCCATACGTGCAGTCAAATCAAAGTTAAATTGTTTATAGAGTCAAGTTACAAATCAAAGCATACTATAATACGCATTAAAATAAATATCAAAACTTTAAAGTGAATTATTTGTAGTAATAAAGTAATTTCTTGGCAATCTGTCCAAAAATATATTCGACTCTAAACCTTACAATGAAGGTATAACCCGGCTCGGTCAGACAGGCTGTATGCCGCATTTCCCGAGCCTTGTCGTCGACCTCATACGAAAATAGATCGCCTATGAAACCGTAATGGACGGCAATTTGCACAGAAGTGGATGAATTTTATGTATTATCAAGACTAATATCAAGGTTCATGAATGGACGTCTGTAAATAGAGTTTGAATCACTCATTTGGCTGGAAAATTACCATTACATACCTGTATATCGCCGTAGATAGGCAGGAGTGTACTACATATATCACCAGTTACATTTTTAGGAAACACGTAACAGGAGGCGAGCCTATGCCCCTCTATCGGATACTTAAACAGGCAACGTGTTGCTTTAGAAAATTGTAATACACTGAACCCGAATCTTGGGCTAAACCGACAGTCAAGAAATATAGAAATATTAAATCTTATTTTGGTTATACATACATATATATTTTAACACCTATATCCTCGAAGGGTTAGGGAGAGCTGTAGAACACCCACAATCCGCCAACTATGTTTTAAGGTCTCCTCCATAAAGGGAGCTTGCCAAAAGCCTTCTACTTCATTCAGGTCGGTCCCTAATGACAAGTACATCTAAAAAAGCTAATAAACTATTTGCCTCTAAGTCTATAATTAATTGTATTAATAGAAATAAGATGTTCTAGGAATGCATTTACTATGGTATACTATATAGTATTTTAATAGTTAATTAGTTTTAAATTTACCTAAATGTGTTTTCTGTCTAGTGATTTTCAAAGAAACCGCGATATAAGCCGTATAAAAAAGTTACATTTCAACGTATAACATGCACGTAAACGTAAGACAATATTATTACGATAATGAACTTAAACTAGTAATAGAACGACACTAAACACGCTCATCTTATGTTTCAGGTAAAAATCGTACAGCCATATTCAAGCCTGCAGCAAAGTTCTACATAAAAGTCTATTCCTATACATTTAGACTACCGACCATTATATCTAGACATCTAGGTGCAGTAGGAAGCATTAGCCTTAGCATAATGCAACGTGCTTACCTGCCGCGAGAGTCGTTGACCCCGTATCGATGGCCGGCGAGGTCATTTACCTGTGTGACGTAAGCGGAAAGCTGCTAACTTTTTTATTAGGTACAACTTTTTATGGTATTATTTAGTTACGTCAGACAGAAGTTATTTTGCGGTAAGTGACAGGAATTTGGACAATTTTCGGCTTTGGTTTTATTTAACGTGGTCAATTATTTTCGGCTATCGGTAAGCCGATATGAAGGGTTAATTTTATCCCTTGTACAATGAAGTTAATTAGGATGCATTTACACTTTTCAGCAGTTTAAAGATTGATTCCTATATATGTAACTTACTATTAGGATTAAAAAACAGTACATATTATTGCATAACTTTTCACCTAGCCATTTAAGTGGCGTAGCGATAGTGAATGTTATTGCTGTGCAAGTTCTCGAGTTCGATTCTCGCCTGTGTTTATAGATTTTTTTGCGAATAAATTCTCAGCATCTGCACGGATTCTGGCAATGTGCTCGGTAAACGGCAATATGACTGGGCAAAAACTAAGATGAAATGTGGTTGTAATATTTCTCTAGCTACTCTTTTGAATAGGCGTAAGACTATGTGTATATATACATATATTATAGTAACGCGAATCGATGGACCCACGAGGCTAACCAACATTACCACCGTATACCTTGTGTGCTATGGAGGATACATAAAACCGTCGGGTCTGGTTGTCTTGTATATATACAAGGTTATTCTTAGTATAGTGAAAACCTCTTAGGTGGTGATTATATTTGTTATTATTGTCATGATTTCTTATTTTTGTTAATAATTCTGTTCGGGAGTTTTTATTTATTCAATTGGCAACACAGCCAACTATCATTTTTAAATAGTGAGGTTATTGTAGAGGGGAAAAATAACTCGTTCTCTCGGCGAAAGATCGCTCAGCAGTAAGGAACTAGCATTCAACTGAGTAAGACGTTCTCAATAGTCCGTGTAATTGGTGTGAGTTTGGTAATATAGTCACATAATATTTTAAACGATTGAATTTCATTATATTTCAGAAGTGGGATGAGTAAGTACACGCAAACATTTTCGATAATTATCGTTTTGTAATGGCGTTATTTCTTTCTTGTTTTTAAAAGTTTAATTACTAGATACTTATTTCGATTGTTTAACTGTAAACAAACTGATAGGTCGACTTTTACAGTACACTTTACAATACACTACACAAATGTAATAAACTACCCACATAATTACACACAATTACATTATACGCGATTCCCGTAGGAATCATCACAACTTGGTGTATTTTCGAGTGTTAAAACTGAACGGTTACCTTGAAATACACTTAGTAACTCTTTAACTGAAGTGCTGTTGGGGAATACCCTCAGTGTATCCTACATATTCAGCTAATGAGTAAGGTTTACTTTCTGGAGGCAACCATGCCGACAAACCAGAGGTCCGCCTGCCTATTGGTTGAAAACTCTACACGCACGAGTGTAAATAATTTATTTCATTGCATATTATTATGTACCTACATTATAATTCTTTAGTAAATAATTGAAATATGCATTGTAAATTAGCAGCGCTTAGATGATAAAATGATATAACCTATGATTTTTTTTTTAAACATTAGCATTTACATTGTATCGGGAGAATACTTGGTCAGGGTACTCCCTGATAGTTTTTTTTAGTTCTAAGAGTGCATTGTGCTCTTGCGTGAAATACTTGGACGAGGCTACTCTTCGTCAGTGTTTTTGCTGGAGCATAGTGCCGTTGTTTGCTTAGGTATAACGCTTACGCTCACCTAGTCTGAGTGATTATACAGTGGTATACTTTTCAGCAGTCTTTGGCTGGGATGCAGTGTTATTACGTAGATTGACGAGTAAAATACTTGCAATAGCTTTTGTAGTATTGAGGTAATTTCTTTGTTAAACAAGCGCTGCTGGTTTATAAAGCTACTTGACTTGAAGGCTGTTGCCACTTGACTTGCAGGCTGTTGCCACTTGACTTGGAGGCTATTGCCACTTGACTTGGAGACTATGTGCGCTTCGTGCTACTAAGAGGTTATGTGTGCCTCGTATGCTACTAAGAGGTTATGTGTGCCTCGTTTGCTACTAAGAGGTTATGTGTGCCTCGTTTGCTACTAAGAGGTTATGTGTGCCTCATTTACTACTAAGAGGTTATGTGTGCCTCGTTTGCTACTAAGAGAGGTTATGTGTGCCTCATTTGCTACTAAGAGAGGTTATGTGTGCCTCGTTTGCTACTAAGAGGTTATGTGTGCCTCGTTTGCTACTAAGAGGTTATGTGTGCCTCGTTTGATACTAAGAGAGGTTATGTGTGCCTCGTTTGATACTAAGAGAGGTTATGTGTGCCTCGTTTGCTACTAAGAGGTTATGTGTGCCTCGTTTGCTACTAAGAGGTTATGTGTGCCTCGTTTGATACTAAGAGAGGTTATGTGTGCCTCGTTTGATACTAAGAGAGGTTATGTGTGCCTCGTTTGCTACTAAGAGGTTATGTGTGCCTCGTTTGTTACTAAGAGGTTATGTGTGCCTCGTTTGCTACTAAGAGGTTATGTGTGCCTCGTGCTACTAAGAGGTTATGTGTGCCTCGTGCTACTAAGAGGTTATGTGTGCCTCGTGCTAATAGGCATGAAAGTGGATATAGTGACAAGAATAGAAAATGGTATGTTAAACTGGTTTAGACATGTAGAAAGAATGGACGAGGAAGGATTAAGAAAGTTTATAAGGCTAGTGTGAATAGTCGCAAGAGGAAAACCTAGGTGAATGTTTCTCGATCAGATCGGAGGCGTTCTGGACAAAGGCCAGGTTAAGAGCTCCTTGAACCGACGGGCGTGTATGAGATATGTGATGAAAGTGAATGAAGCCAGAGAAGTTTGACAGGATCATAGCAAATGGAAATCCGTAGTCTCTGCCTACCCCTCTAGGAAAACAGGCGTGAATCTATGTATCTATGTGCTAATAGGAGAGGTTGTGTGTCTCGTACTAATAGGAGAGGTTATGTGTGCTTCATGCTTTAGCCAAGTATGCTTTGATTAATATGCCTTTTTATTTGTGTGCCTTTTGCTTTTTAGCAGAGGTTATGTGTGCCTCATGATTTAGCTAAATGTGCTTAAATTAAAATGAGGTTAGGTTCGCCTCATACATATGTCATGTATGTGTGTCAACTAGCAAAGATTAGTTGTCTCGTTAGTGAGCCAAGTACATTCAAGTTACATAGTGTACATCATTGCAATGATCAGTGTCATATGTGCGTAGCATAGATAATTTTTTGAAGTTGAAATATTAGAGGATAACCATATTTTATGTAATAGGCCGTGCTACTATGGTCCATTACTGACTTTCACAATGTTTAGTCATCTAGGCATGAAAATATCGATTCAGTCCTAATGATATTATATTTTTATTTTTGAGACCATTAAATCGGACGACGCGATGACTCCAGGTCCTGATGGTGACATTTGTCTATAAATATTGTCGCGGACAATTACTATTATTTTGTGCACATTAGATATACCTACTTTAGTTTTTTTTTAAATTTTAACTGAAACGTAATACTATATAATGATAATTATATAGTATAACTATCATAGAAAAGATTTTGGACAATTATGCCTGTTGACAATAAACAAATACGATTTAAAGAAATTATATTACAATGGGATATATAATAATTTGCCGATTCTTAAAGATCATACGTTTGAATTCCATTATACGTTTTTAGATGCATATAGGTATGTTGTTTGTCTTTGAACATGTTTATATTCTAAGATAGCATGGAAATATATACAAATTCGGTTTGTTTTTCTAATTTTGGCATATATCATAATAATTTTAAAGGCATATTAATTAAATTAATTAAAACATAAACCATTATCATTTTGAGTTATATTTCTGATAGTTTTTATAACTGTGCATTCCATTATTGTGTCGCAATAGGTGTCCGATGTACAGTCATGTTATCTGACCCGTTACGCATACTATAGATGCGCGCGGTTTCACTCTTAATTTTATAGTACACATTATAATTATTCGGTTAATAGTAGATTAAAATTGTAATCTTTCCAATGAAATATCTCCCTAAATTATAGTATGATCAAAGAGACATGTTCATTGTTATTTGGATTATAAATTTAATAATTCTATTATAATTTGCTAATCATTATGAAGCCATTTTATTTTGTATAAGAGCATTTATTGACTATAACTGCATAATCAAGTCCACTTTTCTTACAAAGGTATCGTTTAAAAATTTGACACCGTTATTAGAATGAATGCATGAGAACGTAATGCTATCGGAGGGAGGCATCAGGCATGACATCGGTAACTTATGTAAACAATAGAGGTAATGAAATTTTACACTAAATCATGTGATTGAATTTGTTTGAAGGAGTTCTCAGAATTTTGACATAATTTTTGAATGATATTAATAGTCGATGATTTAAAATAAGATTGTATATTGGTTTGGTTTTGGTAAAGGTTTTCGAACGATATTAAAAATCTTTTTGTTATCTTTTGAATGCATGTAGGTATCGTTCATAAAATAAGATGGATGATATAGGACAGATATAGAGATGTGATACTAAGAGTGAGGTATGGGTATGAGTATTTTATTATGATTGTTATGAATGTTAGGAAATGTGAAATACAGATAGAAATATTTGGTTGATATGTTTTTGACAGCTATTTGACCCAATGACGATGTTGGATTCGTAAAGACCATATTTGGTATTTGGATTTGTTTAAATAATGTAGATGTATGTTTTGATTATTATGTATGATGTTTCATTGTGAGGTTAGAAGTGAATTTATGTAGGTACACACAAGTGATAATAAAAGAATTCTGTTCCTTCAATTTGATCATGGTGCAAACGAAATTTCTGTGAAAATTGTTAGAGGTCAAAGTAGCCTTAAATAAAGACCCATGATTTGGTGAAATGATTTGGTGAAATTATTTTATGATGGCTTGATGAAATGGTTTGATGGAATGGTTGAATGGAACGGTTTGATGGAACGGTTTGATGGAACGGTTTGATGGAACGGTTTGGTGGAACGGTTTGATGGAACGGTTTGGTGGAACGGTTTGGTGGAACGGTTTGATGGAACGGTTTGGTGGAACGGTTTGATGGAACGGTTTGATGGAACGGTTTGATAGAACGGTTTGATGGAACGGTTTGATGAAACAATGGAATGGTTTGATGGAGTGGTTTGATGAAGTGGTTTGATGGAACGGTTTGATGGAGCGGTTTGATGAAGTGCTTTGATGGAACGGTTTGATGAAACTGTTTGGTGAAATGGTTTGATAGAACGGTTTGATGAAATGATTTATTGAAATGATTTGTTGAAATGATTTGTTGAAATGATTTGTTGAAATGATTTGTTGAAATGATTTGTTTGATGAAATGGTTTGATGAAATGATTTGATGAAATGATTTGATGAAATGATTTGATGAAATGATTTGATGAAATGATTTGATGAAATGATTTGTTGAAATAATTTGATGGAATGGTTAGATGACATTAGGATGGTTTGATAACATTGAGATGGTTTGATGACATGGAGATGGTTTGATGACATTGAGATGGTTTGATGTCATTGAGATGGTTTGATGACATTGAGATGGTTTGATGACATTGAGATGGTTTGATGACATTGAGATGGTTTGATGACATTGAGATGGTTTGATGACATTGAGATGGTTTGATGACATTGAGATGGTTTGATGACATTGAGATGGTTTGATGACATTGAGATGGTTTGATGACATTGAGATGGTTTGATGACATTGAGATGGTTTGATGACATTGAGATGGTTTGATGACATTGAGATGGTTTGATGACATTGAGATGGTTTGATGACATTGAGATGGTTTGATGACATTGAGATGGTTTGATGACGTTGAAGTGATTTGATTGAAGTGATGTGATGACATTGAAGTAGAAGTTTATTCGTATGCATATGATACATAATTACAGAGGATGTTACAAAGGTTAAGGTACATCATACCTCGCCTTCAGTAGGCGTACGCAGCGATAGCTCCGTGGGGAGACCAACAGACTGCAATGCAGAGGGTCTCGGGTTCGAACCCACGTCGCGCACCTCTGACTTTCGGAATTTATATGACTTTTAGAAGTTATGTGCGTATTGATTGACAATTATCGCCTGCTCCGTGCCTCGGAGAGCACGTTAAGCCGTCGGTCCCGGCTGCCATGAACCTCTATGGCAGTCGTTATTGGGAGAGTGTCGACACAAACGATCACACTGGGTCGAAGTGTCGCCGGTCTGCACTGACTGGCCCCCACATAAGATAGGATAAGATAGTAGGCGTACAGTCATGATTTGAACAAAAGAGTGGCCATGAGTTTCTTGCCCGTTCTTCTCATGAGCCCTACACCCTTGCCTTGCTGAACGTGGCAGTAAATGTAAATTCACAAAAAAAATTGTGTTACTTTGACATTCCTAAGTGTTGCCCTGAACTTGTGTTATTAGATAGTACAAATAAAATAACAATAATTAATAGACATAATTTTCATTATCAATAGGAACAATAATTATAAATATGCGAAGGAAATAAATAATATCGTAACTGTAAAAAAAAAAAATAGTATAAACAATGTCAATTTCCATTTAATAATTACATAAGTCAAGATAAATTAAAACTAAATACATCGTATAATTTTATACAGTACTTAATATTATATTGCTAATAGACATTTCGTTTTAAAGTATGTGTGAAATAACAATATTCATTTAATGTATAAAAGCAATTCTTCAATAGTCATTTTTTTAATTTTGTTTAAAATTCGATGATCGGGATGTTTCTCTGTTATGCATAGGGAAATGGATATATACTTTTCATTCTTGCTAACACCATATCTTGATCGTGTGATAATGAAAACTGATTGATTTTAGTTGAGGTTGTACTCCAGGAGTAGCATGGTATCGGATGGCCGAATGTCATGATTTCTTATTTTTGTTAATAATTCTGTTCGGGAGTTTTTATTTATTCAATTGGCAACACAGCCAACTATCATTTTTAAATAGTGGGGTTATTGTAGAGGGGAAAAATAACTCGTTCTCTCGGCGAAAGATCGCTCAGCAGTAAGGAACTAGCATTCAACTGAGTAAGACGTTCTCAATAGTCCGTGTAATTGCTGTGAGTTTGGTAATATAGTCACATAATATTTTAAACGTTTGAGTTTCATTATACATTTACTACATTTTCATACATTTTGTTGAGGTCAAAGTCCAGTTTTGTATGAAACAGCTGTTTTTTTTTCACGATTTCGGCAATGTCCCAGAATAAAAGTTGTTCATAATAACAAGTATAATTACCCCCTGAGAGGTTTTCACTATACTAAGAATAACCTTGTATATAACAATCGATATGGGAACTGGGTATGCTGAAATAATATATTATGACATCTGATCTAACTTTAGAAAATCGTTATTCTTTTAGTATGTAGTGCTTATACTTCCATGGAAAGAAAAGTATTTAGATCGGTTAGCCTTATAATCAATCCTAATCCTAACTAATATTATAAATGCGAATGTGAGTTTGTTTGTTACGCTTTCACGTCTTAACTACTATATCATCATGCAATTTCGCATAAACGTTGTGAGAGGAACATCAGAGGACATAGGGTACCTTTCATTCAAAAATATTTCTGTTACTAACCTAACCTAATTACCTACAAAATCTAGTAAGGTAGATACTAGATTTAGAATCTAGTAAATCTAGTATCTTGGTATTATCAAAAAGCCAGTTTATTTATCTAAATCAAATATAGCTCCGTTATGTATAACGCTATGTATTTTTAGAGATAGAGTAAACGTTAGTGCCTCTGCTTGTGTTACAGACACTGGCGCTTTTCTCTTACGACTCAACTTAACTTTGCTGGTAGTTTTGGTAAGCATCTATTTTCTAAGGTATCTAAACTAGTTAAATATACTAGGATATTATTTAAAAGACTAGCTAGCCCGCGACTTCGCTTCCGTAAAAGTAGGTTAGTTTAGCTTATATTAGTAACAGTACTTTTTTAAATAAAATGTGTATTGGTGAAAATTAAAATTAAAAAATTTAAAGTCATCTTAAAATGGTAAAAGAATTTTAAAGTCGGTGGTGTGGTCTTTGAGTTAAATCCTTACCAACAAACAAAAAATAAATCCTTTCTCTTTATGATATTAATATAGATTGTTAAGTATAAGTAGTATGAGTTGTATGAACTGTGTGAGACTGGACACCTTGCACGAGTATTTTCAGAAATAAGTTGAAAATGAGGGATAAAGGTTGTAGCTGATCTTTAGGTACAGGCTTCAGGGTAAAGTCTTCGGTCAATAGCAATCGTCTACTGACAGAAAATTTACCACATTTCCTATAGCTTACGCAACCTCGACCGAAATCTATACATATAATAAAATCGTAAGAAAGTCAAAACTGTACATTGAATATTTTTTTAAAAGAATACTTGGGGCGTGATCTACAATCGATACCGAAGCCAAAAATATAGTTTTTAGAATTTTTGTCTGTTTGTCTGTATGTATGTCCGGGCTAAACTCAAAAAGTACTGCATGGATTTACTTCAAATTTTGCATGAATATTACTAACATGTCGGGTCAACATATAGACTACATATTATCACGCTATCACCTACGGGGGAGGAGCTGTGAATCTTTATTTTTCTTACGCATTCTGTGACAGCGTGTAATCATATTTAAATGTTGTTTTTGTGTAAGCCATGCTATTATCTAGCTTTACACTATAAAAACTACGCCATTTAAGTAACTTGGGCAGAGAAATATAGTTGGGTTCCGCGGCGACAAACACTTTTTAGTTAAAATCTACGCGGACGAAGTCGCAGGTAACAGCTAGTACTAAATATATTGAAATTAAACTACTACATACGGATTTTATCGTGTTGTTTATTTGACACTATATTACAAAATTTTGAAAAACTTTTACACTACTATTACTATTAAACTTTACAAATTTTTAAGCTAATTAAATTATTAAAACTATTTATACTATTACTATACTATTAATTATACTATTTATATTTATGTTTACACTTTCCCCGACGTTTCGGTTGCTTTTCAGCAGCCATGGTCACGGGGAGACTGTTTTTCAAAATTTTGTAATAAAGTGTCAAATAAACAACGCGATAAAATCCGTATATAGTAGTTTAAAATCAATGAATAACATTCGCATATACAGAAGATAATATAATACTAAATATACTTTAAAGTAAGAGACATGGAAAATTGGAGTACGCATGCTTTATATGTGATATTGTTTATAGTCACTGAAACGGCGTAACCCTTATGATTTCTTGTATATACCAGAGGTATCATTCCGCTACTAAGACAGGGGAAAAGAAATAGAAGATTTGTTTATTTATTAGGGGAAAAACGGATACAATAGATTTTATAAAGTTCAGAATATATAGACAGCACATAATCCAGAAACATTTACCACAGATAGTATGAAATGGCCAGTAAGTGTCATGAACTTTACGCTGGGTTATTATAAGACTATTTCCAAATGATCCAGTTCATTCATACTGTTAGCAAGTAATTGGGTAGTTGCCTATGTTTGATTTTACAGATAAGAGCAAATAGCAATCAAAAGAAATAGCGGTTATATCACATGTATGGTGCATCGTTTTTCTGTCATTTTACATTTACCACTACCACAGATAATATAATACTATACTAGTACCTATTGACAACGACGGGCATTTCCAATCTCTAAAATTGTTAAGGATACAACCTGTTTGCTTATGAAGTTCTCAATTCAAAAATGTATAAAATAAGTCAAACAACCTATTCACTCATCTCTGAATAGCTCAATCCAATTCACCATAAACTCTAAACAATCCCGTTCTGCCAAAGCCTGATGGGCCAAACGGTTACATAAACCCATGTGATGTAACTAATCAATACAATTTGGACGTATGCCAGTACTTATATACAAAAATCAGTGGTAACAGAGCTTGCCAACGTTTTATTTGAGAATATGGTTTATGTTGACTATTGTTCAATCTAAGAGATTTGATGGCCATTCTTACTTATATTGAAAGAGTTAAGTATGTTAAGTGAATATTTTTATAATAGGCTACGGTAAAGCGCATGAAGAATATAAAACGAGTGAATGACCTAGTGATGATGATGCATATATTAACTTGTTTGTTACGCTTTCACGCCTTAACTATATAGTGAAATTTTGCATATACGTTGTTAGGGTCTTAAAAAGGACACAGGACACTATTCATCTAGAAAAAACTACTGTTACTAAGGAATAGCTAGTATGTTTTTCACGGATTTGTCACCATAAATGTGTACTGTAAACAAAAATAAGTTCTTAAAATGAACAGAGATGGTAAGTGATTACTGTAGGCCATAGACGTGTGCAACACAACGAGTAGGGTATGTGTGACGCTGACCTAGGGAAAAGCTAAACTGAACTTCTTTACAGCATCTCTTTACAAATGTAATTCGAAATTCAAATTTTATCCATATGCTGACAGCACAAGACACAAATAAATTCTTTTCTAAAGGTTGCGATTCTACATGAATAATATGTACACGCCACCAGCATAAATGCTACATCAAACAAAGAAATGCACAAACAACATGTCAACAATTCAAAATCCCATTCGTACTTAACCAACACCACAATTTATTTAAAGCTAAAACTTCAAATGGAACGCTACTCAAGTTTTATAGTCAACAAATCCAATGCGAAATCCTTTAAATAAGCCATAAGGGTACAAAGTGAGCTTGCAGTTGCATCGTTCACTGGATCACGCGCGGTAAGTCGCGGGGAAATCCTTTTACTGGAAAATATAGCCATTGTCGAGAATAAAAAACATGTGAACGGAGAAATTCTTTTGACGATGACGTCACGTGGCTCCCTACCGTATTCTTCGTAGAGCCCCGTTCTAAATTCAACTAGTGTGAAATCGACGTTTTTTTTTTAATGTCTTCATGGTCTTATGAGATATTACAGACTTGATTTTCAGAGTTGGGTCATGCGTTACGGGTTTTCTCTTAGAAGTTGTAGTAGCTGCATGGCTACGGAGTCTAGTTATGCGTCCGGTAAGAGCCCCGTTCTAAATTCAACTAGTGTGAAATCAACGTTTTTTTTAATGTCTTGTTGGTCTTATGAGATATTACAGACTTGTTTTTAAGAGTTGGGTCATGCGTTACAGGTTTTCTCTTAGAAGTTGTAGTAGCTGCATGGCTACGGAGTCTAGTTATGCGTCCGGTAAGAGTCCCGTTCTAAATTCAACTAGTGTGAAATCGGCGTTTTTTTTAATGTCTTGTTGGTCTTATGAGATATTACAGACTTGATTTTCAGAGTTGCGTCATGCGTTACGGGTTTTCTCTTAGAAGTTGTAGTAGCTGCATGGCTACGGTGTCTAGTTATGCGTCCGGTAAGCACCAGTAGGCTCACTTCGTAAAATAGTTAGTGAAATGTATTTAGACTAACACTTATACGTATCCGAAGAAGAAAGTCGGACAGAGGCGTACCACATGCAAATTTCGCCTTCTATATTTTAAATACCATGATAGGTATAGGGAACAAGCTTATAATCGGCATCGGACACAATTCTAAACGTCGTGCTGCTATTGAGAATTTCCACGTAAAACCTGTCGTAAAATCCAATAACATTATATCTTAGTCAGATAAGGAATCTGAAACTTCACGACTAGCAACAAAGGTAATCGTAGAATTACACTACGAGTCTCCCAAACACTCATTTGTCACATAGAGTTTGAATACGGCCAGTAAAATACTTCTTAATGTGTACCTGCCTACGCCTCCTGAGACATAAAGCATTATGTCACGTTACGTCATTAAAACATTAAAACCATACTCCTACGTAGAGTGACCTTTAAAATGGTTTGACCTAAGGGTCACCGACTCAACATAACGCTGAATAACACTTTTATATTGAGCTTTCAGTTGTAAAACTTAAAATAAATGTTGGCACTGGTTTTCACTCGCAATTTTAAGAAAGTAATAGGTACCTACTATTAAATTATTTACTTCGGCTTCTATAGCAATATAAAGAAATACCCTACAAAGTAACTAACTAACTTGTGTTAGTACTTTTATAACTTAAAACTATATTTTTAATGCTTCTTTATTTCTATGGCATTTGTCTGCGGAAAGAGTCTCAGCCCAGAGGATATTCATTACAAGATGTAGAAAGCAACTTGCCACTCGCACCGTAGACTTGAATTTGTCATTTCGTCGAGACTTCAAATCAGAATCAATATCAGATAAGCATTCAAATTTTCAAACAGTCCTTTGAATAGCTAATCATCTTTGCTAAGTGGATTATAAACCATAGGCTACTTATAATTTATTTTACGGGGATTGCACTATATGCTCCATAATTCAAGATTTAAGCGGACTGGATGGAATCAGTTGCTGGTTTATATTTTAGGTTGTATACCAATTTAATACAATGGAATATCGATTATTGATGAAAAATCAAAATATCTGAAACATGAACTAATAATCGAATGCGTGAATCTTTGATAGTTGATTACGTAGTAGCCGTCTGCAAATACGAATTGTCAATACCGCAATTCGTTTAGACGTGCGACTTCAAGTGATTGCATGTAAATATAAGGAGAAATACCTAAAAAAGGCATAACTGACGTCTGAGGCCATACGTCACATCCGCGACAACGATCGATCAAGTTACAATGACCCATGTCAATAGTACCATTATCAAATTAAAAAAAAAATTCAAGTATTCGATTGTAAGAATCGGTCAACATTCCGATGAGAGATCATATAACTCTCGAATACATGCATTACCCTTTTCATAGCAATTGCACATCGCTACTAAAAAAGTGCAACCCAAGTGTGATGTTTACGCGACTCTAGAAGAAACACACAGATATACAGAAAATCTGAAAACATATTTTGCATTGAGACGCCTCTAAAGTTCAAAGAATTCAGTTACAATCGACACCAAAAACATTTAAAATGTGACTTGTAAATTTTTGGAATATCAGACATGGGAAAATATCATAGACTTATCACATACTTGTTACAGACTTATCATAGCCTTGCCACAGACTTGTCACAGACTTGCCACAGACTTTTTACAGACACAGACACAGATACTACAAATAGTAGTAAAGATAGATCGATATAGATGACTCTGACTAAGCCACTGCATGATTAAAGAACTTTTCAATTCAAATGCCATTAGATAAACCAAGTCAGATAATACATAATATTCCTTTGCATACAATGATAAGAAAGTCTCTTTGTAATTGTGTACAATGGTGTGGTGTGTTCACATTGAGCAGAATGTTTGCAGCATATCTTCAGTATGTCATTGCTCCTACTGTCTGCTTCGTTATTATTATATCTTTTACAGCACTGTGCGTGTTATAACGTCTGGTTGACACAAAATAAAGATTAATTATCTTTTTTAGAAGACTGATTACTAACATTTTGACTGTATATGTTAATATTTGATTGCAGTAAGTGGTTAAGTTGTCGCATCGCCACAGCTGGTGAGTGGAGTGGTAATGTGGGTTCGAATTCAAACAGGACAACAATTTGTGTGATCCCCGATTGTTTTTTCCGGGATTGGATTTTCTATGTGTCCATTGTTTGAATATTTGTAGTCTATTCCTAGGGCGAATAAAAAAGTGAAAGATTCAGGGATTAGCTTTATAGCTAACTTATTATTTTATTTGCATTCTACAATGCAGTCTTAAATATTAAACAGTTCACCATGAGACTAAATAAGAAACGAATACAAGTTAAATGTATTTATCTATACTATGCAGTATTCGGCCAGTTGTCAAAGTTCGATCATAATCCTTAATAAAAAATTGAGAAGGCATATATGAATTAACACTTCTCCCACATATTTTTCTACTTTTACCATTCGTTCATCTATAGAACAAACAAAAAATCGGGCAGATCGGTTGACAAACAGAGAAAATAAATGTACTAAACTGTCTAGAAAAATACTGATTCAATTATTTTTATTGATAACGCACATACGAGTATATACCTACTAAACAAAACAACAAGTTTTAATATAATCCTGTTTCATGCTACTGCTTAAAGTAAGCCTCTTTCAAACCACATTTTTGACACCTCCGCTCTCTTTCGACAACTTTACTAAATGAACTGCTAACCACTTCAACAAAATAGCATAACTAATAGACCACATGCAACCGCTCAAAGTTTGCCGCCAAATATCTGCTTAGTAAGAACATGGTATTCAAGAACTGTTTGTTAATGACTTTTTAATGTTCTGAACTTCTATATAAGCAAAGGGTACGATTTTAAGTCGTTAAAGCTTATATAGTAATGTAATCCAAGTAAAGAGAGAGCTTGAATTAACATGTTTAGTATTAATAACCTCAAGAACTCCTTAAACGTAAGCGTTGAAGGTGTTTTAGGCTAGGTTACGTTCCTAAACGCGTTGAAGGTACTTTCGGGCGACGTTGCTTTAGGAAAATACTGTGATTGTATTGTTATATAGACCATCATCATTAGGTACTGCTCATATAAATAGATATTATATATTTTTAATATGTGATAAATGTTACTGGTGTCACTATTATGCTATATTTACTTGCTACATATTATTGAAAATTATATATAGTGTCATTGTTTGTTTGTAACTCAATAAAAAAAAAAACAAAAATTACAATATAGACAATATTTTGATTTGGGTCTGTGTATTGTTTGTAGGTATCTTTAGCTATATTTGTTTCCTAAATAAGAAAGATATAATTAATTATAATAATATGTTCTTGCATAACACGCAACATGAAGAAATGTTCTTCTGCTCTTTTAGGCTTATTTTCGGTCTTATACACACTTTATTTTATATTTTTCTAAAAGTTAAATATATAATATTTATATTCATATGTAATGGCCTAATAATTTAAGATCTTACCACAGCTGTTTAAAGTTGTGCTTTCATATTTACGCTAAGCCATAAAAACAAAAAACGATTTGAAATATAAAAAATAGCGGCTTCGCTCGCAGCAATGTGGGTTAGGTTGACACACTAATCACCTATTATTCTCATACCTACCTACCTACCTAAAGTAAATATTAAAAAAAAAACGGTCGAGCCGTTTAGGAGGAGTACGACCACAAACACCGTGATAGGAGATTTTTATATTATATATAGATAGATAGAATAAATGAGAGGATATTTTACCTGTTTTATTCTAATGTAAAAGCTAACGGTTTTCATAAACGATTTAATTTGTAATCGAGAGCTTAAATGTTAAGTTTCGATATTGATCTTTATGCATTGAAGTGGAAAGTACTTCTAGAATAATTGTTTAGTATTGTTAAATGCATTTTATCATACCTAATAACAATTTACAATCCATATAGCCAGTAAGCGTATAATAATCATAACTAATAATATAAATGCGAAGGTGAGTTTGTATTTTTGTTACGCTTTCACGCCTTATCAACTCGACGGATCATCATGAAATGCCGCATTCACGTCGTCAGGGGTTTAAAAAGGACATAGGGTACCTTTAATCAAGAAAAATTACGGTTGCCGAGGGATAGAAAACTATTGACCAAATCCACATAAACACAAGCGAAGCCGCGGGCGAAATCTAGTAAACTCATAAAACCAATGTCAAAATGCCGGAACCACCAAATTGATGACTTACCCTAGCGTACAATCAAAAGGGTACCAGTAATTTACTACAAAAGAAAGACGAGAAAAATAAAACTATTCCCTAGATTTATGCACTTGAATACAAAATAGCAACTTATGAAGCTTTTCCTTATGAACAAACTTTTGTGCCTTCCTAGCTAGAACATTTGCTTCTGACAAATTGTTTGTAAAATCGCAATCTCTTATTCATGAATCGAGGCGAAATTGCGGTATCTTTATCATCCGTTACGGCAACCAATTACTGAGTTAAAGTGGTTCTCAACCGACCTGTCGGGGAAACTCGTATCGGGTTTTTATCATTATCTTGGTTCAATGCACTTTATGTGTTTCTAATAAGAGTATTTCGAAGTATTTTGAGATTATCTTTGGCAATATTAAAGTGAGGTTTACTTTGAGAATTATACATACATACATACATACATAGGCTCGTTTATACGGGGTAGGCAGTTTTATTATACAAACATATTTCGCGAGCTATTTTAGGTTTTAGGTCTAGCGTAGTAGGTGATGAACCATTTAAACCGTGCTGATCTTGACTCCATATCGTAACAAAAACTCAATAACACTTTACTCGACAAAGGAATTGATTCTGAGATCTCATGCACAGTAGTCACACTCAGTACAGTTGCACTACTAAGGCAATTATATCATGACCTTTGTTCAAAGCACTTTATGTGTTTCCAGAAAATTATTCTCGCGTCTTTCTAATAAAATGAGAAATTTCTTAGGGATTACCATCGGCAATATTAAAATGAAATTTACTTTGTAAATCAAATGAATATTAAATCAGTTTTCTTTTTTGATTGTATAATAAGTGTTATCTTACTGTAAGTTACACGAATGGCGCAGGGGTTTAGGTGGTTACGTCGCCATTTTCAGAACATTCCAGAAATTGTGTGGGCCAAAAACGTTTGTATTATGCCTAAGTGTACTTTTGTCCGTTCTTGGAATGTTTGTAAAGTTCCTCGTGACACGGAAATTATTAACGGTAGTAGTGTATATAAATAAGACGGAAAGTAATTTATAACATGGGTGTTCACGATCATACATTGGAGTACGCCCAAATACCATGACAACAGCTGTGACATGGTATCTGGGCGTACTCCAGAAAAGTTAGGTACTGTCAATCTGCCACTGCAATAGATAAGGTGGGCAAACCAAGAGTATGGTGAAATCCTTTAATCGCAATTATTTTCCTCAAATAGACTTTTGCTAAGTATGGGCTAATCCGATTCAATACATCTATAAGTAGTAAACTATTTACTAACTTTTGCGCGCGGCTTACCTCGCGTGGTACCTACATCAATGAAAAATAGCCTTTGTCCTTTCCCAGGTTTTAAACTATCTTTATACTAAATTACATCCAAATCAGTTGACTGGTTTAGCCGTGAATAGGTAACATATAGACAGACAGAGTTACTTCCGAATTTATAATGTCAGTAAGGATAGTAAGGATGATAAGAGTTCTCTCTACGACTAGTATGTCGTGTATGCTCTTGTGTACGTATAAGATTATATTTTAACTCGCTAAACACGGCCACGATGTTGCTATTATTAACTATGAGAATAATAATTACCGTTTCCGCAGGAACTTCTAGGTAAAAGGTATATGAAAACACTCTTATATAGAAAAACAAAGTCGTGTAAAAAATTAAAGTCAATCCATTAACTACTTTTTCAGTTTTGCGGGCCAATACATACAGAAGCAAAATTTTAATTATTTATATGTAAGATGTAATTTACATGTCGAGTCCAAAATATCTCTTTTAACATTTTAAAATTATATCGCACCTAAAAAGAAATGTAATATATGTATGTCTTTGTTTATTCCATATGAACCATATTTTTGGGAGTAGGATAGCCTATGTGATTCTTGAAATATCTATAATCCAACAATTACATAGATCCGCTGTTGTTTTCCTGACACAAACACATTTGCATTTGTAATATTATTAGCAATGATATTCAATAAAGATGGAAAATTTCCAACAGCAAATATCGACAATAATAAAAAATCAATAAAATCCATTAACCCCGCTCGACTGGTCACGTAACGATACAGAATAGAGATTTATCTTCAACGCAGGATAATGTCCTAGTCCATTATACTGTTTCGTAATATTCCTGATGATATACTAGCGAATGCCTTCTAAAAATAACATAAATATTCAGATGACATATTTGATTTAGTATGTTGCATGATGCAAAAATTTGGGAAGTCGAAAAATGATTGTGCCGAGTTTGGTTATTCTTCGTGTACACTGTTTAAATGTTTGTAAAGCAATACAGGAATTGTTTCTAGTGCAGGAGGTTTCTTTATAAAATAATATCTATAAAAAAGTATTATTTTCTATTTTAATTTAGGGACGTTTTTTGCTATTGCAATATGCCAGTCCCATTATAACCAAAAGTAATACTAAAATAAAAATAAATAACATTAAACCTGCTAGGCTACATATTGACCTTGTAGTGTCACTCACTGGATAAACATAAATAATATAATTTAATACACAGACTGGCTAATGATTATAAGCTAGCGTTTGATTGTAATATCTCTGGTTAAATTCCAAGCTGGTCCTGTAGCACAGGTACCTATAGGCGTACCTGTGGTCTATTAAAAGTCTAGGGTACTCCAGGATCGGGTTAAGTATCATTACGATATTCTGTTGTGGAGTTATTAGTAAGCACATACTTTGGGTGCGTAAACTGCAATAGGACCTATGTATGTATGTATATTGTAATGTAGCTAGATAAATGTGCTAGGAATAGAACACCGGCTTCATATAATTACGTGTGGTACGAATGTTGTATATGTTTATTTTGAATATTTATATATGCTGATGGTATAAGATTTGGTCTCATAAAATAATTTATATATTGTTTCGATCTTGATATCTAATGATATACATAAGTGTGTTCGATTGTGCAACTATGTACCGTGAACTGCCTGGTTTAGTTCCCGGATCCCTTATTGAAACATCAAATTATAGCACCGTGAACTTAAAATTTAATCAAGAAGCTTGATTACGTACTATTTCTATCAATTACGAGCAACTTGCAGCCACAAAATCCGTATTTAATTATATCGTAGAAAAGCCAAACCTTTCGGAGAACTACCTGTGCCAGAAAAAAGGCCGATACAATAATTTAATCAACCTTCTCGGGCACTAAGGTCACATTTTCTTGGCGGCATTAAGAATTAACTCCCAAATACCGCATGAGGTACAAACAAGACACTCTAGAGTGCGGTTTACGACGTGGCCGTAATAAAAGGCTGCGGCAACTGCGGCCAACACTTTTATGTTCTGATGCAAAGAAGATTGGGAATTAGATGGTTGCAAATTCTGGTGGCGTAAGATAAAAAATCTGCAGTGGCCGTATGGATAATAAGGCCGCGTATTTGTTTTGTGGGCGGTTGGAATGTTGTTTTTTAGGTTTTTTTACCAAAATTTTTAAAGCAGAACCTGTATGTTACACCTTTGTCCTTTTATCTATCACGGCTGCAGTTAATCTCAGTAACAACTTATGCTACGGATAATTGGAATACACACAAGAAAAATAAAGATATTAAAGTAATTCTAAAGGGGTTAATAAATTAAATGGCATTACTAGTCAAATGGCAAATCTATTTTAGAAAGACTGGGTGGGATATCATGTAAAAGAACTTAATTTTCATATAATAAAATTAATTTTAATATACAATAGCCAAACATATAACTAGTTGGCGTCGCATCACGAGAGATGTGGTGGCGCAAGATTCGACCGAGACATGACGACGACCACTCTGTCAAGAGTGTACGACTAAGAAGAATATTTTGTCTGTTTTCATTTACATATTATAAAATATAGATTATTTATTTAAATATCATACCATCACTATTGCCGATAATCTCCGAACTATTTAAATTTTAATATAATCAGAATCATCGTGCCTAATAATACTAGATTTATTCAGATTTACACAAGTCTCTACCTACCATTTGTAAATTTACCTTTGATTAGAAAAATAAACTATTAGTATTTAGCTTAAGCAAACTTACAATTAAGCGATCTTATTTAAGTGATGCTCAATATTTTATGCTCACCTTTTTGCTATAGACTCTTCCAAATGAATAATTATGTTTTATTAATAACATTATATACGTCTTCTTCTAAAGAACGGACTTCTCAGTTTGCGAGTAACAAATAAGTGGGAGTTTTTACTCGTGTCTAAAATAACTTGTATAATATATTGAAAGGCATTAGGCCTGCTTGGAAGAATAACTTACGCAAATAAGTAACTTTTAGACAAACAAACAATAGAACAAAGGCTTTACCTTCGCTTCGCGTATCCAGTGGGGAAATTATAATAAACTGTTGCCTAAAGTACCTAGCTATGTTTTGTACTGTCTATATAAATCAGCTATAGAGGTAAAAAGCTTATAAACCTTTGAATATTCTGTCAAGATTAATTTGAATGCACGGATGGTATAGTTGTTTATTTGATCGTCTCGCCACTATCATTGTAGGTACCGATCTTTGTGTGTTCGATGCCCACACGAGACAAAAATGTATGTCATCCACAAATCTAGAGGTTGTTCTTAGTCTGGCTATTCATGTTGATTGGTCAAGTCGTTAAGGCGTCGATGCGGGACGAACAAACAAACTCACATTCGCATTTATGATATTCGTTAGGATTAACTTCTTATAATCAGTAAAAGTAGTTTAGTTATATAATTACAACATAACTCTAAACTAAAACTCGTGCCCCTATTCGTCACAATACAGCGCAAGCATATAAATCCAATTTCAAATGACTCAATTCCAAAAACAACTCTTCACCACAAGACTAAATTACGAAAGACCATTATAACAACAAGCCGAGCCGAGTAAGCCAGACATCAATAAGCTTAATGCCATTCAAGTAAAGTTGTGCCGCAGGAAATTGGTTTGCAACACGATCGAGACCCATATATAGGTTTCGTAAAAGTAAATGCGATCGGTAAGATAGTAACAAGAAGTGTTACGAGCAAGTTTTTGATTATTTGGTGAAGGCACTTAATCGATCCGTGAATCCATAACCACATTTTGTCTGTTTATCTTTGCGATTGTGCGTAGTAATCTCCACGAACGCTGAATAAATTTGAATCTGATTTTAGAGGACGATTTATAAATTTACGTGTGTATATTCTCGTAGTGATAAGCTGAAATGTATGTATTGTTATTTTGGTTAATAATTACCAGCTATGTTTTATCCGCTGTGTAGGAAGGAGCCAGTTTAGTACCTTATATCAGGTGCATATTCAGTCTTCGCTCTGCTAACGTTAACGTTTTTGAAAAGAAAATGTATGTAAAAGATATGTACTCAGTTCATGGCCAAAGAATCGGTCCATATTTCTGGAACTTAAAACACAGCCGTAAAGGTGTTGGTGCGATTCCTTACCTACCCGTTGATAGATATTCAGGTGTGGCCGTGAGTCTATACATATCTATATTATTCACTCAATGTATCTAATATATATACATAGTAACACGTCTATATCCTTGAAGGGATAAGCAGAGGTGTATATCTCACAATTCGCCAACTATGTTATAGATCCCTCGTTATAGGGAGCGCTTTTTATGTTATAGGACGCAAGCGAGCAGAGGGATCGCCTGATGGTAAGCGATTACCGCCGCCTATGGACACCCGCAACACCAGAGGAGTCACAAATGCGTTGCCAGCCTTTTAAATTTGCTCTCCCCCTCTTCCCCAGGACGGGCGGGGAGGTTGGGCCTCTGGTACCCTCACTCACTCCATGAAACAACGTACGTGCTATTTCACGCCGGTTTTCTGTGAGGCCGTGGTATCGCTCCGGTCGAGCTGACCTATTCGTGCCGAAGCGTGACTCTCCCACGGTTTTTTGCCATCTACCATGTGCGTGCTACTACTGTGAATAATTATTCAACAGAAAAATCACAACATTCGTATTCACAACTGCTGCTATTAACACAACGTATTAATCTATATAACATAACACTAAGAAGTTCGATTTCGAAGAATCAAGAAGTAATTACTTTTATCTCCTACTGGTCTTTATCTCCCTTTATATCAAACGATACTTCATAATGAATGAAATTAAATTCTATAGTCACCTGAACCCTCGATTCTTCAACGACATTACCGCAAGTCTCTCGATCGAATCACGAATTAGTATCATAATGAATTGGGGCCTGTTCTTGATTTACTGGCCTATTAACCTGGAGACTGATAATTATACCTGAATTTACTGATCATAACCATTATAGATGTAGGTTCTTTAGGCAGCCAGATTCTTATCTAGACTAAATTTATTTGATGGGTTAACTTTTATTTATTTATTTATTTAGAAACAGCAATAAGTTGCATATACAGATATTGTAAGTGGCAGACAATATTGTAGAACATATAATGTAGAATTAATCTAACTGGGTAGGTATTAAAAAGTAATTGTGTATGAAATAGCCATTTTAAATATTGAGCATAATTTCTACCACTTTCGAGGTTAGTACAAATTTATATACAAAGGTGTCAATTGTTGGAATTCCAGACAAAGTTAAACACCCATTGTTTCTAACCACCTGTGTGCCATTACAACTCAAAAGATTACTATACAAACTTATTTTAGAGCCAAAATCAGTGAATAAACTCACTGGCATCAGCCACAGGGTCTAAGGCTGAAAAGTTTCCAAAATGTCGAGGTAGATAAAAACTTGTTACTTCTACCAGAATAAGTTAAGTGGATCCTTATAGTAGATGGTAACTGGTTAGATAACGCACTTTAAGGAATATTCATTCTATTAAGTGTCTTTTAGAATTGAACAAGCAGTCTTTAAAGATTGCCAAAGAAGCCAACGCAGAATTCGATCAGTCTAAAAGTTCGAAACTTTTTCTTAGACGTGCCAAATGTTTTGAATCAGTTATTTTATACTTTTTTATAAAGACAACTCACTCGCATTAGAAATTAATCCTGTGGTGCGTAGGACCTTAAGAACATTTAAACAACGGACACACGTGATATTCAGTCTAGGAACAACTATTAGTAGTACATTTTTGTCTCCTACGGGGATAATAACGAGAAGTCCAGTTAAATCATCGCCATCCATGCAGTAGTAGTGTCAAATGAATAACAATATTCAATATAGATAATAAACCTTTTTTAATTGCATTGAATATTGTGACATTTTACAATGCACCTGGCAGGCTGTAAAAAAGAAACATTTAAACCACATCAATGAGACTTAAATAAGTTGAACCCAAAGTAAGAAGATTGTGTCGACTTTTAGCACTGTGCTACATCCTACCTGCCTTTTGGCTTTGGTTTTTACACACGGAATCAGTAACCAAATACATCGGAATAAGGATCTTTACATCGCAATCATTTCATATATTTCACTATACGAGTATTCCAAATAGGAATTGTGTTTTTGTATCTTTTTTGTTTATACTGATATTCTAAAGAGGAAACATATGATTTTTGTTTATGTGATTACAAACAACTTTAATTTGTTATAAATTATAACTCAAAAATTAATCAACCGATTTCGAAAATTTTATTTACCAAAAAAGTAGTCTTGCTAACATAACCTTACGTAAATTACTTTTAAGCGAGCGAAGCCGCAAGCAAATGGTAGTAATGAATAAAATGAAAACCTAAAGGACAGATTTTGTTGATTTTGTTTTGTTTTGTTTTTCTTGTTTGCTACTTTATCCAGAAGTAACATAAACTATATAACATCACGGTAGCAGATATCTAATTATAAACGAGGGTGAAAACGTGCGAGACAGCTTGTATATTATACAATGTAATAGTGAAACCTTTAGTCTAATCCAAGAAAAGAATATAAGAAAGAAGAATAATAATACTTTTATTAAACCGTAGCGTAGAAAAATGCTTAATATCCGATGTACTTTCGAATTTTATAATACCTCGGCAATAGGTGCTTTGTCTCAGCTAAGTTAGTTGGTAATAACTGATCTACATGCAAATGGAAACAGAATAATGTCACCAAGATGCACTACCCAATACTTCAGCCCTTAAACTTAATAAAGTTTCAGATTCAAACAAGCACTGCAATAGGATGCTAACAATTCAAAGTCCAATGTTCAATTCTGGGTTTGGCAAAGTGTATTCGTAGTTGGATAAGTTTGTCTTAGATAGAAACTCTATTTGTAACTAACGACGTAGTACTTAATGTTGGCAAAGTACTTCCGAATCTACGTTTTTGAAAAGCAATTTGGTGACTTTCAATCAATTCCAAAAACTAAATTTTGCAAGTTCGGCTTCGTTCTCGTAAATGTAGGTCAGTTAGGTTTCTAACAGTACTTTTTCTGGATAAAAGGTATCCTCTGTCCTTTGCTGTACACCCGACAACGTGTATGTGAAATTTCTTGATGATCAGCCAAGTAGTTATGACATGAGAGCGTACGAAACAAACTCACATTCGCATTTATAATACCTACTAGTTAGGATATAACTCCTGTATTTCTATACTATACTCTAGACGTATATACTAGTCACCTTGCACTAAGTAGGATTTAATGCAAAACAGGTGGTAATGGTGGTACCATTTCAGTCACCAGTCTCTAGATGTTTATGCCCACACTCGAGGTAATTTCGGAGTAGCTTTACAAATATTGAAGCAACGGACGTAAGGACACCCTGACTCGAAACAATAGATTTATGAATGACAATATTGTTTGTACCGGATGGGCATCAAATCCGCAATATTCGGCGTTCGGGCAGAGGTGAAGCAACCACTTAGACTAATTTACAATTTGTGTAGTCCAGTCTTGGTCTCGTACGTTGGTTTATGCCACTTAGGGATAAAGTAAATTTTTATTAGTGTAAGCATTTTTAAACCAGTTTGTTTCGAAGACTACGTATTTCTCGGTAAATAAACAAAAAAACTTTTATAATATCAGTGTGATGTGCTAATTTAGATATTTAAGTATTTTAATCAATCGCTCACAAATCCCTAACCGGATTTCGATGCCATTTAACATGAAAGTCTACTTGAACTATAGAGAAGAACATTACCAACATACAAAATAAAACTGGAACAAAGTTGCGGGCAACAACTAGTCTCAAATAAAACCATAAATAGTTCCTCAATAAATCTCAATATCAGACTTGATGGTTAAACATCGCCATCTAGTTAGGCTACTTGCGAACAAAGCCGTAGCTCTGAGTGTTGTGACGTCATAGCGCGGCGGCTGCTCCGGACCGGTAATAAATTTATATGGCGCTGGGACCCATTACCGATAGACAACTGGCTGTAACTTAAGAACATTTGCCACTTAAACAGTTTGACATTCAAAAGTTAGAGTTTCAGGATATGATTCGTTGGAATAGGCATTGCGAACTGAAATCGACTAATCGAAAACGATTTATATCGATTTTATTTTAATCGAGAAACGCTCAATGACCTGAACATCCTCCAAATATAATTTATTTTAACGGTACAAGAGTAACGGTGTCATATCGAATCGATTCATAGTATCATGAGTGCTATAGTTGGATTGGAACAAACTAAGTAACGATCTCAATTTCTGAAGACCCTCAAAAAATAAAGATCATTACGCAAAAACTAGACCACCTAACGTCCTTTTTTTAATTCTATTAATTACAGACTGATTTTCCAATATTTAATTTGAATCGAGCGTCAAATCTCTTGAGCTTCACGTTTTTTAGATTGAATCAACGTAGCAATTTTTTGGTCATAAACTTAAGTATGATTGCCGATTAGGCAGACCTCAAATCGAATGCCAGCTTAGTAATAATTCGTCAATCGCAGAATGAAAACCGGCGTCTAGACACAATTCTTTTACCATTTATGGCTCGATATAGTTAAAGTGACAAATTATTTGATTGCTATAGAGGACATTCTCAATGGTAACAAGCAGCAAGTATAGCCTAGTGGAACTTTTCGAAGTTATTTGCATAAATAAATAATTTAATTGCTCGCTTTAACGGTGACAAAAAACATCGCGAAGAACCCTGCATGTCTTAGAGTTCTCCATAATGTTCTCGAAGATACGTGAAGTCTGCCGACCCGACACTGGGCCAGCGTGGTCGACTATGGCTTAACTCTTCTTATAATGAGAAGAAGCTAGTGCTCAACAATCGGACAATTCATAATCAGAGTTTATATTGTTACTGTCTCAATAGTAACACAAAGCCAGTGTGTTAGGTACAGTTGCTGAATACGTATCTTCTAAAACTTAGGTGAAGACGACTACCTCATTATACCAGTTTTATATAAGAAGACACGTCTAAGGGCAATTCTGTTGGCATTCACCGGCTATTGCCTTGACAAAGAAACCAATTCAAGCTTTGTGCTATCAAGAATCCAGAATCTAAATTTTGATGAGAATGTATAAGTTAGGACCAATGGTATCGTTGGAAAACGGAGCAAAACGAAGTAAGTCTCACTGCTCTTACGTCGGATTTCAATTAAAGGGCGGCGACTATACCGGATGGGCTAGCACATTTCTATCGTCACTTAATAATTGACATTTCCAATAAAAAATACTTGATATTGTACAACGTTTAATTCCCTTTTCAGTTTTAAGAAGAGATTCGTACTATATTAACGAATGTATAAATGTGCTCGATTGAGAACAATAAGCTCTACCCCTAATACACGCGCACAACATCATATGTTAATAACATATTTCTATCATTCCTTTTGGAGATATATAAACGTTAGTCAATGTAATATTATATTATATATTTGTTAGATTCATGTTTATAAGTACCAGGCTTTTTGAAGTAAAAATATTTAGGTAAATACATTTTACAGCCATTGCCCTGGAATCCTCACCATAAATTGCCTATCTGTAAAACAAACAACGCCCCATAACCTTGCTAATCTCTAATACTATTAAGTATTCAGAAAGCAAACAATGTTGCCTTTACGAATTACAGTAAACTTGAGTGGCTTATAGCAACAAAGTTCGTCACAAATTATCATTCCCAGCTTCCATTACAAACGGCTCTAGTTGATCACCTCTTAACCTAATTGCTTCTCTGGCTCCCTCTTCATGACATTATTATTCCTGTTTGTTTCATAAATCAACAGATTTTTGTTTTGATTTGTTCTCGAGTTTGTTCCTTCTTCGAGAGCGAAGAGTTTGAAAATATTATCGGTTTAATTGGATGGGCTCGTTTGATCTGTGATAAAATCTTTTGCTTATGGTTGATCGTAAGGTCTTTTTTCCGATTTCATAGTCAAGTAAGGATATTCTGGGGTTGCACATGATTAATAGACGACTGTCTGAAATTATTTTTCGGAAAGGACTACATCGGAGACGCAGCGGTAGTAAATGCAACCGCTATGCATGAAGTCTTGGGTGTAATTCCCGATTCGGGCAAATTATTATTAAAAAATTCTGTCAAACAATTCTGTGCTCGGTAGATGGCAAAAACCTCGCCTCCTATACCATGGGGATATAAAACAATAGCTGGTCAAATATGGGTGTATTAGTCCACTGTCTAACCCATCGGCGTGATAATATAAATAAAAGTATTTATATTTATGGACACAAATGATTTTCAATTTTCACCCGGCCGTCGAACCCGCACACCCGCTACCCTTTATCATCGACTCGTTCAGCCATAACTTATTAAACCGCAATAAAATTTGTTAAGTAATATATATTTCAGTATTAAAACAATTACTTTAAGTGGTAAGTCTTAAATCAGATTGTCACTGCTATCGATCTTCAAAGTTTTCGTTTGGAAACTTTGAAAAAGATTTTTTGATAAGTAAACCTTATTGGTATTACAGTCTGTTGGCAATGAGGAAGTCATTTTATTTTGATATTATTGTTTTACTGGCTTCTGCCCTTCTTCGCTTGATTAAATTCACCAGGAATGCAAGAAAGCCTATTTATTAATCTAGGAAATGATCTATCTGTGTGGAAAGTATCATCTCAAACTATTCAACAGTTTACGCGTGAATAACAACACATCCAACAATTGGTTCAGTTTTTGCTATTTATAACACAATAGTTATAAGATCACGACCAAAGCTTACTGTATCTTTTTAAGAATATTGTATAACTGGCGATAAAAATGACGTCGTATATTTACTAGAGCTAAGCATAGATTTAATTTGGTGCAAACATAATTTCAATTCAAACAATTATTCTGTATCAAAGATGATTTATATTTACCTTTTTATAAATAGAACAAAGTATTATTATGACAATCAGTCTTAGATCTTGTTCACGACTTGGTTAATAAGCGCAAAGTCAGATATTTGTGCGGTTCATTAGTAGTAGTTGACAGGACTATCGATGCGAGCCACTAGCGCAAGTAAGCCGAAGAATAATTTACTCCTGCAAGCGGACTGCAGCAGTTTAATTCCCGGGTTGGGCAAAGTTTCTTACAAGAAGTTTTTCGTAGCAGCACGGCAACAGGAATTCTGCCTGACAGATAACAGATGCCTCTACTATGTAGGACATAAACTATCGAAAGTAGGAGACCTGCCTGTTGTACAACGAATCTATATGATACATATTTCAAAACGTCCCCTTATCTTGCAAAATAAACTTAATATTCAACTTAAACAGATAAACAGTCAACGAGCTACATTATACATTAGATCGCAATAAACGCCATCTTACCACAGCGAAACACTCAAAACAGACAACTCAAATTCAAGTAGCCACCTCTGAACTGAGGTGTCTCTTCAAGATATTGTGATATGATACATAATCCTTAACAATACGCACACACATCCAACAAACAAGTACCAAAATAACCTGAGCTCTGAATTATTCAAACAGCGAACATTTGCTGCGCACAGTTCGTAATAAAGAGGTCATGTTAGATGGTATAAACTTTGTATGTAATTTACCATAGTAAAACACACGTTGAAATAATAATGAGTTAGTAATAATTGTGATTATAATTTAATAGCTATGGCGGTTTTGTTGCAAGCGCAAACATTGTCAATATTCATAAATAGCTGACCCGCGCATCTTCGTCTGCTTCACAATGAGAATTTTCCCCGTTTTTACAACATTTTTCATTGTTGCTCCGCTCTTATTAGTCGTAGCGTGATGTTAATAGTTTATAGCCTTCCTCGATAAATGGGCTATCCAACACTAAAATAAATTTTCAATGTGATGCAGTAGTTCTTGAGATTAGCGCGTTCAACCAAACAAACTCTTCAGCTTTATAATATTGGTATGGAGGAAGAAGGGGTGTTTCCATTGAAAATGCCATCTCCGTTATCCATGCTCATTTATTGTAAACCAATAAAGAAATACTATCACATGAGATCCGTCGGGTTCGACCGCCGACGACTAATTGCCACTCCCACAGATGCGCACGTCTTTTATAGGGCTACGGCACAAACAAGTGACATAGTCACATGACTGTTTGTTCGAATTTCGTATTTGAATTTTATACGTTCAGCCAGTTAAAATATTTGCGCCGATAGGTATAGATTACATTCTTGTTTGACGCTCATATCCCCGAAGGCTCAGCCCGAAGGTGTATGCGGAGTATTTTACATTTCACCACCTAAGGTTATAGAATTAATGTAATTGGAGGCGAGCCTATTGCAGTTTACCGGGCATAGTTCCAGACTGAAACTGAGCCTGAAGCCTTATACACAGCAACCGATGCGGATATTCAATTCTCCTGGAACAAATATTTTACTAGCCTTTTGCCGCGACATCGCTCACGTAAGAGCCGAAGGCAAATGTTAGTTTTAAATATAACAGCGCATAAGAGAGTGATATTATAAGAGAAGATATCATCTAGAGTTAATAATTAAACCGTGAATTAAGTTTGTTACAGACACTAAATTGTCAAGGCTATATATCTTTAAAGTGGTGAACAGGGGTGTATTATACATTTCGCCGATTGTGATTTAGGTCCTACGTAATATCTATTAGAGAAATATAGTGTCTACCTGGTACAGTTTCAGATACTGTGCGGCTACTAGGAATTTATTGAAAGAAAATCGAATAATACTGACAAGGTACCGAACTTCAGACCAAATACACACCGGTAGCATTCACTACCGCTACACTACTGAGTCAGTCTTGAACTTCGACCACCAAAATTATCCTCATTACACCGCGAAATTATGGCAAAACTCATTATCGTCAAATGTGAGATTGATTCAGCGCCGTTCCAAAATGGCGTGCCGTAGTCAAAAACTCTTTCGTCACGGAATCCAACAAATTGGCCACTAGCAACTTTAGCAATGTGGTTGGCACCACGGCACGCGATCCTGTGCAATTAGGTACGTGAAGGAAAATTGTTTTGAAGCAATCTTCAGTAAGGTAAATTCGAAAAAATTCGCTATCAAGGTCGTGACTAGGGAAACTTACTAAAGTTATTTCTAAAGAATATAAATGACAACTCTGTTTTGTTCTGACTGCTGATTCGTCCCGTCGTATATTTACGCTCATGTTTCCGTGTTGGTTTGGGCAAAATGAAATTGGGTTTTTCTGTTATGCAATTCTTAGTAGCAGTACGGAGCTTGGAAATGTGTCCAGATAACTCGCTACCTAATAAGTAGGAACTAGAAACATATCTAGAGAAATATGGGCATTATGTATATTTTTTTATAAGTTAGTTGTAGTCGAAGGGTTAGGCAGAAGTGTACGTAACCCTTCAGTCCCAGCGACTGACCCACCATTCAAGGCAGTAGTAGGCATACCGTGATAGGTTTAGTTGAGGTATACCCCTGCCGACCAAATGCCAACGGCGATATTCGATATCTGAACTTAACTGCTGTAAAATTAACACTCAAAACTATTATTATTACTTCAAAACGACACCACGAACGAAAACTGAATCACTTTTTAAACCATTTCGATTTGTGTGTATGTATGTAGTAGGTTTATAGTGTAATGTCTCTTAACTTATATAGCTGCAAGTTTCTTACCTATGTGTCTTCTCATCGGTTCAAGACTTTTCTGAACCTAACAACTAATCTAAATCTAACTTCAGTTACTTTGACGTTCATAAACGTAACTTGGTGACATAAATGAATAAATTAGTTTGACTTTAAGATCGATAACTCTCTAATGGTAATACTGCTGCGGTTATCTCAAAACTTAATTAGGTCTGCTGTTCATGAAGCCTCGACTCGATTCTAAGAAATGGAGTTGAAAATCGTATTCATCCAGGAAATTCTCCGTAACAGCCGACTCTAGATCAAAGGGATTCACGGTATAAATTCTATTAGTCAGTTTGAAAATCCTTCCTGATTTGTTATATATTTCGTTCGTGTCTTTCGAAATCCAGTTGGTTTTCTGAGTCATATATTAGATATATAGGTCCACGGCCATAGGTATATTCCCTATGGAGCAACCCTTAGGAGTTTATATACTAAATGAATAGCTTAGTTTCTAAAGCGAGGACACAATTTGCCGATAGATCGAAGGTTTCTTAACATATAATATCAGTCCTGTATGTAAACTATCCCACTAGTGGGCACGGGCCTTTTCTAAATATGGAAAAGGCTTAGGCTAGTCTCCCAGAGATGCAGCTTACCTCACAATGTTTCCCTTTGCCGTTAACACGAGCGATAATTAATCTTGGAATCAAAGTCGCGACCTCTGCGCGACAGTCAAACGGTCTCGCGCTAAGCTATCGCTGCTTGTGATGCTTGTGCCTATGTACTAATTGCCTTATACGTCTGAACTAATAATATAGAAAGGAAGAGTTTGTAAATTTTGATTTTGGAGGTAATTTTAAAACTATTCTAAGAAAATCTATTTGCTTTAGATTGTCCGTTTATGATAGAAGGATAGCAGAGCAATAATCAAAAACATGGATGAAATCGCAGGGATACCTAGTCATTTATTTTTCTACTTTGCAAGAAATCCAAGCCCTGCAATAGGACAGTCTATAAACAGACATTATGTAATTTTTATTATAATAGTTTGAGCATGAAACTATACCGGTATATATTACGTGACATCAGACACGCCAAATATCATGATTTGTACCCATTAGTAGCAGCTGTCAACGATCGTTTCCAGATCTAACCTAATATGTCTGAGGAAAATTAATTATGACCCTTTCATGTTTGTGTATTATAAATGATATAATAATAATAGATATTGATACTGTCTTACTATAATAATGATACCTAATATTGCGCTTATTTTTCAGGTGAGTAAAAGGACGTGGTAGCAATTCCCCGATTGTACAAAGTGTCATTGGATGTTTTATTAGGTGATTCTCAATGGCAGTAAAGGTTATACCTGTTTTTCTATTCTTTAAAAATAAACAATTTCCGTACAAGCAATCTATCTATCTATCTATATATATAAGGGAAGATGTCCTGACTGACTGACTTAGAGACAACGCACAGCCTAAACCACTGATTGTAGGAACTTGAAATTTGGAGAGCATATGTGTTTTAATTTATAGGAGTGTACTAAGAAAGGATTTTTTGAAATTCCACTCTTAAGGGGGTGAAATAGGAGGGTGAAGTTTATATGGAATTTGCTCATTTCTGGTCTTATAAGTATAAAAATAGGTATACAAGTTATTGATTATAATTGAAAATGACCTGTGTAGGTAAAATGGATAAAACTCCCCCTAAAAAGGTAAAATGGGGGGTAAAGTTTGTATGGAAATTTTCTCATTTCTGGATTTAGAAGTATGAAAATTGGTATATTGGGTCCTGATTACAAACAAAAATGATCTATGTAAGTGGAATGGACAAAACTCCCCCCTAAATCAACTATAAAAAGTTACAGATCGCGAGCGAAGCCGCGGAAAAAAGGTAGTAATTTATGTAAAGCGGAGGACTTGAGAAACATTTAAATAACTGACACACAGTACACCCAGAGACGGAACAACTATTTGTGGATTTTCAAACATTGAAACAACAGAGACAAAGAACTCGATCAGGATGTAGAACAACTACCTACTCGTAGGTCCAACCCGCACAGCTCGGCTCACGTAACTAATGGCAAGGCGGCCACTTAAACAACTGTGTCCTGCATGCAAGTTAAAAAGTATTATTAAGCTTTTGAATAGGAACTTTTTAGGCCCGATTGCTGTTGCGATCGGTCCTACAATCTCAGCATTACATAAAACGAATGCCTCTAGATACCTGGCCTCTATTCTTTAGATAACTGGCGCTATTATCGACGTAATGACAATCTCTCCACTATGCCTCGTTAATCTGAAAGCAGACTCCAATTTAAAATGAAAATGAAAGCGTTGATAGCTCTGTGATTAAGGAAAAGTAAGAAAGAAAAGAAAATAATTTAGATGACAAAAAAAAAATAATATAAGCAAGATAAATATAAAATAATTAAATTTTGCCAAATGGGACCTAGGAGAAGACAAAGATATTTTTTTACAAGTTTGGTGAAATAAGCATATGATCCGCTTGATGGTAAGTGATTATTGTAGGCTATGATCGCTTGCAATACTTGGTGTAGCAATCGAGCGTAGTTGCCCTTACATAAATAGGTTTATATAGTATTAAATTGTCCCACAGCTGGGCACGGGCCTCTTCACAGTGTGAGAAGGGTTAGGCCATAGTCCACCACGTTAACCAATGTGGGTTACCAGACTTAACATATCTTAGAACATATTGGAGAACTCTCAGTCATGCAGGTTTCCTCACGATGTTTTCCTTCACCGTTAAAACGAGCGATAATTAACTACTTAATTCGCACATAATTTCAAAAAGTTGATTGACAATTATCGCGTGCTCCGTGCCTCGGAGAGCACGTTAAGCCGTCGGTTCCGGCTGCCATGAACATCTATAGCAGTCGTTATTGGGAAGTCAGTGCCCTCTAATATCCTGACACTGGTCTAATTTTAGGGTATCGTTAGCCTTCGGGTTGCAGAGGTCAGATGGCAGTCGCTCCGTGTAAAAACTGATACAGTCAAATCCGGTTAGACTAGAAAGCAGACCCCAACCGACCTGGGAATAATAAAGGCTAATGAGAAGGAGAAGATAACTTCAAAAAGACAGAGATGCGCGACTTGGGATCGAACTCGAGACGTCTGCGTGGCAGTCCAACGGTTTCCCACTAGGCTATCGCTGCTAAATAGGTTTAAAGAAAAGGTATTCGAAAGGCACTCTTACTGATTGGTGGAACGCAGTCGGTAATAGTGTTTGTACTTAATATTATCCTATGTTTACGTGAACATTATACAGAATGTATAAAGAACAGAGTTCGAATTTGCATGATTAAAAAAAAATTATAATAATATTTAATTTTCCTGAGTCTAACGCATTGGCAATAGCCCAAACCAGATCTCTATTTCATTTGGACAACCGTGTGCCTAACACCCTGTATATTGTAGCTAGACTACTGTTTACATATTTCGATGGACGATACGTTAATTTTAGAAGACACTACCTTTAAATAATTTTAAACTTACTATTTGAAATATTAAACTATTTAAATTTACGCTTTTTCCGCAAGCAAAAAGCTTTGTTTGTGCCCTTAACTGACTAAGGTGCGAGGATATCACGAGGAGAGCCTCGTGATATATTCTTAATGCACGTTGGACAGTACTAGTACATCTCTATGTGGTAGTAACAATCATTGCATCTCTGCAAAGAAAGATGTCTATTTTTCTTTGCAGAGATGCAAAGGAAAAGAGATATCTTTCTTTGCCAGATAAAACTTAAACAAGGCCTCCAATTTTGTGGTGTATGTGACTGACGATAAAAGCACATGTAGACCAGTAGATACTAGCTAAATAACGCGGTTGAACTACTGTTAATAGACGAGATTTTTAAAAACAATAGGTTTGGGGATAACAGTTTCTTTGATAGAGTTACTGTTCAACCAAAAAGCAGCGATAGCTTAGTGGGAGACCGTCGGACTGCCATGCATAGGTCTCAAGCGCGATCCCAAGACGCGCATCTTTGACTTTCCGAGGTTATATGCGTAACTGCGAAGGAAAATAGTAAGGAAACCTGCATATCTGAGAGTTCTCCAAATTATTTACAAAAATATGTGAAGTCTGCCAACCCGCAGTAGGCTAGCGTGGTCGACTATGACACACACTGAGGAAAGGCCCGTGCCCCGCAGAGGGACAGTTTAATTCAGGGCTGGTATTATACTATATATTATATAACCCAAGAAGGCAATAACAAAACATTGTTCCACACGAACAAAAGATAAAGGATATTCCTAAACAGTTTTAGAAATCATCTATTTGTAAAATGTTTTATTATGTAAGTACCTACATTTCTCGTTTCAGTACATTTATCGTTTTCCGATCAATCACACTATTGTTTGATACGATTCCTTTGAACGGATCGCCTTTTTTGACAGAGCTTCGCTTTGTGTGTTCGATAAATTTACCGTCTGCCAAATTGAGTCCTTGACTCAATTTGGCAGAGCCTAAAATAAAGTCGATTAAAGCTTTCCTTTAGATAAGTCTATAATTATTAGCAACAGTTATAAATAAGTAAGTAAGTAGGTAGTTTAACATTGTAAAGATTGCAAAACATTTGATATACAATTTACTAGTATTCGGTTTAACTTGTTCAGCTAAGCTAATATAATTATGTACTTATGATTACATCAGTAATGCAACAAATACGATTCGAATCCACCATCTATCAATCGCAAGTCCAATGCCTTATCCATTAGGTTACCGTCGGCGTCGCTTAAATATTGTTAAGCATCTATAATCTAGTTCCTAATAGTATGCAGTAAGTACTCTTAACACCTGCGTGTCTGTATTCTTAACATCTTAGTATAGGCACTTATATTATGTATGTTACCTATATTAATTAAATCTTAGTACAAAAGGAAGTTTTAATTAATAGACACATTTGTAGTTGTAATAAAAAGTAAATACTTTTTGAAGTGAAAACTTCTTTAGCGGCGTTGTGCACTTTTTGTAATGGGTAAAAATTATGGTATTTTACCACATAAAAAAAAAATGATTCCCTAACCATTCCAAAACATCAAAAATGCACAACGTTAATATTCAAGTTTTCACTTCCGCCGGCACTCCCAGAGAGCAACCCGTTGTTTTTTTTATAACAGCTATGTATGCGTATACTATTATACATATTATTATGCTTTGTAATATACCTCTGGTCATCGCATCAAGCATATACATACAGGCGTGAACTTATACTATGCACGTAAATATTTAACCGCATGAACGCTAAAAATAACTCATCAAAAATAATGGTAATTTTCCGAGAGCAATTATTTTGCACGTCATTTTAGCAACGGTTTAGCATGTAAAATTGCTTTACAGAAACGAACATAAAAACGGAACTGGACTTCTCTGTGAAAAAATTTGGCAATTGTCGCTAAATACTATACTAGTGGCACGCTATGACTTCGCCTATATTATAGCCTATCCATTTTTTGGTATAATGTACCTTTACAATACTGAAATAATTTTCTAAGAGATGCAATGGCTTCGAAGATTACTATATACGTGTACACAAAAATACATAATTCGCACTCTCTCTTTGTAATATAATAGTTGTATAGTTTAATAATGGATATAAATTCCATCACGTCAAATATTCATAACGTTACATTTCATAGACTCAATAAAAATGTCCCCTGTACTGCTGCACTTCGTCATGAGTTGACATAAATATTAATATGCACGACATGGCCCCTAGCTAGCTACTCTTTTCATCAACTTAACTACGTCTTTAACCTGTACAGGAGTTTATTTAATCAACCATTTGTAAGAGGTCGAGCTTAGTGAAGTTCTCGCTAAAACGTGGATTTGCCGCTTGACGCTTTAGATAGAGCAGCTTTGCTGGAAAAATACTTCTACGTCGAGCGCAGGCAAAGCCGTCAGTAAGGAATTACAAGTGTCATGACTGTCTCCGTGGCGCAGCGGTAGTGCCATATTTACTATCACTGCGCTACGGAGGCAGTTGTGGTCTCTCTGTCAATGAATTCTCAATAGCAGTTCGCCGGACATTGGCTGTGTGGCCCCGTGCCTCAAAAAGGGCATAAACTCGTTAGTTCTGCACCTGATCTGTCTCTAGTTGTAGCGTATTGCTATCCTATCGGTATTTAGGAAATAGAGTGCTTTTGTGTCCACGCACACACTCGTGCACTATAATAATAATTATATTCTACGTAGATAGCCAGTCTCCGTTAAGATAGGCCGCCATGACCGAAATTCGGTCTGCGGGCATCATACGTTATACATGACATATTTGTATCCCTGTATATCGGGTACTGACACATTTGAATAGTGTAGAATATGATACGCAGAGCGTCTCTAATAGGAACTAGCATGTTCAGTCTTCATGTTTCCAACCCCATAGACAAGAACCTAGTATTATAACCTGCTGACGGTACAACGTAATTCGCACAGTGCTGTAAAAATGTTCTAAAGTCAAGACAAACTCAAAGTTAAAAGTCGTTATTATCATAAAAATGTGTAAATATTTCTTGGAGACGTTGATTAACTAACATACCTAGTAATAAAAATATAATAATAAAATATAAATAAATTATTTATATTTTATTCTTTTATTATTATATTTACCTTTATTATTTTTACATTGAAAAAGCCAGCTCAAGGAGTAGAGCTCTCATAAGAAGAAGCAGGCAAGAAACTCATGGTCCTTTCCATTCAAGAAGCTAAGGTCTTAGCGGCTGTGTCCCTTTCATTATAAGACAAGACAGTAGCTAAGTAGATTTCTAAAGATTCTAAAATAATATTTTAAAAACACCTTGAATAACAAGGCTCTGTAATCGATTGGGCTGCCCAGGGTACAATGGAATCAATTTGCGCTATTGTACCGCGTAGCACGACGATCCGCCATTGTGCTCAGTGATGGATCATTATGCGCTGATCCTTGTAACAATATGATGAAATGGGCTGTGATTTATTGAGGTGTGTAGGTATGTGCTTTTAGGTGTTCGGTGGATAATGGAGGAATTGAGGCGCAATTTAATGATGCTTTGCCACCTGATTTGCGAGATAGCTATGCGATGAGTAGTAGTAGTATGTGTATAATTCCACAAAAGTGTAATGGTGTAGAGGATCGTGTAGCATTTGTGAGGAAAATGTGTTTACCGTCATCTATCTATGCGCCTATATAGGTATTGTTTGTATTTATTATTTGATCCCTTAACTAGGTGAATACCAGTATAAATTAAAACGTGAAGAGAAATTGCTGATCCTCATATTGGGTATATAGCGTGTACAGAAAAGTGTAAGATTTGGCAAATCTATATGAAGAAAGAGTTCATGGCCGTCGAATTTTTACCACTAGAATACAATTAAGGCATTGAAGAGCATGCCTGATGTATCTGTAATGTTTCTATACTTGACGCTATCTCTAAAGCATGCGCGTGAATGAAATAACAGTCATAGAGTGTATAGCTCTATATTAAGTAAAGATTGCAATAGTGTACGTAAAATCTTTCCCTATTTAATTACTTTTCTATTAGAACTAAGTTGACAAAATTAAACAATTCTATCACACATCTCTCGCTATCCATCTTCGCATATTTGTGGTAGCAAGACATCCTAAGAACTGCCAGAATACTTTATTTTGTAATTTTTGTCTATATCTACACTATAACCTGAAACGCAATCTTTAGGTCTGCAAGGTAAAGTTATCATTATTCCACGTAACAGAGGTCATTCCCATCGAACTGCACCGTTCTAGATTCTAAGCAAAATGTTTTAATAGAACCTCAATAATACTCCTACATAAAGCGATCCCGATTTCCAAGATAGACATCATTATATCCGATGATGACGTAATTCGCGTCTATTCCATGAAGGTAAGGAGCTTAAACTATAATTTTATATAAGGACCTTAAAGAAGCGCATGTTTTGTACACAACGTTTTGTTCAACTGTCACTCATCGCCTAAAACATGTACTAAATGTAAACTCGTTCGTTCATTATAGAGTGAACACAAGTGCTATGACTATAGAGTCTAGGTTAAATTAGGGGCCTCTCGGTGGCGTCGCGAATGCATGTGAAACTAAATCGCGCGGCCCCGCCGACTTTGGTTGTGTTGAGGAACCCAGTGGTAGGCTTAGTCGGTATTACCGCGATGTCGCCCTTCCCTGCGGAGGGGTATGAGTCAATGCATTTCCACTAGTCAAAAAAGTGGATCCTGATTTTTACAGTACATCGTAGACAATAGATTTTTAGCTATTTGATGTTAAGTTCAGATTAAAGTCTCAACCAGATCTCGAGAAAATAAACATTAACCACAAAACAATCCTTTATACCGTTCACATTTAGAATTAAGACGTAATCCTAAAAATATTTCCCGAAGCGTTGTTGTTTTAATTGCCATTATCTCTTAGTCAAAGGAAGGCAAGATAAGTGAACATCTCAATACCGCTTTGTTTTCTAAAACAGACTATTAATTTACTTTACTTGTCACCTTCCACAGATATCGTGGTCTTTAAAGGGAATTTATCTCCGTTTTGTTGAAATTGTAAATTCAAAATTGTTTTTATTAACATCTAATAAAAACAATTAATTATAATAATTAGCTAATAAAACCAATTTTGAATTTACAGTCATTCATTCATGTTAGCAGCCTTCGGCAAAGTACGATTGCTGCTAACGAATGATAATGAATGAATCTGGAGGAATTTTGGATTTATTTACTTATTACATTTTGCCCGCGGTTTCGCTCGCGTAAATGTAGGTTAGGTGAGATTAGTAACAGTGCTCATAGCCAGTTGCACTCACTGATCGGTAAACGAATAGCGAGGTTAAGCAACGTTGGGTTAGGTTAGTCTATAGATGGGTGACCGCTTAGTGGTATTTCATCTGAGCGTCTCCGTGCTTTGGAGGGCACGTAAAAAGTCGGTCCCGGTTGTTGTCAAATTGACAGCAGTCGTTAAGCCATTTCAGAGGCCACCGGGCGGCTTGAACAACTCTTGACTACAGGTTGGCCACTAACCACACGAAAAGAAGAAAGAAGAAGAAGTAACAGTACTTTTTTCTGGATTAAAGGTACGCTGTATCCTTTTCTGTTCTCCTGAAAACATGTATGCGAAATTTATGTTCAGATAGATTTTTTAGTAGCCTATATGTTATTCTGATGTATAAACAATAATACTGCAAAGTTTCATCAATATCGGTTCAGTAGTTTTTGCGTGAAAGAGTAACAAACATCCATCCAGTCTCACAAACTTTCACATTTATATTATTAGTAGTATAGTACTTCCTATCCTACTAATATTATCATATTTGAAAGTGTTCAGGCCCCTTTCTGTTACACTAAATTTTAATTCTCAATTAGGCGAAACCTAAACATAGCTAAAAAAATATGAGTATATATAGGTTTGTGTGGTCTAACATCTGTTATTCGCTAAGGATACCTATACAGACATTAGATATAATATATGTATAAGCCTAACCCATATTATAAATGCGAATGTGAATTTGTATGTTTGTTACGCTTTCACGCCTAAGCTACTCGACCGGTAATCATGAAATTTCGCATATTACGCAGAAAAGGACACAGGGTACCTTTCATCCAGAAAAAAGTATTGTTACTGATCTAACCTAACCTACCTTAAACGAGTGAAGCCGCGGTCAAAATCTCGTACTTTAATATTTTAAATAGCTTAAATTCTTAAGTTTATAATGTCTTCCAGACCGAATTTCGGTCATGGCGGCCAATCTTAACGGAGACTGGCCATCTGCGCAGGAGATATTATATGCACAAGTATGTGCGCAAACACAAGTGCACTCTCTGTTCCCTAATCCTCATGATCCAATGGGACGGATAATCGGACACGACCGGAGTGAGATCAGGTGCAGGACCAACGGCTTTACGTGCTTTCCGAGGCACGGAAGTAAAGTTTAACAATAATAGTTTTACAGTTACAAAATAAGCAATGTGAAAGCTAAAAGGTCAAGTGTTACCGAAACAAGATGAGATTCGAGACCTCGGAGTCTGCCATGATGTGAAGCTGCTATTTGATGTGCACATTGAGCAAATTATCTCCAAGGCCTCGAAAGCACTTGGTTTTGTCATGAGGATGTCCAAGTGCTTCAAAAAAGCTAAAACTTTTAAAATATTATACTGTGCGTTCGTAAGGAGTCACTTTGAATATGCCTCTCAAATTTGGAATCCGTGTTACCATAAATACATTGATCGCATAGAGAATATTCAAAAACGTTTTATAAGGTTTCTATGTTTTCGTCTAAAAGTGCCGTATAGTTCAAATATTTACTTACAATTATGCAAAAAGTTTCATCTTCAGCCACTTGTACATCGTCGTCAGTTGGCAGACTTTTCATTCATATTAAAGATCATATCCAATGAAATTGATTGTCCCAACTTGTTGCAAAAATTGCATTTCAATGTACCTCAAAGATCGGTTAGATTCAACCCGCCTATTTCTATCCCGTTTTCATCTACCAACTACAGACAAAATACATATATGGTGCGAGCAATCAAGGATTTTAACAACATATGTAAGGAAAACTCTTTTGACCCATTTAATACTAAAAGCAACGTGACACGCGTGCAGCTGAACCTTAAATTCTTCAAGTCTTAGTAATAAGCTAGTTCTTTACATTTCATATCTTAATTGACTCGTAAGTGTGCTTTTCTATTGTTATCCGTAAGAACCTGTAATTGGCTTACTACTTCATATTTCAGTTACTTTTCTTTATTGTTATAGCCGTTGGTTTTCCAAATGATAAATAAATAAAAAATAAATAAATAAAATCCATATAAAGTAATTTTATTTTATTTTAATTTCAGCCCTGTAATTGTCCCACTGTTGGGCGCGGAACTCTTCTCAGCGTGAGAAGGGTTAGGCCATAGTCCACCACGCTGGCGTTTAATGTATAACATTCGTATAAACGTAAGACAATCACATATTTTATATTGAATCGATATCAGTCAGTTCTTATTACATCGTTAACATTTTAAATAAGGGGAATGCACTGGCTCCTGTAATACAGTTTTTACTAGTGCAGGTGTCAGAGAATTTTAAATTATAGTAGCTTAATTTGTGTCAATAAAGAATTGACTGCACGGTTGGCGTAGTGGTTTAATTAGTCGCCTCGCCGCTGCCACTGCGCAGAGTGTTGTGGGTTCAAATCCAACACGGCACAAAAGTTTGTGTGACCCACAATTAGTTGTACCCCCTGGATGTTCTTTGTGTCCATTGTTTAAATATTTGTAAGCTCCCCCGTGATACCAGAATTATTCTTAGTGCGGGAGGAAGTATACCTTTTAAAAAGAAAAATTTATTTATTCACAAATGTATATATATATATGTCGGAGGAAGCTATGAGTCGGGTTGATTGTTATTTACACGTATAATTCACAATATAAATTGTCTACGTCTTAATTACTTTTAAAATTCTTAATTTAATTTAATTTGATTTGTTAATTTATTCTATAGCTCATAAACATTATTAATCTAATAAAAGTTATGAATATTGTAATTCACGTAACGACCAATCAGAGCAGAGCGCGTGCTTGAGTGGGGTCGAGGCGCCATCTTTACTTTAGGAGGGCCGACAGTTGTTGAGACACATTTAAGCGATAGCGACTGATCGAGTCGGAACGTTGAGTTGTGAGTTGTGTAAAAAGAAGTAAGATCAGTGCCCTGAACCCACTGCTCGGTCTTAACTGTTATTTTTCATTAGACATTATTGTGAAGTGAAAATACTGTTTATTCTAAATACAAATAGTGTAAAACCGGCATCGTTGTGTTTTGTGCTCGCATATTACCCAGATAACGCCCTCTAAACCCGCAACCACTACTGACGTTGCCATAGAGAACAATACATCCCAATGTCGGAGATGTATTATTTTCTATGGCAACGTCAGTATAATGTTTATGAGCTATAGAATAATTTAACAAATCAAATTAAATTAAATTAAGAATTTTAAAAGTAATTAAGACGTAGACAATTTATATTGTGAATTATACGTGTAAATAACAATCAACCCGACTCATAGCTTCCTCCGACATATACATATACATAAACACTCAGACTACTCATAACAAAATCAAAAATGTCGCTCAGTAGAGAACCGCAAATATCGAGCTCGCTTTAAGCCGCAATGTCGAATTCATATCGTATTCGGTAAATGTTCACCGCGTTTCATTAATACTACACAGATCCTAATTGCAATCGGTGTGTGGTTCGTTTGTCACTCTCAATGCAGCAGTTGAATAACATATAGTATACCGGCTGTATCAACTATGTATATATATGGCATAAGCAGAGGAGAGTTATATGAAGCTTTCACAGGTATGTTAGTTTTTAAAAATAAGATAAGGGTTCGCAAAGTTGTGGAACTCATTACCTAGGTCTGTATTTTTCGATGAGTACAATCTAAGTATCTTGAAGTCGCGAGAGAATAGGTATCTTCTAGACATGCGTGCTCCATCGTCGACTGCATCGACACTTAACATCAGTGGAGATCGCGGTCAAACGCAACACTATTACAATTAATAAAAAATATACAGGTATCATACAAGCGTAAAATCTACCTTATGGTAAGTTGCTACCGTAGCGTAAAGCCGTAATTACAAGTATCTAACGTAGTACAGTTGGCCAAAATTGTGGTCTACCGCACTACGGTTGACGTTTATTTGAACGTCATGGAACAGCAAGGTCGATTTTCCCTTGCAATAATATAATGACAGTGATTTACATCATGTCATGTGTCAAGTTTGCATTATCACAGCTAACAACAACTCGCCTCCTTGTCCAAGATCACTTACACTTCGTTAGAAAAGTCAGCCTTAGCGATAATTAGATCTCACAGAAACTTTTATCAAAACTGATAGACCACTTTCTTGGCTGACTGTACAAGGTATAACGTTGCAAGTAACACTATATCTTGTACCACGGTACCTTGGCGTATAGCTCTTCTATGTAGACCACATGGAAGGGGTCACTGTACTGCTAGTGCATAGGACAAAGATCGCAGAGCAAGAAATGCTATGCCGAGCGCACAAGCAGCGTCACCAGTTCGACAATATGTATGTATATTAGAAAAGATAAGTTTATTACTTAATAAGAAAAACACTTAATCTAAGTACAAAACTAGGGCTTAAGGAATACATAACAAACTGGAGACTCTGACTTCTAAAGTAGGTATGGACCTGTATCTTAGAAGCCAGTGCTACCTTCTGATAGTTACATTTATATAAGCCTCACAATTGGTTACAACCATTGATATTCTCATAAATAGTGAGAAAATACTAAGTACAAAATAGGGCTAGGGAAGATGGAGAAAACTATATTTCTTTATTGTATAGAAGGAATACAAAATCTGCAAGTGTCTGCTTAATAAAGTGTGAGATTTATAATTAATTGTTGTGTGTCGTGAGTGTGTATGTGTGTGGGTGGATGTCTATAAGGATGTTTGAGTGTGTATTGCCTGTATAGTGGTCATGTTGTCATTGGCACTGGTCTCCTGCTAAAATGGTTGACTGCACGGATAGCGCAGTGGGTAAGCGGTCGCATTGGCGCTATCCGTAATATTATGAATTCGAATACCACACGAAATAATATTTTTGTGATAGACAAATTGTGTCCGTTAGTTTGTTTGTAAATGGAATACAGGAAATTAATTCTTATTAAAAAATAATATTTTATGAGTATTTAAAAAAAATAATAGTGTCGCTCTAAGTTTCCTAAAAGCTGTACTAACTGCAGAAAATTATATTTGTCTGCGTTAATAAGATAAGCAACAATACGTCGCTAAAAGCTGTCCTTTATCATAAACACATTTGTCACATCCTATCCTATCCTATCCTAATCCTAACTAATATTATAAAAGCGAAAATGAGTTTGTTTGTTTGTTTGCTTGTTACCTTTTCACGCCTAAACCACTGAGCCGATCATCCTGAAATTTTGCATATACATACGTTGACAGGTGTACAGAAACGGACATAGGCTATCTTTCATCCCGAAAAAATTACTGTACCCGAGGAAAACAATAATAACGTTCTTATGATAATAGATGGCGCCACGTGTCTTTCGAATCATGATTGAATTATTTTATTACAAGCAGAGTATAACCCGAATTGATTGTCAAATTCTAAATAACCGCGAACGAAGCCGCGGGCAAAAGCTAGTAACTAATAAGTCTCAGTTAAATGTTAGATAATTTGTATCCGTCAGGAATAACAATAGATCATCTTTAAACTAAGACTAAGGGCTTGTAAGGGTAGGGATAGAAACCTTTGTCGTGATAAATAGCTTACATTAAAACCGTCAAGTCCTAGATGATCGTAAAGCCTGCGGCAATAGCACGGGGTTATTATGGGCAAGATAATTTGTCACTGAGGTCTGTCATCAGCTTTAAAAAGGTCAAAAGAGTAAGAAGGTGTTCTTAAATTGTCATATCTTTATCTATATATTAATACGTGAAGCAAAAACTTTGTACCCCTTTTTACGAAAATTGCGCGGACCGAGGAGTATGAAATTTGGCACAGTTAAAGTTTATATGGAGGAGGGGCGAATCTTAATATTTATATAAAATATGCATTAGAAATACATTAAATTAATGAAAAAGCACTACATGCACACAACCATGCATTTGACACACGCAGTCGAAGCGCGAAACTATGGTTACATATATCAATATATAATGACGTATATTAGCAATATCTTACAGGAAAACTTTGGTCGAATTTCGAGCACTAGGCGACCGCTAGTATATGTATATAAATCTTCTGTGCGTGTGTTTGTAATTAATAAACTCCTCCTAAACGGCTGAAACGATTTTGATGAAATTTTTTGTGTGTTCAAGTGGATTCGAGAATGGTTTAGATTTAGTTTTTCTTTTTACATTTTTTTTTTCGTATATACAGGACGACGTCTGTCGGGACAGCTAGTGTGTTTATAAAATAAGCTTGGCAGGTACTACAACTACTTATCTGAATTTCCTAAAAAATACATCTGAATAGCCTGAACGAGATATCAAAACCATCAGCAAATATAACTAGCAACTTATACTATGAGATAGCTATAAAGAAACGCTTTTATTGAACACTCTATCGCTTAAACGGCGATAATCTAGTGAAAGACTCTAGCTGCTACGTAGAGATTTCGTTTTTCAATGTCAGGCCTCTGACTTTTCGAAGTTATATGAGTAATAAATAGCGAATTATCGATCGCTTTGACAGAAGGGTACGTTGTAAGTAAATCTGCATGTCTGAGATTTCTTAATGTTCTTGAAGATATATGAAATCTGATCCAACCCTAACTGGGTCAGCGTGATGGACTATGGCCTAATCCTTCTCAAATTCATAAGAGGCCCTTGCGTAGCCGTGAGATGGTTTTTGTGCAGGTCTGATATTATTGTTATATCACTGCTATCGAACAAAGTACATTTTCATAAAATTTCGATGTTCTTTCTTACTTTGCACAAATATTTTATGACACCCATGGAAGGTTTCCTCCAATGACTTGTCGTAATTTCTCACTATGCTTTGTCACCATTTAACACACAATTTTCAGTAGTGACGTAAAATCTATTGTCATTCCATGACCACGTATAGCACTAGTTAATTAGAGGCGTTATATTTACCTACTGCGTGATAAGCTTGTCACTGTATTTAAGTGTAGGATTGGACATCATTATTATCCACACACGTTTGCATACTCATACTTTAAAGTACCTGATACTATCATGTTATACGAGGTAAAATATGGTTCTGATTTCGGCAGAGGCATCCAAATCTAAACTCATATGTTATTTGTAATATTAGGTATTCATAAATCAGAGATAATTTTTGTGTAATCATTATTGTTTTCTTTGTTTGCACATATTAGTTACATTACGATCCAGATCTACACAATGTATTTATGATATAAGATTTAATAACGATTGTGATGTGTTTTGTGCACTAATAAATAAAAAAATAAACAAAAAAACAGTATGGCTTGTTATCATTATGCTCAGCAAATCTACACTAATATTATAAAGCTGAAGAGTTTGTTTGTTTGAACGCGCTAATCTTAGAAACTGCTGGTTCGAATTGAAAAATTATTTCAGTGTTGGATAGTCCATTTATCGAGGAAGGCTATATGCTATATAACATCACGCTACGACCAATAGGAGCAGAGTATAATTGAAAAATGTTGCAAAAACGGAAAAGATTCTTTTATGTGAAGCAGACAAAGTTGCGTGGGCCAGCTAGTTACTAATAAGTGGCGATATCCTTGTTGGTAAACTGTTAAATTGCCACACAGAGGTCTGAAATTTGATCTCACGATAAACACGCGTATTATTATAATTTATTTATTATAGTTATTTGAATGGATGGATGGTGACGATGGCGGTTTGAATGGTTATTTCGCCACTGCCACGACTGTCGTGCGTCGACTGTTGTGGGATCGACCACCACTCGGAAAAATATTGTGTAATCCACAACTAGTAGTTTCAAGTCTTGGTGATATTTTTGGCCGTTCTTTGAATGTTTATAAAGTTCCTCGCAATATAGACATTACTCCTAAAGAGAAAGTTGTATTTAAAATTAAAAAAATAAGTCAGTTAATTGGCAAAATCTAGCCATGGCATGGTATAATAGACTAAATAAATAATAAATAAAAAGGTTTATTGCAGAAACTTTTACAACTTTTACATAATCTTACATAGGGACCTCCTTTTAAGTAAAAGATATACTTGTGCTAGGAGGCCCCGCTCTCCAATAACAAATTATAAAATGGTAAAAGTAGTGTACAAAAAATATAATGAAAACAGTAAATTAAAAGTTAAATCTAAAAATTAAAAGTTAAACCTAAAATTAAACAAAAATAAAAAATAAAATATGTTTATGTGTGTGTGTAAGCGCGCGCGCGCGCGCGCGTGTGTGAGTGTGTGTGTGTGTGTGTGTGTGTGTGTGTGTGTGTGTGTGTGTGTGTGTGTGTGTGTGTGTGAATGCGCGTGAGTCTTTTCAAATCATATTGATGCTTGCAACAATACTTCAATGTCATCATATGTCTTAAGTTTTAGCCATTGAACTATTGCTTTTTTGCAGTCTTTAGTATTCATGGAATAGATGTTAATTTCTTTATTTATTTTATTATATAATGCTGCGGAATTTGTTTTGAATTGTCTGCTGGCATATGTAGTTTTAACAAAATCTACTGGTGCAACACGGTATTTTCGTCTTCTTTCCTGAAGGTGAGGGTCATAGGGCAGTACTTTGTAGACTATTACATAGGACCTAAAAAAATGTATCTGGCAACATGTGGGTGCAATACACATCTGCCTACCCTTTCGAGGTTATACGTGTGAGGCTAAGTTTATACTCAGGACTGTATTTATATACAGGCATCACGAGTAGTAAACCCATGTAAGTATATTTATACAAATATGGCTCGTCATCAAATCCATTACCAAAATTACATCCATTAAAATTCTTTCTATGTTCCTATATCCTTATTCCCTTAAGCTTTGGTATGCTTGACAGAGGCTACTATTAATTTATTACACACCCGACCCATTCAGTTTATACCTTATGCATATGTTAATAAGAGTCAAATCAACTTGGCTATATGTGTATTATGATTAATTCACGCGTGTTCTAAATATCGGCGGTAAGGGTGTGTTAATATAAGGCACTTTTATGAAATATAATGTGCTTGCAAAATTTTCGAACAGGCACTCGTATATTGCTCTTGTGAATGTGCCGTAGCTCCCTTAAAAATAAGTATATTAACCCTTAACCTTTATAGAGTGAAACTCTTAAACAGGTCGGGCCACAGTATCTACATAACCAGGGATTCTGCTGAATCTTGAGCAGTTCGACTATAGAATATCTTTCGTCTTGTAGAAGGTCACGATCAAACTAAACCTTGTGTTGTGTCTATTCGGTGAACCTGGTTTCCAGGTCAATAAAGTGCTAATAAAGAGAGAATATTATTTAGTTCTGTAGGCCACTGCTGGACACTGCCTTCTCAATGTGGAAATCTAATCATATTATAAGAATGCCTCGTTGACCCCGTTACATACATGTGATGTGTGACTGCGTGATTTGCTCCTGCATTCGATTTCCTAGTCAGGCAAAGCTAATTGGTAGCACGAGGTGTTTGTGGCCCATGGATGGATGTGCCTATGAGCTCACCCCGTGAAAGGTGGATCCTAGAAACATACCTCGCGAAAACTGGGTAAAGTACAGCACTGCTTACCATTTCAAGAATTGATAACTTAAGAATCTATGTATGTCATCTATTTATCAAATTAATGGAATCCATGAAAGCATCCAAGAATTTCCTTTTTTTTCATGGTATAGGAGGCAAACGAGCAGATTGATCACCTGATGGTAAGCGATTACCGCCGCCCATGGATGGACACCCGCAACACTAGAGGAGTCACAAGTGCGCTACCGGCCTTTTAAAAAGAAATACGCTATTTTCTTGAAGGTTTGTAGGTCGTATTGGTCCGGAAATACCGCAATATATTAAGAATATTTTGATATGAGCAACATTCGCCAATCCACAAAAAAGCAAAAACATTTTTACATTATTAATACTAATCCAACATTTTATTACAAACAGAACCTCCAATTAGACCACCCCTTAAGGCACATAATCAACAATTATATATTCCATTTCAACCTGTTATTCCTTTGAAATATACCTGTCTCCATTATAAAGGGGATATGTCTCTGGATATTTGTTATATTGCTTTTCAGTCTCGAGGCATAAGTTTATACTCACAAACGATCGTAAATTCCTGGGCACAAATGCGGAGTCCTACTATAATATTTATTATATTTATCTTTTTGGCAATTGGGTTTATTCAAGTGGTTTCATTACCGAATCGCATTACAGATAGCTTGATGCTTTGTATCACGGAGAACTGTTTAACATTTGTAAATTAAAACACTAGATTGTTTGGTGATCTAGTATGTGGCGGTTGCTGTTCATCTGTTGTAATTTTCTCACATACTGTATAGGTCCTGCGAGAATACCAGCGTTGCAGTTTCAACTGCAACAATGGCTGACAGAGGTACCTAATTGGGTCTCCATACTATATACGGTTCTGTATATATTTATGTTTTATTGTATTTGGAAAAGGAGATAGGTACAAATAAAAATATTTTCTTTCTTTCTTTTCTAGAGAGAAAGGACACTCGGACTCGAAACAACTATTTGTAGTTCGAACGAATTTATGTCCCGTATGGAGATCACACTAAAACTGGGTGCCATGTGAAGCAGCAAGGTGACTACCTGAACCATATTCCCTGGGTCACACTGATGATATGTGGACAACCAGAGCTATTTCATGGGTCCCGTGGTATATGTTTGCACTCTTGCGATTCTTGCGACCGGGTGGTCTAGGTTTCATTTCCCGGACAAAGTATTATTGGATTGGCTTGTTAAGAAAAAATTTAAGAAACAGCAGAGCGACTTAAAAATTTTCTGGTAGGCGGCACTAGGTTAGGCTATTACGTAGTTATTAATAGCGGTTTAATGGTGAAGCAAAACATCGTGAGGAAACCTACATTTTTGAGAGCTCTACATAATATTCTAGAAGATATGTAAAGTCTGCCAACCCTAACTGGGCCAGCGTGGTGGATTATGGCCTTCTCACACTGTGAAGAAGTCCGTGCCAAGCAGTGGGACAGTTTAATATAGGGCAAAAAATATTTATATACAAAGCAGACAGCTAAATATGTATGTAATAGACTACCGCCTATCCCTTTATTTGCAGGCGGGAGTTTATCTATGTATGTGTAAGCCTATGTTTACCGTTTAATATTCAAAGACACTTGATATTTTGTGCTGTCGGCTTTGTATTGCGGATATTATTGCCTCACTAACTATGCATAGCACTTATGTTGCAAGTTCAAAAATAGGTTGGATTCGTACGCATTTTTTTGATTGAAATATGTAAATATTTTATACGCAAAAATGTAAATTTAACCAGTAAAAATATGGCTTGCCTGTAAGCGGTTATGGTAGCCTATGATAGTTTGTAATACCAGAGGTATTAGGTATCCTCGCGCTGCTGAAAAAAAGAAATCAGAGATAGGATAATGATAAGGTCTGTAAGTTTAGAGAACTTTACTCACGGGGAGAAACATACTAGTAGTATTACTATTCTTATGCTGTTTTTTTGTAATAAGATGGTATTTTCTCAAGAGAGCCAGCTAGCCTTATCAAATAATTAATTGGCAATGCCATGGTAAGTTGTAACAATTGCCACCGTGATATTTTACATATTACTACATAGCCCATCCAGCGAGCAGCGATAGCTCAGTGGGGAGACCAACAGACTGCAATGCAGGGGGTCTCGGGTTCGAACCCACGTTGCGCACCTCTGACTTTCAGAATTTATATGACTTTTCGAAATTATGTGCGTATTGATTGACAATTATCGCCTGTTCCGTGCCTCGGAGAGCACGTTAAGCCGTCGGTCCCGGCTGCCATGAACATCGATGGCAGTCATTATTGGGAAGTCAGTGCCTTCTAATATCCTGACACTGGTCTAGCCTTAGGGTATCGTTAGCCTTCGGGTTGCGGAGGTCAGGTGGCAGCCGCTCCGTGTAAAACCTGATATCCAGTCAAAGCCGGTTAGACCAGAAAAGCCGAACCCAAGTGACTAGGGAATAATAAAGGCTAGGGAGAAGAGAAGACTACATAGCCCATCCAACTAAATCTAATGCTTGTACCATTACAAGCATTAGATTTAGTTTGCATTTGCATTTAGTGTGCATTAGCGATGTAAGCATAGTCCCATGACTATGCTTACATCGCTAATGCAACCCGTAGAAAGCAAATTCACAGACTGATGGCTTTATATGCTCTCCAACGTATGGAGACATAAATAATTGTTTGTAAAAGTCTATGTGTAAATGCGGCAATGCTGCTTCTTAACCTTGCAGATGGAACAACCCCTGCGATCACCACTACGATACTCTAATTACCTACTATAAACGCGATTATGTAATTACGTAAAAAGCTTGTAATGGTATACGTATGTAAGTAAGTAAAAACAGCATTAACAGGCTTCAAAAAGTTAATATAAAAACATGAGGCAGTTTTCGCTTTAAAATTACGTATAAACCGTGTTAACTTCTCATTTAGCTCCATCTGGTGCAAATAAAAATATATACCACTTGGAATAATTAAATCTGAAATTGGCGGCTGTGAAAATACGAAAGCCTAGCCCGTCGGTTTTCTCATCACGTACACTAAAATTAACATTCGAATAACTTTGCCATATTTTGCAAATAGTCAGAGACTGACTTTTAACAAAATTATAATGTTTGGAATCACGTTTCAAATAGTAGTGTCTAACATTTCGTATAGGGCCTTTGAAAACTAAGGCCCTTTCAAATTCAAATATTTTATGTCAATAAAACATTTTTATATATTATTTGGACATGTCATAAAATCAACAGGTAATAAAAGAATATTGAAAAAGCCAGTTCAAAAAGATTGTCAAAAATAGTATATGATGTTAAAGTTAATTTACAATTGGGAGAAATTCATTTAAGATAAGCGCGTTGTCTTTTAAATCTCACAAAACTTCATAATAAGTTATCATAGTATCTATATATTAATACGTGAAGCGAAAACTTTGGATCCCTTTTTACGAAAATTGGGCGGACGGAGGAGTATGAAATTTCGCACACTTATAGTTTTTACAGAGAAGAAGTGACGAATGCTAATATTTATATAAAATATGTATCTATCATAAACACATTAAATTAATGAAAAAACACTACACGCACACAACCATGCATTTGACACACGCAGTCGAAGCGCGTAACTATGGTTACACATATCAATATATAATACGAGTATAATGACATGACATAATATATATCAGTTGCTCGAATTTCGAGCACTAGGCGACCGCTAGTATAATTTTAATATGTGTAAAGGTCGCCCTACAACGAATTTTTACTCGGTTACATTTGTGTATTTCCAGCCGTATCACATAGTCTTATGTACGTTTGGTCATGTGTTATATTTAGCCTCATAATTGAACAATTCTTTTTTAAATCCAAACTAATATTATAAATATGAATGTGAGATTGCTTTTTACGCTTTAGCGCCTTAACTTCTCTACCGATTATCATAAAATTTCGCATACATCACGCAGTCTGGGGAAAAGTAAAGATCTTAGGGTACCTTTGATCCAGAAAATAAGTACTGTTCCTAAGCAAATTGGCGCGGGAAAAGCTAATTTGTAAATAAATAAATAACCAATAATTTTACCTAAATAACCGATGTAAGGACTGTCCGCTATTCATACCATCTCAGATCTATCCAGAAAGACTCAGTGTCGCCTTTATCGTTTCTTGATTGTTCGGAACCTTGCCCATTCATCTCGTCGCAATGCAAGATATACCTATATAAGTACATAAACCGGTGTCTCCTCTTTCTCCATGCAGCATCAGCACAAGGGGCTATCGATGATGCTAATGGTGAATATATGTTTATTGATGGAAGATTATTGTGTTATTTTGCCTACTAAAACTCATCTAAGTATATATACGCACAAAATGTTTCAGAGTTAAAACACACAAAACTTTCCTTTCAGTGACGCTACAATACCTCCTATCTACTGTTTCAAATAATTTTAATCAAACTTTACGCGTAACAAATTAATAAATAGGCTTTTGAACGCTGAAGATTCACAGTATGAGTTTTATGTTGCGCACACTATTTGTTTTTATACCACACTGAGAATAATTCCTGTACGGGCAAATCACCCGTACATCGCGGTGTCAGCATTATGCCGACACCTGCTATTTGTTTACTTTAGACATAATTATATATAATCAATTTAGTATCGAACAAGCATCGTACTCATTCGGTTGACCTAGCAAGTGTGTCATTGACCGTAACACATATCATATAATATAGCATTAAATAGTATTATATTTTAACATTACTTTGGTAGAGATAATAAAAGTTATAACAAGTTAACTTATCTCTATAATTTCATCATCCTTGGTGTATGGACCATTCATCATATTTGTCCGTACAATTCCTGTATCGCGGGTGACTTTACAAACATTCAAACAACGGCCACAAAGAATACCCTAACTCAGAACAACCAATTGTGTTATATACAATTTATTTATTTGTCGGCCTCGATGGCGTAATGGTTAGTGTAACCGACTGCCACGCCTGAGGTCGCGGGTTTGATTCCCGCACAAGTCAAACATTTGTGTGCATGAACATGGATGTTTGTCTTGGTCTGGGTGTTTCTATGTATAATATGTATGTATTTACAAAAAAAAGTATATATGTATGTTTATCCATTGTCTAGTACCCATAGTACAAGCTCTGCTTAGTTTGGGCTAGATGGTGTTATGTGTATGTGATAGAATAGAATAGAATAGAATATTATTTTATTACAAAAATAAATTGCCAGCTAAGTTTATTTGAAGGTTTTAATTTTAAATACATATAAACATCAATTCTAGCTGTGATGTAATAACAATGTAACTTATAGGTATCTTATATCTCTTCCCTCAAAGGTACAACATTTTCCATACGTTGATACATAGTATCATGTCACATGAGTATGTACGAGTATTAGTGCTGGTTACCCTATAATTGGTAAATAATAATAATAATATTCTACCACATACACACAACACCATCTAGCCCAAACTAAGCAGAGCTTGTACTATGGGTACTAGACAATGGCTAAACATACATATATATACTTTTTTTTGTAAATACATACATATTATACATAGAAACACCCAGACCAAGACAAACATCCATGTTCATGCACACAAATGTTTGACTTGTGCGAGAATCGAACCCGCGACCTCAAGCGTGGCAGTCGGTTACACTAACCACTACGCCATCGAGGCTGACATGTATCGGTAATTTCATTTTAGTGTCGTGTATATTAAATCAATGTATCCTAACTAATATTATAAATGCGAATGTGAGATAGTTTGTTTGTTTGTGACGCTTTCACACCTTAACTACTCAACCGACCATCATAAAATTTGGCATATACAATGTCAGGGAAACAGAGAAGGACATACAATACCTTACATCCAGAAAAATAGTAACTGACTTAACCCAACCTACATTTACACGGGCGAAGCCGCGGGCTAAATAAAGTTAGATATTTATAAGCAGCGATAGCCTAGTAGAAAACCGTTGGACTGCCATGCAGAGGTCTCGAGTTCGAACCCAAGGCGCGCATCTCTGACTTTTCGAAGTTATATGCGTATTAAATAGTTAATCATCGCTTGCTTTAACGGTGAAGGAAAACATCGTGAGGAAACCTACATGTCTGAGAGTTCTCTATATTGTTCTCGAAGATATGTGAAGTCTGCCAACCCGCACTAAGCCAGCGTGGAGGACTATGGCCTAACCATTCTCACAATGAGAAGAGGACAGTCCCAGCAGTGGGACAGTTTAATACAGGGCTGATATTATTATTATATTTATATTTACTATTGGCAAATCAAATTAAATAAAGTAAGTAGACTCACGTTTGTTTTCCAGAAGAGCAGACAGCCACTATATTTTATTTATTTATTTAATTCTGTAGTCTCCTATTGCAAGGTAAAACTGTACCTTTACTTCTTACGTAGTCAGACTTTATGCACTCAACTAGGCCAGTTCCTTGTGTGACCTTCTATTTCGGTCATCGTCGCTTATATATGCTTCATAGCCGTTTAGTATATTCTGGGATCCAGTATATAATACTTTATGCAATCATGGTGACAAATAAGTACATGGATCGCCTTGTAACACTGGTTATTAATGCCTATAGACATAACACTAAGAGAAACACATGCAAGAGACCAGTTTTTTTTAAAAAAGTGGCCATTTTGCTTGCCATGTATGTCAGACAGTCAAATTAACCTTAAGTCCAAAACATAATTTTGCGATTAATAAATACTAGCGAGCCACCCCGGAGTAGTACAAAACCTTAAGAAATTATATACCTAAACCTTACTCCTGAATCTCTCCGTCTATTGGTGAAAACCACATGAAAATCCGTTCAGTAGTTTTTGAGTTCATCGCAAAAGGACAGACAGACGCGGCGGGGGACTTTGTTTTATAATTGTAGCGATTATTTAATCGGATCATCATTCCTAGACAATGCAACGCTGGGCTGAAGCTTCGATTTGCTTGAAGTTCGTATACCTATATGAACCACGGCTGGCAATAGTTGGAAAGGGTACTCCACCAATATGAAGTATGTTCTACGCTGACTTCCTATTCACAGTCTTCATTTAAGGCTGGTAGAAATTATTTTGACTGCACGGATGGCTTAGAGGTTTGGTTTCGCCGCTGCCAGTGCGCCGAGTGTTGTGAGTTCAAATTCCACACAGGACAAAAAAATTGTGTGATCCACAATAATTAAATGGATACTCCAACCACTAGGTTAAGGAAACACCAAATGTTTACGAAAATATGTTTTTTTTTTTTTTTTTTAATTAATGGTTGTTCTGAGTCTGTGTGTTCTTTGTTTGAAAGTTTGTAAAGTCCTAGAATTATTCCTAGTGCGGGAGGTAGTTGTCTTCTTTAATAAGAAAAAAGAATATATTGCACAATAATAATGTTTCCCAGTTTAAAAGGCCTTCCAAAAATAATTAAAATGTGTTTATCTCCTAAACTTTGCGTTTGACTTCGAAAATTTAATCAAAAACCGTTCCAGCTTATTCGTTAAACAACTTAAGACACGTCCGGGCAATAACAGGCCACCGTTTAAATTAAGGATTCATTTACTAAGTTCTAACAGTCTCTAGTTGCTGGGGTACCGCTCGAAAATTATAGCTATTAATGAATTTCATTGGTCCTGGGGTCTGAGGTACCAAATTTGATTTAACCAAAGCTTTGGATTATAAGGTATTACATCACGAAATTCTGTGTGGATTTCAACCGTAAATACATGACCTAATTACTAATAAAAATCTAGAGCCGTCATAATACCCCGTAAAAAATAAACTAACCCAGAGATTTAAAAGAATTATAGCATGCCAGTGAGTATTTAATTTACGCTTTATCGAGAAATTAAGTGTCATGCCAAACAATCGTAGCCGCTCCGCAAGTAGTTTTAGTAGGGTTATTTCATTAGATCGTTAATGTTCATTCAAGATTTTGGCTTTCAAACTATTTTATCCACAAATGTATAATGCCTACAGGTATGCGATAACCTATATTTTAATTTGTATCTGGTTTACAGCCTGCAGGAAAAATTATGCGTTCCTCTGCCTGTCACGATCCATAGGATAAAAACACTGCTCAATTCTAACATAAAGTCTAAGTGGTGTATCACTTAACACATATGTCGAAGAGCTCATGAAGTCTCACGTCAAAAGAGCCTACTTAAGACTCTCAGTATATGAATTAGGTAGTCTTCAAATATCAGCCTCGTACGACCCTTAACTCAATTGTATGTTTGCAGATGGATTGTCGATCGTAAGATCCCATGTTCGACTTACGGATCGAAAAAAGTATTATTAATATTGTCTGCTAAGTTATTCTTGCTAGAAGCATGGAGTCTAAGAACTTGCCCAAAATCAGGATGGAGTGTTGTAATTTTTTTTTAAGCACCCGTCATCACAGGACATTGAGCCCAACCGCTGACATGATCAGAGACCTTTCATATCTCCTTTTCATTCGTCACACTCATACATCTCTTGGTTCGGGGATTTATTTATGGACTCTTGTAAATTGCGCGGAAGATGGTATTAGCCTCGCACCTTAAAAACATAGCTGGAAAAATATGAGTGCGTGATCTTTCGGGAGTATTTAGGCATCAATCTATGTATGTCTAATATGTTTTACCTAAACAGCTCGTTATGCCCGGTTAGAATTCTATAGGTGAGTTGAAATACAGAAATCCACATCTAATGTGTCATATAAAATATCTGAACATGTACTAAACCAATTAAAAATATTGTTGCTCTCTGACAATGCCAGTTACAAGTACACAGGCCTAAATTTTATCTACATTTAGATAAAAACAAAGCGCCTGTCTAAAAAGTTGGTGAACAAACGAAAAGTTCTCATTCAACGAACCTGTTGAGATGGACAATATTATTGAACAAATATCGATGGGCACTCAAAAGTCAAAACCTCTTTTAAATGCATTGTCAAAGTACAATAAAAAGCAAAGGCTTAACTAAAAAGGTTCTTTAGTATAGAAATCATATTTTGCTACTCTTTTTTCAAATTTGCTTCTGCAATTCTTTTTTCAAATTTACGTATATTTTAATGGCAGCTTTTATAAGCCTTATCGTGGTAGGCTTACCCCAAGGGAACGATAATTTTCTGTAATATTCGAATTTGTTGTACATTTTCATATGCTGCCAGCATTTTCGTTATTCCTTTGCTATCAAAAGCCTTATAAAATAATATATTTCTATTATTTTTAAATATACTGTTATAAAGACTTTATGTATGTTCTGTTTTTAAGTTAAAATGTAACCTCTTTATTCGGCATGTTTTGAAACGATACTATGACATTTTTTAATTCATTCGCACTAGACAGACAAGAACTATCCTGTATGGTAAATAATTTTTTGTTAGTGCAGGTATCGAACCGAGTCTCGACGGTCTATTGGTAGGGCGGCTAAATAAACCATAGCAATAATGTTCCAATACCTTTTAAAAATAATAATCGTGCATTATTATATCTGTACATCATACAGGGTATAATAATAAAGCAAGTATAATCGGAGGCTTACAAATATATATATAGCAACAAACTAGTATCAATAGCACAATAATCCTAACTAATATTATAAAAGCGAAAATGAGTTTGTTTGTTTGTTACCTTTTCACGCCTAAACCACTGAACCGATCATCCTAAAATTTGCATCGTTGTCAGTTGTATAGAAACGGTTATAGGCTACCTTTCAACCTGAAAAAAATACTGTTCCAGAGGAAAACAACAATAACGTTCTTATGATAATAGATGGCGCCACGTGTCTTTCGAATCATGATTCAATTATAAGCAAGCAGAGTACAACCCGAATGAATTGTCAAATTCTAAATTAACGCGAGCGAAGCCGCGGGCAATAGCTAGTCTATAATATGTAAATATTTGTTCTGCGCAGGAATCAAACCACAACATGCAATGTCGTTGCCTTGTTTAATGTTATACATTTGCCGATCGTTCGCCTTCTGAACGGGTCACCGGTTCGTAATCCTTGAAGACTAATATTTGTTTAGACTAGCAATATTTGTTCTAAGCCAACATTATCATACCTTTGCATCATTTCAGATGATTTATAGAGCTATGTATCTGCGTATATAGCTTTTGCCTGATACTTAACCAATCAATTGTTGAACAGAGAGAGGCAAATGACAGACATAATGTGAAACCTATTCCGTCTGGTTGCCGGTATAGTGTATGACGCGCCTTTCCTAGTAAGTAGATATATATTAAATAACATCATTGTATTTGAGGCATTAGAGCTCTGACTTTACACCAATTAACATTTGTCACTCAACGCCCAAAATTGCACCGATGTGCCGCTGCGACTGCATTGGCTAATTTATTTTTACCTAGAGGTTTAAGTTTCGTCAACTATGTTTTAGGTATCACATTATAGTGGAAGTGACGTGACGGTGATGGCTGCGCTAAGTGCTTTCTATGACTTGGTAAGAAAAATAATATTTCTTTCATTCCTAATAAAGAGAGGTATATGACGTCGATTCTCTCATTTTATCATTATTTATTTACTTAGAAATTTAACACACTGACACACTTGACCCTAAGAGCGTACAATAAAATGGTTGTAACGAATTTATACTTGGCAAAGTTGAGGAAAAGCTAGTTAAAGCTTGGCTCGAGAGGTGTAGCAATCAGCCAAGTATATTCTTGCCAAGTGAAACATTACATAAATAAATGTTACGATTTTCAAGATACCAGAGATATGAAGAGAATGCTCTTGTTTTATTAATGGTGCGCGATCTGACAGACGGTAAAAGAAAGTAAAAACAAAATTCTAAAAAATAATCGATTATAATATTTCGGATGGTCAGCTTTGGGGAGAATGCCGCACCTTGCGGTACCCCAGCATTTACAGTTTTGGTTTAGAAGCAGAAACGGTTTGCGACTACTATGATGCCCCAATCACTCAAAAAGCGTGAGCGTTCAATAAAGGATTTCTGAGATTTTCTTACTTGTACAAAAACAAAATCTCTACATTTATTTTATTACAATTAATAGGTATATGAGAATTAAAATACCACAAGTAATTAATTATAATCAAATCAGTATTTCCGCTACTTAATCTTAGAGTGAATATTTTGCGGCTTACTTGGATGAGTAAACCTGCTTATTTCAAGATTAAATTATAATTTATTCATAAATTACGTAATTTGCATAGATTATGCTAATACAGTTTTACATAGGCTTTTGAAATATTATAACGTGGTTCCACGAGATAAGGGAAAAGTTTAACAGTGATACTGAACTGATAAAGGCTCCTGTGAAAATATATACTCAATTTTGGCTTAATTTATTTTTTAATTAACATTACCGCTAAAAAATAGTTTATTACTTACTCAAAGTCCTATTGTGCCTGGGTAGTATTTAACTGCACAGCAAAAAAAATACTAATTGCGCAGCAAAAAAAGCTAATTGATCAGCACCTCATGGCCAGCAAACTTTAAAGAGATCAAACTAAGTCGACGGAGCCCCGCTTCGTGGGGCTCCTATTTTTGGATGGGTTTAAAAAAGGAACCTAACATAACCTAACACTGTCGAGACGGAATGCAGTGATTTGAGGCGTATAGATGCTCGTTATGCTGTGCAATATTTGCCGACCAATTAGTATTTTTGCTGATCATTATATTTAATCCCATTGTGCCTCGTTTCATACGCGATTTAAAGGCTAGCTGCAATGTGTATTATAATTAGATTTGTCTCGGGTAAATTAAATATGCGTAAATTTGATATTTACGCACACAAATTTAGTAATACATTTACAAAACCGACAGGCGGAAATCTAATTCAATTATAATGGCAGAATGACAGAATATGGTGTCTTTATATTCAATCATTATTAATTTCCTTATGTGACTTTCACTGGAATATAAATATAATTTTATGTGAATAATTTTTATAAAATACTTCATGTTACATTTTAAATTATTATTGCGGGAGCAAAAGCATGTACACACTTAAATTACTGTCAGACGAATCGTTGCAAGGGTGACAATTGTGATCCTCTAAACTGACTTTGACACGTCGGACTAGCAATTTAGTCGATTTCTAATTAAGAGTTTATTATTAAACAAGTAATAAGTTTAAAATTGGTCAGCATGTTACAGAGCATTATCCACTTCTACATTTTATGATAATTATTTTAGAGGTAGTCGATAACATATATGTATGGTAGTGCTTAAAAGTTATGGAGTCTTACCGATTACCTAAAACTACTAGAACAAATAAATTCATTAATAACTACTACTCACCATCATACACAACTCCCCGCACCAGCTCATCTGTCTCGAACACGGGATGGCTCAGTGTGAGATTCACGTCACTATCCTCATCACTGACAGTGACAATCTCCTCACTATCGCTCGGAATCCTCGCGAAGGCACAAGCATCACTGATATCCACTGTCCTCTCACTCACTTCAACATCACTCACTGTCGTTACTTCAATCACCTCTTCACTAGTAGTGGTGTCATCATATATCTCTGGTATTACTTTATCATCTGTTGTCTCTTTCTCTTCAAGTTTAGGTGGTCCTGGAGACCTACCGGGTGCAGGGTCTCCGCTAGGCAAACTCAACGTGGAGCTATAAGGCAAAGAAGCTAAAATTATTACCGTCATCAAGAAGTTTATGGAGGACCCGTTCATTTTGAATTTGGTCGGTTTTTTTATGTTTCTCTTCATCGTCTGCCATTGTATCGGTTTTCTGTATTTTGACATCAAATGGTTGTTTGATGACATTTTTATGTGAATTTTCGTATAGATATTTGTATTATTGCTGTATATGGTGCTATCTCATTCATGTTTCTTTCAGGAAATTCTGCAAACAAAGAGAACATACTTTTAAATATTATAGTATAATTTTTAATACATGTTTTTATAGTCTCACGCCTATATTATCAAAAGGGCAGGGCAGAGGTGCATTACAAACTGCAGTAGCTATTTTAGGTCCCACGTTATAAGGTAAACAGATTCTGAACTGCTCCTAAGAATTTCTTGACAGACATGACAATAACCAATACCAAGTAAAAACATACTGAGTTCTTTTAAAACGAAGAAACCTGTTGCATAATTAAACTAATATATGTTTGTTCTACGCAGCGATAGCTCAGTGGGGAGACCAACAGACTGCAATGCAGAGAGTCAGTAGTCGAACCCACGTCGCGCACCTCTGACTTTCGGAAGTTATATGACTTTTCGAAATTATGTGTGTATTGATTGACAATTATCGCCTGCTCCGTGCCTCGTAGAGCACGTTAAGCCGTCGGTCCCGGCTGCCACGAACATCTATGGCAGTCGTTATTGCGAAGTCAATAGTAATATCCTGACACTGGTCTAGCCTTAGGGCATAGTTAGCCTTCGGGTTGCGGAGGTCAGATGGCAGTCGCTCCGTGTAAAAACTGATATCCAGTCAAATCTAGTTAGACTAGAAAGCCGACCCCAAGTGACTTGGGAATAATAAAAGCTAGGGAAAAGAAGAAGATGTTTGTTCCACTTGAATTTTACTAATATTATTTATTACATTTTTATGTAACAATGTTTCGGATTTAGATTTTACAGATAAAATATCTTGTTATGGCTTTTGTCAATAGGTATAGTCAACCTCAATAAAATGTACATTGAACAAAGTTCGATTAACATGTCTACATCTCAAATGCCAAAATATTGTACATATCTATTGTGGCAAAACATGATATTTACTGTAATTTGTCAATAATTCTAAGTCTTCTAAGTCATCTGTTTCAAATCTTTGTAAATGGGAATGTTTTATAAGTTTGTATACCACTAATAATCCAAAACGTGTATTCAAAGATTGTATAATAATAAAGTCAATATAATAGATATATACAACTGAGCTTTAGAATATACTTTACTGGACCAAAAGGCAGATGAATACAAGATCAACTTGAAACCGTATTTCAAACAACACGAAACTCGTACCAATGCTATCATTTCGAACGCTACTCGAAATTCAATTTACTAATAAGTCCCGTTGCTCTAGTACTTTGATCTGACTTTCCTTATTAATAATTCAATTCGGCTCCCACTTTAATCTTCATATTTCCGAATAACAAAGCGCCAAACTATATTGTTTTTTATTTATATTTTTTTATTTGGGACAACAAACAACAGTTTTACACACAACAATTTTAGTAGTAAAATGATAGAATTAACAAACACACTGCTCACGACGTTATCCACAGATTACAATGTTATATAGTATAAAATTGACAGTTAAGACAAACCAAGTGCTATAAATATACCTAAATATTTATTCGTTACTCAGGTATGTCTTGACGTTAAGAATTTGATAAAGATGTAAAATATTCGCCATACAAATAATTGATAAAAGCTTGTAACGAAGACATTTTAGGTTACTCATTTAAGATTCCTACAATGCCATTCTTAAACATATTCCTGCTCAAAAATATCATATCAACAGAACCATATATTGTTTTCACAAACATGTTTTTATGCCATGAAAAAATATTTTCGATATTTCTAAAGCGCTTTAGTAGATCACTCTTGGCATGCTTTTTATTAGTGGTGCGTTCTGCAAACCTATTTATTATTACGAGGGAAGGGGAAAAATGGAAGCTATTGAGTTGTCTGAAAAATATTTTCCGTAGAATAGATTGTACGATAAAAGATATTGAGGCGCTTGTTATCAAAATAGGATTTGCTAAATTTTGTAGGAAATTGAATGAGGATCACGTCAATGCACTCACGAATTGGACTTGGAAAGGGTAAGCAGTGACTATAGATTACATTATCCTACAAATCTAGCATTACATATACTTGTTCATGCTGTCATAAAAGCAATTTTGAAAGTTTAAACTGGTCATAATTATATTCTTTACTAGCTTTTGCCCGCGGCTTCGCTCGCGTTAATTTAGAAATTGACAATCAATTCGGGTTGTACTCTGCTTGTAATAATATAATTCAATCATGAATCGAAAGACACGTGGCGCCATCTATTATCATAAGAACGTTATTGTTAATTTTTTTCGGAATGAAAGGTAGCCTATGTCCGTTTCTGTACACCTGACAACGTATATGCAAAATTCCAGGATGATTGGTGCAGTGGTTTAGGCGTGAAAAGGTGACAAACAAACAAACTCATTTTTGCTTTTATAATATTAGTTAGGATTAAAAGAGCTTTCATGGTTTTACTTTAAGACTTATATAGAAGAGGATAAATTGTTAGCTCTCGGATGGACAAAGTTCCTGACTTCGTGCTACAATTTTTTTGATTGCCACACGTAATAACACTTGCTCGTTGCGCCAGGTGCAGTTAATATAGAACAAGTCTACTGGACCCCATAAGTTGGATATTCTAGGTACTTCCCGAGTCTTTGCTCGCGTTTTTGGATGAATGCACGTTGTCAAGGGTAGAGAAAAGGACATAGGATGCGTATGATCTTTCTGTACCACTGAAAACGTGGATGCGAAATTTCATGATGAAAGGTCAAAATTTAAACTTATAAATATACTAGTCCTACAAACCTCCCTTGTTCATTGACCCCTGTTCGTACGTCAAACATATTAGAGCTATTACTCATATCAGCAAATTATTCAACAAATGTTCTAAACGTATACCTCTACCGAAAAAGTTCAGCCACTAATTAACAATTATTTTAGTATAAAAATTTGCGTTTTAATAAACGACATAAAAAAAAGGAAAACTCAGAAATGCGTGCCATGGTATCGAACTTGAGAACTCTACGTAGCAATCTACCAGTCTACCCATTCGGCTAATACCGCTCGTTTCTCCCTGTTCTGAATTAATATTTTTAGAATGCACGCATGTCGTAATGGTCTGGGTGAGGCTTCGACACTGCCGCCGTGCCAAGTCTTATGGCTTAAAGACCCCGCGACAAAGGCATTATTCATTGTGCATAAGTTGTTCTTTTTAATACAAATGAAAATTTGATTAAGTACTTATACAAATTTATTACAAAAACAGCCCTTAATTTTAAACTAACTTTATTAGCCCCCAGATGACCTTTTCGTTGTGAAACGAAATAATAACTTTGTTTATTCCTTCAAACAAACACGTTACGTCTAGAAACGGAGTCAAAACATGTCCTCGGAATTGACAGCCCACGCCTGTTGTGAAACTCAATTAAAGTTTAACTGTAGCAATTCTTTGATACGATTCGATTTTGACATTTCGTACTATTTACTTAGTTAAACAAAGTCGACATTTTGACGCCGGTGTCCAGGGCAACGCTTTTCATATTGTGCCTAGATATGGTTATTATATTGACGCATTACTGCTATTATTCATTAACATACTTCGGGTCTCTTCTCGGTGTGAGAAGGCTATGGTCGTAGTCCACCGTGCTGACCCAGTGCAGGTTGGAAGACTTCACATATCTTCGAGAACATTATCGAGAACTTTCTGGAAGTTCTCCTTGTAGGTTTACTCACTAAGTTTTCATTCACCGTATGTGAAGTCTGTCAACTCGCACTGAGTCAGCGTGGTGGACCATGGCCTAACCCTTGTCACACTGAGAACAGACCGTGCCCAGCAGTGAGTCTCTTTACAAACAGGATTGATATTATTTATTATATAAGTCTGAGTATAAAATATGACAAGCGGAACAAATATTGCAAGCTAGCGTAGTATCTAAAGTACCACAATTAACCCTGCAACTATCACGGTGTGTTTCGCACTCAGTATCTGAAGTACCACAATTAACCCTGCAATGATCTCGGTTATTATTTTATTATTATCGTAACATAAAAGCCTTAAACACCGCAGCTTGATACCCAGAAAGTAATAATACGGAATGTTTTCATTTCATTACCAGTTATTTCGTACTCCTACGACTTGTAACGGACTGTAATTACTTAAGTGACTGACTTTGTTGGGTAATTCAGTTGAGTTAGTGTGTTCCTTTTGTTTTGTTACCAACTACCTTCACATATTCACGCGTGTTATCATGGAAGGGTAGCCAGAAGTGTTAATACAATCTAGTGTAAGTAGCTAAACATTAAATATATTTAAAAAATATTTTGTTTATATTATTTTTTGGTTTTGGATAAAATGTACTTTTTAGACATAGGGTACATTTTATCCAGAAAAATACGAAATTTCATGATGATCGGTCGAGTAGTTCAGGCGTGAAAGCGTTACAAACAAACAAACTCACTTTCACATTAATTAATAATATATAGTATACAGGGTGTCCCAAAACTCAACGTCAAGCCGAAACGGGGTGACAGGATTGATCATAACCATCACGAGAAAAATCTGAAAAAAAATCTATCCCATGCAGTTTGAAAATTATGGGCATTTTAAGAAAAACCTAGAAATTTGATCAAACTGTACCATTTTTCGGTTATTGTGGTTATTATTTTTTATTTTTGTTCATTTGAACTTTAGAAACGTAATCCTAAATAACATTTCTAGAATCCCAATAAAAAATAATGACACAATTGCCTTAAGTTCCCGAGAATTGAGACTATTTGTTAAACTACGAATTTAAAATTTTCAAGATTCGTCGACTTTGACAGGCCCTCCTATAAAAAAAATGTACTAGAGTGCCTTGGCAAGTAGCATTAAAAGTTGGCGCATTTAATCAGAATTCTAAAATGGTACAATACTTGTTAGTTCCATACAATAGAAAAGAGTAAAAAAATTAAAACCTCAAGTAACCCGATTTTTGCTATCAGATTTTACTCAGTTAAAATGTTTTTAATTCGCACAAGCTCTAGGTAGGTTCTTAATTTTAAGGCAAAATGATGAGAGAGATGGATAATGGGTATGTTTGCCATGAGTGAGCGAGACAGATAGTGACGCCACGCATTGAGACGGAGATGCGTCGTTTAAACGAGTGCGAATGAAACAGATAGATGCTATGGCATCTATCTGTTTCATTCGCACTAGTTTCAGCCAAGCAAATGGCTACGCTACCAGTCCGACACCAACCAGTTAGTACGTTTCGCTCATTCGTCTACTGCGCACGTTCGTATTCGCTTGTGTTGATTTAGTACTGACAACTTTGGCTTCTCTTTTTGGACTTGAATCTTTGTGAATTGGACTTGTTGATAACATACCGGCAACTTTGGCTTCTCTCTGGACTTTTGTGTTGGCATCCTTTTTATCTACCATGCCTACGCGCTACACTTCACAAGAATATGCGAACATGCACCTCATTTATGGGGAATGCAGATGCAACGCAAGTGCTGCCGCTAGACTTTATCGTGAAAGATATCCAAATTTAGAGCGCTACCCGGATCACCGCGTGTTTGTTAATGTGCACCGTTCACTCACAGAGGGCGGCCATTTCCCGAATCAAATACAGGCTGGAGGTAGACCTGTGTTTCCTTTCCAGGAAGAAGTATTGCAAGAGGTCGCACGTGACCGAAGTATTTCCGTACGTGGAATTGAAGAAAGAACGGGAATACCGAAAAGCACTGCTCATCGTATTTTACAAAGAGCCGAAATGCATCCGTTTCACGTACAACGAGTTCAAAGTCTTCTACCTCGAGATTATCAGGAAAGGATTTCTTTTTGTAGAACAATGCTACAGAGGCATAATGAGAATTCAATTCATCCAAAAAATTCTCTGGTCAGATGAATCGACATTTAAAAAAGATGGTTACATGAACTTGCACAATTATCACGAGTGGCATGTGGAGAATCCACATTTATTGCGAGAAGATAGATCCCAGTATCGTTTTAAAGTAAACCTGTGGACCGGAATTTTAAACGGTAAAATTATTGGGCCTATTGAACTGCCTGAGAACTTGAATGGAACTAATTACCTACATTTTTTAAGAGAAGATTTACCAACCCTGTTAGAGGACGTACCACTAGCAGATCTTCGCGACATGTGGTTTCAACAAGATGGCTGCCCAGCGCATTTCGCAGTGCAAGTAAGAGATTTCCTTGACCAGGAATATCCGGGAAGGTGGATTGGACGTTCGGGCACTATCTCGTGGCCCACCCGTTCACCAGATTTAAATCCCCTGGATTTTTTCTATTGGGGAGTTCTCAAAGAAAAAGTTTACTCAAAGCCCATTGAGAACGTAGCCGACCTGCGTGAACGCATTTCTCAAGCAGCTGAGGCGATCAACTCTCGAAGATATGCCCGACTAATAAGTAGATCTTTTTTAAGAAGATGTAGGGCTTGTATTGAGGCTGATGGTAAACAATTTGAACATTTATTGTAATAAAAAACGTTATTTCTCTATCATCTGACTTTTATTCCAACAAACCTAATTATTTTACTAATTTTACTAACTTTTTTTCACTTTGGTAAAAGTGGCGTCACTATCTGTCTCGCTCACTCATGGCGAACATACCCATTATCCATCTCTCTCATCATTTTGTCTTAAAATTAAGAACCTACCTAGAGCTTGTGTGAATTAAAAACATTTTAACTGAGTAAAATGAGATAGCAAAAATCGGGTTACTTGAGGTTTTAATTTTTTTACTCTTTTCTATTGTATGGAACTAACAAGTATTGTACCATTTTAGAATTCTGATTAAATGCGCCAACTTTTAATGCCACTTGCCAAGGCACTCTAGTACATTTTTTTTATAGGAGGGCCTGTCAAAGTCGACGAATCTTGAAAATTTTAAATTCGTAGTTTAACAAATAGTCTCAATTCTCGGAAACTTGAGGCAATTGTGTCATTATTTTTTATTGGGATTCTAGAAATGTTATTTAGGATTACGTTTCCAAAGTTCAAATGAACAAAAATAAAAAAGAATAACCACAATAACCGAAAAATGGTACAGTTTGATCAAATTTCTAGGTTTTTCTTAAAATGCCCATAATTTTTAAACTGCATGGGATAGATTTTTTTTCAGATTTTTCTCGTGATGGTTATGATCAATCCTGTCACCCCGTTTCGGCTTGACGTTGAGTTTTGGGACACCCTGTATAATAGTATAATATTTTTATTTAAGAATTAAGACAAGAAGTATTTTATACCAAAACGAATTAAAATGCCTTATTGTTATTATTATTTTGTTTTTAAACTGTGATTATATTACTATATTTTAACTATCACTGCTTTAAAAACTTACATTTGTAATAGTTCTAAAATATTTTAATTTATGTTGTTGCCTATAATTACACATCAACATAAACTGATAAATTTAAACATAAGTGGCATAATATAAATATCTATAATTTGCCACTTAGGTTTTAATAAATAGCTTCGTAAATGGAGTACACTCGCATTCAGTTCTTTTAGATTGCATATAATAAAATCAAGTACATATACTCTCTCTAGACCAAACGCTGCTATTAAAAAGCCCTCATAAAAATCACAAGAAATGGCTACCTTCTAACATACATTAACTTACATTTGTAGTTATTCAAACATTTCGCTACCTACGTTTTAAGAACTACGTACATGTATTACTCCCACATTGGGCTATGTTTAAGGTCCCACGTAATAAGGACAAGCCCTTTGAGTATATAAAGTTCAAAATGACCCTAAGGGAGTGAGCACTGTGAGTGTGAGGGACACGTACCATGAGTTAATACACGAACGCCCGCGATTGAAGTCACTTCGAAAAATGAAAGACGTAGTTAAAAATTATCGTTTGTGAGTTTTGTGACTATAAAGACCTTAGGTTGCTTTTCTTTGAATATTGCCAACTTCGGTGTTTCCCGAGCGCTATGTTATGTCCTTCTTCAAACGATGTTTAAAGAGAGTTCTTCTTTCACGGTAGGCAGCGGCTTTGCTGTGTCCTGACATTGCTGAAGTCCATGCAGCCATTACCACTTTCCATCTGGTGGGCCACTTGCTCGTTTGCCACCAATAGCAATAAAAAAAAATAAAAAACTGTCCCGCAGGGAGCTTTACAAATATTCAAACTGCGGAGATAAAGAACACCTAATTGTGACATAAACTAATTTCTGAAGATCAAACCCACAACTCTCGCCGCAGTGGCAGTGGCACGAGGACCTCTTTAACCCTTGCACCACCGGTCCAGTCAATTTCGATTAAGTACTGCTAGATGTACACACCGGTACACATTAAGTTAGACACCCTATATACGCATAACTAAACTACATACATAAACAAAATTTTAACATAAAGGAAACCGACTTCAAAAATGAATATTCTAAAACTTAAAATGCACTAAAAAGTTAATAAATAATTGCATATTCTCGTGAATAATTAAATTATTGTTATTAATGGAGTCGGTGTCAGCCAAGGTAGGTTTGTAACTACTTAAACATGAGATGTCTTACTATAATAATAATAATATAATAATATTCTATCACATACACACAACACCATCTAGCCCACACTAAGCAGAGCTTGTACTATGGGTACTAGACAATGAATAAACATACATATATACTTTTTTTTTTGTAAATACATACATATTATACATAGAAACACCCAGACCAAGACAAACATCTATGTTCATGCACACAAATGTTTGACTTGTGCGGGAATCGAACCCGCGACCTCAGGCGTGGCAGTCGGTTACACTAACCACTACGCCATCGAGGCCGACTATAATCATAACATAACATTGGCATGCACAATTATACACATAGAAGCAGCACGCGGCGCGGGCGGCTAAAAAAAATACAGTCGAATTGAGAACCTCCTCCTTTTTTTGAAGTCGGTTAGAACTAGAGAATTGTCGGAAAGGTACTGTGCATAGTGGTGTCGATGTAATGATAAAGATACAGCGTCGCGTCCCATTCAGCGTGAATGCGACAAAATAACAAAAATATAACGCTCTCTCTCGCACGATTCGCAGCGTTCAACTTCTAATAGTTCAAAGTCCAAACAGTCTAGGTTGATGTGTCGCTGTGTGTACTGACTGCACGGATGGCGTAGAGGTTTAAGTGGTTGCCTCGCCTCTTGTGATCCACAAATGGTTGTCCCTAATTTGGGTATTTTTTGTGTCCGTTGTTTGAATATTTGTAAAGTCGCCCACGACACAGGGATTATTCCTAGTGCGGGAGATGCCTATTAAAACAATAAAAAACAAAATATGTAGTGAGAACGATATATACTAAGACATAAACAGAAAGAAATCAGAGATTTGTCTCTGATTTCTTTCTGAGTTTTGAGCATTGCAGTATATTTCTCTTATCGAGGTATGACCCCAAGGTATTTGCACACCAAGTTACATGTCAATATTTTTCCATTTAAAATATGTGACCCGTATATCTCGGGGGTCTTTTGACCCCCAGGGCCCATATTCAAACTCGACCGAGGGATGACTCCAAGGTGTCTGCACACTAAGTTACAAGTCAATCGGTCCAGTGGTTGCGGAGCTATGCCTGTCACTAACAGACAGACACACAGACCCACAAAGTGATGTCATTAACCTCTTCGAAGAAGACTCAGAAGTTAATAAATATATAAACTATACGGTGAACAAAAACATCGTAAAGAAAACCTGCACATCTGAGACTTCTCCATAATGTTCTCGAAGATAACTCGCACTGGGCTAGTCTGGAGGACTATGGCGTAATCCTTCTTACACTACGAAGAGGCCTGTGTCTAGCAGTGGGACATTTGATATAAGGGCTTATATGGGCAGCGATAGCTCAGTGGGGAGACCAACAGACTGCAATGCAGAGGGTCTCGGTTTCGAATCCACGTCGTGCACCTCTGACTTTCGGAAGTTATATGACTTTTCGAAATTATGTGCGTATTGATTGACAATAATCGCCTGCTCCGTGCCTCGGAAAGCACGTTAAGCCGTTGGTCCCAGCTGCCATGAACATCTATGGCAGTCGTTATTGGGAGAGTGACGACACAAAAGATCCCACTGGGTCGAAGTGTCGCCAGTCTGCACTGACTGGCCCCCCATATAAGATAGATAAGGGCTTATATTATTATATTATATACGTTTGGTAAAGTATAAAGACACACAGTTTCCATATCGTTTACTGACCATACAAGCATTGTTTATTTATATTGTTGATAAGAGAACAATAATTGTTCTGTTATCAGCACACAATCATCGTTGTATATAAGATAACAGATTAGGGTAGGAATAAATATAATTACTTGACTTATCAAGTAATTATATATATCCCTACCGTAAAAAAGCAGTGGTTAAAAACTAGTACCTATCTACTATTAAGTAGATACTAATTTTTAACCACTGCTTTCTTGCGGTGTCATTTATTCTAACTGCTCTACAATCGTAGCTTGTAGCTAACATTGTCTTCTGTATACGCGAATGTTATTCATTGAAATTAAATTACTATATACGGATTTTATCGCGTTGTGTATTTGACACTTTGTAACAAAATTATGAAAACTGTTACACTACTACTATTAAACATTACTAATTTTTAAGCTAATTAAATTATATTTAGCTTGTAGATAACTTATATAATAAATATGAAAGTTAGTTTGTTTGTTATGCTTTCAGGTCTAACTACTCGACCAATCATCATGATATTTCGTATACACGTTGTCAGAGGTACAAAAAAGGATATAAGGTACCTTTATTTCAGAAATAAGTACCGATCCCGGGTAAAGCCTCGTGCAGATGCTAGTCAATAATAAAACTATTGATAACATAGACAGTTAGGAGTTAGGAGACAATTAGAATAAAGAGGTTAATGAGACTAGATAAATGTACTACGCATCACTTGAAGACATGATACAAGTATCTGTAGGCTTCTTTGCTACCTTTGTAATAAAAAGTGACGGTGGCCCAACGGATAAGGCATTGGACTTCCAATTGAGAGGTCGCGGGTTCGTATCCCACCAATTGCACTCTTTCCTCTCATATACATATAAGAATTAGCAACTAACCTAAATGTAGCTTCAGTAACTTAGTAAACTCACTAACCTATATACTTTGACGTTCATAAGTGTTACTTTGTGACCTAAATGAATAAATGATTTTTGACTTTGACTTTGAATTAAAATTAACCGCAATCACAAAAAGAACATCACTATGGAACGCTTTAGAAGGCTGCCTACTTCCTCACAAAAATACAAGCGTGATGCGTTACATCCGTGCACATAATGACATGATTACAAATAATAATACACCAAAATCATGTTACAAAGTTAATTTGTATTGTTTGCAAATTACCGTTTGATTGAACATTATTGCTTAATAGCATACCTTGCAAAATATAATATAGCTGTAATTTTTGGATCGAATCGTGTTTATAATCCGATATAAATACATCCATAGTCACACCAGTAAACGCCGAATGGTAAGCAGCGGTATTAGACTCGCATTTACGTAGTTTGGTGTTGTTTAGTCGCACGGATGTTGGTGGCACAGATAGTCGAGTGCTTTATGTGGTCGCCAAGCCATTGCTATGTCGAGTGTAGTGGGTTTGAACCACGTACAAAAAAAATTCTGTGTATTTGTTGTTTTAATTTATTCTGATTTTGATTAAAAGTTCGTTTAGACGATGCAGGAGGTGCTGCGCAACACCGGTCCCTTATTGTCTTTCTGGACGGAGCTGAGATAGTATGAGTAACCGAACAAATTTTTGCGTCGGTTACTTACGCACAATGGCCAAATTGTGGGATTAAGTGCGGATAACACATGTCCAACTAACTAACTAACTAAAAGTCCGTTTAGCTACAACCAATGCGCCATGTGTGTATGTAAAAATTCTTCTGAATATTACATTATTCTAGATATTCTTTGATTTCTTTATTTAACACACTGACTGCCATGCAATAGACACAATAGAAATTCTATTCTTTGTGTTCATCAGTGACCGCGACGGCATGTTAAAGGATAAAATATTTCAATGTTTGTAAAGTATCTATACGTTAGAGGAATCACGGCAAGAGTGGAAAATGTCACATAAAAATATATACGCATTTGTTCTTATTCGCGGTTACTGTAATCTTAGCAAGCTTTCAAGTAGTTATATAGATAACTGACATTGGAAACGAATAGAACAGGAACATCGAGGGTCCTTAGAAGAAAAAGTATACAATTAATTAGTTATACATACATACATACATAGATTCACGCCTGTTTCCCAGAGGGGTAGGCAGAGACTACGGATTTCCATTTGCTACGATCCTGACACACTTCTCTGGCTTCATTCACTTTCATCACATTCCTCATACACGCCCGTCGGTTCAAGGAGCTCTTAACCTGGCCTTTGTCCAGAACGCCTCCGATCTGGTCGAGAAACGTTCGCCTAGGTTTTCCTCTTGCGACAGTTCCATTCACACTAGCCTTATAAACTTTCTTAGTCAGTCTTTCCTCGTTCATTCTTTCTACATGTCCAAACCAGCTTAACATACCCTTTTCTATTCTTGTAACTATATCCACAATTGTAATTAGTTATATGCATTAAATTGTCACTCCTAGAAAACCACTTTAATACAATTTTAAGCCAATGACATTATAGCAGCTGGTGCGATAAGCAGCTCTTGCGGACGGACAGACCAAGTAGAAATATAAGGGTACCTACCGTTCTTACAATATTTTTATGTGACCCTAAAAATGAGTAAACTCTGTTATAGATAATGCCAAATTTCGTACCATTTCTCGTTTTAATATCAAAGCGTTTCCTTAACATTGTAAATCAGCTTAATTAGTGCAACAAACTAAGTATCAACTGGGCATTATAATTTATCCCCACGCTGTCACTGTTGGGCAAAAACCTATTCCTTATTATACATAATTATGTTTCACTAAAACTATACATATAAACATATTTTTAATATCATAAACGCGAATATAATTCTGCTTATGAACTAGGGACTGATTGTAATGTAATATTATAGTTTAATCTCTCTATAACAAATTTAATTAAGTCCAGTGCAGGTAACAGCTACGCTAATATAATCCTATACGTGATAAAACGTAGATAGGTATATATGACACCTACATTTTGCCAGCCAAATATATATTAAATAATAAGAAGAAGAACATTCAAACAAAAGGAATAAATAAAACAATGATTAATCCAGTATTCAATATAACATTTATTTTCCCACACCTTTTCTTTTATTGTTGGTTCTTTTCTAATTATTTCGTAATAAATAAATGAATACTTTATATAATTACTAGCTTTTGCCCGCGGCTTCGCTCGCGTTAATTTAGAATTTGACAATCAATTCGGGTTGTACTCTGCTTGTGATAATATAATTCAATCATGATTCGAAAGACACGTGGCGCCATCTATTATCATAAGAACGTTATTATTGTTTTCCTCGGGAACAGTAATTTTTTTCGAGATGAAAGGTAGCCTATATCCGTTTCTGTACACCGTTCAACGTATATGCAAAATTTCAGGATTATCGGTTCAGTGGTTTAGGCGTGAAAAGGTAACAAACAAACAAACAAATAAACTCATTTTGGCTTCTATAATATTACTAGTTTTCACCCGCGGCTTCGCTCGCGTAAATGTAGGTTAGGTTAGGTTAGGTTTGCAACAGTTCTTTTTTCTGGGTGAAAGGTACCCTATGTCCTATTCTGTACCCCTGACAATGTGTATGCAAAATTTCATGTTGATCGGTTGAGTAGTTAAAAGGCGTGAAAGCGTAACAAGCAAACAAACTCATTTTCGCATTTATAATATTAGTAAGGAGTAAGGATATAGTTAGGATTATATTTTGCATTATAACAATGAGCATATAGCATTAATTTAAATACTTCAATGAAAATAAATTAATAAAACAAATCTTTTAATATACGTTTTAATAAATAAAGAAAATAACGTAAGATGGTTAGGTTCTACTTACATTTTCATGACCTTTACGAATAGCCAGCAGTGAGAAATTAAGACACCTGATATTAAAGGACCCACGATTTATATTACGTTAATGACAGTTTATTATAATTTATTTTTAATTTTGTGCCTAACTGAAATTAAATTCTTTAATGCTATTTGGTATCTAAAATATAAAAAATTCCTCATTTATGCTTATATACATGTGTATTTAAACGACTGAATAATAATACGACATTCCAAGAAATAATTATAAAACAATTAACTACATGTTTTTTAACAACTGTTTTATTATTCTTAATCGTAACTTGAAAATAATCGTAGGAAAATAAGTTTTAAGAGATACAGCTATATTTTAAGAACTTACTAATCAAATATTGGAGACCGCCTATCCCTCGGGAATAGTATTTTTTCTAGATGAAGGGTACCCTCTATTCTTCGGTCCCCCTGACAACGTGTATGCGAATTGTATGATTATCATCTAATTAAAACGTAATAAACAAACATATCACATTTATAATATTAGTTAAGATTTTTTGACAGCCCTATCGCTAGCACAATAAATTCATTAATAGCCGGACATATTTATAAACATGGCGCTTCAAATTTATGCTTATTCGTTATTAACGTCGCGTCCAAACAACACATGGAGGTCGACATCGATTATCAGTTCAAAACTCTCAACTCAGACGACGATCAACACTATTCGAAAGCGCAACAATGCGTGAAAAATATTATAAAAAATGAGGGTTATGTTAAATTTAGTGTTGATAGAAAAGTTTTCACGGGTGATGGCGGCAGTTTCCTCGGTATCTTGTACGAAGTTAATATTAAAGGCGAGACTAAAAACGGAGAGAAAGAACATAACTTGTTCTTAAAAATTATTACGCCGGGAGAACAAATGACTATACTTTCGCTAAGCGATGCGTATAAGAAAGAATTGTTTGTTTATTGCGAGTTATCTAAAGTATTCAAGGAGCTACAAGATGAAGTCAATTTACCTCTAGAAGACAGATTCAAAATGGTGAAGTCTTTCGATGAGAGTACAGCTGACGTAATTGTTCTTGAAAACACGAGAATGAAAGGCTATACAACGAATTTTAGAATGGATATTATGTCGATACAGTACGCTGAAATGGCTGTTAAAGAATTGGCAAAGTTCCACGCTCTTTCCTTTGTTTTGGAAGATAGGAGGCCTAAATATTATGAAAAGAAAATAAAAACGATTACCCAACCGTTTTCATTTAATAATGATATGAGAGTTTTCATACAAAATATGTGTCAACTTGCACTAAATCATTTGGATGGTGAATGTAGGAGAAAGTTTGAAGATTTTATACCAACTGTTGTGGATAAGTACGTGAAGCATATAACCACTAAGTGTGGGAGGGATGTTCTTTGCCATGGTGATTTTAGGACCAATAACATCTTGATGAAACAAGTGGTAAGTTGCTTATTTATGTTTGTAGTAATCGAGTCGCGGCTTTAGGGGCAATCTCTGTTTTGTGGCAGACTGTACAAACATTGCCTCCACGGACACATAGGCCACTTATACGATGGACAACAATAAGTGTACCACACATTTTTATCACGTGTCGCCCACGCCCTGTACCTACATATATTCATGTTCACTAGTAGAACTTAGTTACCCACAGATATTCATTTTAACATTTTGAGGTGCATGGGTGTACCAGAGACCAGATACAATAACAATATAATTACTTTTTGCGACCAATTTTGAAGCTGAATATTATATTAGACAACTAGCTTTTAGCTGCGGCTTCGCTCGCGTAAAAATAGGTTAGGTTAGATGATGTTAATAACTGTACTTAAAAAAATATATTATATGTTACTCGGTGATAATATAGCTATAATGAATTTATGAAATCGGTTGAGTAGTTTTTGAGTAACACTTACAAACCAACAAACAAACAATTAAATATTTCATCTTTATAATATTAGTATAGATGAATCTTAATCGCATTGGTTAGTATTTATCTACTGCACAATCAGTTTTATTCTCTTCAATTATATTCCGATCCCAAGTTGAAATGTCTTCCTACCCGGTGTATTCGTACAGTGTAAATGCACGTCAGCTCGTTTGCTCAGCTCCATAAAATTATGCACCTTGGACAGATACCTGAATAGAGAGTGGCTATTATCGTTTATTACTCGTCTATACGACTTATACAACTAAGATGGCAAACAAGCATACGGCCCGGCCCACCTGATGGTAAGTGGTCACCGTAGCCTATGGATGCCTGCAACACCAGAGGCATCACTTGCGCATTGCCGACCCTTTTAGAAAGGACGTGGGAAGGAAAGGGAGCGGTATGGGAAAGGGGGTGATTGGGCCTCCGGTACTCTCACTCACCGAACGAAACACAGCAGTAGGACTAATGCTATTCCACGTCGATATTCTGTGAGAGGGTAGTCATTCCCCGGTCGAGCCGGCCCATTCATGCTGAAATCAGCGAGGTTCTACTACTACTCTCTAATTCTGCTTATACGACTGAGTGCATGGTTAAACAATCACTTGGACCACATTGCAATTATACACTTGACGCTTGCTTTTTGCGCGCAAGTTTGATGCTCAATTGCTCACAAGAGACCAATAAATTATGTGGTCGACAAGTTTTTCCTAGTCTAAGTATTCTTTGTGTCCGTCATTTTTACTTTGTAAAATCTCTAGTGATAATGAAACGTATTATACCTAGCGCATGCATTGTATATGAAAAGATAAAAAAAGAGAATACAATAATCTTGAAAAATTTGCCACTTTTACCTAATCCGGTAATTGATTCAGCCAGTAGCATATTAATCTTCTATCGGAAGGCTCGAATTCCGAGCTAGTAAATTAATTGCGATCGCCAAAATGATTAGATATTAATATTTGAAACGGGTATTTTGCTATTATTGTACCTGTAATTGTTCTAGTGTGGTAACTAAGTAATAAGGGGTCATGCATAACAGTCGCATTCATTACCGCGGCGCCGCCGAGGTAGTTCAATGTGATAATTTGCATTCAATGTATACCTACTTCACGCTTTATACATACAAAGAGAATCTAGAAGTCTATTATCATTATTATCTCAAAAGAACAAAATTAACTGAATAAGATTATTCAGTGGCTTCCATTTTTTTTTATAAAATGTGCTTTAGAAATACATTAAATTAATTAAAAAACACTACACGTATACAACCATACATTTGACACACGCAGTCGAATAGCGTTCGTAGTATTTCGGCATTGTTCGGGTGATGTCTTACAATCGTACAATTCTTCATAGTGGTTACATACTCTATGCACCTTTGGGTGGATTGGAATGATATATACTATTTATATTATAAATCAATAAAAACTTAATGACGATCAAACTATACTATTATAGTCGAATTTCGACCACTGGGCGACCGCTAGTATTAATAGACTTTTCAGAAAAATCAAACAGTTTGTAGTAACGACAAATATACCCAATATAATTTGTCACGCGGACCGATCGCGCCATGGCGGCTGCGCCCGCGTTGAAGTGGTGGCACCCCTCTCTCGATTTCTCCTTCCCATCGGCGGCTCATATATAAGCCGACCTGATTCCGCCCGCTTCTTCTGCCGCAGCCGTGATTCAGATAAGTGGTCAATTGAGCTCTCCAGCTGGACCACGTAGCGAGCCTTTACTAGAACCACGCCCTGTTATTTATTGTCTAGAAATACAATTCATTCTGTATTAAATATTTCAAACTGAAATAACAAACCTTTTAATTGCGTAGTATATGTTTCAATTATCTCCGCAAAATAAACTACCCTGGTCAATCTAGTACCTAAAACTAAATTGAATAGCTATAACGTTACAATATCTCGTAGAACTTACACGTGTCTATTAAAATCAGCTAAATATTGCGAATGTTAATTAAGTGCCGTGTGTTTTAGCTCTCCCACTGTTGGGCATGGGCCTGTATTTAGCATGACAATGGTAAGTCCACCATACTGGCCTGATGGAGGCCGGCAAACTTAACACGTTTTGAAGAAAAAGATGTAGAACTCGCAAACGTGTGGACTTCCACCACGGCATTCCTTCACTGTTAAAGCAAGGGTTATCATTAATACGCACATTTCTTTGAAAAGCCATAGGGGCATGTCGTGGAATTAATAATAAAAATAATAGTAAAAATCGTTTATTTCTCACCAAAACTGAAATACACATAAATAGTTTGCAAAGTTGCAATACAAAATAATAGCAATAGTGTTTCGGTAGAGAATCGCTGGTGCCTATGGTAGGTATAAAATTATCTGTATTATAGGTCACTAAGTCTCTGCACGGAGCCAGGTTATACAGGTTATAATAAAATTTTACTTTTTGATTGTTTTTTTTTATTAATAGACACGAAGTGGTTCGAGTTCAATCGAAATCGGACCTTTTCGTCGCTCTTCAATAATTTTCGTAATCAGTTGCCACTGTGGCAACAATAAGTGTATTAGAATAATCAATATTTCAAAGGATTTAAACCACTTAAAACATCGAATACTCAATAATTGATACTTGAAATAATTTCCCAGTCAAATTAGTTGAGTCTTAAGGGCTTGGATTATTTGCTGTGCCTTTTTAATTAATTTTGATCTTTGTTACAGAACGGCAAATTAACAGAGCTAATACCGATCGACTACCAACTCATATACCACGGCTGTCCAGTCATGGACTTTATGTACCTCATATTTCCCGCAACAGACAAAGACTTCCGAAAGACTCATCTTTCACATCTAAAGGAACTTTACCACGATGAGCTACGAATATTCTTAAAGCGTTTTGACTTAGACGTAGCCAATGTATACCCGAGAGAAGAATATGAAGCACATTTTAAAGAGAAGCTGGATTATGGTCTTCTGATATCAGTTAACCTAATGCCGTTCCTAATGGCAAACGAGGATGAGGTGCCCGACATCACTGGTGATTTGACCGGCGTGAATTTTAACGTCGATTGCAAATTTAAAGATAGAATAATCGGGCTCGTTTGTGATTTTATAGAATTTGGATGTTTGTAAACTGTTGTGATTGTAAAAGTATTCTTACTATTATTTTAAACTAGCTTTTGCCCGCGGCACCGCTCGTGTTAATTTAGAATTGACAATCCCTTCGGGTTGTACTCTGCTTGTAATAATATAATTCAATCATTATTCGAAAGACACGTGGCGCCATCTATTATCATAAGAACGTTATTGTTGTTTTCCTCAGGAATATAAATTTTTATCGGTATGAAAGGTAGCCTATGTCCGTTTCTGTACACCTGACAATGTATATGCAAAATTTCAGAATGATCAGTTCAGTGGTTTAGACGTGAAAAGGTAACAAACAAGCAAACTCATTTTCGCTTTTGTAATATTAGTTAGGATTAGGATCGGATTAAGAGTGTAATGTTTTTATATACAAATTATTTAAGCATATGCTGTTAGGCATCTATGGGCTGGGTAGATACTATTTGAAAATTAACGAGCTCTGTATTAAGCATTTTTGCCCTTCAAAAATACATATTTTAAATGTTTATTGTTAAAGTAGGTACATAGTTGTCGTAATATTTATCTTTATAATTAGTGCAAATACTACAGGTAAAAGATTCCAGTTACTAATAAACAAAATTTTAACAAAAAAGAAAACCGACTTCATATAAGAATATTCTAAAACTTAAAATGCACTAAGAAGTTAATAAATAATTGCATATTCTTGTGAATAATTAAATTATTGTTATTTTTGGAGTCGGTGTCAGCCGCCCGCGTCGCGTGCTTCGTCTATGTGTGTAATTGTGCATGCCAATGTTATGTTATGATTATAGTAAGACATCTCATGTTTAATTAGTTACAAACCTACCTTGGTTGACACCGACTCCAATAATAATAATATAATATATTCTACCACATACACACAACACCATCTAGCCCAAACTAAGCAGAGCTTGTACTATGGGTACTAGACAATGGATAAACATACATATATACTTTTTTTTTGTAAATACATACATATTATACATAGAAACACCCAGACCAAGACAAACACCCATGTTCATGTACACAAATGTTAGACTTGTGCGGGAATCGAACCCGCGACCTCGGGCGTGGCAGTCGGTTATACCAACCACTACGCCATCGAGGCCGACAAAATAACAATAATTTAATTATTCACAAGAATATGCAATTATTTATTAACTTTTTAGTGCATTTTAAGTTTTAGAATATTCTTATATGAAGTCGGTTTTCTTTTTTGTTAAAATTTTGTTTATTTCTCGGTTTTTAGTGAATCTTGCCAAATATGAGAACATCATCAATGTAGCCAAATACGCATTATTAAGTATAACTCGAAAACGAATGGTCAAATCTTGATCAAAATTAAATGGGACCGCACGGGAAGCACCAGCTTTCAAATAAAAAAAGAATCATCAAAATCGGTTCACCCAGTCGAAAGTAAAGAGGTAACAAACATTAAAAAAAATACAGACGAATTGAATACCTCCTCCTTTTTTTGAAGTCGGTAAAAAAGTAAGCTAATATTATTATTTATCTTCTACACTAATATAATAAAGCTGAAGAGTTCGCTTGTTTTCTTTTTTGTTTATATGCGCTAATCTCTGGAACTAGCAGTCGGCTTTGAAAATAAGTATTGCATAGTCAATTTCGAGAGGAACGTTACAAGCTATATAACACTACGCTAAGAGCAACGAAAGCCCACCAGTAATTATAAACGTTGGACTTGGAGAAAACGTGGGGGACACCTAGTTTATAATAATTGACGCCAGACAATTATCCAGCTTGTAACTTTAGTATCAAAGTTTAAACCGCCATCGGCGTAGTTATATAATTAAGTTATCTTTACTAATTGCATATAATGAAATACCTACGTTAATAAGACACTCTTAGATAATTAATCTAATGAGTGTAAAAATAAATTATATTTACGTACTGATTGTAATAGTTTTATTACTATACTAGATGCGCCCGCGGTTTCACCCGCGTTTAAAGTTACTGCGCCATTCCCGTGGGTCGTAGCGTGATGTTATATAGCCTATAACTTTCCTTGATAAATAGGCTATCCAACACTAAAATAATTTTTCAATTCGAGCTAGTAGTTTCTGAGATTAGCCCGTTCAAACAAACAAACAAACTCTTCAGCGTTATAATATTAGTATAGATAAGTTAATATTTCCAATATTCATTTGTAGCACATTCTAAACAGGGTATAGAAAACATAATATATTTATATTATTCTTATGTGGTATGGCGTTATAGGTAGGCTCTGGTTTACTACACGCTCGTTTCGCCAGCCTTTTTTAGGTTTCAGGTCCCACGTAATACGTTGTGAAACTAGACTAGTCTTTAGACAGAAAATGTAACTATTAGCTCTACGCCAATATGAATTGCATACCGACAATGAATTAATCAACTGAAGCTTTAATAGAAACAATCGTAACTGTAATCCTATATAGGCCACACGCCCACACGTCGACAATTAGTCGAAACATGATGAGCCCGTCAACGAATAAAATTTCGAATAATCGATTTGGCTATGCAATTTCAATACCTAGTAAGAGATACGAGGCAAGTTTTACATGTGTTCCAATGGTTTTAAACGTTTTTCTGTATTACGATTGAATACTTGCTAGTTTTTTTGAAGTGAAAACTTCTTTAGCGGCGTTGTGCACTTTCTTGTGATGCGTAAAAAATGTTAAACTCGCGTCAGGACACGTGACCTGATCGAAAATTCGTAAGACGGAGGGAGAATAGTCATGTTTATGTACGATAGCGTAATAAATGAATATTTTATTTTACTACATAAATGACAGTACATTTATACTGATAATTAAAGCAATTCGTGCAAAATTATTATTCCCTAGCCATTCCAAAATATCAAAAATGCACAACGTTAATGTTCAAGTTTTCACTTCTGCCGGCACTCCCGGAGTGCAACCCGTTGTTTTTTTTTTTGTCACAGTCATATTTGTAAGGTGGTTTTAGATATGTTTATATGCAAATCTATGCATTACGGTGTAGTGAAAAGCAAAATGCATAAATACCTATCGGTTTTTTTTAGGTGCTTCTAACTAGGTTTTAATTCGAATTCTAATCAGTGACAGTGAATTCATCAAGATTCAAATGCGCGATGACATAATTTTAAAACATTCGAATTTCTTTTGTTATTGTAATTGCCAGTCGCTACAGTGAACTCCGTGCAGTCAGGTAGAAAATGAAAATCTTTTCTTTGAAAATATCGGTTAGTTTTAATGTTTTTGACAACAACGTAAGAAAATTTTAATCTGCTACAATATCAAGCGTATTAATATTAAAGTTTTGCAAATAGCTTTCAACGAAGTTTAATATATTTTCTAAGAGGTAATATTTTATGTAACAATCATTCTCCATTTTGTTTTGCTTAGAATTAATATTGCAAATTGTTTTAAATACATTTGGACTTAAATAATGTTGAAGATTATTTGTTTGTAATGATTAATATGTAAATATAGCATTCTGTTCATATTTAATTTGGTTTAAATTCGGATTGAAAGTAATATTTTAATAATTAGATACCATTACTTTTTTTTTTGGCAATACTTGACAGTATTGCGTGCACAGAACACTTAGCATCGTCTATTCCCAGTTGTTACCACTGGCTTTATCACCACTGAGGATAAATGGGAAAAATAATCCCAACTATCGCCAGTGGGGACGTATAGCACATACTTTCCCAGTTGTAGCAACTGGCTTTGTCACCAGTGGTGACAAATGAGAAAAAACATCCCAACTATTGCCAGTGGGGATGTACGACACAAATATGTTCGCAAATGTCGTCTACCAAGCATGACATATACATTATGTGAGACTTGTGAATGGTTAAATTAATCACTTTAATATAAATGTAAAAATACATTGACCGGTAGCAGTTAGAAATAAATCCTAACTTCCTAACTAATATTACAAATGCGAATGTGAGTTTGTTTGTTTATTACGCTTTCACGCCATAACTTCTCGACCAAGCATTATAATATACACGTTGCCATTACACTTTTTCCTGCGTGGGAATCGAACCCTCCATAGTCAAAGCTTGACAAGTGGCGAGGCGACTTTTTAAACCACTACACCATTGAGGCAACGGCGGCAATCTATGCTAGGCAACGACTTATTAATATACTGGATACTGTCCGCGGTATAGTGACAAAAATAGAAAAGGGTATGTTAAGCTGGTTTGGGCATGTAGAAAGAATGGACGAGAAAAGACTGACTAAGAAAGTTTATAAGGCTCGTTTAAATGGAACAGTTGCAAGAGATAGACCCAGGCGAACGTTTCTTAATCAGATCGGAGACGTTCTGGACAAAGGCCAGGTTAAGAGCACCTTAAACCGTCAAGCGTGGATGTGACGAACGTGAAGGAAGCCAGAGAAGTGTGTCAGGATCGTAGCAAATGGAAATCTGTAGTATCTGCCTACCCCTCTGGAAACAGGCGTGAATCTATGTATATATGTATGTATGCCCGCGGTACGTATTAAAGACTGCACGGATGGCATAGTGGTTTAAATGGTCACCTTGCTACTCCCACCGCGCCGAGTGTTGTGGGTTCGATCGCCACTCGGGACAACAATTTGTGTGACCCACAAATGGTTGTTCGCGTATGGGTATTCTTTTTATCCGTTGTTTGAATGTTTGTAAAGTCCCCCGCGACACAGGAATTATTACTAATGCGGGATCTGTGGTATTTTTATAGAAAAATAAACGATACTAGCGGTCGCCTAGTGCTCGAAATTCGACCAAAATTTGCCTGTAAGATATTGCTGATATACTTATGTCATTATATATTGATATATGTAACCATAGTTACGCGCTTAGACTGCGTGTGTCAAATGCATGGTTGTGTGCGTGTAGTGTTTTTTCATTAATTTAATGTATTTCTAAAGCATATTTTATATAAATATTAGCATTCGTCAGTTCTTCTCTGTATAAACTATAAGTGTGCAAAATTTCATACTCCTCCGTCCGCCCAATTTTCGTAAAAAGGGATTCAAAGTTTTCGCTTCACGTATTAATATATAGATAAAAGAGATTTTGTAAATTAATTTCCATCCCTCGGGAACAGTACTTTTTTCTGAATGAAAGCTACCGTGTGTCCTTTTCTATAGCCTTGATAACGTGTATGCAAAATTTCATGACGATCGATCAAGTAGTTAAGGCGTGAAACCGTACCAAACAAACTCACTTTTGCATTTAATACATACCTATATTAGTAAGGATTTGGATATTTCAAATAATAATTCCATTACGCTGCATTACATATGCTGACCACAAATTATTACCTCAGCGAAAATGTACGAACATACGAAACCGCAAATACAGTGCAATGACCGCAAATTATGGCTTGCGAAAATACAGTCTGCCAATATGGACGATTGCATTTCTAAGGTAAATGTTCACCTATCTGCGTCGGATAAATCGAACGAATTGTAGTAAATTGTTTATTATGGCTTGTATGATAATGTTTGAGTTTATGGTTATGGTCGGGTTGATGGGGAGGTCCTACGTTCGATAGCTGAGTTGAGCAAAACGTAATTGGGTTTTCTATTAGGAAATTTTTACTTGCAACGCAGAGTCTTAAAATGTGTTCGAGGATTTTGTGGATATAAACGTATATCAGTTAAGTTGATCGAGATTTACATGTGTTAACGTTTGTATTATGTACCTAAGTTACATAGGTTGTGGTGTGGTGGTATTTTTTTTCTAAAATATTCTTTTATGGGCCAATTGTTCGCATTTCTATGGCCTGCCCCGATATTGATCGAATTTAACGGAAATTATAGCCACGTCCATCTATACAAATAAATAAAATTGAAGTATCTGTTTGTAATGTCAAAATAACAGTTTTTTATCTAATGGATATGAAAGTATATAAGGAACACATACAAAAACATCTATTTTAAAAATTTTTGTCTGTCTGTTTGTTCCGGTTAATCTCCGAAACGGCTGAACCGATTTTGACGGGACTTTCACTGGCAGATAGTTGATGTTATAAGGAGTAACATAGGATGCTTTGATTTTAGAAAAAAAATAGGGTTCCGCGGAGACAAACACTTTTTAGTTAAAATCTACGCGGACGAAGTCGCAGGTAACAGCTAGTCTTGAATAATATCTTTACCTATCAAATAGTGGAAGAATTTTTTGGATCAGATGAGTAGCCTAGAAGATTACTATACAAACTTACAAAGCTCTTTAATAATATTAGTAAAGATTAAGATATAAGATTTTATTGTAATTCTGTCTGTTTGTAGTTGTGATGAAGCAGCTTTACTACTGTAAAGCTGCATCATTTAAAAATAAACTGATATCCTTCAGCCGCTTCTTCCACTGCAAGCGGTGCGGGCTCCGTACGGACGCCGATACACTCGCAATGTTAAATTGTATAGAAGTACTACTATTAATAAAGAGTCTAGCGGAAAGGACTGAAGTAGTAAAAATATTAAGAAACGGATTTTAAATTAAACCAGTTTGTTTCTAACCATTTTTATTTGGCAATATAAAAAAATGGTCAAGATCTTTGTTTTGGTCGAAAGTAGGGTTCTACTTTCGACCAAAACAAAGATCTTGCGGGCGAGCAAACTAGCCAAAATAGGTTTATTTTGGATAGTTTGCTCGCTCATAAACTTTTTGCAGTGGACACTAGTATTTAGGCGAGGGCCACACACACACGGATGGCGTAGCGGTCGCCTCGCCGCTGTCACTGCGCCGAATGTTGTGGTTCGATCCCCACACGGGACAAAAAATTGTGTGATCCACAAATGGTTGTTCTGTGTCCAAGTGTTCTTTGTGAACGTTGTTTGAATGTTTGTAAAGTCTCCCGCGACACAGGAATTATTCTTAGTGCGGGCGTTGAATAGCCTCTAATACTGAAATGCGCCATACGAGCGTACACGCAATAGCGCCCACATCGCTCACATATGTTTTATTCGAAAAAAGAAAGGGAAAGCAAAACACATCGCTCACATATTTCTATTCGAAAAAAGAAAGGGAAAGCAAAACACATCGCTCACATATTTTCTATTCGAAAAAAGAAAAGGAAAGCAAAACGCCTTTGCCTCATCATTCTGGCTAAACATATCAGTTTTATCTGTTGAATTATATACATATGACGACTCGATGTCGTAGTGGTTAGTGTAATCGACTGCCACGCTTGAGGTCGCGGGTTCGATTCCCGCACAACTCAAACATTTGTGTGCATGAACATGGATGTTTGTCTTGGTCTGGGTGTTTCTATGTATAATATGTATAAATTTACAAAAAAAAGTATATATGTATGTTTATCCATTGTCTAGTACCGATAGTACAAGCTCTGCTTAGTTTGGGCTAGATGGTGTTGCGTGTATGTGATAGAATAATAATATTAATATTAATTTATATATGCAAAAGTTAATTAATTATTATATCTAACTATTTAGAATAATTGCACTTTAGTAATTATATAATTTAACATCATACAATATAAATAGTAGTCAAATAATTTACAGTTTGATTAGCTACAAAAGGCGTGGCAACACTGCTGTCTGTCAATGGGTTGGGAGCCTTCTGCGCTCACCCACAGTCCGCGTAAAGTTGTCAAGGCCATCTGAGGCCAATAAATAATAAAAACAAAAAAAAAAAACAAAAAAGCTGTCTGTCACTTCTTGTTTTGAGTTGTATGAACGGTCATATAAAACTTCCTTGTGTTAAAGTTTAAAATAAATAGTTAAAGTGTTTGTACAGTGTGTTATTTAATAACCTCTAATATTATATTCTAAGTTACGGTACCCATAAAACACAAAGAAAATATCTTAAGAAACTCTGTAATAAGGAAAATACAACAAAACGTAACCTGTATTCTTAATGCAAATAATATCATTAAAATAAATATATTTTTGTTTTACTTTTTAAACAAAGATCTGGCCGTAAGAGGAAAATCAGCTAATATGATTTCCAAGAAAACGCTTTTGAATGAAAATCTAATTATTATTTTATAAAAATATATTGTGAAGAAAGCTCCTTTGTCTGTTTACCTTGAAACCGAAGAACTGTTTTGCTTAGAATACCCATGCGGGACAGTTAAAATACAAATACTTGGATGAAATGAACCTTGTTGTTAGTTCAGAATGGGATTAAATACAATGACCACCAAAAATACTAATTGCGCAGCAAAATATGCTTACTAAAATATATCATAACGAGCACCTATACGCCTCAAATCACTGCATTCCGTCTTGGAAGGGTTAGGTTATGTTAGGTTCCTTCTTAAACCCACCCAACAATAGGAGCTCCGCGAAGCGGTGCTCCGTCGACTTAGTTTGATCTCTTTAAATATATTTTGGTGTGCAATTAGTATTTTCGGTAAGCATATTTTGCTGTGCAATAGTATTTTTTGCTGTGCAGTTAAATATTGCCCGTTCAGAATTTGCACCAAGTTCGAAAGGAAATTGTCACTTTTATATTGTAACTAGGTCTTACTCGCGGCTTCGTTCGCGTAAATGTAAAGTAGGTTACGTTACGTTATATTATTAACAGTGCCGGAGGGCGCGAGACAACCTACAGCCACCCTGAGGTTTTACCTGGAGGTGGTGGGCTTTGTGGGCCTGTATAAATTAAGAGTGACCAAAGTGTAGGTCTTTTCGTGTAGTAACAGACGTTTCATACGGCGGGCCGAAACCTCGGTGGGGTCGCGATTGCATGTGAAAGTGATTAGCGCGAACCCGCCGACTCTGGTTATGTCGAGGAACATCGTGGTAGGTTTAGTCGGTATTAACGAGGTATCTTTCTCCCGGTTAACCCGACATAAACTCTCCGTCGCCCCACGGAGAGGTACGCGTCAAAGCATTCCCATATGAGAAAAAAAATGATTAGCAGAACTTTTTCTGGATTAAAGGTACCCTGTGTCCTATGCTGTTCCCCCGACAACGTGTATGCAAAATGTCACAAAGCTCGATCGAGTAGTTATTACAAACAAACATATAAACAAACAAACAAATTCACATAGAAATGCAGATTGCAATGAAAAAATAATTAGCGGTATATCTTTATTAGATTTAAGTTAAAACTCAAAGGACCAGAATTTCGTAAGAATCCCCACGTACTTCACGTTTAATGCCAATATTATCTCTCACCAGTCTGTGTGCATAGGTAAGAGGTTTTCATTGTTTAAGGATGCTTGGAACGAACAAGCCGTATGCATGTTTACTATGTTACAGCCATCTTATCTTATCTTATGTGGGGGCCAGTCAGTGCAGACCGGTGACACTTTTGACGGGATCTTTTGTGTCAACACTCTCCCAATAACGACTGCCATAGATGTTCATGGTAGCCGGGACCAACGGCTTAACGTGCTCTCCGAGGCACGGAGCAGGCGATAATTGTCAATCAATACGCACATAATTTCGAAAAGTTATATAACTTCCGAAAGTCAGAGGTGCGCGATGTGGGTTCGAACACGAGACCCTCTGCATTGCAGTCTGTTGGTCTCCCCACTGAGCTATCGCTGCTCATATGTTACAGCCATAAAATATACGTCAGCATAATTGGACGTGATTTTCGTATAGAGACAGTTTATGCCTTAAAAGTTGTCACCAATAGGTCAGCTAGTGCGTGAGAATCAATTTTAAATATTTTTATTGAATGCACGGATGGTGAAGTCGATTCAATATTCGCCGTGACACCGCCATTACCAACGAATTTTGTGCGTTTGAATCTTACACGGGACAAAAAATTGTGTGATCCACAAACGATTGTTCTGAATTTGAGTGTTCTTTTTGTGTCCGTTGTTTAAAAGTGAGTATAGTTTACGGTACACAGGAATTATTTCTAGTGCAGGAGTTGTCGTTTTTAAAATAATTAATTTATTTACTTAAGTCTGTCATAAGTGTCAATAATTAAGATTCGACAGACATTACTCTATTAAAGATAAGGAACAGAAAATTTTACACTTACAGAAAATTTTGCTTAAACTAGAGCAGCGCGGCTGAGAAGCAAGTTCATATTACGTACTGTCAGAGGAACGCAGCGAAACAATTTGCAGCAACTCTAAGGTCGGTGAAACCTAAATGATATCCCGATATAACTGAAAGTCATAGACGAGATAAACAGCCATTAATCTTCATATAGATAAGAGACAGAGACATTTCCACTTAAGGTTGGATTTCGCTCAAAGCGGCGCAGTACGTCTGAGAAATAAATTCATATTACAGAAAATCGTAGGAAAGCAATCTTATGTTATGTTCTTGCGCTGACCAGACTAGATTTGGCAATCCACTAACAACATAGCAACTCTAAGGACGCCAACAAATAAGTGATATTCTAATGTGGCAAAAGAGTCATAGATATAGTGACTTTTACGACTCATCGCTCTACTAATTAATTAAGTTATACATTAAATTTTATCCTGCTTGCCTTAGCTGCAAAACACCGAGAAATTCATTCCAATCACTGTCGTAGGACCGTCAATAGCTCAGTTAGCTGAGCGATAACGCAGTTTATCAAGGCCGTAAGTTTAAATCCGTAGGATTATCTTTCTCTGTTAAAATTTACATTCTACGGTAACATACGAAAAAGCTTATAAAATAAATCACAATATACCAGATTTAAACGGCTATTAATATAGTATAAAAAAGGATTAGTGTTGCTATTGAAAATTATTATAAGAAATTGTAATAAAATTATCGACTCGGCAATCGGACTCGGGACCCTAAGTTATGGGTTCAAAGAAGCAGTCTAGCATGTGTTTTCTTTTATAAAGTACCAGTTAGCTGGCGGCAGACTAGATAGATCGACACCCGCCGGCATGCAGTCGGCACGATATTCTAGTCTTTATTAGTAACTAGTTTTCAAATACGGCTTCGTTCGCGTAGTATGACATTAAAACATAGCCTATGTTATTAAGGATATTGTAGATCTTTACTACGCAAATATATTAAGAAAAATTAAAACACAGCTAGACTTCGTGAAACTTTGAGAACATTCTACGTAAATAGACACACCAATTGTTAAATTATGTTTCGGTACTTTAAAATAAGTACACTTCAAGGCATCGAGACAAGTACCATCTTAGTCTCCCCTTGACCATGGCTGCTGAAAAGCAACCAAACCTCGGAGATATTGTAAACTTACATATAAATGGTGTTAATAATTTAATTAACTTAAATAGTAATATAGTTTAACAATAGTATTTTAATAATTAAAAAGTACGTAATCATAGTGCTTTTTTTTTATTCTACCACATACACACAACACCATCTAGCCCAAACTAAGCAGAGCTTGTACTATGGGTACTGGACAATGGATAAACATACATATATACTTTTTTTTTGTAAATACGTACATATTAGACATAGAAACACCCAGACCAAGACAAACTTTTGACTTGTGCGGGAATCGAATCCGCGACCTCAGACGTGGCAGTCGGTTACACAAACCACTAAGGCATCGAGAAAAAAAAAGATATAATGTCTGTTTACGGTTTATTATACAGTGTAGATCATGACATAATCAGTCATGATTACAATGGGGGCTATTATTAAACAAACAATATTTATTTTAAAACTTAAGCTTGAATAAATTTTAATGTAAAATTCTATCTTTTCGTATACACAAATGAAAAAATAACCACATATGAAATAAAAATGACTACCAGACAAATTTTGTAAATAAATGCATTTAATTAATATAAATAATAATCTTCACATTTTTAGGTTTTATCAAATATAACCCCACTCTATAAAATCAGCAACGACACCTCGGAATCTTTCCGTAAACCTATCATCAACTTTAAAATTTAAAGTTGATAATTCCTGTGTAGTTACATCAGGTGCATCATCTTCTAAAGCAAATAAAAATGGCGCATAAAAAACATTAACCATCAAACCGAAATCCAATTTCTCTTTATAAATCTTCTCAAACTCAATTCTAGGAAAGAACTTCGCGATGTTAATGCTAAACTTCTGTAGAAAGGCTTCCATAGTATCATAATACAGATCCTTGAAGTACACCAGATGTTGTTTTCTAAATTCTTGATCTGTTCCATGAAAAATGAAATATATAAAATCCAGGATTGGATTACCGTAATAAAATATTTGGAAGTCTATTGGAACTACGTCAGTAATTACTCCATTCTGAAACAATTTATATTTTATAAACAATAAAAATAAAAGTATTAGCACGTTCACATAATTATGTACTTATTAGTTTGTAAAATAAGAGTGCTGGTAAACCTAAAAGACATAAACTCACGGTCTTTGTTTGGAAAGTAAGGACTTAACTCAAGCCAAAAGTCTAATATGTATTACAAATATTTAAACAAAAAGTAATAGTGAAGTGATTTAGGCAATAAATTATTAAATTATATTACTAAAATATGCCTGCAACGTTGTATGAGTGGATTAAACTTCGCTTACAACGTCATATACACGAATAAGAATAAGCTTCAAAGCACCGGTTCTACTGAATGGAAACATTGAGGAAACGTAGCTAACGTTTTACTCCAAGCTAACAGTATGTAATATCACATCCTAGCCTGTTTAGTGGTTTTTGCGTATAGCACAAACAAATAGATATGAGTGCAAAGCACCTATTTTTTAGTCAGCAACGAATGAGTGGCAAACTAATCGTTTTAGCTGCGGACAGTTAAATTTTGACATACTACCCATAGAATATAATATGTCAAAAATATCATAAACTGATAAACTGGTGTTAGTCATAGAAAGTGGGGATGTATGTACGTAGGTAGAACGACTAGTTTCTAGAATAAAAGAACAAGGCTTTAGATGAACCATGACGATTGTTTTATGAATGTACATGTATGTTAATGTTCAAACTTATATAAAATCATTGTCAATGAACCACACTACTTGTGAAATAGTTATCTGATCTTACTGTATAAATTTTAGTAAACAAACTCAATTAAGAACAACATTGATAGCTTAATGACTAATAAAAACTATAAATGTCATCATTATTTATATTAATAGAATTACACTTACAACTTCTTTGGCCATAATGTTATTCAACTTATAGTCTCCATGGCACAATGTCGATACAGATGACGTATCTTGCATGTACTTTGGATAATTAGCAGCTTTTTCCAGTAAAACATCTTTCACTTTCTCTTTGACACTGGCTTCCAAGCAATTGATAGAATAATTAGCTATATTATCCACAAATGCGTACCATTCTTCATTGAAATTGTAAGGCTGTTTCTTTGTGATGATTTCTTTGTTAAAGTAATCTGGCCTTCTTTCTTTTATTACGAATGTCATTGCATGAAATTTTGCAAGGGTTTTTACGCACATGATTGTATAGTCTGACGACATAAGCTCCATTCTGTGGCACAATTTGTATCCTTTCTTACCTAAATGTTCAAGAATGATTGATTTCGGATTGCATTCATCAAAGCTGTTAGCTGTTATTAATCTTTCATTATATGGAATGTTCGCTTCATCTTGTAGTTGTGTGAATAACGTAAATAGGTCCGTGTAACACCATGATTCGGTACTAAATACACCAGGTATTGAATAAATAGACATTTGTATATTCTCAACAATATTCTTAACAAATATATTTATTTCTTTATCGCCTTCAGTTGTTTTTCCTTTTATATCAATTTCATACAGTATGCCCATGTAACTACCGCCATCTGTTGAGATCCTTTTGCTACTAATTTGGTAATTTATATAGTTTTGCCTTTCGGCTATACATTTTATAGAATTTTCTAAATTCTGTGGCAATTTATCACATGAAGATTGAATATCTGTTCTGCGCTGTTGTTCTTCCATTATATCAATATGTATGATAAGGCAAACAGGTTCAAGGCAAATATTACAATGGAGTACCTGATAATCGCTAGTAACTTACTATCTGATATAATACACGATTAAAATGAAACACTAATTTTAGTAACAAAAACTACTATGAGGAAAAATTAAATGATAAAGATAGTTGTCAAGACAGACAAATGGTTATGTCCTAAAGTGAACGCAATGTTCCACTACACAAGTGTGACTAATGACGTGTCATGACTAAAATATGTTATACCTATATATTTGTACTCGTTCGGGCTGCGTTCGGCTATCTCCGGAACCGTTCGGCTAGGACTACGGTTTACGACGGCATTTTGAGTGAATACACGGTGGGGAGAATAGAATTTATCACCAATGTATCAATCAATATATCGTAATAAACGACTCATTAAAAAAATATATTATTTTATATTCTTGTATTATAAAACTGTGTACTATTTTTAGTTTCTTGCCACCACTATACTTTGACCTTCATAAGTACTATTTTTTAAATAAATACTTGACTTTATACTTTAACTTTATGATTACCGATTCCTGACAATCTATCATTTTTAGGTTAACATTGAAAGTTTAATTAGTAAATAATTTTAATTAAACCGGGGTGTAAATATTATAATGAAGCTTTAAATTTAATTATATATTAATATAGTCTATGTATTGCTTTTACTTATCTTATTTAATAATAATAAAAATCTAATATACAATAATAATTCATAAAATTATGTATATTTTTTATTTGATACAGAAAACGATTTTTGTTACGAATAAAGAATATATAGGTACTATATCTGAACTAGTATTATAAATGCGAATATATTGTGTTTGTTTGTTTATTTGGTTGTTTCTTTGTTTGTTACGTTCTTACGCCTTAACTACTCGACCGATCATTATGAAATTTTGCATACCTACACGTTGTCAGTGGTAGAGAAAAGGACATAAGATACCTTTTATCCAGGAAAAAGTACTGTTATTAATCTAGTCTTACCTACCCTACATTGACACGAGCGAAGCCGCGAGCTATATCTAGTAAAGAATAAACAAGAAATCAAAATGATCCCAAATAAATATTACAAAATAACAATGTTAGTCTTACTTAAACATCCATGTTTAAGTAAAACTAACATTGTTATTTTGTAATATTTATTTGGGATAATTTTGATTTCTTGTGTGTGTGTTAAATACATTTGTTTAATCTTAATATTCCATATTCAATTCTAGAGTAGTTTATGGCATTACCATCAAGTCTCAGCAAACAAGATTACCGTGCTGTTATTTATCAGGCAACCATGCTAAATTTATAAAAAAACAACATTCTAACAAAAAGAAAACACATTTATTAAAATATCTTACAAACACTAAAAGTGTATATAATTCAGTGCCGCATTTTATCGCAAATTAAGGTGCAATATGCTGTCTTTAATTACATTATAACTATGACATTGTCCAATCAATAATGCCGAAAACATTTAACTTATCCACTTAAAATAAAATTTTAAATAACAACCATTACTGTCATACCTACCTCCAAAAAAAATCACCAAAAATATATACAAATACTTCATATTTATAAATAACCCCATTCAACGTAATCTTCAATTATACCACGAAGCCTATCCTTAAACCTATAATCAACCTGAAACGCCATGTCCGATAGTTCTTTGCTCATATCTGGAACATCGTTTTCTGATGCAAGAATGAAAGGCAAAAAGACCAATGCAGTCATCAAACCGAAGTCTAGCTTTTCATTATAAACTCTTTCAAATTCTTTTCGAGGATATATAATATTGGCATCAAGGTCAAAGTATTTGAGAAAGTTACTCAGCGTTTGATGGTACAGGTCTTTCAGATTCGATATGTGGGATTTTCGCATAGCTCGATCGGTGCCAGTGATGATCAAGTATAAAAAGTCGAATACTGGACAACCGTAACACATGAGCTGATAGTCTACCGGGATTATTTCTTGAACTTCTGCCTCCTGAAAAATATTTAAGATTTTACTATATAAATCAGTCTTGAGATTCAGAAAATCAGTACTTTAATACTATATTATCTATTGAAAGTACACTACTTTATACAGATATTATAGTGGTTTACTTAAAAACAAAAATTTCAAATAATTTTAAAACTATTTAAATTACAAAATTGTTTAATTGCAATATATAATATTCGCATAAACGTAAAACAATATTATGCAATGTTATACTATATTATTTTTGTGTTGTTCAATGTTATACAACATTATACAATGTTATACAACATTATAGCAGATAGTTATTAAAGAGTACAATAGAAAACATATTGTTAACGGTCATTGCTTGTGACCAACTTGTGGTCACAAGCAATGACCGTCAACAATATAGTATAATACGCAGCGTTCAATGTGTTGAATAATATAAAACAATTACTACACATTGAATAATGAAGTTATGTAAATAATGATGTACATTGATATGATTATTACTGAAACTATAACCTTCTTCTCCTTAGCCTTTATTATTCCCAACTCACTTGGGATCGGCTTTATAGTCTAACCGGATTCGACTGGATATCAGTTTTACACGGAGCGACTGCCATCTGACCTACGCAACCCGAAGGCTAACGATACCCTAAAGCTAGACCAGTGTTAGGATATTAGAGGGCACTGACTTCCCAATAACGACTGCTATAGATGATACTGAAACTATAACCAAGTGAAGGAATATAAGGGTCAGTAAGATATTGATGAAATATTATAAGGGTACGCACCCTCATAATATATGCTGACTCCGATGTTATGTCTAATATCCAACCTTAGAAGCGGAGGTCATATGGCAATAGGGTAGTTGTCTATGTTTGAATTTGTATATTATTTACATACAAGAGCACTACATACAGATAGCAATCAAAAGAAATCTTTTTGTGCAAACGGTATCAAAATTGATTTCGAAATAATATAAAACAAATACTGCAATTAGTAATTTAAAGAGAGATTTATTTAATGTATAAATAAGTATATCATCCTCCTCTCTACTACGTTGCCGTACCCTACAGGATCCATATTGTACCTACTGTGATATTGTGTAACACCTTTATATAACATAATTATGGAGTGGAATAAAGATATTGAGTATTGAGAATGATATTGATTGTAAAGTAAAAAAAAGAAAATTTGTATATAAGAAAAAGTGGGGTTGTAATAGGGATGGAACTTGTACCTTATTTATTGTTGATAAGATTTTAAAGATCATTTGTATATTAGAGTTTAGCTAACGTAACTATTTAACTTAAATAATAAAAAAGTCTGAGACATTCTACCCTATTGCTTCATGAACATCTAAAAGTACACATAAAAATAAAATCAACAAAACCTAGAATGTGGCACTTTTCTGTCTGACAGAAAATTATTTTATTTCTCTTATCTGCTTGAGCATAAAATAATATTTGTTTAAAAATACTTACCTCTATTTTAACCATAATATTATTAGGTCTGTAATCACCATGGCACAGGCAGGCTTTAATTGTTTCATCATTACAATATTGACCATACTTCACTACCAGATCCTTGTACACTTTCTCAATTTTCTCTTTGAATTCGTCATCAATATGGCTAATTGCAGCATCTTTTGAGCTTTTAGCCATCAGCTCCCAAGAATCTCCAAAAATAAAAGGATTTTTAATTGATTTTATTTTTCTTTCAAAATATACTGGTCTTTTTTCTTTTAAAACAAATGAAAGGCCATGGAATTTGGCAAGCTGCTCTACAGACTTTTCAACAAATTTCAAAGACATTGTATCCATTCTATAATATGTAGTGAATCCGCGTTTTACAATGTTCTCCAATATTATCGCTTCGGTATTCGTTTCTTCGTAAGCTTTGACCATTTTGAATCTTTCTTCAATAGGCACATTGGCTTTTTCTTGCAACTCTGTGAACACCTTGGACAGTTCTTTGTATGCAAACATCTCAGTATTATAAACATCTGAGATGCACAATATTTTAAGAGATTCTATGTCAATTATATGCTTAACGAATATATTTATTTCTTTCTCTCCATCCCTGGTTCTTCCTTTTAAATTAATTTCGTACAAAGAGCCGAGATAGTTGCCTCCATTTGTAGATACACACTTTTTATCTATTTCGCATTTTATATAGCCTTCTCTTTCAATGATTTGTTTTATAGATTGATCCAATTTTAATGGAAAATCGTCCTTTGTAGGTGCTTTCAGTTTTTCAAGTTGATAATTCTTGGCAAGTAGCTCCACTTCCATGTTGAATTAATTTACACGACTTCAGTAGCGTAAATATAAGTTACAGTGAATTAAGACATTGTAGCAATGACATACAGTATATATAAAAGAAAACATACTAATAGTAAAGGTCGTTCCACGGCAAAAATAAACGAATCATTAAAATTTACTAGCTTCATGGTTTTTATATAATTATAGACCTTGGCCCTGTGATATTCTAGTAATTAGGGTAAGACAGTAATTAGTTGGCTTAAAAAAGAATATGGCGTGCCATTTCAAGCCTAAATGGACATTTATGACCAGTTTTAAAATAATCATTTTGTGATTAGCATGGTGGCCAGAATCCAATAAATGCTCACCATAGAAGGCGGAATGAAAATCAAATTATTTTTAATAAAACAAACCTACCTATTTAAAAAGCGTTTACTTGAAAATGCAAACCTGTTGTTATGGTATTACATTTTTTATTATTCACCGATTTCATTTTTCTTAGCGAGGATGACGCTGTTTTTCTTCTTTTAATTGTAAAGTATAATTTATAAAAGAGTTGATTTATTTATAAGAATTTCAAATATGTAAATATAACCACAATTCTTTAAAAAAAAATTATAAAATAAATCGGTATTTCGGTTCACATCTGATATCCAGCGTATTTCAGGCTTCTATTAATAAAGTTAAATGTATTTATTTTATTAGGTAATGTCCCTATTGATTAGCTTTTCTATACAATACATCGGATTATGATAAACCTTTTCAAATTAATCATAAGCACGTCAGTGAAACGTTTCTCTCTAAAAAGAACTGGTAAAATTAAAAGAGAATTTGCAATGCATTGTAATCTACTATTATACAAAAATATACTAAAAGCAATATATGTAAATAGACCTTTAGCATGACGTTTAGAAGACTATAGTTCCTCATACTCTAAAGAATAACATGTTATTTGCACATCTACAAATGATAACCCTCAATTGAACCTATTGTGTCTCTACAAAGGAAGTTAAGATGCTACAATTTCAATACGGCTATTATTTCGCGTCAAAGAACAGTCATTTCATTCGACTAAGGTGGTCGTAAAGGTAAAATAAATTTATCATTTGCACAAAACTTAGATATTAACGTCATGTTTGTCAGAATTATGACATTAATTTCATATTGACATACATATACAGTGTGTTACAGAGATGTGTGGTGGTTATGTTTAAGAATTGCAACGTGATTTACGATGAAAAGATCTGTCAGAGTGGAAAAGTGTGCAGCGGTAGTCTATGTCATTACTGTGCATGAGATGTCAGTTTTGACTCCTGATTCGTACAAAAGTGTTTCTGGGTTCAGAAAAACGCAATCAATCAACAAATAGCAATATTATTGCTACCTTGAGACTCATTGTGTGAAATTCGGCTACTCGAATAATTTGTAACCCAAAAAAAAATTTGCAAAGATTGATACTAGAATTAACTTGTATTGTACAAATTTCAACTTATACAAATTTAGATTTAGAATGAAATGGTACAATTTATTCAACATTTTTTATTATATCATATGGCTACTTTTAGGCATATTGCTGCTATTAAGTATTTCATCACTGAAAACCAAACGTTCCTCGATCGGTATTGAACTCAACCTCACGATCGGCACACAAGCAGTTAAAGTAACCAGTTCACCACTTCAACTTACCCATCTTACCTACATGCAGCATGACAGTGTATATATATAGGTAGGTTGTCGCCAAACCCTAGTTAATAGTACCGATGCGTCCTTGAGACAATCGACCTGTTTAACCCTCCCACCACGACACAACTAACTGTTAAAGCTACTGTTGAACTAAACCATTATTTTTCTTTTCAGGACTGATGAATGATGAAAAAAGCGTAATGGCTGACACGGACGATGTCGCTCTCGTCATTGCCACTACGCCGAGAATTGTCAGCTCGAGTCAATCCAATCTAACAATTTTCGTTTTTTTAAGGCATCTCCCGCATTAGAAATAATTCCTGTATCGCAGGGGACATAACAAACATTTAACCAACGAACAATCCTTTGCGGATCACACAAATTTTTCTCCCATGTGGAATTCGAACCTACAACACTCAGCCACTGGCAGTGGCGAGGTTACCACTTAAACCGCTACGCCATCTGTGCAGTCAAAACTTATGTAATTCACAAATGGTTGTTACAAACCTATGTAGGTGTTCTTTGTATCAGTTGTTTGAATGTCCTCCGCGATCCATGCGTTTATTCGTAGCGCAGACAATGCCTTTTCATTAAAATAAAGATTCAATATTTAAGTATTGGTAAGTATATGTTACGCAGGATGTTAACCAGAATGTCATAATAATTATTTATTTCCTTTTACTGTCAAAACTGTTGTTACATTAGTTTCTGTGTAACTTGAGCGCCTGACAGTTTCCGAACTAGCAATAACTGCCACGTTGACGTATTCTTAGCAACAAATATTATTTACTACTAGCTTTTGCCCGCGGCTTCGCTCGCGTTAATTTAGAATTTGACAAGCAATTCGGGTTGTACTCTGCTTGTAATAATATTATAATTCAATCATGATTGAAAGGACACGTGGCACAATCTATTATGATAAGAACATTATTATTGTTTTCCTCGGGAACAGTAATTTTTTCGGGATGAAAGGTAGCCTATGTCCGTTTCTGTACACCTGACAACGTATATGCAACATTTCAGGATGATCGGTTCAGTGGTTTAGGCGTGAAAAGGTAACAAACAAACAAATAAACCAACCCATTTTCGCTTTTATAATATTAGTTAGGATTAGGATTAGGATTGGTTATTGACATTTGATAATGATAATAATTAATACCAAGTTATGTTAATTAAACTATATATTTTTTTACATCGTAATATTAATGTAATATATACATATGTAGGTTCACGGGACAATTATTTGTGTCACTACCCCCGCCGCGTTTGTTCGCGATAAACTCAAATCTACTAAACGGATTTTCATACGGTTTTCTCCAATAGACAATGATTCATAAGGAAAACTTTAGTCTATAATTTGTAAAGGTTTTGTACTACCCGTGCGAAGCCGGGGCGAATAGCTAGTGAACTATAAATGATTGTTCTGAGTCTGGGTGCATTTTATATACGTTAACTGTATGTTTGTTAATTTCTTCAAAGCACGGGACTAAAAAGCAAGTTCCAGTATTTTCATTAAAAGATGTTACACAAATAAAACAAAACAATTTAAATACAAGTAGCAAATAATTCAATAATCTGCCTTCTTTTACGCACACTCTTTAAACTCTTCATGCACACTCCTTTTTCCAGAACATCTCTAGCCTATCATTCGCCTGAACTTTTCTATGACTATAATATAATTGTTGTAGTGTTGCGTTCCTGCAGAGACTATTCCTTAAATATTTCAACAAGCATCTGTTACCCATGACATAATTTAGGTGTGTGCTGTGTCCTTGACGAGGCGGTCGATCGCAAGACACACCTACAAAGTCACTGTAAGTACATCGCTATGTGGTATGACGCTACTGTAGTTTGCTTTGTGTTGGTTAAAAAAACATGTACAAACTTTTTGTGTGCTCACTGTGGTTTTTATTGTCTGGTGTAAATGTTTGGCAATAATGTGTAGGTTACTGTTTAATCTGCATTAATATTTTCTAAATAGTATCGCAGATAGGACAAGGTGTGGCATCGTTGGTTGTTTGGTAGAAACTAGCTGAATTTGATATATATGTAGGTTAACGCTGGATTTTGAATTAGGTTCTGTATCTTAATATAACAATACGATTTTGAAACATAAACACAGTTGTATAGTCGACCATATATTTGATTTACCACTTTTAACAAAAAATTCCATCAGAATTAAAATTCAATAAGACTCATTATTAATGTTCATATGTGATATTGACGTAATTGTTTGACCATAATCCAATCAATGCTTAGATTAAAAGTGCAATCTATTTTAACCTTTCTTATCAAAACAATAAATAATAATTTCTACTAACACTATACAAATGTCATCATATTGCACTGTGGAGTTTGTATGGGAAAACCACAAAAATTATAAAAAGTTAAACTCAATTTGTTACTTGTGACATTACTAACTTGTCGTATCAGAAAAATTTCAATATTGTCGAAAGGGCAGAAATTGTTACATTTCACAGAGCAGGATACAACATAAGTAAAATTTCCAGAGATTTTAATATATCACGCTACTGTACGGTTCTGGATTAATCGAGAAGGTGAAGAGGGCAGTCTCCAAAGTTACAGGCGTAGTGGTCGACGGCCTACAGTAACGACAGCGCAAAGGGAAGAAATGAGATGTGTATTAAATGGTTTTACATCAACATCTCATTTTGCCGAAGAATTCGACGTGAGCACTGAGACTGTTAGTCGCCATCTACATAGCATGGGGTTGCACTATAGACGATACGCTATTGATAATACAAGATATGATGAAAATCATATAATACCGGACATCGCCGAACTTCACTTCCAAGACAACTGTCGGTTACACACTGCTGCTGTTACTAGCCAGTGGTTTCGTCAACACCAATGGTTTCGACTAATACCATGGCCTTCAAAATCTCCAGACTTAAACCCGATCGAAAATGTTTGGAGACTTATGGTACAAAAATGGACACATCGCGATGAGAGAAGTAAAAAAGCAATTGAGAGTCATTGCAGAGAGATTTGGGAGGCTACGCGGGGTATATACAGATATTTGTGAGCGACTTGTGGGATCAATGAGAAGCCGATTCTTGGTAGTAATTAAATCAAATGGCGGAAATGCAAGTTACTAATTGACGTATTATTAAACGTGATAACATTATTATTTATCACATTTTATGTATCTGCTAAGAGGATTTTTTAATTTATTTATTTTAATTTCATAAATATAGTTTGTTAATAAATTGTTATTAAATTCTTATTCATCGTCCTTTTTTTGCACACCACCTGTTTATAACTCCCTACTCCGCTCTCATGGATTATAGCGTTGTGTTTTTCCGTAGTATAGTTAAACTCTTTGGTTGTGTTATATATATCGATAAATGGACTATCCTAAAAAGGTAGTAGAGCTTATTAGGTATGAAGCTCCTAGTCAGCTTGACCATTTCCGACATTTTCACCAATTATCGTGAATAATTATGTTTATTGGTGAAAATCGCATTCAAATCAATTCGTAGTTTTGGAGTTTATCGTGAAAAAAGACAGACAAACAGATGCGGCGCAGGACTTTATTTTATAATATGTAGTGAAGTAGTGATAGAGTTTATTTTAATTGATAAATAGTTCTACGTCTCTGAATTCGCGCATTGATGACAACTGTCACTATACTGATGTCATTTGCAAGCAAAAATAGACATTATTGTTTTGTGATATGCAAACGACATTTACTCTAAGGGGTGGTAAAGCAATTTTATTGTCGACTATACACAAGTTTCAAAGTAAAGAAATATTTAAATCATATTCGGGCTAAAGTTTCCCATCTCAACGATACACAAAAACATTATATTATAAATATGAAGCACAGACTGAAAGTGAAACAGCCAGAGTTGTCAAAAATTTAATTTATCTGCCCATGTTCTATTTTTAAATCCACAGCGGGAATTGTGCACATTATGTTTGCAATAGCGCCAAAACGCAATGACATAGAAAAAAAAACACGGTACAAAAATGAATTTTTGTATACAAATACACATAAAATATTATACAGTTACATGTTATGCTAAATTTCTAACACGTGTGTTGGTCGTAAAATGAAATCGTTTAATTATGTGCACACGTTTCGCTTCGTAGTTTCGAAGAGAAGGTCCCTTGGGTCGCTGTACACAAAATAAGGGACCTCCGTTATAACTAGTTGATAACAAGAACCTGTTTAATCTATATGCAAATACGAAGTTGTATTTATCAATTTGTTTGTATTTGGTACTACGATACAATATTTTTTGTATTCGGATGTTATTCTGATTGTATTTGGATTTGAGATACTAACATCTCGTGCCATTGATATAGTTCGCAAGCATGTGGTTGTCATAAATGTTGACTGCAAGGATTTTTTTTTGCTCCTCAAAATGACCACAAGGATGACGTCATAGTGGTTTTAAGTGGTCGGCTCGCCACTGCCACGGCGTTAAGTCTTATGGTTCGATATATTTCCCACACGGGAAAAAGAAATTGTATATTCCACAAATAGTTGTTATAAATCTGGGAGTTTACTGTGTCGGTTTTAATGTTAGTAAAATCACAGAAAAGGTGAAGAAAGTCTCTCAAAAAATAAACCTACTCCCCTGCTTACTCCTTCTGGACTATAAGCGTGAGACTATGCATATACGTATATTATTATAGACGCCTATTACAGGCGTGAGTCTATATTTTTAAAGTACTTAAGCATTTCACAAGACTATGCTACTGAGTCATGAAATATCCCATAAACAAAAAACCAAGAAGTTGGCGATATAAATACTTATTTTCTTAATATAAGTTAAAAAAAACTTCCCGAACGAGTTCGCAAGTTACCGTCGAACAAAGTTGTTTTACCTTCAAACTTTTCAAATTTTCCCGCCTAAGTATTTAAAAGATCCCGTGAGCTCATAATTTACAAGGCATACTGGTGTTAATGCCTTGGTTACCTGGAATTAAAAACAATTAAAACCCTTAGTTTCACAAGAACTATAATTCTAATTGTCTTTTATTCCTGCTTAAAAACAAAGCAATCTACAACTGCAGTGACACATAATATTTATATGACAAGTTATATTAATAACAAAACTCGTCATTGTTTTGCAGCAACTGTGTGACTAGTTACTCAGTTGCTGCACAATAATGTCAAATGTTGTCAAAATGAAGCACAATAATGTCAAATATTGTCATAATAGAACTGCAATATAGTGAGTTTGTCGCTTAATATTGGACAAATTATTGTAAACCAGCGATAAAATATCAGTCGGAGTTTCTCGATAGTTAATTGATATTTGTTGTTGTTGACAGCAATAAATTCGAATAAGTTGACATTATTATGCAGCATTGTACACTATAGTGATAAGCGATTATCTACGATCAAATTACTTCGAAAACTATACTATATTTTCGAATCAAAATATTATTCGAATTAACAACGTTTTTTTCAGTTTTTTTTTTAAATTGATTATGGGGCAACCTAGCAGACGGATCGCCTGATAGTAAGTGATTAGTGCCACCCATGGACACCCGCAACACCAGAGCAGTTACAAGTGCGTTGCCGGCCTTTTAAAAAGGAGTACGCTCTTTTTAAAAGGCCTTTTTCTTTCTTTAATCTTCTCACTTATACCCCACTACTATGATACTACTCTGATGACTCTTTTAATCGTTAATCGCACATACACTGTTCAGTTCTCAATATTTTTTTTTTTCATTTTTTTTTATTTTTATTGAATAAGCACACCAACAGTACAATTACACAAATTTTAGTAAAGGCTTCCTTATTTCTAAATGAATTGTAATTACACAGGTAATAGGTATGCATAGCATTGTACACATTTTCTTTTCTAAGAGAGATTACTTGCATGCAATACTAAATACAAACTCATTGAAAAAACACAAAAAATATAAACAATTAAAATTATACACAAAATACAATAATTAGAATTTAAAAAAATAAAACCAACAAAACTTGTGTCCCTATTGCAAAAGTAAGTGCCTATAAGTTTTAAATTTCATGGCAAAGATGTCAATTGCGTTATTTGACTTGGTAACTCTCTCATCATATAACCGAGCCATACGCGTCAATGGACTATTGTAGCTGATATTCAAGCTGCACATGGGTACTACAAATAAACATGGATGTCGCATAATCCGTTGGTTAATTTTGAATTTAAAGCGGTGCGTCTATAGAGCCATTTATTATTTTATGTAGCATCAACAAGTCCGAAATGTCACGCCTTTCTTTTAGGCTTGTCATTTTATAATGAAGCAATCTATCATTATAATCAGGAATAAGCTTTCGAACCCCATTTCTAATAGTCAAATGTCTAACGAAACGAGTATAATGAAACTCAATCGTCTAAAATATTATGTGACTATATTACCAAACTCACAGCAATTACACGGACTATTGAGAACGTCTTACTCATTTGAATGCTAGTTCCTTACTGCTGAGCGATCTTTCGCCGAGAGAAAGAGTTATTTTTCCCCTCCACAATAAAATAACCCCACTATTTAAAAATGATAGTTGGCTGTGTTGCCAATTGAATAAATGAAAACTCCCGAACAGAATTATTAACAAAAATAAGAAATCATGACATTCGGCCATCCGATACCATGCTACTCCTGGAGCACAACCTCAACTAAAATCACTCAGTTTTCATTATCACACGATCAAGATATGGTGTTAGCAAGAATGAAAAGTATATATCCACTTCCCTATGCATAACAGAGAAACATCCCGATCATCGAATTTTTAACAAAATTAAAAAAATGACTATTGAAGAATTGCTGTTATACATTAAATGAATATTGTAATTTCACACATACTTTAAAACGAAATGTCTATTAGCAATATAATAATAAGTACTGTATAAAATTATACAATGTATTTATATTTAATTTATCTTGACTTATGTAATTATTAAACTGGAATTTGACATTGTTTATACATTTTTTTTATTTTTTTTATACAGTTACGATATTATTTATTTACTTCGCATATTTATAATTATTGTTCCTATTAATAATGAATATTATGTCTATTAATTATTGTTATATTTTTTTTGTACTATCTAATAACATTCGTAAATGAAATCAAAAATAAATTTATTCAAGTTCAGGGCAACACTTATGAATGTCAAAGTTACACTTTTTTTTTTGTGAATTTACACTTACTGCCACGTTCAGCAAAGCAAGGGTGTAGGGCTCATGAGAAGAACGGGCAAGAAACTCATGGCCACTCTTTTGTTCAAATCATGACTGTACGCCTACTATCTTATCTTATCTTATGTGAGGGGCTAGTCAGTGCAGACCGGCGACACTTCGACCCAGTGGGATCGTTTGTGTCGACACTCTCCCAATAACGACTGCCAAAGATGTCCATGGCAGCCGGGACCGACGGCTTAACGTGCTCTTCGAGGCACGGAGCAGGCGATAATTGTCAATCAATACGCACATAGTTTCGAAAAGTCATAAATTTCGAAAGTCAGAGGTGCGCGACGTGGGTTCGAACCCGAGACCCTCTGCATTGCAGTCTGTTGGTCTCTCCACTGAGCTATTGCTGCGTACGCGTACTGAAGGCGAGGTATGATGTACCTTAACCTTTGTAACATTCTCTGTAATTATGTCTCATATGCATACGAATAAACTTCTACTTCAATGTCATCACATCACTTCAATCAAATCATTTCAAACCGTTCCATCAAACCGTTCCACCAAACCGTTCCACCAAACCGTTCCATCAAACCGTTCCACCAAACCGTTCCATCAAACCGTTCCACCAAACCGTTCCATCAAACCGTTCCACCAAACCGTTCCATCAAACCGTTCCATCAAACCGTTCCATCAAACCGTTCCATCAAACCGTTCCATCAAACCGTTTCATCAAACCGTTCCATCAAACCGTTCCATCAAACCATTCCATCAAACCATTTCACCAAGCCATCATAAAATCATTTCACCAAATCATTTTACTAAATCATTTCACCAAATCATGGGTCTTTATTTAAGGCTACTTTGACCTCTAACAATTTTCACAGAAATTTCGTTTGCACCATGATCAAATTGAAGGAACAGAATTCTTTTATTATCACTTGTGTGTACCTACATAAATTCACTTCTAACCTCACAATGAAACCTCATACATAATAATCAAAACATACATGTACATTATTTAAACAAATCCAAATACCAATATGGTCTTTACGAATCCAACATCGTCATTGAGTCAAATAGCTCTCAAAAACATATCAACCAAATATTTCTATCTGTATTTCACATTTCCTAATATTCATATTAATCATAATAAAATACTCATACCCATACCTCACTCTTATTATCACATCTCTTTATTTGTCCTATAACATCCATCTTATTTTATGAACGATACCTAAATGCATTCAAAAGATAACAAAAAGATTTTTAATATCGTTCGAAAACCTATACCAAAACCAAACCAATATACAATCTTATTTTAAATCATTGACTATTAATATCATTCAAAAATTATGTCAAAGTTCTAAGAACTCCAAACAAATTCAATCACATGATTTAGTGTAAAATTTCATTACCTCTATTGTTTACATAAGTTACCAATGTCATATGCCTGATGCCTCCCTCCGATAGCATTACGTTCTCATGCATTCATTTCTAATAACGGTGTCAAATTTCAAAACGATACCTTTGTAAGAAAAGTGGACTTGATTATGCAGCTATAGTTAATAAATGCTCTTATACAAAATAAAATGGCTTCATAATGCAAATTATAATAGAATTATTAAATTTATAATCCAAATAACAATGAACATAAACAATATTAGTAAAACGTATAGGCTGCAACGCAGGAACTACTACAAAAGTCAGAATAATTGCCAAATATATGTCTCTTTGACCATACTATAATTTAGGGAGATATTTCATTGGAAAGATTACAATTTGAATCTACTATTAACCATATAATAATTATAATGTGTACTATAAAATTAAGAGTGAAACCGCGCGCATCTATAGTATGCGTAACGGGTCAGATAACATGACTGCACGTCGGGCACCTATTGCGACACAATAATGGAATGCACAGTTATAAAAACAATCAGAAATATAACTCAAAATGATAATGGTTTATGTTTTTAATTAAGTTAATTAATATGCCTTTAAAATTATTATGATATATGCCAAATTAGAAAAACAAACCGAATTTGTATATATTTCCATGTTATCTTAGAACATAAACATGTTCTAAGACAAACAACATACCTTTATGTATCTAAAAACGTATAATGGAATTAAAACGTATGATCTTTAAGAATCGACAAATTATTATATATCCCATTGTAATATAATTTCTTTAAATCGTATTTGTTTATTGTCAATAGGCATATTTGTCCAAAATCTTTTCTATGATAGTTATATCATATATCCACTTTCATGCCTATTAGCACGAGGCACACAACCTGTTAGTAGCACGAGGCACACATAACCTCTTAGTAGCACGAGGCACACATAACCTCTTAGTAGCAAACGAGGCACACATAACCTCTTAGTAGCAAACGAGGCACACATAACCTCTTAGTAGCAAACGAGGCACACATAACCTCTTAGTAGTAAACGAGGCACACATAACCTCATAGTAGCAAACGAGGCACACAACCTCTTAGTAACAAACGAGGCACACATAACCTCTTAGTAGCAAACGAGGCACACATAACCTCTCTCTTAGTAGCAAACGAGGCACACATAACCTCTCTCTTAGTAGCAAACGAGGCACACATAACCTCTCTTAGTAGCAAACGAGGCACACATAACCTCTTAGTAGCAAACGAGGCACACATAACCTCTTAGCAGCACACGAGGCACACATAACCTCTTAGTAGCACGAAGCGCACATAGCCTCCAAGTCAAGTGGCAATAGCCTCCAAGTCAAGTGGCAACAGCCTGCAAGTCAAGTGGCAACAGCCTTCAAGTCAAGTAGCTTTATAAACCAGCAGCGCTTGTTTAACAAAGAAATTACCTCATTACTACAATAGTTATTGCAAGTATTTTACTCGTCAATCTACGTAATAACACTGCATCCCAGCCAAAGACTGCTGAAGAGTATACCACTGTATAATCACTCAGACTAGGTAAGCGTAAGCGTTATACCTAAGCAAACAACGGCATTATGCTCCAGCAAAAACACTGACGAAGAGTAGCCTCCTCCAAGTATTTCACGCAAGAGCACAATGCACTTTTAGAACTAAAAAAAACATTATCAGGGAGTACCCGGACCACGTATTCTCCTGATCCAATGTAAATGCTAATGTTTCAAAAAAAAATCATAGGTTATATCATTTTATCATCTAAGCGCTGCTAATTTACAATGCATATTTCAATTATTTACTAAAGAATTATACTGTAGGTACATAATAATATGCAATTAAATAAATTATTTACACTCGTGCGTGTAGAGTTTTCAACCAATAGGCAGGCGGACCTCTGGTTTGTCGGCATGGTTGCCTCCAGAAAGTAAACCTTACTCATTAGCTGAATATGTAGGATACACTGAGGGTTTTCCCCAACAGCACTCCAGTTAAAGAGTTACTAAGCGTATTTCAAGGTAACCATTCAGTTTTAACACTCGAAAATACACCAAGTTGTGATGATTCCTATGGGAATCGCGTATAATGTCATTGTGTGTAATTATGTGGGTAGTTTATTACATTTGTGTAGTGTATTGTAAAGTGTACTGTAAAAGTCGACACATTATGATGGCAAATGACAATAGGTTATACTATAAGTATTATACTTATCAGTTTGTTCACAGTTAAACAATCGGAATAAGTATCTACTAATTAAACTTTTAAAAACAAGAAAGAAATAACGCCATTACAAAAAGATAATTATCGAAAATGTTTGCGTGTACTTACGAATCCCACTTCTGAAATATAATGAAACTCAATCGTCTAAAATATTATGTGACTATATTACCAAACTCACAGCAATTACACGGACTATTGAGAACGTCTTACTCATTTGAATGCTAGTTCCTTACTGCTGAGCGATCTTTCGCCGAGAGAACGAGTTATTTTTCCCCTCCACAATAAAATAACCCCACTATTTAAAAATGATAGTTGGCTGTGTTGCCAATTGAATAAATGAAAACTCCCGAACAGAATTATTAACAAAAATAAGAATTCATGACACGAGCCTGAACAGATTCTATAGATTTAGCGTAAGTGGAATAGAAAGGCGACCATATAGTAGAACAGTATTCTAGTTATTCGAATATTCAATCGATAACTATCACCTATTGTTACCGCAAAGTAATTTAAACAACGGTTTTCAATAGAAAACGGCATTGAAGGTTGGTGAGCTCACGGGAGAGATATGTTTACGTAAATATGGCCGCCGGGGGACAAGGCCCTAATTGTATCCTTCCGTTCAATTATACGGACACTAAGTAATAAATTAACCATGTAATGCGATACAGCTGATACGTTGGATGTCATTATTTTAATACTCAAGTTTAAAATTTAGTTATGTTATGAAGAGGGTATTTTGTAATAAAATAATAGTGACACGATATATAAGGCTTAGGTAAATAAGTATCTCAACCATATTTCACTGAATATCTCAACCATATTTCACTGAATTATATATAATTTCAGTTCAGTAATTTTGTTTTATATTTTTTATAATGTTTTTAAATAATTTTGTATTAGTTATTATGTAAAATCTTTATTAGACTTAAGTATAATTATTATGCAGTATCTTAGTGAATGCTGTGCATATTTGTAATTGACACAAGCACATGATCTTGCCTCAGATAATAAATATGTGAATGTATGTTAATATGCCTAATAGATAAGTAAATTAAGTTTCACCACAGAGTACAGAACAAGCAAACACCTCTAGTAGGACACTTGCTTGTCATATTCTACATAATCTAAGCGTGTCAGTAACAACTACACAGGAGATACGAATAATAAAACGGAATTTACTAGGTGAAAACCGTAAAAATACGGACAAATCTGTTACTTATGCCATTATGTATCATTAAATAATAATGTGATTTAAACTTGAATTGACAGTGCTGCCGGTGCTAGTTGTAGTCTGTCACATGAAAGGAATATTACTATTATAGTCCGGTCAATTTAGACCAAAAAATGAGAGTGAAGTTACATAAAGTCCCAACAAGCTGAATTTCAGTGAAATTGTTCAAAACATAATTATAAACAATGTCTAGAAGTTCCCCATCATTCCCGTGTATGGAAAAAATTTTATTCAAGGTCAAAGGTCAAAAAATGAGTTTTTCGCGATTTTCAGCAAAACGTTAAGTTTTATCATAAAAGTACCTACCTCAAACAAAAATTGTAGATCATAAAATTATCTATAAAAAATGTATTAATACTTTTTTTCTTACAAGCCACCGTTTCTGAGATATAACGATTCAAAAAGTTATAAAAGTTGTTATCGTCATAATATGCATGAGTACGCCACGTATATATATATTTTTTTTTTTTATATAATCATATTCTACCACGTACACACAACACCATCTAGCCCAAACTAAGCAGAGCTTGTACTATGGGTACTAGACAATGGATAAACATACATCTAAGCTTTTTTTTTGTAAATACGTACATATTATACATAGAAACACCCAGACCAAGACAAACATCAATGTTCATGCACACAAATGTTTGACTTGTGCGGGAATCGAACCCGCTACCTCAGGCGTGGCAGTCTGTTACACTCACCACTACGCCATCGAGACATCTAGAGTTGTTATATTTTATATAATATATATATATATATATTATATATATTAAATGTTTAAATATTTTTCTATCGGTCATTGTAACTTATACTTACAATATAAAATATACATAAGTTTTAACTATAAGAATATCAGGTAAAATGTAACCCAGTCCCTTAATTTTTAAGCCAGTGTAACTTCGAGACATCTGTCTCTTGTTCTATTGTGTGCGTGGCTACGGTCTTATACCTGCTATAATAAATGAAATACCGTTAGTCTTGAGCGTCACTCTGTAGTGAAAACACGTGTTTATCCTAACCTATATTGTGCTGTTTTGAGTTTTATATTAAAAATGTCTGAATATTGTTTTATTTGTGCTAAACTTTTAACTGAAAGTGAAGTTGTTACTGCTGAACGTGGTATGAAGACATTAATTAATGCAAGTATCGAAAGAGCTGATGATTTTTCGGAATATCTCAAAAATCAGAAATCTGTGACAATACATGCAAATTGCCGTAAAAATTATACTCGAAAGTCTTCTATTGCTGCAGCTAATAAAAGACAACGTGAAGAACAAGAAGCCAGTACATCCACAGCAAGTCCTCCTCGTACTAGATCACGTATCAGTGAATCAGCTTTTTGTTTCAAAGAACTATGCTTATTTTGTGGCGAGAAATTAAATGAAGAGTATGAAAGAAGAAAATCCTCAGATTTTCGGCATCGAATCAGCCAAATAAGTACACTTCAATTTAAGGATTCAATTCTGGAAACAGCTCGGACTCGTGACGATACTTTAGCAAAAGCTGTTCTTGCTCGAGTCGAATTTGAATATGATTTAGTTGCTGCTGAAGCTAAGTATCATCGAGATTGCTATGCTAATTTTTTAAAACCTTCCACTGGAGCTAAAATGGGTCGTCCTAAAGACGAAGCTACGAATTTGGCAATGGAGGAAATATTTACTTACATTGAAAATAGCGATGACTGTCAGTTCACTTTGAACGAATTACAAGAGGTTTGCAAAACTACGACTCTAGATAACAGAACGATTAAGCTACGACTAAAACTAAAGTATGGTGATAAACTTATTATCACTGAGAAATCGGGAGCATCAACATTCATATGCTTAGTGGATAATCATCATGATATTTTGAATCAAGACTGGTACGAAAAAAAAAAATGAATAAAATAGAAGAACGATTGAGAGTCCTAGACGCAGCTGCAGCTATTATTCGCGAAGATATTCAAACCGCAGTATTTGATAATTCTAACTACCCTCCACCAAGTCGCATGTTTGAAGATTTAAATAATGAAATCTCAGAATCATTGACATATCTTGTGGAACGAGTGATTTTAAAAAATAAACGATCAAATTTAGATCATTTAAAATTAATATGCACAAATATTTGCCATTGTATCATGACTGCTGTTCGACCAACATCGCTATTGACGCAATTTACTTGCATCCAAAATGAAGATGAAGAAGAAGCAGGAGAAGAAGATCAAGAAGAAGAAGAACAAGAATTTGAAACTTACGAATAAGACGAATGAACTTCAACACTTTTTTTTAATTTACATCGCTTTTATATTTTCCAATCTTTGAAAATTTCCGCTATTTTGCAATAGTTTTACATTAAATAGGATCACAACTGACCCGTGGAGTAGGCCTACTGGGGAAACCACGTTTAAAAAAACGCGCTAAGTACACTACCTCATAGGTGGCATGGAAACGTATGCATATTATGACGATAACAACTTTTATAACTTTTTGAATCGTTATATCTCAGAAACGGTGGCTCGTAAGAAAAACAGTATTGATACATTTTTTATTGATAATTTTATGATCTACAATTTTTATCTGAAGTACTTTTATGATAAAACTTAACGTTTTGCTGAAAATCGCGAAAAACTCATTTTTTTGACCTTTGACCTTGAATAAATTTTTTTCCATACACGGGAATGATGGGGAACTTCTAGTCATTGTTTATAATTATGTTTTGAGCAATTTCACTGAAATTCAGCTTGTTGGGACTTTATGTAACTTCGAATGTCTAAATTGACCGGACTATTATATCGTCTATCGGCAAAGCGCCTAGCGTAGTTTTCCGTACGCGGCAGCTACAGTGTAGTTGCCGCTTATTGGAGACGAAACTATTCGAGACAAGTAGGGAACCGTGGTTGCCGCTTAAACCTAGGATTTTGATAAAACTAGGACGACATGACTAGGAAAGTACATCCTTACAAGATCATACCCAAACGACCTTGTATTATGTTTTCAGGCTCTTTAAGTAGTCAATGCGGTGTCCGTAGGGGTAGTACAATGACTCTAATGTAGTTTATATTTTCTTTCCTTTTTGATTAAAAATACTAGGTACTCTTGCTCAAGGAATGATAATCGCGCGGAACTTTTACAAACATTTAAACAACGAACATAAAGAACATCCGAACTCGGAACAACCATCACATCTCGGATCACACAAGTACTGTGTGGGCTCCAAACCCACAACAATTGGCGTAGTGGAAGTGTCAAAATTATTTGTAGTTATCCTTAGTCTATTTATCCTATTTTAGTTGACTGTATCTTGTACTTACACAATTTCACCGACATATCCATCGGTCTCATTATGCGGTGACTATAACAGATGAGCGAGTTCACATACAATATAGATTAAAATGTCTACTCAATGCATGCGGTAATATTTAAATGTTATGCATTTATGTCTGTGACGTCAGACCTTAATAATGGATGGTGAACAACAATATAGAAGTCGTAATACTTTTGTTTTTAACATATTAGGCTACGAACAGAATAGTGACTGCAGGGAGAGCGTAGTGGTTTAAATGATCGACTCGCCCTGCCACTACGCCGAGTGATGTGGGTTTGATCACCACACGGGTGTGTGATCCACTTAAAGTTGCTCCGAGTATGTGTCTGTTGTTTAAATATTTGTAAAGATTCCCGCGACACAGAATTCAATTTATTCCTAGAGGGCGAGTTGACTTTAAAAAAAAAATCCTAACTAATATTATAAATACGAATGTGAGTTTGTTTATTTGTTACGTTTACATGCCTTAACTAATCTAGAAAAGGGTATGGTAAGCTGGTTTGGGCATGTAGAAAGAATGGACGAGAGAATACTGACTAGGAAAGTTTATAAGGCTAGTGTTTATGGAACAAGGGGAACTTGATCAGATCGGAGACTTTCTGGATAAAGGCCAGGTTAAGAGCACCTTAAATCGGTGAGCGTGTATGAGGAATGTTATGAAAGTGAATGAAGCCAGAGAAGTGTGTCAGGATCGTAGCAAATGGAAATCCGTAGTCTCTGCCTATCCCTCTGGGAAACAGGCGTGAATCTATGTATGTATGTAATAATAATTACCGTAAATTAACGCTTTATCTATAAGTATTATAAGTGTTGCATGCATAGAGGCAAAATATGGTGATCCCTTTTAAACAGCTTTTTATACTTACTAGCGGTCGTTTAGTGCTCGAAATTCGACCAAAGTTTGCCTGTAAAATATTGCTGATATACTTATGTCATTATATATTGACATATGTAACCATAGCTACGCGCTTTGACTGCGTGTGTCAAATGCATGGTTGTGTGCGTGTAGTGTTTTTCATTATTTAATGTATTTCTAATGCATATTTTATATTAATATTAGGATTCGCCCCTCCTTCTCCATAAAAAACTTTCACTGTACCAAATTTCATACACCTCTGTCCGCGGAATTTTCGTAAAAAGGGGTACAAAGTTTTTGCTTCACGTATTAATATATAGATATATGTTTAACAAATAAATAAATTCAAATTGTAATTGTCATCAAGGTATCTTTTTTAAAGATTATTGCAGTTTGGTTTGCAAATGTTGTCTGTGCAATGAATAGGCGCGATGACTAAAAAAAGGATTTTAGTCAATCTTTTAGATTAGCGAAAAATATTGTACACGTATTTATCTTTTGTCACACAAACAAAATAACAACGTAGATACAACGCATTTAAATTTCGTGTTACGTCACTGTTCGGTACAAATTTTACAAAAGCGTGACGTCACAAGTCAAGTTATATCTTAGTAATTTTTTATTGTATTGTTAAAAAAAATAGGTGTCCAATATTTTTTGGTAATCTAAAAGATGGATTAATTAGAATCATTTATTTTTAACCCTGTCATGCTTATTAAAACCCACCATTCGAACTCACGACCTCTTGATCACATGCCAGTTTCTCATGTACAGCAATCGTATGTGTTACCATTATTTCACCACTCGCAACAAGACAATGTATGTAACAAAACCTATCCTATACTTAGGCTTAGGGCTCAAATTTATTAAGACTACAACTACCTCCGAACTAAGTACTTCATTTAGTAAGTTCTTAACTAAGTCGAACTTAATAGAGCTGCTTTTTTATGTATTAGTTAAATAAAGTTACCTTATAAAGAATTTATTATTATGGCTGTGAGAACATTACAATATGTGAGTGTACTAGTTTAACAGAAATAGGAATAAATGGAGGTTTGCTTAGTACATTACAATTACACCTTTTTTAAGCCTATGCTTGCCTTTTTTTGGGCAGAGATAGATTATTTATTAATTTCAAAGCCAACAGAAAATATAAGTTGCTCTCATCACTCGTAGGCTTTTTATAAACTACTTTGTTTCACCTACATTTATGATTATTGCTGCGCTCCTATGGCTTGCAGCGCATGTTACTTCTGGATAAAGGGCTTCCTAAAGGAGTGAGGCTTCCTAAACAAAACATACATAGCCTAAAGCCTTAATAACTGCAACGATGTAGTTAAAAGTACACCTTAGCGAAATGTTAGTATAATACATTAAGTATACCCTCATTTGCCTAAACATGTTATAGGCCCTCTCTATTTGTTGCTACCCCATGCTGCTAATGAATAACCCAATAAAAGTTCTCAACAAAAGCATCGAATCCGAGACCTCAAGATCGATGGCAAACATAAACTTATGCTACGGGTCTAACTAGGTAGTCACATAATCGTAATTTTAGCACAGCTGATTTTTACATAATATCCTTACTAATGTTATAAATGTGAAAGTGAATTTATTTGTTACGCTTTCAAGCCTTAACTGCTTGACCTATCATCATGAAATTTCGAATGCACATTGTCAGGGGTACAGAAAAGGACATAGGATATCTTTCTGTAGTACTTTGAACAAATATAAATAACCCACTAGCCCTACATTTAACGAGTTTATACATTAAGTTGAAGGTTGTATCTTGAGGCTTAAGTCCTCTAGGGGTTCACCGGCTGCACTTTAAAAGCCTCAATTAATAAACTTTATTAACGGTACATTCCCCTGAGAGCAGAAATATCTTCAAACTTTAACTTGTTGACTCTCTTGGCAAGTCTCGTAGAGGTATATTTATAACTAGACTGTTGTGGCTTCAGCCACGTGAAACCTGTAGGAAATTGTACTGGTGTAGGCTCCCTGACTTAGTTTTACCATGTTTATGTGATATTCATATATATACTTTCACTTTACACTTCTTTACAATTTTATACTTTACTATATACATATTTTACATTTTATATTTATATATTTACATATTATATTAATAATAAAACATTACATACATCCTTGCGATATCGGTTTGTCGATACACCAATATCGATAATCAACTATCGACGAGGCCTAGACCCTATTACCACTCCTAAGTACATAGCAGATATTATATTTTTACTAACCGCGTGTGCACGCGCAGAGGTCAAAGCAGTCATTAAAGGACCACGACGCGGAGCGCTTGTTACTCGCTTATGTATCTTTCGTATTTCTTCCGCTATAAACATCATAATAATTATTTTCTATATCCTAATGCTTTTGACTTTGAACTGTATTCTGGGCTTGTGCTTGTCTATTCTACTCTCTAGTGCCTTCTGAACTTTTGTGTATGTGTCTACGGACCTGGACAATATATATGCTGTAACTGTGAGTGGAGTCATTTTTATTTTATACACCTTAACGTTTTTACCTACACTGGGAATAAAAGTATCCTAACCTAGCGGAGTCAAAAGGCGTTGTTATGAGCAAACGCTTGCAATCCGATCGCAGCGCTATCTTCTAATTTCAATTGAGAATCGAGACTATAGTTTTCTAATGGTGAAAGAATTTTTTAAATCGGTTAAGTAGTTTTTAGTTAAACCCGTACAAACAAACAAACATCAAATATTTCTGCTTTATAATAATAGTATACAAGTATATGAAATAAGCGATCTAACGACAAATAAATTACGCCTTAACTACTCAACCGATCGTCATCACATTTGATTTTTTAATTTTGACCGTTTGATTTAAATTTTAATGGTTACTCCACTACTTTGCTACACCGAGTATCGTGGATTCTCACACGAGAAGAAAATTCTAGCATAAATGTAGGTTATGTTAGGTTAGAGTTAGGTAGAAAACAGTACTTGTTTCTTGATGAAAGGTAACCTATGTCCATTTCTGTTTCTCTGACGAAGTGTGTGCGAAATTTCATGATAAATATGTAATATAATGTCTAGTAATTAAGGAGTAAAGCGTAACAAACATACTTACATTTGCATTTATAATATTAATTTATGATTCATATAATATTATTGTTCCTGACCTGGATGCAATTTGTTTCCATGTTTGAAAGTTTGTAGAGTTCTACGCGATACAAGAATCACTTTTAGCTCAGCAGGTATGTTAAAAAAAGTTATGTTAAAATGTGTTAGGATGCGTAGGTCATACATGGTTTCGCGTATGAAATTAAAAAGCTTGGTGCTATTTAATAATAGCACCAAGCTTTTATTAATAATAAGCCAAGCTATAATTAGCGAGACTATTATATACAATATATATTAGAAAATAATTGAGTTTCACAATTGAAAGTGGTTTAAAATCAAAACAAAAAAATAACATCGTGGGTGACTTGCAGTCCACGAACGAAATCGGTAATAACAGCTAGTCTATAAAAAAAACATTAAAAAAGCAAGCATAGCTACAATAAAAACAAGCAAAACTTTATAGAACTGTGATACCAAAGACAACGGTCGATGACGTTAAAGCTTTTTATTCAAACCGCGAACCTAGACATTCTTAAAACAACAAAAACATAGAGCATTTTGACCCTTTCAAATGTGTTTCGAAGAAAGTTGTAAAAAATTACGCGAACAAAGCTTTTCTTTGATAACAATACATTGTTGTTTTTTTTATTTTAGCGTAGCGGTGACGGTGCTATTGGTAGAGCTTAGTAACGAAAGAAGATGATAAAAGGGAGACTTTTAGAAGCGAAGAGGATTCCGTAGGATTTATTTTTTATTGTCATTATCAAAGCTACTTTTTATATAGGGTTAACTGAAAATCAATCGGAAGCTTACAAATAAGAATATATAGAATGTGGATTAAATAACTGCCTTGTTTTTCGATTCGTCATAGTATTTTGAGGTCTAAACTGTGTCTGGTTAACTCTTATAACTTCATAATAGCAGTACATTAGTATAAATTCGGCTAAGCTACTTTAGTAAAATTAAAATAATATACCTAATTAATTTTCTATCTTAGATTTTTTGGAAAATTTTCGCAGTAACAATTTGGTTTTAAATGTTTTTGCAAATGCAAATAAAGCTGTAATTATTATAACCTGCACTGGTTCAAACGTAAGTACAAATAAAAAATGCGGTTTTTTTACTATTGCCTTCGGGCTCATCACAGTGTAGTCTCACTTACATACTATTATTTGGGACCTAAACACAGCTCTCAACATTTTGGTGCAATACACCAGTTTAAACGTTAACTTATCATATATACCCATTTATAAAGTAACCATTATTTCTACAATTATATTACGCTTTGCAAATTTCTACACTAAGTAGACCAAAGGATAGAATTGACTACTGCCGTCACAGGCCTCAGCTTCGTATGTTCCTTTAATCCTGTGTACCTGTAATACATTTTTACAAAGACGTCACAGTGATTACTTTATAAAAATATACTCTTTGGTGATTTCGCTGACGTCACATGCTATATACCTTTAAACAATTTCCTGCGGTACCCAAGAATCCATATTTTTCCACGAAGAACTTAAGCTGTAAGATTGCATTCACGAGCGCATTGCATGGCACCGCTTTTACATGCAAAGCAGCGATTTAAAGTCGCCAACGTTTTATTGTCATAAAAATATTGTGATATTATTGGAGTTCTTTTGATATTTTAATTTAAAAAATACATTAACTTTTGTATGAACAGATTTCGTGAAAAGTAATTAAAATTAAAGTGTAATGAAAAATGGAGCTTAGTAACTTATTGCTGACATCTTTAGTAAAAAATAAGGACTGGTCGTATAAGGCATTTGGTCACCTCGCCAGATTCTAAAGAGGTAGCGAGATTTTTAGGCAGGATGTTTTCCTATGTCAGTGGCTGTAATTCGAATAAAAGCAAACCTTCCCTCCCAAGTCAGGGTTGTCTTTCAGTTGGACGAAACCAACTATGATAATGCCTACACTTTACTGAAGATCGCAACCAAACGTCCCTGTGTTTCGTTCCTGCGATGAGAAAGGTTGTCAAGCTTTTTGAGGAGGCGCTGTGTGCTGACCAACGGTTCTTTTGTTACAAAACGGGTGCATGAGTTCGAGCCCGTTACTACTGTTGTATATTATATTATCATCAGATGATCAGTATGCTTACTAGCCATCGTGCTACTATGAAAACGCTCGCCACTGTATGTGATTTCAATATTATTTGTTAAGCAGGTTATTTTGAAAGGCAAATCCTAAAATTATAATTTAAAGTTAAAACCTGGTCAAATCAGTTTTCATAGCTTAAACGCGCCAATAGGGAATATGATGCAATAATAAAATAACACTTCAATGTAATATTCACAAATAAAAAAAATCAATACGAAAATAAAATGAACCCTAATTTGATCCACTTCAATTCTCGTAGAGCGTCTACGAACCGCTACGAGCTACGGAGCGTAGCCGGACGTTTAATAGATACAGGCTTTACCTAGATTGAAACTTTATACCTAATCTATTTAATGGGATACAGTAAGGCTGTACTCGAGGCTATGATCGATAGTATATTAATCTACTGGTTTGCTGTTCAATTAAATGTTTGTCGATATTGTACAATTGTCTATATTGTACAAATTTGATTTGAGTTAGTAGAGCTAGTTACCGTTTTGCATCAATAACAAAAAGTTATTAGATTTTACTATCGAGAATTGTCAATAGCCATTCGCCGTTAGACAGTGTTGCACACGCCGTGTCCTAAAAAGCACGTAAAGCCGTTAATCCTACGCCTGTCTCCGACTGTATCGGATCGTCATTCCATACAACTATGAGAGTGACGGAATAGAGAGTGCACTTGTGTTTACGCATACACTTGTGCACTATAATATCTTCTGCGCTAGAGAGCTAGTCTCTAAGGATAGGCCGCGATGACCGATTTTAATTTGATTTTTTAAATTGCAGACTAGTATTTTTTTTATTGTACAAGACACGTGTAAAGAAGTAGTTATTTACACATGACTAGAAAAAGCTATGATTTTGCAGTTTATATATATTATTGTATCCATCTGTTACCTTGTACCTCCTAAACTACAAATTTAATGTACATGAAAAGCATAACCTTCGATAACGGCGAGTACAATTAATAAACTTTTACAAGATTTTTCGTTTGGAAAATAAATTAAATTAAAAGTTAAAACTTTTCTTTCGACCCAATTATGAATTTCTTAGAATTTCAAAAAGCAATTCATTGGTCAGGAAATAAGTTTTTGGAATTAATAAAAAAACCGGTGGATATTTATTGCAACATTCACTCCAAAACATTTTTTAAGTAGATTACCGAAGTAATTTAAGTTAAATTTGTAGGTATTGGAAGTAAAGTAAAGCTGTAAAATTTGTTTCTTTTTTTGTGTTTGAACGCACTAATCTCTGAAACTACCAAAAGCATTTGAATTTTTTTTTTTTTTCAAGGCTAATATAACCTCATACTATGAATCACGGGAGCGGGACAATAATAATAAACATAGGTGAAACCGCGGTGGACAGCTAGTCTTACATAGACTTATCCTACTCTAAAGCCCTACATCTCAGCACTAGAGGTATCTCATCCTAGTGTGTTGCTCTGACACGTAGTATATTAGTATATTACGTCACAACACAGTACCTGCCTGTTGACATTGACTACATAGAATGAGCGTCGTAGAATGTGCTGACGTAATCAAACAAGTTTCACCTTTGAGCAGACAGCTACGTGTCTTAAATAATAGGGTTTATTACTCACCTTAATTAATCTTATTAACCGTGCGACAAGATATTATGGTCATATTAGTTGTGTTGTATGTATTATAACAATGGTTTTTGACTTTGAGGAGCATCGTCGGTCAGAGCTTGACTCTAGACGTGACGAACTGAAAGCCCGACCACCTGCGGCGATCAGTTATAATTATAATAATGGTGTGCTCACATGCCCGCAATGTGCGCGGACCTTCTCAAATAAGATTGGCTATTGTAGTCATATGCGAGTACACCAACGACAACTATCTAGACGGAGTTGAGGCAGTCGCCGTGACCGAAACCGGTCTGGAGTCATCATCATCATCATCATTATAACAATGTGTCTTTTCTCGCGTAGTCTGTGAAATATATAGTAAGCTATTCAAAAATGGAGCAGATCTATGTTGGTAATAATGATAAAACCTTCCCCCGCTGAAAAGAGACCTAATTTAATACAGGGCTGATATTTTTATAATACTAAAATTCGATTTACATGATTAATAAAATTAGTAAAGAAAGATGCTTTTAAAATCTTATTAAACTGAAAAATAATCTAGAATAACACTATCTACAATGAAGCATTTTATTTGATCAACTACAACAAGACTTTTGAAAACCCCTACATACCAAACAGACATCTGTAAAAGTCCTTATTTTGTACATAACTCAGGTTAGAGTATGTACCAAAGAGATCCCTGTTAAAACATCGGCATGTATATTACAGGCACAGTGTCATGGCCGCTACCTTCTTTAGGCGGCACTTACTGTCTGTCAGTTCACGGCTGACACAGCTCCCAGCGGGCGCTTACAATAATCCCCAGGGATTCTATTTCCCGAACAAACTGGGATCAATGTCAGTTAACAAACAGAGATGTTTGCCTGCCATTAGTTTTTGTTCTTTTGTTGACGGACGTTTGTATATAAACCTTAGTTATATATATATATATATATATATATCCAGGAGTAACATAAGCTATATAACATCACACTACGAACCACGACAGACGAGAAGTAATCATGAACGTGTGTGGGACCGCCACCAGGGACAGCTAGCCGCCCGCGGCGACACTCGCGTAACTGCAAGTTAGGTTACGTTAGTAACAATACATTTTCTGGCTCAAAAAAGTACCGAATATTATTTGTACATCCCAGACAATATGTATGCAAAATTGCATGACGATCGGTCGAATAGCTGAGGCATGACCGCGTAACAAACAAAGAATCAAACTCATATTCGCATTTATAATATTAGTAAGGATTTCCACACAAGGCTTACATGGGCGAAATCACGGTTATAAACTAGTCGATAATAAATCTATTTGTAACTGCATATCTGTACAATGCATTAAAGTCTATTAGCTACCAAACCGTGCCGCTCTATACAGATTAATTTAAGCTAATTGAATTAGGTCAGATGATTTTAATTCTAGAATAGCTCGCGTACGTAATGGAAGTTAAAATATACTGGTGGTTGGTTAATTAGTGTTAATGGATTAGTCATAGATGAAATAATTAATTAAATAATGTTCGTGTGTAGGTGTAGCATTTAAAAAGCTAGACGACTAATTTCACCTAGACACTCCATCTATTAGAGCTTAATTTTACAGACAGGTTAAAACTAAGTAACTATTCAAAGATATAACTAGTCAGATGGATAGTCAGTAGTAAACCTACCTTAAAGCATGAGAGCATATTCTGTAAGGCCTCAATTATTTATAATAAGTTACCGACCAGTATACGTAATATACAAAATATATGTCTATTCAAAAAAGACCTACTGGCAATGTTACACAAAAAATTTTATTATTCTTTGTGCGAGTTTTTGGATGATAAGTTTACAGATAGTTAATAGAGAACATTCCAGTAGGGTAAAAAATATACAGCATGTAGCATAAAAATATTGTAAAGCATGTCTTATAAACTCTATTACGAGTATCTGTAAATTAAAATATTTAATGTTTCCGACTATAGTGATAATGTGTTAAACTTTGTGCATGATATATAAAATTAAAACATAATATTTGCATGCCGAAATTGGCTAAATGTGGCAAGGACAATATGTAATGTAACTAAGAATTTTATGTACCCATGTTCTGCAAATAAATAATTCATTCATTCATTCATTCAGAGATGGTCTGGTGTAGCTCTAGAATAACTCCGATTTGCTTCCACTCTCTACTTAGACTATGTAGTTCAAGTTCCTCTGTTGTTTAGATACTCTTATCTAAACAACAAGCCAATGTGCATTCGTAAAATAAAATGGGTGTATGTGATATATAATATGCGAAAAATGCATTATACATAATTTTTTTTTAAAGTTTACTTATGCATGATGAGTATCGATTTGAATATCTGCCTTTTCCTTCGCGAAATAAGCGAAATTGGATAGCTTTCTTTGACAACCGCTGTACGATATACAATAGCTGTTTCTATGGACTATAGAAATATTGACATATGGATACATACGAAGATTCAAAACTCGTGGATACCACGAATTGTAAATACGAGTATAGGTGGCGGTAGCCCAATGGATGTGCATGCCCTATGATTTTCGAAGTAATGTGCGTATTAAATAATTAATTATCGCTCGCTGAGGTAAAGGAAAACATTTGGAGGAAAACGAAATCCTGTATGTCAGAAAGTTCTCCATAATGTTCTCGAAAATATGTGAAGTTTGCCAACCTGCACAGGGCCAGCGTAACCCTTCTCACACTGAAAAGAGGCTCGTATACATAATTATATAGAGAGCCAATATTATTTATTATAGTCTTGAAATAAGAAAAGGCGTTCTTATTTCAAGAATCGTAATATATGAGATGAAAGTTGGTATTCAACGAACTTATAATAGAAAAATACGATTATATCGAACATTACTAGTATAATTGGCTCATTAGGTCCGCGGAGAGACTGAAGCGAGTACGCTGTAAGATACAAGCTTACAGCGGAAACCTTTAAAAACTATAAATAATCTCTTTTGATATGTTTGTTTTAATATACAAGTAAATCCGCCTTTTAAATTGAATTGGGCAGAATATACTTCATACTGCACGATTTTCTTGCAGTTTCAGAAATCGTTTCGACGGTTGACGAGAAAAACAAAAGCGTACTGCATCTAACTTTCACGGATACGTGTTAAAACTCACATTAGATGTCATGTGCTTTTAATACTGTATCTATAAAATGATTCGGGAAACCGTAAACTATTTACCATACATTTTTGTACATAAATATATTCAGAGGTCGCGGGTTCGATTCCCGCACAAGTCAAACATTTGTGTGCATGAACATAGATGTTTGTCTTGGTCAGGGTGTTTCTATGTATAATATGTACATATTTACAAAAGAAATATATATATTTGTATGTTTATCCATTGTCTAGTAGGTACCCATAGTACAAGCTATGCTTAGTTTGGGCTAGATGGTGTTGTATGTGATAGAATATTATATTATTATATTATATTTATCTTATTTTATAGCACGCGCCGCTGTTTAATTTGGTTTAAATAAATAAAAAATACCTACTCTTTAAGTCCTTAAACGACCATGTTCTCAAACAAAATGTTACGTTGCATTATATCTGTATTTTGGTTTCGATTTCATCGAACATAGGGTTTGCCTACAGCCTAGCCTAACCACCTACTGTTTCAAATTTCGTGTTTTATCAAACTAAGATTACTATCTGCACGTGATCGGGTTGCGTTATTCTCGACAATATACAATAATTTTCCCAAGATTTTGTAAAGAATAGGACATGGTGAAATCAGCACTTAAAACTATACTATTGCTTCATATATGCTATACAGGCCAGCTGGGTAAATGGATCCGACAGCCGAATAAACGCGTGTTGTATTTTTGCGGTCAGTCGGGCTTTTTAGCCACTTGAGGTGCGTCTAAATCACCCCTCGCACAAGCAACACAGCATCTCCTTTTTTAGATTGGCAACAATTGAGTAATGCCTTGTATTACCAACTGAGACAACAACTAAGTTGCAAACTTAAAGAATATGGGCTTTTAATTATGGCACGAAATCCTAAAGAATGAAAGATCATAGCATGCTACTGCCATGGGCGTGCTTTAATCTTTCATTCTTTATACATATATATTATACTAGATGTTCCCGCAGTTTCACCCGCGTTTATCGTTACTGCGCCGCGCCCGTGGGTCCTAGCGTGATCTCATATAGCCTATAGCCTTCCTCGATAAATACCCAACACTAAAATAATTTTTAAAATCGAACCAGTAGTTCCTGAGATTAGCACGTTCAAACGAACAAACAAACAAACTCTTCAGCTTTATTATATTAGTATAGATATTGTATACCCTTCGTATAGGTTATTTCTGAAATACCCAGGATTCTGAAAGACTAGTTAACAACCAAAACCAAACTGATTTGACTGCTTGGTACTAATTCGATCAGATAATTGCAACAGTTAACATGACTATCTGTTAAGTATTTTTGTGTATCACTGCCTTTCGTAAACCAGATATTAACTACTAAAAGAAAATGTTACATAGCTTATTGAAAACGATCATAATGCCCCGTCTCCAGTTATATGATTTTACGCTACATCTTTTCACTTACTCTCATTAAAAAGCCAACGATTAGTCTGAGCAGGTCATGAGTGGAATTCAAATGAAAGCTAATGATTTGGAATCGAGCCCTTTTGGGAGCCGGAGACTACTTAGGTGCTTAATTATTACCCAAAAAAACACGTAAATAAATAGTAAATAGCTCTTGTATTTGAAAATAAATAACGTACCTAGGTACTGATATATACCTAGGTGATGTAGCTTCGTTCTTTTGTATGACAAATCCGAAACCACAGATTATGTAAATATAGATGGCCGCTTCGAAACGCCGCGCCAGTGCGTAAATTTTGGAGCATCGCGATTTTTTATAATCCATTTACGTCTCACTGTTGAAAAAGGTATTTTCGTGAATATCATTGTTATTTATAATTCTGTTTTTTACCACTTCAAATGCCTCCCTACTCACTTTCCATCTCTCTCTATCGAAAGCTGTTAAGGACCAGTCTTCTTTAAAGGAATTTAGCTTATTTCATCATCTTTGTCTGGGTCTGCCGCGATGTCGCTTGCCATGCACAATATTAAGTATGCGTGAAACGTAAGACTTATTAATGACTTATCGGTTCTAGATCAAATTCAATTCCGGTTCAATGACATGCATGAAAACAGATTGACATATAAAATACTGTGAATTTATGTGCTCAATCTAGGGTCTTATACCTTTGTAGTCTTCGGCTTATATAGCCGAATACTACACAGTTTGGGTACTTAGCTACCTATAAATGTCGGCTGCGCTACCGAGCAATTGCAATTTGTGTTACAAGTTACTACTACTCTTGATTAAAAGTTTAATACCTTCAGGTTGGCTGACCGTGCAAAAGGCGTATGCAACATTAATGGGTTTTTTTTAATAATTATAATGTATGTATTTATTTGCCAAATTTATTATATATATATAATATATTAAGATTAATAATATTACTCGAGAATATAGTGTCTGGTTTTACTTAAAATTTCCTACACTAAGCTCCTAATCCTGTAGATAGTCTTTATATTTATTTATTTGGACAACCAACAAGAACATACACCTAAAAGCTAAGTTTCAAAGTTAGTGGTTTACAAGTATTGGTGCTGCCTTAATTACAGGTTGCCACGGAAAGCAAATTACAAACGATAGTTGGGAGCATAAGGCTACTCAGAACTTAGAAAAAAAACTTATATAAACAATTTCTTACATAGTAAGCATATACTAAAAGAACAAAACTTTATGCTACTGTATATCAGCTTAGTGATAATAATATTTTATTTTAAAAAGTTGGTAAACTTAGACTAAATATATCAATTTCCTTATTTTTACTAACAGATACAGATTTACATATAGATGCAGATTTATTATACATTACTAAATATTATTGACTCGATGTACATATTGTTACAGCCAATGCCATCTATCGGCACTGTGGGGAAGACAGTTCCGTCTAATAATTTATTACAGCGCCATCTATTGACGTCTAACGGAACTACGTAGCTTGTCGATACGCGAAGAGTAGAGAGAACGCTGACACATTCTCGAATCTTCGTACTGTTTACATAACGGGTATGGCGTTTCTAGAAATCTCCAGAAACGCTTTAACCGCGTATAAAAGGGCAAGGCTAGCGCTACAACTAAAACACAAACAAAAAAACTTGCTGATTCAGTTTTCAATCGTAAGTGGTCAAGTACCTATACATCGGAGCGAACGGAACGGAAAGGATATACTACAGAGTTTAAAGCTAGTTATAGTGGAAAAGTGTAGTATAGTGTTTTAAGTTTGTAATAATTGTGTGTTAGAATAAAACGTGTTTTAGTCGGTAATATTGTTTACATACTTATCCCTCGAACCCAGCACGTAACAATATTATCAAATTAATACATATATCATATAATTATAATGTTCACAATAATTAACTACTTCATCTTAATAACAACAAATAACCCTAATCCTAACTAATAATATATTAGGTACAAATGCGAATGTAAGTTTGCTACTTTCAAACGTTATCTACTCGACGAATTATCATGAAATTTCGCATACACGTTGTCAGGGATACAAAAAAAGGACATAAGGTGCCTTTCATCCAGGAAAAAGAAGAAAGAGATAGAAAATTGACATAACCGAGACATACCCTACATTTACGCGAGTGAAGCAGCGGTAAAAATCAAGTATGATATTTTCAATCTCATCCCCATTCGATTAACTTCACTTAAGTTCAGAAAACACTTACTGTGCAATAAGTGTTTTCTGAACTTAAGTGTTCTGAACGTGTGGTCGTTGTGCAACCCCATAATGAAGTATAAAACGTCACGCGCCGAGTTCGTCACGACACGCATCCGGTGCGATAACGTGACGATAACGGAACTTCCCACTCCGCAGTTACCACTAATGGATTTCCGTTACTGTCTCCCGTTCTAGCTGCGGTCTAGATATATAAAATCTAGATATGGATACTATTTATATTTAACCTGCTTTTGGAAATAGTCTCTAAACGATAATATTTTTATCATTTCAACAGATTTTGTATTCTTTCCTCACCTTAGAAAACTGGGAAAATACAGATAGGTGTTTATAATTAACGCCATTTTGCATTACGACGGGAAATACGAGATGGCACTGCATAATGTGGTTACTGAGTCTAGGATGGAAGAGACTTCGGCTAAAGAAAGTAAGAACATAAAAATAGCAACACCAAATGCCACGATAACATGGAAGTGCAAGAAGGGATACCAATCTAAAATATAATATTAATCTATAGAGAATGTTTTCAAACCAAATACTTAAATCGCAGTCAGTATTTTCTTTTTGGAAAGCAAACTAACCGTAAAACCATGTTCTTAACTAAATTATCAATTAGGTATGAAAACGATTGCTATGAGGATTCAATCTTTTTGAACTGTCTTTTTCAGTACATCTGACAACCTGTATGCGAAGTTTTATGTTAGTCATTTGAGTAGTTGAGTGTGCAAGCCTAACAAACAAACAAACTCACATTCACATTTATAATATTTATTTATTTAAGGATTTCCAACAAAGGAATATACAATAACATACATTATATAGCAGTAATAAAGTTCTTAGCGTGTATAGTCCCTCAATTATAGGAAACCACAGCTTGCAAATTATAATTACAACTAAACTAACAACTTAATTAAAGAAAAAAACAGAAAACATAAAATTTTTAAACATAAAATTCTGCCTCTAGGGTAAACTTTGGAGTAAAACAATAATAGCTTATTAGATATTAGTTAGGATTAGCATAGATTCTTAATATAAAACTGTAAGTAACTCCGCACGTAGTCTGGAACTAAAGGACTGAATGCGACCGTGTGTCGGCACTGTATAGTACGCTCCATTTTCCTTTGCCTCTTCCAGTATATATTTATCGGAACTTTCAACCGAGCTCGTGGGACATTTTTCTCACGTAAGGGTAATTGACCTGCTACCCTTTCCACTTTGGATCCCACCCCTTGTTAAAACGTTAAAGGGTACTTTGCAAATATCGGCCCCGAATAGATGTGTTTGGGTATTTGTTGTCGGCAATTACCAACTGTAGTTGTTTCAGCAGTTTTCTAAGGATGTTAGGTGGGTGTACATTGCGTTCGTATTATGCAAAGTTTTGACTACATGCTAAACAGATGCCGCAATGGTGTAGCATAACTAAATTATGACGTCGTTACTTGTACTTATTCGTTCTACTACTATTACATAATATATATCGAAGTAATTGTAGTATTATACAAAATTTACTAATACCTACATAAAAGGAATATTGATGAAATCCTTACTAATATTATAATTGCGAAAATGAGTTTGTTTGTTTGTTACGCTTTCACGCCTTAACTACTCAACCGATCAACATGAAATTTTGCGTACACGTTGTCAGGGGTACAGAACAGGACATAGGGTATCTGTCATCCAGAAAAAAGAACTATTGCAAACCTAACCTAACCTACATTTACGTGAGCGAAGCCGCGGGTAAAAACTAGTAATATTATAAAAGCGAAAATGAGTTTATTTGTTTGTTGGTTTGTTACCTTTTCACGCCTAAACCACTGAACCGATCATCCTGAAATTTTGCATATACGTTGACAGGTGTACAGAAACGGACATAGGCTACCTTTCATTCCGAAAAAAATTAACAATAACGTTCTTATGATAATAGATGGCGCCACTTGAAAACTAGTACATAATATATGTTTGGCTATTATTCGCATAGTAGATGTTTATATATTTTGTTAATTCGCATGCTATGAACTAATTATTACATAAATCCTTCCTAATATTAAAAGTAAAAGTTTGAATTTGTTACAAATCATATATTCATTTAGATCATAAAGTAACATTTATGAACGTTAAAGGAGAAGTTACATTTAAGTTAGTTGCTAGGTTTAGGCAAAGGATTGAGATCATGAGAAGATACCTCCAAGAAAATGACGGCCTTTCTTTTGCAATAGCCATAGAATTTGGTATTTCGCAACTTACATCTTCAAAGTGTACAGCATATATTACTAACTTTACAAATCTTTAACAAATATGTAGACATGTTTTGATAGTTTTTTCTTGCTTTGTAATAAAAGGAATAATTAAAATTAGCAATTATTACGTCATAGAACAAGTCGTTAACTATGCAAAGTTCGTGGATTACGAAACATTTATATTATGAGTACGGATTTCCTCTTGCTGCGATCCGGACATACTTAATTTTTACCTTTATTCATTACCATTACATTCCTAATGCACACTTGTCTATTTGGAGTACTATTAAACCGGTTTTTTTCTCTATATCGTTTCTGGTCTGTTGAGAGAATTTTCTTAGGAAACTTGTTACTACGTTTTTTGTACTCCACAACGTCCGTTTGTTTGTCTATTATACGAGTACATATGTTTCTTAGTAACGCATGCATTTCTGTATATGCATTTTATCTGGTTGCGAATAATAATAATAATATTCTATCATATACACACAACACCATCTAGCCCAAACTAAGCAGAGCTTGTACTATGGGTACTAGACAATGGATAAACATACACATGTATAGACATATTATTTTTGTAAATACATATCATACATAGAAACACCCAGACCAAGACAAACATTCATGTTCATGCATACAAATGTTTGACTTGTGCGGGAATCGAACCCGTGACTTAAGGCGTGGTAGTCCACTACGCTAAATACTTTCGTGAGTTCTTTGCACCAAGATACCAAACAATAAAATAATTTATCCGACAAAAATAAAATAAGTATTTGAACCCGAGCTAGTCAATAATATAAAACGAAGTTTTAAGAAAAGAACATAAGATAAAAACAAGCCAAAAAAAAATTATAATTCAACAGATAGTGCCTTGATGGTATTTACCTATGTGCCAAATTCCATCCAAACCCATCCAACCTCTACATATAATAAAAAACAAACAGCAAAAATCTTCACAAACCTACATCTACAACATTAGTAGGATACCATGTTGACAAGCATCCAACAAAACCACACGTAGCCGTGATATTCGGCACTCGGGCGTTTAGCAGCCACGTTCGCGACATTAGCACGAACATCGTAAACATTTACTCGTAACACGTGTCGAAATTCATTCTTACTACAGCGATTTGGAAGCATTTACAACAAGATGTTTTAACCTAGTTCAGGGTGAAAAGGTTTGTTTTATTTTGACACGTGCCGTAGAAAGCTGTGTAAAGTGAGATTCTAGCTATAACCTCCGGTTTCACTCAAGTACCCAAGCAGAACATTGCTCGAGCGTGTACTGCGCCGTGCCCGCTACACACTCGCAGTGGTGGCAGATAGGACTCCCTCCTAGCGACCGTGTGCAGGTATATGCCAAAGCAACCGTACACTGACAACACCTGTACTAGTCGGAAGGACAGGGTCCCATGCTGCCCTGCCCACCGCTCCAATACTGGCTGGAGGACCCTGACGGTTCTGAAACCGGCGAGGGGCGACTCAAATCGGAGACCACCAACGTACTACAGGTAGCTAAAGTAACAGTAGTAGCACCTTTACTTTGTTTCACCCAGTAACTTGCGGAAGCTCATATTATACTTACCTCTACCATTTGCCTATTTTTCGAGACAACTCACTCATTCGGAATTTTTTTAAATCGTACCGTATTTCTTATAAAACGCCGCGATCTTTGATGAGCTATACATAAATTATTTTATTGTTCATGATACTGGCACCCGATAGCTCCAGGGTTATCGATAACGAAATGGGTTTATTAGCCACAAATGAGTTATCGCTATTAAGCTCCATTGACCCGTACATTAAAGTCATATAAGTCAAATATATATTTTTTTAATATATACTAGCGACCCACCCCGTTTTGGACGGGTAGTATAAAACCTTAACAAATTATACACCTAAACCTTCCTCATGAATCACTCTGTCTATTGGTGAAAACCGCATGAAAAACCGTTCAGTAGTTTTTGAGTTTATTACGAATAGACAGACAAACGCGGCGGGGGACTTTGATTTATAATATGCAGTGACAATGGCTAAAAATTTTCATTACAAACCAGATTACCAGACTGTTTATTAAAGAGCTTTTCAGGAGTTTGAGTTATCTAATTTTGACTCTGCAGTAGTGCCGTTCATAAATACATAGAAGTATCTACATAAAACACTATACACCATGACGGGGTGTCGTTTGGTGATGTCATCCTTACTAATATTATAAGTGCGAATGTGAGTTTGTATGTGCCGCTTTCACGCTTTACCTGCTCGACCAATCGTCATGAAATACCGCATACACGTTTCTAGGTGTACGAAAAAGGACATAGGGTACCTTTCAGCCAAATTAAAAAGTTACTGTTCGCAAGTGAAGCCTCGTATAAATGTATCAAATATATCGAAATACATATGTATTATAGACGATCAAAAGATATGAGAATGGTACGTCGAGAATTATGAAGACTCATAATGACCCACAGGCTATCGATCCCAAAACACTTGAGACCAATAAAGTCACTAAGATATGTAGATCACAGGTATTTACCATATGGTAAATAATAGTACCTTTGGGAGGCTTACATGGTAACACACAGAAGCAGTTGGAGTATTTTGATCTAAAGTGACACGGACACGTGGTTCACTCCTAGGGGATGCTCTTTGGCTACCATATATCATATATCTTCTCTTATACATATTTCTAGTGTTATGTATATTTGCAAATAGTTATTTATTTTTACATTTATTTTAATTTTAAGCCGTATGCTTGAAATTAAAATAAATGTAAAAAATAAATAACTATTTGCCCACCTGATGGTAAGTGGTCACCGTAGCCTATGGACGCCTGCAGCACCAGAGGCATCACTTGCGCGTTGCCGACCCTTTAGGAAAGGAAAGGAAAGGAAGTGGGAAGGAGAAGGAGCGGCAAAGGAGAAAGAGGGTGATTGGGCCTCCGGCACTCTCAATTTACTGTTGTACGTCGCAGGGTACGAACATAAAAAGAACACCCAAACTCGGTACATCTAATTGTGGATCACATTATTTTTTCCCCGTGTGGTGTCGACTCCACAACATGCGACGCAATGGCTGTGGCGAGGCGACCAGTTATACTATTACGTCATTCGTGCAGTCAAAACAATATAAAACAAACTTCTACTAATGATTGTGATCTCCAGCTAATCTTCATAATTTAAATGCAAACGCATCTGAATTCTAAACATTCCCAACGCCTATCATTACATAAAATACGATTCATTCTTTATGGCACACAGTTTAAAAATCCAATAACATAGACAATATCAGAGTTGCCAATAAAAATAATGGCAGTCATTTTATTTATGTATCAAATAAATTGAACGCTTACAGAACAAATGACGAGACATTTATTATTTTACAAAACTTATTACAAGTACTAAATATTAACGATTAATTTTAATATTTTTGAACGTAAGTAATATATATATTTGTTTATTAGCTGTAATGTTGCTGAGAAGACAAAATTATAACAATAGATTTGGTTAAAAAATGGTAATATTTTTACTTATAAAAAGAAATAATTTTTTATGGAGTGGAGGGTTGATAACCTGAGATACAGAAACCATTCTAGTTCAGGTATCAACCCCCATAGTATATTTTTACGAGTATGTATATTATTTATCGATTAAGATAATTATGTACCTACTTCATTCTGTTACTATGGCGAGAAAATGAACGTTATTATTATTATTTTTATTTAGATTGCCTGTACCGTGGTATAAGTATGCTTGTCTTGTTTATGTTTATCCGAGTCAGACAAAGTGTAACCTGATTTTATCGTTATAAAGTTTCAAATAACAACACATATTCTAAATCTGTACCTCGTAAAAGGCTATAGATTTGCCCCCCGTAATGTGGAGCCTAAAATTACAAAGCTGTGCCTACCTCTAATCGAGTCATGTGTCTAATTATAAATATATTACGTATGATATCCCTATCCTCCCTATCCTTACTTAAGAGTAGTAGAGCCTCGCGGATTTCAGCATGAATGGGCCGGCTCGACCGGGGAAGGACTACCCTCTCACAGAATATCGACGTGAAATAGCAGTATTCCTACTGTTGTGTTCCGTTCGGTGAGTTAGAGAGCCGGAGGCCTAGTTACCCCGATCCTTTTCCTATCCTTTCCTTTGTCCTTTCCCTCCTTCATTCCTTTTTAAAGGGCTGGCAACGCACTTGTAACTCCTTTGGGGTTGCGGGTGTCCATGGGCGGCGGTAATCGCTTACCATCAGGCGATCCATCTGCTAATTTGCCCACATATGCCATAAAAAAAAATTTAAAAAAAAAGAGTGCCGGAGGCCCTATCACCCTCTTTCTACCTGCCCGCTCCTTCTCCTTCCCACTTTCCTTTTCTCTTCTTCTTTTCCTAAAAGGTCGGCAACGCGCAAGTGATACCTCTAGTGTTGTAGGCGTCCATAGGCTACGGTGACCACTTACCATCAGATGAGCCGTATGCTTGTTTGCCACCTTAGTTGTATAAAAAAGGTGTTTTAAATGCGACTGTGATTTGTTTGTTTGTTACGCTTTCACGCCTTAACTACTCCACCGATTCATATGTTAAATTTCGGATACACGTTATCAGGAGTACAGAGAAGGACATAAGGTACCTTGCATACAGAAAAAAGTACTGTTCCCCATGGATAAAAATATATTTACAAAATCTAGTATATAATATACAAAAAATAATTTATGTTTATATTTTATGCGCTGGCATACCGTTCATCCAATTGCGATTAAACTTTGTGAACTTAGCGCTTGCATTTGTGTGAAGGTTGCAGGCTATACAACATTGCGCTAAGACCAAAGTGGAACAGTACCAGCATAATCAAATAATAAGCACAGTAAATATACACAGTAAATATAGCTTATATATTTACTGTATCATAAGCATGATACTATTTGTGCGTTAGTGTGTAATAATCTCTTAAACGGCGGAATTAATATGTATATGCAGTCATCAGTGATGTATTATGGATTGCTTGGTTACACAATTACAAATATTTTAATTTTAATTTAGTTCAATTTAGAAAATTATAAGTAATGGAAAATATATTAATAATATGTTCGGGCGTATGAAGACGTGCCCACAGCTAATCTAAACATATAAGAAAATTGTAACTGGTCGAAGCCTGTATATAGAAGCTGTGGTGAGGACTCTTTATAAAACATATAGAAAACAATAATTTTAGATTTTCTGTCTGTCTCTATGTTTGTACGCGAATCTCGCAAAAGTCACTACAAGTTAATTGAAAGCTGTTTTCATAGCTTGTTGGAAGTCTAACTTAAAATATGGTGCATAATTAATCTTAATATGCGAGCTAGAAGTTAAAACATATTGTTGGAAGTCTAACTTAAAATATGGTGCATAATTAATCTTAATATGCGAGCTAGAAGTTAAAACATAGATAGCTGCCTACTTCCAAATTCCACGCATACAAAGACGCGGGCAAGAGCAAGTCAAAAATAAATATAAATATACTCTTCTTTGTAACTACCAAAAATAGTACATTCCTTTTTTAACTACCTAAGTATGTAATATTGCCAAACTACCAACCGCACAGTCTAACAATTACCAACATTCAAAAAGAACAAAAAGGAGCTTCACTCTGCTAAGACGCCGAAAATAAACAAAGCTCAAACAAAAAAGCTTGGAAAGCCAACAGCCATGGTGTTCCGGCTCTTAAAAATAAGTATTCAGAAAAGATTAACCATTATAAAAGGGGGTGTTAACATTAATACTTATAATACAGAGTCCGGAAAACATTCGGCGTATAATGGGACCCGCAAAAAGTTAATGGAGGTATTCACCAACCGCGCTATATTCAAGTTCGGGGTGAATCGGCATGATTCGGCTGTAACGTCTGCGCATTTCCAGCCTTTATGCTGTATTCTGAATATAAATAATCCTACGGTCTCGGTATTTACAGGATGCCGATTTAATCACGTATAATATAATTCGGTACAGTGTAATAAGTCTTTGAATCTATATATATAATCCTAACTAATATTAAAAAAGCGAAAATGAGTTTGTTTGTTTGTTACCTTTTCTCGCCTAAACCACTGAACCGATCATTCTGAAATTTTGCATATACATTATCAGGTGTACAGAAACGGACATAGGCTACCTTTCATCCCGAAAAAAATTACTATTCCCGAGGAAAATAACAATAACTTTCTTATAATAATAGATATCGCCACCTGTCTTTCAAATCATGATTGAATTATATTATTACAACCCAAATTGATTGTCAAATTCTAAAGTAACGCGAGCGAAGCCGCGTGCAAAAGCTAGTAAAATTATAAGTGGTCCATGTCTGTACATAGGAGATATATAAAAATGTGTCGTTATTTGAAATTTTTGTCTGCTTGTATACATATTTGTACACGCACCACGCAAAAACTACTACATGAAAATATATGTGATTTCACATTTGTATTGCTAGAGTTCTAACCAAAATCTGGTGCATGTAACATCTCTATACGCTGCCTAAAAGTCAAGTATCAATATTAAGAAATGTTGAAAATGTGTTTTTGAACAGAAAATACCAATAGCTTTTGCCCAACCCGAGACCACACGAATACCACGCACACAACACAAACTAACGCCATAGACCTAACAGGCAAGTGAAATAAAGATATAAGTACGAATTTATTAGAGGATCCTTGAAATGTGAAACGCGAGTGGTCGGGACAGGCAGGACCGTCGACGTCTCCATACAGCCAATAGTACATTCCACTAAACGCCCGACGGAGTATTGCGCTCTTCCCTATATCAGTATGAACGAACAACGGCGTATACATTTATTGCTTTTATATAACAGTAAGTGGAATGCCCCATATTACGGGCAAAGCTAAATGATTTTGTCTTACGTTACGCAAATTGCGCGCTATGCGAATGTTTTATACAAGGGTCGTAATTTGATATACATATATCGGATACTAGCTTTTGTCCGCGGCTTCTCTCTAGTAAAAGCAGGTTAAGTTACGTCGGTAACAGTACTTTTAAAAAATAAAATGTAGCCTATGTTACGCACTGATAATATGGCTTTCTAATTTTTATATCGATTAATTCGGTTTTAATTTAAATAATAACACAAACAAAAAACAAATCATTCCTCTTTATAACATTAATATAGATAGAAAAAAGCATTGATTGCCTGAATGTGCTTTTAAAGTGTAAAGATAGCACAGTAATAAATATCTATACTTATAATAAAACTATAGAGAGGCCAATTCTGTACATTGAATATATATTCAAAATTAATATTGGAGGATGAATGGTGATCGATACTGATGACAAAAATGCAATCAGTAAATTTTTTGTCTGTCTGTCTGTATGTGCACGCATGGGTCAAAAACTACTGAAGGGATTTTAACCAAACTTAGTACGATTGTAGTCCATACTCCTGGGCAGGTTATAGGCTATATAACATAACGCTAAGACACATAGGAGCTGAGCAGTGACGATAAATTTGAAGCAAGTCGGACGAAAATGCGCTTTCGAGCTCTTATCCTCGCATACGTTGATCATACACCAAAAGTATGTATTACAAAGATGATGGTCTTCAAAAGATCTACAAAAAAGTCCTTAATAGTATATATCTATCTTTTATAAATTAGCCACAATAACGTGTTTAACCCTTAGGCATTTCTTCAAAGTGTATTAAAATACATAAATATATTGTATTTCACATAGATATATCTTTATCAAACTCCCATATTCAAAAAGTACACTTTAATATTTATATTATAAAAAAAAATATAGGAATCGGTTTATAAACACACAAGATATAGATGAAATAAAACTTCCAAATCTCGCCGCGCCAGTATGGGTACGGCTATACGGTTGATTGTTGTTTAACGCGCGAAACGGCCATCCGCTGCATTTATAAAAAGGCGGGGGCGCTCACGCGCCGACTTCACTCACATTTTGTTTGTTTGGTTGAACGCGGTAATCTAAGGAACTACGGGTAAAAATTAGAAAAATATTTCAGTGTTGGATAGCCCATTTATAGAGGAAGGCTATAGGCTATATAACATCACGCTACGACCAATAGGAGCGGAGCATAAATGAAAAATATTGCAAAAACTAGGAAAATTCTCTTATGTGAAGCAGACGAAGTTGCGCGGGTCAGCTAGTTAATAAATAAAATAATAATTACTTTGACTAACCTACTGGGTAGGTCGTCGGAATACCACATTAATGGTTTCAGATTTCGAATTTCACAAATTCGCTTCTGAAATTACCTTCTCCCTAAAGAAGATCGAAGTCAATCAATGCTGTATTGTCTGCCCGCGTTAGATAGGGTTTTCATAGCCCATTAAGAAGGCGTGCTGGCAGCAAAGGTCTAATTTGTCTATCTCTGTCTGGACTGGTCTCTCTAGCTCTACCTGTCCCTTACACTAATACTTGTTCTACAACTAAGACTCTTTTAAGATACGTAAACGCGCCGCTGATACTCTAGGTATCACAACCATTCCTAGCTAAGTCACTGGCTACCAAGATGGCAAAAATTCCTTTACCTCCTGGGTTACATATACTTACGTACTTGACAATTGCCAAATACTGAGGACCGCACCCTGGGGGTGGCTTATGTCCAGCAGTGGATTGCAATAGGCTGAAATGATAGGGGAAGGGCTATGTCCAGCAGTGGACTATTATAGCCTGATGATGATGATGATGATGATGAGGACCGAGCTTCTACCGAAAATGAAAGTAACATTCTTAATCAATAACAAAACACGTCGACCGCATGCAGCATTCCCAGATCCAAATTAGAGTGTCATATACTCATATCATATCCTTGATATTATTTTTTTAAAGATTTAATGTATAATCAGTAATAACTATACCTAATGACTGCAACTCCTTATTTATATAAGTAGTATAATACTGAAATTATTTTTAACTGGCAATTTAATATAGAAGCCTTGGGTTTCTGATAAGTATTTTTTCATAGTCTCAAACCTGTATCTGAAACTAGCAAATAACCAAAATGTAGCTTCAGTAACTTTGTAGACTCAATAACCAACAGATTTTATATACATAAGTGTTACTTTAGTGACGCAAATGAATAAATGATTTTTACTTTCAGTTCACATTTGTATGGTTTGTGTAGTTTTCATTAAATTGCTTGGATTGTATAAATTATGAGCTACGGCGAGGACCAAAAAGCTGATGTGTGCGGCGTTCTGTAGCAATTACACATGTCTCCACAATTACGCCACAGAAGCAACAACGTAACTAGATTATTTTACCAACCAACCAAAAAATCCTCACTAATATTATAAATGCGAATGTGAGTTTATTTGTTAATTTATTTGTTTTTTTGGTTGTTACGCTTTCACGCCTCAACTACTCGATCAATCATCATGAAATTTATCATACACGTTGTCAGAAGTACAGAAAAGGACATAAGGTACCCTTTTATCTAGAAACAATTCCCCTTACTATCCCAAACCCTACATTTACGCGAGCAAAGCCGCGAGCAAACCTAGTATTATATAAATTAATAACGCACAAGAAATACAGGTTGCTCGAACAGTGCCAATTATTAAGGAAGGTATTATAAATATATAAAGGGTTAATTTGGGGTAACAACCGTTTTGGGGCTTCGTTCCCTAGTCGCTTACGTAAGCGGACCATTAGGCGCTTTGAATACTAAAATATTACGATGGTGACTAAAATGATTGATGAATATTTTGGATATTTAGCTCGGTCAACCCAGAACGACAAAATATTCAAGTATATAAAGCAAATGTGAAAAGAATATCAGACCTATTTAACTGTTCCATTGCTCGGCACAGGCCTCTTTGTAGTATGATTAGGGTTAAGCGGTTAAGCTGTAGTCTACGTTATTTAAAAGTTGACAGCCTCCGCGGCACAGCGGTAATGAATGCAACCGGTCTCGGGTTTTAATCCCGGTTCGAATCAAGCAAAAAGTTATTGAGATTTTCTGCTCAGAAATGTCAACAGCAACCCGGGATTAGGTGTAAGCATTTATAAATCTATACATCAATGGGTGTAACACACTTCTGTGCCCCGAAAAGCACGTAAAGCCGGTGGTTCTGTGCCTGATCTCTCTGGTCATGCCGGATTCCTGTCTCATCGAATCATGTGAGTTAGGCAACGGAGAGTGCACTTGTGTTTGCGCAAATACTGGAGTACTATAATATACCCTGCGCAGATGGCCAGTTTTTGTTTAGATTGGCCACCGTCACCGAAATTCGGTCTTAAAGACGCTAAAAGACGCTATTGCCACAAAAAATCTGTCATCCACAAATAGTTGATCTGAATCTGGGTGTTCTTTCTGTCCGTTGTTAAAATGTTTACATGTAAAGTTAAATCGCAACATAAGATTCACAACCAGACAAGGACATGTCTTTAAAAAAATTGAGAAACTCTCAGACATGAAGGCTTTTTAACAGGTGAATGGAAAAGGAAAAGGTCACGAATGTTGTCAGATAAAAGTCGTTATGACAAAAGTCTTATTCGAGTGAAAAGCCTTTTGTAGCCAATTATTTGGCTCCAATACAAATTAAATCACCCGAGGCCGTACTACTATCTTACAGGAAAACGGCGAAGAGGAGTAGCCATGTTATTGTGCTTTACCCAATAAATAGGAGTTTTGAAGAATCACATACCTACTATCCTTTTCCCTTAAAGTTGGCAACATGCAATTTATACAACGTTAAATGGAAAATACTAACATACTAACAATATTTTATCCATATCTTCTTTATTTACATCATGCAACCAACAAGAACAACCACAACTAACAATCTTTGTTTTACCACTTGTCACATAACTCAATCCTTTTCAAAAAAATAATATTTTAACATGTTAAGTGTGCCGAAACGTGGACACTCACGGTAGGGCTAATCCAAAAATTTAAAGTCACCCAGCGGGCTATGAAGCGAGCTATGCTAGGAGTTTCTTTGAGGGATAAACTTAGAAATGAGGTTATCCGTCAAAGAACCAAGGTTACCGACATAGCTCGCAGAATAAGCATGCTGAAGTAGCAATGGGCTGGCCATATCTGTAGAAGGACCGATGGCCGTTGGAGCAAGCGAGTTCTAGAGTGGAGACCGCGACTTGGTAAACGTAAGGTAGGTCGCCCCCCGACCAGGTGGACCGATGACCTGAAAAATGTAGCTGGGTCAAACTGGATGCGGAAGACGGAAGACCGGATGTTGTGGCGTAAAATATGAGAGGCCTATGTCCAGAAGTGGACTGCGGTGGGCTGATTGATTGATTGATGTTAAAATTTGCATGTGCGCCCGCCTTCGGCACAACACCTAGCGTTGTGTTCTTAGATACGCCGAAAAGAAAGCTTTTCTAATCGCGTATAGTCTTAGTTATGCGATTAGAGCATACAACTTCAATACGTGCATTATGGTATGAAAAAAGATACAAATTAGAAAAGTGATAGAATGAAAGTTGTTAAGTAATAATAAAGTACCATAAATAAGTGACGGGCAAATTTTATTAGTATATTTTAATTAACGCTATTTACGTGGTATCGCAAGCGATCATAGGCCTTAGACAGCTTACCATCAGGCAGATTGAGGGCTCGTTTGCCACCTAGGTGATATACAAAAAAAGCTCCTAAATCAACGAGCGTACCTACATAAGAATTTCATGAGTGAATATGTTAGACTGCTATATGTTAGACTAGATTTTGTACGCGGCTTCGCTCGCGTAAATGTAGGTTAGATTAGGATAGGTTAGGTCAGGAATAATACTTTTTGTGGATGAAAGGTACCCTATGTCCTTTCTTGTTTTTCAGACAACGTGTATGCGAAATTTCATGTTGATCGGTCGAGTAGTTAAGGCGTGAAAGCGTAACAAACAAACAAAGACACATTCGCATTTATAATATTACTGGCTTTTGCCCGCGGTTTCGCTCGGGTTCATTTATAATTTGACAATCAATTCGGGTTGTACTCTGCTTGTAATAATATAATTCAATCATGATTCGAAAGAAACGTGCGCCATCTATTATCATAAGAACGTTTTTGTTGTTTTCCTCGGAAACAGTAACTTTTTTCGGGATGGAAGGTAATCTATGTCCGATTCTGTACACCTGTCAACGTATATTCAAAATTTCAGGATGATCGGTTCAGTGGTTTAGGCGTGAAAAGGTAACAAACAAACAAACTCATTTTCGCTTTTATAATATTAGTTAGGATAGTTATAATGTGTAATACGAGTTTTTGGGTACAATCTGCCCACTCCTTTAATGACATCTGTGTCGTACGACGCGTTTAGACATACAGACTACAAGTGTTTGTATATTTTTGCGTCTTCTTAGTCTTAATGTCAGTTTCAATGCATGCTATGAGACTAATTCAGGCAATATTCATAACATGAGCGCAGTTAGCTCTTTTAAGCAAAGCTTTATAAATATTAACAGTATTATATTTTTGTTGAACCACGCCTAGCTAGATATGCACGCGCCACAACGCCCATTTGACCAGTTTTGAAAACTTCTAGTTTTAATTGCTCGCTCGCGTTAATCTAGGTGAATACCTACATCACCTAGATTAACGCGAGAGAGCAATAGATTTCTATCCCATGAATGTCCCCAATCGAAACCAGTGCGTACTTTTTTTGGTTGGTTAGCTTATGTCCTATGCTGTACCCCTGACAACGTCGATCCGTCAAAATTTCATGTTAATCGGTCGAGTAGTTGAGGCGTGAAAGCGTAAGAAACAAACTCGCTTTCGCATTTATAATATTAGTTAGGATTTCAGGCATTATCTAGACTATCACATTAAAAGTACAAACTGCTCTTATCGGGACCTCACAATCGCATACCATCACATATTGTAATCATAAACATATACCAACAAAGTGATCTCCAAAAAAACAACAAACTCAATGATTAAATAACTATATAATAAAATATAACACGATATATCCGCTCAAGTATTCTATAAAATAGAAGTTTTATGTGTATGTCGGTCTGTTTCTATTTGGCTTTAAGCCAAGGGTGGGATGTACGGCGTTTGTACAATGTACGTGATATAAGACTAACGTAAACTGCCTACGCAATCTGCAAGACGGCCGATAAATCTATACTAATATTATAAAGCTGAAGAGTTCGTTTGTTTGTTAGTTTGGTTGAACGCGCTAATCTCAGAAACTACTGGTTCGAATTGAAAAATTCTTTTAGTGTTGGATAGCCCATTTATCGTCTTTAGGCTATATAAAATCACGCTACGTCCCACGGGGGTGGCGCAATAACTATAAACGCGGGTGAAACCGCGGGCACATCTAGTAAAATATATAACGAGTAGATTTTGCCCGCGGCTTCGCTCGCGTAAATGTTGGTTACGTTAGGTTAGATTAGTAACTGTACTTTTTTCTAGATGAAAGCACCCTTTGTCTTTTTCTGTACCCCTGACTAGATTTTGTCAATAAATTTACACACACACGTACGGTACTTTTTCTGGATAAAAGGTACACTATGTCCTCTTCTGTACCCCTGACAACGTGTATGCCAAATTTCATGATGATCGGTCGAGTAGTTAGGGGGTGAAAGCGTAACCAACAAATAAACTTATTTTCGCAAAATTTAATAATAATAATAATAATAATTTATCTTTATTTCAGACCAGACTGATCCATACATTTTTACAAATGAAAAGAAAAGAAAAGAAAAGCTTTAGTAGGGTTAGTAGTTCACACGGAAGTAAAATAAAAATAAGGTGTTAGTAATGTGTTAGTAAACAAAATATGTCACATAATAAATAATTAAAAACTATTTCCTATTTCTAAGCAGGTGTACACCTGCCCAGTAGACAGTAAACGGACTGTCTATCTTGCACGCTAACGTTCTGAGGACAGCGTTGGTGCTACCACGGACCCTGCTCATCATCGAGGCAGTTCTTCTCCTGATGATGGAGAAGAAATCATCAATGACAGCATCCGCAAACATTGCCGAAGCACTGCAGTACCTAGTTAATGACTAGTAAAGATTTTCTATCTTCTTATAACACTAGTTGCTTCCGCAGATTCACCTATGTTTATGATTACTACTCAGCTTAGAGTTACTTATGAATAAAGTAGCTTTCTAATGGCAAAAGAAATTTACAAACATAATTACAAATCTTTCCTCTTTTGTCTGAAAATAAAAGAAAAAAACGCGATTTTTGGATTTTCAAATTTTTATACTCTCCCTAATTCTTTTTTCTAACTAATATTATAAAAGCATGTGAGCACGGGAAAACATTGCACGACTCCCCGAAAACATGGTTGCTAAAAAGCAGCCGAAACGTCGGGGAAAGTGTAAATAGTTTTCATAATTTAAATAGCTTAAATATAAGTAAGCAGGAACTAGTAAAAGTGTTTAACAATTAGTGCTTGGCCAGATTGCAATCGCGGGCGCGGGGCGGTCGCGGTGGGCGGCGCGGGCTGCATGGCGCGGGGAGCGCGCGGGCAATTCACGCTATAGCTTGTTCATACAAGTGGCCGCAGTGAGTGCGGGGCGGTAAGCGGCAACCCGTGCGGGGAGCGGGTATCTCAAACTAATTCGAGCTAACCGCGCTCGTTGTGATGGCGTCTTCATTAAATATTGAAGAATTAATATGTGCTATTCAAGCACGACCTGCACTGTGGATGTCGAAACATCCTCAATACAAAAACAAAAATGAAAAAAAACTTTTGAGGTTGCTCTCGCAATTTTTCATACGAGAGTGTGAAATTCTCCTTGTTTTTCTTTAGTTAAATTAATTTTATTACTTAACTAGCTTTTGCCCGCGGCTTCGCTCGCGTTAATTTAGAGTTTGACAATCAATTCGGGTTGTACTCTGCTTGTAATAATATAATTCAATCATGATTCGAAAGACACGTGGCGCCATCTATTATCATAAGAACGTTATTATTGTTTTCCTCGGGCACAGTAATTTTTTTCAGAATGAAAGGTAGCCTATGTCTGTTTCTGTACACCTGTCAACGTATATGCAAAATTTCAGGATGATCGGTTCAGTGGTTTAGGCGTGAAATGGTAACAAACAAACAAACTCATTTTCGCTTTTATAATATTAGTTAGGATTCAACTTTTCACTTGTAGCATTTACAGTAAGAATTTTCTAGTAGAAATAAGTCTTCTTCATGCATATTATACTTTGATAAACACTGGACACGATAACACTCTGAACGAAGCTGCGCTCGACTGCGGACGGGCACGATCGCGCGCGTCCCCGCACCCGCGCCGCTTCCCGCACCGCGCTACCAGTCTGGCCAAGCACTTATAGTATAAAGTTTTAAAACCATGTAATAATAGTGTGTTATAAAAAAATAAACAACGCTGTAAAATCCGTATAAAGTAGTTTAATTTCAATGTATAACATTCGCGTAAACGTAAGACAATATTAGGAAAAATATATTGTCTTTTACCCTACCCGGATATCAAGCTGTTACGTAACATCGATAAGCTTAAACGCAAATAAGACCACTGGCCACCGAGGTCGTTTTGCAGTAGGCGCTGCCCATCAACAAATTTCAGCCAGCAAGATTAAACCAGTAAAATATGCAGGCATATAACCTACGGGACTTTGTGTACAAGTAGGTACAGGTAATCCCGATACCTCCAGGGTTACCTCAATTCGTATATTTATCAAGGTACATTTTCTAATTCCGGTTGGTCCGTTGACGTAAGTTTGCAAAGTCTTGGGATCAATTTCCGGATGGAACTGTGTTATTTGGTCGTTCTGTTAGGAAAATCTTAGTAGCAGTGAAGAGTAACATATGTGGTACATTTCTTTTCTTTTTCGCTCTCTACTTCGAAGATTCTGAAAACATAGCTGATGACATTTTTTTTTAGTGGTAGTGCCACGCTGGTTACAGCATGAATGGGCCGCCTCAACTGGGGAGGTACCACCCTCTCACAAAATATCGACGTGAATAACAGTACCTGTTATGTTTCGTTCGGTAAGTGAGAGCGCTGGAGGCCCAATCACCCTTCCCTTCCCAAACCCCATCCTGCTCCATTTCCCTTTTCCTTCCGGTAGGCAGCGACTTGGTTGTGTTTTTGACATTGCTTCTGCAATGCTAAGAAAACACAGCCATGTGTATGAGCCACGGTTCTCGCTTACTATCAGGTGGGCCGCTGGCTCGTCTTTCACCGATGAACGCAATAAAGAAAATGTAGGTTACATAGTAGTTATGCGCAACAATTATATAATAATACTAGCTGTTACCTGCGACTTCGTCCGCGTAGATTTTAACTAAAAAGTGTTTGTCTCCGCGGAACCCTACTTTTTTCTAACATCAAAGTAGCCTATGTTACTTCTTATAACATCAGCTATCTGCCAGTGAAAGTCCCGCCAAAATCGGTTCAGCCGTTTCGGATATTACCCGGAACAAACAGACAGAAAGACAGTTTTTTTTTTTTAATAAATGTTTTCGTATAAGCTACCTTATATACTTTCATATGCATTAGATACAAAGCTGTTATTTTGACATTACAAACAGACACTTCAATTTTATTTATTTGTATAGATAATAGTAATACTCTGTTTTTATATGTTCCTTTATTTCTTAAACAAAGACAAGTATCACACTATTATTAATTCCTGTATCGCGGTGGCTCTTACAAACATCCAAACAATGAATATAAAGAACACCCTGTATCGGAACCACCATTTGCGGATCACACAAATTTATGTCCCGTGTGGGATTCGAACCCAAAACACTTGACACAGTAGTAGTGGCGAGTCGACCACTTACACCATTACGTCATTACATGGGTCTTTCATTGTATGGCGTAGTGGTTAGTGTAACCGACTGCCACTCCTGAGATCGCGGGTTCGATTCCCGCACAAGTCAAACATTTGTGTGCATGAACATGAATGTTTGTCTTGGTCTGGGTGTTTCTATGTATAATATGTATGTATTTACAAAAAAAAAGTATATATGTAGGTATGTTTATCCATTGTCTAGTACCCATAGTACAAGCTCTGCTTAGTTTCGGCTAGATGGTGTAGTGTGTATGTGGTAGAATATTATTATTATTATAGCTACATAAAAAGTAAATCATGTTTTAGTACATACAGCGACACATCAACCTAGACTGTTTGGACTTTGAACTATTAGAAGTTGAACGCAGCGAGTCGTGCGAGAGAGTGCGTTATATTTTTGTTATTTTGTCTCATTTACGCTGAACGGGACGCGACGCTCTATCCTTACTATTACATCGACACTACTATGCAATGTCCCTTTCCGACAATTCTCTATTTTGTATGTAGCGTAATTATGCGTATATAGGGTGTCTAACTTGATGTGTAGCCGTGTGTACACGATCACTTAAACTAAATATATTTGCACTGCCTACTACGCAATATATACAGTCACTAGCTGTCCCGACAGACGTTGCCCTGTACACACGGAAAAAGAAATAAAAATAGAACAAATCTAAAGCATCAGAACAAATCTAGCTTTGGTGTTTCCCGAGCGTTATGATATGTCCTTCTTCAAACGAGGTTTAAAGAGAGTTCTTCTTTCACGGTAGGCAGCGGCTTTACTGTGTCCTGACATTGCTGAAGTCCATGAGCAGCGGTTACCACTTTCCATCGGGTGCGCCACTAGCTCGTCTGCCACCAATGGCAATAAAAAAAATTAAAAAAACACAAAAAATCGGTCCAGCCGTTTAGGAGGCGTTTAATTACAAACACACACACAGAAGATTTATATATATATAAAGATATATTAAGTTAAAATTTAGAATAAATTAATGCTTTCTTGTCATCCATATTTAGAAAAAAAAACGCTTTTAAGATATGACAGATCAAATAGGGATATTATACTATTTAATCTGTTAAGTCTTAAAATACCATACATAATTAAAAATTTACTGGTTTGGCCACCAGTGTGCTGCTGCGCCTCAATAAGTAGCATAGTGGTTGCAAATTTGTCAATAAGTCATATATTAAAATAGAAACTAGCCTCATGATGTTAACGAAATTTGACTGAAACTATGACCAGCAAGAGACACCTATTGATTGGCATCAGAAACATGACTGCATCGTTGCTTTAACAGCATTTATTAAAGTCAATAGCGCAACTATCACTTGTGTTTTATATCATTAGATTATTCTGTCTAGACATTTCCAGTAGCAACATGAACTCTTAGACTATTCTCGGTAAATGACAATAACATGTCCTGTGTTGCAGCCTTAACGAGACCTAAAATAAACAGCTTTAAAATTAAACTTCTTTATACGGCTTTTATTGCCGTTTATTTTTATAACAGTAGGTATTATAACATCCTAACTAATATTATAAAAGCGGAAATGAGTTTGTTTGTTTGTTACCTTTTCACGCCTAGACCACTGAACCGATCATCCTGAAATTTTGCATATACGTTGTCAGGTGTACAGAAACGGACATAGGCTACCTTTCATCCCGAAAAAAATGACTGTTCCCGAGGAAGACAACAAAAACGTTCTTATGATAATAGATGGCACCACGTTTCTTTAGAATTATGATTGAATTATATTATTACAAGCAGAGTACAACCCGAATTGATTGTCAAATTCTAAATTAACGGGAGCGAAGCCGCGGGTAAAAGCTAGTATTTTTATATTTATACTTTTCCCGACGTTCTGATTACTTTTGCAGCTGTGATCATAGACTAACATGGTGGTAGTTTCATGGTCTTGAAATGCAGTTATTTCAAAGTACTCGAACATAATTTATTATTTGATAGTGATATAGCTTGTCAAATATTATTTGTTAATTACATCTCTCTATAGTCTGAGAATATACTACCGTAATGTTGAATATAAGTGCATTCAAATACAAAAATCAAGTAAAAGGACGAGCTATGTTCATTTCAAATAGTAAAAGTCAAATTATAAATAATTTTTTTGCCGTTTTCTTACCAAATACGAGGGCATTTACCGAATCTCTCAGACAAATAATTCGTTAAACCTGTTTGGAATATCAAAGAGCGTAATACACGCCTCAATTTAACCGGCACCCACTCGTTGTATTGGAACGAGGGATATATCATTTTAAGAAAAAAAAGCAATACTTTTATATGAAATTATTTATCGGTGGAGATTACAAAGTTCTAATAGAACAAAACTTGATTATACCTCTTGTCTTTCATTGATTCTCATTCTTCATTCATCTTTGACATTTTAAGTTTAATTTAGTAGGTAAACAATAACCAAATCTGGAACAACTTGTATAGTGAAGTATACCATCCTACAAAAGATAAGTATAAAAATATATGTGTAATAATAGCAGCCCTGTTTAAAACTGTAACACTAATAGGCACGGCCCTCTTTACGTGATAGCCAGATTAGGCGATGGTACACCGCACTAGCTCAGTGCGGCTTGAAAGACTTCACATAACTTCTAGAACATTATACAGAACTCTCAGATATGTAGGATTCCTCACGATGTTTTGCTTCACCGTTAAAGCAAACGACTATTAACTATTAAATACACATATAACTTCGGAAACTCAAAGCCTTGGTGCTCAAACTCATGGCCTCTGCGTGGTATTTGAACGGTATCCCACTAAGGTATCCTTGTTTAAACATGAAAAATATATAGAAAAGTAACCTTTCCGTAAACTTTCTAGAACTCTTAATAAAGCACGGCAGGTGAGCTAGTTTATTAACTTTGCACTAGCAGACCTGAATCTAAATTATTGAATAGCAGATAAACACTAATAACAACAACAGCAAGTCATATTATGCTTGAACGCTAGTTTCGTAGAAGTAAAAATAATTACAAACCAACTAGACGACTAAATACTTTTTGGTGAAATCTCAGGGCCATTTTGATTATTGTCTCTGATTTGAGAATCTTGATAATGTTAAAAAAGGTTTACAGAACTCTATCTTCAACACATCCTACTATTTTTTAAATATGCTACTTAAGCCCTTTAAGCTACAAACTTAGTTGTTGTTACCAGAAACATACCTCGAAAATCCTTTCTTTATTTTATTAACTTTTCGATTCCCTATATAAAGTGTTTATTCAAATGTAATAGAAAAATGCATAGTCCATTAATTTCATATATAGAAAACTGCTATAATGCGTTTGATTTTATGATGCTATTTGCCAGTTAACAGTGCACGGAATTGTACGTAAGATAGGTTACGCTTTAATTCAGACAGCTGCTTTCAAATTCCTTTATTTCTCTAAGTACAAAACTTATCACATTGTTTTCCATTCAAGTGCGGCAAAGATCTCTTTTTAGTGGGTTTTCAGTTTAATCGTACTTTATTTTATATAAGTTAAACATATTTTTAAGAGACATAAAGTTATTACAATATTTTCACACATAAATATTTTCACATACGAAACTCTTATTATAAGTCTAGTAACAGACACAGCCGATGTATTCGTTATTAATAATTCGCTTTGACACAATCGTTTAGAATAATCACAATATACCTACCTTACTCTTTCGACTTTTTTGTTATTTTTAAGAATAACATTTCATGCTGCGAGAATATAATTTAAGTCGTTTTTAGTCAATGGCAAATATCTCGTTACAAAGAAAAATATAACATTGATTTATACTTACATTAATTTTCTAAATGGTATTATGACAAAGTTCATAAAATTTAGCGACTATTCAACCTACATTTAGTGTAAATGTTAATATTCTATTGCGAATTCTTTAGTACTTATATCTTATGTTCATTTATAGATATCATGATAATTTAAGTCGAATTCTTTGCTAAAATACTCGTTGCCGTAATAGCAAAATAATAAATAGCTTGCTTTTCGTCAAATAAATGTACAAATCAGTCAATTGAATCCAAATCTAAGAATATAAATTGCCTTTTAAATAAGTTTAAATTTCAAATTTCGAATCGGAAACAAATTTACGGAAGCTTTAGAAATACTTGTGGTATGTAACCTACTTTTAAAACAGATTTGGGTCGAAATTTTCATCGCCTAATGTTACGAGTAAAATATATTTTCGTTTAAATGTTTTTACTGTTTTAACCTATCAGGTATTTTTATAAATACGTTGCGTCTAGTTTCTACAAAGTAGAATGTAGGTTTAACTCACCTGGATTACAGTTGAAAGCCTCGCGTGGAACACTGTGGAGTAAAATTCAGCTACCAACTATATTTACACAAGCCACAGCACCACTAAAAAGAATTAAAAACTTTTCGTTAATGTTGTCAATGAAAAATCACTCAATATTAGAATATCCGATTGCCGCGTGCGTGTGCTCGCGTCGCGTGATTTTAATATTTGATTATATTTCGTCTACATTTTTTTTTCGTGTTTATTTTTTTTAGCGGCGTCACGACACGTTGCGTCATAGAATCGCGCCTCGGTACACTGGCTAGAGGGGTAGGAAAACCCTACGCTCCGATACTACGGACCAAAGAGTATGTAATCGTCGTCGTAGAGAGGACATTTTCCTGTTCACTTTTGTGTTGTTTTTTATATTTTGCACGATTATCAAAAATCCATATTGAATAAATTATAACACATTAAATTGTTTTAAAACAAATACCTGTTTTTGCCTTCTTTTAGTATTATATTTTTTGTGTGCTTGTCTATGACTGAAATGGCTGTCTCTATCTTTTTTTAATAATTAGTTTTAGGCGCCCTTGTCTAGCGGACAGCACTACAAAAAAAACAATCATTGTGCTATAAGTATTCAAACTGCCAGTTTGATCATTTCGGACCAATTGAGGCTGTTTACGTGAAGCTGCTGCCTTCCAGTGCCATACGGCAAAAAATAGATCAGGCAATTATTTGAGTCAGTATTTATAACTGTTTAACCAGTAAGCTTTCATTTAATATTCTGAGACTGGGTTTCTGTTGTAAGAAACTCTTTAAAAAATTTACATTACTTTATGAGATTGGTTTACTTATAAAAAAGGTGTCTACAATAAAAAAAATATATTACAGCAACTTTAAGTAATAACAAAAATAATTAGTTCATTTATTTATAAAATTACAGACTATATAATAACAGAAAGGTCTCAAGTAGTTAAAATAGATAGTAACTTTAAAAGTGACCCATTGCCTGTAACGCGTGGTATTCCCCAAGGCTCAATTTTAGGTCCCTTACTCTTTTTAATCTACATAAACAACGTGCATGAGATAGGTTTAAATGGAGACATTTCTCTTTATGCGGACGATACCTGTTTGTTTTACTTTGGTTCATCAATCATGTTAATGACATAGTTACACGAGCTCAACAAGATCTAGATATCCTTTATAACTGGCTACGGTATAACCTTCTGACTATTATATACTGAACTACAAGTAATTCAAAATAAAATTATTAAAATGCTGTTTAACTACCATTATCGGACGCGAACTGAAAAAATCTATAGTGAAATTAAGCTAATGACAATTAAGCAATTAAACACATACACCAGTTGCATATTTATACGTAAAGCGGTGAACAAAACCGTTAATACAAGCTTAGAATTCACCAAACGGAAAAAAGTTGCGAGCCCCGACATTCGCACGCGCCGCGCTAGTTATCTCGTATTGCCGAGAATTCGTACGAACTACGGCAAAAGCACGATTACTTACGAAGGAGCGCAGTTCTATAAACAAATACCCGCGGATATAAAAAGTGTAAACTCATATTGTCTTCTGTTTACGCGAATGTTATTCATTGAAATTAAACTACTATATACGGATTTTATCGCGTTCTTTAACAACTACCATCTTAGTCTCCCCGTGACCATGGCTGCTGAAAAGCAACCGAAACGTCGGGAAATGTGTAAAAATAAATCTAAATAGTATAATAGTATAGTAATAGTATAAATAGTTTTAATAGTTTCAATAATTTTATTAGCTTAAAAATTTGTAAAGTTTAACAGTGATTATAGTAGTGTAACAGTTTTTCAAAATTTTATAATAGTGTCAAATAAACAACGCGATAAAATCCGTATATAGTAGTTTAATTTCAAAGTGTAAACTCGTTCAACGCATTCAAAAATCGACTTGCTCGACTTATAATCACTAACCATTCATCATTATCATTAGGATAAAAATTGTAAGTGAATGCGCTGAACAGATCTAATATAATATATACCTATAATTATTATATATCATGTATTACCTACAAACTATATAACTGTATAACTTTCGATTATTTTGTTATTTTGTGACGACGGATTTTGTTAATGTTTTATAAACCATGTTCTCATGGAACTGATTGTATATATCTTATATGAGAATGAAATGTATTTAAACCTAAACCTATAATAGAATATATGACAAGAAAATACACTAATAATTTGGTGGAGTTGTATTACAATAAAATGTTTTCGTTATTATCTTTATGTTAAATTAAAACAATATTCATAGCTTGGAGCCTCTTGTTCTTATTTGTATAAATATTAAGGCAATAATAGTTATTTAAGGTTTTAAAGGTGTTTCATTTCCATATTCAAAATATTTTGTTCGAACGCTGGGATAAGCTTGCAAACGATCGTGAGATCTCGATTTACTTTTTTGATTGGACAAAGTATTGTTAGAGTTTCTCTTAAGGCATTTTCAGAAGCAGAACCGATTATTTATTTTCTTCAATTTGAAGATGTCCTAATTAATATGTATTATAAATATAAATTTGTTTGTTTGATACGCTTTCACACCTTAATTACTCGACCGATCATCATGACATTACATATGCTTACACGTTGTCAGGTGTACAGCAAGAGAGCGCCTTTCATCCATAAAAAAGCATGCGAATGCGGGCAAAAGCTAGTGTATAATAAAGTAATATAATTAAATTACCAATTCGTTCAATTTCGAGTAGAAGATAATCTTACTGAATTCACTAGGTACTTGCTGGCTAGACCAGGGTAGTACTAGCCACTCTCAATCGCAACCCAGTCAGCTCCTAGCTCTCTGACCTCCCTTTTGTATCCTGCTTACCTTCGTCCCCTTCACATAAGCTACAGTACCTGCTTACCATTAGACTCCTAAGACTCGTTTCTGTTCCCAAAAAATAAAGCCATATAAATATAGTCCATGAGCAGCGGTTACCGTTTAGTCAAAGTCAAAAATCATTCATTCAGTTCACAAAGTTACACTTATGAACGTCAAAGGGGTTTGTGAGTCTCTTACTATCAGATGCACTGCTAGCTGATCTGCAAGAAGCTGCGATTAAATATAATTATACATGATGTTTCTTGTAAGAACCTGTCCTTATGTATATCCAAATAAGGTTGTTAATAATAAATGACATATGTAACAATAAATAGCTACGGCCTGTGGATCATCACATTACCTGGGTTATCCCTTAAGAGTCTCTCGTCCCGGCATTCTAGACCCAGGACCTAAAATACCAGTTTCTCTCCTGCTCTCTGCACTTCATAAAAGCTACTTATTTCTCCAGTATGACTACAAGCGGGACTGCTTGGCCTTATGATCATTCGAGTTCCATTCTCCATGCTGCTAATGAGACTTTCCTAACAGAATTTTTTTATCACATATTCTCGACCAAGTAATCGAACCAGTATCTTCATGATTGCACTACTAATGACCAATAGTAAGGCAGTTTTTGTAAAACAATCTCGAATACAATGTTTTACAAAAACTGTCTTACTAGGCATCAAACTAAAACGACCTTATAATTATAATCTTTGCCTCTTTCTGGGGCGCTATAGAGTGAGAAAGCGCGCGCCCAGTCGCAACTAGAGCGAAAGAAACAACACATATCGACGGGCTTAGACCATGTTTGACCAAGTTTTCTTTCGATTCAAATAATACATGAGGTCCCGTTTGAATACGAGAGCGTGACATTATAAAGTATTACCTATTATCGATCATAGAGGACTGTTTAAAAGAGCTGTTATATCAGCGCAAAAGCTATTAGAAATGACTAGCATAATAATATGTAAAGCCCGCGGCTTCGCCCGCGTGAACGGTTCGCGGTTTCATTTACGGTAATCCGCATTTCCGTAGGTACTACTATACAAACTCCACGTAGATTTTAAGTTTACCTCTAAGTTACTAAACTGTGGAACCACATTGAAATCCGTTCAGATGTTTTAAGTAACTTTCCAGAAAAACCGACAGAGGAAAATTTTAAAACTTATTTAAGCATACATAGTAAATACAGTATAACGTTCGACACAAATTTAAAAAAATTACTTTATTTGCATTCAGACTCTTTTTAATATTCGACCTCAATTAGTTTTTCAAACATGTCTCTTATATACAAACATAGTATCGTTATAGTTTTATATTAATACTAGATGTTCCCGCGGTTTCACCCGCGTTTATCGTTACTGCGCCGCCTCCGTGGGTCGTAGCGTAATGTTATATAGCCTATAGCCTTCCTCGATAAATAGGCTATCCAACACTAAAAGAATTTTTCAAATCGAACCAGTAGTAATCACGCAGAATAAACCAGGAGAAACATCGTTTGTACTATGTCTGTAATGGGTAATTATTTTGCTGCAATGTTATTTTAAAACTGCTATATCTCTTAAGATATCCATTGAAATCGAATGATGTAAAGAGCAATTTTGTTTTAAATTAAATACTTGTGATGAATAACGTATTTATTTGGATAAGGATTAATATCATGTTTATAAAAATACCTTCGCAAATAATGCATTATTTTAGAACAAATTTTGTTAGCATAAAAATGGTTATAGTGAGCCAACCTTAAAAGGTAGACATATGCTGTCCCGGACTTTTTTTTAGAACTTTTAAAAGGGAACAATTCTGTCATACATGATTTTTGCGAAACTTTAACTGTTTACGCAGCGCACGCAGCGGAAGCTCTCAAAAGGAAAAAATACTCTCCGATTTTGAAACATTCTTCATTGGTGCTCCGCTCCTTTTGATCTTAGCGTGATGATATATAGCCTGTAGCCTTCCTCAATAAATGGGCTATCTAACACTGAAAGAATTTTTCAAATCGAGCCAGTAGTTCCTGAGATTAGCGCGTTCAAGTAAACAAACAAACAAACAAACAAACTCTTCAGCTTTATAATATTAGTATAGATAGATGTGCCCGCGGTTTCACCCGCGTTTATGATTACTGCGCCGCCCCGTTGGTCATAGCGTGATGTTATATAGCCTATAGCCTTCCTCGATAAAATATGAGCTATCCAACACAAAAAGAATTTTTCAATTCGGACCAGTAGTGCCTGAGATTAGCGCGTTCAACCAAACAAACAAACAAACAAACTCTTCAGCTTTATAATAGTAAGTAAGTAAGTAAGTAAGTAAGTAATTTTATTTTTCAAAATATACGTACACAAAATACAGACAAATATTATAACACAGCAAAAAGCAAATAAAAAAAAAAAAAAATAGTACATACATAATGAAAAACGAGGTTACCACTCAGGTTTATTGTTGGTTTGCGGTTAATACCTCAAACCAACCCTGATGTTATGTGGTAGCCCCAAGTGACGCCCGGACGTACATCAGCTACTCTTTAACATGTACCACATTAAAAAAATAAAAGAAATAAAAAAATACATACGTAAGATATATATATATATATATAAATTATAATTGATGAGTATGTAATTGATATATATCAAATATAAATTAAATAAATTGGTGCAATAGTATAATGTATATAAATTTAATATTCAATAATAATAATAATAATAATAACCTACTAACGGTTGCCATTAACGGTTTAGCGATCCGTATTATTACCGTCTCACTTGCACTTACGGTATACGACATAACTAATGGTGTCTCACTCGCCCGGCAACGCGACGGCGCAGCGGTGGGCGAGGAGCTCGCATGATTCATTTGGCGGCCGCGCCGGCGCTGCATCAACACGGTGGTCGTGTGACCAAAACTTTGTAAGTAATAACAACTAAATATATTTATAAATATAATAAAATTTATTTGTAATGTTTATCCTGGTCGCATTTCTGTTGCTTTAAAAGATATGTTTTTAAATGTATTTTAAAGGTACCCTTTGTTTTCAGGGATCTTATCGGCGGAGGCAGATCATTCCATATATGAGTAGCAGCATATTTGTAACATCCCCTGAAGGCTGTCGTTTTGTATCGAGGTATTGACAGCGGTTTGGCGGTGGAGCGAGTGGAATAGTTGTAGTGATCTTCCCTCCAACTTACTTTATTATAAAGGTATTTAGGCTCACCCGTACTCATCACTCCAAATAATAATGTTGCCAAATGAAGTTTACGCCGCGCTAGCATTTTAAGTATGTTATTATTATTTAAATGAGGTGTTATATGATTTCTCCGAGGTATATCAAAACAGTACCGGGCACACGCATTCTGCACACGCTGTATTAGATGTTGTGTCCTGGTTAAGAGGCAGGGACCATACACAGCGTCACAGTAATTCATTTTGGATAACACTAAGCTGTCTACAAGTCTTTTCCTTAAAGTGACGTTGAGATAATTTCGAACTCTGTAAAGAATTTTGAGCCTGTAGAAACAATTTTTAGCAACGCCACTGACGTGATCCTCAAAACGCAGCTCCGGGTCGATCATTAGACCAAGGTCTCGTGCTGTTTGCACTTGTCCTACCCTACCATCCAGCATTTCGATGCTTGGATTATAAGATGAAATTAATTCAATCTGGTTTTTGCTTCCCATAACCAAGAATTTAGATTTATGCGGATTGATTACCAGTGAATTACGCCTAGACCATGCTGCTATCCTGTCGAGCTCCGCATTCATGGTACGTACCGCAGACGCAGTGTTATTAGGGTTAAAGGATAGATATATTTGCGTGTCATCGGCATACATGTGGTACATGCATTCTCTGAAGCTGCTGGTTACGTCAGCAGTGTATAAAACGAACAGGAGCGGACCGAGAAGGGATCCCTGGGGAACACCCCGAGGCACGAACCGCGAAGACGATAACAATACAGAGCCATCCCTCTTACCTATTTCGACCTGCTGCATTCTACCCGTTAGATAACTTTCAAACCATTTGATTGTTTTCGACTCAAAACCGTAATACGAAAGTTTAGAAAGCAGCAGTGAAACATTAATACATTCGAAAGCACGCGAATAATCAAGCAGGGTCAGTATCGTACCCTCCCCGCGATCACGCGCCTCGAGGATATTACCCACGACATCCGCTAAAGCTGTTGTTGTACTACGTCCTCTTCTAAACCCTGACTGAAGGTCGGGCAGGATACCGTTACCTTCCAAGTAATTCATGACTTGTACATATACCACCCTCTCCAACACCTTTGACAAACAGGACAAAATACTTATAGGGCGAAGGTCTTTGTAATTTTGAGGGTTACTATTTTTTAAAATCGGCCGCACAATAGCATTCCGCCATAGCTTGGGAAATGAGAATGAGGTGATAGACTTATTTATAATGTCTGTTATGGCGGTAAGTGACTGGGGCAAGGTAAGGGATAGCATCTCCTTTGATATATCGTCTATTCCCCGTGCATTGGTGTTAATATTGTTAATTATATTACGAACTGTTTGACTATTTGTAGGCTGCAGTGAAAAGGTTGTTGTGCCATATCTGTTAAACTCGAAAAAAGTGAGTTGCGAAATAGAAACGTTAGGTTCCCCTGGTACATCAAGGAATGCAGAATTCAAACCGTCAGGATCCTCAAATGGCCCTAAAAGCATACCATCACTCGTATCTGCTGGAAGTACATGTTTTTTTAAATTATACCATAGCAATTTGGAGTTGCTTTGATTGTCATTTATGTACTTGTTAAAAAAGGCTTTTTTTTCGCTGTATAACGCTGTCGCGGCCTGGTGTTTAAGATCTAAATAATATTGTTTATGTATTTCAAGCTGGGATTGACGATATCTTATACGAGCTTCATTACGTAATTTAAACATTAATTTAATGTTGTCCGTTATCCATGGCGTTGGTGGACCCTTAAATGCTTTAGTTTTATATGGTGCATGTTTGTCAAAAAGTGTATTAATGTGATAGTTAAAAAAATTAACCATTTCATTTACATCATTGAATTGGCATATTAGTCCCCACGGTATCTCGTTCAGGTCCATCTCAAAGTACTCCGGCATTATGTTTTTAAAAGATCGAAAAGTAACATATCTACTGACAGGTTTATCTTTTTTAAATAAAAGTTCGCAAACAACAAACGAATGATGGCCGAGTTCTGGTATGTGATCTACATCGATCTTCCGGCACTGTGCGTCCGTACAGATCACATCAATTAACGTTGCACTGTCGCCAATAAAGTGTGTAGCCGTAGTAACTAATTGACTCAGATTACTATAGTTCAAAAATGCGGTGAGTTGTTTAGTTTTATAATTATAGGTATCTAACAAGTTAACATTAAAATCACCTAATAAGATTACGTTGTCGAACGGAGATAATGCATAAATACTGTCTGTGATAGCGTCTAGAAAGATGTTTACGTCCAGCCATGGCGGCCGGTATGCAGTGCCGATTAACAATTTTTTTGAGGCAGTGTTTAAGGTCATCCACATTTGCTCGACTAGAGGGTGGTGAGGGTGAGACCTTATCCGGGTAGTGATGCCAGTTTTAATATAGAATGCGACACCCCCACCCCGTCCATCGCGAATCATTTCCGGACGTGCAATATGTCGCAAACGAAAACCTGGAACCACAGGTGCTCTCCCTTCCTCGCCCCTACGCAGCCATGTTTCATTGATTGCCATAATGTCTACCGAGTGATTGTTCATTGCTATAATAAATTCATCATGGTTCGTCGCTAATGATCCCGCATTTAGTAAGCCAAACTTAATTATTTTATTACGCGGCATTGATAAAATTGAACAGACAAGTCTCTTTTGACGGGCACCTGTGACAAAGGCAACATTTCATATTCCGGAAGTAGGCAATTAGATAAACATAATTGAATACATAATATAATAATATAAATAATATTGCATAAAAATAAATATTTTATAATAACAACAATACTTTTATAATCTAAATTTATATTAATGTAATATTTACTGTAAGGCAGCTCATATTTATAAAGGCAGTTCACAACAGTGCCTTTGCAATATGCCGTAATCCTATAAAGAAATCGCAGTATACTATCTGATATAATATAAGATAAAACAGTATGCAAAATATATAAATACCGGGTATATAATTTAGAATTAATTATAATATAAATGTTATTGGATACGCGGCAGGTCCGCTTCAGTACGAATAATGCTTGTTGGTTCGCCAGGTTTGCGACGGGCAAGGATGCGACCATTCTTTGTCCATACGTATTGCCACCCGTGTTGATGGGCAGTATCCCGCGCTCGCCGAAATAACTGTCGATTTATCTTTGTCATCCTTTCATTAATATAAAATCTTGTTGTTGGCACAGGAATACCGAGCTCAGAGGTGTCCGCTCCCCGCCGAACCCGCGCGCATCTAATAAACTCGTTACGTACGTCCCGCCTCGCGAACCGTACGACGACTGTGCGCGCGCGGGTCTCCACTGGTCCCGCGGCACTCGTCGCGTTGAGATGTCTAGCGCCGACGCGGCTCACGCTGATTAAGTCGTAGTCCTCCAAGACAACACTAAGCTTTGTGGCAATTAGCTTAACAATATGCGATAGATTTTCGTTGTTCGTTTCTGGGAGGTTGGCGATCTCTATGTCGTTGCATAAAAGCTGCTGGTCTCGCTCGTTGATCTCATTTTTCAATTGACCTATGTCGTCCGCCATCTGTGAAGATATTTTCAATTGGGTTTCAAGTATGCCAACTCTTTCTATAAGCTTATCCTTGTCAGCTTGTAGCTTAACTATTTCGGCGCGCAACCCCTGAAACTCGGCCTGATAATCAGCACGCATTTTCTGGAATTCAGTGCGAAGTTCCTCTTTCAATATTCTACGCATCTCCTCGCCTATCCATCTGGACATATTCGGACTTATATCCCTAGTGCTATCAAAGCTATCATCCTTCCCTGTAATCTCCTCAGGACTTTGCTGTCCACCTTCCTTCTTCTTACAATCTGGACATGACCACTTAGGCGATATATTACCGGTAAGCGATAAGGTCACACAAGCTCGGTGAAATAATCCTTTACATGAACGACATCTTGCGGCTTCCTGCGGCGACAAGAACCTCGCGCAAGCTCGACACTTTGTTGGCGGCATATCGCACGATGATTACACGAGCTTGATCGATCTAGCTAAAAAGTATATCGAAGAATCAATAGGTGGCGCTATACTAAAACTTATATGTTTATGGTGTTTTACGGGTGTGTAATGGGTATAACTGCACTACCAGTCGGCTCACAATAGACTGGGGTAGCTGTACATACGCTAAAGCCACTTTTTCGTATTTATTCTGTACATATGCAAATATTCCGTTCACTTTTTTATATATTAAGGTAGTTTTAGTACACTTTAGTCTTAAGTTTTTATTTACACTTTATTTGTCTTTTTTACGCCACTTTAGCACTGTATAACGCTTCACCCATAGCACAACACTGAGTGTTATATTTTTGTCAATAAATTGTTCACATATATATCTTCTTTTATTTTTTAAATCACAACAACAACCGAGGTTAATGTACTGGTTTGACATCCGTGACGTCAAAGATTTAGTATAGATTAAATTATATCTGCGGCTTAACTCGAATTAATGTAAATTTCGTCAATAAATTGCCATCCCCCGGCAACAGTATATTTTTTATAAATCATGTTATATATAGGTCAAGTATTGGAAACAATAATAGTCAACCAATAACTGCAGGTTACACAAATTATTGTTCCATGTCGGGATCGAACCACACTGCGCAGTGGCAACCGCGAGGCGACCACTGAAACCATTACGCCATCCTTGCAATCAGCAGTGCAGTTGAATGATTAGTAAGTTTACTAAAATTACTTTTAGGTTAGTTTATAGGTTTTTCCAAAGGGTTGAGCATAATATGAAAATGTAACTATAAGAAAATCAACGTTTCTCTTTTCCAATTGTCAATGACTTACAATGCCAGTATGCCGACGATGTGTTGCCGACTAAATGCTGGTATCTTCTCAGTGTGAGTATGATAAGGCAATAAATTGGCCTATTGCGGTTTGGCAGACTTTACATGAACTTTTACAAACATTCAAACAACAGACACGAAAAACATCTGGAGGTTTTCCGTTTCTGAAACTGAACAATCGTTTGTTTATCCAGACATGTTCCGAGTCTGAATGTTTTTCTAGATGGCCATGTACTAGAAGCTATGTGCCACTCTTTATATCGGCTAGAACTACCACTTCGTCGTTACATAAGTATTAATATTCTGGTCATGCGAGGCGCTAGTACTATCAAAACTGAATTACGCTGACACTGCATCCTCGGCAGAAATGGGACTGCTTAAGCGCGCTTCTGCTATTAGATTCCATCCCTAAGACATATCAATCCATGATTATAATATTTTTATCACTCTAAAGGTGAATTCATTAAAAATAACAAGCAGCAACACAAGAAAAATGTATTTACAAACTAAGAATTTACATTCAACACAAAATAAACAGAAATTTATTAGAAATTACTAACTGATTTAAAAAAATTAAAAATAATAATTAATCAGAGTAGGTAAGTTGACTGTTCAATCGAGCAGAGGTTTTCCTGGACAACTTGACCCTGTGGCGAAAGAGGGCGAGAATGGCTTTTGCATGCGTTTATATAGATGCGCTCCCACTACTGCGCGTCATCCTTGCTACCAACAGCTTATCTATTCCTTTTCGCCTAACACGGCCTCTCCTGACTGGAGGACGTCCCCGTGCTCCCGTATCTTAGGCTGCTGGGCTTCCGATGCCCTGGAAGTGCCTGGTACGGGCTTCGAGGTATGCCCACGACAAGGCACATCATTGCGTCTAGCAGCTCGCTATGGCGAGGACCCTGTATCGTCATCACAGTCGGCACCTGAGAACATTTACCATTAAATAAGTCACAAGCTAATTGCATAAATTACACGTTGGAGTGATGCAACAGAAACGCTGCAGACACCTCGGCCGCATCACCACAACGAAAGTACAATATTACTACAGTGAACCATGTTCACCCAAGCCAGAGAGACGCACGACGTTCTCTATCTCTGACTATAAAAAACATAGGCACGACGTTCGCATATTTCTTACAACACACGCAACACATGCCATAGGCACGACGTTAACGTACCATGCGGCTTCAACACTTGTAGGACATAGGCACGACGGCGACGTTCGCATATCACGCAATCACACACAAATATCACAACGATTTACCCTTAAAGAAGGCTGCACAAGCATCAGGAGTCCACTCCCCTCGCCACGGCACCATAAATTCTACCGCGGCCTGGGTCGCCTTTCCATAAGAGCCCACCAGCAGCTGCAGCTCGTACCGACCATGGGGGAGCGCCTTGACCACTCAATATGGTCCGCGCATGCCCGAGTCGAGCTTGCCAGTCGCTTGTGCCTGTTTGGTAATAAAAACAAGTAAATTAGTTTCAAATGCTCGAACGGGCCTCCGGTTAGCGTTTGCAGTTGTATCTTCTTGATGTTGGTTCATCTTTAGACGTTCCGAATCTCTTTGTCTTTAACGCTTCATTTCTGTTAACGCTTCATGGTTCGGATGTGAATTGTCTAAAGCAACGTCTCGAATAAGATGACGTATAAGAGGCGCAGCTGCTTCTATACCCACAAGCAGGTTTAAAGGCGATGACTTAGTAATTTTCTGTTTGGTTATGTTCAGAACCAACTGCAATCGCCACATAACATCGGACCTTTCATTTTGTCGATGATTATACTCTACACGCACCATGTTCAGTAAGTAACGTTCGAGAATAACATTCAACTTGCCCGTTCAAGTGATGCATCTCAGGTGTAAGGAGGTGCAAGTCAATGCCTAACTCTGTTACAAATTTTGCAAAATCAGAACTCTGAAACATTCTACCACGATCTGCTACAATTAATTTAGGGGTACCAAAAAATAAATCACATTTGTTAAAAGTCTTTTTAACTCGCTGGCATCTTGACCAAACATAGGATACAAAACGCAATATTTTGAAAATGCGTCTGTTACGATTGCTACGTACCTATAACTGTTAGACTGAGGCAGATGACCTAACGCATCTACGTGAATGACTTCGAAAGGAACATTTAGCTTTTCCCATGAGTGTATGAGCTGGTGAGGAGCCCTAGGGACCTTTTAATGCTTTATACAAACAAGACAATGACTCACATACTTTTGTACAAATGATTTTAGAGAAGGGAACCAAAAACGTTTCCTTATGAGTTCTAATGTTTTATCTACTCCAGGATGGTCATGCTCGTCATGGAAGATTCTGACCAAACTGAGTCTATGACCCTTAGGTATAAAGCACAAAAGTCTAGTCTCCTCTCCCGTCGGAGAGTATTTATAGTAGATAAGGTCATTCTTTCGAACATAATGTCTAGAGTCTAGTTTTATGTCAGTCAATTGTTGAAGAAGGGTTTCTTCATCGGCAGCCTGTGGCATTTCAGCCCTTTTGCTGTTTGCGTGCCTCACAAACATTACCAGGATTACGGCTCAAATAGTCAGCATGCGACATTGAAGTACCCTTACGGTATTATAGGGTAAAGTTAAAATCTTGCAGTATGCACCATTTGGCCACACGAAGCAAAAGATCTTTCTTTTGCTGCGTAGCTTTTAATGCCTTGCAGTCGGTCATGATTGTGAAGTGAACACCGACCAGATAGTGTCTATAATTTTGCAAGGCCTTAACGACTGCCAAGGTCTCGAGCTCATAGGAGTGATACCTCGGCTCAGCACCTTGAGTTCGTTTACTAAAGTAGCTAACAGCACGTTTATAGCCCTTTTCGTGAAACTGAAGAAGCACTACACCGAATCCTATAGAGCTGTCATCTGTATGGTTTTCAATAGGCAGATCGGGATCATAGATAGCCAGTACGGACTCGCTCGTAAGCTGTGCAATAATATTTTGCCGTGCTTCTTCTTGCTCACTACCCCAGACAAAAGGAACGCTCTTTTTCGTTAATTTAGTAATAGGGGCAGTCTCACTCGCAAAACCAGTTATATAACGACGAAAATAGCTTGCGACGCCCAAAAATTGACGGACTTGTTTTAAAGTTTTTGGAATGGGTGCTTCAACTAAGGCTTGAATCTTTCGTTCGCTCGGCTGTACCTGAGCTTGACTTATAGTGCGTCCTAAGTATTCTATTTTAGTAGACAGGAAGCAACATTTCTTTAGGTTTAAGGAAAAGCCCGAACTTGTCATGGTCTGGAGTACCTTGCAAAGAGTGAGTAGGCCTTCATCAACCGTATTACTCAGAATAACCACATCATCGATGTACACCAGGGTTTCACCAGATCGCAGGTGCAGATGGAGGGTTTTTGACATTATTCGCTGATATATGACAGGTGCGTTCGCCAGACCATACACATATTCGTAATGGCCTTCCAATGTGACGAATCCTGTGAGTGGTATCGAGTCTTTATCCATAGGAATCTGATGGAACCCAGTTACCATATCAAGACTGGTGAAATATTTATTTGTTTTCCCAACCGGTCTATATGATCGTCAATCAACGGTAATGGAAAACGATCCTTGTGTATTATCCTTGTGATTTCATTCAATTTACGGTAATCGACACACAGTCAGACGGATCCATCCTTCTTCTTAAACAAGAAGGATGGGTAATATTGTCTTCTGTTTACGCGAATGTTATTAATTGATATTAAAATACTATATAGGTACGGATTTTGTAATAAAGTGACAAATAAACAACGCAATAAAATCTGTATATAGTAGTTTAATTTCAAAGAAGGATGTGGCTAGCATATTCCGATTCAGACTCCCGAATAATATTCTTTTCAAGAAGATTACGAATGATTTCACAAACCTTTAAGATTTCAAAACATGAGAGTCGATACGGTCTGTAATGAACAGGGATATTTTGCCATTTAACAGTAGAATTTGCAGACCCAGAAACAAAGAATTTTGAAAATTCGTCAATTAAATTAAGCAATTCCTCTAAGTCCTGACCAGTTAGAGGTGTCTCAATTATGCGATGCGTAAGATGAGGCTCATAGGTGAAATGTTGGTGTTCGCGAGTGCGCACATAAGTAACGCCTTCCCGATTTAATACATCAGTACCGACAATGATAGGGGTGTTCATGAACTCAGGGGACACAGCATGCAAATTTACTTCCAGAGTTATTTCATTAAATTCTATTGGCAAAGTAACAAAATAAGACCTCTCAGAACTCTGAAAGCAGGCCTGCGCGCGCATTTAAAATGTTTCAATAGTGATGAAGAAATCTGTGAAAAGTATACTTGAACCGCTGTCGATGAGAACATCGACAGGGACCCCCTGTATAACTCCCACAGCATTATCTCTGTTTTTATTGGGATATTCGTGACAAAAATTAACATTGTTCTTATTACGAGAATCTGAATTTTGTTTTGCAAAACAAGTTTCAAGTTTTACAATAACTGCACGTTTCGGTCTTATTGGAATTAAAAACAAAATTATCTTTTTGAATGTTATTGTTGCCATTACTATCATTATTCGCGGTTTTAGGTTTTTGAGTACACTTTGACTGCCTATGACCATATTTGCCGCACGAGAAACATTTACCATCATAGAATCTGCGTTTACGATGATTGGCATCGGAATTTGGTCTCAAAGAACGATCATTACGCTAATTATTATTAAACTATTTACGAAAAGTTTACGTATTTGATTTGACATAAATAGACAAGAATTCCACTAACTCATCCGGTATTAGTTTGGCATTGGTGGCCGAAGCATGGATTTGCGGATCTGTAATGCCCCATATAACTATTGCAGAGATTAGTTCCTCACTTAAGCCCTTAACTATGCGTAACCTCAATAAGGACCTGCGGGCGTAATCGGCGTATGTCGGGTATTTATCGGAATTTGTGCACATAACCTCATATAAAATATTCGTGAGATCCGGTTTCTTAGGACACAAGGGTTTGAATTATTTTTTAAAGTTACTCCAACTACGGTCATTTGTGACCAGCTCATTGAGTCAGGTCTTATCTTATCTTGTGTGGGGGCCAGTCATTACAGACCGGCGACACTTCGACCCAGTGGGATCTTTTATTTATTTTATAACAGTTACTCTCTGCACTAACAGGTTGCTTTCCCAACACGTGCAGAGAGTCAAGTTTAACAATTACAAATTATTACATGGATAAGAAAATAAATATATACATTAAAATTAATATCAAATAATAACAGATTCAAAATAATAATAAAATAATAAATATATTAATAATAATTCATTAAATAAAACTAATTTAAAATTCATAGCAATACTTTAAAAATTGATGCATTCGATTAAAAAATAAGTCAACACTTGGTTGGTTAGCGATCAGAGCATTGAGTGTAGAAATGGCCTGACAAGTAGGAGCGAATTGTGCGGTGCACGTGCGCACAGTCGGCGCCGCGAGCAAACGGCGCGAGCGCAGTCGCAAGTACTGATTCGGTGCAGACAATCCGCAACGTGATAACGCTTCAGGATTGTCTATCTTGTCATTGAGCAACAAATAGTAATGAGCCATAAGGCTCAACTTTCGTCTCAGTTCGAGAGTATCAATTCCCACCATACCTGACACAAACAGAGACGGGTACAGGTATGGATAATATCCGTACAGTTTTTTATAAAGAAATCGGGCTAATTTTCGCTGCACCCGTTCCACCAATAACTTATATTTAATTTCGTGCGGGTCCCAGATGGCAGAGTTATACTCGAGCTTGCTACGAACAAATGCAAAATATAATGCGGTAATCGCTTCCCTACTACTGAAGCGAGCAGACTGTCTCATAACAAAGCCGAGCGACTTATAGGCTTGACTGCATATCGTTGTTATATGGTCATTAAGTGTTAACTTCATATCAATAACCAAGCCCAAGTCGCGGATTTCCGCTACGTGCTCCAGCGCAGCGCCTGAGAGTGTATACACAAAGCAGATTGGTGCAGGTGAGCGAGTAAGTGTGATGGTTTTGCACTTTGATACATTAAACTCTAGGTGGTTGCGCTCAGCCCACGCTACAACACTGTCAATGTCTCGCTGAAGCGCTTCGCAGTCATGCGCGCTTTTAACACCTAAAAACAGTTTCAAGTCATCAGCGAACATAAGGCACCGTGCCGAACTCACTACCTCCGGCAGGTCATTGATCATAATCAAGAATTGTGTCGGGCCCAACGTACTTCCCTGACTCACGCCAGAATTTGTCACATAGGGTTCCGACTGAGATCCTAACATTTGAACATATTATCTTCTATTGTCAAAATAGCTGTGAAACAATCGTAATAAGCTAGGAGCAAACCCTACAGCAACAAACTTTCTTAAAAGTACATCATTTCGGACGCGGTCAAAAGCTTTTTTGAAATCAAAGTATTCTGCGTCCACTTGCCTATTTTGGTCCATTTCTGTGACGGAATAATCAATGAAATTAATTAGATTAGTGGTAGTTGACCTACCTGATCTGAATCCATGCTGGCATTCGGACAGTTGGTCCCGCACCTGATTTGTTATATGGCGATTTATAATGGATTCAAAGACCTTACCGAATGCCGAGAGAACGGCAATGGGCCTATAGTTCGTGATGTCTGATTTTGGGCCATCCTTATGTATGGGTGTAACTCGAGATACCTTCCAAAGCGCTGGATATGAAGCTGTTTGCAAGGCCAGGTTATAGATATGCAGCAATGGTTTCTGAAGCACAGATATACAATCTTTCACCAGAAATGGAGGAATTCCATCTGGACCAGTAGATGAATGAGCCTTTAATCTACTTACTGCATGTTTTAAGTCGACGCTATTTATATTATCCAGTGTGATGCTGGGAAACGACCTATTAGTAACGAGTTGCTCGGCCATGTCATGAGACCCTGCCGGCCCGTCAGTGTTGAATACAGACTTAAAAAAATTGGCAAATGCATTTGCGGCTTCCACTCCAGTCACAACTCTCCCATCGTACTCATAATCTTGACAGGTATTCCTAGACGATCTTTGTTCTTGCACAAATGACCAAAATCGCTTTGGTTCTGATTTTATATTCGCCTCTGCTCGTAATATATAATTTTTATAAGCCATATTAATTAAACGTTTAACCTGTTGTCTATACAGTTTGAACATAACCAAACAGTAAGCATTTTTCGACTGTTTATATTTTTTTAAATAGTAATACTTGTCCTGTATTAGCTTTATAATCTCAGCAGTGTACCATGCTGGGTATTGATATCTCGAACGAAGATTAGATCGTTGTTTAAGCGGCACATGATTTCGTAAACAGTTCCCAATAATAGTGTAGAAGATATTCACGGCTTGATTAACGTCCTTAACCGAAAATAGCTCATCCCATGTTAATGAGGCAATACCCTCGTATAGTTGATTAAGATCTGCTTTCCTAAATTGCCAATCCTGTAGCGCATCACCGAGCGGGGTGGGTGCAGCCAAGCACGGCAACGGCGATCGCGCCGTCGGTCGCGTCACGCGCAGCGTGAGGCCGAGCGGTGGATGGTGTGCGTCCGGCGGTACAAGTGGCACTGTATCCTCCCTCATGTGCACACACTCACTGCTCAAATCGCTCAAAACCAGATCCAACATGTTTCCATGTCTGTTATATATGTTATTATATTGTTTTAATTTTCCAAATGCTAGAAGATGAGAGAATTCTAATTTTACATGTCCACTAGCAGAATTTAAGTTAAAATCGCCCAAGATGACAACGTTATGCTTAGCATATTTTCTAATTACATTTTCTATTACTAAGAAATAATTCATGTAATTTATATCACTTGAATTAAACTATACAAAGCAATATTTTTTTATATTTAAAACATATAGTAGCCATCACAAGTTCCATATCGTCAGTATACCCATCAACTTTAACGATTTGCTGTACCTGATATTGGCACCGCACCGCCAATAATACTCCTCCCCAACCTTTATCGTTAGCTCGGTCCCTACGTATGACGATATAACCTTGTGGAAACACCTCCGCATCATTTACACTACTGTTTAAAAACGTCTTAGTGAGAGCAAAGACATCAGCTGATTCATTTAATATAGACAATTTACAAACATCTAATTTCGAACGTAATCCTCTTACATTTTGATAGAACAATGTAAAGGTTTTAAATTTGGACGGTTTTGTCAATTTGCTTGCGAAACCCATTGCGCCAAGGTTTTATGTATACATCTTCTACCCAGTTTTCTGGTGCTAAATACTTCACACAGTGTTTTGTAGGTACACTTAATTTAAACGATGCATAGTCGCCCCTTGGCTTCAAAGCCTCAACAAAACAAGTGTCTTCTGGACAAATTTTTGTTAAGTATGCGGCCACTTGATCAGCTGTTGTCCCTACCTTAACATAATATAAGTGTAGATATGTTTTTCGTTCGGCCGCCGCTAACAAACTCGTAGACTCCGGGATAGCCGTACCTCGGGTAACATTCTCGATCGAACGTCGATTGCTTCGACGACGCACCTCGATCCATTCATTTGCGCGAGTATTTGAAGTGGGATCCGTTTGCACATCGATCGGTTCTTTCTCTACAGCAGCGGGTTGCGACAAATGCGACTTCGTCACGGCGCCGGCGCTCGTAGTAGGGAGCTCCGCTTGTGACATCGTTGCGCGGTCAGTAGTGGTGGTACTAGCGAGCCTGGCGGTCGGCTTACGAGCGGCGGCGGAGATCGCCGATGCAGCGCGAACGCGCGCCTCACGCACTGGTCGCGGGGCCAATTCTGTTGTCGAGTTACCCCCAGCGCCGGAGTTGTTAATTTGCACTGAGTCACTATTTGCACTGATAAGTTTTTTTATGAGCTTATTTTGCTCGTTAACAAGCTTTTCTAACGATTCCACTTTACTATGTAGCGAGAGCACGGTTTTGGTTAACTCGCGAATAGCAATTTCGGCACTTTTATCAGACATTTCTATTTTTAAACAACAAATAAACTGGAGACACGGTTATACGTTCACTGTTCAACGAAAGGGGAACTATATTAGTCAGCCCCAAGATTTATCCCTTAGCTATCTCGTTATGAATGTACTGCATTAGCCGCAGTGTACAATTCAGAGGTAGAAGCCTGAAGTCATCAGGGTTTGGATATGCCAATCCCATCAGACCCATCCTAAGTCCAGCCAACGCGTCGCATTCGCACAGTAGGTGTGATATGGACTCGTCCTGTTCACCACAGGCTCTGCAGATCGAATCGTGTGTCAATCTCAATCTGCACAGAAAATCGTTGGTGCCAAAATGGCCAGTGAACGCGCCTATGAGCAAGCGCATTTGGCTCTTGCTATACCCGCAGAACTTCCGGGTGAAGCCTGTGGCTCCGTTTGCAATAATTTCTTGGAGTGGTCCAGACCCCTAAGGGCTCTAGCCTGTGATTCTTATTGCCATGTGCATTCAAAGCTGCCTTTACGGTGCTCTCAGAGAGTCCCACGAATGGCTCAGGGCCCACAAACAGTTGCTCCGAGCCCTTTCTGGCTAATTCATCAGCCTCCTCATTGCCCTGCATCCCTGCATGCCCCGGAACCCACACCAGTCTGACTGTGTTCTTCCTGCCTAGTTTGTTGAGGATGTTAACACAGTTCAGGACCAGTCTGGAGTCCACCCTACACGAGTCCAGAGCCTTGAGAGCAGCTTGACTGTCACTGAGAATATACACAATCCTGTCAGTGACACCACTGTTGATTTTCTCCTGAGATAATTCTTGTAAAAATTAAAGGAAAACATATGAATTCAGGAAAGTGTAACAAGAAACACCAATTCATCATTGGAATATTTATTATCAGTCATTATGACATTGACAGTTAATGTCAAACAAACAAAATGTTTCGTTCCGGAGTGCACCCTGCAAAATCAGTATTATTGAAATTAAACTACTATATACGGATTTTATCGCGTTGTTTTTTTGACACTGTTACAAAATTTTTTGAAAAACTGTTACACTACTATAATCACTATTAAACTTTACAAATTTTTGAGCTATTTAAATTATTGAAACTATTAAAACTATTTATACTATTACTATACTATTATACTATTTAGATTTATTTTTACACTTTCCCCGACGTTTCGGTTGCTTTTCAGCAGCCATGGTCACGGGGAGACTAAGATGGTAGTTGTCTCAATGTTCCAGTGTAGTTATTTCAAAGTACCCGAACATAATTTAATCATGGTTGTTTCTATTTACGCAGAATGAGCTCAAAGTATCATGAAGTCTAGCTGTGGTTTGCTTCTTCTTGGGTTTGACTATTTGAATTACTGGATCCCAAGCTGGTGGTACACTCCAACCATCTTCTCTATTGAAATTAGGATGTTTCTTGATTTCAATAGCCTCGCGAAGCATCCTTGGTAGGAATCGGTGTTCTTTAGCGAGCATCTGTGGTTTGTCAAATCTCAGGTAGTGGTTGGTCCCCTGTTGCACATGTTCACACACAGTAGAATTCAACGAGCGTTGGTGTTTTACATCAGCTATGTGTTCTTTTATGCGGGTGCCTATGCTTCTCTTGGTTTGACCAATGTATGAGAGTCCGCAGTCACAATCTATTTTGTAGACCCCTGCATCTTGTAAAGGTAGTTGGCACTTGACAGATGGTAAAAATTGACTTATCTTCGTTGGCGGCTTGAAGTATGTATTGATTGAAGCTCGCTTCAAGATGTAGCCAATCTTGTCAGTGACACCCTTCACATAAGGTAGTATAGCAGGCTGGCGCTCGACTGTGGCTGGCTTTTCTCGGGATCTGTGACAGCGGCGCGGCTGTTGGAGCTTGTTGTCTTGCAGTACTTGCTTGACATGTTGAAGCTCGGCGTCCAGATGTTTCTTGTCACAGATCCCGTGGGCTCTCTGAAACAAAGACATTCCCACGGTAGCTAACTGAATCAAGAAACATCCTAATTTCAATAGAGAAGATGGTTGGAGTGTACCACCAGCTTGGGATCCAGTAATTCAAATAGTCAAACCCAAGAAGAAGCAAACCACAGCTAGACTTCATGATACTTTGAGCTCATTCTGCGTAAATAGAAACAACCATGATTAAATTATGTTCGGGTACTTTGAAATAACTACACTGGAACATTGAGACAACTACCATCTTAGTCTCCCCGTGACCATGGCTGCTGAAAAGCAACCGAAACGTCGGGGAAAGTGTAAAAATAAATCTAAATAGTATAATAGTATAGTAATAGTATAAATAGTTTCAATAATTTAAATAGCTTAAAAATTTGTAAAGTTTAATAGTGATTATAGTAGTGTAACAGTTTTTCAAAAAATTTTGTAACAGTGTCAAATAAACAACGCGATAAAATCCGTATATAGTAGTTTAATTTCAATGAATAACATTCGCGTAAACAGAAGACAAAATTAAATCAGTATTATATTATATGAATATATTTTTTATGTTGATTGTTTGTTGAAAAGATGTGTATGATAGTTGAAATGAATAAATGATACTCTAAAACATATTTATTGTTGACATACATATATATTTATATGTCGGAGGAAGCTATGAGTCGGGTTGATTGTTATTTACACGTATAATTCACAATATAAATTGTCTACGTTTTAATTACTTTTAAAATTCTTAATTTAATTTAATTTGATTTGTTAAATTATTCTATAGCTCAAAAACATTATTAATCTAATAAAAGTTATGAATATTGTAATTCACGTAACGACCAATCAGAGCAGAGCGCGTGCTTGAGTGGGGTCGAGGCGCCATCTTTACTTTAGGAAGGCCGACAGTTATTGAGACACATTTGAGCGATAGCGACTGATCGAGTCGGAACGTTGAGTTGTGTAAAAAGAAGTAAGATCAGTGCCCTGAACCCACTGCTCGGTCTTGACTGTTATTTTTTACTCTACATTATTGTGAAGTGAAAATATTGTTTATTCTAAATAAAAATAGTGTAAAACCGGCATCGTTGTGTTTTGTGCTCGCATATTACCCAGATGACGCCCACTAAACCCGCAACCACTAATGACGTTGCCATAGAGAACAATACTTCTCCGATATATATATTATTTACATTATTCTTTCGTACAGTTTTCGATTTGATTTATGAAGGCATACAAAGTTATATGACCGAGAACCACCGCCATATTGAATATTATTTTTAAGCGCAAACGTAATTCGAGGGTGAATATCCCAACAGAAAAATTTACGTGGCACGGATGAAATCGGTAGTGCAGAACGTTACTATACAGTTGTAATATTTTTTTCTAGGTAGAAGAGGTAGGAACCTATACGAGGCAATAAATATTTCGTGATTACGATTGCAGTTAATAAGGGGAAAAAAATTGTTAAGCCACGAATTTTTATTTCGGTAGCTGTCCTCACAACATTTTTCAGTGTAATTTCAGTCATACAAGAAAAGCTATTGGTTATTTACGTTTTTAGCTACTTTTATTTAAATCGTAAATAGTGAAAGTATTATCACCAACTAATTTTATAAGGGTGCTATTTAAATGGTTAACACAGTATTGGTATTTTTGTGAGCAGAAAAATATAATCTGTGAGAAGAAATAGCTAATAGATCAGCAACTCATGGCCAGCAAACTTTAAAGAGATCAAACTAAGTCGACGGAGCCCCGCTTTGCGGGGCTCCTATTTTTGGGTGGGTTTAAAAAAAGGAACCTAACATAACCTAACACTTCCGAGACGGAATGCAGTGATTTGAGACTATTAATATTTATAATAATATCAGAATATTTGCTGACCAATTAGTATTTTTGATGATCATTATATTTAATCCCATTTTATAATAATATCTACCCAGTTCAATAGCTGGTAAGTAAAAATGCATGTGTCCCAGAAAGTCCTTTAATTTCGGTGACTTGAAGTTTATCAAGTATATTTTCGCATAGAACAACTCTAGCTCCCCTCTCATGCGCTTAGAACTTACGTACCAGTGCCGCCTAAGTGCTTATCGTATGAGGACGTACGCCACTTACTTGCGTGTTCCCACAACAAACGTAAGTATATCATAACGGTGTCATGGGACAAATTTCCTTTCATTTCCGTATATAGGTATAACTTGTTTTCCAATAAGCTAGTACATTTTATTAAGTATTCGTGAGTGCGCTAATTGTACTACGTTTATTTGTGTAGTATTCATTACATTGTATAATAAACAGTTTTCCTGTAATGTAAATTTTTGTCCTTGGTTTTAATATCGGTGTTTTCATTTCGGTTGATTCGGTGGCCTAAACCGTCAATCGAAATGATAAAAAACTCGCCGAAATGAAAAAAACATTTCGGCGAGTGCTATGAATTTCGGTGTATATTTGTTTCATGTCGGTGGATTGTTTTATCATTTCGATGGATTCTTTAATAATTTCGGTTTATTATTACTTCATTTCGGTGAAAATCTAGGCTAGAAAAGAATTTTTCAAAATATTTGAATGCATTTCCTAATGTGCTTCCAATACCTATACATTATGCGATATATTGATAATTGAAACATACTATAACGAGATATGATTAAATATAATCCGATTTATTTATTTCACAATGCCAGGTTCGAAAGCCCACAATCGGATAAACGCCGCTGGCAAAATCTTCGGATCAATGCCTTAATTGCAAATCTACCTTTCTGATCACAAGTAGTCCGCAACAGACTCCACCAGGATCACCTCAACGTGCACCAAGCGTTAGTAGAATAAATTCTCTAGATTCTACAACGTGCCCTCACAGTCCTGCATCAGACTCATCTAATGCAACTATGAAATTCCAACAAGAGTTGCAACAGAGATTCCATCAAATCCAAAAATAAAAACCCGTCTACTAAATGAATTATAGAAGAAATTAGCACAAGTTTTTTATGAGAGAAATATGTTTCGCTGGTGTTATTATGCATAGGATTAAAAGCTTTAAGTATCTATAACAAAGAGTGCCTACATATTGTAGTCAAATGCAACTTCAAGTAATTTATAATATTGTTTAAACTAAGCTAAGATTTTAGTAGTTAGTTAAAATAAATGCATATTTTTTTTACTTATTCTTTTATTTTATTCCTTTTATTGTAGATTTTTAGTGTAGTACCCAGAAGAATACCTAAAAATTAGCAGAATAGGCTCTACTAAATGTTAGTCCATTAGTCCATTTGTTAACCTAGTTGCCTATGAGTAACTAGGCTGACATTGTCAATTAGACTTGATAGTATACCTATTATATATTATCTATGCTAGTATAATAAACTGAAGAGTTTGTTTGTTTTAACGCGCCGATTTAAGGAATTATAAGTCTGATTTCAAATATTTTTTTTTGTTTTATAGCCTTTTTATTGAGCAAGATTAAAGGCTATATAATATCACGCTGTGATCTACGGGTGAGGCGTAGTCAGCATTAACGCGGATGAAACCGTGGGCACAACTAGTACTTGCTAAGACAGCAGCCGTTTAGATAAGGTGTATGGTCGAAGTAAACCAGTAATAAATTTTAATAATATTTCAATATAAGTCTGTCTGTATACGTTTTCGGATTTTGATTTCAGTGGATAGGTTCTTTCATTTCGATGGCTAGTTATTTCATTTCCGTGAACGACTGTATCATTTCGGTGGCATCAACACTTTATATCTCATAAGTTTATTAAGATATTTTTATGGCATTAAATATATGCATCAACAATATCAATAAGTATAATAAACTAAATTAAAATTTGATAAACTTATTAATAAAAAATTCCACCAAAATGAAAGAAAAAACGGCTTTGTTGAAATTCACCCTCGACTTAAACTCGTATTTTTTGCTATTTTTGGCGTATAGTACATTTCATAGCCGAAAATGAAACATCTCCTTTACTTTGAATTTTTCGACCATTAATCTGTACAATTTTTCTTAAGGAGCCCATATAATCACGTTATATTCCAATTTGCTACGTACATATACATTATAGAGTAATTTTATGACATGAATATTGATAATATTTGAGGCGGTTCTAGTATAATCCCTAAAGATTTTCTAGCGTCTTTGCAAGTTTGTTTAATATGCTCGTGACAATTCAATTTGAACTGTAATACTGAATTTCGAAGTTCAAAATAGCGATGAACGGTAGCCCTAAAGTACTGAAACGCGACTCACGTTAGTGCGAAAGTGCGCCACATCGATAAACATAATTTCGAATGTTTTCCACCGCGATGCACGTTAGTGCGAAAGTCCAGTAAATGCAAAGACATGCTACTCGCTGCTTTACACAGCGATGTTTACTGTAAATCGACGATCGACGAATCGGTGTTTTTGTGTGAAGTGTGTAAAGTTGTAAATTTACTAGAACTTGAATTAATATCAGAACAACACTAGTTTTTATACACCATGGAATCTAATTCGATGTTTTCCCGAAAAGTATGTACTCAGTCCATGATATAGAAGCATTCCATTGCAATTATTCTTCCGAGTGAAAGTTATTATTTTACATTTTGAGATGTTAAATGACAATTTGTTTTTTCCGCTCCATTCAAATACTGATTTAATGTCAAGCTGTAGTGCTGTACAATAACTAATTTCGGTCACTGTTGTAAACATCTTTAAATCATCTGCGAAAAGCAGAAACTCCGCCGTAAAAAGAACACTGAGCAAGTCATTTACCATAATTAGAAATAGAAGAAGTTCTAACGTACTGCCTTGGCTAACTCCTGATCTTATATAATATGTCGTATAATTATTATTCATTCTTTGAATGCCTTGTCGAAAGGTTCATTAACATCATCAGAGTGTGTTTCCAGAATACGCCTGGCAATCTCATCGTTCTTCCGGATCAGGTCTGATAACAGTTCTATGCTAAACCACATGTGAACTAGCTTGGCTGATATTTTTAGTAGATCGGAAACTGGTAAACGAATATTCACTAATTCTCTACTAAGAACACAGGCTTTAAGCCCTCTCATCGCAACTGTTCCAAACGTTTTACACAAATTATCTACTTTATTTGTTAAAAATCCCATTTTATAGCTGCCGGATTTTCTATACTTATTTCGATATTTCTGCATCATTATCATGCTATTTCTGGCTTGGTAAATTGCTAGACGCATCAATTCGTAGAGTCTTTGACGAATAAAATATATGTCTCGAGATACGTTCCAGTTACCGCCTATGGGTTGCCACCCAAGTAACCGTCGTCCGTCTGCGCTTTTATGTAGTTCAGGGTCTGTCTTTTCTATGCGAAATTTCATTAGTTCGTCGGTCTGATCCATGCCCTCAAACATGATTTCTAATTGCTTGTCGGCAGATATTTTGACTCCTTCATATTTCCTTTTCTTGTCAATATTTGCCCACACAGTACTTGGGTCGTACTTTTTTAGAAAGTCCTCGAATTCCAAATCTTCCTTTTCCATCGGAGGCAAAGATTGCTCTTCTGTATATTTTTGCGTTATTTTATCATTACTGATAACTTGATCTACACATATTACGATCCAAAAGAAGCCAGACAAAACTGTACAAAATATGATTCGAAAATTGAGACACATTATGAAGTGTTTATAATTATAAGTAAAGTAAAAAAAATTACCTAATCGAAGACTCTTTATGAAACTAGTGAAATTATTAACAGGTATATACGTAGTTTCTAATTACATGGTTTAATTACAGTAAAATATTACGCACATTACAGCTGCCTGTTATCATTATATAATGCATCCATGTTTATCACGTGTACGCTTGACTGAATTCAATATCGTTAAAATTTATAATTCTTTCCACAGAAGATATGATAAGGTTGGTAGGGTAATGTGGACATATTAGGTACTTGTTACTCGGAATATTCTGGATGAATACAATATACTAATTATAAAAGAGACTTAAAGAATGCCTTTAACTCAAAGAGCAGGTACACTTTGTTAACACAAGTAAAATTAGAAACTCCAAAATAATTGATGAGTTTATTTGGCAGTGTTACAGGTGTCCATCAAAATTAATCTGCGAAAACAACCTTTAGGAATCAGCCGTTGGTTGTCAATTTTTAGTTTAGCTATTCACGCCATCATAAGGCCATCATTAAACTTTGTTTAATATCTGGTACCTAGACAATGGCACCCTAGGAGGAGATGGAGAGACAGTCTTACGAGATTTGCCACTTTTATAAAATTAATTCCAATCCGTAGGTTTGGAACTTAATCCAAGCAAATGTAAAATGTTTGTCAGCAGTAACATCATTAAATTATCGGTATTATCTAAATTCAGTTGCGCTAGGGATATTATAGTGCATAAGTGTGTGCGCAAAAACAAGAGCACTTCATTCTCTCACCTTCATACTTCAATGACCAGACAGAGATCAGGCTTAAGATCAATGTCTGTACGTGCTTTCCGAGGCACAGGGTTGTATAATAATAATAAAACCGCAGGGAAGCTTGTGGCGAGCTGAATGTGAGTGGCGACACTGCGGTCCTGAATGCCTCAGAGAGTCGGTTAGGGCCTCGTCCGTGGCTTGCCGTTACTGGTTGGCTGGGGTGCAACTCCAAGAGCGCCCGTAGGACTCTTAAATCTGGCTTGCCTTGGTCGGCCGGTCAGAGGGAGGCCGCTAGAGCTATATGCTTGGTGGTGGAAGTGTCATTTTTAAGGGCATAACTACGGGGAAACCCGCTCCGCGTCTCTGTTGTCACGAGACCCTTGATGGTGAAACCGGCGCCGCACCGCTCGACACCCCTAGCCGCTCACACCGGTGTTGCCCTCTGCTGCTTTTAAGGCCTGTATGCATATGGCGACTATTCAGGAGGCCCATCTAGTGAGTCAGCGAGTCACCGTCTGCCAGTCCGACTTTGTGCTGGGACAGTATATCAGGCAGATGCCGTTTTTTAACAATAGTTTGCATTTTACCAAACCATCAAACACCCATCCTTATAGACCAGAATAATTAGATTCCATAGTAGCAATAATCTCTTACGCCTGCCGTGGCTAGTGTCTCGGTAAGTGTCTCATCTCACTTTAAACTAAAACTCTCAAAGGGCCTCTGCATGTTGGACCCATGTCCCCGTGTAAGCCTCCCAAAGGGCCGGGTATTTCCCTTACATATTAGGGAAATACCCGTGAAAGAGAAACAAATAATAATTATAAATCATTTATTTATTTAGATAGAATTATTATATTTAGATTAAATTATATAACTCTTATTAATCCTCTAGCAGTGATAGCCTAGTGGGAGACCGTTGGACTGCTACGCAGAGGTCTCGAGTTCGATCCCAAGGCACGCATCTCTAACTTTTCGAAGTTATGTGCGTATTTTTTTTTATAGTTTTGGAGCTAAACAGAATATACTGTTCCACATGAGGGTAATTTTAGCTCTTCGTATGCATAAATTATTTTTGCGCCTATTACGTAGAACAACATCGGATAGACTGGGAAACAAATGAGGATTTGTTTTAACAAATATTGCGACTTCAAATATACACCGTGAATTTGTAGTCGTTTTGGAACCGAAACGTGGTAACCTAGGATAATTAGTATTATCGATAAAAAATAGTAAAATAATTGTACTGCGTATAGTAAAAAAGTTGGAATATAAATAATATTTTTCACTTATTCGAGTTTGATCGTAGTAACGCACGGACAATTCATTCACAAACGCATGCATACGTCACCGTCGCGGCGTCCGCGTTGCCGCGCCGCGCCGCCGCGCACAGTCGAAGTTATGAACGACGCACGATAGGTAACTACGTATATTAGCTGATACCTATCCAGAAACTCGTGTACCACGACCGAGTCCTATGCGTCATTTAAAAACTAGTGAAACACAAGTATTATAAAATTAGGTAAATGCAATAGCGACGAAATTGATAATAGGCATATCACAGTTCAGAATCAGCTGATACGAGGCAATACGTTTTCTCTTTTTACTATGTAATTTCTGCATTGTGAAACAGCACAATTAATACGTAAATGGATACTCCAATTTCTCCTTCATACTTTACACGGGCTTAGGACCGTCGGAAATACTTTATCTGAACAGTACTTTTCGATAAATAGCTAACTTTATTTATTATGTAATAAAAATAAACACAGGTGAACGAACTGTGAGTATTTCGGGCGTATATAAAAAATTGGAGCTATTTACAAAATAATTAACTTACATACCTATGGACAGTTTATTAAAGGCCTCCACTATTGCACTACGTAGCTCCTCACGACTTTCACGTTCACGAGAATCCACAAGTCTTTTTATTGCCGACATTGAGGCTTGTCTGGGCTTCTCGGCGGCCAAGCCACGGGACCGCCGCGGCCTATCGTGTACTTACGTGATAGGTATCGCATATCACCAAACTGATTGTTGAGATAGGCACGTACTGCACTTGCATAATGAGTGGGACAGCCGTTGTGCTAGTAATACATATCGTGTATTGATAACGGCACTTCCTCCAATAGCTCGGATATTAGTTCGTAACATTTCTAAATACGAGCTGCCCGTTAGATGACCTTCAATAAAAACAGGCCCTATTAAATGGTCGTTTATAATATCGGCCAAAACATTCACACTGAACCTCACTTGGAGGTGGTCTTCCTGTATTAAGTGAAGGTTTACAGCGTTGCGATTATAGCGTTATACAGTCCCACTCGAGTAAACAATGACTCATCTGTCCACAGTATGTTCGCATTCGTATTATTTAACAACCACTGACATGGCGATCCTTGCTGGTGCATCGTTGTTGTTAATTACGTGAGCCCGACAAAAATGATAAGGGTGTAATCTATTAGTATTTAATGTTTTCCATACAAAGTATTGGCTAATATTAAATTCTCGAGCCGCCATTCTCGTGCTTCGCCGCGGATCCCGCTCTAATATCCTTTTCGATCTCCGGGAGTCATTCAGGAGTCCTCGGCCTTGCGCATGAGTCGGCGTACGGAATTGTCCATGGTCGAGAAGGCACTGAGTTGCAGCTAAGATGGTGGGAGTGGTCGGAACTTGAGGACTTTCAATCCCTCGTAGCCGCAGCACATTCAAATGCTTCAGCTGGGAGTACAACCGTCTGGCCTCTTCCAAATTGTAATTGGCAACAGCATACAGCTGAACCAAGTAGTCAAAGAGTTTTCGTACTGACGACTAGGTAATTTTCGCGTGACAATAAACAATGCATTACCTATGCAACCATTTCGCGCGTCGGTTGCCGCGGTACTGAAGGGCAGGCGGGGTGCGGGGTCGGGAGCGCTCGCCGCCGTGCGGGTGCCTAGGCGCCTCGCGCCTGGGGTACCTACATTAGGGTAGTTAGTGAACGCGGATTGGCGGGCGGCGCGGGCGCGGCGGTTTCTGTGTTGTTATTGGCAAATGTTTTACCGCTTAGTTAAACATGAATGATATCGATCGTAGTGACACGCGTAATCGTAGTACGTGAAATTGAGTGGCGTTACCAGGAGTTCTCATTTATTTTTCGTAAACGACATTAAATTTAATGTTTATAAATAAATATATTTTTATTTTATTAAAATAATCACTTTTATCGATTCTATGATTGATATAGAGTATAGGATTTTCGGTTCCAAAACGACTACAAATTCACGGTGTATATAAAGACGGAAGCGTTAAAATTTTGTGTTTGATAAAGTGAGGTTTACAACTGTCAGTTACTTGAAGCCCAAACATAGCCTTATGCATCTCTTTTGTAATTTAAATGCGATCTCCTTATGTGTAGAGTTGCCCCAAAAATTATTAAATATAAGCAGTTAGTAGAGATTCCATGTTGACTATATGTTTCAGTTTATGAAGAGCATAGGACGAACTACTGATTTTTTTGCAAAGAGCCTCTATATGATCTTTCCAATTTAGCTGGTTATCAAATGTCAATCCTAAGAATTTTGCATTATTTGTAGCACATATATTATTATTCTGATATTTAATATTAATTTTATAACAAGTAGGTTGTCTTTGACAAAAGTGCATTATTTGAGTTTTGTTGAGATTTATTTTCAAATTATTATTATTTAATCATAAAATTATTGAGCTGAGTGTGTTATTAATATTAGATTCGTATGAGTCGGGTTTATTACAAGCTATAGTTACAGTACTGTCATCAGCGAATAGTGTTAAGGGATGTTTTATTGCTTTGGGTAAGTCGTTTATATATAATATAAACAACAAAGGCCCTAATACACTGCCCTGGGGCACACCGAATGATATTCTACGCTGTCTAGATAGTTATATATCTTCCCTTTTTTGTCTTGAGACTTAGCTTTTTTATTGCAATTACCTGTTTTCTATATGATAAATAAGATTTTATCAAATTATAAACATTACCTCTTAGGCCATAGGCGTCAAGCTTTTTTAGTAAAATATTATGATCGACGTAATCAAATGCTTGTGTCATATCACAATAAATGGCACAGATAGGTACTCTCTTATCAATTTTCATCATTACTATATTTAAAAATCGTATATCGCCATATTTATGGTCTTTTCTTTACGAAAACTTTTTTGTTCTTCACATAAAATATTGTAGTTTTCAAGATATGAATAAATTCTATAATATATGAACTTTTCAAATATTTTTGAAAAAATAGGCAAAAGTGAGATCGGTCTATAATTTTGCATGTGCTCCTTATTATCTTTTTTATGTAACGGCTTTACAATAGAAACTTTTAATTGGTCAGGAAATACACCATGGCCAATACATAGGTTTAAAATGTAACTGAGATGTTCAGATATTAAATCTCCCACTGATTTTATTATTTTTGTAGAAATTTCATCATACCCTACACTATTCTTGTTTTTTAAGTCTTTAATAATATTTAAAATATCGTTTGATGTACTGGGATTTAAAAACATTGATTTTAAATTGTTTACTATATACTTAGTATGTTTTTGTCCAGATTCTGGCATAGGTACAATTTTATCTATAAAATAATCATTAAATTTATTTACTACTATTTGTGGTTCAACAAAAACTTTATCATTAATATCAAGTTTATTTATTGAATCACTTGGGATACGCATTTTAGAGGAATTTATTATTTGCCATGTGGTTTTATTTTTATTATTCGAATTTTTAATATTATTAATATTTTGAGATCGTTTAGTTAAGTTTATAATTCTTTTTAATAATTTCGAATATCTACTGTACTTTAATTTATTACTAGATGTAGGTTTAACTCTAGCCTGCCATAACAGTTCTCTTTTTTTTGAACTACACAATTTAATTCCACGTGATATCCATTTAGACTTTTTATTAACTTTTATAGTGCTATACCCAGAAGGAAAGCATAAATTATAAAATAACTTAAATGTTTCCAGGAAAGAATTATATGCTTCATTTGGGCTGTTTGTGTCATATATCTCAGAGAAAGATATATTTTCTAAACAGGATCAAAATTTTCTAATATTCTCATTTGAATAATCTCTTTGCAGACAATACCAATAATCAAACATGCATTTTCGAACTATGGGACACTTAAGCAACTGTGCAGTATGATCAGACAAGGCTAATTCGATCACTTCCGTCTTACACCCTTTACTAAAATTATGAGCAATGTTGTCTAAACATGTTTGACTTTTTAACCTAGTTGGCTGTTGTATAGATAAGGATAAATTAAAACTTTTCAGTAGACATTTCAGTTCAAGTGTAACATTATTATTTTTTAAAACATCAATATTTATGTCTCCTGCTAAAATAATGTGTTCATATTTTCTTTTACTAATTTTTATTAATAATTCCTCTAATTTACAAAAAATATTCTAATATTTCCTATGGGTACCCTATATATACAAATAATAATTAAAAATCAAACGAACTTACCAAGTGAAGTTCGACTGTAATTATGTGAGCAGCTTCTTTCGACGCGATTTTGATTTACATTTTGTAGATGCGTCCCATTCATCGGCCTACTACACGAATTTTTTAGATTCTATTTATTTACATATATTTTTTTTTTTTATATGTTATCTCTGTTAATACTGGCAACCCGCTTTCTATCCCCACTACCCCCACTTCGCCGCTGCGCTCGGTCGGGCAGTCGGCTCCTCATTTTAGTTGATAGTTATTTTATCTTGTGCATTTTATTTTGTGTCATAGGTATCTATGTATATGAGGGTAGGGTATATTTATAACATTAACAGGTAATGTAATAGGTTGGGTGTGTATAAATCGCGTCGAAAGTAGCTGCTCACATAATTACAATCGAACTTCACTTGGTAAATTCGTTTGATTTTTAATTATGTAACGCAGCTTCTTTCTTTGCGATTTTGATTTACATTTTGTAGGATGTTCAGAGGCAACAAATATAAAATGCACATAGATTTTAGCACATGTAGTAAAATAACGTAACCTTTTTCTTCATAATATTTATTACAATATTATTACAATAAGAACTTAATGATATATTCTATCTTTAGGTTATTTTGTAAATCAATATATATTAGTATTATAGTTTTGCATTTATTAATTTGTTGAATTTAATATAGAGCTTGCAAAATTATCTTCAACTATCGGTCTATTATAAAATCTAGCGAAAGTGGAGGAAGACTGGCTCCATCCGGCAGTATTTCTAATCACATCAATACTGACACCTGATCTGTTGGCTCTGGACGTGGCTGCGTGGCGAGTACTGTAAGCAGTGAAAATAGAAGTATCAATTCCATTTTTTTGTAATATTTCTTTAATCCAATGAGTCAATCGTTGAGATGTCAACTTTTTGTAAGGTCTTTTGTAACTGATAAATAAATAATCATTGTTAGTCTCTCGAATGGACTTTGTTTCATTTATATAATCCTTTAAACAAGTAGCTGGGCATATACTCGGATTTTTGCTAAAGAAGGGTAATTTTAAAAGGGGTTGAAATGCATTAGGCTTTGAGGTTTTTATTAAATCTGGAATTTTTATGGTAATTAAGTTTGAACTGTTGATATTAATATGCTTATTTTTATCTATGAAAAAGTTTGTACTCTATGAGCAGTTACTAGAGCCAACAAAGTAAGAGTCTTCTTCGAAAGGGTTTCCAAGTCGAGGTTCTCATGTGGCCATTGTTTAGATAAATAGCTTAGAACAGTATCAGTATCCCACGTCCTATTATACTTTGGTTCAGATGGCTTCGATCTAAAAACTCCTTTCATAAACCTCTTTATGTGCAAATCATGCAACAAATCAGGAAATAATAATGATAAGGCAGATTTGTATGAATTAATTGTTCCATATTTTGCACCTTTATCAAATATTATTGTAAGAAATTCTAAAATTACAGTTATATTATAATCAAAATAGTCATATCCGTTTTGTTTACAAAATTCTACACAGAGTCTAATACAGCTATCATATTGTCTGTACGTATTATCTGATATTGAATTTATCATAATGTCAATCGTTCTGTTTTTTATTGACATCCTCAGATATTTTTGCCGGATAACTTCGCGGCAACTAAGTGAAGTGTCTTGTGAAGTTTGTGAGGGGTCCTGAAAGGAGATGTTAACAAATTAATGTCAGGATTGAAATGTATACATGGCGAGCAGACCAGTCTTTTAAATAAAGGAAACCAGGGTTGTGATGGTACAACAACTACTCCTTCCGCCCTGTCAGTTATTATTTTCCTTAACATTTTTAAAATTAAAATGAATGGAGGAAAAGCATAAAATATAAATCCTTCCAGGACACAGTAAAGGCATCTACGACCCATGCATCGGGGTCGATCTTCCACGTGATATAGGTTTTACATTTAGCATTACATCGACTCGCAAACAAATCTATTTTGAATTCGCCAAACACGTGAGACAACTTTTTGAAAGCATAGTCTGCCAATTCCCATTTTGTGTCCTGAAATGATTTTCTTGACAACATATCTGCTTCACAATTAGCTTTGGTATTTATGTAAGATGCAAAAATATATTTTTTTCGGGACTCACACCATTGCCAGATTTCTCTGGTAATGTTATTTAAATGTGGGTACTGCACGCTTCCCATACGATTAATGCAACAAATAGCTGTTGTATTATCGATTCTTAATAGTATGTCTACATTATACAAATCTTTTGCAAACACCTTTAATGCGAGGAAAGTAGCTTTTAATTCTAACTCGTTAATATGTAAGCAAGAATCATCTTTTTTCCAATAACCGGAGGCTTCATTATTCTTACAAAAAGCGCCCCAGCCTGTTAAACTCGAATCGGAAAAGATTGAAGAAATTAAATTGATTGAATCTCAAAGGTGAGAATGCGCTATCAATATGATTTAACCACCAATAAATATCATTTTTCAAATTGTTAGGAAGGTGAATATTTTGTTCGTAACTCGGGTTATTTAATAAACAAAGGTACTTGTGACGTTCGAACATCTTTGTGTATAGCCACGAATATTGAACAGCAGGGCAGGCTGACACTAATAGTCCAATTAATCTAGCAAACTCGCGTAGTTTACATTTTCGCATACTAAATAAGTTTCAAGAAATTTTTAATTTTTAGTTTCTTATCGTCAGGAAGATTAAGTGTCATATATTTCGAGTTATAAATATAGCCTAAAAATTTACATTGTTGTTTTGGAGTTAATTAACTTTTTTCTGTGTTAATTTACATTCTTTATAAGACTGTCAAAAGAATAGTATATCATCTAAATATATCACAGATATGAGACCCTTATTTCGTAGGTATTCTATTACTGGTTTAAGTAACTTAGTAAATACGTATGGTGCTGTGCACAATCCAAATGGAAGGCAGGTAAATTCGTAAAGGCACTCGTGAGAACTTGGATAAGTACGATATTTAAAACGTAAGTATTTTCGTTGTGTCTTAGTAATATTAATTAAAAAATATGTGTCCTTTAGATCGATAGACGCCATGTAACAATTTGGTGTTATTAATTTCGATGCAGTGCGATAATCTTCCATCTTAAAATGACTTGTTGTAATAAATTTGTTTAGATTTTTAAGATTTAGGATAAATCTTTTTTCTCCATTTGGTTTAGGTACTAAAAATATACTGGACAGAAACTGAGCGTCATCATGTGTGCATTTACGAATTGCTCCTATTTTAAGCAATTTATTTAAAGACTTTTGAAAGTCTGAGGCCTCTTGAGGTGATTTTGGAAAGGAGATGGTATTGTTACTTTGGACTAGCGTATTATTGAAAGGAATAGTGTAGCCCTCGATCCATGACAAAACAATAGGATCATTTGTGACATAAGTCCACTTTTGTGCGAAAAATCTTAAACGTCCTGCGTACGGTACCTCGTTTTGCGCTAGCGGCGAGCGTGGATGTTCCTGTTGCGACGCAACGTGGGTGGTGAGGGGGGCGGTGGTGAGCGCTCGCGAGCTGCTCTGTGTGGCGGAGCCCGGCTGCTCTGCTGCTGGTACTGGCGGTGAGCGGGCTGATTCTTCCCTGCATTTTGTTTGCCCGCTACTTTTTGATGCAGGGGTTTGAAGTTTTTTCTGTTATTTTAATTATTAGTGTAGTTTGATTTTTGTGTCCTTTGGGTAACCTTAAGGGCCTCGCCCGATTTTTGCACATTGTAGAAGTGTGATGCAGGAGTATTAAAATAAAAAGCAGTTTCTTTGGCGAGAGTATAAAGTGTAATGAAAGAAAAAATGATGAAGCATAAAATTACAAATAAATGAGCAGTCATGTGGGTATCCGAACACCAGACAAAACAAAACGCCTGATGAATATGTAACAGCAATTGTGCAGAAACAACCATTCGCTACAAAAGTGAAGTAGGGTCTTAACATGCCCCCGGGCGTTGAAAGCTCGCCTTTCAACAGTTTCAACCATCTTCTTCAAGGAGACAGCATATCTTACTGAACGGTCGTCTCATCACACCAGTTGTAGTTTTAACATCGGCGACACGAGTGACTCCGTCTTGTCCAGGATAAACAGCCACGATGCGACCAAGTTTCCATTTTAAGGGCGGTAAATTATCCTCCTTCAAAACCACAATGGTATTGAGCTTCAAAGAACCAGAGCCTTCCTTCCATTTAACTCGTTGTTGTAGCTCGCTTATGTATTCCTTGCTCCAACGAGTCCAAAAATGTTGTCTCAGTTGCTCAATACGCTGGAACCGATTCAGATGAGACGTCGGACAATCAGTGTAGGATGGGGCTGGTAAAGCAGTGAGTGAACGCCCAACAAGAAAGTGTGCAGAAGTGAGCGGCGACAAGTCATTCGGGTCAGTTGATAAGGCAGTTAATGGTCGTGAGTTCAGCAATGCTTCAATTTGCACCAGAACCGTGTTAATCTCCTCGTACGTCAAATGACAATTGCCCAGTACTCGTTTTAAATGAAATTTTATTGATTTCACTCCTGCCTCCCAAAGACCACCGAAATGAGGAGCGTATGGCGGAGTGAAGTGAAAATTGATCCCTTCATTGGCAACAGTTTCAGAAAACGAATCAGTGTGAGATTTTAAAAATTTACCGATGTCGTTGTACGCACCAACAAATGAAGTACCATTGTCTGAGTAGACGTTCTTAGGCTTACCTCGTCGTGACATGAATCTCTTTAAAGCAGATAAAAAATTACTACTTGATAAGTCACCTACAAGTTCTATATGGATTGCCTTTGTAGCAAAACAAACAAAGATGGCAATGTAAACCTTTGTGAGTCTACATCCTCTCCCGTGACGATTAGCTGCCAATATAGGACCGGCGTAATCTATTCCTACATTTTCAAAGGGAAAGCTTGGTAGGAGACGCTGCTGTGGTAAGTTTCCCATAATGGGAGTGCTAGTTTTCCCTTTAAAACGATTACACAATACACACTTGTAGTAACACTGCTTCGATAAATTTCGACCACCGATAGGCCAATAATTTTCTTTAATACATGCTAATAATAATTGCGGTCCAGCATGCATTAGCCGTTTATGCTCATAATTAAAAAGAAGCTTTGTAAATGAATGAGTGGACTGTATAAGAATGGGGTGTTTTTTATTATAAGGATAGTCGGAATTTTCTAGACGACCACCCACACGAAGTATCTGATTATCGTCTAGAAAGACATTAAATTTGAGTAAAGGACTCTTACGAGGTAATTGCTTATTTTTTAATAATAATTCATATTCTGGAAAAGATTCCATTTGAGATAATTTAATAATTAAATTCAAAGCATTTGAAAGTTCATTTTCACACAGATACTGAGTAGTAATTGGTTTCCTTTTACAAACTGCAATAAATCTTAAAACGTAAGCTACACATCGCTGGAGCCTTAAAAAATTTGAAAAGCGATTAAATTCTATTAATTTATCTGTTTCTGTAGTGACATGCAATGCTATCTCGGATTTAGTTTCTGGCAAATTTTTCATTTCAATAGGATTAGAAGGCCATTGAGATGGTTCCTTTGTTAAAAACTGTGGACCATGCCACCACAATTCTGATGACTGAATTAGTTTAGGATCTAATCCTCTCGATACGAGATCAGCAGGGTTTTGATCCGTGGGAACATGTCTCCACGAACAAGAACCAGTTTTCTCTAATATTTCACCTACACGATTTCTAACAAAGGGCTGTAATTTACTAGGAGCTAGTTTTAACCAGCCTAGAACTATTGTTGAATCGGTCCAAAACGTTGTATGCTTGATTTGAAGACGCAAGGAACTTATGACTTTATCATAAAGACGAACTCCCACCAATGCTCCACACAACTCGAGCCTAGGTATTGTAGTTGGTTTAATAGGAGCAACCCTGCTTTTTCCACAAAGTAAACGTACTAGTGTATTTGTTTTATTGCAACTCATAACATACACGCAAGCGCCATATGCAGTTATCGAGGCGTCTGTGAAAATGTGTAAATTTACATAGTTATACGAGTCACAAAGAACTCGACGTGGAATACGAACACTATTCAACGCGGGCAGAGCGCTTCTTAACTTCAACCACATGTTGCATATATCTGACGGTAATGGATCGTCCCATGATACTTTATGTAACCATAATTTTTGTAAAATAGTCTTCATTAAAATAACGCAAGGTGACAAAAGTCCGAGGGGATCGAAAATTGTAGCTATAGACGAGAGGATGCTACGCTTTGTTACATTTGTGGTAATCTCACCCTTTATAGAAAAGCAAATATCATCACTATCAGTGCACCATCCTATCCCTAAAGTAAGGCATGGTTCAAGATTACCCATATTCAAATTAACAGGCGCACATGAAGAAGACATAAATTGTGGAGTGTTAGATTTCCACTTTCTCAATTTCATACATGCAGAATCTAAAGCAGCAGTGATTTCCTCTTTAATTTTAATTATGTCGTTAATACTATCCCCGCCTGACATTAAATCGTCGACATAGAAGTCGTGTTGAATAATTTCCGAAACATTATTATCTTGACACTCTATGCCAATCTGTTTAAGACATCTAACAGCTAAAAAAGGGGCACTTGAAGTCCCATAAGTGACCGTATTTAATTTATAAGTCTTAATTGAACTAAACGGATCGTCGCGCCAAACAATTTGTTGAAGATGTCGATCGTCCGGATGGATCATTACCTGCCTGTACATCTTCTCTATATCAGCAGCCAAGACATATTTGTGCTGCCTAAATCTAAGAAGAATTGACATTAAATCGTCTTGAATCGTGGGCCCTACCATCTGAATGCTATTTAGAGACGTGCCAGAGCTGGTAGGTGAGCTAGCATTGAAAACCACTCTTAACTTGGTAGTAGAACTACTTTCCCGTATCACCCCATGATGCGGTATAAACTAAGCTAGTTGTTCTGAATCCAATGTGCATTCTGACATATGGCCAAGGGCTAAGTATTCAGACATAAAGTCACAGTAGTCCCGTTTAAATGAAGCTTGACCTTTAAATCTTCGTTCCAAAGATAACAGGCAATGAGTAGCACGTTGTAGAGAATTCCCTAACACTTCGGGTGTTTGTTTTAAGGGAATACGAACGCAAAAACGACCGTCACTAAGCCGGGTCGTATTCTCAACAAAATGTGTTTCACACTGTTGTTCCTCAGCAGAATAAGATGATGACTTATGGCATTCTTCAAGCTGCCAAAATCGACTAAGTTGATTTTGAATGTCATCATTAAATGATTTGTCATCGAAATTGTTTACGTTTGTAAAATGACATTTAACAAATTGGGAAGAGTCCGATGCATAGCCGCTATTTATTGGACCAGATACCAGCCAACCAAGACTGGTTTCATAAAGCACTGGACTATGAATCCCTAAAGCAATTTTTTGTGAACCTAGTAAGTCCCAGAATATATCAGCGCCTATAATCAAATCAATGGCTGATGGGACATTAAAATTGGGATCAGCTAATTCAATGTCACTAGGTATATTTAAAGATGACAAATCCACTGGTCTACTGGGGATCATATTAGTTATTGAAGGCAAAACAAAACAAATTAAACTGTTACAATAACTTTCATTTAAAGATTTCATTGATACACGTACCATTTTGCATACATGAGAAAGTGAATTATTAATACCTAACACAGACTTGTTTACCTGATATGATGCTAGGTTTAAACGAGTGCACATGTTCTCGGTTAAAAGACATGATGTGCTGCCACTGTCGAGGAGGGCGCGAACCACATGTGGCCTATTATCATTATCATATAGTTTAATTAATGCTGTTGACAATAGTACTTCGCTACTGTGCTTGGTAGAAGCAGAAACACAAGAAAGCGTTACACTTTCGTCAGTTGTATTCATCTGTGTAGATGGCTTATTATCTATATCACGTGATAAATTGTCTGACACTGACTTTAAATTTGGATTTACGTGAATAAGCGTGTAATGTTTACGTCTACACAACTTACAGCCATTCCTCTTACAGTTATTAGCGTAATGACCCGTTCTAAAACAATTACGACATATTTTATAGTTATATAATAACTGTAACCTGTCCTCATTACTGAGTGCTAAAAATGATGAACAATTATATAAGTAATGTTCACCCTTGCATTTAGGACAACATATCACAGCTGAAGTCGTAGTGGACTGACCATAATTCGGTTGCTTAGAGTTAGTAACTGACACTAAACTTTTAATTTTAACACCTTTGACATTTGGTGTGTGATTGCAGCGAGTCATTTCCAATGTCTCTAATAAGTCTGCTCGACTACGCAAAAATTCAATAAAGGCGACTAATGTTATGGATGTGTCCTTGGGCAATGTCCCCTTATGCTCCTCCCACTCACGGTAGGTCTTAGTATCTAATTTGTTAGTAACAATGTAAATGACAAGAGTGTCCCAATGTTTCGTTGGTTCACCAAGAGAATCTAATGCCCGTAAATTTTTGTTTAATTGATCTATTACGCGTTTTATACTACTTGCAGACTCTTTATTCACCGGTTCTATGTTAAACAAAGCGGACACATGATTTTGTATAAGCAATCGTTTATTTTCAAAACGCTCACATAATAAATTCCAAGCAATGTGATAATTCTTGGCTGAAAATTCAATTGATTGGATGACCACAGCAGCTGTACCCTCCAATGAGGCCCTTAAGTAGTGAAATTTATCAATATCAGCTATTTCGTCATTGGAGTGAATGAGACTACAAAAGGTATCATGAAATTCTAACCAAACATCATATGATCCACTAAACTTAGGTAGTTTTATAGTTGGCAGCTTAATAAACTTATGTTTGGTACTTTTAGATGAACCTGCTTCGCTTACATTATCACTATTATTACTATTACGCAATAATATAACTTGCGCCTTAGATAACGCCTTGTAGTAAGAAGACTCAAAGTCGTTGCGCTCAGACATTTGACTGTCTATATCATCTACCAAACATTCTAGTCTTGACTGCACCTCATCATATTGTTCGTACAACGACTCGATACGCTGAATTCGTAATTTAAGCTCACATACCTCTGATGGGTTCAATGTTTCCTCCAAACTGCTCAAATGTGACGAAAACAATGTTATACGACCTTTGTGACTACCACGCTTTCTGATCAGCTCCTTAATTTGCTCTTTTTCGGTCATCTTTGAAAGAGAGTGTCACCAACCTGGAATTTATATAATACAAAACTTAAATAAACTAAAATAAACAAGAAATAACCTTTAACAAGACAAGAAATAACCTTTAACAACAATCCACAAGTTTTTACAAACAAAAATTGAGATTAATTTTGAAAATAACCGAAAAACAGTGAGTGTAATTATTAGTAAAACAGTTTAGATATTGATATAAAATAATAATGATTACACTTATAAACTTATAAGGTTGTTAAAAAAGTACATTATTCAAGAATGACTTGCAATATTTGGTTAGGTACAAAACCGTTATGACAATATAATCTTAGGTGGGCCGTTACAAGATTAAAATACTCGATTTTAAATAATTATTCTAATGAAAAATTAAACTGTAAACAAGCTAATGCAATATATCTGATGAATATTGCTACCTAAGTTGATTTTCAAATCACATTAACAATATGCAAACGGCAAGTAAATTACATACAATATAATTATGTACCAACCTTAATATTCGCTGGAGATGCTAATACTACCTGATTACTGAGCGAGTACTGGGTGAAAATACCGAGGTTAACCAAGAATGAGTAAAAACTGGTGCCTTTCTTGACCGTTGTCGTTGATGAGACTTCCGATTCCATGCCTGTACTTATCGTGTGAAATATTCGTAGATTCTTGCAATCCGCTATTATATTGCCGCTGATTATCCGATCTGAAGAAATCCGGCTCGAAGGACCATGTAGAAGTGTGATGCAGGAGTATTAAAATAAAAAGCAGTTTCTTTGGCGAGAGTATAAAGTGTAATGAAAGAAAAAATGATGAAGCATAAAATTACAAATAAATGAGCAGTCATGTGGGTATCCGAACACCAGACAAAACAAAACGCCTGATGAATATGTAACAGCAATTGTGCAGAAACAACCATTCGCTACAAAAGTGAAGTAGGGTCTTAACACACATTCTTAGCATTTTTCATTTTTCCTGACATATTATCACCAAAAAGATATTTATCTGTACTTGAATTGACTAGGGTTTCTCTAAGACCAGTACTTATAGACGAAACTACGAATTTCTTTCGCATCTTGGTTTCGTTGTGATACATATCGTACAGTATTCTACTAGCATCACTCACCGGCTTTGACAAACCACAGATGCTCGCTAAAGAAAACCGATTCCTACCAAGGATGCTTCGCGAGTCTATTGAAATCAAGAAACATCCTAATTTCAATAGAGAAGATGGTTGGAATGTACCACCAACTTGGGATCCAGTAATTCAAATAGTCAAACCCAAGAAGAAGCAAACCACAGCTAGACTTCATGATACTTTGAGCTCATTCTGCGTAAATAGAAAGACCCATGATTAAATTATGTTCGGGTACTTTGAAATAACTACACTGGAACATTGAGACAACTACCATTTTAGTCTCCCCGTGACCATGGCTGCTGAAAAGCAACCGAAACGTCGGGGAAAGTGTAAACATAAAGATAAATAGTATAATAGTATAGTAATATTATAAATAGTTCTAATAGTTTCAATAATTTAATTAGCTTAAAAATTAGTAAAGTTTAATAGTATTATAGTAGTGTAACAGTTTTTCAAAATTTTGTAATAAAGTGTCAAATAAACAACGCGATAAAATCCGTATATAGTAGTTTAATTTCAGAGAAATTCATATTTAAATTTGTGAATAAATCTCAAAAAGTGTTACAAGTACCTCAGGATCGATCGTGAACCTCTTAATGTAAGAGCGAAGGCAATAACCAATACGCCAACTACAGAACTAGTACAGAATGTGAAATTGGACTTCTGTAGATAATAGCTTATTATTTAAGACAACAACGTGAATGCATTGTTTTGATTGGCCAGAACATTATCGATGCACACGTTTAAATAAAATTAACGAGCACTTTTTTTCACAGTTTTGTAATACACCGGTTTTAAGTTGTTTTTTCACAGTTGAACTATTGGTAAGTTTGCACTATTGTAGTTAGAGTGATATTTAAACGTAATTTTGACTATTAAATTCACTTTTGTTTAGTGATTCACTGTTTTGATGCTAGGTAGGATTTCTGCTTTTATTTTTTATATTACTATATGTATGTTTTCACAAACGATAGATGATGAGCATTGTATAATTACTGACGTATATTTAACATAAAAAGTCACATTTATCGCTAATACATATTTTATCAACATTAAAAATCACGGAGCTGATGTAAACACGGCAACTAGCACCACCTCTCTGTATTAAATATTTAATTATCGCTCGCTTTAACGGCGAAGGAAAAACATCGTTAGGAAACCTGCATGTCTAAGTGTTCTCCATAATGTTCTGGAAGATATGTGAAGTCTACCAATCCGCACTGGGCTAGCGTGGTGTCCCTATCTACTGGATCCGAGTAGATAGGGTTTCGGACCAGGCTACTGCGGGGTCAGAAAGCCCACTGCACCTCGAAAGGCGTGTTCTATCGACCACTGATTAGAGTGCGCGGTGCCTGACATGGTGTTGGACTCGCAGGGGTATGTGGTTAGCCGCTGAGGACGACATGTTTGTTGCTCGGCAAGCACGTGGCGTTCGAGCGTCGGACTCAGGCGCGGCTAGTGCGAACCAGTCAGTCGCGCGAGGCACGGACTTGTCTTTAGCGAAGTGGCAGTGTCGTTTCACTGCCACAACGCATCTCGGGCGCTTGCCTGCTCAGCAAGTAAGAGTCATAGCTGGGTGACTCGGGCCACTCCCGGCTTGTAGGCCTATTTTGGTAGGCGTATGGATGTACGTCGGGAAGTGAGCGTGCCTTATACAGCTCCGGTACCATACTGGAGACATCTATTATGAGATATGGGAGGCGGCTTCTCCATCAGCTTCAGCGAAGTTTTCATTACCAACTCCCAGAGTTGCGGGTGCTGAGCGGCTTTATTGCTCCGGTACCTATCTGGAGAATGGGTAGTGTCACTTGGGCACGAAGTAGCTCGCTTACGAAAACCGCATCTCTGAGGTTAGGATGGAGAGTCGAGATTTGGGGACAAGACCTGTCTATAACTGGTCCCGGAAGGTGCCTTCGGGCACTGGAAGGTACAGTGACTCCCCTAATATAACCTGAAAGGTTGGTGTAGGGGAACGCTATATCATAAACTGGACTAGTCGTAAAGAGAAGGGCCAGCGTGGTGGACTATGGCCTAACTCTTCTCACCCTGAGAAGAGGCCCGTGCCCAGCAGTGGGGCTGTTTAATACAGGGCTGGTATTATTATTTATATACATAATCCATACATACATAAGCCGGTTTCCGTAAAGGCTACAGTACCATAGACCACATACATACGCTGCGGCAGGTTATACAAAAAACTGAAGAATATAACCAGCCCTTGTGCGTGGCGTTTGTGGACTATGAGAAAGCCTTTGATTCGATTGAAACCTGGGCAGTGCTGCAGTCTCTCCAACGGTGCCAAATTGACTACCGGTATGTCGAAGTGCTGAAGTGTTTGTACGAAAACGCCACCATGCTAGTCCGTCTCCAAGACCAGAGCTCGAAACCAATAAAACTACAGCGAGGGGTGAGACAGGGGGATGTTATATCTCCAAAACTGTTCACCGCCGCGTTGGAAGATGTTTTCAAGCTTTTGAATTGGAAAGGACTCGGCATCAACATCAACGACTAGTACATCACTCACCTTCGATTTGCCGACGATATCGTGGTCATGGCTGAGACCATGGAAGACCTCGGCATAATGCTCGATGGCCTCTGTAGAGTTCCCGACAAGTAGGTCTTAAAATGAACATGGACAAGACGAAAATCATGTCCAACGTCCATGTCACACCTGCTTCTATTAAGGTTGGGAACTCTACTCTCGAAGTTGTCGACAAGTATATATACCTGGGACAAACGATCCAGTTAGGTAGGTCCAACATTGAGAAGGAGGTCAATCGTCGAATCCAACTCGGCTGGGCAGCGTTCGGGAAGCTATGACATATCTTCTCGTCCAATATACCGCAGTGTCTCAAGACGAAAGTCTTTGACCAGTGTCTGTTGCCAGTGATGACTTACGGCTCAGAGACGTGGTCGCTCACTATGGGCCTTATCAGAAGGCTCAAGGTCACGCAAAGGGCGATGGAGAGAGCTATGTTTGGGGTTTCCCTGCGAGATCGAATCGGAAATGAAGAGATCCGCAGGAAAACTAAAGTTGCCGACATAGCTCTCCGGATAGCCAAGATGAAGTGGCAGTGGGCAGGGCACATAGCACGCAGAACCGATGGCCGTTGGGGCAAAAAGATTCTAGAGTGGTGGCCACGCACCGGAACACGCAGCAGGGGTAGGCCCCTCCCACAAGGTGGACCGACGACCTGGTAAAGGTCGCGGGAAGTGGTTGGATGCTGGTGGCCCAAGACCGGTCTGTGTGGAAAACCTTGGGGGAGGCCTATGTCCAGCAGTGGACGTCTTTTGACTGACATGATGACATAATCCTGGTAGTAGTAGCAGTAGCATCCAGGCCACGAAGAATGGACAATCCGTTTCCATTCTTCCTGCAATTGACGCCCTTAGTTGCATGTAACTTTTGAAGCTGCCACGCATCCCCCGCATCAGATAAGCCGCTCTTTTTCTTAATATTGTGTCAAAATTCTCCACGCGAGCATCTGCAAACATTCCTGACGCACTACAGATAATACCGCCAACTTCGTAGAAAAGTCGTCGTCTCTAGAAAATTTTTGCTCGGCCTTACCTTGGCAGCGAAGTCGAGAGCCTTTGTACCTACAGCAGTCGCAATCACTAAAGCTGCACCACCGATGTAGTTACAAAGCACATAACTTAGCTGGAGAGGGTATCTACAAATACCGTTTATCATCATAGAGGGCAAATTTTAATACAGAAATAGTATCGAACAAATCTGTGAGTTAGCATGTTACATCTAGCTGTTAAACCCTATATCTTTTAAATCATATTCTTTTAAATCAGGTCTTTAAGGTTAGCCAAGGTCAATAAGATTTAGAAATCTCTCAGAACAAGGCAGTGGAGCGGATTTGTGAGGACAGCTTCCTTGCGGATTCGAGTCCAGACTGAACGGCGCACGCGCGAACTCAATGTTTTGCCACCATAATAAGTACCGCGAACGGGAGAACGCGAATCTCCTGTCCACAAGCCAATGTGTTGGAGAAGCACTCTTAGTTGTGTCGGGGGTTGAGAGTCATCGCTCGCAGGCGTTAGACCTGCGTTATAATCTTCTTGGTAGATTGCTGATGTAGTCTCAGTTCAAGCGATCTAACCACCATTCAAGGCAGCGAGTTGGTATACCATGGAAGGGTAGTCAGTACGACCGTGTACTTCCTATCTTTCCCCAGATGAACCCGACATACACTCTCCACTCCAATTTTCTAGGGGAGAGTGAGCTGCAAATGACATTCACACATTAAAAAAACCTCTTTGAGATTGGAGTCAACCATTTAAATATGATGTCCTTATTATGTTAAATCTGTAGGGATTTAGCGACGTCTCAGTATACCATTTACAGAATTGTTACGTAATTTTTAGAGAGTATTTACAGTTTTCTTTAATTATATTTATCGACTACGACTCGTAAAGTTTATATTATTTTATTGGGCAATTATTATTGGTAGCTACTGTTTATAAAGTGTGTAATGTTTTATGATCAAGAAAATCTCGGATAGGACTATAGGACTCTATTTACTATTCTGTTAGTAACAAGAATTCCAATTGTCTACATCCTAACTAATATTATAAAAGCGATTGTAAGTTTGTTTGTTTGATATTCTTTCACGCCTTAACTACTTGACAAATCATCATGATATTTCGCATAGGTACACGTTGTCAGGGGTACAGAAAAGAACATACGGAGGTGCCCTATGTCCATGGAGAAAGAATTGTTGCCGAGGGATAGAAAATATACATAACCTATATACATTTACGCGAGCGAAGCTGCGGGCAGAATATAACCAATAATAATACTTAAAGAATGCCACCGGAATATATAAAACCTTAAAACCAAAGAGTTACAAAGGAGATCCCACATTTTTCCTACATCTTTGGGCCTACCTGTTATAGTCATAAAATTGGTGGCATTTGTTAGATAAATACATAAATTATACTTCTGCTTTATTTAATTAAAATTGGCAATTGCAATAATGAGATTGTTTTTATTCGAATGTGTAACTAGGTTAGGTTAGCCTCCAGCCACCCTGAGGTTTGACCTGGGGGTGGCGGGCTTTGTGGGCCTGCCCACCATCCGTTCAGCACCAGGTCCGAGAGGCAGCGTGCGTGTTCCCACGCGCGCCTGTGTGTCGTGTCCGTCTCCCCTCTGGGGGGGACAGTAGGGATTTTTGTAGAGATGACCATTGGGTAGGTCTATTGTGTAGTGGCCTGCCGTTTCATACGGCGGGCCGAAATCTCGGCGGGGTCGCGACCGCATGTAAAAGTGGTAGGTTTAGTCGGTATTCCGCGGGAGGTCCATTTTATCGTTGTAACATCTTTTTGTACTCCGGCGAGTCCGACATAACCCCTCCGCCCGCCCCCGCAGAGGGGTAAGCGTCAATGCATTCCCTCACGTAAAAAAAGGGGTTGGATCAGTTCAGTCCCATTATCGTCAATATCAATAGCATTTTGTTTCGATAATATTATGATTATCGAACGCGGTTCAATCGAATGCTTGTGAAACAGAGGGCTGTTTATTTCTGCGCCCTGTGCCAGGTGCAGGTAATAGGTTGTTTAAAATGAAAAACATTACTTTATTTATTTATTTTATTTTTTATCTAGATTGTTAAAATGTTAACCAGGAATACAAATATTATCATACATACATAATAGATCAAGCTAAAACAGAATACCGATATGCGTGCAAAAGAACAAAATCATATTTTGTCTATATAATTGTTTATCTAGCACATGTACAGGAATCTATTAAGATATATAAGAAAAACTATGTTATTCTTCTTCATAGATTATTAAAATATCGTCGGGAAACTGTGCAGGAGGAAAAATATTTTCTTGATACCTAGCCCAACTCAAAAACCACCATTATCGACATTACATGGGCACAACAGCCTACTGTACGTCTGCCAACAATGCAGTTACAATAATATTGTAAAATATTATTTTATCATCGTAAATTGAATATAGTTGTTTGTGATTTGTGTATTGATAAAATAACAAACACTTTACAGTAAAAATATTGATTGTAGCACATGACTAACTACAAATTAAGTCGTAATTAATTAACATAAAAAATTTCTTCTCCATTTAACCATTGTAAATTCAATTTATTTTTTGTGATTTTGTTTAGTGATGAAATAACGCTATTTTAACAGTAAATTTTTTTGCTATAACACGTGGGCCCAGAAATGGGCATGCTCATTTAGATTGACTAAACATCAATTGAACCTTAGATACCTACACATTATAAGGATGATTTTAACGATTATAATAATTTGTGTAAGTGTTAGTGCGTCCTCATTGTCTTAATACCTTATTAAGTAGATTGCAGGCGTCCATAGGCTACGGTGACCACTGACCATCAGGTGGGCCATCTGCCAGTTTGCCACATGCATTAGGTGATTGAAAAAAAAATTAAGAATATTTTCAATCTCTAGAATATTTTTATTAGCTTTTTGGCATGTCCTTTCATTGTGCTAGAAAAAAGTGAGTCTTTGTATATTAATACACTTAAATTAATAAGCAAACAGAAAAATTTACAAAAATATGAGTTATCTAAATTATTTATATTCCATCTGCGCCTTCAGGAATGATTACAGTTACTTAATTCATATCACCTCATCTTCCTCTTGAGAAATAGCTGTAAAGGCATTTTAAGGTAAGTATATATTTAAATGTATTTTGTAAATTAAAATCATACTTATGCACTTTTATTACGGTTTAAGATTTTTATTTTCTCATAAGAATTCACAAAGATTCACTTACTGAGAAATAGTTTTTCATAACATAAGCTTAAAAGAGTGTCCAGAAACATAAATAATTATTACTAAATTAAAAGTAAACAACAAAAGAACGTAACATAAAAACTAATATAACTAAATGCTACGAAGTGGGTATATTGCAAACAAATTCTATCTAAACGCTCGAACGTTGTCAGTACACGGATGTTGTAACTACACCGCTACTGGATGTGGCACGCACGGCTACGCACTGCTCTTAAAAATATATTACGTTTTCGTTTATTTAAACTCGTATATGTATATTTTTTTTATTTTTTTATTTAGTCATTGACTACTTATATAATTTAATGTTTATTGTTATATAGTGATTATAATTATGTATAGGTTTATTGTTCTTTTTTATGTTTTGTCAAAGATATATTATTTAAGGCTTTTTTTAAAAACATTCATGCTAGCAGATTCTTTTATTATCAAGGGCAGCGCATTGTACATTTTAACTCCTTCGTATTCTATGCTTTTATTGCCGTAGTTAGTTCTGGGTGGACGTGTTACTAGGTAATTAGAGATACATAGCTTAATTTTTTGGACTTCTTGTTTTTTGTAAATGACAAGGTTATGTGAATGTCTTTATTTAATGTTTTTCGTATTAGTATGCATGTATAGTATGTGTAAGTGTGTTTTATGTTCATTATCTTTGTCGTTATATATTTTTTGTGTGGACGTCCGATATTTATAGTTATATAAGATTTTTATCAGTCTGTTTTGTGCCGTTTGGATAGCTTCAAGATTAGTTTTAGCCGCCGTCCCCCGGACCTCTATTAAATAATCAATGTGAGGTTTTATTAATGAATTATATATTAAGAATCGTACTTTATGGGGGAGACATTTTTTGATATTGTGGAGAGCCCCCGTGAGTGCTATTAATCTAGATCTGACACTATATATTTGAGGCTTCCAGCTCAGCTTCAGCTATCTAAGATTAGGCCTAAATATCTTTCATTCGTTTTTCTATGAATTAGTTGATCGTTAAATTTAAGCTCAATATTGTCAGAAATATTTTTATTTTTTGCAGCAAATATAACATAATTAGTTTTTTTGGTGTTCATTATAAGGAGGTTTGATTGAAACCATCATCATTATCATCATCATCAGGCTATAATAGTCCACTGCTGGACATAGAATATGTATATGTATATATAATATGCTGGATGCGGCAAGCTGAAGACAGGGCGCTATGGCGCTCTTTGGGGGAGGGCTATGTCCAGCAGATTTAAACCAGTTATTTAATAAATTAATGTCAGTTTTAACGTGGGGTAAAATACCATCAACAGAACGACCAAAGTAAAAAAGGCTTGTGTCATCGGCATAAAGCGAAATATCTCCTGTAATGCCAATTTGAGATATATTATTTATGTAAATGAGGAACAATAACGGTCCTAAAATCGAGCCTTGCGACACACCGAAAGTTATAGAGCTAGAAGAACTTTGATGTTGTCCTATCTTTACTATTTGCTGCCTATTGGTCATGTATAATTTAAAAATGTCGAGTGCTTTGTTTTTCACTCCGATAGCGGATAATTTTTGAATTAATATATCTGGGCTAATAGTATCAAAAACCTTTTTGAGGTCAATAAAAACGCCTAGAGCCACATGTCTTTTGTCAATGTTCGTTTTAATTTTTGTTACGAGGTCCACTGTGGCCGAAAGTGTGTTTGACTGTGGTCTAAATCCGTACTGCTTATGGTAAAATAAGTTTTTTGAGCTGAGAAACCTTTCTAGGCGGTTATATAGAATTTTCTCGAAAATTTTTGAGATCACCGGGAGGACAGATATTGGACGGTAATTACAAGGGTCTACTTTGCTTTCAGATTTATAAATGGGAATTACTTTTGCTATTTTCAGGCCGTCGGGAAAGATGCCTTGGTTAAAACAGAAATTGATAGTTTGTACGAGCTTAGGAGCAATAATTTTTTTGATACATTTTAGAGATTTAGTGCTAAAGCCGTCAATGCCAGAGCCAGATCCAAACACTGGCTAAAAATAATAGTCATACATTACGTACCTCCGTATAACTTACTTTAAATGTGACCACATCTTATTGTTACACTCTAATGAAAAGGTACACTTTCAATCAAAATTATCATTATATTTCAGATTTAGCATGCCCACGAACATGCTATCCTATCATCCATGCATATTAACAACACCATTATTTTTTATTTCCTCCGTCATTTTCTTACTTGATTGAGGAAAATAAAAATACGAACACAATTCCCGACTCGGAGTGTTATCTTTAACATTCTGAGTCCGGGACTGTGCCCAGTAGAAGGCAAGTGAGCCGGTCATAGTTGGATACTCTGTGCTATTACTGAGAATATCTTGATATAAAAATCAACGGGTTGCAATCAAAGTCAAAGTCAAAAATCATTTATTCATTTAGGTCACAAAGTAACACTTATGAACGTCAAAGTATATAGGTTAGTGAGTTTACTAAGTTACTGAAGCTACATTTAGGTTAGTTGCTAGGTTCAGGCAAAGGGTAGAGCCTATGAGAAGAAACCTGCAAGAAACTCACGGCCACTCTTTTAAATCGCCAGTTAAATATAATTTCAGTATTTTACAACTCAGATTAACAAGGTGTTACAGCCATTATGCCATATACTACTGACTATAAAAAACTAAAGATAATAACAATAATAACTTAATATAATCCGGGAGTGCCGGCAGAAGTGAAAACTTGGATATTAACGTTGTGTATTTTTGATATTTTGGAATGGTTAGGGAATCATTTTGCACTAATTGCTTTAATTATCAGTATAAAAGTACTATCATTTATGTGGTAAAATACAATATTCATTTATTGCGCTATCGTACACAAACATGACAATTCTTCCTCCGTCTTACGAATTTTCGATCAAGTCACACCATCCGCTGTCTTATAACGGACTGAACTTCGTTTGAATCTTGTGTCTGTTTACTTAGTATGTCTACTTAGACCATTCGTTGTTGTATCACAATTTATGCAACATTGAGTTTCCATAGATATTCAGAAAACAGACAAAGATCGTCGTAAAGGGCAACAAGAAATAGCAATAAACTATTAAAAACATTCGAAACACGAATATTGTCTATAACATTTAATAACAATAATAATTGTTTATTTGTTCTCTCACACATTACATAATATTTGACATCATAATCAAAACAGTCCATACAAGAAAGCAGCGAATGTATAGTCTGTGTGGGAGACTGGTCTCTGTACTAGGAGGTCCTGTATTACAGATTACCAGCTTCTCCGTGCTCTGTATAGGTGGAATATGTATGAGTGGGGCTAGTATGTTCGTGTTGAGAATGTACGACATGTTGGGAGATCTGTGAGTGGGTATACGTATGAGTGTGTGTGTCTATGTGAGTGTGTTCGTGTTTGTATGTGTGGGTAGTGTGTGTGTGTAAGTGTGTGTGTGAGGATGGGTGCGTGTGTGTGTGTGAGAGATTAAAAACCAATGCAACCATTGATATATAAAAACCCTAGATACACAATCCCGTACAAAACTTACATTTAAAACTGTCCTCAGTTGCTTATAAGTAGTTATATTAACTATATAAACCTTAATTAATGCAAATTAAACCTTAACACCTTAACTTTAAGTTGAATATACAAGGCTATCTAAAAAAGGGAATAAAATTTTACGAGCAGGGTTCGCGCGAATGAATGGAGTCGAATATTGTTTTTATAAATTTCAATGTATATTAATATTCTGACATAATTATGTAGAGTTTATAAAATGCATGTAAATGTGTGTGTTTAACACATATTTGTTTTAACTTTTACCTTAATATATAATAGATAATTAATACACACGTAAATTATATTACGAGTATGTTTCATTGCTGTTCATATACTTGGTTGCCCGACTTTGAAATTATACGTGTTTGAACATTACGCGACTGATTGTACATACAAATTAAAGTAACATAAAACGATAAAACGAGAGAGAAAATTAAGATTTCAAACTTAAAAAGATACGACATAATAAGATTTTTAAATTTCCTTGAAATAAATTGAGTTTATTGTATGATCTTCTTTTCGACGGATTTTAATTTTTTTCGTATCTTTCTTTGTTATATTATAATGCAATCTTATCTTAATATATCTCTCGATAATAGATTTAATAGTATTATTTACATGATTGTTGTTTGTTAATATGGAACTTTGAAGAATATAAGCTGACTCCCAAAAATTATGATAAGTGTTGTTGTTGCTATGCTTGCTTGTGATCGTTGCTGTGCTATGACGGATATCTATTTTGCACATCGCACGGGATCTCGAGGAAAGCTGAAATCCAACATAAGTATGTAGATACATTTTATAAATATCCCACTATAAGGATACCGTAACAATCATTTCAAAAAAATATTAAGCGAATACTATTATGGTTTGTAATAAAACAAGTCTAGTAATAAATAATATATACAATCGCATTATCATTTTAAATCAAATAAAATATATTTATTTTTAAAAAGTAACAGCGTCTCTATTAATATTAGAACAGACTCAACATATAACCCGGACTAATCAAGTAGAAATACAATAGTATGATTAATGCGTTTAGTAAGTGTTCATTTAAATGAGCCGTGTTATATGGTCGCTCTTTGTTACGAAATAAACAGAAAAAAAATATTTTACGTTGATTCCTTGACGCAATAATGAGTAGGTATTATAATATAATTATAATAATAACATTATTACTTACCGAAAATATGAAACACCGTCCTTTTTTAGTGTCCTGGAAGTATGATTTTACAAGTTTTAAACGAGCTCTGCGACATGTTTACTCTCGGAGCGATCGAACGGTACTAAATTAAATGAGCACCCAAATGTTTAAGTGGGTGCTCATTTGGCGAGGACGTTTTTTGACGCTGATTGTGTATCTAGGTTTTTTATACATCAATGAATGCAACAGATAAAAAATGATACTACCATTACTTTAAAGAACTTCAGTATCGATTGATTTGTAAACGTAAACTTAAAATAATAATAATAATATAATATTCCATCACATACACACAACACCATCTAGCCCAAACTAAGCAGAGCTTGTACTATGGGTACTAGACAATGGATAAACATATGTATGTTTATCCATTGTCTAGTAGAAAGTAGAAAAAAAATAAAGGTATATATGTATATGTCGCAGTAAGATAGATGAAGCCGTAATATAGTTATATCCCTAGGGATATAATTATATACCGTAACATAGTTATACGAAAGCGATTCATTACTATCTCACTAGGAATATAGTTATAAAACCGTCCAAGTTTAGTGATATACTTATATTACTAGATTAAGTTTAGTGAAATAGCTTTAGGAGTGTGCGGCGCAGGCGGCGCGGCGGGGGAGGGGTTCGTTGTGTTTACGCGCTCCTCACTCCGCAGTCAGTCGGCCGATAACAGTTGTTCGGCGTTCACGTCTAGTTTTCGTGCATGTTCATTTAATTGTCGCTACGTTTCCTTAGTATTTGATATATATTCGTTTTATCATTGCTAATTACTTGTGCCAGCTATGGATAAAGATGAAGAAATTAATGCAAGGCGACGTTTTGAACACGAAATTCGTCTATTTTACAATGCGAGATGCAAAAAACCAGAGTGGACGCGGCAGAGAATAAGTGAAGTAATAAATTACATAGAAAGGTATGAAGCGGCGCCTCGGCTTAATGTAAAGAGAAATCCTAACCATCATTTTTATGCAAACCATTATGACGTAATGCAGGTAGGAGGTGAAAAGTATTTAGCTTTGAAACGAAAATCGACTACTGATCCTATTATAAAAATTTTGCCCTCCGAAGAATATTACAATGCTTTGTCAGAAATTCATAAAAACACAGGACATGGTGGTCGTGACAAAATGTTACATACTTTGAAATCTCAATATTTTATACCTACGCCAGTGGTTATCAGTTTCGTTAAACAGTGTGTAACGTGCCAAAATAAGAAGGCGTTTCCAAAGAAAGGTATTGTAGTCCGACCTATAATTTCGAACTCATTTAACAATCGAGGGCAAGTAGATTTAATAGACCTACAGTCAACTCCAGACAGAGAATATAAATGGATACTTCATTACCAAGACCACACAACAAAGTTTTCGTTTCTTCGACCTTTAACCTCCAAGCGCGCCGCAGAGGTCGCATTGGAATTACTGAAAGTTTTTTTGGATATTGGATGCCCTGAGATACTTCAGAGTGATAACGGCCGAGAATTCACAGCGTCAATTATAAAGGAATTGGTTCAAATGTGGCCAAGTTGTAAAATAATTAACGGAAGACCTAGACATCCAGCGAGTCAAGGATCTGTGGAGCGAGCGAACCAAGATGTGGAGAACATGTTACAGGCTTGGCTACAAGATAATAATTCTACTAATTGGTCGATTGGAATACGCTTTGTACAGTACCAAAAAAACTGCTCTTTTCATCGAACTATAAAAAGAACACCATACAAAGCTGTTTTTGGAGTAAATCCTCAAATTGGTTTGTTATCACAAGTGCCTGCTGATTTGCTTAATAAACTAAGAACTGAAGAAGATCTTGAGAAGATATTAAATCAACAACAATCTTGTTCATCGGCAACACCTGCACATAATGACGAATTACCTGTTGACTATGTTAACTTGCAGCAACCATCCTGTTTATCGGCGTCACAACCGTCATCTTCATCAGCAGCGCCAGAGCCTATTGAAATCTGCGACCGTGACTTGCCTGTTGAGTTTGTCAACTTGCAACAACCGTCATCTTCATCAGCAGCGCCAGCGCCTATTGAAACCTGCGACCGTGACTTGCCTGCCGAGTCTGTCAACTTGCAACAACCGTCATCTTCATCAGCAGCGCCAGCGCCTGTTGAAACCTGCGACCGTGATTTGCCTGTCGAGTCTGTTAACTTGAAACAATCGGCATCGGGAGCGCCAGCAGAACAAATTTTACTTTTATGTGTAGTTTGCGGCAAAGAATGTACAGGAGCACATTCTTGCTACTCTTGTGCACGAAACGTTCACGTAATTTGTGGAATAACGTCATGTGATGAAGGTTACGGATCGCAACTATTATGCTATTTATGCAACAGTGAAAAAAACATTCAAGACCAAAGAGACAAAGCTGCTGAAAACTTAAGAAAAGCCGCACATAAAATGAAAACCCACTCATCACAGAAATTTCCTGACATTGACGTGGGATCTTCAGTGCTTATAGAGATACCAAAAATAGATCGTGGACCATTGGATCAAAAAAATGTATTAGGAAAAGTTTTAGAAAAGCGAAATGAAAGTCATAAAATTGGAACATCAGTTAGTATCCTGAAAGACTGGTTACCCAGAAATGCAATACAGCTTTCAAACATTACTTTGAATGATCCTATACCAAATGAAAACTTGTCACTGAGAGAAATATGCCAAAAATTGTCGCGCTTTGGTGGCCAAGGTTATTTAAAATGTTCCTGTAAAAAATCGAATATACAGTGTTCTACTAAAAGATGTGCCTGTAAGAAGCATTCAGTGCTATGTAATTCTAGATGTCATGATTCTTCTTCTTGTCTGAACAAAAATTAAAAAATACTTTTAAAGAAACCAAGATCTCAACTTAGTTGATAAGAAATAAAGACATCTCAAAACTGTTGATTAGCTTTAAAAGATTTTTAATGTTTGATTAGTTTTAATTGTATTGTTAATGTTTAAATTCCAAAAATATGATCGTTTTAATTATAATTGAAATTACTTTAATACGTGTTAATGTCACAAAGTATTGTAACTAACTGCAGGATACATAAAGTTGATTTTTTAATAAAGATAAAACCAATATAATATTGTTTTATTTAATTATAAATGGTAGATTTCTATTTCACTAAGCTTAATCAAGTAATATATTTATAACACTTAACTTAATCTAGTAATATAAGTATATCACTAAACTTGGACGGTTTTATAACTATATTCCTAGTGAGATAGTAATGAATCGCTTTCGTATAACTATGTTACGGTATATAATTATATCCCTAGGGATATAACTATATTACGGCTTCATCTATCTTACTGCGACATATATACCTTTATTTTGTTTGTAAATACGTACATATTATACATAGAAACACTCAGACCAAGACAAACATCCACGTTCATGCACACAAATGTTTGAATTGTGCGGGAATCGAACCCGCGACCTCAGACGTGGCAGTCGGTTACACTAACCACTACGCCATCGAGGGCGACGAAAATGAAATACTTAATTAAATAAAACCAAATTCTTTGACATTAAAGATATTATTTTATTTGTATGAAAACGTATTATGGTTTCAGTATCTACTTATTTCGTTTTTATATTGGCAATAAATATAATATTATAACATCATATAAGTATGCAAAAACTGGCAACACGGTATTTCTTTGTAAACCGAATGCGTCTGAATCAAACCAAATATTAATTAAATTAAAACGATTTCTGAAGTTGTTGAAAGAAATCAAAGTTTATGAGACTTTTCAAAGTATTCCAAGGTACCTGATACAAATAAGGCCTATGCTCAAATAAGGCCTGTAATGCGGAAAAGTCAGTTATAATATATTTACATCAAAAATACTTCACATACGCATAGACAGCCTCACGACTCGGCAAACAGTGCGTGAGAGGCCCGCTCGCGCTCAGAGCGACAGTAGTGGCCGGTCGTTTGTGACGGACGGGCGTTTTCATTGCGCGTTATTAATTTGTCGTAATTTCTATCGAATTTTAATACGTTATTCTTTGAAGTTTTGTTTCAAGTAATGTATACGGATCACAATATAACTCATCAAAAAGGTAACTATGACTTTAAATTGTAATTTTTTGAATATGGGAATTAAATACTGCTTATAACATTTATGAAGTATACCTACTGTACTAAATAAAGCCTACTTTTAAAATAGGCCTTATTTATGACCCTAGGCCTTAATAGGAATTCTGTTGAATTTTAACTTTATTATGTTTATTTACAGATTAATTAACTCAGTATGTCTCCTCCAAGACAAAAACGGGCTATGTGGTCCGAAGAAAGCTTGAGAGCGGCAGTTAATGATGTGCGTTGTGGGCGATTATCGACTTACAAAACTCCGGCGCAATATGGCGTTCCGAGAAGAACCATTAGAAACCATCTAAAAACTGGTATCTTACATAAGAGCTTAGGGAGAAATGCTATCTTTACGAAAGAGCAAGAAAAAGATTTCGTCAGCCGTATAATAAAATTTTCTGAAATAGGAATACCTCTTACGCCAAAAATGATTCGAATTCAAGCATTTGCTTTTTGTGACAAATATAACATTGCCAATAATTTCAACAAAGAAACAGGACTTGCAGGAAAAAGCTGGTTGAGATTATTTTTACAACGAAATCCAAACTTAGCAAAACGAAAAGTACAATTTCTAAACCCAGCTCGAGCCCAGAAATTAAATAAAACTATTGTTGCTCATCATTTCAATGAAGTTCGTAAGCTTTATGATGAATTAGATTTTCATTACCATCCTGAAAAAATTTATAATATAGACGAGAAGGGCTGTCGGCTTACATTATATCACCAACAAACAATGATTGCTCAGAAGGGTGTTAAAAGGGTGCACATGCTAGGCTCTAAGCATGGTGAGAACGTCACGGTGGTTGGATGTGTTAATGCAATAGGGAATCCAATACCACCCATGATTCTTTTTAAGGGAAAAAGGAAGAAGCCGGAGTATGACAATAATTTGCCTGCCGGATCAATTGTCCACATGGCACCAAAAGGAAGTATGACAACGGAATTGTTCACTGTTTTTATTGAACACTTAGCAAAGTATAAAACCCCTGGAAAATGCCTCCTCATCTTTGACGGTGCCAAATTTCATCTGGATTTTCGTATTGCCGAAACAGCTGAAAAACATGATATTGTGCTTTATTGTTTACCATCCAATACGACGCATGAACTAGTCTCTTGACAAAGCTTGTTACAAACCTTTTGAATCGTACTGGGATCAAGAAGTTCTGCAATATATGTACCAAACACGTGCCAAACAGATTACTAAAACTCGATTTAACGTAATTTTATCTAAGGTCTGGTCAAAGACTATGACCTATGCAAATATAACGAGTGCATTCAAAGTTACTGGACTTTATCCATTAAACGCTGATGCAATACCTGAAACTGCTTTCGCTCCTTACATCTTGACAGAGCGTCGTATCAGTGAAAGTAATTCAAACGACTGTGGTGAATCGTCACAACTAATCAATGCAAATGTAAGAAGACTCACGAAAATTTTACAGGAGCCGATACAAATACTGAAACAGATACTGACTCACGTCAGTCCTCATCCATCGGGGACATTCAGCATTTGCAAAATCTGATCAATGCAGAAAACGTCTTACCATTATCTCCCGCCACACCTGATCTTCGAGTATTTTCATCTGCCTCCCCCATAGAACACAGTACACCACCTCGAATAAATATTAATGACCAAAATTGTCTCAAAAATCTTCCCGGTTCCAGCGGCTTACAGATTACCCACCGACTCGTAGAATATAGTGATAGTACAGAAAATGAGCAGGACAGTATAGCGTCTGAAGAAGACAATATCTACGCATTTATAAACAGGTTTATTCCACCGAAACGCTTAAGAATTTATTCTTCTTCAGACACAGAGTGTGACATCGAAAATGTAAATCCCAATAATGTTACTTTACCTAAGTCTGATGGCGAAGACACTGAAGATGACGAACCTTTGGCTAAAATTGCTAGAAGTAAGAAGACTGATTTCCAAAAAATTATGCCTAGACCTGACTACAGTATTGTTAAGAACCGTTCACGTAGAAAAGCTTTGAATTATAAAGGTCAGAGATTAACCAAAGACTTATTTAATACAGATAAAAAACCAAAAAGTAATAATTCGAATAACACAAAGAAAGGAAAGAAACCTATAAAGAAAACTACAAAAGAAACTCACAAACAAAACAAGAAACGTTCGATTAAACCAAAATCAACTGAAGATAGAGAACAGTGGTACTGTCTTGCATGTAAAGAGGAGAGGATTGCAGATATGAGACAATGCTTGGAATGTCATCAGTGGTACCACGAGGATTGCGTCGGCTTGACAAAAAGTGATCTAGACGTATTTGTATATCCTAATTGTCGGGAAAATTAATTTTATAGTTACCTCTCCTAGTACTTACTTATTATCAGTAAGACTGATTAATGTTCCTAAGCAAATTATGCTACTTATTAAGTTCCAAGGCCTTATTTAGAGTTACCTTGTTTAATTAAGTCCTGTCAAAATAATTTTATTTTTCAATATTAATATTTTTAAGAAGATATGTTAATTTTCTAATTTTTGTTTGTTTGGATATGTTTTTTTTATATTATTCTTTATTTCTTGTTAATATGCGACTTCAAGTCTGACTAGCAATTTAAGCATAATATTTAGTAAAATACAACTTTCTAAGTAGAAAGTTGTTCAAGGATCTCATGGAAACACTTGATAAAAGGCTGAGAAATATATATTTTTTTATAATTAATACTCTAATAACAATATTCCTATATTTTAAGGATATAGGCTTTGTTCGATCACTATGTTTTAAAAAGGCCTAAGGCTAAGGTTCCAGAATTACCTCTTTTTAAGTGATATTTGATAAAAGACTACAATATGTTTTCTTGATTACTTAAAATATACAAACCAAAGAATAATGCCTTGCTTTTATTTGTCACCTTTTTCGAATAATTTATCAAGATATGAGTGTTTAAAATTAGGTAGGCCTTATTTGTATCACTTACCTCATTTTTATTTAAGTTAATTTTAATTTTCATCGTCTGCCAACATTTCACTGCTCCTTTATGCCGCATTTATTAATTGTACTCAAATTATAACTATTATAGCTGTAAAAACTGAGAATGATTATTACTTTGAAAATAGAATATTTCGAAATCTCGCAAATATTTATCAACTTATATTGCTGGCCTGCACATGCAGGCTTTGGAGTGAACTATCACTTAATCGACAGTAAGTACTGATCGCAATAACAGAGCAACACATTGATTCCGAAAATGGTGCAATGGTATTTATCGCAATTTGAATTTACTCCCAATACCAAACAAAAAATTATCCCTACGGCAAAAGATATATGTTAAACAAATTTTGGGTACTTGGCAACTGGCAAGTAATCGAAAAATCAGTCAACCTGTTGTAGTTCATTGCCACAACACTTCGTCTTTCGTCATCTGTATCCAGTCCAATCCAGCCACCTCTTCCAGGCGACTTGGCCGGGAGAGTGACCTACCTTTCTTTTACCAGTACACGACCTCCACTCTAAGACTCATTTGGTTGGCTGTAGGTCCTACGGCAGATATGACCAATGTATATAGCAATACAATGTATATAGAATTTATTTATTAAGCGACTTATGTTGGTAAAAGACATTTTTGCGGTAAAATATTTCCCGTTTAGAAACTAAGTTAAGTTCTTTGCGGCAGGTAATGAAAAACATAATCATACTTAATATCGTTTTATTAACAGAATAAAAAAAAAACTAGGACAAAAATCCTTGACTTTATAAATAAAACAATGATTCGTTCGTAATACATCGACACTAACATCTAAGGAATAATGTAATCTATTCTATAGGAAGAACATCGAGGCCGGAAATATTCTGAATTGCACATAGAACAATGGAAAATAATCTCAATTGCTATAAAAATTAGCGTCATATTAGCTTGTAAGTTTATAACTACGCCCTTTAAAGTTATCACATTTAACATGGCCTAAATAATATGTTATGGTGTACAAGCCAGATGTAGGCTTTATAATGTTGTACGGAGCATTTTTAAATACATTAGCGCATACTTCACAAGAGCATGATCCAGGATGTAAAGTCATACCGTGGGGCCGATTGCGATAGTGATCATTATTTAGTAGGAAAAAAGTAAAAGCAAAGATCAAAATAAAATCTAGTAAAGAAACTGATAGAGCCTTCTATTAATACAGATAAACTTAAAGAAGAAAAGACAATGCGTATGTTTAACTTAGAACTCAGTAATAGATTTGCAGAACTCGAAAATTTAGAAGACAGATAATACATGGGAAAAACAAATCAAATAGTTAAAAACGTAGGATTTCGAATACTGGGCAGAACAATACGACAAAAAAGAAGAAATGGTGGACTGAGAAATGTGAAGAGGCAATATATAGAAGGAGAGAATGTAGAATACTAGCTAAGACTAACACTGAGTGGGACAGCAAATACAGAGAGGCTAGAAAAGAATTTAGGATAATTAAAAGAACAGCAAAGAGGCTGTCTCTTTGCTTAATAGAGCATTGAGAAAAGAGATGTTTTTGAATTATCTCACAGCCAGACACATGTTCGTATAGAAAATAACCTCAATACATTTTGTTTATAGGTATTTCTAAAATAGTAGCGTCAATTTGTATATATTTTTTAGATATACAATACTGTTGTCCTCGCGTGTCTTATGCACACATGATGTTCATAAGCGCGAAGAACGTTCCTTTTCCACTTTTTTTGCTAACATTCAACGGGTTAAAATCTTAAAACACTCAATTTTTATAGTAATTTTTGATGTTCATCTTTGGCCTGAGGCACTATGAAGAATACGCATTCCCCTTTGGTATACACGTTGTCAAGGTTACAGACAATGACATAGGGTACCTTTTATCAAAAAAATGTACTGTTTCCGAGGCATAGAAAGTTACTGACAAAATTTACTAATATAAATTTAATATGCAAGCAAAGCCGTGGGCAATATTTTGTTATGTATACAGTCTTGCAAGCAAACTAAAGTGATTTAAAAATACTCTATACATCAGTAAGGCTGTAGTAAATAGGGCATCAAATCCTACTTATCATATACATCATACATACATGTTTCACTAGACATAAGATCATCTTATATAATACACTTACGCTACTATATCTAATCAACCATTGTCATTAATTGACGCATTCACTCTCCGTTAACTGTGGAATAAGGCATAAGACTATAGCTATTCACAAATAAATATTTTTATACTAGTGTTTCGGGTGAATATTAACCGTAAAAGGTGAATAAAGAAAGTGATATTACAAATTAGGGTGAATATAGAAAGAAGCGTCAGCAAAAAAAATGTTTAAGCAAAGGTATATCCCATAAATTTACATTTGTAAACCTTATTTTAATAAGCCATAGAGTAATTAAAGATCCGTGAAGACTTATTAGATGTGAAATCAAAGATATAACAAAAACAACATTTTCACATAATAATACTTAAGTATACATGTCATAGAGTAATGTAAATGAGTATCATACAACTCACAATTTTTGAACACTGAGTAAGTATAATATCTGTTCGTAGTTTTGTACATAATTTTATGGTAATAATTAATAAAGTCGAATGCTCGATATAATGGATACGACGCAATTAGCAGGCTACATGCGCAAGCTCGCGCGCTCATTCTCTTATTCATGCGAGAATTAAACATACTTGTTACATGCGCAAGTCGCTTGTGTCGGTTGTTCGTTTGCATGTACACAAATGGTTGCATTTACAATTATATCTTTAAAGACACTAAATGCCTTAGTTTCTAAGTAAATTTTAATGCAGACAATTGTCCAAAAAGTTAATATAATTTATAAACAATCAAATCCATTAAAATCGTTTAGTTACAAATTTAAAGTCGTGTACTCGTCACCGACAATAGATTTGAAGTTCCAAGTGATCTTTTCTAATCTCCTTATTTTAGGTCTAGAATTACTCTAAAGAAACAGACAAAATGCGATAACTACATACTAGTAATTTAATATTCACCTTTTCAGCTGCTAATCACCCTATCATAAATTCTAAGTTCTAAATTCACACGCCGAATGTCTGCAGTTTCACAGTCATATATATGATCTCCTTTTGATGTTACCGTCCCTTAAGCCCAATTGAATTTAAATCATAATTGCGAAAATTGGTGTATATACTATATGTAAGTAAGCGACAAACGCATGAACGCGACACGATAGGTAGATATACCTAAGTCGACATTCAATAGTACATAGATTACTACATCTTCGTAGAGCAACACAAAAAACGATCAAAGTATATTACAAAATATGTACTCCCACATATTACTATCATCATCAAGTCAGCCGAAAGACGTCCACTGGTGGACATAGGCCTCCCCCCAAGGTTTTTCACACAGACCGGTATTGGGCCACCCGCATGCAACCGCTTCCCGTGACACTTACCAGATCGTCGGTCCACTTTGTGTGGGAGGCCTATCATACTATATAAAATAATTATCTATTGCCATTCACCAAACTCGTTTACTGACTCCGTGCTGCCTAACAGGAAAACCCACTTTGTTCAAGCCATAAACCAAACCGAAGACGTCACGCTCATTCGCAAACGTAAGCTCCTTTATGCTATTGATTGTGTCTATGGCATAAAGTTGAGCTTATATTTATCATCATTCAAAATGTAATCATTATATGAAATGAACAATATTAATTATTCGCTCTCCATAACACAACGCACGTAATAATCTCTATACTGTAGCAGTAAAACAAAAAAAATAAACAACTACCTAATAAAAACACTGTGACCCTAGTGGATCTTTCAATTTAAGTCTAGTGTGAAAATTGAAACCGATACAATCAGTACGTGAACCAACATGAACCACACAACTACATCAAAGATCGGAATCTAAACAGATGTATTCGTATACCGACTTAATATATACGCAATGTGTCGCGTTGTCGCGTTCGTAGTTCAACTAATATACTACCTAACTATTATGAGCATTCGTTTAAATAATCGTTATTCTGAGCAAACAAATCACGATTTAATAAGAATTGAAAATTTTTCGATACAAATCAAAAACCATAGTTTAATCGAATGAGGGCTAACGCGCGTGAATCTACCGCTAGATGTGGTAGTGGACAGTAAGGTCACTAGTCGTCAAACTCTATAGTTACTTCAACAGTGACCATAGAAACCGACAATATTATTACCGCCAAATACGACTTTTTCATAAAAAAATTGGTTGTCTGTAAAGTCGGTTTACGGTCGATAGTTTAACGTGACAACGTCATACAAGCCGATCTTGCCTTTCGCTCTCTCGTGTAGCGCTCTCGCTCCGATCGTAACATTACAATGAGCGTAACGGGACAATGAGCGTAACGGGACAATAAGCGTAACGGGATAATGAGTCTTCCTTTTTCGTGCGTGCAGCCGGCGTTCATCGATTTATTAGACGTTGTCACGTCAAATATCCCCAAAAACAATAAAAAGACACGTCTTCTTCTCCCAAGCCTTTATTATTCCCAAGTCACTTGGGGTCGGCTTTCGTGTCTAACCGGATTTGACTGGATATCAGTTTTTACACGGAGCGACTGCCATTTGACCTCCGCAACCCGAAGGCTAACGAAGGCTAAAATACACGTGAAGAGCGAAAATATTTTGTTCTCTGACAAACCATGCTTTTTGACTTACGATGTTGTTCGATAAGTTACAATTATTATTATATGATATTCAGTTTTATTTGTTAATTAGACAGATGCCGCTAGTTATTTTAAACGATAATCCTCCTGTACAGAATATTTCCTGTGGCACAGGATGAATAGCTCACATTGCGTTATCTACTTAACTGAACATCTGTGGTATCCACGGAAAAGTGAGAACGATGGCACAACATTGTGGTTCGTGCATGACACGTACAGCCAACGTGCACGCGCCACAAAGCTAGTCTCATAAACTGGATGGAACTGACGCAATCAGGCTTCAAGCAAATATCGTATCAATCGAGATCGAAATAAAGCACACTTTTGAATAGCTGTATAAATAGCAAGCTTATATCTAAAATGTCACATAACAGATATGTTTTTTTTTCTACAACTAAGGCGGCCAATCATAAGATTCACCTGATAGTAAGCGGCTACCTTAGCAAGACCAGGTGTATGTAGATACACCTTACACATTCTTCGATTACTAAAAAGAGAACTCGTTGTGCTACAAGCGCAAGGCACAAATTTAATGATTTCAAAGTGTGGCGGCTTCCTAATGAAGAAATTACGACTAGTGACTCGAGATGGCGCTGTACTCAATTACATACTAGTCCATACAATCCTGAATCACACAAGCGAAGTTGTAGTACAACTTACAATATCCCATTATCAAGTCAAGCCGCGGTTCGCCAGGCACGATCGGCCAGTCTGGTTTCAGAATCCTATCATTTTGTTAGGAAACCTGTTCCCTTCACAAAAACATAGCATAACACTTTATAGGAACCTGGAAACCTTACTTATTTAACATAAGGTTGAGCGATTGCGATTTGTGTAAGATTTTTGCAGTTTCAATCAATTTCTAGGAATACGTTAAGATCGCACGATGCATCAAAGAAAGTTACTCTGTGATTCGCGTCAATCCCATCAAGTTTATCTCACTTTACCGTAGTGGTCTTAACATATTTAATAATAATACCAAGAATAACACAAACTACCAATACTGTAGATGCAAAATACATATATGTATACCGGACTTTCTGATCATCTTTCTATATCATACTCTTCTGAGTAGTTCGCTTAGGGTACTTGACTGCAGACTGTCGGTATGTGAACTGGTGACCCTCACTGTGTCTTCGGCTTGTGATGCGTTGTGTCACACGCGAATATAAACGCGAACTCTGGCTTTTTCTGGGCATATGATATGAATTCATCTGGAAAGAAACAGTTGTTTTTAAGTTTCACGTTATCTTGCAGGAAAAGCAGAAATACACCTTAGCTAAGGACCACGAACCATATTCTACAAGTGCAAGCGTTGATCGCGGCTATATAAATATATGATGCAACACAACGCAACACTCGATACGCTTGGCGCGTATGATTCAAAGTGTCTAGAGTCACGAGAATAAAAATTTAGGCTCTTCGTAATACTTATATCGTTTGTTAGTTCCGATTATCATATAGGTACTTCCGAGTATCATATAGTCTGGCCATGTATATGCCAATACTATAACAATAAAAAAATACATAATTTGGATTTGGAATTGTCTTTCTTATATGAATATTCATTGTGTTTTATTTTTATTTCCGGCGCCATTCGATGTTTAATATTTTTGTGATAATAAAATGGAGTAAGGTGATAAAAAGAACCGAATTGCTATGATAGCATTACACAAAGTAGGTATAGCAAATGCAATTTTTTAAACTCTCCATCCGCTTGGTATTAGTCGAATGTTTGTGTACCGGGCTATTAATTGGTACAATGAAACCTCCTCTGTTTGTAACAAAAAAAGATCTGGCCGAACACGTAGTATTCGTTCGAAAAAGGCGATCAAAGCAATGAAGGAAAGAATTCGAAGAAATCCTGTCTGAAAGCAAAAGATTTTATCTCGGGAAATGAATATAGCACCTAGAACCATGTCGTGTATTTTAAAAGATGAGTTAGGACTTGCAGCCTGTAAGAGACGCACTGGCCATTATTTAGCTTATAATTTAAAAATGAATAGAATAGTAAAATCGAAACAACTTCTTAAGTGGTACGCAAAGTGAAGTTACAGAAAAAAATTATTTACTGACGAGAATTTTTTTATGTTCAAAGCTCTATAGAATATTTCCAATTAGTCAGCAGAGTACAACATAGACATTATCTGACTTCAGTGATGGTTTGTTGGCGTATTAGCTATCAAGGAGTGACTGAGCCCAATTTTTGTGGAAAAGGTGTCAAAACATCGGTTCAAGTGTCAAGATGCGATTTTTGAGAAGGTAGTTAAGCCTCTTAACAACACCATGTTACATAACCAAGAATGATTCTTTCAGCAAGACTCAGCACCGGGTCATAAAGCACGATCCACCCAAGCGTGGTTGGAAACGAACGTTTCGGAATTCATCAGAGCTGAAGACTGGCCGCCATCTAGTTCCGATCTTAATCCACTGGATTATGATTTATGGTCAGTTTTAGAGAATATAGCATGCTCTAAACGCCATGATAATTTGGAGTCCCAAAAATAATCCACAAGATTGGCAGTAAAGAATTTTTCCATGGAGAGAGTGCGTGTTTCTATTGATAGCTGGCCGCAACGTTTAAAGGACTGTATTAAAGCCAATGGAGATCTTTTTGAATGAGCTTCATAAATTTTTAATGTTATTATACCGCAGTACAACTGTACTACTACTGACCGTAGGTGAGATATCTCTTCTCGCCGAGGTCTGCCTGTCGGAAGGTGTCGTGCGCGTCCACCTGGTTCAGCCCCAGGCAGCGCTTGGCAAGCTCCTCGAACTGCGCCACGCCCACACGAGCTGCGGCCTCGCGGTACAACTGTACTACTACTGACCGTAGGTGAGATATCCCTTCTCGTCGAGGTCTGCCTGTCGAAAGGTGTTGTCCGCGTCCTCCTGGCACAGCCCCAGGCAGCGCGTGGCGAGCTCCTCGAACTGCGCCGCACCCACACGAGCTGCGGCCCCTGTGAGACCACCGCCTCGCCCTTCCACGCTGTACAACTGTCAACACATCAAGTTACATTAATACCTTGCTGATATACTATAACCCGCAGTATGTATATCAACGAGATTCACTCATTATAATTTTGAGCTGAAATTAAGATAAAGTATTTTTAACGTACCTTGAATGCATAGGACAGTAGTTGCGACAGTGGCGCGTGTTGCAAGGAAAGGAAAGCGGCACACAGGAGATAGTCAGGGAAGTAGACCAGTCCACTCGACCTCTGTAAGTACCAAATATTGTATTCATTAGATATTCCACTCGTAAAACCATATTTTACCCTTTTTTCCTTGATTGCAATAACATAATTAATTATTATTGTGAATATGTGTCCCAAGTATGAGCCCTGTGGTACACTTTTATCTTTTTCTTTGAAAATTATTCGGGAATTGCCGACTACGACTTTCTTTGAATAACTTTAATGATATTAGTTACACAGGATTACTACGGAACATCAATTAGAATAATTTGTTGCCAAGGACGACAAAGTTAACAAAGTCAAAGCCCTTTTAAAAATCAACGTAACTCACGTGAAGTATATTATTTTATATTTATTAAAGTCATCAATCAAAACTCGTATAACTTATTAAATCTGCTAAAAATACAGGTGCATGCAATATAAAGTTTTCTCTAGTCATAAGGTTGACAATTTTAATGGGGAAGATTTATTTATTATATTTACTTATAAAATAAAAACTTACATTAGTCCTTACAGGCTAACCCAATACGACAAAGTAGTTACATATAGTAAACAAAAAAATACAAACAGACAAATAAGTAAATGATGATTATTCTTCTCTTTCGAATTTTATCCCTGAAGATATGCTTGCCTTTTGATGAGAGCGCGCTGGTAAAGATAAGTTACCTGTACGAATATATCAAAGAGCCTCTGCGTGCGCGTATCGAGGGGCACCCCTAACCGTTGCGCGAACTCGTCGGCGCCGAGCCAGCGCGCGCGGCCCCGAGCAGCGCCCGTCGTGCCGGCTGCCACATGCAGCTCCAGCTGCGAGCGCTCCAGACTATACACAAACACACACACATGTAAACGCCCAAAGGGTAGACAGAAGTGACACCCATAATCTACAATCTATAATTTTTTACACCACGTAACAGGGAATGACTATATTGACTGGCGGAGTTCTACCGGACCCATTGGCGAATACCAGGCTGCTACTAAAATTTACCCAGCAGTATAACTTTACATCGGATTGAAAACACTGCGCAGATCCATGCTGCAAAACATACAAAGTTGCTATGATCACACTGGAGACTTACCTGATCGTAAGCAACTTTGTGATTCGTAGATATATTATCTAGTTATATGGAAAGATTAACGAACCATATCGAAGTTTTAAAATATCCATTGTGTTAATATTTGATTAGTCTCCTGTGACACATGTTCTACGCCTATAAAGGCGTACTAAGAGTAGTCCTAGTACAAGTATTCATAACAATATTATATTACACAATATAATAATAAATAATTTACCTAATACAAATTTAAAAGAAAAAGATTTTTATGTCGACTGTGCTTTTCTTCTTGTCAACAAACTTTAATGATTACTGATTACACTTCATAACATAATATGTTCTTTTTATTTGTACTATGTATGTAAATTGAACAACACTGAATGTAAATGTATATGTCTTTACATATACATTTACATTCAGTTAAATACATACATACATAGATTCACACCTGTTTCCCAGAGGGGTAGGCAGAGACTACGGATTTCCATTTGCTACGATCCTGACACACTTCTCTGGCTTCATTCACTTTCATCACATTCCTCATACACGCCCGTCGGTTCAAGGAGCTCTTAACCTGGCCTTTGTCCAGAACGCCTCCGATCTGATCGAGAAACGTTCGCCTAGGTTTTCCTCTTGCGACTGTTCCATTCACACTAGCCTTATAAACTTTCTTAGTCAGTCTTTCCTCGTCCATTCTTTCTACATGTCCAAACCAGCTTAACATACCCTTTTCTATTCTTGTAACTATATCCACTTTCATGCCACATCTCTCTCTAATCACAATATTTCTTATTCTATCTTTCAGAGTCACACCACATATGCTTCTCAACGCTCTCATTTCTACAGCATTTATTCTGCTCTCATGCTTCTTTTGCCATACCCAACTTTCACTTCCATACATAAGTGTTTAGTTCATTCAGTTAAATATGGGCACATATTTAACATCACTAGTCCACAGTCACAGCATCATCTATGATTTGACGTTCAGTTTTCCAGGAATACAAAAACGAACGTAGGCAAAAGTACCAATGACCAGAAGATACATACCCGAGTTGAGATCTGATCTCACTAACTTCCCTGGCAGAGGTAGCTCCAGGAATGCCCAGCTGCTTAGCACGTGCGATCAGGCGACAGTCATCGTATGTGTAGTCTAAAACTGGTACACCCAGAGCTCTGAAATACGATAAAACACCGTAAAACATAGAGATAGTCAGACTGAGTTGAATCGTGTATACAGGCACTTTAAAAAACGTTATGCGCCGAAATTGGTTCCTTTGAAAATAAATAAGCTCTAGCAGTACTGGAATGCATCACCAGGCATCACCGTCATGTGTGTCAGTTACAATTAGTTTCTGTTTTATTGCTATGTTACACGATCCCTTTTCTTTTTCAAATCTACTAACAGCAACTGTTGATAATTATTAGTGATTTGACAATTACTCGATCTCCAAATAATCCTTGTTTTTTAAGTTTTATCTGTAAGAAAAATGTTTAAATTTTCATGTGATGTCCTTTGTCCATGTTGCCACCACACTTGTATTTAATAGCGGTCGTAAACAGAATGTATAGGGTAATGGATAAGCTTGCTTCATTCTAGACTGTGATGCACTAAAGCCTATAAATATAACATAATAATATTCTATCACATACACACAATACCATCTAGCCCAAACTTAAGTTCTGCTTAGCTTATAAATACCTATACCTAACATACAAAAATCTATGGCATATACCTCTGGGATATACAGATATGATGTATGGTGAAGATGAACTCACTTGGCCATAACATCCCGCACGTTCCTGGCGTAAAGCTTAGGGTCCCGTTTCTCCTCCTCGCTCGGGTAGTACACGGGTAAGAATTCAATCTCGCATGAGCTGTGCACTTGAGTCAAAGTCAGCCACAAAAGCTTCAGGCTGAAAGGACAACAATAAACAAGATTCAACAATCGGGTGTAATAGTTTTTAATTTAGTTATCGACTTTGGTATTCTCTATCAAAATAGACAATGTTGGAGTATTGGATTTGTTTTAGAGTAACACCATGTCGTAGGGAAGAAAATCTTCTAAAAGACTTGGTAAGTGGCAAAGCTCGCTATTGTAGGTATTTGGTGACAACACAAATGAGCTGACTCGCCCGAGGTAGTACCGTAGTAGTCTACTCATACAGAAAAACGGTGTAAGAATAATAACGAAATAACGCAGTAATATTTACGTTCGCTCGGTGAGTAATAGTTCCTACGTGTCACATATTTACCATTCCTTTTATTTCATCTTTATTACCATTTCCCTAATGGACAATGCGCGACTGATATTTCTAGTATTGTCAGTGATCATGCGGAATCTGCTTACCATCAGTTGGGCGATAATTATATTTCGTTATACTTACGCGCCAGGCCCTTCCCAAGTCCATGTGACAGTATCCCTTGCATTTGGGTACCGAATAGTGACAGGCTGAACTGGCACTCCTGGATAGAAACCGCCTGACTTGAACGTGATCAAGCACGAGCGGTTCGTGCAGGTACCTTCAGGAAATATCAGCACCTGGAACATACAAAGCAAGTTTAATATCACAACTCCTAGCATAACTCTGCCTTGAATAATAATACACATTCATATGTCCTTGACTTCTTGAACCAACTCGATACTAAGGTAACGTGGCCATACGCGTTTACGTCTTTACCTAAACACCACACTAAAATTACATGGGATCAAGTGATCAGACACGTGCTTCTAGCCGACCTCGTGACCTAAAACTATAACGTGGCATCTGTTTATAGTACTTCATACTTTGCCGCAAATTTAATATCAGACAGTCAGAGAACGAGTAAATATACTTATTGTTCACCACCTACGAGGCATTCAAAAATAGTACTATAAGTCAAATATAACATTATTGTACACTGTCCCCGGCAGTTTCACCCACGTTTATTTTATTTTATTTTACACTAGATGTTCCCGCGGTTTCACCCGCGTTTATTGTTATTACGCCGCCCCCGTGGGTCGTAGCGTGATGTTATATATATATATATAGCCTTCCTCGATAAATAGGCTATCCAACACTAAAAGAATTTTTCAAATCGAATCAGTAGTAATCACGCAGAATAAACCAGGAGAAACATCGTTTGTACTATGTCTGTAATGGGTAATTATTTTGCTGCAATGTTATTTTAAAACTGCGATATCTCCTAAGATATTCATTGAAATCGAATAATGTAAAGGGCAATTTTGTTTTAAATTAAATACTTGTGATGAATAACGTATTTATTTGGATAAGGATTAATATCATGTTTATAATAATACCTTCGCAAATAATGCATTATTTTAGAACAAATTTGGTTAGCATAAAAATGGTTATAGTGAGCCAACCTTAAAAGATAGACATATGCTGTCGCGGACTTTTTTTTAGAACTTTTAAAGGGGAACAATTTTGTCATACATGATTTTTGCGAAACTTTAACTGTTTACGCAGCGTACACAGCGGAAGCTCTCAAAAGGAAAAATTACCCTCCGATTTTGAAACATTCTTCATTGGTGCCCAGCTCCTATTGATCTTAGCGTGATGATATATAGCCTATAGCCTTCCTCGATAAATGGGCTATCTAACATTGAAAGAATTTTTCAAATCGGACCAGTAGTTCCTGAGATTAGCGCGTTCAAGCAAACAAACAAACAAACTCTTCAGCTTTATAATATTAGTATAGATTTTAAGAAAACTTAGAACTTGATAGGACAAACGTAATATGCCGTCATAATCCCAAAAAGACGTACCCAAATTGTTTTTCAAAATTGAGGTTTCTACGTATTTGGAATCAGTAAAAAAAGAAGCATCTGCCGGTATATTTATATAAAATATAATTTTTTGTCAGATTCGTCTTTGCTCCTTATGATGGCAGTACTGCTCGCTGTATGATAAACGGTTGCCGTAGCCAACGACCACTCGCGTTTTGTCGGCCATAAGGATACGGAATAAAGGATAACATAAAAGAATAAGCAAGGTATATAAGCCTGCGGCACTCTTACACACCAAATATAACGCAGTAACAATGTTATTATTTGTACAACGGTTTTCTGTTAAAAAATGTAACTGGCTGGTTCATACCACTACCATATGATTAACAACATACTTACTATCTTCTACATCTACATATTAATAAATTCAGAGAAAACTTAATACCCCACTTGTTTTTTTTTTTTTTTTAGTAATATTTCTTTATTGAGACAGAAAAAATAAAATACATCCTTACACTATATCATACACATTACATCATTGTTAAATAATTTAACTATGTTCATTTATAGTGTATACAAAATAAATGAAGTTCAAAAGGTTATGTTTAAGCCTGCATGAACTAGGATAAACCTGTGTTTCAGGACTTGTGTAGGCAATATGTATAATATGGCACGCACGGTAAAGTATGAGATTTGGGTATAGTTATAATTTATATGGAGAAGAAGTGCGTAAACGTAAAACGAAATGGAATCAATGATTTTTTGTTTGAAGAATTTGGTTCAAATATCGACCACCTGGCTACCACTAGTATGTACTCATGTAATAAAGCTAAAGACTCATCAAAACTAAATGACAAAGCAATATTTAAGAAACAGTGGTACAAATATCATTATGGTCACATCAATATACAAAACGCCCATCAAGTGCTGAACCTTTCATATCCATCCATTACCACATACGTGAGTAATGGAAGCAATTCGATTCAACTTCATCTAATACGAAAGGTGAAGCAATATTTGATGACTGAACCAATCATTAGAAATATTGATAGGTTGAAAGACTGGCGCTTATATGAGCATTCAGTGGTAATCTATATTTGATTGCATGTTTAGAGTCCTTTCTTCTATACTCTATGGGAATGGCACGCGCAAGTATAACCCTTGTATTTCATGCTTTAATAGACTTCAGCCACCACTTAAATGTAGGTAGATGGTAAATAAATAGTAATGTAATCGTTTACCATCAGGTAGTAAGTGGACTGTTTTGACTAAAGAGTTATGAAAAACAAGCTTCAAATACATTTTTAAAATCATTCTTTATTTTAGCTACGACATTTTTCATTACTAAATGATGTCTAGCTTCAATTATGTTAAAATTAGAGTCGCCAACTTTACTATGTAGCATTGTACTTTTGTTGACCTGTTTATTATGTACTATATTGTATACATACATAGACTTACGCCTATGGCACCAAAAGAGTTGCAGCATATCTTGCCATTTCTAAATCGTTATCTTTAAATACAATATATGTTCTAAAACCGTAGCACATAATTATATTATTAAAATCTTAGTCTGGAAAATATTATCTTAATCGTTCTCTATACTTTCGCATTACCAGATTTATATAAAAGGAAATGGATATTTTTGATCATACTCGATATTAATATACCCTTTTTAACAACCATAATCACGTAAATACCCTTTTTCTGTTAAATTAAATATTATAGTCGGGGTGGGTCAGTGTAATGATAAGAGCTTTGTTTTATGTTATAAACTTGTATATTAATTGACACACACACTTAACATGTTATTACAAGAGAACGCTTAGTCTTCTAATATTCGCCATACTTCTATCACTTAAACCTTATTGGTCCCTGCAAGGCGCATGCGCGGGAGTGCGTTTGGATACGCTTACCCGAGTTAGCGAGTAACGCGTAGGCGCCTTGCCACGGCCGGTACGACTAGGGAGTTGTCGACGTTCGGATACACATACATCCGCTACAATATTATCTTTTCCTAAATATCCGTTGGGGACCCTATGACTCTATGTAGCGTGCTACATAATCTCATAACTGTATGTACAATTACATCCAAAAATAATTAATACATACATAAATAATCCGAAAATACTCACATATAATAAACACATAATATTATGCTCACAGACGCTTTTTTATTTTTTAAACACATTTAATTGTATTTATGTGATTGTCTATGGCGGCGAAGAGTTTTAGGTTGCCGACAGTTGAACATTATCAGACGGCTAATGACTTATTGGCGACTGGCATTCGTAAGTGAAAGCAACGTTACTTCAACGTCAAGATGGATAAAAACTATCACCGGAGGCCATGTCAGACCTTACGTATTCAGGTATCAGATATATCCTTAGGTGTTGAAATAGGTAATAGGAAAGCAAATGTTGGCATCGTTTTATAGCTAAACTGCTAAGCAAATTTTTATGAAATTTGATGATTTGATATAGAGGGAGATTGGAAACTAGTATCAGAGAGATTTTTAATCGAATCGCGAACTAAACCTGTTAAATGCTAGTGTGGTTAATTATAATTTTGGATCTAGTAGAGATAAAAATGTTATCCCTCGTTGATCTCGCGACAAGAATGACGCGCCTGAATATAAGATTCATGTTGGACGTCAACATGTTATTACCTTTCTTTGTTAAACAACTTTTAATAACAACAAACCTTAAAACAGTTGCTGTGGAAATGTGGATGTAAGCCATCTCTGCCTATCCTTTCGAGAAGATAATATAGGCGTGAGTCTATCCTAATGCAACCTAATAATATAAATAAATATTTATTAAAAACCTAATATTTTTTTTTTTTTAAATTAATAAAAATGCGAATGGGATTTTGTTTCGTTATGCTTTAACATCTTAACTACTCAACCGAACATCATGAAATTTAGCATATACGATTTAAGGAGTACAAAAAAGACACGGTAACTTTTATCCAGACAAAGTACTGTTTCCGAGGGATAGAAATTTACTGTCATAATTTATTAAACAAATTACATATGTCATTGCAGGAAAACCTAATGCGACATAGTGGACATTAATCTATACTAATATAATAAAGCTGAAGAGTTTGTTTGTTTGCTTGGTTGAACGCGCTAATCTCAGAAACTACTGGATCGAATTGAAAAATTATTTAAGTGTTGGATAGCCCATTTATCGAGGAAGGCTATAGGCTATATAACATCACGCTACAACCAACGGAGACAGCGCTGTAACTATAAACGCGAGTGAAACCGCGGGCACAGCTAGTACATTATAATAATAACTATAAATTTTGTGTAATCTACATTAACGTGAGCGTGAGCAAAACCGCGGGCAAAACCTAGTATCATATAATTGTAAATAATATTACGGCATTAAAAACTATAAATATCAATAGACCACATAACCTGTTCCATAATATTCAGTCTGTTTACGTAACAGTGTTCAAGCTGGTGCGTTGTGCCGCTTCGTACCAGTGCACTTAGTTCACTTTTATTGATCTAGCGTGTGTTTCCTCCAGCTACGAGGTACTTTCACAGTCTAGAAGCCTTAAGCTGTTATATACAATCTGCTAAATAATTATGTGCTACTATTTACTATACATTATAATTAGTAATCAGTGGGTTATAGCACGCGGTCGGCCCGCATGGTTTCCGGCATCAACATTTACATGGCTTCTACTAAACCTGGAACCTGACTTCGATAGAAGCCATCAACTTGAAGAGCGTATCAAGATCTGTTCAGTGGTTTTTGCGCGATGTTAGAAGAAACAGATAAGCAGACAGACAAACATCTAAAAATTAGCCTATGTTGGAATTAAAGATTTTTAATTTGTCGATCCCAATTCGTTTAATTTTAAATAACAAAAATTTCTTTATTAGTTACGGCGGTAAAACTTGAATACAGTCCGTAAAGTATTAAATATAGATAATATAATATGGGTGCCTGCGTGGGTAAACCTGTGCCACAGGTGTTAAGCGCACTTAAAATATGCACCTAGAAGAAGAAGAAATTATTATAGGTATACCTAAATACCATGCTTATTATATAAATATATGCATAAATATGCCAAGATTATAATTGATACATATATGGCTATCGCTTATTTAACACCAGTTAAAAAATCTTCGGTCTCCTCATAATTTAACGTTTGTAAATACCGACAGAGAGACCGTAGTTTAAGGCCGGGACTCCACCAAAGCAGAGATGTGTGCGGTGTGCTGTGTGCTGTGCGAGAAGAGATGTTTTCCAGCTCGGGGGACTCCACCAAAGCGGAGATGTGTGCGGTGTGCTGTGTGCTGTGCGAGAAGAGATGTTTTACAGCAAGCAAGATGGTCGGCCGGCGCGCGCTCGGTGCTCTGCGGGTTGCTGGCGGGTGAGAGGGGGGAGGGTGACATCGCTCACTGCACGCCGCTCAGATCTCTCGTCTCCACTGAGCGTCGTCCGCGCACAGCTCACATCTCCGCTTCCATCGCGCCATACAAATATTACACATCTCCGCACAGCGATCTCCACTAAAGCTGAGCGGAGAGGAGATGTGTCTCAATAACACAATTCTATTGGTTGTTTAAAAAACATCTCCTCTCCGCTCGTCTCGTCTCCGCTTTGGTGGAGTCCCGGCCTAAATGGTCGCCTTGTCATTGCCACTGCGCCGAGTGTTGTGGGTTTGTTCCCACTCACACAAACGTTATCCACAAATAATATTGAACGGAGTCTACACGTTCAATGCGTTCGTTAATTGAATGTTTATAAAATCCCCAACGACACAGGATTTGTTACTACTGCTGTCTTTATAAAGAGACTAGCTTTTGCCCGCGGGTTCGCTCGCGTTAATTTAGAATTTGACAATCAATTCGGGTTGTACTCTGCTTGTAATAATATAATTCAATCATGATTCGAAAGACACGTGGCGTCATCTATTGTCATAATAACGTTATTGTTGTTTTCCTCGGGAACAGTAATTTTTTTCGGGATTAAAGATAGCCTTTGTTCATTTCTGTACACTTGACAACGTATATGCAAAATTTCAGGATGATCGGTTAAGTAGTTTAGGCGTGAAAAGATAACAAACAAACAAACTCATTTTCGCTTTTATAATATTAGTTAGGAAGAATTAGGATTAGGATTAAAATGAAATAAAATTAATATCAAACTATGCGATCAAAGCGTTAGCATTTAGCAAGTAATATATCTGGAGGTGCGGGCCGCCGCCTTTCGGTGTTAGAAAAGTATAAGTTTTATTACATTTTTGTTCGTAAAGAAACACAACTTCGGCACTAGGAATAATTCCTGTATCGCGGGGGACTTTACTTACATTCACACAACGGACACAAAGAACATCCAGACTCATAACAAGTACCTAGTTTTGGATCAATTTTTTGTCCCGTGTGGGGATCGAACCCACAACACTCAGCGCGGTCGCAGTGGTGAGTCTAGCACTTAAACCACTACGCCATTTTATAAACTGTACTTGTGTTGAAAATTTCATAAATAAGTAGCGCAATAGATAAAAAGGAGCTTTTTTTTTCTTTTTATGAGATAGGAGGCAAACGAGCAGAGGGATCGCCTGATGGTAAGCGATTACCGCCACCCATGGACACCCGCAACACCAGAGGAGTTAAGTAAACAATAGGTAGCAGCTATCATTCGAACAATAATTGTACTTTGACTATTTTGCAAGTGACTTTATTGAATTGATGTTGATTTCAGAACAATAGAAAACGACGCTAGAGGTTCGTTTCTGGGTCTTCACTTTTCGTACTAGTAATATACCTGCTTCTTTTCTGTATATATTATCATTGTTTGGTCCCGAATTATAATGCAAATACGAAGACAGTTTGTCTCAAGTTCTGGCACAACTGTATTATACTCTGTAGCTAAAAAGCCATGGCTCCGCGCTTGGAGAGGTTGATTGTGAGGTAGCCGAACAAATAATGTAGTTTTGTTAATCAAAGTTCATAACGGGTTGTTCATAAGCAAAATCTGCTATGATCTTAAATAAAGTTAATCACTACATATTATAAAACAAAGTTCCCCGCCGCGTTTGTCTGTCTGTCTGTTCGCGATAAACTCAAAAACTACAGAACGGATTTTCAAGCTGTTTTTACCAATAAACAGAGTGATTGATGAGAAAGGTTTAGGCGTAGAATTTGTTAAGGTTTTGTACTATCCTTGCGAAGCAGGGGCGGTCGCTAGTAATATATGTATAGTAAGCTTATAATAAAGGTAAATCGAGTCAAACACTATTAGTCCATTGAAATGTTACAATTTAAGGACCTAATATTGCATTTTTTAGAGGACGCAATTTTATTTTTGGGACATGTATCAGTAGAAGCTTAACCCCAAGTTTGTGGGGTTGCCGCTCTTGTCCCCCAGACGCCATCTTGGAAAAAGGGGTGCAAACACCTTTTTCGCGATATCTCGGAAACTATGCGTCCTACAAAAAAGATATAGAGCAAAAAAGAAATTTTTTATAGAAATTTTGTCACTTTTTTGCTTATAACTTCTTTGATTTTAAATTTAGGGCAAAAAGTTATATGAACACATTTGTAGGCAAAGCGATTTGCTACAAATTATGTGTGATTATATGACGCATAGTTTCCGAGATATCGCGAATAAGGTGTTTGCACCCCTTTTTCCAAGATGGCGGCTGGGGGACAAGAGCGGCAACCCCACAAACTTGGGGTTAAGCTTCTATTGACCCCCCAAACATGTCCCAAAAATAAAATTGCGTCCTCTAAAAAAAGTAAAGCTCATGTGACATTTCAATAGACTATATGTCTTTGAACCAAATGTTAAACACGTTCGATATTCATATTCGCGATGTTCATGTTTTAATGTGTATACCTGGCTTTATAATATTATAATTCTTTCGAGCCAGTTATTCTTTTGTATAGTTATATATATATATATATATATATACATAGTCAGGTCATAAATTCTGTCACATGTTTAATATGAAATAATTGAGACATGTTTATTATTGATATAAACATTTATATACCAAAATGAACTTAATAAAACACAGATTCTTATGCTAATAAAGTTTATTCAAAATGACTCCCGTGATTTTGAATACAGGCCTTCAACCTGCGCGACCAGTCGTCTATCGCAGCACGAACGAGATCCATGTCAATTTCGGCCGCTGTCTTAAACAAGGATGCCTTGAGTGACTCCAAATCAGGATGACGCGTTGAGCAGGCCTTTTCCTCCAAGTGTTGCCATATCTTGTAATCTAACGGGCTCAAATCTGGACTGGAGGAGGGCCAGTCTTCGTGCCGGATGAAGTCAATTTCACGCGCCGCCAGCCAATCTTGAGTGCATGTCGCTCTATGAGCAGGCGCAGAATCTTGTTGAAATACCCGGCGCCTGTTATTGAACATGGTATGAGAAACAGGTTCCACAAGGTTCGTGAGGACTGTATTTTGATACACAACTGCATTCGTTTTTACGCCTTTCTCACAAAAATGTACCTCAGTTAAGCTCCAATAAGAGACTCCCAACCAAACCATTAGTGAGGATGGAAAATGGCCTCGTTGGACACGTGGAACACGGTTGCTCGCTTCTTCACTGCTGTGTGCGTACACCTTATCATTTTGTTTGTTGTAGCTCTCTTGCAAATTAAAAATTTTTTCATCCGAAATAAGAATTTCCCGATGCTTGTTTCCCGCGTACCGCTTCAACAAAGCACGACATCTCTTGAACCTCAGGTCCATTAAACGAGCGTCCAAACGATGTCCTGTTTTTCTTCGATATGCCCGAAGCCCTAAGTCTTCATTTAACACTGTTTTCACCGTGGTTCTGCTTAAACCCATCTGAAGGGCTAAAAGTTTTTGCTTACATATGGGATTTCTTTGAATTCGCGCCTTCACAGCTTTTCTCACTGCTTTTATCCTAACAGAGCGAGGGTGACCACTTCTTGACCTGTCATCTAAACTAGAGTCTTCATTGTATCGTTTGATGGTAAGATAAACGAATCTTATGGTTATATTAAAATTTTTCAATATGTCAAAAATCTGAATTGGCGCGTAACCGCAACGATGCAACGCAATAACCACAACACGGTCTTCTTTAAGTGTCCAATCCATATTTAAAAATGAGTAAAATTCTAAAAACTATACATTTTTATATTCATGAAAAATTCGAAATTCTAATTCAATAAACTTTTTTGTGGCCAGCATTTTAAATTCTAAAGTTTTTATTGTGTGACAGAACTTATTCAAAATTCAAAATTCATTTATTAGTGTGATTTTTTGGTTACATGTTACATGTGGTCTTAATATGATTGAAAGTGTCTCAAAAATCTACCTTAATAGTGTACACTGCTTCACATAATAATCACATGTCCAGAAATCTAAAAATAAAATAATTGCAATATAACATAATTTGGAAAAGCAACAATAAAAAATATTTACAACCATTAATGGAAATAATAAGTAATGATAAATTAAAAGAAAATTATATAGAAATAAAATAAAATTATGGATCACAATGTCAAATAATTAATTCTTATCATTAAGGAATTCGTCAATGGTAAAATTAAATAAATAGAAATGTCAACTTAGAATTTATCATTAAGGAATTCGTCAATGGTATAATAACATTTTTCTTGTAATAAATATCGTAATTTTTTCTTAAATTGAATTATGGATAAATCTTTAATTGCATTTGGTAATTTATTAAATATGACCAGACTATGTATATATACTACTCAAAACAAAATAAGGGCCACTAAGATTTTTTGCTGTACCATGAAAACAATAAAGACATTAAATTGTTTAACTTATGTAACTACAAAATAATGTTATTGGTTATAATATAGGCTAACAATTGTTTAAAATAATGATCATGAATTGTTTTTTTTAAGTTCACAATGAAATTGGCCATTTTGAATGAAAAACATGAACAAAAGAAATCACCGGCAAAAGACAAAATACTGTTCTTGTCACTTTTGTTTCTTCTTTTTAGTAACGAGTATGTCCTCCTCTCTTAGCAATACACTTCTGAAGCCTCGTATGCATACTCTGGATCAAATTCCTCAAGTTTTCATCTGGAATCTCCTCCCAGGCACGTTTTAAAGCGTCAATCAGCTGCTGTTGGTTGTAGACCCCTTGCTCATTCTCTCTAACCCTTCGTTTCAATTGGTCCCACCATTGCTCGATTGAATTTAAATCCGGACTGTTAGCTGGCCATGGTAATACCTCAATATGAGACCCTTCTAGGACAGTTTGGGTCGATCGAGCTGTGTGTGCACGGGCATTGTCTTGCATCAGGATGAATCCAGGCCCCACTCGCTGTGCAAATGGGATCACTTGAGGCCTGATGACGTCCTCGATGTAACGTTCTGCAGTTACGGTACCCGCATTTAAAATGGTGAGCTTGGTTTTACCGTGTAAACTAATCCCACCTCAAACCATTACATTAGGACCAACGAAACGGTCAACTTCGTGGATGCAGGACTCCGAAAACCGCTCGCCGCGTTGTCTCCACACACTAACACGCCGATCATCATTAAAACATTTTACTTTGCACTCGTCTGTAAAAAACACCTTGCCCCACTGATTAATCCCCCAGTTCAAATACTGACGGGATAATCTTAAACGGTTTGCACGTTGAACCCTGGTCAGAGGAATTCGAACAACTCGTCGTCTTGACATTTGCTGGTCTTCGTGCAATCGATTACGTATAGTTTGATCACTAACACGGGTACCCGTTGTCAGCCGTAGGTGGTGTTGTACCTTACGGGCCGTTACTGTACGATCACGACGAGCACTTAGTTAGACGTACCGATCCTCGTGCGCCGTTGTTACACGTACTATACCTGAACCGGGTCTCCTGGCAATACTGCCGGTCTCTTGAAAGCGATTCCATACATTTTGGACAGCTCTTCGAGAAAAACCCAACTGCAAACCCACGTAACGCTGAGAACGTCCTTCTTGAATCATAGTTATGGCTCTGGTTGCTGTAATTGTATCCATGTGCCTTCGTACTGGTGTCATGATTAACGCGAGATGATAAATGAATCAATTAAAATTGAAAATGTAAAACTTTTCCCCTAAAATAACCGAAACAAGTTAAGAAGACAATTGAAGAAAATCATAAGAATAACATCCAATTATTATTTTTCTTAAAATGATGGCCAATACCTTTCAAATTAGGAACACGAACACCAGCATAAAAGAGATCAAACACCAAAGAGTTCGTAATGTCAATATAATGCTACTTATCAGTTACTTTCAGTTTACTAAAGTGCACTTAAATGTAAATAAACTAGTGGCCCTTATTTTGTTTTGAGTAGTATATATATATATATATATATATATATATATATATATATATATATATATATATATATATATATATATATATATATATATTAGTACATTTATTGTATGCTGCTGTAATTTTAAAAAGAAAGACGATATAGCTAAGACCTAGAATAGATGAATGTGCGTGTTTGGTCTAACTACTTGGCACAAAATAGGAAGGAATTGCGTGCTTTAATGTCGCAGGTCAAGATCCACTTTGGGTCGCTGAGCCAGCAATGTAAGTAATAGTTCAAAATCTATCTTCGCGTCTGTTACATTCATCTTCGCTGTGATACACTGAACTGCTTGCATTTATTTTTGCGATAGTCCCGTGATCTCGAGTTAGATTCCCGGATGGAGTGAAGTATTATTGAGTATTCTTGATATAAATTTCGCAGAAGTAGAACGGAGTGTGAACATTTGGCTCGGTGGATGCCAATATCATTACTCCCTATTATTGATAAAATGTGGGTGTACACTTCATTTGTAACGTATGCGCAAAGTACAAAGTATGCGCATCATTTACAACTTAGGCTCTAAACAGACGGACTGCATTTCAACTGCATTTCAAATGCATTCCGACTGCAAATTTGCAATTTGAATGCAGTTAGTACGACTGCAATTAAATTGCAAACCAACCGTGCAGCCCGTTTGCAGTCGGTGTGCAGTACAAATACAGTTGGTCCAACTGCATTAAGATTGCTATTGCATTGATGCATTGATAGACCAACTGCATTTGAAGTGCAGTTGAAATGCAGTCCGTCTGTCTAGACTCTAGAGCTTTATATTTACTTACATAGCATAAACCTATGCATCTTGAATTTAGCACCCTGCTTAATTAAATAAAAAAGAGTACAATAAAATGGAGTTAGTTATTATGCGTTGGTTACGGGTCATTCTTCAAGACACGTTTTTCAAGCGGCATCACCTTAAAAGAATAGAAATCGAAAAGTCAGCGAGCCACTTTTTTTTTCGGGAAAACCATTAATCCTCTTCTAACTGGGTTTTTGATTATTATTCCATTATCTTTATATTTAATATCATTAAAAATTCAAATATCCCCATTATTTGATTTTCGTGGAGTGTCCCAAACCCCGATCTAGTCACTTAGTAAATTATATATTTTAAACTAAACGGTACATGCTTACCAAAAAAAAAAACACTAAGTCCTAAGAAGATGACAATGCTATGAAAAATTTGACCGTAATTCTAAAAGACTTACATTATCTAGAAAAAATTAAAATGTAACTGTCCCGGGGTAGTTACTGATTTGCGTGGATCATTGTAAATTCACTTGCACATCCCTCTACGTGGACCGATGTTGCGTCATTCAGATAATTTCCGTTACAACTAGTCGCGTTTCGACGGCCGGGCAGATGGTAGTGTGACGACGCGTCCCGTTGCCGAAAAATTAAGGTAAGAACCTCGTTGCGTGGGTATGGTTTCTCAAAACTTTGATTTGCGTGGTGCAATTTTCTCCTGAGTTTGTGAATTTATTTATGAGATATAATATTGTAGCGAACAAATATAAGGTAACGTAACTTATAATCAAAACACAGTTTATTTGCTTAAAAAGTTTTTATATATTTTTAGAAAAAAGTATTTATTTTGATTTTCGTGGTCGTGATTTGCGTGGTTTACATGGTAGTTATAACCCACACAATCAATTATTGGCCATGCAAATGAAATAACTTTGAGTTTTGTAATGGTAGTACTAGAGCTTTGATCTCCTGTCTTAACAACGAAGCCGATGAAAACTCGGATAGTTCCAATTATTAAATTTTTTAAGAATTATTGGTTTTATAAGCAAATGATTGTGATAATTGAAACTGATTATGTTCCTAACAAAGGACTGATTCTAATAAGAGAAATTGTTATTTTTTATTATTATATAAGTGTTATAATATGTTTGTAATATCTTTAACAAAGAATAGTACTTGACTGATTCTAATATAAATAAAATGTTTTAGAAAATGATTTGTGTTAGTTACCTACTTATTCTTTTACCTGATATCATAATAACTTCTTTTAAATATGAAATAAAATAATAACGTATTTTAGAAAGTTCAATTAGAAAAATATCATTTTCGTGGGATGTTTTGTGATTTGCGTGGCTTCAATTTTTTTAAACTCAATTATCTCTGTAAGTATATAGCTCTCTGAGGTGCCTCTTCTAAAAAAATATTACTTTTACGTATATTTTAGATATACAAATCGATTTCTTAAAAAATATTTAATTTGAAAATTGCCACGCAAATCACCAAAGAATGCCTTGCTCGAAGAAGCACCCTTACACCGTAAAATGAATTTCGATAAAATTAATATGGACATAGTCTGAATCCTACAGAAAGACACAAAAAACACGGACGAAATGGCTAGCTTCTAGTGATTAAGCATGGATACCAGAACTCACCTGAGGCCAATCCTCTTTGGACGTAGCTCTCTCAATGATCTCCTTAATGGTGTTTTGTCTTGAATTCGGATCATCGCGCCACACGTATACTGGCTGCGTGTAGTTTATCAGCTCTGCAAACATATATACACTTCTTAATTTATATACAACATAAGTCTACATATCCCTGATATACCTTGACCTACATTAACAGCCTCCGTGGCGCAGCGGTAATGAATGCGACTGCTGTGCATGAGATCTCGGATTCGAATGCCGCGTTAAGCCAACAAAAACTTATTGGGTTTTTCTGTTAAGAAATCTCAATAGCAGCCCAGAGTTAGGAAGATGGCGGTGTTATACACCCTCGTGCCTCGGAAAGCCCGTAAAGCCGTTGGTCCTACGCCTGATCTCTCTCCGGTCGTGTCGGATTACCGTCCCATCGGATTATGAGAGTTAGGGAACAGAGAGTGCACTTGTGTTTACGCACACACTTGTGCACTATAATGCACGTAGTAACGGAGTAACGGAGACTGGCCGCCGCCGTGACCGAAATTAGACCTGGAAGACATCATCACATATCCCTGTAAGGGGGTTTGTGATGATGAGTAAGGTACAGGGGGTAAGCAGAGGTGTATTACACCCACACGTCGCCAGAGTAATACGGCATAGCAAGCGAGACTACTTTCGTCTATTGGTCGGTTTTCCATAGTCTGTACTGCTGCTGAGAATGTCTAGACAAAACTTCCAATAACACTTTGAACGGCTCGGGTATCTAATTCGATACTTTTATTAGTACCCTTTATAGTCTGATGCATAAAAATAATTAACAAGGTATTTATAGTATATCAAGTAATAGTTGCCCGTTAAGTATCCTTATATTTACTTTCGATGGGTAACTGCAACGGATCAATAATGCCGCAAAGGTTATTCACACTAATTTATTTTATACCACGCCACAATTTTCACATCAACCGTTGGAAATAATAACCCTTATTGGTTGTTGGTTTGTACTCCAGGGAGGGACTACTATAAGACCTCCGTATAGACAATAGAGCAGGCGTAGGTTCTAAGTATAAACTTAATTTCTAAGTATATGACGGTGTTGTCTCCCCATGAACATTATCTAAGATGTTCATAACAGCTAGGACCTTTCGTCGAGTCACCGAAGCACGAAGGAATATGACATTTTATAAATGGTCATCCATCTATGAGCATGCCGGTGGTAAAATATCTATGGTCGATCACGGATGGGTCGCAATAACATCACAGAGCTCTCTTTCACCCTCACCAAGAGCATTTTTCATATTAATCTCGAAATGCCAATGTTATACTTAAGTTAACTGTTCTACAGTCGATAATTTCTTTACAAAAATCTGCGTTGGCCATACAAGCTGCGACAAACATTGAAACATATCTAATGCGGCGTAGATTCGAGAAAGCTCACAAACCTAAGGCGCTGTTCCCGCACTGCGGCACTAGTTCATTCAACCGAACAGTAAAAAGATAAAATGTACAATGTAAGCTTACTTAGCTAATTCAAACGTTTCTAACAGCCACCTAGATTAGTCTAGCTAGCTTGTTAAAGTGTTAAACAAAATGAATACCAGAGAAAGCAAGAAATGGTGCGCAAAGCATTTTATAATAATCATGCGAAATCACGGTGCAACAGTTAGCAGACATTTTACTATTATTATTTTGTTTATTATATAATTATAAATGTACATAAAGGCATTGTAATTGTCTTTGTTAATAAATAACCATTTTATTAACTTGGGTTAGTCTAAAGACGTAACCCAAGTTAATAAAATGGTTATTTTTTCGTCAGCGTTGTGCCATTATCGAATAAACATTTTTGGTCGTAATACATGTTAATATTGATTGTATAAATATTGATTTTGTATTATAATACGTACAGTCCAATGTTGTTTGAATCCTGGTGTAAACTAAAAGATCACAAAAAGAACAAAAATATCTTCGACAGAATCGGCCCAACCAATTTTAGTTAGGAAATTCAATCATTTGCTAATATATATATTATTAGTTACTGCGATATCGTATAAATATCGAATATATCAGTATTAGGCATTTGATTCGTTCGCTTATCTGCATTTTATGCCGTTATTAATTGAAAAAGTTATAACAAGAAACATTTCATATAAGAAGCACTTCCTATGAAAAACACGTATTCCGTTATTAAGCTTCCGATCTTTCTTTAAGAGAAGATGGTAAGGTTCACATAGTTGTCCAAAGTTGAGGACGCCAATGTTACCTTCATGATGCCATGACTACTGCAATGATTTTTTTTATGTAGGGTTGTGTATATGCATTATAGGAATGTAAGGACTTATGCTACATAAGCACGATTCCTGTGACTTATACCTTGAACAATTTTCCTTTTATTGAAATATACATATACATACACATCTATCAAACACGTTAGGGAAAATTATGTATGTATTTGTAAAATTTTTATTTTAGCACAGGTATCTGTATAATGTAATAGATTTACTAAGATTCACTGCCTCGATAGTTTCGTGTCATAACTCTAAGCTTATGTTCAAGAACTATAGTAAAAATTAATGATTTGAATTAGAACAAAGAAAGCCATATTAATCTTTCTCAAATCGATATAAGATACCTAGTACGTCATGTATTAACGTATTGAATCGCAGTGGCACACCGGTGGCAAATGTCTGGTATTCTAAAACTTGATAGATTAATAGCCGTTTAATCTGCAGATCTTCTTTTGTAGATATATACCTACAGGAAACCATTGAACACACTCTTTGTAATTTTCGAAACTGTTAGTAAGTTACCGTAGTCTATGAATGTCACTAAAAATGAGTGAGTAGGTACTCGTGGAACATGCTTCTAAACGTAATAAAAGATGTCAGTCTTAACGCCTGACGTTTTTGTCAGTCGTGAAGTATTTTCAGTCTGTATTTCAGCATTATAATTATACTATTCATCTAAAATATATTTAATTTTTGCTGACACTCATGTTCCCTCGTCATGTCACTAGATGGCGTTGTCACACTTTTCGTCGCGATAGCCGAGATCCACCCGGGCAGAACAAAAACAAAAGAAGTCAAGAGGTAGTATATCTACACACAACAGAGTACGAATATAAGAGGTACTTATCGAACAATATAAGCATAAAGGTATAGACTATAGACTAAACTAAAGTTAAATGGACTCATTAGGTACCTACTCGTCACGCACATAGAACAGTAATATACCAGTTGCCACACGGCAATTTAACGTAGACCTTCACCTGCTAAGGTTAAACAAAGGTGAAGAGTCCATATAACGCTGGCCTTGAGCCCAGGCACTGTATAAAAATATCTAGATTTATGCCTAGGAGTCAAGAAACCCTAGAATCGCATGACTCACGTGATATTTAATTTGTTTAGTTTAATATATGTATTATACAAAGTAAGCATGTTAAAATAGAATCAAGTACCTTTTTCTTTTTTGCAAAATTAGGTACCTTGCCGTCCCATTTGCACGCAATAGCTACAATTGACTGCACGGATGGGGTAGTGTTTTAAGTGGTTGCCTTGCCACTACCACTACGCTGTGTCGTAGGTTCGAATTCCACGCGGGACAAAAAATGTCGTCACTCACAAAAGGTTATTCCGAGTCTGGATATTCTTTGTGCCTTTATTTTTAAAGTCCACTGCAATACAGAATTTACAGCTAGTGCGAGAGTAGACTTTATAAACTTTGAATTAGACACGCAGCACATTATATAAATTTATTTATTTCTGTCGCTGTCTATTCGGCAATACTGACAATATCCGTATTTTTTAATAAATGCCTGTAGTCTCGGTATGGCAATTGCACACACATACGCGCGCAACCAAAGCCACAATGAAAAACCTATGCCCTCACGCGCGTGAATCTATGTATGTATATATGTATGTGAATGAAAATATTTCTGCGAACTCAAACTAAGCTATAAAAATCCGGTAGTAAACAAAATCGTTATTTAACTTACAAAGTGTAACATACAAGGAGATGATGTTTCAATTAGCCCGCCATTTTTTAAAGCCCATTACTTCTTTAAAGCGGGAATATTGCATACGGCCAGTGTTATGATGATTACTTGCAATAACCTGTGTAAAGGCCAACCAAATTATGTATGCAATCAGGAGGACGCTACTTTCTTCGTCGTTATCCATACGGTATTCATGATTCAATTAATTCCTCTTTTGGCCACCTAAATAAAAGATGGTCATACAGTACCAGTTTTATAAATTGTCTTTGTCATTACAATCACAGAACGTCCCATCTTAATATAAGAAGCTAATTAAAAATGTCCAATTTGAATGTAATGAACCATAAGATATTTTGCTCGCACGAATTTTGGATCACCGTTGACATAAAGTCTACTTATTTAGACTGTATACGATATTTAAATGTCATAACTTATTAAGTATCCAATGAACTTAGCCTGGTAACGTGAACAGGTTTATTATATCCAAATTTGGCTTTAATTTCAGTATTTGGTGGGTTTTTGCGCGATCTAGAATAGTGCGACAAGGGATCGCAGAAAATTCCAGAAGACAAAAGCTTCCGGAATTTCCTGCGATCCCTTGTAAAAAATAAATTGTACTGTATGTCTTCATTAAATCACCAGGCTGTTTAGAGTGCTCCGTGCTTTTAGCAAGCGATTAATGTTATATTTAATCTTTTCTTAGTGTTAAGAGCACGGGGACTTCCACCACGATACTTTTAGAAAGATATGAAATGTACGAGAAATAATATCTGCAGTGTCCAAAGACTGTATTCTATATTAGCTTATTAAGCTTCCAATGCTAGAAGAGAATTTATGACATAAAATCTCAATAACAGTTTGCTCGAATCGAGTAACTCCTGGTCCTCGATGTTATGACTTATGTTATGAGATCAACGAAGCAATAAAAAAGGAAAAGTGATCGAAAACATTAATAGTTACTATCTCACCGTCCGTCGCTTTAAAAACAAACAAGTATATCAAATTAACCCTTTATATTTATTTATTGGACTCCATTCCACCAACGACTTTCGGCACAGTTGATAACAACAATCGTAACTCTCATTAAACGAATCTGGAGCAGACCGAAGCCTTTCAAAAGCACCATTCGAGAACCTGTTTTACAGTAGCTGAATAATACCCAATTTCTACTTATAGTTATGCTTATTTCCGTAGTTTCTATAAGTAAGTGTCGTTCGTAAGTGTTACTTTGTGACCATCATGAATAAGTGCTTCTAGCTTTAATTTTGGCCTTTCTTCGTCTAAGTATATGTACGTATAATCCAGTTTTGTTACTTATCTTATTTAGTAAAAAAATAAGGCATTCTGGCAACTAGAGGCAGTAGACAGATATCCATCTCTGCGTTGCTTTTATATATTATGATCTTAATTTTTTAAATTAAGAAATGTCTTCATTTTTCTCATATTATTTTTTTAAGGGACATTGACTGAAAACAGTTGCTCAGTGATTTTATAATGCGTTGATTATCTGCCAAAAAGACAAGTAAAAGACAAGAAATAGACTAAAGATTAAAAGAGTTGCCTAACCAAAAGAGGCCACATGACAATGCCTTTTCTTAATGTGAACGTGCATCACAGTAACGGTGACCGCACGAAACATATTCTTCTGCTGATATAATTAGGAAGATCCATAAAAAACATCGTCAAGAAAATACTAGATAAATCCATTCCCTTTTTTATATAAATCAAGATTTCAGAAAGAAATATTTGGTAACCGCATCACAGCGCACCTTACTGCAGCGACGCATGGCCAGGCCCAAGACCCAATAACACATTTATGCACCCGGAAATCGCAGGACCTATTGATCAGCCAATACCACAAACACATGTCATAGAACCAACGAGGCCGGCAAAAGTAAATATATTATATCAAATCTGACATATTGATGATCGACATTGAGGGACAAGCGGAGACAAGTTTAAGGAAATCAATACTTGATATTCAGTAGCAGCAAGATCATACTGTTAAAATAATTTATTAATCGGAAGCAGCCTCAAAAGGGACAAAAAATCTTATAAAGCCTTATTTATTTTTAATGCAAAAACATATCGAATATTAGTATAATTTCTATATCGTAAGGGACTTGAAAGACATTTTAACAATGGAAGCAAGGAATACCCACAACAACACAAACTACGTATTTGTGATTCACCCGTGTGGAGATCGAGCTAAAGACACTCGGCGCATCAAGTGGCGAGGTTAAACCATTGCACCATCAGTGCAGTCAATTCGGAAAATGAAAGGTGTTTTACCAAAACACTGATGAAATCAGGAGCAACTAGTTACATTAAGTACATTTAGTGAAAGTGTCAGCTCAATGATTTTAAGGTAAAATACGTAATTAGCATATTTTATATATTTTACTTTTACGAGAATTTTACATATTGTAATTAAACCACTTCATGAAATTTCAACAGTTTTATTGTATTTACAAATTGTTTAAGGCTGCTTTTTTATTACTCAGCACTGATCTATATATCAACATAGAAGTAATTTGAGGTGCATTACACCTAGATTTCCTAGCTATGTTTTCTTCTTCTCGAGTCGATGGTACAATTGGACGTACTTTCTGAAAAACGTTCCAACCCATAAAGTTAACATTTTGAGATAATCGTGATTGAAGTTCAATCCTGTATTGCTTCTTCATGTATGTGGGTTGGGCTACTAAATCATGATTTCATATTTAGAGTCATAGTAGAGCTACCAAATTTGTCCAGCTAGTAAATAGTAAGCCCGTGTCTAATTTGCTAATAATAACTCGATTTTGACCCGAGTGTGGGTTGGAATGTTTTTCAGAAAGTACGTCCAATTATTTTAAATATTACCTGCCCAATGTGTACCCACGGCAATCGCATCAACAATTGCATCCATCAAGTCCTCCATGGTGCACCTACAGGGACAATTTGGGCATTTTTAACAGATGTGACATGGTTTGATTGGGATCACCACATTCACACTGTGCTTTGTGACGCACCCTGAGTTATGTTTTAAATCGCACGTAATAGGAAAGGAGCCTATTGCCGCCTACCGAATATATAACATAATTTGCATTATGGTCGAGATTGTACATAATATTGGAGATATTATTAAAATATATTTGTGATCGATTATTTAGACAAGGCTGAACCCAAAACAATTATTTTAAAAATTTATGTCTGTCTGTTTGTGCCGGTATCGCGCAAAAACCACTACAAGGATTTTTATGCGGTTTATAGCTTTATAGAATTTCGAAATCTTATAACTCCTTTAGTTCATCGTTTTCCACGTAACTCTTTCCCGAGTCAGGCAGTGTTATTGGGTTTTCTCTTTAAAATCTTCAGGAATATCTCAGTTTGGAACTATATCTACTACTAACCTATCTGACATCATATTTCTGCAAACTGTCCCACTCTTACGATTCGGAAAGATACCCTTAGGCGCCCTTAGAGTATGAGTCAATAATATTTGTTAATTGGTCAACCATCTAACAATCCCACCGCGGCAGAGTTGCTTAACTTCACTAATCCTTCTATCTCTACTCTTGTAGCTAAAATCACTAACAACAGCAGTCTAAAGATAAAGACATAACTACTTATTGTAAAGTAATATCCAAAAACCGACAGTGACAAAATTGCTTTCTCGCGTAACCGTCTAACGTGATCTCTACAACACTACAAGTTCCTTCTGTCGTAAACTAACAATGAGCTATGAAATTATTCGAGTTTGATAGCTCTCGTGAAAGTTCCATCGTTCCTGAACTACAGAAACACAACCTATTATCATAAACTAATCAAGTTTAATGGCATACTGTTACTTTGTTTTATTAGCGTGTCCCCTTTAGATTCAATCAGTAGGCTTCTTCAATAGAAACTAGTTGTATTGTGTTTGGTCGTTGATGTTTAGGGGAGGTACTAAGTACGAAACAGAAGTATTATTATAAGTCGTTGACTGCACTTCTAGTATAGTTAACATTATAGGAATATTAAGTTCTAGAAGGTTCTTGTGAATAACAAATTCAAGGTAGACTTTTTTTTATATTTTTGTATATTACTAGTTTAGGTTACTAGTATTTTTTTAACCCTTCCAGCAAAGTTAAATGCTTATGTTAGAAACTAAGGAGTGCATTCACGTCGGTAGAAGAATAGGTACAAACCGATCCCAGTCTGTTAACTTCACTGAATGTAAAAACTAAAAAAAAGGTCCCATGGCATTTAGCGGCTATCTTCTATACCAGTGCAGCAAGAATAACACTCGCACTTTACCGTGCTTCAAAAACAGGAGACGAAGTTTGGCACAAGATCGCCTACTGACAGCACACAACCTACAAACACATAATCTCTATTCTCTAATCATCTCAAAGAGGTATTTGACTGCAATTTTTTAAAGGAGTTACCTCCATTGTTGAACTCCTTCAGTTCTAAGAAAATTCTTGATTCGATGCCCTAACTTGCTCTAGTTATAGAGGCAGTGAATTTGTCTCGTCCTCAGAGAAATTTTGCTGCAATATGCCCGAGAAAACCTTAAATCGCTGTAACGCACACGGTTCTTTACTCCCAAGTAAGTATGTATAAAATATGCCTATCTCAAGGCATATTTTCTTCGATGTCTTTGAAATTTAGCAGCAACCTCAGACATATATGGTAATATTCCATTGAATTTATAAATTTCTCCTACATGCAAGTAGTCAAGAAAGTTAAAAACAATAATTAGAAGGGCCGAAAATAAACTTTGGGTGAAAGTAATGGAAGAATACCAACATTGGACCAAACGGTTAGTAATAACATCACAATTTCATAATATGAACGATGAGACCAATTATGATTGTTGGTACATTTCACAAATTTTAAACATATTTTTTTAATATCCAATGCCCTTACTTTTTTTATTTAAGATCATTCCCGTGCCACAAGGGACTTTACAAAAATTTAAAAAAATTAATATCCAAACTCAGAACAATTGGTAGTGTACCACACAAAATTGTCCTGTGTTCGAACACACAACACTCCATGCAGTGTCGCGGTGATCACTTAGAATCTCTGCGCCATCCGAGCCGTCAAGAATATCTGGTCACGTTTTGACGTTTGATAAGTAGCAGTACGTTCATATCTACTACAACATATAGAATAATTACTACAAAGGATAGTTACCGTGACCTACTAATGCGTATAATTCCATTCGAATAATATTCGAATACAGTTGCGATCCCGACTTTGCATGGTCAAGAACACAGCGCACGTACTTATGTCAAATACTATTGTCGACATATTCAAATATTTGAATGCAATTGCTACTGTGGCCGTCATATCTCAATCAATTCCAAATAGGCCCGTAAAAGAAAGGAGTTAAACGGTATTGTATTGAAAAAAGTCTCACTTTGTTTGCACACTATTATACTCTGTCAAAGGATCACGTACAAAAGGCTACAATGAATGAATGGAGCCGACAAAATTGTATGCCTTTAAAGACGTGAGCATGCATAACGCTTAGACGGAAAACATATAACCATGACAAAGACAAACATAAAAAGAACGTTAGACACGGATTATGTATGGCTGGAACAAATTTAAAGCGATTAAAAGTTTGAAATGTCAAAGAGACGTCATTACAGTATTGTCTATGCCCACTCAAGTGCAAATGTCACAAAGAATTTTTAATATTTTTAAGCTGCTTCTTACCTTATATATCTTGGTCGATAATTATTTACCAACAATGAGACGAACAAGATGCGAGTTTAGTACATTTTGTGCCTCGCATTCGTCAACAACCGGTTCTAATTAAAAGCAACAATACCCTTCTGAGTAAAAAACATAGTTACTGTAATTTATACACGCGCAAGTGTAGGTACTTGCGCGATTTGACTACAACGTGTAAACAACCAACGCGAATCACCCGTGCGAGCAGCCCATATAATTGAAAATCCACTTACACAAGGCAAGCTTCTATAAGCAAGTATAATGCTATCTTAGTCTTGCTTAGAGAAAAAATAGGGCTAGAATGTCACTTGCTTCAAGAAATCGTCTCTTGTACAAGGGCCTTAACTCACGCGCGAGGAGAGATGTTCCCAGAGCTTGTTCGTATATAAGCACCATCAGTATCTTAGGTCTAGAAGACAGTCCAGCTGTCTTCAAACAGTTGTGGCACAACTTAAACCACACATCTCTCGTAAAGGTCTATCTTTTCTATCATTTGTATAGTATTTTGTTGTTTGGCAGCAACATTAAAGAAGGATCTTAAAAGAAACATACAAAAGCCATGTCAGGGAAGAAGAACTAGAAATCAAAATCTACATTAAAATCCCCATTGTCATTTGTTAGTTACCACATCCACATCCTACAATTTGAGTTAATAACACCATCACGACATCTCTGAAAGAGATCACAAACATATATCCCAAATAACCACCAGCATACCCATCACCGCCTATATTACTACCACCAAAGACCCAAAAGAACATACTTCCAACATAATTGTCCATGCTTTCTTTTCTCACGATGACGGAAGACATCTTTGTGGCATACACGATACAGCTGTCTAAGAACGATGAGTGTGGGGCTACCACCAGAATCGGAGCCTCCTTCCGACTGACTTGCCTTCCTCTGATCGTGATCGCCATCCCACCGGCCAAATATGACAATTTGCCGATGCAACATATTAGCGGCTTGAGGGACCTATAAAGATAAAATTTGCAGCTCAAATAATGTTCCGAATTCAGATTAACCTAAACTTTGCAGAAGAATTGTCTTATTTGTAATTGCTTTCATCGCACTGCCAACCATAATGTTTTCTATCTTAACAATCTTTAACGATACCCTGTTGGGTGTCGACCTTTTTAACACACTAAGGCGCAGGAACGATAAAATACGCCACGTGAGCCTAATTCGGATTATTCCGGATTAGTGGAAGTTGGTCAACCAAACCGCACCAGTTTTCAAGCTTCTCGAAGTATCAGTGATCTTATCGACTTTTGTCTAAAGGCAACAAAGAGGAACGCCGGTTTAAGCGAACTGTGATTAAATCTATTAATTATTAATTATGATTGGTTTTTACGCATACGCATCCAAAGAATACTTGATTGTTTATCTTATATTACATCAATATAAACTTAAAGATATGCAGTAATAACTAAATTGCAATAACTTCCTTGGGGTGCACTTATGCATCTCACTCAATTGAAGTCGACGTTAAAATTGAAAAAAATTTTTAACGGTTCGTATTCAGTAAATTAGTATATTCTAAAATATGTACAAGTCCCCGAATAAAAGTACACTTTTGATTTTAATGGATAGACTGGTTATTATTATTACTCTGCTGACCTGTGGCATAAGAAGTTTGTGACGTCATACACAGATGGCCACCTTAATACAACTCGCCAAAATAGATGTACTCACAGATAGAAGCGCGCGTAGCGATTTCGGAGTGCCTCTTTTGCTACTATATTTTGCAGAATACCGTGCTACTTGACAAAAACTTGGTAAATCTACATACAAAATCGTTTATGATAAAGTAAAAGTACTTAGACCTTTTAAAAAGCATCGACATCTCATGAATTCTTGAATAAATTATGCAATTACTTTCATTATTTATTATTTAAATTATTGCTCCCCTTTTTATTTTTCATTCCGCCTGCCAGCACTACATTTATTTTCTTTATGTAAATATATCCTTATTGTTATACTTAATCTAAATAGCAGATGTCTGCCATTACGACTTGCCATTGCCACGAAATCGTCGTAACCAGATCCAATTTCTTGTTTACTACAGTGGTCGAACTTTACAAGAACTGTTCCAGTTTCCAGTTCATTAGACTAATTTGTGTACAGACAAAAATTAACACAAAACGGGGAGATGTTATTTGTTCAGAATGGCATGGCATTCTCTTGAACAAAGGCTTTATAGCCCTGCTTCTTGATTGTCCGGAAAAGTGGTTAATTTAGGTCAAGATAAATCTCAGTAACATCTTGTTGGAAGGTCAATGTTTTGAACCAAGGGACTTATAGGTACTAAAATACGGAAGACAACATTTTGTTACCTTTGAAATTAAACTACTATATACGGATTTTTTCGCGTTGTTTATTTGACACTTTATTACATAATTTAGAAACTATTACACTACTATTACTATTAAACGTTACTATTTAGCTAATTAAATTATTGAAACTATTAAAGCTATTTATATTTATGTTTACACTTTTTCCGACGTTTCGGTTGCTTTTCAGCAGCCATGGTCACTGGGAGACTAAGATGGTAGTTGTCGCAATGTTTCAGTGTAGTTATTTCAAAGTACCCGAACATAATTTAATCACAATTTAATCAAAGTATCATGAAGTCTTACTGTGGTCTGCTTCTTCTTTGGTTTGACTATTTGTTTATAGTTTCTAAATTATGTAATAAAGTGTCAAATAAACAACGCAATATAATCCGTATATAGTAGTTTAATTTCAATAAATAACATTCACGTAAATAGAAGACAATATTTTGTTATCTTCTTATGTGACCCAATATACAGCATGTAACAGCAAGCTGTGGTTATATTTTAAAGTCATGTAATGGGCTCTTAAGTAGTGGCATATACTTACTATTTATTATAACTTATATTAAAAATGTGAATGTGAGTTTGCTTCTTACGCTTCTTCACACCATAACTACTCGACCGGTCATCGTAAAATTTTGCATACACTTTGTCAGGGGTAGAGAAAAGTACATAGGGTACCTTTCATCTGGTAAAAAGTACCTACCGTAGAGAAAGCTAGTAATGTTTAAAAAAAAATTATGGGCCTGAAAAATTTATACCACTACCAAATAATTAAGAACAACGAGGTCTTCTTCTCAACAAAAAGAATAGTTGGTATGATAAAATCAATGTTCAACCGAGGCTCGCAACAATACGGATGACCTATTTTACACGGGGCGGGCCTTCGCCAAACAATATGGAGAACAGTTATCATACGTATAAGAAAGGTGGACGTGTAGTGGTTTCCGAACGGAACACATACGATATGCCTATACCCGCTCACGAATATAAAATAAGCGAGACAAGCAGCAAACATTTTTTTCTTTTGTATCCTTTCTATTTGTAGTAAAGTTGGACAAACATAATTTTTGACTATTTTAAATTGCAAATCAATTGCTAGTCTTTCTTTCTTCTTTCTTTTTCGTGTGGTTAGTGGCCAACCTGTTGTCAAGAGTTGTTTAAGCCGCCCGTAGGCCTCTGACATGGCTTAACGACTGCTGTCAGTTTGACAATAACCGGGACCGACATTTTATGTGCCCTCCGAAGCACGGAGACGCTCAGATGAAATACCACTAAGCGGTCACCCATCTATAGACTGACGGCACCCAACGTTGCTTTACCTCGCCAATCGTTTACCGATCAGTGAGTGCAACTGGCTATGAGTGTTGCTAGTGATAACCTGTGAGAAAAATAAACAGAGAGGCAATTATAATTGAAATCCAATCTAACCAATGCTGTCCTTTCTATCTTTGCTAGTATCTACCTACCTTGTTGTCCTATTTTTTTTTTTATACGATTTTCTTTGATATAAGACCACTGAATTTTACCTATAACCTGCAACTTGAGCTAGAATGGCCCTTTGAATCGTTAGAAAACACTAGATAACTTACGCGTAACAAAAGAAATATTATCATATTTCTGGAAATCTAGAAATATTATCTGGTTGCGTAATTTAAAGTTATTTACGCGCGTAAACATAACGTGAATTACTTTTTTATTGTTCTTAGTTAAGGCATTACAAATTTAAGATCATAAATATGTGTGTTTCTCACTAACAAAATTTAAATCACATGTTAATTAAAATGATGAGATACATACTTCTCAACATATTTAAATGGAAATTACATACATACATAGTCTCGCGCTAGAGCAGCGATAGCTCAGTGGGGAGACTAACAGACTGCAATGCAGAGGGTCTCGGGTTTGAACCCACGTCGCGCACCTCTGACTTTCGGAAGTTATAATGACTTTTCGAAATTATGTACGTATTGATTGACAATTATCGCCTGCTCCGTGCCTCGGAGAGCACGTTAAGCCGTCGGTCCCGGCTGCCATGAACATCTATGGCAGTCGTTATTGGGAGAGTGTCGACACAAAAGATCCCACTGGGTCGAAGTGTCGCCGGTCTGCACTGACTGGCCCCCACATAAGATAAGATAAGATAGTCTCGCGCTTATCTAGGTAAAGGGGTAGACAGAAGTCTATTACACACCCACATTTCATCAGTTATGGTTTTAGGACTCGTTTATTACCTATTGCCGTTTATCGTCTACAAATCGTCTCAGAGTTCGCTACTAAGAATTTCTTGACCGAAAAACCCAATAACCTTTTACGAAAGTGAGACTTCTATGCACAAACACAGAGTTTATGATAGAAAGTCTGCTGCTATTGAAAATTTCTAGACAGACAACCCTTATAACGTTTTAGGAAACAGAAACTTGCTTCCAACATTAGGCTAACACCATCATACCGCACTATCCGTACTTATTTGACGACATGAGATCTGTTCTACTGATGCCGTACCACCATTTGCCGAAAAATTGTTATGTATTTTTGATAATGAATTCGAAAACTCTAATAAAAGGAAGCGTGTATACTTTCTTATGTATATCAATAGCTGCGCCTAATAAATTATTTTGACAATTAAACAGGTCTTATAATTAAGTCTTAGGTAGGTAACACGGCTTTGAGAAAGTTTATAATAAAACTAGCTTTTGCCCGCGGCTTCACTAGCGTTAATTTAGAATTTGACAATCAATTCGGGTTGTACTCTGCTTGTAATAATATAATTCAATCATGAATCGAAAGACACGTGGCGCCATCTATTATCATAAGAATGTTATTATTGGTTTCCTCGAGAACAGTAATGTTTTTCGGGATAAAAGGTAGCCTATGTCCGTTTCTGTACACCTGTCAACGTACATATATGCAAAATTTGAGGATGATCGATTCAGTGGTTTAAGCGTGAAAAGGTAACAAACAAACAAACAAACAAACTCATTTTCGCTTTTATAATATTAGTTAGGATATACAACTCACGAATGCTGCTTATTTCCACTGCAGTAACTAGCTTAATTTAAGCGTATAGTATAGTGTATAGCAAGTGTATTTATACTATAGATATAGATATAAGATAGTCTAGTTCAGCTACTCTATCGCATTAGACTTGCCTGTAAAGATAGACGTAAGTTTTATGGTCAATAAATAAATAAATAAATAATTCAGCGGCGGTAACTTCATCTCTTAGAGATGTGTTGATTTTTGTAAAAAATAGTGATATTATTTAATTTTGCTTGAACGAGAGCGAACTTTATGCAGTGTATAAGCTGTCTGATTGCCGTCAAAGCTGTCTTATTCTTTCTTAAAATAAGGTACCTACCCATATTATTGCTAATGTTATACTTATTCGTAATAATTCGTAATGCTTAATGGTAGCTGCTCAACTAGATATTATATAATTACGGTATTTATATATAGTTGACTAGCTTTTGCCCGCGGCTTCGTTTGAGTACAGTACTTTTTCCTGCATAAATGGTACCTAATGTCCTTTTCTATACCCCTGACTACGAGTATGCTTAGTTTCATGATGATCGGTTGAGTAGTTAAGGCGTGATATTAGTTAGGATAACATAGAGGACTTGACCCCTTCTGTCCTCCGTTCCCCAACACGAGGGCCGGTACTTTTTTGGATGCGTTAAATAATGCGCATGCGACAAAATGTGTCGTCACATTTTATATCGGCTCTAATATAAGTAGATAAATTTGTGTTCTATTAAGGCTTCGTATTGCCGTCATAAGGAAAAAAGACGTATCTGCCAAAAATAAATCATTGTTTATAAAATATATACTGGCAGATTCGTCTTGTTTTACTGATTCCAAATATGTAGAGATCAAAATTTCGAAAAAATCTGTTAGTTACGTGTTTTTTCCTTATGACGGCAGCGTACTAATCGTGTTAATTAAGTTTCATAAAATATGTATTTGTTTATTATGAATTATTATTATGTGCAAATAAACTAAGACGTAACGCGAATGAAACTAAGTCTGCTATCAATCTAAGATTTACTGTTTCTGTCTACAGTTAGATAATATTTCGTCACGTTTTGTTTAGCCTGTAGTCCAGTGCGAGCGAATATTTATAGTAAGCTAAACGCAATAATTAATAGCTTAACTTTTGTTCCTGTTTTTAATAGTTCACGTGTTTTTGGTGTTAACACACGTCACCGATGCCACGTAATAAATAATTTCTTCAGAGCTAAATACCAAAAACAAGCAATGGCTTAAAAGTCATGTTTCTTGTTGCCATTTCGTGATAATCGCAAAAATGCTTACCCCTCAGCCCAATCACTACTAACGTTACTGTTGAGTAAGTAATAAAGCAACCAATAACAAAACATGTCAATAATATGATAAATAATAATACCGCAACCATCTATCATATAGATGTTAAAACCATAAACAATATTATCTCTGGCTATAAGGCGACAATTTTGTCAGCGGTATGTACAATAAGCTCGATCTACCTAAGTAATCTGTAGTCGTTAGATACTCATATGTCAAAATATACCCGCCTTTTTATCTGAGCTAAAACATGTTTTGTTGAATTGTTAACGTTATCACATCACGCTAGTTAATGCTGTAGGTGTTAGTCAGTATTGTATACACGTTTCACTTAGGTATTATTTTCGAAAAGAACGCTCAGAGCAAGGATCCTTTTTCTTTGATCCTTGTTTTTAGCCAATTGATGAGTTAGTTTTACACAACTGCATCAGGAAAAGGGTAAAGTTTTATGTGTACATAATCGCATATATGTAGGTCAATCTATTTCTTTGGGATGCTTTGTAGTGTAAACGATTGGAAGACAATTTGTATCAGCGGAATTAACGAAGGCTGAAAGTGGATAAAATTGGCACCGGCAACTGTATTTTTGTGGCTATTAATGCAAACCGTTTTACAAACAGGCATTTTGCATTGCAGTATGTGGTGTTTTGTGATATTTTTAATAATCCATAACTTATTCAGAAGACGACGTCGGAAGACGCAGAAGGGGTTGGCCTCCTACAAGGTGGACCGACGACCTGGTAAGAGTGGCGGGAAGTGGTTGGATGCGGGTGACCCAAGACCGGTCTGTGTGGAAAACCTTGGGGGAGGCCTATATCTGCAGCAAACAAACATCTTTTGATTGAGATGATGATAACTTGTTTGATTGTAATATATTGAAGTGAAGTTTCTGACTAAACATGCCAATAAACATGTATATATTACGTATAAACTAAATATAGGTATGTAGCTGGCGAAGTCAGTGTTCTACATCTCTGTATTACATTCGAAAATATATAGACGTTTGTTATACACATACATATGTTATATATGTATATATGCAAAATCATCAAAACAATTTGAGGAAAACACGTCCAAAATACATTTTGCATGTACTATCGATTATAGGCAGACTTAAGAAACATATTGCTTTATCCTCTCACGGTAACAGCAGTCACATGTTGGAGTAGAGGCCTGTCAGTCATCACCAGATTTTTTAGAAGTATACTGTTAGCATTTCTTTTTTTAAAGACTATTGTCCTCCAGACTCCTGTCCCTGTGGCGCGGTAGACTCTACACACATCCATAACTAACCTAAAGTATGTATATACAGACTTGGAACAATTATTTGTGGATCACACAAGTATAGCTGTCCCGTGTGAGATTGGAACCAACAACGCTCTGTGCAGGGGCAACGACGATGCAAACTTTTGCTCGCTGCTTTACTATGCCCAAAGTCTGTAATATTCATAAAAGCTTACTAGTTTCTGCCTAGAGCATAATATAGGATAGTTTTTATCCAGGTATAGTTACCATCAAGGCCATGGTCCATCGTCGCGCGTAATTTTATCCAAATCCATTTAAATTTTATGCGTGATTTAGTAATAAATACCCAAAATTCCAAACATCATATCAAATTTTCAGATGTATACATATAATAAAATCGTAGCAAAGTCAAGACTGTCTATTGAGTATTTTTTTAAAAGAATACTTGGGGCGTGATCTACAATCGATATCGAAGCCAAAATAATAGTATTTAGAATTTTTGTCTGTTTGTCTGTATGTATGTCCGGGCTAAACTCAAAAAGTACTGCATGGATTTACTTCAAATTTTGCATGAATATTACTAACAGGTCGGGTCAACATATAGGCTACATATTATCACGCTATCACCTACGGGGGAGGAGCTGTGAATCTTTATTTTTCTTACGCATTCTGTGACAGCGTGTAATCTAACGACGCATATTTAAATGTTGTTTTCGAGTAAGCCATGCTATTATCTAGCTTTACACTATAAAAACTACGCCATTTAAGTAACTTGGGCAGAGAAACATAGTTGGGTTCAGCGGCGACAAACACTTTTTAGCTTGCAGTCTTGAATGCCTTGTCAAATGTCAAGGCAGTCAAGTTATGGTAATATTTATGTTCTGCATTATACTTCCAGGTTGGGCAAGTACGAGTATATAACACCCACAATTAGCCAGTTACTGTTAAGGACTAGGCAAGCCTAATGTAGCCGTACTTTATAATACAGTATTGTACTTTATAATACAGTATTGTACTTTATTTCGGGTAAACGTACTTTATACTTTATTAGGAAAATAAAGTACGTGAAAATACTTTATTTCACCTATGTTGACCTTTACATAATATTGTCTTCTGTTTACGCGAATGTTATTCAATGAAATTAAACTACTATATACGGATTTTATCGCGTTGTTTATTTGAGTTTAATAGTAATAGTATGTAATGTAACAGTTTCTAAATTTTTTAATAAAGTGTCAAATAAACAACGCGAGAAAATCCTTATACAGTAGTTTAATTTCAATATGTTGACTTTTATTTAATTGTTTACTTAAAGAAATGCTTCAGATATACCCTAAATCTAATAAAAACAATTGTTTATCCATCTATATCGTAAAGATCCGGTTAAGACGTTCCTTAATTATAAATATTTGTTAGATGTTACTAGCATCAACAAAAATATGGTAGCCAAAAAGCAGGTTAAATAAATAATACTTAATTTACAGATTTTGTAGTTTATTGTTTTACCTCAGATAGTAAATATACTCCATGAGTGTATATTCCGCTTTACCTTTCTTATTAGACCAGTAAATGACCTGGAAATGTGCCAATGACCTTCTAATGCACCACACGGAAGAAGTTCTACATAAAGGTACATTACATAATAGTTTACTTACTATATATTATAAATAGTTATCCATCTAACTACTTAGCAGCGGCAAAGTTGCTTGACCTCGCAGCAATCCATTTGAAAGGTTACTATGATATGGTCAATTGAACATAGTAAAGTCAAATACCGAAACAGAGGTTGACATTGAGGGCCCCTTAAAAGTACCTTTATAATATCCTACCAAAAAAGTTGGCCATTATAGTAAAAGAGCTCAATAAAGAAATACGTAAAAGTGTCTTTTCGCACGATTTGTGCGAACAAATTCGTGCGAAACGACTACTAAACCGTATTTATTTATATTTAATATAAGCTTGCGACCGATTGTGTATTCGATTCCCTGGTCAAGCAATATAATTTGGGTTTGTCTGTTATGATATTCTTAATAGCTACACGGCTGGAAAAATGCCTGTTAGACGGTAATAGAATCCCTCCATATTACAAGTAACTTATAATAGCAGATGATGTGTGGTGGATGGGTGCCACAAACCTCTGCCAACTCGTAAGGGAGTACACAAGCGTCCGACCATGTAGGTATGATACTATAATATTAGCCCTGCATATAAACTTCCGCACTGCCAGGCACGGGCCTCTTCTCAAAATGAGAAGGGTAAAACCATAGTCCACGACGCTGGACCAGTGCAGGTTGGTAGACTTTACATACATTTTAGAAAATTATGGCGAACAGACATTCTTCAGGATGATTTCCTATACCGTTTAAGCGAGAGATAATTAACAGTTTAATACATATTATATAATTCAAAAAGTCAGAGTTAAGTGCCTTAGGATCGAACTCAAAACCTCTGCGTGGCAAGTCAACAGTGCCCCACTAGGCTATCCGATATGTAACAAAAAAACGATATTCATCACAGTCATTCCACTTTTTATACGACACAAAAAACGCATCTTCAAAGAGTAAAATCTAAACACTGACATAGTGAAGGGTCCAAAGAAACGAGCACAAACAAACGTACACACAGCTTCACTATACATAACGGGACATACAGACGGACAAACAACGGCGAGATGAATTACACTGATCTAAGTGGGAAAAAACTTTAAGCAGTTTATATCAATGTTACTTTGGTCTCGTTTTGATGTTGCTAACTAAAGAATGATTTCGTTTTCATTGTTGATAGCTAAGACACTGGCAGGTGAAAAAAGAGTTTATTTGTAACAGTCAGAGAACGTAAAAAAGATGGAAGCAGTACTTTCATACTAAACACAGCTACTTACTCGACTCTGATACTCAAAAATTAACTTTACTGTTAATGCAGTAAGATAGGTATTAGCTGTTCTGTTTTACCGTTTATTTATTTGATGACAATGTCATGAACTCAAACCCATTGATAATTATAATGATACGTTACATGTAACGACAAGGTTTAGTTATTACTTTGCGGGAGATTTCATGGTGCAATTTTTTTTGTGGTGAGAACACACCCATATTTTATTTCTCGGCACATGGCAGTGCTAGAATTATCTAGCACTGCCATGTGATGTGCCACTGAGAAAACTTAAAGTATACCTTAATTTTCTCAGTGTCATTATTCAAAGAGCAAACAGAGGAATACTTTATAGTGCCTAAGAAAAAGTTTTGTATCGAGTAAACGCTGAATGCATTTCCTCTTTACCTATATGCTAGAATGCTTGGCGTTTTGTGGTCACAAGCAGACTGACACTTACTTCATTTACTGTTTAAAACATATATATGGAGCGGGTTCTGAAGCTCTATCCATGCTGATAATTGCACCTCAAAGAGTACATAAAACTGATTGTCTCGGCTAACATGAAACTGACTGTAACAGTCGATATGGGAAGTATTAGTACTATGCTCGTATATGCAGATGTCCAAGGGTGAGAATGTCACCTCCGCAAACTAAATGATAGACGCAGTCGCTTCAGTTACCAGAAAATCGACATCAAAATGCTTGAGAATAATTAGAATAGAATGTAAGATTAAAATATATAATCTCTGTATTCATTTTTATACAGTTATAGTTATTCATTGGTGTCACAGAGTAGCAAATTTAAGTAATGGAAATATCGCGTCTGAGAAAACGGCTGTCAAGAAAATGAAGGTCACTTTTTTCATATTCTTAGGAAGTAATAATGTTTTGTATTTTATTTGTGTCTAATACGCGTCTGGTCGCTGAAAATCAGCTCTGGCGGGCGATTATATGAATGCGCGTGTTACGAAATTATGTCTAACAACCGCCATATTTTTGCACGAGTATGAAACACATATGAACTCTCAGACATGCAGGTTTCCTCACGATGTTTTCCTTCACCTTTAAAGCTAGCGATAATTAACTATTTAATACGCACATAGCTTCGACAAGTCAGAGATGCGCACCGTGGGATCTATCTCGAGACCTCTGCGTGGCAGTCCAACGGTGTCCCACTAGGCTATAGCTGCTTATAAATAATGAAGGTAATAAAAACACTCACCGGAGGATGTAACGCAATAAAAACTTACGGTAATGTTACTTTACGAACAAACGAGATGATGTTATACATTGCGAATAGCTATTTTCTCAAAAAATAAATTGACAATAATGCTATAAGCCTAAAACAGATAATCGCGGAATTTGTTTTATGCGTACATAGATTAGATCATGCTAAAGTTCTCGTAAAATTTTAAACGACAACTTATATACATACATTGTCGTTCACCTGCATCCCGGAGGGGTAGACAGAGACAACGGGTTTGCACTTTTGCGCTCTCATCATTGTTCAAGGGCACTTGACCGGAAAGGGTACTCTTTATCTGGCCTGACGCCAGATTTATATAACGAGGCAACTCAAAATTGCAAATGCAACATTTTTCTATATTTATTTGACTAGTTGCAAATACTTACACGTTTTCAACAATGTATCTGCCAGCTCAGATATACATACATATATGTCGGCGCAAGTCCATATAACCAATTATTTTAATACATTAATTTACCGCTAACTGACTTATAAACAAGTATCTATTTATTTACTAAGATTATTTCATGATTACCACATTGTTTATGTGAGTTTTACCAGTTATTGCTTAAAATAAGACTTGTTATGGTTTGTTGTTGTTCGAGACGACAAACTATTACTCATTATAATTTAAACATTAATTTTGAAGTAATTAAGCAATTGCTAAATTCATAACTTGATTTTTAAGCAATGACAAATTGATTTCTAGATATTTTTGTTAAGTTCTACTTTGAACTTAACAAAAATATTCGAATACGTTCAAGATTACACAACATTTGAACTGAAATTAAAATGTTCTAATATTAAAAACAGTCTTTTGATTTTTGTAAATAATTAACGTAATAATTAAATTAGGTAGGTATGTGTTAAAATAATAGTAAAATATTGTGATTGTGTATTGACCTCCCAAGGAATGCCATCTTGAGCGCGTTTGGCGTTGTGAAATCAAGCATTCTATTGCGAGTTCTCTCCGAGGCAAGAGCTCTTCACAAATTGTAATCTTGTGAGTACTAAATTTAATATTGATTTTTACTGTGTTGCTTTAAGTAGGTAAGATTAAGATTGTGCTTAAGAATTATAAGTGTTTATTATCAAAAGCGTTTTTCATTACTTTCATTATTTGCAATGAGTCATCTTTTAAAAACCCTACTGGACCTTCTGCTATGTTTTATACATCGCAGAACGCATTCACTGGATAATAGCGGATAACTTAACGCCTACATTGTTTCAAAAATCTAGACTGAAAAAGTCAGAGATTCTTCATGCGCAACGTTAGGCTAGTAGTCAAGTCAAGTCAAGTCAAGTCAAGTCAAAGTCAAGTCAAAAATCATTTATTCATTTAGGTCACAAAGTAACACTTATGAACGTCAAAGTATATAGGTTAGTGAGTTTACTAAGTTACTGAAGCTACATTTAGGTTAGTTGCTAGGTTCAGGCAAAGGGTAGAGCCTATGAGAAGAAACCTGCAAGAAACTCACGGCCACTCTTTTAGTCCGTTAGGATAACGTTACATCACCAGGCAAGTCTCAATTACGATCCTACAGCATGCACTTATTCATTAACTTTTCGAAGTTATGTGCATATCCAACGACTATCTGTCGTTCGGAGAAAAGGAAACCTGCTTATCTGAGTGTTGTACATAAAGACGTAAACCTACCAATACGCTATGGACCAGTGAAGTTGACCATGCTTAACTTATCACCATACTGTGAGAAAGCCTGTATCCAGAAAAGGGAGTAGTCTTTATTTAGAACGTAGAGTATTCCATTTCATCTTGGGATAGTAAAAATGCAAAAATCCGTTGAGATCATGTATTAATACAAACTGCACTGAAAACCCTTAACGGTTACAAACTGGTTATAAAAATGTGCACGAGTTGCGAATTAGCGAAAAAGATAAATACTTTCGGAACAGAAGGTCGCATATTCGATTTCCCGGCCGAACCAGTATTTTTTGTAATATCAATGTGCCAGACAAACACACTTGTGGTATGCTGTTACCGTGACCTATGAACCCTTGACTTGCGCGTTTACAAGGTTATGACACGAGCCTTACGCTTTTAAAACAAGTTGCGCCTACGCAAGGGGAGAAGAAATCATGTCCCCCACTGACAGCATTCTGTACGATCTTCTGTAGGTACCTACTGTGTTACACAAGGCTTCTAAAAGCAATGGTCGTATTATCTTTGTCTTACCTAGTATAACAAACAAGGTTAGCACGACAGTTGTTTCAAAAACTTGAAACCACCCATTTTATTTAGATCAGGCATAACAATAAATATTAAAGACCGAGACACATGTCGACATTATCTCACCTCTAAACGTTTTCTTTAGAAAATATAAAGATCTAAATAATAAACAGCGCCAAACGCCGTGCTGCTATTGAAAATTGTATGGAAGATAATTCTAATATCATATCATAATATGCAGTCGCGCATCGAATCGTGCCACCCCTTGGAATGGCCGGTACAGCGATCTGCTGAGACAGCCATTCGATAGTCATAACTTCGTACCTAAAATTATAAATCCGAATGTGAGTTTGTTTGTTACGCATTTATCATTAAATTTCGCACTCAGAACAAAAATACTGTTTTCGAACGAAACCGCGGGCAAAAACTCAATCACGCGTAAACCAATGGACGGATTTAAATGAAACTTGGCACATAAATAGACCATATCCTGGATTCAAAAATAGGATACAGGCGAAGCCACGGGCAGAAGTCAGCATTTCATAAATTATAGTTATGAACACGTCTGTATCTCTAATGACCTCTTATATTAAAAAGGAAAGTGTACTACGAGTGTGTGTACAAGTTTTTTGTATGAGAATTTGATAGCGATAATTTTTTGTCAATTAGAGACAATTAGTAATCTGTCGAGTAGTGTGATATTTTGTTTTGATTGCTCTATTGCAGAGCTTATTCGTGGAGATAATGTGCATTGAAAGCAGGTATATTATTATCTACTATCTCCTTTGTAGTATGTATCTCCTTTAACTAAAGTTAAATAATCTTGATGTGTCTTTTTATCTTAAAACTCAGTTTAATAATAAAATGCTGCTAAAGATCAAAGTAAATACAACAATAACGATTACTAAATCAATTGAACCGTTAGTTTAAGCAGTAGTTTATTTGTTTAATATGTGTTTGTGTAAGTCACATCAAGATTGTTTACCTTTAGTTAAGTACATAACCAAATGGAATATGGTTAGTTTCGGTGAAACGCTTTTGGGACAGAGATCTACTTTTTATATACATAGACATTTTTGTATATATACATAGTCCGTTTCAGCGGTAGGCAGAGATCTATTACAACCACATTTCGTGATTGAGATTGAACATATTATCGAACCAATTTCCAGATTCTATGTTGCTACTAATAATTTCCTACTTGAAACTCTTAACACTACTTTGTCTGATCCGGGACCGAAAACAGGACGTCGTGATCGACTGCAAACGTTGAGAAAACTAATGCCGCGGGACCAACAAAATAGTTCACATGAGGTATGATAGGTGCATAAAGAAGAAACAAAACATACAAGTCAAATAGAGTCCTCGCCTTGGAAGTCTGTTAATAAGTGCAAACTTCGACGTTGAGATCCCGATTTTATGTATGTCACAAGGGGTTAAACAAATATTATTCATATATTAGGCCATGATACTTATTACAAACTATATCAGCAGTGATAATCTATACAAATAAATAAAATTGAAGTGTCTGTTTGTAATGTCAAAATAACAGCTTTTTATCTAATGCATATGACGGTATATAAGGTACCTATACAAAACCATCTATTTTTAAAAGTTTTGTCTGTCTGCCTGTCTGTCTGTTTGTTCCGGCTAATCTCCGAAACGAACAAAACCTATTTTGACGGCACTTTCACTGGCAGATAGCTGATGTTATAAGGAGTAACTTAGGCTACTTTGATTTTAGAAAAATAAATAGGGTACCGCGGAGACCAACACTTTTTAGTTAAAATCTACGCGGACGAAGTCGCAGGTAACAGCTAGTATAATTATAATATAATTAGGGTAGGTTTTCTTGCTAATGTACCTATTTATTTAATGACACGACGCGCGCACCGAATCAATCCTATGTAGATATTGCCGAAGGGGTAAGCCCACATTTAGCCAGTAATAGGAGTATAGCCTGTTGCTAATTATATATTTCCAGATTTCGTGTTACAACTCAGAAAAGCCTAACAAAATTAAATTCCTTTATTTAAAAAGTAGTAACGTGTATATCGTTCGAATGATATTCGAATATAATTGTACGCAATACAGTACCTACTTCCCATAGCTAAGGACACAGTTGCACTACACACACAACTGCACCTATTTAACCTATTAAGTAGCAGCGGCACACCGGCGGCCAAATACCTATAACAGGTTTTCAATTGTCAGCTTTCCAATAAGTGACAGATTAAAATGTTCATACATTCGAATTTATTCAGATCCAATTGTGAAAATTGCGATTTAGTTAGTCAGTTAAACGTGTCCACACTTAGCCTTCAGTTGAGGCATACGTTTAGTTAATATTTGTTAATTCTTTAAATTATGCTTTAGTTTTGTTACATTTTGTTTTAATTATTGATTTGTATGTTTGTTTTTATTGGCAAGACACAAATATGCACTATACTTCCACTTGATTTTTGTAAGATCATTTTATAAACCGTATGTGTTTAACAAATACAAATAATTTAAATTTGAATTGTACGTAACAACACTAATATTTAAAAGTAATACGAAACCTACCACCTGGCTAGGCCCCATACGCAGGACAACTGGGCAACCGTTTTCGGTTAAAAGAGTCTTCCGCGATCAATAAAACGGTAATGGTAGCTGGCTCACACGTGAAATACTATCCTCCTCAATCCTGGTCTTGGTATTGCCAATGTACATACACTAACAGCTTACGAACAGACAACCACTACCTACACTAGTTTGACACCTTTGTTATTCAAACCATAGTTTTAATAAAATGGTCATCATAACCGGTTATTTAACCGCGAAAACAGTCCGAATTACTTCCGTAAGAAAACCAATACAGCTAATGTGTAGTGGAATGTTACATAATTTTAATATATGTATATATCATTGTTAACTGATATCACAAGTAAGTTTTTAAACTAACACGACAGACGCGTCTAATCAAATAACCATAATGAACTCATGCATAATTTGGATAATCTCAAAAATAGTGTGTGTATAATTTTCTATCAGAATATTCTCAATAGCAGCTGTGAATCTAGTAATAAGGACGGGTTATGTGGTAAAGAAAAAGTAGATAAACTGTGGGTATAATAGTCTGCCTTATACCTTTGGGATAAACGGACATAATGCTTTCGTACCTATGTTGTCTATATACACACGCCATACATATATGTAAAGCTAGCTTTTGCACCCTATGTATTTTCCTGTACACTTGGCGAAATTTTATGACATTACCATTCATAATATTAATTAGGATTGTGAGTTCAAATAAATCCATTAAGCAATTGGCGAATGTAATTGATTACTAGCTATTATACTAGCTATTCTCGCAATGCCAAACGAACAAACATGTAGATATTATCTACGTATCCTAAAATACCCATATCATTTTATTCGTCAACCATTTTAAATTAAATGTTAGCTACTTTTTTGCTAGCGTATCTGAATACAGCACAAAACCGCAACCAAATTGTTTCAGCTATTATGAAGATTAGCGTGCACAAACGCACAGACAATCAAACAAATAGCCTGTTTACGATTGTAATAATTATGTATAGATCATTGCTCTACTACATATTTTAATTTGGGTTCTTGAATCACGATTACTATAATTACATTATCATTAATTGATATATAATTACTGGTTAGTACTGTCTAATAATGTTTACCTACTGTCAACTAGTTTTAATAGCCTAGCCTAGATCTATGGATACCATTAAGACATTGAAAAAGTTCTGAATATAAGTTTTTAATAATTGGGTTTTAATTATTTCTATTCTTATATTATAAAAGGGTAAAGTATTAGTGTTGAAGGTAATCTCCGGAACGGCTCAGCTGACTTAAATAATCCTTTCACTATTTGAAAGGTACATTATTCTAAAATCTAGATGGACATAAGCTATACATTATGTTCAAAACAGGCGACGTCGGGCCGGACCGCTAATTATCAATAAATACCACAAGCAGCTTACCTTTTTACGAAAAAGGCCGCGGCGAATTGTCCTCTTCTTGCATGTCTACCATATTTCAAATTTAAATTGACGTATTTAAGTTTATTAATGCGGATATTTCGTACCCGATTAGGTAGGTACTATATTTTAAATTTCCAAAAATCCGAAACTGACGCCTGTATATAGTGCCCGCAGTATTTGCGGCATAAGTATTTGAGAGCGCTATATACATGCGGGTGTTATTGATATATTCGAGTATTTTTCGAATGCAAATTATTAACATCGCGAGCGTGAATGATAGAAATGCATACGTCCAGAGCCTATAATTTTTAATAGGCTTATTTGTCAGTAACACAAGAAGATAAGGTAAAAATATAAATAAACACAGCAATACTAAACTGTGTATCCGTCAATACTTGCACGAGGCTAGGAAGCACAATTTCATTTGTGTGTCACACGTCACCTTGCTACGGCTTCGTTGGATGTCGCAATTTTGTCGCACAACACGTTATTGTCTACGATCGATGATCTTTAAGTTGCATCCGTACATCGTAATAGTTATAATATAATTTGAATCCCTATCATACCGAACACTGTCTCTGAAGATACAGGTATTATTGCCTAGTTTAAGAGACAGGGATCAAAATTAAATAGTGTACCTACTAAAATTGTACATAGTTACGCTTTTATAATAATTAAATTGTGTACTGTACCTATCAGTTAATTTTTGGTGATAAATAAACTTATTATTATTATAGAAACAGGGCTTTTACTTACACATGGTAATTTTCAAAAAAGGTGGAGTTTCTCAATTCCCTTGTATATTTGTTAGCTCAGAACTCCCGTCATTTATGAACCGATAGGCAAAATTCTCTTTTTGTTTGGGAGTTACTTTTGGTTCGATCCCAATTAAATTTGGAGAAAATACCACACCTAAAAGTTAATAGCTTTATTGTTATTTTTTTCTTGTTATTAGGAACAGAACTTTCAAACTAGTAGTAGCTTCTGTCGGAGACGAAGACGCTACTAACATTAACATAAAGGATTATAAAGAACATATAGACTCGAAAAAACGAATGGGCTAGATATCCACTCATAAGATTTTGTGATCCTTTACTAGATCATATAATCTTATAGGTGGCAATCGTGCCCATAGTACTCGAGGTATTGAAAGTGGCGACGTGGCCAAGTATAGCACTATACCAAAAATTATCACATCGCCTATGATAATGTATGTACATTTTATTATCTTTTAATTCAAAGGTCGCAATACAGGTTCGGATATACCACACCGGCTTGTCAAGCCAAGCAACCGCTCCCAGCAGTATTAACAGCTTTCTCCTAATCCCTCCTATCACTGGTAATATGATTCTGTATTAATTGGAATTTTCTACTAGTTGGCTCCGATTGTGTGGATACCATCATACCCTCAACATAGGCCGTTAAATAGATTTGTGTCCAGTCTAAGGAGTATCTGTTCCTGTGTGCCTTACCTTAATGGTAAGCTGCGGCTTAACATTACTGTTGATACCCATGTCCATGAGTGACGTTCACTGCTTACTACCAGAAGCCGTTAGCTCGTCTGCCATAGGCAATAAGAAACTTTTTTATCTTTAGATTTTATAATACAGGATAAATATAAATTATTACAGATGTGAGTAGATGTGTAAGCGAAAATAAACACCTACGCATTACTAGTATTGGTATTTTTAGTCAGTGCGCTCAAAATATTTAGCTGGGTTAAGGAATATCACTTTTAGCAAAACTACAAAACATTAAATAAATGTCACACGCAACGTATTTCACATACATAAAGAAATTAAATTAAAATTTTCAGACGATAGCGACGATATAGACTCATTTATCTTAACAATGTTTTAAAACAAACATAGTTAAGGTTGATAAGCCCCACATATGGGAATAATCCTTGTATTATGCTTGTATTATGCTTTACAGACATTTAATTAACAGACACAAAATATCGAACAAACTATTCGTGGTTCACACAAATGTTTGTATCATGCGGCGATCAAATCGCTGTAGTATCAAGTACCTACCAGGGAGCATCGCCAACCCATCGCCAACAGCCAACAGTTGGCAACGGTGCCTGATACTCGAACTTACATTACAGTTCACATTTAATATGTATTATAATTACATGTGAATAGAGAGAAAGGTATATAAATTAGTTACAGGATAAATTATCCAAGATCGTGTGGATGGCCATATCCAAAACTATAAAAAACAGCGATGAATACTGAAAGTCTTCTCAAGGTCGATTTTGATGTATACTGAAACGCTAGACTGAAATTTTTTATTATCTATAAGTTCACTTTGTGCGTCAGTAGAGCTCTCGATCATAAATTCGAATTCGCGTTAGTGCACTATTGAAGCTTTAATAAGAAATTTAATATATACGTTTTAAATTATATACCTAACACACACACAACACCACCTTCATATGATAGTAAGTTGCTTAATATTACCGTGAAGGTTGTATCTATAAATAGTTCATGCTCTAAATAATTTGACTGGCAACACAAAAAATGCCGAAATTGGCGCGAACGATTTCGTGATAAAAGCGAATGGCAAAAACAAAATGCTGACATGCGGCTACAGACAATAAAATCCAAGCAAAATCATAGGCTCTCAAACTTCAAAGAATTAAATCGGGATAGAAATCTTCTGACGACTTACTTGTTCAAACCCCAGCGTGCTATCTCGCTATCTACCTTTTATGTGTGCATACAGCTTGTTCTAGTTCCATGCGCGATTAGTTGCACGAACTAAGTACCACGCGTGTAAATACAGCGCAATGGATGTACATATAACTTAATTATGCCGCCGTTCTATCCCGATCTAATAAATTGTTGACGTCCATGCAACGAGAACCTACGTCCAATGAACGGGAGTCTCGCAGTGTCAGCCTTGGCGACCACGCTGGGCGCGCCCAGGCAGACGATGGCTATGGCGTCGAAGAACGTGGAGTGAGGAGCCATGACCACCACCGGCGCGTCACGTGACTTGGAAGGCACGTGATGCCGACCCAACACCCTCACGCGATGGAACCCAGCAGCAACCACCACCAACCGCATAAGCGACAAAATTGAGAACCGCAGCTTGCTGTAAAACATATCTTAGTATTAAGAACAATGTACATATCGAAAAACAATAAGTACCAACAAAACAAAAAAATCCATACGAAGTAGTTTAATTTCAATAAAAATATAACTCAGTGTTACTTAGTATGGCTAGTGATCTGGCACCGTATTACTCGAGCATATACAAATATTAAAATACACGAACTTAATATTCATACAATAATAAAATAATAATAAACCTTGAGGTAACTTAGTCAATATAACTGCAGAAGTAGAAGTACGAGAATACTGTATCGCATGTAACTTTTTAAACGTTCCTACAACGGACACAAAGAACACGCAGACACTGTACAAGTATTTGTATATCACACAAATTTTTGTCTCGTGTAGCAATCGAACCCACGTGGCGACACGTCCCTTTAAACAACCGCACCCACAAAGCTTCTGACATCAATAACAGCTAAGTAACCGCTTAAATTAGATAGTGGAGCCAATTCTGTTGTCACAAAATTCTCTAAACTTAACTAAAAATCACAAAAAAATTTTTTAGTCTTGTCACTTTTAACGATTTCAGAATACGAAATGTCATTTGAGAGGACTAAACTAAATTTTAGTGATTTTTAGTTAAGCTTAGAGAATTTTGTGCCAACAGAATTGGCACCATTATATTTCATGCAGCCATTTAAATTATAAAATAAAATCACATCGCACGGAATTTCTATCTAAAAGTCGGCGTCTTTTTAACTATCTCAGCTCTCATACCTAAAATAGTTTTCTTTAAGGCTGAGGCTACATTAGTCCGCGATACGACCTGCGATACGTAAGCGATAAAAACAAATAGTTCATATTCACGTTTATGGCTACACCGTACGCCATATATCGCTATTAATTTTTGATTTTTTTATGCGATAGAAATAACATTAGTGTAATCACAGCATCGGCTACATCAACTTGTCAGCGAAATTGAAGCGAATTCATTAAAAATTTTCGCTTATAATGTAGCCATTCCATTATTATATCGTTTCGCTTTCACAGTCGCATCGCGAATCGCTGCCTACTGTAGCCTCAGCCTAAGAGAAACCTATCAGGCTGTAACACCTTCGATTTTATATTTATAACTGCCCTGCAAATACAACAACAGCAAGGCACGTTCCTTTGTCTTAGGAGACTTAACAAACGTTGAACTAACGAACACAAGAACTAACACGTGACTGCACGGATGGCGTAGTGTTATAAGTGGTCACCACTGCCACTGCGCCAAGTGTTGTGGGTTTGAATCCCATACGGGACAAAAATTTGTGTGATCCATAAGTGGTTGTTCTGAGTCTGGATGTTCTTTATGTCCATTGTTTGAATATTTGTAAAGTCCCCCGCGATACAGAAATTATTATTTCCAGAGCAGGAGTTGACTCTGAAAATATCCTATACGAAAATGTATTTGTTAGCCTCACAATTTTTTATCTCTTGTGTGAAACTCTTTATACTCAGCGCATTCTACCTTTATATACTAGTCTAAATCTCGCTATGGGAAGGTGATGATTTACACCATCGGATCCGTCTAATGGTGACCACTTAAGATGCTGAATGCTGCCCAAGAGCATTAACCTAGAACTCACTCTTTCAATCGCCGAATGTGTAAAAGAGATATAATGACTTGTCTCAAAGAGCCAATGACCGCGTGCTATCCAATTAATCAAAAATATAAAATGTATTAATTTCTTAATCAAATTGTGTTTTTTATAAAGGCAAACAAAAATAGCAATGATATTATTTTTCATTTAATTTTAAATGCCTTTTTTCTGAATTGGTATATATTTTAATATATGGGCAATTTTATCACACGTAATCTCTGTCTATGTATGTATAAAAATTATTATCTTTGCTAGTGATGCGTATCCATTCGAATAAAACTATTATTTAGCACATGACTACTCTTTGCTTAATCACACTCATTACTGTAACGGGGTAGATAGAGACTAGACGGATAACCATCCACCTGACGCGATTCAGTAATATATATCTCGTATTCACTCTCATCATATTTTTTCATGTACGCTTATCAAAGTTTAGAGTTTTCTTAATCTAGACTTTGCCAGTACGTCTTTGGTCTGGTCACAGAAAGCTCGCTTAGGTTAACTACTACGCGGATCCGAGCCGCCGCTGGCGGACCGTGCGGCGCAGGCGCGCGCGCCTGATGCCGCCATAGTGAAGGCCGCGGGCGGGAGAACGGGGATCTATCGTCCGCCAGCCATTGAGTCGGAGTGACGCCCTCTGTCGTGCCGGGGTGTCACCCAAGAGTCGTCGTCCACAGGCATTACTTGCCTGCGCTGAACACTGCTGGGTGGGTGGCTGATGTAGTTTCAGTTTCAGCGACCCACCCACCATTCAAGGCAGCACGTTGGCACACCGTGATAGGTTTAGTCGGTAGTACCCGGGACGCGTATATAGAAAAGCTATTGCAGTACGTCTCCGCTGAATTGAATTAGCATTTTCTAACGATAAACACGCGTAAATGCTGCTCCTATACGTATCAGAGGGTGATGCACTGCAGTAGCACGCCACTCTTGTTATTCAGTCCTTTATAGACATACCTACCTGTTTTCAATGCTCTCAGTTCCACTGCCTTCACGTCACGTTTGCCGTACCCATTTGAAATCATTATAATACTTACGTCTTAAATTAAAAATAGCTTGGCAAAAGAGACACTCATTTAGAAAAATATTTTTTTAGAGTAATTCTAAATTCTTACTTTTTAAATCATTAAATCGTCGCATAAACATGATTGCTTATCATCAGTTTAATTTAATTTTAACGTTTAGCATCTTATTTTCAGTGGTTACTAATATTGAGTTCACTGAACAAATGCGATAAATTAATTTTGAGCGCGCACAATAGGTACATCAAAATTGAAGACACGTTTTTACACACAATCGTACGAAAGCGATTTTACTTTCATATGAAGTAGAAAGTGCAATTATTCATTAGACTTGATTCAAAAACAAACCGCATTTATGTAAATGTTTATACTATAGACATAAGAGCACATCTTTGAGTAAAAATATCTGCAAATTATTTAATTGAATGTACGCAGAATAATAACTGCTAGGGTTGTCGAATTTCATAATCATAGCATAGGGGACTGCAATTAGCACATTACTATGAATTATTTACACTCATCATTAAATTATTTATATATGCTATGCACAGCAGCGCAATGACTGATGCAATAGTATCAACGTGTATATTTTTGTGCTAACCTTGTAAATTGCAGATAACCTTGACTTATGCACGCAGACAATGAATGAGTGCAGAAGACTCTCAGTGGATATTATTCTAAGCAACATTATTCCGCAAGGGCAGAGTACTCCAGACATCGGCTTAGTGCTGTGGAACTAAGCCAATTGAAGGTGATTCGCTGATCTTGGAGACGCATGGGCCGACCTCGACAGCGAGGCCGAGTGGAGGCAAGACAGCTGTGTATGCTATATACTCTTGAACGAGTGATTTTCATGTCACCCAGGTTACTGCCGGCAATCATCGTTGTGTCACTCACATGTGGTACAGGACTATCATGAGCGATGGCCTCCTAGCACGTATTTTCCCCATGTATTTACTCATATTTGCTTCATTGTTATTTTGCCACCATATTGTAGTGATTAAATATTTTCTTTATATCTAATGCACTAATGCATTCTTTATTTACATTACATACATACATTTACTTGATGCATACGAGAATCTTGGGCAACACTGTGAAATATTTCTGTTTAATTTACAAGCACAGTCCAAGGCTTTGACCAATTGAAATCGTCCATTTACGATGGTATGTATTTTGTGTTGCTATTAATCGGTTGATTTTGCGCCAGACGCATGGGCCATTTAGAGAAAGTCATGTATAAAAAACAGTGGCATCCGTGAAGCTGGCAGAAGAAGCAGCGATTCACTTAATCTTAAATCTAAATATTGAAAGAATAAGGTTGATTTTAAAGTGTAACTTTCAGGGTTTATTGTTTGGTGTTACGCGAATTAAGTTTAATGATACGACGAATATTTCAGAGTCAAATTTCGTTATAAAAGCTATCCAAAATAGAGTTCCAATCTAGTGTTGTAAACATCAAAATGTAAGATTTGACGGTTGTTTTAATTTAGTAAATGTTTGTGATTTACATATATGTATAATTGTATATGACACTGCCCCTAGATCGGAACTCTATTTTGAATAGGCTTTATTACGAGAATTGGTCCTCGGGCTATTTTAAATGAAATAAAGAATTTATAAAATTCTAAATTGAAATATATTTTTCTATTACGCCGTGTTATTATTTTTTTAAAGTAGTTATAAGTTTGTTATGTTCATACTGTTTTGCCGCCAGTAATTGGAATCTGCAACAATGGATACTAAGAAAATCGAATTCGTTCTTACGTGTATATACCGCGAGTTAAATGCCACACAACATTATTGCCTTGTACGGTCTTTACGTCCAGAAACAGTACATAATTGGTGGAATAACTGAGTATGAGCATGAGTCTTGGCTCGGGCTAACAAAAAGTAATAATAATAAACGGAAATTCAGTCCGGAGGACAGCAATATTTATTACCATCATCAGTAATCATTCATCATTAAATCAGTGTAGCTATTTGTACACCTAACGGGAAAAGAATTACCTATGCAAAATGTCTAGACACCTACTTAGAGCATAACCAAATGCTTTTTAATGATTACACGTTAGATATAAGACTATCATCATTATAAAATTGTTAAATCCTAACTAGTATTATAAATGCGCATGTGAGTTTGTTTGTTTGTTACGCTTTCACGCCTTAACTACTTGACCGATCATCATGAAAAATCGTTTTCAGGCATACAGAAAAGGACATAGGGTACCTTTCATCCAGATAAAAGTACTGTGTCCGAGGGATAGAAAATTGATATAACCTACATTTACACGAGCGGAACCGCGGGAAAATCTAGTGCTTAATAAAATAAGTATTATATATTGTGAGTAAATATATATCGTCGGAAAAGGATGTCATAGATTAATGTTTTCTAAACAGTCAAAGACTTAAGAAAAAGGCCAAATTATGCCTTACGCTAACAAGCCTTCATGAAGTTTCTGATTAAAGTGAACGAAAGAAGAAAATATATATGCCATGACCATAGATCTTTTGTATTTCTGATTTTAAATAGACAATACCTGCACCAGGTATAAATCCGGTCACCGGGGAATTTTACAAACATATAAACAAAGGATACAAATACCACTAAAACTCGGAACACCTATTTGTGGATCATTGGTCAGTTGTAGTGGCAATGACGAAGCTACCACTCTAACCACGACGCCATCTATGGAATCTAAGTCATTTCTAATACTCTTTTGTTATAGTTCACTTTTAATATAATGTATTTGTAATTGATTGTATTTCTATTGGTAATTCTAGTCTATTCTATTATGTTATTTATTATTAGCATCGTTAGACCCAGTATTAGTATTACGTATACGTTGGCGTTTTACAGGGATGAACTTAAATTATTGAAACTCATACAGTTTTGGAGAAATCAAACTCTCTTACAGCTTTGCTATTCTGTAAATCCACTTCATCTCGAATTCTATCCTCTCTCCGGCAGAAGCTATAGCAACCACCATTTAATTGCCATGGTTGCTGTAGATACTTTAATGTTCACTGCTGACTTGGATGTGTTTGGTAGTGAGATTTTAAGAGAATTGCCTAACTGTTCTGTACGTTTGACCTATGTTTTGCCAAACCCGCCTTTAATAACACACTCAAATCTTACACGTTCAGTCTGTCCTGTATGTATATTGAGACCAAAATAGTTATTATTGAATAACTGTGGAATAAGATATGTTTATTATGCTTTCAACTTTATAAATATGCTTACCACAAACTAATTAGCGTATTTCTGTGCCAGTAACCTCGTCAAATAAAATAAAGCAAGAACTCACATAGCTGCTTTCGCCAATAGATGGACTAATACTGTTATTTGACTCTATTTAAAAAAAGAAATACCTATATTCTATATTCACATCATCGCGATATGAACAATAATAATAATATAATATTCTATCACATACACACAAAACCATCTAACCCGAACTGTACTATGGGTACTAGAAAATGGATAAACATACATATATGCTTTTTTTTGTAAATACATACATATTATACATAGAAACACCCAGACCAAGACATCGAATTAGCTGTTGTAAAAAAATAAAAACAAAGCAAACCACGATATAATCTTTAAATATAATTTAAAACAGAATAATTATTGTTACTTAGATTTTAAACCAACATACTCTTGCGCATTAGAACGCAACACGCATATTTTACAAAATCACGTACTCGATTTTACGCAACTCAACAAAACAACAGGGGCAACCCTAGCTTAGAATGTTTGGCGGGAATAGCCGCGTACGCATGCGCTGTGAATGGAATTCAAAATAAAAAACGAAAGTCGTGACTCAGAGGCGGACATTGACGTCGTATTTGGCCGAAAAGATGATAAATGAACTGCAATGTACATATTACTCTGAATTATTTGAAGAACTCTTGACTACATTCATGAAAGAGCAATATAATACTTGTAATTCATTAGTCTGGGAATAACAAAGGCAAATAAACAAACCGATTGTCTAACGTTATTGATGACGACACAATATTGTGACGTCATTATTTAGCTACAGTTTAACGGTTCTAAACGGTTTTAAAGCACGCAAAAGTGAGTGTTGCAAAGAATAAAATAATAATTAAGTTAATTATTATTATGTAAGATTTTATTTATTATAAATAATTAAGGGGCCATTCACACAGTGGATTTTTCCTAAGATATATTTAAATGAGCATACATAAAACTATATTGACGGTATTGTGATATTAATTTTCATTTATTACTTAAGATAGGTAGAAGAGTAAGACTACAGACAAGTCTTCGGACATAACATCAATATTGATAAGAGGGTGAGCCTATTGCCAACTACTAGTAATATATACTGCACGGATGGTGTACAGGTTTAAGCGGTCGCCTCGCCACTGCCAATACGCAGAGTCTTGTGGGTTCCAAATAAAAATTATGTGATCCACATTCAAACAACGTACACAAAGAACCCACCAGGGCTAGACTGCCATCATAAAGAAAATGGAAGTACCTTTCAAAAAAAAATTTTTTTAATGTGCCACTGACGCGTCTTTATTACTGATTCCAAATAGGTTAAAAACTTAATTTGATGTAAAAATGTTAGATACGTCTTTTTCCTTATGACGGCAGTACTGCTACTAACTATATCTGGATAATGGAAATGTTTGTCCCGGGTTAAGATCGAATCCAAGTCACAACACTCGACTAGCGAGGACCACTTAACTAATGCACCATCCACCATATGTTATGTTCGTTTGCCACGTTCGAAGTATGAAAATAGAATAATAGTCAGCCTTCTGGATTACTAATCACATTAAGACGTTAATTATATTAATATAATTACCGTTCAGTCTCGCTTTTTAACATACACATCATGGTGTTTTTTCTGCCGGCCTCATAAGGGACTTACTGGGGTCTGACAGATATTCTGTGAGAGAGTAGTCCTTCCCCGGTCGACCTGGCTCATTCATGCTAAAATCAGCGAGGCTCTACTACTCATAAAAATCATATAAATCGCCCAAAATTTTACGTTAAGAATCACAATTATCTGTTGATTGGCAATTATAGACATAAAAGCCAAAACACAATTAAAATTTAAATTGCCTCGAGTGTTTTAATTGCTTTGTTATTAGTTAATTTAGTACAAGATCCCAAAGCCTACGATTTGCCCAAAGCTAAGATTTTATAATTTGGCATATTATTTAGATGACTAATTCTAGGTCACCTCTAAGCGATCCGAAAGTCCTATTAGCCCACTACAAGAAACTCACCACTTTTAAGCCAGGAAGTCATGTTTAGTATGTTATTTACCTTTAAAATCTTAGTTTGCTAAAATTACGATCTGGTAGTATTGGAAATTTAGTAAATTTTGCTTCTGCAAATGCTTTTGGTATTTTATACGTTTCATTCAACCAAATCATTCCATTTCTGAAATTAACATTTTGTACTGATAATATTGTACGACATCATTCTAGATTCTACATTATAATCTTATCTGCAATGTTCAGAACACCTTAGACGATATAAATAGAGGGAACACGTGCATTAAACAAAAGAGCATCTGTTTATTTGCAGCTTGCTTTGAAGATAGCAAGCGTGGTAATAAGTATTTCAAAACTAGCATTGCTATAGTTCCAATTCTTTCCTGATGAATAAAAAATTGCAAGAGTATTGCCGATATTTAAGAAAGGGTCCAGGACAGGTCCAGGACAGGTCCAGGAATCTATAGGCCGATCTCTTTGTTGCCGTTATTGTCAAAGCTATTTGAAAAAATAATGAAAGACCGACTTATGAAGCATTTGATCAAAAATAAAATTCTAAATTACCATCAGTTTGGCTATCAGAAGTCCATCGGAACTACGGTAGCAATAGAAACGTTAATTAATGATGTTGTTTGCAAACTTAATAACAGGAAAAAAGTTGCTGGTATATTTTTAGCTTTAGTTCCGCATTTGATACTGTAGATCACGCGATATTGATAAGAAAACTCGAGCACTATGGAATACGAGACAATGTTTTGAAACTGTACTGTTCCTATTTAAAAAATAGGAAGCAATTTGTCGAAATTAAATCAGTTGTGGAAGGATTTGAACAGACACACAAATCGAATCTAACGACTGTATATCGTAGTGTGCCCCAGGGCTCTGTAGTAGGTCCAATCTTCTTTATTTTATTTATAAATGATTTGACAGAATACATTAGGAAAGTTGAACCATAGACAAAACTAGTGATTTTTGCTGATGATACCAATGCCATAGTAGCTACAGGTAACATAACAAATTTAGAAATTAAAATACACAGTGTTTACAGCTTCTAGAAATTGGTTTGGGGCAAATAACCTAATAATACTTAATACAAATAAAACAAAATGATACTTTTTAAATCTACAGCCTAAGTGTTACGTCTCAGAGTGTAAAAATTGATGTAGTAGAAAGTGTCAGATTTCTAGGAGTTATTATTGACTCGATCTTGAACTGGAAACAAGAAATAGCCTCACTGACCAGTACAATTAGTTCAGCTTGCTATGCGATTCGAAGTCGCATAGAGGAATTACCGATAGCCCAATTACTTAAGATGGTATAGTACGCTAGTAGAATCCAAGCTTAGGTATAGTATCCAGTTTTGGGACAATAGCTACAAGTATAACATAAGCGCAGCATTTATTTTACAAAAACGTGCTATAACTACGATTAGAACAAACTGAGTCATATAAAACCCACTTTTTGGAACTGGGAATCTTAACGGCACCAAGTTTCTATATTTTAGTATTATTGGGAAACTTTATCAAACACCTTCATAGTTTTGAAACAGCAACACAGAGAGAAAACAGATTAATAACTCGCAGAAAAGACCTTCCTACAATAATACAACCTAAACTAAATATAGTTCATGATAGCACTCGTTATCAAGCTGTATTGTTGTTCAACAAATAACTAGAACTAAAAGTAATACAAAATTCAATTCCATTTAAAATAAATTAAAAACGTATTTACTAAGAAGATGCTATTATAGTATAGATTAAACAATTTTTAAATTAATAGAACATTATATTATAGTAGTAATTTCCATTTTATTTAAATTTATTTTATCTTTTCGTATAGGAATTATAAGGATATACATTAATGTTGATATTTTTGAATTTATATTGACATAATATTAAGGCATTGCTAATTACATTGTGTATTCTAGCGTTTACTTTTAACATTCTTCTGGCTGGTTTTTTTATTATTTAATTTTTTTGACATGAAATTAATGAGATTGTGTTTTCATTATTTAATTATTGTTGACTTTTTTATATTACACTAGCTAACCAGCGCAACTTCGTCTGCTTCATATAAGAGAATTTTCTCCGTGTTTGCAATATTTTTCATTGCTGCACCGCTCCTATTGGTCGTAGCGTGATGTTATATAGCCTATAGCCTTTATCGATAAACGGGCTATCCAAGACTAAAAAAATTTTTCAATTCCAACTAGTAGTTCCTGAGATTAGCGTTCAACCAAACAAACAAACAAACTCTTCAGCTTCATAATATTAGTATAGATTTCAATTGTATTTGACTTTGTCATAATATTAATGTTCTTGTTTTTGTTTTTATTTTACTAAATGCAAAATTATTTTCTACACAAATGTAATTTGTTCTGAAATAAATAACTTAATTAAAAAAAATTAAGAACTAGTCGTCCGGCATTAAATTATGTAGAGGATATGATTGAAAAAAACAAGTTAACCTTGAAAAAATTTATAAGGCTATTTAATTTCCATTAATGAAGAACTACTTCAGATTCAAAATAAGAACATGTATGAAGTGTGAGCGCCAAAAAGTTCCATGACAATGATTAATTTTTTTGCATGTCCTTTAACCAAGGTTACGGTCATCGCCGACCGCGACAGTTCGGAAGCAATTAGCAAGTAAGATAGCGGCTTTACGTGCGGAAATAGATAATTATTATATAATATGCTGTTAGAAATATAATTATTGAAGTTAAAATATGCAAATATTTATAGATTAATCTGCCTCTGTGCCATAGTGTTAGTAAATAAAGCTACTAGGATCAGTCCCAACAACTTTATTTACTAACACTATGGCCTCAGACCTCAGGGTCTTGAATACAATTCATGGTTCGAGTAAATTGTTATTGTGGCGTACTATCGAGTCAAAGTATTGACAGTCCTAAAAATAATATAACCGCTAACTGAACTATAGATCAAAATCTTTAATAATATGAAATAGCATAACACGAAGCACTTTCTTTATAACGACAAGACAGTCAAGATCATCTGAACCATTTTGTATTTACAAAGAGATTAATCAGTGCCGATTAGTTAGCTGTTCTAATTAGATTTACAGCACACTGCAACGGCAGAAAATGTATCCGATGAAAGGATAATGGCCGGTTGTATACAGAACTCATAACGGTTACTGGCGCCGCGCATAATTACATCGGTTATCAATCATATTATCATTCCCGGAATAATCATTATAGCTAGCTGCAGGCGGGGCTGTGTCGCAAAAAAACATTGTTGGGTGCTGATTTAAAATATTTTTTGTGGCAACAAATCACAATGATACGTATCCATATAATCATACAACTGTAACTTGGTTCTGTAAAAAATACACTTGTATAATATTGTCTCCTGTTTACGCGAATGTTATTCATGGGAATGGTACACGCGAATGTTACGGGGAGTCTCCTCGTGACCATAGCTGTCGAAAAGCAACCGAAACGTCGGGGAAAGTGTAAACTTAAACATAAATAGTTTTAATCATCGATCGAATATACCATAGAGGCACGATCGTCGCTCGAAAAGCGGCCCCAATAAAACTGTGCATAAATCAGTCGTATGCGGTATATAATGCACCTGTCCCACTCACTCTTGCGTGCGCTGCCCGTAAGCGAGAGCGAATCGACACCACTACTACGATGAAGACCGTACCATATACTTAGTACGCTTGCGTATCGCGAGTAACACACTTAGGACGCTTTACATTGACACGTTTTAACTAAACTATTACAACATTTTTCTCAGTAGGCGTTCAATGGTTATTCCGGTTTATTTCCTGGATTGCATAATAAATGCAGACACTTATAAGTAAGTAGAACTGTTCAGTGCCACATATTGACGCGGTTTTTGTATGAGAATGTGCATCTATGGTATATTTGATCGAAGGTTTTAATAATTTAATTAGCTTACACATTAGTAAAGTTTAATAGTAGTAGTAGTGTAATAGTTTTCAAAATGATGTAATAAAGTGTTTAATAAACATCGTGATAAAATCCGTATAAAGTAGTTTAATTTCAATATACCTACTTATATTTTTATTACTTAAGCTATAAAGCTTGTGCCAGACGTCTGTTTATGTCGGTATTGCAATGGGTGGCCTTCGCAAGCCTTCCGATCACAAGTCTAAAGCAACACAATCCTAATTTCCAATTCCGAAAATCGGAACTTTACTATCACAAAATGTTTAGGCAAGTTGACATTATTACTAACGATGAAAGAAAACCGACCGCTACAGTATAAAATGTAGTAATTTTATATACAAGTAGGTAGTTACAAAACTGTACATTTAGTTCTTATAACAAAAGACAATACAGTTTTGTCAAAACTGTGTGCTTGCCACATGGCAATTTGTGGTTTAGCCGCGGAGGTCTTATAACAATCAAACGTATGTCTATTTCTTAACACACCAATCATAGCATACAAGGTTAAGATTGTTAAAAACACATAGTTGCTTCTTTACGGTTTTAAAGCCTCATAAGAACCATGCTCGGATATCATCTAAACTAATATTATAAAGCTGACGAGTTTGATTGTTTGTTTGGTTGAACGCTAATCTCAGGCACTACTGGTTCGAATTGAAAAAATATTTTTTATTGGATAGCTTATTTATCGAGGAAAGCTATAGGCTATATAACATCACGCTACGACCAATAGGAACGGAGCATCAATGAAAAATGTTGCAAAAACAGGAAAATCTTATGTGAAGCAGACGAAGATGCGCGGTCAGCTAGTTTTACATGCCTGTTCACCTTCGGAATAGGTGAGAGAGAAGTATTGCACCCATATTTATAGTTATTTCTGGATTCGGCCTATCGCAGTTTATGCGATACATTTTCCGACTGTGTTACTATAGTTTCAGACAAAAACGCAGGCATAATACTGTTATTACTATAAATAGATTGACCCTGATGGCGTAGTGGTTTTAGTAGTAGCCTCGCCATTGCGCCGAGTATACGTAATGGGTTCGATCCCCTCCCCAAATGAGATAAAAATGTGTATGATCCACAAATAGATGTACCAAGCCTAAGTGTGTCCCGCGATACAGGAATTATTTCTTGTGCGGAAGTAACCTAATAAAAAAAAACAACGCGTTGCATTCCGGGAGTGCCGGCAGAAGTGAAAACTTGAATATTAACGTTGTGCATTTTTGATATTTTGGAATGGCTAGGGAATAATTTTGCACGAATTGCTTTAATTATCAGTATAAAAGTACTATCATTTATGTGGTAAAATACAATATACATTTATTGCGCTATCGTACACAAACATGACAATTCTCCCTCCGTCTTACGAATTTTCGATCAGGTCACGTGTCCTGACGCGAGTTTAACATTTTTTACCCATCACAAAAAAGTGCACCACGCCGCTAAAGAAGTTTTCACTTCAATAATCAAACTTTTGTAAATCTAAGAAAATGTTGCGATATTTCACTCCTATTCGCATAAAACGTTGAATGAATAACATTTTGGATCTTGTTTCCCGATATACATACATTCCCTTAGGATTCACGCGGGCGAATGGATGAAATCGAAAATGGCCAGTGCCAGAAACTAGACCATAAATAAATAAATATAGGTAGATACAATAAGCAGATTTTAGTTGGATATTAAAAGAGTTCATGTAAACATTTTGTAATATCCTAAATACGTCAGAATTTTATTTAAAGTATTAAGTTATAATAAGAACGGACGTCATACCAATTCATATTTCAGTTTTAGTTTGAAACGCATACGCCATGTGCGATAAATATTGGCAGATGCACAAAGCAAAAAAATCTATTTCGTTAATATCTGCGTCACAACGGTTAATATAATATTGAGATATTTGTATTGCTATACAGCTTGTAATAATTATTAAAATGTCCTCCAGACAATTCTGCCTTGCTTATTAATCTATATTCATATTCAAACTTATTTGAGATCGGTTAAGCAGCTGCCACGTCTGAGGTCGCGGGTTCGATTCCCGCACGAGTCAAACATTTGTGTGCATGAACATAGATGTTTGTCTTGGTCTGGGTGTTTTTATGTTTATATGTAAAAATTTACGTAAAAAAATAAAGTATATATGTATGCTTATCCATTGTCTAGTACCCATAGTACAAGCTCTGCTTAGTTTGGGGTGTGCGTTACCGCAGCAAAATGTTGAAAAACTTTTTGCTTTAGAGAGGTGAGAGTATGGCAAATAATTAGTCCATCGTGAAGAGTAATTTGTTCACTAATAGCTAAATTTGTTCAAGTGGTAGTTTTAAAGTTATTCGAGAAAAACACATTTTGCTGGGGTAACGTTTCAAACGTTACCCCAGCAAAATTGTGTTTTAAAAATCGCTTTAGCCCGGAATTAAATGCATGATTTAAGATGGTTTCACTTATGTATGGTGCGGTCGCTTTTACGTAGCCTTTATAATTTGGTCGGCTTATAGAAGAATTGCCGACACATTCTTTTTGTTGATATAACTTTTATAATAGTCGTAATTTAAAGCTGAAATTAACAGGATTGTTTATTGATGGAACATTTTAATTTGTTCAAGGTATTCCATGTTTCCTTGTTTTATGGGAACTGCGTATTAGATCATTTAAATCTGACCATATAAAATGTAATTAAATTTCTATTATATCGTACGTATCTTCATATTGCGTAGAGTTACGTAATCTAAATTTACCATCGTTATAAAGGTGTACCAAGGGTACATGATACAGCTTTTAATTTGATTGTAATTATTATGGTTTACTTGCAAATCCGTTTCTTTCTGAATTTCGGCACCATTTAATTACATTGGTGTTTATCAAACAAATCAAAAACTTATGTTTGAACAAATTTGAACAAATTAAAGTCTATTAATGGTATTTTTTCAAATTTCTACGTTGAGCCGTTTTTGAGATCTGGACAATCCCAAAACGTTACCGCAGCAAAATCTTAAATAACTTTTGAACCACAAGACACACAAATTTTGCTGTTCACAAACATTTAATACGCAATAAAAGCTATCTATTCATGCTTTTAATTCCGGGCTAAAGCGATTTTTAAAAAACTATTTTGCTGGGGTAACGTTTGAAACGTTACCCCAGCAAAATGTGTTTTTCTCGAATAACTTTAAAACTACCACTTGAACAAATTTTGCTATTAGTGAACAAATTACTCTTTACGATGGACTAATTATTTGCCATACTCTCACCTCTCTAAAGCACAAAATTTTTCAACATTTTGCTGCGGTAACGCACACTAGTTTGGGTTAGATGGTGCTGTGTGTATGTGATAGAATATTATTATATTATTATATTCCGGAGTTTCTGTCATAGCGGCCAATCTTAACGGAGACTAGTCATCTGCGCAAGAGATATTACAGTGCACAAACAAGTATGTGTGCAAATATAAGTGCGCTGTCCATTCTCTCAGTTTCATAGAACGATACACACATGTGACACGACAACATCGCCTACTTCGTAAATATGAACTGCTATTAAAAAAATCTTGTTGGAAAATACCAGATCCGATCAATCGACAATACTTATTTGTTGATTTCACCCGGAGAGGTCTTCATACACAGCTGTCACATTTTCTATCGCTGCACTATTGTAGCATAAGGTATAGTCAAATTCAATTCAATTATTTTTAACAACTCCTGCGCTACAAATAATGCCTATGTCGCGGAGGACTTTAAAAACATTCAAACAACGTACACAAGGAACACCTAGACTCGAAGCAACTATTTGTGGATTACAATTTTTTTTGTACCGTGTGGGGATCAAACCCTCTCGGTGTGGTGGCAGTCGCGAAGTGATAAAACCACTATGTCATCCGTGGAGTCATCGTTACATTTTGTTTAAGAGTACGGTCTGTTGCTTCTACTAAAGACGAATTTGAATCCCCTACCAAGTATCGAAATATGTGCGTATTAATTAGATAATTATGGCTTGCTTTAAAATTGAAGCAAAACATCGTGAGGAAACCTGCATGTCTGAGAGATCTCCATAATGTTCACGAATATATGTGAAGTCGCCAACCCAGACTGAACCCGGCAGCGTGGTGGACAATGTGCCCTAAACGTTCTCACATTGAGATCCCGTGCCGAGCAGTGGACAGCTTATAAATAGAGCTGATATTATAATATTACTAGATGTGCCCGCGGTTTCATCCGCGTTTATGATTACTGCGCTCCCGTGGGTCGTAGCGTGATGTTATATAGCCTATTGTCTTCTTTGATAAATGAGCTATCCAACACTAAAAGAATTTTTCAATTCGGACCAGTAGTTCCTGAAATTAGCGCGTTCAAACAAACAAACTCTTTAGCTTTATAATATTAGTATAGATATACCTACGTAAAGTAACGAAAATGAAATACAATAGATGCATCACTATCTGTCAGAATTTATGTACAAACTGCCACTAAACAGTTCTTAATATTGTAAAATAATTATGTATTATCTAAAGACTGTTAGTAGGTTGGGTAACTCGTGATTGTGATTATTTAATAAATTTAATACTTTTACTACCGCTCAACAGTTTTTGCTTCGTTATAACATTGAAATGAAAGTTACGTGTAAATTACTAACGTCCATGATGACTTTCGATTGCAAGAAGTACTTAGTAAGTGATTATTTTAGGCAAAAAACTTCGAGTGCTGATCTTTGATTGATATTAATGATAGCAGAAGCCGAAGATGCATAGTTACTTGCAAATGCTACAATGAATAAAGTATGCAAATGTTTGAAGAGCCTGCTGTTGTCAATGGTACGAATGAGCCGGCTTGTCTGAGAATTTACCATTGCATTACGGTAAGTCGGCGTAGCAGTATTGATACTATGGATATTGATACTATGGATATTGATACTATGGATATTGATACTATACCTATGGCTTTTCTGTAACCCTGAAAACATACATACATAGATTCACGCCTGTTTCCCAGAGGGGTAGGCAGAGACTACGGATTGCTATTTGCTACGATCCTGACACACTTCTCTGGCTTCATTCACTTTCATCACATTCCGCATACACGCCCATCGGTTCAAAGAGCTCTTAACCTGGCCTTTGTCCAGAACGCCTCCGATCTGATATAGAAACATTCGCCTAGGTTTTCCTCTTGTGACTGTTCCATTCACACTAGCCTTATAAACTTTCTTAGTCAGCCTTTCCTCGTCCATTCTTTCTACATGTCCAAACCAGCTTAACATACCCTTTTCTATTCTTGTAACTATATCCACTTGAAAACATGTATACGAAATTTCTTAATGATCGGTCGCGTAGTTAAAGCTTGAAAGCGTATCAAACAAGCAACCAAACTCACATTCGCATTTACAATATTAGTCAAAATTCTCTGAACTGAACCATGTCTTCAGTAAGTATGCTTTGGTGCCTTCCGATGTTCAAGAGGAATTGAAGAATAGAGATCGCATGAGATGGATATCACTTCATTTACTGTTAAACTACATATAGAACTTGCTTATTCTGACACTGCTACACGGCTGCAACATAATGAGAAACGATAAATACGAATAACACCCAGACTCAATACAGCTATCTGCGGATCACAATATTTCTCCATTAAAGGATGCAATACGCAACACTGAACAAGACGAGACTTCGTGCAGTCACGTTTAACTCTGACCCTGATCTTCAACGCCGGAGTTAAGTTCAATTTATTTGTAAGGACTTTACGCATAATGATTTTGATATTAACTTGTGTAAAGTGTCAAGGTATACCAGTAGCCTAAGCTTATCTAGCTTTTGTATATGGCGAACGTAGAGAAGAAGAGCGAACGCGCATAATTCATTTACAGCTTTTTATTGTGCACAACGCGTCAACTCTTCTCTGGTTTCAGTTTACCGGACAATATCGACCAGATAACAAGACCTCGTGTTCAGTCCTAATCACAACAACGAGGCAAAGTTCAAAATAAAATTTATAAAAATGGTGTATGCTGTAAATAATTATGGTAGATATTTATAATTATTTATGGGACGATTATTGTTATATGAATATAGTCGATAAATTTCTTTTTTACAAATATAAAATATACATTTACCATAACAATGAATGTGTTTACAATTACTCCGTGTAAAAAACTTGAAATAATTAATATTTTCGCCTACAAAATTACGTAAATTTGCACGCAAAATGCAAAAACGTAGAAATCTATCCTATTTTACAGCTTAAACGAAACATAAATAGTTATATTACAGTTTGTCCGTCCCAAGTATTTAAGTTATTGGTTGACAATAAAGATACCTACTTATTTATCAAAAAAGCACTTCAAATCCTCCATACAATTTTACTATGGCGGCCGCGCGCCGATTTGATTATGCGCCGCACGAGCTCTGTCATTATATGTCTTACGCTCGGCGCAGTCTTAATACAACTTTTAAAATATACAAGATTTATTTTTATTGCATTAAAATAAACATTAAATTGTACCTACAGCCTTGTCTATCATGTGTATATTATGCTATAGCACGTGGTAGAAGTGCCATTTGTATGTACAATTGTATTACAATTGTTTTAATAAATAATTCAGTAGTTAATTAATGTTTTTGTTTCTATTGAAGGTCGTGGTTTTTATTTCGTAATGCGATTGAAATTAAACTAGGTATGTACTATATACGGATTTTATATAGTAGTTTAATTTCAATGAATAACATTCGCGTAAACAGAAGACAATATTTCGTAATGCGATATTAACATTTAATTAATTCAATCTAAATGTAAGTATTGTCTGAAAAATTGTACACAATATACACCGCAAAACATTTGATATCAATTGCTGGAATTTTAAACATAACTGGAAAACGGTCGTTGTCTGGCCACATGCAATAAAAAAGAAAATAAACAAATGGCTTCGATTCACTTTCAATATTCAGCATTTGCTATGATAAACGTAATAAAATTATCTGCTCTTTGGGCTAAGATGCTAGATAAGCTTTCTACAAAAGTCACAGGACCAACAAAACAATTTTGCTGACATGATAATGAAGATTATTTCAATATACCATTCTGATAATGAACAGCAAACAGAAAAACGCTTCAGGGCAATAAATTTAAAAAAAGAACAACTTTACTTACGCGTAGATACAGACAATCTAATGAAAAGCGCGTTTGACTGACGTTTAGTGGGTCAAGACGATTTTGCTGTCAGGTGGTATGACCAATAACCACTTTATAATACTTTCCCGCGCTTTCTAGATACCAACATGATGTAACGATGTATGAAGCACGACACAGCAAAACACGATAGTTGACGAATTTTGAATCCGGAACGTCACGACAATTTCGCGTCAAAACAATGTTATCAATATAACTTTGCACTATGCACAATATACGTTTAACTTAGCATTATCTTCACACAACTTAAAGGCATATTTTAAGGCTGTATTATATGTAAAGTGATAATAGTAATAAGTATATCATAATAATAAATTATTATTATTATTATAAGCCTAATTGGCGTCCCACTGCTGGGCAAAGGCCTCCCCTTCCGACTTCCATCTATCTCGATCGCTTGTTCTGAGTTGCCAATCCCTTTTAAAGGCATCGAGCTCGTCTCGCCATCTCCTCCTGGGCCGGCCTCGTTGTCGCTTCCCGTTACTTGGCATCCACTGTGTGATTGTTCCCGCCCATAACTCTCCTTATATAATAATAAATACAGACATAAAAACAGAACCTTTTCTTGACGACATAAAAACATTAGTACCAGTTAAAGTGGCAATAATTAATTCGGTTATCTTAGTCGTTACATCACTAGTTCCTTCTGCCAAAAATAAATAATCGGCTGAATAAAATATAAACTCGTATTTATATAATACTAGCTTTTGGCCGTGGGTTCGCTCGCGTTAATTTAGAATTTGACAATCAATTCGGGTTGTACTCTGTTTATAATAATATAATTCAATCATGATTCAAAAGAAACGTGGCGCCATCTATTATCATACGAACGTTATTGTTGTTTTCCTCGGGAACAGTAATTTTTTTCGAGATGAAAGGTAGCCTATGTTCGTTTCTGTACACTTGCCAACGTATATGCAAAAGTTCAGGATGATCGGTTCAGTAGTTTAGGCGTAAAAAGGTAACAAACAAACAAACTCATTTTCGCTTTTATAATATTAGTTAGGATTAGTCAATATTCCAAAAACACTCTTGATTTATTTTTTGGAACCGGTCATTCGTTATTCAAATTAGTTCTGATTTTATTATTAATATCACTATAATTATTTACTTTAGACTCAGGTCAGGTCGTATAAAAGTGAGAGTAACGACGATACCTATCCTTTACAGTGTTAGATAAATTACTCATGGCAGATAAACTCTTGACCCATCATTATTATTATAAACCCATAATGTTCTACTGGAAAAACAGTGATAGCCTAATGGGAGACCGTTGGATTGTCATGCAGAGGTTAATCTTCGCTTTAAAGATGAAGGAAATCATCGTGAGGAGACCTGTATATCTGAGAGTTCTCTCTAATGTTTTCTAAGATATATGAAGTATACCCACCCGCACTGGGCCAGCGTGGTGGATATTGGTCCAACTTTTCTCACACTGAGAAGAGGCCCGTGCCAAGCGTGGAGTGTGACAGTTTATATACTTACTTATGTATAGGGCTGATTATTAAATATTACACTGCGCGGTAAAAGGCTTCTTGATTCTCTATCTCTCTCTCCATATAGAGCCTTCCATCTCTCGCTTTCCATATACAGTCTTTCATCTCTTTCTCTCTCTCTCTATCTAAACCAATCTTTACTAAAGGAGTCCAGCTTATCTCGCCATTTCTATCCGGCCCGGTTGCGCAGATGGCATATCTTGAGAGATGTTGGTTCGTACAATGAACCAAATAGTACATGCATCGTTGTGTTCGTTGTATAAATGTGTGTAAAGACCCCCAAGATAGTGCCGTAGCTTTGTTTTCTTTATTTAAGAATGAGCGACATTAAAATAATTTTCATACTTATTTAATTACTTACTTATTTTTTTGCATTTTATTTTAGTTTAAATGTAAGCAAATATAAACTTATGCTTGACAATTTTATTGAATACGACAAAAGAAGTATAAATCCAACCATCCATCAGAAAGTGTTTACTTTTGTGTTGTCACCTAGTAACTAATAAATGATAACTCCAGGAAAACACTGCTCTATCAAATGCTTTTAGTACCAAATTCAATACAAAATCCAAATTTAAAATATAAAATTTAATTTAAAAAGACATTCCGAACATAAATCTAATGTCGACTATGCTAAGATCTCTTAAAAAAGGAATGAATGATCGAGATAGTTATATATTTTTTTTGTATTAAGTTATTCTGTGTGTCCTTAGTTTTAATCTTAATAAAGACTCACAAAACAAAGTGATAAAACTATTGACCAAGCTAGAGCAAAAGTAAGGAAGTATTTAAAAAAATTATGTGGCGTCGTGGGACACCAGGTAGGAACGAAGTTCCTTCGGCTAATGTAGAATCGACACAGATTGCAAAAAAAATCGTGCTCAATTCACTAAATAGAATAAAGAATATTAATTTATACCAATATATTTAAATGATTCCAAACATTTAAATATATTGGTCATTTAGTGATTTCTGATATCCTGGTATTATACACTACTCGCGTATGCGACTGTCGCGCCTGCGCACGTCTCATTTAACGGTTTTTATTCCACGCACTTTTTTCCACGGATTTTTTCTTACAGTTTTACTATCACATTTTTTTCAGTTCGGTCGCGCAGCAAAATCCCTATCCCCTCCAAGCCTGCCGTAAGGAACTTCGTTCCAAAAATTAATGCTTGGAGTTGGTAGTGACCGTTCGAAAACTGACATTGTTGCAATACTGGTGATTTATGTTTACGCGCCTCAGTCTAAATAGATGGTGTATAATCCTATTCGCGGCTAACGCAACAAGATTGTAAAGCTGCGTCTCGAATGGATTTTAAAAATAGAATATTATACAAATATATACGTCAGTCACTCTATAATGCGTTTAAACTTTATCCATAATAAAAACGTGACAAAATTTAAACGTGAACATCAAAAACCGGTTTGTACCGTAATTACCGGTTTACTATTAACAATGACGTTCGATATTTGACACAGAAATTCATCTGCTGTAAGCGACATAGTTTACGTAATTCCTTTTTCAACTAGCAAAGACTCGCTTTCGTATAGTCCAATATCATCATAGTTTCACAAATAATGAATATTTTACGAATAGATAAGATTTAGTACAATATATACTTTAAGTGGTTATCATCAAGGTCACTAGTTTATTTAGCACGAAATCTGTTGAGGCTAACATCTTCGAAGGAAATCGAGCCGTGTCTTTGACATACATACCGAAGAAAGTAAATTGCACAGATAAGTACTTATTTACCGACTGTTTATAACATCGTTAGCGATGCATTATTCTTTAAAATTAGCAATATTCTGTTAACGTTGCAAAATGTATCTTGCAAATACGAAGATTTGATTGGTGATTGCCAAATAAATGAAAATAGTGGAAAATTAATTCGTCACTGCCTAAGTTCAATGCCGGTAAGAAGACCTTGTAGTTTTTGCTATTATTTTAGTTTAAAATCGCGAAGCTGTGTAGCCGAGGCTATACCTATATTCGACGGCTCCAAAGCTGACCTACTTGCAAGACGCTCTGTTGTACATTAATAACGGTGGAAATTATTTATATTAGGTACTATTACTCAGATGGAGAAAGAAAATTATACGACGTATCTTTTTTTAAACATGGTAATTTTCCCTTACATTATCATGTATAACTTGTGATAATGGATGTAAAGATGAAGAGAAGAGGTACTACAAAATTGTTGTATCGCGCCTAAATATAAATGCGACCTTGGCGGAATGACCTAGATGCTTAGAACGTTGATTGAATAGGTACATATTAGACCGTAAAACTTTTTAAGGCCGGTGTAAAAACAATATTCTACATATGTTAATTTTATTAAAAAGATAACACACGCTTTCTAACATCAAATCGGTGGACGAATCGGAAAACTGCGTTTTTTTAAAGTACGTTTTACCAATGATTGAATGGAATTGTTTTACGCTCTATACACACGGTATCACGTATGTTTACTATAATAGGAACCCATGACAAGATATAATTCATTATTAAACTAGATGTTCCCGCGATTTCACCCGCGTTTATCGTTACTGCGCCGCCCCCGTGGGTCGTAGCGTGATGTTATATAGCCTATAGCCTTCCTCGATAAATAGGCTATCCAACACTAAAAGAATTTTTCAAATCGAACCAGTAGTAATCACGCAGAATAAACCAGGAGAAACATCGTTTGTACTATGTCTGTAATGGGTAATTATTTTGCTGCGATGTTATTTTAAAACTGCTATATCTCCTAAGATATTCATTGAAATCGAATGATGTAAAGGGCAATTTTGTTTTAAATTAAATACTTGTGATGAATAACGTATTTATTTGGATAAGGATTAATATCATGTTTATAAAAATACCTTCGCAAATAATGCATTATTTTAGAACAAATTTCGTTAGCATAAAAATGGTTATAGTGAGCCAACCTTAAAAGATAGACATATGCTGTCGCGGACTTTTTTTTAGAACTTTTAAAGGGGAACAATTTTTTCATACATGATTTTTGCGAAACTTTAACTGTTTACGCAGCGCACGCAGCGGAAGCCCTCAAAAGGAAAAACTACTCTCCGATTTTGAAACATTCTTCATTGGTGCTCCGCTCCTATTGATCTTCGCGTGATGATATATAGCCTATAGCCTTCCTCGATAAATAGGCTATCTAACACTGAAAGAATTTTTCAAATCGGACCAGTAGTTCCTGAGATTAGCGCGTTCAAGTAAACAAACAAACAAACAAACAAACAAACTCTTCAGCTTTATAATATTAGTATAGATAAACAAAAAACCTTTGGTTATGCAAGCCTGCTGCCGTGACAAAACAATATTAAATGGCTGATGACTACGACATTTGTATTTAATCAATTATATGCCTGCTCTAAACTATTATTATACACATATTATACCATTAGATAGAAAAATAAATCAAGATGTTTAGGCTATACAATATTTTCTACATTTCCTATTTAGTAAATAAATGTAGCGTACTAATAGCTAAAGACCTGTCTCTATGTAGAGTTTCTTTTCTTTTTGTCTATTCTGGGCGGCTTGTAAATGTTTGTTTGTTTACTAAATAAGATTTGTAAGAAAACACAGTGTGTACTGTACCTATACACTATAAACATTACCCTCCTACAAAATGTGTAATCATTTCATTCGCTATCTTTTTCTTCTTTCATGTGATACTCATACCAATATTTTACTCATAATAAAATAGTCTACTATGAGTAAGTAAATGTAACTCTTTGACACATTTGATTTGTAGGTTGGTCTCTCCATACATTTTCTAAAAGAGCCTCTAGCGAAAATTCCGATAAACAAAATAGAAGGTGCCGACGTTGTCGACTATCAAACGTGTGTGCACGTGCGTAAGCACACACATTGTAGACGCACTATACTCATAAAAATTCGTGTTTATTAAGTCAATATGTGTCTACTACGTACTAGAGGACACATCTCAAATAGATTGTTGGTAACGCACGAAAGAGTGCATGCTCATTAACTTGCTTAGTTTCAGCTGCGCGCTCACTGCAAAGACTTCCAAACACGAGTAACGCGATTGAGTATGTACCAAATTTAATATTGAAAACAAGCCTCCATGTGCATTGTAGCACTGCTTAGTTCATTGTCGCTCAAACGTGTCTTTGCATTAAGCGTATAGCTCAGAGTTAGACCCAGTTTCTGGAAGCCTAATAAGGTGATTTGATTGGCTGTTACTAATGCATTCAGCCAATCCCAGCAGTTGACATGCCTTTGACCCTGTTTTCCTGACTATACGTCATATTAAAGACCCATTTTCACGAGGCAAATTCTTGAAGCAAATGTGATGCTAACTTAGTGGAAAATATAGGTATAGCATGACTCTTGATAATACTACTTACTTCTCCCTAGCCTTTATTATTCCCAAGTCACTTGGGGTCGGCTTTCTAGTCTAACCGGATTTGACTGGATATCAGTTTTTACACGGAGCGAATGCCATCTGACCTCCGCAACCCGAAGGCTAATGATACCCTCGAGCAGTCACATAACTTCCGAAAGTCAGAGGTGCGCGACGTGGGTTCGAACCCGAGATCCTCTGCATTGCAGTCTGTTGGTCTCCCCACTGAGCTATCGCTGCTTACTCTTGGTAATAATAACACCTATTCCCAAAGCCCAGATATATTAGACTCTATACGTAGCCTGGCTGCGGCTAGTGCCGTCGTAGATGTTCTTAAAAGGCTAGGTAATATGTTAGAAAATACTTTCGGTAAGAGAAACAATAAAAATTTTTACTTCGTGTTAATGAACCTTTACTCAATGGGCTATAAATAACTAGTATGATAGTTTAGTGGTATGTACCTTCGCCATCCAGTCATAGGCTTCCGCCTAAGGTCATCTTCGCTGAGGCCATAGAGGCCGATACACGCGAGGAACCATGCTGTCACTATTAGATAGCAGATGACGATGACGCGAAACGGTAACAGTATCACTGTGAATATCGCCGTCTGAAACAAAATTAAATCAGTTTTAAAGCGTACATAATACACTTAGGTGAAGAGAAACATCGTCGAAAGAATCTGCATATCTATGCGCTAGAAACATAGTTAGCGGAAAGTGTGTGCAATACAGCTCTACATCTAAGTATGCATAATAATAATATCAACCCTGTAATAAATAGCTAGCCCACTGCTAGATACCGGCCTCTTTTCAGTATGAGAAGATTCAGGCCATAGTCTACCACGCTGGATCAGTGCGAGTAGACTTTACACATTTTCGAGAACATTACGGAGAACTCTCAGACATGCAACTTTCCTCACGATGTTTTCCTTCATCGTTAATACAATTAATGATCATAATTATTTAACATTGCATTAATAGTTGGTTAGTTAGGTACATATGTATTACATTTTTGCACCAATAGAACTGGTATAATACCTGGACAAAAGAAACCCTAAAAAAGAAATGACATAATGCTTATTGTCTATATTGAATCAAAACTCATGTTAAATTTACAGTGCAAACAATAAACAGTAAAATACAATTAATATACCTAATTATGTTACCTTTTTTAATACGTTTGTAAATATATATTAGGTTAATTAGTTTGTAATTAGTATTATAGAGAAATTTCAATAAATTATACAATACTTACTTTATAATAAATTAATAATAAACTATAATAGATAATTATAATATGTGAGTAATTAAATAAATATCTCTTTATATACCTACATTTTTAATATATCTATGTACATTACTAATATTTTATTGTATTGAGACCGCAACAGTAAATTTTTTAGATTACTAGCTTTTGCGTGAGGTTCCGCCCGCGTAGCACCTACATCAATAAAAAGTAGCCTATATCCTTTCCCAGGTTTTAAACTATGTATATCTGTACCAAATTTTTACTAAATCAGTTGAGTGGTTTAACCGTGAAAAGGTAACAGACACACAGAGTTACTTTCGAATTTATAATATTAAGTAAGGATTATTTTTTGTATTTAACCTATGAATTCATTCAATTTCAGCAGGAAATCAATTTATTGCGCTTATTATTATGAATGACATATAAGGCTAAAGCAAGCTTAATACTTAGCTAACAAAAAATATCATTAACATTCTCAACAAATCTAGCTTAAAAAACATTTTAATTTATTTTACAAATTTATTCATCATTTTATTATAAATATTAAATAAAATAATAAATGATTATGTAAAATTCAATTGACATTTAATTTCATGCATAACAATTTATTAAGTAGTTGGATAACAAAATTTGCATTTTCAATGTATACAACAAAAAATAAAAATGCTGTATTTTTATTCTATTTTATAAAATCTAAATAGTTGACACGATGGTTTAAGTTGCCAACGAACTCCCGTTAGTGCGCCCAGCGATGTGGTTTCCATCCACACATGAGATAAACATTCCTCTGAAAGGTTTAGCCAGTCATATCCCCAAAAATCTAGACAGAAGTGTACTACCCTCATATTTCGACTAAGTGTTAAGGTTATAACCTACGCGGCAATAGGAAGCCTTGCCTTGGCGTCCACCGGATCCATTTCCAGACGGCTGCAACTAAATATTTCCTAACAGATCAACCTAATAACACTACACCCATTTTTAACATCGGGGATTGCATTTATTGCATATTGCATGGAAATCCTCGCTTTTCCCAAGGTAAGACAGTAAATGTAATAACACCATGAATTAATACATAAGTATAGAACATAGTTCTACGTAATATTAGCCCCTTCTTTGTAAGCTCTTTCCTCCGTTTAAGGATAGGCCACAGCCCAACCAACAGTCAGCAGTCCGACATGCTGGTCCAACACGGGATAGCAGATTTTACAAATCTTTGAAAACATTATGGGGATCTATTAGGCGTGCAGGTTTCATCATCAACGAGGTATAATTAATACGCACATAACTTCGATTATGTCAGAGTTACGTGCTTCGCCAAACTTGCTAACCACTAAACTTTGACATTCTTATGTTACTTTGCGATCTACGATTATGCATAGCAAAGATCCCACGTAATAGGGGCCGAGCAAAATCATCGACGGGACACAATTGCGAACTCCATGCTGCTTCTGAGAATTTATTGACTAGCAATGCGAATAAAACTACTTGAACCGGGCCAATTCCCTGCCTTTGTACCATAGAGGCAAAATTAAATACGTAGAAAATATTTATACTTAATAATATAAAGAGGAAAGATTTGATTTTATTTGTGTTTGTAAGAGTTTAACTCAAAAACTACTCAAGAGATTTTAAAAATTATTTCACCATTAGAAAGCTATATTATCACTGAGTAACATTGTCTATATTTTAGTTTAAAAAAGAACTGTTACTAACACATCCTAAACTACTTTTAACTTTGAGCAAGAGGTAGTTCTTTATAATTTAGACTGTAGTAAGTGCTGTCAAACTCGAAACCTCTGTATCAGTCAAACGGTCTCTTCTGTCTTCTGTCTGTCGGTCGATACTGCTATTTTAATATATTTCGCAAAACTAAATTTCTAGTGTTTCGCGTGTCTATAATGTGTCTATAATAACTTTTTAACATATTTCTATATTATGGCCAAAACAAGAATTTGTTACATAATAATATTATTCAGACATGATAACCTAGAAAAGAATTTTGTGATGACGAAATTTTGAGAGCCTACTGTTCAACATAATATTTCGGTGGTGATACTAATGACTGCTGATAAGTGGCGTAATGGTTTAAGTAGTCGCATCGCCATTGCGCCGAGTGTAGTTGGTTCAATCCTCACACGAAACATCAAAATTGTGTGATCCACAAATGATTGTTCCAAGTCTGGGCATTCATTGTGTCCGTAGTTTGAATGTTTGTAAGACCCCCGACTTAGGATTTCTTAACCGCGATGGGACAGGCAGAGGTTTTGAGAAATTTTAAAACCGAAGCAGAAATTATAGCAATATGTAGATGGTGGGGATCAAACCCGGAAATACACGATCAGCCGCCGCGCATACTCTAACATCACGGACCAACGAGGCTAATTTATTAAATAATATATTTAATTGCAATAATTATAATTATTTCGCTGAACACAATCACTTGCAACAGCTTCATATCCTTCACTTTCCTTTCTATTCCCTTCCCACAGTTCATTTAAACTGGTTAATATAACGCAAGTTAATAAAAATTACGTTAATGCTTTTATTTAAATATAAAAGTAATATCCGTAACTCAAACCGGTTTTTAGAGTTCCGTAGCCAAATGGCAAAAAAACGGAACCCTTATGGATTCGTCATGTCTGTCTGTCTGTCCGTCCGTATGTCACAGCCACTTTTTTCCGAAACTATAAGAACTATGCTGTTGAAACTTGGTAAGTAGATGTATTCTATGAACCGCATTAAGATTTTCACACAAAAATAGAAAAAAACAATAAATTTTGGGGGTTCCCCATACTTACAACTGAAACTCAAAAATGTTTTTTCATAAAACTCATACGTGTGGGGTGGTATCTATGGATAGGTCTTCAAAAATTATATTGAGGTTTCTAATATCATTTTTTTTTAAACTGAATAGTTTGCGCGAGGGACACTTCCAAAGTGGTAAAATGTGTGCCCGCCCCCTCCCCCCCGTAACTTCTAAAATAAGAGAATGACAAAACTAAAAAAAATATATGATGTTCATTACCATGTAAACTTCCACCGAAAATTGGTTTGAACGAGATCTAGTAAGTAGTTTTTTTTAATACGTCATACATCGTAAACCGCAATTTATAATCAAAGTTACAACGAACTACAAGAACTTTTATATTATGTTACTTGATGCTACGGAACCCTTCATGGGCGAGTCCGACTCGCACTTGGCCACTTTTATTTAAACAATCGCAACGTTTACCTCTAAGCATTAATTATATTTAATTATAAACGTCTGTGTCCTGGCGGGGCAGGCAGACATTAAGGATTTGTACTTGCTATGATTTTGGCATATAATATGTATTTCTTGCTTCATTATTATCATATTGTTCTTGCATTATCGCTGCAATATTAGACTGGCCTGACTGGATGTCTAATTTGAAGTAAAATTCAAAACTTTGCAATATCTAATCAATCGATTCAATAATTATGATTTAGTTCTGATATTATTGATAACCTTTCTAGATCATCCGAACAATTAAAATAAAATATGATAGAATAGAGTAGTGTAGACTATAATATAAGAGATTACAATATTTGGTATATAGTGTGATACATTTAAGTTTTTAGAAATACATTTAGTAAATCCTTAACACTTGTCAAATTTCTGCTGCAAAAAAATTGTACTCATCAAATCTCTGTAAAGTAGCATCTAAAAATAGCAATGTCGTAATACATCTCTGCTTATGCCTCCAGGAACGTAATGGCGTTAATCTATGTTACGTAATGAATATACTACAATGTAGTACGATTCAAAATGTCATTTATTTAATTATCGCAACGGTTGTGTTCGATACCCGGTCTGGCAGTGATATTGTGGTTTTCTGTCAAGAACCCGGTAAACGGCAATACGCTCGACCCTTAACACTTGGGATCTAAAACCACAGGACCAAAACTGGGTGTCATACACCTCTGTCTACCCTTTAGGGGAAATATGCGTGAGACTACTTTTGTACATAATTATGTAGAATACTTACAATTATGCAAATTATTTAGACTTCATCTATAAATATTTCAACGCGTATTTAAGATGCACGTGTTGTGCCGATGCCAAATTTCATTTGAAAGGAACACGAGACTACAATGATTATCATTATTTGATGTCTATAATTGTAAATGTAATAATAAGTGAAAAAAAATTGGCGCAGTGGTTTAGCTAGTCGTCACGGCACTGTTACTACGCCAAGGATTGGATGTTCGACCACCAAACGACATTGGAAAATTCCGAAGACATGGACATGACAGAATTAAATCCAGAAGAAAATAAATTCCTGTAGATTGAATCCTAACTAATATTATAAAAGCGAAAATGAGTTTGTTTGTTTGTTACCTTTTCACGCCTAAACCACTGAACTGACCATCCAACAGAAACGGACATAGGCTACCTTTCATCCCAAAAAAAATTACTGTTCCCGAGGAAAACAACAAAAACGTTCTTATGATAATAGATGGCGCCACGTTTCTTTCGAATCATGATTGAATTATATTATTACAAGCAGAGTACAACACGAATTGATTATCAAATTCTAAATTAACGCGAGCGAAGCCGCGGGCAAAAGCTAGTACTCTAAGGCGCAAGACACACTGAAAAGACTTAAGACGAGGACGCATCGCAGACGCGGCGCCCCTTCAATCACTTTTCATAGTAAATGTCTATACATTTTGTATGAAAATTGATTGAAGCGTCGTGTCCGCTTCTCGTCCGCGCCCTGTCTTTTATGTTTGTTTTGTGTCGCGACGCTTCTATACATTTTGTATGAAAATTTATTGAAGGGGCGCCGCGCCTGCGACGCGTCTTCGTCTAACGTCTTTTCTGTGCGTTTTGCGCCTTAAAATACCCTGTTTTATTTACATACAGCATTTGGCCTTATATAAAAATATTTAAACAACGAACACAAAAAGCAACCAAACCCGACACAAGTATTTTTGACTAGACACAAGTATTATAGATTTCACAAATTTTTGTTCTGTGTGGAGATTGAGACCATAACGACGTAGTGTAGGCGTAGTGTCGGTGACAAAACGACCTTTTAAATCACTACGCCATGCGCGCTATCACCCAGTTATAGGTAAACCCTTGCGGTTTGGATCTGATGTTCAGAGTTTAATTAAAAGAACCTTAAGGCGCTATTCAGTGCGACGCGGATGAACTACGTGGATGTCCGCGACGGACAGCCAAATGTACTAATCACGGACGGGATTTCACGCGGAGAGCTCCGCGTAGCACTGAATGCGCTGTAGGTATAGGCTTAATACATTTTACTGTCCGTCGCGGACATCCGCGTAAGTCAACCGCGTCGCACTGAATAGCGCCTAAATAATTCGGTAAGGAAGATGACTACGTAGTATATGCAATGGCACATATGGGCACAGTGGCTTAAGCGATCACTATGCAACTGCCACTGCGCTAAGTGTAGTGGGTTCATTCGGCTAACGGGATTTTTGAAGTGAAAACTTTTTTAGCGGCGTTGTGCACTTTTTCTGATGGTTAAAAAATGTTAAACTCAGGTCAGGACTCGTGACCTGATCGAAAATTCGTAAGACGGAGGGAGAATTGTCAAACTCGCGTCAGAACACGCGACCTGATCGAAAATTCGTAAGACGGAGGGAGAATTGTCAAACTCGCGTCAGGACACGCGACCTGATCGAAAATTCGTAAGACGGAAAGAGAATTGTCATGTTTGTGTACGATAGCGCAATAAATTAATATTGTATTTTACCACATAAATAATAGTACTTTTATACTGATAATTAAAGCAATTCGTGCAAAATTATTCCCTAACCATTCCAAAATATCAAAAATCCACAACGTTAATATTCAAGCTTTCACTTCTGCCGGCACTCCCGGAGTGCAAACCGCTTATTTTCCGATATTATGATACATAAATATTTGCTTAGTCTTATTGTTCTTTACGTCCGTTATTTTAACGGGCACTAGGCCTAGAGGTTAATAGGATTTTCAGGGCATATTTTTTTAAGACAGCCTTTTCCCATGTAGTGTTTCATTATACTGCCATCATAAGGGAAAAAGACGCATTTAAAATTTCTTTTATATTAAGATTTTACCTATTCAATAAATAAAGACGCATCCGCCAGTAGATATGTTCAAAACTTGGTTTTGGTAGATACTTCTTTTTTCTTATGACGGCAGAATAGCTATTTATAGTGTCTATTTTTAGATTAAAGTGATAGTGAACCTTAATTACTCACAACCTAGATTCTAATTAAATCAGATTATACGCACATAGACTCACTACTTTGAATAGGTCGAGGTGTCTAACACACCCACATTTCATCAGCTCTATTTAGGTTCTACGTCATAGGCGCGAGCCTAATGGCATCTACAGGGCATATTTTCAGAATCTTTACAGACAAACGCTATCTCACTATATTTAACCACGGTATCGAAACCGCAGATGCAATGTTGTACTATAGGCCTAACAAGGCATTCTAAATCAGATAATTAATTCCTTAAGACCTTTTCAGTGACGACTGTTACCCACTGCGCCATACCGCCTTTTGTGTAGTCACATATTTATAACTTACATTTCATGACGAACTTTAAAGTTAAACTTATTACTAACAACTAACTGTAACTTAAGTACATTGTCAATCAAGAATCTAAGTGGTACCTATGTTATGTCAAAATTTGTCAAAAAAGAGCAGGTACTTATTAAATATTTTGTCCGTCTCCTGTTAAACAACTTTCTTTCACATTCGCGGTTATGCATGCCGATATATTTCAGCATCTTTCACTCAAAACACAGCGAATGTAATTCAAAATGATCCTTTTACTTTAACGACGTAGTTATAAAGTAAAATTCAATTATGACAAACCAGCCCTCCGATACTTTTACTAAAATATATTGAATTGTTGTTCGATGAAAGTTAACAGGAATGATCTTATCTTGGTATTGCATGCAATTTAATGTAGTTCAGATATTTGAGCTTGATATATAAAAACGCATTCGGATTTAAAAAGGAAAGTTTTGAAGTGCATTTTTTGCGATATTGATTTAGATGCACAGTCGTTGCTTTCGCAATAATTTACGCGTCTCTATAAAGTAAAAGTAGTCTTTGTTCTGCCCCAGGCCCCCGCAAATAGACAGAGACCTTCGTATTTACCAGACCTCACAAAAAGTTTTTAGAATGTAGTTTTTAACAATGATGTACTACTAGGAGTAATAACAAACGGCCAGTATGTCTATACTAATATTATAAAGCTGAAGAGTTTGTTTGTTTGTTTGGTTTAACGCGCTAATCTCAGGAACTACTGGTTCGAATTGAAAAATTATTTTAGTGTTGGATAACCCATTTATCGAGGAAGGCGCGATAGGAGCGAAGCATCAATAAAAATGTTGCCAAAACGGGCAATATTCTCTTATGTGACGCAGACGAAGTTGCGCGGGTCATCGCTCTAAAAAATATAGACACATCGTAGGTATGGTAATAAGTATATAAATATTTCTTAACAGATTTACTAAGTACTAAAATGATATGGTGTAAATCTGAAAAAATAGCCTGCATAGCTTATTAGATATGTCATAGAAAGATTATATCATAGAACATTTGTGCCGTGATTTTGTAGGATTTCAAGCGTCGACTACAACAAAAAAGGAAAATATTTGAATTGCGTTAAAATACCAAAGGCCTTAAAAAAACGACCATCATCAACTTGAGTTGAATGAAGAAAGAACTGCAGCCCTTTGATGAATGAAACATAGTCAATATTTCATTCATCAAAGGGCTACAGTTCAAGAAAAAAGGCGAATAATTAACTATAAGAAAAAAAATACAATTACTTACCTACATTGCAACCTTTAACGATAATTAACCATATTCGTCTACGTCACAATAATCGCATATCGTAAGTAGGTACATATCTATTAGACAAACCCTAAAACTTTACACCTTTTATTAAATCTTTGCGTTTTTATCAAATATATTTATCTATACTTATAATAAAACTGTAGAGAGGTCAATTCTGTACATTGAATATATATTCAAAATTAATATTGGAGGATGAATGGTGATCGATACTGATGACAAAAATGCAATCAGTAAATTTTTTGTCTGTCTGTCTGTCTGTATGTGCACGCATGGGTCAAAAACTACTGAAGGGATTTTAACCAAACTTGGTACAATTGTAGTCCATACTCCTGGGCAGGTTATAGGCTATATAACATAACGCTAAGACACATAGGAGCTGAGCAGTGACGATAAATTTGAAGCAAGTCGGACGAAAATGCGCTTTCGAGCTCTTATCCTCGCATACGTTGATCATACACCAAAAGTATGTATTACAAAGATGATGGTCTTCAAAAGATCTACAAAAAAGTCCTTAATAGTATATATCTATCTTTTATAAATTAGCCACAATAACGTGTTTAATCGTTAGGCATTTCTTCAAAGTGTATTAAAATACATAAATATATTGTATTTCACATAGATATATCTTTATCAAACTCCCATATTCAAAAAGTACACTTTAATATTTATATTATAAAAAAAAAATATAGGAATCGGTTTATAAACACACAAGATATAGATGAAATAAAACTTCCAAATCTCGCCGCGCCAGTATGGGTACGGCTATACGGTTGATTGTTGTTTAACGCGCGAAACGGCCATCCGCTGCATTTATAAAAGGCGGGGGCGCTCACGCGCCGACTTCACTCACATTTTGTTTGTTTGGTTGAACGCGGTAATCTAAGGAACTACGGGTAAAAATTAGAAAAATATTTCAGTGTTGGATAGCCCATTTATAGAGGAAGGCTATAGGCTATATAACATCACGCTACGACCAATAGGAGCGGCGCATAAATGAAAAATATTGCAAAAACTAGGAAAATTCTCTTATGTGAAGCAGACGAAGTTGCGCGGGTCAGCTAGTAATTAATAAAGGCGTAATTATGCTAAATGTTCTTTAATGCTTAATCACAATGTAACACGCTTCTACGTAGACGAATATGGTTAATCAGGTATAAATTGTTATTTTTAATTTTTTTGTTATTTTTATTAGGTAACAAGAACATAGTAAAAGCTTGTTTTAAAAAGTTTTTTTCTTTTAATTTTATTTGCTCTAATGACCCTCCTCCTAATAGATTATCCACAATAAACTTCTTCAGCTCACTACATACAACTTTAACTACCGATAAGACTTTGTCTACAAAACTACTTTCTGATAGAAAATATATTTGATTTTAGCCAAATTTTCTTAAATTCAAGCCACAAAGATTTATCTCGTGGCCTCTTTCCTTTTCTCTTCCTCTGTAGTTCTTCCTTGCTCTGATATATATTACATTCATATTCCATCGCTTCTTCCTGACTGGTGGATTTATTCCTTCTCTGTGCCGCGTTTTATGTTTTACTGGTCAAATCCTGTTCAGCTCTTGCATTATATCTATCACCTACATCGACTTTATGCGGCTGAACTGATAGCAGTTCAGCCGCATAAAGACCATGTAGAGAGTCCATTGAGGACCTATCTCCTCAATGGACTCTCTACATCGTCTTTATGACTCTGACTGTTTGTGCAATAACGCCTTAGTAACTATACTGCTATGTCTCCTTTCCATTTACTGTGTTTGTAGTTATACTGTTAGAAGGATTCAGTGTTATTAGAAGGATTCAGTGTTATTTCTTGCAGATTCCTGGTATTCCTCTTCTTATCAATGTATAGTTCTAAAGCTTTTCTATACGTAAGATGTTCTGTACTCATATTTCTAATTTCCTTTTCCCTTTTAAAAAGGGACAAATCTTCTCCAATACAAAATGATCGCCTTTACAATTAAGGCATTTATATCCTTTCATAGGGCAGTTATCATGTTCATTACTGCCACATTTGGGGCATATTGGTTTTTTAATGTGCAAAACTTTTTGATATGTCCATACTGCCAACACGTTGTACATTGTGTCATAGGGAACCTATATGCTTCAACTTTAACTCATCCAAATGCATATACGTGCTGTGGGAGAGTACAGCCCTTAAAACATAGTTTTACAGCCTCACTATCAACCCACGATCCATCATTACTGATTCTTTTCAATCTTCGTACTGAAATAATCGGGATGTCGCATTCTAAAAGCTTGTAAATTTCATCCTCACTTAAATCCAAGTCAATAGCTTTCACTACCCATACCCATAGGAAATGCTTAGTTCCTGTGTATGTAGGCAACGAAATCCCTTTTCCTTAATATCATCATTCTCCATCAATTTTCTGGCATCTTCTTTGTTGTCAAACGTGATAATAACTTTATTCAGCCCATTGTATTTAATACGATCAATATTGTTTAAAGATTGAGAACGTAAAAGCTTTGTCAATGCAATCTGCTTTGGTAGGACGTCTAATGAAGTAACGCAAATTTCTTGATTAAAATTTGACTCATATTTTTTTCCAAATCTACCCTAATTTTATTTGTTTCCGAGGATTGATTTCTAACCAAGCGTTTTGGTCTTCTACGAATAACAGTAATAAAACCACCATCATCAATAATCTCATCTTCCCTTACTTTCTCTTTTCCAACACTTTTATCCAACGTAGTCGGCATGTTCTCTGTTGATTCATTTTCATTTCTAATATTTTTATTCAACTCTTGACAACAACACTCTTCCATCGTAAAAAACAATGAAAGGTATTTATACAAAAATATTAGTACCAAGTACCGTTACGCGTGCGCTGTGTCCGACAGCTCGCGGTAAAAATGTAGAAGTGTTTTGTTTGTGATGAATAAACTCAAAAACGACTAATCTATTACGAAATTCTTTTTTAATAATAAAGCTGCTATTTCCAGAAGTAACATAGGCTATATAACATCACGCTGCGAGCCTGCCGAGCAAAGTAGTAATCATAAACGTAGGTGAACGGGGGACAGCTAGTCACATAAATTTTAAGCTAAAGCGATTCAGTAGCACTTTGCAAATGGGATCGGCCAGTGTACATTAGATTCTACTTGGGCATCTTTGCGAACGAAGTACAGTTCTACGCAAAGTACCGCACAATCACACGGAAGCTCAGAAACAGGTTTATGACGAATGGTGCCGTGACACAATAATAAAATTCGATGTAGGCTCACCTCGGTGAGTTTACGATATCGTTACGAGTGATGACTTTTTGATTTAACTGTATAATCTAGAAACGAAGCGTTAGTTGGCTGTTTGACTTTTTCAAATAACTCCTATAAAAGTGAAGCAAGCAAGTACTATATGCAAAATTTTGAACGGCCTAATGAATTTTTAGATTCCGCTGCTTAGGTGGACATGCGGTACTCTTATTATTTATTATTATTATTTTTATTCTACAACGTGACAATATGCATTCTAGCCAAATAGAAACATAGTAACAGGCATACCTATTTGATAAATTTAAACATATTTCTACTTCTTCTTCTTCGTGTCAATGTACGAACACCCTTAAATTTTGTCTGCCCAAAATCCCGCCACAGCCACGGCATCGTCCGTTGTTCTCCACAGATCCTCCACAGTGCAACTGGAGGGGCACATTGGACAAGAGAGCAAATGTGGCATAGTTTGCAGTGGAGCTCCACAGTCACAGCGCGTTTGCGACTGGTCCGTGTAGCCTCAATTTGCCATATTGTTCTTGCAACGACCAACCTAGGTACGCAAGCGATTCAGTGATTTCCAGGTTGGCCTTTGCAGTTGGTGTGCAGGTGGCAGGTTTTCTGAAGTTGTAATTAAACTTTCCGGGACAGGTTGTTTCGCTGCCCACATTTGCTCTCTTGCCCGTTGTGGGGGAACACCTATTAATAATATTTTTACTGATCTACACTTACTTAATACTCATATATTCAAATTATGATTTTAGATAATAAATAACAAAAACGCTGCACATGGGCAGTACGATTTACTGCTTGCTATTGAAGCTTGCATTCGCTTGTGGACGTAAATTAAAAGATCGCTGCATACAAGTTGAATATGCGTAAGATGCGACACAAGACTAAAGTATTGTATAGTGGTATTAAAGGGGCTTCTTACCCAAAAGGTGCCAACGGGACCCTATTACTCAGACTCCGCTCTCAGTCCGTCTGTCAGCGAATGTATCTCACGAACCGTAATTGGTAGAGAATTGATATTTTCACATAGTGTGTATTTCTATAGCAGCTATAACATCAAATAAAAAAGTAAATATCTTGTAGGTACCATGGTATACATACTCTTCGTGTGCGACTATGATTCCCACATTAGCGTTTTTTTTTATTAATATGAAACATAAAATTTGGTTCAGGATTCAGGTTCAGGCGTTTTTATTGATTTGTATTCAGAATAAGCAATATCTTAGACACCTCTACATGCCTTACCTATGGTAAGAATGCAACATCTTATATAGGTACTAAATTAAATTAAAAGAAAACAGATTTTCATCATTGAAACTTTAAAGGTGCACTGACTGCAGAGGATTGTTAAAAGAGGTGTTTAGAAACATGTTAAGAAAGTGGATAGGATGTTTGAAATATTGTATAGACCGCTCTTTGAAAAGATATAGTAATAAAATTTTTTGTTGTAGTAATATTATATAGCCCATAAAACTGCCTCAAGAAACGGGTTATCTAACGCAAATACAATTTTTATTCTAGAAGGTAGTTCATAAGGTTAATGCGTTAAGATATACAAACTTATGTTTTATAAAATTTGTAAAGATTATACTAGCGAACGCGACAAACGTGATGTCCGAAAGAACCAGTCGCGGTACATCTACCGAGTCTAATGGTGAATCTAAACCATCCCGATACCAATAAAATACACATAAAATTCATCAACGTCTGTGTAGCTGATTAGTAGGCGTTCAAACACACGTACATAGGTATTATATAAACAGATATAGATGGCATTATTGTCATATTGACTTTTCCTCAACGTTACTCACTCGTTCGTTTTATAGATAGCTAAAACACTAATTTGACATAAACATAGTCACAGACTCACACCTGTACAGCCTCTAGAGGTGAATTACGTCCACATTTCACAGTTATCAGTCGTAGACGATCCCAATCCTGGGCTGTTTGTGCGTTGCAGCCCAATCGATATCGCACCTTATATTATGCCCTGAGTGCCCCTGCCCCAACAACTGCACGCAAGAGGACTTGATGATTGCTTCAAACGATGCTATTGAGGTGGCTGCAGTTTGGGCCGCAACTACCTATATAATTTTGAGTGATGATTGCCATCGAAACGCTAAGAAGTTATCAGTTAAGTCTCAAGTAATGGGAACAGATCCGTTGACGTCTACCACTCCCATTTCAAGACTCCGTGCTGATACTAACAATATCCAAACCAGAGAAAAACCCAATAGCTCTTTACCTGAGGAATCGAGCCGCACAATCGCACGCAAACTAACGCGATGCGGTCAACGACACAGTTAATAACAATTACTATAAAATTAGGCATACACGCATATATAAATTTAAACATTAGTTTAAAAATAGCATCGTTCTCTATTACGAAATATAGTAACTGGTAGATAAGTCAGCGTCGGTGTTACACAACAAACATAATTATACCATCGAAGCACTTTCACTAGACCTCTTTCTTTTGTAACAATCATGGCTTGCATTTCTATAAACATCTATCCACTAATTTGTGAAAAAGAAAGACGGGTAACATTTTTCCCTTTCCGGTGATAAAACATCCCGGACTGCCTACGTACGTAAATAAAAGTCTGTGAGACTTATTTCTTACTAGCGTTTGCTCGCGGCTTACTTCGGGAACAGTACCTTTCTGAGTGAGTACCCTATGTCCTTTTCTGTACCCCTGACAATGTGAATGCGAAATTTCATGATCAGTCAAGTAGGTTAGAATTGAAATTATAATATTACTTAGGATACTACTAGCCTGGGTGGCAAGCAAGCAGCCTATTGAAGCTCACAATACTAGGGTATCGACTAACGGGCTGACGTCTCTAAGGAAAATGTGTTTAATATGGGATGAATAGCTGAATATGTTATGTGAGCCACCGGACCGGACAAAACACAAGTTAGTGATATTTCAAGCCGGCTTGTTATAAGGTGTAGTACTTTCGCAACTGTTATCAAATAATTGGTTACGGTGTACTCTGCCACTAAAGGGAAACGGCAGGATCTTCCACTGACTATAATATACTAGCGTAAAGTGGATGAAAGACGTTATTCTGCCCGAACGTTGGCTTGCCTGCACGACCTGACTGGATGGTAGTTGACCCGGATGGTTTACGATTGGACGCGACAGTCTAATTGTGAACGATCCACAACCACACTCAAACACAAAAAAGATTCTTCAAAATCCAGCCAGCCGTTTAGAGGGCATTTAATTATAGGTACTAGCGGCTGCAAAGTGGTCGAAATTCGACCATAATTGATTTAATTTTTAATTTTGATGGTTATTACATATACCACGAAATTACAATAGGTACTTAAGGTATGTAAGTAACCATAGTTACGAAGAATTGGACGACATCAATCGAACCATTTTATTTTTTTTTTATGTTCGCGCGCTCCGCGGGGTCGAGTGGAGAGGTTATGTCGGACTCGCCGGGGTAAAAGAGAAAGATAGAATAAGAATAATGTACCTCCCGGAATACCGACTAAACCTACCGCGGTGTTCCTCGACAAAACCACTATCGGCGGGGCCGCGCGAATCACTTGCACATGCGGTCGCGAGCCCGCCGAGGACATCAATCGAACCATGCCGAAATACTACGAACGCGATTCAACTGCGTGTGTCAAATGCATGGTTGTGTGCGTGCCGTGTTTCTTCATTAATTTAATGTATTTCTAATGCATATTTTATAAAAATAATAGGATTCGCCACTCCTTTTCCATATGAACTTTAACTGTGCAAAATTTCAAACTCCTTCGTCCGCGCAATTTTAGTAAAAAGGGGTACATAGTTTTTGCTTCACGTATTAATATATAGATTACGGGATAACCAAATTAAACGAAATTGAAGGTTCCCATTGTATTATGTCTTTTGGCTTTACGTCAGAGCATTTTTTTATATAGGTAAGTATACATTCATACGCATCATGACATGCAAACAAGCGGTCAAAATATATCTCCCTAACCAGCATGTTGCGTGATCTAATGGTGAGCTCTGACTTTGATATATATCTGCGTAAAACGGTACTACATAGTGTAATATGACCAACTGACTTTCCCTCAGATGTGAGTAACGGCTTTCTGTACAATAAAGTACCTACATGATCACAATCTGTTAGCTCGAACTTAGTTGCAACGCCCCAGTTGTGAGATTATACGAGAATTGCCTACAGTTATACGGCAATTTGTGGCGAACTTGAGGAGGAACAGATGAGGAGATCTGATTGCAGTTATAAGTTTGGTGAGTTAACAAACTATTTAGCAGCTTTGTTGGTCTCGTGCAGTTGTGCTTGTATTTGGGTGCAACCATACGGTCGCGGAAATTATTTGCAGCTCAGATTATGTGTTTTTGCTTTTTATGTTGAGTTAGTAGCAGCACGAGGTCTGCAAATGTCTGGCAGATGACAATAGGGTCGCTCACTACTACGTTGTACTTATAAAACTATTTAGTGAAATGTTGTCGAGTCTAGCTCTGCCTATTCCTTCAGGGAATCGTGTGTGAGATTATGCATTTGAGTTTTACCAATACCGGACCAGATTCAAGGATAATTGCTTATAATAATTATATAAATTATTGCAGTAAGAATTTTTGAAGTATTTATGTACTTAAAGAAATTAACTATTCTTATACAATTTTAGCTATATTTGTATTAAAATATAATTATTTATCTGCAGAAGAAGACAATCACAGCATTGACAAAAATGTTAAGATGCTTTTATAGATACAATAAAAATACAGTAGACTCGTTAAGGATGACGATCAGTGACTAGTTTGCCACTGTCAGTTGAGTGGTTTGGGGTCGATCACATCACAGAACATAATTCCCTGCTTATAAGCCCCTCATAGTACAGTAATCATAAAAAACTGCCGAGAGACTGTCTTTTTTAAACGAAAAAAAGATGGCCTCGCAATTATGTACCTATTATCTAGTTTCTGGCGTAGCATTAGAATGCAATGCATGCAAGCTAAGCAAATAATTCTCACGCAATTGCAGTCAATTGACTAATAGGTCAATTCACGTAACAATACGCGCAAGTGGCTCTCATTTTACAGGATTCAGATTCGATACTGTCTTCTAACAAAGTGCATATTTACAAAGTATTTAACTAGTAATAATATTTAGGTACATTAGGGCAAGCTCGATGCTTTACCTACATAGCAATAGACGCGCCCCCTGCTTTAAAACTGGCGCAATGAAGATAGCACCTCTGCTTACTCCGATATGCAGACATTACATAACGTTAACTTCCGTTAAGTTGGTAGTAGTTGGAAAATTGCTGTATCAGCACATTTAGTGCTTAACTGACAAAAACTTTAAAACGTGTGGCGTATTGCCTGTGCCATTTCGCAAATTCAAAATACCTAATGATCCGATTAGGTACAATGACGTAGAAGTGATTTAAGCATTTATAAAATAACTAGTGTACGTATATTTTATTTTTGTTTATTTTTTTTAATGTTTATTCTTCTTGTTTGTATGATAATATGTTGTGTTTTTAGTGTGTTTAATAAATTATTTTTCTTTCTTTCTTTCTTTCTATCTATTACTTTGATACAATAACAATTTGTTTGAAAATACTCTATGATATACTAATATTATAAAGAGCACAGATTTGTATTTTTGTTTGTAATGCATACATTCAAAAACTAAAGGACTGATTTAAAAATATATTTCACCATTAAAATGCCACTTTATCCAGAAGTAAAATAGGCTATATAAAATATGAGCTACGGAGATATCATAATTAATGTGGGACATGCTGTGTTTGTGTGTACCTATATTCACGCAAGTAAAATATTCCGATTTGCATATTAGTAATTTAAAACAGAAGTAAGTAATAGTATTAAATTATGTAATAGTATTTCCTCAAACAGGTACTCATTAACTATTAGTTAATATATATAATAATATAGTTTTGCTATTTTTATTATCATCATTCATTATGCTCAAATAGACAACACACGGAAGGTATTTTGTGTATTATGTATGAATATCTATACATATAAAAATGTCGTGTCACGGTGTTTGTGGTCGCAACTCGCACTCCTCCGAAACGGCTCGACCGATTTTTATAAAATTTTTATGTAAGTACGATATTTCATGTTCTCATACCTACCAAATAGGTAGGTATGAGAATAGGTCGTAAAGTATAGCTAGGTGATTTAAATGGCAAAACAACGTTTGCCGGATCACAATCGGTAATTAATAAAACGAATATGAATAATATATTGTACGTTTGTTGACCCTGTCTATAACCCATATGATTACTAAACGGCATTTAAATAAACATTGCAAATGATTTTTTCGTATTAAGTAGTACTTTGTGCTGTCTTGTGTAAAATTTTATTTTAATTCTAATAAACCAAAATCTTTATCAACATTTGTGAATAAACTGTTATCGACATAAAAACCGTATTTTTATTACATATTAAATTTTTGGAAAACCGTACAAACTTTATTAAAATCATTGTTTTAATATATTGTTCTAGCTAGTGTACCTAAGTTAACATATTTTAGAAAGCAGTTGCTAGCTTTCATATCTTTCTAAAATATTGATTAAAAATCTGCACATTTTGTCTAGAACGTACCAAATTTCTAATAACTTTTACATAATATATAATGTAATAGGTACATTAAATTTAATTATGCAATGACTAATTGTTAAAGGAAATGTTAACAATAATTCGTATCGTCCATTCAGTTTCATTGTCCTCCAAAATAGTCGTGATTAGTCACAGAACTGGCAAATAGTTTACTGAAAAAACAAACTAAAATGAAGGTCTTGTCTTGATCAACCTATTTGTATTCAGTTTGGTTTCAATGCAAGGCCCTGTAGACAAACGTTTTCTAGAGTACATATTTGGCAATCACATCTCATTTAATTGTTCTATATTCAGTGTTAGAATAACTTTAAATAAATTATATCACGACAATGTTGCATAGTATAATTCATAATATGCTTTAGTTTAGTTGGCTTTTGTTTATACTTGTTTTTGTTTTTGTTACCGTATGTAATCTTGCATCTAAATAATCCGATGCGATGTCACTACATACAACTGCAACGTCTACAACTCCATTCTGGACATGCGCAGATTATCACAATATCATGTAGAATCTTTAACATTTACGACTATAATAAAATATACTTTCACTTTACACTGTTATGCAACGTAATAACACTATTTCTCCATACCTTTATTTTGTCATACGTATTATCTAGCTCCAATTTGTGAACGAAAGGGTTCAATATTTCGGCGCGCATGTCGTCAGATGAGAAAGCGCCGGTTTCACTATGCAGTTTGCCATTCATTTTCACGACAGCAAAAAAACACTTTATTGAAGTGAAAGCATCTAATTAGATAACACTATCAGCACTCATTTTCAGGCACTTATCTTCAGTGAAAAAATTACCTAACGCTTTTTAATTTAAAAGATCTCCGACGTGTTTTCATTTGAAAAAATCGCGACGCATTGAGACATTCGATCCCCGTCGAAACAAAGTCAAGACTGCTGTTTTTCGAGGTCATGGAATAAGGCATGCTATTGGTTCTTGTTTTGACAGGTGCAATCGACCACCCAACAATATTAACCGAACTTATCTGAAGTGATACGAGAAATATTTATTTCAATTAATTTTAATTTACCTATGTACTAACATCATATAATTTTTTATAATTTAATCATATTTAGTTAACAAAATGTATTGCTCCAATCATTACAAGCGAAAAGTATCGGTTTTTTTCCAAATTGACGGTTCAAGCTAGCACATTTACAAGAGTAGCTTTGGTGAATTTTATATCTAATACAAAGACATCTTGTCGAGCACTATAGGTAAAATATTAATATTAGATAAAAGATTTGAAACGAGTAACTTTTATGTACTAAACACACCAACTTAATATTTTTGTAAATTATTATAAAATTTTAGTATGTAGAGAGCGTGCCTACTCAAACGCACTGTGTAAAAGCTTATTGTTGTCAGTCAGATTCATTTGCCGTATGCGATTCAATTGTTATTGTCTTGTGATTTTTTGGATTTGATATAAAAGTTAGTTATGGATTTTCACAAATATAATGGAAGCAAAAATACAGAAACAAATTATTGACTATTTTTCTTACTTCGACGAATTCCATACCACTGCAAAAAGTAGTTTGAGAGATTGCCAAAACTGCGCAGCGACTATAAATAAACTGATAAAGCGTTGTAAGAACATAAAAGAGTGAGTAAAAACATAGTAATGTTTATTGTTTGTGTTTTATGACTTTTGTGCAATGTAATTGGATGTTGTAGGGCTGAAGTAACGGGGCTGCCGCTGGAGAAATTTGAGGACTTGCAAAGCAAATTATGTGCTTCCATACATAACCTAATTTCGGGTTCCGTTGAAGAAATTAAGTGTAAACAGTAAGTACTAGGAAACCATCTTGCAGAATTATTAGTTACTTTGCGCTGTTGCGCTGTATTAGATGTGTCATTCATACACTCCATCTTATGTAAGAGTTATTATTTACTGAATGTACTGTACATTATAAGTATAATATAACTGAATAACAAACAAAAATAATTTATTTAACTGCATTTGTTGCATTAAGTATTTCAAAACAAAGTAATTATAATATGCACCTGACAGTTTAGCCATCTTAATATGATTAGTGAGATATTTATGAGTAGTTCATAGGTACAAATAAATGTATGTATGTATAGTAAATATACATACATCATCAATTTATTTTAATTAAAATTTAAGTAAATACTTATATTTCTTATGTTAGGAGAACGATTACTGGCAACAAAGTGAATGGAGCTCTATGCGCTTTTATGAACAGTTAAAATGTATCCGAAAAGGCTCGTTTGGCTGTTCATAGAGGACTTTTAGTGCCCACACTTATGTATGGAAGTGAAAGTTGGGTATGGCAAAAGAAGCATGAGAGCAGAATAAATGCTGTAGAAATGAGAGCATTGAGAAGCATATGTGGTGTGACTCTGAAAGATAGAATAATAAATAGTGTGATTAGAGAGAGATGCGGCATGAAAGTGGATATAGTTACAAGAATAGAAAAGGGTATGTTAAGCTGGTTTGGACATGTAGAAAGAATGGACAAGGAAAGACTGACTAAGAAAGTTTATAAGGCTAGTGTGAATGGAACAGTTGCAAAAGGAAAATCTAGGCGAACATTTCTCGATCAGATCGGAGGCGTTCTGGACAAAGGCCAGGTTACGAGCTCCTTGAACCGACGGGCGTGTATAAGGAATGTGATGAAAGTGAATGAAGCCAGAGAAGTGTGTCAGGATCGTAGCAAATGGAAATCCGTAGTCTCTACCTACCCCTCTGGGAAACAGGCGTGAATCTATGTATGATATTTAATATTCCTGCTTTTATATTGAACAGAGACTATGTAGAATTAAGGTTAGGTTTGTTATCACTATAAATATGTTAAGTATTATCTTATTTACTATTACAAGAATGAGTTTCTACTTTATATGGATTTTATTGCATATAAAGTATTTTTATTTTAATGTATAACATTCCCGTAAACATAAGACAATACTATGAGGAATCTCATTAATCTGTCATGGCTTAGAAGATGTACCAGACATAATTAAAAATCTATTGTGTGTTGACTGCTGGTGTGCAGCTGTGATTATAAGTTAAATCATTCAACAAATATAATTAACTATAGACTAGATAGTCTATAGTTCTAAATCTATAGATTTTGTAAGCTTGATAGACATTAGTATAAGGTAAAGACACTATACGAAGATGCCAATCTCTGTCTTAAGGTCTGAAACTTAGCATACTTTAGACAATTTTGGATATTTACAGTAGATTAATTTTCACTACTGTTATATGGCTTCGCATTATACGTTTTATCTTGTAATACATATAAATTTTGTGTATATAACATAATTATATAACAATTTATTTAAAATGCAGTAGGCAAAGTAAAAGGTATATTATGTAAGTTTATTTTAGGTGCCCATATATTTTTGTATAGCAATGATTTCACAATAATTTTATCTTTTATTTTAGAGGTACACTTGAAGATTTATTTGAAAAGCTCTGCCATAAGAACAAAGTTCTCAGGGACAACTGCAGAGAAGTAGACTTTGCCGTAAAATCTGTGCTTGTAAAGGGCAGTCCTACTCAACCTTCTCTAAAGCAACTGCTTGAATATGCAGATGACACTATAACGTTTGCAAGCCATGCTTGTGCTCAAATTGAATCAGCTTTAAACATACTGTGCTTTAAAAAATTAGATACAGTTTCACTAGGAGAACATTTCTGGTATCCTGTTGATTGGAATAAGCGTATAACAGAAATTATTACATATACATCATTCTTAACTGAAACCCAAGTATAAAAATGGATTTGCTAGACTCTATTCTCAATTCTATGCAAAAACCGCCATCGGCAAGTGAAGCACAGAAAAATGCGATGCGTAAGCAAAAGGAAGCTATTGAACGTAGGCAGAAAGAGGAAAAGAATATGATTAACAGATTCAGAAAACGAGTTGAAGAGAAAATTAGTAGCTTTGTAAAAGATGGTACAAAACCACATGTTCAGTTTGAACCAATGGAACTAATGTACAGATCCATTATTAGAGAAGTATCCGAAACTGCTGGTTTGCAAGTCTTCTCTTTTGGACAAGAAGGTGTTGACCGTTATGCTATAGTTTATTCTAAGGATAATCCTCCTTCAGAAGATGAACTAACTGTACGTAGATCAGGTGGTATTTGGGATGAGGAGAAAGCAGCTGAAATGGCTTTACAGCATATTCAAGATAAGAGGCAGGCTGCCCTAGACTTAGAAGAAGAAAAAAATAGAAAGAGAAAACGTGGAAAAGAGGAATTGAGTGGTACATTTTATAAGCAAAAATATGCTCATTTGATTGGAGAAGAAGCTGCTATTAATGCGGCTCAAAAGACAAATATGAATAAAAACTATGGTGAAGTTCCTAGTGAAAACAAGAAGGATCAGCGTTCTATAGAACAGACAATGGCCGATATAAAGGCAAAGAAAATGAAAAGAGCAGAAACCGAGAAGGTAGATGCGGATAGTAGTAATCAAATTTAGTGTTCATTTAACTTAATATACGTAGTTAGAATGTTTTTAGCCAGATTATGAACGTGGTACCTGTCCACTATAGTTTTTACTTAATTACATATTTATACTTATGGTTTGAGACATCCATTACGATGTTTGATTGATGTCAAAATGGGCACACTATTTTTGTTTAAGTATATTCGTACTTTAATTTTCTTTTGTTGATAAAGAATTTTGCAGTTCCTATTCTTTAAGAAGGATTGAGAATTTAGATGTACATTCTTGTTATTTGTGACAGACTGTCATAAGGCAGAAGGCATGTTAGATATTGCCAGAAATAATAAATTAAAGAGAAGTGTGTCAGGATCGTAGCAAATGGAAATCCGTAGTCTCTGCCTACCCCTCTGGGAAACAGGCGTGAATCTATGTATGTATCTAACACGTTTCAAGGTATTACATAGTATGTGAAAATAATCATAAATGTATTTTGTAAAACTAGCATTAATAATCTATCTTCTGCACCCTTTAAACTACTATTGACAATATAAATATGATTCAAAGTTCTAGAACTTGTAACATAAAATATTAACAAAACTCCATATGAAGTCTACCATTTAGAAAACCATTATTTTTATAAACTTGTAAGCTGATAAAGAGCATATTTTGGTGCATTATGAACCACTACTGTAGCCTATATTATACACTAGGAGTGCCACTTGCGGATTCCTGACCTCTCAGTGGTGGTAAGGAGCGAAGATCGTACTGTTTTCGGACAGTACCTCATCTAACAGAACCTAGGAAACCGCAGTAGTACAATCTAAGGTTGTTTAGTTGTTCTGAAGGATGCATGTATACCAGTCTGGCTACTACAGTGTAAGGTAAATATCCAAGGTATAAGCAAATATTGTTCTTCCTCACCTTTCTCAATTATAGTCTTAGGTAGTAATTTAATGTAAAATACTCACAGTTTAAGTAATTTTGTTTTCAGTCAGAACTCAAGGACTTGTTGGAAACCTTATTGTAAACAGGCTTAATTCTTCAATGTGTGGCTGCTATATACTAACTAGCAATAATAGCTATGCTATTGAGTACATAGCAATATTTTGCATATTGCCATTCAAATAATCATGTTTGGTATGGCAGTGCAAATGTTTTATAAATGGTTGGTCAATAGATAAAAATATTGCACCCACATACTATGTTACAAATATTGCCTGTAGAAAAGCTGCTTAATTTGAAGTGTATTGCCACTGAGCTAGAAGAAATTATACCTTTTATCAGGTATTTAAAATATTGCCCATTTTGATGCAAAATCCTTGTAGTTATAGGTATTAATTTCAACTTAAATTGTAAACAAGGAAAAGACATGTATGAAAACAGGACATGAACTTGCAATCTCAGCAAAACGTTTCAAGTACTGCTTCATGAATGATCTGTTTCCATATTTATAATTTACATTCTACGTAAGCAATAAACACTGCAAATGCTTAAATATACATATATCTTAATGTACTAGGTTAATCTCAACAGTGAGCAGATAAACAGTTCTTTAATTTTTTGTCTTATCTTGAGGCATGCTGACAAAAGGTTTTACTTGTGTGCAACTTGATCAAGATAATAAAATTATACTAATTTTGAGCGTGCTTGTACCTTTTACTTTCGCGCCACAAAAGTACACACCAACAAATATTTTATCTGGCGTGACATGTCATCACGCTATTATCGACTTGAAAAAAATTTGTATTTATTGCATAATTATGTTTATACCGACTCTCAGTGCTCTTTTTGTCTACTGTTGGAATGTTATGGAGTTCCCAGCCCTATACAGCACTAGCGAGAGTTGGCATATTGAAAAATTTAGTTTTAATTTCTAGTTAGGTAACATAAGGCTGAGTGCAAATTAGAGGATTTTGTTACGGCATCTGTCCTACATAATAGAAAATGACATGTCATGCTCGTGTTACGTCAATATGAATTTCTGTTTGCATGCAAAATGAAAAGGTAATTTTTGTCATTCTGGTATGTGTTAGCTCTAACATTGCCGAGTGTTTGGTGCCTAATAATGTTGAACTAATAGCACTATAGTAATTAGGTGCATGCGATTATATTATTCGCGATTACTAATTCAATAATATCGCTTCTAATAATAAATTTAACTAAAAGGATTTAAATTGAACTACTTTTAACGGGTTTAACCACGAATACAATTTGTACCTTAAATCAAAATAAATTGTCAGGATCCAAAGTTAACAAAAGTGTTTTAGCAATTTCAATGTAAACATATTTTGTGAAATGCAAACTGTCAGGGCTAGTCCCATTCGCCACCCTCAGCATTGCCCCCTCCAGTGGCGAATGGGACATTTTCCAAAAAAATATCCCATTCGCCACCGGCGCCGGTGGCAACTGGGATGAGTTTAAGTGAGAGTACCGCTCTTTGCACCCATGATGGAAAATCTATGATCATGGATGCTGTCATATTACTGTATCATATATTAAAAAATAACTATGTCGTGTTAAAATTCGTTGAACGCAGTTTAATTTCAATAGGATTGATCCAAATGTATACCTCATAATATAATATATGTACCTTGATTAGTATCCAAATTAGATACAAGATATCATATTTTTCTACCCACAGAATTGAAATAAGACTGGTTTGAGTTTGTTTAGATAGCAATAATTAGTATAACTAAATATTTACATTAATGTACCTTTTAAACGTTAAAATAAAATTTATTGAATGCTCATTCGTGTTTTTATTGCTTGTTAGGCAATATAGCCTTTTATCCGAGAACTCGTCAGCTTTTTCTATCTTCATACCAAATTTAACGTATGTATTGGTTTGTTTAACAGTTTATCTACAAATACTTACATGACAAAGGACAATGAACAATTTGGCCTATGAATCAACACACATTCTACCTAAACAATAATTTGTATTTTATTTTATTACTTAATAATCAATCATTACAATCTCACGGACACTCGAATCTTGTTTTCGTTTTAAAAAGTATTTACGCGATTTCAAATACATGCATCCAATGTTTTAAATCTGAGACACGCAGTATTGCCATGCCCACAGTTTTAACAATATGTGTACGGTTTTATCAGATAAATTATTTCCTATTTAGCATTTCTGTAATTTTTCTTACGTAGTTAGTACGAATGCTATTCTATAAATACCATTATTGAAATTCGTCATAGATATGTCATGATCATAAGTGTTGCCGACGATATCTCAATGGAGTGTATAAATGAGACTAGTGGACTGTAGTTTGAAATGCATAATGATTTAGATAAAGATTTACAATATTTAAATTAAATATGAGCGCGTAAAAACAATAGTTAAAAATGATGCGCGAGTGCGGCCGTGTACGATCGTGTCTGTGGCTGACTGCCGGTGCGGCTGACGAGCGCCGATGGCTGGAGTGGCCCGGTGGGGCGATGACGTAGAAGTCCCGCTCGCTCGAATCAGCGGCCGGCATGTCGAGTACTCGACAATAAGTATTTCAGTAAAGTAGTATGCAATATTCAGAAGTGTCCGTGACTTATATTCACTTTTAAGCTGGAGTGGGCCGGTGCAGTGGGGCGATGACGTAGAAGTCCCGCTCTGATCAGCAGCCGGCATGTCGAGTACTCGACAATAAGTATTTCAGTTAAGTAGTATGCAATATTCAGAAGTGTCCGTGACTTATATTCACTTTTAATTGAATGTGGTCATCCTTAACCTCATATTTATCATTGTTTTGTGGCTGTTGGTTCTTAGGCATACAATGTATGGCAGCTGTAGGTACAATGTCATTTACTAAGTTACTAATTATGATAAATACCTATCTCGTTTATTTTCAATTGCTATCAACTTTATTAACTAGGTACTTACATTTCTAAATCATAAAACGAGATATACATAAAAGAAAAAGTATGGGGATACTTGGGAACAAGCTCGAAGCTACGGGTGAAGCCCTTTGGCAAATTTGTCTTTACAAGAACCTCACGATGTAGATACTGTATTTTGCCTCAAACTCTACAACTATGCCTCTTAGAATGGTGATCTAGGTTATTAGGTCTTTGACTCTTGACTGTCGGCACAATAGCTGCCGAGTCCACATCCCACAAATTGGCAATGTCATCAGCCAAATTTAGTAGAATATTATTATAATATTCTATTCTATCACATACACATAACAGCAACTAGCCCAAAGAGCAGCGATAGCTCAGTGGGGAGACCAACAGACTGCTATATAGAGGGTCTCGGGTTCGAACCCACGTCGCACACCTCTGACTTTCGGAAGTTATATGACTTTTCGAAATTATGTGCGTATTGATTGACAATTATCGCCTGCTCCGTGCCTCGGAACGCACGTTAAGCCGTGGGTCCGGGCTGCCATGTACATCTATGGCAGTCGTTAATCGTTATTGGGAGAGTGTCGACACAAAAGATCCCATTGGGTCGAAGTGTCGCCGGTCTGCTCTGACTGGCCCCCACATAAGATAAGATAAATCTAGCCCAAACTAAGCAGAGCTTGTACTATGGGTACTAGACAATGGATAAATATACATATATCTACTTTTTTTGTAAATACATACATATTATTATACATAGAAACACCCAGACCAAGACAAACATCCATGTCCATGCACACAAATGTTTGACCTGTGCGGGAATCGAACCCGAAACCTCAGGCGTGGCAGTCATTTACACTAACCACTACGCTATCGAGGCCGCCAAATATAATAATAATATAATTCATATAGACTTCGAATCCATTAGAATCTTACTGTACGCTTCTTGCAGTAGGCATATTATCTATAGGTACTAATACATATTATAAAGCTGAAGAGTTTGTTTGTTTGGACGCGCTAATATCAGGAACTACTCATCCGAATTGAAAATTATTTTAGTGTTGGATAGCTCATTTATCGAGGAAGACTATAGGCTATATAACATCACGCTACGACCCACGGGGGCGGCGCAGTACCGATAATCGCGGGAACATCTAGATAAACAATATAAGTAGGTAAATTATGAACCGCACGTATCTAAGTAAGGACCTAAGCAGCTTAGCGAAGGTGGGAACGTTGTAATCCTTCATTACCTATATCTAATTAAGTACCTACACCCACAAAATCGACATAAGAGACAAAGTTCTACGTATGTTTTTTGGAACACGTAACTGTTATGCGCGTAGTTAGTGATAAGTTACTATAACATTGACGCTGACCACATTCAGAGAAAATACACATGATGCTATAATGTGTTACTGAACTGCCAGCGCAGGAAGAAATAAGTAGGTACCTGTAGACAATCTTGATTGGAATCAGACAGTGTTATTGGAAAAGTACAAATTCTCATTAGCAGCATGGAGTCTGGAATAGCGCTTATTAAATGGTAATAGGCTTGACACCTATTCATTAATCATTATCATTAGTCATTACATTACACAGGACTTAAAACCATAGACCTCTTCTGGAAAATAGGCGTATTTTAGGTACTACCCATAGTGAGACAATACCTATATACTATGTGAGAATATTTAACTCCAAGTCCAGAGCAGCGATAGCTCAGTGGGGAGACCAACAGACTGCAATGCAGAGGGTCTCGGGTTCGAACCCACGTCGCGCACCTCTGACTTTCGGAAGTAATGTGACTTTTCGAAATTATGTGCGTATTGATTGACAATTATCGCCTGCCCCGTGCCTCGGAGAGCACGTTAAGCCATCGGTCCCGGCTACCATGAACATCTATGGCAGTCGTTATTGGGAGAGTGTCGACACAAAAGATCCTACTGGGTCGAAGTGTCGCCGGTCTGCACTGACTAGCCCCCACATAAGATAAGTTAAGATAACTCCAAGTCCAAGCTTCTGTAAAGTAGAGATAGGTACTGAGGTAGGTAAACATCCCTGGCTCCCCTTGTCACAAATATAGGTAAGCACCAATTTGTAATGGCGTGTGCTATACATACCTACTGTGCATTTATTTCAACTACCTACCTACGCCTACCTAATACCTATATCTATATAATTTGCGAGTCAAACAAAATCTCAGCAATAGACATATATACAGGGTGTAAGGGACGGTGTACCGAAAACGTTGCACAATCGTTTGTCCATAAGTACACAACTGAATGGAAATGTCAATTCAAAAATGAAACGTACGATTAAAGTTTTATGCTAGTACATTGTAATTTACACTACGCAATGTATCGCTACCAATGCAATGTGTCCGTCCGCGCTATCGTATCGCGCTTCCCGCGCACCAACGCTACGCGCGCTCACATTATCTGACGGAGCCCGGATCACCTATTTTAGTGATCTATTACAATAATAATTTAAACGTTGTGACTAATAATCGAATTGTACAATTTTATTATTGTACTTACAAAAATTTGAATAAATTGAATAACGTCTTATAAAATTAATCTTATACGCACATTTCGTTAATGTTTGTGTAGGTAAAAACAGAAAGCCAAATGTGTTTATAAAATAAAAAGGTAGGGTGATTTACGATAAATTCTTTGAATTAACAGTAAATTGTAAAAGTAATTAAACCTTACCTTAAGATCTCGCGGGCCTTATAAGATATGGTTCAAAATGGCTGCCTCCAACTTGTTCACAAACTTGCGCACGATTGATTGTTTCGGCGTGAAGGCGAGGCATCATGGAGGGGTCTGCGATAATGTCAGCTTCTAACTTTACAAATGCTGCCGTTATACGATTCCGCATTTCGTCCGCAGTAGTGCACTCACTGACGAACACTTTTTCCTTGATATAGCCCCACAAAAAAAAATCCAGCGGTGTTAAATCCGGTGAGCGGGCTGGCCACGAGTGAGGCCCGAATCGCCCAATCCATCTCCGAGGAAATGTGTCGTCAAGATATTGGCGCACTCTGAGCATGACATGCGGTGGCGCACTGTCGTGTTGAAACCAAATTTGAGGTAACTGAGCAAGCGGCAAATCTTCCAATTGATCCCAGTGGAAACTCTAATCGGCCTGCTGGAACCCTCCTGATGCGGTACTATGGGTAAATTATCCAGTACTCGTTGATACGTACGAGAAATCACACGACTGTCCATAGGGTGACGAGCGTCAGGATACCGCTGGATGTAAATGCGAAGCGCCAACGAAGCATTGCCTCGTGCCTCCCCGTATGCCATGAGCATTTGTCCATATTCACGTGCACTAAATGGCTGACGCATTATCTATTAGGTACAAACACAACTTTGTAGTTACACAAAAAAGTTATAAACAAAACAAAAACGTTAACAAAATGTTATGAACACAGTAAATAAACACAATTTAGTACACAAAATAGTTATAAACAAAATAAAAACTTAACAAAATGCAACGAAAATAGTAAACACTCGCGAATACGAGAGATTGCGTCAAGTACTTCCGATTCCTGACAGTAGCGCGACCGAACTAAAGAATTCAAAAATAAATTTCTTTTGCAGTTGTAGTCATATTAGATAGGGATGAGATACATCTATCTAATTAAATAAATCCATAGTCGATAACTCTCATAAAATATTTTTATGAGAGTTATCGGCTATCGATTAATTTTATACTTATAACTGCTAATTCTATTAACAAATTTTTGTTACAGTTTTGTATTTTAACAGTTAAGTAAAGATTTACTAGATTACATTACATTGTATGAATCGCTGTGTACAAAAAGCTTTGTTTTAAAACAATTAGATGGTCTTTTACATTAATTATTATTAAAAGTGATTAAATAAACTCATACATGTACATTTACGATACGAAATATCAAAACAATTAATATTTTTTTACATTTAAAATGCAAATGGGTATTGTAAAGTGATAGTAGTATAACATTTAATTACAGGCTACTTTAATCATTACAATCTTTTCAATCTACGTGACTAATTTAATAATAAATAGTGCTAACACGTTCATGTAACCTTTACTTTTAAAAGGAAAACAACTATTTTATTTATTAACCTATCCCGCTTTGTTTAATACACTTTTTTCGATATCGTTCATTGATCATAGATCTTCCCTAGTTCAGTGGTAGTAGGTACGATGCGGGCGGGTTTTTACACAGCACACTATTGCCGGTGCGTAAAAAAACTTTTTTGCGTTGGTCATTGCCTTGTCCGCGCAAGATCAGCTGATTGGTTCAACTGTGTTTATTTTGTATGTTTGGATTACATAGCTGTTTTTCGGTATTATGTAGTTTTTATTGATATTATTTAGTATAATGGGTCGTTTACTCATTATGTAATCATAATCAGTTAGAAAAATGTGAAATTTTGAAAGAAAATTCGATAATTTTCCGGTGGAAAATTCCTACGTTTTCCAACTCAGAATGATGGTCCGAAGCTAGTATTTCAGTTTTCGGTGAACCGTCACTTACACCCTGTATATATTCTACCATATACACACAACACCATCTAGCCCAAACTAAGCAGAGCTTGTACTATGGGTACTAAACAATGGATAAACATACATATATACTTTTTATTTGTAAATACATACATATTATACATAGAAATACCCAGACCAAGACAAACATCCATGTTCATGCACATAAATGTTTGACTTGTGCGGGAATCGAACCCGCGACCTCAGGCGTGGCAGTCGGTTACACTAACCACTACGCCATCGAGGCCGTCACACTCACATTTCACCGTTCTCAGTATTTATTTGTTATATTATGGTCCTGTTAATCAGAAAACAGACGCTTTTATACCTACTTAGATGCGGTCAATTAATCCAGGATCCCTGAATCGGCAATGGCACATATTTTAAACAAGTTTCACCAGGTGATACCTACAGTCATTATGCTCTACTTAAAATATAACATAATTAAATAAAACAAGTTATTTTTAGAACGTTTATTTACCATCAACACGTTATTAGGCATATGTACTTACACAGAAACAACAATATTATTGATAGGAATTTATATTCGTATCGCAAAACTATTACTAACCTATCCTGATATGCTAACACAGGCTCGCACCAAATCACAAGTGTTTAGATCTCAAACGTGATTCAATCTTCTTTTCAACCACCTAACTTATTATTATTCCAAATATTCAACTTCTTAGATAAACTAAATCTGTTTTAACAATAAAGTAAATATGCCACAGATTGACTGAATACTATAGCAACTAAAATACATTAATATTTATGCACTATCGCAGCCCATTATAGTATTAAAATTAACTGTTGGGGTAAAATTCAGTACCTACTTACTCAGACCGTCTGAACTAAATCCATTATTTTTAGTTGGACTGACACTATAGGCCAACTAAAATGTTTAATTTTACTTGCTGTACTACGATGCAGATTATTAAAATAAATAAAACATTACCTGCATATAACATAAATAAGTCTTTAGAAACTAAATCTCTATCTATCTTATGTATAAGTTAAATTATACATTTGTGTAATTTAAATTACTTCACAAAGAGAAATGCCAATTACTTAATTCACTTATGTCGATCTTTAAACAACTACAGGTTTCAGTTACAGAAAGCTGTTATGATTTAAAGGTCGTATTGCACATAATTTGTAAGTATTTATTATCTATTGTGAACATAGTGCCATAGAATTATCTAGTAAAAACGAATTATACAGTAAAATTATATTATCGTCGGCACGTATAGCGCAAACAGTTCTTTACTTTTATTGTCAAAATTCATACAAGTTAAGTCTGCCACGTTATAAATAGATTTAATTACTGTTAACTATATACCTATTAGCTTTATTGTCCCTTAAAAACATTAAATAAGAATGTATTTAACTAATGATTCCTTATATATGAAGGTGCACGTAATTTATTATATAAAACGTCTCAAGCTAAACACCTACAAGAAGTTTTAAGTTTTTCATAAGATATAGGTAGGTATATTGTTTGGATATGTGTAATATTTTGCTCAGAATGTATATTTTTTATCAGGTTTGTGTTTAGGGATGTATAGAATAATCAATAATCATCATATCTTCTAGTTTTAGTTCAGAAAATAAAATATATGTAACTTAAAATAACAAAAAATTTAGAACGACACGATTACTGACTGTAAGTATTAAAATCAAACTGAATCTAATCTGAAAAACTGATCAAAGTATATAAGTACCAATTAAATTTTTGGTCCTACAATAATATGTTCACACACACATCTAGTCTATTACAACAATTATTCTTCTCTTGTAAAATAAGAAAATAAAATGTCATTTAGGTCTACTAATTATAACAAAATAAAGTATAATTCCAATTCCATAGTAGAAAAATGTTTCACAACACAAATATAATTTGTAATAGATAAGTAGCAATAAATTATATATTAAGTGGTTACATCTATATGTAGGTAGTTTTTTTGATAACAGGTATTGTGTTTGTTCATAAGCACTCGTACAACTTAGATTTAGGTATTAACCTAACAACATAAATGATTATGATCTCATAACCATTTATATTGTTATTTAATATCTATTAAATACATAATATCAAGTGAAACTTATGCCAACTACCAAAATAATTGCTAATTAAATACATAAGTAAAATCCGTCATAAAGAGTGAATTTAATATAGACTTTATATAATTAGCCTTTCCAGCTTCGATGTGCGTTTAATACAAAACATATTCTACAGTAAGTATATCCTACTATGCAAAGACCAACAAATTGTAATAAATAACGATTTGTTTAAGAATATATTATACCTAATACATAAGAACATAACTTGCAATTATGTATGCATACGTACACTATACAGAATCACATTCAAATGCAACTATAGTTTGTGCACAATATTCATTTAAATTCATCAAAAAAATATACCAATTTGTATACAGTAAGAGCAAAATATTCGTCAGCGCAAATTGAATTTTATGTCGATCTTTCATCATTAGACACCCAATACAGTAATTAATTGACTTCAATTAAGTAGCTGTTCTATTTTTATTGGTAGGTATACAACACATAACTAAGATTATTTAGTGTACCTACTAAAATAACAATCTTCACAGGCTGCAAATTTATGCGGCTATTTTCGAGCGTAACTTAAAAGATAGATACTCATTATTTAATTATGGAAACAACTATAATTTATTAATGTTTCATTAATATTGTACCAAAAACACGTACTTTACTATAAACTTTTACACACCAGAGTGCGCTAGTGTTTTGTTACTGTCAGTGGATTTAATTAATATAATTCTGTATTTTTTAAATGATATATGTATAAGGACGATCTTGCTAACTTGTGAAGATTGTTTGCTTATTGTCTGTATTAATTAATTATTTAATATAATTTCAAGAACTACAGTAGCATTCTAAGTACATAGAAATAAATACAGGTAACTATAAATAGATAACTATGCTTACATTTACTCGTTTATGGTGTATCAACATCAATTGGCGTTATTATTTGTGCATAGTGTTTAACGAAGTCTTAACGCTTGTAAGTTAGTAATTATTTATATACAATTACGCCTAATGAGATTATTCATAGCTAATATATACAGGTTGTCCCAGAATATGTGAATCAAATTGTAACGAGAGATTCCATATGTAAGGACTTTCAAATGTGCTAAATAAAAAAATTATGACATTTGTATAAAAATAAATAAACAAACACACTAGATTATATTAAGTGCAAAAAAATACACCATAATAATGCTGCGATTTCAAAACTAAGTCAGTTTTTTAAAAAATCGTTTATGTTTGACGAATCAATCCTTCACAAATAATACTAGTGAAAAAAAATTAAATTAGCCATAAACTAAGCACTTGTTGTTGAAAGTTTGAAAAAGGTCATTTTTGAAAACGACCTAGCACGTTTGAAATTTCCTTACCTAAGGAATCTCCCGTTACAAATTGATTCACATATTCTGGGACAGCCTGTATATAGATACTATTTCATCAATAGATATTCACGTACACTAAACGAAAGTGACTTTGGATGGATACAAGGTCCAAAATAAAATGTGTTCTCAACAAGAGTGGCTTTTGTCAAGTATCTCATTTTCCTGTAGAGAGATCATTACGTAGATAGTAAAAAATAAAAACATTACATTTAGGAACAGTTAACATAACATTTTAAGTTTTTGATATCATTTATAATTAATGTGGATAATTGCCATTGCGGGATACAAGACTTACCCTTACGCGTTAAAACAAAAATTATATGTGTAAATCCTAATCTATAAATCTACATATTCAGTGCCTAATAACAAGTACATACAGAGTTATTTATACAAGCTATAGAAACAATAGTTATACGTAGACAGAACTCGTTAAAAGATAAACTATAATCAATAAGGTAACAAACAACGTTCAATATCACATCGAATCTTAGATTTATGAATATATCTGGAGATCGTCGCAGCCATTTGCAATTTCAAATATTTTTATGGCAAACACAAACAGAAGATTTTGAGTAGATTATAAAAAAATAGGATCATAAATTCGCTAGCCCACAAGAGGCAAATCAATTTCGACACACTACGACCATTAATTTAAATAGTATTATTTTATTTAAGTTTAGTTATAATGAGACAGAGTTTAGTTCAGTAGGTCTGACACCTAACTAAAACACTATTGTGCTTATTTAGTAGCCAGTATATTTGTCATTGTCTATTTAGGCCAAAATATATATTCGTGCAAGTCTTATTTGTTATTTGTGATTTTGTAAATCGTAAAAGTGGTTTCATAAAAAGTTGCCCTTTATATAGATAGCTACGGTAGACTGTTCCAATAATTTATTTATATTTTGTATTTTAATAATAATATATGCATCTAGATAGGTACCTACAGATTGGTACAAATGACTGCAACATTACATTATTATTTTAATTTTTATTGTCTTAATTAATCTGCTGGCATACACAATTTCGCACGTCGTGCAATTATTGTGAAAAATATTTTTATTTGGTAAATTTTCAAAACACTAGGTATTCGTAACAATATATAACAAAGGGTTATATATACGTTTATATTTTACAAGCGACTAAATATGTGTATATTTTTCTTATTGTCATGAATTCTAAATTAGCAGACAAACCTAAATTACACATTTAATCTAATTTTAAAGTTAATAAACTTTAACGAAGTACCAAGCGTAAAGCATATAAAAATAAATAATATAATAACAACGCGTACTTTTTAGTTATTGTCGTACTTTTATGATATTTTTAAAAAGTAAATTTAAAAATATACCAGTCTTTAACAATAAAATATATCAATAACAACATTTATAACAAAAGTTACGAAGGATTATTGTCAGAATATTTTATTATATTTATTGTCGACAACTTTTTAAAACTTTATTCTATAGCCGAATATAATAGGCTGTTTTGAAGACATTTTTATGTTATACAGCGTGTAACATTAATGTGTGGTCATATTTAAGGATCGTTCATTCTAAAACGCCTTATAGAAAAATATCGGCATTATTAACAAAATTTCGCCGCGAAAACATTTTCCGAAAGAACAACTGACATATATATGTACATTATCGACAAGTATAAATCAAAGTATAAAGTATTATATGTCAGAGAATTGCCGTGGAAAGGTTATAAAGACGTCACATGTTGGGATTTCTTTTTAATTTGTCATTGCTTGACTATTTCTCAACGTATATTTTGATCCTTAAGCATAAGCACACGGACACACTGTACCTTACTAAATCTATATAAAAATTCAATAGTAGATTCATATAAACGGCAGGATATGTTATCTAGATATATAATGGACTACTCAAAATTTGGATATGCTTCCAATTACTGAACATATGTGTATTGGATATGTAAGAATACATTTTTACATAGGTTTTAATGTCTATTTCAACGTATAGATACTTTTGTGAAGTCTCTATACCGTCTTTATAAATTGACTAAAAAGGACTACAAAATGTAGAGTAACGTACCCTCTCCCATCTTCTTTATTAAATTTGATCTTTACGGACACATGCCACTTGGGACAGATCTAGCCCAGTTATAAATTTATAAAGACCGTGAGACTTAGCGTTAATGTGGAGTATTCGGTCCTGGATAAGATTTTGTCTCATTTATTTCATCAGGAAGTTATGTAAAATTCTTATTAAATGAGATACGTTTGAGTGTTTCAACATCGCTTATAGAGATTCATATCTATGTCTTACATCTTGTATTAAATCTTCTGGACCGTATTATTGTGATATGATAATTCTGCAGAAGACTGCCTTTCGCTGATCAAGTCCTTAGAAAAAGTTTATAGACTCGTATCTACCTTATGTATTGTCACGTTACTAAAAAGTATTGTCTTCCAACGATTAACTCAGAACCCTAAAAGTCCATCTTCTGTCAATTTCCTTAAAAAAAACAGATTTATGTTTCTCTTGTGGTTCTATTCCTCATCATCGGTCTCGCAGCATCCTGGCCAGCAGCAACCTTCAGTGCCATCAGGTCTAGTGCAGAATAGTAGCGTCTCAGTGGTGGATACAGGTCTCGGTTCGATTCCGTGGAAATCTCGAAGCTCTTCAGCGGGGAACCAGGCGCGTTCTTCATCGTCTATTATTGGGAGGCCGAAGTATCTGGAATTATGAGTAAAAGATTTTAATATTATGGTGTCGATAATTATTGATAATCTGTTTAGGCTAATGACGTAAGCATGCAGTTACATAATAATATACCAAATGTAAGAAACAGATTTAATATCTTGTACAAATGCGTAATTAAGTTTTCCTTATTGGTAATTTTCAGTAGTAGAAAATACAGACATTTTATGACGGCACGGATGGCGTATTGGTTTATGTGGATGCCTCGCAAATGCAACTGCGCCGAGTGTTGTGGGTTTTTATTGCCAAAGGTAGTGAGTTCGATCCTCACAGGCTAGAAAAATTTGTGTGATACTCAAATAGTTGTTCCGTGTCAATGTTCTTTGTGTTCGTTGTAAACAACGGGCACGCTTGTAAAATCTACCGTGACAAGAATTATACCTAGCGCGAGTGGGGTTTTAAAAAAAAGTTATTCTAAATAACTTTTCGCCAAGAACAGTCATCAAGTGATCATTATCGTGTATTGCATCTACCCATACCTCTCGTTCGTCATTAAATGGTTCAAATATTTACAAGATATGATTTATTATTTATTGTGAAATTTGTTGTCAGGTCAGAAAACTGTCGCTTTAGTACTCCCATTTACCTCATATAGTTTCTTGGTCAATATTTTGTCGCCATTTATTTCTAATCATCCAAACCATCTTAGTATATCTTTCTCGACGTCTTTCACTCCAAAACACCTCTTTATTCGCTTTGCCTCACATTACAAAATTTGTGTTTGAATTCTATATTATGTTACTTGTTGTTATTTTAATAGATTATTTTTCGATTATATAACTAAATTAGCTGCTCACCATTTCTATGTTTGTACGTCATAATAGGTATGTGGCAAAAAATTAAGGTCTTTTTTTTTTATTATTTTTTATTTTGCTCTTCAAAATGACCACACTCCACCTGATGGTAAGCAGTCGTGTGGTCTAAGAGCAGTGGCCTCCACATCGCCCCCACAGTAGCCGAAGCGATGTTAAGGTCTCTACTTTGACGGCCTGAGAAGATGCTTTTTCACGCCCCGCTTAAAGAACCCAGGATTGAAGGAAGAAGGAAACACGTGCCTTGGCAGAGAATTCCATGCCTTGGTCGTTCGGCAGAGATATGAGGACCCAAACTTTTTGTATGCTATGTAAAATGTTAATAATTCTTCATAATTATTAACATTTTACATAGCAAATATAATGTTTACAGTACACTCATAACGTCATAACACTAATATTTTGTCAAATAAACGTATCTTTATCTTAAACAATATATATATTATATTACCAACCTGCAAATTGCCAACAAAGGTATCCAAAGCACTGAGGCCAACACCAGTACCAATACCAGCATCACAGCCCATATTGGCCAGGGCTTTTTCTCCGTATCTCCTATGGACTTGATCCAGGCCTCATAGCTGGAGCCTTCGGTGGCCAACTCCCAGAATGAGGACACGAGGATAGACAGCATGGCTAGTGGTGAGAGATACTTCCAGCAGATCAACCAGTATATTCCTGGACGTGTGCCCGTCATGAGTTGAATGTCATCTGCGAATCTGAAACAATAATTTAATTTTCTTCAAAGATATCTTCCACCACTAGACTGTCTAGTGGAAACCGTTAAACTGTCACGCAGAGTTCTCGAGTTTGATGCTGTAGCGATACTGCTGACGCTTTATAGGTTTATATTGTCAGGAACATGCAGTAGCGCCGCGCGGCAGTCGTCTCCCCGCACCCCACTCAGTTAGGTTATAGCTCACTATATATTTATTTTCATTTTATTTTTAGCTGATACCAGTAAATATGTACTTATATATCCATATCTAATATGAAGCATTTAATTTGACCCACCACAATAACACTTCCGATTACCCCTACATTCAAGGCACCTCTGACTTTTCGACGTTAAGTGTTAAAATTATTAAGTAATTATCGTTCGCTTTACCGGTGCAGGAAAACGCCGTGAAAAGTTCTGCATGTCGATTGTTTTGAATATTTCAAATTCAACGCTGAGCTAGTCACAAATTATCGCTAACAATTAATTTTCTATTGTGTTTTCAATAAATTATCGACCATGCTAATACTAAATATATAATTTAAAAAATACTGGCCAAGCGCAAATTATTTTGCCATACAATCAGTGTTATAAAATTTTGTATGTTTTTAGGTACCTAAGTATATAAATAGTTATACATAGAGAAGTTACTGTTGTAGATGTCCGTTTATTGCCATATTATTTAAGGTTTCTTTTTACCGTATAACAAACCTGAAGCGAATACTTGGGCTAAAAATAGTTTTTGATAATTAATTTCCAGAACTTTTTACGATCCTTACAAGAAAATTTTCACAGAGTTTTACAAACTTTGTGCAAGTTTTACCTATGTAAGATTTTATGCATAACAACCTTCATGGACCATCATTTTTCTTAGCTGTTACATTTTATATTTTCATCCTGATTTTGTGATTTTATTGTTGTTTTGAATGTGATTTGTGATTCTGGTGTAATATTAGGAATAAGGAGGTGTTAAATTGAAGTCGTGTAGTGAAAATCGGCGGTCATCTTTAAGACTGCGCCGAGCGTAAAACAGATAATGACAGAGCTCGTGCGGCGCATATTCAAATCGGCGCGGCGCGGCCGCCATAGTAAAATTGTATGGAGGATTTGAAGTGCTTTTTTTATTAAATATGTATCTTTATTGTCAACTAATAACTTAAATATTTGGGACGGACAAATTGTAATAAAACTATTTATGTTTCGCTTAGACTGTAAAATAGGATAGATGTCTACTGTTATAATAATCTAAAAATCACGTAACACGAGCTTACGATATACTGCTAGCTACTAAATGTACGCATGGAAAAAGAAACTGCTGCTCGACGCAACTATGATACATGATCTAGAACGCATAATCAGCGTAAAAATAACAATTTCAATATTTCACTGAGATAGCTCTTATCTTCCTTACTTTGAATTCTTTTGTAAGTTCTCCGTAGATAAATCTTATCGTGATAGAGAGGGGTATCAATCGACTAAATTTCCTTTTTATTAAGCCCACGTCATTGAACACCACTTGAAATGTAAAAGGTTTTCTTTACTCCGAAGCAATTAGGGCTTCTTTATTTGAATTGGAATTTACTTTGCGGTAAAGCTATTTTTATTGACATAGGTACATTTTAAAGACAAATTCTTAGTAATAGTGCAGTCGTGCGCTGGTTTCTTATAATATACTTTTGTAGAGTAGTTTCTTCGCTGAGTGAGTCGACTTATTAGTACTGTCAACATTTAGTAATGACAGGCACTTTCACTCGAAATATAAACGAATTCATCAGAGATCACTGTTCACAAGTGTTTATATGATTGTAAGTTCCATTGTTTACACGCCCCATATTGAGCGGGCTTACTGTATTTTTTGTGGCAAAACTCGTAGTTAGGAGAACAATATCACGGCAATTCCTTTTAAATATCAATTTATTTACTTGATTGTATTTAGATTCAATTTACTTTTATTTACCTACGATAGCTTTATTGTATACAGCTAGGTGCATACCTTTTGGGAATAGATAAGCGAATCGTACATCTTCGAAACCTTAGGTAATAGAGAATGCAAACAGGAGCAAATTGTTATATCACATAACACGTACGTAAAGCTATTTAATTAATTGATTTAATCCTATACTTAAGAGGCGGTAATTCAAAATCTTTAAATATTGGTGCCATTATCAACTGCAGTCAACATCTCCCGAAAAAACTAATAATATCACACATTATTTAATACTAGCTTTTGCCCGCATTTTCACTCGCGTTAATTTAGAATTTGACAATCAATTCGGGTTGTACTCTGCTTGTAATAATATAATTTAATCATGATTCGAAATACACGTGGCGCCATCTATTATCATAAGAACGTTATTGTTGTTTTCCTCGGGAACAGTAATTTTTTTCGGGATGAAAGGTAGCCTATGTCCGTTTCTGTACACCTGAAAACGTATATGCAAAATTTCAGGATAATCGGTTCCGTGGTTTAGGCGTGAAAAGGTAACAAACAAACAAACTCATTTTCGCTTTTATAATATTAGTTAGGATTACTATAACTATGAAAGAATGGACGAGGAAAGACTGACTAAGAAAGTTTATAACACTAGTGTGAATGGAACAGTCGCAAAAGCTATAACAGCGAAAAAAGAAAATCAAAATCGAGTAAATAGATTTTATTCCTATATTTAGCATTCAGTGTTTTATTTTTTCTGATATTTGAACCTATAAAAGGCTTTCCTCAAAAATTCTTGGCATACACGTCCCTTTTAAAAAATGTGGGTCGTAGCTGGCAGGTACACAGAGAATTATTTATAAAAACGACCGTACGTAAATAAAAAAAGAAAAACGGCCGGGACATGTAACCTCGTGTGTTTGAGATGGCTTTACGTAACCGTTGCCTTTGCCTCAAAGATACACAAACGTATAAAAACATCTGTATATACATGTGGCGCCCGGGAAAAGAAAACACGCAATAATTTTGCTCGGATTATCTTAGTAGAGGTTATAATTTCAGTTCATATAAAGTATAATAAGCATAAGCAGCAATAGCCTAGTGGTAGACCGCTGTATTGCCAAACACAGGTCTTGAGTTCGAACTTCGAACCCAAAGCGTGCGTCTCTGAGTTTTCGAATTTATGTACATACGTATTAAATAGTTATCGCTCTCTTGGACTGTGAAGAAAATATTGTAAAGATTTAAAAAATCATAACGTTTTGAAAAAACGGCAAAGAACAATATCGTAGGGATCCAGCCAGACCCAGGTAACCAGCATGTCTGACAGTTCTCAAAGTCTGCCAACCCGTACTGGACCAGCACGGTAGACTACGGCCTGAAGTGTGAGGCCGTAGTCTCCCATTGAGAAAATTACCGTGCTTACCAGTGAGACAGTTTATATACAGGTCTGATATTATATCTATACTAATATTAGTAGTTAAAGTATGAAATTGCCGATTTGTACTGGAAAATTGAAACTCGTTTTTTTTCTGAGATGTACCATATTTATTTAATCGAAATATTTACCCTCATTATTTATACATTGCTGCCATCTAATCGGAAGTTCATTTATGCCTTTATGATAGAACTCCGGGATCTAGATTCCACAAACTGTGTGAAAGCATTTTGTACTGCCTCCTGGGAAGAAAATTTTTATCACGTAAAAAATTGTCCTAATCACAAAAAAAATGGTAGTCCGTTATATCAAGGTCTGGCGAGTACGGAGGATGACGTATGGTTTCTAACTGCAGCTCCTGTAGAGTTACAACGGTTTCTCGTGCAGTGTGAGGTCTTGCGTTATAATGGAGCAATAATGGTGAAGATCGATTCACGAGTCAGGGCTGTTTCACTGCCAGTTTCGCCATCATTGTTCGAAGTTTGGCACAGTAAACATCTGCTGTTATTGTTTGACCAGACCTGAGAAAGCTATAGTGAATAACACCATGAAGAGACCACCAAACAGTTACCATTACCTTTTTATTGTTAAGCTTTGCTTTAGGGCAGTGTTGCGACGTTTGACTTGGGGTCAGCCATTGCATTTTTCGCTTACGGTTATCGTAAAGAATCCACTTTTCGTCATATGTCACAATTCGATCCAATATTCCTTCATTTCTGTACCGATTCAACAAGGCAACACAAGTTTCAACACGCATTTCTTTAATTTTTATAACTTTTATATTTCTATGAGTGTAATAAATTGCGATTATGGCGCCGAACACATCGCCCCGGCGGTCTGCGTTCTGCGGTCGAGTTTTGCGTTTAGCGTTTACAGTTGCACACACAGCGAGCGGTCTAGAAATCTGGAGTTCAGTACGTTTGTCTCGCACTAATTCAATAAACTTTTCAATTTCGTCGGATAATGTGACCGCTTTTGAAAAAATGGAACTCCGACAGAACGTGCGTTCTCTTTGACCGCCGCAGTCTGACTGCTTTTATGTGTGTAGGATTCTAAGATACCGCGTACATGACAGTGAACGCGGAACACAGAACTCGGAACTCTGACCGCTAGACCGCCCGCAGTGGGGCCCGCGCCTAAATTTGCGGCACATTTGCGATTGGGGAAACCTATTGCCGTTTACCAGACACGTTTCCTTACTACATGCCGCTACTAATATATGTATAGCAAAAATTCTCAATAAGTGCGAGATCATCCAGACAGACTACGTAAATAAAAATACAAATCTTCTCTTTTTATAACATTAGTCTATACTAATGTTATAAAAAGAGAAGATTTGTATTTGTATGTTTTTCTTTGTAATGAATTAACTCGAAAACGAATGAACCGATTTTAAAAATACATAATTTTAAAATGCTGCTTTTTCAGTAGGCTATACAGTGTGAGTCTTTATAAAGTGCACATATTAAAAAGGGTGAAAATATAAACAATTTAATCGACGGAAAAAATGTTAAAAAAAACCTAAAAATTTTTTTTTTATTTGTCATGGACTTTCAATTTTTTTTACTCTCGTCTTGGTACCCCATGCAAACAAAGTGTTACTACTTTTAAACTAAATGTGATATTAAAACAAAACAAAATTAATAATAACTTCGAATAATAGGCCGAGCTAATAAAGCCATAATTTTTTGAAAAATAAACCTCATAAATTAGTTATTAATGATTTTTTGAAGAAAATTTTCCATTTTTCTACCAATGTTTGCAATAAATGTAAAATTTATCAAAAAAATGTCCCCTTTACCGTACTTTTTTCTTATTACATTTTAAATTTAAATTTAAAATTAAATATTTTTTTTTTAATTTTAAATTTTTAGATTTTTTTAAACATTTTTTCCGTCGATAAAATTGTTTATATTTTCACCCTTTTTAATATGTGCACTTTATAAAGACTCACACTGTATATTTGTATTTTGTTTGTACAAAAACTCGACCGATCTTAAAAATTAAGGTCTATACCCCTGAAACCTCTGATATAGGAACCCAGGCTCTCATGTACAGCAGTCGCATTCACTGCCTCTACGCCATCAAGGCAATCTTTGACGTACACTTGACAGATATTTCATAAAGTAATGGCAGACGATGTTTCCACCATGTTGGCAGATCAAGTCTCTTTACACGATTGACTGACTCCACGCCAGCGTGATTTGATCGACATTCCGTCTCACATATAAAATAAACAGACTGTGGTTGGTTAACTTCAATAACTAATATTGGAGAAATGTTATCGAAACTAGCAATTTATTGCCATCGCAAATTTCTTGTAACGCTAACTGCACGGATGGTGTAGTGGTATAGTGGTCGCCTCACCATTGAATATCGTGGGGTCGATCCCCACGCGGGATAATAATATGTATCATTCACACATGATTGTTCGAAGTTTCGGTGTTCTTTGTATCCGCTGTTAGAATATTTGTAAAGTCTCCCACGACGCAGGAATGATTCCTAGTGCACGAGTTAAAGAAAAATTGTTTATGTGCCTGTACTGGATTCATTTATACATGCTAAGGAGCTTTTTCTTTTTGCCAAACGACCTATGTCGAATGGTCGGTGAAAACTAATATAATAATATTCTATATTCTATCACATACACACAACACCATCTAGCCCAAACTAAGCAGAGCTTGTATTATGGGTACTAGACAATGGATAAATATAGAAAAACCCAGACCAAGACAATCATCCATGTTCATGCACACAAATGTTTGACTTGTGCGGGAATCGAACCCGCGACCTCAGGCGTGGCAGTCAGTTATACTAACCACTACGCCATCGAGGCCGACAAAAACTTAAAAATACTTAATAATATAATAGTAAGTTAAAATAGTTATAAACAAAATTTTAACAAAAAAGAAAACCAACTTCATAAAAGAATATTCTAAAACTTAAAATGCACTAAAAATTTAATAAATAACTGCATATTCTTGTGAATAATTAAATTATTGTTATTTTTGGAGTCGGTGTCAGAACACATAATATATATGAGTATGAATATGTCTATTAAACAAAAATCTCCACTTCGTGAGAACTGGCCCCAAGACCTACTTCAAATTGAGTCGCATTCGGTTCGCTAGAATGAACGGAAGTCATATCTGACTCGGATTTGAATGGCATTGATGGAAAGAGCACACTACAAATATAAAATTTTTATTCGTTTGCATTTATTCGTTTATATTCAACCCGGTTTAACGATTAGTGTACCTATCTTTAATTGCACTAAATTCACTTTAGTTGCTAGATAACTAAAGTGAATTTAGTGCAATTGTTATAGTTGCATCCTGGATTTCGATATAGACTATTAAAATTAAATGAGGAGAATGAGGAGGATGGATAAATTAGTAGAAGATTTGTGATGAGAAAATATTTGGAGTTTGACTGCACATAAGTCCCAGCTTAATTCGTTTCGCCTGTGCGAGTGTTGTGAGTTTAATTTCCACGCGGGACAACAAATGATCTACAAATAGATATGGAGCTAAAGCTGGCAAATGCTTTGGCTCCATATCTAGTGCGAGCGTTGTCTTAAAAAACATCCTTGCATTAAGGCTCGGTCCCAAGTATGAAAGATGCACTTGAAAAATCTTTTAATTAATTTACTACATTAATACGCTCTAGGTACTATACAATCCTTAACATTTATATTTATTTATTTATTTATAAGGAAAACCATCAGCTATATGTAGAGGATTATGTGACTATGCTAAGGTAATAATAAGGTAATATAGCCAATTACACATATCCACACCAAAAATTAAGTAATACATAATAGATTACCTTTTTAACATTTACAGCATACTACTTTGGAGAATATGAATTGGCATTACAAATTATGTAATCTATAAGAAAAACTTAAATTTCAGGTGCTGTCTTGCCATATTATATTTCGTATTAAATGGATCAAAGGAGAACTCTGCACAATTTATTGAAATCTCTACTTGCTTGCACAATTTAAGAATTTTGCCTGTAGTTTGAAAGGGAAGGTGTAACATAAATATGCATATCTGTTTTAATATATTAGTCGATAAATCACGTCAAATATTTTATCTATCGAAATATTTTAATATGAACGTTAACATAATTGATATTAACATTTGCTAGAACGATATATTAATTTTCAGTCTAAGAGATACTCATTTAATTAGGGACTAATTGAGTATAGTCATAAACGCTCTTCTTATGAGACAGATGTGGAGAAGCTAACATGAAAGGATCGTAATAGCAGTTAGGGATATAAAATATCGGTGGAAAAGTTAAATCACGAATAATAAAGTACGTATGGTAAGGCCAATGAGTCGAGAGAAAAATGTTCACAAATGGTAACCATTTCTTAAAAAAATATCTAAATATCTATAGGTTTAATTTAATTATTTATTATCGTTAGGTAATATTTATGATTGTAAGTAAAGGAAAAGTGTTACTATTTTGACTTATTTTTGACTACATTATCACTATTGTGACTTTACTATAGATTTTAACTGAAAGAAAAGTTTATTATTACATTATGATTACTCTGGACGGCTTCGCGGATAATTCATGGTGGCTTATCGCGATAAAAATGTAATACTGCCATGCAAAGGTGTCGAATTCCATGCCGAGCCATTTTTATTATTATTATTTAAGTATTGTCAATAGCTTTTACTTGCCAGCATAAGGAGGAAAGTTTATTTTTCGATCTCCTGCTCAACAAGAGACCACTTTAAAAAAATTTTACCATAGGAACACACAAGGTTGTTTCGCCGCGATCCTTGTAAGCCAAATTACTTCTACAGACATGCTGATACAATATGAGCGAAATTCCAGATTTAAATGGATATCCCACGCGTCTTTAATTTAAATTGAACTGAGATAGCTATTCTAATTTAATTATAAAGTAACGCTAATACGTAATCCGTGAAGAATATTGAAGATTTATTTTAAGATAGAGCAGAGCAAACTAAATCAATTACAGAGACAGTTTGAAGCTTAACGCTCGTTCCATTCAAAAGTTTGAAGCGTCTACCTACTCACAGTTTATTACTTTATGCTAAACTCAGCTCGTATAAGTTTATATAATAACTGGCTCATTCGTCCAGCGACATAAGTTTATATGAGGTCATGGGTTCCATTCAGAAGTTGGAAGTCTTATAGAGTATTTCTAGGAAATTCTTAATAGTAGTACAGATTCTAGAATTATTGTGCTCGGTAGACGGCATTGGCTTCCCTACCTATTACGTGGAAGTTGAGGTGGTTGAATTATGTCGCGGTCCAGTAGCATATATATTTTATTGCTTAAAGCATTCATTGCTTCGTTAAATACACTTCACAGTCAGTCCTAAAAATAACAACCCTAAAACTCACGCTTGACCTAATATAAAACCTCAAAGCTATCCCACGGGACGAACACGTCAGACCTTCCGAATAAAAATAATTGAATAAAACTCAACCAGATGAACTGTGGACATCAACAAATATAATATTTGTGGAGAATAGAATACACACCTGAGGCGTCCTAAACTAATACACCCTATAGCCCTTCTGAATTAGGATGGTTTAGTAACTGAGTAACAGCTCAGAATGCTGTTTATATTTCATTTCGCCGTATTATACCTAAGCTTATCGCCTTACCACAGAACGAGATGGGTGATCATATTTTCTTTTAAAATAGCTTGTGCATTTATACTAACATGCTTTTATTTACTTGGCCTGTATATACAGGTCAAGTAAAAAAAAAGTACATTCATAAGAATGTAAGGCAATCTTGCAATCTAATTTACTACCATTTATATAATCTAGTTTAGAAAAATACTAAGCCCTAAGTTTAAAACAATTATCATCACTAGATATAAAATCATTATCCATCTAGAAATGGCTATTATGCATCTCGGCATTATGTAGTTAATATTTAAATTTAATTATTGCATAAAAGCGTAAATATCTTTTCATGAATAGATATCAATGTATAGAAATAAAGACAAATATTGGAAACTTGCCAATGCCATTGCGTTAACACAATAGAAATTATATTATTGCCATTAGACAATGCATTTCAATTTTAAACTGATAAGAATAGAACATCAAGTACATAAATCATATACGCTCACCTCTTAACTCCATATACGTAGGCGATCCCAATGCACTCGAAGAAAGCAATAATCAACAGAGGGAAATTGCCACTGTACATGTCGAACAGCAGGAATATATAGCTGCCTGATCCATGGGCAAAACTCATTGACAAAAGACAGCAGAGCAGGCAAATTCCTCCCGTCAAATATTCCTTTCTTAAGTTCGGGAACAGCTTCATGTCGACGATGGAAGTGACGACTCCTTCGAGAGTCCCGAACTGCGAGTCGATGCCGAGGGTGAAAAGCATCAAGAAGAATAGAACGGACCAAAACTGCGCGCCAGGGAACTGGTTGATCGCCTCCGTGAAGATAATGAAGGCAAGGCCTGTGCCGGAGGCTGTCTGTGGAGAGATAAAAAAAATATTTGTTAATTCAACTAACGGGTTCGACTTTGTCCATAAAATATTTTCTTCAGAATTCTTATCGCGGTAAACATTGTATCGATACAATGCCGGCATTTTTTTAATTTTTATTTGGCAGTCTGAATACCCTTCCCCATGTGAATACTACTGTACCTACTGAATTTAATTAAACAACGCTAACTCTATGTTGGCCAGGTCAACAGCTAAGCAATACTTAATAAAAAATTATATTGTTTATCTTGAGATATAGATTGACCTCTGGTATAAAGTTTCATACAAAGTGAAGGTACCACATATCGATATTGGTGAAACTTGGACAGGATTTAATCCTTAAATCTCTTTAAAAACCACCATAATTACTACAAATTCTACAGTACTAATTATTATGAACACTATTAAAACAAATTCAAAGCTTTCAAAATTACAACTGCATCACTGAACTAATTTTCACGCAAACAAAGCGTGTAAACGCTAGTAATACAATACGCATCGAGGTTTTATAGTTGTAGTTTAATGGAAAGCACAGCCTTTTATGTAATTAAAGTAGTCAACAAGCACACGGCCTACGTAGTAGAATTATATATTTTCTAATACCGAAGGTATCACTTGCATGTTAACTACTCTTCAAAGAAATAGTAGCTGTGGTACCAACGCAAGTTTGCTGATAGTAGGTAAAACATCTCTTTAAGAAGCTTGGAATCTCTAGTCAGCGCAGTAATACAACACAGGATTGTTTGTTTGCGTTTTCTGGAGATTGGTACCTGAACCGAGTTGTTCCTGCAGACGGGAAAAGATCTCGCAGAGCGTCTGCGAGAGACGTAGACGTCTCAAAACGAAATTTAAATAATTGAATTAATATTAAATTAAAACATACTAGATAATTAATAAACGTAGAATAAATCAAAAAGAAAATATCGTGAAGATAGCCATGGCTGTGGTAATAGCTATGACTTGCTTCAGATTATGTTTATATATTATTTCACAGTTTCAATTTACATTCATGCTTAGTTAAAGACCAAATCAAAAACATTTTAAACCTTTAAGCTCACTTTTATAGGGTAATACTAGATATTACTCATTTTTTTCAGGATCGTAGCAAATGGAAATCCGTAGTCTCTGCCTACCCCTCTGGGAAACAGGCGTGAATCTATGTATGTATTATAGTGAGAGTGAAGCATGTAGAAATCTCTGTCTACTTTAAATATACATATGTAATCTTGTCTAACCAAATCATCATTGCCGCGTAGAGTCATAAAGATAACAATCCTTTTATTACCATCAACGTAAACAAATCCCGCTCTTTTGTTGAAACGGCACATAAATTACGTGGGTGACTTCCTTTTACCGATCTGTCTGCATAAACTCATACGTTAAAAATATTAATTTCAGTTGAAAAGTTATTTATCAAGCAAATATAATAAAAAATAATTAAAAAAAAATTCAAGCGATTTGAAGGTGCACGAAGACACCTTAAGAAAATCTATATTAATCACGATTCTGACGAATAGTTCAATATTTCACGCTACGAGTAGCTTTGTTGTTTAAACTGGTTAAAGCTGGCTGACTGATCAAGTTAAACTTTTAAAGATTTTGTTTTCAATTATTTTTAGCTAAAGGAAGGGACCTTACTTTTCAGAAGTACTGTACTCATACCGAAAGCCGACATAATATTAATAACATTGTTTATTGCGAGCAAGGCTTCCGGAAACTCATGGAAACTTTAAGGTATGTATCTTTTATCTCATGTTTATATTTTTCTTTAGGTCAGCAACGCACAAGTGATAACACAGTTTACCGGAATAAAATCAGATAGATTTGTTGTACATAAATTTTGTTTTGATTATCAAAAAACAATGTATTAAGTATTTTAAAACCTTATACGTAGAATACAAAATAACAGAAAAACTTACATTATCCAATTCCTTTTGCAAGTCGCATTCAGGCAGATGTGGCATCACCAACTTCGTCAGGTTCCCCTGCAGATTCACTGTCACCGTCTGCCCAGCCTCAGGCAGCACCATCGATCGAAACGCAGGCCCAAACACCTCCAACAACGTCTCATTCCTCACGTCTAAACACTTCTCGTAAACCATCGTCGCCTTGAAACCAATAATGGAGAAAACCACGATGCCAGCAAACATAGACGTTAGGCAATTAGTCATAGAGACCATTATTGCATCTCTATAACAGTTATTATCTACAGGATTGTACGAAGAAAAGGCTATTAAACCTCCGAATGCAAGGCCAAGGGAAAAGAATATCTGTGTACCTGCTTCTAACCAGACAACAGGGTCTAAAATCCTGTGCCACTTCGGCGTGAACAAATGTATCAGGCCGTCACCCATACCCTTCAAAGTTATGCCTCTAAAGAAGAAAATTACAAGGACTATGTAAGGAAAAGTTGCTGTTACGTATACTACTTTGCCTGACGAAGCGATGCCTTTGATCATGCATAAGTAGACTAGAATCCAGGCAATGACGAGGGCTAGCGCGATTTTGTAGTTGAACGATTCTGGGTAATTGATGTCTTCTGATATTTGTAGTGTGGTGCGGTACCAGAAGTATTGTGTTGGACTGCTGACCTGAAACAAGGATAATACTTAATTGAACTTAATGTTACGTATTACTAGCGTTACGTAACGTTACGTTTTCCGCAACGATTTATATTTGTTAATAGGCAAAGTTGATTATTAAAAGAAAGAAATAAGAACTACTATAACAAAAAATATAACCTAGCTTTAAAAACAGTGAAAAGCAAGAACAGACGCTTTTCAGTCTTAATAAGATCCTAATCAAATCTACCTAATGTGGAGTCGCCTCCAAGGATAGATGACCGTGTAGTTTCTAGAAAGTAACCAATAATCTTTTATCTTAGTGCATGCCACTAGCGGAATTGCTTATTTTATCTGTTATATACCTCCCAGAGGTACATTAAAAGTGTTAGATACCTTTGCCGGACTATTCGGAAATAGAAATGAGACAAAAAAATACATTACCTATGACCAAGACAATCACATAACACTTTTCGTAGTGGCTTGTTCCGAATAGCGACGTCGCAAATATGGAACAGGCCACAAGGCGTAAGAGGAGTTTCAGTAAATACCACCGAAACCCATCATCAGATCTTGACTTAATTTATATGGGCCAACACTAAGATAAGTTGTTTTTAACGGCAAATTATGATCTAAATATGTTAAAATTACCGGAAATAATGAGGTAACATACATAAACAAAAACATATGAGTCGAATAGAGAACGTCTTATTTAATTTTAAAGTCGGTTAATACTATCTAATACTATCCTAATCCTAACTAATATTATAAAAGCGAAAATGAGTTTGTTTGTTTGTTACCTTTTCACGCCTAAACCACTGAACCGATCATCTTGAAATTTTGCATATACGTTGACAGGTGTACAGAAACGGACATAAACTAACTTTCATCCCGAAAAAAATTACTGTTCCCGAGGAAAACAACAATAACATTCTTATGATAATAGATGGCGCCACGTGTCTTTCGAATCATGATTGAATTATATTATTACAAGCAGAGTACAACCCGAATTGATTGTCAAATTCTAAATTAACGCGAGCGAAGCCGCGGGCAAAAGCTAGTATTTAATAAAGCACGATACACAATATAAAAACAAGTGAAATATATTGCAAAACTTATACTGGAACTAACTTTTAAATGAAAAATATAGGACTTGAATAGCTAAGTTTCGTCTGTAGGCACTTCACTTTTTACGTCCTAACCATAAATCAAGTATGTATGACGTAAGCAAGACCATAAATCTCCATGATGAATACTCAGGGCTACTACAGCAGACATATCGTTAAGTTAAAAATGGCGCATGATTAAATCCGCTTGAAAGATACAGTCAGCAACAAAAGTCGATACACACTAGCGAAATTTTGATCGCCTCTATCTTTGTAAATTATAACAAATGCTAGTTTTTGACAAATGCTGCTATGTATTTGTCATGTAGTCGTGACCGTGGCATGCTGGACACATTTTGCTTTGTCATGTACTGTGGCGGTCAAAATGTTAAATTATAGTTTAAACTAGCAACCCGCCTCAGCTTGGCATGGGTAGTACAAAGCCTTTACAAATTATACACCTAAACCTTCCTCATGAATCACTCTGTCTATTGGTGAAAACTGCATGCAAATTCGTTCCGTAGTTTTTGAGTTTATCGCGAACAGACAGACAGGGCGGGGGACTTTATTCTATAAAATATGTAGTGAAGTACAGAATAATAATTAGGTTTTGTAATTCATAAAATACTTATACAAAGTAATAATTGACGTGTTCAAAAATGCTTACACATTTTTATGGATACAAAGATTTTTGACTTTGACTTTTTATGCTCACGTACCTGTACCAGCTGTACATACTAGCTGTACACATTGGCATATAACGAATGAGATGACAAATATGTTTTACATAATCACATTTTGACAGTTATTAATCTGCCTCGGTAATACAGTGGTAGTCAATATTACTACATGAGGTCTCCTCCAGTTCTATTCCCAGGTAGAGCAACGTGCTATTGGGATTTTCTGTGAAAGACTTCGAAGTAGTAGCACACAGTCTGAAATTGTGCCCAGTAATCAGCAATAGGCTCGCCCTCTATCAAGTAGGCCCTAAATTAAAGATGGCTGTAAAAGCTCTCTCTGGTTTAGAAGCATGAGAGTATGTTTTTAGTCGACACCTGATAGGCATTGAGCATATTGGTGTATACTGAATACATTTCCAACCCCTGTGCTACTACTAAGAGAAATCACCTCACAGAAAAATCAAAAATAATTTTTAAATTGACGACCATTATACAAAGTACTTAAATTTCTTTCCAAAAGTGTTTTTACTCCATCCAAGTTGAAAATTATTTGGATATCATCTCTGTTTAAAATACGCGAGGAATATAAAAATCCTATTCAATTTTCCATCATAATTGTCCACAAAATCGTGAAACGAAATAACGAATCTATCAAATATAACTAGAATAACATTCACAATGATAAATAATTGATGTAGTCATTGGAATGACAAAATAGAGACTCGAGGGCTCTTAAAGGCCGTCGTTATTCAGGACCCCAAGAAAACAAGACTAATAGAGACAATGATGGCTATCTTACGATAGCGAAAAGAATAAATGCTCTCTTAAAAGAAAAGCCATTAAGGGCTAAACGTGTCTGGTTCTTGTTTGTAATCGATTTAATTCAAAACCATATAGCGAATAAGTAGAGGTGTATCTACGTGACAGATTACGAGGCTAAAATACACTTCGATATGATAGGGCTATAACGAAGGAGACCTGATTGTCTTTATATTATTTACTAGATCTTGCCCGTGGCTTCGCTCGTGTTTATCTAGATGTCGTCAATTTTCTATCCGTCGGGAAGAGCACTTTTTCTGGATAAAATGTCCTTTTCAGGGCCCGTGACAACATGTATGCGTAAGTTCGTGATGTTAAGTTGAGTAGTAGTGCAAGTAGGTTCTGTTTTGTATTTTTCTCAAACAGTGAAAGACTTTGTGCGTAACTATTTATGTGTCTAGCCTAAGAAATTAATTAAGCCTATATATTGTATGTACTATATATTATGTATTCCTCTGCATACATAATCCACAAGATTCGATTTCTTATTAAGATACGTTTAGTATTCTCATAAAATCTACTGTCGCAGGACTTTCGCTCTTTATAAGAATTAAATCCTAAATTTAGAATTATTAGCAATTCATCAGACCAGCTTACTTATTATTTAAGTAAGAAGTTGTATACTCTAATAATAAACACTTTGACAGTAAGCCTGTTAAATTCGATCAAATCTGGCCTATGGCTTTACAATTTTGTAAATAACAATTCTATATTAAATGCTTTTTAAAAAGCTTTTTCATACTTATAACGCCACGTATTGAACTGACTGATATTCAAAAAGAAGCAGTAGGTAGCAAAAAGGCGTTACACATTTAAATCCATGGACAAAATACCAGTGCACAATAAATAAGTTGCTTTCTAAAAAGTAATACACTAAAGAAAAAGAAAAACGATAAATCGGAGCTTTTTTCTGATTAATGTCGGCCAGATTACCCGCATGAAAAATGCGAGATCTTTATTTTAAAAACGACTGTTATAAATTATGAGGTGTCTCATTAAGATGGCTACCGATTAGACAAGTTATTAAGTTTTTAATAAAGCTTATTCTTTTTAAGTCAACGATGCAGTTTAAGTAGTCGAGTAAATACGTTGTTTTCGGATAAAAATCTAGCAGGGAGGGACTTGTCGACAGGACAAAGGGGTTGTAGGGCAAAACTGTGTGTTTATTGTCAAATATATAAGTGAATTGGCATTTGTTTACATACTAGGGGCCATATCTCGGGGCCGAAGTAGCTGCACACCCTCCCATGCCCCACCTTAGCAATGGCAATATAAATCCAGTTATAGCAATCGGATGAGTAGTTCTCTAAAGAAGTACTCATGGATATAAATATCCATTTCTTGATAAGTTATTGAACTTAAGGTGTAGTATTGGCCCGTGTATTCAGCCGAAGTGTATAGAAGACAACACGGTTGTCGTGTAATACGTCGCAAAAGTGAATAATGAATGCCTGGGTTTGAACTCAGATTAACAAGTTACTTGTTGGGTTTATCAACATGTCTAAAAACGGAGCTATAAAATTAGCGATGTGAATCACCGTGCCCGCAAAGCTTGTAAAGTCGGTCCTGCGCTTTTCTCTGGTTGTATCGGAATACCGTAACTTTGGTCTACGAGTGTGAGGTGATAGAAAATGTACATTATTTTATGCACACACTTGCGCTATGCTGTCTCCTGTGCAGATTGGCTGTCGTAACCCAAAATCGGTCAAGTGTACATTATTGTTATACTATTTTACTATCTACTTTATTATTCATGTGTTTAGAAAACAAGATGTTGAATTTCTAATAAATAAATAAATACCTTTGTATTGTCTTATCTCGGCAATTTTTAATAAATCTTAAATCCTGGTATTTTGTCATGTTTATGGGATCATACGACCCACCTGATTGACGATGGCATTCAGGCTTATTCGAGCTCTATTCGGCTTTTAGCGCTTGACGCATCTTCGGCGGTTCGAGATAAGTCAACAGTTGATTCCTCGCTAAATGTGCCAAATAAAGACGAAGCGCTTTATTTTTTATATATGTACGTATTTGTGGGACAATAACCACAAGTGAATTTATTTTGTACAGCGGAGATGCTTTAGGCTGTCGTGTAATCTAGGCTTTTATTGATTTAAAGTGAGAAAATAACGCACACAGGCGGGTGGTATTAAACGGAGTTGCTTGAGCAACAGACCTTGAAGTTTCTTTGAAGGACAAGCCTAAAATTGAGATTAGGAATTTATTAAAGACATCCCTGATAACAGAATCAGTACCCATCTCAAAAGGAACATGCATTTTTTCGGGATAGTCATCAGCCTTTAACACATAAAGCAGTTATCCAAATTATCATGCCAATCCGTCACTGCTAAAAAAGCAACTAACAAACTCACATTCACTTTTATAATATCAGTAACGATGGATATATTATAATGTCTTTTATGTAAATTATAAAACATCAGATACTCTCTCTCTGCTTACTTTAATAACGAGCTTCAAAGCTTAGATACGAAGCGGTGTTTATTCAGCCTGAGCTAAAAATATCCGACGATTTATAAGAGAGAGATATTCGTAACGTTACGCAGTTTTAATTACTTGGAGTTATTAAAACTTAGAAGGCTATTTGTGTGTCTATGCCAAGTAGGACGTATCCTCTTCTTTGAGCTTTCAAAACTGAAGAAATCAGCATGTAGTAATAAAAACTAAGGTATACCTACAGTTATAACGTTGTATTTAAAATGTGAATTTCTAGGCTATGCCATTGCATCAGAACTGGTACTTAGGGTAAGGTTATTGAGTATAATTATTATCAATTAAAAAAAACTATCAGACCTTTTTACTTACTATTACACTGCCACTGTTTTCTTGATAGTGTTCGTGTAGTCCAACGATAAGAAATATAACGTATTTAAATGTAGCATTATACAATTTTGGTATTATCTGATTTTGCCGCCGTGTTAGGACCAAAAACCACAACGCAAATATGTGTTGGCTGATTTCACACATGTCTGAGTTAAGAACATTACGGAGAAATCGAAAAATATAGACTGCCTATATAAGCATGTGTTGTAAAATACTTTGCAATTTAAAAGAGTTGCCGTGAGTTTCTTGCAGGTATCTTCTCATAGGCTCAAACCTTTGCCTGAACCTAGTAACTAAGCTAAATGTAAATTCAGTAATTTCACTATACTAACTCATAAACTTTAATGTTCACAATTGTTACTTTGTATCCTAAATGAATAAAGGTTTTTGAAATGAGAATTACATGTTGAGAAAGACACAAACTCTTCTTAAATACATACATACATACATACATAGATTCACGCCTGTTTCCCAGAGGGGTAGGCAGAGACTACGGATTTCCATTTGCTACGATCCTGACACACTTCTCTGGCTTCATTCACTTTCATCACATTCCTCATACACGCCCGTCGGTTCAAGGAGCTCTTAACCTGGCCTTTGTCCAGGACGCCTCCGATCTGGTCGAGAAACGTTCGCCTAGGTTTTCCTCTTGCGACTGTTCCATTCACACTAGCCTTATAAACTTTCTTAGTCAGTCTTTCCTCGTCCATTCTTTCTACATGTCCAAACCAGCTTAACATACCCTTTTCTATTCTTGTAACTATATCAACTTTCATGCCGCATCTCTCTCTAATCACACTATTTCTTATTCTATCTTTCAGAGTCACACCACATATGCTTCTCAACGCTCTCATTTCTACAGCATTTATTCTGCTCTCATGCTTCTTTTGCCATACCCAACTTTCACTTCCATACATAAGTGTGGGCACTAATAGTCCTCTATGAACAGCCAAACGTGCCTTTTCGGATACATTTCGACTGTTCATAAAAGCGCGTAGGGCTCCATTCACTTTGTTGCCAGCAATCGTTCTCCTTTCAATATCTCCGTCATGTTTACCATCCCTTGTAAACAAAGTACCCAAATATACAAACTCTTTCACTTGCTCCACTTTTTCTCCATCAATCATAATATTACACATCGTCACGCACTCTTCCTTTTCAAATACCATTACTTTCGTCTTGCTTACATTTATTTTCATTCCTTTACTCTCAAAAGCACCATGCATAATAGTTACCATCGCCTGCAACTCTTCCGCCGATGACGCAAGTATTACTTGGTCATCGGCATAAAGAAGACATTTGACAAGTAACTCATTCATTCTTAATCCCCATTCACAATCTTTTAAATCTTTCAAACAATAGTCCATGTATAGGTTAAACAGCCAAGGTGACGCTACACATCCTTGTCTAACACCTTTATCGATGCTAAACCACTCTGTGTAGGTTCCATTTATCCTAACACAAGCTCTGGAATCATCATAAAGAGATTTCAGAGCTCGCGTGAGGTTGCTATTCACTCCATACATGGACAATGCCGACCAAAGTTCATTCCTCACCACTTTATCATAAGCCTTTTCCAGATCCACGAATGCGCAATAGACCTTTTGACCTTTGGCCAAAACTTTTTCGGCTATGCTCCGTAAGGAAAAGACCTGATCCGTACATCCCATACCCTTTCGAAATCCCGTTTGTGCATCCCATATTTTCTTGTCGGTTACTTTCACAATCCTTTCAATTAACACTTTTGCATACAATTTACCGACGACGCTGAGCAAGCTAATGCCTCTATAGCTTTTGCACTCTTGCTGTGAGCCTTTTCCCTTGTATAAAGGTACTATGACGGCCTTGCACCAATCACTTGGTACACGGCCGGTATTCCAGCACAAGTTAAAAAGGCGGCACAACTGAGTTGCTATAAGACCCTGTCCAGCTGTCAGCATTTCGACTGTAATCCTATCATACCCACCAGCCTTTCCTGATTTCATGCTTTTCAATGCTTTCATTATTTCATCCATACTAATAGGGCTTTCATCACTACTATCATTATCATTCATTTCGAAACTTTGCCCTTGCCATTCCTCTCTTTCAAATAAACTTTCAAAATATTCCTTCCATCTCTTCAGTACGCTCTTTTCTTCATTCAGTAAACTTCCATTCTTATCTCTGATTGATTTTAGCTCTGTGGTTACGGTTTTACCTCGAACCGAGCGAATGGATTTCCAGAAGAACTTCGCGTTGGTTCGGAAATCTTCAGATAATCTTCTATCAAACTCGTCTTTCAATTCCTCTTTTTTCCTTTTAATTACATCTTTCACTACTTTATTCATTCTTATAAACTTATTCCTAGCTTCATTCACATCCTCATTCGTTGCTTCTTGCATTCTTTCATTGGCTCTGACAGATAGCCAGTCCAACCATGCCTGCTTCTTCTCACGTACTACCCCTTGCACATCTTTATCCCACCACGCATTCTTCGATTTTATAACTTTCCTCTTCTTGCTCACACCGCATACTTCTGACGCTACAACAACCACTTCATGCTTAAACGACTGCCATAATTCTTCTATATCATCAGTGTCACAAAATCTTTCAAATCTTTTCCTCAATTGATTTTTATACTCGTCTTTCAATACTTCATCTTGCAAATTTTCTACTTTTATTCGTTCTTGGACACTTGTTCGGGTAGGTATACGGTGTCGCCATCCTTTGAAGAGGCCACGTATCCGGCTCATAATCAAAAAATGGTCGGTATGGACACCAATACCTCTATATACCCGAGTGTCTAGGACATTCTTTCTCAATCTTTCATCCACTACAACAAAGTCAATCATACTACTTCTTACATTCTTTGCTTCTCTTGTATACTGGTGGATTCTTTTGTGGGCAAACATAGTGTTTGTCACACAGAGATTCCACTCCAAACATAGCTCAAGCAACCTTTTTCCATTTTTTCCTTCTTAAATATTACTGAAATATGTTTTTGTTTCGATTTCAAGTTTAACTAAAATGTAATACAATTTGAGTAGGTAAGTACTTAAGGAAATGCTTAGTTCACACCAGTTAAAAATTGCAAATTTTCTTAATTCGGTAACCGGGGTAAATGATTTTTGGCTTTGACTAAATGTTTCCATTGCCTAATTATGCAAAATCAACAAACGAACAACTCAAAAATACTATACCACCGCTATGACCCAACTCACACTCCAATAAGTATAATATATACATTTTTCTTCACATCTATGTATGAGGTAGCTCAGGCAATCAGGCTCTTTGTCATTTCAACTAAGATTTATTAGACGCGTCAACTAGCTTGACAGAAACCGAATTTATCTCCTCAAAGGTTTTTAGACGAATGGTTTTTTGTTCGACAGTTTCTTATTGATCAAATAAGGACACATCGGACATGTACAGAATGTATAAAACAGTAGCGGAATATTTTGAATACAAAAAATTTTTTGCACTTAAACGTATTGTTGCAGTAAGCATTACTCAGACTAAGTGATGCACTCTAGCGTGTGATTAAGATGTATCTTTTAGTATGTAGTGCATAATATTAAATTCATGTTTTATCGTAATACTAGTTTTGTTCGCAGCTTCGCTTGGTTTTTTCTGGATGAAAGGTACCGAAGTCCTTTTCTGTGCCCCCGAGAATGCGTATGCGAAATTTCATGATGATTGGTCGAGTAGTCAAGGCATGAAAACACAACAAATAAACTGACATTCGCATTTATAATATTAGTTAAAATGTCAGTCATGAATTGCCGGATGGGACAAAGCTGGTTTAACAATAAACAAACCAACAAAACGAATATTCAGACATTACCACAAGTGTGAAGGATCCAAACTTAACAATATCCCCACACTATCACAAAGATACTTAAACATATAGCTCACCAAAAGTGCCCAACTCTAGCCTGTGAGATCTATAGTGGTGTTCAAGTATTTCTATTAGGAAACTTATCACGTTTCGCCTTTTACTGCCGACGTGTCAGATAAGTAATGAATGATAGCATGAAGGTATGCCATCCGAAAATGCTCTAGTACAAAGGAACGTGAGAAAATCCTAACTTCCTAACTAATATTATAAAAGCGAAAATGAGTTTGTTTGTTTGTTACCTTTTCACGCCTAAACCACTGAACCGATCATCCTGAAATTTTTCATATACGTTGTCAGGTGTACAGAAACGGATATCCGTTTCTGTTAGTTTCTGAAAGTTAGCCTATGTAGGCTAACTTTCGTTCCGAAAAAAATTACTGTTCCTGAGGAAAACAACAATAACGTTCTTATGATAATAGATGGCGACACGTGTCTCTCGAATCATGATTCAATTATATTATTACAAGCAGAGTACAACCCGAATTGATTGTCAAGTTCTAAATTAACGCGAGCGAAGCCGCGGGCAAAAGTTAGTTAAAAAATAAAGGTGTAAATACTTTCACGGTCTTGTGCGAGTTGTATGTGTCAAATAAACGACTGATGCGAGCTAAACGCGCAAATGACACGGTAGCTTGCACTTATGTAAACCGCGCGAGTAGGTTGCGCATGCTTCTTGCGTTTTGTACACACATACAATAGCTGTCTGTAAATGACTTGCGCCAATTAACCCTACGGTTAACTTGCGCATGTAGCCCACGCGAGTAGATCGCGCATGTAGCTTGCGCATTGTACTTGCGTTTTGTACAATCACTATTACATACAATAGCTGAAAGTAAATGACCCGCGCAAATAAACCATATGGTTTACTTGCGCATGAAGCTCACATGAATAGCTCACGCATGTAACTTGAGTGTGCAATCACTATTTAAATAGCTATCTGTAGATAACACAGTTGATTGTTGTTTAACCTATACCAGCAACACTACGTTTTATTAATAAAATATTAAACTAGCAGCCTCCATTTTTTATAAATTCTGATAAAATTGAGGTAAATACTTGAGACTTACATATAACGTTAGCCCCAAAGCATAGTCTTGTACTTCTCGAATTTGCGGTCAATAATTAAATCGAATGTCAGTCGTAATATTTAGTTTTGCTACCTATATACTTGCCTGAATCTGTGTCTTTTATCACTACTATGTAAACACATGATTCGTCATAATCAAAAGAGGCGTAATACGTAACTATGTGGGTCGTCTCTTTGACGTCTTGCATCACTGCCTCTGAAGAATAGCCTTTCTTGTGACGTCACACTTTCTTTCATCTCGAGCAGTGTGGATAGTTTTCTTTGGGATTTACTGCGGTCGAAGTATTCAATTAATTGGAAATGTTAACTACCCAAATATACAACAGTGCCTTGTTGAAGGTTGAGGCATTCATACCTTCAAAACGTCTGTTAAAATTTTTAAACTTGGTTGGTTGTTTAGTTATTACTAAGCAGAAGTGTGAGCAACTAACGAGCAAGGCTTCTAAATAAGAACAATGATGGAAGTTTTGTACATTTAGCCTGAAATACGCTGCCACGGCATGCATTCATACGCATTGATTATTGTTGTACATGCATTAATATATATTGCAACACTGCTGATGCTTTAGTTTTATATAGTCAGGCGCAAGTATGCAGGAGCACCGCGTGGCAGTCTTCTCCCCGCAATACTGAGTTAGTTAGTAGCTAAATATGTATTTATATAATTCGTAACGGGTTCCAGTAAACATATATCCATATATACTATCCAAGTATTTCATTTCGACACCTATACAGAACACATTATAAAACCCCTACAATATAAATGCATGCCGTGGCAGCCTATAATTAAGGCGATGTTGCAGTACTTTTTAACTTTCAAAACCTCAATATTGGGCAACATAAAAATCATTTTATCAAAATTTAACATACTGGTAATACCTGTGTAAAGACAGTAACATAAATCATAATAATTGACTTGATAATAACGGTAATATGAATCATTATAATCCTAACTTTTGTTCTGAAATTTTGCATATACATTTTCAGGTGTACAGAAACGGACATAGGCTACCTTTTATCCCGAAAAAAATTACTGTTCCCAAGGAAAACAACAATAACGTTCTTATGATAATAGATGGCGCGACGTGTCTTTCGAATCATGATTGAATTATATTATTACAAGCAGAGTACAACCCGAATTGATTGTCAAATTCTAAATTAACGCGAGCGAAGCCGCGAGCAAAAGCTAGTAAAATCATAAAGATGACATTGAATTGTTATTTTAAACTTTGCTAACTTGTACTTTGCATCATGAAACCATGTAAAAGTTCTATCTCAATTAACTATTCATAGGGCTAATCTGTCGGTTGCAATACAGTGAACTCAGGTTTACTAACTAACTCGGATTTCGGCTCCTCTAGGGAACAATGCTGTTAATTATTATTATTTAAAGGCAGCGGTATAGCTCAGTTTCCTTGGCTGAGTTCGTGTAATACCTAGCAGTGTAACACAGACATGTCCATGAGAGGCGGTTACCGCTAACTCATTTGATACTAATATAAATAATAACTGGCTAAAATTTTATATACACTAGCGACCTGCTCGGTCTTCGCACGGGTATTACAAAACCTTTACAAATTATACACCTAAACCTTCCTCATGAATCACTCTGTCTATGGGTGAAAACCGCATGAAAATTCGTTCAGAAGTTTTTGCGTTTATCGCGAACAGACAGACAGACGCGGCGGGGTACTTTGTTTTATAATATTTAGTGATAGTGATGATATGAAAAGCTTTATTATATTATAATATCTAATAATATCATAAAGAATATAATATGTAGCAATACCTTAAAGGTTACAAAACATGTTATTTAATAATAATATGTTTTGAATCTTCATCCTAACTTCCTAACTAATATTATAAATGCGAAAATGAGTTTGTTTGTTTGTAACGCTTTCACGCCTTAACTACTCAACCGATCAACATGAAATTTTGCATACACGTTGTCAGGGGTACAGAATAGGACATACCTTTCATCCAGAAAAATTAACTGTTGCAAACCTAACCTAACCTAACCTAATCTACATTTACGCGAGCGAAGCCGCGGGTGAAAACTAGTTTTAAATAAAATGCATTTCTCGACAAGCGTACAAAGTAATTCTTTAGACCTTAATAAAGAAAACCGTTTTATTCACGTACTCTTCGAAATTTTATAATTAAACTTTCAAAGAATTCTGAAAAGTTGTATTTTAATTAATTTGACTAGTTCGATAACATCATATTTTAATGAAATTAGTTAATAGGGCAACTTTTGCAAAAGGGCAAACATTTGGTTAATTTTACAAATAATATCATGAATAAGAATAGTTGTTTGTTTTTCCCTAATTTAAGTCGATAAAAGAACAGGCAAAGAACTTCCTTTTAAAGAAGTTAGTGGCAAATTTTTTGACTGCACGGATAACATAGTGTTTTAAGTCGTCACCTTGCCACAGCCTTAAACTAAACTAGTGGTGTGAATTCAAATACCAAACTGGTTAATAAATTGTATGATCCACAAATGGTTGTTGCGAGTATGAGTATTTTTTGTGTCCGAAGTTTGAGTGTTTGTAAAGACCCCTCAACATAGGATTAACAACTACAGCGGGAGTAGTCTTAAAAAAATAATGCTATTTATTAAGTAAGAGGGTAAGCAAGCCACGGCTAATGGCTACCGTGAGCACTTATGATTATCGTAGCCTAGGCATTCTAGGCAACCCGTAGACACCAATAAGCTATCGTTTTAGCCCTAGTGGCGATGCCACTAAGCTAGCCTTGCTATATTTTAGATCTTATGTAATAGTATATTACTATATGTGAACTATATTTTATATATTTAAGTAACTAATATACTTATTAAAATATTTATTTAACTATATTTTAATATAGCGGATAAAATGTGGGTCTACCAGCCTATGTTTTTTAATGCAAGATTAAACTAACGCAAACAAGTCACTGAACACCTGAATATACAAATGAAATAAAAACATACTTGATTGCTTTGATTCATATAAAATCAAATCAAGCGACATTTCAAATAACCCTACGTAAGTTCACCCCTATTTGTAAAGGCGCGCGTTTCGGCGACAGCCTTGCAAACATTCACAAGCACGTATTTTATTACTACTCTGTGTTCAAGAATTTGAATGAAGAATACCACACGGTGTAACACAGTAATGTTTGTGTCGTTCGCTTTGAGTAGCTATCTGTGAACGTGTGTTTTATTTAGTACTTTGTATTTGGGCGTTTGAATTTAGAATACGACACGGTGTTACACAGTAAAGTCTGAGATATTTGAATTGAGTTTACTATTCAAATGTGTTTTCCATCTAGTTCTCCGTGTTAGACAATTTGAATGTAGATTATAACATGCAGTAACACGGTTACAACCGTGTCCTTGGCATTCAGTTACTATTTGAATGTGTTTCTCATCTATTGATTTAAATTAACTTGCAAAATTCAACACAATTACTCAATTAGGTGTGATTTGTGAGGTATGCTTACCACATGGCTCAGACTAAATTAATTGTAGAGCACGAAATCTAACGCGTGTTTCAAGTAGTAGAGATATCTCGTCTAGTACCTACGTAGAACATAATAATTTAATTTATGACAGTGCACACTCGCAAGTCCAAACAAAGCTTTTAAACTTAACTCGTTGACACAAAGTTAATAAACCACAGCATAAGTGGTTCCAAAAACTTTGAAATCAATCCAATGTTTCTTCCTTTGAGCAGACGTGGTTGTCTATGTTTGAAAAGCGTCCCAAAGCGGCAATATAATTTGAATATCGAACCTCTAGGTTAGTAATGAGTCCTTTGAATGAAGAGGTTTTAAATCTAATTTGAATTTGTTCTTTTTATAAAATGTTTTTTGTTCCTAATATGTAAAGGTTTTATATAATATTTTTAATTTTTATTAGTTATAAGACCACTAAGTGTCTGGCCCTATTTTAATTTGGATTGATAAAAGTACCAATCCAAATTGAATAATTATATTATTTAGGTAAAATTGTTTTAATTAAAATAGTTGTATTTTATTTTATTTATTTATTATGATTTTTGGAGTTCTAAGAAAATATCAAACGTAATTTGTAATTTGTATTATGTTATTAATGGAGTCTTATAGTCAGTAATTATTGTTATTAATGGAGTCGGTGTCAGCCAAGGTAGGTTTGTAACTAGTTAAACATGACAACAAACAAACAACGTTCGTTTTAAAAAATATAATAATCCGCTAGATTTAGTTTACTTCGAGAAACTAAGAGAAGATTGCAAAATACTGACAGTGACTTGCTACAAAAAATATTTAGATAATATAGAGAACGGGATAACTAGAAATCCAAAATTATTCTGGTCATTTATTAAAAATAAGAGGAAAAGTAGCAGTTCATATCCAGCTCAAATGCAATACAACAATAAAATATTAAAAGATGGAGATGAAATTTGCAATATGTTTGGTGAAAATTTCGCGCAGGCTTTTAATCAACCGTCAAACAGCTTTAATGTTACGAATACAATTTCTGTTATTACATCGACAGCGCTGTGTAATTTAGAATTCACAGACAAGGAAATATATAAAGATTTAAAAGCACTAGACGAAAATAAGGAAGCGGGCAGTGATGGCATTCCTCCTGTTTTTATTAAGCGCTGTGCAAGAGCTCTAGCCTATCCTCTTCAATTTATCTTTAATAAATCCCTTTATGAAGGTACCTTTCCCACTAAGTGGAAAGAAGCTTTAGTAGTGCCTATATTTAAATCTGGTGAAAAGCATCTTGTGAATAACTACAGACCAATTTCAATACTGATTACATTTGGCAAAGTATTTGAAAACTCGTTAATAAACACCTAACGTGGGATCTAAAACAACATATAACTGAACATCAACATGGCTTCGTTAAATCTAGGTCCACTAACAGTAACTTATTATGTTTCACGGCTGTTTTATCTGAATGCCTAGATAGACGTATCCCAGTAGACGCAATCTACACAGATTTCAGTAAAGCATTTGATAAAGTGGACCATTGCCTTCTCATTGAAAAGCTTGCTCAGTTTGGCATCGATGGATCATTGATTAAGTGGTTTAAATCATACTTACAAGACAGAACTTCTAAAGTAGTTATAAATGGATATTCTTCAACTAGTTACAAAGCCACCTCTGGAATTCCCCAGGGATCTCATTTAGGTCCAATACTTTTTAACGTTTTTATTGATGACATAGTCAAATGCTTCAAAGACTCACGTTTATTTTTATTTGCCGATGATTTAAAGATTATTAAACGGATTCAAACTGATACAGATGTTCAAATGCTACAGAATGATATAAACAGACTATCAAACTGGTGTAAAGATAATAAAATGCTGTTAAACACAAGTAAATGTCACTACATACAGTTCACCCGCAACAAACAATAAAAAAATTATAGCTACAACATAGAAGGAGTCCAACTAAACAAGATTCATGTCATTCATGATTTAGGAGTCGAACTAGACAGTGCCCTCAAATTCGATGTTCATATATTACATAACGGTATGCAAGAGGTTTTAAAATACTTGGCTTTGTCTTGCGAAATTGCAAGGACTTCAAAAATTCGTTAACAAAAATAAAGCTGTTTAACTCACTTCTACGCCCGATTCTAGAGTATGGCTCAGTCGTATGGAATCTACATTATGACGTATATACAAAGCGTTTAGAGAGCGTCCAGAGGTGTTTCCTCTACCACCTATGTTACGGAGACCGTTTAGCAAAACTAATTTCAAACTACACATTAAGGTTAAAACATTATAAACTAAAAACATTAGCAAGCCGCAGATTGAAACTAGATGCCATATTTCTGCATAAAATTCTGAACGGCATCACAGACTGTAGTGAACTGTTAGGCGCCTTACACATAAAAATACCTAACCGAATTCCAAGAAAAAGTAATTATAACCTATTGGATGTTCCATTCTCAAAAACCAACCTGGGTCATTACGCTGCTGTACCAAGGCTTTGTAGGCAATACAATAATTTATCAAAGTCTCACGATATTGATATTAGTCAACCCTTACCAAAATATAAAACACACTTAGAACGGGTTATTTAAGTTTTTCATTAAGGTTCACATTGTTTATTTCTTTTGTTAAGTTAATTCCTAACGTGTAGCTTATTTTAATTAATTAATTTTAAATTTTTCTATTTTATGCTTTGTTGTTATATGTATGTGCATGCTGTGGTCTCCTATAAGTAAAGGAGTACACTATACAAAACTAATGTCCATTTGTCTGTGCAATTTTGTGTATATTCTTTGTTGGAGATCCTTAATAAATAAATAACATTGTCATGCACAATGCGGCTGGACACCGACTCCAAAAATAACAATAATTTAATTATTAACAAGAATATGCAATTATTTATTAACATTTTAGTGCATTTTAAGTTTTAGAATAATCCTTTTTGAAGTTTTCTTTTTTGTTAAAATTTTGTTTATTTCTCGGTTTTTAGTGAATCTTGCCCAAAATGAGAACATCATCAATGTAGCCGAAGTCAACCAAATACGCATTACTCGAAAACGAATGGTCAAATCTTGATCAAAATTAAATGGGACCACACGGGAAGCACCAGCTTTCAAATAAAAAAAGCATCATCAAAATCGGTTCACCCAGTCGAAAGTACTGAGGTAACAAACATAAAAAAAAAATACCGTCGAATTGAGAACCTCCTCCTTTTTTTGAAGTCGGTTAAAAATTAAAATGGTGTCATACGTTTGTGTCAATATCTAAATAATAAATAAATATAAAATGTTTGACTGACACTTCACTTCACTGACTTAAAATTTAAAATAATATGTTTTGAGGCGGGGATATGGCACATATTATACGAGATATACATTACAACCCTAAAATATGACCATACCTTTCTGTACTACACTGTATATAATATATAGAAGACCATTTACCACGGATGTAAGCAAAATTTACGGCCTTAAACTTGCTTTGAGTCCGATATGGATACTAAAAAAAATATTTTCGCTTCATTCACTCTATTAAATGAAACTTGAAGTAAACCAGTTATTGCGTTTATTAAGTGTTGTAGGAAAGAATAAGCACTTATACCGACCACGCGTGTAATGTGAAACAGTAACATTTATTAAAACATCACTTCCAGTACATAAGCTTCCAATTCAATATCGTTCCATATAGACCAATTGCAGGAATAAAAACTAGGTTCTATGTACGACAGACATCGAACGCACGCAATAACACGAGCCTATTCTATATTCAACATCTCGTTGAAATATTCAATTTTCAAATAGAGAACGACTGCCATTTTATTTTACATACCTAGACGTTATTTTGAGCGGTTTTGTTTTGAGATCAATAGAAAAAGATTTAATTTCTTTGCTCAAATGGGACGTTTTATCTATACTAATATTATAAAGCTTAAGAGTTTGTTTGTTTGTTTGCTTGAACGCGCTAATCTCAGGAAATACACATCCAATTTGAAAAATCTTTTTGTGTTAGATAGCCCATTTATCAAGGAAGGCTATAGGCTATATATCATCACGCTAAGATCAATAGGAGCGGAGCACCAATGAAGAATGTTTCAAAATCGTAGGGTTTTTTTTTCCTTTTGAGAGCTTCTGCTGCGTGCGCTGCGTAAACAGTTAAAGTTTCGCAAAAATCATGTATGAAGGAATTGTTTCCCTTTAAAAGTTCTAAAAAAAGTCCGTGACAGCATATATCTATCTTTTAACGTTGGCTCACTATAACCTTTTTTATGCTAACCAAATTTGTTCTAAAATAATGCATTATTTGCGAAGGTGTTTTTATAAACATGATAATCCTTATCCAAATAAATACGTTATCCATCACAAGTATTTAATTTAAAACAAAATTGCCCTTTACATCATTCGATTTCAATGAATATCAGGAGATAATCATCGCAGTTTTAAAATAACATCGAAGATACTTACTTTTACCTAACGTTTTAAAGTTCCACTCTAACTGATAAAAGCGTGATGTATGTACCTAAAATAGCTCCTTAACGTACGTATTATTTAAAAATATTTTCACCTTCTACGTATACGAAGTCGCGGGTTAAAGTTAGCGTTAGCCCAAAGTAACTATTCCACGCGGACGAATCACGGGCAAAAGCTAGTATAATAATAAAAATCTATCACATTTATACATATACACAACACCATCTAGCCCAAACTAAGCAGAGCTTGTACCATGGGTACTAGACAGTGGATAAATTGACATGTGCGGTAATCGAACCCGCGACCTCAGGCGTGGCAGTCGGTTACACTAACCACTACGCCATCGATGCAGTCAATATATTATTATGTATGTATGCTTTATTTTTGAGTCACTTTAGCATCATGACCAAAATGATTTAAAAATAAATTAGCACCCTTCAAGATTTTTATGGATAACACTAATGCTCGTCAGCTATTAAAGAAAAATAAGGAAAATGAGTTGACAAACAGAGGAGGAAAATGTACTGCACTGTTTTGTCCTTGTCTATTTTTATTATAAGTAGATGGCTAAGATGGCAAGCACAGAGGATCGTGTAATTTGGCAATCAACATTAATTCATTCTTTTTTTTATGGCAGAAAACTAAAATTTCCAAAATAAAGATATAATGAATTAATTTCGTGCACGAAATTCAACCGTAATTCATTATATCTTTATTTTATATTTTAGTTATAATAATTATTGCTAAAATAATTTCTTGACGCAATAATATGTGATTGTTAGTACCGCTATAGATTATTACATCCAGTTTGATCTATTCATTGGATGCCTAGGCACTAGGCAGTCCTGATAGATTAGTATGCAACTCAATTTAGGTCACTATAGCGAGCTATATAACCATAGATAAATAGTAGATGGCTAGTATGATACGAGTAGTTACTTGCATAAATACCTCTTTGCATTAGAGTTTATTGAGCATCTATAAATTTTAATACATAGAATAAAAGATCGGTAATATTATTCAATATAGCCTCGTATTTTGTACACTAAAGGGATAAGCAGAGGTTTATTTTACGGCCTCGATGTGGTTAATCTTAGTAGTTAGTGTAATCGACTGCCACGCCTGAGGTCGCGAGTTCGATTCCCGCACAAGTCAAACATTTGTGTGCATGAACATGGATGTTTCTCTTGTTCTGGGTTATTCTATGCATAATATGTATTTACAAAAAGAAGTATACATGTATGTTATCTAATGTCAAGTAGGTACCTACCTATAGTACAAGTTCTGCTTAGTTTGGGCTAGACGGTGTTGTATGTATGTGATAGAATATTATATTATTTCGCATTATATTGTTTTATGTATTGTCTAATAAAGGGTGAGCCTAATGCAGCCTGCCAGTCATAGTTTTAGACTCAGTGCTACTACTACGAAGAACTACTTTACAGTCTTTCTCATCCAATAACACTCAGAATTACCCGCCTGTACGGCTATTGAAAATTTTATACTCAATAACAACCTTTTCCGACCTGGATATCGACCCCTCACGATTAGCCACAAACAACCAACTGCCACGAAATTGACCGAACTTAAGAAGCAGTACCACAAACATTAATAAATTTTCATAATTTCGCGATAAAAACTGCGGTCAACAAATCAAACAAGATAATTATAATTTATCCCTAAATATAGAGGAAATTGCGGAAATCGCCGGGGACATTACAAATATAATTATTTTGGTCAACAACAGATGTCGCCTTTGTGCCGACAAATATTTGCTGTGAATTGTTTTCGAGCCAATGATTACGTGTCGAAGGCACATCTCTGGGGATTTAGCTGAATAAAGCAATTTTAGTTCGAACGTTCTGTTCTATCTTTGTATGTTTCTCGCAGACTATCTGTGCCTCGCCGTTACACTCGTATTAAATGAAATTAATTTTATTATAAGATAGGGTTAATGGCGATGTCTGTGCTAGTATAAACTGTGTGACAGACACCGGCGTCTTCCTCTTACAATAAATTATATAATTTTGGAACTTTTACTAATAGTAATAATAAAGTACTTTATAAAATGGTAAAATAAAAAGGAAATGAAAACAAAACAAAAGGTGTATAGTCCTTACTATCCTTACTAATATTATAAATTCGAAAGTAGCTCTGTCTGTCTATCTGTCTGTCTGTCTGTCTGTTACCTTTTCACGGCTAAACCACTCAACTGATTTAGATTAAATTTATAACAGATGTAGTTTAAAACCTGGGGAAGGACATAGGCTACTTTTTAATGATGTAGGTACCACGCGGACGGAGCAGCGCGCAAATGCTAGTATGCTATATGGTAAACATGTGTAAGTGTATTATTAATTGAGCATGTGAGTGCGTGTGTGTGTGAGTGTAAGTGAGTGTGTGTGTGTGTGTGTGTGTGTGTGTTTCAGGCGTGTATGTGAGTGTATAAGATATTTAGTGATTGTGTATTTTAATTGTGTTCTTTTCGAAACTCGTATCTTTGAAACGCGGCATATTAAAAGGTTATCGTATTCGAACATACGAACTATTCAGCTTTATGTATAACATATGTATATCAATAAATTGTTATCACTCAGAAACTGTACTTTTTCTGGATGAAAGATACGCTACCTATATCCTTTTCTGTACCTCTGACAACGTATATGCGAAATTTCATAATGATTGGTTGAGTAGTTAAGGCGTGAAAGCGTAACAAACAAACTTACATTCGCATTTGTAATATTACTATATTTTGCATGTGTCTTCGCTCGCGTTAATAAAATCTAGATTTGTATAATAAAATGCTATAGCTCGGGAACAGTCCTTTTTCCTGGATGAAAGGTATGTAGCCTATGTCCTTTTCCGTAACCTTGTCGACGTGTATGCGAAATTGCATGAATATCGGTCAAGTGGTTAGGGCGTGAAAACGTAGTTAACTTTCTATAGACGCTCATATGAGTACAAATATACAAAATGACCGCCTCGTTAGTCTTAAACCTTCACTTACTAATCAGAAATGTTTTAGAGCCGCTCCTTCGTCAACAAAAAACACATTTAGTATCTGTCCTGATAACGTTTGTTGATTTAGCCTTATCACACCGCGAAGGTAAAATTTTACCATTTTGTTAAAATGGAAATAATAACCTTATTCATTCATTATATACAGGACCCTAATATATAATGCGTTATTTGGCTTTCACCGTCGATCGAACTACCGAATAAAAAAGGCGTAATGTACAGACAAATAAAAAAAGAAATTCACATTTATAATATTAGTTAGAATAATATACAACTGGTGTAAAATCTTGATGTATATAAATGAACCACGAGTGCCTACAATTAAACCACAGACGAGTTCAATACAAGCCTAACCTTAATAAAAACGTTAGGCTGGGCCTCTAGCAAGAAAACCTAAAATACTGACTGCACTGATGGCACAGTGGTCGCGTCGCTACTGCCGGCACGCTGACTATTGTAGATTCGAACCCCACACGGGCAAAAATTTATATGATCCACAAATTTGGCCTCGATGGCGTAGTGGTTGGTGTAACCGACTGCCGCGCCTGAAGTCGCGGGTTCGATTCCCGCACAAGTCAAACATTTATGTGCATGAACGTGGATGTTTGTCTTGATCTGGGTGTTTCTATGTATAATATGTATGTATTTACAAAAAAAAAGTACACATGTATGTTTATTCATTGTCTAGTACCCATAGTACAAGCTCTTAGTTTGGGCTAGATGGTGTTGTGTGTATGTAATAGAATATTATTATTATTATATTATAAATGGTTGTTCCGAGTCTAGGTGTTCCTTGTGTCCGCTATTTGAATGTTTGTAAAGTCCCCCGCAACACAGGAATAATAATAATAATAATATTTAATAATATTTATTGACAGAAAAAATAAGATACATCCTTACACTACATCATACATATTACATCAACAGTGTTAAAGCATACCTGCCTTAAAAAAATTAAGCTTAAATTAAAATTAATTCTGAGTCCCAGTGCGGGAGTTCTCTTTAAAAAAATAATAACATAATGAATAGCAATTTGCATCAAGCGAAGCATATGCTTTGCTGAACAGCACATACTTAGCTCGATACAGATTGGTGTTCATTTAACATATAATTATATCCATAACCGATTAAAGAACACTCAATACCCATTTTAAATACGCGCTATAAAAATGAGTTATGACTATTAAACACCCTAAACTATGCCACGAAGGTTATATTCACTAAATCATTACATTATCCAGAGCCATTGCACAATTTTATGGTGCCTAAAGTGTACGCTTCATAATAGTGTTCATTTCAAAATACATAGGTGAAAAGTAAGAATAGTTCTAAAAAGGGTACCTATTAGTTTATAAGAAAATAATGAATACATTTTCTGTGTTCTTTGTAGGGACGGATATTTATGAAGGGCAGAATGGACGTCTTTTTTATAGTAAGTAGCGGCTTTGCTGTTTGTCCTTATGATTGGTTCTGCAATAATGATAACAAAGTCACAAACTAGCAATAATTGCTTTTTATATTCAGTTTTATAAGAATCTTTTAAAATGAACACAGTCAAGCGGCTACCTTCCGTAAAAGAAAAACAACAGCCACAATTACTTATATCTAGTATTGTCATTACATATGCAAGAAAGAATCAGCATGATACAAAGCTTATAGCTTTGTCTTGCGCAGGCTGTGACAATTTTTATGATGTACCTGTACATCCTAACCTTAGGTTATTATGTCTGTATATTTCGAAGCCTAACAGAACGGTCGTAACAACTCTCTTGATAGCCTAATAACCTAAAATTAGTCAGAAGACAATGAGTAGAAAATCAAAACCGTATGGGACAATGTATGCGATATCTGTGCTCTTAAAGGCTCTCTGAATTATAAATACTACGGGCGCAAAAACCATAAATTCAGAACCACACGATTTTTTCTTTCGTGTGAGGATCGGCACAGTCAATCGTATCGCAACGATTTTAGTGATTACCCAGCCGATACAGCCAGTGTTGTCGATTTGTGCCCATGACAAAAAGTGATGTGATACAAAAATGAGTATTTCTAGTATGGATATTTCTAGACTGGGATCTGTCTTTAAATAAACGTAAAACGATTTATTTGTACAAAAACAGCTACTCATTTATCTTCTTGACAAAACAATTTCAATTTTATTTCCTAAACGTCATGGAATTCAGAACTTCGAAGCAAATGAAACGCAGGGCCTAATGCCGCATATTTAATCAAAAAGTTTTTAATTTATATTGTGTCTACGCCCCAACAGGGGTGAAAGTTTGTTTGTTAAGGATTGGCATAAAATCGATTGCATATACATTTGAGATGATCTTTACTTAATTAAGCCTGACTCGGTATGACTCTTGTAACGAACTTTGACATGGCTAAGACCTGTGTGATTAACTGTACGTACATAATTTCACACCTATATTCTAGAAGTGATAGGGAGAAGTATAAGTACCACACATCGCAAGGTATGGTTTTAGGTCCATGTAATAGAGGTCAAGCCTATTGACGTTCGCAAGATACAGTTCTGGACTCGAAAGTGTAATAAAACATTGCTAGACTGAATCACACGTGAGACCTCATGCACAGAAGTTGCATTCAGTACCACTATCCTAACAAGGCAGTCTGGGTGTGTATCGTCACCAACCCTACTCACTAAAATAGTAGCAACGGCAGAGCCTGCAGCTGCCAAAGATCGCGTGGTTTCAAATAAAAATTAATTAAGTTTGCTTTAGGATTTTTGGTGAAAATAATTTTACATTTTAATTATATAATATACTAGCTTTTGCACGCAGCTTCGCTCGTGTTAATTTAGAATTTGACAATCAATTCTTGTTGTACTCTGCTTGTAATAATATAATTCAATCATGATTCAAAAGACACGTGGCGCCATTTATTATCATAAGAACGTTATTGTTAACAGTCCTCAGGAACAGTAAATTTTTTCGGGATGAAAGGTAGCTTATGTCCGTTTCTGTACACCTGACTATGTATATGCAAAATTTCAGAATGATCGGTTCAGTGGTTTAGGCGTGAAGAGGTAACAAACAAACAAACTCATTTTCGCTTTTATAATATTAGTTAGGATTATTGCAAATAGCTTTCAAAATCTAAAATCTTCGCAGATGGCAATCAATAAGTAATTATTTTTTACACTTTCGAGCAGCCTGTTATATATATCACCTGCCGTGATCAAGGAAAATAGCGTAAGAGTAGTAATAGCGTTTATAGTAGCAGTACGCAGTCTCTAAAAAAAGATTCATAGCAATATAATCTCTCCAAATATGGTTATAATAGACCTCTGCCTACCTGTTCGGGGACATGGCGTGAATCTATCTTATGTTCCTGTGAAGCTAGGAGCAATAATCAGTATTATACAAACTTGGCAAAGGGTCGGTGTGCGTGCAGCTGACAGCTTATCAAATCATCATTACTACCCGTCAGGCGGCGTCAGGCTCGGCTGCGCGGGTAACTCGATTTTCAACATGAGAATAATCATCCTTTCGTATATCTCCTACAAAATTTTAATAATATTGGCTATCGCCCAAATTTTGTACCGTGTGGCGTATCGGGTTTTACTAAAATAGGCTATGTAGAACAAAATAGATTTTATTTAGTTTTGTGTAAAAAGCAAACCATCCATAGTCAGGTTTCGACAAGACTACAGATTTTTAGTTGCTACGGATTCTGGTATTTATTTCTTGCTACCAAAAATTTCCAGGAGCTAATTTCTATTCTAATATATTAAAATGTAGAATTTGTTTAATAATATAAAATAAATCATATTGTTTTTACAATAATCGTGCTAAAGCTCTTCTATATTCATAAAAAAATACTTCTTCATGATTCGAGAAGGGTTCGCACACAACTGCACGTGCAAGTCGTGGCATATTATCTCTTAACCCGTTGAATGTTAGCAAAAAAAGTGAAAGGAACGTCCTTCGCGCTTATGAACACTCATAAGACACGCGAGGAGTTAATAGAGCTATCACATATTTAAAATAAATCCTCTGTTATCGAGCTTTACAAACATTTATGATACAACGTACACGAATAGCACTCAGAAAACTATTTATTTATTACACACCTTTTTGGTCCCTGGTAAGCCCCTACAACACTCGCGCAATTGTACTGACGAGGCTACCACTAATCTATCCTAGTCGGATGAAGGGAATCGAGATTTTCAGTTACAAAAATCTCCGTGTTAGCGCTGTGACCCCTAGTATTAGCTTATAAACGTTGACGGTAATTGACTCAACCTCTATTACGTGGGACGTCAACATTACTGGCTAAATGTGGGTGGAATGTGACTTTGGCTAACCTTTGTATGAAACTGAAATTCACAACCTCAACAAGGAGTGGGCGTCGCATCAATTTTATTCCCACACACTAAACAAACGCTCGTGGATTATAAGTTTATTTTGCAGTAAATACTCAAATCAATAACCAGTCATATTAAAATTTGCTAAATTTATTTTGACTCGATTTTGCCCGCGGCTTCGCTCACGTTAATGTTATTTAATGTCAATCCCTTGAAAACAGTATTTTTTTCCGAATGAAAGTTTACTTTTACTTTTCTGTACCTTGATAACGGTATGCGAAATTTCATGATGATTTGTCAAGTAGTTAAGGCGTGAAAACGTAACAAACAAACTCATATTCGCATTTATAATATTAGTTAGGATTTAAAAGTGTTTAAGTCCAAGTGAAATCTTCTAAATTATGTTACTTTATTTTAACTAGTAATCGATCTAACGCTTTCGAATGACATTCTAATACAGTTGTAAGTACACATGAGAAGTCCTACAGATCGAAGACGAAGTCTAGTAGGTCAGTGCACGCACTTATGCACAGTATTGCCACCAATTTGAACTTCATTTGAGACGATCTATTGAAGTATATAAAGAAAACTTATCTGACTTTGCGATTCGTGGCCTGTTCAGAGTGGCAACGTTACACATAAGTATCATAACATGAGATCTATACAAATAAATAAAATTGAAGTGTCTGTTTGTAATATCAAAATAACAGCTTTTTATCTAATCCATAAGAAAGTATATAAGGGACCTATACGAAAACATATATTTTTAAAATTTTTGTCTGTCTGTCTGTTTGTTTCGGGTAATCTCCGAAATGGCTGGACCGATTGTGACGGGACTTTCACTGGCAGGTAGCTGATGTTATAAGGAGTAACATAGGCTACTTTGATTATAGAAAAAAAATAGGGTTCCGCGGAGACAAACACTTTTTAGTTAAAATCTACGCGGACGAAGTTGCAGGTAACAGTTAGTTATTAAAATTAATTTATATCAGCTTTATTTTATAATTATGTTTTAATATGCTCTATAGACTAAAGTAAGAATGTAACATAGACGGAATGTCATTATTTTTTAAGTATTTTTACTATGCAAATAATTACTCGAAAATCTTTGATGCCCTTGAACTCTTAGGCATGCGGCTTGTCTGACAATGTTTTCCTTCACCGTGGTTAATAGACTAATTAACATCAAAAAGTCAGAGTTGCGTGCCTACGGATCGAAATCAAGACATCTACGTGGAAATCTAACGGCCTCCCTCAAGGCTATCGCTGCTCCATCGATACCCTATACGTGCAGATAATAACTGATATCTATCCCCAACAATGTCCAATGATTCTGCCTGTTAACTTAGAAAACTCAATAAAAGCTATTGCAACACACGAATGGGAACAATAAGTCTTTTTTATTTGTACTGTAAAGTTACACTGAATTGTAGTTTACGATATCGCCCTAATATCGTTAGATCTTTGCTGTTGTAGCTTTATTATTTCCTAGTGTATAAGGCTTTCTAGCCTAGAAAAGCGACCTTATTGCTCTACGGTAAATAGGTTTAGTTAGGCACATTTCAATTGTAGTATTCAGAATAATTACCATTTAATTTTAACCATTATTTAATTATGTGTCGACCTTGTATATTATGGATCCCAGAGTCCAAAATAAAGTGTTATTATTATTATTAATCCTTCACGACAAAAATTATCATGGTTAAAAGTCAATATAAAGACTTTTTTGAAATCTACTTATTAGGTACGCACTATACCAATAAATATAATTTATGTCTTTATTTGTATAGTACGTGCATAATTTCCCTTCTTATATCTCTGAAGAGAAGCAACGAACATTGGCGTTCAATGCCACGTTAGAGGGAGCGAGCCTATTGCTGTGTCTTGGGCACAGCACTAGACTGCTAATGAGCATTGCTCGACAGAAAACTCATTAACACTGTAACCGATGAATACCTAAATTATTAAGACAAAGTAAAGCAAAGATATTGTCCATTAGTATCAAGACTATGATATGTTATACAGAAAAGAGACAGATAGGTTACTAACGCACGCAAAGCGATTACTTAAAAACACTCTATTCTCATTTTTCTTTCGGTCTCCAAACAAAAACTCTTGAGGAACATTAAAAGCACAATTCTTTTCTTTTTAAAAAAGACAATTTCCGCACTAAGAATAATTCCTGTGTCACGGGCGACTTTGCAAACATTCCAATAACAGACAAAAAGGACACCAAGACTTGGAACAACCATTTGTGGATCACACAAAGATTTGTCCCGTGTAGGATTCGAACCCACAACACTCGGCGCAGTGTCAGTGACGAGGCGACCATTTTAAACACTACACCATCCATTCAGTACAATGTTCGTATGATAGCTATCTCATCACGCAAGCTGTTTCTATATCTACTTATAAGTTAAAATGTATCAACACGAATGCGGTTATTAATCTGGGCACTGGATATTAATATTTCCTCGTAAATAGGCATGCATTACTATCAAAGGATATTGTTTAAAATTTAATTGAATAGAGTTATTTTATTAACAAATTGCGTTTGCATAAATATTATGACTGGTTAACCTATTCTACCAGTATTTCGCCTACGCAACGCCTACGCGCTACGCCGTAGCCACCTACGCCGTAGTTTTTGTGCATCGGTTTATTTTGTAGAGCAATATAAATAGAATTATTAAAGTGCAACCGTATTTTAATATAAATTAACTTTTGAATTCTTTTGTTTTAAAGTATTAGAGTCTTTTTCTGTATAGGCATGGGTAGGTATTTTGGACGGGAGGACTACGGATTTTTGCATTGATCCTGGCATGTCCTTCTTCCTTCTTATAATCGTATTATTTTCTTTATGCATGCTAGTCGGTTCAGGGTAAACTAATGAGTGCGCGAGCGACTATATAGTATATCAATTTATACAAAATATTGTTGATTTATAAAATGGAATACTATTTACAACTTCCATTAATATATTTTTAAATAAAGTTCACATAAATATTGACGTATGGCAAGACATAAATCTGGCACCATAGCTAGCAGCTGGCTGGCTTGGCTTACCCAAGTTGAGCCACTCGCGCTATTAGTATGCATCGTGAAAATAACTGACGCGCGCAACATAGAATAGAATAGAATTAATTTTATTTACATTGATTGTAGTAGGTACATGAAATATAGATGTTACCAAGTTTTCTGATCCTTATACAATCTACCTTGAATAGGCATATAAACCACTTAACCCATTCAATGCGGCGGACGCCGATCGGCGTCTTTTTTTTTCATACTCAGATGCGGATGACGCCGATCGGCGTCATGTATAGTTGTTTCATATTTTACCCAAATTTAAAGATATTATAACAAATGTGTTTGGAATTTATTAATGAAATGCCTGATATAAGTAGTTTTTAGATATTTTGTTTTTTTTATTTCATCAAGTGCTGCTGACGCCGATCGGCGTTTACGTTAAATATGAGCCGATTCTGGCTAGTGAAAGCAAAATTTGTTGCCGCATTGAATCGGTTAAGTAAACCGTAAGTCTCTGCCTGTAGCCTGCACCTATTTGTCTCGTGTACCTTCATAAGCTGTGCCTTGTAACGTCAATAAAGCAAATAAACCATCTCCCTTTTTCCTTACTTTTACCTACATTTTCTTATAACAGAAGTAAAGCTGACCATTGTAAAGTTAGCCAGCTTGCACTAAGCCAGCGTGGTGAACTTTGACTGAACTGTTGTTTACACACCTTATACTTTTGGTAGGTTATTGTTTCTAGTAGGCCTCAGCGCCTAAACAGCCATTACCTCATAACATCCTAGGCGGTTGTATTTTCTTTAAAAATAAATTGCACTCTAGGAAAAATTCCTGTGTCGTGGGCGACTTCACGAATATTGAAACAACGAAGATAAAGAACACCACGACACGGTACAACTATTTATGAATCACACAAATTCTTGTCCCGATCGAAATATCGATCGAACCGATTATCGATTTTAAGTTGAAACCTTTTATCCTAGGGTGGGTACCAGAAATTTCAAGGGTGGATACATCCCAGTTGCCCCTCCAACGCCCTTTTTATATACGCAAATGATTATGTTAGGGTCCATTATGGTTAATTCACTCTATTATCAGAATGCTATAAGGTAATTTGCTTAACAGGTAGATTCTAATAGGGTTGGTGTTGGCCTTTTATTGAACGTAACTAAAACAGATGCCAATGAGTTGAGATAACCATTAACACTAATTTATACACAGCAGGGCAAAACTTTTTTCTGGATTGTCACAAAGTTGAGCGAGCTTTTGTAAATGATGACAAATACGCAAATGTTGTAATACTTCTGTCGTTACAGAGTTTTGAGATAATGTGCCAAGTTTGCAGACGCCATTAGTTGTGTTTTGTATATCCTAATCCTAACTAATATTATAAAAGCGAAAATGAGTTTGTTTGTTCGTTTGTTACCTTTTCACGCCTAAACCACTGAACTGATCATCCTAAAATTATGCATATACGTTGTCATGTGTGCAGAAACGGACATAAGCTACCTTTCATCTCGAAAAAAATTACTGTTCTTGAGGAAAACAACAATAACTTTCTTATGATAATAGATGTCGCCACGTGTCTTTCGAATCATGATTGAATTATATTATTACAAGCAGAGTACAAGCCGAATTGATTATCAAATTCTAAATTAACGCGAGCGAAACCGCGGGCAAAAGCTAGTAGTACTATATAATAATATCAGCCCTGTATTAAACCACTGGTCTGGTCCCACTGCCTAGCGCACGCACCTCTTCTCAGCGTCAGAACGACTTCACAGGTCTTCGAGAACATTATGTAGAACTCTCAGACATGCAAATTTTATAATGTTCGAATACATTACAAAATACGATAACCTTTTGGGAGACCCAGTGATCGTAAATAAAACATGGAAGGAGTACCTTCATAACCATAGTTTATTATTGACGCCACAGCTACTTACTCTACTATTTAAAAATGGATGTTACGTTATGAGACAAATACAGCTATTAGCTGTTCTGATTTACAGTTTATTTACTTGCGTCAATGTCAAGAACACAAATCCATTGATATAAATGCTAATTTAAGTTTGTTCGTTTGTTTGTCGCCCTTTCATGCCTTAGCAACTGGACCACCAAACCAAAGTGTAAACTTAAGTACAAATAGTTTTAATAATTGAAATAGCTTAAATAGTAGTAAAATTTTGCAAAAGTAGAGTAATAGTTATGTAGTAAGTAAATGTTTTAAAATAAACAACGCAATAGAATTCATATAAAGTAGTTTAATTTCAATAATAATATTATTCAGCCTAGAGACATTCCTTCCAGAAATAACAATGTCAACCGATTTAAGGAAATGTCATAAATTCACTTCATGGGTTTTACCACAGAAGCCGTTTAGGGGTTAAGTCCATAATCCACTAGACTGAACATGTACCCAAACTAATGTATATGCGTGCAAATGTTACTTGTATTCCCCTTGTTATCCATTAATCTCTTCAGACCCAGGCGAGAGATTGAGAGTGAGAGTGAAAACCGTTTGTTTTCTTTATTGACGTTAGAAGGCGTAGTTTTTGAAGCGACACAAGTAGGTGCGATCTATTTTTTTTTCCATAAATAATTGTGCCGACTCTTGGTAATCTTTACGTTGGTCGTTAAATATTTTTTTTTTATACAACTAAGATGGCAAACAAGCATACGGCCCACCTGATGGTAAGTGGTCACCGTAGCCAATGGACGCCTGCAACACCAGAGGCATCACTTGCGCGTTGCCGACCCTTTAGGAAAGGACGTGGGAAGGGCAGGAAGCGGGATGGGGGAAAGGGGGTGATTGGGCCTCCGGTACTCTCACTCACCGAACGAAACACAACATGTTCATAAAGTCACCCGCAACACAGGAATTATTCTTAGTACGCCAGTATCTTTATAAAGAAAAATGCACCTGGTAGTATAAGACAAAAGCTATTTAAGGGCTGAGGCCTACCTGAAAAAAATACCTATCAAGAGTACATACGTACATACATAGATTCACGCCTGTTTCCCAGAGGAGTAGGCAGAGACTACAGATTTCCATTTGCTACGATCCTGACACACTTCTCTGGCCTCATTCACTTTCATCACATGCCTCATACACGCCCGTCGGTTCAAGGAGCAAGAAGCTATCAAGAGTATAATGTGTATAAACAACAGTTATCAAAGTCCACCACGCTGGCTTAGTGCGAGCTGGCAAACTTTACAATAGCCAGCTTAGCTTGTGTTAGAAGGCAAGACGGGTAATCGTAACGAGAAACAGAGGATGGATCTTTTTTTATTGACGTTAGATGGCATCCTTACTAATATTATAAATGCGAAAATGAGTTTGTTTGTTTGTTACACTTTCACGCCTTAACTACTCAACCGATCAACATGAAATTTTGCATACACGTTGTCAGGGGTACAGAAAAGGACATAGGGTACCTTTCATCCAAAAAAAGAACTGTTGCAAACATAACCTAACCTAACCTACATTTACGCGAGCGAAGCTGCGGGTGAAAACTAGTAGTTTATAAAGGTACGCCAAGCAAATAGGTGAGGGCTACAAGCAGAGGCTTAAGAGCTACTTGCGCAGGTTGCTCGCTTCAGTTTCATAAACACAAACGTCCTCTGCTTTCTCCTTGAATAATAACAATACGGCAAAAAATTAGTTGATATATATCGACTACTGCTATGTGTAAGGTTTTGATGCTGGTATTTCCTTTTATCAAGAATATTACCTAGTCTTCTTCTTCTTCTTCTTTTCGTGTGGTTAGTGGCCAACCTGTTGTCAAGAGTCGTTCAAGCCGCCCGTAGGCCTCTGACATGGCTTAACGACTGCGTTAATTTGACAACTACCAGGACCGACTTTTTACGTGCCCTCCGAAGCACGGAGACGCTCAGATGAAATACCACTAAGCGGTCACCCATCTATAGACTGACCGCACCCAACGTTGCTTAACCTCGCTAATCGTTAACGATCAGTGAGTGCAACTGGCTATGAGCGCTTCATTAATTACCTAGTTAAAAATAATACAAATAGCTAACGACTATTTTAAAAAATTGAGCTCTATTCGTTGACACTTTCATATCCCAAATCTTTATTACATATCATATATTATGTACATTTTGGGTGTTACAGTTTGATATAGTTCAATACATGCAACTTCTCTTTATTGTTTTGCTTATGATATACCGCCATATATTCATTGCTAAGGTAAAAAATCATGATAATGATTCAGAAAAGGATCCATTTCATACACAGTGACTATATCCCTTACATTTATGAAGTCCATGACCTGGTGGCACTTACCATAAGGTGGCCCGCTACCTCTTCAGCCACTAAAGCCAATAGGGAACCCCAACAATTGTAATAAAAGTACGCCCCCATAATTGAAGTTTTTACGAGAATCTATTAAATTGTCGTAAAATCTTCGCCACAAATAAAATTCGTTGGAAGATACATGTTTCCAGTCTGATACCAGTCTTCTTCTCGAAACCTTTATAGCTGTATTCAAAAGTGTTCAATAATGAAATATATTCCACTAGCTTTTCCTCGCGGATTCGCTCGCGTAAAAGTAGGTTATGTTAGTAACAGGACTTTAAAAAAATATAATATGATAATTTAGCTTTCTAAAGGTTAAAGAATTTATAAAATCGGTTGAGTCGTTTTTTGCTTAAAACCTTACAAACAAACGAAAAATCAAATTTTTCCCTTTATAATAATAGTATAGATTAAGTTGACTTTCGTAAAGCTTTTTGTCTTTCCTTACTTATGTATGTATATAGTACGAAGTACCCTTAGGTAAATGTACATAATTTTAACTTATATATAACTACTAGCTATCCTGACAGACGTTGTCTTATACATAAGAAAATAAAACAAATATTAAACTATCCTATCTTTTAAGTTGGACCAAATTACAGATAGTTACGAAGTTTGATCAAAATCGGTTCAGTAGTTTTAGAGTTTATCTCGAACATACATCGTGATACGAGATTTTTATATATTAGTATGTATATAGCGTTATACTTATTGGCTTCCGTACGTCACAATGACAGGCTGCAGTGGAAGACCAGTGCCTGATTCTTGGTCCAGGCAAATGCTGAACTGGAGTCCTGATTGCTGCAGCTGTGAGACGCATGTGTCTCAAGAGGTTTATTGAGTATTTTATGTTACTGTATATGTTTTTTTATTTCTTTCTTTTTATTACTGTAATTGTTATTTTTTTATCTTCATACTCATTGTGCCCACCTGAAAGCTGTATAATAGCAAGAAAGATTATTTCTTTCTTTTCTTTCTTTCTAGATACCTTATCTATTTATCAAAGTCCTAGTAGGATACCCTATCGCTATAACAAAAGGTTTCAAATCAATAACTCTAATACGGCGTTCACACCTAGAGTAACCACTATCTCTTAAACCATTGTCATTATGTTCGTGAATAAGACAACATGTTATCTTAATATACTGGGTGTAAGGGACGGTGTACCGAAAACTGAAATAGTAGATTCAGACCATTATTCTGAGTAAAAAATCGTTGGAAATTTTTTCAACAATCACAATTCCTTTTCTGCAATTTTTCATTTTTCTGACTGTCACATTTTTCTACAATATAGCAATGTAATTAAATGGTCGTGATTTAAATAGATCAGCTGTTTTTATGCGCGCGGAACGCAGAGTTCATTCGTCGAGTGCGATGTATTGGTAGCAATCCATTGCGTATTGCGTAATAATGTTAATCTACATTACATTTAAATCTTGCGTTTTTTTATTAATTAAAGTTTGCGTCGTGATAAGTACTTACAGAAAGACGTCTTGCTAAAGTTTTCAGTACGCCGTCCCTTACACCCAATATATAAATATTCTATGCGTGTGTTTGTAATTAAACTCGTCCTAAACGGCTGGACCGATTTTTTTTGCGAGTGTTCAAGTGGATTCGATGCATGCAACGACAATACTTAAATATATGGTGGTAAGGCTCCAGCATGATAACACAAATTGGTTTACTCAATAACTAATACGATTTCCAGTGTTAAGTCGAAAACAAATGAATGAAAAACAAAAAAAAAGCTGAATGCAGAACGCTCTTATTTTGCCTTATATAACAACTGTGTCAGAAAAACTATTCGTGAAACGGTATGAACGAATAACGTACTTTTACCTCAGATTTTTACAAGAAACGTATACTTTTAAAGGTGAAGGTAAATCTGCAAGAAAGTCTTGCCTAAATAGGTACTTGAATATTATACAAGATTGAATTCCTTCCCCAAACAGGCTATTTTGGACTTGAGACACATTCTTTCGTACTTTTGCTTCATCATGTTTTAATATTTGATACTTGACATAACCCATCAATCTAAAATGTAAAGATTCGACGCTATTCTAACACACACATCTTGTTACTTCTAACCTCGACATTGTAGATTAGACCTAAGTTTGGATACACATAAGGATAGATTTTGAAGTACCACGTGTGTTTAATTAAGGGTTCTTGGAAATACGTCGTCTGAGACTTCGGAAATTATTCACGTGTGAACGGAGCCCAGATGTTGTCTGTCTCGAAAATTTACAGTCTGTTGTTGTCAGTCTCAGAGAACAATAGAGCATTGCCTTTTAGAAATAATTAGTATTAAGTTGAGGATAGATTTTGAAGAGATTTTGTGCACAGTGAAATTGTTTAGGGCATCCAGAGTTTCTTAAGTCAAATATTTTATAAGTTATATTACTTCTTGGTAATAATAATTAAAAAAAGAACTAATTCTAGGAGAACATTTCACATGAAAAGAGTCACACCCATGGCTTCTCATTTTAATCGCCAAAAGGTGTAACACCAAAACTGTAAAGTATATCTTAGTTTTATCCACATCTATTAAATGGTTTATGAGTGATTAAGTAACACACACAATGATTAATAAAACACACAGGGCAGCGATAGCTCAGTGGGGAGACCAACAGACTGCAATGCAGAGGGTCTCGGGTTCGAACCCACGTCGCGTACCTCTGACTTTCGGAAGTTATATGACTTTTCGAAATTATGTGCGTATTGACAATTATCGCGTGCTCCGTGCCTCGGAGAGCACGTTAAGCCGTTGGTCCCGGCTGCCATGAACATCTATGGCAGTCGTTATTGGGAGAGTGTCGACACAAAAGATCCCACTGGGTAAAAGCGTCGCTGGTCTGCCCTGACTGGCCCCAAGATAAGATAAGTAACACACAGACAAACATGTACACAAACTTTCATATTTACAATAATATACCAAAATCAATATAGGTCTATCTCTTAATCCATAATTTATTGTCTATTTCATTAAACGACTTCTAAATAGTAAATTAATTTTCAATAAATCAATCCGACATTTTTTATTCCTGTTACGATTGAAATACAGTTATATCGACTTTGAAAGCAGAGTTGCTATCTTGAAAAATTTGGACACGGTTAGTAGATTACGTTATCACGTCCAGTCCACGCAAGGCAAGCGGCAGTAATCAGGTCACCATTACAGGGTAAATGGATTAATCGTGTAAAGCCTTAGACCGTGTGATCTATTGCTGATATCCAATAAACCTGATCGCATTGTTCCATTTCTGATTGACTATGAATGAAATTTATCCTGTAATATTATACAATAGTTGATTTTCGACGTTTGATTTATATTTATAACTAGATGTTCCCGCGGTTTCACCCGCGTTTATCATTACTGCGCCGCCACCGTGGGTCGTAGCGTGATGTTATATAGCCTATAGCCTTCCTCGATAAATAGGCTATCCAAAACTAAAATAATTTTCAAATCGAACCCGTAGTTCCTGAGATTAGCGCGTTCAATCAAACAAACAAACAAACTCTTCAGCTTTATAATATTAGTATAGATTAGCAGATATTGAATGATTGCCTTGTTGATGCTTAAAGCATAATTTCCTTTGCGTTCTACATTCGGCCAAAGCTTCACTGGACTTTACTCTCAGTAGCATGGAGCCTAGAATTGCCGTAGGTGCCGTTGCCTTTTTATTTCGTTGAATATAAATAATACGTAATGCAATCTTAACTAATATTATAAACGCGAATGTGGTTTTATTTGTTAGTTTATTAATCTTTTACGCCTAAACTACTCGATCGATCATCATAAAATTTAGGTTACACATTATCAGGGATACAGAAAAAGTATTTTTCATCCAGAAAAAAGTACTGTTTTCAAATGGAACCAGTAGTTTCTGAGATTAGCGCGTTCAAACACACAAACTCTTCAGCTTTATAATATTAGTTTGTACGTATTTTTTAGGCATCAAGCTCCGTAGCTGACTTGGTAGATTTAAATAAAAAAGCTATTTTGTTTCATTACGTTTCATTTGGCCCAACCTTAATATGATATTATTTTGGAATATGATTTTTCTAAATTGTCTCTCGTATCGTTGTAAGTAATAACTTAGCCCGTTCAAATAACAGATACCTAAACTCTTGGCTTGTTCATAAAATCTCAGGCGTTGAGTGTCTGCTTAAAACAAGTGTGCTTAAGAATCGCAGGTCTAAAAGTAATGGGTTTGCCACCATTCTTCAACAGGTTAAAGATTCAAGAAGTAAAAAACACTGTTATCAATAAATTAGCATCATACCTCAAATTCATTGTATACCGTACTTGGTCGACTATGGCCTAACCTTTCTTACACTGAGAAGTATATAAAGTCCCATTGCTAGGTACGGGTCGTACCTAGCAATGGGACTTTATATATACAGCTGATATTATACGGTACTCCTAAGCATACCCAAGTACAAACGTAACTTGAACTACTTTTCCCGTAATTGCAACCCTCCACAGCCAAACTGACGGCCTGACCATTAGGCCGACAACTCAGTAATAACTCACCCTCGTACCCTTATAACATAAATATTATCCACACGACCTCCTTAACCCTTCCGCCACAATGGAACCTTCGTGAAAAATGATTTTATTCTGCAATACAATTTGTAATAAGAAAGAGACTTTTACAATTTTATTTTTGGACTGGCCTGTCCGCTAGTCATGTTGTTTCTTCTTTATTCTTTAATTTTATTTGCGTGTCATGGGTGCACTCATGGGGTACGCTGAATGCAACGAATTGCAAAATTGAATATAATAATCAATAGGATACTTGTTCGAGGGTTTTCGTTACCCAATCTATGCTTTTAGTTTGTATGATGATGTCGTCGTTGATTCTGTGGCATGAGTCGCGCTCTTATTTGCGGTCGAGCATACAGGTTTTAATGGTGGCAAAGTGATATAAAGTTTTTCTGTTAGGATATCCTCTTTAGCAACATGAAGTCTAAAATAAGATGATGAGAAATTAAAAAGAAGGTACTCGTATCTAGTACGTCCTTTTTCTCATTTTCATTGTCATTCTACAATTACCGGTACTATTAGATTGGTAAGTTTTTTTTACTTTTAGTCAAGATATTATTTATATTAGAATGGATTTAAACATAATCTTTATATGAATTTGGACATTTTTATATTAGTTTTTTGACAACATTTTTTATTTAAATCCTAAATAATATTATAAAAGCGAAAATGAGTTTGTTTGTTTGTTTGTTTGTAACCTTTTCACGCCTAAACCACTGAACCGATCATCCTGAAATTTAGCATATACGTTGTCAAGTGTACAGAAACGGACACGAAGAAAAATACTGTTCCCGAGGAAAACACCAATAACGTTCTATGATAATAGATGGCGCCACGTGTCTTTCGAATCATGATTGAATTATATTATTACAAGCAGAGTACAACCCGAATTGATTGTCAAATTCTAAATTAACGCGAGCGAAGCCGCGGGCAAAAGCGAGTAACAAATAAATGTGTAAAGTGCCCATTGAATATGATGTACCAAACTGACTCACATTTTGAGTTTGATACATGTTTGCCTATTTCTTCCAATATGCAGGCTAATATGTATACATACATATGCATGCATTAGAAACAAAGGTTTAACTCATCACCTACCCGAAAAGCTGCACAATGAAAGAAGCATTCTATCTTGGCCCCATGGTCTACGCGTTGACCAAGAGGCTACAAGATATTGTGAAAAACATCACGTCATTTTTATACCTTTATTATCAATTAATTTGACAGTTACTTGTTTACGAAGATTCTAAAATAAATCTGCCTAAGTATTTAAGCCTACAGGAATCATCATCAGGCTATAATAGTCCACTGCTGGACATAGATATTACGTAGTATCTTTAGCTTATGTATGCTTTGTAAAGCCACGTAGCCAAAGTTTGACCGCGCGCGCCGGATTAATCTAATACACACAATTGTTGTAGTCTGTTACTACTCTCTCTATGTACATTATATTGTATATATTTAGTATATGTGTTCTTAGTTAAAGCCCCGGGCACTGTATGTACTAAGTTATTTGACTCTGCTGGCGGCCTATTACTTAGGTACTTGTAAGAACTCAAGCCTCGGCACCAACTAGATGATGTCGAATTGACTAAATGATAATAATTATTTATTCATTTTTCTACCACAATCTTCTGTTATATATTTACTATTGTTTCTTTTTAAGTTTACTCCTGCACTAGGATGTTTTTAACTGCCTTATCTTAAAAAGACAACTCTGCACTAGGAATAATTTGTGGGTTGCGGGAAACTTTCAACAAACATTCGGAAACGGACTCAAAGAATACCCACAGGCAGAGCAAATAGGATTCGAATCCACAAAACTCGTAGTGGCAGTAGCGAGACGACCGTTTAAACTACTGAGTCATCTGTGCAGTAAAACTATAAGCTAGTTCTCAGTACATCGGAATAGGTCACTGTTTCTAAATGCTGGGTAATACTATTCACCTTATATCTTACTAGCTGTTACCTGCGACTTCGTCCGCGTAGATTTTAACTAAAAAGTGTTTGTCGACGCAGAACCCAACTATATTTCTCTGCCCAAGTTACTTAAATGGCGTAGTTTTTATAGTGTAAAGCTAGATAATAGCATGGCTTACTCAAAAACAACATTTAAATATGCGTCGTTAGATTACACGCTGTCACAGAATGCGTAAGAAAAATAAAGATTCTCAGCTCCTCCCCCGTAGGTGATAGCGTGATAATATGTAGCCTATATGTTGACCCGACCTGTTAGTAATATTCATGCAAAATTTGAAGTAAATCCATGCAGTACTTTTTGAGTTTAGCCCGGACATACATACAGACAAACAGACAAAAATTCTAAAAACTATATTTTTGGCTTCGATATCGATTGTAGATCACGCCCCAAGTATTCTTTAAAAAAAATATTCAATGTACAGTTTTGACTTTCCTACGATTTTATTATATGTATAGATGTTATAAACATCTAAAATCTTACTTAATTTTAAACAAATATTGTTGCAGAAATAAAAATAATCTATTCACTAAGGATCGTTTGCCTTAGAATTTTGCGCATACATTGCCTTTTCGTCTCGTGTTAGTTGGCTACAAAGGTTGTTGTGGCGAGAGTTGGAAGTTGTATGAAAGTAAGTACAGTATTTTGTTTTAATACCGTGTGCAAAATAAGCATTTTGGGAATATTTATAATATTATTGGATTGATACAATTCCTAGATAAGAAATAAGAAAGAGCCCATCTTTAGAAAAGTTCTTTGAGCACAACTCAGCGAGAGTGAGATGATATACATAATTATAAATTTATGTAAAAGTAGCTCTGACTGTATTTCGATTTTCCGACTAAAGGTAAGACGCTAATCTAATTTTAATAGAATTTTGTATAAAAGTGGTATAAAAATTTCTGGAAGAATGAATTTTAAATAAATATTTACAATAAGTACTCTATAAAGTACTATTTTATAATCATAAAGTAATTTAAAAATCTTTCATATTGGAGGGCTTCAAATGTGATAGAAGGGGTAATTGTTTATAAAAGGTTGACAAAAGGACGCTATATATGTGTGACACGGCGTATGAAAATAGCTGCTTACGGCTACGCTATTTAAATACGCCGTGGGTGAAAAACAGCGATATTATATATCACAGTTCCATCCCAATTTTTTCATAACGAAATTTAAATAAGTATATATATATATATATATATATATATATATATATATATATATATATATTATGTATATATTTTCTAAAATATATATAAAATCAAATATAAAAAATTCTCTGTACCATAAATCAAATAATATTTGACGCATCATCTTAATTAAAAATTCAAATAAGTAATCCGTTAAAATTAAATTAAATAATTAAAGTTTAAATTAAATTAATCCTAAACATGCTACGATTTACGTAATTGATTCCAATACATAGCTACACTATTGAAGTCAATGCAAGTCGATATCAACGCTATTGCCAACTTTATAATTGAAACTGAATCTAATCCTTGTGAACGCCTTTACAATCCAATTAGTGCTTGAGACAAAGCGAAAGCCGAGGCGTTCATATCACGTGATTTAACAATAAATATTAGACCTTTGCGGAGTTAATTTCTCTATTTGTTCGGTATTGCCAATGTAAAATAAATTATTATATGCGGCTATACTATAAGAATATTTCAAGAAAAAGTGTTAAATAAACATATTACTTTATATCGTTTACGCGAATGTGATACATTGAAACATGGCGGCTGGAAAGCAACCGAAACTTCAGAGAAAGCCAAAACTTAAAATAGTAACAAAGTTTAAATATAGTAATATCATAGTTAAAAAATATGTAATAAAAGGGTTTTAAAATAAACATCGCAATAAAATCCGTTTAAAGTATGAAGTTAAATTTCAAAAAATATTGCCTTCACTCTGAGCCCAACCCATATATAAATGTGCGCATAGATAAGACACTATATACTGAATGTGGGATGGAGATAAAGCTTCATGTCGAACTATGCAAAATTGACAAAATCAGCATTTCGTATTCCCCTGTTTCGTCCTCCAAAAATAACCACTTTACTAGTTTTTCATAAACAATTTTGGTTTATGTCTTTATGTACTTATTTATTTTATTAGTTTGGTTTATTTTATATGCTAGACTAATGAAAACACCGGTAAAGCGGAATGATGACAGTTTATTATTTGACTCATTGGCGGCGGCCTTGAATAAAACTGCTGTAGATGAAGTCTCGGATTCGACGCCCGGGTCGATCAAGATGTCATTTGGTTTTCTGTCATAAATTCTTAAAAGAGACTTGGCATCTATCCGATATACGGTATTAGGCTCTTTCTTTATTAAGTGGGATTTAAAACCGTGGCTGCCAAATTATCCTTATAATACATCTCTGCCTAACTCTTCGGGGAGAGACGGTGTGATCTCACGCCTTTATATCATCATACATAATATATCTATCACACCCACTGATTACAATCAATTTCATAAACCATTACAAAACAACAAAGAAGAAACACAAAACCTCCTTTACGAGGGAGTCATCAAAGTATTCAAGACATTCGTAAGATACGAGAGATTTTAAATGCTGGAACGTTTATCACTGCGCTGAATAAAAGTAACAAAAAGATACCAAACCATGTTTTCACTGAATTTTATCGCAGTTCCTAGCCGTCCGAAACACCCTCTTATTTTGCAATAATACTCGCAAAGTAAATGGAAATTTTCCTTTAGACTCTAACGGTAAAGGACTTACTTACTTAGAAAATAAGCTTACGAAATAATAAGAAATTGAAGTGGAGCTAAAATAAATATTGACATGTGTAGGCAGTGAAGGCGGGAATGCAATAAGGTTAAAACTTGAAATAGGATCCTGTTTTGTAGGTTAATGTCATGCTGTCGGTATTTTATTTCATCTATACATCTGCTTAGATATTGAGGAATTTGGCAAGCATCGATAGCTTGTTGGGATATCATTGAACTGAAATGGCGATGTTTAGAGTGCAATTCAAAGGCCCCTGACTTTTCGAAGTGATCAACGTATTAAATAGTTAATGACCGCTCGCTTTAACGGTGCAATAAAAACATTACGAGGAAACTAGCATGTCTGAGAGTTCTTCATAATGTCTTCTGTGTCGGTATGTATGTATGTTTGTCTGTTAGTGACAGGCATAACTCCGGAACCACTGAACCGATTGACTTGTAACTTGGTGTGCAGACACCTTGGGGTCATACCTCGGTCGTGTTTGAATATGTGCCCTGTGAGTCAAAAGACGCCCGAGATATAGGGATCACAAGGTCACATGAAGACGAAGAGGTTGAATCCTGGGTTTTTACACCCATCTCGTTAAATGTAGATTTAATTATTAACGTTAGCTATCACCAAACTAACAACAAAGCGATTTGTAAATCCAAAGTTTGCCTATTTGCGTTTGCCTATAAATTGTGTGCATCGCTGATACAAAATGGCAAAGCAGCTTAAAGCTTCTACACTGCTAAATTTAATAGCTTCTAGAAATTTCACAACGAAATTAGCTGTGAGTGTAAATAGTTCAGTTGGACATCGAATATTTGAGAGTAACAAATCAAGTTATGTAGGTCTTAAGTAACAGTGGCGAGTGCCATGCGGTTTTGAATTCTATTAGTTGGTAATAGTACCAGTATTGGTCAAACGCTTTGAACTGTCGTAGAGTTTCGTAAACTCCTTAAACTCTTAGAGAATCTGGTACCTGAACAGGATAAAATTACGGTTAACAAATGTCTTTATGAAAATGTCGTAAGTTTTTGAAGAAAGGTTTTGCTGGTAATCTAACTTCTGCAAATAAATACTATAAGGCAGTATTGCATACCGCGTGCCCAGAAAAACACGTAAAGCTGTTGGTCCTGAGCCTGATTTTCACCGGTAGTGTCAGATTATTGTCACATCCAATTATAAGAGTGAGAGAAAATAGAGTGCGCCTGAATTTGCGAACATTTGTTTTTTTTTAAACAAAGCCCGCACTTGGAATAATTCCTGTATTGCCGAGCGCTATGATATGTCCTCCTTCAAACGAGGTTTAAAGAGAGTTCTTCTTTCACGGTAGGCAGCGACTTTGCTGTGTCCTGACATTGCTGAAGGCCATGAGCAGCGGTTACCACTTTCCATCAGGTGGGCCACTTGCTCGTCTGCCACGGACGACCAACGACGGCCAACGGACACCAGGAACATACAGATTCGAAACAACTATTTGTGGAGCACACAAATTTTTGTCCCATGTGGGGATCGAACCAACAACACTGGTCACAGAGCCAGTGGTCAGGCGATCACTTAAACGACTACACTTTCGATTCAGTCAATCTACCTACGTAGCTGGCCAGTTTCAGTTAATGATTGCCTACTCTGACCGAAATACGTTCTAGAGTACCTTATCTATAGAGTACTAATTTCCCAGTCGAGTTCTATAGTTTGACTCAAATCCCAAGCGTATACGAAGACCCCGCTGTTTGATTGAAGCCTCAATTTTCACATTGTAAACAAGAGATTAATTCTCGAACAACAACTTTTTAATTGTAAAAGCGTTGTTCCAATATGATACGACGACAGAAATAATTAATTAAATTTCGGCCGTCTTTTATTTGGGACGCGTCCTCGAATAATCAATAATTATAATTAGATAGAACAACACGCGTCAGATATTGAGAGTATGTAAACAAACATCCACCATTTTGTATCGAGGCTCGAATATACGTCCTATTGTTGTTAAACCTCTTATTCTATATAGATAGCTATATACTACGTTGACAGCGCGATTTGGTTTATTTAGTTAGCGCGCCACTACCACAACTAGCTGTTACCTGCGACTTCGTCCGCGTAGATTTTAACTAAAAAGTGTTTGTCTCCAAGGGACCCTATTTTTTTTAAAGTAGCCTAAGTTACTCCTTATAACATCAGCTATCTGCCAGTGAAAGTCCCGTCAAAATCGGTTCAGCCGTTTCGGAGATTACCCGGAACAAACAGACAGACAGACAGACAAAAATTTTAAAAATAGATGTTTTCGTATAGGTACCTTATATACTTTCATATGCATTAGATAAAAAGCTGTTATTTTGACATTACAAACAGACACTTCAATTTTATTTATTTGTATAGATCCATAGTTGTACCGAGTCTGGGTGGACTTTGTTTAAATTTTGTAAATTTCGTGCGATACGATATGTATACTTGCTTTATTTACAATGGCATTCATATGACATAGTAATATTTTACAGACATTTTATGTTAATTTCAAATGATATATATTTTTTATTGAAATATTTAATTATCCTGCTATTCAAAATCAAAATCAAAATCAAAATCATATTTATTTACAGAAATACTGTGACAAATGGTGTTACAAATGATGGCATTAAAGGTGCAAGTATTTGGACCATAGTAGTGGCATGCAAACATTGATAAAACTATAATAAATTAATTATGTAAAGTCGAAAAATAAGTCATTTTATATCAAAATTCAGAAAAATGAAATACAATGTCATATAATTAAAATATAGTCAATTGTAGAATAAAAATAGCAATTAATGGATGAATAATTAATAGATGTCCGGCTATTATAACCAAAGCAAAAGAATAAATTGTAAATTAAATTAAAATTGTATAATAATAATAATATAAATTTGTTTAAATGTCATTGTATAATTTGTCATTTAGATAATTAGTAACCGTATAATAGCATTTATTTATTAAATATTCATTTAATTTTTTCTTGAACAAATTAGACTCAGATTCTTTAATTGTTTTAGGCAGTTTGTTGTAAATAAGAGATGCCATATGAAATATGCTCTTATGCATCAGAGCAGTTTTAGTTTTAGGTATACAAAGCCGATACACATCTCTTTGACGTCTGTTGTAAAAATCTGACGCTAACATAAACAGAGTTGGATTACATTTGACAAATACAGCTACTTCGAATATATATAAGCAGGGTAGAGTTAAAAGTTTATGTTCTATAAAATACGGGCGACAGCTATCCGTCGTTTTTAAGGCAAACATAGCTCTAATACATCTCTTCTGCATTTTAAAGATAATATCTTTATTTGTTGAATTTCCCCAGAAAATTATACCGTACCTTAGTAACGAAACGACCAGACCATGGTATGCAGTAACAACAGAACTTACATTTGTTATTTGAGCCAGCTCATGTAGTGCGTAAACAGACTTACTGACTTTTTTGCAAAGTGCATCAATATGTGGTTTCCATGTAAGTTTATTGTCGATTATTAGCCCAAGGAAGTTTGTAGTTTGAGTCTCACGTACTGATTGATTACCATGACAAATATTTAAATTAGTCTGAGCCGTACGTTGACTGAAAGTCATTAGGGTAGTTTTGCCAATATTAATTCGTAAATTATTTGCATCTAACCATTTAATGACATCATCTAAAGTGTTTTTTATTTCTTGTTCGTAAGTATCAGTGTTACTACATTTTATTGTAACTGTGCTATCATCTGCAAATAGCGTTATTGGGTTAGATGTGGCTTTTGGGAGGTCATTAATATACAAGAGGAATAGAAGTGGCCCCAGGATACTTCCTTGTGGGACACCGAACATTGTTTGGCGATGTTTGGACACGTAAGAAACTTCCTTTTTAGTGTTTACATCAACTTTATCCAGTTTTGTATACTGCGAGCGGTTTTTGAGATATGATTCGAAGAGTTTAAGAATGTTACCTCTTATGCCGTACCTCTCAAGCTTGGTCAACAATATTTCATGGTCCACATAGTCAAACGCTTGGGTCATATCCATGAATATTGCGCATATGGGTATACGATTATCTACATTAGACATCACGACTTTTAAGAAATCGTAAATTGCCATAGTTGTAGACTTATTACGCCTAAATCCCTTTTGCTCTTGTACTAGAATTGCTTGCTTTTCTAAATAATTATAAAGAGCCTCATAAATATATTTTATTATATTAATCTTGTAATCTCGTTTAAGATTTGTACGCTGGAAACGGCAGAATATTTTGAACATTCTAATTATGTAACACCATTGTAAAAACAATATTCTCACAAATAAATGGATTATTATTATTATTAAAAAAAAAAAAAAAAAAAAAATTATGTAGTATACGTTAATGCTATAACAATATAATTAAGATATCACGTGCAACTGACCTAGTAGCGAGTCAGTTAATATGCTGCGCAGTAGTCTTAAATTGGAATCCATCGGCACGCACCTTAAAGTTTTCGCACTTATGTAGGTGTTAAATAGTTTATTATTGCTTGATTTGAAGGTGAAGGTAAACATTGTGTAGTAATCAAAGCTGTGTTAGATCTGTCCCAGGTTTAATGTCCGATTCGGACAAAGCGTCTCTGTTAAGACTTTCTCAATAGCATCACGATGTCTGGCAATTTGCTGGCTAGACAGAGTTATTTAAAAATCTATGTCTTATTAATTATACCTTACTTAACAACTTTGGTTATACCACTTTTTTAAATTAATTATTTGGTGTTGCTCAAATCGCATAAGACAGAAAGATCGTAACAGAAAACAATCGTGTAACTAAACAACAAACCGCCGTGGAGGACGCGATGTGCGGAAGGTGGGACGCTTGCTTTTTAACTTACAATATGTTTTTGGCAAAGTATTAAATTATGTAACAAGTGGTAGACGCAAAATTGTTAACCTTTTGACCGCCACAGCATAAAAGTAGCGTCGTGCCCCCTACGCCAGGCAATGATTAATGTAGTTTTAAATAATAGGTAAAAGGAACACAACAAACGTATTTTTTAATGTTTATTTTGAACTGTAAAATAGTCGTATTTTCGACGTGCCATGCCGTCGGTGGCGTCGTGAGCACGGTTTAATTTGACGTGAATGGACGTCCGTGGCGGTCAAAAGGTTAAGTATAATGTACGGAAGAGACGCGTATAACGTTATTTATATTTTTCATTCAACTCCGTATATTAAGTGAGACTTAAAACCTAAGCTTATGTTTTTGAGTAAGTTAGTTTAGTGAAGGGGCTAGTCGTTTCACATGGCAGGTAAAAACCTCAGCGGGGTTGCAATTTGTATGTGAGAACAATTCGCGCGGCTTCACCTACTCTGGTAACGTCGAGAAACGCTATAGCAAGTTTAGTCGGTAGGACCAGGCGTCCCATGTTTCCCCGGGTGAGCCCGACATAACCTCTCCGCTGCACCGCGTAGAGATATGCTTAAATGCACATCCCCACGTAAAAAGATTTAAAAATATGTAATTATGTACATATTTATCTGGCGATATGTGGAAACGGTAGACCTCTGCCTACTTATTTGGACATAAACAAGCGTGACTTTATATGTAACATGTAGGCGAACGAGACAAGCGTGCTTTTATGGTCGGCGTTGCATTTAATGGACGATGTTGGATGATGTCGGAGGGTTAAGCGGTACGCAGTCACCCTGTATTAATTACGCTTATATGGATTAGTAGAATTTGCCCGCGGCTTCGCTCGCGTATGTAGGTTGTGCCAATTTTCTTTCCTCTGGGAATAGTAGGTACTTTTTCTGGATGAAATGTACCTTATGTCCTTTTCTGTGCCCCTGAAAACGTGTATGCGAAATTTCATGATGATCAGTCGAGTACCTAGTTAAGGCGTAAAAGCGTAACAAACAATCAAGCGACCTGACATTCGCATTTATAATATTAGTTAGGATTCATTAAACAAAATCTCGCTTCTATTTATGTGTTGCTTGGTTGATTATAGTGACGCGCAATATCACAAGGTATTGTGTTCGAATCAGAAATTGGTATACCAATTTTATCACAAAAGTTGTTTAATCCTAACTAATAGTATAAATGCGAAAGTGAGTTCGTTTGTTTGTTTGTTACCTTTTCACGCCTAAACCACTGAACCGATCATCCTGAAATTTTGCATATACGTTGTCAAGTGTACAGAAACGGACATAGGCTACCTTTCATCCCGAAAGAAATTACTGTACCCGAGGAAACAACAAAAACGTTCTTATGATAATAGATGGCGCCACGTTTCTTTCGAATCATGTTTGAATTATATTATTACAAGCAGAGTACAACCCGACTTGATTGTCAAATTTTAAATTAACGCGAGCGAAGCCGCGGGCAAAAGCTAGTAAGGTATAAATAAGTCACTGATAAAAAAGATTTTAAATAAGCCTGTATGGCGAGCAAATTGACAGACATCATTCTGCTACTGAGACTCTGTGGGCATTAAACCTGGGACACATATTTGATTACTACACAATGTTTACCTTCACCTTCAAAGCAAGCAATAATAAACTATTTAACACCTACATAAATGCGAAAAGTTTAAGGTGCGTGCCGATGGGAATTCAAGACTACTGCTTGCTACTCACGTGATATCTTACTTATGCTGTATCGGTATCTGTATACCGATTTCTGATGCAAATGTAAATAAAACTAGTTTTATTTACATTGTTTGTATCAGCACAGAGTCTGAAAAAGTGCCCGAGAAATAGCAATAGCCCTTTTATTATGTGCGACCTAAATCGCAACAGGTAAAATGTGGGTGTAGTATACTTCTGTTTACTCCTCCGGAGATTTCTGACTATTTAACACATTGTTACTCACTGCTGTAACGCTGACAATAGTCTAAACACCCAAAAAGAACCGAGCATAACTGCTTATTTTTTTTCTACTAGTATTCGCCCGGTGTTCGAAAATCGAACATAATCATTACGGAAAATTATAAAAAAGAAACTGTTTCCAAATTATCGATTTATAACAACTAAAGCTCGTCAATAGCAATTACACAAAAAAAGAAAATCGTTTGACAAACGGAGGAAAAATGTCACTGTACTGTTGTCTTTGCCTTTTTATTTTTTTATATTTTGATTCTGAATAAATAACGTAGTGCTTATAGTATTTTGTTCCTATCAATACCTTTCTTCGACCTTCTAACAAGTACAGTGCTCAGATTACGTCCTGATCCCATATGACCCTTATAACGATAATAACAGTCTATAACCATACCCGCAGGTTTTTTAACTCGCCTTTGTCGCCATTTTTGCTGGTTGTACCCATGTTAAATAATAATAAAGATAGAAAGCTTTGGAAATGTGACCGGAAAACCGTAATAAGTTCATAGGACTTAAAATCATAGATGGCGAAATGGAAGTGTTGTACACCTCTGTCCACTTTCTTTGGAGATATAGACTAAATATGCAGGTAAGTTATTTGTGGGATCTATGGCTCATTGTTCTGAAACTGAGGGAAGTTTGTGCCCATTCATTTTAATCCCTTCTAAAACTGTAGTACATTAAAATAAATTTTCAAAACGTAGATTATTCGCAGAAATATTTTAATAGTAGCAGCGGGAAGTACCAGATTTTAGGCGACTACTATTTAAGCTATTTCTGTGAATATCAGGTTTTTTGCAAAGCAAGGGCTGAATAAACATCGCAACTCACCGGGTGAAAAACTTTTAAAATGAGATTTTACTGTGATATAGTCTGCTGACCATTATTATCGAGTGAAGCATGCTATGATCATATTGTAAGTACTTATGAGGCCATTAAGATATTCAATCGTGCGATAAAGCGAATCTTTACGCTCAAATGAAAATGGCGCGATCAATAAACCAAAAAAATATTTCAATCATTCACAAATCCGTACGGCTTATCTACGGAAACGTGATAACTTCGTAAAGGCCTCGTTCGCGAGTTACGTAAGTTTTAGATTATGCTTGCAAAGGCGAGGTCCTCAATTCTATTCCGAGTAATCCCAACAAATGTAATAGTAAAGATTTGAAAATAGTCCAATGCATAAGGCATTGGATTTGTGATCGACAAGTCGTGTTAAATTTCAACAAATGGGTCGTACATTGCAATGGTAATACCAACGAGAACTCACTCCTAATACAAGCATTTTAGCTTAGCTGGAGAGCTTAACAAGATTACTAGGTAGTAATTTATAACACAAATTGCAAGTCATGTATAATAAACACTAACGATTTAAGGAACTTATGATGTATGCGAGCTGAATGCCTACTGCCAGTACTGGTATGCAACTAAAATAATAATAAAAAAGCGCGCGTACTTAAACTAATGTTCATTTACAAAGGTTTTTGGATGGCTAAAAGGCTTTTGTGCATCGATGTTTATAATAAAGTAAGAGCTTAAAAATAGGGGTTATTATAGTGTATACTCTAAAGTGAGTCAACCATAAAAATCAGTCAAGTGTAAATCGGGCTCGCGCCATTGTTCGATGATACAGAATACTCGTATAAGCCGTATTCAGCTGGTTTATATAAACTTTAATGTAAATTCCAATCAAAATAAATGTTATATAATTATATTTCTTGCAACATAGGTTATGTCAATTTTCTTTCTTTCGGGAACAGTACTTTTTTCTGGATGAAAGGTACACTATGTCTTTTTCTGTACCCTTGACAACGTGTATGCGAAATTTCATAATGATCGATCAAGTAGTTAAGGCGTGAAAGCATGACAAACGAACAAACTCACATTCGCATCTCCTGCAGTAGGAATCATTCTTGTGTCGCAGGGGGCCTTACAAACATTCAAACAACGGAGACAAAGGCTACCCGAACTCGGCACAACCATTTGTGAAACATACAACACTTTTTGTCCTGTGTCAGGGTCGAACGGTGATCACTACGCTATATGTGCAGTCACGTTTTGTAAGTACTTACATGCTTACTATATACATAAAGTTACAGTAAAGTAACTAAGTTAATCTTCATCCAATTACTTTGCTCAACGTAACGTAAGAAAAAAGCCGCTTAATCAGCCTACTTTCAACTTAAGTGACGAGCGTGAAGTAATTAATCACTGTTCTCTAATTACATAAGTATGCATCCAACTATGAAAACGATTTCTGTAGTAGACAACTACGAGTTATTTGATTGATGAACCTACCAATCTCAAGCATCTTTACTAGTACATTGAATTTATGACAGCCACTGATAACCCTACTGTTCCGAAACTACGTCCAATCAACGTGGACCAATTTGTATTGATCCCAAATATTGGAGACCATATTTGCGAAATGGTTGTTCAATGGAACAGTCGTCCCATTGTATGAGCCCACGCGATGTGAAATAGCTATCGAGATTATAACTTGCAGAATACGCTTTTCCTAAAGGTTCGTTAGGCAAGATTATCGTGGAACAGCTTTTAACATAGTCTCCTTAAACGGATCCTCATTACCAAAAAACTCATTTGTAACAAATTGACGAGCGGGTCATCTTTCTTCTTTGTCTTCTGTTCGTAATTTAAATACAAATTTCGTTTTAAATGTCTTCAAGAATAAACATAACAGTAACGATCTATAAGGAAAACAGTTTATAAATGCAGATTTCACACGGCAAATGGAGCAAACAAACCGAACTCATTGTTCTATGAGTAGATACAACTATGGAAGTATAATTTCTTACGCGAAGTAGTCGTCTTAAGTTCTACATCCATAAATAGAAGCTTTTAAATACTTACTGCACACTCCGGCTCTGTTATGTAAGATCCATTCTCGAAGTACTTCTTCGGGCATTCAGACCACGGCAGCTCGGCTTGGAAACTCTGAGCGAAGTAAAACAGACACCAGGCGATGATAGAATTATAGTACAAAGCAACGTTGAATGAGACCACTGCCGAACTGATTCCGATTCCACCGAGATACGGAGACACCTGATGCCAGACTCCAATAGCTCCCTTCCTCAAACGTTGTCCAATAGCCAGCTCCAAATAAAAAATCGGTATCCCCTCAATTGCCAACATCACGAAATACGGAATCAAGAACGCTCCACCTCCATTCTTCTGCGCCAGGTAAGGAAATCTCCACACGTTGCCCAAGCCCACAGCATATCCAACTGTTGCCAAGAGGAAAGTCAGTTTACTGTCCCAAGATTCACGCTCAACTCCCCCTTCTTCTGGTTTCAAGCCGTCGCGCGCCTCAATAGAACTTGCTTTGCTAGTCGGAGTTTCAGATGACCGTCTGTTAGGACTGGTGTCTTCGAAAGCCTCGTTAGTGGCACCGTACATGACGTGCGTACGGTGTGATGTGTGTCCATTCTCCATTGTCACCAGTCTTCCCCGAAGCTCTTTCATTTCCATTCGATCTATGGAACGCTGAGCGTACAGGTCGCGCGAGCTCTGCCGCCTCATCAAATGTGCTGTGTTCGCCATTTTCGATAATTTACTGTTTCTATTTACTTACTCTATTATTGTCGTTTTGTCATTATTGTTTAAAACGATTCGGCTTCCGTATCGTGGCACATAATGAGGACCAATAAATTACACGTGAACATTACGAAAGCTTCTATATTGAATGGCATCTCTATCGATTTATTACCAAACATTTTTATATAACACTAAATTATATTTAATTATATATTTCACTGAACTTGTTATTCTACACAAATTAGCACAGAACTCAATACATTAACATTTTTTGGGTATTTTTGATTTCTTTGTGAGGAAAGCGGTCGCGTAACGCCCGCCTCTGGCGGGAAACTCACCCGGTCTGGGGTATGGGAGGGACTCCCGTGCATACGCATGCGCGAGACTAAATACCCTTTCATGGAACTTACACTCAAATGGAAATTTTCAATGAAAATGGCTTGGGTTATGAACGTCTATGAACACAAATGTCGTATTGTTGTTGAAATAACCTGATTGTGCACGACTGGAAAATGACAGCACAAAAGACCTATTACACGTGAATAATGGATTCATTTAAGGTTAAACTGTTGGTAATACAATATTATTTCATATATACATATCTACCTAGACTCACGTCTTTTTTTCGGAAATTTTAAAGGCGGCTTATAAAATATATTTTCTATCATTTATGATATTGAATTCAAAATCAGTTAAACATAAAGTTATGGATTTAATTTTTCCAATATCGGGCTTGGTATCTGCAAACACAGTTTTTATTACAAGCTTTTATTTAGTTTCACCCGATGTTTGTTATTAAATCCTGCAAATTAAATTTGATCCGCTTCCCGGTTGCCGATTGAGCTGAAATTTTGCATACATGTGTAAATCGCGTGATAATGCAATATTATGATGACATGGTGCTGATCTGATGATGGAGCTGGAAGGTGGCCATAGGAACTTCGCAATGAAATGACACAACCTCATTGTGTTTGGGCTCGTTTGAATCGTCTTTAATTAACAAGAACATCATAAAAGCTTGTTTTTAAAAAGATTTTTCTTTAATTTTATTTATCTTAGATTCTTATAGTTCACGTGCCGGTATTTAGACTTGAAAAAAAGCAATGGATTACTTCTGACTTACCTATGTCATGGCTGGATAGCCAAACCTACAACAGCTCGTATTATTAATTTGATACGGATTTGCGATAGATACACTGTTTATTGGGAAAGGTTATAAACCACGAAATGTTACGCAATGACTTAAAAATGGTAGCAATAAATATAAAATGGCATAACTACAAAACAAAATACTTTAAAATACGGTGGCTTCTATTATAGCCTTAACAAATAAAATATATTAAATGAAAGCGTTGACCAAGATAAAATGAAACCTTGGCTTCTCAAAGAACGCTTTGACTCGGTTTAAATGGAATCCGTCTCGATATAGACCTAAAGAATTTATATTGACAGTAGGTATACAATATTCTCAATGTACTTCTTCGAAGGACGAATGAATGACAGAGAGTACGTATACCCGTCTAAATAAAGTATCTGCTACTGAGAATACTCGTGAGAAATGATCTTTTTTTATTGATAACGGTTAAAGTTGAGCGCTGATTTTTGCGGTCGATTTAAGATCACAAAAGTTACGATAAATAAATTCAAATTTAAAATGGAACGGTGTGAAGCAAATCGTTGATTCCTTTGGTGACTCGATTGCCTAACTACAGAATAAAAAGGCGAGGCTTTGCCTTTTTATTCCTGTAGTACCTTAATCCGAAGAGCGTCCGTGAAGAATTTAATGAAAGTGAATTCAACGGCGACATATGCTAGGCTCGTCGCAAGTAGAAAGCTTATCCCATCGGGAAAAAGAGTGATTATGGCTGTGAATTTATTAGTTTGAATGTGTACCTACATAGAAATTGATTTATGTATAAATAATTCAGAAGATTTGTCCTTCGATTGGCTTTCTACAGAATAAAATGGCAAGCAAGCAGTATTAAAATACCTACTTTTAAGCTTACCGGCGAGCGTAGGTACATGATGAATTTAATGAGAGTGAATTCAAATGAGATTTGCCAGGATCGTAGTGAGTAGACATCCGTAGTCTCTGGCTAGTCCAATACCAATAGGCTGAGTATGTGAGTTTAATGGAACGTAACAATTTCTTTAAGTATTAGTAGTTTAGCACATTTACCGTTGACACGGCTTTGATGTATAGGTGTCAAGATAAGTGTCGCAAATCTGAATCTTATACGGTTTGTTCCGCATTCGCCCCGACATTACGTTCCACATTCCAAAAAGTTCCTCATTCGCCCCTCTTTTTTAATTATTCCTTTTTCGTCCTACATTTTTGAGCATATGGTTAGCAAAACAAAACATGTTTAAAAATTATTTTAAATCTTTTCAATGTCGGGCTCGTGGTCTCATGCAATCATAAGATCAAAGTTTCGCCGAGAGATCAGGGAGGTATTTTAAAATATTTTTCGGCTGACGGTACATCAAAATCTGCTATACAAAAAGAAAACAGGGTCAGAAAAGGAACATAATTTGGGACGAAATAGGAATTACGTTAAGAAATTAATATTTATCTAAATTTCGGGGCACATGAGGAAGAATTTTTGGGGCGAATGCCGGGCGAAGGCGTATTTTCACATTCGGGACGAAACATGAAAGTCGAATGCGGAATAAACCTCTTATACATATATCTAATAAATATACTACTAATGTTAAAACAGAAAATGACTAATTTAACGAATCATTTTTAAAACGAACTAACGATCTGCCGCCGCTTCGCACGGGTAGAATAAAACCTTAACAAATTATACACTAAACCTTCCTCATGAATCACTCTATCTATTGAAAACCGCATAAAAATCCATTTAGTAGGTTTGAGCTTATCGCGAACAGACAGACAAACAGACGCGGCGGGGGACTTCGTTTTATAATAACAAAAGAAGTCAATACCATTTCAAATAAAAACTGCCAAAAAGACGATTTAACAAAGGCTTATTGTAGTTTCTATGAAAAGCGACCCTGAAGCCGAATAGCATGGCATAGTGAGATAGGGTTGTTATACCCGGATGAATAGCAATGCCACTAACGGATGAGAGGATTACCAACGACGATGCTTGGGAATGCAAGACCAAAGGCATTTATATACAACTTTACAGGAGAAAAGGCCGGCAACGCACTTGTAACTCCTCTGGTGTTGCAGGTGTCCATGGGTGGCGGTAATCGCTTACCATCAGGCGATCCGTCAGATAGTTTGCCACATAAACCACAAAAAAAAAAAGTTACAGTGCTTGCCTCTACTGAGTCTTAACTACATACTGCCTACTTACGACTATATCCACGAATGGATAGGCAGTATTACACTCACATTTCATCGACTATGAGTTTAAGTAATTTCAAGCTATATATTCTATTCTATCACATACACACAACACCATTTAGCCCAAACTAAGCAGAGCTTGTACTATGGATACTAGACAATAGATAAACATACATATATACTTTCTTTTTTGTAAATACATACATATTATACATAGAAACACCCAGACCAAGACAAACATCCATGTTCATGCACACATATGTTTGACTTGTGCGGCAATCGAACCCGCGACCTCAGGCGTGGCAGTCGGTTACACTAACCACTACGCCATCGAGGCCGCCAGAGCTTTACTGAGAATCTATTTTTAGAAAAACTGTTTAACCCTAAACACATAGAAGCAGCGATAGCTTAGTAGGAGACCCCTGGACTGCCACGCAGGTCGCAGAGCAAACCTCTGACTTTTTGAAGTTATGTGCGTATTAAATCATTAATTATCGCTCGCATTAACAGTGAAGGACAACATCGTGAGGTAACCTGCATGTCTGAGAGTTCTCCAGAGTGTTCTCGAAGCTATGTCAAGTCTGCTAACCCGCACTGGGCCAGCGTGGCGGACTATTATGGCGGAACCCTTCTCACACTGCAAAGAGGTCCGTGCCCAGCAGTGGGACAGTTTAATACAGGGTTTATAATATTATTTGTGTAACACTGCACGATTCATGAATAGGACCCGAGATCTCACATACAGCAGTCGCCTACACAACCGCTGTGACGATCTAGAAAGAATTAAATTATTCTTATTCACATAATGACATCCATCACATGTTTGGTTAATTGTACATTTAAACAAAGCGCGACTCCGTGCCGTGTAAAGTCCAAGTGTAAACAAGATTTGAGTAGTAGACCCTCGCACGACCGGGTAAGGACTATCCTCTCACAGAATATCGACGTGAAACAGCAGTATTCCTACTGTTGTGTTTCGTTCGGTGAGTGAGAGTGCCGGAGGCCCAATCATCCTCTTTCCCCCTTCCCGCTCCTTCTCCCTCCCACTTCCTTTCCTAAACGGGCGGCAATACGCAAGTGATGCCTCTGGTGTTGCAGGCATCCATAGGCTACGGTGACCACTTACCATCAAGTGGGCCGTATGCTTGTTTGCCACCTTAGTTGTATAAAAAAATAATATATATTACCAAATATGGTATGTTTTGAAAAAGGAGGAAGTTTGTGTTGATAAACATCTTTTTATTTTCAAATCGCGGGGGACTTTACAACTAAATTTTTTTTTTGTCTTGTGTATGAGTCGAACCCACAACTCCCGGAGCAGTGTGAGTAGCGAGGCGACTCGAACCGTTAGATAATCTGTGTTTCTGCTATTAGACTACAATGTTCCAAAGTCTTTAACATCGGTAGGTACATCAATCTCTATAATCGCCTAATAAATACCCACATCCCATAGACCCCGTACATAGAATACATCACTTTGAAGAGGACACACCCAGACATACATAGACTGAATTTTTATATAGGGAGTAAGCACAGATGTAATATACATATACACACACTTAGGAAACAAGTGTAGGTACCTATGTTTTATTTTATTTATTTACTAGCTTTTGCCCGCGGCTTCGCTTGCGTTAATTTAGAATTTGACAATCAATTCGGATTGTACTCGGCTTATAATAATATAATTCAATCATGATTCGAAAGACACGTGGCGCCATCTATTATCATAAAAACGTTATTATTGTTTTCCTCGGGAACAGTAATATTTTTCGGGATAAAAGGTAGCCTATGTCCGTTTTTGTACACCTATCAACGTGTATGCAAAATTTCAGGATGATCGGTTCAGTGGTTTAGGCGTGAAAAGATAACAAACAAACAAACAAACTCATTTTCGCTTTAATAATGTTAAAGTTAGGATTATTATAAACAAATTGACAACATAACGGGATTCACCACCACTTGTACAAGTTAAAACTTATATCTAACACTAGATGTGCCCGCGGTTTCACCCGCGTTTATGATTACTGCGCCGCCCCCGTGGGGCGTAGCGTGATTTTATGTAGCCTATAACCTTCCTCAGTAAATAGGCTATCCAACACATCAGAATTTTTCAAATCGAACCAATAGTTCCTGAGATTAGCGCGTTCAAACAAACAAACTCTTCAGCTTTATAATATTAGTATAGATTAATATTACCAGACATAATATACAAGGTATATATAAATTATTATAACATATGCTTACATGACTACTATAAAAGACTCGTAACATAGACGGTAACTAAACATCCATCATCTCACAAAATCTTAAATGTGGTGTAAGTGGGGTACTTCAAAAATAATTTCCATTTAGCTCACAAAGTATTATGAACGCCAACGTCTAGTGAGTTTACATACTAAAGTTACCGAATATACCTACGTATATTTATGATTTATATATTTTTGAAGGACAACGCCTGCTCTAGTAATAATTTCTGTATCCGCGATACAGGAATCCTAATCCTAATCCTAACTAATATTATAAAAGTGAAAATGAGTTTGTTTGTTACCTTTTCACGCCTAAACCATTGAACCGATCATCCTGAAAAATTGCATATACGTTGTCAGGTATACAGAAACGGACATAGGCTACCTTTCATCCCGAAAAAAATACTGTTCCCGAGGAAAACAATAAAAACGTTCTTATGATAATAGATGGCGCCACGTGTCTTTCGAATCATGATTGAATTATATTATTACAAGCAGAGTACAACCCGAATTGATTGTCAAATTCTAAATTAACGCGAGCGAAGCCGCGGGCAAAAGCCGGTTATTACATAAGGGGACTTTACAAACATTTAAACAATGGGCAAAAAGAACAACAATTTGTGGATCACACAAATTTTTGTCCCTTGTGGGAATCGAACCAACAACACTACGCCATCCTTGCAGTCGAGCTTAGGCAAAAGGTTGAGCTTAAGACGTTGCCTGAAAAAAAACTCTCAGCCACTTTTAAATAGCCAAAATCATAATTTCAGTAGGTATTTTACAACTCATATGTACCTACAAGGTGTTGCAGCCATTAAACGTGTTCGTGGTGTTTAACTATCTCGCTCCAGTCCAATATTAAGTTTTGTAAAAAATCCTGGAAATTTTTGCTGTTGTTAGGGGTCATGTTGGTGCCGGGCCAACCGTCGGACAAAGTTCAGAGAGCGTCCTCATACCGTTAACATTCGAAATTAATCAAAAGACTGAAACTATTTTTATACAGAAAGCGTATAAAAAACCACGTTATTTCGATCTTCAAGATCTAACCTCTTCGCATGTTGACCTTTCAATTCTTGAAATCTCAGACATAATTGAAAACTTATTGTGTCTGGGCGCTGGTGTGTTGTTGCAACTTAATAGCTTGAAGCTGGAATAAGAAAGCTTATATAATGCAATACCACATATATTTTTTTTTTAGATTTACTCAATGACACAGAACATAAACAGAAAAGAAGCAAATATTACTAACGCACGCAAATTGAAAGCTCAAAAACGACCCAATTAAGACTTCTTTCTATTGGTCTTAAAAAAATCGTATCAACATAATCGCTTACATAACATTTAAAGCGCAATGCTTCGAATAATAACCAATAAGTTCACGTAAGCTTCTTCCATATCTAATGCCCTACTCTATAGAACAAAGTATCAAAACAACACTAACCCCTAACCTATAAGGCCTGAGAGTGCCTGACACCGCAAAAACAGCAAGACAAGTCTAAAAAACATTTTAACTAAACGTAAGCCAAATTTCAACTGTTTAAACACAATAAGCTTAATCCAGATAACTACTAAATGTAAATCTGTCCTTGTTTTCAGGTAACAGATTAACGTGGAAAGCTCTTAAGTGCTTAAACTCTTCAGCGAGTTAACAAATGCCATCCCTTGGAGACAAATGAGGTTATATCATTGTTGAAAACATAACGTTACATTTAAACTTAAGTACGTTCTTGTATTTAATGAAGGGCTATGAAACATGGTAGCGCCGTCTGCGCAGTGTTAGCGAATGCGAGTGCTGTGTGTGAGATCTCGGGTTTGATGTTATTAAGGTTCCTGTCGAGAAATTCTCAGTGACAGTATTGAAATCGCCTTAAAATCCTAGCTGGCGAAATGTAGGTGTACCTAATACGCCTTTCGGATTAAAGGTGTCTGATTACATAATTATGTATGAAACATAAGACATGAATGCGGATTACGTCTTACAGTCTTATGGACAGATACTAGAACACTCGGCTAATTGTGTTTTAGATTTTATTAAATAACTAGTTTATGCCCGCGACTTCGTAGTTATGCCTAGACTGACCCTGTAATGGCTGTAATTCTTGTTGTTATTTCGGCTCAGTACCGGATTAAGCAAGCGCGGGACCCGTAGCAAATTTTTTTGGGTAAGAGTGCTTGCATACGTCAGACTTTTTGTAGAGCTGATTATTGGGCCGACTGAAATTCTACACATTTATACGAGCGACTTTTTGTAGAACTTGTGCATTTACCATATGAAATTAGGTGTTTTATTTACGCCAAGAAAATAGTCGGTTATCGATTGTCTGACGTGGATTGTCTTAGTAGGAAAAGTTGTAACATTTCACGTTTTTGTGACATCAAGTAAATTCAATATACCACATCTTAAATAATGAGTTACACTCAAAAAATTACGCTCAGGCAGAGATGAGTGGGCTTAAATATGCGGGGCCCCCTTTCGCGCGGGGCCCGTAGCAATTGCTACTCTTGCTACGTGGTTAATCCGGCACTGTTTCGTCTTCAAGGCAGCCTATCAAACATTTCTAGGCGCACAAGGCGAACAATTCACAAGTTCTAGGCGGCGTACTAAGCTGAATCATACACCAGATTTTAAGTAAGACCGCCAGCATTAGGTACAACTGTGAATATCGCATTTAATTTTGTGCTTCTATAGTTCTTAAAAACACCCTTCACTTTATTTTTCTTATGTAACTATTTCCTACGTGCAGACATTGACCAGTTTTATTACAATACTAGATGTTCCCGCGGTTTCACCCGCGTTTATCGTTACTGCGCCACCCCCGTGGGTCGTAGCGTGATGTTATATAGCCTATAGCCTTCCTCGATAAATAGGCTATCCAACACTAAAAGAATTTTTCAAATCGAACCAGTAGTAATCACGCAGAATAAACCAGGGGAACAATCGTTTGTACTATGTCTGTAATGGGTAATTATTTTGCTGCAATGTTATTTTAAAACTGCGATATCTCCTAAGATATTCATTGAAATTGAATGATGTAAAGAGCAATTTTGTTTTAAATTAAATACTTGTAATGAATAACGTATTTATTTGGATAAGGATTAGTATCATGTTTATAATAATACCTTCGCAAATAATGCATTATTTTAGAACAAATTTGGTTAGCATAAAAATGGTTATAGTGAGCCAACCTTAAAAGATAGACATATGCTGTCGCGGACTTTTTTTTTAGAACTTTTAAAGGGGAACAATTCTGTCATACATGATGTTTGCGAAACTTTAACTGTTTACGCAGCGCACGCAACGGAAGCTCTCAAAAGGAAAAAATACCCTCCGATTTTGAAACATTCTTCATTGGTGCTCAGCTCCTATTGATCTTAGCGTGATGATATATAGCCTATAGCCTTCCTCGATAAATGGGCTATCTAACACTGAAATAATTTTTCAAATCGGACCAGTAGTTCCTGAGATTAGCGCGTTCAAGTAAACAAACAAACAAACTCTTCAGCTTTATAATATTAGTATAGATTATTATATACCTACTAGATGTTTTGAAACGACAACAACGGACAGACGACACTAAATTTTATGTAAGGTCCGCAGCCATTACTTGTTGAGATGAAGCCGAAATAGGTAGGTACTTCCAGCTTTACTATGCAATAATACCTATACATTCGTTTTGACTTTGTTCATTTATGCTTTAACATTGTTTAATTATAAATATTACAAGGCTTTATTTGTGGCCATCGTGTTAGTACTTAATACTGCTGTACCGATGCCACCTGCCAATCCTACAACCGTACATAACTAGGCACAAAATCTATCATAATTATATAGTGAACTCTAATCGTGGTATTCTAACAATTATTTTGTTTTATTGCTATTAATAGAGCACAAGATATTATTATTGTAAGAAAATACTCAGTTAGTTCAACTGTTTTCCATTTAATTAGGGATCTACCTGTATGAAGATTAATTAAAATATAACGCCACAACAAACTCTTTGTAGTATCCGATGACGATTGTGTAAATGACGAATAGGTATTATTTTTGAAACGAAATTGCCATTTTATTATAAAGCATTTAGAAATATTTGGTTGTCAGCATTTTCTCAGTTTATTTTAAACATTTTTATTAGTTAAGTGGCCTTTACCCGCTTCGCTCAAAAGCAGTACTTTTTTTCTGAAGGAAACGAAGCCCAGGTTCCTTTTCTGTAACCTATGCAAAATTTTACGACGATCAGTCGAGTATTTAACGTGTGAAAGCGTAACAAGCAAATTCGCAATCACATTTATAATAAGTACCTAGATAAGATGCATTCAAGTAGATAAGATGCATTCGATGAGCATCAGAGGCGTTTTTACAATATGTATTAAGTACATATCAAATACATGCCAACTATTAACGGAGCACGACGAGGCGGCCCGTGCCAGGGATAACGCGTTTACCAGACAAACTTTTTTTAACTCATTTCCTACTTTTTGTAATAACCAATATTTATTAATATTACAAATTTCAGAATTTTATTGTAGGTACTTAACTTACTTTTTACTTACTATTTTCTATTTATTTTATTACCAACATAATGCAATTCGTAGTAAGACAAATATTTCACGCGAAATATATCATACTAGTTTTCACCCGCGGCTTCGCTCGCGTAAATGTAGGTTAGGTTAGGTTAGGTTTGCAACAGTTCCCTATGTCCTATTCTGTACCCCTGACAACGTGTATGCAAAATTTCATGTTGATCGGTTTTAAAGCTACAAACTCATTTTCGCATTTATAATATTAGTAAGGATGTTTCAATAACGAAGTTCTCCCTAACGCTTAATATTTTGCCCCGCTGTGCGGTCACCGAGATATATTTAATAATTCTACAATTATTAAATACATACATATAATTATTATTATTTTATTTTAAAATCTGAACGTAAATTTATTGCGCTGGCAACAGTGGCATCTTTTAGCGATTAAAATGTTTAATCATGTATGGCAACTCATTCGAATACTCGTGTCAAAAATTAAGCGCAAATCGGAACTGAAGCAACATTTTCTTCTAATCGGAAAAAATAATGAAGTTATCATCTGAATCATGTCGATTGCGACACAAATGCTAGTAAACTTTAGTGTTACGCGATAGTGTTCAGCATTCGCACGCGTACTCGGCGACATGTATTGTTTGCAATGGCTAATCCCCGTGCTGTTAATTCCGAAGCCCGTGAACCCGGCTTTAGTGAACACACATGTTATGTTCATGGTGTTATATTTAATAGGATTTTTCCTGGAAAGGAAGCCGTGTACCGTGTGCAGTGTCGTCTTCCTAGCAGCCGTGATATTAATTTGTTATAGCGGTATTGGCAACTGTTTGTTCTGGGCCAGTCAGTGTGACGGTGAGAAATACGATACCTAGTCGCGCCAGCAGATCTTCCAGAGTTACCTACCTAAGTGCTCAAAGTGCAAGCAACACAGTGTTCCTGTCAACGAAGGGCGGGAAAATTCGCTTTAATGCGAAGCTGAACATCAATACCATTGCCTAGGGCAATGATTAAAAAAAATCAAGTTTTTTGTATATTTTTGTAAATAGAATGTTTTATTTATGATTACATCTCGTTCAATAATGTTTAAAATTAATATGGTTTCCGTAATGGAAATAATGTGCCGATCTGTACTTAGTATCTGAATTGTTACATTGAGAAATCGAATAATGTGATGATAATGTACAGTTATTATTAGTGATTATTATTATAATAATGTGAATTACAATTTGGGGATAATTGGGTCGTTTTAATTGAGCTAATCATACCTTTAAATGACCTTGAATTGATTTATCATTGATGTCAACGATCATAACATAATATTTCTCTTTATTTTTATTCAATCACATGATTGTCTAGCTAGAATGATGATTGGACAATGCTAACTTTACTTTCATGCTGTAAAGACTAATTAGGAACAATGTACTCATGAAATATGAATTATCTATACTCTTAAAACACGCATTAATACTGTTAAAATGTAATCTTTTGCACGTTATGGAACAGATTTGTTGAATCTGACCAGTTTATCTGTTTAATAGTATGTAGTTTACTTTCAATTAATATAAATTAATGTTTTATCATTCTCAACTTGGTGTTACTGGTGTATTTAGTCTACAAGGCCAATGTGTAATTATGTGTAAATATTAGCTTGTCATATCTGTTCTAAAATTGTACGTTGACTGCATTTTGAGAAACAACTTATTCCACTGTCAATATTGGTATTGACTGTTTTGATTGGTATGGGTTTGATCCATAACAACTCAGCCTATTGAATTCCAGTGCCCAGACACAATAGGTCTTAATCATCTGCGTCGGGCACTGTTGGGTCGGTTGCTGCTGTAGTTTCAGTTCCAAAGACCCACAAGAAAGTGTTTTCTATCATGTCTGACATTCTAACAATTGACAGGTTAATAATCCTTATAAAATATACAATCTAATATACTGATAAAACTAGTCAAAAGCACTCGAGAAAAGCCATAGTTACAGGCTTAATGAATAATACCTTGTATCTGGGTTGTGGATCCAGATATTGTTGGCCAAGAGACTTGTCATTAAGATGTGGGTTTAATCACCAGTTATTATACCACCAACACAAAATCAAACATAGTGTGTATCAGAAGTTTCAGAACATCTGAATACAATACCTGTTTTCTAACAGTAAAAATGAAATCCATTGTATTACCTTTTTTTTTTTAATTTTACCTGTTTATCTAGATGTGCCTACCAAAGCACACTACAGTCAGTCAAAATATTATATAGTATTTCTACTATTATTCTGGGTTTAGGTAACACATTTAATATATCATGAGGTTATCACCATCAGCAGGCCCTTATATCCCTTAATCAAACCTTGCATACTTAAATATTTGTTGAAATTAATTAGTTGCTTAGTCTGATTGTAGCCAGAGACTGCCAACCATTGTGGCATTGTGTATATAAGGTGGATCCCATCCCAAAATTGTCTGGTGCCCAGCCTAAGATATTAGGAATCAACTCGACAGTTGGATTTTATGACGCTGTTTAGAGGCTTCCCTGGAAAATCGCCCCGCTCTTTTAAATTATCTTTCATACTTCACCTTTTCACTCATTCAAAGTGGTAACTAACTAACCATGCCATTGCAGAAATTTTGAGGTGCTCTATTTTAAGCAAGCATGATAATTCCTCACTTTTTACTGCAATTGCAGTTAAAGAACAATTCATTAGTATAAAACAACACCAAATAAATTTAAAAACAAAATGCTGTTATGAATTTGCTACTTATTAACTTATCGCTGGCTCACTATTACAAGGTTCTATGTTATTTTTTTTAACTTTGGGGAAATGAGGTTTAAAATTTGCATATCAGTAAAATAACTTAAAAAGTAACTTAGAACTATTTGCGATTTAATATTGTGCGATGGAAAGTGCTTCCATCTATTACTATATTAGTCTAAACAAAAAAGGGAATGACATACAGAACCATGCAATATTCATAAATCATTTTTTTCAAAAATGTAACATAGCACCTTGTAACATTGGACCAGCGTTATGTCGATGACTGTACCTAACAATTCAACACACCTTGTTCCTCTAACTTATAGATACCTAGATGTTACACAATGAGTTAAAAAAACATGTCTACCATTATGTCTAACGGAAGTGGCCATGAGTTGAATAATGAATTATATCTGCATCACGTAATATCACATCATAATAATTATTAACAATATTTTAAAACGTAGAAACCAGTATTCAAGCTTTAAAATAATTAACACCTGTAGCCATTATTTTAACCTTTTGGGGGCTTTCTAATAAAACGTGGCAATGATATAATTTTCCGATAGTAGCCGCTACTGCGATAATACAATTATTCGAACTACCTATTAGTTAAGTGCAATTAGAAATAGATAATTATGACATGATTTATTACATCGATAAGTACATGGCAATGGTCACACGGTGTGGTTATGGTAGTTATAGCAGTGGGAATTGCTAATGTTTTTTTGATATGGATAATCAGTAGGTATCCTCCATGGATTTAATAAGTGCTTACGTACAACTAAGTATTTATAAAGTCCATGGTATTCTTGAATATAGTAATATACCTACCTCGATGGTGTAGTGGTAATTAGTTGCCATCCATAAACACGAATTTTATTATGTTTGACCTTTGACCCCCTTCCCCATCCATGTCACATAATATTTAGAAATTTGGCATCCAGACATTAATAAATTGAAAGAGCAGTGCCGAAATTAAAATTATTTCTATTTAGGAATGCCTATTTTCTCTGCCCATTTTGATAAAAGAATGGGGAATTCCCTCTGAGTAGGATTTTTTGTCTTTGATTCCTCTTTTATATCGTACATATTTCTTATTAAGACATTAGACACAATTTGCCGCAAAAAAATAATTATAATGTAATGCTGCATAACTTTTTTTTTAGAATTAAAGTATTAATTTTCATTTTGTTCTGACTTTTAGTTATGCTTAAAGGCATTACTTAAGTTAGATATATTAGATTTTGAAATATGACGTTACGAAATTTAGGACTCCTCCCACCCTTTGTCACACTTCGTCGGTACCCTCCCTACTCCGTAACGTGTGACGTAGTTTATGGATGGCCCCTTATGCAACTGCTGGGCATAAGATTTCGGGTTTAATTTTCGGACCGCGCCTGGAACCAGGCCCGGTAAATGGCAATAAGCTCGCTATATAGTTGGAGACATATGCATCTCTGTCTACACCATCAGAAGATAGGCGTGAAATTATGTACCTATCCTTAAGCATTTTAATATCTGAAGCCCTGCCTATGACTCCACCATGAGCTTTCATATAATTTAAAAACGAGACAACGCGTTGCAGAATCCTGGTTCAATGTGCAACCTTTGAATATCGTTATGCCTCTGGTTAAATCCATGTGGTATTATTATCATCACACCATACATACCTACAGATAATTATTTACTTCGTCGTAAGTATCTGAGCATTAATCTACGTTGATAATTATTAGGTACACTATCGTTCCTAAAGATATGAAGTACTTACATTATATAGTTGAGTAATTATGTGCTTAATTGATAGCCTACATAGATCTAATAATAGCAATTTAATAGGCAAATTATTTATTATAAATTCAAATGATTACTTCTACCTATATAATTATGTTTTAAGCCGTGTCCACAAAAATTAGTCATAAATAAAAACGGATAAGCGTATGTCCGCTCGACACTTGATTCGTTAACGTACTAATAATGATATGTTTGAGGCACGGCCTCTGAGGTGTACTTGACATTAGTGTTGTCACAGTACTCACATTGTAAAGAAATACGCAAGCACAGCTAGGCAAATTACTTCGTTAGTTTCTACTAGGTCAGTGCCGGCCAGAGCAAATTTTAGGATCACACTATGGTGGCGCTTTGTTTGCTTTCTTACAAACATTATAAAATGTGAGTTTGTTTGTTAGCTTTCACACCTTAACTACCTCACCGATCATTATGAAATTTCGCGTTACGTTGTCAGGGGTATAGAAAACTAGCTTTTGCCCGCGGCTTCGCTCGCGTTAATTTAGAATTTAACAATCAATTCGGGTTGTACTCCGCTCGTAATAATATAATTCAATCATGATTCGAAAGACACGTGGCGCCATCTATTATCATAAGAACGTTATTGTTGTTTTCCTCGGGAACAGTAATTTTTTTTGGCATGAAAGGCAGCCTATATTATGTCCGTTTCTGTACACCTAACAATTTAACATATTATTATGCAAAATTTCAGAATGATCGGTTCAGTGGTTTAAGCGTGAAAAGGTAACAAACAAACTCATTTTCGCTTTTATAATATTAGTTAAGAAGTTAAGATTAAGATGATCTTTCATCCAGAAAAAAAACACTGTTACCAAGAAAACAAGCAAGAAACGGCAATGAATTGCCGTAAATCGTAGAGTTCGAAAAAATGGTTCAAGTAATATGTAAAGGTCACGTGATAAGATAACAGACAGACGGACAGACAAAGCTGTTGTATAAGAGTTTTTCAAACTCTAAAAAGGCAAAAGTTAGTATAATAATAATATAAATATTATATATATGAGTGGCTCCCCAGGCGCTTTTGAGGACCTAGCGTCTTGAGCAGCTATATCTTATCTTATCTTGTCTTGTGTGTGGGGGCCAGTCTGTACTGACCGGCGACACTTCGACCCAGTGGGATCTTTTGTGTCAGCCCCAATATTCATCCCTTAGCTATCTCCTTATGAATGTACTGCATTAGCTGCAGTGTACAATTCAGAGGGAGAAGCCTGAAGTCTTCAGGGTTTGGATATGCCAATCCCATCAGACCCATCCTAAGTCCAGCCAACGCGTCGCATTCACACAGTAGGTGCGATATGGACTCGTCCTGTTCACCACAGGCTCTGCAGATCGAATCGTGTGTCAATCTCAATCTGCACAGGAAGTCTTTGGTGCCAAAATGGCCAGTGAACGCTCCTGTGTCATTTGGCTCTTGCTATACCCACAGAACCTCCGGGTGAAGCCTGTGGTTCCGTTTGCAATGAATTTCTTGGAGTGTTCCAGACACCTAAGGGCCATCCACTCTAGCCTGTGTTTTTCATTGCCGTGTGCATTCAAAGCTGCCTTGACGGTGCTCTCAGAGAGTCCCACGAATGGCTCGGGGCCCACAAACAGTTGCTCCGAGCCCTTTCTGGCTAATTCATCAGCTTCCTCAGTGCCCTGCACTCCTGCATGCCCCGGAACCCACACCAGTCTGACTGTGTTCTTCCTGCCTAGTTTTTTAAGGAGCTTAACACAGTTCAGGACCAGTCTGGAGTCCACCCTACACGAGTCCAGAGCCTTGGGAGCAGCTTGACTGTCACTGAGAATATACACAGTCCTGTCAGTGATACCACTGTTGATATTCTCCTGAGCACAGGCAATTAAAGCATAGGTTTCCGCTTGGAAAACCGTTGCATATTTGCCCATGCTTTGGCTCACCTTACAGTCGTTGGCATAGATTCCAGCGCCCGATCCTGTTTCCATTTTGGAACCAGTTGAGACAACCCTTGTCAAGGGATTGTAAACCTTGTCTCCATTCGTCCCTCGTGGGGACCTTTATCTTAAAATTCTTTTTGAATATGTGCAATGTTTGCATTTTGTCGTATCCCATGCTCATAATCCTTTTGAGATCCTTTGAGATCTCCAATTTTGTGTGTCGAGTTACCGGCATATTGACGCTCCACAGCCCATGCACAGATAGCCTATGTAGCGCCTTTATCGCCTCTGACTCGACAACAATGTGTAGCGGCATTAGATCCAGCAGGACCTCTAACGCTGCCGTTGGCGTGGTCGGAAACGCCCCTGTTATAGCCATGCAGGCCAATCGCTGCACCTTCGACAGCGCGTTCCTGCAAGTAGCTAGTTTGGTTCTTGGCCACCAGACAATGCTTCCATACGTGAGTATGGGTCTTATCATCATCATGTATAGCCACTTGATGACCTTGGGCTTTAGCCCCCAGGTCTTCCCATAAGTAGATGGAATCATGACAAAGACCCGCTGGGCCTTTACTATGACTTTGTCTACATGAGGTTTCCACGTTAGTTTGCTATCTAAGGTCATGCCTAGATATTTCACCTCCGTGGACGATTGTAACTGCGTACCATACATGGAGAGAGTTCCCAACTCCGTGAGATCCCTCTTCCTAGTAAACGGCACGACAGTAGTTTTCCCTGGGTTGATCGATAAATGATTGCTGCTACACCATTTTTCGACCATAATCAGGGCCTTCTGCATAAGACTAGATACCGTACTCGGAAACTTTCCATTTACGAGTATCCCCAAGTCATCCGCATATCCGACCGTTAAGTACGGACCTTTGTTGAGTTGTTCTAGGAGTGAATTGACTACCAAGCACCATAAGAGTGGTGAGAGTACTCCACCCTGAGGGCAGCCCTTGGTTGTCGTAGCATACATTTCAACTCCTAACAACTCAGACCTTATGCTTCTACCCCTGAGCATACAATCGATCCACCTGCAAATGGTTGGCCACACTAATGGCATCAAAGGTGTTCCAATCGAAGGCTCCTTCAATATCCAGGAATGCAGCAATGCATACTTCCCGGTTATCTAATGCATGTTCTGCCTTATTTACCACAAAATGTAGTGCAGTCTCAGTGGATTTTCCCGACTGGTAGGCACATTGTAGCCTGTGGAGGGGGAATTTCCATAACGCTCCCTCCCTGACATGTCTATCTACTAACTTCTCCAGGGCTTTCAGGAAGAACGACTCAAGACTGATAGGTCTGTATGCCTTGACTTCTTCGTAGTCTGCTTTGCCCGGTTTCGGTATGTAGATGACTTTAACACGCCTCCATATCTTTGGAATATATCCAAATGCTATGCAGGCTCTGTATAATCTGCACAAATGCGGAACCAAGAGTGCAGCTCCCTGCTGTAGGATGATGGGATAAACCATGTCTGGACCAGGTGACTTGAATGGTTGAAAACCATTTAGAGCCCAGCCGACCTTCCCTTCATCCACTACCTTCCTAGCAGTGTCCCAATCTGCTTTGGTTGCCCGACAGCTTCGTTCAACCAGGCTGATCGGGTCCTCCTGCTCCTTTTCTATTATCTTACAGTCTGGAAAGTGTGTGTTTAGCATAATTGCTAGTGTCTCCTTACCAGACTCTGTTCGCCGCCCATTGCCATCCTTAATGGTTGTCAATGGGTGTGCTCTGACAGTCGAGATAGCTTTGGAGAGCCTCATTCCTTCAGGAATCGTACTGATGTTTTCACAGTGTGCTCTCCAAGCCTTCCGTTTGGCTTTCCGCACAGCTTTGTTAAAGTTGGTCAAACGATTAAACCGACACCTACGTAGCTAAGTATTTGCCTTTATTATTTTTATCAGGCACTTTTCCTTGGGATAATTTAAGTAATTGCTACATCCTTTATTTTACATATGTTTGAAGTTACAACTAAATTAGATAAATGAAGTAAATATGTAGCAATTATTGACGCAATACATTTCGGGAAACTCTGCATGCTTGACTTTAAACTAGGAGATAACCAGCCAACTAAACGTCAGGATTGCTGGTCATAAAAACTATTTCATTTCTAAATATATATCCTATGTAGCAAATATAAGCAATTATGTAGCACTTTTCGAATCAACTCTCATAGACCAACGCCACAGACAACCAGCCATTCTGACGCACACTATTATTCTGCTACTGAAATACATAAATAAAATACGCATATCATCTATTTGTAGTATACCTACATAATTCTCATTTACTATAAGAATCTTATATGAATACTCATTCAAATTAATTTATTGATTGAAACTGGAGATTTTGAAGAAAACCAGACTTACTGGTTATTATATCAATTAAAGATATTATTCTATAGCGGTGCAGCACCACACTGCAATTTGCAAAGAGACAATAGGTTGGTCATTATTCGTGGCATTCAAAGAATTGACAGGTTGAACTTTAAATTAAGGACTGTTAACAAGTCTGTAAGCATTGCTATAATGATAAAGGTCTAATATATAGCAGCTCTGGAATCTTATATAATTATGTTTTTCGCTATTCACATTAATACATCCTATAATGTAAATAAATAATATATTTGTAAACTATAACCATAGCGGAAAGCAAGAAGAAATAATAGGCATGTTTATAAAGATTGAATGAACCTTTATTCCTTCATGTTACAAGTAGATACAAAAATTTATGAAATTTATCATAAAGTGGATAACTATCTTCAAAACACACATATATTTTAAAGTGGAATATATTAATTACTTGACATTAAATATACTGAAATATAGGCAAAATGTTTTTTTGCCATGGTTATAACTACTTTAAAATTGGATTATATAGTAAGAAAACTACATAAATACACAGATAAGTTGTTTATTATGTGTGAGTACATGAGATGGTCATCTTTGACGGTTTCTTAAAGTTAACACAAATTAGATAGTTGGAACATAGCGAGCCTTAACCTAATGTACTGCTGTCTGAACCTGAAACAATAAAGAAAACAATTATAAAGGCTTTGTTGAAAATTTATGATAGAACATTTCTCTTGAAGTTTACTAAGCAACTTAAATTAAAACATATTAGAATTCAAGACCACTATAGTTAGAATCACTTATATTTTAGGATGTTTCATTAAGGACACTTACTTTGTAAGAATATTAACAGTAAATACCTATAATAAGAACAAGGAGATATAAATGCATGTTGACTACACGCTGAAAACTTCACAACACAGCCATCCGCTACTTAAAAATATGTTAAGCCATATGCATATCTTATCACATAACATCCTTTTCGTTAGTGGACAGCAGAATACTACAATATCTTTGAAAATAACAAGTGAGGGAATGGCTAACATTCTATTAGCTGATATTTACAGACAATTTATTGTAATCAATCATCACTAAATTTAGTCATGACAATATGAAGAATTCTTAAATTTCATCGGTCGTAAGCATAATGAACATTCCGAAATAAAATGTGTGAAAAGGCTATAATACATTATAGTTACACCTTATACACTACATAACCTCCAAAGCTCATTTTGTATCATCACTACAGTTGAGCAAATTTTCTTTGATACTGCATGAATATATATTTACCGCTTATCGTAGTCTCCTAGCTTCACGCTCAGACTCGAGGAGGGTTAGGATGTCGCCATCACGCACGGGTCCCTTCACGTTCCTGATGATCTGACGGCTGGTCTCTCCGATGAACTCTACTTTCACCTGGGTACACTGTCCCTGGGAGCCAGTACGGCCGAGGACCTTGACAACGCGAGCAAGTACGTTTGGTTTATCCATTTTAGCTTAGATATCGAGCAATTCGTGAATAATACACGTGCACCTTGAATGGCGTGTGTAGAAAAGAATTTGACAGAAATAGTGACGTATTACAATAGTATGTGACAGATATAAAAAAATAGTCGATTAGTGATATTGTTGATTTAAATAAGACTAGCATTCTCGTAAATATTAACATGTAATAACTTTACCGGTTTCCTTTATAGCCCTATTCACTGACCTCTTGCTGAACTAATATTTCACACTAATACTGAACTGGCTATCGCAACCAAAAAGGTGAATCCATTTGATTTTTCCATATCATGAAACATTTACAAACAACAGCCCTTTACATTTTAATAAATAGTTACTCTTCAAATGTATATTTGTGTCTAGAAAAGTAGTTCCTAAATTGTGAATTATTTAAGTAACTTACAATAATTCCGTTTTAAATTGATTTAAATCTTTTTGAATTTTTATTATGTATAGATATCATTTTAACCTACTTTCTACGGATTTTATCGTTTTGTTTATTTATAAAACACTACATATTTTTCAAAATTATGTAATCATAGTGTTTTATAAAAATAATGTTGAAGGTAAGTTTTTATCAACTTATTATTATAATTGTTTCCCAAACCATAATATATTATTTTCATTTTTTTAACAGAAATGCTATTATAATTGATCATGACCACTGCTTTGTACAGGACTGTATAATAAAGACAGCTCAAGCTTTATCGCTATCTGCTCAACTGATTCAAATAAAACATAGGCGATATGGCGATAGGCCACGCCTAAGGTCGCGGGTTCGATACCCGCACAAGTCAAACATTTGTATGGATGAACATGGATGTTTGTCTTGGTCTGGGTGTTTCTATGTATAAAATATATGTATTTACAAAAAGAAGTATATATGTATGTTTATCCATTGTCTAGTACCCATAGTACAAGCTCTGCTTAGTTTGGGCTAGATGGTTTTGTGTACATGTGATAGAATATTATATATAGTCTGGTCATAAGTTCTGTCACACAATAAAAACTTTAGAATTTAAAATGGTGGCCACAAAAAAGTTTATTGAATTAGAATTTCAAATTTTTCATGAATATAAAAATCTATACTTTTTAGAAGTTTACTCATTTTAAATATGGAGTGGACACTTAAAGAAGACCGTGTTGTGGTTATTGCGTTGCATCGTTGCGGTTACGCGCCAATTCAGATTTTTGACATATTGAAAAATTTTAATATAACCATAAGATTCGTTTATCGTACCATCAAACGATACAATGAAGACTCTAGTTTAGATGACAGGTCAAGAAGTGGTCGCTCCTAAAAGCTGTGAAGGCGCGAATTCAAAGAAATCCCATATGTAAGCAAAAACTTTTAGCCCTTTAGATGGGTTTAAGCAGAACCACGGTGAAAAGGGTGTTAAATGAAGACTTAGGGCTTCGGGCATATCGAAGAAAAACAAGACATCGTTTGGACGCTCGTTTAATGGACCTGAGGTTGAAGAGATGTCGTGCTTTGTTGAAGCGGTACGAGGGAAACAAGCATCGGGAAATTCTTTTTTCGGATGAAAAAAATTTTAATGTGGAAGAGAGTTACAACAAACAAAATGATAAGGTGTATGCGCACAGCAGTGAAGAAGCGAGCAACCGTGTTCCGCGTGTCCAACGAGGCCATTTTCCATCCTCACTCATGGTTTGGTTGGGAGTCTCTTATTGGGGCTTAACTAAGGTACATTTTTGTGAGAAAGGCGTAAAAACGAATGCAGTTGTGTATCAAAATACAGTCCTCACGAACCTTGTGGAACCTCTTTCTCATACCATGTTCAATAACAGGCGCTGGATATTTCAACAAGATTCTGCGCCAGCTCATAGAGCGAAAAGCACTCAAGACTGGCTGGCGGCGCGTGAAATTGACTTCATCCGGCAAGAAGACTGGTCCTCCTCCAGTCCAGATTTGAGTCCGTTACATTACAAGATATGGCAACACTTGGAGAAAAAGGCCTGCTTAACGCGTTATCCTGATTTGGAGTCACTCAAGGCATCCGTGTATAAGGCAGCCGCCGAAATTGACATGGACCTCGTTCGTGCTGCGATAGACGATTGACCGCGCAGGTTGAAGGCCTGTATTCAAAATCGCGGTGGTAATTTTGAATAAACTTTATTAGCATAAGAATCTGTGTTTTATTAAGTTCATTTGGGTATATAAATGTTTACATCAATAATAAACATGTCTCAATTATTACATACTAAACATGTGACAGAACTTATGACCTGACTATGTATTATTATATTATATATTATTATTATAGGTAATAATATCCTAATTTTTAAGCTAGAGTAACAGCTGTATGTAGACTTTTCTTTACAACTGTCCAAACATACCTACTCTATCTTATCTTATCTTATGTGGGGGCCAGTCAGTGCAGACCGGTGACACTTCGACCCAGTGGGATCTTTTGTGTTGACACTCTCCCAATAACGACTGCCATAGATGTTCATGGCAGCCGGGACCAACGGCTTAACGTGCTCTCCGAGGCACGGTGCAGGCGATAATTGTCAATCAATACGCACATAATTTCGAAAATCAGAGGTGCGCGACGTGGGTTCGAACCCGAGACCCTCTGCATTGCAGTCTGTTGGTCTCCCCACTGAGCTATCGCTGCTCCATACCTACTCTAACTCTACTCGACCTTTTTGCTCAGGATTTTTTTTTTTTAAATCATTATTTAAGAAAGAAAGAGGGCTTTATCATAGTCGATAATGTTGCCCTCATTGAACATACACAAGAATTTCCTATACTATACAACGAATGTTCTATTTTTAAGTATTAAAAGGAACAAATCATAAATGAGCCCTGCTTTATGTGACAAAGGATCTGATAATATAGTAACGTACTCGCACACGTTTAGGTTGTTAAAATTTAATTGTCGTCTTTAACACAAACGTTTTTCTAAAACGTTTACGCGTAAATAAACACACTTGACTTTTGCTCGCTGAAAGTTCCAGACCTAAATTTGATAGTAATTTCTGTATAGTGCTTAAAGATTTTTATAATTTGTGGCAGCCTGCTGTAACATTGCTATAGGTATGATATATAACGAAGTCATCCGCGTACTGTGAGATGAACACATCACGTTCTATATATCTACAAATATTAATTGTAGCAATATTAAATAATAAAGGTGAGAGAGGGTCTCCTTGTGCTAAGCCCTTACAAGTTGACCTACTAATGAATTTTGATCCTATTTTAATTTTAACATATCTTTTTTTTTTTAAATTCCAAATGTAAATACAAAATTTTGATCCGATATTTAGATGGTCTAAAGTTAATACTAACGAAACAATATCAACATTATTATAGGCGTTGTCAATATCCAAAAAACACCCTATGGTAGACATATTTTGAGAAAATCCAATTTGAATTGTAGTTACTAATTGTGCCAGACCATCCAGACATGATTTGCCTTTACGGAATCCAATGACATTCGATGAGAAACTATATCTTTTCTCTAAGTACCCTTCTAACCTCATATTTAGAATAGAATGAAAAACCTTACATAGGCATGACATCATAGAAATTGGTCTAAAAGAGTTTATGTTACTCAGATCTCGTCCAGGTTTAGGAATAGTTGCAATAAGGATATCTCGCCACTGCACAGGGACATAGCCGGTTAAAAGAAATTTATTATATAGAAATAGTAAAATGTGTTTGCCGTTTTCAGGAAGGAATTGGATCATTTTGTAGGTTATGTCATCACATCCAGGAGATGTATCCTTATGTATAATACATCTATTTAGCTCCTGAATGGAGATTTCTATTTCTAACTTTGGGCAGAACGATGAAAAATGGGGTTGATTTGGCACAACATAATCAGGAGACAAGGAATGAAGGAGTTTATCGGCTTTTCCATGGTCTATATCTTGTCTCGTACACCTGTAGCCCTTGATCCAACTCATTTTGCGCCATAGTTCTGCAGAAGAGATAGATTCATCGAAAGAAGAACAGAAACTATGCCAATGAGCGTTCCGAGCACGACGTATTTCCCTCTGCGATTTAGCAATTTTGTTTTTAAGTACTATTAGATTACTAGGAGTGGGATTACTTCTAAAGATTGATAATGCACGTCTTCTTTCCGCCACAACCTTTGACAAGTCTACGTTCCACCACAGTTTAGGTATAAATTTAGACGAAGGATTTTGGTTAATTCTAATAAGAGGAATATTTAAATGAGCTGATATATTTATATAATCAATGAAAACATCATAAAGTTTTTGAATATCGTCCGTGAATGTATAATTTCCGAACAATTTATGCAAACATTCTATATAGGAACGCCAGTCGGCGCGTTTATAGTTAAGTTTACATATTGGTGCATTATTACCACGATATAAAGAGGATAATTTAATGAGTAAATGGTCACTGCCTAATGACTCGTTTAAAACATGCCAACTGAAACCAAAACAAATATCTGATGTGCATAGTGAAATATCTGGGGAGGATTTTTGTAATTAGTCATTCACTAGTCTTATACGTGTTGGCGCGCCGTTATTCAATACCACGAAGTTACTGTTTAAAACAGAATCGAAGACTTGATTGCCCGTTTGCTCTGTTTTATACGACCAAGACAAATGGTGCGCGTTAAAATCCTCCAGGATTATAGTTTTCTCAGTAAATTTTGAGAATATTTCGTCCCAATCATTTTGTGATGTATGAATATTTGATGGACAATAGACGGACATGACATAGTTAATTAGCGGGCAGTCTAACACACGTACGCATACAACCTCAATACCTGTGTTACTGAACTGTATCGCAACAATCTGAGTCATAGTCGTATTGTGCGTCAAGATAGCCACGCCTCCGTTTGAATCATATCTGTCGCGCCGGTAAATATTGTAATTATTTATTTTGAATACACTGTCGGTTTCCATCCATGTCTCACTGAGGCAGGCGATGTGGACCTTCTCCTGTGCTAACAACTGTTCGAATAACAACTTTTTGGTTTAATACTTTGGGCATTCCATTGGCATAGATTTAATTTAATATTTTTGTGGCCGTTATCCATATCCGTAATTACAGAAATAATCTACAATAATCTTAAGTAAGGGCCATTCTGAAACATAATCTACCACTACTAAAATAAGCCATTCTAAACAACACTTAATTACTGCATTCAACTTTGATTCTACCCCCGTTCCCTTTAAGAATATAATTTCTCTAAGTCTACTTATCAGTTCCTCAAAGTGCACTGATTTCTTTGGCTGTTCCTCACGAGGCGTCTGCTCTGTCTCTGCCCTGTCCCGAGATGTTACCGATGCGGTGGGAGCTGCGAATTCTGGCATATCTCCCTCTTTTCTTTGTCGAACGGGTTTTGTCGATGATACTTCGGTAGCACTGTTACGGGCCTCTCTGTGTATATTTACCGCGGTTCTAAGAATTTCTGAATATAGGGGAGTCTAAGAATTTCTGAATATAGGGGAGTGTAGCCCAAATCTGGCACTTGGTGTTGTTCCGAAACGCAGCCGTAAGAGGTTGAGGGCAGCGGTTGTGGTGCAGTATCTACGTCCTTCATACTCGAAGGCGGTGGTGACGGCGGGACATATATTTCTAGTGCTTTACGATAGGTACAATTATACTCCACCATGGTTTCACGCAGGCGTTTTTCCTTAAGAAATATAGGACAAGCTGTTTTTAATATTGCCATATGGCTGGCATTACAATTAACAGATTTGTATGTCTGTGTGTCGCAGTTTGCGTGTTTGGCGCCACATTTTGGACAAACTATATTTTTGCTGGGCAATGTCTCGTCATATGGCCATACTTCCAACATCTTGAGCACTGCGTCACTGGATGGATGTATGAATGGACTTTAATTCTGAGGCCGTCGATACTTATGTAAGGAGGCACAAAAGAACCTCGGAAGGCAATTCTCACAGCCTCACTTGTCACCCAGCCTTCTCCCTCTCGATCCCGCCGCTTAAGGCGATGAATTGATACTATTTCCGCCGGGAGTTCACATGTCATACTGTCCAATATCTCCTTATCCGGTATATCAATATCTATATCTTTGATGACACCGTAGGACATACTCTTTTCCGAGGCTCTCTGGATCCTCCAACCCCTATCTAACAAAGCCTGACACTTCTTGACTTTAACCGCGCTTTCGTCATTTATGACAGCTAACCGTACTCTGAATGGGTTGATGTATTTAACACTATCTATGTTAATAATATTATTGGAACAAAATAATTTAGCCAATGCGAATTGTTTCGGTAGCTTTTCGTTACTCGATAAATATATCTCAATTTTATCTGTTTTCATTATTTTCTCCTTTCTCGATACTACTTTCCATTCACCATCTTCCTCTAGTTCTCTTTTCCCCGCTTTACTTACTTTTAATCCTTTTCCTCCATCTATACTAACTACATTCTCCTCTTGAAGGACTTCCGTTTCTTCGTCTGATATACAGTCCTGTTCGCTCCCTAATTCCGGCCTCTGATCTTCATCCATAACTACTGTATATCCGTCTTCTAAATGAATGGTTATAGGATCCATTTATATAAATAAGTGAATCTGCCGGCCGCCGCTCGCAGGTAGCCGGTACCTGGGGTACAGCCGAGCGCGACGATTGCGCGCGCGCAATACGTAAACAAAGTCGACGTAATACCAACGCGAGACGAAAGGTTCTCACGTCTACCTCGCTCGAATACCGAAACGAGACTCCTGCTCAGGATTTTGTAAATTTTTTTATGAAAATCAATTCAAAGTAAGTACATACTTTTTAATTTCGACAGCTATAATTATTATATTTACTTATTTAGTAAAAGTGTAAAAATTTAGAAATGACTTTCTTCATGCTTTTGAATCATATACTTTATAAGTAGATAATTAGTTTGAAAATAATTATCGACACCTCGTTATCAATAGGTACCTTAATGTGATTTGTTTGTCATGACAAACCAACAATCACAAGCCAAGCATCTTACCCAAATTCCTGTGAAGATGAATTATTATAATTATTAATGGTTTTATAACTGTAACTTAATAATACGTGAAGTAAATTGCGACAAATTATTATTATGGTTTGCTAGCTTAGCTCTAATATCTATATCTATAAAAAATATAAACACGCCGCCCGCCCGGTAACAAATTAAACAATTTATTTAAATTCTAAGTGTAGTTTTGACTGCATATTTGATGTTATACTTTGATATTACTATGCACTCAAATAATTGAGTAAGATTTGAACCGAGAATATTAAAGATTTATTGATAAATACATATTTAGCTTTGAAGATAAAAAGCAATCGGCAATATCCGGTTCGTGAAATGCCCATCACTAGTGACATAATATTCCACGTCAATCGAGTTGGAAAGAGAATTGGCATTTTGCCTCAAGTTTCTTGCACCGTTGGGCTGTTTGTTACAAAAGTGAATGGCCTACTATCTAGTTGAGTAGTCGCTGCCGAATTTATAGTAACAAAAATAATTAATTTACACATTAAATCAAGATGAAGATAATATATTTGGCGTTCCTAGTCCTCCCAGCGGCTCTGCTATGCTTCCAAAACGGTAAGTGTTCCAAAAATTGGATAAATTCTATGATATAAGTAGTCCTAAGTACGTGGCATCACATATTTAATATTTTTTGAGAGAAAGTTTTCATTAACAATGAGTGTATACTATTTAAAAGTCAGCATATTCACCTTTTATTATATTTACAATCTTATTGATTAATTATTACTTGCAACTGCAATGTTACTTTGTTATATCATTCCTTGCGATTGATAGGCCCTTTATATCATAAAACCTTCGATATTTAGAAAACTATCGGGAAATTAAGCATTACAAATAATTCTTTTTATATGGTAATTTGAACAAAGGTGTAGAAAAGATTGACTCATAAATATAATGCAGTCTTGTAACAGTTGCTTTTGTGCTTTTAGACATCTTTCTTCATTATTACCAGAGAGTGTACATTACTATAAAAACTTATTGTAGAAAAGTCTGATAAAAGTGATACTATATACTGTCTGTTGTGTAAACCATATGTTACTTTGGATGATTCAACATCTAACAATTCAACTGAATCGATCATCTCTTATTATATTCTGATTATTACAACTATACTATTAATATCTGAACTGTTATTATTAATGGTTTGAAGTAATGTAACATTCAAATTTTAAATAACTTGATTTTAGATAAAAGATTTTAAATAATCTGGTAAACACCATACTACTTAGCACTTCATCTGCTCATAATATGTCATTATTCATACATGTTTGCCACATAAAGCATTCTAATCCTGAACTTTCACAAATCATGTGTGATGACATGTGTAATACTAACATCTGTGTCATATAGTATTCAAATTAACTTAAAATTCTATTGAAACATCTTTCGTATTGCTTATGAATGTATATCACAAATATTAGTGCATAAAAAACTTCCAAATTTTAGCCATCGTATAAGTCATAGGCAATTTCAATGTTGCACAATCAGTTCATAACCAACTCTCTCTTTTCTATGCTTATATCAATTCTCTATTATATTGCATTTCAGTTGTGATTTCTTGTAGTGTCATGTAATGTGTTGTTATGTACTATATAAACAATCAACAAGTATGTTCAATACACATTAATATTTATTTGATTAATACCTTCATTTTACATTTTATATAGTGCAAGCATTAAATGGTGAACTATTCCTTTTAAACAGTGTGGATTTTACATTACACATTACCCATGTTTATACACAGTTTATTAAAGGTTTTGTCCTCCCTTGGAATGACTAGGCAACAGGACCTTGCTAGGCAACCACAGGATTTTAGATTTCTCACATCTCCAGAATTGATTTCATTTTCCTAATAAAGTTGTTTATGTTAACATTGCTTTTTAAATTTATATGAATATCAAATCATCAAAAGACACCACAACATAAAAAGCACTAGTGTTTTAGTTTATTTAGCTAAGTTCACTTTAACACTATAATACACACTATTTATTTACAATGTAATGACTTTCTATATCTAACTACTTTGCAGCTGTAAAATACACACAGCTACTAAACTCCACACTGGCCTTGTTGTCACAAGAAAAAGTTGAAATTCTAAATTTAAAATACCTTTATAAAAATAACACATTCTAATAATGTCACTTTTTAAACCTTCCAGCCAACACAATCCTTGTGAGAGCAGAGGAAGACGAACTAGATGATGTAGTTGACATTGAAGGTGAAGACAGCCAGGTGGTGGGTGAAGATGCTCTCGGAGATGATGATGAATCAGTGGTGAAATCATCACAAGATGTTGATACTACAATACTGTTCACCAAACCTGTGCCTAATTATGGAGATATTGCTTTTGGTAAGTTTCTAAAATCAAATATAACTTAATATTTGATTTTGTTTTAAATAGATTCAGTACTGAAAATATGAGAATTTACCAATTCTAAGGTTGCTGATTGATTGATTTTAGAGTGACTACTAAATATTATAAGAAAATGTTTGTTGGTAAAAAAAGTTATATTAAAATAGTAATCACACATACACAATATGTTCTTACTATAAACTTTTGGCAAATACTTTAAACTAATTAGCAAATTACTTAATTTGCTAAATGGATCTAATAATTTATTCATATAACTGCATAATTATCATTTATGACCACATTTATTATGGTATTAATATCTCAAAAGGTACAATACCAATGTTTAATACAATGTTACTTAAAAGGATATGAGAAGGAAAACACAGCATGTATTTGTAACCTGCATATGCACTTTGTCACTTAGCTAGCACACAAATTATGAAGCCATTTTTTTTAATAAAGATAATTAAGAAGGCATATTTTACATGACAAAATTTTATAAATATTAAGAAAATAAATGTATCTATATTCAATCAGTTAAGGCCGTTCATTATGTGGTGCTGTATATGTGTGACACTTAAGAAAATGTTTTCTGTATGAAAAATTGCAAATAATTGAATATGCTACTCCTTTTTACTTTTTACATGTATAGCAAGTAAATAAATTTTGTTATTTAGTTAATATAACATAAATATCTTTTCTCAACAGACCTTCAAGCTGGTTACCCAGTGGAATTCCTGGTTGGCTTCATCAACAAGGGTGCTGAAGATTACCTCGTCGAATCAATGGAGGCTTCATTCAGATACCCCATGGACTACACATACTACATCCAGAACTTCACCGCATTGCCTTACAACAGAGAAGTGAAGCCCAAGCAGGAGGCCACCTTCGCATACTCATTCATCCCCAATGAGGCATTCGCTGGCAGACCTTTTGGATTAAATGTACAGCTCAACTACAGAGATGCCAGCGGAAACTTCTACCAGGTAAATAATCACATCTTGCACTGTGGAAATTCTTCATTGCTCTAGGTTTCTCTTTAAAAGAGATAAATCAAAATAAGTACCTAGTCTCAAAAAAATTTGCAGTATGTATAAATAGATAATTATCAGTTACAGAAAACATGGAAGTCTGTAAATTCTATATAATATCCTTGAAGATGTTTGAACTCTTTTAATCTGCATGGGTCCAGAGTCAACTACTACAGTCTATCTTTTCTCATAGCAAGAAAAAGAGTGTAGAGCCGAGAAGTACATAATAAACCTATTTTATTAAACCTATGGCACTACCATAGTCATGCTCAGTTTGGTTTACCTTTGTTACAATAAACTGTGTTAAGCAATCTTTATATTTGGCAATAAGTTGACTGTTTCCTTTGGCAATGTAAACAAATATTTGGATGCATGCCATTCAATCAATAACAATGAGTAATTCATTCATTAATGTTTGGCATCACATATATCATTCTTAGCTTACTGATACTGGTCACAACACACATATAGCAGTTGATATGTGTTATTAGCATAGATTTATTGTGTTTTAAAGAAAATTTAATTATTGAACCATATAAAAATATTAGACATTTTGAGTAAAATTTAAAAATATTTTCTTTTCAATGGAAAATCATGGTGCCACTAGATAATTTCTTAATCGAAGGTAACTTTACCAATATATAAAACAACAGATTCAAATATGGGTTATCTTTGTGTCTGTTGTATATGTAATTACATAAATATTTGCCCCATGTTGGAATCAAACTTACAACTCACGGCATACTGGCAGGTGACCATTCAAACCCCCGCGCCGTCTGCGCAGCCAGACACAAGTATATAACCCAAAATATATCATAGAAACAGGCGTCATGAACCTTGTACTAATATAATATTTAATTTACAGGAGGCTGTATACAACCAGACTGTTAACATCGTAGAAGTGTCAGAAGGTCTTGACGGCGAGACTTTCTTCCTGTACGTGTTCCTTGGCGCGGCGTGTGTGCTCGCCCTGGTGCTAGGCCAGCAAGCTCTGTCGTCCCTCGCCCGCAGACGTTCGCCCAGGTCGGCGCCCAAGCCTATTGAGACCGGCACAGCCAATGATGTAGATTATGACTGGCTCCCTAAGGAAGTTGTTAACCAGCTGAGTAAGTAACTCTTTTTATACGATCCACCTAACATTATCATACGCATTGCAAGTGCACCACAAAAAGGTTAATGCATTGCCAGAGCCAGTATTATTGATAATAGTACTGATGATAGTAGGAGCCCCAGTACTTGCTAGTATTTACTGCAGAGCACAAGTAAATAGAAACTTGGTCCATTTTGCAAGACTTCCAATGTAAACACCAGCTCAGTGTAGTGTTTATGATGTACATAACTACTTTATATTCGAATACAATTGTGCACAGAGAGATAACTTCTTAGGATGGTCAATAAATTCGAATATAACTTAAATAAAATTTTACATATTGGTTTTTTATAGTCATTTTAGACGTTTTTGATATTGAAAGGAATCTTCAGAGATATATATTTACGGTACTTGTCTCTAGAAGACTAAAGAATTGATACAGAACAATTTTTTATTTCCCTTTAACTTATAAACCAATCTAATTGTATTGTTTATTTTACAGAGAAATCTCCCAGGACACCCAAACAGTCACCTCGCATGAGGAAAGCAAAGAGATCAGCTGGCGACGACTAATTCCACCTTAGTAGCAAGATTCAGAATACACCAAGCACAACGCGGGGTGCTGATCAATCACCCGCGTCACGGCTAAAATAACAATATGCCCTACACTTAAGGCATAAAAAACATCAACACCTTTGTCTTTAAAAAAAAGACACCTGTCATAGACTTTATACTTTGCTAGTGAAGCACCTATTTTTATTTTAGTCGATTTTTTATACAGACTGTGTGGTTTGTAGTTGCTAAGTTGAGTGTGTTGTGAGAATAAATTATGGAACAAACAGTGTGGGAGCTTTATAACAACGTGAGCGTAATGAGAATTTTATTTAATAAAAACGTTAAATTTTATGGGATTATTTTATTACCACCCTGGCGAATCTAATGAAGAGTACCTTCCTAAACCAAAGTTACATTACACTTTATAGATTGCTTATACACTTAAAACGTAAAACCGACCCGGAAATATTTATACATAGGTTTTCATTCGTTTCGCGCGATCGGTAAAAACCAAGAGTATGTAATTTGTAACTAGTTAAAAAAATTCCGGTGAATAAAAAAGTATTTGAACATAATACACTAATGTACTACGCATGGAATTTGGAGTTTAAACCAAAATTCGATGCACAGTACATTGTCTTCTTCAAGTTCTCTTCATAAGTCGATACGTGGTCCGAGGGTGTTAGTGACAAGCATAACTCCGGAACCATTGGACCGATTGACTTGTAAATTGGTGTGCAGACACCTTGGGGTCATACCTCGGTCGATTTTGAATATGGGCACTGTGGGCCAAAATACCCCCGAGATATAGGGGTCACATATTTTAAATGGAAAAGTATTGACTTGTAACTTGGTGTGCAGACACCTTTGGGTCATACCTCGGTCGAGTTTGAATATGGGTCCTGTGGGTCAAAAGACCTCCGAGATATAGGGGTCACAAGGTCACATGTATTTTAAATGGCTAAATAATGACTTGTAACTTGGTGTGCATACACCTTGGGGTCATACCTCGGTCGAGTTTGAATATGGGTCCTGTGGGTCAAAAGACCCCCGAGATATAGGGGTCATTTCTTTTCATTACTTTTGCATTTAAGACGAAGAGGTTAAATCCTGGCTTTTTACACCCATCTCGTTTATGTGCATATTTGATTGCACCGCTCGTTTATACTAACACAAGTATCTCCATAGCAACCCCTAAGGTACTTCTCCACCGAGTCATTCTGCCTCGACCGCGCCTTGCCATTCGGTAATAGCAATTTGTTGTAGCAACACGCACTATCGATGTCGATCTAAGCCCTTGGAATGGTATCATTAAACATAATAATATGATCATCCCAGTAAGTGTAGCGACGCACGACGGCACGATCGATCTTATCGGTTGAGGTATATTGTATTGATTGAAGAAAACAATTGAGGCTGTTCGACCAGGTGGAAAAGCAAAAACACTAATGACCATTACATAGGTGAATTTTGTGATGCACGCAATTGCATTAAAATATTTGTATCAGGGTTTTTGCGAATATTCGCATCCGTATCCGCAATTGCGGAGCTTCCGCATTGATTTGGACATCTGCATCCGCATCCACAATAATCAACGCGGATGTTAATGCGGATCCAGATATAGAGTAGGTTACGATAAGAAAGAAATCAGTTGTTCAGCAGTACGTGTTTAATTTATGAACCTTTGCAAACCTGCGAGGACGGTGGTGATATTAGATACTTTTTATTAAATAAGATGAACAATTTTCATCAACATTCGCATCCGCAATTGGGGCGCTTCCGCATCGATTTGGACATCCGCATCCGCGGATGTGACTCTTCAAATATACGTATCCGCATCCGCAGATGTCAAAAAATCTGCATCCGCAACATCCCTGATTTGTATGCATTGTGCTCACCGCGGTGAGTACTTTTTGTATGGTCAAGGACATAACGCACACACATACCGCGTTTTCTATAGGTACATTCAATTAGATATTTGACTAATTTTTTATGCGATTAAATACAATGACCACCAAAAATACTAATTGCGCAGCATATTTTTGGTAAGCATATTTTGCTGTCCAATTACCTAGTATTTTTTTGCTGTGTAGTACTATCCATTCATTATTAGTTGCGTTATCTATGATCCGAAATAATAAGATGTTGTATATCCATTCAAAAACATAGGATGTAAGCCTTTAAATCTGATGGACTGCTATTTAATTAAACGAAGCGGAAGCGCGAAGCGGGGCTCCGTCGACTTAGTTTGATATTTTAGTAAGCATATTTTGCTATACAATTAGTATTTTTGGTGGAACAAAGGCAAAAAATTGAGGAACAGTTAGATACTACCCATACTTTATTACCCTTTTCTGTGCAAGTGGCGATTCTTATCAAAGGTTTTAGGCAATAATATTAATATGATTAAAAGCTGTGATGATTATTCTATTATACAAATACTGATTTTATAGATTGTTTTATTTACAACAACTATAGGGTCCGTTGGGACAATATTTTGTTCTAACTGCCACCGCGCTGGTGGCCGTTTGGTGGTGGTCGATGGGAATAATATTACCAGTTAAACCTCATTGACCCCCACTGAGGGCAGTTGGGAACAAATATTAAATTTTGTCCCAACGACCACCAGTGGTGGCAGTTTCAGTGGTGGCCGTTGGGAATAAGCCGAGCGGAAGTTATCTTTAAAATAGAGAAAATCACTTCACACACATTTGATTTGCGACAACAATGGCTGGGGCAGTGTCGTATTAACTTATTAATCAGACAAGTTATAATCAGAGTAATTGTTATACCTAATTTTTTATAAAATACTAAGAGTAGGTAGGTGTAGGTACTTCAATATCATGATATGAATTAATAGTAAGTAATTTACTCGGTTTAATCCCTGGACGTAGAGTGTCAAAATTATCAAAGATTGATAGCTAAGTTTAACCAACGACCTTCCCCACTAAGTGACTACAAATTTTTATTATAAAATAAATATTATATATAGTGGTGTGTACATATTGACAGCATTATGTTAAATCGTCAACGTTTTATTTAGTTCATTATAATAAAACGTCGATTTAAAATAACGCTGATGTCGATGATTCGAAAAAATTTGCAATTGCCTATTGGGAGAATATTGGACTGCCACGCTAAAGTCTCGAGTTTGATCCTAATTCCTAAGGCCTCTGGCTTTTCCAAGTTATGTGCGTATTAATTAATCAATTATCGCTTGCTTTAACGATGAAAACCTGCATGTCAGAGTCTCTGTCTCATGTATAAGTGCACTCTCTAATCTCATAACTCGATCGGACAGCAATCCGATACGACCCGAGAGTGATCAGTCGTAGGTTTTTCGTGCTTTCCGAGGTTCGGAGGAGTGTAAGGGCGCGTTCCCACTATGTCATGACGATAGATAATCGTGTCGTTTAAAGCGTCGTGGCTTGTGTATTTAAATAGAGGTGTTCAGATAAAGGACGACACGATTAACTATCGTCCACGACTATTTTTTGCAGTGACGACAGATTGTCAAGTCAATGGAAACTGCTAGCACGACAGTCGTAAAACGATAAAAAAAACGTCACGACTAATTATGACGGCAAATCGTGTGTAGTTGTTGCAACTATCCATCGTAGCTACGATATAAATATCGTCTCGTCGTTTACACGTTCAACGATAAAATATTTCGACGACACAGTGACGATAAACAGTCGATATAATGAGAACAGCTAGAGACGACAGTCGTCCAACGATAAATTAATCGTCACGACATAGTGGGAACGCGCCCTAACACCGGCAACTTCCTAATCTACCTAGTATGTAGTAGTACTACGTTCTGTAGGAGACTCTTAATAACTAAATATGTCGATGCAGTAAGCGTCTGGGTCATACTAAGTGAGTTAGAGAGCATGTCCGTTAACGTGCGTTGCAAACAATCTGCTCGAGCTAGACAGCTCTGCGTTATAATGTGTAAGTACACACAGATTAATTAACTCAGTGTTCACTATGAGGTTCTTCTGTAGAGTGGCGGTTGTACCCTATATAATACAAGTGGCTTATATTCCTTATCCTCATTTGCAATGGTTCAACAAATTCAATAAAAATAATGTAAGTAAGCAGAGAATTTTAAAATATTGGTGTATCGGACAGCCCCGAAAGTTAAAAACTGAAAATTTCACAGCTCACGTTGACCTAAATATCGACTTAATTATACAGCGTGTAGTTATATTATAAATGTAGTCATCGTTTAAGGTTATATAGTAGTAAAAAATTATGAAACATCATAATTGTAATGGACAAGATATATTTGGAACATCCGAGTATTACTTTCTGTAAGCAGTAATATTATTCTGCCGATACTGTGTGTTGTGAACGCGCCTCTATAATAATTAATAGTGCAGATTTATTCAGTAGGGGGCATGGGTTACCATTTATTATTAAAACTATTTCAGTCGTCTCTTGGACGTCGTATACAATGGCTGAAAGAGGTACTTACTATACTAACATTGATTCATAATTAGTGAGTTTCAATAAAAATATGGTAGATATTAATAAAAATAATTGGCTTTCAGTTGTAAAAATTTGCAAGACATTTGTTAAACATGGCACGAATCGTGCTATGTCAACGGGCGCATTTGTACCGAAGAAATATAAAGTAAGTGTACATTTTGAATGCGATTATGCGAATATTACCTATTATTTTTAACAGATCTTATCGCATTTTATTTTGTGTAATTTTATCTAAGGTCAATTGAGGTAATGTGTCTATTTACACTTGCATCTATTTTTATATTTGTATTAAAAGTACCTACTAAAACAGAATCAGCCCTCTAGGACTACATTTATACGTAGGTATGTTTACTAACACCTGTGTGTGTGTAACGAAATAGGTATAATAGATACTCCACTGCCTAACCGTTCCGCGAAAATTGTGTAGCTATTATTAATCTTTCAAACTCTCATTGTAATGATTCATAATTAATCAGTCAGCTCATCGTAATTCACTGCAATACAGAGGCGCTACTGAATATGAGTCCGCATACACATGCATAAGAAGTTATAAGTCTGTGAGCTCGCAGTACCGGATTTACCACCAAGCCTAAAAAAGCAGAATCCACTTGATGGCAGCCATTATCTTCTGATCGTCGGTCCATCTAGCTGGTGGTCGTTCCAACCTTACGTCTCTTCAGAGAAGTTATCAATATTTTACTATGTTTTCCCTTGTAGGGTCCATCTTTCGAAAAGACAGAGCAAATAAAAGCTGACCACTTCCCACCGACTGTGTACAATATATACAAGCGTCCGCTGTTACTACACCAGGGTCATATGCAGTGGCTCTACGACCACGAGAACAGGAAATATCTAGATCTCTTCGGTGGAATAGTCACCGTGTCTGTCGGACATTGTCATCCGTAAGTTCTCATATATTTTCTAAAATTGCCCTTGGTGGTCCCGTGCCATATGATTGCGATTATATTTTCATGCATTACATGCATGTTACTATGGGTTTCCTGTCAGATTTATGCTAGCAGCACAGAGTCTGGCAATGTTCCTGGTAGACGCTAATAGACTCACGAGTATCACGTAGATTTATAAAATATATTGCCAAAGGATATCCTTAAAGAGGTACCCAGAGGCAATAGCATAAGTACACCTCTGCCTTCTTTTCGAGGATATCCATATGTGAGTCGTTGACGTATTTTTATATGAACTACTAGATGTTCCCGCGGTTTCACCCGCGTTTATCGTTACTGCGCCGCCCCCGTGGGTCGTAGCGTGATGTTATATAGCCTATAGCCTTCCTCGATAAATAGGCTATCCAACACTAAAAGAATTTTTCAAATCGAACCAGTAGTAATCACGCAGAATAAACCAGGAGAAACATCGTTTGTACTATGTCTGTAATGGGTAATTATTTTGCTGCGATGTTATTTTAAAACTGCTATATCTCCTAAGATATTCATTGAAATCGAATGATGTAAAGGGCAATTTTGTTTTAAATTAAATACTTGTGATGAATAACGTATTTATTTGGATAAGGATTAATATCATGTTTATAAAAATACCTTCGCAAATAATGCATTATTTTAGAACAAATTTCGTTAGCATAAAAATGGTTATAGTGAGCCAACCTTAAAAGATAGACATATGCTGTCGCGGACTTTTTTTTAGAATTTTTAAAGGGGAACAATTCTGTCATACATGATTTTTGCGAAACTTTAACTGTTTACGCAGCGCTCGCAGCGGAAGCTCTCAAAAGGAAAAAATACTCTCCGATTTTGAAACATTCTTCATTGGTGATCCGCTCCTATTGATCTTAGCGTGATGATATATAGCCTATAGCCTTCCTCGATAAATAGGCTATCTAACACTGAAAGAATTTTTCAAATCGGACCAGTAGTTCCTGAGATTAGCGCGTTCAAGTAAACAAACAAACAAACTCTTCAGCTTTATAATATTAGTATAGATTCCATTGCGGAGTTATGCTTTGGGACTTGGTTTAAGATAAATTGAGTACACTGAGTGACTAGATAGCTTTTAAGTTTTGGGCGCACCTAATTTGAAAATATTTTTACACTGTAAAGATAACAAAATATTATACTCTTTAATAATGTCTTTGTCAACACTAAATAATGAATTCCTTACATATTCCTCTATTGGCTCTAATCGAAACTTACGACCATGATTTGACTAAAAGTTAGTTAACATAAATGAATATATTCCGATAAAATGACCTAATAACGACTTTATTGTCAACAATAGCAATTAATTAGATACTAGCTATTGTTACAACGACGGAATCACTAATGAGACCCAATGCAACCCTGAAAATGGCATCATATTAGAATTTTCGAGATTTCATATACTAGCAAACTCGAACAGCGATAGCTCAGTGGGGAGACTAACAGACTGCAATGCAGAGGGTCTCGGGTTCGAACCCCCGTCGCACACCTCTGACTTTCAGAAGTTATATGTCTTTTCGAAATTATGTGCGTATTGATTGACCATTATCGCCTGCTCCGTGCCTCGGAAAGCACGTTAAGCCGTTGGTCCCGGCTGCAGTGAACATCTATGGCAGTCGTTATTGGGAGAGTGTCGACACAAAAAATCCCACTGGGTCGAAATGTCGCCGGTCTGCACTGACTGGCCCCCACATAAGATAAGATAAGATACTAGTAAACTCCGATACATTCGTGTCAAATCTGAAGTGTACAAGGTTCATCGCCAGCTTTGTATTTCAATCACGGGCGGTGCCGGACTAAGCTCGCGTGTGGCGAGATCGGGATAGGTAGAGCTGTTTTATGTACTTGCCATAGGTTAGAATAATATGGATATTCCCTGAGTACCGGGATTTGGATTTTAAGTAGTAAAATCATAAAAATGCTATTCTCGCCTTCGAGACTAATGAAAGATTACACTTCCTTACTGACGGGTAAATATAAGGACGGGATTAAGGATAGTATAATAAATAGATAAACTTGATTCATTAAACCACATATATTTTTTTACGTAACAATTTCTTATTCAAGAATCAACAATCATTTCAACATTTTTATTCTGAAGTTGTACAAAAACATATTACCATACAAATTATTTGTTCCTCAGAAAATCACAACATTGTCAAATAGAACAATGTGTTTACAATAAAATCTTAATTAAAATAATCAATACGCTTCAACAATAATTCACTTATTTAAACAAAAAATGTCATTGGTCTGGTTGGTCTTCAGCTTCACTAGAAGACTGAGTATGACCAGAGTTAAAATAAATCACCATTATTTTTTCTAAATTATCTAATTTTAATCTATTTCTTTTTACATCTAACACCCATTTATATGTGGAAAACGAGCGTTCGACATCTGTTGATGTTAATGAAGCGAATTTATATGACAAAATTTCGTCATTCACATCATTTAGGATATCTAAAGATTTCAAAAACATTAAAACGATTAAAATTTTGTATTGTGCCTATGTCCGTAGCCACCTCGAATATGCTTCTCAGGTGTGGAACCCTAACTACGATATCTACATATCGCGTTTAGAAAACGTTCAAAGGAAGTTCCTGAGGTATATCCAATTCCATTCCAATACTTATTTGCCGGATTATTTCACCCGATGCCGAAAGTTTCACTTACTTCCTCTCCAACAGCGAAGGCAAATAGCGGATATTTCCTTTTTATTTAAAATTGTAAATGGGTCGACGGATGTAGTCGAGCTGGTGAACAAAATTGGCCTGCGCGTACCATCTGCGCTGTTACGAAGGCATAACCTTCTTTATACTCCTGCCATCCCTAGCACCTACAGGCAGAATTCATTTACGATCAGGGCTTGTCGTATGTTCAATACAGCATGCCGGAGAGTCGATATTGATCTCTTTAACACGAGTGTCAATAAATTAAAAAGGGTTATGTGTAATGACTTTTTTGAACATCGAAGGTAATTAATTTGTTTGAGGAGTGGCGAATGGATGTGTATGTTTTTCTTGTTTGCACTACTGTCGCATGTATGCATATATTACCTATAGTTTTTATATTACATAATGTTAGTTATTTTTATGGTGAACTATGTAGTCGTGTTACTGTTATTAAATTTTGCATGTACTATTGTTAGATGTGAAAGCTTGTAATTGGCCATAACTTAATCATATTATCCTACTTATACTGTTAACTAGCTGTAAGTTTTCTAAATTTGAAAATAAAATAAAATAAAATAAATTTTTCGATAATTTTCCTTCATATTCTATGAGGATGTCAATGTTATAGCGTGTAATTTTATAGCGTGCTGTTGACGTAAAATTTACAACGTCCCTCATGCATTTATTGCCTTACATAAACCATTTTTATACATATTAACAAAAATTATGAAATTCAATAAAATCCCGTAGTGTCAGTCGGAATCCCATGGAATATCCATATCAACATCAATGTTTGCGGTCAATGAACCTAAATAGCTCTACCTATTCCGATCACTGCTAATCATGGCGAGAGACTGACAGAGATGGCTCTTTATAGTAGGTACTGAGCGTAATTTGGCTTCGTATTCTGTGATTTAAACTTGATACAGTTCTTTACATGTGTGTTGAATATTTAGTTACGAGTTACATATATGAACTGCAGGGATGGAACAGTAGTAAAGACGTGGTCGCCTTGCTATTGCCACTTTACCAGTTTTATGGATTCGATTTCGATACCAACAGGCCAAACATTAATAATTGTGCGATTTACAAATTATTTTTGTTCCGAGTGTTGCTGTTCTGTAAGTCAGTTGATAAATATTAATAAAGACGGAAGACCCCACGACGCAGGATTTATTCCTAGAGCGGGAGTTGTACTAAAATTGATTTTATGTTTTGTCATTGTGTCAATGAACTTTACTCCTACAACGTATTGATGTAATCATGTAGAAATATATGTTACAGAATGACTTTGTATTTCTATTTACAAATGTTTAAATAATTGAATAGTGTAAGTGATTTGAATACAAGCATACGACCCAGTAAAGAAAATTCTACTGTTATTTAGTTAATGCAATTAGGTAGGTAGGTATACATACATAGATTCACGCCTGTTTCCCAAAGGGGTAGGCAGAGACTACGGATTTTCATTTGCTACGATCCTGAAACACTTATCTGGCTTCATTTGGAGTTATACATCACATTTATTATATAATGTATAGTAGTAGAAGCAGGATTTGTCAAAAGAGCCATACAAGTAGAATTTATGCACTAAAAATTAGAGCATAGTAAATATTTGTGATGTCTGTAAAGGATAGCTCACACAGCAAAATCGTTATTGATGTGTATACATATACATCAAGGGGATAATTAGAATTTAGTGAATATAGTTTTGTCTCACTTCACTTTCTAATTTATGACTCAGGTTCTGGTATGAATAATCACTCCCTTTAACAATAAAAGAAAATTATCTTGTAAGTCGTGCTGGCATTAAAACATAAACTATCTTCAGAGACAGAAACTCCAGGGTAAGTCTTATCTTTTACAATCTGAAGGACAGCCATGCCAAGCAGTAAGGTAGCGACAGAAAAATCTTTAACAGCCAGCCATGGGCAGTCTGACAGTCTCCTACTAGTGCTATCGTCACTTCTTTCACACATAATAATTATTCCATTGAAAGATTAAAAACTGACTCTGTTCGTTTACAGCAAAGTAGTGGGCGCATTACACGACCAGATCAACACATTATGGCATTCGACAAACATATACAGACATCCAAGAATATACGAGTACATCGAGAAATTGGTGTCCAAGTTCCCCGGAGACTTAAAGGTATTGTTATACGTAAATAATACATATTTTCTTACCTTATAATAACCCATGAAGTGCAACCCAACAAGGGAACCCAAGAAGGGAAACTAATAACAGAATTTTTGGTATGTACCTTAATTGGTACCAAAAATTATGTTATTAGTTTCCTACAATCCTATCTAATATTATAAATGCGAATGTGAATTTGTTTGTTTGTTACGCTTTCATGCCTTAACTACTCGACCGATCATCATGAAATTTCGCATAGGTACACGTTGTCAGGGGAACAGAATAAGATATAAGCTAGGTACCTTTCATCCAGAAAAAAGTACTGTTTCTAACCTAACGTACATTTACGCGAACGAAGCCGCGGGCAATATCTAGCTCTGTTTAGAGGCCTAACCCTGGAGAAAGAGAGAAAATAACCATACGTTAATAAAATTAGTGCTCGTTCTATGGAAAGGAGTATAAGTGATCATGGGATTTTCGGTTAGACAATTCATAGTACAAGCTAAAAGCTACCTGGAAGACGCCTCAATAGGCTTGCTTTTTATATGGGACTTCGACCAACCAGATAATTATAATAGTGACACGACTAATTAGCCCTTTATCGAAATGGAAGTGTAATATTATGTTTTCAATATTTTTCGCGGATATAATAAGTTTATAAAAAGTAGCGTTACTTTCGACACGTTAGACTTTACGTATAGCGAAGTGGTTTGAGTGGACGTCTTCAAGTCTGACGTCTGCCACTGCTACGAGTTTTGTGAGTTCGATCCCCGCACGGGACAAAAATTTTGATGATATACAAAGAGTATTTTTGTTTTTTGCCTTTTGCTGAGAATTTTTGACTTTTTTTGTTAGCTATTGCGGAAGATGTCTTATAAAGGAAAATTATAAGTACATATAAGTGTCTATATAGTAGCATTACTTTTTACATACCTATTATATTCAATGATTACTGATATACTAATTATTTAACTATTCTTATTCATCGTCAATATTTCCATAGACACATCTTATAGTTAATTACGAGTAATAGCCATAATATTGATGTAATTAATAAGTTAAGACCACATTAAATAGCTATTTACGTAGAAATAAATCAGATAACAGAAATTCAAACAATAAATTCATTTTACTGTCGTCTTCGAACGATGTTGTGATCTAAAGATCATAATATTTCGCATCGAATAATTAAAGATATTACGTAGATATATTAACTTAGGTATAATAACTTATACAACAGTTCTGTTTACCTGATATTCACAATAACATATACTGTACCTAAAATGGATCCTTGTAATACGAAAAAAGCAGATATTTTATTCTATAAATTTTTTAGCTTTTTATTGCCCTTCTTTAAACGGTTTAAGAAAAGCATTATTTATACGGTAGGCGACGACTTTGATGTGGTAGGTATCCTTAACATTACCGTCCATGAGCGTTGGTTATCAGTGTTATCACTTACCATCAGCTGCCATCAATAAAAAAATACACTTTTTAAAATGACGCTACGGTACGCTATTTCAAATCTGGAAATGGCATAACCAAAGACAATATACGACATATTATTATAATGTTCAATCATTTATTATTGATGTAAGTAGATAAGTTAGTTGTATAGTAAGTATGATTTAAGTCTAATCGATAAGGTATTGGACTTGTGATTGAGTGGTCGAGGATTCCGGCGACTGGGACTGCAATTGACTCGGACCGCGGTCCCAGTTGCCGGATCCATTTAATTTTAATATTTTTCTTCCGGCAACTGGCACCACCCATAAAAAAATACAAAAATCTATTGTCCAAGCCAAAAATAGTACCTACAGTCAAACGAAAAAATGATCAAAGTAATAACTAAAGAAAAAACTTCTTGATTTAAAAATATCATTTTATAATTTATACTTATCCTAGACATGAAATAACAAGAACGATAATTAAAGGATGTTTTTTATATTAATAGAAGTGAAAATAATTAAGTAAAACAGCATTTCGAATTTTTGAACATTAGGGTTACTGAAGTTTATAGCAAATGTGTTATGGAACAAACGGAATACCGTCAGGAGAAACTATAATAATATAACCCTCTTGTAGGGTAAGTTTCGTCTTAAATCCAGTACCGATTTAGGTTTGCTATAAAGTTTGTGGTTCAAAAGAACAATTGTCGGTAATCCGCGTAATGATAATATATTTATTTAGACGCCTATGTCAAATAATTATCGTATAAAAGCATATACTTAGCAATTATTGAATACACTCCAGGTCGTCTACCTAGTGAACAGCGGCACAGAAGCCAACGACATGGCTGCCCTTCTGGCGAAGGCATACACAGGGAACAATGACGTCATATCCCTGCAGAGCAGCTATCATGGGTACTCCACCGCGTTAATGGGGCTGACGGCCTCGCAGAGCTACAGGATGCCGTTGCCTGTTCCACCTGGCTTCTACCACGTGAGTCAATGAAAATAACTTTATTTAATAATTATTATTGATTACTACAGTAAATTTTAATTTAATCAATCGAAGTGCTTATCATGCACACTTCATAATACTTATAAAACAAATTGAAAGCCTTCAACAATAGGATAGTTGACTTACAATTTTTTATTATTTTAGTCAAATAGTTACCTACATTATATTGTCTTCTGTTTACGCGAATGTTATTCACTATAGGTATACGGATTTTATCGCGTTGTTTATTTGACACTTTATTACATAATTTAGTGTAGGTAAACATAAATATAAATAGTTTTAATAATTTAAATAGGTAGCTTAAAAAATTAGTAGTAGTGTAACAGTTTCTAAATTATGTAATAAAGTGTCAAATAAACAACGCGATAAAATCCGTATATAGTAGTTTAATTTCAATAAATAGTTACATTACCCAAAACCTAAAGAACAAAGAATTTTTATATCTACTTAAAAATAAATAAGATACAAGCGCTTCAAATCAGGTATTAGGGATAATAATTGTACAATGACAGAAATAGGTTTCACGATACAACCTGTGACGGCGGTTACGTACGTATAATGCAGCTGTGCGAGGTAGATAGGGAGACATACGCATTACGCACTCACTCTGCTCATATACAAAATTTAACATTTTAATTACTCCCTTATTGTGCAACAAATTCTGATACCACTTGCACAAAAAATCTTTTGATTGCTTTTTGCTTTTGTGTGTAAATAATTATTACAGCCGATTGTTCTACATGCTGCTTAACTTATGGCATGGTTGATATTTACAGACAATGTTACCAGATCCGTTCAGAGGAATCTGGGGTGGATGTCGGGATTCCATTTCTCAAGTACCTGGAGCCTGTTCCTGTCCTGGGGACTGTGTTACGGCTGATAAGTACATCCATCAACTTAACGAGGTATTTGACTTAAATATAACGTTATTCATAGATTAATCTTATTTTGTTCAAAAGCTCCATCGATCAAATTAAAGTGTCTGTGTGACCTTACTCGAGCACACATCAGGACTATGTCTACGCACTTTTGTATAACCTGGATAACCTGCTTTTAAGGTCACCTTGCTTGATATAGAATACTGTAGCTTGTGCGTTTTGTTCGCCAAAGTTCTGTAATTTGTACGAGAAATGAGCCATCCAATTTCATTTCATTTCATTTATTCAAGAACGATTTTTACATTACAAAACTAAAGTTCACTATAATTATCACTTGTCTATTTAAACAGCTTCTAGAGAACTCCGTACCCTCGGGTCTCATAGCGGCACTGTTTGCGGAGTCTATTCAAGGAGTAAACGGCACCGTCCAGTTTCCTAAGGGATACTTAAAGAAAGCTCACAAATTGATCAAGAAGTACGGTGGCCTGTATATTGCTGATGAAGTAAGTTCATTTTAAATTTAAACTAAGTATGTATTCTATGAATCAGAGGTAGTCTAGTGGAAGACTTAGGCTCTGCGTGGTAGTCCTCATTCCCAGTCTTAAATTCGATCCTAAGGTCGTAAAGCCCTATGCCTTATGAACTGCTGACTTTTCAATGTTTGCTTATTATGGATCGCTTTAACGGTGTAGCCAAACATTATGAAGAAACCTGCATATCGTAGAGTTCTCCATGAAGTTCTCGAAGACATAATATATGAAGTTTGCCAACTGGTACGGGACTAGTTAGGTAGACTATGGCGTAATCCTTATCACACTGAGAAGAGGCCTTGCCTAGTAGTAGGACAGTTTATAGTTTATAATCAGATCTGGTATTAAATACACCTTAGACGAATTTGCTAAGGACTGCACACTCCACCGAGAGAGTCCTTCTAATCTTCTAGCACATGTATATATATCATAATAACGCAACACAACACTTAGTAAATCTTAAACCAATTTTTTTACGTACTTGTTGTAGTCCTAACTAAGAGTAAATATAATATCTCCAGGTACAAACTGGCTTTGGCCGAACTGGAGATGGTTTCTGGGGTTTCGAGAATCATGGCGTAATGCCAGATATAGTGACGATGGCTAAAGGTATTGGTAACGGATTCCCTATGGCCGCTGTGGTAACCACCAAAGAAATAGCCGCTGCTCACGCGAAAGCAGCTTATTTTAACACTTTTGGAGGCAATCCTATGGCGTCAGCAGTTGGTAAAGCAGTTTTGGATGTAAGTGCGCATAATCATAGACGATTCTGGTTCAAACTTAATTTTTAAAATAAATTGAATTCTAGTTCTAAAGTACAGAAAAATATTATTAAAAATACAAACAATAAATCTAAAATAAATCTTTTATGCGAAGTTCAACTTACAAAGTTGAACTTCGCATAAAAGATTTATTTTTACAATAAAGACGGCATGTTTACTTAATTTATAAAAAAGGACGTTCTTTATACGACAAATATGTTTTTTTAATGACACGGTTGATATTAACTCTTTTCATTTTTTTAAATCCGATTAATTTTTTAAATATACAAAATTAACTTGTCTAAACACAAATATAGTTAAATTATGTGTATATCAACTTAAACAATAATTTTCTTCCTTTCGCACAGGTTATAGAAGAAGAAGAACTCCAAAAGAATTGTAAAAAAATTGGCAAATACTTTATAGAACAACTTACTCAGTTACAAAAGGTGCATCCGATTATAGGTGACGTCAGAGGCAAAGGTTTAATGCTTGGCATCGAGTTCGTCGTGCCAGGAACTAAGGATCCCTTAAGTGTAGCTGACGTGTCTAATATACACGAGATTATTAAAGACTTGGGCATTCTGATTGGACGAGGGGGTAGGTGGAGCAATGTAAGTAATAAATTTTGTAGAGGCTGCACCACTATTTCAATGTGACATTAAGCCATTAAATAATTTATAGTATTAACGCGTGATATGGTATGTAGTACGGAGGATCATAATAATATGTAAAATGATTCAGCAGATGTCCCTAATATCGTGATCCATATTTCCAGGTACTGAGGATAAAACCTCCGATGTGCATCACCAAGCAGGACGTCGACTTCACCGTGGGCGTATTAGATCAAGCTATAAAACAACATCTATATAAGTAAAAAAGCATAATGTATAAAGTATTGAATAAAAAGTATAAGAACCTTTCCAAACTCTTAGTATTGTCTGTGATTCATCTATCCTCTATGCCAATGGGTTTTGTTTTTATCCTGGAGTCGATTCACGTCGCAGTGTATGTGTGTAGTGTAGTGCAGTGGCATTACGGACGTGAATTTACCACAACAAGTGACCTTAACTGGACTGCCTAATAATCCCGAATAAATTGCGCGAGGCGAGAAGAGAGGCTAGAACATTTTTTGTATCCTACGTGTTATAACACAGATACCTGCACACACGGAACAGCCTATACATCAGTACAGCATGTAAACTTTACCTACAGATTTCTATGTTACATGTAGAGACTTTCTTTTAGAGCGCCAAAAATAGAGACGTATTTTAAATTTTAATATTAAGCACTTGCGTAATTATCAAGTATGAGACCCCGGGCTTGATAACCATAATACTTGTAGAGACACATATTGTGTAGAGACTGACTGCTGACGCATTAATTTTATAATATACATGCGCGCGGTTGTGTGAGCACCACGCAGCAGTTAGCATCTCTACTTAATCTGTGGCAGCAGTCGTCTCCCCGCGACCACTCAATTAGGTTGTGATTATATAGTTTATTTTATATCTTTGATTTTATATACAACTGGTACCAGAGAATATACACCCATATTTACAATGAAGCATTTTATTTGAACATCCACAACACAACAAGACAAATCATTAACCCCTACAATACTTTTAAGTACCTATTAAGTTTGAAAAAATACTCGGCCCCTTTGGGGTATTGGGCGACATATGAAAATGAGAAATTAGCTTGCATAGGTTATTAGAATTATATTCAAAAGCTGGATGGAACTGGTAGAACTGTCGCGAAGCTTTAGCTGTGACAGGTGCAGGACTGTTGCTATCGAATAAATCCGAGCAATGAAAATGGGTGCTTCATGGATCTGTATCTATATTCAAAATAGGTAATACAGTATTTACATCCATGTACCCTAACGATGTAAAGTTTCTATCGGTATTAGTGTATTATCTATGGTTTCTATTACAGATTACAAAGAGTCTGGTTTCTACGGGTTTCTATGTATCAAACGTCTACGGTATCAAATGACAACAATGACAATCACAGCGATAGAACTGACAGTTGACAGTTGACACTTTATAGATGGCAATTATATGTAGGTAATGTAACTTATCGTAACTCATGTTAAAGTTGTGATACGCAGGGTAGCTAAGCCTATGTTTATTTTCACCTTTATTGTATATCAATTAAAATACTTCAAGTGTCATAATATCAGATAAAGTAATCAAATATCTTTTTATAGTTCTACGTAGGGTATTAAATAGGTACTTCCGATATTATTGGCCATACCGGTATAACCATAACAAATACTCCAAGAGAGAATTATTGATAAAATGGTTTTCAAGTGCCAGGAAGATAGCTTTCTCACGCAGGTAAATGTCTTTCCAAACGTATTATCTACATAAATATGAAGTAATCTTTTTCTTAAAGACAATATAAATTAAATTCCTTATAGAATTAAATATGCTTAAATGAAAATAATAATAATTGTATTTTTTAAATATGTGAACGTACAAAAAGCCAATATATTCTATTTCACAGTTTTCCTCAAAAGTAGTTAAGTGTGAGCCTACCAAAGAACCTATAGTTGAATATGGGAAGACATCCAAATTTGAGGGATATCAAGTGACTCTAGAGAACACTATACTGTTTCCTGCTGGCGGAGGACAGGTAAATATGTATTTAGAATGTCTATTTAATTATTGAACCATAATAATAATAATAATAATTATTATTTATTTCTTCAATTGGTGGTTTACAATCAGTTTGTGATTGGAGCCTACTTTTAAGCAAATAATGCTTGTATTAGTAGACTCCACTCTTCCATATCAAAAAATCGTTATAATAAAAAGAACACAAGAAATATGTCCTAGATATACAAAGAAAGAAAACAAAAATAAATAATTTTAAGTGGACAACTATTTTACATTACATTACATTATAGTTACATTTAAGTATGTATTAAGTTTTTGCCTAAGCGTTTGTGTGTATGTGTGTGTGTGTGTGTGTGGTGTGTGTGTGTGTGGTGTGTGTGTGTGTGTGTGTGTGTGTGTTTGGGTGTGAGTGTGTGTGTGTGTTAGTGAGTGAGAGTACGAATGTTTACGTGTATAAGTGTGTTATTATGAATTATTATGAGTGTGTATTAAATAGCTTATTTTAAGAGTGCTTCCGTCTCCTCATAAGTAAGTTCTTTTATCCATTTAGTTATAGCTTTTTTACATTCACGATATTGTTTAGAGTATATAGATAATTCTTTATTTATCTTGTTGTATAATTTAGCCAAACGTTTGTTATACTGAATACAGGCAAAGCGGGTGTTTGTTTTAGGGATTTGTGTAATCATATCTTTTCTTCTTTTATTTAATTTGGATGCATCATAAGGTAGGGTCTTATGTGTTTTTAATATGCATCGTATAATATATAATTTTCTTACCGAGAGTAGATCACTAATCTGATAGAGACTTTCTGTAGGGTATCTTCGTTTTTTAAAATACATTGTCTTTATAAGAGCGCGTTGAGCTCGCTCCACCTCAATGAATTTCGTTTTTGCAGACCCGCCCCAAATAGGAATGCAGTACACCAAGACAGATTGCACCAAAGAGACATATATCTCATTTAGGACGTTTCTAAATGAGTTATGGCGACTAGTCACATTTTTTGGTACAACATGTCTTAGTGCACTGAATAACCAGCTTAGTTTTCTGACCCTGCACGTAACGTGTTCAAGGTGGGGGTACCACGATAATCTTTGATCTACCAGTACACCTAAATATTTGACTTGTTTTACTTTGGCTATATTTGGACAGTCACAATTTCGACTTTTTATGTCATTACATTGATGGATTTTAATTTTAAAATTCTCACAGGGCTGTGTTCGACTACTGATACTGAAGCATATAAAATTAGTTTTGGAAGTAATCAATGTGAGTAGGTTACTTTTTAGCCATTTGGCTATTTTAGCCATGCCCCTCTCAGCAGCATATTCAACATCTTGCCAGGATTCCCCCGAGTAGACAACAGCGGTATCATCGGCGTAGGAGAAAATTTTTGCATTTTTGATTTTCAAACTAGAAAGATCATTTATATACGTTAAGAATAGTGTAGGGCCTAATACGCTTCCTTGCGGTACGCCGTATGATACCTCTGCGTCTTCACTGGTGAAATCTCCTATTCTAATCTTCTGTGTCCTTTTTGAAAGATAACTTTTTAAGAGATTAAGTTGCATTCCTCTAATTCCCATGTTTTCCAATTTGTTTACCAGGGTTGGGACAGAGACGGTGTCAAATGCTTTTTTTAAGTCTAGGAATACTGTAACACATTTATTTCCATTATCAAGCTCATCAGTTACTAGTGAAGTTAGGGCGGTTACTGCATCCTCAGTAGAAATACCCTGTCTGAATCCAAATTGAGTCGATGAAAGTAAGTCATATTTATTTAGATATTTTAATAGTCTAATATTTATTAGCTTTTCTATTACTTTAAATATTGATGGTAAAACTGATATGGGTCTGTAGTTATTGACATCGTCTCTGTCCCCGCCCTTGTGTATCGGCGTAATGATTGATTTTTTTAATGGTTCTGGAAAAATGCCTAAACTGAAACACAGATTTGCAAGATGAGATATAATAGGAACAGCTTCCTTTCTAATGTACTATGTAAACCATGCTTTATAAGTTTTATAACTAATCATTTAAGGGGCCAGCCACAATGACATAAGCTGTGAGTAGGCTCCGGAGTCCAATGGCCTAGACTAAATTAAGGTCTATTATTATTACGTTTTACTAGAAGTCTTACTTATTTACTAATGAACACTAAATTAAACAAATGTCAACTAACAGCTGGTGAATAATCAATAGAGTCGTAGCAGCTCACTGCCGTGCTGTGTACTCATATTTATTTCAGGTTTTATATTGTATCTTCATACTCTCTCTATGACTCTAACATAAGGCCTGTTATGTTTTTTGCCATAAGAAGGAGCAATTATAATTTCAGTGCCAGTACTTTTTTATATATCAATACATACTAAATATTTTTTGTTATAGCCTCATGACATTGGCTACCTGAACAATGTAGAAGTTCTACAAGTACTTCGTAAAGGAGATGAGGCTCTTCATTTTACAAAGGAGCCTATGGAAGTTGGTACTGTGGTAGAACAGAAGATCAACTGGGACAGAAGATTTGACCACATGCAGCAGCACTCAGGTTGGTCATGAGAAGTCTTATGCTGAAAGTAAGCCTTTCCCAATGATGTTTCTATAGCAATCTATATTGTACTGCCTGGATTCCATGCCTACTTGACAAATCTTTTTCTTCTAATACAAAGGCTATTCTTACCTATTTTTCTATCATTTGTTGGTATAACATACTGTATAACCACTGAATCCTTTAGTGGGAATGTTTATATATTTGTCACCTCTGTTAACAGCAGACACGTAATCTTAAATTACCTTTAGCTCCTCAAGCTTAAGTATACAATACTTAGCACCTTGGCAAATTGGATGGGCTTCCAACCTGCGAAATTAGAATATCCTTTTTTCAACGCGACGCGAGCTGGCACATTACTGAATCATAATATACGATCTTCCATAGCAAAGGGGTCCACTACTGACCCTTGTGGAACCCCGCAAATACCATTCATTTTATATTAACAAATCGCTACTTGGAAATTGCGTTCACGTTTTACTATGAAAATGGTCTTTGCTAAAGTTCCACCTATATGCATTTCAAATTTCGTTAAAGTTGATACAGCAGTATATCTGGACCACACAAATATCACAGGGGTTCAAAATGAACCGTTACTTTATTGTGGTATCCGGGCCTTAGTAGTCGCCATGCCATTACCACCGTGTGTTGTGGGTTCGATCCCCATACGAGACAAATATCTGTTTCGAGTCTGGATGTATTTTGTGGCCGGTGTTAGAATGTGTAGCAATACTGCATAGACGAAGAAGTTTCGACGACAGACAACGGATGGCCCTGTACAGAATAGGCGCTTATGATTACGCACGCTATACAATCCTGAATCACGTAGGTGAAGTTCATACAGCTACTAAGTATATATACAAATGCCCGACATGTTGATGTCGGGCCGCGGCTCGCCAGGCACGATAACCCAGCCAGCAGCCTGGCCGGAGGATCCTCTTTGTGTTGGAGAGACATCAGATCACATTCCTCCACAAATGTTTGCCCCCATGACACATGCTTTAGCCGGGAGTTGCCTTTTTAAGAATACATATAAGTACTTATGTAACAAATAATCAAGACATAATATCTAATGATGTCGTTAATCTCTTTGTTATCGCAGGACAGCATTTACTATCGGCATTACTAGAGAAAGAACACAATTTGAATACTACAAGTTGGTGGTTGGGTGCAGAAGAAAGCTATGTAGAATTAGACTCTACAAAAGTTACCAATGATGTTATAAAAACCGTTGAAGACAGGTGCAATGAACTGATCAGAGCTGCAGTGCCGGTCAATGTAAAGTTTTGTAAAGCTGATGACCCTGACTTAGATGAGGCCCACACCAGGGGCCTGCCTAAAGATTGTATGGCGACTATCAGAATCATACGTATCGGAAATATTGATGAAAATATGTGTTGTGGTACTCATGTTTCTAATCTAAGGTATCTATGTTAATATTGTATTGCCTGCCTTCTTAGTTGCATAGCATGAGTTTAAGATCATCTGTTTGCGTAATAAGGGCCTCGGGCTCGATCATTAAGTGGTGGAGTAAGGGTTTTGCAGTTTGCCTGTTAGGGAATTCTTAATAGCTATACGGAGTCTAGAAATGTTCCCGTTAGACGGCAATAGATTTACCGTCCGTTCCGTATAAGATGGGCTAAAAGCATAGCCGTCGAAATGTAGGTGTATAAATCTCATGGCATGAGTTTATATTAATACTGTATTCTTGTGTGATCTCTGCAAAGGTCTATGGATAGCATATATTTAGTATTGGTATTATTTTCGAGTATATATTGTTACAGTCAACTGCAAGTGATAAAACTGACAGGAGCTGAACCGGGCAAGAAAGGTAAAACTAACTTGAAGTTCTTAGTAGGCAGTAGAGTTAACAAGACTATGCAGCAGATGTTGGACCGGGAAAGAGCTATCACTGGACTACTCAAGTAAGTTAACACACAATTTTGAAACTGGATATTTTTACTGATTAGTGATTTGTAGATCTATATGTGCTCTCTGTGATAAGCAGTGGTCAGCGTAGGTAGTGCCATTCCGTGGGATTCGCCAATCGTGGCATAATATGGACATACCCTCTCATTTCAAAATCCCGAGATTTTAAAGATTCACCTTCGATGAAATATTAACGATGTAAAATTTACAAATCTGCACCCTAAGTGTCTCTACTGTTTTTGAACTATACATATCCTTTTTTTATAAAACAGCCGTTTCATAGAAATCAACCAAATTGCTACAGCTTTATGACTCAATATTACTTGTACAAAAACACTGTTTTTAACTTTCGTGATATATACACTTCTTATACTTATTATTATTGACAACGAGCCATAAGTGCATAAATCTAAAATAAAACTAGCTGTTTCCAGCGACTCCACCCGCATTGTACTTTCTAAAAAATCCTACCTAACCGGGATAAAAACTATCCTATCTAGAGAGATAGGATAGTTTTTATCTCAGCACCAACTAGAGAGTTGGTGCTGAGAGTCTCGGTTGAATGGTTTCGGAGATTAGCGTGAACGAATATATTTTAATACTTTATTTTTTATGTCATATACAGCCGCCTCTCGTTAATTCAAACCAGCGATAATTCGAACCTCTCTATAATTCGAAGTTATCACGAGATCCCTAGAAAATCTCTTTACATTTCGAAAAAAGTCTATACATTTTTAAGCACTTGGTAATTCGAACAAATAAATCGTAACTACGTAACAAAACGACCCGTTAATTCGAACTCATAGGCGCCAAACACTCGACAATTCAAAGTTATCAGGTTGCATAGATGTATACATACATTTATGTATGTACATTTTGAGACAAGTTCAAACTTGTATCATCGTTGCATGAGCATTTGTTATTGTTCCGATTAGTTTGACATTATTCTTTCGTTGGTGTTTTGTTAGGAAGCCTGGAATCTTTACCTACTTACCGCAGGAACACTGCAGAAGGTTGTTCAGCTGCAATTTTCTGTAGGAGACATTTACTAGGAAACTGCTCACGCTTAATAGAAATCCCAGGTTAAAGAAAGCTCCTCGCTTGTTCTTATTCCTCTGAACCTATAAGTGACAGACAAGCACACGCATTCTGTAGTATCAGCATTAACCATATTCTATGCTTGCTTATAACATTACTTGCTATCTGCAGAAGATTTTTTTACTGCTAAGCCATTATCGATTTTACTCAACTTGAAATAATATCGAAACCCAATTTCCACAATTACTAGTGCCATTTAAAACTATTGTAGAATCAACTGACGTGCCGAAGTATTTTATTGGTCTATTCTATATCCACGTCACTATCAGTCATTCTACTAGTACCATACATTAACACGTGAATACGAAGATACACAGTAAACCATTAAACGAATTTGTATAAACCTTATCACACAGATAGATGGTCTATCTGGTTAAACTACTTATTATCCGGATATGCGTTCCCGTAGCATCCCCGTCGGCGCAGCTGCAAGCAAAAGATTCTCGTCAACTGTCTAATAGCCAATCTTCTTTTCCAGAAATGAACCCGGTAAGCATGAGGAACTGATCCAAAAATTGCAAAGGAATCTCAAAATAGCTAACAAATATCTACAAAACGTTCTCCTAGAACTAGCCCAGTGTGAAGCAGACAAAATAAAAAGTGCTGATCCAAAACCTAAATTCGTATTTATGTTCAAGAAAGAGTCTACTCCTGAATTTAACAGGGCTGTAATTAAGGGTTTGGAGGGACAAGGGCTTTTCATGTTTCTAGCGTCGGAAGAGCCAGATAAACCGAAGGAAGGACAGATAATTATACAAGGACCTGAAGAACATTGCCAGGCCTTAGGGCAAGAGTAAGTAATGATAAAGAGTGTCTCAGAATGTTTTTCGTTTTTGAATTGACCGTTACGCGCCAACCACAGATAGCAGGGGGAGGGGAGTGGTCTCGAACGTTCGGCGGACTTGTCTAGTTTAGTAGCGATGAATCGTTTCACGGGACCGCAGCGCGCATATTGCGTGCGAGCGTTTTATAAAAACAATGATTCGTACACTATTGTTCGACGTCTCTACAGGAGACATTTTAATTTAACGACTTTGAGAAATGAGCCAAGTGCGAATTTAATCAAGCATTGGGTGCGCAAGTTTGAAGAGACTGGGAACAATGCCGGTCAAATTAACTGGGCGCAGAAAGACATCGAGAACGAGCACGAACTTCGACCGCGTTCGCGAGTCTGTTATGGACGACCCACGACAGTCACTGCGATTGCGCGCATCTTCGCTAAATTTGCACAAATCCACGGTTCATCGCATCATTTTAAAAGATTTACATTTTCACCCTTATAAAGTTGCTATTGTTCAAGAAATGAAGCCCGATGATCCTGCTAAACGAGTCGAATTCTGCAGGACAATGAAAAATCGTTTTAGGAGTTTCAATAACATCTGGTTCTCAGATGAATCGAATTTTCACATCAACGGCCACGTGAATAAACATAATTATAAATACTGGGCTTCCGACAATCCGCTAGAACTGCATCAAAAACCATTACACTCTCCGAAAGTTGTTGTTTGGGCTGCCATATCAAATCAAGGAATTATCGGCCCTTACTTTTTTTGAGGATGGCCGTGGTCGCACTCAGACCGTTCCGATCGATATTGCCATATGATCCGGACTTTTTCGGCTACAGAAATGCAAAACCAGATTGGCTACAACCGCAACACCTTTTTCCAGCAAGATGGAGCCACTTCTCATGTTAAAAATTACTCGTTATTTGCTTTTCACGATTTATTCCCTGAAAGAGTAATAAATCGTCGAGGAGACATCAACTGGCCACCGAGGAGCCCACATTTAACACCTGCTAATTTTTTCCTGTGTGGCTACCTAAAAAGTAAGGTTTACAACACATTGCCACCCAAACTGAATGTATTGAAACAAAGAATCGCGGAAGACATTAATGCTACGATGCTCCAGCGAGTGATTAAAAATTTTAGCTCCAGGCTAAATGAGTGTGAACAACTGAATGTTGCTCATTTGCAAACGGTTGTTTTCCATAAATAAAGTTTAAGAACTGCTCTTCATTTAACAATATTTAAAAAGAATTTGAACTAATGCTGTTGTTTTTTTTTTAATATCAAAAGCGAAAAACATTCTGAGACACCCATTACTATCAGTAAGGATTGATCATTCTTGCAGCTTCAAATTCATTAATTCTCATTACAAACAAGCATAATATGATTTTGTTACTATGGAGACAATTGTGAAGCGACTAGCGTTGTTTATTATTGTGTGGTTGGTCTGTATATTGACAAAGCTAAAAACCAATTTTAGTCAATAAGAATCGATTGCAATGCACAGTGCCAAGATATGTCATCTTGGCATTGTGCATTGTAATCGATTCTTTCCATTTTTGATTTGATCTGAAACAATTATCGATCAATTGATTCAGTAGATTGATCCAACCATTCAACGAATCGGATCGATTCAAGAACCTACTCCTTTGAATAAATTTAATGTTCATTCAGAGCATCTATAGCTCAGTGGGGAGACCAACAGACTGCAATGCAGAGGGTCTCGGGTTCGAACCCACGTCACGCACCTCTGACTTTCGGAAGTTATATGACTTTTCGAAATTATGTGCGTATTGATTAACAATTATCGCCTGCTCCGTGCCTCGGAAAGCACGTTAAGCCGTTGGTCCCGGCTGCCATGAACATCTATGGCAGTCGTTATCGGGAGAGTGTCAACACAAAAGATCCCACTGGGTCGAAGTTTCGCCGGTCTGCACTGACTGGCCCCCACATAAGATAAGATAATGTTCATTCATCATTCATCGATCATTGCTAAGATCTCCTCAGTCTTGTTAGAAAAATATTTTAAGTGTAAAAACCAACCGATAAATTGCAATTCGATTTTGCTAGAACAAATTGCAATGCCTTACACAATATGTACTTTCGCCACTTAATAAGGCTTCAACAATAATTTTATTTTTATTGCAGAATAACAGAATTACTCAAAGCGAAAGGCGCATTCAAAAATGGCAAATTCCAAGGTAAAGCGGGAGATATGGGCGGAATAAATAAATGCAAGAAATTAATCGAAACCTATTTTAATAACATTTCTTAATACAAATAAATTGTTTTGCTTTTTGTTGTTATATTTTGTTTAAATAGTGTTAACAAAAATGAATTAAATGCTTATATTTATAAAATAACAATCCACTTAAGCTAAGGAATTATGGTAATATGTATTTTTATTTTGAGGAGGTCATTTATGCCATATAAAGTACAAGATATAATTATATGTATGAAAATGTGTCCTTTTTGAAATAACACGTGCATAGTTATGAATTTTATAACATGTTATTGGTCTAATACCTTTATTTTGTTTGATTCATTGGTGCGTGGTGCAATGTATGAAAAATTGGTTCAAATTTCGTCTCTATACTTATAGTATGTACATTTGATAATATATTTAAATAGCTATATAACTGCAAGCCAGTAATATTAAAATTTTAGATGACCCAACACCGTGAGATCTTGCCTAGTACGAATATTCTAATTAAAATCTTAGGAACCGAATATTTCCGATTATTCCATAAATAATATTGTAAAATAAATATTCACATAGAAATATTGATTAAAGTACGAAAGACCTCAGCACATTTCACCAAGCTTGTGTTAGACATATTTAAAAAAAAAGTGTAACGAAAATCGTGATAACCGTTCTACAACAGTACAAACGAAAACAATTCGATATTTAGTCGAAAATCAAACTGAATATTCGTCTGAAACTCCAAACACAACAGACAAATTAATTTGAATACTTAATATTTAGCTCACTGCTTATTTTATTGAATATTTCAGTCGTGCAATTAATAAACCACACATGTTCTAATTCAAACCTTACTAAATATATTTAATATTAGAATATAAGTGATTTAACACACGATTGCGATTTTCGGACCACAAAAGTAGAACTCATGTTTAGTGGCAATTACTAATTCTGTTTTTATGTCTATAGCTTTCCAGCACCAAAATTATATCATGACTAAATACACCATATTCCCTAGACAATCCATAACACATACTTATACATTATAAAATTCGTTTATACAATAAATTACGCTATAAACATTTTCTATACCATTATCGGAATGGTTTCTGTTCACCATTCTCCTCATCACCCTTGCAGTCAATAGAGTTAGAAGCGTTGATGCTGGCTATTAGCTTTTCGATGCCGAGGTTGGTCCAGTCTTGAGACAGGTCATCCAAGTAGTTATCGAAATCTATGAGGTCTTTTTGGACACTACATTGAAGTAAATCTGAAACGGTCTCCAGCACATATGGGGTTTCTGAAATGTATACATCACTTGAGTAGGATGTGGTTATCGTGATAACTAACCATTTACAGTTATAGATTAAACTAGTATTTCGCGTGGTTGCGCGGGCCACGAGCGGCCCGCGAACAGTTTGACTTAATAAAAAAACTAATTTTGGATTCGGATTCAGTGACCTTTAAAACCCCCGAAGCCAAATATTACAGATAACCTGTATTACAGGTGATACATTACATACTACGAATATAAAATTTACAAATCGGCACCCAAAAGTGTCTATACTGTTTTTGAACTATACATATCCTTTTTTTTATAAAACAGCTGTTTCATAGAAATAAACCAAATTGCTACAGCTTTATGACTCAATATTACCTGTACAAAAACACTGTTTTTAAACTTTCGTGATATATACACTTCTTATACTTATTATTATTGACAACGGGTCATAAGTGCGTAAATCTAAACTAATACTAGCTTTTTTCAGCAACTCCACTCGCATTATACTTTCTAAAAGATCCTCGGGATAAAAACTATCCTATCTCTCTAGTTGGTGCTGAAAGTCTCAGTTGAGAAATTTATATATAAATCTCGTATATATTATATATATTCTTATTTAATTTGTTTTATATCTAAAGCAATATAAATAGGTATTGTAAATTTTTTTTGTATAATAAATGTTAATATAAATATTTTGAGTTTGATTTATTTGTAAGTCACTAGCCCCTAAAATTCCCAACACTCTTTTTATTATATTAATTAACATACACAGTGTACACATTGAAAGAATTCACAAAGATGAACACACACATTAGTATAAGGGTAATCTATAATGAAAAAACAAATTTCATGTAAAATATGTGGATTTAGGAGTTCAGAGTTAGATAATATCTCATATAACTCTCTTTTCACAGGCTCTTTTAGTGGTAATATTCGTAACATTAAAAATTGAGTATTAAGAAATAGTACTTTATGATAAAGAAATAAACTAATTTTATAATCCTGGAATCCCAGGCTATGTCCATGTTAACATATACATTTGAGGTCATTCATCCTAAATGGCACTACCTATGCCAACCACTGGTGATAAGTAGAACTTTGTGAGTAATTTAAAAACATTTCACTGTCATGAGATTTCTCTGTCTTATCTCTTAGCACAAGTAACTAAAAGTACAACTCATTATAATTAAGATGAATGATACTTACGGAACATAACTTTGTTAGCATCCTTGGGTTTCCATTTCCCTTCACTGTATTTATGCAGTTTGATGGCTGGAGTATCCAGATGCTTTATCATTTTCTTGTTGTCTACCTGCAATGATTAATTTACATTAAATAAAATATGGATTCAGTTAGGCTGTTTTAGATCTTCTATAATAAGCATAGCAAGCCTTTTGTAATTTTTCAGGCACAGACATTCTATGTTATCTGAGAGTTATCTAATAGAAACATTATTTCCAAGCTTGGTGGTAGTCCAATGTTAGTTTTCCTAATAATAAGAAAACACTATAACGATTGATCTCTCTTGAATTTCAGAGTTAGTTTTAAAGCAGGTCTCTGTAAAAATAATATCATGCTGGCCAAATACAGGTCTAAAACAAAATATATTGTTCTTTATAAGGTCATGTAAGCTCACCACAATGAACACAGCTGAAGGGAAGTGTTCCACAATTTTCTCTGCAATTTTCTGTCCAGGGCACTTCTCAACAGTATTATCTCTGAAGTTCTCACAAGCTGCATAATATCCGGCGATAATGCGATTATCTGCCTGTGCCGCTGTCTCAATCTGTAATCGCCATAATAAATAAAATTAAATCTATATCGCCTGTAATTGCCATTATCAGCCAAAATAATTCACTACTTAGTAAGCACTGATTACTCAATACAAGACAAAAGAGTCATAAGAGAATATTGCTTAATTACCCACATAATTATCATTCATTACATTGAGGATATGTGTCCCTCATACAAGGTTTCTTATCATAACCAAAAAGTACACATTAAATAATCAAAATTACCTGTGTTAACGCTATTTCTGCCATCGGCGATAAGTAATGGCTATGATGGAACAATGGGACGGTGTCCACAATATCCAAGTCTTGATTTTTAGCCCCATCCCTGATTTTCGTGGCATCGGCTAAGAGCACACCATTTACCGCACAATGGGGGTATTTCGCAGCGTGCAATATAATCTTAGCGTAAGCGGCGGTTTCTAATGATACCTCACCCATATTTATAATTAAAGTTCAACTTTTATTTATAAATAAAATTCTCACGGAAGGAATAAATTGAAAACTTATTGGATTGACAAGCAATTATATGAATTATGAATATGACAGATGTCAATTGTCATCATTCATGATGGGCAGCGTTGCCAACTCGGATTTTTAAAAAGACGTAGGCCAGACTAAAAAAATACGTAGAATTAGTACAAATTGTTATGTGTAAAGTTATAATTGGTCCAAGGTAAAGTTAGTAGATCTACGTACTTTTTTGTGAAATGCAGAAAGTAACATTGAATAAAATAAGTGTTTTGTTACAAAGGTATTGTATAATAGTCTTTATTTTGTTATGCAATTTATTGGAATTAATCATTTTCAGTACTATTTTCAGATAAATTAAAGGAGACCGACCACCTTGTATGGGATCCTGGCCTGGGCGTGAACAATTTTATATTGTAATAACAATATTAATTTTGAGTAGCCTAAACTAAGTAGAAAACATTATTCTTTGAAGCTTAGTATCAAGTTCGTTAAATAATAAAATAAAACACATTGTTTAAAATAAATATTTATTTTCATGTGTCACCATCACCTTCATAAGTTATTAAAATATTTTCCAAAAACTGGCCTGGTGGAGTGACATTTTCATATCTTGCCCAGCTTAGGTACCATATTACAGACATTATGTGAGCACAGCAACCAACATTACTTCGGCCGACTATGCAGTTGCAGTAATACTGCCTTATTGCTTCCAGGCTGTGTGCTTTATTTTGATGTAATATATAAATAAAATAAGTCAATTTCATACTACTGGATGGTAACCAATATTTTTATATATTAAAACAAAACTTTTAATATTTTACTTTGTTTATAAAACGATTGTCCACGTGCAAGCCGAATATGGACGGTCTCCTCTATACATATATTTAATAAAATATTTTATATGTTCTTGTAGAGGCTCGCGGTCTTTTTTTAAACCACATTTCGTGAAAAGTAAGCCTAGCCTGTTAATGTTTCTGTGGAAAGCCTGTTTCTGATTTTGGTCTTCATTAAATTGATCGCAGAAAAAAGACGTTTAACATTTGCACTGCTATGTGACTATGTTGCTATGTTAACAAATTGAGCCAACAGAGAAAACATTTGAGAAGAATCGCCTTTCTTTATTTTTGAAATATAATGTCAAAAATATTTTTGATCGTAGTGCAGCTTTCTTTTTTAATAGGAGTAACATTCCGCGTTTCGTCACTGTCACTGTCACTGCTTACTTCCTTATTTGTATCAAACACGTAAAACAAGGAACAACAAAGTCTTCAAAACTTTGAAATATTTCTAGTTTGTGTTAAGACAAAAAAAAACTAGCCGAGATGTTTCGTTTTACGCAGTCACAACCCTATGGAATGGGCAACGTGACATTTTTTTCTTTCTTGTTGTGGCGCGCTGAGCGCGCGTTATTTGAATGAAATGGAACGTTTAACTTTTTTTCGTGGAAGAAAACGGAATTTTGCTATTCAGTCTTAGGAGTTATGTTATTTTGCAAATTTGTGTATTTCATTGAAAATACGTAGATTCTGGGACTGAAGTTCGTAGGTTTGCAAGAAAGGCCTAAAGTACGTAGATCTACGTAAAAAGACGTAGAGTTGGTGACGCTGATGATGGGCCATGGCATGGCATAGTGTTGTACCCTGTTATTTAGTTATTTACTTTTTAATAGTAGTTAATTTCAAAATCATTGCTAAAACTGAAAACTCACTATTCTCCCTATTGTTTTGTCCTCGGACTAATTATCACACAGTAGGTTTTGTCAGTAAAGAGCCGTCAGTGCATGGATATTATTATCCATATTCAGATCTTGATGAAGCATAATATTTACTTATTGTATACTTAACATAAGACATCAGTGTTTTCTTTATTTCTAAATAATAGATCTCTTGTTAAAATATAAAACACAATACTATGCTAAGTTATTGCCAAATAAAATAGAATACGGTTAATAACTCATTTGAGAGATATACTTTTAATTTGAAGACAATTTTTTAAAATTGGTACTTGATTATAAGCGCTTTTTAAATCAATTTGACTGAAATTGTTGTATTTTGCAACGTTAGATATGGTTCGGTTTGGTTTCGGTATCGTTAGATATTTTCGAAAAAAGATGCACGTGGTGGCGGCGGCAAGGTCTTTATTTAGCCCTTCATAAAATCTGTTTTGTTTAGGATACAGGTGTGGTTTTTATGTTGTTTTAAAGCTTATTAGATACAGATTAATGTCAGTTAATAAAAACTAGGGTCAATGTGGACGTTTTCTTGAGTTTTTTAACAATGTTTAAAAAAACATTGTATGAAACTCAGTTTTGGTTTAAAATGTTCCTTATTTTTATGCCACCGGTGTTTTTTTGGATGTGAATAGTATACCGTCGTTATTGTCTACATATTGCGTATTATTACTGTTTTTGTTTCAACACGATTAACTACCTGGTTCAAAAGTTACAAGGTTTTCTTGGTACAAGGTCCATAACTACTAAAGAAAAAATATAAATAGGTATAAATCGAAGAATATTATTTTTTATTTTTTTTATTATTTTTCCTAGCGATAAAACTATGTCTAATTTCACTCATTTTCATATGTGCACTTTATGAAAACTCACATTGTATAGTAAGGATAAAAAGCGAGCAATAAGAATACATAAAACTAACATATTTAAGAGCTTACAAATACGAAAATATGAGGCTCAATATAACCTTACTTTTAGTGTTGTGCTGTGATAATGTAGTTTGTTGATATCGATATGCATGTCTGGAGAGCAATAAAAACAAATAAACTCTATTTTGTGTTCTTTTTTTTGTGTAGTCTGAGGAATTAATATTAAGTATACATTAATTTGATATATTGTAATGAAGAAATAAAATCATTGTGATCCCAAGATAAATAACAATTGTGTCCTCACAAGTCGTCACATAATCTCAAATTGAACAAAATTTGTAGGTATGGGTACTCGACAATGAATAATATAATACTTTTTGTCAATACATACAACAAGTTGTAAAAAGTGGCATACAGATCAATATCGATAGGCAATCATGACGTGTAAGTAACAGCCCTTTAGACGCATTGACAACACGCGCTACATAGACATTTTAGTTTCAGTCTCGTTCGATAATTGACATTGCCAATATATGAAGTTTATACTAAATCTATGAGTGCGAAAGACAACTGGGAGCATCGCTTCTTGCCGTCGCGTCGCGATGAGTGTTGTGGGATTGAATCTCATAGAGTACAATTATGAATGTGATCTTCAAATTATTATTTCGTTCACACGTCTTAAAACTAAAGAAGATGTCTTTAAAATAAAACGAAACCATTTCTCGTAGGTACAACATAAAGACTTAGTCGATTGTGTTTAGTATCAGACTATAATCATAAAGAATAAACAGTAATCACTAACGTAATTTGATTGACGTAATACTGTTATGACAGCTGATTATACGTTTGACACTTTACAAATGACAATTCAGTCAGTAATCAGTATAATCATTTCTATTATAAAAATCTTCAATTCAATGTTTATTCGCAAAATAACATCGATAAACACTTGATTATGGATAAATATGATACATCTCAGATCACAGAATTTCCTCGTTTCGAACCTGAATCTACCCAGGGTGGAGTGTCGACGTTCTTTAACAAACTATGGAAATTTCCGATATTTTCGCCAAGTGAAACGGGCGATAATATGCAAAACAAATTGAACAATGGTAAAGACACCCCCCAGGCTGACGATGAGAAGCAAGAGTATGATGATAGGAAAACAGAGACGGCGTATGCTGTAGAGTTAGAAGGAAGGAGTCTGCCGAATGTTTTGAGACGAATAAGCAGTCTTGTCGCTTTGGGTTCAGGTGTGAGTATAGACACAATAATGAACAATTATGTATAGTTGCCAACCAAGGTCTGACGTTCTTTGCGTAGTATATATGTAATTGTCTATGTAAACCTTGGATTTCTTTGTGATAGATTTTACCTAGTAATTAAAATATTTAGTTTAAGTATATTTATTTAAATATATTTTTTTATTCGCTTCTTCATAGGTAGTGTGCTAAGAACTTAGTAATATAGAAGGGTAAGGGGATTTTTAATTTGGAAGCCCCCATGCCACCACCGACCCTAACATACCAATATGCTAACAAAAAAAGAAATCACCTCCAAGTTTGTTTAGTCAACTATTATTGATGTCATAAGAAACCTTAATGTTATAACGATACTTACACAATTTTAAAATTACTATGTTACTTGAATACTTTTAATTTTAATACTTATCTAGCATAGAAACCTTCATTTTTAAATTTTTATTAATGAGATAAATAGATGTCAAAGTATTTAGCAATATTTGTGCCATCATATCTGGCTTGTCTACCTTGCTAAGAGGCTTGCTTCAGGACCTGGGAAATCTTTATTAATACAGTATCCTGGCATCAGTAATAGTAGCAGATGGTATAATGGTTTTAAGTGCTGCCTTATTACTACAAACAAAAAAGACTTGTGTTCTGCAATAAGTGGTTTGAAGATTGAGTGCATTTTTGTGTTGTTTCAACATTTATAATGTCCATGGTGAGACAGGATGTAGTTTAAATACAATAGAACAGTTTATTTTGAAATATTTCTCATTCTCCATGTAACTATGTCAGCTCTATAGGAACTTTCAAAAACAATAGATTCATTCACAACTTCACAAAGACAAATACCTATTCTTATATACCTGTGATAATGTCTTAGACAAATATTATATCAAGAAGCCCATTTTTTTATTTAATATTGTTAATTAGCTGTCATCTTCATGGTACTGATCACATTCCATCAACATTTGTTCAGATTCCTCTGGTTTTTGGCAGACCTCAGACATTGAAGAATATTTAACTTCAAGTGATAAAATATAATGATGAAATTAATGCACATGACCAGACCACAACCTAACATGACGAGACTACAAGTGTTTCCCTAGAGAGGCTGACACACTAACCTGAATGTATGTAGAAGTCGCAGCTTTCTGTCTTTAAATTTGCCTGAAGAACGCTAAAATCTCTGATAACAATTAATTTATTATCAAAAAGCATAGTCATAATTTCTATAGTCAGATTGTTGGTTCTATGTGAAAAATAATAAATAGCATCAGAAGCTAACATCACATGTGTTGCCAACAAACCCAATTCACATGTATTATAACTTACAAGTAGAAAACAGGAACAGGAATCCTTTGATGTATTAATTATCCAATTATATGTTAAAGTATCCAATCATTATTATTTTATTTAAAATAATTTATTATGTAATGTATTTAGTTTATTTATAATTATATTTTTAACTTTCAGCTTAAAAACTGGCTGTTGTATATTGTAAATAGACATATGCCAACCATTTTGATTTTAAGCATTTGCTGTTAAATATGAGTATTGACAGACTGAATTCATATAACTAGCTTTAGTGTCATGTATCTTCGATGCCTGAGCGACATAAACATGACATTGCTTTAAGAATTCAGCTAGAAACATATATTATAGTAAAGCATTAACCCAATACGAAATTGATGATAAGTGAATACATGCGACAAGGATGAACATCGAGCGTCAGAAACATAGATGACGCATCATAATGCGCAGAGATATTTACTTTAAATGAATCCTGTGGCCTTCAGGTTAAGACCTCGCGGAGCTTCACTATTTCAGTTGCATAAAATTAATTGCTTGAAAGGCAAGATGCGCAAATTTGGCTTTTGAAACGACTGCACAAGGTAGAAAATCCTAGTGCAACTGTTCTCCCCGTCCATAAAGATGCAACCTGGATCTTAGTCTTACTATAAATTCGTTTGTAGAAAATTTCGCTACGATACATTACTAATAGTAGAATTTATGTCTGACGCTCGACGCTTACCCGTACCGCCCTAAGCGTATTCGCTTGAAGCATCAGTTTAGTAGCTCTTTATTATATCAACCCTGTATTAAACTGTCCCAATTCTGAGCACGGGGCTCTTTTCAGTGTTAGAAGTGTTAAGCCATAGTCCACCACATTTGGAGAGCTCTCAGACATGCAGTTTTCCTCTTTCACAATTAAAGCGAGCGATAATAAGTACACTAATTAATATGCAAATAACTACGAAAAGCCAGTGATGCGCGCCTTGGGATCGGACTTGAGTCCTCTGCGCGGTAGTCCAACGGTCTCCCATTAGGCTCTTTGGCTATGGTATAACTTGATGGGCCACAGCAAGTGGGTTAATCTTTCAATACCAGTGGTGGCTGGACTGGCCACTGCGCTATATTCAATTTCAGAGTGGCACGCGGTACGCCGACACTGAGCTGGCGCGCTACTGGATGCCGGATGACATCTCGCGCGAGTGTTATGAGTGCGCGACCCGATTCAGTACGTTAAGGCGACGTCATCACTGCCGCGTTTGTGGACAGATATTCTGTTCGAGGTGCTGCAGTCAGAGAGTTCCAGGTAAGCACTAACAAGGCATTGAATGCTGCGGTTTTAGTTTCTGTATGGAATATGTTGAAGTGATAAGGTTGATTTTGAAATGAGATGGGTCATATGTTTTCTGTGATAGACTATTTAACACTAAATAAGTAGATACATATGCAGAATAGAATGACTACAGATGTAGCTATAACTATATATAGGAGTAGATACCAGTACCGGATTAACCACGTAGCAAGAGTAGCAATTGCTACGGGCCCCGCGCGAAAGGCGCCCTCGCATATTTAAACCCACTCATCTCTGCCTGAGCGTAATTTTTTGAGTGAAACTTGTGTGATAAGATGTGGTAAGTATATTGAATTTACTTGATGTCACAAAAACGTGAAATGTTACAACTTTTTCTACTAAGACAATCCACGTCAGACAATCGGTAATTGACTATTTCCTTGGCGTAAGTAAAACACCAAATTTCATACGGTAAACGCACAAGTTCTACAAAAAGTCACTCGTATAAATGTGTAGAATTTCAGTCGGCCCAATAATCAGCTCTACAAAAAGTCTAACGTATGCAAGCACTCTTACCCGAAAGAATTTGCTACGGGCCCCGCGCTTTTTTAATCCGGCACTGGTAGATACTAACGTATTTTGAGCGAACAGGATGTATAGGTTCAGCTTCTTGGATTGCAGTTATAGTAAAGCAAAGTCCTTGTACCTGAAACTGCGAATTAATCTATATGGGTGATTAGATTGTTAATAGATACGTTAAGTCTTAAAAGTAATAAAGTATACTCAGTGAATTTTTCATGTGTTTGATTGGCCTAATTCATATTGACCGGTTTGCCAACCAATCAAGTCTTGGAAAATCATCTTGTATATTTTTAATATGAAGTAGATAAACGTGGCTACAAAAGTAAAGGATCTACTTTATACTTACAGGGGGCAGACGGTAAACACAACAATTGGGTCGAATTTGAATAATGGTTTTGTCTGTTACCAGGTCAAATATTCGGATGCGCTGATGGGCTACGAGTCTGCAACTACTGTTGTAATGTCGTACTCAGTTACCTAAAGGAAAATGACATGACTGGCGAGATCCCACCCGACTTAAGAACCCTACAGGAGAATTTACAGGTCAGTTTAACCCTACAGACGTTTTGAAACCATATTTTAGCATGATAGTAGTATGTGTTAGTTATGTAGGATCTTTATTAGACTTAAGTATATTTAAATGCATGTTGTCTTTATGTTAATGTTGTGCATATTTGTAATTGGCGTAAGCACACAACCTTGTCTTAGTTAGTGATTATGTAAATGTATGTGTTTACTCTGTTAATATGCCTTATAAATAAATAAATAGTTATAAGGCAGGCAGATTTCATTCATTTCTTATATGAAGATGTACGTTATGTCAATATTTTAACTTGTCCGTAATGAATGATTATTTGATAAATAGTACTAATGTGTTATTCTTGACATTTCTTGACATTCTCGTTTTTTTATTATACCACATACCTATTACCTACATTTTACAAACAATCTTATTAAATAATGGAACTAAATACAAAATAATTATTAAAATGAATAAAGTATTCTACCCTATCGGCAAAGTAGCACTATCGAAAGGCGGGACCTACAACAACTGCTACCATACCCAAAATCTGCACATTGTTAATTAGAATATACTGTTTCAGGTGAAATTTCCTGAGAACAAATCAATACCAACTCCAAACAAGTTGCGCGATAACTTCATGTTCGCGCGCGAGCAGGAGGAACGCTGCGAACCGCGCGCGACGCAGAAGGAAGCATTACACGATGTGTTTCGACAGCTGAGTTTCACGCTACCGACTCAGCAACACAGGTAAAACGCATCTCCAAACTGCTAACCTGGCTGCATAGGTAAAACTCTTCTTCATATTGCTGTCTCAGCAGTATAGGTAAGAATCAGCTCCATACTGTTGAGTAGCAGCATATGTAAAGCTCAGTAATCGCCTGTTAAATCAGCAGTGTTAGACAACAAACAATTTGCACGAAACTTTAATATATATATATATATATATATATATATATATATATATATATATATATATATATATATATATATATATATATATATATATATATATATATATATATATGTATAACCTAAGCAGGCACGGTGGGTAAAAAACATTATCAGTATATTTATATACCTTTTTCTTTAGGTGTTTATCAAAATACACACCAAAAATAAACTAAACCAAGCCAAGAAATCAATTTGCTATAATTATTCTTTATCAGGAACATTAAGGGTGATTTTTTGGTACAGGTATCGTCTCGTCCGATACAACGGCGTATGGCGCGGGTGTGATATTCTACAATGGGTTATGGATAATACCAATAATACAACTAGGTAAGTTTCTAATCTTGCTACTTAACAATATTTTAGAATTTCGACCATTCTTCGTACGAGTAGCTGAATTATGATTATGCTGAATATTCACCAAAATTGCTACAGTTCTTAATTTATTTTACCAACTTTACAATAATAGGTAACTTTATGGGATACTTCAAAACGATATAATGAGCTATACATAATATGTAACTAAGACATAATAATAATTTTACATAATATTACGACATCGTATGCCAGGAGTTATGGGCGGGAACTATCACACTGTGGATGCCAAGTAACGGTAAGCGACAATGAGGCCGGCCCAGGAGTAGATGGCGAGACGAGCTCGATGCCTTTAAAAGGGATTAGCAACTCAGAACAAGCGATCGAGATAGATGGAACTCGGAAGGGGAGGCCTTTGCCCAGCAGTAGGATTGTGTCGTTCGTTCATTCACAACGATCGATTTCAATCATGAACTATTATGAAAATGAACCGGGTCATATGACCCGATCATTCGAATGATTGGATTCTCGCGAAAGATTGTGAGGCTCTCGTTATAAATCATAGATTGATAGGTCGCGACCTGAGCACAGTACATTTGTATATAGGAGGACTTCAGTTGAGATTATTTGAGATACTTGTATCATCTCAAGTTAAATAATATTAGCTACATTTGACTGTCTCACCTCCATCCACACCGCTCGCACCCGCTGCACAGCACAGAGGCGACAGAGACAGACCGATCAAGGACTCTGGTCGCGAGAGCGAGACGCAGCAATGGCCGATCATTGCCTCACGTCATCGGCACCGATCATTCGTTTCAAATCTTTCAAATTCGGTGCACAATTCATTTCATTCATGATTGGTTGGCCGTGCGAGATCGGGTCTTTGCGCCATTACTGACCGAATCATTTACGCGCGGCTCGCGATTCCATTCATATGACCCGTTCGTTCATGATCGACACAATCCTACCCAACAGTGGGACGCCAATTAGGCTTATAATAATAATACATAATATTACAAATTTTAATGTCACATCTATAGCTCTCAGTGTAAATGTTAGAAATGGAAGACATCGGCAATTATTTTCCAAGACAAGAGCCGTTTTAAAGAAATACCAATATTAAAGTTTAAAATTGCCACGATATTAGCTCAGCAAAATAGGTACAAAAAAGAAACTGCTATAAAATGGTGGTACAGTATGAAACGCACTATCGTTGTCAACGCTAATGACACACAAAAACCCAAGATAATTTATTAGGCCTCGACCCACTAACCAAGACTTTCGAGCCTGATCCGAGGGCTATGTTTCTGCACCTCAGTAAGAATGCGATCAAACGTTTCTTTCATAAGATTTGTTTTATATTAGAGCTCAAGCAATGCTGGTGTGTCAGAACCTCGTCAACGCTGGCTACATGGACTGTACGACGGAACTGCCACACTTTGCCGACTATGCGCTATACAAACCTATTGTGCTGCCACCTAGAACCACTGAGGAGGAAGAACCGCGTGAGTAGTATTAGAACAATAAGAATTTATTCTTAAATATTTTAAGTACATATTATTCGAGCGTAGTCAATATACTGTGCTAGTCTGGTAGTTTGATTCTAAAATTCTATTTTTGAATTCGTCGACGTTCAGCCGTTTGGCAGATCACTTAATTAGAAACAAAACTATGACATACTTACTGACTTAGCTAGCTCAGCGACCCGAAGTGGATCTTGACCTCTGTGATTTAAGGACGCCATTCCTTACTATTGTGCCAAGTCAGACCAATCGGGCATATTCATCTCTTTCAAGCCTTTAGCTATTTTGTATTTTCAGCAGTATTTAGGAGTCCGACGACGCCTGGTAAGTTGCTCGAAATATTATGCTCTTTTAGCAGCTTAACCATTCTTGCCACATCGCCGAGCCAGCGAAGTCAGGCATATATCAAACCATTGCTAAAATTATTATTTTATTTTATAAAATATGTATTACATCCGGATTATGCTATGTTCAATGTTATTTTTTTTGTTGTAATAATTACTAATGCTTAAGTTACTAATACTGTTTTTCGAAGTAAGAAATACGTATGTTTCTATCAACAGCGGAAGAATGCAACAGGCTAGTAGAGAGCGTATCCTCTTATTGCCTCGACCTCAACCTGGGAAACAGCTCAGCGCGGCTCATAAAAACACCAAAACCAGGTAAATTAAGTAGCACCAGGTTAAACACGTGCCTGTCAACGTAGATCCAAATTCAATTCTATATCAAATTATGATATAATATTTTATTCGAATGTATCAGAGAAACAACAGTCATCATCCAGCGAAGAAGAGACACCAGTTATGGAACAAACAGAAGGTAAGAAAGATGTACAGTAGGCTGGCTAATTCACGTAATTTCTTGACGCGCCGATCAAGTTGCGGAGCAGTTGCAATTAAGTTTACGTCTCAGTGCAAAATGGTATTCTTGTAATCGTTTAGCTGCGCATGTGCTGAACGTAAGCTGTGCGTAAACTGCGCGTGTGCTGCGCGTCAACTCTACGTCAGTCGTATGTAATACTTTTGACAAATGAATAGGCGATTACCGATCAAGTTGAGATCAGAATCACGCACATAAAACGCGCAGCAGTAGATTACTCTAAAGCGCTCGCGTGACGCGAACTTGACGCGAGCGTATCTGACAGTGGTTGTCAAAATTACGAGATTACGAAAAGGGCTGTTTTGATCGAAACTTAACTGCAACTGCACTGCAACTGAAATTATTTAATTACGTGAATTAGCCTACAGATCACTACATATACGTTCTCTAAAATTATCCCAAGTCTCGCGATGTATGTCTCTCTAGTACGGGTGACTAATATACATTGCACATGACTGCCCTCAATAATGTTATAGGTTGTGTTGTGTTCAGTTCAGTGCAGTTGTGAAACTTCATGCATGTATTCAAGTTACGCCGGCATTGCATTATAGCAGTGCTTTAACGAATCACCTGATGTTGCCAATATGTTCAGCCTTATATCGATCTATGACTTAAATCGACCGTGTATACTGTGCCTGCATCCAGGAATTCTTGCGAGCATTTTATTTTTTAAACGAATATATTGGTCTTGGAATGGACTACTTTGTACGGTTTTTTTCGCGGCTTATTTGAGTTGAGAAACACTACATTTACGTATTTTTAAAAACTATTAAACTACTACTATTAAACTATTGAGATTTACATTTTCCCCGTTTCTTTTCAGTAGCACATAGCTACACTTCTTCTTTATACTTTGAGCTCATTTCTGCGTAAATATAATTATGTATATATATATGTCGCAGCCAGCTCGGCCACCTGACTCAGTGGGCTCGTATTTTCGTCGGATGCTAACATGACCGGTAGCCTCGAGCAATAATAGTCACGAAGAACGATTTAACAACGTTTATTTAAATAAATTCACATTATAATCTACTAGCAAGTATGCTTGAACAAACACGTCCGCTCGGTGCGAGCTCAGATTATAGAATGCCCGCCCGCTCCAACGGCCGCGTCCAAGCATGACTCGGTAGTGACGTCACACTTGCGTTCGGAAACGAATCTTGACTCGTCAACATATATATAACTAAATTATGTTCGGGTACTATAAAATATCTACACTTCATGGCAACGAGACGACCACCATCTAAGTCGCTCCGTGACCATAGCTGCTGAAAAGCAACCAAAACGTCGGGTAAAATGTACTACTAACGCGATCAAGGATTCTGATTTTCTGAATATATTCTATATTACATTATAATGTAACACAGAATTTATTCAAAAGATAATTTTATAAACAACTATGCTATTTCTTCTTAGCATATACAGAGTCTCGGAACATATGCAAGGCTATAGTGGTATCTGGCGAAGAGCACCTACGGCTGTTGATGAGACAGTGTCTGGCACGACAAGCACTGTCCGCGTCGTGGCTTGACGTGCTGTACCCGCTATGTCAACACGCCGCTGAGACTATTGTACTAGGTAAGTTAAAGCTTCAATTATATATGATGCCTTTTAAGTGCAGATTTTAAGAATGGTACCAGTAAATCACTTTGGTAGTATCAATTTAAATTCGGGTTTAAAAGGCTATTAGTGGTTTTGAGCTGAAGTTTATTGTTGTATCATTTTTATATGTGTATGACGCAGATTTCAGTGACCCTCCCAGAGTAACAAGAAAATATAGAAGGATCTAATTTTCCAATTTTTTTCTGTCGACCAATATTGGTTTAATATTTTGTATGTAGATCAAACTTCATAGGTAAGAACGATTGTACAGCATGATTGGTACAATTGTGGGAATAAACGAATTGCGCTACTTGCATGCAGTAAAATTGTATGTCAATTACGATTTTGCGTAATATATAACAATATGTGATTACAGATGTGAACACTAATGACATAGATGTCCGTAATTATGTACAAGTGAAGAAGTTACCTGGCGGTAATGTGCGCGACAGCTGCGTGCTGCAAGGTGTCGTGCTTACTAAGAATGTCGCACACAGGTAAAAAAATATAATTTATTGTATAATATAATATAGCATCGTTTTTATTCAAGCTTTCGATTAAGTTTACTATCACATTAACTATTACTTATTAGGCAATTACACCTCATATCTGTAAACAGAATTGAGATTGCAACTTATAATGTGTTATTTATGTTTAATATTCATAAACATACGAAACCGAAACCGCAGAGATAGTAATATAATTTAATTTACTTTAGGGATACTGCAGGGTGCAATTTTTTGTCCATTCTGTTTCGTTATTAAGGCAGTTGTCATATTTACTAGGTTATTAATGATTTAGGCACTTTATACGCGATTTAACGGAATACTTATCATTTAGAAAGTTATGGAGATACAATTTTGTTTTAGGGGGATGCCACAACAAATTACGAATCCTACAGTATTACTTCTGGACTGCTCTATCGCCTATCAAAGAGTAGAAGGAAAGCTCACCTCACTGGAACCAGTATTAATGCAGGTCAGTGACAGCGTAGTTATAATAAAATAATCTCTATGCCGTTGTTATTATTATAAATGAGTAGTACTTTTCAAAATGTAATATTTAATAATATCAGTCTTGTTTTAAACTATCCCACTGCTGGGCACGGGCCTTTTCTCAATGACCGAAGGGTTAGGTCATAGTCCACCACGCTTGTCTAGTGCGGGTTGGCAGATTTCACATTTCTTCACTTCACAGAAATGCAAATTTCGTCACGATGTTTTTCTTCACCGTTAAAGCGAGCAATAATAAACTATTTAATATACACATAGTTTTGAAAAGTCAGAGATGCGCGACTCGGGATCGAACTCGAGACCTCGGCGTGGCAGTCCATCGGTCTCTCACTAGGCTATTACTGTTTGTTTATGTATACGCAGATTTCATATGAATTGTTCAAATTTTCACAAGGTATTAACTCGTTTCCCAGGAGCAAGAGTACCTGGTGCGTTGTGCGGCGCGTATAAGCGCTCTGCGTCCGCGCGTGGTGCTGGTGCGCGGCGGCGCGGCGCGCGGCGTGCAGGATGCGCTGCGGCGCGAGCGCGTGGCGCTAGCGGCGCACGTGCGACCGCGAGCGCTGCGTCGGGCCGCGCGCGCCACACGCGCCGACGTCGTCACCTCCATCGACGCCAGGGTCGGCACGCCGCGCCTCGGCACCTGCGCCAACTTCTACGTCAAGAATTGTAAGTCTTTCCTCTACTCCCGTAAGGTAGCCAACTATAATAATATTAAACCCCTCTGGGACAGTCGTTCTCTCCTGATGAAACTAACGCAATATTGGAGAGCACAGTATCAAACCGCAGGACAGCTTGTGGCGAGCTGAATGTGAGTGGCGCCACTGCGGTCCAGCATGCCTCAGGCCTCGTCCCCGTTTACCGATCTGGTTGACTGGGGTGGAACTTCTAGAGCGCCCGTAGGACTCTCAAATCTGGCTTACCTTGGTCGGCCGTTCAAAAGAGAGCCACTAAGGATGCTTGGGGATGGTAATGTCATTTTCAAAGGCATAACTACAGGGAAACCCGCTCCGGGTCTCCGTTGTCACGAGACCTGTGATGGTCCAACCGGTGCCCCATACTCGACACCCCTAGCCCCTCGCACCAGTGTTGCTCTCTGATGCTGGCTTGTATGCCTATAGTGGCTATTCAGGAGGCTCATCTAGTGGGTTGGCGAGTTACTGTCTGCCCATCCGACTTGATGTTATAAAAGTATTCAGGGCAAACGCCGTTTTTCATCCATATTTACCATTATACCGGCCCATCAAACACCAATCCCCATAGCCCATATAATATTAGAATCCATAATTAGCAATAGTCCTTCGCCTGCTGCGGTTAGTGCCGCTGTAGGTGTTCCTTCCCACCTTAAATGAAAACACGAAGGCTTTTTCACGTTGGACCTATGTCTCCGTGTAAGCCTCCCAAAGGTATATTTCTAATATAATGGGAGAAGATATCATTGATAAGAAAAAAAAATAATAATATCAACCTCGTGTATAAACTGTCCCGCTAAAAGAGAAGATAAAGTTATTAAGTTTAAAGTTACATTTTCTTCTACACAGATTCCAGCAAAACCCTAATGGTATTAGAAGGATGTGCAGAACCAAATCTTGGTTGCTGTATACTTCTACGTGGAGCGCCTTTGCAGGAGTTGATCCGTGTGAAAAAGGTAGTCAAGTTCATGTTGCTAGCTTGTTACAACTGGAAGCTAGAGAAAGCATTCCTGGGCGACATCGAAGCAATTCTACCTGAACCAGGGATGACCTTTGATGACGATATAAATGAGAATGACGTTGCCAAAAATGAGGATGCACCTAATGATCCTCAGAGTAATGGCAATAACGAAATTGTTCCTCACAACGATTCGTTTACTGAGGATACGAGAAAGAGTAACGAGACTGATAGTAACGAGTCTTCGAGATCTGATAATATATTTACGAACTCCAACGTGAAAGATACAAAAAGCGATGAACCAAAGAAGTCAATTACAAGTGAAGCTGCAGATAATGAATCTATAAAGACAGAAGATTCTATTGAAGAGGACCCTTTACAGAGATCAAAGCCTTTTGTTCGTAAAACGGATAATGATAAAACGTTGAGTTGTGGTGTTCCTATCAGAGACTTTAGTGATCCATTGCGCGCTACTTTGTCGATTGATGATGAAGTTTTCTTACCTAAAGAGGAAGCTAAATTGAAGGCTGATACCCATACCGATAGGTAAGTACGGTTTTCTTTTATTATGTATTTGTGATCATTTTTACCAGCGTTTTATACAAACATTACTGGGATAAAATAGTACTACTGTACGGTGTGCGATCTTACACATTTAATTTTTTTTTTAAACTATTTCGTCTATACATTCCGATTATTTTAAAACTTTACCTAGTCCGTTTTGAGTATTTGTAGCCTAAAACATTTTGGTATACATCGGTCCAATTAATATGCAGTATAACTATAAACTATAGCACATAGTATACCTAAAAACTATACTATACTAAGTACTCCATTACATCATAATTTTTTATTGCTGCATCCGTTATAGAGTTGTACACACAATTATTTTTTCTGACGTGCAATCTCATTCCTAGATGGTCAACGGACGACGCGGTGCTATCAATGTCGCCTAACATCACGATTCCAGCACCGTACTTAGAAACGGAGGCTGGACGGAAATGTCCGTTACGTGTCCACTTCCCCTGCCCGCTCACCCCCGCACCACCACCGCACACGCCGCGAGCTCATCATAGGATGCCTTCCCGACAACGAAGTAGCCATACTATGCTAAAGGTTAAAAAATAATTAAACGCAAGTAATAAAAAATATAAAATTCGAAGTCTGAGATTACCATAGTGTATCTATTTATTTGAAGTATTGTCTATTTTTTCAAGCAGATCGTATTAAGATTTTATGAAATATGAAATTAGATAAACACAAAACATCACCATAATCAATAGTTCCCTTATTTTTTGTTCGGGTGAAACCTCAAAGTTCTAATGTTGAGTGAGTGAACTTAGTTCGATATGATTGACAACGACAACTTTTTTAAAAATTAAACTTTTCTTTCCAACATTTATTTCGGCTTATTTCGCTACATTTATTGTCAATCTCCTTGAAGCGATACTAATATGTAGGTATTCGAACGGTGAATACAAGTTGTAATCAAAATGAACAGCGATAAAGGACATATGAGTTTATGAATCTCACTTAGGCAACTGGGTCATCGAGGCCATAGAATTTTTCATATATATATTATATATTTATTTGAAGGAGTTTCACCCATTCGTGGAGATGGCCATATCGTCGTCAGCAGACGACGCGGCGGTGAAGGCAGCGCTTGCACATTTCAGAGCGACTGGTTGTCGTCTTGTTAACGACAAACATAAACGTAAGTTGTATAAAAACACGGATGTCAAGACATTTTAAATGTAGTGGGTTTAGATCTTTTAACTAAGTACTAACTGAAGATCATTCAAAATTGAATGACTTTATTAGAATACAGCGAAACCTTTATTTACTACTGGATCAGCCTCATTGCAAAACAACCCACGGACGAGAATATACAAAAAGAACTGCCTTAATTAATTATTTCTATGTATAATATGTATGTATTTACAAAAAAATAAGTATATACATATGTATGTTTATCCATTGTCTAGTACCCATAGTACAAGCTCTGCTTAGTTTGGGCTAGATGGTGTTGTGTGTATGTGGTAGACTATTATTATTATTATTAATTAAAAGTCTCACCAAATATTATTTACTAGCTTCTGCCCGCGACTTCGCCCGCGTGGAATTGTTACTTTGGGCTAACGCTAACTTTAACCCGCGACTTCGTTTACGTAGAAGGTGAAAATATTTTTAAATAATACGTATGTTAAGGAGCTATTTTAGGTACCTACATCACGCTTTTATCAGTAAGAGTGGAACTTTAAAACGTTAGGTAAAAGTAAGTATCTTCGATGTTATTTTAAAACTGCGATATCTCCTAAGATATTCATTGAAATCGAATGATGTAAAGGGCAATTTTGTTTTAAATTAAATACTTGTGATGAGTAACGTATTTATTTGGATAAGGATTAATATCATGTTTATAATAATACCTTCGCAAATAATGCATTATTTTAGAACAAATTTGGTTAGCATAAAAATGGTTATAGTGAGCCAACCTTAAAAGATAGACATAATAATATGCTGTGGCGGACTTTTTTTTAGAACTTTTAAAGGGGAACAATTCTGTCATACATGATTTTTGCGAAACTTTAACTGTTTACGCAGCGCACGCAGCGGAAGCTCTCAAAAGGAAATAAAAACCTCCGATTTTCAATCATTTTTCATTGCTGCTCCGCTCCTATTGATCTTAGTGTGATGGTATATAGCCTATAGCCTTCCTCGAAAAATGGGCTATCTAACACTGAAAGAATTTTTCAAATCGGACCAGTAGTCCCTGAGATTAGCGCGTTCAAGCAAACAAACAAACAAACTCTTCAGCTTTATAATATTAGTATAGATTTATTTGCCTAAATCCTTTAGGTAAATAATTTAAGTAGTCTACGAGCAGGACATAAGCAGTACCAATCGCGCATTATCTACCAACGATCACATCGCGTTCTCAAGGCTTAGCAACAATACTGATTGCAGATTCCCAACATGGCTATTTATGCTTTCTAAGATGAATAATGATACTTCTTCAGTTGGAACACTCCAAGATTAAGCAAATATGCTGGTGTAGGCTAGCTCGTTCCAGACTAATTCTAATATTAAAGTTATAATAATAATAACAATCTTTATTGACATAAGTTTGATACAGTTTAAAACAGAATTCCCTAACACCTGCAACCTAAAAAGTGAAGAACATTTCCAGCTGAATGTCCGATGTACAAGCCAACTGTGATAAAGAAAGTGAAGGAGCCGGAACAACATGAGAAGCAGTTGGACAACGAGCCTCGAGACCCTCTCGCTCCAGAGAATCATCAACGGCTTAGTCTATTATTGTACAGCTACAGCAATAAATCCGCTAACGTACCTGATTTCTGCGTTAATCCTTGGTGAGTACCTAGGTTATTGTTCTTATACTGTTACTACTATCGTTACAAACGCGTATAGCTAACTACAGCCCCTATTATTACTAATCTAATTTTGTTCATATAACACGCGGTAGTGATTATATGAGCAGCGCATCGGGATAGACTGTCGACAAATCTTTGACAGACAACCGAAAACGCATCTTAACCTGTCAATTGTTGGAATGGTTATGAGTAACTAGATGTTCCCGCGGTTTCACCCGCGTTTATCGTTACTGCGCCGCTCCCGTGGGTCGTAGCGTGATGTTATATAGCCTTACTCGATATATAGGCTATCCAAGACTAAATTTCGTCGGGAAAATTATTTTAGTGGTTTAGTAGAGCCTCGCTGATTTCAGCATTAATGGACCGGCTCGACCGGGGAAAGACTACCCTCTCACAGAATATCGACGTGAAATAGCAGTATTCCTACTGTTGTGTTTCGTTCCGTGAGTGAGAGTACCCTTACCCCCTTCCCGCTCCTTCTCCTAAAGGGTCGGCAACGCGCTACTGATGCCTCTGGTGTTGCAGGCGTCTACAGGCTACGGTGACCACTTACCATCAGGTGGGCCGTATGCTTGTTTGCCACCTTATAGTATAAAAAAAAAAGTTGTTAAGATTAACGCGTTCAAACAAACAAACTCTTCAGCTTTATAATATTAGTATAGATACGATTGAAATACTATTGTGTCTGGCCGCTTATGACCCGCTGCGTCTCAACAGTTTAAATTCAATCTTATAAAACAATTATACTGTTCATCAAACTAGAAAGATAAAGGGCCTATGTACTATTGTATTAACTCTTGTATTTTTGTGCTAATACTCGAAATATGTATATGTGTGAGTCAACAACTACCAGGTGGCGGCAGAAATCTTCAGTTCCACTGGGATAGTTATTAGTGTTTATTTAGAAAAACCGGGGTTATAAAGTATTTTGTTACAGGATAGTGACAATGGAAATGTACGGTCGTCATGACATATCTTTAGGAGCATTCCTCGAGAAGTACTGCTTTAACGGTGACGACAAATGCACGTCTCACAATTGCACTGTGCCTATGAACCAGCATGTCAGAAGGTACGTACATTGTCCTCTATGTAATAACTATACAGTGGTACCTTCATATAAGCTTATATGAAGATACCACTGCATGGTTTCCAGGACATATCATAATTTAGTGTTCACAGCACTAGTATGTTTCAGAATAGTTACTTTAATCTCAGAAGAAAATATATCGATAAATAAGGAACATAAATAGACAGTTGACGGTCATGCCTGTCTTCGGCATCTCATAACGCAATCTTTAGGGTAGGTACAGTCGGCCAAAAATATGGTCTACCACCCTACGGTTGAGGTTCATTTGAATGTCATGAAATAACAATATCGATTTTTCTTTGGAATAATACAAAAATACTTGATACTTGTCAGTGATACTTCTTTTTCAGTTACAAAAAGCTTTCTCGAAAACGATCGAAATGGTTTTAATTGAAAGGAATATTATATTATTGCTAAATAGTAGCCTATTATCTCGATAATAAAGGTCAAAATAACATAACGAATAATAACAACGCATGACTTCAAATGTCATGCATCTCGACAATACGTCATAATTGTGCATCACTTACACTCCGTTAGAAAAGTCAACTTTAGCGTTAATTAGATCACATAGAAACTTTTGTCAAAACTGGTGGACTACTTTCTTGGCCGACTGTACATGCCTTATTTGCAGTTATTTGGAAAGGTAGCTTAGTGTAATCCGTCAGCAGCGTTTGAAATAGGCTTTATTTTTCTTGTCTTGAATAAAGACAAACAATTTACTGCAGTCTTTCGAATAAACAGTTCCTTTCTTTGCTGTCTCTAGGATAGGCAGTTAGCTGTTTGGCAGTTTTTAGGAGAGGCAATTTAATTCTTTATAGTATTTACAATAGGTAGTTTATTAAACGTCATAATATTAACTTTCTGTTTTGCTATTTAGGTTTTTAGTGGTTAGTTTCTCTATACCAATTGAGTTCTCAAGAACATATTTTTATTTTTGTAAAGGTTCGTGCATGGCGACGTTTGTATAACAATAACGTGCAACACTATCGGTCACAGCAACGTGGACAAAGTTAAAGAAGAACAGAATAAACAGGTATGCCACATACTCGGTTACCATATGGCTTAAATTGTTGACCCTGTCTATATCCATTGTTTATACTGTGAAGGCAAAATAATTAAGATTTGTAACGTTACAAGCAAATGCTAAATTAAGTTGTAAATTAATAGTGTCGTTTAGTTGGATTCAAAAAGCGATACTTGTGTTATGCGACCTGCATTCATAGCTGCTGAATAGAAAGATTAAGCTGAATAAAAACCGTTTAATATGCTGTAATTGATGAGAAATTCCATTTTTGTACCGGCAGCATTCAAAATACTACAATAAGGTAGACACAACTCTAAGTAAAAAAATACTCGAAAGCATTCGATAAACTTTCTCTTAAAATATACGGCAATTAATTACTATGGATTGTAATTCCGAGAGTAAAATGTAAAATTAAGTTAAAATTGCACTTTTAATGTAATCCAATCCAATTTTCGTTCAATTCCAACTTTGAATGTACATATTTCATACTTCGGTGTTCTGCAAGGATCCCACCTTAGACCAATATTACTTTGTTTTTAAATGAGCACTAATTATTAACTATGAATTTTGTTTACGCTAATAACAAAACTAATCAAATGTTTATTATAAATTATTAGCGTCTGTACGAATTTGTAAGCTAAGTCTTGTCTTTTGTAAATGTTGTTCAATTCATTAAAGTTGCCGGTGGAGGTGCTTCAAGGCAATCTATGCATAGACACTGATATTGAATATAGTAATTCAATAAAAAACCGTAAGCGGTAATATTGACTTAGTCGATTTATGACAAAAAAGATTGGTTCTGTAATATAAGTACCGGACATAATACGTGATGTGTGATCCGAGTATATTAATTGTCGTAGGTAATGTTCTGGTCACGCTGCGAGACGTGTGGAGCAAGCGGTGGCGCGCGAGTTGTGTCGAGCGGCGCGCTGAGCGTGTCGCTGGGCACGTACGTGCGCTGGCGCGCGCACGCCACGCGCTACGTGCGCGCGCGCACCTGTACGCACGCGCTGCACGCGCACGCGCACGCCTTCGTGTGCCACCTCACTACCGCGTGCTTCAGGTGTGTCTATATTATATACGCGCTGAGCGTGTCGCTGGGCAAGTTCGTGCGCTTAGATATATACGCGTTAGTAACGTGCGCACCGCGCACCGAATCCACTACCCTCACTCCTTTTACGTTTACTAATTATGCATCGTAATTTGATCATCACAGGTACAGCAAGATCACACCGTATGAGATCCAGCTGCCTCCAGACATGATATCTATCAACTATGACACTAAACAAATGAGAGATACGCTCATCACACAGCTCAACGAACTTGTGCAAAAAGGTATAATATTAAGGAATATGATTACTTGAAACTATAAAATAGCACTTAGATTAGATTTTTGAAATCATTCTAAACCCTCCTTCCGACATTGTCAGCAAAAGTAAGAATAATATATCATCCAAAATAAGCATAGCAAAGCCGAGCCCCTATTGGTGCTTAATACTTGAATTACACCTATTTACCAAATTATGAAAAATTGCTTGTGTAATTCGAGTTCAAAATCCTTTGTGTTTAGCTTAAATTTTAATAAGTACTTGATTTCAACATTGAACTACATACTAAGAATAGGTGAGTTACTAGATTGTTTCAACATGCGTTAGAGTGTATGCTCTCTAACTCAGTTAGTGTGAGCCGGGCGCTTACTGCAATGGCACGTTTGAGTGCAATTTTAATATTCAAATATGGCTCCATGTGTATTGCGATACGCATTATTTGGCGATAATTGAGAACATAAGAGGAAAGATGTTTGGCCACCTTATACGACATGATGAAAAACACCATAAGAAGAAAAGCGAAAGGAAAGAGAGGGAGGGGCAGACCCAGAAGAGTATTCACTGACCAAATAAAGGAAAGGCGAAAATCATGTCTTATAAGGAAGTCGAGGGCTTGGCCGAAGGTGGGGAAAGATGGCATCCACCGACAAGAGCAAAGCTCTTAAATATAAAGAAGAAAAAAGAAGTGTATTGCCATACTGCTTAATTAATTTTACTCTCCAAGTCGACTTAGGCCCGGTTTCTATAGGAACGAGTCGTTTACCCACAGATTAATAGTTAATTTTGACACATAATTTTAATAATAATTATTCATTTATTTTCTCTTCACAAAGGTTAAATACCTACCTACAAGTTTAATAATGCAAGTATTTTTTGCACAATGTTTTGTGAAAGGCTGGTGCCTGTGATGGGTATTTTAATACCTATGTTAGGGCACCAAGATATTCTATGGAAAATATGTCAAAATTTAACTATAATTAACCAATACGACTCATTTCTTGAATATAGGACTCGGGCGTATGTGTTAGAAAGCATGCACTCAAGCACATGCTACAAACAATTTGGCTGAGATATCTCCTCTTGTAAGTCGTACATATGTTGTTGGCATCCGTTGAAATAATATTATTTCAACGGATGCCAACTAGGTTTCGAAAATGACCACTATGTTCAAAATATACAGTCTTGGTCTGGGTGTTTTTATGTATAATATGTATGTGTATCCATTGTCTAGTACCCATAGTACAAGCTCTGCTTTGTTTGGGCTAGATGGTGTTGTGTGTATGTAACAGAATATTTAAAAAAAAGATATACATACATGTAACGCAATTAGAGCATTTCTTCCTTCACAGGTCATGAGATATTCAGTGGTCTCTCTGACGGCGATGCTGACAAGGACTACCAAACCTTTAAACAGCACATGGAACAGATACACCTGGCGCTCACATCTGCCAGTCTACACGAGAATAATACGCTTGCTGGTAAATATACCTTATTACCTTGGAATAGAGTTCATTTTGCATTATACCGAGGCTCTTATTGGTGGTTCGCAATAACCGATGTATGTGTGGCTTTCTTGATTGTATGACGCTGCCTGGGTGTCGTGGTACGAAAAGCGACTGCTTTACGTGAAGCCTTGGGTTCGGTTCTCATGCCGAAATAAGTGTCGTTAAGATTCAGAACGGAGTGTTGAACTGTGCCCGATGGACGACAATATACTCGCCTACAACTACGAGGAACCTAAAACATAAATAAATTGTAATACACTTCCACCATCTCATTCCAGGAAATAAGTTTGAATCTATTGTTTTTCATACATATAATTTCACATTTATTTCCTCTCTTTTGATTGAATCATCTTTGATCCAATCAAAAATCTAATTTCTATTAGACTACGAGAAACGCCGTAAGTCTCATTACAGTCAAAGACAGGTGGTAGATAATGTGTGTAGCTATCTTTTATTGCAATAAGTTGTACAACGTTTCCTGCACAAAAGATAGCTAAAATGTGGTCCTTAGTTCTAAGATTATATAAAAAAGATTTTGCATATCGTTGGCTTAGGCGCAAGACAAACAGAAAAGACATAAGACGTAAGACGCGGCGCCCCTCCAATAAATTTCGAAACGAAAAGACAGGGCGCGGACAGGGCACGGAGGAGACGCGGACACGACGCTTCTATCCATTTTGTATGAAAATTGATTGGAGGGACGCCGCTTCTTACGTCTTATGTCTTTTCTGTTAGTCTTGCGCCTAAGAGTTCATGTACTATACTGCCTAAATTGTAGACTTTATTTTATCTAACGAATATATTAAATGACGACGATCTTCAATTAAATACTTAATATTGCTTGAATCTTATATCACAAGGATTTTGTATTATAACAATATCATATAAATATGTACGTTTGTTTCAGCTGTAGTTCGGAGCCTATGGAACGTCTCTGACCGTATAATATCAGGCGAGAAGATGCTAAGAGACGCACAGGACAAGTGGTCCAGTCCCCCCGCCAAACTAACCAAGACTCAGCCAGACAACGTCGGTATGTAATACCCGATTTTATGTCGCAGTGCACACGTTCAATGTCCACCTGAAAATAACTTTTTAATACTTGAATCATGCCATCTTTATTTTTACTGCCTATTAGAGTTAACTTATCTTTTTCTTAATACTAATTGAAGAAGAATAATTTTTGCATTTATAATACTCGATTGTGCACGCCGCTTCGTCTGCATCAATCTCGCGAGTACGCATACTGGGATAAAAAGTATCCTAAAGCCAGGATATACCTATCTATGCACCATAATTTATCCAAATCCGTTCAACAGCGTTGGATAATAATTAATAAATACATATTATGTAAATATCATCACGACCTATTACAGAAGGTATTGCATTTTCGATACATTATTTTCTTGTGTACGTGTAGTCCAATTAAAGTGTCCGGTTTGCTAATTTTTAATAATGTTGTTGCAGTAGATGAAAAATCTGATTTGGATGATTCTTCTGGCGATGATGGCAGTAAGGACAGTACAGGTAATAATAAAACCAAACATACACATAATTTAATTATGAATAGTAAATGTTTGAAGTACTCGTGTATTTCAAACTTCTTTTTGATTTTCCATTTTACTCTTACTTTTGAATCGCACAAGCGTTGTACACACGGCTACACATCAAGTTAGACACCCTATTATTTACGCTACATCTCTACTAATATTATAAATGCGAAAATGAGTTTGTTTGTTTGTTTGTTTGTAACGCTTTCACGCCTTAACTACTCAACCGATCAACATGAAATTTTGCATACACGTTGTCAGGGGTACAGAATAGGACATAGGGTACCTTTCATCCAGAAAAAAGAACTGTTGCAAACCTAACCTAACCTACATTTACGCGAGCGAAGCCGCGGGTGAAAACTAGTACAAAATAAAGAATTGTCGGCAAGGGACTGCATAATCATGGTGCACTAGCGCGTGCGGCGACGTTGTGCTTACTTACACACACTGATGCTCGTGTTTTTTACTAGTGATGTTTTTCGCCAGCCATGAGTCAAACAAATCCTAAGCGTTCGCCCGACGATAGGTACTATGACGACGTGAAAGTGCGATTTAAATATTTATTTATTATGGTGCCACAATAATCTCCAAAACAACGGCAGCATATAATACGTGTAATAGTGTTGCATGAAAGTGGATACACTAATAAGGAGATTGAATTTTGATTAATTACATAAAAGACAATACTAAAAGCGACTGTTCGAGGACTAGGTCCTATTAATGCTTCAACATTTTTATTAATTTCATGAGTAAATGTAAAACTTATTATTTTTACTCTTTTAGGGACTCCTTTTGTTTTATAACATTTGCACCAGTAATAATAATAATAGGTAATGGACGTATTAACGCTCAGACGCTAGCGCAAATCGAAAACCAAACTTATAAAATGTAATATTTGCGCCGAGCTAAACTTGCTCAGAAAATAATATACATATAGGATATGATACATGTATTAGATAGAGCGCTGCGTTCCGTTCAGCGTAAATAAGACAAAATAACAAAAATATAACGCACTCTCTCGCACGATTCGCAGCGTTCAACTTCTAATAGTTCAAAGTCCAAACAGTCTAGGTTGATGTGTCGCTGTGTGTACTACTAATTTATTTGATGTATTCATAATAGTAATAGTTATTATTTGAATGTTGATAATCAATAACACTGTTCTGTGATATTATATTCTATATATTCTACCACATACACACAACACCATCTAGCCCAAACTAAGCAGAGCTTGTACTATGGGTACTAGACAATGGATAAACATACATATATACTTTTTTTTTGTAAATACATACATATTATACATAGAAACACCCAGACCAAGACAAAGACCCATGTTCATGCACACAAATGTTTGACTTGTGCGGGAATCGAACCCGCGACCACTACGCCATCGAATAATGATAGGATTACGAAACATAAAGTTATGTTTCGTTTCCGTAGCATAATACTACTAACAAACAAGCACCGCCCATCTGATGAGACATCATGTATTATAATAATTATAACCACTTACTACTATGTGCCAAAATCATTTGTATGTTCAAATTAACGGATCAATCATCTTAATGTATATTATTTAACACCAACTGTTTACATGTTTAGACAAATAAACGTTTTATGTGATGGTAAGCTTTATAGTAGCCGTATAAAACAATGTACTTTTTAGCGAAATACACAACTGATTTCGTACTAAATTCCGATGTATTGACAGAATTATACATAAATGCATACGCTGCGTCTTTATGCGTATCGCGGTGTGCAAGTGTATTCGAATGCAATTATGCACATCATGCACACAAGTGGTAAAAAAAATTAATCATCTGGTTCCTAAAAACAGTTAAAATATGTCCCTTTGACGTGTATCCTAATCCTAAGTGAGTCCTTTGAGTGAATAAATAAATTATCTTATCTTATCTAACTAATATTATAAAAGCGAAAATGAGTTTGTTTGTTTGTTACCTTTTCACGCCTAAACCACTAAACCGATCATTCTGAAATTTTGCATATACATTGTCAGGTGTACAGAAACGGACATAGGCTACCTTTCATCCCGAAAAAATTACTGTTCCTGAGGAAAACAACATTAACGTTCTTATGATAATAGATGGCGCCACGTGTCTTTTGAATCATGATTGAATTATATTATTACAAGCAGAGTACAACCCGAATTGATTGTCAAATTCCAAATTAACGCGAGCGACGCTACGGGCAAAAGCTAGTATTTAAATAAGCCGAAGTAATAATATGATTAATCTTTTCAGGTACAACGTATGTGTTTTCTTCGGACAATAACAAAGATGCAGACAGAGAGCATACAGGTAATCATATATTTTATATACCCTTTAACTTATTTTTAATAACTTGTGTTTATTTAACCTATTGAGACGCATCGACAGGCCGGTGGCCAGACGCAATAGGTTTTCAATTATATCTGGCGTTCCAACAGGTCAAGGTTGCCAACAGTGGCGTAGCGTAGACTAATAATAATAAAGACGTGGGCAAAGTCGCATCAGCGAGGCCCCTTTTCTTTCGTTCCCAAGATCTACCCAATAAATCTATCTTACTAAACATGCTTTGACACGACATACCTACTTATGATAGTGAAAAATATAAATAAAGGTTTTATTTTGTAATCATTAATTAAGTAATTAAATTTTTACAAAAGTAATGTTCTTCGGCTTTTTGCTTTACAGAAGTCCTCTAGTAAGGATTTTATTTTAAGTCTGGTGGCATCGCATTTAAAGAGGCCTCGCGAGGCCCCTTTAAGTGCGAGGCCGTGGGCTAGGACCCACTTCGCCCACGCCTAGCTACGCCACTGGTTGCCAACGTAAAAGGCAACGATTATTCATCTCTTGATAGTACAGCCGTTTTTAAGAATGCTAAAACGTCTGTCCGCTAAAGAAATACAACACTAGATTCCTTGACTTTGATATCGGAATACTGTTCCAATCTCGCTGCTCGAGACTGCGCGAAATCCCAGATTTAGGACAGGATCCTATTATACTCTGCCCCACCTCTCAAATGAGGTGTAACTCAATGTACAGCAGAATAACATGAATTGGTGGAGCTGTCTGAACCGGGCTACACGCAAATAGGATGTATAATGAAATAAGTACAAATAGGTATAGCAACATAAACCTATACCATGGGGCATGGTGGACGCTGGTTTGTGGAGATGGTCCCTATTAAATTATTTATTACGCTAATTACCGCTCCCACCAATATTATAATTATAATTGTTTATCTCGCTCCTTAGGAGTTAAAAAGTATTCTATGCGTCAATCAACGATTTTTTATATCTGTTCTGTTTAACGGTTAACTTATGATTAAGTAAAAATAGCGAACCCTTCAATTTTTATACTGAGGCTCATACCATCAGTGGTATTGGAATTAGGCAGTATTTCAATAAAACTCTTATTAGATTTTTTTTTAAACACGTTCTAATATATTTGCTCACAAGTGACGTTATATTTGCAAGAGAACAAAACACCACCAGCGGCAGATAAACTTAAACTTAACTTACACATTTATAAAGGCAGTCCGCAATAAAACGTTTACAAAGACACCTATGAACTACTTTATAAATTTATTTATGCAACTAGTGGGACAGTTTATACAGCGTGTAACAGAAAGTGTGGTCATATTTAAGTGTCACATAATATAGTCTCTGTACAGTTAAAAAAACCGCGGCAAACAAATCCTTATACATTATTGTCACTAAGATACAGCATTTTCTTTTTATCAGTTTAATAATATCACATATTCTAGTTGACACTTGAACAACACAAACAGCTGACTCGGCTGATCACTGTGAATCCAAAATTGACCAGGCTCTATTTGCATAGTGATAATGCGTTTGTTCTGATGTTTTAATAAAAAATAAATAAAATATCGTAAATAATATAATTTAAAATTGTGTTTTTGGTCTGGGAATAAGGCACATAGGTTATTTATCAGATATACATCACGGCCTTAAAATATGACTACACCTTTCTGTTACAACCTATATACAAGGCTAATATTAATAATTTTATATCACAGGTGGCGAAGAAGACGAAGAAAAGGGTGACAAGAAAACAGTGAGGCAAATATTGTCGCAGCTACTATCTAACAATCAGCCTGCCAACCAGGTAACTTAAACTTGTGTAACTTATAAAAAGATATTAGTAGGATTTAATATTGCAATATCACTTCACATTATTTTTTGAGTGTAAGAGCCCGCCATTTTATTTATTTTAGTGATGGCATAAATGAAACTGAACTCGACCGGGAACGTAACATCCTCTTGCAGGCAACCTTCATGGCGTCGTAAAATTAATAAAACATTTACTGCGTTTCGATGGATTTAAACTCTTAATGTTATCAATTTATCATATACGAGCTTTTGCCCGCGACTTCAGTCGCTCTGGAACAGTATTTTTTTCTGCATGAAAGGTACGCTATTTCAGTATTCGCAATTCGCATGTCAGAATAATTCACGTGACCCTGCCGACTCTAGTAACGCCAACGAGCCCCGTGGTAGGTTTAGTCGGTAGGATCGGGACGTCGTCATCGTCCCCGGGTGTGTCCGACATAACCTCTCCGCCGCCCCGCGGAGAGGTATATGTCAATGCAAACCCCGAAGTAAAGAAAAAAGGCTAGTATCAGTACTTTTTTCTTGATGAAAAATCCTATGTCCTTTTCTGTTCCCCAAACAACGTGTATACAAAATTAACAAACAAACTCACATTCGCATTTATTGTAAGTTAGGATGTACCTAAATTCATAGTAAGAGAGACACTTAAAAAATGAGAAGCTATAAGTATATTATTAAGGTATAATCTTAATAATATACTTATGAAAGTACAAACTGTTTGTTTCAGAGCGGTATGATAGTTTCAAGCGGCTTGGTGCCCATAGTAGTCCGCGCGGGTGAAGTGGGCTCCGTCATCGCCGCCACTCTCGCCTCCGTCACCTACCGACGGACGAGGACTGCTCACCGACACAGGTATTATATCTCCTATTTACGATATAAAATGATGCTTGAAACATAGACAAATGAATTGAGAAACTTGTTCTGTTTTGATGTCCGTTAGAAAGCAATTTCATATATCTTCTAGCTTCTTTTTGGCACTCTAAACAAATCATTCGTGTCAACACTAGTGTTTGAGTTCTTGTTTTTAAAAACAATTTATACAGGTTATGAACAAGCTTTATTAAGCTAAGTTAATAGCAATAAATTCATAACAGTGCATAGAGACGTTTCGAAATACAAGACTCGACTAATTAGAAAAATACTACCAAACAGGCAAAATCTTGATGGTGATTTATTTCCAATAGACCGTATAAAGTTATATAAAAGTAATTTTTGGGTGTTGTTAATACACGGTATAAAAAATACACTTAATTTAAATGAGCTGACGCCTTGAAAATAAAGTACGAAATAACAACTCCACTAAAACAATATATTTGCAGCACGCAGACGGATCAAGACGACAACGAGAACTCGAATTCGATGGGCAGGGACAAGACTGACGGCGATAAATCAAAGCTGGCTAAAAGCAACGATCACGTTGAGGTGTTGTTGAAGGTACGTTACTAGTTCGGCTGCAGGCTTTCCGTGAAAACATATTAAATTATATACGAGCAAAACGTTATATCCTTATAATTGGACGTTTCTTGGTTTTGGAAATTTTCCTGGTTTGACAGAGAGTTTAGATCAATATAATTCAATCTACAATCAGACATGATCGTAGCAAGAAATTTAAAGTAAAACAATCTGATGTGTACGCTAGTAGTTACAAAAAAATGTAATTATACTCGAGAGGCAAGGTAATTTATAAGGGGGTGGCAAGTTTTGCCGAGTTTGCTTTTAAATCTTGCTTCATGGTTTGACCTTTCACTAGTTTATAACTTACATTCCTGCTGAGTATACTGAATGCCCACAAGTCCTCATTGGACAGTAAAACTGTTAGAAATGAGCATCTTTCATCAACTCACCTAACCTAATGAGTACAAGTTTTATTTAGTTAGCTGGCGCTTATAGTGTTCGCCGAGAAACATAATAGCGCGATTCAGTAATTCGAATGACGCCATCTATCGAGCTTATGGTCAAACAATTTACATAAGTTATTCTTATTGGAGACTCATTAAAGTTCAAAAATAAGAATTTTTGTTTTCAATAGCTTTGAACTAAAATCATTACATTGTATGCCCTCTAAAATAATGAGCACAGCATTTGTATATAGACTGCAGGCTTAAATACACATTTTGAAAATAATATACACTAAAATAATAATAAAAATATACAAAGATCAGAAAATGAGAAGCTACAAAAATCAAATCTTCCTTCTTTATAAAATTAATAGTATAGATTTACATTCCGATTCTGAAAGTCTATACTTAGACTTGAAAAAAGTTCAAGTCCAAAAAGTGTACACTAGATTAGTATATCTATAATTTTTGTTACTTTACTGTATTACGTTTTTAACCGTTATTATTATTTTTGTATTTATTATCTATACTTACTTATATTATAAAGACGAAACATTTGATTTTTTGTTTGTTTATTTGTAAGGATTTAACTTAGAAACTACTCTACCGATTTAAAAACAAAATTTAGCATTAGAAATCTATTCTATCACCAAGTAACATAGGCTATATTTTATTCTTTTTATTTTTTTTAAAAGTACTGTCAGCACAACGTAACCTGCATTTACGCGAGCAAAGCTACGAGCTAAATTTAGTTTTACACTATGACACACTATTATTGAACTTTACTACAAATTTAGCTATTTAAATGATTAATATGTATATGTTGTACGATACAGGACGGTCTGGTGTGTCGCGTGTACTACGCGTCTCAGTTCCAGCGCCTGCGCCACCTGTTCGTGTCGCCGCTCGGCGCCGCGCCGCCGCCCGCGCGCCATGACACCGACACACGGTGTTCCTGCTTCGATAGCGACAGTCAGTACATACTTATATTAGTGTCAGGACGGTCTGGTGTGTCGCGTGTACGACGCGTCTCAGTTCCAGCGCCTGCGCCACCTGTTCGTGTCGCCGCTCGGCGCCGCGCCGCCGCCCGCGCGCCATGACACCGACACACGGTGTTCCTGCTTCGATAGCGACAGTCAGTACATATTTATATTAGTGTCAGGACGGTCTGGTGTGTCGCGTGTACGACGCGTCTCAGTTCCAGCGCCTGCGCCACATGTTCGTGTCGCAGCCGACACACGGTGTTCCTGCTTCGATAGCGACAGTTGGTATATACTAAACATATTCATTAGCGTACCTATGTTTTAAAAATAAAGGAAACCATTTCACTTTGCTTATTTTTAAACCAATGGCAAATATATTAATACTTTTTTAACAGTAAATTAAGTGCAATCCATCTTGTTATCTTATATGCTTCAATTATCTTTCATGTCGTGAGCCAACAAACCACACTTAGATATCCTAGAACTAAAACATTAAAATATTAAATATTCGGTATAGCATTTTCGAGAGTCAAATCGAGCCGTTCAGCTTGTAGGGTCCACAGTATTGCCACTATTAGGTCACAGACCGTTGTAGTGTAAAATAAACGTTTGTTTCAGAAGACTTATGTGAGGTGGAGGAGGGTTTCATCAGGTCGCTTGCTCACTGCGTGCCGTGGGCGGCGCGTGGGGGAAAGTCTGGATCCACGTTCTGTAAGACTAAAGGTAAGACACTAGGGATAGTAGAAGTAGATTGGTATATACGATTTATTATTATCTCTGCAATAAAATGATTAGAGCATGTGAAAAGAATGAACAGCAAAATATTTTCTTAAAAAGTGTGTAAGGCAAAGGTTGAACGGGCATCATCTAGACAAGGGTTTTCTGACCATATAAGAAAAATTTCTTAGAAAATCAGATTAAGTGTATCTTTTACCGGCAAGTGAACGTAATGGGAATTAAGGTTACCACAAAGTTTATCGGAATCCTTACAAGTGGTAATCTTTGTTTCTTTCTCCTTCTGGGCAGCAGGTATAACTCTATAATTATGTATGTATATGTACATTTAGGTTGTGGGTCCGAATCCCATATAATGGTAGTCATTTGTATGCCAAATTTTAAAAAAGGAACCTCTTCAACTCACCATTGTCAATTCATTCGGCCGAATATTCGTATTCGGTGAAATTTATGTACCATCCCAGTTATTTCGAGCCTCATTATACATTGAGTGCGTTGTTTCCGTGTCTGTGTCTAGTGTCAATCCAGGGCTTGCCTTTGACCGAGATTTGCCTTATTTTTAAAGTACATCGCATAAACTAGTACATTTGTAACGTAATTGTATTGTTTGAACAGATGACAGATACGTGCTAAAGGAGATGACGAAGCCTGAGTGGCAGCAGTTCCTCGAGTTTGCTCCTCACTACTTCGGTTACGTCACGCAGTGCAAGCAGAACAACACGCCCAGCTTGTTAGGTGAGTAGCCAGTAAAAAAATCATATGTAATGAATGTCTTCTGGATTTTTCACTAGTATTCTGCGTTATTGTGTTCGAATAAATCCGAATACGGTTGTTTACGCGAATACTACTTTGCATGATCGAGGATATATGTATATATATGTCGCAGACAGCTCAGCCATCCTGACTCAGTGGGCGCGTATTTCAGTCGGATGCCGACATGACGGGTAGCCTCGAGCAATAATAGTCACGAAAAACGATTTAACAAAGTGTATTTAAATAAATTCACAATATAATCACTAGCAATGATTTTCGAACAAACACGTCCGCTCGGTGCGAGCTCCGATTATAGAATGCCCGCCCCAGGGTTTGGACAGATCGAACAGTGACAGACACGAAAGCGATTCTTTAGAATTGCGCCATCTATGATCACCATCCAAGAACAATTAGTTACTTTATGCCACGGTAGATGGCAATTATAGCGTTAAAATATATTATTGTTACAAAAAATATGAATTATTTATTTATTTATTGCTAAATTGTTGTTTATAATTTATTAAACACATTATAAGGAAAATTAGCGCATTACCTATTTGTAAAATTGTTAGTTTCTGTACATTGACAGGCAGGCCATATATAAGCTGTGGTACCTGTGGTTAAAAAATAAAAACACTTCACAAAATGGCGACAGATACCGGCGTACACGCATGTTATTTTCGTATCTTTTTGTGCTTTTCCTTTTGAAATTTAATCGCGTTGAGTTGAGTTTTCCAGGTTCCATCAGGTTTTGAAATAGTATGTTACATTCTTACTAATTTACTTGTTTTTATTTAATATAATTTTACCATAGATAAATAGACACAAGAAAATAATATTAACACTTTATTAATATAAAACAAGTAAATTAGTGAGAAAGTAACATATTATTTCAACTATTAAGTACGGTATACAATAATATGGGTGCTTATATATAGATATACATACGTGTATCTACATTGATAAAATGTTAGCGGATGTCGTTAATAGATGGCGCTATCAATTGACATATGAGGTCTGCAACGAAATCCACGTGTGGGCTCTCTATTCCCAATGTATTACTTTACTCTATGGCCCGCCCGCTCCAACGGCCGCATCCAAGCACGACTAGGTAGTGACGTCACGCTTGCGTTCGGAGACGAATCTTGACTCATGGACATATATAAAAATCTCGTATCACGTTGTTTGTGGTCGCACTCCTCCGAAATGGCTCAACCGATTTTTATGAATTCGTATATTTCGTACCGCTAAGAAATAAATTATATAGCAGAACAACGTTTGCTGGCTCAGCTAGTATTCGAATAAAATTCGAAAACCATAATGCACATTGCTACTTTTTACTGCATTACGTTCTCATATTATTGAAACTATAACAATCTTCTTTTGGTCTTCCTACTTAAGAGCTTTGCTTTCAGTGGAGTATACATCATCTTTCTCAATCTTCGGCCAGTACCTTAACCTCATAAGCTTAAAAATTCTACCTAACGTTAATGGCTGTATTCACTACCGCTGTCACTGAGATAGTCAAGAATAATACGTCATTGAACTATAAATAGGAAATCAGAATCAGTAGTTAGTTCCTGAGATTAGCCCGTCCAACCAAACAAACAAACTCTTCAGCTTTATAATATAATATAATAATAGATTATTATTGATAGTATGTCCTGTATTACATGGACCTCTGCCTATCCCTAAGGCTATATAACAATGAGACTATGTATGTACTATACAGAGTATTTTTCTTCGCAGCTCGTATCCTAGGCGTGTTCAGTGTAGGCGGCGCCGGGAACGGCGTGCTAGTGATGGAGAACGTGTGGTACGGCTGCTCGGCGAAGGCCAAGCGCTTTGACCTGAAGGGCTCCTCGAGACATCGCCTCACGCCCGACACGCAACCGCTCGCCGTACTCATGGACGAAAACTTACTCAACTGTAAGATTATACTTACTTGTCCTATTATTTATTAAAATAAGACAACATATATATATATATATATATATATATATATAGAGTATAGCTTGCTCTAAACGCCATGATAATATGGAGTTCCTAAAACAATCTATAAGATTAGCAGTAAACAATTTTCCCATGGAGAGAGTGCGTGTTTCTATTGACAACTAGCCTCATAGTTAAAAGGACCAATGGAGATCATTTTTGAGCTTCATATATTTATAATGTTAATATATTAATGTATAAACTAACATACATAACAGTAATAAATGTTTTATACAATAGAAAAGAAGTTCCCGACCCAACCGTAGGGCTGTGTCGCGGAACCATAACCGCCACGTTTTTCTAGATTTAAGAGTGGACCCTATTATACCGCTCCCTTTTAAAAGACTATATTTATTTGATGTTCGTGTCAGTGCGGTGGGAGAGCCCGCTGTACGTGCAGTCGCACACGGGCAGCGTGCTGTGGGCGTGCGTGGAGCGCGACACGAGCTTCCTGGCGGCGCACGCCGTCATGGACTACTCGCTGCTGCTCGGCGTCGACAACAACACGCTCGTGCTCGGCATTATCGGTCAGTATGTGTGTCAGTGCGGTCGGAACTCTCCACTCGGGAGAGCCCGCTGTACGTGCAGCCGCACACGGGCAGCGTGCTGTGGACCCTGGATTTAAACTGTCCCACTGCTGGGCTCGGGCGTCTTCTCGGTGATTGTAATTAAGGTTAGGCCATAACCCAACACACTGGCCCAGTGCTGATTGGCAGACTAGACTTGAAGGTTTCCTCACGATGTTTTCTTCGCACTATAGCGAACGATAATTAACTATTTAATGGCCACATAACATCAGAAAGTCAGGGGTGTGTGAAATGTTTTACGTAGCAGTCCAGCGTTCTTCCACTATGCTGTCGGAGCTTTAATCTATTTCAGGTAACTTAACGGTATGGGAATTCCCATACCTTGAGGTCCATAATAAATGGGATGATTTCGAACAAGGCTGATATTATAATATTATTTGATATTTGTTACGATTATTACCCTTATATTTTCTGTTAAGGAAATAATCGGCTCTTTGGCAAGCTTATTTGCCTATGTTTTGGCAATAGGTATAACGAGAGTCAGATGGTATTATAGTCTGTTTAATGTCAGTTAAAGTAAAGCTTATATACTAGTGTGGCGCGTGTATACATTTGCATGCGTGTGCATTTTTAACTTATCTTAAGATGTGCTCTATCGGAATACGTGTAATAATGTAGTCGCTACACTTACATTGATACATAGATCACCCCTAAGAGATTTTAAATTTAACGTAAGATAGAAGAAGATCATTATTATGTATTTGTTTATCAGGATCCGAGACCTAACATCCGTAAACCAACTTAATAATTGGTACATCTCAACAGATTATATCCGCACGTTCACATGGGACAAAAAGTTAGAGCACCTGGTGAAGAAGAACCTGGGCTCTGGGCAGCCCACGGTCGTGTCCCCTGAGGAGTACAAGCGGCGCTTCTGCAACGCCGCTCGGAAGTACTTCCTACAGTGTCCTGCACACTGGGACCATCTCTACAATACTATACACGTTTAGCTTAAAACCAAATACACTACTAATATATTAATTTATTTTAACTACACGTAAAAAGCAGTAGTTTAAATGTGTAAAGAGCACGGTTCATTTGTGCGTAAGACGTCTGCGATAATTATATTATATACCAGATATGTAACTTTGATATTAATGGCCGTCGAAAACCTTTTTTTGTTGTTAACCTGTCAATTTTTAGAATACCAGACATAACTGAAAACATATTGTGGCTGGCTGGCGGTGTGCTGCTGCGCCTCAATAAGTTAATAGCTTGCGTTGATCTATTGATTGTTGATCTATTGCACTATTTAAAACTTTTAAATAGCTATGAAAAGAGCTTATATAAAGTAGATAATTTATAATTATAATTCGAACAATGCGCTTTCACTATTTTGCAAGGCATTATACAAACCCATTTTGTTTTAAGAGCAACAGAAAAACGTCTCATTGGGCTGTTTTATAAGTGCGCTTATAAAATATCTGCGTTTATCTGTATATAATATCATTGCATGCAGCAAACACACTCCGTTTGCCGCGTCTTTGTCATTAAATATGATACGCGTCTCACACTACAAATAAGGCTGCGTTCAACGCAATTACCAAACCGTAGCAATTGCTCTATATCTCTTAAATTAAGTACGCAACGCATTCAACGCAGCGTGTGACGCATAAAGGAACCAAGCGCTTTATTTTCACTGCGCCGAGTATTGCTTTTTACTTATTGCGTTAAATAGCCGTACGAGTTAAAACTGTGATTATGGATTGGTTTTAGATATCCACGACGTTATTGATGTGAGTAAAAACAGACAAAATAATATCTACAGCATGCAACTAAATAGTGATCTCAAATAAATCTAGAAAATTACGCTACAAATTATTATATTTAATAAAGAGAGATCATTTATTAATTGAAACTAATGGATTAACGACATGAGAAAAATCTCAGCCTTGATTGAATACCAATGTTGGTTTTATGCCAACCAGATGGTTGACTAGACCCTTTTTCGATGCCTAGGTTAGATAACCTAAAAAGACCTCATAAACAAAATTGGAATGGAATCAACATTTATTCAAATTAAATCAATTGTTGAATGTCCTTTGCCCAATTCTGGAGAAAGTTATATGTTATATAATGTTACGCTACGAGCCACAGGAGCGAAGCAGTAATCATAAACATAGGTGAAACCGCAGGGGGCAGCTAGTTATATTATATTCATAATATTGTCCACTTCGTTGAAGTTACAGTGATCGACACAAATATGAAATACAAAACAAAACTTTAAAGATCCATTAACACGGGGCGAATGTCATGCTATCCCTCTTTTATTTACAAAGTAAGACAAAGATAGCACAAGCTACAAGAAACTGTCATCGTGTAAATGCCATTATGACTCAGTTTAGTATACTAGGTGCGATTATTTAATACGATATTATTCTAAGGTTGTGTAAACCTCACTCTCTTACAAAGTCCCTCCTATAGACGACTTTAAGGAATATAGAAATGTCAATGAAATCGGCAGAACTTATTTATGAAATCATAGACAGCGCATATAGTGATTAAATACTAATTTTATTTTATACTGGTTGCACAGTATAGGTTTGATTAGCACGTCACAAAAAAATGTAACGCCATGCCGGTCATAAATGACCGCGAGGGATACATTTTCTATTGTGTCTGCTACATGGCTTATGTGTTATATGTATGTTCAAGTCGGGTAGTACTTTCTGATGGCAATTTCAAAGTTTGTAAAGGCCTAGTGATACAGGGATTATTCTCTAAAGCGGGTATAACAGCAATTTTAGAAAATGTTAATTTCTATCACAAGTAAAATCTTATAATGTTTATAATATTAGATTTGACTTTTATAGACTTGTGTGATACATATAGATTATTGTCTTGATTTTTATGCACTAAGTTTATTTGTATATTGTGTTTATCACTACTGTTAGTTCAATTTTAGTCAATCTTGTGTTTTACACCGAATTTATTTAAATTTAATCAATGTGTTAATTTTAGAATATAACGCATGTTATTGTTATTTTATTTTTTAGTCGATTTCGATATTATTACTGAAGTCATTTATTGCAAAATTATGATCTGATTTATAAACTGTGCAATTCACGTGCAAGATTCTACTCTAGATATTATTTCATTGAATTTAAAAATATATACTTAATACATAAGTATTTTAATATTTATACATTCCTTTATTGTTGAGGTTTAACAAATAAAACCCGTCTGTATTATATTGTGTTTTATTTGCCATTCCTTTATATAATGTCTATTCTGTAAATGTAAAAAAATATTAAATAAGTTTTACTTTAGGATGAATATAATGTTTGATTTCTTTTTGTAAACGATATTATTTTCGAACGAATGTACTTATGGCGGGAAACTCAACTATAATTGTTGAAATGTAGGTAGCATGTCGCTGGCTAACTATTTAAATGGCGCAGAGTGCGACTAGCAACAAGTAGTACATCTTTGGTGAGTTGGCGGTTCGCACATACTACCCTCAGCAATCGGAAGTATTCGCGAGGGATTTTCATGTTAAGTAATTATATTTTAGTGATCAGTGTGTTGCTTGTGATCGCCAATCCGCCTGCCAAGCGTGGCGATTATGGCAAAACCGCCCAGATAAGCCAAACTTGTGTGGAAAACTTTGGGGGAGGCCTATGTTATGATGTACCACAAATCGACCACGAACTTGCCGTAAATAATAAGAATAGACAAGCAAAATATAACATCATAATAATTAGTCAAATAAATAAAACTCGTATAAAATTTAATTATTTATTTAATCAGGCTCTCATAAGTTATATTTCGAGTTTCATTTCGTACATAAATATTCTATTAACATATAACCAACGTCCTGAACGCGTCGACAACGCGTTGTCAACAAAAGGTAAGGTGCGGTTCACCAATTGAATTCCTCGGACAATCTTCACAAATGGCATAAACTCACGATTTATCTTTACACATAATAGCCAATACTTTACGAAATGCCGATTATTTTAGTAATTTCAATTTATATGGTTAGTCACAAAAGGGAACAATTTCTATATAAAATATATTTGGATTAGATCTTAGGATGTTACCTAAACGTAAAATATAACGAACAAAACGAATTTACCTAAATAAACGTTACTAAAATAATCGACTATACTCGGAACAGCTGCAAGACTATCGATTCCGATAGAAAAGATTCGATACCTCTATACAGAATGGTCTGTATATCACAGATCAGAACCAACGACGGACTATCCTATTTTATCTATTCCGAGGGCTAGCTGCACCAGTTTTTAACCCCTAAATAAAGCCATCGTTCTTGCCTATATGCCCCCTAATACTTCTTACGACAAGTGCAAAGCTGATGTAGCCGATTGTTTCCCTCTGATCGTATATTTACATTCCCGCTTATGATTGACATTTAACATACTCCATAATGTTCTAAGACTAAAAATCGAGTTTCAGAAATTGTATACTGACATTTATATTAATTACATGAAATATTATGTTGAACAGTTATTTCACAAACGCTAAGCGTTCTATTTAAAAGTTTATATAACGAATCACAGTTTAATGTACAATAATAACATTTATTTTAGTATTTTGTCGAAGAAGCACAAATTTGTTTTTTATTAATATTTAAATTATCGGACTTTACACCAAAGACATTTCTATATTAAAGATATGAAATTATTTGATAGTACAATGGCAGGAAGAGCATTAACATTGATATCAAGCAAGTTTGATCACTAGACAAATGAATACAGCCTCGATGGCACACAAAAATATATGTATTTTGTTCGTATTTACAATTTTCTTGAGAATATTTAATTATGAATACATTTAAAATGAACTGACATTCGATTCAGAATAGCATTGATTTTCTTAGCAAAGTAATACGTGGGCGAAATCTTCCGCTTAAAAGAGCAATGCTTGTATATCGTTTGGCATAATTTATAATACACTACCTGTCCCGACAGACGTCCTGTACAATCGAAAAAAGAAACAAATTACAGATAGTTACGAATTGCAGTAATTTCAGAATCAAAATCGGTTCAGTAGTTTCAGAGGTTATCCCAAACATACATCGTGACAGGAGTTTTTATATATTAAAGATATATTTCATTCTTACATATATCGCGTCCACACACCTTTTTAAGAATTACATCGATAGGATTATAGCATTAGATTATAATACAGCTTATATCGTTTTATATCATAATATAGAATCACGCCTATGTACTCCCAGGTTTACCTAACCTGGTATATAAAAGATCCTCGTATCACCTTGTTTAAATCATATCATTATGCAACGATGGGATATTTATCAGTACACCTGCAAGTCCGTAAAGCCTTTGGTTCTGCGCCTGATCTCTATCAGGTCGTGTCAGTTTGTCGTGCCATCAGATCATGAGAGTTAGAACTTGCGTGCACTTGTAATTTGCTCACATCTTATCTTATCTTATGTGTGGGGGCCAGTCAGTGCAGACCGGCGACACTTCGACCCAGTGGGATCTTTTGTGTCGGCCCCAAGATTTAACCCTTAGCTATCTCCTTATGAATGTACTGCATAAGCCGCAGTGTACAATTCAGAGGGAGAAGTCTTCAAGGCTTGGATATGCCACCCCCATCAGACCCGTCCTCAGTCCAGCCAACGCGTCGCATTCACACAATAGGTGCGATATGGACTCGTCCTGTTCACCACAGGCTCTGCAGATCAAATTGTGTCCCAATCTCAATCTGCACAGGAAGTCGTTGGTTTAATTTGCTCACATACTTGTGCACTATAATATTTCTTGCGCAGATGGTCAACGGAGACCTGTTAAGATTATATATCCAGAGCTTGGTAAGTGACGGTTTTTATCCCTTTCTCCGATTGTGATTTAAGAATTATACCAGGCACAGTTCCAAGGTTCGTGGAGGTATTGATAAGAGAACTCACTAGTACTATAATGCAGTAATGTAACTAATAATATTTAGTACTTTTGTCAACCCTTTTGGGCAAAGACGTGAAACTACACATGTATAAAAGATAGTGGAAACACTGCATAAATACATCTTCTATGCGACGGGTGTATAAGTCTATGTAATCTGGAATTAGTTACTATAGTTGAGGGTTCCTAATATTATATTTATCTATTGAATGATCGGAAGCAATTTAGACGGGGATAGGTGAATGCATTAGTCCAAGGGCCGATAAAATATTTTGTTATAGAATCTCTTTTTCTTTCACAGATCTTTTTCGCCGCTTGGAAAGGATGTGAAAAGGCTTTTTTTGTGGGTAAGAAGGTACTAATTTAGTTCTATAGTCAAGTAAGCATTATAAAAACGCAAAATCCCAAAAGCTATATTTGGCGCTTGGACCATAATTAGGCATGTGTCGAACTTAGGACCTTATGCCCCAGTGAATACCGGCTTAATAATAAATGTACAGTGCACAAATCAACTAATAATCGCTAAATTAAATAACTTACACAGAATTGGAAATTGTATAATACATGTTTTGTATTTCGATGATACTTTTTTATTCGTTACACGCTATATTCCGAGAGAGCTAAATAGTCTATACACATAAAAATATAATTAATGACAAACGGAACGTGCGGTATATGCGGCCATGACTCCTCTTAATTACAAGTAAACGAAATTTTTTCTGACGTCACTATGTCACTTTGAAGATTTTATATGAGTTGCGGTATTTGCTTTTTGGATATAGTAGAAATAAACTTATATCGATTATCAGGAGTAAATTATAATCTCATAATATCTAAGTTTCGGTTACCACAAAGAATACCGTTTTGCGATGCGGTAGTCAAAAACGAGTAATCAGATTATTTTAAGATTTTTCTCAACCGTATAAAATAGTGATGTGCATTTATCGATTAAAAGTTTTTAATCGATAAATGCACATCACTATTATACGGTTTATACATCGAATTTACATGCAAGTCGGAATATTCGAAAATAATTATTCAAATGCATTAACCATTGCCAATTATTAATTATTTGATTACATATTAGGCGTACGCCATGTCGTTTAGGCGATACGGTGTCATAAGAGCATAGAAATATTAGGAGGAAAACCTAAAGACTTCACAACTGTCATCCGTGCGAACAAAGCAAGAAAATTTGTCTGCCGCATATGAGAATATTGTCCTACCAATTACCTCATCATAAAATCAAGTTCTAAATATAAGGAAACATCTTCTATTCTTATTTATTACCCGTGACTCTTGTTACATAAGCTATATAGCATATTATATATGACTCATGGCCACATACACACGTTCCACCGCGGCGTCTATGTCCATAACACCACAACAACCAATCTGTACACACATTGACTTCACATATGGAGAACTCGATAAATATCATGCTAAAACTATAAACGGAACACTTAACCCCTGCAGTCATTACCAGTCCATCATCTTTCTAATATTTTTTTAAAATACAAGATCCTCACTGGTTATAAATCCGGTGTCACGGGGGACTTTATACACATTCAAACAACGAACATTCAGACTCAGAACAACCATTTGTGGATCACACAACATTTTGTCCCGTGTGGGATTCGAACCCACAACCCTCGGCATAGTGTCAGAGGCGAGGCGACCACATAAACCACTACGCCATTCGTGCAGTCAAGCGGCTAGAGGGGGCGTTCACGTATAACTTAAGCACGATTTTAATAATTCTACATCCCTACCCTGGTTTCCCCCTCCACTGTAAGCCTAATATATCATCCAAAATAATCATAGCAAAGAACTTCCCATCCCCTTCACCCTCGTTGATGCTTAAGTAATCATTGAACGACCCCTTATCGTTGCCTATAAACATCTGCAATATTAGGCATATCACACGAATGTTCGTTTCTTGTCACAAATAGTTTCTGGTGTGCCTCTGGTTTCATAGATTCAGAATTACATACATACATACATAGATTCACGCCTGTTTCCCAGAGGGGTAGGCAGAGACTACGGATTTCCATTTGCTACGATCCTGACACACTTCTCTGGCTTCATTCACCTTCATCACATGCCTCATACACGCCCGTCGGTTTAAGGAGCTCTTAACCTGGCCTTTGTCCAGAACGCCTCCGATCTGATCGAGAAACGTTGACCTAGGTTTTCCTCTTGCGACTGTTCCATTCACACTAGCCTTATAAACTTTCTTATTCAGTCTTTCCTCGTCCATTCTTTCTACATGTCCAAACCAGCTTAACATACCCTTTTCTAATCTTGTCACTATATCCACTTTCATGCCGCATTTCTCTCTAATCACACTATTCCTTATTCTATTATTTCAGAATCATAGCTAATATATAATCCCTAATATCAAATGTATTATAGGTTGGAAATATAAATATGGATTCAGAAAAATGGTCTTAGAAACCACATAGTTTCGATTACATATTGGAATATAATTTTATTTACAGCTGAAGCGGGATGGTGCATTCCTCTTATAGTTTTAGCGTAATTAAAGCGACTTATATTAAACATAGATACATACATAAATAGTATGCGGGATCCTGCGCGTAGTCTAAGATTCCATAGTCCAGCTGACTACAAAAATCACAATACCACATAGTCCAGGAGATTAACTTGTAAACTTTGTAGTTTTGTAAACTATTTAATCCTCTGGTCTACGTGCTCAAAAAACTGTATTCTTCTTATCTTTAGGTACATATTTTAGAGAACTAAAGTCAACATAGACTACCAAACTACATTATCCACAGGATACATAGTCCACGACTACACAGTCTACAAGACTACATAGTCCAAAAGACTAGATAGTTCACAAAACTACGAATTTTGACAAACTTCACATTCCGGAGAACTAAATAGAATAGAGACTATTAGAACAGACATTAGTAATTATAAAGTCTATATGCTGGACTATACATATCTTAGAGCATGTGGCGCGTGATCTCGCTAAAACAACTACATAGGTCCCGGCGGAATAGAGCAATGTGGTGTTGAGCCGCGTCGCGGACGGGCCCCGTACTGTAGGAAGGTCAGCGTAAACTGGTCGCATCATGTCGGGTCAAGCGATGTGCTCAAAGACTTCAGCTGTTCTAAACCCGCTAGTAGCTCTCTGTAAAATATTTGAAATTCATATTAATAATTTTTCTCACTTATGTATATCAAAAAGTAATATACACTATTGTACAACTAAACGAGTCCGAGACAGCGGAATGCTTAAAATTAATATTTTTTATTTTATTGCCGTATTTATAAACTGTCTCACCGCTGGGCATCATCTCAATATGTGATGAGTTAGGCTCTAATATTCTGGCCTAGTGTGGTTTAAAAGACTTCACATATCTTTGAAAACATTATGGAGTACTCGCAGACTTTTACGTTTCCTCACGATGCTTTCCTTCATCGATAATATAATGATTTATTTAATACGCACATAACCATTTCTTTTTAGGTTGAAAATCGACAAATCATACTCTGTGCTCTGGGCGGAGCGAGGGGGTATATCAGATTCTACAGACTAAAAACACACCCGTGTTCCTTCTCTTGTCCTTGATAATAATATGTGCCGAAAAGTTAGAGGTGCGCACAGTGAGATGGAACCCAAGACCACACAGCAGTCACACGATCTCCCACAAGACTATCACTACTATAATTTGATACACTGAATTATACATACATACATAGATTAACGCCTGTTTCCCAGAGGGGTAGGCAGAGACTACGGATTTCGCTTTGCTACGATCCTGACACATTTCTCTGGCTTCATTCACTTTCATCACATTCCTCATACACGCCCGTCGGTTCAAGGAGGTCTTAACCTGGCCTTTGTCCAGAACGCCTCCGATCTGATCGAGAAACGTTCGCCTAGGTTTTCCTCTTGCGACTGTTCCATTCACTGAATTATATAGTATTCCTAATATCCTTACTAATATTATAAATGCGAATATGACATTGTTTATTACGTTAACTACTCGACGAATTATCATGAAATGTCGCATACATGTTGTCAGGGCTACAGAATAGGACAAAGGGAGAAAGAACTGTTACTAACCTAACCTACATTTACGTGAGAGAAGTCGCAGGCAAAGTTTAATATACAGTATGTAACAGAAAGGTGTGGTCATATTTATCTTATCTTATGTGGGGGCCTTTCAGTGCAGACCGGCGACACTTCGACCCAGTGGGATCTTTTGTGTCTACACTCTCCCAATAACGACTGCCATAGATATTCATGGCAGCCGGGACCGACGGCTTAACGTGCTTTCCGAGGCACGGAGCAGGCGATAATTGTCAATCAATACGCACATAATTTGGAAAAGTCATATAACTTTCGAAAGTCAGAGGTGCGCGACGTGGGTTCGAACCCGAGACCCTCTGCACTGCAGTCCGTTGGTCTCCCCACTGAGCTATCGCTGCTCATGTGGTCATATTTAAGAGTCACTTAATATAGCCCCTGTACAATGACAAACAAATCCTTATACATTATTTTCACTAAGATACATTTTGTTTTTATCGGTTTATCAATATCACATAATAATATTCTAGTCGATACCTTAATAACACAAACAGCTGGCTCGGCTGATCACTGTGAATCCAAAAATGACCAGGCTCTATTTGGTTAGTGATATCATGCGTTTATTTAATAATAATAATAATATCATAATATTCTATCACATACACACAACACCATCTAGCCCAAACTAAGCAGAGCTTGTACTATGGGTACTAGACAATGGATAAACATACATATATACTTTTTTTTCTGTAAATACATACATATTATACATAGAAACACCCAGACCAAGACAAACATCCATGTTCATGCACACAAATGTTTGACTTGTGCGGGAATCGAACACGCGACCTCAGGTGTGGCAGTCGGTTACACTAACCACTACGCCATAGAGGCTGACAATTTCAATGTTTTAATAAAGTAAATAATTTTATTTTGATCTGGGAATAGGGCACATAGGTTATTTATCAGATATAGATCACGGCCATAAAATATGACCACACTTTTCTGTACGTTGTATAATAAATGTTATTTTCCAGATACCTGAGCGAGGCCTCGGCGACGTTGGTAGCTCTCCGCAGGCCGGTGGCGGCGGAACTCTGCACGCTGCGGAGTGATTGGACTTCCTCCTGAGATGCGGCCAACTCCTCCTGGTAAACACACTCATTGTTATAGAGATCTTCCCCATACGGATGTTTTAAAGTGGAAGAAATTGCCGTTCCCAATTATTTGGTGGCAGTGCGAATGAAAATTTAACCTTTAACAGAAAACCGGTGTAATAGTAGCAACAATACGTTTCGGCCAACAAGAGTTCTGAGGGCTCTTATACAGGGTGAAATGTTATTTTTGTTTAATTAGTAAAAATTAAAATTGCCGCGGGTGGTTAACATATGACTATCTGAAACCATTTCACGAAAATAATCGGTACATTTATTTCTCCAAAAACATAATTCTAATAAAAAAATCATATGGTCAGGTTTATTTTATATCACCAGTAGAATGCGTGGTTAAAAGGAATTACACAATTGCAAAATCAACTTGTATTTTCCAGTCTTTCTTTTTCATCCTTTTTTTTCATTTACATCCTTTTCTTGTCATTTACATCCTTTCCCTTTTTCTTATACATCCATACGTTTTCATTTTACATTCTTTCCGTTTCTTTTACATCCTTTCCTTTTCTTCCACCCCTTGGGATCAAAGGAAAGGAGCGATATTATTTGTTTTTCAGTAGGATCGGCAACTCGCGAGTTATACCTTGGTTCATAGACTACCGTGATCGATTATCAAGAAGCGGATTGTATGGGTGTTTCGTTGCTTTTGTACATTTATTTATATTGATGGTTTTTTTTACGTGGTGGAATGCTTTGACTCATACCTCTCCGCGGGGCGACGGAGAGATTATGTCGAGCTCACCGGGGGAAAGATACCCCGGTAATACCAACTAAACCTACCACGGTTTTCTCGATATAACCATAGATGGCGGGGCCGCGTGAATCGCTTTCACATGCAATCGTGACCCCGCCGAGGTTTCGGCCCGCCGTGTGAAACGGCAGGGCACTACATAAAAACACTTCCTCTACTGTCCCCTTGTAGGCGGGACGAAGACACGACACAGTGGCGCGCATGGGAACACGCACGCCGCCTCTCAGACCTCGTGCTGATCGGGTGGCGAGCAGGCCCACAAAGCCCACCACCGCCAGGTCAAACCTCAGGGTGGCTGGAGGTCATCTCGCGCCCTCCGGCGCCCAGTTCTGCGGTTTGGGGAAAGGGTACAAGCGCTCCCTCTCCCGCTCCGCCACCTCCTTAATAGAAATTACTTGCTCACAGAAGGAGACGGCGGCGTTCCACGATCTCTCACTCCAGACTATAAGACTGAATCACGGCCGGAAGCGAGAGAGAAAGCAACTCGACTACCGCGAGCAACTTACGGCGCTGCGATACCCAGGCGAGGCAGTTCGCCAAAGTGTGCAGCGCCGAGTCCTTTACAACGTCGCGGCAGTCGCCGCAGTGGTGACAACCGGGCGTCTCTTGCCGGCGTATGCGACACAAGAACTGGCCAAAAAAACCGTGGCCAGTCATTACCTGTATTAGCCAGAAGGTGAGGATGCCATGCCGCCTCTCCACCCACTGCTCAAAAACGTGATTTACCGCCATAATGGCCGTGACCGACACTGGGGTGCACAAGTCGTTCTTTCCATTCGTCTACCAGGACGCTGGCGGAGCTTGAACCGTGCCGCCTCTAGCACTCTCACCGCCACCCTTATACAGAATTTTCCAGTGCAGCAGGCCATGCGGTACGCCGATGTCCTCGACTTTGCCTAACCGTGCACGCCAAGGTGAAAATACTACATCGAGTCCAGCAGGCCATACGGGTGGCTTGCGGGCTTACCGTTTACTTTTACTAGCAGGCCATGCGGTCCGCTGTAACCTCGCATTTTCATATTAATTTTGTAGTGCGTGGCCTGCTGTTACAGAAACAGTTCGGTGCAACATACAGGTGGCGTGCTGGACTCGAAAACTTACGGGCCGCCGGCGGACCGGATGGCGGTGAGAGTGCTAGAGTGGTAAGAGCAGGTCCTTCGCCCCGGGCTACTGCTTCCTGGCGCCAACGTTAGAGCGACACCAGAAGCGCCGCTTCCAGGTCCCATTGCATTGATCCGGCGAGGTGACTCGCAGCCTCGAATGAGATCGTGCGGTATCCTCTAATCAACCTGACGGCCATGGCGCGCTGTATATTGATGGTACCTTAACTGAATGCTTACCTTTAATTTTTTAATTTGGTTCTTCAATTTAGCTATCGTTGATTCTGCCTCCGTCGCTCGCGTCTGTAAATAGGAAATAAATTTCTTGATAATAATGGAATAATATCGAATATTGCTATAATAAAAATACAGGGTGCCGATTTAATAATGTTTCAATGATGTAGTAGGTACGGATTTACATAAAATATATTAAATTATTTTTGTAATTATTGTATTGCGCATAACACACGTATGCAATTAGTATTCATCCAAAACGGACTTAGATAAGAAGGAAACATTAGGTTACATTAACTCAATGCTTCATCTCATGCGAGTATGATCACTGTATGATCAGTGAGACTCGTTGCTTATGTTATTTTTGGGATTAGCTTCGTATTAGAAAATTAATGAATATACCGTACCCGTTTTCCAGATAAAAAGTGTTGATTGGTCGCCCAGAGGGATAGCACCTCCTCCAGCCGTGAGCGCTTCGACCGCTCCACGAACAATAAGTAGTATACCTACCTGTGCGTCCGACAGAGTGGTCTCGGCGCGCTCGGCGCCCACGAAGTCGTGGTCGCGGCGCCGCCGCGCGCTTCGCGCCGTCGCCAGCGCCGCGACCGCTCCGCGAACAATAAGTAGTATACCTACCTGTGCGTCCGACAGAGTGGTCTCGGCGCGCTCGGCGCCCACGAAGTCGTGGTCGCGGCGCCGCCGCGCGCTTCGCGCCGTCGCCAGCGCCGCGACCGCTCCGCGAACAATAAGTAGTATACCTACCTGTGCGTCCGACAGAGTGGTCTCGGCGCGCTCGGCGCCCACGAAGTCGTGGTCGCGGCGCCGCCGCGCGCTTCGCGCCGTCGCCAGCGCCGCGACCGCTCCGCGAACAATAAGTAGTATACCTACCTGTGCGTCCGACAGAGTGGTCTCGGCGCGCTCGGCGCCCACGAAGTCGTGGTCGCGGCGCCGCCACGCGCTTCGCGCCGTCGCCAGCGCCGCGACCGCTCCGCGAACAATAAGTAGTATACCTGTGCATCCAACAGAGTGATCTCGACGCGCTCGGCGCCCACGAAGTCGTGTTCACGGCGCCGCCGCGCGCCCCGCGCCGCCGCGCGCCCCGCGCCGCCGCGCGCCCCGCGCCGCCGCCAGCGACGCGACCACTCCGCGAACAATAAGTAGTATACCTGTGCGTCCGACAGAGTGGTATCGGCGCACTCGGCGCCCATGAAGTCGTGGTCGCGGCACCGCCGCCGCGCGCCCCGCGCCGCCGCCAGCGCTGCGACCGCTCCACGAACAATTAGTAGTATACCTGTGCGTCCGACAGAGTGGTATCGGCGCACTCGGCGCCCATGAAGTCGTGGTCGCGGCACCGCCGCCGCGCGCCCCGCGCCGCCGCCAGCGCTGCGACCGCTCCACGAACAATTAGTAGTATACCTGTGCGTCCGACAGAGTGGTATCGGCGCACTCGGCGCCCATGAAGTCGTGGTCGCGGCACCGCCGCCGCGCGCCCCGCGCCGCCGCCAGCGCTGCGACCGCTCCACGAACAATTAGTAGTATACCTGTGCGTCCGACAGAGTGGTATCGGCGCGCTCGGCGCCCACGAAGTCGTGGTCGCGGCGCCGCCGCGCGCTCCGCGCCGTCGCCAGCGCTGCGACCGCTCCACGAACAATTAGTAGTATACCTGTGCGTCCGACAGAGTGGTATCGGCGCACTCGGCGCCCATGAAGTCGTGGTCGCGGCACCGCCGCCGCGCGCCCCGCGCCGTCGCCAGCGCTGCGACCGCTCCACGAACAATTAGTAGTATACCTGTGCGTCCGACAGAGTGGTATCGGCGCGCTCGGCGCCCACGAAGTCGTGGTCGCGGCGCCGCCGCGCGCTCCGCGCCGTCGCCAGCGCCGCGCGCGCCCCGGACAGCTCCTCCTCCAGCCGCGAGCGCCGCGACCGCTCCGCGAACAGCTCCGACCTGCACAACATATACCTACGTCTTACAATTCACTATACATACATAAGTATATTCCTGTCAAAAACAGCGTAATCCTCGGTACATTTCAATGGTGGTTTCTCTAACCACAACTTGACTGTTTAAACTACTTTAATTGGATCAATTGATAAATTATTGAGAAATGTGAGAGTTTAAAAGTATCCGAGTGTTTAGCTGATTAAAATTGAAATTATATTTAAAAAAATATTTCGTATTTGTTCTTTTATTTACCTAATACTTAAAACTTTTTGAGAATTTGTAATTATCGGTAATACCGTGTTGAAACTGTAGGTATTAACGATAGTATAATCGACCTTTCCAAGCGATATAAATATCAATATTTTCAATAACTTGCACGTCACGCCTGCGTTAGGCTCCATTCACTCTAGGTATGACTCACATTGCTGAGCAGACAAATAACCAAAATGCGTCGGAGCGGGTAAAACGCCACTACTTAGCTAAAGAACTCCTAGGCGCGCGCATTTATACAAATAAATAAAATTGAAGTGTCTGTTTGTAATGTCAAAATAACAGCTTTTTATCTAATGCATATGACAGTATATAAGGCACCTATGCGAAAACATCTATTTTTAAAAGTTTTGTTTGTCTGTCTGTCTGTCTGTTTGTTCCGGCTAATCTCCGAAACGGCTGAACCGATTTTGACGGGACTTTCACTGGCAGATAGCTGATGTTATAAGGAGTAACATAGGCTACTCTGATTTTAGAAAAAAAAATAGGGTTCCGCGGAGACCAACACTGTTTAGTTAAAATCTACGCGGACGAAGTCGCAGGTAACAGCTAGTGCCGAATAAATCTCGAAAGCAATAGCCGTGCGTGAGTGGCCTCTCGAAAGCCACGTGCTTGCCGCAAACCACATACCTAGCTCTTACTAGGGCAAGCCTCAATGTCGGGCACCGGAGCCTCTAATCAGCGGTCGATGAAACAAACCTTTGAAGATGCGATAAACTACCCAGACCCTGCAGTACGCTGGTCCCAAGAATAAGACGGGTATCCTGCTTAAGAACAGGGATCGAAACCCCTCAAACTCTATCGACTCAAGTGCTTTAGATAGGGAATGAACATCGACCAGCCATATAAATACCATACGCTAAATAGATCACTGAGGTTTCTACAACCATGTTCACGTCGTACTATAGCCGTCAAACCAGCTCACACGGAAACCTATTAATTGAACCAGATGGAACAATCGCTCATGTCACAAGACAAATGAGCCAATAGACGATATGAATATGCAAATAGGAATACTATAATTAGCCATTGTTGTCGGTCCCGGCTGTATACCGGAAAATAGTAGAGACACCCTGACATCGATGATTGAGATATCGACCACATCACACATACTAATTAGCTATATATTAATTTTATGACATCTATTACTAGTCTATGCAATATCTGCCAGTGCCGGATTAAGCAAGCGCGGGGCCCGTAGCAAATTCTTTCGGGTAAGAGTGCTTGCATACGTCAGACTTTTTGTAGAGCTGATTATTGGGCCGACTGAAATTCTACACATTTATACGAGCGACTTTTTGTAGAACTTGTGCGTTTACCGTATGAAATTCGGTGTTTTATTTACGCCAAGGTAATAGTCGGTTATCGATTGTCTGACGTGGATTGTCTTAGTAGAAAAAGTTGTAACATTTCACGTTTTTATGACATCAAGTAAATTCAATATAGGTACCACATCTTAAGTAATAAGTTTCACTCAAAAAATTACGCTCAGGCAGAGATAAGTGGGTTTAAATATGCGTGGCCCCCTTTCGCGCGGGGCCCGTAGCAATTGCTACTCTTGCTACGTGGTTAATCCGGCACTGATGTCTGCTGGTAAAAAAACTGTCAAACCAAAGAATAACTGTCATAAAAAAAATTAAGGAATTGCCAGCGTCATCGGCATTCACTTGTTTTTATTGCAGTTTTCCTGATCTGAGAAAATCACACGCACCCTCAATGCTTAATGCTTATGCCGCAGTATGAGGCCTTATGCTTCGCTTTAAACAAACAAGTTACACCATTGACGCAAAGAACACCTCGTTTTAGAACAACTATATTTGGTTGTTCATTGTGTAATAGGCAGTTCGTTCCTAGGCTTTAGTTGTGTAACAGGCTACAGCCTATTCAAAAAACACATATTTAACATTGGCATCACAAGTTATTTTTTGTACCAGAGGCTGCATGGAGATAGAGGAAACGTCCGGCTTTTGTATTTATAGCGCAATAATGTGAGCACTAAAAACATCAGACTGATCCGTAAGCTAAAGATGACTTACTGAAGTATAGCAGTCACCTACTGGCTTCCTCTACAGGCCTAAGATGATATTGTTACAGCCAGTGCCATCTATCGGCACTGTGGGAAAGACTCGGCAGATCCTTCTAATAATTTATTACAGCGCCATCTATTGACATCTTACGGAACTATGTAGTTTGTCGATATGCGAAGAGTAGAGAGAGCGCTGGTACTTTCTCGAATCTTCGTACGGTTACATACCGGGTATGGCGTTTCTAGAAATCTCCAGAAACACTTTAACCGCGTATAAAAGGCAAGGCCAGCGCTCACCGAGTCAGTTTACAATCGTAAGCGGTCAAGTATTCATCGAAGCGAACGGAAGTGAAAATACCAGAGTTTGAAGCAGTTACAGAGAAAAATTGTAGTATAATGTTTGTTGTGTTTTAAATTTACGAGTAATTGTGTGCTAGAATAAAACATGTTTAAGTCGGTAATATTGTTTACATTCTTATCTCTCGAACCCAGCACGTAACAATATGAATACCCGTCTATCAATATATCACTGAAGTACAATCGCCTTATTGTGAGTCTAAGTATATGCATACATAGCTTCACGCCTATATCCTGTATGAGATAGACAGAGGACTATCACGCCAACAATACGCTTGCTATGACTTGGTCCCACATAATCTAGGGCCAGGCTAATGCCATATACCGGGCGCAGTTCCAATCCGAGCTGGTACTAAGAATATCATGCCAGAATAACCCTATTGTTTCAAGCAAGAATCGATTCAAGTAGCGTTATTACGCTGCTTGAATCGAACATGAGACCTCATGCGCTGCATTCGAATTCAATAAAAGACAAGCGCCATATTAGTTACAATGCTATAATAGACAATTTATTCGCTCGATTGGCTGCCGTCAATAGACTATGTAACCACAGAGTACGTGGTCACCGAGGTAAATAGGTAACTTAGCAGTAATCAAAGGTTAGAAACGTGACACGACATCGTCGCATGAGTTTTTATTTATTGTACTAATAAGTGTTGATTTACACACCGATTGCTTTGAATAATTAATTGTCAATTGTACAAAGTTTAACTGTAATTATTTGTAAAAATATAAATTAACATAGTTAGAAGCATACCCGTGTATTCATTTGAAAATGAAAAATTCATTTGACACGATATGGCCTCGGTTCTAGTTTTCACTAGTGACGAATCTATAGGTACTACCAGCGCCGGCCCTGGGGTTGAGCAAGAGCAGCGGTCGCCCTAGGCGCCAGATCGCAAGGTGTGCCAAAAACCCAAATGCGAAAAACAATTTAGGACAAATTTGGGCAAATTGGGCAATTATTATGTACTTTATTTTGGATGCGGCTTCACTCGCGTTAATGTAGATTTTCTTATTCAATTTCTATACCTCAGGCATAGTACTTTTTTCTGGATGAAAGGTACCATTTGTTTTTTTCTGTACACTTCACAACGTGTATGCAAAATTTCGTGATGATTGGTCAAGTAATTAAGGCGTGAAAGCGTAACATACAAACAAACAAACACATTCGTATTTATAATATTAGTTAGAATTTTAAATAAACCGAAGTAGAATTTACGTGAAGTAAAAGCTTCGACCAAAGGGCGCCGAAAGACAAACTCGCTTTACCCTGATTAAGGGCTAGGGCCGGCGCTGACTACAATAAACCAGTGAGCTTGCTCAAATGTGCAAACACACATCAAACTCGTTAACTAAGGTAATTCAATCAATAAATGATTACCAAAAATTACAATCTACCTCTTGCACTGCGTTAGCCTGAATTATTGAAACCTATATAATTACTAGATGTTCCCGCGGTTTCACCCGCGTTTATCGTTACTGCGCCGCCCCCGTGGGTCGTAGCGTGATGTTAAATAGCCTATAGCTTTCCTCGATAAATAGGCTATCCAACATTAAAATATTTTTTCAAATCAAACCAGTAGTTCCTGAGATTAGCGCATTCAAGCAAACAAACAAACAAACAGCTTTATAATCTTTATATATATAATTCTTCTGTAAGTGTGTTGACAGTGAACTACTCCTAAACGGCTGGACCGATTTGAATGAAACTTTTTGTGCGTGTTTAAGTGGATTCGAGGATGGTGTAGATATGCTTTTTTTTCTCTTTTGTACAGGACAACGTCTGTCGGCACAGCTAGTATTAGTATAGATTATTACGTGAAGAAAAACTTCGTCCCCTTTTTAAGCATATCGCGAGTGTGAGATTTGGGCATAATTAAAAGTTACATATATTATGTAATAAGAGGACATAAACCTAATACTTTCAAAATAAAATGAATTTCGTTCACTAGGAGACTATTAATGAAGCATTGGACTTGTGTTCCACCCAGAACAACCGCCGTGAACACACTCCTAACACAATAATTCTGGCTTAACTGGAGAAGTTAATAACACTAGTAAATGACTAACCACCCTTTAAAAAAGAAAGAAAATATAATTATACGTAAATACCCGTCTACAGAGAGAAGCAATAGCTTAGTGGGGAGACCAATAGACTGCAATGCAGAGGGTCTCGGGTTCGAACCCACGTCGCGCACCTCTGATTTTCGGAAGTTATATGACTTTTCGAAATTATGTGCGTATTTATTGACAATTATTGCCTGCTCCGTGCCTCGGAGAGCACGTTAAGCCGTCGGTCCCGGCTGCCATGAACATCTATGGCAGTCGTTATTGGGAGAGTGTCGACACAAAAGATCCCACTGGGTCGAAGTGTCGCCGGTCTGCACTGACAGGCCCCCACATAAGATAAGATAAGATACCCGTCTACACGAGACAAGTTTCATAAAACAAATATCAGCATAACACTTGTTTTATTCCCATTTTTCACCAAAGTAGACAAAGACCCCACGATACTTGCTTTAAGAAAATTGCCTTGAATAAAGTTTTGATGAATCACTGACCTGGTTCGCTCGAGCTCCGACATAATCTGCTGCATTTGTTCATCCTGATGTTCAGGCTCGGGGGATGTCCTGCCAGGGTGCACGGGAAGGAAGTCTGGTAGACACATCGACTCTGCACCTGGAAATGCATTGTTTACCATATACATAGAGAAACAAAAACATATCGTTTATCTATGGCTGGTAGTCATGTAGAGTAAGTAACATAGACATCAGCCACCATTGCAAATATTTAGACATTATAGTAATAAATAGTTATTGTCGATCGAAATGTTTGTTTCTATCGAAAATATATCAAAGGCTTGCAAGATACAATAATATTTAGTAAAAACGTTTTTATTTGCCCAAGCTCTGATTCTTCGATCGTTACATAGCTTATCTGAAAAGTTAATTTAACAAGTTTTCGATACATATCCAATTAAAACGGCAAGTATATTCGTTAATTATAAGTGTATCTGGTGATTTAAAATCAGCGCTAAAGTGATTAAAGGTGACAACAAGTACAGTCTGATATTAAACGGTTACCATAATGTACATAGGCAAGGCATTATTTGGCTGTTATATACCCTATAGAAAACGCTGCCGTCCACTAACTAAAAGGATTTAAGTGATATGGAACGCATATGGCTAAGATCTTTTTAGTTAGCGGACGGCATAAGATTAGTATATTATACATTTATATAAACAGATACACAACAATATGTCACTAGCAATAAAACAATTTCTAAAGGAAATCACTTCCTGTTACTATTATATCACGCCCTGTTAAAGCATTTTCACGGCCTATAAATAACGTCCCTAATTTAGTCAATATTACCTATTACGTCATTACAATTGATGTGTACCATATGCCTTATGACGTCATAGCCCTAGTACAATTTTCTCATAGAATGCAACTGAGAATTAAAGCACGTGATGAAAGAATGAGTTTTTAAATGACCCGTAGCAATGTCATGTGGGAAACTTAAATACTATCTATTACATTATTAAATAGAAACAGATGGTCGACTTGATACAAAGCTCCAAATGGATGCGCAAACGCATAGACTCGTGCCTGCAGGGGTTCATATCGTATTCAACACGAACTCCTCTGTTTCGGTTCTAGTTAGGCCGAATGTACGTTTCCGTACTACGTTTGGCCGAATGTAGCTCAACTTGATCCGAAATCGTTCTAGGCACGTATCTGTATGATACCAGGGTTTCTCAAGCAAATGCGTTCGGTAAACGCATGTGCAGCGCAAACGCTCGCTATATCGTTTTTTTAACAAAATTGATAAGAGATTATAGGATGCGGTTACGATTGAACGTGTGGCTGCGCTACCGTCGTGTATGCGCCACGGAGCTACAACACACCCATCATCGTGGTCTGCGCGCATATGTTTATCAAACGCCTACGTTGGCAAAATGCTAGTTTGACGCAGGCCTTATTAGTGCTATCAATCTTTGTCATAGATGTGCCCACAATGTTATAAGTACGAATCCTAACGCTCGAAAGAAGTAAAACCCTACCATGCCTCGGCTGTTATGAACATAATATGAAAATTTACATGCGATGTCGGTACCTTTAAATATGCTGAATATTATGGTTCCTTAAACTAAAAAGTTAGCCCAAAATTCTGGCAAATGACTGTAATTGATCGAACAGGTCGTTTTCCGAATCAACAAATTGTTGTTAAGAATTGGTTTTATGGGATTTAGAAAACAATACGAAATATATAAGAATTTCTTAAATCTTGAAGTGTCTGTCTCATAAGGAAATAAACGTGAAGAATAAATCAATAAAAAGGTAATTGTTTACACTTAATGTTAATTTATCGCGTGGGTTAATGGTGCCGGTTCACGTGTAAGAAATCGCTCAATATGAGCATTATGTGTTAATTCAATAATTATATACAATAACAATTCATGTTACTACTAAACATAAAATTGTGCTAACCGATCGATGTGGGCAATCTTTGGCTACCTAATATTTTATTCGGGGAAGAAAAAAAGATGACCTTGACTTTTTTTTTGTAATAAATTGCCCTTCACATATACCTACTATTTTAAAATCATATTCCTCTAACGAAATTTCAGTATCCAAACTATTTCAATATACTGCATATGCGCATCATTACCTTACCCTTCCTGAATAGTGCTTAGCGATTTTTGTCCCACAAACAAGTTCCACCTTCAGAAAAATCTTTCGCTACATCAGTACCTCTATGTAAATCACATTATAGAAGACAGGGCACAGCAGAATAATAATTACCGGTCTAATTTAAGATTTTCCTTTTGATTTGGATTTTGATTAAGCGTCTTCCAAGCTCCTTAAGGTGCTATGCCTGCAACAACTCTATTTATTTATTACTCCTTGTGCTGACAGCACCACATTTCTTTTTTAGGAGACTCTTGGTATTATAGAGAAATAGTTTTCAGTAACCTCTTATCAAGATGCTTGTTTGCCACCTAACAAAAGTTATTCTTAGCCTAGCAGTAGTGTGGTTTTGATCAAGCTATTACATTAGCTTAAATTTTCTGTCCTGGACAAGGTATTGAACCTTGCTATACTACAGATACGCAAGGTGTTCAGTATGTCAGTTTTTACAAGTATAACAATACCCTTAAGCCTTAACCCTAACATGTTTTTCCACAGAATATTATATTACGGAATTAATCTAGGTGTCCATAGTCTACATGCATATGAAATTTAATAAAAATTCGCTTAGCATTTTTGCCATTACTGAGTACCAAATCTTTTACATCTATCATAAAACCTCTTGACCAATCTTCCTGGAAACAAGAGGTCCAGTCACAATATTTAATACCTTGTGTCTGGATTCTGTCTATAGAAGCATTAAAAGTAGAATTTTAGTTCAAACATGTTTTTGGCTATCAATATAAAAGAAAGTATCACGCTATTGTGTCAAACCTTTTGTTTCAATCAATGACCTTACACTTGTCAATGAACTTATTTAATTAGACCTAATTGTGTAAGCATTGAATATAATTATGTTTAGTTGCTGTCTAAATACACATGCCTAAGTTCATCAAGTATACAATATAAACACAGTCCCATCTAAACTAATATAGTTTTAAAACTGAACCTCACATAATATGATGATCATAACATCATAATTCATTTATTTGCACACATACCTAAGATGCATAAACAAATCATGATTAATAAAATACATAATGGGACAAAGAAACAAATAAACTCTCAAATGCCCATGAACTTGAGTTTGTTTATTTGATTGTCACACCTTAACTACTCAACCAATCATCATGAAATTTCGCATATATGTTGTCAGATACAGAAAAGGGCAAAGGATACCTTACATCTAGAAAAAAGTACATTTCCTAAACAAAACCGTGGGAAAATGCTAGTTTAGTCGTAATGTTGCCTTTATTTCTTTAGGTATTTAAATGGGCAATTTAACTACATACGCACTTTCACAGTTTACTACCCACACAATATTTAATTTAGTTTTGATTTCCATTGATTTACTATTACATTCCTAATGTATTAATATATTGTACCTCCTTGATTATTATACTCATTGTATGTACATATGAGTGTGAATATGTATTGATAATACTACTCAGAATTATAAGTAGAATATTGTTTTCATAGAAAATCTCTAGCTTTGAACAACTATAGATAATATACATTCTTATATTAATGTCAATAAATAAAATTAAAATTATTTAACCTGTATTGTATTAGCAAATAAGTATTTACCTTTGTGAAAGATAAAATAAATATCTTTATATATTGTGTTACGGTTTACAAATGATTGATAAATATGTGTTTTCATTATCTTTGTTGTTTCCTATATTTCCATATAAGCCAATTCATATTATATTCAGAATTCATAGCAATTTAATATTGGTTAAGAGCTAATTAATTACTTAATTAATTAATTTGCAAAGGGATACTAACTGTAAAGGCTAGTAACCAGTATTTATTGGGCAATGATGATAGTATAATTAACACTTCTACTTTCGAAATGATTGAGTATTATAATTGAAATATTAATTCATTGATTAGCCGGAAATGTGCAACATTGGCTAAGAGATTAATAATGATTGTATGTTTTCAGTATCTACTATTAACAATTATTGCAATAAGTTATTTATTTGCAAAGTCCACAAGCATTAGTAGACAAAATAGATAATTTGTTGTGATTTCAGATGCACCCACCCCCAGCTTTTTAAAATCAGTTCGTCACCTAAATATTAAAACATAATATACCAAGTTACTGCTATACCAAGTTCCGCATTATTAAACAATTTTGTGACAAATATTAATAATAATTATCCTATAGAACTCACCTTTACTGGTCAATAAATAATAAACACACTTACATACCTATACATTCTATAACTAGCAACAAAGAATCATGGTAATATCGCTTACTATGTTTAAAAGTCATAAATCTCAAATGTAAGCACAAAGTAGTCAAAGAATAGACTCACCAGCATTAGGAGGCAGATCTAAAGGGAAGGTACTCCTTGGAGACATGTTTCTCCTATCAGCAGGATTCACAGACTCTGTCAGATCCAGATTTAGATGAGGTGGCAGGTCCAGAGGCACAGGTCCAGCTGCCTCTGCTCCCACTGGCAAGTCCAAAGGGATTCCACTTCCCACACCTTGGCCTGATTCATTTGACGTAGACGCTGTACCCATATATGCTTCATAATCATAACCCCTACCACCATAATTACTGTTATTCCTTCTACCCAAAGAGGATGATGATCCCGCATTGAAACTAGTATTAAATGTAAAGTCCGGTAAGTTATCCAAATCAACTGATATTGGCCCGTTAAAGTTCAAATATGCCTGCTCCACCAGTATGTGATCTTGCACAAAATCTGGCAATGAAGGCATGCCTAAAGGCTCTGATGCCAAATTCGGTCTGTGATAAAACGGCACGTCATTACTGTCCGTGTAAAAGTTATGCTTAGATTCAGAGTTATCCACTACACTAAAAGGTATTTCTACGGAACTACTTGAGGATGTGTTGTCACTTATACGATGACTGCTGCCCTCGCTAGTCTTCTCTTTGGCTTGGGAGTCGCTGGCGCGGGTCTTGTCCCGCCGCGAGTCGGCGTGCACGTCTATCTTAGTTGGCGAGTGCTGCACGGTATTAGCGTACACTTTTGGACGGGCGCCTGTGTTTTCGTACGTCGAGTTACCCGGCAACGATAGATCCCGCTTCAAGAAATGCCGAAACGAAAATGGATTTTCATCTTTCCGCGTCGCCCCTGTAGACTCTGCAAGAAAAACGAACAGTCAGCGAGGAATGCCTTTATATTTAGGACAAAAAACAACTTCGTAAACTCACTGGAAGAAGAACATTTTGCCTCTGTGGGCGATGTGTCACCATTTTCATTGCTATTGTACTTTGCCTCTTCGATTCCTAAGTCTGGTTTGGCAGTATTTTGTTCATTTTCCTGGGAGGGTCCTCCGTTATTCGAATTTTGAGGCGACTTCTTATTCGAAACACCATCTTCGTCCTCCGCCATGATAATGAAAAATGACAGTTGGGGAATGCGTTCAGAAATTATTCTGTTATTAAAATAGTTCGTTCAGAAATGACTACATCAGTCTAATTTCCGAACTGTTGTTTACAGAATTAGCGATAAGTATATTGTAACGCAATTGAATTAGGTAGGTACATTATTATTCAATTTAAGTATCAGAGAGCGAGGCCCATTCATAGCATTGGGATATACCAATATGCCATAAACTATCGAACAAAGAAAAGCTAAGAACTCATTACTTTTTAGATTTGAAAAATCACAATATCATCTTATACTTTGAGATTCACAAATATTTATTTTGAATCTGAGTATACTTTGTGTCTGTTAATTGTATGTTAGTAAAGTTTCCTGTGATATAGAAATTATTCTTAGTGCGACAGTTGTCTTTTTTTAAACAATAATAAATAAAAGTAGATTACCTAAACAATAAGAAATTTAAATAAAAATTCGGCCAAATAATTATATCTTTATACCAACAGTTTTAAAATATTCAACCAATAATTCTAATATTAAATATTATTTCTCTAATGAAAACTTTCTTTCTTATACAATATCTTTGAGTTACACTAAATAGTTACACGAAAAGCTAGTAATGCTATTATAATATTTACCGAATATTCCTAATTGTTGATAATTGAGCAATCCTCTCACGCAGTAATGATCTCAGCGCCCGCGTCACGTCAATGATGTCAGATTGGTGAACAATCTAAGATCGCGTTGGCAACCCTATACTGTATCAGTAAGAGATTTGTGTTACTAGCTATTACAGAGCAAAGAGTAAAGTAATACATAGGGTGTTACAGAGTTACTAACTCGGCAAGTAAGGTGTTGCTGTTTTCATACTTAGAAACCAAGACTATCTATCGCTCTGCTGAAAGCACATGACCTCTATAAGAGACTTTAGAAACATTGGCTGCTCACCGTAATTTCCTGCAGTGTGTAATACCTATTATTTAAATTGAGAACTTAGAATTTCATGTCTGATAAACCCAATAACATTTTGCCCAACAGGTATCGAACTCGAGATCTCACGCATAGCAGTCATAACACGTAATCACTACCGCTGCGCCACCAAGGCAGTTGTGCCGAGTTTGGGTATATTTTTTGTATTCTTTGTAAAATAACCCGACACAGGATATATTGATAACCCGTCAACTGTCGAGTGGTCATATGTTTGTCCGCTAAATGAGTCACTAAAAAAAACATAAGCAGACAAATGTACGTCCGCTCGACACTTGACTCGTTAATGCGGTAGTTCTCTTTTTCTAACTAGTACCCAAAAATAGATATGTAGATATGCTTTAGGCGTTTTGTTTAATAAATAGACAGTATGATAGAGAATGTTTTTATTACATCTATTATAAGGCTCCTTTTTACCATACCATAGTGTACAATATCGAAGTGTTTCGCTACGTACTTTACAACAAGTATTAAAAATAATAACAGTGGGATTTATTAATAAAACAACACAAAATAAATTCGTTAACAATAAATGCATTATACTTTAGACTATAATATTAAGTTTTTATTATAAAAATAGTGAAATAATTTAAAGATTCTGAGCATAGGTATAGTTTAAGCATCACACCTTTTATAAAGATTTTTTAATAAAGTATAAAATGTCTTGAAGAAGTAAATAGATAAATGCAGTTGGATCGAAATTGGCGCGAATAGTTTCCTTTTTATATTCCAGATTTGAAATGCACTCATAGTACCTACTGCCAACCTCATGCTACTTTTTATTCATTAATTTCGATCCAATCACATAACAAGTATTTTATAGGTACATTAAATAGGGAAATTTAATTCTAATGGTTAATGGAAATATTCATCAGTTAGGTCACTCGGTACACATGTTACACATAAGTCTCTCACACATATAAATTAGTAATGGAATTGTTGAAACATTCTGGCTAAGTTATAAAATATACAGAAATTACTACAACAATTTTAGCCAACATAAACAATTTTAAAAATAATTTGGCACAGATTAATATAAAACACCAACAATGTAAATAACTTAGCAATTTAATTGTTATTTATCATTTTACAAAATATGAAATAAGTGGGCTATGTATCAGCATTAAAAAGTGGGAGTTATTAGGAAGACCGATGTCGTTCCATTTTTTTCCAATTACTATTACGAGAGAGAGACAGCATTGTATTATATTTGATATACTTGGCGTCAGACATCTACAATGAGAAGTAAAATGTAGTAAAAATTCTTGTCTATTGTCAATGGACGAAATTTTGTGTTTATTGGTAACATAAAGATACTTAGTTTACTCATACACATAATATTATGTATTAGATAGTAGAATTAGAAATAATGAACAAAAATAATAATGGCACTAATCGTTGTAGAGTATTAAACAAATAAACAGTATTTTATGATCGGTATACAATATACAAATAATTGAGTATGTTTGACCTCTTTAATAAATGACAACAGGAAACAAATCATAAAAATAGTGGTGGCGCATTTTTATAAAATTATGCAATTTAAAATATAAGTAAATGAATATAATTATTATGTATTATACAATACTTCAATATAGCGATTTTTGTCAAACAATATCCAATAAGATAGTAGAACTTAATAACAATAAAGTATATACGTTCGTTAAATTTGCAACATATGATACACTTGAATAGTGCTGGTTAAAAAAATATACAATAATTTTTCTCTTTATCTAAAATTTCACTAAAACCTTCTAGCTGTAATTATTCTGTATTCTGACTGCGAACAGAAATACGAACGAAAATCAGTCTTTAGGTCGTAAAGGAAGAAGGAATTTTATAGGTTCATACAAGATTTATATTATGCGACATTTTATATACATAAGTACTTAAATAAATAATTATTTCATGTTATACACGACGTACTTATTCGATAAATTGTAATATTGTTACAATAATGTTACGAGCAACATTATAAAAACGTAGTAACTAATCAATTTAATAAAGGCGTACGAAGGGTGGTTTTTAACCACGCTTCGAACGTATATACTAATCCTTGAAACATTTGGAAATAGATTAAAGTAGTTACATCTTAAAAAAAATTAAGAACTAGCATACAATATTCCAATTTGTCGTTATATCGGTTTAATGTGGTTTTAGATGCATAAAAATCAATTAAAAACAACGTAATGTTCCAAATTAAATCACAAATAGGCCATAGCTTGCCGGAGTTAATCATAATACAGCTCTCACATAGAGAGGGCATTACACAACTCAGCGTTAGGCCATAATTATAATCTACATGCATTTCAGTGAACAAAGGGCATACAATACCTTTATTTATAAGACAATTTTATTCTGCTATGCAAAGGAAACATTATTGTATATAATTTATAATCGTTTTGAAAACGCATGTCAATACAATTGTACAACAGCCAATTTCCTTGGATGGAAATGTAACGTCTTATCACGGTAATGATATCTATACAGTATTGGAACTCAGCCCTATCCTTGAAATAATTACCTAATGAAATAGAAAGTGTTCAATAAAAAGCATGTTGTGTTTTTTGATTTGTAGATTTAATAAAAAACATTCTTACAAATTTGAGACTGAAAAATATTTGCGCCTCGACCGAGACGTACGAAAAGCTTTATTGTTAAATTTAATAGTATAAAAATCCGCAATCGGATAAAAATTCTAATTAGAAATACTGCCGGAGTCTCCAGGTAATTTAAAAATGATATCTCTGGGTGCGTTATTGAAGAATTCCAGCAACCATGAACAGCACAATATATTCTATAATTGCACTGTGACATAATTATTATGTACTTGTACTTTAAGTTATTTTATTAAAATATTCACAAATCGCACGCTTACTGCTTACAAAACAATTACATCGTCCGTTCTTCACTGCGGCGCATTCGCGACTGGTTGCGAACCAAGCGCATACCAACGCCGAGGCGCGTAGTTACGACTCGAGGTCCGACCGTTTGTATGAAGATAGAATACTGTATATATATCATTACCGTGGTCTTACATACCCATCATAGCGGCAAAGGCATTGATATGTCCCCACAACCGCCTTGCTCACAGAAATCGTACCATCACAATAATAAAGGAGTTAAATGTTAGTATTACGAGATCATCATCTCAAAATGATTGCACGTAAAATGTGTTGTCTAAATTATAGGTACAATGATACACATCATAAAAATATCAATGTTTACAATAACTGTTTTGAGTAGAAGTGAACACAATCCGACTAAAAGCAACGGAGAAGAAGTTATTACGATATCATAGATAATATAAGAGCATGTTCAATGTAACATAAACGTTAAGGGGTGACTCGTTACGACCGCGTTATCGTAACATGCCTATAACGCGTTTGTGGTTGTCATCTATAGTGTTTTACGTTTCTCGATCAGATCGGCAGCGTTCTGGACAAAGGCCAGGTTAAGAGCACCTTGAACCGACGGGCGTGTATGAGGAATGTGATGAGAGTGAATGAAGCCAAAGAAGTGTGTCAGGATCGTAGCAAATGGAAATCCGTAGTCTCTGCCTACCCCTTTGTGAATCAGGCGTCAATCTATGTATGTATGTATGGCTCGATGGCGTGTGGTTAGTGTAACCGACTGCCACGCCTGAGGTCGCGGGTTTGATTCCCGCACAAGTCAAACATTTATGTGCATGAGCATGGATGTTTGTCTTGGTCTGGGTGTTTCTATGTATAATATGTTAGTATTTACAAAAAAAAAGTATATATATATATGTATGTTTATCTATTGTCTAGTACCCATAGTACAAGCTCTGCTTAGTTTGGGCTAGATGGTTTTGCGTATATGATAGAATATTATATATTATATTATTATTATGTATCTATAGTGTAGGTGAGCGTGCAAAGATGCCACTTTGATATACTTGAAGTATCGAAGCTACCCGTACCATGCGTCATTCGGATCTGAGCCTGCTCACTCATTCATTCAATAATATATTTACTGCGTGATTACCACAAACGCGTTACAATAATGTGAAGATAACGATGCCACAGCCAATCACTCTCTAAGCTCGTTGACGATAGCAGGTTGCATCTTAGCACTCACAGCTTAGTTCACGTTACATGTGAACAAACCCTTAACATAAAAAATATAAAATACCCACGCTTTCCACTATGTACCTCACTTATGTACATAACATACATATTATACTAATTCGCTACATATCTTCCATAAATAATCGCTTTTCGCGACGGTATTTAGTCTCAATTTCATAAGAATAAATGCCAAATACTTTTCTTTTTAATAATACATTGCATATAGGCATCAAAAAAATGCGTATTGTCACAAACAAATGAGTTTAGCGTATTTTTATCTGTGATTACCGTATATCAAAATAATTAATGGCAGTGAAGGGGAAAGCTTATCGAAATTAAACAAATGGAATAATAAAATAGTTTTAAACGTAATGCGTGTACACTTAAATATAATATTGTAAAATGAAATAATGCAAATTGTTATGTTGTGAAATAAAACGGTTAAAGGCACGCAAGTCACGCTACTAGATCCACGAAAGTGATCGACGGTATAAAAACGTAGTGTACGCGTGTAAATGCAATTTTCCCTCGTTAAATAAATGTAATTGGCTTTAAATTAGGTCATGAACTACTTTGAAAAATTAAACAGTAAAACATGTGTTTAAAATGCAACGTCCACTCTATATGCAAATTGGTGCGCAGATAATTAAACTGTAAAAAGAAAACCTTGTATAGGTTTAAAGTAATTTAAATTCCATCATGTATATAGATATATACTCAGAATAGTTTAAATGTAAGTATCGTTATGTTTGACGTACATGACAGGGTTTTAACATGCGTTTCTGTCACCTGTTTGCTAAAGATGACAGCTATGGACGTGTTACGCATTATAACGGCACGCTAAGTATCGATCTAGGGGTTAATCTTAGGTCTTCCGCGTGTGGCCACATAGAATCTTTATGATAAATGTGGCTATACGTAAAGCCGTTGGTCGAAATTCTTTTGCTATGGATATATACATTCAAATTACGCTTTTATTGTATTGTGCTTAGACGTGAAATTGATTAAGATGCCTATAATTGTATCTCTGGTGGACTATTTACCACATATCTGCTACGCAAGTATGTTCATAACCCATATAAAGATTGTATTACTTACTACAGTCTAACTAAACTAAAGCTTACTCATACATCCTGCTAACGATCGGACTAAAGCAATCGTGCGATGCGAGGCAAGTACTGAGTAACCGTTTGATTAGCCGGTACTTACTGTCACCTGTCACGATGGTTTATACTCGTTAATAGAGTGTATGAATAGCATTAGCGAGACTATAGTATTACTGAACATCAACATAGAAACAAAATATTAAAACTAAACTCATTTATTTGTAATAAAATTTGGCAACAATTTTAATACTAAACACTATCAATACAAACTCCGAAAAGTATTATTTTTTGCTGAATAAATCGTTGAAAAATAAATTGTCTACATCTGTACCAGACTGGAAAATCTACCGACTATGTACACATCATACATTATTTGGTTTTCCTTAAGCTATTGTAGAAGACGTCGAGATAAGTGGAGATATATCATTCGGGCTAAATAAGGCTATTGTCAACACCGCAGTAGGGTTCATTCGCTCTGCCTAGAAACGTCGGGCTACGCTCTTAGCGATCATGCTTCCTAGACGCTACGACTTGTAATTCTTTAAACATTTTGCTATTATTACGTTAGGGAGCGGCTTGATCGTGCCTTTGCTATGAGTGGCAATAAACCACTTAACATCAAGTGGGATGTTGACTGGTATGCCATTACGAGGGAAAGAAACGGCTCAACGTATAGACGGTAAAAGAGGAAAATTATATCACAACATCTACAAAAGAAACTGTTTCACAAAAACACAATCTTTCGAGGCCATTGCCAGTTTAGGTTATACCTAAACTTGACTCAGATTGAAGTATCTTCACTTATCTCTGTTTAGCTAGCGTTTTACTTTAGTGTTAATATATATTCGACTCTATTTCACACAGCATAGAGTACATAGTTATATGTGCAACTAGCTTAAGCTATTTGGTTCCGTCGCGCTAACATCGCCGACCTTCGCGCTTCATATTGTACAGTGACAGATTATCAATTGATAATATTCTTATAACACTTTATAAATAATGTCAATATCACGGTGAATAAGAAAATGTTCATTTTTTAATAGATTTGAGCATTTTTTGTTGAATTTATATTGTGAATTTGTATGTTGGAGCATTTGATTGTGATTGTACTCAAAGATTTTATTTCGAGCAGTGTTAGTTCGTGTGGTAGATTGGTCAAAGGGTAGCTTGTATCTTATACATTATAATCGATTTGTACGATATGGTACATCGTCCTAATAAAACGCATATGTGGCGTTAAGTGTTCTAAATAACGACTAACTTGTTGTGAACGCGTCCTAATATAGGAAGCAACGCGTTATCGACATGTTGACACAATTGTCAGTTGTCAGACTATTCAATATTTCTTATATCACAGCAGTGATCATTGAGGTTTTAGAAACAGTTTCCTAAAATCCCAATGACCACTGTTGTGATATAAGAAATATAGAATAGTCTGGATTCAAGCAGACGTTCAACAGAAAAAAAGGTCCTTCTTGTTGATGTTGTTTTCGAAAAAGCATAATGTCCCCTTGAATTTGAACATTCTAATAAATAAACAAATATTTGCCTACCCAACTGTTTCTCTTTCATAACTTATAGGAACCAAATATATTTACTCTAATTTCTAAAATTGTAGGAACAAAACCGTATATTTTTGTGTTGATAATTATAATTTAATAAACGATTTTCATCGTTAGATTGGATGGGATCGAATCAGTCTTAGGCTATCCGTTTCTTTTCAATAAATAAATATATCAAATAAATCTTGTCTATCCAGTATATTATATTGTTGTGATGTTAATAAAGAATGTAAGTTTTGTGAGATGATCAGACGTTAGAAAACTGCCATGCCTTGGTCGTATACGAAAAATATTGCTTCTTACAATTTATAGTGATAGGTGAATTTTCGCTGCTCGCTAAGAAGTAATGCCGCTGTTTAGCAAATGAAAGATGCGATAGCGATGTCGGTCCAGCCGTATGTCGAGTAGAGAGCATGCCTTGGTGAGGACATTGCATGTAGTTTTACGTTAGGTTTTAAGTTTACAGAAGGCTAGAGGAAATCTGTGGCTATACAAAACAGGTGTCGCTCTAAACATAAAAACTATATAACTATAGAAAATATAAGTTTTCAGAGTAATCGCGCGGTTGTGATTGATAAGATTTTTATTTTAATCTTGGTCGTTATAATCTGTTGAATTCGAGGAATTACTTGTTTATCCAAATTATTACCTAGATAATATTTGTTTGGTTTGCAAAAGTATGCAGAATAGAGTGTACACCAAACAGAAGAGTATTTTTGGCAATAATAGTATTCTTTCTAGTCTGCACATATGTTAGAGTTGTTTAAAAAAGATTATAGGCTACATGGCACTGTGCCTGTATAACCTCGAAGAGTAGGACAGGTGAAATCCACATTAGACACCGATTTATAACAGTGATGCTGTTATAGGTGCCACCATTTGTTATACCACGTCAATAATAAAATGTTTTTGTTTATGTTAAACGTAACTTATTTACAAAATAATGTGTTATCATAAAGTTCAAACAAAAATCTTAAAAATTGATACGAACTATTTATTTCGTCCCAGTTCTGCGTCACCTTGTTCACAATAAGCCAACATTATTGGAATGATTCCAAGCGCCATACATCAGAGAAAAACAAGGTATTTTTCATGTGGTGCATCGTTTTACACTTACAGGTACAGGGTTACCAGCTGGCCGTTATTTTGAAAAACAACTAATCTAGCGAACTATTTAACTAGTATTTCATATTTTATTATATTTTAGTATCGAATTTAAAGTAGTCATATTTAGAAAATAATTATTTACAATAACTTCAGTCGTGTATGAACTAATTAATGGATGTCAACAAAATTAATGAACTGATTAATTAGTTGACGAAGAAAAACCCAAGATACGCTAAAGTGTATTGTGGGTTTCCTAATAGCGTAATAGCTAATAAAAACGTCCTCAGAATATGAGCTAACAAAATAAAATCTAGTGATCAATTTATAATTTATTCCTTGATTTTGTTAGAAAACATCTTTATTTTGTGATTTTAGTTAATAAGAATTTATCATTCTATGTCTTCATGTTTGTTTTTAGAACTTTTGAAGACACTTTTTAATGTAAAATAAATATAATAATATTCATTATTCATACATGCTGCGAAATTTGGGATTTCTGTATGCTAATTAATTAATGATATTATTAAAACACAAAGTCGTGTGACAACCCTAAAAAAAATTATGTTAATGATGCCATTGACACACGTGCGTGCATTCGTATGGCGTCATGATATTTAGTGTGTACAAAGTCGCAACTATTACAACTACGAATAGTCGCAACTACGAAGTCCAGATACTTCCTATAACTGCAGTTTAATTTCATACGTTTTAAGCTATAGAATTCAACAGGCTTGCAACAGTTAGTCGCATCGATGTACCTAATATGATTTTATTTTAGGAATGTTGTAATTTTGTTATGACAACTTTATCCGAACCCTTACTGGATGAATTGTGATGTTTTGTGTCTCATCATTGCATTAGCTTTTATAACACTCTTCAAGCGAGCTCTCCAGCACGTCTCTATATTGACAGTTGAACGTTTGCCGTAGTTCTACATCTATCTTTACCCAAGTATTCTCGCTTCTTCTTTCTCTAGGCCATCGTATCGTATTTTCTTAATACTGAATGATCAACATCTTTCTTTATTATGCTATTTCTCATTGAATCTATAACCACAAGATTTCTGTTATGTGATAATCAAAAAACTAGCAATTTGGCTGACAGTGCGCGCGCATCCTTATTGTGTCTAGGTATATATTATCGAGAACGCCAACAAGTGCAATTCAACATATTTATCAAAGAGTTAACAATACTGTATTGTATTTAATGTGACGTAGACCAAGCTTCGTCATTGCGCAAATATTTTGTGACACGATTAACTGCGGAACAAACATTACATCTAGCGTTTGTGACTACAATATTTGTGACTATATAAAAACATTTAAATACAATCATTACAAATGCTCCTTTTATTACCTACATTCGTCTTTATAGACTCAAAACTCACTGTTACTTAAAAATCACGACATACATAGATGATGTCACATAGACAGAATTTTCTTTTATTCGGTCTGCTTACCTATAGTTCTATCTTTTTCAATGCAACGATTTGGTGCAACAATGAGCTCTGAGGCTACGCACGTGTTATGTGAAGCATGTCAAGCGATACGTCGTATATGAAAAAATTCAGTCACAGTACTTACTGAGCGAGATTCTGTACCCATACTTAGACTACAGGTAACGAGAAAACAACATGTTCCTTCTTCAACAATAATCCTCTTAGAGGTAAAATGGCGATTATATTAATTTTAATATCACAGGGTGGTCACCCTCACACGTAAGTTTCTTCGGCTTCGGACTTCGGTCCGAAGGCTCTGAAGCAGGGGTGGGTTGTGCCCTAGCTGGACCGTTCCTCGGATACGCTGTCCACGTCTGTGGAAGCCCGGGGTGTTGGCTAGCTGATGGAGGAACTGCTCGATGTGGATATCGTCTCCCGGCCAAGCTCCGCCGCCATGATGGCTATCGTGAGCTCCTTCCGCGCTTTCTGCACCACCCACACCATGAGTGTTATGCCGATTAGTATCTGAAAACATCGAAGTTTATTTTTAGCGCTTGACATACATATTCAAACAATACATAATATGTACATGTGTCAGAAGAAAAATAAATAATAATAAATTTATTTATTTACAGAAATGAGATTGTAGGTTAACATTGACTTAGGCTATTATGTGTTACAGGTAAATAATAAATAATAAATGACGGTATTATATTTAAAATAAACTCTTTAAATATACTTGACTAGGTACACGAATGGCACAAAGGACTAAATGGTCTCGTCTACAATTTTTAACACATATTCTATGAAAAATATGTTAAAGTTTACCAACTGTAGCTAAAAAAACTCGGTTCTTGATATAGGAACTGAGCCTTAGTGATAGCCCTGTCATCTATGGGTGACCATTTTCACCCTAGTATACTTCTAGGTCTCGTATTATATAAATTGGTTTATAATCAGAAACTCTATTTATTTCGATCTGTTGTTTGCGGGCGTACAGTTAACATTGTACGGTTATGTACAAAGTACAAATATTGTTAACACGCACATAAGAAATGTTTGTTATTGTACGTTCTTTAAAATATGTAATAAACGGACACGCATATAATGTGACACGCATTTTACACGAGCTGTTTATGCGACTATACCACTGTACCGTAACCTCACTCTTTAGGGGAGTAAGCAGAGGTGTACTATCTACACTTTCCGCGTTGACGTCTATTTTCAGCACTTTCCCAGACACAGTTGCTACTGAAAATTGTCAAATAAGACTACCAGGTCATTAACTCATCAGGGAGCCGGAGATTGATATGATCCAGGAGATCTAACCCTGAACAATAGTGACAGAAGTCACTATTGCTAATTAGTCAATAATCACGGTTTTCACGTCAATATTGGTGCCGACCAATATTGACGTTTATCTGTAATGTAAAAATTCTACCTTAAAGGTACCGACCTTCTGATAAAACAAACGCTTTAAAAGGAATAAGACTGTTTCTCCCTTGTTAACCTTTTCACCAACGCTAGGTCCCGACGCAATGCCTTTTATTCTAATTTTCGACGAATTGATTCATTTAATAATAAGTTTTTTAAAACACGTTCACGCAAAGGGGCGTTCACGCAAAGGTACCTTGCGTGAGCATAATCCAAAGAAGTAATTTACCAAAGCAACTGTTTCTACTTTACATTTCGTGTCAAGAAAGCCGCAGGGACGTTCAGTACGCAGGCCCTTCATGCATATTTAAATTCAAAAGTAGTCACTGTCAACCGAGCGTAGACTTGAGCTTATTGTAAAACATAATTACGTAGAGGATTGCACGCGATCCTAAAATTCTTGAATAATGTAAGGCGAATTGCAGACGTGCTGTTTACAGTAGCGTTACCTGTGATGTCCACGAGTGCGCAGATGATTTTTATTTATAATCAAGGCAGCCAGGATACGGTCTATATAAGCTGTACAACTTCTGGCAACGGGCCTCTTCTCAGTGTGAGAAGGTTAGTCCATAGATGCTTACAATTAGCATAGGCCATGCCAAATCTTCAAAATAGGGTTCGCGCTGGTGGTTGAAAAGGACTTACTGATCCCCAGTTGGTAAAACTTTGTGAACGTGCAAAACCTGTATGACTAACACATTTAACATCTTGTGAAAAAGGACATCATTTGCTACCAAAAATTATTTTAGTTACGGAAAATTTGGTTTAATACGTTAAATCACTACAAGCAAATTGACCGCAACGATTTTCCTTTGAATAATTATGTCGATAAAGTACCGCTTGATCGATGCACAGATTACAAAACGCAACTAAATCGCCGATTGCCGAGGCTTTAAAGCAGCATGTCTGCTTCAACCCTTAGGTTATTCGAAGCCTACTTTCAGTTTAATATACGCGGTAGCGTTGCTCAGTGAATCATGTGGGGAAATGGCGTGTCCGTGACCTTTAAGGAGCAAGAATATCGCGGTTGCGTCGGATAATGTTTATCTGCACCGCTCGTGAATGCGCTAGCCGCAAAGGCTAACGTTCATTGGTAGGTGCGGCTAAAAAGAATACGTTTTGATTCTTGTCCCGATTTTTTTATTATTCCATGCCCTTGCTGTCATTATTATTCGATACCTAGTCTTTATTTATATTGTTTTCAGTTTTCCTTCCTTTTAATTTATTTTTGGACAGGAATGTGAAGTAAACAACGTACTTTTGGAATATAAAGAAGTGAAGTAAGATGTGAAGTTAGAATCCGCAGGCATTTTGAACTTGATACTTTATTAGAACAAAATACAGCACGTATATTCGTGCGACAGTGAATAAAAACCTATATTTGTATAGAAAGTAATAGTACTGAGAGAGAGCGCTTACTTTAAAATTTAATAGATTACTAAAGATAGCAATGAGAGTAATCTTTCTTCCACCACTAAATTCTTCTGAGGGATTGCTTACAACGTGGGACACGCTATTATATAATACTCATGGTCATACGTTGTAAGCTTGCTTCTTGCATAAATGCAATAAAAAGATTCCAATCCAACTATGTCTGGACAAACTGTCTGACAAATAACAGTTGTCGGGCACTTCCCGTTGACCTAGAATCTGGCAAGTTGGCATGAAGATAGGTCTTCACATAAGTATTGGGACATATCTAAAAATAACTGCATTTTAAATATAAGTATAATGATTTATCAAATCTGATAATGTCAGGCATAAATCCCCACCTAATTATTCTATCTTTGGATCGACTAACCTGTGTCTGCTCAAAGATTTCCAAGATAGCCCTTTTTTCTAGAATTATAAATCAGTTGACCTACATATTTGATAACAGGGGATTAAATACAGTTTTATCGTTTCTTTAATTAATCCGCATCACTTGACAGATCCCGTTAATTCATTAAGATTATTGTAATTAAGATTGTAGTAGTAGTAAGACTTTATATATCGATACAAAATCTTGCTTACCGGTATGATTTCAAAAATGTTACGAAGTTATGTAAAAATTGGTCATTTGGAGTTAAAGCAATATGCATAGACACATGAATTCGAGTTAAAACTTGAAACTTTACGTATCATCTCGTGCTTATAAACATTTTCAAAACTGTGCCTTACTCCAACCTGGCAGTTACAGTCGGAACAATCTATCCCGATTGCAATTCAGGTATCTCTGGCAGACGACTTACGCTAAGTCCTCTACTATCACTGATGACAAGAACTCGTAGAACGTTGGCACGTTCAAAACCAAAGACAAAATTACATTTTTAGGGTTTTCTCTTTTTGCCGTGTACGTGTCTGTCGAAAAAGTGCTTGTGACTCTTAGTACTGCAATAGGCTACAATAATCGCTTACCATCAGACGAAGCATATACTTCTTTATCTCCTTTGCAAAGGTAGAAAAAAATGCCTATTAAAGATTACCTGTCCCGTTTATGATCACTGCTCCGCTTTCGTAGCACATAACGTGATATTAAAATAGCCTTTGTTAGTTCTGAATAAAGTAGCTTTCTAATCGCGAAAGAATTATTAAAATCGGTTCAGTACTTTTAGTTTATTCAATACAAACAAACATACAAAACTGCAAATCATTTCTCTAGGCAGTAGGCAAGTATTGCAGTGTTTGTTCAGTAACATTCCCATTGCAGGCTCTGTATTTTACAGCAGGAACTTACATATATATGTTAATTATTTTACATTGCCACGTAGCAACGGCAAGGTTATAAAGACGATAACAGCTTATTATGTAAGTATGTGATATCATATTTTAATCTACACGTTTATTACTTAACAGTTTGAGAGGCTTTTATGGCATTTTCTTAAAAAAATAATGTATATTTTAACTTACATGTCACGACCTATTGCATTTAGGTTATTTATAATGGTAAGCGAATCACAGATGAAATGGCCAGGTTTTTGGATGAGGAAAATGGAACATTGACTATAGTCATAACAAGCCAAGTTATAAGCGAAAATTTTATTACCCTAAGAAGGTGGTTAGAATTTGAAACGTCCGTAATTCTAAGTTACTACTCTACTGCTTACACTGCTTTATTAGTCTAGTGGGATAACTATAAGCAACGCAATGTCCGATTGCAAAAATCTAGCAGGAAAAGTAAATGCCGTACTATTAATATTCATATTTTAACAAATTCTCAGCATTTAGATAGCTATCAGGCGAACGATAAACTTCAAGGGTTCCGAGTACACTCATCACTGCATACCTCGTGCAGATAACAGTCGTTATGTAAACAGTTTACTCATATACAATTAACATAGGTGTGTTAACTTCTGAAGGTATTTGGTTTATAACTACATATCTAGTTACAGAAGTGAGCAACGAGGGCTAGAAGTAATTGCTTGAATTCACCGCTAGAGGTGCTAGTGGATAATAAGGTCTAAACTCTATAGTCACTTCAATAGTAATCATAGAAACCGAGTTATTACGGCCAGTGATCTCGAGCCTACCGATTTGGCGCTTCTCCTACCGAAATGGAATGATTTTTCTACGATTATGTTAATGTAAGGAATTTCTCCCGATCTTTTTACCGATTTCCAACAATCTCAGTTCACATCCCTATTTTTATATCTTTTACGGGGATCCCTACAGCTTATACGTCGATTAACGGGTAAACGATATATTTTGGGAAATACCATTGTATCCATGTCCTAGTAAGCTCGCTTAGGAACACCGTGGCAGGTTTTGTCTGTCGGTAGGACCTGCGAATACAAAAAAAAATCAGCCCGCCTAAAATATAGACATTTGATTAAATTTATTGATTTTAACCCAATTTAACGATTTTTGGTCCAAATATACGGATTCTACTTGGCAGCTCTACCGATTTCGCATTTTTACTTTCGAGACCACTGATTACGGCTTTTGACAGCAGCTGTGACAGAATTGACAGGCCCCTATTCGCTGGTGGGCACAAAAATGATAGCCACCATTATTCGACTATCAGTTTAGGGGCTGTACCGTAAATGTATTACAATCACATTATCCCAGCTAAGTTATGATCCTACGTAAGCGCTTATTGTCGACTATCGGGCACCATTGATACAAATGACTAAAACACAGGTCCTGACTGCGTGCTGTTATTGAGCATTACACGTCAGAAAACTCTATAACACTTTCACCGACGCGGGAATCAAGGTAGTCTCTTTTAAAGTATTGCATGCGCGAAAACGATTCTCGAATACTATAGAACCACTGTAGAACAATTACCGATTAGGTACGTAATACGTATTTCATCACTATGCGAATGAGCTGACTCGCTCGGGGAAGTACCTAACCCACCACACTTATACAGGCAACCGGCGTCATTGTTATTAAGAGAGAAGTGGGTAAGAATTCCAAAGGCTCACATGTCTACTACTTAGGAGTACAGAAGTAGCAGCCATGTGTGAAAAATATTAATGGGACGATAGGAATATATGAATATCATCCTATCTTTAAATATTTTCCCTGATTGTCAGCAAAAGGTTGATACCCGTGGTATGAAAACCGATCATACAAAACAGAACTCACTACCAGGCAGCCCATATGATTGCTTAACACAAATATCAACGTCAAAGTCCAAATTATTGGATAAGTTATGCAATCTATTTCACTTCTTCTTTTCCTTGTACACTTCATACTGCCCACATATGCGTATAGAACTATCGATGGAAGATGCTATAAGTACAAAATTAAAAATTGCAGTCCACGGTGATCCCTGAAGCGTTGCTTACGCCTACAATTAAGTTTTAGGTCCCACGTTATAAGGAAAGAGCAGTTATCGGGCAATTCCAGAGTCTATGTTACTGATGAGAAATTTTTGAAAAAATCCCAGCCCGATGAAAAATCGAGAAAATGAGAAAATCGGGAACGTGGTTTAATTTTTGTCTACTAATCAAATTACTTTCGCCATGACAAAGGGTTCGCCACGAGCTAATCTGACATAACACGAATAACTACTAAAGTATTAATTCGCTGGAATATCTGGAAGCTATTATGTTACTAAGGACCCAAGACGATTCCAATCAGTCACAACCACAAAGCACGGAATTCTGCTCGCGTTCTATTAAAGTCAACAGTAGTAATAATATCAGAGTCAAGTGATCGTAGGTGCCAAGCACGAGCGGCTCCGTCAGTTCGACAATATACGCTTGTCACCGGATATACTTGGATTGTATAGATTTAGAGAGTACTAGCTTTTGCCTGCAGCGTCGATCGATAAGGAACAGTACTTATTTATGGATGAAAGGTTTTTCTGTACCCCCTGACAACCTGTAAGCAAGATTTCACGATGATCGGTCAAATAGTTAAGGAGTGAAAGCGTAACAAACAAACTCACATTCGTAATTATATAATTACTTTAGAGTTGGGCCAGGCTGGAATCTCTGCGGCTTTAACCACATTTATGATTATTGCTTTGATGTCAAAGCTCGTCGCCTACGTTACTTCTGGATGAAAACCATTCTTGTGGTGAAAGAATTATTAAAATCGTTTGTGAAAGAATCTGTCAAATGTCTGCAGTGGTGGATTACCTTTCATATACAAACATAATACATACGTACTCTCTCTTTGTAACATTATATACAGGAAGACTATTTTCTGCCCGCAGCTTAACTCACGTGAATGCCCAGGCAACACAAACCGGATAAAATCTTCCCGACCATACAATCATACATACATACATACATAGATTCACGCCTGTTTCCCAGAGGGGTAGGCAGAGACTACGGATTTCCATTTGCTACAATCCTGACACACTTCTCTGGCTTCATTTACTTTCATCACATTCCTCATACACGCCCGTCAGTTCAAGGAGCTCTTAACCTGGCCTTTGTCCAGAACGCCTCCGATCTGGTTGAGAAACATTCGCCTAGGTTTTCCTCTTGCGACTGTTCCATTCACACTAGCCTTATAAACTTTCTTAGTCAGTCTTTCCTCGTCCATTCTTTGTACATGTCCAAAGCAGCTTAACATACCCTTTTCTATTCATACAATCACCATGTCCAATTTCATTAAGTTAATAACTAATAACCAATCTCTTTAACTTTAGAATATTAGTAGGTATACTAGATTTTGCTCGTGGCTTCGCTTGCGGTATATGTAGGTTATATGAATAAATATCTTACCCTAGATAACAGTCCTTTTTTCTGAATGAAAGGTCTAGAAACCCTCTGTCCTTGTCTGTAGCCCTGACAACGTGTATGCAAAATTTCACGATAATAATTCGGTCGAGTAATTAAGGCGTGAAATCGTAAAAAAACCATTGCTTGAACTTTATAACACTAGTATAGACGCCAAGCGGAAAGCGGAAACAAGTGTGATACTATTTCGTGTGTTGTGGTTAGAACGTACATTAAACAGTCGACATTGAACTACAAGTAAAGTTGAGCCCAGTTATAAATAGCACCTCGCAAATTTCATTTTACGACCTTTGACTTTTCCAAGTTATGTGTGTATCGTATTATAATGTTCATTTCAACGCTGATGGATAAATTTAGAGACCGCCTACAAGCTTGTAAAATATCAGCTGAATTTTCATAACTATATGAAGTAAAATTCTTTTGAAATTAAGAGAGAGAAATTATTTTGCTGTCCAGCAAGTTTTTTTCTTACTGGGTATGAATAAAGATGTTTAGAGCAAAATTAAATAGTCCAAATGCTACGGATGAATTTTAAGCGTGTTTCTTTTGCACTTTCATGCTAGTTACTTGGACTTGTTGCTGCAAACTGCTTCTGTGTATTATATATAGTAGAGAATACTTAGAACTCGCTTAAATTAGGCTGAAGTATTCTATTTTCAAAAGAAAATTCAAACAGCCTCGAACATAAACGAATGCATAACATAGATACATTGGTTCACAATAATTCACAAATGATTTTTAAAACATTGAGCTAACGGCGCATTGTGGGGTAGTTCTAACTTGGGATATACCTGATATAAGTTTGTGTGCTACGGGATTATAACTTCTCGATGGGGAAGGCGAGTAAGCAATGGACTAGTTTACAAACAGGGCTGTTGTTATTATCATAAACTTCGCTTAACGTGGTTATTTATAAACAAACAGTAAATATAGCCAGTGTTCTTTTGTCACTGCACGTGTTCAACGTGTATTGGTCGCAGTTATTTTCGACTAGAAAGTATGTATAGGATATTTTTCACATGCTTACTGCGCATTTAAAATACGTGAGGTGATGTGTTATCCTATAGTTGAAGGAGGAATTTAAATATCGACATAGAAATATACACCTTTGTTAGAGAACAAAACTAAATACATAAATAAAGACAGCTATTTACGACTAGAAGCAAGTGAACAAATTGATTATTCTTTTCTTTTACAAAAGAATATATAAGTATTATAACGTGAGGCAGCCCTTGTTCGTGAAGTGTATGGGCACAGAATAGTAAAGTGTCATTGAAGATTTTACATAATAATTTATTACATAATAATAACCAGTATCGTCAAGAGTACATTTTAGTATAGTATAACCGAACTTCTTATTTTCGTTATGGTCCAAAAAAAGAGTCGTTTAAGTTACGGGCAGTAAAATTTTGACATATTTTTCATACAATATGTGTCAAGAATTATCTATCCGTAGGTAAAACGACTTGTTTCTGCATATAGTATCTGGGTCCTAAAAAACAAGTTCGATTTACCTAAGAGTTGATATACTGCGTACCGCTCAGCTCATCTGCTAAAGACAAAAGAACTAATATTCGTACTGAGTGGTGGACGTCGCCGAATAAGCGTCGTCATTTCTACAATATACATACATATGTATATGATATATTTGCATAATTTGTGTCACTGATTGAATGTATAGGTTATAACATGTGAGATCCCTAGTGGGAAGACGACATGTCCCAAGCTCTGTGTAATAAGTGAATGTAACTTCAGTTACTTAGTAACCTTACTAAAACTTTATATTTTGTTGTTTGTTAAATGTATAGATGATCTATTGTCCTGTAAAGCAAAATGTAGACAGTCAATCTATATCGCGATCTATATTGATTATGTTCCAAGTTAATCTGCGAATCAATCAGAAATTTTTGATTGATTCGACGATTTCGTCGCAAAAAAGCTGCATATTCCCAAGGGCCGTCACAGTAAGAATAAGTTTGGGAAACCCTGATCTAGATATTTTGAAATATGTGAACCGATTACCAGGCCATTTGCGGATTTTGTGCTGCTTCTAGGTATTAATTAACAAAAATTCCTTTGATACTACTCAACCCTTCTCACGATCGACTGTAAACCTTACTTATGCCTTGTTCAATGGGGCGTACCAATAAGATAATACTAACTCAAGTATAGTAACTACCTATCTATTCTGTGATGTAGATATAAATCGAGATAATTGTTGTGACGACCATGGACCGTAGTCACGTAGGTATTGACCTATAAAGTCAGAAATATGACCTATGAATATAAATTAACACCGCTACAACATGGCCGTAACCTGATGGATCACATCAATCTTCCTGCCTTCTCTATTCCCAAGAGTATTGAGGTCGGCGTACAGCTAAAGAAGTAAATTCAGTTATGCCATGGCCTAAATTAATTAAATGATTAGAATCTTGAAAGATAGGTGGAAGAGCCTGCCGTAGCCAGTTATTTGAGTCTGGTTTGTGAAGGCTGGGCCAAAATCCAACTCTTGTCAAGTAATTTGATTTGCTGTTGCTAATTCAGACAGCCAATGACAGCAGTTGACATGCGTTGGACCGTCTGTTTATAATTTTTTGTTGATCTGCTTTTCAGAAACCAGGTCTTAGTAAAAATGCGAACCACCAATGAATTGCATTAAATTGGAGAAAAGTAGTAAAACGATTATTGCGTTTCATCCGGTGAGAAATAGAGCCGGCGGCTTGCATATACTACATCATGCATACCATCTTTACTTATTTTACCAAAGCTGGCAATACGCGAGTGTTGCCCATATTGCAAATTGACGTTACAGATATATCAAACGTGCATAAACTAGGACAACTAACAACTGGTGTTCTACAGACAGATAGTACTTGTACTAATCGAGGTTTGTAAAATTCCCCCGTGAGGTAGTCAACAATAGAAGTATCTCTTTAAGATCGAGACAGCGGTAAACATAAATATACTATTGCCTCTAAAAATAAGATCTTCGAACTGCAGTATTTACATGATTTTGAAGCACATGAACGTGTATTATGAAATGGCCACCCATCTAAATATTTTACAATGTAAACCTGTCTTACCGATCGATCGACCTGCAGTGGCGTATACGTCACAAGTAAGACATCTATCAATAATAAATTGTGTCTGTTCTTTCTGGGTAACGATGTTACCTTAATCTTGGTTATGGAAGAAACTCAAACATCTATAATTCATTATATCTGAGTACACATTGAAGGCATCAAGGATATTTATTTAAGAATATGTTCTACTATCGTACGTACTGTATGACTCTTTAAAGGTTCATCCGTTTTATGTGAAAATGAATCTTTTTTATAAGACCAAAAATCGGGCCTGATGGTAAGCTGTTACCGTACCCTACGCGATGCGATTACTATACAGTTTATACAATATGTTTAAATTAGATACAATTTTTTTTAAATTAGTTGTTTACCTAATTATAATGGGACTGTATTGTTTTGTATTCCAAGTAAGTACATATAAACGTGTTAAAATATATGTTTCTACTGTAAAACTTTCAATAATGATTATGGTAGATTTTCGACAACTGAGCGAACAATAGTAATTTTGAATAAACTATTCTAATTTAAAGAGATAGAAAGCAAAAGGGTTTTAACATTTTGGTTTCCAGTCACATTTTATGTTTATGTAATTATCTTTCCTCAGGAAAGACCCGTGCTTACGTAGGCATATGTAGTTGATGAATCACGATAAAGGAAAAGGTGACCACAACTTTCAACTCATGGCGTATAGTACCTACTGACTGTATCACTTCACTGTACGATACACATACTAATGTGTATCGTACAGTGAAGTGATACACTTAACTATAATATGGCATGGGAAGCGCAGTGATTTAAGTTAACTGTTGTGGGTTCCATCCCCATATTGAAAAAATGGTGACATCCAGAAATGGTTGTACCGTGTCTGGTTTTCTTTATGTTAGCTGTTCCAATATTTGTAGGTCCAAGGCGATACAAGAATAATTCATTTTAAATAAATATACAATGGAGCAAAATTGCACTATTTATAGGTATTAATTAGAGCAATATTGCAACTGGTGTTAATTAATTGATATGTCGTGTGTTGGCCTGTTTCGAATTCTATACTGAACAGAAATTAGCATAGTTTTCATAAAGTTGTCTCCAGCCTGACTATTCTTAAGGCGGCTGTACACATTGGGCCAAGGTAGTGGGCCAGCGTGTTGGGCCAAAGTGTACAGCCGCCTTTATGCGATGTAACACTCCTGAAAGGCTAGGCAGATGCATATCTACCTCGCATTTCTTCAACTATGTTTAGATACCTACTACGTTTTAGTAGGCCAAATTATTACCATTTACCGGACTTATTTCCATAACGTCACTAAGAATTTCACTACAGAATAACCTACCAGCATTCTGCCTGAGCTGATTATTAACTGCCTTTACACTTATACGGGAAGCGGTTGGGTGCGAACGGCTCAAGACCGGTTTGTGTGGAAAACCTTGGGAGACGCCTATGTCCAGCAGTGGACGTCTCGGCTGAGATGATGATGATACTTATGCTTGCGGTTGGTCGTAAGATTTGATACCCAAGTCGGGCAAAGTGTATTGGGTTTTCTATTTTGGAGAAATTTCTCAACAGTAGTTTGGAATCTAAGTAGACAGCAATAGCCTTGGCATCAAGACACTTTAAACATAACTGGAGATATATTACTATATTATACATATGCCTATCATCAGGCATCAATGTACCTATGTATGTATGTCTGAAAAATTCTATAAAACCACTCACACAATTCAAGTTGTCGGCGGCTTAGAGATTGTCTTTAGGTTAAATCGTTTTGTAACAATACTTATAGTGCAAGTGTCTTCTTTATCTTTATGAGAACTGAATCATTTAACCACATATTCAGCCAAGTTTTGCCTTCGTGGCTCACTCGGTGACTGGAACGAAACACCACACGTAAAGTGACTTAATTGAAAGGCCTGGCCGAGGTCAGCTTCCTTCTGTTGAATACTTTTTATTTCAATTAGGATCCTTGCGCGAGAGACGTACTAATGGATCAACCAATCTCTTCATATTGCCTCGTTGATGCAGTGGCAGAATTGCACGCACGTTTACTGAAGATCACTCGTCATCAGTTTCTTCTAACAGTTGTCAAGTTATCAATCAATTATTTACAAATATATTTTAAAAGCTTAAGATTTATCCACACTAATATTATAAAGAGAAAATATTTGTATTTTGTTTGTAATGAATAAACTGAATAACAAATTGACCGCCTTTGAAAATTCTTTCACCATTAGAAAGCTATCTTATCCAGAAGTAACACAGGCTATATAATATCAAACTGCAAAAGAGCAGTAATCTTTAATGTTGATCAAACCGCGGCAAACTGCTAGTGATTAATAATTTGTTGGCGATCAGAACGCATTTTTACTACAAAATCTGAAGATTTTTAACTGATCTATACAAACAAATAGGACGCCCTCCGACCAGGTGGGATGACGATCTGCGAAAGACTGCAGGCAGATGTTGGATGCGGCAAGCTGAAGACAGGGCGCTATGGCGCTTTGTGGGGGAGGGCTATGTCCAGCAGTGGACTATTATAGCCTGATGATGATGATGATGATACAAATAAATAAAATTGAAGTGTCTGTTTGTAATGTCAAAATAACAGCTTTTTATCTAATGCATATGAAAGTGTATAAGGTACCTATACGAAAACATATTTTTTAAATTGTTGTCTGTCTGTTTGTGTGTGTGTTCCGGGTAATCTCCGAAATGGCTGAACCGATTTTGATGGGACTTTCACTGGCAGATAGCTGATGTTATAAGGAGTAACTTAGGCTACTTTGATTTTAGAAAAAAAATTGTGTTCCGCGAAGACAAAATCTAGTTAAAATCTACGCGGACGTAGTCGCAGGTAACAGCTAGTTGATAATAAATTTGAACCGTATCAAAGTAAATTTCTCATTACCAGCACGACATACTTGCCACACTACTGTGCGCTATAAATGGTAGAAATACAAATTTCTACATAATTTTGTCCTCGTGTCCCTTAATTGCATATTTGTAAGACTCATAATACGACTATTTCCCTAAATACTAGACATGGTTCTTGCTTAATTCGCATTTTAAATATTAGACATGTTTCTAGCTTGATTCCTCACACGTGATCAATACGACTGTTTCTTTAATCCCGTGGATTAAGCCCGACCTTGCATTTACGTTCGATCGTAAGGTCGCGCAGTATTGGCCTTTTATGATAAGACAATTTCGGGGATATCACGAAGTTCTGAAATACGCGCAAACGATGATAGGCACGCCCTCAACTATCTACAATCCTAACTAATATTATAAATGCGAATGTGAGTTTGTTTGTTAGTTACGCTTAGATGCCTTGACTACTCGACTGATCATCGTTAAATTTCGCATAAACGTTGTCAGGGGAATCTTTCATCCAGAAAAAAGGTACTGTTACTAATCTAATCTAACCTAACCTACATTTAAGCAAGCGAATTGGCGGGCAAAATCTAGTCTATATTAATATTATAAAGAGGAAAGAATTGAATTTTTGTTTGATTGTTTGGTTGATGTAAGGATTTAACTCAAAAACTACATCACCGATTTAAAAAATTCTTTCACAATTAGAAAGCTATATTATCACCGAGTAACATCCTAACTAATATTATAAACGCGAAAATGAGTTTGTTTGTTTGTTACGTTTTCACGCCTAAACCACTAAACCGATCATCCTGAAATTTTGCATATATGTACATTGACAGGTGTACAGAAACGGACATAGGCTACCTTTCATCCCGAAAAAAATTACTGTTCCCGAGGAAAACAATAATAACGTTCTTATGATAATAGATGGCGCCACGTGTCTTTCGAATCGTGATTGAATTATATTATTACAAGCACAGTACAACCCGAATTGATTGTCAAATTCTAAATTAGCGCGAGCGCGATTATATTATTACAAGCAGAATACAGCCCGAATTGATTGTCAAATTCTAAATTAACGCGAGCGAAGCCGCGGGCAAAAGCTAGTAGGTTATATTTTATTTTCAAAAGAAAAACCTGCATTTACGCTAGCGAAGCCGTCGGCAAAATCCAGTCTAAAAATATAGCTGAAGAATAGTGTGTGATACTCTATTGCTCACCCTTTCAGCGATAAACAAGCGTGTTAACTATTCACGTATAATGCAGATCCATTACCTCAGTGCCATGTTTGGTAGTGATAAACTAGTAGTAATGTCAGCCATGACGCAATAAACACGGCGGATAGAGGGGACTGCTTATTAGCTCCCCGTCTCCGACCTTGTTAATACAACGAGAGTAATATGACAGATCGCTACTACATAACCACATATATGCATAGACTTGTACTATATCCCGAAGGGGAAGGCGGAGGTATACTTACTTACTTACTTCGCTGGCTCAGCGATCCAAAGTGGATCTTGGCCTCCGACATTAAAGTGCGCCATTCTTTCCTATTTTGTGCCAAGTCAGACCAATCGAGCACATTCATCTGTTTCAGGTCTTTAGCTATTTCGTCTTTCCAGCGGTACCTTGGACGACCCACCGGACGAGGCTCGGTGGGACGCCCGAGATAAGGCGGAGGTATGACCTACATAATTATATTATAGAAGACTGTCGTGCTAAGAGTAGGCATAATTCCTGTGTAGCAGAGGACTTTAATATCATTCAAACAACGGACACAAATAACACTCAGGCTTGGAACAAATGTTTGTGGATGACACAAATTTTTGTCCAATGTGGGGATCGAAGCCACAACACTTGGCGCTGTGGCAGTGACGAAGCGACCACTTCAATCACTACGCCTTCTGCTCAGAGTTTAATATGGGATAAATATTTAGCTTTCTTTAAGGCTTACGTTTAGGCAGTGGTCCGACCGCCGACGATGAACGAGAAACGAGTAGAACTAGAAACTATAAACGTGTTGACGATCAGCGGGAAGCGAGTGTGTAGTTTCGATAGTTTTGTCGCCGGGCTATAAGCGAGTGTGCAAGTGCGACGAGCGATTACTCGCGCCACTCGCCCGCGGTCGCTCAGTCCTGTGCAAACCTGCGCGCGCGACCACAAATTTCATCGCTGAACAAGTATCGCTAAGCGAGTTTATTTTTGAAAGCTTTTTTCACTCAGCGACAACACTAGTAAAGCGAGTTGTCGCCGGCAGTGTGAACAGTCAGAGAGCAACTTTTAATATATGCATCTCTTTCGTTTACACGGAATGTATGTATATTATTTGTGCGTTTCTTGAGAGAGAAAATCGCCGATAGTTAGTCGTTTTCTCGCCGGCGGTCGGACCACTGCATTACAGGGGCGAGCCTTTTGGTGTTTAACGAACACATTTCCAGGCTATATGCAGCTACTAACTTAATATTGAAATTAAACTACTATATACGGATTTTATCGCGTTGTTTATTTGACACTTTATTACAAAATTTTGAAAAACTGTTACACTCACAGAAATAAATAGTAGTACTACTATTTATTTCTGTGGTTACACTACTATAATACTATTAAACTTTACTAATTTTTAAGCTAATTAAATTATTGAAACTATTAAAACTATTTATACTATTACTATACTATTATACTGTTTATATTTACGTTTACTTAATATCTCAGAAACCGTAGAATTTAGGCAATATATGTATATACATGCGTAGATTAATATAAGTAGTAGTTTTTGGATGTTATACTCATTCGTATAATTATTTAAAACATTACTGATATTATGCCTTCGTTTGTGAGGTAGGTTCATAAGGTTTCGAATGATACCCGAGTGGGATAATAGTACTGGTTTTACTAAAGAAAAACTAGTCAAGAAATTATCACTAATAGCACGGAACAAGGAAAGTGCTAAGTTGACGGAGGCTCGTCTTCTATTACGTGATACCCTAAGCTAAAGCTAGCGAAATGTGTTACTAGACTTCTGCTTACCTTTTGGAGAAATACCCGTGAATCTATGAATTGTTGTTTAGTATGTGTTCGCATGTAATATATTCCACTACCGATAAAAATAAAACACCTTCAAATGCCTTATGCATTATGCAGATTGCTGTGCGGGTTTTACAAAATGTAGGTACTGGTGTTTGTGTATACAGCGAATAGGTTATCATATTTTAGACTCCATTTGTCACTTAGTCGGCTTCACGTACATTCGTCCTAGAGATTTGTATAAGCCTTGAAGATATGAGTAGGTGAGAGGGGTGAAATACTGTCCAAGCTAGCAAGGCCAACTATATCCACTGAAATTGAACATTGTATGAGTTAATTACATTGAGTAAATATGTACTAGTTAGAGGAGATAACTAAACTAGATTTTTGTAACACACGTAGAGTTCAAGTTTTTTAAATCACGTCTGAACTACGCGCTTCCTGCGATGGTATATTTAGGTACACAATTTTTATAATCAAAACATGCTAACCTTTATTATATTTGTATATTATTAAATAGTCTTTGCCTGCGTCTTCGTTCGCTCGGAAACACTAGCTTTTTTCTGGATAAAAGCTACCCTATGTCTTTTTCTGTACACCGAAAAATGTGTATGCGAAATTTCATGATAATCGGACAAGTACCTAGTCAAGGCTTGAATGCGTAAAAAACAAACAAATAAACTCACATCGCATTTAAAATATTAGTCAGGATTGATCACTTGCATTTTTTTATATGTTTGATAATAATTATATCTTTTATTTGAAACTTTTATCCAAATCCGGTCAATGGTTTACGCGTGTACGAGTAATAAACATCGAAACATATTCATAAACTTTTAAATTTAATATTAGTAATATAAAATCGCATGTCATGCAAGCAAAACATAATATAAACAAAATCATTTGCCAACGTAAACATTGATGTTATAAAAAGCGTTAATTTTAGACGACCTAGTTGGTTTACCGTGCCGTAGAACTCCCTACATTCCTGGGTCGGACACCGCTTTTATTTGTTGAGCAGTTATGGTCTAGTTGTTGGCAGTTAGGCTGCAAGTTTTGACAACTTTAAGCAAGCTATGAGTGAGTTTAAAGCTCTTGATTCCGTCGTTCGTTGACTAACTTTCAAAACGAGAGGGCATTACACTGCCACGCAGAGGTTCGATGCTAAGGCAGGCACCTTTCTTTTCAAAGTTATGTGCAACTAGATAGTTACTTATCGCCCGCTTTGATGGTCAAGGAAAACATCGTGAGAAAACCTACATATCTGAGAGTTCTTCATAATGTTCTCGAAGATATGTGAAATCAGCCAACCTGCACTGGGCCAGCGTGACAAATTACGGCCTAACTCTGCTCACATTAAGAAGAGGCCAGTGCCAAGCAGTGAGACAAATTAAATACAGGGCTGATCAATACTAATATTATAAAGAGGAAATATTTGTATTTTTGTAATAAATAAACTCAAAAATTCTTGGACCGATTTAAAACTACAATAAAAGCTACTGTACAAGCTACGATCGCAGAGCAGTAATCATAAACGAGGGTGAAGCCGCGGGGGACAGCTAGTACTACATATAATATAGCGTAAATATTCTATGTCTATACAGATAACATGACCATTCATAATAAAATAGAGACGTATCTGAGTATTGAGAATTAAACAAATTTGGACTCTGTTGCAATTACTTAACACAAATATTATATTAGAATTTACAACTAGAAATAGATGTCAAATTGCCTTTCTTCCACATTTCGAGTTAAGTCACTGTTTTATAAAGAGTGCAATGTGTGTAAGTACGTTATAACCGAGATATTAAACAACCTATCTCAGAATTTGACGTCACAGGCTGGTATAGTTTATTTATTGTTTACACATGCTTATGTCAACACGTGCCGACATCTTACGGCTGATTAGATTATGACCGGACATGTTTACGTTGGCACACGAGTTACTAACAAGTGTAAATTAATGCTGATCAGTACTAGCAGCTAAAGTGAAGAAGTTTTAGAGGCATTAATATCTATTGAACATTTCATAGAACATTGTAAAATTGGCAATGTGTAATTAGGAAGCAGGACTAGAAGGATCAGACAAAAGTAAAAACTTTCACATTTCGAGGAAAATGTTTGTAAAGTTTAATGAAATAATGGATTGTTTATATAAAAAAGAGTGACACACAAGCGTCCCTTGCCCTTAATAATAATAATGTGACCAAGTTTCAGCCAAGGCGATCAATCCTAACGGAGACTACTTTAACCGAAGAGAGATTAGGCGCAGGTTCTGTAATTTCTGCATTACGTGTTTTCCAGAAGCACGGGGATAATCTTTATAATATAATAATATTCTACCACATACACACAACACCATATAGCCCAAACTAAGCAGAGCTTGTACTATGGGTACTGGACAATGGATAAACATACATACATATATATTATATGTACATAGAAACACCCAGACCAACACAAACATCAATGTTCATGCACACAAATGTTTGACTTGTGCGGGAATCGAACCCACGACCTCAGACGTGGCAGTCGGTTACACTAACCACTACGCCATCGAGGCCGTCAAACACCAATTTCCTATTTTCGAGCTGTCATAAAGAGATCCAAGTATCGAACCAGAGACCTTATGCACAGCAGTCTCATTTACAATCGCTCCACCCACTTCGCTATGAACTAATTAAAACGTATGGATACGCCGCCTATCACATGTGCCAAATTTCGCTATGAAAACTCCTTGCATGCCCAGTTACTGTATACTGGTACTAATATTTCGCTCGGCCCTGGCACTTTACGATCAGCATTAAGCGCAAGCGCAAACATGGCGAACTATTTAGGTCAATGTTATTGATATAAGAAAGTCTGTATCTAATATTAATTTACATTATGTACTCGACATAATGATTTATATAATCAAATAATTCTTTTAATCGTTCAACGCATTGGAGACGCGATGACACAATCCTAATCCTAATTAATATTACTAGCGGTCGCCTAGTGCTCGAAATTCGACCAAAGTTTGCGTGTAAGATATTGCTGATATAATAATATATATTGACATTATTATGTCATATATGTAACCATAGTTACGCACTTCGACTGCGTGTGTCAAATGCATGGACTGCGTGTGTCAAATGCGTGGTTGTGTGCGTGTAGTGGTTTTTCATTAATTTAATGTATTTCTAATGCATATTTTATTTAAATATTAGCATTCGTCACTTCTTTTCTGTATAAACTATACGTGTGCGAAATTTCATACTCCTCCGTCCGCCCAATTTTCGTAAAAAGGGATCCAAAGTTTTCGCTTCACGTATTAATATATAGATAAATGCGAAAGTGAGTTTGTTTGTTTGTTACGTTTTCACGCCTTAACTACTCAACCGATCAACATGAAATTTTGCATACACGTTGTCAGGGGTACAGAATAGGACATAGGGTACCTTTCATCCAGAAAAAATAACTGTTGCAAACCTAACCTAACCTACATTTACGCGAGCGATGCCGCGGGTGAAAACTAGTAGAAAAATAATTATGATCGGTGAGTAGTTCAACAGTGTATTGCTTTTTTATCTACACTTTCCCATACCGATAAAGGACATAGGAGACTAAATAAAAACATAATAAAAGCTTTTGCTCAGGGCTTCTTTTGCTCAGGGCTTCCTTCGTTCAGGAACAAGCCTTTTTTTCTGGATGTAAGACACGTTATGTTCTTTTTTGTACCCCTAACAACGGGTATGCGAAATTTCTTAATGATCAGTCGAGTAGTTAAGGTGTGAAAATCTAACAAGCTAACAAGCTCATACTCGTATTTATAATATTACTGTGAATTTGCTCAATTAATACATTTCATCTACCAGAAATCTGGTAATTCATCAATTTGCGAGCATAAAACGACGCCTGTTAATCCTTAGTGATTTTGAAATCCTTATTGTTTTTGAAGTCTTATCTTACAAGATACGAAATCGAAGTCGTCAAAGTACAACAACTCTATATAAAATCTTTATCTTAGATAATTAAACAACAACAACATCCATGAGTGAACTACAGTAATTAAAAGATGTAGCTTTTTAGCCGCCTCTTAAGTTCTTACAGATAAAATTGTTTGTGATAAACATAGTTACGCCTAATTTATGGTACGAATAAGCCTGGTCGCTCTAGGGTATGTGGGATGAATTGAATTATTGAACGTGAAGAATGTAAGCTGATTTTTGAACGTAACTGAGTGAAAGGGACGGATAGACGAAGGAGTGAGTGAGTGAGAGAATGTAACTGTGAGGCGTGTGATGGCGGACGTGGTTTTGTTGCAAAGAAGGATTTTTTATGTGTAATTTGGCAAAAGATTATTGTTGGGAAGAAATAAAAGCGTGTTCTTGGGTTCCGGTGTTTGATTTACAAAGATCACACTCTCACAGGTATTACCAGCCTTACATATGCAATTGGGTTTAGAATCTGCGTTTCACTTACTGAGCAAGAGTTCTGGTGGCTCACATAGTTCCTCTCTCAATTCTTACCTATCATCTTATCTTGAAATATCTTTGCCTAGGATCGGCTACGCGCAAGTAATATTCCTGATATTGCAAACTATGATAGGAAATAGACTAGGAGAGAATAGACTAGACCCGTACGCCTCTTCGCTAAAATTGTTGTATAAAATAAATTATAAGTAAAAAATACACTCTTAAAAACAAGCTAAGGACCAGTCTTTTTTATCTGTCTTAACCTTTCGGCTCCATTATCAGACACTTTATACTACCTAGTGTAATAAATAAAAAGTACTTGTCAAGACAATTATCACAGAGTAGCTGACATTCACAAAAAAAGTAATGTCCCTGAGCAAGCGAATTCGCGGGCAAAAGCTAGTGATGTATAAGATCCAGATTGTATATTTATTAATAGCAGCGGTACTCTTGCTCGTTTTGCACAAAATTTATTGCCACTCGTCGGATAGTCCAGCGGCCTCTTCAAAATATGAAAGATTCCACTCGAACATTGTCAGCGAATTTCATTCAACCAGCTGTTTAAACAGTTGACTCAACAGTTGGTTTTTCAGTTCACTGTACAAATTGGAGCCAATATAGGTTTTTAATTAGAGCAGTGGTTTAAGTGGTCGTGTCACGGCTGCCAGTCCGCTGAATGTTGTGGGTTCGACGACACGACAATAACAATTTGTGTGATTCACAAATTGCTGTGCCAAGTCTGAGTATTTTTCATTCGTTATTTGAATATTTGTGTAGATCACCACGACACAAAAAATTACTTAATGCGGGAGATGTGGTTCTAAAATAATGATTTGTTTATAAATCCCACGTTCTAGCGTTCTATTAAAAACTAAAATAGATTTTCAATAGCACGATATGCAAATAAAATGTTGGATCAGATTATTGAACATTTCATGAAGAATTGCTCTTGTGCGATTCGGAGACCTGAGATTTTACACGTGTCCGTGGTGTGGTTAGGTGTCGACCTAACCTCACTTATACAAGCATGACTCTTAATCCTAGGCGGTGAATTTAATCGATTTATTTGACGATTGTCGCTACAGACTTTCACACAACACACTAGCGCCACTCGCTGACGTTTACTTCTGTGAAGCTATGTGTAATCAACGATTATGAGATAACCACAGATAATGAGCTAACCACAAAGAATATCAAGTTAAATTATAGTTGCCGTTTACACTTTTCTTATTTATATTCAAATTACCGTACATTTTTCATCATTATTGTAATCATCTCGTGGCATTTCACTCATAGGTATCTAAAGCCACGTCATTGTGATGGACTGGGCACCCGCTCTACATGTCCTAATTTACGCTTAGCGTAAAATTTGTATGAAACAAACGAATAAGCTTTACTTTAATATTGTTATTATTCCCCGATCTACCTAAATATGGGAGTATAAACTGTCGTCGCTGATTTCAGAAAAAGTAAATGAGTTGTGCTTTCTTTAATTTTTCTGAGTTTCTAGTGACACTGATGAGGCTTTGCACTTGCAAAGCCCTATATTAAGGGAGATCGAGAAGGTCTTTTACAAGTGCATAAATCTTTGGTCAGTTTTAGACAAATTTGCCCACCCCAATACTTATTTTAGCTCTCAGAGTGACATAAGAATGTATCACGAAATTTGTTTTGTATTGTTGAATTAAATTTTGAAACCAATTGTATGTTGTGAATTCAATCTGTTAATTTGGTATATTTCGTTCCATAGCTCTGAGGCTATCATCGAGCGAGGACCTCTATTAGGTATATTATAATTGATAGGTCAAAGACCACTTTTAATAAAGCTTAATTGTGTGAGAAAAGTCAAATTAATTATCCGTGTAATAATTGTTTATTACTTTAAATGTGTGCGTTGTGTGAAAATATACCCTACTAATATAAAAAATGTGGACATTTTCATGTTTAGATATTTATTACTCAAGTACGAACAAGCCGTTGATCAGATTTTGATGAAAATCTGGTTCGCGGATAGACTATTACTAAGATCAGGATACTAAAAAATCCTTTTATTTTTCTAGCATTTCTATAAATATTAAATATCGTCATCAAAAGTGTCACTAGATGGCGCTGTAATACATTTTGTTGCAATAACTAATAACACCATTTGCGAAACCTAGACATAATATAAATCACAGAGACAGACAGTCAATCACAGACATACACACCCAAACACAATACAATAATAAAGCCCCATTCAAACATTTTGTAACACCCCAATAAAAACATTCTATAACACCGCAAGCTATTCTTGGTATCGTAAAATCGCAAAGGTTAGTTACAAATAGGTATTTGCGGTTGTATTATGTATGCGCGAGTCGTTTCACAGACAAAACTCTTTAACCTAGACCTCGTTCCATACAATGCAAATAATAATATATACGTGAGATAATGGACTGTAGATCATACCTCGAAGGAAAAGGATAATGTTATTTGACAAACATTTATTCGGTGTCTTTGGCAATACTTTAAATAGCAAACAAATATGCTGTTTAGTGTCTATGGATGCTTTTAAAGCCAGTCGAATAGAACTGCACATCCGACATACCTAAGGAACAGGGCGAAAGACCATTTGCATAGATTAAATATAAACAGATTCACTTCAATATAACGCAATAAAACGAACACACACATACATTAATATATATGTATATATACATTATTTTAGATGCGTAAGTAAAACGACTATGTAGTAGGCCGAATATGTGAGCGTCCGTTTTGGCTTCTGTTGACAGCATAAAATCTCCTTAAAGAAACTTCTGGAATCCGTACTGTCCACAGGAACGCGTTTTATCTGTAACTTCACCTACATTCTTAACTTACTGTGACGGTGTTGATTCCGCGCATGAATTCCACGGAGACGCATTACTTGGATAAAAAAATCAACTATGTGGTCATGATCTATTTGTGTGGCAAATTTCATCCAAATTTATTTAGTAGTTCACGCGTGAATGAGAAACAAAAAACTAAATATCTTCAGAAACTTTCACATTTAAAGTAGGATTGAAGAAAAACAGTGAAACACTACTTTTAATAATGTTATCGCAATATTTTAACCTTGATCCAGACATTCAACATGAACATTTCAACAATCATGGTTACGGCAGATTGTTACGTGAACACTACCATAAATGAGAGTCATGATGTAAGTAAGTCAATGGCAATAAAAACGTATTAACAAAGTATTTGGTTGTTAAAAGGGATATCAAGAATCAAGACGATATAACTGTTACAATTACGATAAGTCTATCTTTACAGTTTCAGATATGAAGTCATTTCTAAGCATGATATCTTTAAATTTAAGGAAACAGCAAACCTCTTACGTTGTTTTCTCGTGACCATTCGGATTTATATTTATATTAGGTTATTCATGTTTAAATAATCTTATTACATATATATTACATACTAGCTGTTACCTGCGACATCGTTCGAGTAAATTTTAACTAAAAAGTGTTTGTCTCCGCGGAACCCTATTTATTTTTTCTAAAATCAAAGTAGCCTATGTTACTCCTTATAACATCAGCTGTCTGCCAGTGAAAGTCCCGTCAAAATCGGTTCAGCCGTTTCGGAGATTAGCCGGAACAAACAGACAGACAGGGAAAAATTTAAAAAATAGTTGTTTTCGTATAGTTACCTTATATACTTTCATATGCATTAGATAAAAATCTGTTATTTTGACATTACAAACAGACACTTCAATTTTATTTATTTGTATAGATATGGTGACATTATTTTTTAGTTTCACGCCTATTTCCTGAACTGGTAAGCAGAGACTGCGGATTTTATCGCTGGCTACAACTTAGCATATCGCTTCCGATTCATTTACTCGCATTGCACTCATTCGACTACGCTTGTCAATTTAGACTACTCTTAAATTGGCTTATCTCTAAAATGTCTCAGAGATCGTTAGCCTACATCCATCCCCTTCCGATTGTCCATTTTCAGTCGCCTTAAACGTATACTTTCTAATTCGAAAGATCCCGAACCAACAAGCGTTCCTTAAAATTAAAAAACAGTTGAGAGTGAATGTAGCGAGAGAGATGTGTAAGAATTGTAGTAAGTGAAAATTTGTGACCAGTACCTAGCACACTGGAAATCAATCATAACTCTATGCATGTATTATTAGAACGGAAAACGTTAATATTTATTACTTAAAGTTATACTCAGGTTTATACATCAATTATTATGTATGTCGCCACATCAGAAATAATAGAATGATGATAATGTAATGACTCTTGAATTAGCTAATCAATGGATCGCATTCAATCACTTTAAACCCACTACACGCAACACTGACGTCTTCAAATGTTGTATGCATTAAATACTTAATTATCATTCTCTTTAACGGTAAAGGACACTTAAAAAACCTGCCTCAATATGCCTGAGGTATTTCTTAAAGAGGGGTGGTTGATATATGGTGGTGTGCGGTCACATATACTATCAATCGCTATTTTTTATAACAGGTCTAATATTATAGGCCCATATCGATATTACAGAATGAAGTTTATCATCGTTATCATCTTCAGATCCACGTATTTGCTACCGAGAAAATTGATATTTGACGAGGAGTTTGTTAAAACTACCAACCGGTTTCTAAAAGGCTGATCGACACAAAAATACGCTAACAGACGGTCAACACATATGAACTGCAAGCATTGACTAACTGAATTAGCCTTTTAGGAAAGGTTTCTTCCGGTAAGTGTTTCTTATCAGAAAAGGCAAAGTCGTACGCCTATACAGAAACGATTTCTTCAATTTATGTGATTAGTTGCTTGAATCCGTTGGTTTGTACTGTGTTACGATAAAAAATATTCCTGAGAAGAACAGCGATGTTCTTGGTAGCTTCTGAATTTATTTGATAGACAGCGAAAAAGTTATTTTCTTTTATTTGAGTCATCTGTCGACGATCGCTAGCTACAAGACTTTTGCAAATAGCACAAATAGTGGACATCTATGAGGCAATATACAGCTGAGATGATGATAATAGTTGCCGTCATCAATTTCAAATTACACAATATAATGCCCATCGATCTAATAATTACAACGCGTGATACAATCAATCACATTATTAAGCCGATTACCTACTGATAATATACAGACGCCAATACACAAGGATATTGCTTCATATTTCCCTGATAAAGTTTTAACCACACAGCTATTGTTAGAACAGTATGTAGCAAGCAAATATATGATGATAATTAAGTAGAATATCGTCTGTTTACGTTATTTTTGGAATGACGACACCTACGCACGCCTATCTCTTGGTGTTACGAGGAAGGGTCCAGAGTCATCCTGAGTTTTGAAGGCTTACACACCTACTTCTGCTATTCCTTTCCGGTTATCTTTAATCACTTTACTCTAGGGTCGGCAACACGCCAATAATACTCCTGGTTTTGTCGCTTGCCATCATGCGGTCTGTATGCTTATTTGCCATATTTTACGTATAAAAAAACACGACGATACGGCACAAGGGTTCGCGTATCTTATAACTATATTCGCGTTAGATGTTCTAATCAAAGCAGTAGCCGAATTGGTATTTGTGTGGTACTCGTATGTTAAAATCCACGAAAGTAGATACCTCCAAGTACGTGATTTGTCACTACAATCGATATAATATAATACGTGAAGAGACAACTTAGTACTACTATTTAAGACGTGCAAGAAGGAATGTGAGGTTAGGCATAGTCTAAGTTTATATGTAGAAGCAGTAAAAGAAAACTAAAATCATAGAATAAAAAAATAGGTTGAAGTTTGACCACTTAGCGATATTATATTTAGCATAAAACCTATTGTGATAGAATCATTGGCGAACACCTTCCACAATAACTAATACTAGCGGTCGCCTAGTGGTCAAAATTTGACCAAAATTCCTAAGCTTGCTACTTTGTTTTCATTTTTTTTTCATTACATATAAATAAGGTATAGGTAACCATAGTTACAAAGAATTGTACGACGTCAGACGAACAATGCCGAAACACTACGAACACGATTCGACTGCGTGTTTCAAATGCATGGATGAGTGCGTGTAGTGTTTTTTAATTAATTTAATGTATTTCTAATGCATATTTTATAAAAATATTAGTATTGGCCCCTCCTTCTCCATATAAACTTTAACTGTACCAAATTTCATACTCCTCCGTCCGCGCAATTTTCGTAAAAAGGCGTACAAAGTTTTTGCTTCACGTATTAATATATAGATTATATCTAAATGCTAATGTGAGGTTTTTGTTTGTACCGCTTTTACGCATTAACTACTCTACCGATCATAAAGTATCGCATACACGTTGTCAGAGGAAGAGAAAAGGACATAGGGTACCTTTCATCCAGGAAAAAGTACTTTTACTAACCTAACCTACATTTAGGCGAGTGAAGCCACTGGCCAAATCTAGTAGAGAATGAAAAAGAAATACTTCTCTACCATAAACATTTTCATTCAACCAAGTTATATCAACATATAACTGCATAACGATGTGTTCGGTGACCGAGTAAGCTGACAAACATACTCATCAAACCAATATCTGGATCGTTAGACGGACATGATAGTGCATTACATCCTATCTACTTTAAAACCTCCAAGGCCCAACTAACGTAACTAACTAGACATGGGGCCACGTACAAAGCTTGAGGTCACGCTTCCGTATAGTTGCGACATTATAAGGAAAATACCTTATAAATAAATTAACATAAGGTACATAGGAATAGCCTTTTCTAGATGCTGACGCCGATTTATAGGTTAGAGGTCTATTTTCATCGGCGAGGCGAGATTCGGATGTAAGACAATTGAAGTTTCGCCTATGACTGCCAAATTTTATACCAATAGCTCGGTATTGCATCGCCAGCTATTGCGAGCTTGCCATATAGTATAGTCTGAACAGTAGCCAATCTGACCGTACCCTTTTCAGTTATCAAGCCGTCAAATTATAAAACAGTACAACTGTAAATTATAGTGATGAAAATTGTTTCAGATTTGATTATTTTTGGTTATTGATTAATTTCGGTGTATGTATTTAGAATGACAAACTTTATCGATATAAATACACCCTGGATCTCCCGATCTATCGACCACGAGTTTAAGTTGCAGCGTTAATAAACAATCTAAGTGCGCAGATACGATTCAATATTTTATAAGCAAATATTCCAATTCTCGTTTCGCAAACCGTCGCTAGTCCAGATCTATTCCAGCAATAATACGGTAGAAGAATTAAAATTATCCGTACAAAGTACAATTCCCTGTCATTCAACCCACGCTGGCGAAAAGGCACCTCAAGCGGCGGCTAATGATTTTCAAACATGAACCATCCAGTGATACCTGTTTTGCTACATTCACTCTCATCACACTTTTCAAACTAGTTTGTTGGTTTAGCTTGGTCTTGAGTATAGCTATGTACACAGTCATTTAGATGTCAAAAGATTACCTAAGCTCAGAGGCTGGCGCAAGCTATACAATCATGTACCAGGGTTGACTAAGCAAGTAGCCCTCTTGATGTTCTATCGAAATGGTACGTCCTTCTCAAGCACAAGCTCTCAAGGATATAAGTAACAGTTCTTCCTTAAGGAATTCTGGTTATCCTAGCCCCTGTAGATAAGCTATACCTACTAATGCATTTAGAGTGTTCTTCTGAAGGGTTGATATACTTATCTGGCTTTAGAGAGATTCAGCTTAGTATTGTCAAATTAGCTTCTTCTTATAGATTGTACAAAAACCGCGTGTGTCTGATGTGTTCGATAAATCAGACATTGCGACATGTCTCTTTGAAAACGTCTATCTAAACAGGCAACTTTCGCATTTATGATCATTATTAAGTGCTTAGTCAGATGTACAATTGCCACATTGAGCATAAGTATAAAAAAACAAAATGTGCTCTCACCGGTTTTAACTCAAGCCACAATAAGTTGAAACTTGACAACTAACTATAGGTATAAAAAGTTTTTAGGATGCTGTTTCTTTTTAAATAGATCAAAAGCTTTAGCATGTTTAGTAATCTTAATTGCCAAGCATCACTGGATATCAGAAAAGAATGAAATGTATTAATTTCCTTTTACGAAAAAACTTTTGAGTAATTTACTTTGATGTCTCCTATTCGAGGTTCCGGGAGACCTCGGATGACTTAGCTGCACTTATATATATAAATTTCTATATTCCAGTACAGATGTTTTGTTTGCGATTAAATATCAATGATGATGGTATTTGTTACTAGTACAACAAAAAGGTATCAATGAAATCCTCCAATAATTATTAGTTGGAATGGAGATTATTTTTAAATGATTTTGGTTAAACTATAGAGTTTAACCAAAATAATTTGAAAAGAATCTTGTCGTCTAAACAAGTAATAGAGTCAAAATAGTAATAAGTACTATTACTTATTACTATTTTGACTCTATTACTTACTATTTTGACAATCAATTCAAACTGGCAAGTTACTACTAATATATCATTTAATGAAAGTAAAAATAAATGTACCTGGAAGGCGAAAACGACGTATCCAGTGAGATGCGACTCGTGGAGCACGTCGTGCATGGACCGCAGCGTGGAGCCGAGGTACACGTTGATCACCTGCGCTGGCAGCAGCCCCAACATCGTCGCCAGGTGGTAGCCGCACCCGCCCACGTCACTTACCTGCAAATAGATAGCTCAATTAAAAGGGTTATATGTATCTTTTTGTTTTACGTGTGACATAGGGTTGCTAATTATACTATATTATATAGTATCCTACTATATTTTAGATCAGAATAGAAAATATAATCAAATCCTTATGAAAATATGGTGAAATGTAAGTTGGTTTGTTTGTTACGCTTTCACGCCTTAACTACTCGACCGATCAACATGAAATTTCGCATACACGTTATCAGGGGTACAGAAAAGGACATAGGGTGTCTTTCATCTAGAAAAAAGTACCGTGCCCGAGAGATAGAAGTCTATTGACAAAATCTAGCCTAAGGCGGGCGAAGCCGCGGCAACACTTAATAAATTCCCTTTAATCCATCAAGTCAACGTATGAATGTAATTACATCAGATAAGTACGCATACCTACTTAAATTCTACTATTCTTTTTGTAGTATTTTTCTTAATTATCACTGTGTTCGTCTTACGAGTACTACTCACGTAATGTGTTTATAGTGTGCGCGAGAACGCTGGTACCCTAAACACAAGCTGAATCTTATTCTGGGTACCAGACTTTATTGTAAATACTAAATATCGTGTTTGTGACGCTGTTATTGTATTTTTGTTACAAATTAAGAAATAAATCATATTATTATTATTATTAATTAATTACTTAGTTTAACGACATTTATGTTGCCCGATAAAAGATTACTTATGTTGCTTTTTTTACGCATCCGTTGTGTTGCTAATAATGTGTATATTTTCATTAGTAGCCTACCGAATAAATCAGATGCGTTCATTTATAATTATCATTTCTCTTATTATGTACTTTATTTGTAACTCTTTCGGCACTTTGAGCATTTATTGTTTTAGAGACTGACTATTTACATAGCGTAGGTACCTACCTACGCTATGTAAATAGTCAGATTGAGTTTTGTTTGTTTTTTTTTATGTAAGGTACCTACCTTACATAAAACTAACAAACAAAACTCAATCAGTTATTAGCATTAAGATTTTTTTTCTTTTTTTTTTATACTACTAAAGTGGCAAACAGGCATTATGGCCCACCTGATGGTAAGTGGTCATCGTAGCCTATGGACGCCTGTGACACCAGAGGCATCACTTGCGCGTTGCCGACCCTTTAGTGTTGAAGTGGGAAGGAGAAGGAGTGGGAAGGGGGAAAAGGGGTGATTGGGCCTCCGGCAGTCTCACTCACCAAACGAAACACAACAGTAGGAATACTGGTATTTCACGTCGATATTCTGTGGGAGGGTAGTCCTTCCCCGGTCGAGCCGGCCCCATTCATGCTGAAATCAGCGAGGCTAACTCCAAATCCTTGTTAGTGGTGTAGGAGTATGTTGATTTATTAATGTTTACTTTATTGCAACAGTGGCGAAGGCAGTAGTTTCAGAAAATTGAACCGTGGGAAAACTGCACTAAAGCTAGTTCAGATCTAAGTGGGTACAAGTAGGCAGTGGCTCAGTTGTTTCTTGCGAAACGTTTCTGTATACTAACAAAACACAGCCATATCCATGAGCGGCGGTTACCGTTTTTGATTAGGTGACCTACCCACCTACGTGAGCTAGCTACCCACCTGCTGCTGGTGGTAGCACCAGATGCATAAATCTGTAATCTATGGTCACCCCATCATGGTTAAAATATAATATTGTTCTTAATCCCCACCACGTAGATTACAGCAGTGGACGTACTGATAAACGGAAAGTTATATTTCATCATCATTGATGTCAAGGCATAGCAGGTTTGAGCTTACGACCAATCATGTCATAAGTCATAAGTGTTATTAGGTTTTTCTATTAGGATATATTGCGGGCGAAATGTGTATTTAATACACCTTTATGAAACCTTTCACACACATACATAGCCTGTATGGTTATGTACGTAAGTACTTTCGAACCGGTTGGGACCGCAGATACAATAGTTCATTAAATAGCCTCAATATCTATCCTCTGACGCTGAACGTCAGAGGATTTCATAACAAACCACTAGTTTTTGCCCGCGGCTTCGTTTGGAAACAGTACTACTTTCTGGATAAAAAGTACTCTGTCTTTTTATTTACTGCTGACAACATGTATGCGAAATTTCATGTTGATCGGTCGAGTAGTTAAGGCGTGAAAGCGTAACAAACAAAATCACTTTCGCATTTATATTCTTTCTTTTGTTTTTTTATGCATTGTTATTTTTTTTTAACAACACCCAAACTAGGAATAACTCCTATGTCATGAAGGAATTTACAAACATTCATACAACGGACACAAACTAAGAATTTACAAACATTCATACAACGGACACAAACTAAGAATTTACAAACATTCATACAACGGACACAAACTAAGAATTTACAAACATTCATACAACGGACACAAACTAAGAACACCCAGACTCAGAACAATTATTTGTGGATAACACAAAGTTTTTTCACGTGTGAGGATCGAACCCACAACACTCGACGCAGCGGCAGTGACGAGGCGGCTACTTAAACCATTACGCTATCCGCCATCATATTAGTTAGGATTATGGTTTACTGTAGAACATTAGTTCCCAAAGTGGTCCAGGTGGACCCCCAGGGGTCCACGGTAGACTCGACGGGTGTCTACATTGGCGTGACAAAGAATTGGAGATCCACAATTCGTAAGCGGAGGTCCACGAGAAAATTTATTTGCTTTCGGTAGTGAAGAACTAAAATGTTGGCATCAATGTAAGCAGATAATATTTTAAGAAGCTCTAAGCTTGTAAAAACTTGCATATTCCATATTCAGTACCAGTGGTCTCGAATCTAGAGATTTGTCGGTAGAGAATTACTAAAAGAATAAAGGTCAGCCCGTAGAGATTTGATCAAAAATGTTTTGGAATATGTAATAGAAATAGAAATGTAGCTGCAGGGGGTCCACCGGAACCAGCAAAATTTTGAAAGTGGTCTATGAGAAAAAAGTCTGGGAACCTCTGCTTTAGAACAAGCGGCCGTCTAGTTAGGTTTAGTAACATTTTGAATGTCGGAGTTGTGTCACAATTTACATTGGTTATCTGAAACAACGTCTGTGAAACTTGTCTGTTCTAACTATAGCTTAGCTTAGTCAACAGGCAACTATTTATATCGAAATGCGTGAAAGGCGCCACGTGATAAGATGCTGATAATGTATATAATGTTGTATTTTTTAAAGTTAAGTCTACTGTGACGTCGTCGCTTACTATCAGGCATGGTAAGTAGTTATTCAGTGAAGTCTCGGAGAAAGTAGGATCATCGCAATTATTGATCTGTCAATTTGTTTTATAATTATACTAGCTTTTGCCCGCGGCTTCGCTCGCGTTAATTTAGAATTTGACAATCAATTCGGGTTGTACTCTACTTGTAATAATATAATTCAATCATGATTCAAAAGACACGTGGCGTCATCTATTATCATAAGAAAGTTATTGTTGTTTTCCTCGGGAACAGTAATTTTTTTCGGGATGAAAGGTAGCCTATGTCCGTTTCTGTACACCTGACAATGTAAATACAAAATTTCAGAATGATCGGTTCAGTGGTTTAGGCATGAAAAAGTAACAAACAAGCAAACACACAAACTCATTTTCGCTTTTATAATATTAGTTAGGATAGGATACAATACTACTGCAGGGCAATTTTTCATAATCACAAGGGTTTGCCCTGCAGAGAGACAAGTTCATGCCAACAATTAGCTATGTGTGAAGAATGTAATATCCTTAAGTACTAATATTATAAACTCGAAAGTAAGTTGGTTTGTTACGCTTTCACGCCTTAAACTACTCGACTGATTCTCATGAAATTTCTCACATGTTATCAAGGAAACAGAACCTTTTCTGTTCCCCTGATAACGTGTGTATATTTATCTGGATGATAGGGTACCTTTCATCCAGAAAAAATACTGTTACTAACCTAAACGTCCTAACATATAATAATAATATCCTCCAGACCGAATTTCGGTCAAGGCGGCCAATCTTAACGGAGACTGGCCATCTGTGCAGGAGATATTATAGTGCACAAGCGTGTACGCAAACACAAGTGCACTCTCTGTTCCCTAACTCTTAAGATCCGATGGGACGGTAATCCGACACGACCGGAGAGAGATCAGGCTCAGGACCAACGGCTTTACGTGCTTTCCGAGGCACGAGGGTGACTAACACCGCCAACTTCCTAACTCCGGGTTGCAATTTCGAATCCCGGGTCGGGCCAATAAAAAGTTATAGAGATTTTCTGTTAATAAATCTCAATAACTTTTTGTTGGCCCGACCCGGGATTCGAAACCGAGACCTCATGCACAGGAGTCGCATTCACTACCGCTGCGCCACGGAGGCCTAACATATATTATTACGCGAGCGAAGCCCCGGGCAAAATCTAGTAGAGGTAAATAATGAGAGGAGTGTGATATTTGGCATAGTTAAGAGATTAAACACAGGAACATAACCTAGTAAGCGTAGGCGAAACCTTACATGAGTAGACCAACGCGACAGTTTACAATATCAGGTGTTAAAAAACACAGTTATAGCTTGTAGAATATTTCTGTAGGCGACACGACTAGGTGCTAAATTTGCGCGTCGGTCGGTCTGTCATCGGCGCTAACGCACGGCACGCTCCGCTGAGACGGGCGCCTACATTCCATGAAGTCTTCATGAGTCACAAAGACAGCGGTGTTTTTATAAGCATTCATAATTATATATTAATTTAACAGACATACAGACAGACGAATAGAACAAATACCTTAATTGTACCGTCGGCATATTCGATATCGTAGGGTATGAAATGTTTGGATGCAAGCAGAAATCCGTAGTTCCTGGCTACACTTTCAAGAATCAGGCGGATCTAAGTATGTATAGTTTAATACAATATTATTTCTCGGCCTTTTTTTTATTTATATGCACTGTAAAATCTGTCTTCCAATACGTTATCTTGCTCAAACTTACATTAACGCGTGGAACGTTTATGTATTCCAAGAATTTAAACAGAAACTCAGTTTTCAAATCTTAATTGAAGTAAAAGCTTTACTAGATTTGCTTGTATTATTATGCATTCGGTACGAGTTTCTGGAATCATAACTTGATGCAAGTAATTCAGTTTATTGTACCAATATAATATTTACGGATTTATTAAATAGTGCTTTTTCTTAAGAGGTTTTTGTTAGAGAAGGATGATGTTCTTTTACTTCCGGTATATAGGGATAACCAGAGCCGCCAATTCTTTAGCCATTTAATTTGACATTAGTGATGCAAGTCACTGTCTTTTAATAATATTCAAATACACTTATTGGTAGTTATACGGAATTTGTAAAGAACCTACCCAGTATTCAGCAAATGGTCAAAAAAATCTTCAATTTCAAAGGCATTAAAAATATTATTTACCAAGGTAACGCATTCGCCTCTACTCCTTTAGGGAACAAGCGTGATCCAATGTACTAAACCAAAATCTGTTATACCCACATTAGAGCAAATAAATTTATTTCTAGCCATCTATTATACTCTTTGCCTTGTGACATCGCGTGCTCGCCACAAATAGCATGAATTTGTTTCAAATGCAAATGCTCGAAAATTGTTGTTTAATTTACCGTCGACGGTGTTAATTTACAATAGTACTGTACCTGTCGTGATTCCGTGCTTAACAAACAACACTAAAATATAATTGGTACACATTTAAACAGCGCACCAGTTTTACAATCTCGAGGAACGGTAATGAGATTGACGTGTGCCAGTTTCATTACCTACCATATTTATTTTAAACAAAACCATTGAATATGTACGCCGCACGCAATATCAAACAAGTCGATAATAGGTTTATAATCTCTTATAAATTTAGAGTAGTTTGACATTTAAGGGGCAATATTGCCTATTAATTGCACATGTCTATTTAAGTACTACCTACCCACGTGAAACCCACGGGAACGCATACAAGGATTAAAAGTATCCTATATGTTGAACTAGGACCTTTTATATTTTTACGCTGGGAAATGCTCCTGATGTATACCGCTTAGCCACAAGGGGAGGCGAGACGGTTATGTCGGGTTCTACTGAGAGTTCACTGCATTATATGGTGGGTCGCTGGAACTTAAACTACATCAGTGACCCACCCAGCAGGGCCCAATACACAGATGGAATGTCTGCGGGCGACGACTCCTGGATGTTAAACTAGGACCAAATAGACTAGGTCCTAGTATCAAGCTACCTTCAAATTCGATTAACGGTTTATGTGAGATTGTGTATCAAAGACCTAAACATCTTTGCAAACTTTTACAGCGTCCTCTATGTATAGTATAAGTATTAAATTTACGTATACCTGTCACTGAAGTAGTAAGTCTCAAAATACTAGACATGATTAAAAATCTATTTTGTCTAGCTACCGGTGTGCCGCTGCAATTGAATAAACATTTCAATGATTTCAGCATGAATGGTCCGGCTCGACCGGGGAAGGACTACCCTCTCACAGAATATCGATGTGAAATAGCAGTATGTATTCCTACTGTTGAGTTTCGTTGGATGAGTGAGAGTGCCGGAGGCCCAATCACCCTCTTTCTCCCTTCCCACTCCTTCTCCGTCCCACTACCTTTTGCTCTTTTTCCTTTCCTAAAGCGTCGGCAACGCGCAAGTGATGCCTCTGGTGTTGCAGGCGTCCATAGGCTACGGTGACCACTTACCATCAGGTATGCTTGTTTGCCACATCAGTTGTACAAAAAAAAGACTTTATTGTATACTTATCAAAGATTATTTGTTAAACACATGACTAATAATATATGTACTGGCCATATAAGATGTTAATTTACGACACATTCTTTTGACTGCGTAAAACCATAATTGCTGCGTAAAAGAATAATTATCGAAATACAATGTAAAGTATTAATCTCAACATCAGTCAGTCTAATACAATTAAGAAACGTTACCGCTGAATATACTCCTGTTTACTTCATATGCAATTTTTAATCTGTCATACTACGCGTTCCAAGAACTGCTGTGATATTCCATTTCACATGTTAATGTGAATTTACGTGAGACGAAACAGAAAGATTGATCGATTGTTTTTCTTTAGATAAACAAGTGAGCGTCAGTCGGCCTTGGAGACGCCGCCCGCCGGCTACACTATGTTCCAAATAGGCCAATCGCACCGCATGAGATGTAAAAACAATAACGTAAACATATAAAAAAGCATAAAGATATTTATATTTTTGTTAGGTTATTCTCGCTGCGGTTACAAAATTTTGATAAACAGGCAAACTCATCGTTTGCCTGTTTATACCTTATTGAAATCATACACGGAATTATTATATTATCAGTGTGTGAGTAACCGCTAAAACCGAATAATGATTAAACCACATAAGCTTGGACGATTATTTAATGTTTGTTGCGTTGAAGTATAAAAAGGATATGTCAATTAGAAAATGCGTTTAAATCTATCTATCATAAAAAAATAAATGTTTATTTGACACAAAAGAGAGTACATTCACTGTGGATACATGATTATTAGGCACTAACTATACAGTATGTGTTTCACTACAAGGTAGGTACTGAGACTGTTTACCAAACTAGGCAAAAGCCTGTATTTTGGCTGATATTCAGTCGTGGTAATTGATTGATAATACATGTTTATTTGATACCACAGATACGTACATGTAATTGTTCAATACGTCAAAACAGTACCTACTAGTGTTTTTCTAACGCCCATGTCATAGTAATCGGTTGCCAGTACGCGTTGGTACACCACCGTAATAAAATGGTATGAATAGATGATACTATAAAATTTACTTTGGATCGGGTCACGTTCGTTTCCAGAATTTGATATTTTCATATAAAATATTTAAAGTGACGATGTACCGCCGCTGAAAACATTTGGCGATATTTTATTCGGCGATATTTTTAGATTATTACTATACGCTGTAACGCTATGTAAATTTTCCTTGAGAGTAAAATAAGCGTTTTACGAGCCTTAACATCGACTGTACATTTGGCATGGCCAACGTTATGTTTACAGCGGTTTTCTTTAAAATGCCGATGAATACTTCTTTAACATAATCATCTTCATATAAGGCCAAAACTTTAGCTTTTGCTACCATACCTATCACTCCAGATCCAAATATAATGTGTTATTATAATATGCAATCTATTACCAGCGTGCCCTTAATGTACTTTGGTGAGCTTATCTACATGCAAGTGAAACTGAAGAAGAATATAGGCAAAAGGTGGATGCTACTTTATTTACCGTTAAAAATGTCTATCAGGCTTGTCTTCCTTGAACCCTAGAGACACTACTGCATCGGTAAAGTGCAAGCGAACATGCCACTAAACTACTAGATAATTGCCTTAGGCAATTCTAAGGAGAATCACGTCTGAATCTATGCAACAACCTCGCCTTAATTGGTTTGAAAACGTAGTTAAGGCAGGTATGTGCAAAAACACCTCTTCTTAATCTTTCGTGGATATGCAGACACGTTGCTATGTTGTGCTATAAAATTTTCCAATAGAGACATAAAACGTGATAAAGTTGCCCGTTCTTGTGCCATTAAGTTCAGTTTTATCTCTGTATGCAGACGATACTGTTTTCTCTGCCAATTTCTATATAACGTCCTCCATTCCGTACCGAATTTATGTTGTCACATGCCAATTTGGAAACTTTTAACTATATAATAAGACAAATTATTTATTAGTCGATTACGAACAAAACGATCACATAAACGCTATCAGCTATCATATTCTTGAGTCAATATAGTGCATGAATATTGCAGTGGCTTGTACCAAAGCTAGACTTTTTTTAATAATGTTTAATTTTTGAAGTTTTAATTGGTGGATCTCTCATCGTCTATGCACCTTAAATAAACAGGTACTTTCTTGTTCTATAAAGTTCAATATTTAATATATTCATCGGCGTAATGATACCGGTGTCCAGACACAAAACTTTTATTTATGTGTCAATATGGTTAGGCTGACAAGTTAAAAGAATAGGTAATAAGAATGCTATAATTGAAGGTCAATGGTATCATTCAGTTGTCTATGCATGTTTACGTCACTATCTCAACCAGTCAAAAACTCCATTTAAATTTCGAATATCCAAATCCTTTTATATATTTACAAATAACACTCGCCTCGTTAAGACGGCCATCGAAGAAGCGAACATTCAACAAATTGAAAAAACTGGCGGGTCAACGATAAGTCGTCCTTTGTAACGAACATCATATAATGTCGTTCACATATCCGTTTAGGTATATATCTCATCAGCGACGTACCATTGAATACGTAGATAAAGAATCACAGCTCTATACACATGCAAAAACAAACAAACTCACACATAGACAATGTGCACATTGACATTTGAATTATATTCAAATGTAATGAGAACACTGTACCTACATAAGTTCAAATGCTGCGTCTTGACGACAAGACGCTGCGTTTGAACTTATGTAGGTACCGTCCCGTCTCGTCCCGTCCCATCCCGTACCGTCGTGGTCAATACGATACCTGCTATGCTCGTGCATAGCAGGTATCGTATTGACCACGACGGTATTCCAATACCATTGGAACGGAATGTGTACGGTGATCTTAGGTCAATTGAATCCGATACAGCTGTTGTGTTTAATATTGAGATTATTATACGCACGTGTCTTTGTGTGAGTTCATCGGTTACTAGTGTTGATCTGTCCACCTATACCTGTCTTATCTAGTTTGTGTAAGTACAGACCAAACAATCAGACTTCAAATCCCCCGTAGTTTTCAAACAATAAACAAACTCTTGGCTGTCAACCAAGAATAATGGCGGCAAAGTTTACTGCCCTATACCAGATAAATACGAGTTTCTATTAAGATAACAAGTCATGATAACTACAAGTACGGCACAGCAATCGTAGGAGTAGTGGCGATAACACATTTGCGTTTTAAAATCACATACAAAAGGTAGGTAAAATTATATGGAAAATAGTATTGGAAGCTTGTTATCTGTAAGAGAATGGTGATCGAGCAATGATAGCATTAACCTTTGATTATTACGTGTATTTATTCTTTTTATCTGTAAGGTGGATCCTTTAGATCCTTTGAGAGGTTAAGTAAATTTAACGTTGTCTCATTGCAAACCCGACGTCAGAGATACGATTTACTCTATTTGCATAAATTGGTTCATTCATCTATCGATACACTGGCTTTACTTTCTTCTCTCAGCTTTAATATTTCACATAGATCTCGTAATCCTAACATATTTGCAATTCAAGCATATAAAAATAATACTTCATTTTATAATCCAATAGTAAGAATGTGCAGAGCTTATAATAAAATAGCACGTATAAAGAAAGAGGTCGACATTTTTGACATAAATTTCAATAAATATAAAAATATGGTATCAGGTGTGCTTAGTTCTGAAAAGTTCCAAATCTAGTTACAATATAAAATTACAGTTACAGTTATTAAGTGAAAACCTACTTACAATTATCGACTTGTATCCTACGCTATCGAATTTACGATTTTAATAATGTTTTTGTTTTGCATGAGTAATCTGCTCTAATATGTACATGTTGTGTACACTACTTTAGGATTACTGTCCGGTTTATATAATATGTTCACTATTCTACTTACCATGTTAAGACTGTAATCTGTTTGTATTATAAATAAATAAATAAATAAATATCCTTACTTCCTTTCTAATATTATAAATGCGAAAATGAGTTTGTTTGTTTGTTACGCTGCACACCTTAACTACTCAACCGCTCAACATGAAATTTGCATACACGTTGTCAGGGGTACAGAATAGGACATAGGGTACCTTTCATCCAGAAAAATAACTGTTGCAAACCTAACCTAACATAACCTACATTTACGCGAGCGAAGCCGCGGGTGAAAACTAGTATCTATATAAAGAATAAAGATTAGTCTTTTCTTTTTTAATTTATAAACACAAAAACTACTGGACCAATTTCAAAAATGATTTCACCTATAGAAAGCTGCTTTATACAGAGGTAACATGAGCTGTATAACATCACGCTACGAGCTAGGGAGACAAAGCAGCTTTCATAAACGTGAATAAACTATGGAGGACAGCTACTATGGTACATCGACAGGATAAATTAAGATTTATTTTAATCAGATTTATAGTCATACCTTAGAGCGCTATCCACACATTTCCGGTCACCCGGCCCTGCCGTATTCCGTCAGGGACGGGGAAAATCGGTTACGTACAACTTGAACGTACTTGTTCACATAGCTCCGTGTCAGGCGCATCAGGATCGTCAGAATCCCGGAGCACGCTCGGACGCACGGACGCTCTGACAGTGCTATCCGATTTTTATCTAGGTACGCTGACGACAACATGAACACAGAAAGGTTGATAGAACTTGCACGACAGAACAATATACTTTACGAACTTTCTGATCCACATTATTTGAATTCTAAGAAGAAAAATATAATATGGGATAATATAAGCTAAAGAAACAGATTACACTGATACTGATTTCCCTGATATGTGTGAAAGCAGGTGACGGATGGCACGTCCCTGACGGGAACACGGAAACGAACAACTCGGAACACGGATAGCCCTGACCCGGAAATGTGTGGATAGCGCTTTATAGTTTCATGATAGTAATACCTAATTGCAATACAAATGACTCACCTAAACATAGTCGACATACATAGGCGAGATAAACCGCTACGTAATCATTTAGAGGACACAATTGTAAAGATTTGATGCCTGTCAGCTATCTAGTTTTGTTCATCCACCATACATATACGGATATTACCCGGAGGGCAGAAAAAGACTACGGATTTCCAATTGCCAGGATCCTAGCATACCACTCTTGCTTCACTCACTCGTATTACATTCTTCCTATTCGACCATTCAATACTGGAATCGGCCAACATTGAACTGTTATTTAAAACAAATATCTATACAGTTAACTGACTCGTAAATCGAAAAACGTCCTAACTCATCAGGAAAAGTCCGTGCAGAATTTATGATATAAGTCGAAACAACAGTTTTCATCTCATTGATTAATCCTTTTGTCGGTCAATGTGTTACATTAGAAATTACAGTACTATTTCTATGGTAATGTGGTAGCTGTTTTTAAAAGAATGGATAAAATTAATAGTTTTAGCTCCGTATAAAAACTGTCTCAATGCTGGGCGCAGACCTCATTTCAGTGTGAGAAGAGCTAGGCCATTGACTAACTACCAAGTTGGCCCAGTGCGGTTTGGCAGACTTCACCAATTTGGAGAACCTGTCAGACATGCAGGTTAACTCACTATGATCTAACACTAGATTATTGCTGCTTCTGAATCAAATATATAATATATTTATTTGTATCCTTTATATGCTGTCATGACAGGACTATTTATCATACGCAATTCATTTGTGAAACCATTTAAAATTGCCTACATGATACTACTTCTTTCTTTTTATAAAGAAGGAAATAAAAGATACAGTAGAAGTATACTATAGAGCGCGCGTATTGGATATGAGTCGTGAGCAGCACAACGCATGTATAAACATTGTAAACACATTGTATGTAATTATAGCAACAAAATATATTTGTTGCCATTTGTGTCTCAAAAATAAAAGTAGTATCTACACTTATATTATAAAGAGAAAAATCTGTATTTTTGTTTGTAATAAATTAAACCAAAAAACTACCAATTTAAAAAAAATAACATTAGAAAGCTAGTTTATCCAGAAATAACTATAGTATAGGCTATATAACATTACGCTACAAGCCATACGAGCGAAGCAGTAATCATCAACGTGGATGAAACTGCAGGTAGCAGTAAATAATATACATACATATGTATATTAGGGGTTAAAGTATGAAATTGCCGATTTGTACTGAAAAATTTAAACTCGTTTTTTTCTAAGATATACATATTTATTTAATCGAAATATTTAACCTCATTATCTATACATTGCTGCCATCTAAACGGAAGTTCATTTATGCCTTTACGATAGAATTCCGGAGATCTAGATACGACAAACTGTGTGAAAGCATTTTGTACTGCTTCCTGGGCAGAATTTTTTTTATCACGTAGAAAATTGTCCAAATCACGAAAAATATGGTATTCCGTTGCGTTGGAGCAAGGTCTGGCGAGTACGCAGGATGACGTATGGTTTCTAACTGTAGCTCCTGTAGATTTACAACGGTTTCTCGTGCAGTTTGAGGTCTTGTGTTATCATGGAGCAATAATGGTGAAGATCGATTCACGAGTCGGGGCTGTTCCACTGCCAGTTTCGCCATCATTGTTCGAAGTTCGGCACAGTAAACATCTGCTGTTACTGCTTGACCAGACCTGAGAAAGCTATAGTGAATAACACCATGAAGAAACCACCAAACAGTTACCATTACCGTTTTATTGTTAAGCTTTGCTTTAGGGCAGTGTTGCGGCGTTTGACCTGGAGTCAGCCATTGCATTTTTCACTTACGGTTGTCGTAAAGAATCCACTTTCCGTCATATGTCATGTCAATTCGATCCAATATTCCTTCATTTCTTTACCGATTCAACAAGGCAACACAAGTTTCAACACGCATTTCTTTCTGCAGATCAGTCAAATCATGAGGCACCCATTTTCATATTTTTTATCTTATTCTTTTGATGGTAACGTTAAACCATGCCGCTAATTCCTGGGTAGTTTGACTCGGATCGGTTTCCACCATCTCCTTCAATTCAGCATTATTCACCTGTGTAGGCGGTCTTCCACGTGGTTCGTTCTTCAATTAAACAAAAAACGCACGGTGCGATCATTAGCAGTCTCCTCTCCAAACGCAGCATTGATATTGCGAGCCGTTTCTGCCGCGTTAGTTCCGCGTCGGAACTCGTATTCAAAAATGACTCGGATTGTCGAAGTATCCACCTTTCCCGTCTAAGCTGAATAAAAAAAAACAATTGGAAGTCGAAAATCTAATGTTGCACATTTTTTAAAAGAGGAATCTTATAGGTATCATGTGAAAAAAGTTTCACTCGAAAATCTCACACCATGAAGGTTTTAATGTTAATTCAAATTATCTATTACTATACAACGGCAACTTCATACTTTAACCACTATTATTATAAGAAGATAGATTAGATGAGAAGATATTTAGGTTCCTAAGAATCGTACAAATGATTTTAATGTTGAAAAAGTAGCTAAAGCTGCTCATAATAGGTGCAATAGGCAGCGAGTGTGCACACTCGCTAGAGTGCACTAGATATAGCGCACGCGCTATATCTATATTTATGTGTATTCTATGGATCATACTATAGTATACCTACAATGGAAAGTTTTAACGAGCAACACGTTGTAATGCGATGACCGTCTTCTCAATAATGGTGGCCATTTGTTTGACGACGATTTTAAATAAGACAATGACGCTACAGCAATTAAATAAATGGGCGTCGTTCGATCTAATCACGTCTTGGTTCGTTTTATGGGACGATATAAACGGGTAAGGTATACTAGGTTGCGTTGTCTCTGTCTATTGCACTGGTAGTATAGCAAATCTTCCTTTCTATCTCTTTCGAATCAGTACAAATATTTCGCGTAGTCAAACATAAAAATACATAATTATAATTATAATATGTACCTATATCTACACTAATTTTACAAAAAGGTAAAATTTGTAATCTTGGATGCAGCGAAAAGGACTGAAACTACCATTCCGATTTAATAAAAGATATGTGCAATAGGTCCTTTTATTGTGGAAGGATATTGTTATGTATAACATCACAGTACGAGCCACGGGAGCGGCGCGCCGGCGCAATAATCATAAACGTGATAGAAACCGATGTTAAAAACCATCGAATTGAAACCACCTTTACCGTTAGTTAAAAATGGAACACTTATTGAGTGGTTTCATCTGTTTTTCTTCAATGTTACTTTACTATACGAGTCCCGTGAGGAGATCGAACCTACAGTGGGAAAGTGGGAGGCCCAGTAGCGAGATAGGTACCACTTATGCCATTGCTCCATACGTAAAATTTTCTTCCATTTAAACTTTGCAGCTTAGGTAAATGTATAAACAATTATTACTCATTGACTTTGATTTTTGAATTATCCTAGTGTATATGTACCTTCATACAGCATAAACAGGTACGCAATAAGGAAATAAATATAAAAAAGAGGTTCCACGAGACTCAGTCGAGTATACATACCTACTGTATAATTATTATCCTTGTAGCTTATCAAGTTCTACCTATACCTACATACATATATAGTCTATATGACCGAATTAATTGGCAGAGATGTACTCTTAGTTATTCCTTCGAGCTGGCAAGGTATGAGTATAATATATAACACATATATTTCGTCAGTCATGGCTTTAGGTCCTTCTTAACAGATTGCAGATAGCAGCGCCACCCACCGAGTCCAATTTATAAATATTTATTATTCACATACGGAAAAGTCCTAAATAAACCTGAATTTTATTTAATTGTTTGTTATGCTTTCACGCCTTAACTACTCTTATCTGGGGTACAAATAATAATAGTTTAAAAAAACACGCTTTAAAAGTAGAAAATAAATTAATAATTTGAATGTAAAATTATTTTCTACTTTTTAAAGCGCGGTTTTTAGTTTTCTTAAACTATTTTTTTTCCTAAATTGTTGTATTGTCATCGGTCCTCGATAAGTGTGCAAAGTTTCAAATCAATCCGCCGGTTTGAAAGGGGTGAAAATCACGTTCAAAGATTCCGTTACGTAGACACATAGATACATACATACCAAGCTAATAAAAGCGTGTTAAAAAGGACATAGGATAGCTTTCATCCAAAAAAAGTACTGTTCCCGAGGGATAGAAAATGGACATAACCTACATTTACGCGAGCGAAGCCGCGGGCAAACTAGTAATATATAAAGAAGTTACCTACGGCGATGTTATAAGTATAATAATATGACATTTATCGCGTAGTTTGTAGAACAATACGATCAGCAAGTACCCTTTTTGGACTACATTCTTCCATAACACGTCAAAATAAATAAAGTATTACAAGACCGCGTAACGCAACTAAATACTTCAGAAATGTCGCTTGCGCCGCAGTGAAAGTGACTCGTAAGTAGTTAAAACGTCCCACATAGCGCGCCATGCCAAGAAAGAACAATGGCTTAAATGCTATCATAATATCTATACTTACTAATATTATAAAGCTGAAGAGTGTGTTTGTTTGAACGCGCTAATCGCAGGAACTACTGGTTCGAATTGAAAAATTATTTTAGTGTTGGATAGCCTATTTATCGAGGAAGGTTATAGGCTATATAACATCACGCTACGACCCACGGGGTCGCGCAGTAACCATAAACGCGAATGAAACCGCGGGCACATCTAGTTATACATATGTATTTACGTAATCATAAGTGTAATGAGATTAGTGCAGCTGCCATTGCTGTTTGATCTTTGATAACGAACTTCAGGAATATTTGTTTTATACTCTGCTATAGTCAGTCTAATAATAGATATCAATCATAGATTGAACTACTAAGGAAAATTATCCTTGTATCGATAAAGATTTTAAAATAGCTGACACGTAGTCTTTTCCAAATATCGATTTTGTTTGTACATACATACATACATAGATTAACGCCTGTTTCCCAGAGGGTTAGGCAGAGACTACGGATTTCCATTTGCTACGATCCTGACACACTTCTCTGGCTTCATTCGCTTTCATCACATTCCTCATACTCGCCCGTCGGTTCAAGGAGCTCTTAACCTGGCCTTTGTCCAGAACGCCTCCGATCTGATCGAGAAACGTTCGCCTAGGTTTTCCTCTTGCGACTGTTCCGACTGTTTTTCTTTGATTTTGTTTGTAATTGTATAAAAATCACATTTGCCTAAATTTAAGAATTTTCCAAATATTTTTTAATTCTTTTCGTAAGTATTACCTAATAATAAAAATGTTTGTTAATTACCATAACGAATATATTTATATAGCGTATCAAGCGTTTCTAAATTCTTTATGAATGAACACCACTAATCTGACAGGTCTTACAATACCAGACACCATTAAAAATCTATTCATTCTGGGTACCGGTGTGCCGGTGCGACTCAATAGGTTAATAATCTAATATATTATGATTTATTTTATAAATATTGCTCATGCTAAGGTAGAATATGAATAATGAACATTTGTCCTGTTTTATGGATTGTCTTTTTCCTGTGTTTTAAATTGGATAATTTGAACTCTCTTTTGCGGTTAAGCTGTTGTCAATATACAGTATTGTATGACGTTTATGGGAATTTTACACATAGTAATCAAGCAAACAACTTAAAACGAATTTTATCGCGGTTTATTCTGACTAACAACACTGACTGACGTTTCGGTGATTTTCCAGCAGCCTGAGACTGGCGTAAATTATATTATGAATGATAATTATTATGATGCTTTAGCTTTAGATTGTGATTGTAATATCAATCACTATCTAACCAGGGTAAGAGTTTAACTCAAGTCGCTGCATACTTAATACATGTAAATTAAAATAAGCAGTACGCAGCAGGGGTAGGCCCCACAAGGTGGACCGAGGACCTGGTAAAGGTCGCGAAAAGCGGTTGGAAGCGGGTGGTGGAATAATCGAAAAAATTTGAGAGCTTAAAGGAGCATTATTCGAGATTACATAACAAAAAAAAATAAAAGTGATTTATATCTGTTGTAACAGGAGTGAAAAGACCGTCAAAGGTGTAGATTTCTTTGATTTTTTTTAAAAAGCCTGTAGTTTTTAATATACGATGCTTAGATTTTTTTATTATTTTTCTCATAACTGTTATGACTTTGCCTGTTATCTGATTCCGTCTTGACGTCGACTTCTAGGACACCCTGTATATTCGCGCAAATAAATTCACGGGCAAAGCTATTTCATATACCTAATTAGACACTAAACATAGAAGCAGTATATTGCATTCCACACCTACGATCGCGAATCCGCGACGAGGAAAAATGCAGTCTGCGACTGAAAAATCTATAAACAGTACCTATTTTTAACCATCACCAATATAAGCAAATATTTGCACATTCATTTACTAGCACTTACATGTCCTCACGCCTGTATCCTCGAAGAGGTAAACAGAAGTATCACTCCCATAATTCGTCCAGCTATCGTTATAAGTTAGCCCTTTACTGAGAAGATTTTTTATTTTTTTATTTTGCTCGTCAAAATGACCCCACTCCGTCTGATTGTAAGCAGTCGTGTTGCTCCGTGCTGCTACTGCCTACTGACAATTTCTGATAGAATTTCCAATAACACTATAGGTTCTCATACACATCAGTCGCATTTACTACCGCACTGTTCGTCTAAGGTAGCTACTAATAAATCAGTCGAATAAAATACACTGTCTACCTCATTAATCCCGTGGCTTTAGTTATTGCTTATGTTTATGGTCGATCACGAGGGCCTGGGCGATGTGCTTTAGTTTTTTTTTGTATTAGCACGGAATGCGCCCTAAATTATATGCTAATAAGGAAATACCGAAGTGATAATACACCTTGGTATATAATTTTAGGATAGGGATAAAGAAGTGTGCTTCTTTATATGTATGTGTTTAACATTTTGTTTATTGTTGCAGCCAGATAACTTTTTATTTTGTTTGCCAAATGCTTAAAACCACGGAGGGCATTGATCACAACGATTCACGTTTGGAGGATCCGCGACGTACAAGTGATACCTAATATCCTAGTCTTGCAAGCATCCATATTCATTGCCACAAATTATATTTATTTTGTTTTATTCTTGCAGCCCAGACCACACTGACTTCAATATCGGAGGCAGCCATGAACACAGCGGTAGCCGCTTACCATCAGACGGGACATTAGCTTACCAACTTAGTGGTATAAAAAGAAAACCAATTACTGCTCGCCATATAAGGCAAACTTATTGACTTCTAGCGATTTCTACATATCTACACTCCGTGTACCATTTAGGCGACAAACAAACTCAATAATAGTTGTCTAACGCGGAAATTGAGTTCGGTACCTCACGATCGATTGCGCAAACGGTAACCCTTTCGCCACTGCATCAACAAAGTAGTATTTCTAAATATATCTGTAATCGAATTCCAATACTATTTTTAACTACCGAAGCAATTAACCTGGTGCATTCACGCCATTCCTATAACGACTCGTTGGCACAGTGGGGTGGCATCGTTGATCGTAGACAGTTTTTCATGCCCGGGACGGACAATAGCAGTTTTGATATTGCCAAGTAATTCTCAAGTTTCTGTCAATTTAGTCGCAGCAGATTGACGTTCGAGACTAAAGGGCTGAATAGCTTGTTACCTTCTCAAATCCTGAAATCGGTACGCGACAGCTTAGCATACCATGGCAACAGAGTCATGTCCCTTAATGTCGATAACTACTTACCATCAGCAGGGACGCTGGCTGTTTTACAGTCTCAGTAGATAAAAGAATTTTAATGAGAAAAGGGGTCTAGAACTGAGCTTACCAGACAGCACGAGCTTCACCCTCTATTGGTAGCTAAATATACGCCTGTTACCTGAAGAGAAGTAGGTACAGACTACGGATTACAACTTGTTACGATTCTGGCATAAATTCTCTTTAGCTGCTTTTATTCGTGCACACTACAAATCCAAATCCAAATCTTGACAGCATATCATGTGCACATTTTGGGTTTCACAGTTTGTTCACTTCATTTGTATACATAATAATATATCAACCTAACTCTCCTCATACTGAGAAGAGGCCCGTGCCCAGCAGTTCATTAACAGGGCTGATACCTATTATTATTTGTAAAATTGTACCGTGTCAGGGCACCACAATTATAGAAATGTGTTCAGTAAACATAAGTACTTAGGTATAACTGAATTGAAATAACACATTAACACAATTCGAAGAAAATATTAAAATTAAGCTAGGGTGAATGGAACAGTCGCAAGGGGAAGACTTAGGCCCTAGGCGAACGTTTCTCGATCAGATCGGAAAATTCTTAACAAAGGCCAGGTTAGGAGCACCTTAAACCGGCGAGTGAAGCCAGAGAAGTGTGTCAGGATCGTAGCAAATGGAAATCCGTAGTCTCTGCCTACCCCTCAAGGAAACAGGCGTGAATCTATGTTATGTATAAAAAAATGATTCTTTCTTCACATACAGGGTTTTACATTAAATCGTCTTGGACCCCCTTTTAAGCAATGATTTGCTTGTATTAGGGGGATGTAAAGAAAATATTAAAATTAACTGGTGAACTACTTCTGCTACATTTAAAGGTTAGAACACTTACCCTGCCCTTTTCATAAGTAAATATGGTAAATGAAATTCTGATTTCAATCAATTCTGACTAACCTTTAAAGACAAATATAGCTGCACACGTGTATGTAGCATATAAACTCTCGTGCCGGGTATATTCAAAGGTTAAGCATGCACATCAATAATAGATGGGATGGATAATCGATAGATAGTTTCCGTAACACGTTTTCGTATCCAAGATGGAGTATTTAATAGATAGTTATGTAACGGAAAACTGCAGGGCATTGCACAAACATGTTTTCCTCTATACCATACGTGGGTGGAACGTTTTATATTGAGAAACTGTACATGTGACTTGTACGTAAATGCTATTTTAAAAAGTTTAATCTGATACTATTGATTCATCGCTCTTATGTGAAGTATACATACTCATGATTGTATATCCTTGAAGGCATACGGACAGTTGCATTACATTTCGTAAGCTATATCTTTAAATCATACGTATGACGAGGCGAACCTACTGTCGACAACCGCGCAGATTTTGAATTTTGGGGTACTATTGAGCCTTTTATATAGGGAAACCCATAGAAATATAAAAAAGAGGAGAATTGCCAAGGGGGCGTGTCGGTGTCCGCGCGATATGCCCAAAGCGGTCATGTCATAAGCTAATGGCCGTCTCCGCGAACTAGTACACTTTTGACCGTGATCGCGACAAATTATAAGAATGCCGTCCTGTTCAGTGGTTTGTTGTAAAAACCGAAGCTCAAACCAAAACTTTGTGAAGAATGGAATCACTTACCATATGTAAATACAAGTATTTTACTATATTTGTCTTAAAAATCATGAAAAACAACAAATCGTAAAATATTTATTGCTTTTATTATGTTATTATTGTTTTCAAATATCACAGCGACTGTATTATTTTTCAATACATACATTGCTCTTTAACCACTACCTAAATTTGGCGCGAAGTGACTGGACGAGCAATGTAAACATCACAAAACGATACTTTATTAAGGGAATGCATCGCGTAGTACGGCCGCTGCTTCTTGCACCGAGTGTGCAAGGAATTAGTGATGCGCTTGTGCAGATCCACTAACGTAGGCTATCGACAACAATTGATTAATTGCTATAATGGTTTATTTTTCAATTTGTCAACCGTTTCAACCCGGTTGGAAGATCGATGTATAATTATGTTTTTACTTATTTTGATCATTTTGCAGCCTAGTAGAGAAATAGAAATGCGTAACCAACTTTCGTAAAGTAAGTAAATTTAATTTAAGGTTAATAAACGGTGGAGTGTTTTTGTCTTTGAATTATTATAATATATGCTATGCCTTATCCTCGTGCTATTTTCTTACATTTTTATTTTGTACAATAACAAATGGAAGAATCGATAACTTTCCGATTTAGTCAATCATTAGTGTATATGTAAAATAAATTGCTTTTGCACAGTACAACGATAGCGTCCGATGTTTTTGTGTGAGTAAGTTGAACGGTGCATGATAAATACACGCTATGTTTGACAGGATAAGGTTCATAATTGATTATTTTGTACGTTCTGATTTAAAAACTGCGAGTGTGTGCGCGACTGCGTTTCTATTGCTTTTACTGAACTGCACGTGTAGTAGTAGCCGGGTGGTAGGGGTAAACTGGAGACACAGGTTTGAGGTTTCCGATATATTTTCGTCTACAGGGCATATCTCCTTGTTTATTATATCTATGGGGAAACCCCATGGCTCTTTTCCTGACCTAAGACTTAACGAACACACGTAAACCTTCAAATGATGTCCTTCGGGACAAAAGTCGACGTTGGAGAGACATGCGTGGTGGATTGACTCCTAGCTCCCAACCAACAAAGCAGTTCGCCACTATTTGTGTGCGATGTGATGTAAAAGGTATTCTAACAATAGAAAGTCAGGTGTTATAATTCGTATAATGATGTAATAATGGACAGAGATATACTTCGTCAGAACGAAATTGTGTTGATGGTTTCAAAAAATGGGCATAGCCGATATATGTCATGTTAATAGATAAATTAAAATTCAATTTGTTCTTTTTACTTTTCAATTGCACTTGTATGTCGTAGACTAAAGTGAATATTAATAACTACTATATATTTCGGATCGAGCATTTTAAGTTTATGTCATGGGGAAGGATGGATCTCAAGTAGTTAGGCATGGCACTGGAATGTGCAGCCTGAGACGGCCAAGAGGTTTGCAGTAGAGGACCTAGTCAAAATGGCTGAGATATTTCTGATTGTGCAAAAACAGCATATAAGCACGCGGATATAGCATGCGTTACAGATAGATAAGACTAATCCGGCTACTATATCTTACATTGCGCGAAAAGACACGACATGAAATCAGAGTGAATCTGATAAGATTATACATACTTATCAAACTTGTGATTATTATGTAAATACAGTTATAAGATAAATCGCAATTGAATAACTTTATGGACAGGTAGACGTATTCGAAAAATACAGTTTATAATCTGTCAAGTCTTAGTATAACAGACCTAATTAAAAATCTATTGTGTCTGGCCACCGGGAAGCCACTGTAATTAATAGGTTAAAACTATGCTTTATCCAAAAAATAAAACAAGAAAAATCTAAATAATACTCGAGGCTCGTGTTTAGGTTAGCAAAGAAATATATCGCCGTAAGTTTACATAACTAGCTTTTACCCGCCCGCGACTCCGCTCACTTGGCTTTGGAGACATCCTACAACTGACGGAACCGTGTATTTTCTATGCAAAATGGCGCATCAATGCATTGAGTTACCTACGTGAAAAAGAGACAAATCAACAAATACATTTCCACATCTATAATATTAAGTTTTTATCCGAACACTGTGGTAAATTGTTACAGATATTATGTATGAAACATTCTTTACACCATGACTATCTACATCTTAAAATTCGGTACGCTAAACCATTTGTCAAACATAATATTGTCTTCTGTTTACGCGAATGTTATTCATTGAAATTAAACTACTATTTACGGATTTTATCGCGTTGTTTATTTGACACTGTTACAAAATTTTTTGAAAAACTGTTACACTACTATAATCACTATTAAACTTAACAAATTTTTAAGCTAATTAAATTATTGAACTATTAAAACTATTTATACTATTACTATACTATTATACTATTTAGATTTATTTTTACACTTTCCCCGACGTTTCGGTTGCTTTTCAGCAGCCATGGTCACGGGGACCCTAAATAGTTTTAATAGTTCAATAATTTAAATAGCTTAAAAAATTTGTAAAGTTTAATAGTGATTATAGTAGTGTAACAGTTTTTCAAAAAATTTTGTAACAGTGTCAAATAAACAACGCGATAAAATCCGTAACATTTGTCAAACAATTTAGGCATACACAACGACGAGGTTTTTATTATTTCACTTACTTTTGCAATGTCGGAAATTGATCTTACTGGAGTCTATGTCCATTACTCTTCTCCGTGGCACAATACCTAATGCCATCAAAATATTTTATTGCTTAACATACATTCAAAGATCTAGATTCCTATTGACAAAAATAATATCTAATACTATGAGAGTGCAACATGTTCGAGGAACAGTTTAATTAGTAAGGAGCCCTGAGTGCATCCGTTGTAGGACTTGCCAGGACGGACGCGAAATTAGGTACATTGCCCAATGTCACATACATTAGACCTAAATAGCTCCTATTAGATTCCAGTACTGTATACGTTCTTTCACAATATCTTGTATATTTCCCACTATGTATTGCACAACTAGTAATAGCTTGCGACTTTCTCAGTGTAATATGTATGAAATGTGTTACATACTTAAATGGCACTAACATTTTTACTTACATTTAGCATATTTTTATTACCACAAATGTACATTAACATAAACCCATCAATTATTTAACAATAAATTTATTCTTGACTATCTCGACAATATCATTAATAAAAAGAATGATACAATCTATACAAATAAATAATATTGTAGTGTCTGTTTGTAATGTCAAAATAACAGCATTTTATCTAATGCATATGAAAGTATATAAGGTACCTATACGAAAACATCTATTTTTAAAATGTCTGTCTGTCTGTTTGTTCCGGCTAATCTCCGAAACGGCTGAACCGATTTTGACGGGACTTTCACTGGCATATAGCTGATGTTATAAGGAGTAACTTAGGCTACTTTGATTTTAGAAGAAAAATAGGGTTCCGCGGAGATAAACTCTTTTTAGTTAAAATCTACGCGGACGTAGTCGCAGGTAACAGCTAGTATTATAATATAATATTCTACCACATATACACAACACCATCTAACCCAAACTAAGCAGAGCGTGTACTATGGGTATTAGACAATGGATAAACATATATATATACTTACTTTTTTTTGTAAAAGTACCTATAGATATTATACATAGAAACACCCTGACCAAGACTAACATCCATGTCCATGCACACAAATGTCTGACTTGTGCGGGAATCGAACCCGCGGGCTCAGGCGTGGCGGTCGGTTACACTAGCCACTACGCCATCGAGGCCGTTATTAATTTTACTAATTTTATGTGTTGTCACCATGACTCATAATAACACGATGCCACAAAATTGCTGTCGACATGCTCATAAGGAAAATTAATTTTCTATATGGCAACACCGTAGATAACAATCAAACTTTTTTCAATCAGTTAATATGTCATGGCCGCCATATTTCAAACTGACGCAAAGTGGATTACACTCGTACTGTCAAAGTGTCATCTAACAAAAGGTTAATTGAGTGACACTACAATTTATCTCGACATATCAAATTATGTATTTATCTGTTTAATTGTTCGTGTCATTCACGCGTTAGAACTAAAAGCATTATCGTAGTTGACTGGTTGTAAATTAAATTAAAATGACGTCGTGTTATGCGGGTATAATTTTTTTCTAAATGTTGGTTGGAGCGTTAATTATTTTGCTTGTGTTGGTTGAATTTGTTTAACATACTTAAAAATTATTATAATTATATTATACATTTTTCATATCTCGTAGATTAGTTGTTGCCGAGTTTCCTAGTAATATATTTGGATGTTGTCAGTTTTCTTCTTCACTCCCGTTACCATTCTTTATGTCTGGCGTAAGAGCTCACAAAGAAAATAACCCTTTTTGGTCATCATTATCAGAAGTCAATGCCATAATGATCTTATTTTGGTCATTGCCCACGGCTTCGCTTACGATTTCTGGATGATAGGTACCCTATATAGTTTTCTTTACCAATGACAAAGTGTAACCAAAATTTAATGATGATTGTTCGGTAGATAACGCGCAAAAGCATAACAAACAAACTAACATTCGCATTTATAATTACGTTTTATGACTAACGTAAAACTCCTGTCCTAATTATCTAGAGGATCTTATGTAAGACCTGCTTCAATTCACATTTTCGTGTCGAACACGCAACAATCAAGGAATTAAGATGATCACTTAAAGGACACTCTACGTACATCATTATAATCTTCTTTCAGCTATGTTATCCACTGTAACACGTTATTACAGTTCTTTACAATAACCATATTAATCAGGAACAAGAGAGAACATTTGGTCACTGGGAGACTATTTACAAGAACTTCTTGTGATTATCTGCTTAGTGACTAAACGAGAAGCTAAGGTAGACTTATCCTTGATCGGTCATGCTGCGCTTGCCTGGCCATAGCCGATTCGTCAACGTCGATTTCATCGCGCCTCCGAGGCAGCCTCGCACGGCTAATAAGGAATATGTCTAAAGCTTCGTGTTGATTGTTGTATACCTATTGTACTTACAAAAGGTATGCAAGAATCCATATAATAATAATAAATAATCTTATCTAGCCATGATATTTTTAGTTGTATGTTGACTAACACATGCGTTAAGTACCATTATTACAAACAAGAGGAATGCGCGTTCGTGATTTACAAGAACTGCAACTGATTAAATAAAAATAACCATATCAGCACGGACATATAAAAAACATATTAGCTACTGAGTTTATCTCAGTAATGATAGACTCAATATTTAAGCGTGAGCATTGGGCGTAAAAATCATGCATTATATTACACGCTTGAGTACAAATCCAGTTACGCGTGGTTTTGTGAAAAAAGCGGCTATCGCAAGCAGGCCGGTAGTGATTCCTTCCAGTTGCGACGAGTTGTGATATATGACAATCTTGCTCGTGATCCAGGGAATAAAGAACAAAATGAAGACCAAGCTTCGAAAACTGCACGGATGACGTAGTGGTTTAAGTGTTCGCCTCGCCGCTGACAATGCGCCGACTACGAAACCTTAAAGGCTTAGATTTCCACACGGGACAAAAAAATTATAATCCACTAATAGCTGTTCTGAGCCTTGGTGTTCTTTTTGTCCATTGTTTGAATGTTTGCAAATTCCCCTGCGACACAGGAATTAATCCTTGTTCTAAAATTGTCTTCTCAAGCAGAAAAAAAGCAGTTAATCCCGGATAGCTGGCTTTTTGCACGAACCTTTTTATTGTCCAAAACTCTCAATCAGTACTTGAGTGCCACTAACTTACGCCTGTTTAAATTACATAAAAGATCCAGTTCTCACCTGAATTTTCTAGTGTAATATTCTGTTACTTGCTATAGAGGCTTAGATAAACATAAAACCGTTGCAACTATTTTATGAATATGACACTAATCGTGTTAAGTGGTTATGGAAGTACTCATTACTAGAACACCGTACTAGTTTTTTGACGACGGCGACGTTAAGGTCTCTTCATAAAATGAACTTTATTTTATAGTTTTTGACTGACATCGCTCACGTACATCACATATAAATTTAGCATAGAAGTTTAAAATATAATGTTGCCTACGAAAGCAAAACGCCAAATGACGAATAAATTAGCAAGTTTACCATTACAGTAAATCTTAGTGAGTAAAGGCACAATAAGAGTATTGCAGACATAGTTAATTTCATAATAACAATGAATTTCAAAGCCTTGTTCTTATCCATGGCGCCTCTTTCATGTCTCTCTTTTCTCCACCATTACTTTGACTTCTAGATACGGCATCACATTCACTTCTTCACCTAATGAAACTTTCCTTTGGTCTACCCCTTCCTCTTCTTCCTTCAATTTCCCATTTGAATTTGGTCTTTATGAAATTGTCTAGTCGTAAAACATACTACAGATAAAAAATTGATTATTAATTACTGGTTCTATTGATGAGGAGACCTGCAAGGCTTTCTAGTCTACGTTTTGAAAATCCTAATCGTTCCATCCCATTCATAGGCTGTTCGAATACGTCGCCATCCAATATAGGAGGATATACACCTTGTTTATCCAAGGTAGGCGCAGAAAGCCAACATTGTCGAAGGTCACAAGTACAGGTCCTTGCGTAAGATAAGTGAAAACATACCGTGTTAACGGCCAGATCCAGTCAGCAAGCCACCACAGCCAGCGGTACAGTTCATAAACGCAGTTAAAATTATTGATAGGCAAATATAATCGTAAATATAAACGATAAAAAATTAATTTACATAGTAACAAGGAAACTGATTAATAACACCAAGCGTAATTACAGCAAATCGTTTGACGTCAAACTATAAAAAATATAAGCAAAAAAAGTCGCGCGCGCATTGAGTTTACTGTCAATTGTTTAAATGAATATCTTTTTATATTATTATCAACACAACAAATTAGCAATCGTTTTCTGTCTGAGATATCTTTGGAAGTAACTCTTCAACACACTTGCAATTTGTATTGAAATGAATAAAGATCCATAAGAGCGCTTACATTTTATTTTTACTTAGTCTTTAAAATGTATTAAATCATCTTTAAATAAAACCCTTACAAAAATATATATTACTTTTAAAATACGCAAAATATGACACTTATGTGCGACGGACGTGGCTACTCGGAAAGGACCACGTGACGTAAACGCTCATAGGTTATGTTAGAGACGCCACCGACCTACAGAAGCTCAATAGCACATTCCTCTTACTTAAAACCGCCTTACGAATAATTATGGTAAAACGTAACACTGTTACTATATTAGTAGTTAGCCGGACGCACACATATCAACCTAGCTCTCTCCTGTATTAGAGCCAGAGCATATACATATCTACTCATGTATCTATTTAGATCTCACCTATTTATTCCTATGCATCTTTAATTCCTTTTCCCCAAATGCCAGCAACGCGCAATGGCCATACCACGGCCCCGCGGGTATCTTCTAGTAGTTCTGATTTAAGAAGAAGATCACCAGACAATAATAACAATATTCGATATAGTCTATTATTAGCCTTTATCACAATAGAATATCTCAAATACTGTTTAACAATGTGTGCCGCTTCGATTCACTAATCAAGACGAATAAAATACAACCATGTTTATATTAGTCATGCATGTACTTATGCAGTAGTATTTGTAAGAAGTTTTACAAAGGCAAACACTCGCATGTAGCATAAACATCCAGACATCCATGTTTATAGTATTTATTCATGTACCTAGGCAGAAATTAAAGTATTTGTTGTAAGAAATAGTGTCTTTACAAACACTCATATGTGACATAAACATCTATACTACGCACAACTATTTACGTAAAAAAACGTTATTGTCTATGTGGAAATTGCTACCACGACACTGAACGCATACAATAGAGAAGTATACAATACATAATTACAGCAATGACTTTATAAAAAAATAAGTGTTATTATTAGTAGATTCATTAGTCACCAGATGCGTAAGAAAGGTTAATTATGATTTCGAATATAGTTTCCACATATCATAACTGTTGTTTGCGTTCGTCATAAAGCTGACGAGCGCGGTTTGACGACACGCCATATAAACGTGGTCTTTCGGCGCGAACAATAGACGGTTGTTTAATTTCTAGAACAAAAGGTATGTATTAAAACATTATGGCCGTTATGGTCCCGTTGCCTTCGAGATCAGTGTTTTGCTCCAAATATAATGGTCTGATTAGACGGACCATGGTCAGACCGGTTTATGGTGCTTTCATTGTGGTCGGATGTGGTTGTTCATTCATAGATTTCTTTAGAAAACTATTATTTAGAATCAAGGACCGTTAAATATAGTCGGTATAGTACTTTACGGGGTACAGTCGCTTCGGTTTAATTTTATTAATAGTAATTTACTTAAAATATATGTAATTATAATACTACTATGACAAGAATGAATGCCGGCTTTGTTAGGCCCGCAATATCCAGAGTTTTATTCTCGGGTCGGGGAGTGTTTTAATTTTCTCTAAATAAATTATAAGTAGAGCAGCGCGGAATCTAGAAGTATGGGCCTTAAAATCTTAATTCATCGCCAACGTTTAGTGGGCGTAACATAGTTCTACTTACCCGTCCAGGAATATACAGGTACGAGTATGAATGACATGAATCACATACCTACCTAAGCAAAAATAATATTTTGAATAATAATCTTTTGTAATAGTCAAGTCAAAAATCATTTATTCATTTAGGTCACAAAGTAACGCTAATGAACGTCAAAGGGGTTAGTGAGTTTATTACAATTTACTGAAATTACATTGTTACATATTAGTTGCTAGGCTCAGACAACAGGTTGAGCCTTTAATAAGATACCTGCAAAAAACTCAAGGCCACTCTTTTAAATCGCCATCAAATCATAATTTTAGTATTTTACAACTCATTCAGTATTTGACTGCACGGATGGCACAGTGGTTTAAGTGGTCCCTTCACCACTGCCACTGCGCCGAGTGTTATGGGTTCAAATCCCACACGAGACAAAACTTTATGTGATCCACAAATGGTTGTTCCGAGTCTGGATGTTCTTTATGTGTGTTGTTTGAATGTCTGTAAAGTCCCCCGCGACACAGGATTTAGGCCGGGGGACTCCACCAAAGCGGAGATGTGTGCGGTGTGCTGTGTGCTGTGCGAGAACAGATGTTTTTCAGCTCGGGCCGGCTCGGCCGGCGCGCGCGCGGGTCTCTGCGGGTTGCTAGCGGGTGAGAGGGGGAGGGTGACATCGCTCACTGCACGCCGCTGACATCTCTCGTCTCCACTGCGCGTCGTTCGCGCACAACTCACATCTCCGCTTCCATTGCGCCATACAAATATTACACATCTCCGCACAGCGATCTCCACTGAAGCTGAGCGGAGAGGAGATGTGTCAATAACACAATTTTATTGGTTGTTTCAAAAACATCTCTCCGCTCGTCTCGTCTCCGCTTTGGTGGAGTCCCGGCCTTATTCCTAGTGCGGAAGTTGTCTTTTTAAAGTAACTTAAAATCAATATTTGTCTCATAAATATTGACATATTATAGTATAGCCATAATATTACGATGAGAAATGTCAAGTCTGTAAGTATCAAGGAGCTATATTTTGCTCTTACATAAAAGAGCCCAATAGAAGCTAAATAGCATGTGCATTTGGGCAATTTAAATAAATGTAATTGGCGACAAGCCAGCGCCAAATTCAATTGTATTATAATCTCAATTTCATCAAGTGATAACATGATTATTTAATGGCTCTCTTTTGTAGTAATGTCCTTGAGACCTAATTTGGTCACGCGGCGGCCAATCATAACTGTACTAGCAAGCACAAGTGCACTCGCAAGATATGATAGCTATATATCACTATGAGAGTTAAGATATACTTAACTCTCATAGTCAGATGTGAAGGCAATAATAATAATAATTGGATTTGATTAGATACAGATGATGCATAGGATCAATGGTTTTACGTGGTTCCTTCAGACCTAATTTGGTCATGGTGGCCAATCATAACAGAGACTAGCAAACGCTTGTGAATTCGCTACTCCTTCACTCATATAGTCAGATGTAAAGGCAATTGGATGCGATTAGATACATATCATGCATAGAACCAATGAATTTACGTGGTTCCTTCAGACCTAATTTGGTCATGGTGGCCAATCATAACAGAGACTAGCAAACGCTTGTGAATTCGCTACTCCTTCACTCATATAGTCAGATGTAAAGGCAATTGGATGCGATTAGATACATATCATGCATAGAACCAATGAATTTACGTGGTTCCTTCAGACCTAATTTGGTCATGGTGGCCAATCATAACAGAGACTAGCAAACGCTTGTGAATTCGCTACTCCTTCACTCATATAGTCAAATGTAAAGGCAATTGGATGCGATTAGATACATATCATGCATAGAACCAATGAATTTACGTGGTTCCTTCAGACCTAATTTGGTCATGGTGGCCAATCATAACAGAGACTAGCAAACGCTTGTGAATTCGCTACTCCTTCACTCATATAGTCAGATGTAAAGGCAATTGGATGCGATTAGATACATATCATGCATAGAACCAATGAATTTACGTGGTTCCTTCAGACCTAATTTGGTCATGGTGGCCAATCATAACAGAGACTAGCAAACGCTTGTGAATTCGCTACTCCTTCACTCATATAGTCAGATGTAAAGGCAATTGGATGCGATTAGATACATATCATGCATAGAACCAATGAATTTACGTGGTTCCTTCAGACCTAATTTGGTCATGGTGGCCAATCATAACAGGGACTAGCAAACGCTTGTGAATTCGCTACTCCTTCACTCATATAGTCAGATGTGAAGGCAATAATAATAATAATTGGATTTGATTAGATACAGATGATGCATAGGATCAATGGTTTTACGTGGTTCCTTCAGACCTAATTTGGTCATGGTGGCCAATCATAACAGAGACTAGCAAACGCTTGTGAATTCGCTACTCCTTCACTCATATAGTCAGATGTAAAGGCAATTGGATGCGATTAGATACATATCATGCATAGAACCAATGAATTTACGTGGTTCCTTCAGACCTAATTTGGTCATGGTGGCCAATCATAACAGAGACTAGCAAACGCTTGTGAATTCGCTACTCCTTCACTCATATAGTCAGATGTAAAGGCAATTGGATGCGATTAGATACATATCATGCATAGAACCAATGAATTTACGTGGTTCCTTCAGACCTAATTTGGTCATGGTGGCCAATCATAACAGAGACTAGCAAACGCTTGTGAATTCGCTACTCCTTCACTCATATAGTCAGATGTGAAGGCAATTGGATGCGATTAGATACATATCATGCATAGAACCAATGAATTTACGTGGTTCCTTCAGACCTAATTTGGTCATGGTGGCCAATCATAACAGAGACTAGCAAACGCTTGTGAATTCGCTACTCCTTCACTCATATAGTCAGATGTGAAGGCAATTGGATGCGATTAGATACATATCATGCATAGAACCAATGAATTTACGTGGTTCCTTCAGACCTAATTTGGACACTGTGACCAATCGAACGCGGACTAGCCATATACGACGACGCGCAAAAGATATTATAAAGCATAAATAAGTGTATTATCGGCTGCCATTACAAGTGCACTCCCTATTTTCTCACGCTCATAATCTACAGGGAAGCCAATTTGATCGCAGACAAATCAGGTGAAAGATCAACAGCTTTAAGAGCTTTCCGACGCACAAAGATGAGGTATTGCCGACTTACAGGCAAAACCCACTAAATACTTTTTTCAAGTTAGCGATATATACAACAGGGACAATTCATCGACAATTCATACGAGAGATCATGATTCGTAGCTGCATTCGTACACTTGACATCCGAAAGAGACAAATATAGACAATACACAATTGAAATCTATTCAAAGAGTCATTTTTTTAACTTAAGCTTTGCTTTGGCAAGAGACATTATTACGGAAATAATTAGGATTACATGTACTTCATAACAGACGGGACAAGAAGGCATTATTATTAGACTTGCGTTTAAGGGATCACTGGTTCGAATCCTACCCCTTGCACTTCCGACGTCAAACCACAACACTGAACAATAATACTAGTAATTTGTAACCAAAAAGCTATTAAACATTGTAACATTATAAAAATAAGGTAAGATTTCTAGTCAATGGTCACAGTGGTCCACATCCACCAATAAACATGAAGGTACATAAGCTACATAGGCTGGCCCGCATATCGATCAATTTGCATGGTCCCTTCTATCCTACGAAACCCTTTTTACGCGACAGAATAATCACTAGGTAAATGTATATTTTTTTCATTAATTGAACAACAATTACCTAAATAAAGAGAAAACTACCATGAAATTGTTAAGCGATAACAATCCGATATGTTATCGTAAACAACCACGTTGATGTGTGTATTTCATTGCTTGGAAGTCAAATCAGTAGATACTGATTCAATTAACTGTACACGAAACACCATACCTATTTCAGTTACTTGATTGCGAAACAATTTGGTTATCTTTTCTTAATATTTATTTAACTACGTACAGACAAAATTCAAAGGCGATTTAAAATAGTGGCCTTGTATTTCTGGCAGGCATCTTCTTATAGTGTCAGCTGAGCCTAACAACTAACCTAAATGTAATTTAGGGTAACTCACCAGAAAGCTTTGACGGTCATAAGTGTTACTTTATGACCTTAATGAATAAGTTATTTTTGACTGTGACTTTACCTGTACATTCCCGGTATGTACATAGTCTAACTGCTTACCGTACTTCCACTTGGTTTCAAAGTACCTACATTCACGATTCACTAACTTTATTTTCCTTAACCATTGAAGCGAGTGGAAATTAAGTATTTAATACAGACATAACTTCGAAAAGACAGAGGTAAGTAGCAGTGCAACCCCTCATTTGCCTACATATGAATTAATAGTTATCTTTTCCAGGCAGTTTATAACCACAGCTTGTGTAGTTGTGTACCATGGTCGTAATGGCAAGCACCTAAAGAAAAACAATATACATGATCACATTAAAACCCGTTACGAATTATACTTATACATATAAACGATATAACTTAACATACTTAACATTCATACTAACAATATATATAATACAATTATAATTAAAATGTAAAACATAAAAAAAAGAAAAAATGTATACCGCACCAATAACTTGTATTTGTTCGTATTTTTTGATTATTATTTTTTAATGCAACTTGTCCGTGAGGTGGGGACCTGGTGTCCTGAAACACAGACTCTCCGTCTACCTTAGGCACCAGTCTCCCACAGTACTTCTACGTCAACTAAATTTATGTCTGATATCAAATGTACCTACTTCAATTGTATTGTGGTGTGAAAATAAATTATTTTTATTATTATTATTACTAATACTATAAAGAGGAAAAAAAATAACTATTATATTTACAGCAGTTCCATAGAAGTGCTATGAATAGATTGCCCTTTTACTATCGGCAGGGTTCATAAAATGCAACTAGAGCGAACGTCAATCAACAAGTGAATATACACCACGATACCTACATGGAATTGAATAATATCTGTCAGTGCCTAGGTTTTAAAATAAAGCAAACCTGAAGGCCGACTATGAAATAAACCTGCCATAAAGTTTATCGGGTTTCTTTGTTTAAATAGATATGGCTTCCTTGTTCGGGAGTCTTCATATAAGAGTTTAGAACCTTAGTTCCCAAAGTGGTCCAGGTGGACCCCCAGGGGTCCACGGCAGACTCGACGGGGTCTACGTTGGCGTGACAAACAAAACAATGGAGGTTCACAATTCGTAAGCGACTTCACCTATCAATGTAGGCAGATAATATTTTAAGAAGCTCAGTAACTATTACTTGTAAAAACTTGCATATTCCATAGTCAATACCAGTGGTCTCGAACCTACCGATGATATTACGGTAGAGAATTACTAAAAAAAAGCTCAGCCCGCCTATACCGTGGTAAGTTCAGTCCAGAAAATTCATAAAAACGAAAAAAAATGTCAGTTGGTAGAGATTTGATAAAGGTGCCAATTCTGTTGTCACAAAATTCTCTAAGCTTAACTAAAAATCACTAACATTTTTTTTAGTCCTGTCACTTTTAACGATTTCAGAATACAAAATGTCATTTGAGAGGACTAAACTAAATTTTAGTAATTTTTAGTTAAGGTTAGAGAATTTTGTGACAACAGAATTAGCACCATTGTATCTGCAGGGGTCCACCGGAACCAGCTAAATTTTGCAAGTGGTCTATGAGAAAAAAGTCTGGGACCTCTGGACTTTAGAACAATCAAAACGTTACGTACCAAAATTTGGGAAGAATTTCGAAGTGAATGTGTTTCATAGTACGAACAATATGTAGAATTTTTAACTGAAATACCTTTATTTTTCATACACATTTAAAGTCGTGGATGAATTCACTTTTTATCGGTACTTTCAATGTACTTCATACACAGACTGGCCACGGTAATAATGACTGGCTTATGCCTATATTACAAAAGGGATAGTCAGAAATGTATTATACTCACAACTCTTAAGCTTTAATATATGGTTCCACGTAATAGAGGGCAAGCCTATCGCTTTCCACACACAAAGACCGTACGTACTGCTGTGAGGATTTCTTTACACAATATCACTTTGATCGACCTGCGAATCGAACTCGAGAATGTATGCGTAGTAGTTACTTCAATACTAGTGTAAATCCTAACTATATAATTTTATAAATGTGAATGTGAATTTGTTTGTTTGTTGGTTACGCTTTCACGCATTACTACTCGATCGATCATCATGAAATTTCATATACACGTTGTCAGGGGTACAGAAAAGGACAGAGTAGTACATACCTTTATCGAAAAAGTAATGTTACCCGAAGGATCGCTAGCAACATATGAATAAACCAAAATGACGTTGCATAAAAGCGTGGGATCTAAAAACAGTTGCGGCAATGCGGTTACGATAGGGCTTTGCCTAATGCTTCGCGGAGGAAATATTATGATGATAATAGCAAGGCGTGATAATAATATTATTACTATGTATGTATAGTATGACGGATGACTGACAGTCTGAAGAATAACTACATGCACTTGAATGTCGGTCTCGGTGGCGTAGTGGTCAGTGTAACCGACTGCCACGCCTGAGGTCGCGGGTTCGATTCCCGCACAAGTCAAACATTTGTGTGCATGAACATAGATGTTTGTCTTGGTCCGGGTGTTTCTATGTATAATATGTATGTATATACAAAAAAAGTATATCTGTATATTTACCCATAGTACAAGTTCTGCTTAGTTTGGGCTAGATGGTGTTGTGTGTATGTGATAGAATATTATTATTATTATTAATGTATTATTTTATTTTATTGTCAATTATTGTCCATACTCCATACTTATATTATAAAGAGGAAATATTTGTGTTTGTAATTAATAAACTCAATATGTGCTGCTTTTTTTTTCTTACTTTACCATTACAAAGCTACTTTAACTAGAAGTAGCATAGGCTATATAACATCACGCTACGAGCCACGGAAGAGGAGCAGTGATCATAAACGTTGGTCAAAACGTGCGGGACACTACATTTTTTTTTGTTATCGTAATAATTATCATACTTGCGAACACAATGGCTAGTCCTTGTTTTCAACCCTATCCTTGGATGTTCGCTGAGGTTGAAACACTGTCAAATCGTGAACAGCCAACAGCAATTTAGCGCATATAACGAGCTTCTTGTAGATATCTTACTTACTTATATTATAAATGTGAAAGTTTATGAAGATAGTTGGTACCTAACCACGCGTATACTGTTTAAATATTAACCGATAAAACTTCACACACAAATATAGACCATGACCTGGGTTAACACATAGGATACTTTTTATTCCGGTATGCGTTTTCGTGGTATTCACACTAATGTTATAAATGTGAAAATTTGTCAAGATGTTAGCATGCTTGTTACTTAATCACGCATAAACCTTTAAACGGATTTGGATAGAAATTGAATCACAGATAGACCATGTCATGGATTAACACAGGATACTCGTTATCCCGGTTGGTGCTCCCGTGGGGTTAACGCAGGCAGAAACTACTAGTAGGTGGTATAATATAATAAATGTGTAAAATTATAAAGATGTTTTGATGTTTGTAACTCAACCACGCGTAAGTCTTTAAACGGATTTGGATATCAATCTTGGTGCACAAATAGACAATATCCTGGATTAACATGGGATACTTTTTACCCCAGTATGTGATCCTGCATGCGAAGCCGCAGGCAGAAAATGATTATAAATGTGTATGTATAGATTTGTCGATGTCTGTAACTCAACCACGCGTAAATCTTAAAACAAATTTAAATGAAACTTGGATCACAGATAGACCTTGTCCTGATTTAATACGGGATACTTTTTATCCCGGTATGCGTTTCCGTAGGCGAAGTCGCAGGCAGGAAAATATTATAAATGTGTATAATTTCTAAAGATTTTTCGTATTTTGTTACTCAACGCGTAAACCTTTAAACAGAGTTGGATGATACTGGATGCTACGAGGTCCTGAATTAACATAGGATACTTTTAACCTGGTATGCATTCTTGTAAGGTTCACGCGAGAGCGCCGTGAAATGTAGTTAGTAAATATAAAAGTGTGTTAATAGTGCCAGTACTCAGAACTCTTTTCAGATAAAAAGTTTTGTGTCTAGTCATTTATTTTTAGTTTTACACTGTTCGTTTTAAATAAAAGTAAAGTATGAATCTTTGTTTAACGCGTCTGCTACGAAAATATCACATTTGCTATTGGCTTTCTAGGAATCACATTAATGACTTTAGCGATTATAAAATTCGTTTGTTTGTCATGCACTCACACACGGTCACCCATATAAATAGTTTATACTATTGTAATATTCTTTTAATTACAGAACAAATAATTGAATCGTGCCAATGAGTATTTATTATATGAGTCCATTTGAACGAACATGACAGGTTCTTAATTGTTGTGGACTATTGTGTAATATTTAACAATGATTAATAAAGATATGGCGAAAGCGCAAACTGCACGCACATTCCTTGGGATTTAATTTTCCGTACTCTGAGGAGTACGAAATTCTATCCTTTGAAAGTTAATGGCAAATCCAAAACGAAAACAAGATTTATTATCGAAGAGTAAAGAGTCCCATGATATTGAGCATGACATCTTCTTTCCCGCTCTTGTCATACGTTTGTTTATTTTGCTTGATGGTACAATATGAGCCCGTGCGAACGTGATTTACAAAAAAGAAAACAGTGAATATCAGAGGTGTACATTAGAACAATATTTTGTAAGTCGCACGTAATAGAAGGTGAATTTATTGTCGTCTACCGAACATTCACATATTTTGGGCTACTGAAAATGTGCCAACAGGAAGTTCAAATAATATTTTGCTTGACACAGGAATCGAAATTAGGGCTCGCATCGGCCGTAAGCGTAATCTTTGTCACAGGATTAACAAGACAGATAAAGACAAATATTACGGTATAGCAACAATCTAATTAAACTAACCCATACGGTCTGCTAATTAACGTACTTAGGCAATCGCGCGAATGGGTTACGCGACGGGATCTAGACGGATGAGATAAATACCGACTAATAAATTTATCAGGCCGTACCTACATTTATGTTATCAGAAATTTTTAGCTTGTTGTATTGTCTAGTTACAGTTAGAGAGTCACTGCTATGTGCAATTGTCATCACCAACTAATAATCAAAATATTGTTACTAAAACTTAAACAGGGTGGAAACCAAAGAGTCGCCGTCATCGAGGTAGGCAATAGAAACGCTGACGCGATGACCAGGACCCATTTTTGAAAGACTGGCAGACTGGCACTGGCTGAACAATGTAGGAGCCTGTGCCAACAATGGGACAGTATAGGTTAAGAAAAAGAAAAGATTGATGTACTACTCTATGGATATAAAACTTTTTCTAAGAATTTATATTAAGAACTAGCCCATGGTCCCTATGAACACAGCCTTGACCACACAAGTACTATAAAGGATTACAACACTGGTATTTAAATGGCCTTCACCTTTTAAATAGCACCCCCACAGCTTGGGGTGTAAGGAATACATTATTTAGCTGTATTACAACTAATTTCAAGTTACACAAATACCTAGAATTTTATGTAGCATTTATAAACTAGAGTGGTATTTTAGCAAGCTTTAAATCTTACTAATTATTATACTTGAATGCAAAAGTATTTTTGATGTTCTTTTACACAATATCAGAGGTACAGTGGTTTAATTTGACTTTTTTGTGTTTATAGAATTGAGTGTCATAGTATAATTTTGTTTTGTTTTGGAGAATGCACAGTTGCTGTGAGACAAATTTTTAGAATCAAGGGACTGGAGCCATAAGTACAAGAAAGTTTGTTATGATAATTTAATTTTATTGAACAATAAATAAACATTTTCTTTTTTTTTATGAAGTATATTATTTGATAAAGGAAACTTTCTGCTGTATATAGGATATGTCTAGGCTGCGAGCTATAAACTTAACATTTCCTAACAAATATGATATAACACAGCCCAAAACTCTTTATAGAACTTAAAATTTTCTTTTTCTATTCTGTGCATGCTCACACTTGTCACAAAATAAATAGTAAAAATATAGATAAATTGTACTTGTATGGTTAGTAGTTAATTGCATAACTGATACATTTTCTGATAGAAGTAAGTTAATAATAAAAATAAATGTTCTTAATAATTACTATAGCTTACTATGAACAATTATGTTTTTATTTTAAATTTAACTATGGATACTGTAGGTTATTCAAGATTATTCAAGATTATTATTCAAGATTACGCCACGATTGTGGCGATAAGTCCCGTGTTTGAGGAGTGGCTGGAGAGGCGGCATGGCGCCCTCACCCTCCGGCTGACACAGGTAATAATAATAATAATAATATTCTACCACATACACACAACACCATCTAGCCCAAACTAAGCAGAGCTTGTACTATGGGTACTAGACAATGGATAAACATACATATATACTTATTTTTTTGTAAATACATACATATTATACATAGAAACACCCAGACCAAGACAAACACCCATGTTCATGCACACAAATGTTTGACTTGTGCGGGAATCGAACCCGCGACCTCAGGCGTGGCAGTCGGTTACACTAACCACTACGCCATCGGCCATGGTTGTTTTGGCCGGTTCCTGTGTCGTATAGGCCGGCAAGAGACGCTCGGTTGTCACCACTGCGGCGACTGCCGCGACGTTGTTGAGGACACGGCGCTGCACACTTTGGCGGTTTGCCCCGCCTGGGCATCGCAGCGCCGTGAGTTAATCGCGGCAGTCGGATCGGTTGCCCTCTCGCTCCCGGCCGTAGTTCTGTCTATGGCCCGCAGTGAGAGGTCGTGGAACGCCGTCGCCTCCTTCTGTGAGGAAGTGATTTCCATCAAGGAGGCGGCGGAGCGGGATCGGGAGCGTTTAAACCCTCTCCCCAACCGCAGAGCCGGGCGCCGGAGGGCGCGAGACGACCTCCAGCCACCCTGAGGTTTGACCTGGGGGTGGCGGGCTTTGTGGGCCTGACCGCCATCCGTTTAGCACCAGGTCCGAGAGGCGGCGTGCGTGTTCCCACGCACGCCTCTGTGTCGTGTCCGTCTCCCCTCTAGGGAGGGGGGGTACAGTAGGGCTTTTGAAGTGGTGATCTAAGGGTAGGTCTTTCGTGTAGTGGCCTGCCGTTTCATACGGCGGGCCGTAACCTCGGCGGGGTCGCGATCGCATGTGAAAGTGATTCGCGCGGCCCCGCCGATAGTGGTTTGTCGAGGAACACCGTGGTAGGTTTAGTCGGTATTCCGGGAGGTACATTTTTCTCATTCCATCTTTCTTTTACCTCGGCGACATAAGCCTTCCGCCCGTCCCCGCGGAGGGGTATGCGTCAATGCATTCCCAAATATAAAAAAAAAAGGGCCTGTGTTTGAGTAAAAGTTAATGAGCTTATTTTATTATTTAAATGTCCAAAGTACAGAAGCAAAGTTATATTTAACATCTTGAGTTCCAGGAAATAGTGGCCGCCAGGCAAAATTATTTTAAATTTTGTCTGGATTCCAGCCATTCCTATTGAAAAATGTACATTTGTTTAAGGATAAAGGGATATTTACACACATAATGATGTAATGTGTTTTGTGTGAAAGCAATATCATCAGGGCATGAAAATAGGCACAATATATAACAAATCTATGTTTATAAAAAAAGCTTTTATTTGCTCAGTATTGACAGGTTATAATATTATTGGATGGATAAAATAATAAAAAATATTTATGAACATGATAAATTATATTACTCTCTTATAATTAATGAGGATTAAGATAATAATATGTTGTGGTATAATAATTTATGTTCTGTACCCAAAAATACACTTTGAAATGAGATAAGATAAAAAGGCATAGACCTCTCACACAAATCATATATTAGCCTGAAAATGTTATCTTTATTAAGTAACAAATCATAATAGAAATTCAGATCAGCCGCCAAGATAAATTCAATGAGGATAATGTATTTAATTTACCATTTAGTTGAAGGGTTATTTTTTTTAGAAAGCTGTTGATTTGGGATGTCTTATAGTTTAGCTTTGATTAATATATCATATAAACCACCAAATCATACTCTATTCTTATGGTGGGTCAAAGATTTAACCCTACATCATAAACAGAAGGTGGATCTGATTGCCTTATGGTTTGTATGAGATGAATAAGTATTTAATTAAGTAATTAATATTATTATTAATTGCTTATATTATTACTGAAACATCGTGTTTAACACCTCTTACAAAGAAGCTAACAAGATAATATTTATTATTTATAGAATCTCCTCTCCTCGCATCGTATTCCTCATTACTGAGGGTTGTGACTCCCCCGCTGAATCACTTTCTCATGGACTAATTCCCTCCATCTGTTCCGGTCTTTTGCTTCGTGGAGGGCTTTATAGAATAGATAATATTTATTGCATTTATATATACCTTTCCTTAACAAGACATGAGAGTAAGATATCAAAATCCAGTGCCAAACTAAAAATATAAAATAATATACTCTATTTATGATAAGACTAACTTGTAGGTCTGACTTGTATAGAGGTGAAACCAAGTTAAAAGGCATATCTTAGCTTTTTATGATAAGTAGGTGAGTATCAGATAAAAAAACAAACAAAACACTTACAGCAAATATTGTGTTCTGCAATCCAAAGGGTATTGGAGTCAGTCTCGCGAAGAATACGATTTTGAAGGCTTGCGGTCCTGAGATCACTTTCAGCAGCGCTCGCGCTGTCTCGTTCTTCAAGAGCCGGTCTAACGGCAGATAATTCCGGAGCGCTTTCAACGTAAAATGTGCCACTGCCACACCAAAGTTTGCACTCACCAATACAGTACCTAAACCCTTAACGATTCCGAATAAGTATCCACTAGTTATTATTAACACTAAATAACCAATCGTCACCGGGAAACTGACGATCAAGAATAAACCCATAAATAACAAAAATATTATCCATGGATCCTGCGCGTCAACCCAGTATAAAATAGTCTTTAGATATTCTTTGAAGAAATAGAGCACTAGTACCAGACAAGTGAGCAATAGTATTGATATAACAATGTTAAACAAATAACTGTACGTTGTCCTATTGTTAATTTTAGCCCATAAACTTTTCTTTCTTGTGACCGCTGCGGGGTCAGACTGGCATTCTTCAACGTCGACAATTTCCATTATGATCTTTTCTTATAAAAATTAAACACAGATTATTTATGTTTATGCTGTTTAAATTTATACAGGGTATCGTTCGCCATGGCCTAATTCAAGCGACTGTTTATTTCACATTTACGCACGGCAGAGAACAAATATAACGAACGACCAACCACTATGATCGCTATTCACAGACTATAAATTTAGCAAATCCTATCCTATTCTTCAAACGCTTGAAATGTCAAAGCTTTTTCCTTGTCACTTCTTGTACTAGTAGTTCTACATCTACGTAGCGCTACAATTTCTAGCAAATTTCTGAACGGAGTACAGAAAAAACCACAGACAAAATAATAACTATAGTGAGCGAGAACATTGGCATAAAATCTTTGATAAAATATAAAAGCGATATTTTTTTCAAAGTGAGAATATAAAAAGATTTGTTTTGAAAAGTTTTAAAATATCGTGTTTTTATCGTTTATACTTGTAAAGGATTTTACATCCAAAACCGACGTTCGGACCTCGGCATCCAGACATGATGCTTTCATTTTAGTTGTGTTTAAATACGAGGGGAGTTCAATGTATTCTCGATATAGACATGAAAGAATAAGCAGAAAATTCTGAAAAAAACTTATTATTCAATGTAGACCCCATCACCTCAATACACTTATTAGAGCGAGAAAGTAACTTTTTAATACCCCCTAAAAATATTTTCTTCTTTGTGTTCATCAATTGCCGCCCTTAACTCTTCATCGTCGGAAAAACGTTTACCTCGAACATCTTTCTTAAGGTTTGGTAACAGAAAACTCACTAGGGGCCAGGTCTGGGCTGTAGGGTGGATGATTGATTTCTTCAAATCCGCATTCCCGCACAGCAGCCTTAGCAAGGCGCCCTGTGTGAACCGGCGCGTAGTCGTGAAGAAGCAAGACACCTGCGGTCAATTTTCCACGTCTTTTTTCTTTTACTGCCTCCTTTAAATTACGTAGGGTGTTCGCGTAAGATGCGGCAGTAATACTTTGATCCTTTTTTGTGTACTAGAATCCCAAAACCACGGGGGTCGTCTTCAATACTCTCTCTACCCCGTCTAAATTCACTAGACCACTTTTGAATAGTAGATAATGAAGGAGCAGAATCTTGGTAAACAGCCGCCATTTCTTCGTGAATAACTTTTTGAGTCTTTCCTTGTTTTGTAAGGAATTTTATCACAGCGCGATGCTCGATTGTTTTCAACATTGTCGCATCGGTCATCGTAGTTGCCTTTTCGTAATGATGTCTTGAATACTAATGACAATGACAGTGACAATGAAATAAAATTTTATATTTATACGCTCAAAGAGTGTCTTTAACTAATGAGATAATTTAATTACCCTCATCATTAATATATCACCCCGATACCGAGAATACATTGAACATCCCTCGTATAATAGTTATTTTAAAAATCTTTTAATACAGTATTTCTTTAAAGTTTATTTAGGTGATAAAAGGTTTCTCGTTTTCCGTATGTCAAACAATAGCGTGGAATATCCAGCAGGAGTAGTGAGTTTATGTTGGGCCTAGCCTAGTTAAGCTGAAACGAGACCGATATAAATCCCTACCTTACATTCAAGAAAGAAAAAGAGGTGCGGTGGTTCACAACTTTACAACAACTAACCACAGTATCACACTGATTAATTATTATTAGAAGATATTTCGCTAGTGATAGCAATAGGTCCACGAAGTAAGCAGCAAGACTATTTCGGTCTTAAGGACACACAGTTCCAGATTCTATGTTGATACTGAGAACTTCTTGACAAAGAAACCTAATAATAATAACACTGCCTGATTCGGATGTTGAGTTCAAAATAGCTAAAATGCGGTTGCAGTCACTAAGGCCGTCGTGCCACCGAAGAAACCATATTTGTGTGTAATTATAATTATTGTAAAAATAATGCTTGACTAGTTCTACAATATCTTTGCTTGACATCATGTATAAGTTACAAAGTAGATAAAGGATATATGTATATACTTTGCAGATTATGACGTGTATTAGCCTATTTAGATCCATAAAAAACAATTAACGGGTGCAGCCTATCGAATAGTGCGAATTACGGCTAATTACTCTGAATAAAATAATTTTACAATTATAAATTTTAATCTATTACAACTTTTACGTTTATGTTTGGCGTCGATTTCTCGACGAATTTCTACGGTGCTAAAATTTTTACCAGTATGTACTACCACAAAAAAAAAACTTCGTTTGCTAAATTTAAGTGTCAGCTGTCATTCAAAAAGCGTTTCATAACTGTTGTTACTACGTTTATATTTCTAGCATCATTAACAATGTAGAAAAGAATAGCGAAATATAATTTATGAAAGAGTAACAAGGATGAAGAACATAGTGCTGTTATATATTTTTTCATATAACTGAAACGTAACATCCTTTGAATAGCCTGCTGCCGTGCACCGTGGAAGATATTTATTTTTTATAAAATAAGCGTAAAATAAAAAGAAACCTAATAAAATTACTTTGTGTCACAAGACACGTCTCGTAATTGAATTGTGTTGTAGGTGAATTAGGCTTTTATTTTAAATTTGAAGATTCGAGAAATAACATAACCATGCCTCCGAAGAAAGCCAGCGCTGGCGGCGGCGGCGGCGGTAGTAGTGGTGGTAGTAAAAAGACGGAGCAGAAGAAAAAAGAAAAAGTCATTGAGGTGATTATGTGTTCCTTCTCACTTATTTATGGCGATAAACTGTCAACTCTTCCTGAAGAATATCTGTACAGCTGGCTACAACCTGATACAGCACAGTTTAAGTGGGACACAGGGATTATAGAACTATTTTGGACAACTACACTAAATGTTGCAAATATTATAATTAGAAAAGTTTAGTTGTTATAATGTTGGTTTATTTAAATTGCCTGCCATTTGGTTCCTTCTCATGTTGCCATGTTGATATATATTTTCTTTTTCTGTTATATCTTTTGGTAGATGTGTAAGGAGATAAATTAGATGATACATAGCTTTAATCTGTCAGCTGAACCATAACAACACATAATGATAAAAGCATTTTGTCTGGAAGTTAGTCTGGAGTTCATACATTGCTGGATGAATTAATTAATTTATTTTAGATTGAGTTACACTGTTTTGTCTGTTTCCCTGTATTTCCTGTAGACAGAGGCAAGAGCTATAGCTTGCAAATCACTACTACTTAATGCTTGCTAAATATTTTGCAATAATTATATTAATTACTACCTTTTGCCCACGATTTCGCCCGCATGAAATAGTTACTTTGGGCTAGCGCTAATTTTAACCTGCGATTTCTATGATATTTTGCTGCAATGTTATTTTAAAACTGCGATATCTCCTAAGATATTAATTGAAATCAAATGATGTAAAGGGCAATTTTATTTTATATTAAATACTTGTGATGAATAATGTATTTATTTGGATAAGGATTAATATCATGTTTTATAAAAACACCTTCGCAAATAATGCATTATTTTAGAACAAATTTGGTTAGCATAAAAAAGGTTATAGTGAGCCAACCTTAAAAGATAGACTTTTTTAGAACTTTTAAAGGGGAACAATTCTGTCATACATGATTTTTGCGAAACTTTAACTGTTTACCCAGCGCACGCAGCGGAGGCTCTCAAAAGGAAAAAAATCCCTCAGACTTTGAAACATTCTTCATTGGTGCTCCGCTCCTATTGATCTTAGCGTGATGATATATAGCCTATAGCCTTCCTCGATAAATGAGCTATCTAACACTAAAAGAATTTTCAAATCCGACCAGTAGGTCCTGAGATTAGTGCGTTCAAGCAAACAAACAAACTCTTCAGCTTTATAATGTTGGTAATGTGGCTACGTTGAGGTGTATAAAATAAAAATGACTCCACTCACGGTTACAGCATATATATTGTCCAGGTCCGTAGACACATACACAAAAGGTTCAGAAGGCACTAGAGAGTAGAACAGACAAGCACAAGCACAGAATACAGTTCAAAGTCAAAAGCACTAGGATATAGAAAATAATAATGATGTTTATAGCGGAAGAAACACGAAAGATACATAGGCGTTTACATAAGCGAGTAACAAGCGCTCCGCGTCGTGGTCCTTTAATGACTGCCTTGACCTCTGCGTTAGTAAAAATATAACCGCTATGTACTTAGGAGTGGTAATAGGGTTTAGGCCTCGTCGATAATTGATAATCGATATTGGTGTATCGATAAACCGATATCACAGGATGTATGTTATGTTTTATTATTAATATAATATATAAATATAAAATGTAAAATATGTAAATAAGTGTAAAGTAAAAGTATATATATGAATATCACATAAATATTGTAAAACTAAGTCAGGGAGCCTACAATAATATTATTATAGATAAAGTTTTTGTTAGATATGAATTTATTAAATGTAACATTTATCATGTACAATTATGTACAACTAGCTAAACCCTGCCACATTTTGCTATAGCTTGAGCAGCAATAGCTCAGTAGGGAGACCAACAGACTGCAATGCAGAGGATCTCGGGTTCGAACCCACGTCGCGCACCTCTGACTTTCGGAAGTTATATGACTTTTTGAAATTATGTGCGTATTGATTGACAATTATCGCCTGCTCCGTGCCTCGGAGAGCACGTTAAGCCATTAGTCCCGGCTGCCATGAACATCTATGGCAGTCGTTATTGGGAGTGTGTCGACACAAAAGATCCCACTGGGTCGAAGTGTCGCCGGTCAGCACTGACTGGCCTCCACATAAGATAAAATATTATAGCTTAGTTTGATACATATTTATATTTTTTCATTCAATAATGTAATATTATAGACAAGATATGACAAGAAAAATATGTATAAACTTTTTTAATAACACAAGATTTACTCAGGACTTGGAACATAATAGCTAATTAATGGCAATACTGCAACCCAATTATGTACTAAATTGGCCTTATATAAAACTATTGCCAATGATGCATAGTAGTATGCCTTTTATTCTACATTAGTTATGGTCAAAGAAGCACATAAATTTTATAATTGCCAGGACTCTACTGTTTTTAATGTGTGGATTTGTGTTTATGCAAAATAATATAATAATAATAATTATATTCTATCACATACACACAACACCATCTAGCCCAAACTAAGCAGAGCTTGTACTATGGGTACTAGACAATGGATAAACATACATATATACTTTTATGTAAATACATACATATTATACATAGAAACACCGAGGCCAAGACAAACATCCATGTTCATGCACACAAATGTTTGACTTGTGTGGGAATCGAACCCGCGACCTCAAGCGCGGCAGTCGGTTACACCAACCACTACGCCATCGATGCCGAAATGCATATACAGTAAATGAAGATTATAATCAGACCAATAGAGTGTAAAGAGTAAGATAAATAAAACTAAAAAAACAATCAAAGTGTTATCAAAGCTTACCATACAGACTATTTTAAACTGACCAATAAGACTTTAGATTCCAAGCATTGGCCAGGCGATTCTCTGAATATCATATGTATATATTTTGTACACTATAGCCAAAACACAGGCAATTTAAATAATAATATATAAAGAAAAGAATAACAAAATAGTTGGGCATGAGTATAACAGTAAAGCAAAGTAATAGTAATATAATAATATTCTACCACATACACACAACACCATCTAGCCCAAACTAAGCAGAGCTTGTACTATGGGTACTAGACAATGGATAAACATACTTATATCCTTTTTTTTTGTAAATACATACATATTATACATAGAAACACCCAGACCAAGACAAACATCCATGTTCATGCACACAAATGTTTGACTTGTGCGGGAATCGAACCCGCGACCTCAGGCGTGGCAGTGTCATAGTGTATATATAATAGTGTCATCACATTACACAGCTCTCTCCTCCTGGCGAGGTATCCCACATGGTGGTAGGATCAGCCTCCTTTATTTTAGCTCACATTACACAACACAATACTAAAATAAGTCTTCTTATGTGTCTTCTGAGCATGTTACCAGTTGACAACAATGCTGACAAATTCTATGACACCTAAATCATTTTTGTAAATATTTTGTACATGGGCACCGCCTGAATTACCTTCAGGGAAGTGCATCTGCATCTAAACATTACACTATTGACTGATATAAAATATAGGATTATACATGTATATTATGTAGATAAATGTAATGTCAAATTCAAATGCGAGTATATTATTGAATGTATTTTGCACATCAAAAAGGAAAACATTCTATGTATTTCTTTTCCTGACAGGGGGGTGCGAGTGCACCCCATTACACCCTGCTGCCGGCGCCCATGATTTCGTATTATAATTATTAGTATTGTTATAATTATATTTGTGAATATATATAAGATTAATTAGTGTCATAATGAATGCTGCAAGAGTTTCATCTTAGTAAAAACCACACATTGCTCACACAAATTAAGCCTTAAGATACATACCGACAAGCATAAAGTTCAACTATCATTCTTTATTACAGGATAAAACCTTTGGCCTCAAGAACAAGAAGGGTGCGAAGCAACAGAAGTTTATCCAGCAAGTAGAGAAGCAGGTGAAAAGTGGCGGGATCCATCCTGCTAAGCCGATGGATGACAAGAAGAAGGATAAAGAAGCCAAGCTGAAGGAACAGAAAGAGATGGCAATGTTGTTCAAACCTGTGCAGACACAGAAGGTTGAGAAAGGTGAAATCACTTAGCAACAATACATGTGCATTAGATCTTGAGTTCGAGTCCCAGGTTGAGGGCTAATTGGGTTTTCTGTCAAGAGATTCTCAATAGCAGCACAGAGTCTAGATATGGGTAGGAAGGGATTTATAAGTTCTATTTATATATTAATATGTGAAACATATTAAGGGATAATTATTTTGTTGTACCAGTTTCCACACTTTCAGACTGCTGACACTGACTGAATGCGCTGAGTATTTTTGTAAAAGAAAGATTCGGTAGCATTTTGCCCAACCCAGAAATTGACACTAACATAAGCGCAAGCTTGTGATCAAGTACAAACAAAATAGTTTGACAAGAATGTGCAGTAATAATGTTTATTTGCTTTGTATTCCAGGCACTGATCCGAAGTCCGTGGTGTGCGCGTTCTTCAAACAGGGCCAGTGTACGAAAGGTGACAAGTGCAAATTCTCGCACGATTTGACTATTGAAAGGAAGGTTAGTAATATTGCATGTTAAGTTTTTAAATATTTTTAATATAAATTTAAATGAAAAGTTTGCTACTTATGAATAAGACTAGTGACGTGCATGAATCCATTCGAAAAATATTCGAAGTTAGTAGTGCACAGGGTAAGACCTACTTGGCATGGTAAAAGACGTAGCACACAGACACACTAATATATAGTGTTGTTGGCATATTCAATTGTAATTTGATTGCAATAGTGTACAGGGCTCAAATTAATTTACTAGAATTATATTTAGTTTGTATTTAATTTAGTCTCCTAGGGCTGGATCCAAAGTTTTTCTTAAATACTACAATATGTGGTTTTCAAGAAGATAAAGTTTTATAAAAGTTCGTAATGTACGAGTGATTTGTGGTGTTGACTTGCAAGTGTTCATACACTGCCGTAATCGCTTACCATCGGATAGACTGAATGCTCAAAGGGTATATTAGTAGTATAAATATTTGTTATATTTTACACTAAAGCTGATTTCTTAATGGTTATGGTTAATTTTTATCTGTACATAGCAAACCTATCATGCATTGGTACCCAAGAGACATAAAACGCAAGAAAGGTAGACCACATAAGAGGTGTTTAGATGAAATAAAAGAGGTAGCAGGAGGTACTTAGACTAGAACAGCCTTGGACAGAGACTTGTGGAGACATATGGAGGAGGCCTTTACTTTAAATGGCGCACATATACGAGCTGCAGAGGCAAATAATTAATTAAAAACAACATAATACTTTTAAGCTGTATTCTTATCTGAATAAAAGGCTATTATTATTATCTGTATGTAACAGCAGTTTATTTCGTCTTGCAGGCTGAGAAGCGTTCCCTGTATGTGGACATGCGAGATGATGAGGACAACATGGATAACTGGGATGAAGACAAGCTCAAAGAGGTTGTGGAGAAGAAGCACGGAGAAGACAAGCAGAGACCGTCTACTGATATTGTAAGTAACATTATTGTTTGGGGTCCTTGTAAGATAATTCAGTAGATTGTATAATATATAGCCTTATACAATACGTGCAATGTTATGCTATCGGCGTGTTCACGATAATTATTATTTTTGTGACCGAAGCAGACGATTAAAGTGAGGTCGGACGCGTAGCGAGCTTAGTTACCGCAGCTATTAGACACGTGTACTATGCATAGATAACATGGCCTCATAGGTAAGTACCTATGAGGTATTTTCTAGAATAAAGGCATATAACATTATTTGCATTACCTATGTTTAGATCCCATGTTACAAAGCCTTTTGTCATATACATATTGGAGATACCTTATAGTTACTGGATTAATCACACTATGCTTATGTTTATGCTTATGTTTAGGTATGTTTAGGTTTCGGGCAGTGGCCCGAACCTAAACATAAGCGCAAAATTACAATTAAAAACCATAAAGCAGATCAGTATATTAATTTATTTTTTTAATGTTACAGATTTGTAGACATTTTTTGGAAGCCGTCGAGAAATCGAAATACGGTTGGTTCTGGGAATGTCCGTCGGGTACTAAATGCATATACAGGCATGCCTTACCTGCAGGCTTTGTGCTGAAGCGAGACAAGAAGAAACTAGAAGAGAAGAAGAATGAAATCTCATTAGTAGACCTAATAGAGAGAGAGAGAGCAGCACTAGGAGCTAATCAAACTAAGATTACGCTTGAAACATTCTTGGCATGGAAAAAGAAGAAGATTAAGGAGAAACAGGTATGTTTGAACTACTTTAAATACTAAAAATGTTTTGTTTGGAATTTGTGTTAGAAGTCTATTAATATACTCAGTCGACGCTATTAATTTTATTATAATAATTATACTCTTACTAAGCTACAATAAGTAGCAATAACTTAATTAAGACAGTTAGATTAAAGTCAGATGGACTTTGAATTCAAATCTAGATATTGTACTTTTATTATGCATATTATGCTTGGAAATTTGTCTGAAAGGACTACAATTATAATTGTTGTATCCCGTATATGAAACACTTTTATCATACTCTAACTCTTAAAACATTTTTGACCATCAAAATATAACAGTTACTCGTCACATTGCCATTCGGAACACGCCATAAGGCCACTGAATATAAAAAGGAAACTTTGTATGAACAAAACTGTCTTTCTAATTCCAGGAAGCGATGGTGAAGGCAGATGAGCAACGTCGCAGCGACTATAAGGCGGGTCGTGCGGTCGGTCTGTCTGGTAGGGAGATGTTCTCGTTCGACCCAGCGCTGGCGGCTGACGCTGATGAAGAAGATGATGAGGCTGTGGACCTGGCCACGTATGGTAGCGAGGAACAGGACACTACGGAGTATAGGGAGGTGCAATTTGAACTAATAGGAATGGAAGCTTCCGAGGTAAGACTATTTCAATAGCGTATTGATCAAAGTATGGTCTGTATAGTACGATTGACAGATGTAATACCTGTAGACCTACCATGAAAGCGGTAGCCCGCCTGCACCGCCAGCGGCCTTACACATAATTTTTCAATTAACTTTACGTCGAAAATGTTTAATAGAAATTTTTATGAAAATTTAGTACCACACGTGATTCTATACTTGTGTGCAATTTAATTACGATTAGTAAAGCCATTCTGAACTAGCCCGTATACAACAAACAATGTAATATAATGTATTTTTATCAAATACTAGATTTTGCCCGCGGCTTCGCTCGCGTTAATTTAGAATTTGACAATCAATTCGGGTTGTACTCTGCTTATAATAGTATAAAAAAAGACACGTGGCGCCATCTACTATCATAAGAACGTTATTATTGTTTTCCTCGGGAACAGTAAATTTTTCGGGATGAAAGGTAGCCTATGTCTGTTTCTGGACACCTGACAACGTATATGCAAAATTTCAGGATGATCGGTTCAGTGGTTTAGACGTGAAAAGGTAACAAACAAACTCATCTTCGCTTTTAGGATAACAATTCAAATTACATGCTCAACATTTGTTTAAAACTATTTAGATGTATTAATAATCATAATATTAACGAGTTACCTATACATATATTAATACGTGAAGCAAAAACTTTATACCCCTTTTTACGAAAATTGCGCGGACGGAGGAGTATGAAATTTGGCACAGTTAAAGTTTATATGGAGAAGGAGAGGCGAATCCTAATATTTATGTAAAATATGCATTAGAAATACATTAAATTAATGAAAAAACACTACACGCACACAACCATGCATTGAACACACGGCGTCGAATCGCGTTCGTACGTACATAGTATTTCGACATTGTTCGGCTGATGTAGTACTATTCTTCGTAATTATGGTTACATATATCAATATAATCATTTGCTTGACAAAGATAGATAGATATATACATCGAAATCTAAATGAAATGTGATTAGTTCTAGACAATAAAACCTCAATAACTATCAATCTTAAAATTTTAATCAATTATGGTCGAATTTCGACCACTAGGCGACCGCTAGTATATAATTATAACGCAACTGATAATATCTATTGTATTCATTGAAGGTATGTATGGTAAATGTTTTAAAAAACACTGTCATATTTTCCAGGTGGACGACACAGGCACGAAAGCCACGGAAGACAGACTCCAGCAACTTAGTCATGGGCTGGAGAACGGCACGGGAGGATCCGAAGGAGACTCCTCTAAGGAAGGTTCCCCCACCGCCCAGGACACGGGCGGCGACGGCGGCGACGTACCCATCAACGAAAACCTTTTCCTGGACGAAGACCTGGATGAGGAATTACAAAACCTGGATTTAGAAGACTAGTATAGTAGTTTATTTTGTTTTGTCATTCATTTTGTCATATCATTCTACTAGAAGCTTGATTGCTGAACGTAGGTCTGTTTTTTAGATTGGTTTCTTCGTCCAGTGGTGTAAATGCGGATGTAACTGTCTATCGAGAGGTCCCGAGTTCGATTTTTGTGACAGTGAAAATCAACTCATTACACAGCAATACCTATTATCACTAAGTACATATTACAACACAAAGTCCCCCGTCGCCTCTCCCTGTCAGTCTGTTCGCGATAAACACAAAAACTACTGAACGGATTGTCATGTGGGTTTCACCAATAGACAGAATGATTCTTGAGGTAGGTTTAAGTGTATAATATGTTAAGCTTTTATACTACCCGTGCGATGCCAGGGCTCGCTAGTATGATTTAAATTAAGTTTGTGAAATTAAGATGTGATACACCTTTTTGATTAGAAACAAAGGTATGTTTGACATACATAATTATATGGCCTCACCGTCTGTGAGTCTCCAAAAGAACAAGCAGAGGTGTTTTATATTTTGTAAGTTGTGGCTTAAGGTCTGTCATGATATGGGGTTATCTTATTACCGGTAACCAGACATAATTACCATACTCGGTAAAAAAACTCCTTGAAAACAAATTCATGACCACTTTGACCGACTAGGAAATTGAACTTGGGACAAACAACAAACAAGCGTAAACTAATGCTATGCGATAATACAAAGTTGTAGTAAGACCACGTTCAGCGGTTAATCATGGACTGTTCTCATTTTTTTATTTGATATTTCTAACTATTGTCACGAGCAACAAGCCTGAATATATTAAGCAACTAATTATTTCAAACTGGTATAATACTTAGTAAGCTTTATTGACTAATTTCATCATATCAGCGTGATGGTACCGACTTACTTAAACTATGACAAACATTAGGCCTGCCCCGCAAAATAATGCCGAAATTTCAAGTCGAAGTTTCGAGCCGAATATTCGTACTATTCGGTCATCAACATACGTAGCTAAACACTAAACAAATATATAAAGCACTAGATGTCTCAGGAAACAGTAAAACTACTGTGTTCTGAATGAAAGGTACCCTATATTCTTTTCTATAATAATATTCTATCACATACACACAACACCATCTAGCCCAAACTAAGCAGAGCTTGTACTATGGGTACTAGACAATGGATAAACATACATATATACTTTATTTTTGTAAATACATACATATTATGCATATAAACACCCAGACCAAGACAAACATCCATGTTCATGCACACAAATGTTTGACTTGTGCGGGTATCGAACCCGCGACCTCAGGCGTGGCAGTTGGTTACACTAAGCACGCCGCCATCGAGTCGTCGTTCTATACCCTGACTAAGTGTATGCGAAATTTGATGATCGGTCGAGCAGTTAAGGCGTCAAAGCGTAACAAACAAACTCACCTTCGCATTTAAAATATGAGTAAGGATAATATAGAAGGCGTCTTTATTAGGCGGTCCAGAATTTGATTCTGTGCTCAGGTTTCAAGTGATGTCGTACTGTCCGCTGATTGGTCAGTTTATTCCTATCTGAAGGACTACTACAACTTACAGTAACTATTATATTGAATAAATATCAGTTATCCGTCGCATTATTAAAACATTTAATTAGCTAGAAATCAAATCGAAATGATTATATCGCGGTCAGCGTTGGTGATCTAGTAAGTTCCACTTATTTATCATTATATATTATAAAACAATGTCACCCGCCACGTCTGTCTGTCTGTACGCGATCAACTCAAAAACTACTGAATGGATTTTGACAGAGTGATTCATGAGGAAAGTTTAGGTGTATAATTTGTGTAAATTGGTTGAAATATGACGATAATTGTTAAAAATGTCGGCAAAAGTCAAGCTGCATGAGAGCTTTCATCGAAAACGCTGCCTAATCCCATTGAGATAAAACAAAACATACCCGTGCGGGGCCGGGGCGGGTCACTAGTTTTGTATAAAAATAAACTAACCGAGGCAATCGCTAATACCAACACTATTTTACGTATAAAATGTCTCATGCGATCTCATGGTCTCGAGTTCAATTACGAGGTTCGAATTAAACTGTAAAAAAATTCTCAATAGTAGTATTGAGTCTGGACGTGTTCAATAGGCTCTTGGGACTTAAAATTACCGCTAGCCTAAATGAAGGCGTATATACACTTCAGTCTTCCATTTCAGGATATCTGTCTAGATAGCTAGTCGTTTTTATTTACTGTTCCGCTTTCTTAGGTGACTGTAATTGGCATATATAACGTCAATTAGGACTGATAGTTCTTGAGAGATATAGCTCAGTGGGGAGACCAACAGACTGCAATACAGAGGGTGTCGGGTTCGAACCCACGTCGCGCACCTCTGACTTTCGGAAGTTATATGACTTTTCGAAATTATATGCGTATTAATTGACAATTATCGCCTGCTCCGTGTCACGGAGAGCACGTTAAGCCGTCGGTACCGGCTGCTATGAAATGCATCTATGGCAGTCGTTATTGGGCAGTCAGTGCCCTCTAATGTCCTGACACTGGTCTAGCCTTAAGGTATCGTTAGCCTTCGGGTTGCGGAGGTCAGATGGCAGTCGCTCCGTGTAAAAACTGATATACAGTCAAATCCGATTAGACTAGAAAGCCGACCCAGAGTGACTTGGGAATAAGAAAGGCTAGGGAGAAAAGTTCTTGAGAGACAGACGGCATAATAAAGTCATGTTGTCTTTTTATGCACGATGAAAAGATTTATTTCGTTGTGCTAATAGAATTGAGCATTCATTTATAATAAGCATTTTAACGAATGTTACATCACAGAAAAATAAACGGGCGCGTTGTAATGAGCATTAACCTTTGGTATGCGGAAAGGGGTCGGGCAACTGTCCCCGGCGTGTGCGGCAAAATGGCGCGACTATAGAGCGCAATTAGTAGTGTTCAGAATTTATTAAATATTGAAAAAAATATTTGGCAGGCATATATCTGGCTTTTTTATTTGATAGTTTAAATACCAATGTACCTTTTTATGCTATATTTTGTTACTAAAAATTTGTTTTATAATTTACTTTTTTACAGACAAATCTATAGGCTTGGCCAGTTTTGGACAAAGATTATTCAAAATTATACAGGATTTATATTTTGATTCACACTGCTAACAGTTCCCAGAATAGTAAACTATATTTTTAATATAAAATTAACTTACCTTTACAAAGAATTTTAGCACAGTACACGATTTCGGTACGAAACTGTTCCTTCACTTTCAACATTCAAATTTGAATTGGTCGTACTAACGGTTTTCAAGGTTCATTCAAACAATAATGTTATATACTGCTCGTTCATTTATTGAAGTTAAGTAAAAACACAATTTAAACTCTAAATACACATATTTTAATAACAAAATTAAATAAAATTTATCATAGGTGACCAGTGCACTGATCAGTGCTTACGCAGTTAATAGGACAAGCACTGATAAGTGCTTCCGCATACCAAAGGTTAAGGGACAGTGAATTTGCTTCAAGCTTTTTGCCGAGCCGAGCCATTCTGTCATTCGACCGACCGTCAAGTCTGATCTTAGTGAATATTTTATTGACGAGCATTGACTAGAGCCTTCGCTAACATATTCGTAGCGATGTTTGGCTCTGTTCGTTGTTCAGTTCGACAATTTAAAAACGGCGATGCTCAAATCTATCAGCACACAGTATATGTCTTATTGGAGCTCTGATCGCCACCGCTGCTCACGACCACAAACTTGGATCATATATACAGGTCATTTAAAAATATCAGTTAATAAATGCTATATTTACTTAAAATAGTGTCAAATCGTTTTAAATGAATATGAAAGAAGTCTTCAATTAAAAAAATATGTATTGTTTAACATTAAAATTGTTATTGAATGTTTTCCTGATAAAGAAATGAATGTAGGTACATATTGTATTTGTAAATAAAATAACGTATTTTATTTTATTTGTTTTTCATTTCTCTACTTTAAAAACACATTCGACTACTCTGACTATCCTATGACTGTTTCCTTTTGCATCTACGTCCATTTGTGACGCCCAAAGTCCGATTCTCGGGATGTTTTTATTATTATATTTATTATTTTTAAATATTAATTCATTTCCATATCTGACATTGTTTCCGAACACCACGGAATCACCATTAACATCCACTGAGCTTCCTTTTACATCTACGTCTGTTCTTGAAGTCTAAGGCGTCCCCCACATTAGGCGTGCCCGTTCCTCGGACGTGTGAGCGACGCGGGCGCCGCGTACGCGCCACGAGCGCGCTGCGTAAGCGTCGCGTGTTGCCGTCGTGTGACGTGTGTGCAGCGAGCACGCGGCGCTCGCCTTGACTGTGACGCTGTGACTGATCAAAACAGTAGCGAGCGACGGTGATAATGGGCGAAGGGGTAAGAACGCGCCGCGAGCGCGCTGCGTAAGCGTCGCGTGTTGCCGCTGTGTGACGTGTGTGCAGCGAGCGCGCGGCGCTCGCCTTGACTGTGACGCTGTGACTGATCAAAACAGTAGCGAGCGACGGTGATAGTGGGCGAAGGGGTAAGAACGCGCCGCGAGCGCGCTGCGTAAGCGTCGCGTGTTGCCGCCGTGTGACGTGTGTGCAGCGAGCGCGCGGCGCTCGCCTTGACTGTGACGCTGTGACTGATCAAAACAGTAGCGAGCGACGGTGATAGTGGGCGAAGGGGTAAGAACGCGCCGCGAGCGCGCTGCGTAAGCGTCGCGTGTTGCCGCCGTGTGACGTGTGTGCAGCGAGCGCGCGGCGCTCGCCTTGACTGTGACGCTGTGACTGATCAAAACAGTAGCGAGCGACGGTGATAGTGGGCGAAGGGGTAAGAACGCGCCGCGAGCGCGCTGCGTAAGCGTCGCGTGTTGCCGCCGTGTGACGTGTGTGCAGCGAGCGCGCGGCGCGCACGCGGCGCTCGCCTTGACTGTGACGCTGTGACTGATCAAAACAGTAGCGAGCGACGGTGATAGTGGGCGAAGGGGTAAGAACGCGCCGCGAGCGCGCTGCGTAAGCGTCGCGTGTTGCCGCCGTGTGACGTGTGTGCAGCGAGCGCGCGGCGCTCGCCTTGACTGTGACGCTGTGACTGATCAAAACAGTAGCGAGCGACGGTGATAGTGGGCGAAGGGGTAAGAACGCGCCGCGAGCGCGCTGCGTAAGCGTCGCGTGTTGCCGCCGTGTGACGTGTGTGCAGCGAGCGCGCGGCGCGCACGCGGCGCTCGCCTTGACTGTGACGTTGTGACTGATCAAAACAGTAGCGAGCGACGGTGATAGTGGGCGAAGGGGTAAGAACGCGCCGCGAGCGCGCTGCGTAAGCGTCGCGTGTTGCCGCCGTGTGACGTGTGTGCAGCGAGCGCGCGGCGCGCACGCGGCGCTCGCCTTGACTGTGACGCTGTGACTGATCAAAACAGTAGCGAGCGACGGTGATAGTGGGCGAAGGGGTAAGAACGCGCCGCGAGCGCGCTGCGTAAGCGTCGCGTGTTGCCGCCGTGTGACGTGTGTGCAGCGAGCGCGCGGCGCTCGCCTTGACTGTGACGCTGTGACTGATCAAAACAGTAGCGAGCTACGGTGATAGTGGGCGAAGGGGTAAGAACGCGCCGCGAGCGCGCTGCGTAAGCGTCGCGTGTTGCCGCCGTGTGACGTGTGTGCAGCGAGCGCGCGGCGCGCACGCGGCGCTCGCCTTGACTGTGACGTTGTGACTGATCAAAACAGTAGCGAGCGACGGTGATAGTGGGCGAAGGGGTAAGAACGCGCCGCGAGCGCGCTGCGTAAGCGTCGCGTGTTGCCGCCGTGTGACGTGTGTGCAGCGAGCGCGCGGCGCTCGCCTTGACTGTGACGCTGTGACTGATCAAAACAGTAGCGAGCGACGGTGATAGTGGGCGAAGGGGTAAGAACGCGCCGCGAGCGCGCTGCGTAAGCGTCGCGTGTTGCCGCCGTGTGACGTGTGTGCAGCGAGCGCGCGGCGCGCACGCGGCGCTCGCCTTGAGTGTGACGCTGTGACTGATCAAAACAGTAGCGAGCGACGGTGATAGTGGGCGAATGGGTAAGAACGCGCCGCGAGCGCGCTGCGTAAGCGTCGCGTGTTGCCGCCGTGTGACGTGTGTGCAGCGAGCGCGCGGCGCGCACGCGGCGCTCGCCTTGACTGTGACGCTGTGACTGATCAAAACAGTAGCGAGCGACGGTGATAGTGGGCGAAGGGGTAAGAACGCGCCGCGAGCGCGCTGCGTAAGCATCGTGTGTTGCCGCCGTGTGACGTGTGTGCAGCGAGCGCGCGGCGCTCGCCTTGACTGTGACGCTGTGACTGATCAAAACAGTAGCGAGCGACGGTGATAGTGGGCGAAGGGGTAAGAACGCGCCGCGAGCGCGCTGCGTAAGCGTCGCGTGTTGCCGCCGTGTGACGTGTGTGCAGCGAGCGCGCGGCGCGCACGCGGCGCTCGCCTTGACTGTGACGCTGTGACTGATCAAAACAGTAGCGAGCGACGGTGATAGTGGGCGAAGGGGTAAGAACGCGCCGCGAGCGCGCTGCGTAAGCGTCGCGTGTTGCCGCCGTGTGACGTGTGTGCAGCGAGCGCGCGGCGCGCACGCGGCGCTCGCCTTGAGTGTGACGCTGTGACTGATCAAAACAGTAGCGAGCGACGGTGATAGTGGGCGAATGGGTAAGAACGCGCCGCGAGCGCGCTGCGTAAGCGTCGCGTGTTGCCGCCGTGTGACGTGTGTGCAGCGAGCGCGCGGCGCGCACGCGGCGCTCGCCTTGACTGTGACGCTGTGACTGATCAAAACAGTAGCGAGCGACGGTGATAGTGGGCGAAGGGGTAAGAACGCGCCGCGAGCGCGCTGCGTAAGCATCGTGTGTTGCCGCCGTGTGACGTGTGTGCAGCGAGCGCGCGGCGCTCGCCTTGACTGTGACGCTGTGACTGATCAAAACAGTAGCGAGCGACGGTGATAGTGGGCGAAGGGGTAAGAACGCGCCGCGAGCGCGCTGCGTAAGCGTCGCGTGTTGCCGCCGTGTGACGTGTGTGCAGCGAGCGCGCGGCGCGCACGCGGCGCTCGCCTTGACTGTGACGCTGTGACTGATCAAAACAGTAGCGAGCGACGGTGATAGTGGGCGAAGGGGTAAGAACGCGCCGCGAGCGCGCTGCGTAAGCATCGTGTGTTGCCGCCGTGTGACGTGTGTGCAGCGAGCGCGCGGCGCTCGCCTTGACTGTGACGCTGTGACTGATCAAAACAGTAGCGAGCGACGGTGATAGTGGGCGAAGGGGTAAGAACGCGCCGCGAGCGCGCTGCGTAAGCGTCGCGTGTTGCCGCCGTGTGACGTGTGTGCAGCGAGCGCGCGGCGCGCACGCGGCGCTCGCCTTGACTGTGACGCTGTGACTGATCAAAACAGTAGCGAGCGACGGTGATAGTGGGCGAAGGGGTAAGAACGCGCCGCGAGCGCGCTGCGTAAGCGTCGCGTGTTGCCGCCGTGTGACGTGTGTGCAGCGAGCGCGCGGCGCGCACGCGGCGCTCGCCTTGACTGTGACGCTGTGACTGATCAAAACAGTAGCGAGCGACGGTGATAGTGGGCGAAGGGGTAAGAACGCGCCGCGAGCGCGCTGCGTAAGCGTCGCGTGTTGCCGCCGTGTGACGTGTGCGCAGCGAGCGCGCGACGCGCACGCGGCGCTCGCCTTGACTGTGACGCTGTGACTGATCAAAACAGTAGCGAGCGACGGTGATAGTGGGCGAAGGGGTAAGAACGCGCCGCGAGCGCGCTGCGTAAGCGTCGCGTGTTGCCGCCGTGTGACGTGTGTGCAGCGAGCGCGCGGCGCTCGCCTTGACTGTGATGCTGTGACTGATCAAAACAGTAGCGAGCGACGGTGATAGTGGGCGAAGGGATAAGAACGCGCCGCGAGCGCGCTGCGTACCTAAGCGTCGCGTGTTGCCGCCGTGTGACGTGTGTGCAGCGAGCGCGCGGCGCGCACGCGGCGCTCGCCTTGACTGTGACGCTGTGACTGATCAAAACAGTAGCGAGCGACGGTGATAGTGGGCGAAGGGGTAAGAACGCGCCGCGAGCGCGCTGCGTAAGCGTCGCGTGTTGCCGCCGTGTGACGTGTGTGCAGCGAGCGCGCGGCGCGCACGCGGCGCTCGCCTTGACTGTGACGCTGTGACTGATCAAAACAGTAGCGAGCGACGGTGATAGTGGGCGAAGGGGTAAGAACGCGACGCGAGCGCCGCGTGCACTCGCCCACACACGCCGCAGGGCAGCAAAACGTGACGCTCGCGGCGCCCGCGCTTCTCACACGCCCGAGGAACGCGCACGCCTAATGTGGGGTCAGCCTAAGGGTAAGTTTGAATCCAGAGGTGAAGTGACTGGAATAAGGATGCTCAACAGTTGTATACATTACTGCCGAGCCACCGAGGTGCCCATCGTTACATACGAGGGGTTAATAGTGCATGTTTACTATTCCAGGTGACAAGTACCTAAGTTTTGACACTGGGGATGATTAAAATAATATTAAAATTTGAAAACATTATTTTATTCGTAGGTAACTTTACGTACACAACCATGTTTAGATTTTGTCTATAGATTGATCATATAGGTACATGTAAGTAGGTTTACTACGTTGCGCCTACCTTACATCCCTCCAAAGATACCGAATTAAAACATTGAGGCGATTATCACACGGCACCGCGCACCGCCACGGAAGGCGGTGGCGGTAAAGCGAAAGAGCACCGCTCGAGCAGAGCTCAACCGCGCGGTCGTGCGGTGTACTTGTGTTAGGCATCAACGGATTTAGTAGAGGCCAGTGCGACATGAAATCCGCTTTACCGCCTACCGCGGCGGTGCGCGGTGCCGTGTGTTAATCGCTTGACAGATGCATTCTTTAGTAAGTATAGATAGGTATGGATTCGTTCGTTGGCGTACGGACGCCAGCGTACAGATACAATGCTCACTGTCTCTCGATTTGATTAAGCTGACAGATTTATTAAAATAATTTATTGCATAAATAAGATTAATAAAATATACAATATTGTAGGTATATAACTTCATGTAAAGAACTCGGATAAATACATAAATAAAAGGCACATTATTACTCGCAATTCCTGCCATATTCCACTTCAGTTTTTGATCTCTAGCCATCTCCCGGGATTTTCTATAGTGATCTTGTCCACGACCTGTTGGGGTATTCCTTTTACCGATACCATCTTCGGCAATACGTTGTTCATGATATGGGAGTAACCATGACCACCGTAGCGAACCTGTAATAAAAAAGAAAATTAAAAGTAAGACCCTCTGTCTTCCACAGTATGTCTGCATTCGATCGTGAGGTTTCAAGTACCTACAAATCCAGAGACGAACAGTGAAATTTTCTGTAAAAAATTCTTAAAATCGTATAAGTTATATTATTTTAATATCAGCCCTGTATGTAAAGTCTCCCACTGCTAGGCCCGTGCCTGTTCTCAGTGTGAGAAGTGTTAGGCCAGTCTACCACGTAAAGCCAGTGCAGGTTGGCAGACTTCTAATATCTTCGAGCACATTATCTATGGCGAACTAAGAGCTTTGCTTACTTTTGCTGATGAGGCGGTTAGGGGGAACCTTGAACGGCCTCTATCTTATCTTATCTTATGTGGGGGCCAGTCATTGCAGACCGGCGACACTTCGACCCAGTGGGATCTTTTGTGTCGACACTCTCCCAATAACGACTGCCATAGATGTTCATGGCAGCCGGGACCAACAGCTTAACGTGCTTTCCGAGGCACGGAGCAGGCGATAATTGTCAATCAATACGCACATAATTTCGAAAAGTCATATAACTTCCGAAAGTCAGAGGTGCGCGACGTGGGTTCGAACCCGAGACCCTCTGCATTGCAGTCTGTTGGTCTCCCCACTGAGCTATCGCTGCTCTTGAACGACCTCTAAGTCGAAGTGTCGATGATTTGAATTTGAATACGTGCATACATAACCATTGAATTATAAGTAGGTACCTAATATGTTGCTATCTCAAAAAACACTAACTAGGTACTTATCAATTGAGATTGATCTACAAAATGTCACTCGGAGATACAAATAAATGAACTTCGGATCTTTTTCATTACATGTCCGTGGCTTCACCTACGTTTGTTATGTATACAATACTGCTTCTTTCCTGCGGCTTGTAGCGTGATGTTATACAGCCTATGTTGCTTTCAGATACTTAGTAGCCTTTTAGGAACATCTAGTCTAATATATAAAAATCTCGTGTTTGTGGTCGCACTCCACGGAAACGACTCGACCGATTTTCCGATTTTTTTTATGTATATTTGGTATGTATGAGAATAGATCGTAAAGTAGGTATATTTCATACCGCTAGACATAATTTATATGGCAGAACAACGTTTGCCGGGACAGCTAGTATTTTTATAAGGTATAAAATATGGCTGATGTTATTGATTTGAGTATCATCAAATCATTGGCAGCGCTGATAAAATAAAGCTTTAATGGTGTCATATAACCTTAGATGCAAATGATAAAGGCAAATTTCTATGTCTGACGTACGATTTACCTAAATAGCTCGGTTGGCAGAGCGAGGTCACTATTTATCGAGGTTTCTGGTTCAAATCCTGCTACATTCTAATGTTGAAGGAATTATTAAAATCGTTTTGCTAGATTTAGGAGTTATCAAATACAACCTCTAATACTAGATTTTTCCCTCGGCTACTTTTGCGTAACTGTAGGTTAATTAAGTTACAGCTCTTTTTTCTGGATGAAAGGTACCCTATGTCCTTTTCGGTTCCCCTGACAACGTGTATGCAACATTTCATGATGATCGGTCGAGCACTAAACTTGTGAAAGCGTAACAAACAAACAAACTCACATTCGCATTTATAAAATTAATTAGGATTAAATAAATTTTCCGTTAAAATTATTCATAAAACTTGCCAGTCTATGTTTGGTATGTATATCATGAGACAACAGTATCTTGTCCTCTCTACCGTCTTTCACGAGTAAGGCCACTTTGTCCATCCGCTGGGCATCGCTGGGCATGTCCGTGGCTACATTCAGCTGGTAGTGAGACACTTCGCATCCGAATAAATCGAACTGGCAGTAAACGCCGAGATCGGCGAAGTCTAGAAGCCTATCATCTTGAAGAAGTGTACCTAAAAATGACAATAGTTTATTATTATTTATACATTATTATCTACTAGCTGACCAGACAGACGTTGTCTTGTCTTAGACGCATTGTACTCTTAACTCGCGAAGTTAAAATAGTCGTTAAGTTTTCTGAAGTTATCCTATTTTCTTAACAGTAAATTTCTTTCCGTAAGAACTGTTTTTTGTGTCCGTTGTTTGTTTGTAATGTCCCCCGCGACACAGGAATACCTAATTATATAAAAGACATCGCCCACAAAAGGGTTAAGGAGTGGTCTTTAAAAAAAAATAGGTACTTACGGTCTAAGTGCGACATGACGACCTTGTCCTTGGAGCCACCGGCCTCCAGATACAGGCGAATGATTTCAAATGGCGCGTCTGGGTTTCTGTGAGGATGGAAGCTCACTCCACACTTCACCTGCGGCTGCAGCTCACCGGCAGCTTTGATCGATTTGCGTTCAAAATCTAAGGTAAAATAAAAAAAAACGTTATGGTAAAATTACCGTGGTAAGTATATTCAATAAAACTCGAAAGGACAACGAGAATTGAACAGTTATTGCATGCATCTTTTTGAAGGTTTGGGTAAGATACCCTCAAAGATAAGATAAGATACCTACCTTCATAAACTTACTACAAGCTACTAAAATAAAAATACCTGCAGGGTTTTTATATAACAATAATTGTGATAAGCATTTTATATTGGTTACGCAGGAGCCTTAAAAAAGTTTTAAAACATAGAAAGGGTAATAACCTCATTTGTTGTTTTGCCGGTTGATTAATTTAAAGTGGTTACCTATCTTATACAGCGTTATACCTAAGTTATTTACAGAGTAGATGAATATATATTATTTCACAAAATCTACAACTACCTACACCGAAATCTACTACATCTTATGTCAACCAACATGCACATTTATTCGTTTAAGCTAAGCTAGGCTTCTCTGATGGTCCCTACTACAAATCTTGACCCTTTAAAGGAGGAATATACACACAGATTATAGTTCTTACCTTTCAAAGGCCAAACGCTGCCAATCTCTCCCATAAACCCAGCCTTGATCCCAGGTGCTTCAACGCATCCCTCGGTGATCTCTTTAAGCATATGATTATACATGTCTTCTTCAGACCGTTTCAGGCTTTTCTCAGACTGAGTATCAGCTATGTAATTCCCTGTACCGGCTACTATGTGCACCCCACTGCCTTCTGAGAAAGCCTTATACTTGTTCACGTTTCTTTTTATGCCTTCTGTTGTGTTTTCTACTATTGTACCTGGAGAAGACAATTATATATTAATTTAAAGAAGTTAGTGGGTACCTATAGTCTAATGTAATTAGTATAGGTACATCATTATCGTGAGGCTGCTACAATTCCTTTTAAGACATGATCAAATAATATTATCACAACAAATAATCAATTGTTTGATTAATAGATACAAACTAGGTACAAGGACACTATACTGAAAAGGTATTAACGTAGGTAAGTAGGTACATATATTATGTTTATGTATTATTTTTGCGTATTTACAAAATATTGATGCAGTTCCTACTATCATATACATAACTAGCTGACCGGCATACGTTGTTTTGCCATATAAATAACCTAGCGGTATGAAATATACTTTACGACCTATTCTCATACCTACCAAATATACCGAAAAATTTTCATAAAAGTCGGTCGAGACGTTTCGGAGGAGTGCGACCACAAAAACCGGGACTAGGACCGGGACATTATAAAAATATATATTTTTTTATTTTTTTTATTTATTATTTTATTTTTTTTATTTTTATATACATATATAGATTTTTATAGGTAGGTTTATATGTGTATTACATTCCAATTTAATTCATAATACTTTCATATCATTGCCAAAGCTGAGGCAAAATACTCCAAGAACCTTTCCTACTCCTAGTAGAGAATCTACGGCTGAAGAAGAGCAAGCATGGTGAAAGAATATTACATTGACGGCCTCGATGGCATAGTGGTTAGTGTAACCGACTGCCACGCCTGAGGTCGCGGGTTCGATTCTCGCACAAGTCAAACATATGTGTGCATGAACATGGATGTTTGTCTTGGTCTGGGTGTTTCTATGTATAATATGTATGTATTTACAAAAAAAGAAATATATATGTATGTTTATCCATTGTCTAGTACAAGCTCTGCTTAGTTTGGGCTAGATGGTGTTGTGTGTATGTGATAGAATATTATTATTATTATAGGAGTTATGGCAATCTCTCTTACCTCCACCAAACTTCTTATACGCAACAAGGTCTTCCATCACCGCAGTATTGGCATCACTATCATCAAGCAGCAGGTTATATGGTGAACTGTAAGGGTACTGCTTGATATAGCCAATCACGTCGAGAGTGTACGGCACCCGCTGGAACTGGTCAGCCAGTTGCTTCGGCGGCTCGGAGTAGAAGTGGGCAAAGTTCATTGAGAGGTGTTCATGAGTGAGAGTGCGCCCAAGGACGGATGGGCTCACGTCCCCCAATACTGTGAAGATAGAATAATAATCTTATCCTTCAGACCGAATTTCGGTCATCGCAGCCAAACTTAACACAGACTGACTATCTGCGCAGGAGATATCATAGTGTGTAAGTGTGTCAAACACAAGTGCACTCTCTGACTCTCATTATCCGGTGGAATGGCAATCCGATACGATCGGAAATAAATCGGGTATAGGATTGATGAGATAGGAATACCTACTTATCCAAGATACCAACTCTAAACATTGCCACACTTTTCTGTTCTGTTACAAACGGGTGCCAACTGACAACAACGGACTGATAAAAGCATACCGGATACAGCTATTGAAAATTTTATTGTTCAAAAGTACAAAAACGTTTTGCTCAACCTGAGAATCGAATCCAGTAACTTACGAACAGCAGTTGCGCAATCGTTACGTTTATACCACTGGACAATAGAAACAAAGATTTTTAAATAATTACTTAAAAGTTCACAAACGAATCCAATTTAGATAGGTATTAATAAATTTAATTTACAAACCAACAATACCTATTTATGCAAACATATTTAATTAAGTAAATGATATAGCGCAAAAGATATACCTAAACAAAAATACTTACCAGTTTGCACTTTACAAGTCATCTTGTGTGGAAGAATCTCGATTATTAAACTCGTGAACTCCTAATATTCACTGCGAAGCTAGTTCACGACTGATGAATCTTATCACTTTATCTAATAAAACAACACAGCTATATTGACATTCATAATATGTATCTATACCTACGTTATTATTTAACAAAGCTTTTATGTGTATTAAAGATGATCACTGTATAAAATAATTTTCATATTAAATATGATAGGTATAGAGTTTCTATTCGCGTTCTTGCCGTACGCAAGGTTAGTTTTGTTAAGTACATATAATATATAGAATATAAACACGCTAATGAAAAACATGATGCCAGATTAAAAATAGTTGCTTTGGTAACTATAAATAATCTGCATGTAAAGGAACGAAATGCGCGCCATTTTCAAATAAAATTTATTATTACCATAGCGACGAAATTATCGTTTTCTTGGGTGATCAGCTGGATTTACGGTAGTTTAGCTTATTTTAATATTGATCAAAATGCCTATAATGGTAAAAGATTATACTTGGTCCCAAACCAATAAAGTTGTGCACATACGTATACCGCTAAATCCAGTGAACCATGAAAAGGTGGATTTATTTCCAACTGCCAAATATATCAAGGCACATTTCAGCCCTTTCCTTTTTGAAGTGTTTCTATTACACGATGTAGATATTGAAAATAGCAAATGTTTGGTAAAAGACGACTTAATAGTTCTAGATTTATTGAAAACAGAAGAGATTGAATGGGAATGCTTACAAAAAGAGTTGACAAAGGACGAGAAAAAGCAAATTAGAGAAGAAGTTATTAAGAAATCTCAAGAGGAAGCACAGCAAAAAGCCGAGGACAAGAGAATAAAGAAGAGTCAATTGGATAGGTTCGCAGTCCAACAAGCAATGGACATAGACAGCAAGCAACAAAGTTTAATGGAGTCGAGGCGTGATATGGCAAGAAAGCAAGCCATGGACGCATTGGAAGACTGGAAAGCAACTAAAACAGACTGCATTAAAGAAAAATTTATAATGGAACCACAACGTGAACAAAGTGGCGTCGAAATTACTGAAATACGACCCGACGACGAGATACGTAAAGATGAACAAAATAATAACAAAACGTCAGAACAAGACCGAAAGAATACAATAAAGGATAATAATCTTACAGAAACCACTGCATTGAAGAAACCACCGACAAGAAAACCAGTCAAAACCGCTGTAAAATCTGAATACATTGAGAAAAAGAAAGAACAAGAAGCAAAAAGAGTTTTACCAAAGCTGAGGCAGACGATGCAGTTGGATGTTACACATACTCCAAGAACCTTTCCTACTCCTAGTAGAGAATCTGCGGCTGAAGAAGAGCAAGCATGGTTAAAGAATATAACATTGGCGAGAAGAGCAACCGGTTAGTATATTATGCTTGGCGCTGCCGCTGTAGCACTTTCGTGAGGTTAGAAACTCGGGCTAGAATTTTGTATGTTCCATCTTTCGAATTTGCTTATAGCCCTTTGTCACTAATTAAGAGCTGTTGATACAGCACCTAACACACGTTAGTAGATCACGTTGCAGTACGATTAATTACAGTCAGGTAATTGAAATAAACATAAAAAATTCCGATAAGTTGTCGTAACTTCGCTCCACTCCGTACTCTACCGACATGAACTCACTCCTAACCTTAACTTGAGGGGATAACAAAATCACTAGTAATTTGTAAATCCAAATTGCAAATATACATCCTAACATTATAAATGCGAATATGAGTTTGTTTGTTACGCTTACACGTCTTAACTACTCAATTGATAATCATGAAATTTCGCATACACTTTGTCAGGGTATCAGAAAAGGACATAGGGTACTTTTTATCCAGGAAAAAGTACTGTTACTAATCTAACCTACTTACATTTATCCGAGCAAAGCTGCAGGCAAAATCTAGTTACAAATAAATCTGTGTAATCCTTACTTCCTTACTAATATTATAAATTCGAAAGTAACTCTGTCTGTTACCTTTTCAAGGCTAAACCACTTCACCGATTTAGATGAAATTTGATACAGATATAGTTTAAAACCTGGGGAAGGACATAGGCTACTTTTTATTAATGTAGGTACCACGCGGGCGAGCCGCGCGCCAAAGCTAGTATATTATATATGTATAATAATAATTTTCCGTAGGCTTCGTTTCTGAAGACCTTCGACCGGAGGAGCAAGATCCCGAGTGGTGCAAGGCTAAGGGTGACGAGTTCTTCCGCAACGGCAACTTCCTAGGCGCTATTAGTGCGTACTCTCACGGCATCACGCTGTCCGACAAACTGCCAAGCCTCTACGCTAACAGATCCGCTACGCATTTTGCACTCGGCAATTTCAATAAATGTGTAAGTATATGCTTAGAGGTGACGCAGAAACGGGTGTAAGCCGCGCGCACTAAGTTGGGTGACCAAAGAAGTAGTAATAAAGTAAGAGTGTTTTGTTTATAGTAGGTACCTAATCTAAGTGGAGTGGTACCTGCTGTGTCTACATCAGACGCTTTCAATACCTACACCTAAAGACAGCACGGTAACAGTAGCAAACAGAACAGGAGCAAGTTAAAAAATATTCAAACTTCATTTGGTATCACCTCTCCGAAATGACATGATAGTCCTTACTTAGAATGGCTTAGGGTTATTATACCTACTATAAATTATCCTTATCTTATCTTATGTGGGGGCCAGTCAGTGCAGACTGGCAACACTTCGACCCAGTGGGATCTTTTGTGTCGACCCTCCCAATAACGACTGCCATAGATGTTCATGGCAACCGGGACCGACGGCTTAACGTGCTCTCTGAGGCACGGAGCAGGCGATAATTGTCAATTAATACGCACATAATTTCGAAAAGTCACATAACTTCCGAAAGCTAGAGGTGCGCGACGTGGGTTCGAACCCGAGACCCTCTGCATTGCAGTCTGTTGGTCTCAGCTATCGCTGCTGTAAATTATCCTTACTAATATTATAAATTCACAAGTAACTCTGTCTGTCTGTAACCTTTTCACGGCTAAACCACTAAACCGATTTAGATGACATTTAGTACAGATAGTTTAAAAACTGGAGCAGGTCATAGGCTACTTTTTATTGATGTTGGTACTACGCGGGCGAAGCCGCGCACAAAAGCTAGTGTATTATATAACTGTGGTACTATTTAACATCCCGCCTAAAGGAGCTTAGGAATGAAAGATGGAGGCTGTACTTGCGATCGTATTTCCTATAATACTTACGACATAGATAGGAGACAAGGTAGGAATCCTAACTAAATGTACCTTATAATAGTATCTAATAGCAGCGATTCCTAAACACGGTTTCGCGGAACCTATGGGTTCCGTAGAAAGGTCACCAGAGATCCGCGAAATTTTTGGCTGTTAAATAATACCATAGTTAAACACAAATATCTATTATTTTGAAATTGAGCAAAATATGTGATGATGAGAAGTAAAGTTTGTTCTTACTTAAATAATAATTACTGTGTCATTGATTTGAAATCATTTGATAGGGGTTCCATAAAATAAAAGGTATTTGGTGAGCGTTCCGTTATCTTAAAACCACTGGTATACAGAATGTCCAGTAAATAATGGATAACCTTAAAATGACTTATAGTAGAACTGACAGCCGTTCAAAAAAAAAATGAAGAAATATCTAGCCTAACTTCTATCTAAGATATGATTTTTTTAAATTACTTCTTATCTTTCTTGTACACTACGACCATAAATTAATGAATTCCATCGGTTTTTTGCTGTTTTATGATTAAACACTAATATGCTAATAGATAGACAGTTATGACTAGTTATTGCACCTTTTTAAATTTTATTTTTACCTTTTTTTTTCTACTATAAGGTTATCCATTAATTACCAGATAACCTGTATAGTATACAGAGTTGCTCTACATAAACATAGTCCCAAAACATTTACTTCTTTTCAGATGCAGGACTGCTCAACCGCCTTAGACCTAATGAAGCCAGTATGCGAGAGCAACCGTCGCAGCCGAGCCAAGTGCATCGCACGACGGGCAGCCGCTCTGGCCCGGTCAGGATACCTTAATAAGGCCATTGACGAGATGAAAGCAGCTCACAGACTGTTACCAGAAGATGAAAATATAAAAAAAGATATTTATGATATGGAGAGGGCTTGGGAACAAAACCCTGACTCTGATTAATACTAGTTTCTTACAATAATAATAGGCTGATAACCCTGTAGGTATTAAACAATCCCATTCCTGGGCACGGGGCTCTTCTCAATGTGAGAAAGATTAGGCCATAGTTCACTACACTGACTCAGTGAGTGATGGCAGACTTCACATATATTCGAGAACTTTAAGGAGAACTCTCAGACATGCAGGTTTCCTCACGATATTTTCCTTCACCGTTAGAGCAAGCGATAATTAACTATTTAATACGTACATAACTTTGAAAAGCCAAAGGCGCGCCTTGTAATCGAGAACAACTGGTCTACCTCTAGCCTATCGATGCTACATGCTAGACTCAAAATATGACCCCAATATCGGATGGTACTGCTACCAATGGGCTGAATGTAAAGGGTACAGGCCAAAATACTGTGTGATCTACAGATAATTGTGTCGAGCATAATACTAAGACTTGCTTTTCATGATATCATAGTGCTCTCTTACAACGATCGATGTTTGTTTAATTCAAATATGTTAATGTAAGTAGCAGTAACAAGTTTGTTTCGTACATCGTATTATCTAATTTAGGGCGAGTTGTAGTAGGTATATTTTTGGCAGCTAACGTTGGAAATACCTACTACTTAAAAGAGACCTGCTAAAACTCTAAAGTAAATCCAACATAATTATGTTGTATATCGTACCTAATGTTCTGAATTAATACATACATAGAATTATTTATTTGTTCTGACCTTGTTTTATTATCTGCTCATTATGACAAGGACCTTGCCAGTTTCTAGATATTATTTCTTGTTTCCTATTCATAAGCTTATGATAGAAACTGCTTACCAGAGTAGACGTTGTCAGCGGTCATCTTGGCGGGATTTAAGTCAGCTTAGTAATTACATAAATCATAGATCAGACATAATTATGGTATCAAAAGTTTTACATTCAACAATGTACATGTAACTTTTAAAAAAAGCATTTCTTTTTTTAATGTAGTGTAGAGTTTTGAAACTGTCTCTGTAATCAATAGCCAGACAAAATAATATATGTACAAATATTATAACTGCAAGATAGTTCGACAGTTTGGGAAATCCCGACAATGCTGTTGACCACTTGGAATGGTTGGTCGTTATACTAAATATTTCAAGATGTCCATGTATGATCACCCTGAGGAGGTATTTACACCATAAACCTGTTCTTATTAATTGCGGTTACTAGAGTACATTCGTATTCAATACTGAATGTTGTATGCAAAGGGCTTATTCTATTTTCATAAAATATTGCCAATGTAAATTTTGTCCAGTGTCTTTATTACTGTGTTACATTTGTTCTAATAGATCTAAATTAATTTACTACAAACAAGTTACTTTTCCTACTGATATAGGCAATAGAAATACAAATATCACAACAGAAACATTATAATGTTACGAATATAATTATAATACATATGTATAGTGTAAATTAATATATTACTCTTCTATGGCTTTTTTGGGCAAACCGAGGTTCTTAAGCAGGGCATGCGGTGATGGATCTCTGCCACGGAACCTCCTGAACACTTCACTGGGATGACAACTGCCTCCTACAGCCAAGAAAGTATCTCTATACCTCTTGCCTACAGCCAGAATGTCCTGGTCTCCTTGCCTTGCTTCTTCAAATGCACTGTAAATGTCAGCGGCAAGCATTCGTGACCAAACACGGCAGTAATACGCCGCTCCCCATTCCTCACAGAATATTTTAGTGAATGACAGAGGATGTGAATCATACTTGTCAAAAGGTAATGTGTGATACTTTGGCCACATTTCTCGTACAATGTCTCTCCAGAAAGCCTTCTTTGAATGTAGTTCTAAGTCAAGTTTAGACAAATACAATTCTTTGCATAAGTTGTATCCAGACATGTGTCCTCTTATATTCTGGAGATTCTTGACAATATCATCAGATAAAGGTTCTTCCGTGTTGTAGTGTCCACTCACAGATCTTATAGTGTGTGGATCGTAAAGCCAATGCGTCATAACTTGACCGCAGACATCAGCGGCGTCCCATTCAACATTGGAGAGCCCAGCCACTTCTGAGTAATTAGCTTTTGTCAACAAATGACGAAGTGAGTGTCCAAATCTTTGGAATAGGATACCAACCTCATTGAATGTCAGCAAAGACGGTTTACCTTCAGATGGTGATTGGAAATTGAATATCAAGGCTGACAATGGTGTGGTACCAGTTGATGAGCATTTGTTTCGAATTGCAATATGCCATCCAGCATCATCATAAATACGAATCTTTTCGTCTTGACGTGCATATGGGTCTATATAAAAGTTGGCTATAGGCCTATTGCCCGACTCATCAAAAATATCATAGAATTTGACGTCTTTGTGCCATGTATGTGCATTTGGATTCTCAACAATTTGTATATTAAATAGGGTGCCGCACAGGTTAAATAGACTGTTCATAACCTTTGTTAGAGGGAAGTATTCACGAATTTTGTCTTCATCAAAACCGTACATGGACCATTTTTGTTTGCGTTGCCAATAAGGTATGTCCCACTGTTCCAATTTGGTATCAAAGCCTCTTTCATTTGCATACCTTTGCAACAACTCAATTTCTACATCTTGCATTGACCTAGCACTCTCAAGTAAACTATCCAGAACATTATATACATTTTCAACTGAGCCAGCCATTTTAGTCTCCATACTCATATCCGCATAAGTCTCGAAGCCCAGTATCATAGCTTGTTCTCGTCTAAAACTTCTAATATTCTCTAGATTTGTGGCAGTTTCGAGTTCTTTATTCAAATAGCCTGAACATCTCTGTACGTATGCTTGCCATGAATTCCAACGTAACTCACGATCAGAACAATACTGCATAAATGGTTCATAGATATGTGGTTGTAGTGTGACTTTCCATGGTCCCTTAACTGGGTCAAATCCAATGCTCATATCTTTCACTAGAGACTCAGGGAACTCTCTCATTACTCTTTCATCCTTGATGGTACTTGCAAAGATCTTATTGGCTATGTTTACCTTGTCTCTGAAAATCTTCCTTTCTCTCTGTAAACCTGAGAGAATATTGTTCAACCTCTCTTTTTGAATACCTTTAACATCTAAGCCATTAAGTTTGCCTTCTAGAATATATTTGTCTAAAAGTCTCTGTTCCTCATCTGTTAACTTTTTATGACGGTTTTTTTCAGTTACTGCGGCTTGGAAGATGGGAACACTAGTGAATTTGGTTGAGCGAGCTTTGTGGGCCCTTTCATGCAATTGAATATATGACTTAGTAGGCATGAGGGAACTGTTTCCCAAATACAGAGTCTTAGCCATGCCCCATGTGAGCTCCAAATGTGAATCTAACCTTTCCAACCGTTTGAATACATCAGCAAACGCATTTTTTGTGTTGATTGATGATTGTTCTGTTTGAAGTACTCCGTTCTCATACTCCAAGCTTTGTTTGCTGATTGTCGCAATACATTTCTCAATGGTAATGTCATTGAATTCTGGTAATCCATTGTCTGAGAGTAGAGTATTCTCTGCATCTTCGCCTATCTCTGGTATACTGGAAAGTAGAAACGAATATGTTATTGCACAATCTTTTAAAACTAGTATACCTAACATAATTTTAGTTATAATAGTGATCAATGGACAAGTTGGCAAGGTATACGCGTGTTAAGGCTGAAATGTTCTCTATAATCCAGTGTTACGTAAATTAGCTATAAGCTAATAAATAGATAGTAAAATAAAAGTACGTAGTAATTTTGCGGTGGATGTACCTACTACAATAATTTTTTACTACTTGTGTGTGAGATTATCTGATAAACAGGATATATTTATAGTGATTTTGCGATGTTTTCCTATATGTATGGTCATTAAAATAAGATAAATGTTAAAATCGATGGTTACTTACAGTACGACGTATCCAGCATTGCGTTTGTTTTGATAAAGTTGTCTTTGTACATTTCGAGCAATTACATTACTGCGTAAGAATGATAAAGCCATAGTTTACAAATGAAATCGATTATTTCATTAAAATAAATATTTATTTCATAATCTAAAAGCCGCACACTAAAATTGGTAGATGACAACTACTGACAGCTGATAAAATCATAACCAATAATATTACATTTTAGTTTTAGTCTATGATAGTTTGCTTTGAATATTTAGCTTTTATGATTACATACTTATTGATCGATTGATTAAATTATTCAAGAATTATTAACAACATTTGATAAAGATAAAGATAGGTACACAACAATAAGCACTGTACTACTTGTACATTAGTACTTATTGATGAGGTCTACGTGACGCTTACTTAGTTATGCACGTATTTGTGCAGCCATAATATGTGTGGGTCTGTGAATACTAAAATACGTAAAAGAAGACAATTTTAAATTTTATCTGGTGTATGTTTTAAGTGACATTTACCTTACTATTTACGATCTACCTTTAGGTGATTATGTGATTTATTGATAACGTCATAGTTTCTTCTTCAAGCAGTGACTAATATTGCAATCTATTACGTAGGTTTATATGATTTTTTTAACAAAGAATACGCATAATATCAACTTTGCAGCAAGGGTCAAGGACGTGGGTTTTTATTTTTTAATTACCTATGTATACCCTTATTTTAAACGAAAAACTATAATTAATTTGATACAAACTGGTCTTTCTTGTAGATAACCATATAATTATATTTTGGGTAACGCTAAAGACCTATTTTTCAAAGAAAAATAAATAGGTACTATGTGTATCGAAAATATTTTAATATCGGAGTACATTGAAACTTGTTTGTGACATCAGTTTAAATTATTCATATTGCACACAAAAAAATATTTCTGTTTATCATATTAAAGTTTAAATCTGTTCATATAATTTCATTAAATTAATAATAAACCTACATATTGAATACATTACTTAACTAAAATAAAATCGACTTTCTCATTGTCTTTCTCAATCACGGCGGCGATATTATCAACAAGGGATACATTAACCATTTGACATGAACATAGCGCGTTGCAAGAGGTACAATAATTATGTGGCTCCAAAGTAGTCTCTTTTCCATCTTGCTTGTTATTTGTTTCTCTGACTGGAGGACTGCAACAGAAGTCTGTGTCTAAGCCCATTTTCTCACCATCTTCTAATGTCTGTGGGAGATGTTGATTTAAAGTTTCCGGTAGAAGTAAACTGGCTATGCCACCGGCTACTAATAGTGCTCCCATAATTATTAAGGGGAGGACCATGATGTCGGAACCCTGAAACCATACAAAATAAAATTATAGAAAATAAATTCGTGAATGACCGCTACTCACACAGCTGCTTATGATTCGTAACGTCCGTAGCACACCTCCGCTACGACACCATAACAGCGGAACCGCAGTAATTTCGCTATATCTTGTCCGTATGTAGGAGAAGCGGAACACTAGCAAAACTACCTGTAACGCATAGATTTGATTATAATTCTATCTCTTTTCCCGCGCGATTTCGTCTATCTGCTCCGATGCCAGCCACACTTCCACTCTCCGGCCGCCATTTTGTTGCGGTGCCGCGTTGTTTTCGCACGTATTTGTGGATTTTGACAAAAATTAAAAACGAAACTACATTTTTTTCATAAACTGGACGTCGACTTCACTGAAAAATTAATTCATGAGGTCAGAAATAGACCTATTCTCTATTTATTATATCATCCAGATTAATAAAAAGTATAACTAATTTATTTTCAAAGTTAATGTTCACAATAATATTGCTTCCTCCTCTGACTCTGATAACGACGACATTTTGCTCCGATTGCCTCAACTCAACTGACTCGCGTCATCGCGTGACGTTCAATTCCGCTACTCAAACTACACTTGATCGCAGCGGAATTTATCCAGCGGTTCCGTTGCTGTTATGGTTTCGCAGCGGAGGTGTGCTACGGGCGTGAGGCTTACAGTAGACGGCGGACATAGGCGGACTGCCTATTGAAAATTAAAGATCGACATCTGCCGGACGCCTTAAATACAGGCCAGACACAATCATAAGTCATCGTGCCCAAGAAAGTTGTAAATTATTTACAAAATAAGTACCACATTTTATTGTAGGTACCTACTAAGTAGGGTACAAGTATTTGTACTGATATAGGTAGTTGACACATGTAATCATTGTTCCGTGGACGATCTAGTTAATTTTTAGTAATGTCTGGCTAGAACATAACTATACTCCATTTGGTTAGGTACTTAATTAAAGGTAAACAATCTTGATGTGTCTTTTTATCTAAAAACTTAGTTTAAAAATAAAATGCTGCTAAAGATCAATCTAAATACAACAATAACGATTACTAAATCAATTGAACCGTTAGTTTAAGCAGTAGTTTATTTGTTGAATATGTGTTTGTATGAAAAGTCACATCAAGATTGTTTACCTTTAGTTAAGTAACTAACTAAATGGAGTATAGCTATCTGTTTCAAATGAACATAATCATGTTTAAAAGAATGTGAGAATTCATAGATAGAAAATCCAATTACAATTTGTCAAATTGATTTGAATTGCGGTCTTAATATAAGCACTCTGCGCTCGGATTTAACTTACCAAATAATTTACAAGAGGTATGAATATTGGGCCAAGCATGCCTAGCACGGAACTGAGACTCATCCCAAGCCCTCTCACGACGGTTGGATACAACTCCGAAGCCATCAACGGGAGAACTACGAACGATGATGATATGCCCATCTTGCCAACACAGTACAGGGCCAGTGTTATATATGTTTCTGGGAAATAATATAAGTAATATAAGCCCTGCATACTCTCCTTTAATTTGGGTCAACCAACTTAAATTAAAAAGACGCCAATAACGAGATGGAAAAATAAAAAAATTGAAGAGCTATCATTTTTATCTAACATTTAAAAAGTAAATTATTAAAAACTGCTGCCCAACTTCCCATAAGTTCTGTGACTATTATTAGTAAACAACCCATTTTATATTTTTTCCAATACCAGTATTTTTTGTAAAATCTCAAGGTAATAAATAATTATAAATACTGACCGTGCTGCACTAAAAATGTCGTCAAACACGCTACTCCTCCTACAACCATACTCATACACAAAGTCCACCTTCTGCCAAGCCTTTCCATTGACGGCCATAGGAACAAATACGTAGGGAGCTCCACAATGCCGGCTAAAAAGAAGTTCAGGAACTCGTCTCCACCCAAAACTGGTGCGTAATAAGACAATCCGACATATACACTAGTATTGGTGAACCAGATAAATGTAATTATGATTGTTTTCTTCCTTAAGTTGGGTGTCCTGAACAGATCCAGAATGCCGTACTTTCTTGTTTTAGCTTTTTCTATGTCTTGGTTTAGTTTGTCTGTTTTGTATTTACGATGTAGTTGAACCATGTAGTTGGCTGGTAAAGATTTGCCATTAATTCTGTAAAAAATGAATATATTTTAATGGATATTCCAAAGAGTTACGAGTGGCGTAGCTAGTCGTGAGTGGCCTGGCCCAGGTTAAATCCATTGGGGTTAGTGACACACATTGCTGAACAAATACAGCATTAAAAGCATAAAATAAACATGTTTATTAATAACTAGATGTGCCCGCGGTTTCACCCGCATTTATAGTTACTGCGCCACTCCCGTGGGTCGTAGCGTGGTGTTATATAGCCTATAACCTTGCTCGATAAATAGGTTTTCCAACACTAAAAGAATTTTTTAATTCGAACCTGTAGTTCCTGAGATTAGTGCGTTAAAACAAACAAACAAACAAACTTTTCAGCTTTATGAGAACTTTTATATAAATATTGTTAAGAAATTTGTTATACCACAATAATCAAACTTACCTAGCCATATTCCTTAATATAACTTCAGCTTTTTCAAACTGCCCTCTTGCAAGTAGCCAACGAGGACTTTCCGGCATCGGCCACAAATACAAGAAGAAGCAAACGAACGGCAAAGTAGTAGCCAACGCTAGATGGCGCCAGTCTCTGACTAAGTAAAACACACCAGCAAGCAGGATCAAGCCAGTGGAGTAAGCGATGTTGGAGAGAATAGTGCAAAGAGTTCTGCACCGTGGACCCACTAGTTCTATTGCTGTTTTTGACAAAAACATATATTTTAAAGCACGCGGCGTCATTGGCGCTCCGATCGATGTAAAAGGCATAGTTATTCCAGTCACTCGTGTGATAGTTGGCCATCACATTATTGGTGATAGTGTGCACGAAATGTAATGTAATTGAGTTGAAAACACAGTTTTGTGCAAATAACTTACTGAAGTACTTACCCAAAACGTAAGGCGTCGTCATGATTGCTGGTACAGTAAATCCGACACCGATTCTATAAATTACCCAAATTACGTAATTCTGGGCGAAAGCAGTTGCTACTCCGAAGATACATTCAATCAGAAGATATATGAAGAAGGATGGTTTTCTGCCGATAGTGTCTTGAAGGTAGCCAAAGATGTAGTTGCCGATTATTCCACCTACAGCGAGGAGGACTAAGCCAAGAGTTGGTAGAAAGTCTTTATTGCAGACTAAGTTCCACTGTGAACAACACCGAGTATTATTATTAGTTATTTGTAAGCATGCAGGTTTTCCATTTACAGGTATTTACTATATTACATAATACTATTCTGCCGTGATAAGGCAAAAGGCGTATCTAAAATTTTTTTTCATAATTAAGATCTTTAAATATTTGGAATCAGTAAAAAAGACGAATCTGCCAGTATATTTACAAAGAATGTATTTTTGGCAGATATGTCTTTTTCCCTTATGACGGCAGTATTGCTGTTAATTATTTAATTAATATGATATACGAAAAAGTGTGTTTAGTGTACGCCGGGGACTAAAAGAGTCATAAAAGGACTAAAAGAGATAGCGACTTGCGCGATTATTGCTGTTTCACATAAGTTGGCCCATGTGGAGATCTGCCACACACGAAGCAGCGGGGCGACTGAAACCTTTGCGCCATCGGTGTAGTCACAAAGAGATATTTTGACATTAAGAGTTTATGGGTCGAAGTGTGACATAGCATAACGGTTTTCCAAAAAAAAATACGCGTATATTTCTCAAATCAATCCGACCGAGGAAAAAGCCTAGTGAGCAGTACATAATATTAGTACTGGTTCCAAATATTCCTGGTGCTTTTGTAAGTACTACTTATGTCCTAAAGCTTTGTTAGCTTACTTAAGCGAAACCGAGATTGCACGAATTTATCTCGTTAAATTGTTGCCGCTTAGACAATAGTAATATAATAATATCTATACGAATATTATAAAGCTCAAGAGTTTGTTTGTTTGTTTGCTTGAACGCGCTAATCTCAGGAACTACTGGTCCGATTTGAAAAATTCGTTCAGTGTTAGATAGCCCATTTATCGAGGAAGACTATCATCACGCTAAGATCAATAGGAGCTGAGCACCAATGAAGAATGTTTCAAAATCGGAGGGTATTTTTTCCTTTTGAGAGCTTCCGCTGCGTGCGCTGCGTAAACAGTTAAAGTTTCGCAAAAATCATGTATGACAGAATTGTTCCCCTTTAAAAGTTCTAAAAAAAAGTCCGCGTCAGCATATGTCTATCTTTTAAGGTTGGCTCACTATAACCATTTTTATGCTAACCAAATTTGTTCTAAAATAATGCATTATTTGCGAAGGTATTATTATAAACATGATATTAATCCTTATCCAAATAAATACGTTATTCATCACAAGTATTTAATTTAAAACGAAATTGCCCTTTACATCATTCGATTTCAATGAATATCTTAGGAGATATCGCAGTTTTAAAATAACATTGCAGCAAAATAATTACCCATTACAGACATAGTACAAACGATGTTTCTCCTGGTTTATTCTGCGTGATAACTACTGGTTCGATTTGAAAAATTCTTTTAGTGTTGGATAGCCTATTTATCAAGGAAGGCTATAGGCTATATAACATCACGCTACGACCCACGTGGGCGGCGCAGTAACGATAAACGCGGGTGAAACCGCGGGAACATCTAGTATATTATATAATATATTCTACCACATGCACACAACACCATCTAGCCCAAACTAAGCAGAGCCTGTACTATGGGTACTAGACAATGGATAAACATACTTATATCCTTTTTTTTTTTGTAAATACATACATATTATACATAGAAACACCCAGACCAAGACAAACATCCATGTTCATGCACACAAATGTTTGACTTGTGCGGGAATCGAACCCGCGACCTCAGGCGTGGCAGTCGGTTACACTAACCACTACGCCATCGAGGCCGACAATGATTTAATAGACACAATTAAAAGAGTATTTGTACGTGAACCCGGGTTTTGGAGCATTGACCATTAAGAGATGATGACCCCTGATCATGTATGGAATCTAGCTTAAAAAGAATAATGATCTGATTAAGTTGTTCTCACCTCAGTTACAACAGTACTCTTATATATATTCCTATTGAAATTCCAGCCGTTCGTACAAGGTATGACTTCTGTGGGTGTTTCCTTTAGTATGGCGTCTTCCAAACTCCGATAATTTTTGGCAATGTCGCTATAATTGAGCTTATACATTGTACATTCAGAATATTGCAATTCGCCGTTTTTCAACTCCATTGGGATGCTAAAAAGTTTAAATCATAAATTGGATAATAAAACTGATTCAATTAAACATGACAATATTACTTCTAAAAAAATTGTTTGTCTTAATTGTTTGGCAAATATACTGTGTGCTTGTCAAAATTTTCAAAATGTGTGTGGTGTATGGCCAATTCCGAAACTATACAAAATTCTAAGAATACTCAAACGATATGAGTCTTGCTCATTATGATAAAAACTAACAATACAGAATACATTTTATAGCTAGGGATTGAACTCGTCAAATTCGGCATAACATAGACATGCAGAAAACCAAAGAAAATGTTATTTTACAAAAAAAACTGAGTGATATTTTTCAAGTATTATTACCTTTTTATCAAATTTGGCCCAATTTTCAACATGCATTTGGTACCTCCTACTTTCGAAGATTGTACGCACTCAAATTCAGAATAACAACGTCATGTATTAATTTTAAAAAAGATGGTTTATCATATTTGGACAAATTAACGTGAAAGTCAAAGACGATATAATTACTATTTATTTTTGTAATGAACTCACATAATTTGAAAAGTGCAATTTAATTTCACAACGATACTTGTGTCTCTAACATGTAGTGAAGATGGTAGTAGTTAAGGCCATCTCCTTACCTCAAATTCTTCACAACATTGACATCGGATATAATATCCAGCTCAGGTACCTTGCACCAGTGCTCCACATTAGCGGCCATGAACAGCTGTGCGTACGCATGAAAGCCGCATGGTATAACAGCTGGCAGTAGAATGAAGTAAATCACCAGTTTCTGGTAACGGCCAAATGCACCAACATCTTCTAAAATGGCGTCGAAGTCCATTCTAGGGATCAGAGAGCCAATTTATTTCTGCACAGTCGACAGTCTTCAGAACAAGCGTGGTTACTCTTTGCCAGTGTCCTACTTATAAATTTTTTAAGGACGCATATAATAATAATAATATTAAAAATTGCCCTAAACTAAAAAGCTCTTTTATTCAATCAATAGCTAAAATGATTTTGCCGAATATGGGCTCTCAAAAATCTGCTTAGAAAACATGGAATCTTACCTTACGTATAAATGACGGTTTCAAAAAGCACTATTTTAGAATTAAACCAATGCCATAGCAGTTGGTCCCGTGAATCTATTGTGACTGTAACATTGTGTAAACGGTTACAGCCATGCCTACATTATTAGGACACTAAACACTGCCGTGAATACAGGCTGATTCAAAACGATTTCCATTGTATCTGAATTGAAACAATTAGTTAGAAGTAGGTACATACTTGTGGGTTCTATAATACTATGCCTTGGAATGTACACCTTTCTATTTAGAAACGAGCCTCTTATTAAGAGTATATGGCGGGAATGGCATCTTAAGCCACCTAATGCCCGTCTAAGTACAGTTGAAGTATGGTAGGTAGCAGCTTTAACGATACAGCTCCATCAACATAAATATAATCTGGTCTAAATGTAACTTCAATAATTTTAGTAAGCTTACTAATTTTAAAGTGTGACATTTTGACCTAAAATAATAAATCCATTTGGATCTTTGTAACGTCCTCTATTTAACTATAATATTTTATTCCCAGGGGCGTCGACTCCGTGGGAGCTTGAGGGCATTAGCACCCGCGAAAGACATATAGTAGGTGTGGAGCACCACAGACATCAAAATTATTTAGTAATTTTTGAGCAAAAGTCTACGAACTCACTACAGTGCAGTGCGCAGGGCAGTATATGTACAATGCGGTTAACATGAATAAAATCAGCATGAACATCCATTAAAAAAATGTTTTCTAAATGTCGGCGCTCCTTGTTCCAAAGACCTTCCCCATATATTTTTATTAAGAAATGATGTTCAGATGCTGGTATCCGACGATTCGATAAAAATAAAATACTACAGACTAGATAAATCACTGCATGTAGATAAAATGGGATGCGCGTGGGCAATTATTCCATTCCCCCGTAGTCAGTCAATTCGATTAGTGCTATAATTGGAGCAAAGGACGGCTCCCTGTTCATCCAAGGTCGGGAATAATCATAAAGCTTTGTAACTGGTCCATCAACTAGTTTCTTGTAAGGTACCCGATATTTGTGGAATAAAATGACCAATGTACTTGAACTGTGCTTGTGAAGTTGGTCGAAAGCGATAACCAAAGTTTGTCATGGTCAAATTGGGTACCTACCTATTAATTCTGCGAGCGATTTCAAAATGGTAGAAATTATAAATAAAACATGTAAGTAGTATTAAAACAAGGTTTATTTATTTAATTAGGTATGAAATATTTGATAAATAGGGTTTAAATACAAAATTCAGTCATATTATGTAATAAGAAAATGTCAGTATCGTTTAACCTACCAAATCATAAGAATTTGATCGTTCCTTGCAGCAGTGTTTGCTACCTTTATCAATGCCCAATATTGAGTTAGGAGGCTATGGAAAAAGGTAGCTTGTAAGAAGTCACGTTGTTCTGAACTGTCCAATATTTGTAATAAACTAGAGTAATGTTGTTCTAGAGAAATAAAGCGGTTTTCAGATAACGCTCTTATCAAGGATTTGCCACTCATGCATGAGCATCTCTGAGTGGTAAGCAATTGACTTAGGTATACATAAAGATATTTGAAATCAAATTAAATCTTATGGCACATCTTTCTGTACCACTCAGGGTCATTTTTCGCAGCGCTCTCTGGTCTCCCGTCCTTGTGTTTGTAGTGGAACTCGGAGACCCCTCGCCCGGGTACACTGTTGACCACGAACTTGCAGAACCGCTCGCACATGCGAGCATCCCATTCAGAGGATACGTAGTGGATGGACTCGTATTCCACTATCACCTGGTAAAGAAAATATGGGTCAAATTTCTGAGAATCTTTAAGTTTTAGGATTGTAAAGGCAACAGAGGCATGGCATTCAGATTAGTTACCACTACTTCCAAATCTGTTTACCTTTCCAATTGGTCGTAAGACAAATAATATTCAGTGGAGTTTAATGTTGTGGTTACTGGGCCAAACATAAAATTACCGTTAACACAAAGAGAAAAGGACCTCTGTTGTTATTTTAATAGTCGAACCTTTAAGACTATCAAGACTAATTATAAAGTCAAATACTAAATTCTATTAGATACCAGAATAACATTAGCATTAATTTCTATACGTCAAAGGGTAGTTATCTCTTGAACATATTCTACACAAGCTACTTGGGTCTACCTTCTTAACTTTTCGAGCCATGGATATCACAAACTCTATCCTATCCGTGCTGCTGGTGTCCTGCTCTGCTATTACAGGTCGCAGTATCTTATATTCTTTAGGCTTTCTCAATTAACACAAGCCTGTATCTCAATGAACAAAGCGTTGACCACAATTTTGTCTATTTTGGTTGCTTGAAAGAAGATTTGTGTTTCGACTAAAGGGCAGTTGCTGCTTCTCCATATGGTAAGTAGCAGCGAAGCTGTGTTTTTCCTTAGCATTGCTTCTACAACGCCAGGAACACAGTCATGTCTATGAGTGGACGTTGCCGCTTACTATTAGGTGTTGACTGCTACCTCGTTTGTCACAAAAATAAAGTGATTACCTGAACATGGTAGTCTTGATCGCCAGCTTGGAAACTGAACGCGTAGTCTCGTGGTGCAATACCATTTTCGCCGTGCTGGTATAGCTTCAAGTCCACTGACTTAATTGGCAGGACATGCCCATTTGGAAATGCTATCTGGCCCACCTCGAATCTGAAGACGTCAGATATAAAATTAGAATTTATTTAGCGTTTAAGTTATTTTAGATCAATTCAATCATGATCAAAGATTTGAGTCAAGTAACTTTGTGTAATGTCCCTGCGGACTCTGCGGTAGGGACAGTTTCCAGTCCTCCTTAAAGAGAGGGTATTCATACAAAGTCTCATTACCGAAGAGGTTGATTGACTATGCAGAACTGTCATTTTAGGTCCCATATAATAGAGGGTGAGCTTATTAGCCGTCTAACGAGTACAGCACCAGACTTCTTGCTACTATTTATTAATTCTTGACAGTAAAATCCGATAAATTTTTGCCCAATCCGGACCTTCAACCTGATGCACAGCAATCGCATTCACTACTATTGCGCCACCGAAGCAGTCAGTATTATCAAAGTCAAAGTCAAAAATCATTTATTCATTTAGGTCACAAAGTAATACTTATGAACTTCAAAATATATAGGTCAGTGAGTTTACTAAGTTACTGAAGCTACATTTAGGTTAGTTGCTAGGTTCAGGCAAAGGGTTGAGCCTATGAGAAGAAACCTGCAAGAAACTCACGGCCACTCTTTTAAATCGCCAATTAAATATAATTTCAGTATTTTACAACTCATACAACAAGGTGTTGCAACCATTATACCATATGCTACTGACTTTAAAAAACTAAAGATAATAACAATAATAAGTTAATAATATGATAGAGATTAAATAATTTGGGTCTAGTTATATTTTTCAATATAAATCTAAAATAGGCAGTAGGAAGGCATGATGGCGCATACACTGACAATGCAAAGGCAGTCCGTGACTAAATGCGGTTGTGGATTTGTATTTTCAATAATAATCAAAATGAGAAGCAGGATACTTGATAACATTACATATAATCACAAGGTAGGTAATTGACTTATAGGTAATACAGATCTTTGAATCCTGAATGCAACAAGCAACTAATGCCATGAGTTTTTGTCAGTTAAGTAGTTGTTGATTGAATAATAATAACCCTTCTGAATGAGCTGTATTTTAAATGCGCTTTTAAATTTAAGCAATTGTAAATTAATGATATTTAATAGGTAGTTTATTAAAAAAACGTATACCGAGTCCCGCAAATGTATTGTGTGAACTTTATGTAAACGATGATATGGGCCGACTAACTTATGCTTATTTCTAGTGTTTACGTTATGAATATCACTATTCTTATTATGTAATACCTCCATTGGTCGAGGACAAATAGTCCATTGAAAAGTTACATTTGGGGTTGCGTTTCTTAGAGGACGCAATTTTATTTTTTTGATGTGTAGGGGGGTAAGTGTAAAGCTAAAATCAAGTTTGTGGGGTCGCCACCCTTGTCCCACGGCCGCCATCTTGAAAATAGGGGTTGAAACGGTTTTTACGATATATCTCTTAAACTATTTATCTGATAAAAAAAATTTGCTAACGTTTTTTGTTGCAAATTAAATTCTCTATAACTTTGGTCCAGTAACTTTTTGTCGTAAAACTATAAATAAAAAAGTTATAAGTGAAAATGTTCAGAAATTCGAGAAAAAAAATTATATTTTTCGATATAACTTTCTTTTTTATCATTTTACGAAAAAACGATATCAGACCATTTTTGTAGATCTTTTTTTAAGGAACAACTTTTATAAGCAACATTTTTTCATTAAGTCAATAGCTAAGGTTTTACAGCGCTCCGAAGTGAGTACTATTTTTCAGTACTCTTAACTATACATATTTTATACGTGGGTACTAATAATGTCATCAGTTATTTTTTTATTTTTTTATTTTGTTATTATAATTCTTTTAATTAGTAATTTTGCAATGTTATTAATAATTAATCATTGACTCTTCCTCACCACCCACGAGGTAGAGTCTGGAGGCGCGTTTTTGCCTTTTGCCTTCACAGTTCTTATTTTATTTTCACCTAAAGGTTTTTTACAAATAAAACAATCACTCATGATGGAATAATAGAAATAGCACGCTTAAAAAGTCTAAATGCTAATAAAAAAAGAATAGTTTTCACTGCAGTTAAAATCGAGTCTAAAATCATTCGAAATCGTCTTCACAATTAAAAACAGAGTAAAATTCATCCGCACGTAGAGAAATATGTAGCACAACTAAAAGATATAAGTTGAACGACAACTTCAACACAATATTCTCAGCTATTCGTACAGTAAGAGAGGTTAGAAATAATGATAATAATAATAGCAGCTGTTCTTTTGTTCCCTAATGGTCGCTTGGGTATTTTCTACCTGGACAGCATTCTCGGTAACGGCCGTCACATTTAAAATTATTTTAAAAATCAATAATTGTAAAATTCTGTAATGGAGTGGAAAAGAGTCAATAATTAATTATTAATAACATTGCAAAATTACTAATTAAAAGAATTATAATAACAAAATAAAAAATAAAAAAAATAAATGATGACACATTATTAGTACCCACGTATAAAATATGTATAGTTAAGAGTACTGAAAAATAGTACTCACTTCGGAGCGCTGTAAAACCTTAGCTATTGACTTAATGAAAAAATGTTGCTTATAAAAGTTGTTCCTTAAAAAACGATCTACAAAAATGGTCTGATATCGTTTTTTTGTAAAATGATAAAAAAAAAAAGTTATATCGAAAAATATAATTTTTTTCTCGAATTTCTGAACATTTTCACTTATAACTTTTTTATTTATAGTTTTACGACAAAAAGTTACTGGACCAAAGTTATAGAGAATTTAATTTGCAACAAAAAACGTTAGCAATTTTTTTTTATCAGATAAATAGTTTAAGAGATATATCGTAAAAACCGTTTCAACCCCTATTTTCAAGATGGCGGCCGTGGGACAAGGGTGGCGACCCCACAAACTTGATTTTAGCTTTACACTTACCCCCCCTACACATCAAAAAAATAAAATTGCGTCCTCTAAAAAACGCAAGGTAAGGCCTAAAAAATGTAACATTTCAATGGACTAAAACTATATACTGTTTTATTAATCTTCCAACAACCATGTTAGTCAAGGTGTCGGTCGGGTATTCATAATATACATATATCTTGTAATTATACTTACGTGGAAGCCGTGAAAGGTTGGCAGATGACTCCCACGCTGATACTGACGCCATCTTCAAGGAAGATATGATGGAACGCGTACCGATGCATCAGCGTCCAATCACGCTTGTGGCCTGAAAGATGAATTTACTTGTTTATTCGTTGAAACTATTTTACCTCCACATAAAGAAAGAGAAACCCACGACTGTATTTCCCATTTCAAGACTCGGCGCTGCTACTAAAAATTTGCCAACAGAATATCAAATAGGAACAAAATTGGGTGATCTTACCAAAACTATGATCTCTGAAGCTAGGAAGTGTGTACTCGAAGGACTCGTTTCCAATTTTGAATTTACACTTCATGTTTCCGAACTGCTCGTAATGTGACTGATGGGCTCTGTGAAGAGACGTTGGGTTATTAATTGTGCTGCCGTGGAAAGAACCGGATAGGTTACAAAAAGGCAAGACTTTTTGGTCTCATGTAGTAATTAGGAGATTTAGTATTACAGTTTTAGGCTGTCTTCTGACCTCTGACTTAGCTTAACAATCTGAACGTTTATACATAAGCTATATATAAGCTTTCGCAAGAAACTCGATAGGACTTTGTCGTATGCGGTTAGAGAATAAGATGGTTAATTGCTTGCGCGTTCAATTGCACAACTTACTTAATAGGTGCTGAAAAGAATCTTCAACGCCATTTGCTAATGCTTTATTTATATAATAATGTACTCCAGGTCAAATTTCGGTCACGGCGGCCAATCTTAATGAAGACTGGCCATCTGCGCAGGAGATATTATAGTGCACAAGTATGTGCGCAGACACAAGTGCACTCTGTTCCCTAACCCTCATGATGCGATGGGACGGATAATCCGACACGACCGGAGAGATCAGATGCAGGACCAACGGCTTTACGTGCTTTCCGAGGCACGGGGGTGTCTAACATCGCCATCTTCCTAACTCCGGGCTCATATTGAAATCCCAATACGTTTTTAGTTGGCTCGACCCGGGATTCGAACCCGAGTCCTCATGCACAGTAGTCGCATTCACTGCCGCTGCACCACGGAGGCAGTCTTTATTTATATAGTCTGTTAACGATCGTCGGTGATTGTTGATAGGTGACAAAAGACGGCTGTGTCAGCGACATAAATAACTAAACATAACGCAAATTTTTTTTTTGTTTTCCTCATACACACCACACCATCTAGCCCAAACTAAGCAGAGCTTGTACTATGGGTACTAGACAATGGATAAACATATATATATACTGTTAGTTGCGGAATGCGACGTAAACAAGTAACGTCACGAATCATCCGATCGAGCGTGCTATAAAAGCGCGCTCGGCGCGCAATGACTCACTTTAACATCGAGCGGCCGACGGAACGGACGTGCTGTGTGATCGCTGTTGGGTGATATCAATTATTTCTTACTTTATTTGTTAATGCATTTCTTGAATAAGTCAATGATTATTTAAAGATTAAAGTGCGTCTGTTATTTTTTTAAGCTGTTTCACATCCGATTCCTAACAATACTTTTATTTTTTAAATACATACATATTATCATACATAGGTCGGCCTCGGTGGCGTTGTGGTTAGTGTAACCGACTGTCGCGCCTGAGGTCGCAGGTTCGATATACATAGAAACACCCAGACCAAGACAAACATCCATGTTCATGCACACAAATTTTTGACTTGTGCGGGAATCGAACCCGCGACCTCAGGCGTGGCAGTCGGTTACACTAACCACTACGCCATCGAGGCCGACAAACATTAGTAACAGTACCTATTTAAAAAAATAAAATTTACTTATTATTGTCCAATAGCAATGAATTGTGGCTAAAATAACCATCCTTCAACTATTACTGTAGTAAAATTTGGAAAATTACCAGTTATGTGAATATTAGAGCACTTCAAAATTTCTGGTATGTTTGTTGACTTATGTTGCTAATTGTACGTTCCCCGACCACCTAGTCCTGCTGCCCTCCAATTCCATCGTGTGTTTTATGCAATCGTAAGCTTTACCGAGCTGTAGTACTTCTATACCGTAAGCAAACAAATTAAAAAAATCTGCCTCTTACGTTTTAAGTCCATCAAAGTAGCTCCGGGTCCATTTCTCCTTGGCAATAGACTTGATGACAGTGGGTGGGTGCAAGTCCGTATCGAAGTCGAAAGGCTTGCTCGTGGCATTCCATTCGCCGAGGAAGTCTACTTCCACTAGCTTGTCAGGCTCGTTTTGGAACCTAGAGAATTACAATATAAGTAGTCAAGAAAGCAAAAATTTCAATGCATGCGTAAATGCTTTTTTGTTGTGTAATCTATATATATATATAATTATAGACTGACTACTACTAGAGTTTTACTAATTCCAGTAATTAAGTTTGTGATTCCAAAGGCTATACAAACATGGGTGTTCTAGCCATATAATATAATAATATCAGCCCTGTTTTAAACAGTGCCACTGCTGGGTAGGGGCCTCTTCTCAGTGTGAGAAGGGTTAGGCCATAGTCCACCATGAGGGCCCAGTGCGGGTTGGCAGACTTCACATACATATATTCTAGAATATAATGGAGAACTCTCTGTTTCTTCGCGATGTTTCCCTTCGCCGTAAATAATTAACTATTCAATATCCACATAACTTTAAAAAGTCAGGTATGCCTTGGGATCGAACCCGAGACCTCTGCGTTAGTTAATTATTTCATTATTGTTTTCACTGGAAGCACTTTAATGGCAAGATATTCTATCACATACACACAACGCCATCTAGCCCAAACTAAGCAGAGCCTGTACTATGGGTACTAGACAATGGATAAACATACATATTAAATACCTTTTTTTTGTAAATACATATACTACCGTCCAAAAGTTTGGAATCACCCTAATTTTCATCGACAGAAAAACTATACCGCAATAAATCCATCAAAAAACGTATTGTTATTGGTGATTAGTATGTATTTTTACGACCGTACTAACAATAACATTTAACAAAAACACTAATTTCTTATCAACTGTCCATTGTTTTCAAAAAAGAGCGACACACGTGTTTTATGACCACTCAAATAGCGACACCGCCGTTTGAAGATTTCTTAGAATTGGCGCTTTTAAGCATTGTTGTAGTAATGAGTAGTGTCTTTGGAGTATGGGTGTATTATTGCAAACATTATCAGTTTAGAGTTCAGTGTGATTTGTGACGTTCATGTGATAGTTACAAAAGTTAGCAAGCTCATAAAATGGCAAAAAGGAAACAGATTTCGCTTGAACAGCGGAGTGCTATCTGTACTTTGAGCGAAGAAAGCTATTCTATGCGCCAAATCGCAGAAAAGGTCGGTGTTTCATACAAAGGTGTACATTATACTCTTGTACGAAAAAAGGCTACTGGAGGAAATCAAGACCGGAAGAGATCTGGACGTCCCAAATCTACGAAAAAGCAGGAAGATAACTACGTTGTGACGTTATCGAAACGAAATCGACGTTTAACTGCACCTCAAATTGCTGCTACTTTAAATGAAAGCCGAGAAAAGCCAGTTTCAATAACAACTGTAAAAAGGGGTTTGCTAGCTGCTGGTCTAAGAGGATGTGTAGCAGCCAAAAAACCCAGATTGACTAGTGTTCATAAAAGAAAAAGACTGGAGTGGGCCAAAACACATAAAAACTGGACAGTAGAAGACTTCAAATTTTTGGATCTAATAGACGAGTTTTTGTGCGCCGATCAAAAGAGGAGCGGGCTTTAGAAGCGTGTACTGTGCAGACTGTTAAGCACGGCGGTGGTAGTGTGATGGTTTGGGGATGCTTTGGTAATAATAAACCCGGCCATCTGATCAAAATCACCGGGAAACTGAATAAAGAAGGCTATCTGAAAATACTTGAAGAAAATGCCATTCCCTCTGGAATTAATGTGATCGGTCGAAATTTTGTTTTTCAACAAGATAATGACCCTGAGCATTCATCCAAATTGTGCCAGGAGTTCTTAGAGCAAAAACGAAGTGAAAAAGTTTTGCTAATTATGAAGTGGCCCTCACGATCGCCAGATTTGTCTCCAATTGAATTAGTATGGGATGAACTGGATAGAAAAGTGAAGAACCGGTGTCCATCGAGCTCAGAACAGTTGTGGGAATATTTACAGAGCGAATGGAAGTCACTGGACTCCGAATACTTCAATAAATTAATCAAAAGAATGAGTAAAATTTGTGAACAAGTAATTAAGAATAAGGGTGGCCATTTTGACGAAGCCAAAATTTTACGAAGACTGTATATTTTTGTTCTTATTTGTACTGATTATATTTAACTGAATGCTAATCTAAGGTTTGATTAAGATTTAAGTGTGATAAAGTATACTTTACACATATTATAGTCGTTTTAATTAAAATTACCCTAGTGATTCCAAACTTTTGGACGGTAGTGTAGGTACATGTTCATGTACACAAATGTTTGACTTGTGCGGAAATCGAACCCGCGACCTCAGGCGTGGCAGTCGGTTACACTAACCACTACGCCATCGAGGCCGTCAAAGATATACTGATAATCGTATAAAGGTGAGTCAAGAACTATGAACATTGGTGTATCTACCAGTATAATATATTGGTGTATCGGTTATTTTCCAGGAGGAGCCTGATCGTATAGGGGATACGATGGTCGATGACGATAGTCTACATACAATCAATATTGAGTTGAATACTAACATCCTGGAGAGAGCACAAGACAATTTTATAATGGCAAAATTAAAAAAAAAGCACTACTTCCGCAGTAGGAATAGTTTCTGAGTCGCGGGGGACTTTACAAACATTCAAACAACGGACACAACGAACACCTAGACGCAGAACAATAATATAATATAATATTCTACCACATACACACAACACCATCTAGCCCAAACTAAGCAGAGCTTGTACTATGGGTAATAGACAATGAATAAACATACATATTTACTTTTTTGTTTGTAAATACATACATATTATACATAGAAACACCCAGACCAAGACAAACAACCATGTTCATGCACACAAATGTTTGACTTGTGCGAGAATCGAACCCGCGACCTCAGGCGTGGCAGTCGGTTACACTAACCACTACGCCATCGAGGCTGACTATTGTGGATCACACAATTTTTTGTCTCGTGTCGAATCAAACCCAAAACTGCGCGGTGGCAGCGGCGAGGCCACCACTTAAACCACTACGCCATCCGTGCAGTCGCATATATATGCCAGATTTAAACAGGGCTTCTAGTGTGCCCTATCTCTCTAATAGAAATTGGGGTCCGGCCGTTAGGGTCCCATTCCGGTACGCCCCCGGTCGGCACACAACCACAGTGAAAAATTTGTTATTCCGCTACGACCTCGGCCGAGACGCTCCCATTGTAAAGCAACCGGAGAAGACACTTGAGCAAATACTGTTGAAAACAAAAGTGGTTTTACTATTATGTATTAGCTTTAAAATTAGTAAGATTAGTTTTAAGTTTTAAGTATAGGTAGATACTCTTTAAAATATGTTTAAAAAATGTTTTTTTTATTTTTTATTTTTATTTTACTCGTCAAAATGACCACACTCCACCTGATGGTAAGCAGTCGTGTGGTCTAAGAGCAGTGGCCTCCACATCGCCCCCACAGTAGCCGAGGCGATGTTGAGGTCTCTACTTTGACGGCCTGAGAAGATGCTTTTTCACGCCCCGATGTTGTTGTAAAACACTTTTGTTTCAACAGTATTTGCTCAAGTGTCTTCTCTGGTTGTTTTACAATGGGAGCGTCTCGGCCGGGGGCGTAGCGGAATAACAAATTTTTTACTGTGGGTGCGTGCCGACCGAGGGCGTACCGGAAAGGGACCCTAACGGCCGGACCCAGAAATTCATGTCATTGTAACTTACCACATCTGTCCCTTGTAAGACACGGTCCACTTGGCCATTGGGACGATAGGTGTCATCTTAATTCCTTCAGCTCCAAACTCGCCGATCTGAGCGCCGAAAAGAACTGTGTCTGGAATCTTCTTGCTGCATAATACGCCTTTACCTGGTATCTAATAAAATAATAGGGTTTACAGATATCATAACAAAAAGAACACAGGGGTAAGCCCATTAACTTAGAGTAGGTCATAAACTATTTTGTTTATTTGCCTGTGGGTCAATGCACGCTAGTCTGATATGTAGGCTGAACCATTTGAATTCAGTGATGTATAGAGATCAAATTGAAAAAATGGTACATGTGATAAAGATAAATTAACAAAAATAAAAAGATATGTCAATTCCGTTCAGCAAACGCTCGGACGCAGTGAGATCGTTAAGACTTACAATTATATAGGTATTCGTACGGCGTACCGATATATATAGGTATATCAAGGACTGCCAAGTTAAACATCGTTAATTCAATACATGTATATTATTGTTTTAATAAGTCATACTGTCGTCATGTATGTTTTGAACCCGAGTGCTAATTTATACAAATTATAGCTGTCCAAATTTTAACAAAATATAATAATTACGTGTGTGTAAAGCTACAGAATACACAACGGTATATTTTATTGTCTAATTAAATATGTAGAATCTATATATTTAATTAGACATATTTTATGTGTATCTACATCAGAGGTTACCAGACTTTATTTCTTATAGACCACTTTCAAAATTTTGCTGGTTCTCGTGGAGCCCCTGCAGCTAAGCAAGTTCATGCAATTAATAAATTTAATCAAAACCCTAATTTTTTTTAGAAATTCTCGTGACTGAACCTACTACGGTAGACAAGCTGACCTTTTTTTTAGTAATTCTCTACCAAAAAATCGAAAAAACCACTGAAGTCAAGTCAACATTTTAGTTCTTTACTATCGAAAGCAAATAAATTTTTGTGGACCCCACTTACGAATTGTGAACCCCCATTTTTTGTCAAGCCAACGTTGATCCCCGTCGAGTCTCCAGTGAACCCCTAGGGGTCCACCTGGACCACTTTGGGAACTAATGATCTACATTGTAGATACACATAAAGTATGTCATAGTAATAACTCCTGTGTTATTACTGTTATTAGCATTACACAGGATTTGTATGAACACGTAATAGGAGCCGACGTCTAAGAACAAGGCCCCCGACTGCTTGCGGAAGATAGGTAAACTGAGAAAATAATTGGCTGATAGTGAGTAGTCGAAGATGGAACGTGCAAAGCAGGCTTCTTCGCTGCAGAGACTACTTATATTAATAGACTAAGGTTTAAAAAGAAACTTAATAAGTATATGTTGTCTTTAGAAACTTAGTTTGTAAGGATTTAATATAAACCTACAGTATTATTGTATTAATATATACGTATAACATAGGCTAAAATTAGTTATATAAAATGCAACTCACCCACAGTTAAACCGCTAAACCGGTTTTGTGGGACATTATATATTTGTAAAAGACTGTACTTCAAAGTTATAATAAATAAATAAATAAAACTAAGACTTACCACGATATAAAACAATGCATTGCACATCCCAAGGGGTCTGCGCTCACATCCTGCGATCACATACACGCCCTTTTCCCCCTCATTCTTGGCCGATATGAAGAACACCGCGTCAAAAGCCTGTAAGTAAATAAACGCACAACATTATTTAAAATCATTCGCCCTTATTGGTACTTAATAATCGTTTTAATCTTTCAAGTCTTAGAATACCAGACATATTGTGTCTGGCCACTGGTGTTCCGCTGCGACTTAATAGGTTAAAGATAACGTGCCAGAAATTTAAACATAGAATGATGGCGTGTATAATTTACAAAAAAGCACACGTGAAAATATAAATCAACTTTCATCATCCGTGAAGTAAAGGTAGGTTTTTGAGTAGTAGAGCCTCGCTGATTTTACCATGGATGGGCCGGCTTGACCGGGGAAGGACTACCCTCTCACAGAATATTGACGTGAAATAGCAGTATTCCTATTATTGTGTTTCGTTCGGTGAGTAAGAGTGGCGGAGGCCCAATCACCGTCTTTCCCGCTTCCCACTCCTCCTTCCCAATTCGTTTCCTAATGGGTCGGCAACGCGCAATTGATGTCTCTCTGGTGTTGCAGGCGTCCATAGCCTACGATTACCACTTACCATCAGGTAGGCCGTATGCTTGTGTGTCACGTTAGTTGTATAAAAAAAGCAAAGTTTTATGTTGAATATTTAAAAACAAAACCATTTTACGACAGAGTTAAGTGTCAAGTCAAATATTTGTGATATATAAATAATGTTGGATTCGCATTTTAGTATTTCTATCTATCATTCTAGATAATATAGAATGATATGTGAATCACAGATATGTGAAATCGCTCGAAATACAGACAACAAAGGAAAAATAATTATTCCATATAATAGATAGTAGGTCATTATTGGTTGCAGTAAGCAGTAAAATTTATCAAGGGGAAAGGAAGCGCCGTATGATAATAAGCGATATGTTATTAACATACCTAACTGATGAATGCAAAAATGGTATTCATTATGCGATACGAAGTAAATAATGCTGCAATATCAATTAAAATTTACTGCACGGATCTTGTTCTTTTCTTCTTTTCGTGTGGTTAGTGGCCAACCTGTTATCAAGAGTTGTTCAAGCCGCCCGTAGGCCTCTGACATGGCTTAACGACTGCTGTCAATTTGGCAACAATCGGGACTGACTTTTTACGTGCCCTCCGATGCACGGAGACGCTCAGATGAAATACCACTAAGCGGTCACCCATTTATAAACTGACCACACCCAACGTTGCTTAACCTCGCTAATCGTTTACCTATCAGTGAGACTGAACGGATGTTGTGGTTTAAGTGTAAAGTCCTTGCGAAACAACACCAGTCTTTAAAAAATAGTCGTCCCTACAATTTTGCTGGATATGCGATGACCAATATACGGTCTAATTACTATCTAATGCACTTGTAATCAATAGAACATCCTTACCTTAGGGTCATCGCTCAGTGGCTGCGCTCTGTCCATGAGAGCGGCATCAGCTATCGCTTTCACACCCTGTCCCGCATGGCCGCCAGTGCCAGCCGCGGAATTCTTGCTTGAATACTGGAAATAATGTTTATTACAGATAATATCTGTATATTCCAGAACACAATCCTTACTAATATTAAAAATGCGGATGTGAGTTCTTTTGTTACAAACTACTCGACTGATCGTAATGAAATTCTGCATGCACGCTGTCAGGTGTACAGAAAAGGACATACGGTACCTTTCATCCAGAAACAGAAACTGTATCTCACATAACCTAACCTGACCTATCTACATTTATGCAAGCGACATCGTGGCCAAAATTTAGTACGTGGGCAAAATGCGAATGTGAGTTTGTTTGTTATGCTTTCACGCCTTAACTACTCGAATGATCATCAATCATCATACAATTTTGCATACACGATGTCAGAAAAGGACATAGTTTAGATTTCATCCAGAAAAAGTACTGTTCTCGAGGGATAGAAATTTACTGACAAAATCTATACTAACGCGAGTGAAGCCGTGGGTAAAATCTAGTATTCAATAAAAAGTCAACCTGGAGCCTCACAGCCATAGTCATAACCTGTACCTGTCTTTACTAGTTTATAATATAACACCTTTCGGCAGTTGCTATTAGTCTAGACCAGAGGTTCCCAGACTTTTTTCTCATAGACCACTTTCAAAATTTAGCTGGTTCCAGTGGACCCCCTGCAGCTACATTTCTATCATATTTCTTGGCTAACATTAAAAAAATTAAATCTCTACGGCCCGACCTATTTGTTTTAAATTCTCGAGACTCCGAATCAACGATGTCAAAAAGAGTCTTCGCTGTTTGGCACCACGGTGTGAAACGACGAAGGCAAAAAAGACATTCGTCGTTTCACACCATGGTACAAAATTAATATGAAAATGGTCCCAAACAGCCAATTCAAAAAACGTCCTTGTGCGATTGACACCGTGGTGTCAATAACTCGTGGTGTCAAACGACGAAGCACCCGGACCTACCACGGTAGGCGGGATGACCTTTTTTTTAGAAAATCACGGGACTACACCAACCACGGTAGGCGGACAAATTTTTTTTTTAGAAATTCTCTTCTCTTCAGCGAGTGGTATTCCTCAAAATATTCGTCGATCGACGTTTATAGGTGAATTCAAGCCAACGTTTTAGTTCTTCACTATCGAAAGCAAATAAATTTTCGTGGACCCCCACTTACGAATTGTGAATCCCCATTTTTTTGTCACGCCAACGTTAACCCCCGTCAAGTCTCCTGTGGACCCTGGGGTCCACCTGGACCATTTTGGGAACTACTGGTCTAGACCTACATAATACCATTTTCAGGTTATCGTTACAATACTTAAGTTTTATATACCTATTTGAAAGTGATAACTTTTATGAAACACATATTTTATTGAGTAGATATACCCACCTACATCTGTCTGTCTGTGATGTAGATAAAAGTAACGGTACCTAAATTATGACTTTACAGGTTCGGTAAAGCAAGGAAAGCAAAGTTGAAGATAATATTTAGTTACAAAAAAGAAAAGGAAACTAAAAACGAAAGAAATATGACGAAAAAGAAAGAAATATGACGAAAATACTTTTACAAAAAAAGTAAAATAAAGTTGAAGCTAATATTATAAAATAAAAAAAATGTTAAAGATGCAAAAAAAGAAAAGGGAAGTTGAAAATATTACTGCAAAAAAAATGAAAAAGATGTTGAAGATATTATTACAGAAAGCTATCAAGTTTTGATTTATGTATATATCGAATGTTTAAATTATAATGCTCAATTGCATAACATGAAAACCGGCTATCTGAAGAATTCTAATTAAATTAGATTAGATAAATTAGGTTAGCTGTCTAAGTATTTCTGATAAGAACAGGTAAAAAATTACACTGCAACATTACGACACCGACGCGCGACGCGACGGTAAAATTATTAGGTACCTACATTTACATCCGGATTTCAGTATTCAGACGGAAATTACTATTATAAGAAATGGGTTTAATCTAATAATCTTAAATTCGTTTGTAAGACCACGGGCATCATTCGCGCGCTGACATATACATATATTATGTTAGGTATGTTGATGTTAATTAGTTTTGCAAGACCATAGAGTAAAGTAATACATGTGCAAGACGCTATATTACATGAAATGTCGTACGTCGCTACATAATCAATAGTTTACAAAACTTCTAATAAAATGAACAGCCCATACCACGATCTATTATAGCTATCCCAACTAATATTATAAATGCGAATGTGAGTTTGTTTGTTAGTTTGTAACGCTTTTACGTCTTAACTACTTGACGGATCATCATGAAATTTCGCATACACTTTGTCAGGGGTACAGAAAAGGACATAAAGTACCTTTAATCTAGAAAAAAGTAGTGTTACTAACATATTTTTTTTTTACGTGGTGAAATGCTCCATATGCATACCTACTCGCCACAAGGCGAGAGGGTTATGTCGGGCCTACCGACTAAAACCACCACGGTGTGTCAGCTCGCTGCTTTGTATGGTGGGTGGGTCGCTGGAACTGAAACTTTAACATAACTTAACCTACCCTTCATTATCGCGAGCAACGCCGCGGGCAATATCTAGTAATCAATACTTTAGAAAACTCTTAATAAAAAGAACTGCGCCCATATCTACGTGAATTTTGATCTAAGATTATAAGAGAGAGATAGAGAAAAGCGAGCCTATATGGTGTCGGACGATCGATATTATCGATCAAGTACAATCTACTCGTAGTTACATCCATTGCATATTTCCATTATTCAGTTAACTGGAGTGTGATAATAAGAAACTTTGAAACAATTGATGTTGCCTCACAAATGGAATGAATCAAAAACGTTGCAATTTGTAACGATATTATTTTATATAGGAACTAACCAGACATGTACCTACCATATGTTACCATCGCAGGCAAAATCAATCAACAAAATCTGTTTATATAAATTCCTTACAAAATGTAAAGTGTGTCGTTATCAAATAATTGAATTATATTTATTTATTCCAAGTAAATTCATTTCATATCCAAGTATTGCGCTACTTTAATTTTAAATTGTCAACACAAGACACGGGACTTTATGTTGAGTAATCTATACTAATATTATAAAGCTGAAGAGTTTGTTTGTTTGTTTGTTTGCCTGAACGCGCTAATCTCAGGAACTACTGGTCCGATTTTAAAATTCTTTCATTTTTAGATAGCCCATTTATCGAGGAAGGCTATAGGCTAAGATATATATCATCACGCTAAGATCAATAGGAGCTGAGCACCAATGAAGAATGTTTCAAAATCGGAGGGTATTTTTTCCTTTTGAGAGCTTCCGCTGCGTGCGCTGCGTAAACAGTTAAAGTTTCGCAAAAATCATGTATGACAGAATTGTTCCCCTTTAAAAGTTCTAAAAAAAAGTCCGCGACAGCATATGTCTATCTTTTAAGGTTGGCTCACTATAACCATTTTAATGCTAACCAAATTTGTTCTAAAATAATGCATTATTTGCGAAGGTATTATTATAAACATGATATTAATCCTTATCCAAATAAATACGTTATTCATCACAAGTATTTAATTTAAAACAAAATTGCCCTTTACATCATTCGATTTCAATGAATATCTTAGGAGATATCGCAGTTTTAAAATAACATTGCAGCAAAATAATTACCCATTACAGACATAGTACAAACGATGTTTCTCCTGGTTTATTCTGCGTGATTACTACTGGTTCGATTTGAAAAATTCTTTTAGTGTTGGATAGCCTATTTATCGAGGAAGGCTATAGGCTATATAACATCACGCTACGACCCACGGGGGCGGCGCAGTAACGATAAACGCGGGTGAAACCGCGGGAACATCTAGTCGTAAATAAAATAGTCCATTCCTATAAAAAGTTACATATCTATAAGCTTAAAATATAATTACATAGTAACCTTTTGGACAGAGAGAGGACGAAATTTATTCTGCGAAACCTGGTTGTATTTGAGCATCATTATAATGTCTCATTATTTAGTGCAACAAAAAGGCCGATAGCATATTTTCACAGCATGATCATATAGATAATAAATTAACACGTGTGCGATTGTCAGATACAGACCATAGATAACATTTTTAATTATAATTCACAAAACTTACTAAAGTACAGGTTGATACTATCAGCTCTGTAAAGTCAGACTTATTATTTAATTTGTAAGGTCTTAAGTACGATTGAATTAACATCCAATTATGTGCCATGTTATCGAGTAAATACTCCCCCATTAATGGTTTTTTTCTAGCTTAAGCCAAACGATTTTGATGTTACTATAAGACTTGATTTAAGTCTAATGAAGGCACGGATGGTGTAAAAGTTTAAGTGAATAACTCGCCACCTGACTGCACCGAAATATGTCGGTTAGATCTAGCAATTATGACTATATTATTTATGACGGTTATTAACAAAGAAAGTTATAGAATAAATAAGAAAGCTTATTTAAGACTAGCCGACTCGAGCAACTTCGTTTGCATAACATAAGAGAATTTGCCCCGTTTTTGCCACATATTTTATTGATGCTCCGCTCCTATTGGTCGTAGCGTGATGTTATATAGTCTATAGCGTTTCTCAATAAATGGGCTATCCAACACTTAAGGAATTTATAATTCGGACCAGTAGTCGGAGTCAGAGTCGAAGAGGTCGCCTCATACGACAGCGGGTTCACCTCGCCAGTGCCAGCGCTTTGAGTGTTATGAGCGCGATCCCCACGCGCTTGGGACCATAAAATGTGTAATCCACAAATAGTTATTGCAAGTCTGGGTGATTCTTGTGTCTTTTAATGTTTGTAAAGCCCCTCACGACACAGGAATTATTCTTAGTGTAGTTGTATTTTCCAATAAAGTAATAAAAACAAGACAATTAGAGTTTCCAACGTCATACTTAGTTCCTCTTCATTCACCCAGTTTCGCCTAAAATACGACAGCATTAGTCCTAATGCTGTCGTATTTTAGGCGAAACGGGGCGACGTCGACGAAATCCAATTAGGCCTTAAGGCCTTCAGTCCTAATTGGATTTCGTCGACGTTGTCCAAAATAACATCACTGGTTTTACATCGAGCCAAAGGCGAAATGACACATTTTTATTTTTAAAAGCCGGATAAATACATAGTCCTAATCCTAACTAATATTATAAAAGCGAATGTTAGTTCGTTTGTTTATTTGTTTGAAACTGTTCCCGTTGGATAGAAATGTATTGATAAAATCTACAAAAACGCGAGCGAAACTGCGGGCCAAATCTAGTTCATTATATTTTAATTAGTAATCTTACGTTACAAAGTAACAAAGATAGAAATTTGCTGTTTATCGTCACCTGCAGGATCACAACTCATATCAATACAGGTGCTTCGTTGATTATTTCTGAAAAGTTAACACTATATATGACTAAGCCAGTCTATTTATCTTATACTAATCTTTACCGTCTGTTCACGTCTCCCAATAATCATTGATAGAGGCTTTATTAAATGCACGGACGACGTAGAACTTTAAGCGGTCGCTTTGAGGCAGTTTTGACTGTTGTGTGAGGCAGTTTTGACTGCTTCCGAGGACTTGAAAATTAATAAGTACAACCTTGCCTTAATATAACATTTAGGCGAGCGAAGTCGAGGGCAAAATCTAAAAGCCAAATAGCAATTTCGATAAATTATTTATCAAATAATCTAACGATAAATATAGTATAAGTCATAATTACTCAACAAGTAGTGGCACGTAGCTGTCATGGACGATTTACATGCAAGTACACTCAGCTACATAAGTTGATAGTGGATAAACACTTGCTAGATTGAGATTTGCTCTATTTGTTGAAATTATAACAACCCTACGTTTTTAAACTGAAAAGTTAGTTAATTCAATTTCAGTTTATGAAGACAGAATTATTTAGGTTTTGATTATATTATAGAATTTTAATTTATAAAGTAGACCTTTCACCCAGATAAAAATCAGTGCCGGATTAACCACGTAGCAACAGTAGCAATTGCTACGGGCCCCGCGCGAAAGGGGGCCCCGCATATCATCTCTGCCTGAGCGTAATTTTATGAGTGAATCTTATTACTTAAGATGTGGTTTATTGAATTTACTTGATGTCACAAAAACGTGATATGTTACAACTTTTCCTACTAAGACAATCCACGTCAGGCAATCTGTAACCGACTATTTCCTTGGCGTAAATAAAACACCGAATTTCATACGGTAAACACACAAGTTCTACAAAAAGTCGCTCGTATAAATGTGTAGAATTTCAGTCAGCCCAATAATCAGCAGCTCTACAAAAAGTCTGACGTATGCAAGCGCTCTTACCCGAAACAATTTGCTACGGGCCCCGCGCTTGCGTAATCCGGCACTGATAAAAATTACTGTTACCGATATTTTGCATCCGTATCCACCGTTCGAACCAAAAATATGGATTAGTATCTAGTATTATAATTATTATCTGTGATATCTATAAGTGATGTATAATTACTGAACTGTAAAAAGGTGGTTTAAAGATTATATGACACTAACATAAACCGTTTATGGAAAGGCTAATCAACGATGTATCCAAATCAGACACATATCAAGTAATTTCATTGTCTGTTGCTAATTAAGTTAGCCAATTACAGTAGTTTCCACGCGTTTGACCGTCTGTCTGACTTTTGCGTCGATATGTGAGGCGGTTACAGATTTAAAACGTCGATTTTTTAAAGGCAGTTTAAGAAATCAACGTTTTAAATCTGTAACCGCCACACATAATATACAGTCATGAATAGCACAAGTATGACACTACATGACCGTAACTATTTTATAGAAACAAGATAGTTCCGAAAATAACTGATAAATCTTTGTGTTGAATATAGAAACGGCAGATAGTTCTAAAAAGAACCTTTGATTGACTTTTTGTTCAACATAGACACAGCGATTCTTCACTATCTACGACCTTCAAAAATCCATACAAGCTCATTTGCGAGTCAATGCACATAATATATAATACTTATATCGATTTGACTAATACTTCAATGTTTGAGTAACTCTATAATAAAATTGAGCAAATAATCTAACTTATTTAACTAATATACTGTTTAATGTCTACGAAAACGTGACAAGTCTTACAACCATAAGCTACCTATTTAAATTCTGACTTTCCGTAATAGTTCTACGCATGAGTTGTAGTAGTAATAAAAGATTGCAACCAAGTAATCAGACATTCAGATAATCACTATCCATTACGAATTTTTGCGCGCGGCTTCATTCTGGAACAGCTTTTTCTGGAAGAATGGAACTGGTAGTTTTATGATAATCGAGCAGCGATAGCTCAGTGGGGAGACCAACAAACTGCAATGCAGAGGGTCTCGGGTTCGAACCCACGTCGCGCACCTCTGACTTTCGGAAGTTATATGACTTTTCGAAATTATGTGCGTATTGATTGACAATTATCGCCTGCTCCGTGCCTCGGATAGCACGTTAAGCCGGCGGTCCCGGCTGCCATGAACATCTATAGCAGTCGTTAATGGGAGAGTGTCGACACAAAAGATCCCACTGGGTCGAAGTGTCGCCGGTCTACACTGACTGGCCCCCACATAAGATAATAATAAAAATATGATAATCGGTCGAGTAGTTAGGGCGTGCAAGCGTATTTTTTTGTCTTTTAATAAAAAAATTTTACAAAATAATGACAAATATGAGTTAGCATTAGAATTTTGGTGACGTAGTTAGTACTACTAGTTAGTACTACGGAATTTAAGATTATCCTAGTGGATAACCTTAAATTCCTCAAAAAAACAACACGTAAGAACATAAACTACCTACGGATGGAGAATAAAAACGAATGCTCCCGAATCAATATTCACGTTACCAATCGTAAACCTCACACATTATACAGGATTGAATGAAAAATACTTATAATCTTTTAGCTCTGTCTTGTCCACATCATACTTAACTAATCTTGATCTACCACTAGGTATATAAAACTCAATATTTTTCAGTAAACATATTGCAATGTTGGGTATTGCCTAGGTAGGTGTCTAATTAAAAGATGTTGCTTCGGCAGTAAGCTATTGTATAATGCATACACTTACAAACAATCCTTATGTTATAAAACTTATAAAGTAGGGAAGGCACGTGACACGTCACACACTACAATATTTTAAAATTGCTTGCCCACACAACAGCTTAGCAGTGTGTTGTTTGTTTCATTACTGCTTTTTTGTGATTACATGTCGTAGAAATTAAACTAAGTACTTTATACGGATATTATCGCGTTGTTTATTTTAAAACACTTTTATTACATAATTTTGAACTATAACACTACTATTATTGAACTCTGCTACAATTTAAGCTATTTAAATTAATTAAAACTATTTATATTTCAGTTTACACTTTTCTCCGATGCGACGTTTCGGTTGCTATACATCAGCCATGTTCACAGGGAGATTCAGATGGTAGTTGTCTCAATGTTCTGAAGTGTAGTTATTTTAAAGTACCCGAACATAATTTTCAAATCATAGTTGTTTCTATTTACGCAGAATGACCTCAAAATATCATGAAGTCTAGCTGTGTTTTGCTTCTTGGGTTTGACTATTTGAATTACTGGATTGCAAACTGGTGGTACATTCTAACCATCTTCTCTATTGAAATTAGGATATTTTTTGATTTTAATAGGCTCTCGAAGCGTCCTTGGTAGGAATCGGTGTTATATCGCGAGTATCTGTCGTTTTAGTGGTTGGTCCCGTGTTGCACGTGTTCACACACAGCACTTCGTGTCGTCTTAATGCGATTAGAGCAACTAATTTCATATTCGTAATAAAAAAAAATGAAATGTTGTAGAACAAAAGTCATTAAGCAAGGTATAAATAACTCATAGGTAAAAGGTTATTAGTATTTTTCAATTAAAAACAATTAAATTTCAATTAAAGGTATCAATTAATTGCCTAAAGTGTTTTTAATTACAAATATAGTTAGATTTGTCATTTAAATAAAACAGTTTTACGATATCGGTAAGTACATGTATCTCAAACAGTTTCAAAAGACCTAAGACGTCCATTAAAAGTAAATATAAAATTTTGTAAAGAATATGTTTAGATATATTTTTCTCAATCACGCGTAAACCTTTGAACGGATTTCGATAAGAACATGATTTATCTGAGTGCTAAACTCAGATAAATCATGTTCTGGATAACACAGGACGTTGTCGACGATGGTCGATTGTATTCCAGTGTCGACGTGCGAAGCCGTAGAAAGTAAGTTTGGTGTCATTTCTTTAAAAAAATGTAATTACATATTTTACACGAGACTAACAATCCTAATCCTAACTAATATTATAAAAAAGCGAAAATGCGTTTGTTTGTTTGTTACCTTTTCACGCCTAAACCACTGAACCGATCATCCTGAAATTTTGCATATACGTTGTCAGGTGTACAGAAATGAACATAGACTACCTTTCATCCCGAAAAAAATTACTGTTCCCGAGGAAAACAACAAAAACTTTCTTATGATAATAGATGGCGCCACGTGTCTTTCAAATCATGATTGAATTATATTATTACAAGCAGAGTACAACCCGAATTGATTGTCAAATTCTAAATTAACGCGAGCGAAGCCGCGGGCATAAGCTAGTAATAAAATAATTATTTGTAAGCAGTTATTTAAAAAAGAAAAACAACACATTTAAAACATTTATGTATTTAATGTAAATTAAGAAGTACTTAATAATATAATGAGATTTAATTTCATGTTTTATGCACATAACATAACATATCATGTTAAAAAATATCATATACCTAACACCGAAGGCGAAGGCAGACTCGTATAATAACCATTTTCAGTCATGACTATTGCCGACTACCATACACATTACCAGACTGCAGGTTACTGACAATAGACGAACAAAAAAGCCTTATAACAACGTCTGTCGGGCGTCGAATCCAGGATCTTACGATTTTCAGCAAGCCACAAACTTATCCCTTAGCGCATACCAAAAAGACATTAATAATTATTTAAAATAAAAGTCACTCAGATTTTGATACCTGTAACTTTTGCGAAGGACCATAATATCATCCAAAATACACATTATCTTAACATAATACTGAAACGTATTAAATGCAATGAGTTATCTTTCACATTAACGGCAAATAAAAAATCTTGAGGACACCTGCATGTCAAAATTTTCTCAAAGATATGCGAAGACAGGAGCGTAGCTACCGCCGCCAGCCGTATCAATGATACGGGGCCCCGGGCTACAGAGGCCCCGGCCTAACATGTGTAAGCAAAAATTAGTAAAATTCTATCCACATTGTCACTTAATCTCATGTTTCCCGAAGAAAAAGTGTAAACTCTATAGGCACGTATGACAGTTTTTTTTATATATTTATATTAAAAAAACTGTCATACGTGCCTATAGAGTTTACACTTTTGTGAGAAATCTTTACCCTTCATTTGGGCCACTCAATTAATTTTGATACAGGGCCCCTCCAAGGCACGCTACGCCACTGGTGGCAGACTAGGGTCTGCCCCATTTCAAACAAAGACTATTCTTTGTTTGAGAAGGGTTAGATCGTAGCCCACCTCGCTGGCCAATGCCCAATAATACAGTAAATAAACAAGGCTTGTTATATTACACATATATCTAAGAAAATGCCGTTTATGTTATTTTAAAATACATTTATATTTGGAGAAAATACTATATAATATTATTAATAACATGTATTATTAATAATAAACATCAATAACCTTTTATAAAATAATATGTATTTATAGTGTCTACCCGTATTCGTAGTTTCAAATCGCCATAATTACAATATGATGGTTAATGTTTTTGTTAATTTAAGACAAATTTATTGCATGTATTTAGGTCACTATGACCTAAATACATGCAATAAATATAATAAATAAAAAACAGAGAATTCGATACCTATGCCATTCAAAAATATTAATGAAAGTAGTTAGTATGAAAACCGACAACTTCATATTTAAACGTCTATTATTAGGTATATTTATTTATGAAACTTACCTTTCTAAAATAGTAAATAGCTGAGAACACCACATATTTTAGATAATACCACTTTCCAGGCACGGCGTAGATACCAAATATTGGTTTAGGATTCTTACGTTTACAATTAAAAATAAGCAATATAATGACAATACTTAATATACCTAACGCGATCGACATCTTGCTATCACAGACTGTGACTCAGTGACTGACTGTGACTGTTGAGGAATGACTGATTACACTGAACGAGGGACATTTGACGATAAGATTTAGGTATTTAGTTACATTGTATGTTTGGTTAAGTCAATTATCAATATTTTATGTAAAGACCGGTTTACAATGGCTGATTTGTATGGTTAGACTCATTATATCGGTCAATGCTGTGTAGCTATAGAGCCATTTCGTATATAATATTGGGTGGAATAGGCAGCTGATTTACTTTATAATGAGCTGGCTCGCTCAGGGAAGTTCCAATTAAAAGTATATCGGCGTAGTATTAGCGTACCTTCTTTCATTTTTTTTTTACGTGCGCGAATGCTTTGACGCATACCTCTCCGCGGGGCGACGGAGAGGTCATGTCGAGCTCACCGGGGAAAAGATACCCCGGTAATACCGACTAAACCTACCACGGTGTTCCTCGACATAACCATAGATGGCGAGGCCGTGCGAATCGCTTTCACATGCAATCGTGACCCCGCCGTGTGAAACGGCAGGCTACTACCTACACAAAAATATTTCCTCCACCGGGAGACAAAGACACGACACAGAGGCGCACGTGGGAACACGCACGCCGCCTCTCGGACCTCGTGCTGATGATCGGGTGGCGAGCAGGCCCACGCAGCCCACCATCCCCAGGTCAAACCTCAGGGTGGCTGGAGGTCATCTCGCGCCCTCTGACGACCGGTTCTGCGGTTGGAGAGAGGGTTTAAGCGCCCCTCTCCCGCTCCGACGCCTCCTTGATGGAAATTACTTCCTCACAGAAGGAGGCGACGGCTTTCCACGATCTCTCATTTCGGACCATAGACTGAACCACGGCCGGGAGTGAGGGGGCCACCAGACCAGTCTGACTGCCGCGATCTACTCACAGTGCTGCGATGCCCAGGCGGGGCAATCCGCCAAAGTGTGCAGCGCCGTGTCCACGACAACATCGCGGCTGTCGCCGTAGTGATGACATCCGGGCCTGCCGGCCTATGCGACACACCTGTGTCAGCCGGAAGGTGAGGGCGCCATGCCGCCTCTCCTGACCTAACCTAACCTAACACTATAACTATTGTTTCTCTACTACCTACTGCAGACTCACATAGGTACCTAACTCTGCTATTCCTTTCATCATACACAATAGCGATTTCTTAGTGGGAGACCGTTGGACTACCACCCATAGGGCTCGAGTTTCATCCAAAGACGCACCTCTGACTTTTTGAATATACGCGTGTATTAAATATTAAATTATCGCTGGCTTTAAATATCGTGAGGAAACTGCAAATCTTACAGTTCTCTATAATGTTCTAGGAGATAAGTGAAGTTTGCCAACCCGCACTGGCATCGTCAAGGAATGTCAAGTTTCAATTAATTATTATTTTAATTTCTTCTAAGATTAGTTAATGTGTTCTCAGCCTATGTCTGCTAATTTAATTTGCAGCTGTTGATATCGTATGACATTATGCCATAGGTAACAATGACCTTCAGACCGAGCCATGATTCAGACTAAATATAATAATAATAATAATAATAATACTCACGATCTGCAACAATCGCACGTAGACTCACAAGCCTCAAACAGATGGCTCACGAGCGGCTATCTATTCCCGGAAACCGAGGGTTTTATCATAGCGATTCAGGACCAAGTAGTTAATACTAGAAATTACAGAAAAAAAAATGTGTGTGTGTACCAGAGTACACAGGTAAGAAGTGAAACTTCTTTACGACATTAATTAGTTAATTAGTTAACAAAAATTATTTAACTAACTTTAATATTAATATTTATTTCATAACTTAATAAAAATAATTCAAAGCAGATATTTAATGACTTAATCAATTACACAAGTTATGAATAAATAATTGGAATTATCTTTTCAAAGTAATACAATTATATGATGACAGTTAATCTTGTAGAAATGCAACGATTTTATAAAATTGAAAATGAATAAATAAATAATTAAAAACGAATAATTAAAAAAGATGTACGTATACATATTTTTATTTTCTAATCGTGTTTTGTTTTATTTTTAAATTATTATTTAATTTATATTTTTCATTGTTTTTAGAATTAATAATGTTCACTAGATTTACAGTCATATTTATTAATACTTGCTAATTTTAACAGATTTATATACATTCACTGATACTTACAATCAAAAAGTGAGGTTAACCTCAAATAAATATTAAAATCATGCTCATACGTGTTGAATTTATAAAACGAAATATATAATCACTCTCACTTTTCTTGTAAATTCACTTAAATTTGAATAAGTCTTTTTATTTTATCACTTTCAAATTAATATATTGTTATTCTTATTTCAAACCAAACTTCAAAACTAATATATTGTTGTTATTATCTATACTTATAATAAAACTGTAGAGAGGTCAATTCTGTACATTGAATATATATTCAAAATTAATATTGGAGGATGAATGGTGATCGATACTGATGACAAAAATGCAATCAGTAAATGTTTTGTCTGTCTGTCTGTCTGTCTGTATGTGCACGCATAGGTCAAAAACTACTGAAGGGATTTTAACCAAACTTGGTACGATTGTAGTCCATACTCCTGGGCAGGTTATAGGCTATATAACATAACGCTAAGACACATAGGAGCTGAGCAGTGACGATAAATTTGAAGCAAGTCGGACGAAAATGCGCTTTCGAGCTCTTATCCTCGCATACGTTGATCATACACCAAAAGTATGTTTTACAAAGATGATGGTCTTCAAAAGATCTACAAAAAAGTCCTAATAGTATATATCTATCTTTTATAAATTAGCCACAATAACGTGTACAATACATAAATATATTGTATTTCACATAGATATATCTTTATCAAACTCCCATATTCAAAAAGTACACTTTAATATTTATATTATAAAAAAATATATAGGAATCGGTTTATAAACACACAAGATATAGATGAAATAAAACTTCCAAATCTCGCCGCGCCAGTATGGGTACGGCTATACGGTTGATTGTTGTTTAACGCGCGAAACGGCCATCCGCTGCATTTATAAAAAGGCGGGGGCGCTCACGCGCCGACTTCACTCACATTTTGTTTGTTTGGTTGAACGCGGTAATCTAATGAACTACGGGTAAAAATTAGAAAAATATTTCAGTGTTGGATAGCCCATTTATAGAGGAAGGCTATAGGCTATATAACATCACGCTACAACCAATAGGAGCGGAGCATAAATGAAAAATATTGCAAAAACTAGGAAAATTCTCTTATGTGAAGCAGACGAAGTTGCGCGGGTCAGCTAGTTATAAATATATTACATAATATTCTTTACGTCACTATACTAAACTTTGATAAAAAAGCAACATGGCGCGTAACCGAAAAACGTGACGATTTTTTTTTACACTGCTACAAAATTTCTCCCATACGTCGATAAAGAAGTTTCACTTCAAATATATTATTAAAGATACGTACTAATTTAACAGATGACAGATGTCGTAAATGCCACAGGCAGCCTGAGACTATACAACACATTACAGGAGCATGCACAACCCTCACGCAAACTGATTATACACATCGCCACAACCAAATAGTAAATATTATCCATCAAAAATTAGCAATTAAATATCAACTTATACAGGATACACATACTCCCTACTATAAATATAACCCGAATTCCGTATTAGAGAACAACAGTCACAAAATGTACTACGACCGTGCCATACTCACCGACAAGACTAAACATTTTAATAGACCCGATATCACAATACATAACAAATCACAAAACACAGCACACATAATTGACATAGCAGTACCGAACACCCATAACCTCTTAAAAACAATTACGGAGAAAATCAACAAATACACTGAACTGAAAGAAGAAATAACAAGGATTTGGAAAGTTTGCAAAGTTTATATCGTGCCGATTGTTATATCCACCACCGGGGTAATTCCAAAATATTTACACCATAGTCTAAAATTGCTCGACCTAACACCAAATACGTATATTAATATTCAAAAAGCAGCTATATTAAACACATGTAGAATAGTACGAAAATTTATGCAGAGTGATGAAACCGAACCGCAAAATACAGAACAAAACGATCATACGATATCTTAGATGGCGGCTACTTGGTGTCAACCCGTAACCGTCATCAAAACACCGGCTTTTAGCCGAGTATTAAAACAGTTTCCAAATAATAATAATAATATTTATTTATTCAAAAAGTTACAGATGGGTTCACATTATACATATATTTATATATATATATATGCTAAGATGTTTTATTATACAGGGTGTGTCGTAAATAGTGGTCCAGAGTAAAGGAGTCGATACACTGTATTCTTATGTATCACATACCGAAATTTTAACCATTTTTTTTATGCCCCTAAAGTCATATGATTTGCTGAAGATGAGTATTGAAATTGGAAACAGATTAATTTCTTTAAGTACCTTTGACTTTAAAACATAAAAAAGGGTTTGGATATGATAGTACACATATTCAAGAGTAATAATAAAAAAACAGAATTAAAAAATATTGATATTTGTTGAAATGACAGCCAAATTCGTGAAGCAAGGTGCAGAAATTTAAAAAAAGAACTTTTATTTTTTGTTAGGAGACCCTTAACTGAAATTGCTTAAAATTTCGGTATGTGATACATAAGAATACAGTGTATCGACTCCTTTACTCTGGACCACTATTTACGACACATCCTGTATATATACAATAAAAGGATTTACATAACAGTTTTGAAGATCCATTGTAGTAAAAATATGTATACAATTATTTTGAAATCCTGTCTCTTAAACTAGGATAGGACCTGTATTAATTTATAAGAGACAGTGTTTGGGTGTTATATATTACTTGAGTAGATGTAAAACTTACAGACTGTGTCTAGTATAATTATATCAATGAACTACATAACAGGTATATATTAAGTAGATAAAAAGATAACTGCCACATTGCGGATCAAGCTTTATGTCGCAGGTAAAAAATATACAAAACGCAAAGTCAATCAATCAAGGGCAATCCTTTGTGTGATTCGCAAAATAGGGTGTCTATTTTGAGAATCACACAAAGGATTGCCCCGTGTAGTATTCGAGCCCATTAGGTACACTTAAAACAGAACATACAGAAGAAATTCGATATTTTGCCGCTATGCTCTATGGCCGATCATCATATTGAAGTTTTTGTCTTGAGTATCTATATTCGCAGTAGGTTTAACTGCAGCGTCAATCACATTTACGAGTATGTAGATTTTTCAATTAATTTCAATCCCTCGGGAACAGTAGGTACTTACTTTTTTCTGGATGAAACCCTATGTCCTTTCCTGTACCTAACCTTGACGACGTGTATGTGAAATTTTATGATGATGGGTCAAGACTCAAGTAGTTAGGGCGTGAAAGCGTAACAAACAAACTCACATTCGCATTTACAATAGGATTCTAATTAACACGCTTTTATTAGCTTCACCTGTATGTTTGTTTGTTTGTAACCGACTACTTTGGACTTGATTTTGACACACTTCAAACGGTCAGATTTCATTTAAACGTTCTAGACTTATGGAGGAACAATTAAGAAAAAAAAATGTAGTTCAAAAAACTGTAAATACACGCTTTATTTAAAAAACCAAACTAAAAAGTAGAAAATATTTTTTTTAATAATTAAAAGTAAGGATAAGGAAAAGCGTGGATCAAAATATCAAAATATCTTAGAAAGCACCCCACGCTTTTTTACATTAAAATGATTTCTTTTATTAATCACACCATCCTTATTTTTAATTATTAAACAATTTTTTTTTACTTTTTTGTTTTGTTTTTTAAATAAAGCGTGTTTTTTTAGTTTTTGAACTATTATTTATTTTTATTTTATTTTATTTTTAAATGATTTATTTTGTTGAAAAAGCGTGGGGTGGTGGTTAACAGGCAAGCCTATTGTCGTCTAGCGATAGTTCTAGACTCCGTACTGCCGATGCCGCTGAGAATATCTTGGAAGGAAAACCCATTAACAAGATGCTTGACCTGTGGATCGTATGCACCACCTTGTCACCACGCAGTAAAAGCCTTGTTGCTGGGACAACGCACACACAGTATACCTACATATTATAAAAGCACAGTACCTGCACAGAAATAAAATAGTCAGTACGGCTGTTCTTTTAGACACTCCAATCAAGAAATAATTTCTGTGTAGGTGTCGCGGGGGCTTTGGAAACACACAAACAGGGAACACCTATTTTTTTGTCTCAATCGGGATCGAACCCTACAACTCTTGGCGCAGTAACCAGTAGCAGTGGTAAGGCGATCGCTTAACCCATTCACAGTCCCGTGATAGACACAATAGAAAATCAATTGTTTAGGTATGTACCATATGTGGTTCATCGACGTTCATCGGCTTATTCCCGCCCGCCGGTCCGCTATTTTGTTCCCCAGCGCTCCAAAACTAAAATTAAATATTATTATTATATTTTAAATCGTTCCCAAGGGCTCCAAAAGCATATGTTAATTTATTTATTTAAAACCTCTGATCTCCATACATTTATTCCCAGGAGCTCCAAATTATATTACAACATTAAATAAAGACCTACTTACTAGTGTGTTCCCGACAGCTCGTGGTAACGATTTTTATATTGAAGTATTGACTTTTTCTTGGAGCTGCTGGGAATAAAATCTCAAAGTAGGTACCTAGATAATGTTTTGGAGCTGTAGGGAACGAAATTGGTAAATGTGGCTTTATTAATTATTTGAATATAAAAATCCTTGGAGCTCCTGGTAATGAATGTATAGAAATATGAAGTTTGGAGAACAATAGATTTGGAGCGCACGGGAATAAGCCGGTTCATCGGACAGGGAACGTGTTAAGGAACTACGTCATCCGTCAGTTTTATGTGCAATGTGCCGTTTTTTCGCTAGGCGTCTTATAATTTTTTAAATATGTCGCACTCTTCGTATTATTTTGCATGTAGGTATTGAATGATTGCGGTAATTATTGTGATAGTTGTAAAGTATTTAATGAGGAATAGACTTCATTAGTTCTGTGTTTAGTGTACATCGTATATGTACTCTACTATGTAAACTGTACATTCATTACAAAACTATTGCTGTTTCACAGCCCGCTATGGCTCTGTCTATAGATTCTTTCTCTAAATTCAGGTGTTATATGGATATATTATAGGATAAGCATGAATAATTAAGGTTAGTTTGGTACTTAATAAAAGCCAATAGAGGTTTCTAAGTACCTATATATATGAGTTCAAAATAAAACTAATATTTTAACGTTGTATAATATATTTAGTATCATTTAACTATATTACATAGTAAAGTATACTATAGGTATGTACCTAATGCTGACAGCTCGCAATCAAATCAAACATTTTAAAGTATTATCTTAACGTCTTGTGTCTTATTTTAAGCATGCGTGATTAAGCAGTTTATGATGATACCTAATATAATATTGTATTGTCCGTAAGTCCATTTATATGGCATTAAATATATGAGTAATCTTAAAAAGTTTAAGTCCGTTACAAAACTTTAAGGGCAGATAGTTAATACTTATTTGTTATTTATGGATTATTATTCTATAAAGATAAACTTGTAGCCTTTTTGTTTATTTATGACATAAGACGTTTGGGTGAAAGGACGAAGGGCGGAGGGTGAGGTGTAAGAAGGAATCCTCATGAGTAAAGCTGCCTGTCTATTGAAGCGGAGCGAGCCTGCGGAGCGAGCCTGCGGAGCGAGCCTGCGGAGCGAAGAAACGGAGAAATATTAACCAATAGGATTGCATAAAATCTCCGCTCCGCTCCAGTATGGAATCCTATAGGTAAATATTTCTTCGTTTCTCAGTTTCTTCGCTCCGCTTATTGAAGCGGAGCGAAGAAACTGAGAAATATTAATCAATATTTATTAAACAATAATACCACTTTAAGGCTGCCTGTCCATTGGAACAGGCAGACTTAAAGTGGTATTATTGTTTTATAAAGCGGAGAGAATAGGACAGCGGTTAGTAATAATTGTCTTAGATAATAAATGAATATCAGCTACATACTTATATTACGAGCTTTAATAAACGTTTATATTAAAAGCTTTTGTAGTCATGTGGTCATAGTAAATAAATATAATAATAATAATAATAATAATATTCTACCACATACACACAATATGCACGTACAGGTAGCACAGCGTATAACTATGCGTAGGTATATAGGATGTCTAACTTGTGTAGCCGTGTGTACACACTACACAAGTTAGACAGCCTATATACGCATAGTTATACACTACATACAAAATAGAGAATTGTCAGCAAGGGACAGTGCATAGTGGTGTCGATGTAATGGTAAGGATAGAGCGTAACAGAAATATAACGCACTCTCTCGCACCGTTCAACTTCTAATAGTTCAAAGTCCAGTCTAGGTTGATGTGTCGCTGTGTGGTACGACAATCCAGTTCAAGATGAGTTTTATAGCAGAATAACACGATATAGATTATTGGATCAAGGGTGATTATATTCGATTGTTAGCAGATTATATTCAAAATCTTACGACTTACGTGCTGGAGTAAGTGTTATAATAAGGTGGAATATCTATTTGTATTTATATTCAGTGCCTCGCACGAATTGCTTAAAACAGACTGAAAATAGGTATGCCTCGCGACGGTGAGCGAGCGCATCTCGTTAAGTTTGTAGTAAAACACATTATTTTAAGCACAAAGTTTATTGTTTAATATCGATGTCATAGGTTAACCTTTTGACCGCCACGTCAATAGCGAAAAACTGTGTTCCTTGCGCCACGCCACAAATTCCTTCTTTAATACTTACGAAAAAATAGTGACGGGCAAAAATACATATCAATAAAACATCGATAGTAGGAATGATTTTACTTGTGCATGGTTTACGAATAAAAATATTTTTATAATTACCACTGAATTGTATTTATTTTATATAATTACACACATGTTTTATCCTTCTTCCCAACTTAGTAATCAATACATAGAAACTACAGCGTTAGACAAGAGCAGATTTTATAATAAAAAAGTAATTGAAATATATTAAATAACAAAGTCACAGCATTAATTTCGTTTTGACGTCATCCACAGTCGTTAAAAGACGACACTGGCGTGTCGACTTGGCGAGCCCTGCGCTTTCAAGCTTTACCGCCTTTGGATTAGAGATGTATCAGTGTGAGATATTTAACGATATTATTAGCATCATATGCACTCAATATAATCATTACGTGATTATTATATTACTAGAGTAATGAAGTATTAAGTACCTATATGAATAATTATGTGTTGAAATTACTTAGCGTTAATAGTGTATACCGTTGCAAAGTACCGTAAAGGGATTCCACTATTAAGCATGCGCGAGAGTTGCCATAAAATTATCGATTTGCAATTATTTAGTCATAAGTTTAAATATTTAGTTTTATTAAATATTTTGCTTTTTATTTTATCTGATATAAAATGTAGTAGTAGTATGTAGTAGTAGTAAGTATAACAATTTGTTTTTTATAAACCTTTTATCGTAATTGTTTTCCTTACCCAGCACTAGCTGTCGGCTCTTGACGACCGTGGAGTGTATTTGCAAGCCAAATTGCACATTTAGCATGGTGTTCTTACATAGTGATTTTTCCATTATGGAATGGCTAATTGTTATGTATCTTTGTGTAATAATATAGTTAATATGTCTAAGGAATAATAATAGAAAAGAAATACTACAAATGTGTTTTTTTCTGTGTTTATTTTGTATTGTAAAAAAGTGGTATTTCGTCTTGCATTGACGTCGAAAGCGTCGTGGGCACGTTTTTGTTTGTCGTCACAGATTACTTTTTATATAAGGAATTTGTCATCCATAGACGACCGTGGCGGTCAAAGGGTTAAACTTCTTTTGCGTGCTTTGCAATGTTAACTAGGTACCTACTTCAATTTATAGTGAAAATTATTTTATATTGTCTCAAGTTTCAGGTACGCTTATATCTTTGGTACGAAATGACAATATGCTGTACGAACATAAATTGGATATATATACATAGGTATATAGATGCGTAAGTAGGTATGTCATATAAGTATCAGACCTACAGACGATTAAAAACTGAGTTTATTACGCTAACCTGATCGGAATATATTTACAACTCGGCAAAAGCGGCACAACTTATATTTATTTTCAGTAGTAGTTACTAACAGCTAGTATAGTATTATATTATCTGTGCTAGCAGTTAAACACACATACCTTATATAAAGACTAACGCTTGGTTGGTAGTCACAATTTAATTATCAGGGCCTAAAATGGATGTATAAGGAAAATAAAAGAAAAATAATCTATTAATATTTTACATTTAATTAATAAAGGAAAATAACAAAAACCTTACCATAACTAACTAATCATAAATTATTTTATCATTTCTTAACGTCGGTAGGAGTAGTACGGTCAAGGTAACAAAGTCATACAGCCAGCGAAATAAAGGTAGTCACTCCTTAGAAATACATATATAATCTTTGACGTATTATGTGATGAAATACCGTACTATACCTTTTTTGGGAAAATCTATGTAGATATATCACATTGACATCACTATCGAATAGTGCGAGACAGAAAAACAACAACTCTATGGAATTATAAAGTCACGGTTTTTTTTAATTTACTCCATGCTGTTAGTGATGTTCGTTACAATGAGTGCTTTATTTACAGGAACAATTTTATTCAGCGCGCACTGTAGTTGCACGGTCACTTGTGCGGCGGATTCGATGCCCAGTTAGAACAATATATCTGTAAAGCACACATATACTTGTTCTTGCTGGGAATCCAACCGTACGAAGCAAGGTCATTAGTAAATACAAAGGCTACTACTACTATCCCCTAGTGCGAATATTGTCTTTATATGAATATAAATTACTTTAATTACGTTATTCCATAATGTTTGCACCGTACATTGAAAGCAGTGTCTAATTTTTGTCACGCTTTTGTAGTGCTACCATTTAATCACATAAGACTTTAATATTACTATAATATATAAATACTATAAAAATAAACATTCACTTTGTACTGAAAACGTTTTAAAACACAATTATTGTTTATTGGAACGCCACAATCGCGCGACTAATGACTTGACAAATATAAAGCTTTTATTTAAAACATTGAATTAGGACTATTGGTACATTTTACAGTGTATAGGTGAACTAGATTCACTTAAGTGAGATAAGTTATATGTTTCAAACGACAAGGTCCGTCTACCATCTTATTTATCACCAAACAACATAGATGTATACATAGTTCTGAAAAAGCACATACAGAGAAGATTACACATGTGAAAACACTTATTTTAATACAAAATCTAGTACATATCAAAACATCTACAGATTATATTTTTATCTAAATGGCGATATTGAGCAGTGACAAAGTTACCCGGATGTCATCTTGAGTGACAGATGACAGGTCTATTTGTGTACTGGTAACATTGCCAGTGCTGTCAGATGCTACGTTTTTAAATATTGCAATACGGCATCCAGAAGTTTGTAAACATCTAAGCTAGATGAGCCTTGTCTTACTTCTCTCAATAGGGACAACGGTCTGCATACCTTCCACGTTAAATGCAAACATTTTATCACAAATTCAAAATGACAGCAAAAGAAAAACGTAACTAAAATACAATTTTGTTGAGAATAATTAATTGGAATCAATTGGAATAAGTTATTTGTTAATATAAAAAAAGCTAAGACTGCAGTGTTTTGGTCTTTTCCTTAATATATAATAATCTTTGTTAATACTTCTTTTATTTTAATTTCCATAGTTCGTTGATGTATCACAATCAGTATTGCCATCCGAAATAATATACATAATGTGTAATGTATTGTATATGAAAATGGTAAAAATAACAATATAAAATGTGACTAATTAAATATAGCTATTCAGTGATATAAATACAGCTCCTCGATAAATTGTGATTTAATTATTTCCTTTTCAAACTACGACTATTAGAAAAGGACACAATATTTTTGATAGCGTCAAATTATTCCATGAAATGTAATATATATAATAATAATACTAAACTATTAATATCATTCCTGTGTTATTGCCGAATTTAAATTTCACACAAGTTCTGGGCTTTATAAAAATGTTAAATAAACAATATAAAGTTTATAATTATAGTGTTAGAATTTAACGCACCAAATTCTTTATTACAAATGAAATCGTCTCATTAAACAATACAGTAAGTAGTTGTAATTTTTGTTGTCGAACAGCAAAAAATTATTTAGGTACATGAAATTAAGTAGTGTAATTAAATTTTACATCGCAAGAGACAGTTGTCACGACGACGAACTATTAATGACGTCATTAACATTAGTGACTTCACTGTAAGAATACCCTCACCAAAACACTGCAGCAAATTATCCATACATTTACTTCCAACTGTTCACAATTTAGACCGGCGCCCCGTCCTGCTCCTAATCCCTAGACGCGCCGATAATGGTCAGAATGAACATGAAGATGTTGATGATATCGAGGTACAGGTTCAGAGCAGCGAAGATGTATTCCTCAGGTGAAATGCTGTATTTGTGTTGGCCTCCCATCATCAACTGTGTGTCGTACACGAGGTATAACGAGAAAATTAAAGCTCCAATCGAAGCGTAGACTAGCGTCACAATTTTGTTGCCAGGAATAAATATGGCGACGATTCCTGTAAATGAAAAGGTTTTATATTAATATTATGTATTTTATTTTATTAAAACTAGCTGTCCGCCGCGGTTTCACCCATGTTTGTGATTACTGCCTCGCTCCTGTGGTTCGTAGTGTGATGTTATATAGCCTAGCCTAGCTTTGTAAAAGTAAATGAATTTTTAAAAATGGTTCTGTTGTATGAGTTCAAATTATCTTAATAATATTAGTAGCAGACTTATTTTCTTTCCTTCTCGCATAATGCCTGTACTGCAGTTGACTTTACAAACATTATAGTAATGGACATAGGGCTCAGACTTGGCTCAACTATTTGTGGACATACAAATGTTGTCCCACATGGGGGTTGAACCCACAACACAATTAATAGCAAAGTAAATGCCTGCAGTCCAAATACCTATTAACATTTATTATAAAAATATGTAAATACACTAATATTATAGAAAAGATTTGTATTTTTGTTTGCTAATAAACTCTGTAACGACTGAACCAATTTTAATAAGTATTTCTATGCTAGAAAGTTACTTTATTTAGAAATAATATAGGTTATGTTATATAGAACTAATATTATACATACAGATATGTATAATATAACGCTGTGAGACACTTGAGCGTTACTATAAAAGAGGGGAAACCGCAGAGGACAGCTAAATATTAGTAAATCCCTCAGAATAGGCCTCTTTTGAGTATTAGATCTACAGCAAAGATCATCACAATGGCATAGTACATATTGGCAGACTTCATATATTCATATGGAAAAGCCCAATTGAAATGAGCTAATCCAATGGTCAGTAACCTGCAGCTCGCGAGCCACATGCGGCTCTTTGACTTCTCGGCTGCGGCTCTTCCACTTATACTATATGTTAGTGCAGGCACGGCATATTACTTATTATCTTGCCTTATATCTATGATACCAAATTTTATTTAATTCACTGTTAGTTAAACTAAGACTTATTGAACAAAGGCAAACTCGAGAGTATAATTTTAATCCTAATTTTTCCGTAATAATGTCCCTGATAAAGACAAAGCTAAAGTTAAAAAAATGGCTCTTTGAATTGATTTCACTTGTGAATTATCTATATTTAGCTCTTTTGGACGGCAATATTGCCGACCACTGAGGTACGCGAAACGTGTTGAAATGCATTATCCGCTAAAAGATGTATGAAACCCAATTAATAGTCTGGCGACTTATTGAAAACTAGCTGTTACCTGCGACTTGGTCCGCGTAGATTTTAACTAAAAAGTTTTTGTCTCCACGGACCCCTATTTTTTCTAAAATCAAAGTAGCCTAAGTTACTCCTTATAACATCAGCTATCTGCCAGTGAAAGTCCCGTCAAAATCGGTTCAGCCGTTTCGAAGATTAGCCGGAACAAACAGACAGACAGACAGACAAAAATTTTGAAAATAGATTTTTTTTTATAGGTTCCTTATATACTTTCATATGCATTAGATAAAAAGGTGTTATTTTGACATTACAAACAGACACTTCAATTTTATTTATTTGTATAAATAGAATTTATGTGGATTGACCGATCGAAATTTTGTTAAACAAAAATTGTCACATCGAATGTGCAGACGTGATGTGATTACGTACGCATAATCGTCATCATAATCAAAACAAATCTCGTCCAGAAAGTTGATCTAAATCACTAATGTTTTGTATCCAGCTATATACAAGTAAGAACGGTTACACGTAGCGATATTTTTGCGCTTTTGTGCATCATTTAAGTGGCAATGCAATAGCGATATAGTCGCTAAACATTTATCCCGACCTAGCAGTGATATGTTAGACGATTTTATCGTTTGTATACAAATACTGCCGAACGTATGTGTATTCAAAGAGCGGCTGTTACGATTTATAGATGCTTATAGGAGACATCTATAAATCAGTATGTAGGAATATAAAGCCACATAATATATATATTTAAATGGCACGACTCATATTCCTTTTATCTTTAGATACTAATACTTTGAGTTGCGATTACTTACATTTTTATCAACACCTCTCAATCAAATAAAAATGCTTGTGTTTGTAGTTGGTTCACATCGTTGAGAACCCATGACCTCTCGATAGCAAGTCCATTGGACAACCGCCGTATAATTTGTTTATTTAGATACTAGCATTTTCGCGTGGCTCCGCCCGCGTAGTACCTCCATCGATAAAAAGTAGCCTATGTCTTTGCCAGATTTTAAACTACCTATATATCAAAAGCTTGATGCTGGATGCGGCAAGCTGAAGACAGGGCGCTATGGCGCTCTTTGGGGGAGGGCTATGTCCAGCAGTGGACTATTATAGCCTGATGATGATGATGATATATCAAATTACATCCAAATCGGTCGAGTGATTTAGCCGTGAATGGGTAACAGACAGACAGAGAGACCGACAGAGTTATCTTATCTTATCTTGTGTGTGGGGGCCAGTCAGTACAGACCAGCGACACTTCGACCCAGTGGGATCTTACCGGACCGACAGTTACTTTCGAATTTATAATATTAGTAAGGAGTAAGGATGTATGTAGACAACGTACCGAACACCAGCAGTACTACGGAGGCGCAGAGTAGCGCGCCGCCCATGACAGTGAAGTCCCACTTGCTCTGAAACGCGAACAGCGTCAGCGCCAGGCACACCGCCGCCGTTATACCCACCGCCATCAGCACCTGACACACAACACACCAGATATTAAAATACACGTATTTACTCTTTAAGTAAAGTCTATTAATAACATACATACCGCAGGGATACAAATAAGAATAATTTATTACTGCATAAAAAATCCTAATCCTAACTAATATTATAAAAGCGAAAATGAGTTTGTTTGTTTATTACCTTTTCACGCCTAAACCACTGAACCGAACATCCTGAAATTTTGCATATACGTTGACAGATATACAGAAACGGACATAGGCTACCTTTCATCCCGAAAAAAATTACTGTTCCCAAGGAAAACAATAGTAACGTTCGTATGATAATAGATGGCGCCACGTGTCTTTCGAATCATGATTGAATTATATTATTACAAGCAGAGTACAACCCGAATTGATTGTCAAATTCTAAATTAACGCGAGCGAAGTCGCGGGCAAAAGCTATAGTCATGTTCGGGCTCACGCAGATCACCTGAGTCAAGTATTTAGTAAGACTTGACTGGGCTGTATGATATTGATAAGTCGATAAAAAATAGATTTATTTGTCGATTTTCCATTGTATAGGGCCTATATTACATGACACTTAAATATGACCACACGTTTATATTACACGATGTATGCCAGTACAAAAAATCAATATGTGCGGGACAAGTAAATACACAGTAAATCATAGTGTATATACAGTGATTAATCGTGACTAAGTGAACAGTGAACTGATAAGACAGTACATAATATTTACGTGTTAGTATATAAGTTTTATATTAGTACTAGCTTTTGCCCGCGGCTTCGCTTGCGTTAATTTAGAATTTGACAATCAATTCGGGTTGTACTCTGCTTGTAATAATATAATTCAATCATGATTCGAAAGACACGTGGCGCCATCTATTATCATAAGAACGTTTTTGTTGTTTTCCTCGGGAACAGTAATTTATTTCGGGATGAAAGGTAGCCTATGTTCGTTTCTGTACACCTGACAACGTATATGCAAAATTTCGGGAGATCGGTTCAGTGCGTGAAAAGATAACAAACAAACAAACTCATTTTCGCTTTTATAATATTAGTTACGATTCTTATTAGATTCATATAGTTTTATGTTTGTTTGTTTTAATCTTATCAGATTTATTCGTATAGAATAGTTTCTTTGTATATAATTCATAGTGAGTACTTAGGTGTAAGCAGTAGGACTTATGTTAACATTTTATGTCTTGTTATTGTATGTTTTATATTTTTCCTGTATAGTTTACGATGCGTAGATACTAAAACATATAATTTATAGTATATTGTTATTGAAATTTACAAGAAAAACGCAAAATTGACACGCGGTTCTCGTTATAGTAAAAATACGTTGTACTTAAGCTAACTGTACCGATTCCGACGCTTTGCTCTCATAGGTCGAAAGTTTTGTTCTATAAATATTGAACATAGAATTGTTCTATAATTAAGGGCCTAAATTTTTTGGACCTTTCGGTATAAAAGAGGTGTCGGGTCGCGCGTATCGATACAGTCAGCGGGCAGCAACATGAGGAAGAACACTCCGAATAAAGAAGATCTACAAGGAGGAATCCTCCTGGCTTTCATTCTCCACCAACCCAGCAAACAAATGCGCCTGTATGGCACACAATAAAACAAATTTGCTAATTAAAAAATTAACCTTTAACTGACGGGTTGGATGTCACTTTTCCTGTTTTCCTCTCAACGGGACACACGGGAATAACCCATTTTTCGAGTAAATTCCTACAAATTTCACACCTATTCAAATCTCGGGGTGGCCATAATCTATACTAATATTATAAAGCTGAAGAGTTTGTTTGTTTGTTTGCTTGAACGCGCTTATCTCAGGAACTACTGGACCGATTTGAAAAATTATTTCTGTGTTAGATAGCCCATTTATCGAGGAAGGCTATAGGCTATATATCATCACGCTAATAGGAGCTGAGCACCAATGAAGAATGTTTCAAAATCGGAGGGTATTTTTTCCTTTTGAGAGCTTCCGCTGCGTGCGCTGCGTAAACAGTTAAAGTTTCGCAAAAATCATGTATGACAGAATTGTTCCCCTTTAAAAAATCTAAAAAAAAGTCCGCGACAGCATTTATGTCTATCTTTTAAGGTTGGCTCACTATAACCATTTTTATGCTAACCAAATTGGTTCTAAAATAATGCATTATTTGCGAAGGTATTATTATAAACATGATTATTCGTCAAAAGTATTTAATTTTAAACAAAATTGCCCTTTACATCATTCGATTTCAATGAATATCTTAGGAGATATCGCAGTTTTAAAATAACATTGCAGCAAAATAATTACCCATTACAGACATAGTACAAACGATGTTTCTCCTGGTTTATTCTGCGTGATTACTACTGGTTCGATTTGAAAAATTCTTTTAGTGTTGGATAGCCTATTTATCGAGGAAGGCTATAGGCTATTATAACATCACGCTACTACCCACGGGGGCGGCGCAATAACGATAAACGCGGGTGAAAGCGCGGGAACATCTAGTGAATGTATATATAATAGTAATGTTACACTAACCGCATCGACATCATACGCGCAAGAGATGATCCCCAGCATGAAACTCTCGGCGGCGGTGAATATCCCCAGAAATATGAAGTTCATGGGCGCCTGTCGCCTCACGTTACCGCAGCACGACATCACTATCAGACAGATGAATACCACAGCGAATGCCACCCACCTGTAACATAGCATAACATAGTAATTATTTGACCTCCAATGTAACCATAAATGTACCCAGAAGACCTCCTCGTCACGCCATTTGTAATATCCTTACCATACAGTTATCTAAAACCAACCTTGGTCTAAACGCACCGTTAAGTAGAATGTGTAGGGATTTGAATTCGTTCATGAAGATTGTGCCTGATGCTGATGTGCATCACGATAGTGAGAGCCAGTTCCGAGTAAAAATATTGAAATCATTTAGGAAACACGATACAACATGATATTAATAAGTACTTATTGCTCTAAAACATTAAATTTAGGTAGAATAAACAAAGTGTTATGTTATGTTTTGTTTATTTTTCCTGTTTTTTTCTTTTATGTTATTGCATTCATATTTAAATTTTAAAACCATACCTTATGTTAATTTATATTTCAGGTTTACATTTTATGAAAATCGTAAACTCTTAACATAATTTTGTTGTCTCCACTGTGAATGCTGTGTTAGCTCGTAAGTGGCATGTATATTAGAACTCTGTCATCTAAATTTTTCACTTAATTGTATCATATATATGCTGTGAGTTAACCAAAAAAAAATTAGCTTCAATTTAAGATATAAATAATGAACATACGTCATGAACGTATAAACGTAACAAAGTATGACCTGTTTAAACCTGGCTGCGAACAGGTTGCGGCCGAGTGCGCAACGGCAACCATAACTTTTCAAGTTCTGTAGATATATTACTGTGCAGTGGATTATAGTTTATTTTATAAATACGTGAACGTAATTTTTTGTAAAAGTCAATTAATCATATTTTAATTGAAAATACTAGCGGCCCCATTTTGATTGGCACCTTGGCAAAAATATGTTCCCCTATTTATAATTATACATAAAAATAGATTTTTATTACTTACTCGATTCATGTAGCAATCTTGCAGCCGGATCTTAAAAACTATAAGGTCTGTGTAAGCAAGCCATGAGGCTTAACTACCTACTTGACGGATTATCATGAAATTTCGCATATACGATGTCAGGGGTACAGAATAGGACATACGATACCTTTCATCCAGAAAAAGTACAGTTGCCAAGGGAAATAAATTTATTGACAAAATCTACATAAGTCGCGGGCAAAATCTATTACACTATATAACATCACGCTACAACCCTCGGGAGCGACACAGTCATCATAAACGTGAGATGAACCGCGGGGATAACTAGTTAAATGTAAAATACTTACACCATCCAAGTATTATTTCTAGCAAAGGCCTTGGTCGCCGGGTGGAACAGGAACAGCGCGATAAAGCCCATCGTCACTAGGAGCTGACACATTAAGATGGCGTACACCTGCAACCATTAACAAGTACAATTTAGTAGTGGTCCACAATTCATTGTGCGACTACCCTCAGTATAGGTCAGGCCTTGAAGTGGTACAAGCGGGTTTGTAAGACTATACGAATACACGTGTAAACTTATTATATTATCAGCATTGTATATGCTGTACCACTGCTGGGTACGGGTCTCTTTTCAATGTGAAGAAGGAGGATCAGGCCATAGTCTACCACGCCGGCCTGTTACGGATAGGCAGACTTTACGAATCTTCAAAAATACTGTGGTATTATAACAAGCATATCAGACCGGCAAACTTACATTTAGATTATCCTAATAAATGAACCAAATACTTTCGTCAACCTCAGCCTAGGTCAAGATTGATCCTGGCTTAGGTTAGACCGTAACCTCCTTTAAACTTACTCTATTATTGTTTTTTTATTAAGATTTATGGTCTTACCTTGCGAATAAAGGCCTTCCGTATGGTCTGCTCGGTGAAGTCGAACCCTTTGACCTCGCCATCCTCTCCCACACCAGCCGGCGGCGGCGCGTAACCTGCTGGCTGGAAACAACACAATCCATCATCAGTACTTTATAATTACAGAGATTTAAAGGTGGTAGAACACAATGGCATCTCCTATGTATATACATGACAGCACGATGTGCATGCCATGAGGGCTATCGCGCTCAGGCTAAAGTCAGGTTCGCTAAAAGTGCTACTGGATAGTAAGGTCTCTAGTCCTCATACTCTATAGTCACTTCACAGTAACCATAAACAAACAATTTTTACTGCTAAGCACATCTTTTGATAGCAGCTGTGACAGTCTTGACAGGACTGAAGCGCTAGAGGCGCCACCTGGTGAGTACAAAAACGGTAGCCCCTATTACTAATGTCAAATATGGCGTTTGACAGCATCTGTGACAAGAGTGGCAAGACCTTACTCGTCCAGTGGCGTCGACTGGTGCATTGTTACATATTCGAATATATGTGAGACAAAACTATAAATAAGTATGAGCGCTACGTCCTTGATCATGCAAAGTAGGTATCGCGTGCACATCCGTATTCGAATATCGTTCGAATGCAATCGTGCGCATTACTAATTATTAAGGCTTTCTAAGTAGGTTACGATAAACCTGGTTACGATGGCTAACTTACGCAATGCAAACGCAGCAAATTGTAAAACATTTCATGTAATGTTTTACAATTATCCAAAAATAAAGGTAGGTAAAGACATCATAGCTTCAGATGATAATACGCTTTTTTACTTAACATATTTTGTTATAAATAAGGTCCTCAAAAAGAATTAGCTTAAACGTATATGGTAGCACCATTAAAAACTATTTATAGAGAAAATCTCTCGCGCGAAAAGCCCGCTTGTATCTGCGTTGCGTAAAATGTGACGTCAACGCGTGATCATATTGTCAAAATCAGAAACATTGTAGCAATCAAGGTTCATCTCAACTTAAAGATTGATGTCATGAGTCATCGTATTGGTCTGCGAAGGTAATAAAATATTGAAAGTAGTATTTTAAACCTCATTTTACACAATAGTAGCGCTGTTTATAAAAAATACGCATGATCTACTAGATACATTTTGGTTAAGCAAGTTAATACACTATTATACGTCTGTCTTCAGTGACATAATTATAAAGAATTTCAGTACGGGCGTGCCTATAATATTGCCAATATTACTGTCCCTTCTATTTGAGAGTTTTGCGATCTTCTAACAAAAGTATTGCTTTCATAATTTTGAGTTTTCTTTTTTACGATGAGTATCCTTTACTAGATACTTCATCATGCCCTAAATAGGCAAAGTCGAAATATATCGGCGCTTTGACGAATATTAAAAGGAAGGAGACATTAAAATCTATCTCTTTTCATGGTGTGACAGATTTAATATCATGCTCTCTATACCAAAGGTCAGGTATATATAATGTCCTCCAGACCGAATTTCGGTCACGGCGTCCAGTCTTAACGGAGACTGGCCATCTGCGCAGGAGATATTATAGTGCACAAGTGTGTGCGCAAACACAATTGCACTCTCTGTACCTTAACTCTCATTATCCGATGGGACGGTAATCCGACACGACCGGAGAGAGATCAGGCGTAGGTCCAACAGCTTTACGTGCTTTCCGAGGCACGGCGGCGTCTAACACGGCCAACTTCCTAACTCCGGCCTGCTATTGAGATTTCTTAACAAAAAAACAAAATAACTTTTTCTTGGCCCGACCCGGGATTCGAACCCGAGACCTCATGCACAGCAGTCGCATTCACTACCGCTGCGCCACGGAGGCAGTAATATACGCTCTAAACGAATACGCTACGGCTATGCGTCGAGCGTCATACAAATGCAGGACGTAACGTAGGTACAACGTTGAGTGTTTTCGCATAGAGCGTATGTTTCGTGACCCTCACGTAAGATACACACGTTTTTCTTATTGACGTTTTTTTGCTTCTGCAAGGGAAGTACAAACCGCAGTAATTAATACCTGAGGCCACGGGATTGATCGCGTGACGGACGCCACTATTCCGTTTATTTACTATTCTTACGTGTGTAATATGCCCGAAAGTAAACATTTAACTTATAATAAGAAAGAGGTAAGTCAGAGCTTTGACCTATTTGTGTATGCCATACTAAAAGTTATAATAAATAGGCAGTAGGGTCACTACTTATTCCTAGAAAACCTGTACTTTGAATCGGTATTGAGGATGTGTCTCTGCCCTACAGAAGGTAGGAGCCGAACCAGCTTGTGTTGTGTTCTTGCGGGATATGTTTCCGGGCTTCTTGAGAAGGCGGTGTGCCTGCCCTAGCGAATTTTTTGGACTTGGTAATACAAATGCCCTTAAAGTTGCAAGCGTCCATAGACTGCGGTAACATTGGCTGGATGCATCGTTGCCTTCTTGCATGTATATCGATTTGCTATTGTTCTGTCTGAATCGACCGTAATAGAGTTCACAACCCAAACTAGCGTAACTAAGCATGGTGACGTAAGGCGTCTAGTCTATACAGACACTATGGCGCCTACATTTTTACGTAATTCTATCTCAATGAGTTTCATATATTATATCTAGATTTCGCCCGCAATTTTGACTGCGTGGAAGTGACGCTTGTGACATCATTTTTATGATTCATACTATGCAATATAATTATATGCGCTTCTACTGAAATAAAGGCCTCTGATTATAAGATTTATCCAAAATTTTACTGAACTGTGGTAATTGCACCAAAAGCAGTATAAAGTACTTCAATTTCAATATGAATTGCTTAAGAGTAAAGTACCTAGTTAAGTTAAAGTAAGAAGAAGTAAGTTCAGAATAAGATTAATCCGTTTCGTTTTCTTTATATTCCTATCTCTCTCTATCCTTCAATTACATTAGCAAATCGTGGATACTCACCAAAACACCGAAGCGAATTTATATTCTAGATACCTACCGCATTTTATTGAAATAAGCTGAGGGTTTTGGGTTCATAATACCGTTACCGTGCCGTTAGTACCCTATCTATACTAATATTATAGAGCTGAAAAGTTTGTTTGTTTGCTTGAACGCGCTAATCTCAGGAACTACTGGTTCGAATTGAAAAAATAATTATTTTAGTGTTGGATAGCCTATTTATCGAGTAAGACTATAGCCTATATAACATCACGCTACGATCCGCAGGAGCGGCGCAGTAACGATAAACGCGGGTGAAACCGCGGGAACATCTAGTAGTATAATATGTATAGACATACGACAGACATGCCAGATATTGAAAGCCGTTTATGTAACGTGCGTATTTTCGGCGCATACAATCTCCTGTTTTGTCGGTTGTATGATGTTCGCTTATGTACATATATGTTACCTACACACATATTTCAGCATGTTCACGAAAACCAAATTAGTCAGTCAGAATATAAAATGGATTTAGACGTTGCATTAAAGCGGATACGAGCTTTATGAGCACGTGTGAGATAAGCAAATATCACTATAGCGCGCGCTTTTAAACATATTATGAGTATAGGAAAACGAGGATATACGCTAAAATGAAATCGGGGAAGTACTATGAAGTACCTACTTTTGAGTAATACATGACTATTTATGAGTATGACACACTTCGTTACCTTTATTAGATAGACACACTTGAATCAACACTGAATTACAATCAACAAACGTCTGAAGTATATTTGATGTCTAAGATAAATATGAACAATCTAATGCACTTTTCTATGGTCCTAGTACACTGACACTGAATAACCTAACTGGCCTAACTAATAATGTAAATGCGAATGTGAGTTTGTTTATTACGCTTTCACGCCTTTACTACTCGACTGATCATAATGAAATTTCACATACACGTCAGGGCTACAGAAAAAGACATGGGGGTACCTTTCATCGAGAAAAATTACTGTTCTCGAGGGATCGAAAATTTACATAATAATATCTACAAAAAAAAAAACGGGAATATTCATGCAAGTTGTTTTTTTTTATATATTGCCATAGCAAGCGAGTGAAACCTCGGTGAAAAGTTAGTGAGTAATAAATACGTAATATTGAATCTACTCTAACCACGTGACAATAAGATTATCAATCGTATCGGGCTTACACGTATCAATAACACGAAAACAACTTTATACCGGCCGTCATACATGAAAACCGTTTCGTGCACATAACTTTCTAGATTTTTCTTGTAGTTATATAAATCTAATTATTTGCAATCTCAAAAATCTAATTAATGGGATGATGGGGAAGGCAAGACAGGCGAATATTCTCTGGCTAGATCAGAGATTTTCTAGACAAAGTCAGCTAGTATCGATCAACGAGGAATCATGTAGAACGTGGTTAGATTAAATGTGTGCCAAGATTGTATCGGAAATCCATCCCTCTTTTGCAAAGTATCACAAATTGTTGCTTGATGTTAAACTCTTAGCACCTAAGATATCACTAAAGTATTGCCAATCTTTTAACTCAATGGTCACAAAGCTTCAAGACTTGGTTCCTGGCTGACTGAGTACCGCATTCTTGGAAACACTACTCACAACAGGAACACAACACAATGTTACCGCAACTGATATCTCTAGCATCAACCGAAACTTTACCTAAAATTTTATACCTAGGTATAAAGTTTCACTTAACTAGTAAATTCCAGTAAACAAATTACCTGAGACATGTCTGGATAACGGAAAACGACACTGTATACTAAGTTGAATAACTTTATCCAATCTGTTATCGGTGTTATGATAAGCTGTTCCGTTAGAACACTGCACAACCATTGGTGGAAAGCTGATACAGCACTGATATGAATAGGATGTTTGGAATGCCGTGATTAGTAGAAATAGAACGGGTACGTTAATATCCCTTCCGAAATAGCTCAGAGTTGTGACTATATCCTTGTGTGCGTGTGGTTAGACTGATCGAATAGCACGATAAGAGTTTACATGAATGATTTGTAATGCAGAAATTTATAGAAGTTATGTTGTCTTACGGTTATGCGAATGTTACACATTGAAAATAAACTACATTATACGGATTTTATCACGTTGTTTATATGTTTTAGACCACTATTGAAACATAATTTGAAAGTTTTAACTACTATTGTTAAACACTGTTACTAGTTACTTTTTACTTCACGAGCAGCGATAGCTCAGTGGGGAGACCAACAGACTGCAATGCAGAGGGTCTCGGGTTCAAACCCACGTCGCGCACCTCTGACTTTCGGAAGTTATATGACTTTTCGAAATTATGTGTGTATTGATTGACAATTATCGCCTGCTCCGTGCCTCGGAGAGCACGTTAAGCCGTTGGTCCAGGCTGCCATGAACATCTATGGCAGTCGTTATTGGGAGAGTGTGGACACAAAAGATCCCACTGGGTCGAAGTGTCGCCGGTCTGCACTGACTGGCCGGCCCCCACATAAGATAAGATAAGATACTTTTTACTTCAATTTAAGCTATATAATTATTTATTTCAATGGATTGTCGTTAAAAGTAACGCCGATTATATAGAAAGGATAGCGCCAGAGTCAGCTCATTTGGTGATTAATAGACAAAACCACATCGACCGATCAATGTAATTTATAGGCGACTCATAGATTTTTTGCCAAGATCAAACCTGCAACACTAGGCATACTGGCACTGTTGATAAGACTATTTAAGCCACTGTGCCATCCGCTCAATTAAACTTACGTAGTAAGTAGTATCGATGCTTACAAAAGGTAACCAAGACTATAATGACTAAATAATGAAACAATTTAAGACGTAGGTGTGAAACATTACGTTAAATGGTGTAACAAGGCGATATGCTGTTTATATTGTATAGTTCATTAGGCTAACGATGCTTTAAACACATAATTATGATTAACATTTACCATGAAGCTGGTCATTCATCATTAATGGGCACTTCCCTAACCTAGTTAACAGAGAAAAGGTACCTAGTAGAAAAAATTGTGTTGCCAATTACGTATACTCTGACCTTATTATAGGCTGACGGCTTGAGGCTTTTTAACGAGGTTCTCGGTAATGTAGTAAAGCGATCGCAATTGAGTAATGACGGAGGCGATTTAACCTATTTTTATGACACATTACGGAACGCGCTAGCATCCTAAGAGAGTACTAGATCTCTTGTCATCCTAGCTAGTATTATAAATGCGCATGTGAGTTTGTTATACTTTAACACCTAACTACTCGTCCAATCATCATGAAGTTTCTCATACACGTTGTCAGGAGTCTACAGAAAAGGACATAGGGTAACTTTCATTTACGATAAAGTAATGTTCCCAAGCGAGCGAAAACTGGTCATGCAGCCGGACAAACCAATAAGCATGAGACTATGTATACATACATGATATTTATTAAGCCCATTGATTGCGCAAGAGCCCACGTTTACGGCAATGGTCCAACGTGGCATTCATCATTTGCATAGTTACATAAAACCACACAATCATATTAATAAGCTGTTCAATATTCCGGTTATTCAATCTGACGGCTCTAGGTTGCAATGTCGAGTCAAAAAACAGAGTGAAACTTGTTCAATATCACCAAGATACTTGAAATAGAACTTGTCACATTTACATGCGCACTCCTACATGTTTATATTTCCGAAGCATTAGGCAGAGGTATGATGCTCATAAATCGTTTAGATACTATACTTTACTACGGTCATACGTAGATGGCACAAACTGAATAGAAACAGTTGGCCTTTTTGCCTATGTTTTGGCAATAGGTATAACGAGACTCAGATGGTGTTATAGTCTGTTTAATTTCAGTAAAAGTAAAGCTTATTAGTGTGGCGCGTGTATGCATTTTCATGCGTGTGCATTTTTAACTTATCTTAAGATGTGCTCTATCGGAATACGTGTAATAATGTAGTCGCTACAGCCTTCACCATGAACCGTAAATGCTGAAATTTCGGGCCAACCGGTGAAATGTATATTCCTAATTGCAGGTGAATTTCGGTACGTAACCTCTTGATTGTTCTGCCCTTTCACGAAACAGTCTGAACAACATAGTAAAGTCATTTTGAAAGAAAGAAATTCAAAGGTACTTCATAGTAAATAAGTAAGAGATTTCCGATAGACATTTTCATGGTGGACCTACAGATTATCTACTACTCAACACCCAATACGGACGCACTCATACTCAGACACGGGTATAGGGTGATTTCGGATTAACTCGTCCAGCATATGATCGAGTATAACCGAATACGTCCGACCGAGACGACGCATATGTTTATGTTTGTGTGCGTGTTTTGGAGTACACCATCCGTATCTACTTTCTATTAAATTTGTGTAGGTGGTAAGCCTATTGCCTTCTAACCGATATATTTCTCACTTAACTCCGTCCAATCACTAAGGATAAACAAGCAATGGTTCTAAGTTGCAATTTACTCAGTTTATCGCCTTCTTTATACAAATTACTTCATTGTATATGAAATAATTCGACCTATCCGTAGAATAAAGTTACTTCTGCATAATCTTTACTTTAAAAGAGAGCGATTTGAAATTGGTCAACTACAAAATTTGTTATAACATTTTGCTTAATAATTCTAGAGAGTTGAATAATTTCCTGAACATATTAAACATTATTGTGCGTCCGTGCCTATAAAAACTCCCTATGTAAAACCTATATTTTAAAATTTAAGGGACTTTGTGTATATGTGACGATTTTTTATGGAAATATCTGCGGCGTATTTACATGTATAACTCTTTTCTTCGTAGAAGTGTTAGTATCATGTGTACGTATAACTTTATTTTACGTAAATACATAATGTTAAAAGGTTTTATGTGATATAAGGTGCATGTCATATTTAGAGCGCGTGTTTTTATTTTGACATAGCATACTAATTTCTTAAATAAAGAATAATATTCGCAATCGTAGATTGCAATTAAAGCGTGTGCACAGGCGTCTCGCAGAGAACAAGGTTACGACTGCCGATGTGGCCCCCCGCGCGCTATGCGTTCGCGCAGTTCCTGATAGCGCATAAAGGTACTTATATTCCGGGTACCTTTATTTTTTGGAGAAATAAATCACATGTGCCTTTATTCGATTGCTATCTTCGAAACCACATAACATAAAAAATACGATTTTACTAGTAAAATATATAGGTCAGCTTAGATTTAGAACTACATAAAACCCAATTCGGTGGCATAATCATATGTAACCTTATTCTACAGATAGGTCGAATTGTGATCATACATATTTAACGTTTACTACGCAATAGATGTTAATGTTATTAATATTAATGCTATAATCATGGAAGTAAAGGATAATGGGTCGTCCTAACAGAACTTGATTATGCAACGATTACGTGTTAGAGCGAATACGAATAAACATTGCCAACAACATGACTAATTGAAGTGCGTGCGGCAAAAATTTTTTGCTTAAGACTACGCCGAGCGAAATGTGCCAAAACAGGCGGTCACAGTTAAGTGAATAAAATCAACACTTCTCGTTTAATACAAATATAAAATATACATTTAACATAACAACGAATGTGTTTACAATTACTCCGTGTAAAAAACATATAAAAATTTATATTTTCGCCTACAAAATTAAGTAAATTTGCACGAAAAAATGCAAAAACGTAAGCTTGCGTTACGTGATTTTTAGATTATAACAGTAGAAATCTATCCTATTTTACAGATAAAACGAAACATAAATAGTTATATTACAGTTTGTCCGTCCCAAGTATTTAAGTTATTGGTTGACAATAAAGATACATATTTATCAAAAAAGCACTTCAAATCCTTCATACAATTTTACTATGGCGGCCGCGCGCCGGTTTGAATATGCGCCGCACGAGCTGTCATTATCTGTCTTACGCTCGGCGCAGTCTTAAGTACATGTTCACATGAGCTTAGTTTGTATAATTCCTCGATCAAAACGTAGAGGTATCTGACATCAGTCATGTCAGACTGTTTCAAAATCCGTGTAATAATCAAGTAAAAAAATAAATACGACTGCCCGAATGATTGCATAATGATTTCAGAAGTCGTCTCGACTACCATTACGTGTTAAATTTTGTTCGCGTTGTGATTTGCCGCGTGGGACGCGGAACAAAAATTTGTGTGATCCACAAATAGTTGTTCTGTGTTTGAGTGTTCTTTTTTTTTTAATTTAATTTTATTTAGGATTTTCTTTAAAAAAAAACATATGAAACCCATTGTACATATACAATAACATAACTAATTAAAAAAAAGGCTACTGAGGAAGTCGATGCTGAGTCCGCGGTATTAGCCGGTAAAATGCTGACATTATTTCCGAGGTAGGATAACTCAAAGCACTTTGTAAAATTCCTACATCCAACCTATTAATACCAAACTTTCTCATCATCGACTCCCTCTCGACCTCGCTTCTGACACACTCCATCAGCAAATGCTGCACATCTTCAACCCTTCCTTGGGTGTTCTTTGTGTCCGTTGTTTGTAAAGTCCCGGTACGATACAGGAATTATGCCAAATGTAGTATTTGTTTTTTTATAAAAAATAATACATCCATAATCACCTCACATCATTGTCATGGTTACGCTATCACTAACGCGGTGATACTACTATACTAGGTACCTATTATGAAATCCGATTTATCATCATCACGCGAACGTGGTACGATCGCATTGCGTATCACGTTTTATCAGAACGATGCTTTAGGACAGGTAGATCATTAGAGTTATTTGATCTCTATGATAACGGGCCGGACAAACACCACTAGTGTTTGTCATAAATAACCTGGTTTGATATCTGGTCCGGTAGAGGTAAAGTTCATTTGTTCGAATTATAATAATCGTAACTAATATTATAAAAGCGAAAATGAGTTTGTTTGTTTGTTACCTTTTCACGCCTAAACCACTGAACCGATCATCCTGAAATTTTGCATATACGTTGTCAGGTGTACAAAAACGGACATAGGCTACCTTTCATCCCGAAAAAAAAATACTGTTCCCGAGGAAAACAATAATAACGTTCGTAGATGGCGCCACGTGTCTTTCGAATCATGATTCAATTATATTATTGTATATTATTAGAAGCAGAGTATAACCCGAATTGATTGTCAAATTCTAAATTAACGCGAGCGAAGCCGCGGGCAAAAGCTAGTATAAAATAAATATTTTTGTCTGGTGGCATGTTATTAGGTTTTTCTATAAGGCAATACTTCGCGGTGCGGAGTTTAAAAATTCCGGTAGACTAGTCAATAGGCTTGCTTCGTATTACATGGGACATAACAGTTGGGCGATGTGGGTGTGATAGGATAGACATCTATTATGTTTCGTAAAGGAATGATTTACTAAGTCCTTTAACCTCTGAAATGTCCATGACTCACACCGTGGAGTCAAGTAAAACGCTAACGCTAAGCGTTGCGCGTCCGTGACCCCTACGGGGGAGTCAAGAAAATCTTTGTTATTTTTTTCGCAACCAATTACAACGAGTTTTCTTAATTCCCCCGCTAGCGTTTTCCTTGACGCCACGGTACGACTCATGGGGACGTTTCAAAGAACTCAATTTGAAAATCCATGCTGTAGGTAATGCACATTGCCAATACGGGGTTTCGCGATCAACTGTAATACAATGATTGCCTTAAATTTTTCTTATGTTTACGCGTCAGGGAGAGTGTAAATTTAAATAGCTTACTAGTTTTAAAATTATCAAATAAACCGTCTAAAAATTCAAAGTAGTTTAATTTCAATCGAGTGTAATTGTAATGACGTGCCACTAAAAACGAGGCAGTACTATAGTTTACAAAAAGTTAAAAGTGAATAGTCTCGTAACTGCCCTAATAAAGGACACGGTTTTATTTTGCCTGCCTATTTCTGTTTCGTGTCATATATCTACTTATTTTAAATACACCCTCAATGTTGAAATGTGTATTTGAAGAAGACATTACGGCTATTCTAAAAATAACCTTACTGGTATACCCCATAGATCAATTATTTCAGTCGATACCGAAGTAACGTTTGGGGCAAAGCAACCAAAATGAGGCGATATCTTTATAGAGCATTTCCTGCACAGGTTGTTATGTTGGGAGAAATTAGGAAAGTTGACAAAGCGGACAGACGGAATATCCATTCCAAATTGACAGTTTAGCTATTTTACGTACAGACATGTGGAATTAATCAGAATTTTTTTAGTTTGTATACACACACTAGCTAGTTGTCATACCAGTTTCAATAATCCCTATTCAAATGATTAGTTGATAACCAATAAATCCTGTTTTATGACAGCTACTTTCTCATTCAAAATGGCATTGGCAGGGATAGCAAAATAAACATAATTAAATAAAAGTATATTTAAAATAGTTTACAAATTAACCTTCTCACTGTTACTGACTTTCAGCCGGATGGGCCTCGTTCATTGCTACACGTTACTGACGTCACTTTCTGGTAATTTTGCGCGTCGTAGCTGCAACATTAGCGAAACTTTCTTTACCTTTCCTTTTTGTTGTTAGTGGCAGACGTGTCGTCAACTTAAAATAGGGTTGTCAGTTTTATAATACCGAAAACCCGGACAGACCAACCAGTTTAGCCGAACATTTGGGTGAAAAGGCCAGACGCACTTATTTTTTTACTTTTAGTATTACAAGACAATGTTAAAGAGGACAGTGCTAGTTCGCTCGCTTACCCTAGGGATATCAGGTGAGGTGGACGTAGAAGAGACCAACACATGAAAAATATAAAAATAAATAAATTTAAAATGCCTAACAAACGCCGAACAGGCCGGGAGCCCTCTAATTTGGCCGGACACGCAACCAAAACCTAACTATATTCGGCCTTATCCGGTCAGCTTAACTGGTTGTAAACTGTTACCACCACATATAGACGTGGTAGTTTTCTTAGTATCACAGAATTAATTCTAGCATACCCCAGTTTCTGAATTGAGAATTACACATTGAGAACGACTCAAACTCTACATAAGTACTACTTTATTTTTATTTATTTTAAAACTTCATGCACAATAAAATTATGTACTACATTGGCGGACTTAATGCCAAGGGCATTATTTACTAGTCAACGGTAGGGTGATGCAGTTACTATGTTTTTGGTTTCTACATTAAGTTTAACTTAAACTGTAATACAATTTTAGTAGGTATTTGAACATCATATACTTAAATAAATGCTCAGTTTAGATTTGCTACTTTACTCAATTTAGAAACCGTAAGACTTAAACACGCGCGCGTACTTATGTATGTAGAAGAAGAATACTCACTGATCTGAGCGCAAGAGGTGATAGATGCATTTTAAAACGATTTCTCCTTCATTTTGAAAGGGTTATCTAATATTTTTAATCAGCACCATATTAAAGCAGAAATTTGAAGTCACTTGCATCACCGTAACCAACTAGATTTATAAGGTTAAGGAAAGGTACTTTAAGACTCATAATATGGTACTTCAACAGCATTTGGTTGACGGAAATGTTGATCCATATTCTGAATTTCAGCTTTCACGCTATATTGGCCGAACCAGAAAGTGCGGCAGCAAGGTCAATATGCAGCCTAGTAGGTTAAATGTTATTTATTTTATGCATTGTAGTAAAAGCTTGAATTTTAATGGGACTGGAATATTGTAAAAAAACGATAAAAGTCTCTAAAATAATAAAGAAATAAAAAAGGCTTTCACGCGGAGCAATTGCCATCTGAGTTCGGCAATTCAAAAGAATAATGTTATCCTAAAGTTAGACAATGGTTTTAATGCGAGCTTGCCAGCAGTTAATGCAGTTTGCTACGAAAAATGTGTCGGCTTAATGTTGTCTACTAATGAATAATCAATGGGTTCAAGGCTACCCTTACAACCGCACTATGAAGCACTAAAGTAATTTCTTCACACGTGTATATCGACTATATTATTGAAACTTCTAAATTATTTATAACGTCGTCGCGTAGGGTGAACAAGCAAAAAGTTTAAACAGACAAGTATGCATATATTAGTAGGTACACATGCTTTTTTGTATAAATTACTAGCTTTGCGCTTTGCTCGCGTGGTCGTGGGTCCATGGTTTTCAGGATAAAGTTGGTGTCGCTTTTCGACCCAATAATTTCCATGATCCTTTTCTCAGTTGCGTAAAAGAAGGTGAAGAGAACAAACCATCAAACTCATTAATTTGTATAATATTGTCTGATTATTACGCAAATGTTACATATTAAAATAAAACTACTTTATATAAATTTTATTTTATACCCCTATAAATTCCATATAAAGTTACATAATATTGTCTTCTGTATACGCGAATGTTATTCATTGAAATTAAACTACTATATACGGATTTTATCGCGTTGTTTATTTGACACATTTTTAAAAACTGTTACTATTAAACTTCACTAATTTTTAAGCTAATTAAATTATTGAAACTATTAAAACGACTACTATACTATTATACTATTTATTTTTTATGTTTACACTTTCCCCGACGCGACGTTTCGGTTGCTTTTCAACAGCCATGGTCACGGGGAGACCCCCCGATAACGATACAGCAAAAATAGCAATCTTATTAAAAGAACATGTTTCTTGTCAGTATTGGTGGGTTCCTTCCTCTTTTACCATTTGGTTTTTAATTATCCTTCGACAATCCCAAATTACCGTTTACGACAGTATCAATTTCTTTCACACACGGATCATTGATTATTGTGACACTGTGTTATACTTATATCTTTATGATAAAAATATATTGTTTTAGCTAATGCTATCTTATCTTGTCATTGCTATAACACGCGCTGCGTTCTGAAACACAGTGAAAGTAAATTGTTCTACACTGTATGTATGACGCTGTGGCATAAATGATCGTCTTACCACTGCCAATGCGAAAACTGTTTTGGGTTTAATTTTGTAAAAAATAATTTAGTTATTAAAATATCCTGCTTCGAATTCGAAGTTATTAAATCTCCTTTTGCAATGTTTGTAAAGACCACGGTTCAAAGAGATTTAATACCTAGTAGGAAAATTTTTCTCCTGGAGTAAAACCCTATTTGTGTTAGGTGTTCGAATCCGACACGGGTTAGTTAGGACAACGGCGTGGGCGGCCAGATACAATAAGTTTTCAATAATGATGTCTCGGATACCAACAATTAAGAGGTCAAAAATAAAATTGTATGATCTTTAACAGGTTGTTCAGAGGATACATAGAACACCCAGTGACAGATTAGATGTTTGTTTTTTTTTAATTTTAAGGCCCCTCCGTGGTCCAAGAATAATGCCTAATGGTTCTCTTATAAGAAATCAACTACTATGTTAGGCACTTTATGAAGCTCATAAATTAAATAAAAACTCGGGTCTCCTTTCACTAGAGGCAGTATTCGTAAATACAAAACAAAATTAATAATATCGATTGTTTAGCGTAATGTGCAAATTATAAACGTAAACGTCTGCTCATATAGCAATTATAAATAGCAATGGCACTAGTTACCTTGAACTCCAATATTATATTACTGAGCTGCAAAGCTGACGTAGACCACCATTTTGGTTAAATATTTTTTTATAGTCTTGCAGAAGGAGGTTACTTGGAGCGAGAGATTACGGGTTAGAATGTCAGGAATAGGGTCATTAGCAAAAAATATGCGCGCATTTTAATTATGGTTTAAATTTTTTTGGCTTGGTATTTCTTTTTACATAAGTTGTGTCCTTATTATTGAGTTTTAATAAAATAAATAAAGAAAATACTTGCTCTATATGTTTTTGTGCCAGAGACAAAAAGATGACGTCTCTTTTCATACTACTGCTAAGTCTGGGAGAGGCCTGACATACGAGTCAGAAATTTCAATTTATCAATAAATAATAATTTATTTATGACTGTTTCCTGCGGTTATGATTACTGCTCCGCTCCCGTGGCTCGTAGCGTAATGTTATATATCTAACCTATATTACTTTTGGATAAAGTAGCTTTCTAATGATGAAATAATTATTAAAATAGGTCCAGTAGTTTTTGAGTTTTTCATTACAAACAAAAATACAAATTTTACTCTCCATAGCTTTAGTGTAGATTATTTTATTGAAATCGATACAGTAGTTTTCGAGCTCCAAATACATACATACATAGTTTAACTGTTCATAATCCTTAGTACTTTGTAGGGTAATAAACGTTCACTTGTACACAGGATGGAGCGCATCAGACGAATTCAATGCTGTGACAACAGTACTTATTATAATGCTTATGATTTGATACTGGCTAACGACTAACTACGCAGTCTACGAGTCAACGGATAGGCAGAGATGTACTACACGTACAAGTCTGAGCTGATACGGGGGAAGGCATTATTAAATCTACGTTTTTAAAGGCAAAAAGCAAACAATGTTTTAGACGGTCAAATGCATGTAAGTGTGATTGGCTAATCGAATTAGTAACAGACAACCAAATCACTCGAAATGAGTTTGATTTGACACGTTCACCTTTCAAAAACCGGGAGTCCTACGGCGACTTTTATGATTCGTCTAAAATATGTGTTTTCGAAGGATCTCTTGGATAGCAAATTTCACTGACAATAGAAACAACAAACCCGTCATCTCTTGCTTTAGGGCAAACAAGCTATTATATAAGTCTATCAGCATACGAGGTGAGATTATTGTAGTTTATCAACCACATTGCCTGACTCTGTGCTGGTAAGAATAATCATACAGAATACTACCCGGCTTGGTTATCGTAACCGCAATCGTAACTCTAAAATTCTTTGGTTTCATTTTTGGGTCGGTTTTCGTCATTGACCTTCGCGGTTGCACGCACAACAGCTTACCCAAGGTACATTTGGACTGCATACATACAATTGGACGAACAGTTTAGAATGGACATTCATTATTCTATATAACACGAAATTTATTTATATTTTTAGGCATATGACACGCAAGGAGAAATTTGAGATTTGGCATAGTTAAAGTATACATATACGGGCCTCCTTAATCAAGATCAGTAACCGGCCGGCCTGAGATTGCAAGATTAAATAATCGTAATTTAGTCACTTAACTCATAATTATTGATAAATAATCGTCTGTCTGATTTATGATTCCATTATAGTAAGTAAAAAGTATTGATGAATGAATTAAACTTTTTATAACTTAATTACCACTCTCGGACGCAAAACGTACTGGACGTCCGGAGTATTATCGGAGAGTTACACAGTTATTTTATTCATTAAGGAACTCCAACAAGGAATATACACACAAACGTGATTTTAAATAAAGCAAATTTCACTGGAGTATTTGTAATGTGTACTTTTTCAATTAAAGGAGACCACAACAAGCACAACATACAAAATAAGGGCTATCATTTAATAAATATATTTCAGTATTTAGTAATGCACATGATTGCATTCGAATACCTAAAGTTCAGCACAATTGTATGCGAATGAATGTTATCGTTGGACCTACTTTGCATAGTCAAGGACGCAGCGCACGTACTTAAGTATAGTAATGTGTAATGTGTCAATGCATTCAAACATTATTCGATTGCGAATATCATTGCGCATTATGCACATGTATAGTCCATTTTTTCTTACGTGTCTTATTAAGTAAACGAATAGGTATAGCGTACTGATTGCTAGAGACAATACATAACGATCCGACTCTATGTATTTATTTTATAGTAATTTTTATTTGTCATCTCTAATAAATTATGTAAGAGATCAAATATGTACAGTATTCTGAAAGCAATAATTGAATGATTTTCTAATGAGTTTGTTGCTTACCAAATAAGACAGATAAAAATAAATAAATATATATAATACTTTACTGTATTTGAGTTTAACAAGACTAATATCAACGGTTGAAAGGCTATTTGACTTGAGCGCTTATTTTTGTATAATAATTTATATACATATTTGAAATCAGCAAATTTATCTGATTTTGACTTACCTCACCATATCCTGCACCGCCATATCCGCCTTGGAAGCCGGGCTGAGCAGGGTAAGCTGGCTGTGGATAACCGGCTTGGGGGTATCCGCCTTGTGGATACCCTCCTTGGGGATAACCGCCTTGTGGGTAACCGCCTTGAGGATACCCACCTTGAGGGTACCCGCCTTGATTTTGATCTGTAGATACATTAATAATTACATTAATATAATATAAACATTAGTTTTAAACAAAAACCAGTCATGCCCACTTAGATCTTAATAAGCTTGTCATAAGGTTGGTTTTAGCGTGTAGGTTTCGTTGTCATGTCATACGTGAACACAGTTTAGTTAATGCTCATTCATACAGTCTGGTAACGGTCATTGAAGGGGGCCGTAGAAACTGGAGCTAACCAAGCGGTAAACCAAAACATTCTGTGCTTGGCTTAAAATCATGGGCACAATGTTTTATAATAAGAACCATACGGTCCTCAAGATGATAAACGGTAATATTTAACACCAGGGGTTTCAGTCACCAAAACCAGCTAGACTAGGCAAACAAATTAAAGATAAAGGTAAAGGAACAGGAGACGTAGATATGTGAAGCTTCACCGGTCGTAACGGTGTTCATAAAGTAATATTAGTCCTCTAAATAAACTGTCTCACCGCTGGATAAGGGCCTCTTCTCAATTTAATAAGGTCATAGTCTACCACGCTGATCCAGTGCGGGTGAGCAGACTTTACATGTCTTCAAGAACACTATGGAGAACTCAGACATGCAGCTTTCCCCACGATGATCTCCATCACCGTTAAAGCGAGCGCTAATTGACTCTTCACTAAGAATACTTACAGTTGTAAGCATACTGTATGAATAAGCTTTAACTAGACTGTGACGTAGGGTTTGACTTAACAAAGGCGCGTCCATTAGCACGAAAAGTACATAATGGGATAGGTACATAGACAAGCTGTATGGCATGCGTGCACAGCGGCATCCTCGCCTAATCTGAAAGCATCCCGTATACCTTTAACTTATAAACAACATCACTGCTTTCTATTCTAGTAGGTGTAATCTTTATATCCAAAAATTCAGCTAACATACTTATGTTTGTCTCTGCAAAACTCGAAAAGTAGTCAAACGATTGACTTAAATTTTTTTCTATATGAGACTGATTTTATATACATTTTATCGCAAAGTTTCTGGTTGCAGTAATTAAAAATATTTGACTGAGCCAGAGCGAAATATGGGGTCGGGTTCAGCTAGTACTTAAGATTTAAAATATTATTAACTTTTAAACTTTCGCGTTGCATTATATACATGTAGATATATAACTTGACTGCACGGATGGCGTAGTGGTTTAAGTGGTCGCCTCGCCGCTACCACTGCGTCGAGTGTTGTGGGTTCGTATCGCACAAGGGACAAAAATTTGTGCGGTCCACAAATGATTGTTTCGAGGCCGGGTGTTCTTTGTTTGAATGTTTGTAAAGTCCCCCGCGACACAGGAAATTCCTAGTGCGAGAGTTGTCTTTTCTAAATGAACATGATAAATTCGTAACGGGTATTTAAGCACATGTCACAAGCTGACTCCAGCTTGTGACCACGGCCGGTGTAACCTGGACGAAACGTCAAGCATCATTATGGTTAACATTATGCATTATCGCGTTAATACCCGTTATAATAATATCAGCCCTGTATTAAAACTTTCCCACTGCTGGGCATGGGCCTCTTCTCAGTGTGAGAAAGGTTAAGCCATAGTCCACGCTAGCCCAATGCGTGTTGATAGATTTCACATATGTTTGAGAACATTAAAGTTTCCTTATACAAAATATTAGTTATTAACCTATTCAAACACCGTTTGTATGTAATCTGTGACGTCAGAAATTGAATTGAGTCATTTTAGCTTTTAGAACCTTATCTAAAAATGTCAAGTCCTTATCAATCGATAAACACATCCAAGTCCATCGATTGACAAATACTTATGTTCGTATCGTATTAGTCATTTAAGAAAGGTTAGTGACTAAATAATTAATTGTTTGAATGATTCATTTTATAGACCTATCAATGTAATTATTCATGTGACATAGTTAATAAATTTAATTCGATAAGTAATTAATAATTATGGTTCACTAAGGTATTTTAATACAGGCAACGTCCGCACTTGGAAACATTTCTGTGTCGCGGGGGACTTTACAAACATTCAGACAATGAACCTAAACAACACCCAGACTCAGAAAAACAATTTTATACACACATTTTTTAAGGAGAATCCTTGTGCTCTGATTAACTTTACAAACATTGTTACAAGACACAAGACCACCCACCCACACACTCGCAACTTTTACACTATTAGTGAATCACACTGCATACATAGTCTTACGACTAAATCTACAAGAGGGTAGGCAGAGGTAACACACTATTTTTTCCAGGTATGGTTTAGGATGGAACATAATAAGGAACGAGTGTGTAGCCGTCTACCAGGCACGGTTCCAGACTCTGAGCTGCTATTAAGAACTTCTTAACAGAAGAACCCAATAACTCGGGTTAGACCGCGAGATCAGCAAAGAGATTTAACAAGCGCCACCGGGGCAGTAAATTAATCACACTTTCATTACAAGTTAGATTTTGTATGATATTCGACTGACTTAATAACATCGATATGCCTAGTACCTGCCCACGCATGTTTCATTGCATCTGTGTATGTGCATCGTATTAAACCGGTCATCTTTCTATACAAATGAGTTTTGTTTATATTTTACGTTAGTAAAGGCAAGGAGACCATAATACATAATAGAAAACATTTCGCCCTTGAACTGTAAACTTAAAACTTTATATCCATAGTTATAAGTTTATTTAATGTACGAATATCTTATATGTATAAAATACTGCGTTTTATAACCAGTTAGTATGGCTGTAGTCGTGGTTAGATAATTATCATGTATCCAACTACTACTAAACAAATCATTCTAGGTATTGAAACTTCCTATTATGCACTATAGATCATAACGTACAACATTTCTTAATTACAAAGGATTATGCATAAATTGTATGAGAAAAAGATTTTATTGATTATAGGTAAGAATCAATTACTTGACTTGACTATGATAGGTCTATGTTTTACTTTATACACTTTGCAATTAATTTCAATTTCAAACTTTATTGCATTTCATAATTACATAAAAGAGTTTCTTAATTAGATTTAGTACCAATTACTTATAGGCTCTGTTGGGCAACAGTAAGAGAGATAATAAATATGCTAAGTTACTTTTTAAATAAAATATTTAATACGTTGTATTTTTAATGCATTAGTTTTCATTTGTAGCATTATTCATTATTTTTTATACATAGGTACTATAAGTAACCAACAGAATTTTAATTTGAACAATTAAGTACAGTATTAACAGGACGCACAAAATGTAACCTTGTTTTTTATTGAATTTATAGCGTAATTTACTTAATTATTGAAATTCAAAGCTCTTGAAAATAAAACTCTATTCTATTCTCTTGCGCTTGCACCATGCCGTATTTTTCTATTTGTATGTAAAGACAACTCTCGTTCTAGGAAGAAATCCTGTATCGCAGGGGACTTTTACAAAACATTCAAACACCGAACACAAAGATCACCCAGATTCAGGACAATATTGTGGGTCACACAAATTTATAATAATAATATTCTACCACATACACACAACACCATCTAGCCCAAACTAAGCAGAGCTTGTACTATGGGTACTAGACAATGGATAAACATACATATATACTTTTTTGTTTTGTAAATACATACATATTATACATATTTATGTATAATATGTATGTATTATTAAACATTTATGTTCCGTGTGTACCGTATCTACACCACTCCGAGCAGTGACTATGACGAGGCACCCACTTAAACCATATCCGTGCAGTCAAATTGTTTTGTGGCTTAAGTATTTCTAAACTATATAAATATAGGATAGATCGTTGTGGAGAACACTTGCGGGAGGCCTATGCCAAAGAGCAAGACAATCACGAAACCGGTGTCTAATACAAATAATAACATTTAATTACGTTAATTTCATAAACAACCATGTTTAATATTAGTAGTACATAAGTAGTTATAAGATGAAATGTAACTTATAAAATTGTTAATAAAGGCTTTTATTATTATTATTATTTCTAAACTAACTAAATTCGATAAAATATTTCGCACATACGTAAACGTAATGAAATAAAGAATGTCGATCGTTACTCAAGTGGTATTTTGACCTTGAATATATTACGCCTACAAATATCGTTTCATTGAATCACTAATAAAATCCGAATAATTAAATATACTAATAATAAAAACATCACAAAAATTAACAATCTGGTTTAAACATATTATTCAAAAAGTGGGCATGACTATTTCAACAACAATTTCGGAAGCACACAATTACAATAATTAGATAACATAGACAAATTGGCACATGTAGACATTGCTAAAGTTGGGTATAAAAAACACTAGCACAAACACTATGGAAACTTTTTTTTTCATAGGCACAGACAACACACACCTGCAGACATAGCACAGCACTATCACTTCAAACGACGAACTCTACTGACGTATAACTGAAGCGAACTAACAACGGAATCAGACATGCAAGCCTAAATATCCTAAGTGTTATCCTAAAACGGTATTTGCTGATGTAATATGTAACTTATTTTATTGACTTACGTACTAATTTTATTTGTATACAAAGAGAGCCAATGGCTGTCTGATATTCCACGCTAACTTATTAGTATATCAATTAGCGATCTAATAAACAATTGTGCGTTTTATTTGTATGGTGACAAGGTGCAGAATTGTGTTGCGTTATTCACTGGCATAGTGTGATAAGGACGATAGTGAAACATTATATTATGGAAGCTGGCCAGTGAATGCGAGTGTTTATGTGAGGGAGTTCCCCGAAACTTATAGTCATTGTGAAAGCTGTTCTTTTAATTTGTAATTCGAATTTATGACATGGTGTTAACCGTTAATAGTTTGAAGAACAATAAAATAAGAAGGCATTGATTTTTATGCTTAAGTTGGTGATTATATATAACCGGTAGGTACTGTTATGTCATGAATGTCATGATTCATCTAAAATGTGACCACATACAACATGTCCCAAAATTCAACGATAAGCGGGCACCAAAAGGCATATTGCATATTTTTGTGGCTAGTTTGCATAGAATATTATACCATTTTGGAATCGTAGTTAGTTGCGCCAATTTTTAAAAATATTTGCCATAGTAGTGTCAATATTTTTTTTTCACCACGATGAGTGAAAGTGAACTGAAAGTCATAATCTTACATAATCAAATTTTTAATGGATGTGATGGATAGTAGTGTTACTTACCTTGTCAATACAAAAAAAACAGAAGTATTTGTAAAATTGTAGCAATGGTAGGTACTTAAAAATATAATAAGGCGAGTCCATTTTTTACGGATTTAGCTTTTTTTTCAATGAAAAAAAATCGAGATAGAATTTTCTTTTTTGTCTCGAGTAGTCATAAGTAGGTCCTTTTGATGCCCGCTTATCGTTGAATTTTGGGACACGTTGTATACACGTGTTAATTAATTAATATCTCAGCCTTATACTAAGGAAAGTAAAAAATATATTTTACCATACTATACACACCCTTAGGTTATGTTTAAAATATTTTACAAACCTTGACAATCTAAAATTCGTTTTACATAAAGCCCGAGTTGTTACGTGTTCCAATAGTTTACAGTATGATGGGGTCGTGCGGGCTAAGGCCCTATACTGAGCACCCGTATGGGCCAACACCCTGACGGCCAAAAATGTGGCCGCTCTCGTCATCGCCGTCAGGGCAATTCGAGGTTACCGCACGATTTCCTTCGAGGCAGCGAGCCTCCTTGCCGGATCATCGCCCTGGGACCTAAAGGCCGGGCTCCTGGCGTCGCTATTTCAATGGCGCCAGGAGGCACTGGTACGGGGTGAAGTGCCGTCGCATCGCGATATCGAGGTGCGGCGGCGCGAGCTCCGCGGGGTCCTAGTGGCAGTGGGAGGAACGACTTGTCAATCCCAGCGCCGGGCACGCCACAATCGTGGCGGTAAGACCCGTACTCAGAGAGTGGCTGGAGAGGCGTCATGGCGCCCTCACGTTTCGTCTGACGCAGGTGCTGACCGACCACGGTTGTTTCGGTCGGTACCTGTGTCGAATAGGCAAACAGGAGACGCCCGGTTGTCATCACTGCGGCGACTGCCGCGTCGTTGTCGAAGACACGGCGTTGCACACATTGGCAGATTGCCCTGCTTGGGCCACGCAACGCCGTGTCATGCACGCGGCAGTCGGTAGGGTCGTCCTCTCACTCGAGGCTATGGTTCTGTCCATGGTTTCGAGCGAGAGGTCTTGGAATGCCGTCGCCTACTTCTGTGAGGAGGTGATGTTAGTGAAGGAGGCGGCGGAGAGGGAGAGGGAACGTTCAATCCCTCTCCCTAACCGCAGAGCCGGGCGCAGGAGGGCGCGAGATGACCTCTAGCCACCTTGAATAGAAGCCTGCGGGTGGTGGACCCATCGGGGCCGTCCACCGCCCGATCAGCGCAGGTCCGAGTAGGCGGTGTTCGTGTTCCGCGCACGCCTCTCGATGTTGGAAGGGGGAACAGGTCCCCCGCTTTGTCGTAGGGGACTAAGTCCCCCAAGTTTCGTTTGATGGTTGTGTGGGACCCGCCACGTCGGCGGGTCGAACCTTCGGCGGGGTCGCGATTCGAATGCGAGAGGGATTCGCGCGGCTCCGCCATAAAGGTGTGAGGAACACCGCGGTGGTTTTAGTCGGTTCAGCCCAAATCCATCGTAGGGGCTGGATCCCGACATATCCCCATCGCCCGCCCCAAAACTGGCGATGAGGAATGTGATTGCACATTTCCCCGCGTAAAGAAAAAAATATATATATAAGAAAACGCGATATTTTAACATAAGTGCCAATGAAGTCATTAAATCCTTTATATTATTATTATTATTATAAAGGAAGCAAACTTATTTATCTCAATTGTATAACAAGAAAACCATTAAATATGAATATCATAAATATACACATTCTGTCATTTAAGAAATGCGAAATTAATTTATTATTCTGTTTGCTTGTTAAGTTTTCACGACTAAAACGCTGAATCGATTTCATTATTATATGAAGATTACTGGTTAAAGAATGTGCTTTAATATAATTATACGAATGATATTTAACAAGAACTAGTAGCTAAAGTAAAATATAATATAACATAAATTACGCTGTGTATTTTCTATATCTCTCATTGATGGCTATGGCGTGTCAAGTACCAAAAATGGGATATTCTAATTTTAAAGCAGAAACTGTCGCAAGCGTCCATAGACAACAGTAATACCCCCCCATTAGGCCCAAATTGCGTGATTAGCACTTTGTTTGTATACGAAATAACTTTTAAACCACTACCAGATCGAAAACGATGGCGAAAGTTAATGCCAATGAGAATCTGCTGAAACGAATTGCCGTATAAGAAAATTCAAAAGCAGTATTGCATTCGGTTTTCACGTATAAACCAGTGAACACTAACATAACATATTTTCATACGCCATTAAAAACCGTTAGGTAGGCGTATGTTTTACTGCACTTAACCTCACAATTGGCTGTTGTTACGTAAATAGCCAGTTAGTCATACCACTTCAGTTCTTACCAGAAAGAGAATAGGCCGGTGTTTCTCAGCGCCTCCTCCATTGTTTCTGGATTGATTGAAAACGGTATCAGCAAAAGCGATGTGCACAATAATTTCATTCGAAACTAAAATTAGAATGTATTGACAGCGCTATATAGGGTGTCTCAAGACCCCGAAGCCGAAAGCCACGAGTTGTACTAATTGGTAGGATAATTTTTTGTTAAGGGACTAATATACCTGGAAATAAATTATGGATTTTTTCGATACCTAAAAAGAAGTCGTTTTCCAACAATAATTTGTAGATAGTATGACTTGAATTCATGTAGGTATCGTGGTCGTCAGCGTCGTTAAGTCGTCGTCCGTCGTCGCGTAGTGCAGAGACACATTCGAATATCATTCGAATGCTAATCAGCAAACCGAATCGTTAAGGTGTAAAAACAGAGAAATAAAACTTGAAAACATGATACGACTGGCATTGTTTGAACGCCGGCGTCCGCATGATCACTACATAATAATATAAAATAAAGTCCTCTGCCGCGTCTGTCTGTTTGCGATAAACTAAAAAACTACTGAACGGATTTTCATACGATTTTCATCAATAGACAGAGTGATTCATGAGGAAGGTTTAGGTGTATAATTTGTTAAGTTTACCCGTGCGCAGCCGGGCGGGTAGCTAGGGATTAATAAGTTAATGACTCTTGCCGCATGGAATGTCATTGGCAGAGTGTATATGAAAAAGAAAGAATCGTCACACAACGTGGCGTTTTGTGTATCGATCGATCTGTTGAATTGAAATAGAGCCAAGAAATATAACAGTCTTGGTGGATGACACCATTTTCATGACCTGCGAAATTATATGCACATCGAATGCGTATATTAGGCCTTTGCAGAGATAGCATGTAGATTTAAGCCTTACCTGGGTATGAAATAAAATATGATAGTTTAATTTTTAACATATGTGTATCAAACGTGGACCAATCTGAACCAGAAGTAACTCCATTATAAAGAAAGTTGCAATGCAACTAAATAATCTTGTATTATGTTCTTGGCCTGACTAGGTCTACACACCCCTAGAAAGTTGCAGTGAAGTGCAACCAGTGATCGTCTCTGTTGCACCGCCTTTATGACGTCAAAGAATTTTAGTGATACGTGTACATGGCCGGGGGGCCGTCTAATGTCTAGACTCAGTTACCGAAAAAGTTAATCTTGTGAAATTTTATATCAGAGATTAATCCTAAGACATAAGACCATATACCGACAATACAGTTTAAATAGCTCTAACTTTATTAGTTCCGAGTTCAAACGTTTCAGAAACCAAAACAAGGCTTGATTTAGAACAGCTAACGAGAAAGGTTAAAACCTAGTAAATCAGATATCGATCCAATAAAAACTCGAAAAATAAGCAGGAAAACTGGCCAATCAGACTATTCAATGAAATAGTTCCGAGTTCCAGCGTGACAGCATTCAAAACAATACCTCGGCCTTCGTACAGCAAGCCTTAAACAAATACAGAAATAAAACGTATCGATTCGTACCCCGATAACAATACAGTAGACATTCTTAATACATCCATTTCATAGAAAGCCTCGCTCATAATGTTAATTAAGTTATTGTAGTGACTCACGAAGTAAATACAAATACCTACGTCATCGGAGGTGACATTCATTATACCTAATAGAAGGTAGATATTATGTACTGCTTCATTTATGTGTTATAGTCATATATGTGAACATTCTTTGTCTCTGCCTACTACGCTGAGAAAGTGTCTGAAGTCGCACCACGTATGTATCTCTGAAAAACAGAAGATAAAGCTATATTTTGTGAGTAGTAAGAGCCTCGCTGATTTCAGCATGAATGGGCTGGCTCGACCTGGGAAGGCCTATTCTCTCACAGAATATCGACGTGAAATAGCAGCATGCCTACTGTTGCTTAGAGTATACTTGGTATATCTGTGTTTCGTTCGGTGAGTGAGATTGTCGGATCACCCTCTTTCGAGAGGGCATGCATTGTGGAGTTTTGTCTCGATAAAGGCAATAACGAAATTAGATTTGATTTAAATGTTCCGTTATATGTAATATGCAAATCATTATCAAGCCTGCCTATCGATACCCTAAGTTTCAAAGATCGTTATGATCTTCTGTCCCTATTAATACCTGTTTGAGTATTTGCATGGTTAGTGTTGCTCATTCTTGCTTGAATGCAGTTTATTATTGGACACCATAACTGATTTATTTTTAAACTGCTGACGTTATCACTTACAATACTCTGAACAAACGCATATGTGCGAAGGAAAAACTTCTACTATGCGTCATGCTTTGAATACATTGGGAGCTCCCAATAACATACGCGCAGATAAGATAACGTTTTATAATTAGTTTTATTTTCCTTTGTATTTATCTTTGTTTTTATACCTAAGGTGATATTAAAGCTGACTGTTGGTAAGCAGTTACCGTACAGTCAATGACCGCTTGCAACTCCAGAATTGTAAGACTTTTGAAGATTTGTTGCAAAACTGTAGACCATGTGCTGAGATGTATTTGCATCGCCATTTCCCCAGGATTTTAGTTTACTAGTCAAAATTCAAGGGTTTTAAGTAAGCCATTACAGTTTAGGGCCCGGGTCCGTCCTGAAAAATAACGCTCGATCCGTCAGTCTATTTTTATTTACAGTTTGTATTTATAAAAAAAATACAACCTCACACTAGGGCCAAGCCCTGTGTCGTGTGATGGTAGTATAGTAAATAAAATACAAACACAACTTTCTAGTCGTGAAATTCTTTCCGATTCGCTTTAGCAGCTCCAGACATGACCTCAAACTTACAAACAAAGGGGAATGCCCATTTTTGACTAACGTGTAATTTTTTGCCGGCCAAGATTACACGTATGATCAAAAAATATATTATAATTTTTAATTATTTTTCGTACTATTCATTTACCGAAAGAAGATAGCAAAATCTATATAATAAAAAAAGTATCGTAACGGAACTAACTAACTCATAAGCACAAATCGGCTTCGTTGCCTACTGGGTTTGCGTGATTGTGTTTCTTTCGTTGTGATTTTGTTATTTTATTTATAAACAAGCTTGATAATGCTCAGTTTTTAGACAATCTTTTAATTGTGTATGATAATAATGATGATGTGTGAGAAACATTTATGTTAAAATCTTGTCATCGGTATAAATAAAAAATATTTTATCTCAATAAAATAAACTTTTATTTAATTAAATTCTGTGATTAATCAAATAATCATTTAATGGCATTTCATACTATCGTTTACATATGGTTTAAAATATGGGCACTCGTGGCCAAAGTCACTATGAGTAGTGGGCATTCCGCTTTTACCTCTTAACAAGATAAATCACTCACACACAATCATAAGCCTGTAGCTGTAATTCGCTAACAACTACAAGCACCTTGCAATTTACTACGCATGTACAAGTTTCTTATGTAAATGTGTGCGTGAAAATTGTTTAGTGTTCACGCACACAAGCGTAACTTACACTAGTAACTGTGTCACTTTTCACGTAAGTGTGTGTAAAATTCTGCACTTACACTAACAAACTTTTTCGTATGCATATATAAAATGCATGCATGTGTGTGTGTGCATTTTTATACGTTCTATGTTAACGTGATTAGCTCAGGAGGCTACATATTCGTGTTATATGAGCCACCGGTAGCGAGTCGTGTTTTTGTGCATGAAGGCCATTTTGTTATTTGTTTAGAAGATATATAACCTAATTAGGCTGTTACTTATAACATTACTTTTATTAAAAAAAAACTTATTATTATTTTTTAAATATTCAATGTAAAAAGGCGAGCTTATCTCAATAATTATGATTTTTTGTAAAAGCAACTCACGCACTAATAAAATTATTACTATGCCGTCGGAGGTTATGCGTTAATTTATTAACACGTTGTATACATACATAGATTTTCTCATGTAGATACATGGAAGAAGGATAATTTTATTTTCCTGAAAGAATAAGCAACTCGTCTGCGTATTAACCACAGAGTCTTCTTCGAAGAGGTTAATGAAAACACTATGTGGTCTGTGTGTCTGTCTGTTAGTGACCGGCATAATTCTGGAACCACTGGACCGATTGACTTGTAACTTGGTGTGCAGACACCTTGGGGTCATACCTCGGTCTAGTTTTAATATGGACCCTGTGGGTCAAAAGACCCCCGAGATATAGAGGTCATTTCTTTTCATTACTTTTACATTTAAGACGAAGAGGTTGAATCCTGGGTTTTTACACCCATCTCGTTCTATTACACCCATATTACGTCAACTATGTTTTAAAGATTCATATATTAGAGGGCAAGTCTATTGCCATACCAGATCTAGTAGCAGACTAAGAATTTCTTAACAGAATATTTAATGGCACTTTGTCCGAGCCAAGAGTCGAGCCCGAAACCTCACTGCACACGAATATAAGCGTAAGCTCGTACTACAGGACTAAAGAGGCAGCAGCTATCAAATCGTTCATGAAAAATGACTTGATTCTGAACCTTATTTTTCTTACGATATAAGGCAGGTAAGAAATATCAGACCAGGTTGACTGCACGTATGCAGTATCTCAAGAGGTTGCCTCGCTAACGGCACTGCACCTTGTTGTGGCTTGGGTCATTATACTGGACAAAAATTGTAGTAACTACGTGTAGCATTTTGTGTCCATTGTTAAAATGCTTGTTAAGTCCTCCGCACACAGGAATGACTGCCAATACAGGTGGTGTCTTTCTATGTTATGTTATTGGGGAAAACAAACAATTGTACATTGTGTCTTACTGGCTAGGTTTAAAAGAAAATCATACACACATGTGTTTAAATAAATATGTAAAGCAATAATATGACTTGACCATGTGACAATGCTTTGAGGGAATTGAACCCGTTTGAATCGTAGCACTAATAGAATAATAATCTAATTATCAAATAATCATTTAAACAGGTTTCTCTGGTATTTGAGGTACTTAATATTTAAATAGATTCATTTAGATAAATGTATATAAAACTTGAACGCCGCGTCTTAAATATTCGATATAACATTAAAATGGATTTGCCTCATTGGTCCAATGGATAGTTTGAGATTACGTTTATTAAGTACTGTAAGATCCTGGATTTGATGCCAAGGGAGGTCAACGGAAAATAATATCGTTCTTTTACTACTTTTAGTACTTAAAGAGAGCTAGCAAAATATCTGTGTTGTTCAATTCGTCTCCAGTTCGAGGTTTTCATTTACAATAATTTAGTTAGTAGGTAGGTAGGTATATGTATGCCTCTGCCTACCCCATTAGTAAGCATCAAGTCGCGCACCTCTGACTTTCGGAAGTTATATGACTTTTCGAAATTATGTGCGTATTGATTGACAATTATCGCCTGCTCCGTGCCTCGGAAAGCACGTTAAGCCGTTGGTCCCGGCTGCCATGAACATCTATGGCAGTCGTTATTGGGAGAGTGTCGGCACAAAAGATCTCACTGGGTCGAAGAGTCGCCGGTCTGCACTGACTGGCCCCCACATAAGATAAGATAAGATAAGCATCAAGTCTGAAAATTAACCCGGTACACGACAATAAGCTCGCCCTTTCCTACGAAGTACTTAAACAGAACTACTGCGAAGAGGGTAAACCTACGTCGCTGCCTACCCCATAATCAAGCACGGAGTCTAGTAATGAACCAGATATATACGACACTTGGCTTGCCCTTTACTATGTAGTACTTAGAGCTATCGCAATGAGATGGGTGTAAAAATCCAGGATTGAACCTCTTCGTCTTTATGTGATCTTGTGACCCCGTTATCTCGGGGGTCTTTTGACGCACAGGGCCCATGTTCAAACTCGACCGAGGTATGACCCCAAGGTGTCTGCACACCAAGTTACAAGTCAATCGGTCTAGTGGCTCCGGAGTTATGCCTGTCACTAACAGACATACACACAGACCCATATAGTGTTTTCATTAACCTCTAAAGAAGACTCCTAGGTTAATAAGCAGAGACCTATGCCTCTACCTACCTTAAAATCAAGCATGGCAAGCATCTGTAACTAAACCCGGCACATGACAAAAAGCTCACTCTTTCCTCATATTAAACAGAACTACCACAAAAGCTGGCGCCACCCTGCCCTCCCACAACCTCCTCCGGTACATAAAGATAAACTCGCATTTTGGTACTCAAACGGACTCAACGATGGTATACCTACACTCTTGCCTACCTCATCCAGGATATAATGGCGTGATGCTAAATAAGTGTGTGGAGTGACCTTGAGCCGCAATAACATTGCATTGGAAGAATCGATAAGTCCACGATCGGTAGTCGCGATAATATCTAATACACATACCACATAATGATGTCAGTGAAATGAAACAGGTAATAATGTTAACGAGAACATAATTATATAAGGAATACAACAACAAACAACTCCTACTAATTATACACTAGATGTTCCCACGGTTTCACCCGCGTTTATTGTTACTACGCCGCCCCCGTGGGTCGTAGCGTGATGTTATATATCCTATAGCCTTCCTCGATAAATAGGCTATCCAACACTATAAGAATTTTCAAATCGAACCAGTAGTTCTGAGATTAGCGCGTTCAAACAAACAAACTCTTCAGCTTTATAATACTAGTATAGATGTAGGTTAGGTTTCTTATGAAGAAACGAATCATTTTGCCAACGGCAGTAATTTTTGACACATACATATTCTATAAAAAATGTGTCATAATCATAATTTTGCTGTCCGTAGTCTGTCCAACTCGTTTCTTGATATTGGATGAAGGCTTTAGTAATTCATTCCTTACTTGTCTTATTTAGTAAACAAATATGGCGCACCAGTACGCCATATTTTATTTATGTATTTCTCATACACAACACTATTATTACAAGGAACCTTATTGTTTACTAAATAAGACAAGTAGAGTCCATGTCCATTTATTGTCTTCAAAGATTAAAATCATTGATTAGCCGGCACCGTACGTAAAATTATACAAAAAGTGACCACGCTAAGAGAGAGTTAACATATAAGATGGAGAACGATAGTGTACAATTTGTAATATGATTGAGTACCTATATATATGTAGCTTTTTGCCAAGACTCTATAGGTCATAATATTATTTACACGTGTGATATTCGCGTAAACGTATGACAATACGATAAAAATTCAATCATACATTGCATAAGCCGGAAAAAAAGAAACTGAAGGCCAACGACAGCGGTTACGTCAATTATATTTTTTTATTCATGTGAAAACATATATCTATGGCATTGATTCTAACGTTGAAACCGCACTGCGCGGATAAGGGTTTCCACAGTTGATGGGACCGGGCAATTCGACTGGTGTTAACATCGATCAACTATACCATCGATGGGTGTTAATAATTAAACGGCACATATGGCATCCCATATTATGCCACAATGCACACGAAATACAAAATGTCCGTTAGTGCCTGTGTCCGGTGAACGTCAGCCGACAAAACAGAACGCAGCTGTTCGCCATAAAGACCTTACCCGTGGACAGAGCTAGAATTTTGGAAAGCCTAAACACTGCGGTACTACTAGAGACGAAAATAATAAATGTATGCCAAAAGACGGCGCAAAGCGCAGTCAGTTCGACAATAAAAGTGTCATATTTGTAACTCGGGTATAGTTGTCACTGACACGTTTGAATTATATAAACTACTAGTTTTGCCAGCGTCTTCGCTCGCTGTAATGTAGAATTTGTCAAAAAACTTTTTGTCACTCGGGAACTGTATTTTTTCTGGATTACAGATATTATCCTAACGGTTATTATATAGTCTACAACCTACGTCTAGAAATGGGCAAAAAAATGCAAACACGTTTTTTTTAATCTGACTGGAAGTTCCAGAGTTTAAAATTAACACGTTTTAGTGTTATATTAGTAAGTACTACTATAGATAACAAACGGTTCGTCTCTAATAGAAAGCAAGTGTGTTCTTGCTCTCCAATTAAAATAATAGAACTTATTTCTAAAATGCACTAATATTTACAATCTTGGAAAATACTCGGTCAAATCGCAAATAATGAATTGCATTTCGGTTGTAGTATATGACTTTGTTATTTATGGCTATTTGAAACAGCAATGTAATGCAACGAGCGAAGGCTAACACAATACGCGAGCGAACGGATGCGCACGACCGACGGTATTAACTCGCGTTCAGTTATACATCACCGCGGGACAGTACATCATTCGAAGAACGAAGGCAAAAGAGCGAGCGATGTATATCGGCTTAACGCACTTATTCGCCGACCTTAGTTTGCTTGCTCTGTACCTTCGTGTGCTATAATGTAATTAATTCAACAGAAGAATCCATATCGGTTATCGCGATAGCATTTGATAAAGGTCATACATACTAGCTTTTGAAAATATCTGCTTTGAAATATAAACCATTATAATTGGCAAGTAAGCCGTCTGCCTGATAGTAATCAGTAACCGTAGCTTGCAGCAGTAGAAACATAAAGTACTTTTTTGTTACATTTTTAAACATCTCCTTCACTGGGAGTGATTTTTATGTTCCGGCGATCTTTACAAACATTCAAAAAACGGACACAAGTAACACCTAGATTAAGAAATATATCTGTGGATCTCAGAATTCTTTGTATAGTATCAATCCCACTACACTCAGCGTAGTGGCAGTGGCGAGACAACCACTTAAACTGACTTAACCACTACGCCATCCAGCAGTCAGACCATAGAGTAGTATCTATAGTATAAGCCAGACGTTTACTCGCACATTGTTAGTTTACTACGTTTGTTTTCACTGACTTCGAAAAACAAGGACGATATAAACATCACAAATACTTTCCGTATGCCGTATTATATAGTACTAGCTTTTGCGCGCGGCTCCGCCCGTACCTGCATGGTTAAAAAGTAGCCTATGTCCTTCCCCAGATTTTTAACTATATCTGTACCAAATTTTATCTAAATCGGTTGAGTGGTTTAGCCGTGAAAAGGTAACAGACAGACAGACAGACAGACAGAGTTACTTTCGAATTTATAATATTAGTAAGGATTTTAGAGTTGAACAAACAGCAGTTCAGATCAGAATAGGTGAATATGTACATCGCTTAATGGAATTGAGAGCGAAAGGCAGAGAAAGTGTGTGTCTGTGCAAACGGCGACAGTGTGACAATGTACTCTCACTGACCAATATAAAAAATTCATATTATTATCAGACTTCTTTATTATCGTACTGAGAGGCAAGAGCCTCTCCTCGGAATGAAAAGAGTATGCCATAGCGCTAGCCATAATTATGTAGTTTGCAAATTTCATATCATATTCATTTAGTTAATGTGAACTAATTTACTTTATACCAAGTGCCTATGATAGAAATCATTGCATAAATTTATGGCTGTTCAATGGGGCACCCTAGTCACCCCACTAGGCAGTTAATCCGAACAGAAGGGATAATACTATTGACTAAATACAAAATATTTAACGTAAAATTGTTTCTTTGTTTATCTTGAATTGCCCTGTTCATTAAACAATGTGCTAACGGACAATAGGGAGTGTAGAACTCATCATAATGAATACTAAATGAGCAAAAAATTTAATTAGACACATAGTTTAAATATACATTTGCATCCATGGGGTGGAACCGTGAACACACTTTATAAGTGAATATGTAAAGTGAACACACTTTATAAGTGAATATGTTGCATAAACTGTTATCGGTATAAGGAAAGACCTTGTTATGGCAGTCTATCGTCAATAGTCCAAGTTAGTAATAAAATTAATAATTTTTTCCTTTACCGCACTTTTATGTTAAATAAGGTTAAAAGCAAGCTATTAATATTTTAAAATGTATGAAATATTAACTGGCAAAGAATAACAGAACACAATATTATAGCAAAGAATTACAATAATTATTTCATTGTTAATTTGATTTATCATTGATAGAATACTGTTCACTTATTTTATTGCAAATTGTTTTAGTTTCGCTATTTCTTTGTAACAGTGAGTCAGATCTGTGTTGAGCAAAGAATAAATATGCATTTGCTTTCTTTTAAATCTACTGATAAATATGTATGTATATAAGTTTACACAACTCTAGAAACTAGTAATACGCCTTCTAGATAGTACTAGTCAGTCAATTTACACAATCTTTCTTTAACAGTGATGACTGATGAATCACTTGGTATATTTGTTTGGTGGTGACTGATAATATTGTTATGATATTAACTAATCTATGGGTAAACCTGCCTTACTATATAAGTACATATATTTATATTATCAGTAAAGGTTTTTATGATGTGTTAGGGAACTCATCCAAAATGAGGTTGCCCAATGCCCATATTATAAAATCAATAAATAATTAAACTCAATGACTTCCTCTTTATGACTTAGGAATAGTGATTTATTGTCTATGTATATGATTATTGTGTTGCCTCTTATTTCATTGTTCTTTTTGTAGAAACTTTAGAGACATATAGTATTTATGAATATGTGTCTATAATTAGATTTATTACAGTTTAGTTTTAATCACTTGGCCAACACTAGGCTTCTAGGGCCAGACACAATGCTTTTTCAATTGTCTCAATTCTGGCTCTTGAAGAAAGTTCATGTTATAATATAATGTAATTAAATGCATTATAAATTATAATAATACTCATTGTACTCATTTGGTATTGACTATAATATTATTCCTCTATAATATTATTTAGTTATTATTGTTTTTTATATGGCATAATGGCTGTAACACCTTGTTAATCTGAGTTGTAAAATACTGAAATTTAATTTAATTGGTGATTTAAAAGAGTGGCCGTGAGTTGCTTGCAGGTTTCTTCTCATAGGCTCAACCCTTTGCCTGAACCTAGCAACTAACCTAAATGTAGCTTCAGTAACTTAGTAAACTCACTAACCTATATATTTATTTGACGTTCATAAGTGTTACTTTGTGACCTAAATAATAAATAAATGATTTTTGACTTTGACTACTGTATCAATTTATCTTTATCCATAACCCTAAAGTTCTGTCTCATTCCTTCACTGTTGAGGATCCAACATAAATAATATTTCACTAATCCTTGTGATCATATGCCAAGAATATACTATGTTTCATATACTTGAAGTATTATCTTATTATTATAAAACATTGTCAAATTTGGCTAGTATAAGCTTATCATATTGTGATAACATTACTGCAATCTATCTTTAAAATTATCATATTCCATCTCAATTTGAAGGTCAAATTTTTTTCTATGCTCTAACACTGAGAATGATGATAATATATGGTCTATACATTATGTATCCGGCTCTATTGTCTCTATATAATAACTAGAACCTATATAGATTTATATGACAAGTTTTAAATGTGCTAGCATTATTAGTTATATTAACTTCTTTATGTACAGATGATGGTATGTTTAAGTGTAACATGAGTGTTGGTATGTAAATAATAGATAGTAGCAGTGTCTGTGCTGGTGTAAGAAATATATCAATCAAATGATAAAAGATAGTCTCTCTGTTTGCTATGTACTACTTTAGTATTCATTAATATATAAAACCACATAAAAACTTAATATAGGTAATGTTAAATGTCATATTTTATCATTCAATTGCAACAGTGATAAATAAATTAGGTATTGACCTCCCGGATAGACTCCTGGGTTCTGCCACATTGTGCCCAACTGTAGAAAGAAATAGTAAATGTTTAGAAATAATAATAAAAGGTATACATACACATGGTGTTGTAATTTGGCTGGTCTTTGGACGTTAGGTTTTCGGTAGCCGTTTTGGTAAATTTTGCACTTACGGTTCACTGATAAACTGAAACAATAAGTAATTAAATGATTAGATTACAATGTTGTTATGACCGTTTAGCATTTAGAGTTTAGATACGAGGCCCTATTATAATATTTATAATCGATCACGCAATATTAACCAGCAGAAAATGAAGTGAAAATCGTTTTTGCTATCGTAAACATTAAGAATAATTGAAGGTAAGTGCTACAAACAGCTCCAGTTATCTGATTAATAGTTATTTGCGCTGCAATAACTCAAACGTTACCTACATAAAAAGGCTCAACAACATTGTTTTGTTTATTGATCTCTGTAACGACAACACGAAATCATGATGCAATTTTACCCTTTTAGACATTTCTAGTGACTCATCAATATTTACTTTGATTTACAAAACGTAAAAAATACTTTACTAGAAAGTTATCGATTAGTGTGAATAGAAAGATCCGGTACAAATCGGAAAATGGAAAAGGACTCTGGAAAGTACTAGACGTGGAAGGACGTGTGGCGCAACAAATGAACGATCTTTTTTCCAAAAATGCAATTACGACAAATAAAACTTACCCAGTATAGGATGTATTGACTTGAATATAAACTTAAAAAGGTTAGCCAAAATATCACAATTAGATTATAGGTAGGCACGTAAAAAAATAACTTTTGATCACACAAATCGTTCCGACCGACGACTATTTTCGATTTATGGTTTCGATAGACTGACAGCGTGACCAGGTTTTATTTGACAAATCTACTGAAAGTTACTTTAAAATCTACTAAATCTTATTAACTGAAAAAACCTGTTTACAAAACATCTTAAAATTACTAACAACAGACTTTGATGGGTTTCATTCAATACAAAAATAAAGACAGACGTTCAAGATTATATTATTAATCACGTCTGTTGGAAATTGGAAACTAGTTCCCATTTATAAATTTTGCACCACTTGACCCACGATTTCAATGTCATTTTCATGCAGTAAATGTTTCTATATTGGAAAAATCTGCGGCAACGAACTGAATATTTATTCGGATAAATTACAAAAACTTTGTCATTTATCCCAATAAACTCAACGGATTTTATCACTTACTAAAATCTGTTAAATCTGGAAAACTACGTAAAATACGTGTGTTGTAATAATACAGATTTTATTTTGTATACCTATGTGTGCATACTCATGTTTTAACAAATAAAACTATCTTTATCTTTATTTTAAAATGTACGTTTGTAAAACAGTCCTATGTTTTCATTTAAAAGCTATAAGCCGACATTGCGGTTAAATAACGCATCAAATCTACTAAAAACGTAAAAATACTAGGTCTGGTCATACTGTAGACTGACTAAAGACAAAAAACTTTAATAATATGATTGGATATTGAAATATTATGACTAAGGGACTAATTACACTTATTCAGCTCCATTCGCGTTTTGCTGAACGATTTTGGTCACACTTGTGCAGTTCTGTTTCTATCAGACGCGTACAACTTCGTAAGAATGAGAAAAGCCATCGGGAACCATCCGCGTACAGCGCTGTTCCGCCGCGTTCGGCGCTGAACGCGGACGTCCTCGTCGAAAAGCTGTGACCGCGTACAGAGCCGTACAGCCCTGAACGCGGTGGAACACCGCTAACCGCGGCGGAACAGCACTGAACGCGGCAGAACAGCGCTGAATTCTATTTATCGCATTTGCATGATAAAAACACATTTGTCCTCATTTTCTGCCCATTTGCCGCGAAAGCTGAATAGACGCGGAAAGCTGAACGGATGCGTATGCATCTCCATACAAAATCGTTGTTTTCTATGGACAAAAGCTGAACAGAGCTGAATAAGTGTGTGTAGTCCCTAATAGGTAGCTACAATTTCCGATACCATGTGAAGTTAAACTACTGTTAGACGGATTTTGATAATACACAACCTCTGGGGTCTTTATATACAGAAAGATAATGATCTACACAGATTTTAAAATCAATTGCTAAAGAAAAATGGCAGTACACGTGGTCATTCGTTTTATATCACGTATACTTTCTAATTAGTCACCAATTGCCATGCAAGCTGCTGCCATAGGTGACAATAGGGAAGCTGTCTACACTAGAAACCTCGATACCACTGTATCGCATTAGTACATGGCAAAGCTGGCAACGTTTTGTACATGCTGGCTAGCAAATTATGTGAATGAATAGGCATTTTACATTTTTACCTTTGCATTTTACAGTATTTAAATGACAGTTGTCATCAATGTCAAGTCAAATGTCATAATACAAGAAAATATAACCTACAAAACTACAATTCTTACAAAAACCAGACATATTGAAATAAATTCAAAATTTTAATTGCAGTTTGCCATTATGAGCTTACTAATTAAATATCCTGCTATGTTATCACAAGCGAAAGGTACTAGAATACTACCCCGTTATTACATGCGTAGAGAAAATGTTCCTTATACTTAACTGTGCTTTTTGCTTGTAATTTCAGTATTTTCCCGTGCGCTTAGCAGCAGCTCAGTATTAAATATGAAAGATTGGCGTGCAGAGCGAGGGTTGCCAGCTAACCGTAATGCTGAGGGTGTATTAACAGATACTCCTGACTTCACTTATTTAGATGGAAGACCCACCCCTTTCTTGGTAATTTTTGTTATTTTTTAAATAATTAATACTCTCTTCACAGTACTTGGTATGTTCATTAAATATAAAAGTTCGAAAGCATTTATTTGGCTGACCTCAATTGAGAAAAGTTGTAAACTCTGACCAATGTTCAGACCCCAGGGCACAGATTAGTTAATAGTTAATACCCCAGGGTTGCTTTTATGTTATGTTTATTTATGCGTAATTCCTTAGGCTTTAATCGCAATCCTACAAACTACAGGCCTAAAATCTACATACTTTTTACGAATTACACAAAAATGAGTCAAATTTTATTTTGAGATTCTAAACCAAATAAGAAATCTCTTCCCCTTTAACATGAGTAGAGACTAGAGACGAAGGTCGAAGGACCTAAGGTTTTTAGACCCTGCCACAATAAATCCAAATTCAAAACATTCTGTACAGCCTATAGCTCATTTAGGACAAAACTTTCTTTTATTATTCTCATTTTTACAAGATTTTATATAATAGTAGTAAAAATGTTAAGTTCCTGTTTCCTGCAATCAATTTAATGAAAACATAATTAGAAAAGGGCTTTCCATAGAAACACTAGAAAGCATTATTTAAACAAATAGTAGTTTAAATAACTTCATAGAATCATATGTGTGTGTAAATTAAAAAACAATGAATATATGAATGTGTAGCTACTTAAACAATTGTTATAATATTAGTATATTCAGCCATGTTTATAATCTGTCCACCTGCTGGGCTCCTGCCCAGCCAGTCTCTTCATAGTATAAGCAAGCTTAGGCCTGTTTTGCATATGTTGGTTCATGGCAAAATTTTTTGAAAAGTTGGGTAATTCTCAGATATCAAGGTTTTCTAACACAATTTCAATATTTTCCTTCATTCTAAAAGTGAATAATTAACAGCAAAATATGCACACAAAGTTATATATTAACATGTTGAGTCGCAGCAGAACACCGGTGGTCAGATACAATAGGTTTTCAATTATGTCTGGCATTACAAGATGTGACTGGTTAATTAGTAATTGGGTTATGTGGGTAAGATTGAAATGTGTATGTACAATCCTAAATTTGTGGAGATCAGTTCTCTTGAATGGCTATATCCTGTCTGCATACAACTTCAACTTTTCTCAGTGTCCAATGGCTCCAGCACATAAGTACTGATGATTCTGCCAACGTCAGAGTGGAGAGAGATAATAAAAATAAAAAAATTAAATAAGTGGTTTGATCAGTAGGCAGTAATGTGGCCATTGACCGGTGACCCCATACAAATGTTTTTAAATTGTGTCTAGTATTCCAGCAATTGACAGGTTAATCAAACAATCTCTCTGGTATTTTATCCCAACTTAACATATTTCTCATTATCATGTTTTCAACTGATACTTATTTTTTATGTTTCCAGCACAAACAGAAGATGAGGATTGAAAAGCAGCGAGCATTTGCAACCAAAATTGTTAGATTATGTAATGAATTAAACTTTGCTAAGGAGAGACACCAGCAAGTAGAAGAAGCTAAGGAGAAAGAAAGACAGAGTATCATCAGTAACAGACTGAAGCCAAAAGGAAATGATTTAGTCCAGAAGAAGAAGTAGATTAACACTAGTTTTATGTAGGGTAGTTGTAAATAATAATGTTTGAATAGACATTTTGTAGTTTTATTAATGCCTTGTAGCCCAATAGTCTAATGGCGGCTAGACACCATTATTTTTCAATGATGGCTTGCATTTCAGCTATTCGCCTACGTCTTCCTTTACATGAATCCTTTAGCAGTTTATAATGGAATAAAAAGTGATTAAAATTAATGGTTCTATTAGACATAAAATTGAAACTTGTTTCATGTAAAATTTTCATAGGTACTGACTACTGACAGGTAATACTCTTGAAACATTCTGTGCACACAATGAGCTACAATCTAGGTTTATACTCTGTTTCTCTTTGATTGTAACTTGTTTTGTGAGCCATATAAATAAATAAAACTATGTCGACTTGTTGAGATATTTCGTCCCGAGCGTTCATGGTAATAAGCGTGAATTCTCTTCTGCATTTTTGTAGTTTTTGAGCATTTCTAATGAAAATAAAACATCATAGTAAAAAGTAAGCAGCGACATCTCTGAATACAAGTAGGAAACATTACAGTTTTACAAGTACGGGTTACTCAAAAGGTTTGATGAATAAAAGTTGCAATGAAAATCAATAGATGGCACTTATTGAATTTACGTTTATACGGTTTTTATTGCGTGAATACTATCAACCTGCTTTGGGCCAGCGTGATGGTAGCCTAAACATTTTTCACACTATGAAGGGGCCCGTGTCCGTTTGTGAAACAGTTTCAGAACTGTTATTATAGATAGTATATTCACCGAATAATGGTATCTTGTTTATCGCGAATAACGGAAGAGGAACCGCAAATATAAACTAGTGTAAAATAAACCAACATTTTCATTTATCGTCAACTACCACATTCTTCTAGTTTAAATAAAACTAACTAGATATTACAACAAGTTCCGCAATGTTCCGTTCTTGCACGTAAAGATTTTCCAGACGATTGAATTAAAAAAAGTTAAGCATGAAAATTTTCAACTTGTAATAGAATTTCCGATGGTTGTATTATGTTTATGAGTTTTTAAGACAAAGACTTATAAGATTACTGGATCCATTTTTCTTAGAAGTTTCTCGCGCCCTATTTTTGTCCACGACCACCTACACACATACATAATACTCGATCATTTATTTTTATGCCTAGGTATTAACGTATTGAGTCGCACCGGCACATCGGTGACTAGACACAATAGATTTTTAATTAGGTCTGGTATTCTAAGACTTAACAGAGACTTTTAAGAGTAGTAGCGCCTCGCTAATTTCAGCATGAATCGGCCGGCTCGACCGAAGGCCCAGGCCCAATCACCGTTTTTCCTCCTTCCCGCACCTTCTCCTTCCCACTTTCTTTCCTGAAGGGACGGCAACGCGCACGTCACAGGCGTCCATAAGCTACGGTGACCACTTACCATCAGGAGGCCATGCTTGGGTATGAACTTGTTTGCCACAGCCCACATTAGTTGCATAAAAAAACAGATTAATAGTCAGCGTGTTAATTATTGTATTAACTTGAATATTACAGTGGCGCATCGCTAGTAAATGCGACTGCTGTCCTAGGTTCGATTTTCAGGTAAGGCAAAGTGTTAGGAATTGGGTTTTACGAGATAAAATTCTAAATAACAGCACTTAGTCTGGCACTCTGGCACCGTTAAATAGGTATTAGATATAGGCTCTCCCTTATTACGAGGGATTTAAAACCACAGCTAGATTATAGGCGCAAGAATATAATAGCAACCTGAGATGTTACGTAACTATACTCGTAGTTCAATTTCTTTTAATCTCAATAAATAAGAAAAAATGGAATATAGATACATAATACATACATAGTGTCGCCCGCCGTACCCGCTAAACATAGTGAATATTTATAATAATAATAAGTTTATTTACCGATTTACCAATTTATTTAGTCTTATTTTCTAGTTAGTATACTAAATTAATCTACAATCTAATGAGTAAACTGCACTGTTCTCCTAGCTACATTATTAAATAATCTGTATTAAGGAGAAACAGTCCTTTTCCCTTCTGTAATAAAGGTGAGTTGTATATTATACATTATTTTTCTCTTTAACATTTCATGAAATCAAATATCTTAAATCTAATTGACTAGCTAGTATGTGTGAATGAGTTTATATGTGCGAGGGTGTGTGTGTGTCTACGTGTGTGTGTGTGAGGGGAATGGAGGGGAGGGGAGGGAGAGGGGGAGGGGGAGTTCATTTTACATACATCCTCTTTAACATTTTAAATCTTACCATCAAATTTTCCGTCGGAGGCTAGCAATACTGGTCGATCCATTAGTTTGGCAGGTTGGAATGAGTCGAGCTAAACCGCTGCACTAAATCTGTTATCTATGGTTTTCAATACGATTTTCTGACCTGTGCATAATTCAATTTGACACTAAAATTAACTTTACATGAATGCTCAACGGTAGAGGCATTCAGGATGTGTTCGGCGTCATTGGACAATGGTACCCGGTAAAATTTAAAAAGCGAAAAAAATTTGGTTTTTTATACACAGCTGATAGATAAATGTTCACTGATTTTGGCGGGTACGGCGGGCGGACACTAATGTAGGTATGTATAGATAATTTTTCTTATTTATTAAGATATAAAAGAAAAATTACTTCAATTTGCTATTGTATTCTTGCGCCTATAACCCAGAAAGCGGAGGTGTATTAAACTTACACATCACTAGCTACGGTTTTTGATCCTACGTTATAGGAGACAGCCTATAGCTATTAGGCCTAGGCCGCACTACGGTTTTTTCCCGCAAGCGGTAAACCGCTAAACCGCGAAACCGCCCGACATGCACACAAAATCAGTCGCGGTGAAAAACCGCCGGTGCGGCCGCTTGCATTAGTTCCCTTGACTCACAAAATTACGCGGTTAAAAACCGCGGCGGTTTAGCCGTAGTGCGGCCTAGGCCTTAGGCCTAGCGCGCACTGCCTTGCGGTGGAACGCGGTGCGTTTATTCTACTGTGCGGTAGAATAAACGCATTCACAGGGCCGCGCACTGCAGTGAAAAAAACGCACGTTTTGTCATTCGAATCATGGGTCGGAATCTTGCCTACATTGAAGGAAAACTTCGACACAGTAGCCCTCTTTTTATTAGACATGGAACTATTTTCGTTCGTAAGTACATACGTCACAGCCATCCTACAAGTTAAACTAAAACACTACCTATTAGTAGAATTTAGCTTATGATTTCTGTGACTTACAAATTCAAATCGATACTAGGAAAATTAGTAATGAGATAATAGAAGATATAAGTCCTATACTTTATTTTAATACATTTTTATAACCACCAAAATATACAATTTTTTTCTCGTATTGTAACCGAATGGTAGAAATATAGTTTTTCACAACGTCAATCTTCTTTCATTAGCTTTGTTGATGCACCATTTTATTCATCTCATCCTCATTCGCTTGTATTTCTGGAAACTGATGAGACTGAAGTAGAACGCATAATACAAACATTACGAACTAACTGCGCAATTGGTATTGACGGCATATCATCAAGCCTTCTAAAAGAGTACAGAACAATTCTGATACCTCCTCTAACTTATATACTTAATCTTTGTATAAACAATGGAGATTTTCCGCATCTGCTCAAAAGGTCTCTTGTTCATCCCATATATAAGTCTGGGGATGGAGGTTGTGTCACTAACTATCGACCGATTTCCGTACTGCCATCATTGTCTAAAATCCTAGAGCGAATCATGAACAACCGCCTCAAAAACTTTCTTGATGTCAATAACATTTTGTCTAGTAACCAGTATGGCTTCCGCAATAATATGTCCACAAATGACGCTGTTCATGATCTTACTAATCATATAGTGGAAGCACTGGATAATGGTGATAAATGTATTGGCATTTTCCTCGATTTGGCTAAGGCGTTTGACACGCTCTCCATCCCTGTACTAAAAGTAAAACTTGAGCGAATCGGTGTTAGAGATAAGCAGCTAAAGTTGTTCCAAAGCTACCTAACTAATAGAACACAATGCGTAAAAATAGGAGATCATCTTAGTGACAGTCTACCAGTACTAAGTGGCGTGCCACAGGGTAGTATACTTGGCCCTACATTGTTTCTAATATATGTAAATGAGATGTGCAAAATAAAATTGGAACGTGGAAAACTTTTTGCATTTGCTGATGATACGGCTCTTATCTTTACGGGGAGGACATGGGAACAAACATTTAAAGCAGCACAGGTTGGCTTAAATAAGATAACTCACTGGCTAACGTTAAACTACCTATCACTGAATGTAGAAAAAACGAAATACTTAACATTTAGTATTAGAAAACCAGCAGTGTCATTGGATACTGCAAGATATTTTATTATTGCACACAGACATGCGTTAAATACCCATTACACATGTGACTGTCCTAAATTAGAAAATGTCTCGACAGTAAAGTATCTGGGAGTTATATTAGATGAAAGACTAAGCTTTATACCGCACATAGATCTTCTGACGAGCCGAGTCCGTAAGCTAATCTTTGCCTTCAAAAATCTAAGACACGTAGCGGAGCCGGCTGTTCTAAAGATGGTTTACTATGCTCTGTGTCAATCCCTGGTAGCGTACTGTATCTCTTCTTGGGGTGGTGCCTCCAGAACTCATTTAATACGAGTCGAGCGAGCACAGAGAGCAGTACTCAAGGTAGCCACTTTTAAGCCATTCCGTTTCTCTACCAAAGATCTATATAAATATTGCGAGGTCCTATCAGTAAGACAACTATTTATCCTTCAGATAATTTTAAGACAACATTTGTACACCTCAAAACTCAGTCAGTCGAACTCATCCTCTCAACAGTCTCGTAGACAAGATCTCCCACTCGGTACCACCCGCAGAACTTCATTTAGCCAGAGATTTTTCTGTTTTCTTGGCCGGTTTCTTTATAATAAAATAAATAAGGCATTAACGATAATAAACAATAACAAACGTCAGTGTAAAGTAAATGTAAGTGAATGGCTTATAAAACTATCATACGAAGATACGGAGAATTTACTTCATCCATTAACTTAACACAGCACAGCACAGCACGTACATACACACACACACGCACCCTCACACACACACACACACACACAACACACCCTCGCACACAAACATCCTCACAAACACACACAAACACAAAAACGTTTACTAAATTAATTATGTTCCGAATTGCTTTAATTTTCTTTTTTGTTTTACTATTTTCTTACATGTACATTGTTTTAACTTATCATTCTATGTAGGTTTTGTATATAAAATGTGTCATGGAAGGTTGCTGGTACTTATAGCTCAGGTCTTCCTATTTTAAGTACCAGCGTTCACAAATTGTAGCTAACATCATGTATACAAAAATTGTTCCTAATGGTTGTAAATATCTGTGAAACAATAAAAACATTATTATTATTATTATTATTAGCTGTCATCACACAAAATAATTAATGGCGATTTGTTTACATGCTCATGCGCAATTATTTTTATGCTTCGCTGTATTTGCGTTGTTTTCTGTGATATTCACGTCAAGTAGAGCATCAGTTCCTTCGAGTCTACCAAGAAATCAAGCATCTTCACCGGTGTTGTGTCTTTTCACGTCAAGTTCGGTACTCCGTGTAAAAAGTCTGGGCCCTCCAGTTTGTGCAGTTTGGACCTTATTTACTGAAGAATTCAGATAAACAATGTTGTGATTTTGACAAAACCTTTAAAAATTTTGTTCTTTGTTTATATATTGTGAAATGGTGAATAATAAATTTTTCGTGATTGTAGGTATATCATATGGTTTTATTTGTATCACCAAAACTATATACTTGACAAGTTAAATAAATCAACACAGCTAATACTAAAATTAGCGACATCTATCGCCATTTTAAACGAAACAAAATTGCAGAGTTGCTTGCTAGTTTTGTAGATGGCGATGCAATCGCTTAAAATGTCAAAGATTCCAGTCTATTACCGATAATATATACTAGTCTATGATTCTAACTCCAACTGTGGTGCATACACGTCATCGTTATGGACTACGATACAAGAGTTGCTATTTGTTTATATTTATTATTGCGTAAAAAAAGGGTACCCAAACGGTATTGATTTCATCCCTTGACGTCCTTAAGGCCTATGAAGGGCTTTTTTTTCGTAAGCTATAACGATCTACGTTCCTATCCAAAAAAAGTTTTTCGCTATCACCGGAGAAACGCCAGGTAATATATCTGTGTTGCGTCCCAACAGTAACTGAATGAGTGTCTCAGTGCGTTTTTTTCACCCCAGTGCGCGGTACTTCTTGAGATCTCTATGCGATACAAAAATATGTGCGGTAGATTCACCGCAAATTTGCAGCGGGAAGCCAACGACGACTTTATCCATTGCGTTTATTTTACCGCAATGCGCGCACTTCTATGACACTATATACTTCACAGATTATGCGTTAAAAAAACGCAAGGCAGTGCGCGCTAGGCCTTAAACGGGCACAGGTCCTGTTTGCCAGACTCCGTGCTGCTACTTAACATTTCTTGACGTAAACCAAATAATTTTTTTTCCGATCAAAGCTCTTACACAGTAGTCGCCATTCCCTATCGCTGCGCCCCTGTAATATTCAAGCTAACACAAAAACAAACAAGCTATCTAATATTAATCAGTTAAGTCTTAGAATATCAGACATAGTTAAAAGTCGACTGTGTCTAGCCACCGGTGTGCCGGTGCGACTCAATAGGTTAATACCATAAAAATAAATGATCGAGTAGGTATTTTGTGTAGGTGCTCGTCGACAAAAACAGGGCGCGAGAAACTTCAAAGAAAAATGGATTCAGTATCCTATAAGTCTTTGTCTTACAAAATTCATAAATGTAACACAACCATCGAAAACTCTATTACAAGTTTTCACGTTTAACTTTTTTTAATTCAATCGCGTTGATTTTTGTATTATAGGTAGTTGAACCTCTCTGATGGCCGGCTCGACCGGAGAAGGACTACTCTCTCACAGAATATCGACGTAAAATTGCAGTATTCCTACTGTTGTATTTCGTTCGGTGAGTGAGAGTACCCGAGGCCCAATCACCCTCTTACCCCCTTTCCGCTCCTTCTCCTTCCCACTTCTTTTCCTAAAGGGTCGGCAACGTGCTAGTGATGCCTCTTGGTGTCGCAGGCGTCTATAAGCTACGGTGACCACTTACCATTAGGTGGGCCGTATGCTTGTTTGCCACCATAGTTGAATAAAAAAAAAAGATATGTATATATATAGGTATAGACAATACCGTGTTTTGTAGAACATAAACAAAATAAACTAGGTGCTAAAGCAAGTTACAGACATGCTTTAAAAATTTTCTCCCTTTTGTTAATCATCCACCCCCGAAATTCACACAGTAATTTATATGTAAGCAGACAGAGATAAACATAGCCAGTTAAAACGAGATGGAGGTAGATAGCTTCATCAAAATATCGCCACGGTTGGTAATTAAAATCTCAGCTGGTTAAGTCGAGTTGACAGGGCCGGACTGGGTAAGCGAGGGTGCAATTATATTACATTAGTATAAAGGTGAGAACCGACCTGAGTATTTAAACGTAATGTGCCATTCGGTATGGGCTTGTAACATTACGTCGTGTAATAAATTTGGTTTAACTTGGTCATTTTGTAGACCTTGTTTGGCGGTGCGCCAACATTTATTCGCATCGAGATTGCAGGTAAAAATTCTGTCTCTTTCATACTAATAAGGTGGCAAACAAGCATAGAACTTTTCTAACATATACATAACTAGATTTTGCCTGCGACTTCGCTCGGGTTAATCTACATTTAATTAATAAACTTTTATCTACCAGGAACAGCACTTTTTTGGGTGAAAAGTACTCTATATCCTTTTCTGTATTCCTGACAATCTGTATGCGAAATTTCATAAAGCTAGGTCATATAGTTAAGGCGTGAAAGCATAGCAAAGAAACAAACTCACATTCGCATTTATAGGTATTATTAGTAAAGATAAGAGAGCCCCTTAAACCTAGGATATTAGAATTAGAGGAATACCACTACTCTACAAAAGATCAGCGTGATTTTACTTAGTGTTGCTGTCAAATAAAAAATAATAATACTGTAAATCTATAATTTTTTGCGTTAACAACACTATGATTCCTAGTATAAGAAATCGGCGTCGCGTGACTAGCTATAAGCTCTCTAAGGCAAGAGCTTAGTAATAGTCCCTTTGCGGCTGTGCATTACATTTGCATTTTGTGTTGGTCTAGGAATTGGATACTGAATCGGGCCAAATAAAACAAATTTTTTTCTAACTCTAAATTATCAATAGCAGCTTGGCGTTAATGGTGTTGCACACTCTCGGGAGTCAGCAAGCACGAAAAGCCGTTGGTCCTGTACCTGATCTCCTTGAGTCATGTCACCTCGCCTCGTACACCTATTCGTGCATTAAAATGTCTTCTGGGCAGATGGCCAGATTCTGTTTTAAAAACCTTTCGTTGAAATTCGCTCAGCAAGGTCCTCTAGACGTTGAATAAAAACTAGTGCTCGCGTTGTAACAAGTAACATTACAAGCGAATGATGCAAGTCACTCACTATCCTAACGTTTTGTGTGTATTAATTGCCCTGTGTCCCAAAGTTTTGGTACAACCATTCGGCTCTTCGAAGGTCTTGTAGAACGTACAGGAATTATACCCAAGGGAGGGTCGTATACTCATCGATTTGCTCCTGTACTAATCAAGTTTAATAGCCAATTCCAATTTGCTTGTTGATCTGTTTTAGGATTGTCTTTAAGTCGTTTAATTTACATAAATTGTTGTTATAATTTAATATATATATATTACGCTTATGCCTTTGCAGGCAATCCCGAAGGGATCGTTATTATGTAGCACATGAGAACGGGTCGCGTGCGTACGCTAGCTGTTTTGTCTTATACCTATATATCCGATGGATATACTTCAGATCCTAGATAATAGGAGGTCAGCCTAATGCCGTCTACCAAAGAAAATTCTAGACTCTGAGCTCCTATTGGGATTTTCTGGACAGAAAAATCTAAGAATAGTGTTCGATGCATATATTATAGATTTTTGACCTCCTGCAAAAAGTCGAATTCAATACTGCCACCGATATCAATTCAGCTTTTTATAATTTATTATTGACTAGCTTTTGCCCGCTTTTGTCCGCGCAATTTAAAATTTGACAATCAATTCGGGTTGTACTCTGCTTGTAATAATATAATTTAATCATGATTCGAAAGACACGTGGCGCCATCTATTATCATAAGAACGTTATTGTTGTTTTCCTCGGGAACAGTAATTTTTTTCGGGATGAAAAGTAGCCTATGTCCGTTTGTGTACACCTGACAACGTATATGCAAAATTTTAGAATGATCGCTTCAGTGGTTTAGGCGTGAAAAGGTAACAAACAAACAAACTCATATTTGCTTTTATAATATTAGTTAGGAAGTTAGGATTAGGATTAGTTAGGATTGACTATTGCTCCACTCCTGTGGCTCGTAGCGTAATGTTTTATAGCCTATGTTACTTTTAAATAAAGTAGGTCCCCATGGTAAAATAATTATTAAAATTGGTTCTGCAGTATACAGTTTATCTGTTACCAACAAACAAATCATTGAAGTATAAATACATAGACTTATCGATTATATAGAAATAATATATATATTTTGTCCGATGTTCGACGTTATCTATCATTATATTCGTGAAAGCAGTGGGGCTTCACAGGCTCATTACATTAGTGGGGATACATTTAATTGTATTACTTTCTTATTGACGGAAATCATAATATTCGAGATCGAATATTGAGAAAAGAAGAAATCTAATATTGAAAGCATGTATTCTATTTGTGTTTTCTATATTAAATGTTACATTAAATTTATTTACTTGTATTCTACATACAATAGTGGCAGTATCTTTTTATACGCTTAAGCATCCGGTTTGCCTTAGTAAAATGTCCCAGAATGAATATTAGTTTATGGGATTAAATATAATGATCAGCAAAAATACTAATTGCGTAGCAAAATATGCTTACTAAAATATATCATAACGAGCACCTATACGCCTCAAATCACTGCATTCCGTCTCGGAAGGGTTAGGTTATGTTAGGTTCCTTCTTAAACCCACCCAAAAATAGAAGCCCCGCGAAGCGGAGCTCTGTCAACTTAGTTTATTCTCTTTAAATATATTTTGGTGTGCAATTAGTATTTTTGGTAAGCATATTTTGCTGCGCAATTAGTATTTTTTTGCTGTGCAGTTAAATACTACCCGTTTATTATGTTAAAGACTGCTTGGTAACCGTAGTGTTGCCACTGCTGTCTTTGAGATCGTGGGTTTGTTTTTCGGTCTGGCAAAGTGTTATTGGGTTTTCCTGTTAAGAAATACTCAGTAGCACAGAGTCTAAAATTGTGCAGATAAACGGCAATAGGACAAAACCATCGTTAGGGAAATGTGGATGTTATACACTTATGCTTATTTCTTCAGGTATATAGGTGTAAGATTATGTATGTTACATGTTTACATATTTAATCAACCCTTAGTGGGCTTCGTGATCTCATTTACGTCATGCAAGTGAAATTAAAAAACTAAAGGGTAGATTCTACTATCACTTCTTTCAGTTTTATGTAAGTACTCTTTGTAATGTTCTTGAAGATATTTGAAGTCTCTGAAGGAATCTGCACTGGTCTAGTGCATTGAGATCCGACATTTCTCATACTGTAAAGAAACCCGTGTCAAGCAGTAGAACAGGTTATAAACAGGGATTGAACGAAGTACTTTCAAATATCTATTGGAACTTTTTCTTCATAAGTTTACATTCAGTCCGCTTTAGCTTTTCAAATGACTGTATGGATGGCGGATTGGTTTAAATGGTCGGCTCACTACTGCTACTGCACTAAGTACTGTGGCCTCGATCTCTATGCAAGAAAAAATGTGTCATCCACAAATATGTAGTTGTGCCTGGATGTCCATTGTATCCGTTGTTTAAATGTTTATATGGTAACCCGCGACTCAGTAATCACTGCAACCGTTACGTAGTCTATTCTAAAAAGAAAAAAATGTAAGAAGTACATTTAATAAAATTAGAATTTTATGCGTTCATTTAGAGAAATTTGCAATAGATAGCAACTCTGCATCACCTTAAAGTTTACTCGGCAATATTGCCAGTTGTCATCTACACAATTATGGCAAGACTTACGAAAATATATGAAAGTCTCCCCCAAGAAAGATCTTGCTTATCCAACGGATTCGGCTCTGTATAACGTTGCAATCTTGGCTAATATAATTAAAAAAGGTAAGAGAGTACATTGTGGTGTTCGAGCCACGCGCGGCGCGGCGTGTTGCGATCAACTTTTAATTGAACGTCATTTGCTTACAAAATATAATTGAAAAGCGCAATTAACTTTTACAATTTTCCTCTACGACTTCATTTGGTTGAATGAACTTTGATTTCTGTTGTAACAAAGAAACTCGCTTCCAATAACTCTACGCCGGTAGTGTTCCTACGTTTTTGGGTCGTGATTGCAATTTTATATTAAAACTGCCTGCCTCGGTAGCGCAGTAGTGAATCTGTCTACTGAGTATGAGGTCTCTGGTTCGATTGCCGGGTTCACTAGTGTTTTAACACGCTTTTATTAGCTTTACCTGTACATTTGTTTGTTTGTTAGTTTGATGGTAACCGACTCTTTTGGATTTGATTTTGACCCCACTTCAAACGGTCAGATTTCATTTAAACATTGTAGACTTATCGAGGACCGACTACAATACAATAAAATCAGGATAATGAGATAATGTTATCATTATCTCATTATCCTGATTAGGATCAAAATCAAAATCAAAAATAAATTTATTCAAGTTAGGTTGCAAGGTAACACTTATGAATGTCAATCGTCAGGATTAATTATTTTATCACAGATCCTTTGCGTAAGAGCGAGAGAGATAGAGCAAGCGCGTGGTCTACGCATGCATACCTTTCCGATTCGAGCACTCGGCTCAGAAAATTAATTTATTACATTAATATTTAATAATATAAAAATACAAAGTAAATAATAGTTCAAAAAATCTAAACTGTTTAGTTTGATTTTTAAATAAAGCGTGTTTTATTTAAAAACCAAACTAAAAACTATAAAATATTTTTTTAATAATTCCAAGTAAGGATAGAGTGATTAATCAAATAAATTATTTTAATGTAAGAAAGCGTGGGGTGCTTTCTAAGATATTTTGATAATGACCTACATAATGACGCTACTTGGTGCGCAATCGTTATTGATATTCCATTTCATATATCACACACGTTGTCAGCGGAACTAAAAAGGACGTAGAGTACTGTTACTATCCAAACCTAATCTACATTTACGCGAGTAAAACCAAGGTCAAAATCTAGTACGAAATAAAACTACACAATTACTTGCTCTTAATTATCAACACAAATCCGACGTTTGGAATACATTTCAGCAGATCGACGAATTTGTACACACACCTATTCCATAGACACAGTTGGACCACGGAATAGAAAGAAATCTAAAAGCCGATGGAAGCGGTAATCAATTACCTTAGTACCAATGTTGTCTATATACATATCAAAGATAAAGCACTCTAGCCATCAATCAAATAAACCATAAATGCACTATCGTCGCTCGAAAAACGGCCCCAACAAAACTGTGCATAAATCAGTCGTATGCGCTATATTATGCACCTGTCCCACTCACTCTTGCGTGCGCTGCCCGTAAGCGAGAGCGGATCGACACCACTACTACGGTGGAGACCGTACCATATACTTAGTACGCTTGCGTATCGCGAGTATCACACTTAGGACGCTTTACATTGACGCGTTTTAACTAAACTATTACAAAATGTTGCTCAGTGGGCGTTCAATGGTTATTCCGGTTTATTTCCTGGATTGCATAATAAATGCAGACACTTATAAGTAAGTAGTACTGGTCAGTGCCACATATTGACGCGGTTTTATAAGAGAAAGTGTATCTATGGTATATTTGATCGAAGACTCTAGCAGACAGGCCACGCTTAGTATTTAGCTAACGATCTTAACATTTCTTCGCAGGATTTGTTACTTCGTCTTATTAACCTCTGATTCTTTTTCGCAGAGGTTAATGAAAACACTTTGTGGGTCTGTGTGTCTGTCTGTTAGTGACAGATTGATGTTAGTGACACGCATAACCACTGGACCGATTGACTTGTAACTTGGTGTGCAGACACCTTGGGGTCATACCTCGGTCGAGTTTGAATATGGGCCCTGTGGGTCAAAAGACCCCCGATATATACGGGTAATTTCTTTTCATTACTTTTACATTTAAGACGACGAGGTTGAATCCTGGGTTTGTACACCCATCTCGTTGTTATAAGATATTAAATTGCATATAAAATAAGGAAAAGATCTATTTGCAAGCAAACAGTCAACACGATTGGGATTTGTCTTTTACTTAACCTATTGAGTTGAAGCGGCACACCGGTGGCCAGACACAAGAGATTTTTAATAATGTCTGGTATTCTAAGACTTGACAGATTAAAATATACTATGCATTTACTCAATATAACCAATTCTTAAGCGTATCCTGTGGTGTTTAGTCAAATGTTATAATTTTTACTAGGACACGCTATTCGCTACCAGAGGGCACAGCTTAAGCTCGTATTAAAACTAGTTCTCTATAAAGTCTTTAACAAAAACGCTTTTAGTATACGATTACATTTATAAGATTTTCGCCTTGACTTTGCTGGCGTGAATGTTAGATTAGGTTATTATTAGTAACATTATCTTTTGGGGTTAGTCCCAGTCGCCACCCCCAGCATTGATAGTATTTCAGTTCAGTTTTCCAAAAAATATCCCATTCGCCACCGGAAGGGGCAATGCTGGGGGTGGCGAATGGTACTAACCCTACTTTTTTGGATGAAGGGTACCCTCTGTCCTTTTCCATACCTCTGACAACGGGTATGTGACATTTCATAATGATTTCTGCTTAGTTTGGGCTAGGTGGTGTTGTGTGTATGTGGTAGAAATTTATTATTATTATTATCGATCGGGAAGTTTAGAAGGATAAACAAAATCTCTTTCGCATTTATAATATTAGTTAGGACTAGTTAGGAACTTAGGATGTTCCTATGTGCAGAATAGTGGTACGTATTTGACAGTTATATGCCATCTCATTTTTTCACTATTCCATGGATTGGACAGTCGAGTGATCCAATCAACATCGTCGTACGACATCAACAATTTGAATATCGAATGCCGCCTGCACGGTATGAATGAACGTTCGAAATTTAATTGTGGATTGTTAAGCCAGTGATACCGTTAATTGGAAATCTGATTTTGTTTATGGCAACTGATACAGATAATAAAATTAGCGAAATAAGGACGCCATTTGTAAAAGTAGCCTACTCTTATGTTATTGTGGGGTTTAAGGAGTTTAACACAGTATACTGAAATTCATAGTAAGTCGATTCACGTTTTGTCAAAATATAATTGATCGACGGTACATTAATCATCGAATACATCGAATGTACTTATAAGCATTAAGTATAATTATATAATTAAACATGATACCTTAATATATCGACAGAACTAACTACGACACTTTACAAACACATTTCGAATTTGCAATAAAAAAAATCGACGTAATTGTACTTACGCCTTTATTGCACTGGGAATACGACATATCGAACCGTATAAGTACACAGGAACAATTCCTAGTGCGTAGTCTAGCCTAGTGGTAGTCGTTTATATTCGTGAAGTATTAGTACAATGTCAATTTGGTATTGTTTGGCTCCAAAACTGAACATCGCGCGTCGTCAAGATTGAGAATTACGCTAATAGATGGTTGCTACGGAAAAATATAATTCTGTCCAATCATTTTAATATTATCCGGCCCTATAGTAAGGCTAGAATGAAGTCTGTCGACATAATACAATAGCTTCATACTTACATAGCACAATTTAATTATGTGTGTTATGAATGGAAGGAACTTATTCCGGAGTCTACTTGCAAAAAATATAAAATTGAAAGAAACTCCGATAGAAGTTATTCCGTTTTAGTACAGCCTGGGTGACATAACGGTGGTGAAGGCTGCCTATGCATTGAAGCGGAGCGAGTCTGCGGAGCGAAGAAACGGAGAAATATTATCCATTCTGGAGCGGAGCGGAGATTTTATGCAATCCTATTGGTTAATATTTTTCCGTTTCTTAGCTCCGCAGCCTCGCTCCGCTTCAATGGACAGGCTGCCTAATGTGGGTGTTAAACACTTCTTCTTATGTCTTCGAGAATATAGTCGTGATGCTATCGATCTATCCACATATACAGTTAATATTATAAAGAGGAAAGATTTGATTTTTGTTCGGTTGTTTGTTTGTAACGATTTAACTCAAAAACTACTCAACAGATTTTAAAATACTTTCATACATCATTAAAAAGCTATATTATTACCGAGTAACATAGGATATATTTTCTTTCTTTGATTTGTTGTATTGGAAGGCCCCGTCACCTGTGATACATTTCTTAACTAGTACAGGGATGGGTGACCTTTCTACTAGTTTAATCATTTTGTACTTATAATTTAAATATGTACACCTTTACACAATATGTGTAACCATTGATTTTGGAAATAAAATATTATTACCTATTATTATTAAGGATTAAATATAATGATCATCAAAAATACTAATTGGTCAGCAAATATTGCACAGCATCTATACGCCTCAAATCACTGCATTCCGTCTCGGAAGTGTTAGGTTATGTTAGGTTCCTTTTTTTAAACTCACCCAAAAATAGGAGCCCCGCGAAGCGGGGCTCCGTCGACTTAGTTTGATCTCTTTAAAGTTTGCTGGCCATGAGTTGCTGATCAATTAGCAATTTCTGCTCACAGATTATATTTTTCTGCTCACAAAAATACCAATACTATGCTAACCATTTAAATAACAGCCTTATTATTTTTATTTCTGAAAGAGTTCTGTTTCATAGCCTAACCTACTTTTACGCGAGCGAAGCCGCCGGCAAAAGCTAGTTGTGAGATAAGTAAGTGATGAGGATAAATTAAAAAGAAACATCATTGTAGTCTTTACAGCGTTTAATGTTCACACGATAATCTCCTAACATTATTTTACTTACATAATACTTATTAAGTTTTAAGATATATTAATAAATTCTTAAGCTATATCTGTAGGATTAAAGATCATGAACTTTTATAATACCTAATGAAATATTACTATTTATATGTTGAGAAAAAATCTTAAACATATTGTATAGGTAGTAAATTAAGACTAATTATATTTTACATGTCAACGTGAATAGAACATAGTAACTAAAAAGCTAGATATTTTTTATGACTTAAATACTTTTTCATATACTTATAGACTTAATATTTTTATTAATTAGAAACTAAATAATTATAGTAACATTTAATATATTAAATCCATTGTAAGAATGACTTTGTAAGTACTATAAAAACCTAATACCGAATTAATTGTTTTAACTAGAATATAATTTTAAAAAGTCGTATAATGCGATTGCGATAGTTATACGATTGCATCCGAATAACTATTACCGTTATTTGAATGTTGATTGATTGCTATATCAGTATATCTACAATTTATTGTGCGATTCATTCGATTATTATTCAGCCCATGAATGAATCGATATTCGAATACGGAATTCAATATTTTAATTTTTTATAATTAAGATTCGCTTGCCTTTTATAAAGTCTTAATGTTTGAGTGACTGGCAGCCAGATACAATTGTTTGTCAATTATCCCTGGCATTCCAGCAGAGATTAAAAGAAAGAAAGATGATTGAATTGCATCTAATGTATTTTACTAGCTAACTTATGATGATTAATTATATAATTAATACCATTCTTGCCAGTTATATTGGAGCCGATCTTTTTACCGGCATTAACTATGTCACTCGTTTTATAGTTCTTCATATAAGACTTGACGTAGAAGTCTCCGAATAGGTACATGAAGAGTACTGTGTTGAAGCAGACTCCGGTGAGGAGGTAGTATGCTGGACGGCATTCGGAGACGTGATGGCTGACCACGATGTGGAGGAACATGAGGGTAAATTGCACCTGGAAGACATTAGGGTGTGTTAAAAGTGTGGTTCATTTAATATTGTCTTACGGTAAGTAACTTCTAGACGGGCACTGTTTTACAGTGCCCGTCTAGAAGTTACTTACCGTAAGACACGTACATTATGTGATTATCCTAACTAATATTATAAAAGCGAAAATGAGTTTGTTTGTTTGTTTGTTTGTTACCTTTTCACGCCTAAACCACTGTACCGATCATCCTGAAATTTTGCATATACGTTGTCAGGTGTACAGAAACGGACATAGGCTACCTATAATCCCGAAAATAATTACTGTTCCCGAGGAAAATAACAATGACGTTCTTATGATAATAGATGGCACACTAAAAAGTTAATAAATAATTGCATATTCTTGTGAATAATTAAATTATTGTTATTTATTGGAGTCGGTGTCAGCCAAGGTAGGTTTATAACTAATTAAACATGAGATGTCTTACTATAATCATAACATAACATTGGCATGCACAATTACACACATAGACGCAGCACGCGGCGCGGGCGGCTGACACCGACTCCAATAAATAGGTAACAATAATTTAATTATTCACAAGAATATGCAATTATTTATTAACTTTTTTGTGCATTTTAAGTTTTTAATATTCTTTTATGAAGTCGGTTTTATTTTTTATTAAAATTTTGTGAAGCATTCAATCCTAAGCCTATGACTTTTCGAAGTTATGGGCGTATTAATTACTTATTTATCGCTCGCTTTAACCCTTAATCGGGCAGGACAAAAAAATCAACTTTTCATGATTTAACTGTAATATCTTGTGCCATGTTAAGTGGTAGTGTAAATAAAATAAAGTATAAATTCTGAAAAACAAAGGTTTTCGTAGGTGGGAAATTATTCACCTCTGCCAGTTTACGGACAACCTAAGTGGGAAATTATTTCCCTTTGCCCAATTACGTCTATAAATTTGATTACATTTCATTAAATATTTTTACATTATTTTTAATTACATTTTAGCGTTGTATATCATAACAACATTATACAGAATGTAATAAATTAGTCAATAACGAATCCAATACGTACTTGAATCTTTTCTGAAGAAACTTCTCTGAATTGGGTCTGCACTACTTGAAAAACGCGCAATTTTTTCAAACGTGACGTTAATCTGACTGATGTGACATTTGACATTTGAATGGGTAGGGTTGTCAATAAAATTAATCAGTAATTATCTAAGATTATATTGGGGTTGATTGATTGATGGATTGATATTGGGGTAAAAAAAGAGCCTAGAGAGTTGTCATTTTAAAAATATTTGTGTAGTTTAGATTAATGAGGTGGGCAAATAGTTCCCTGTGCCCGATTAAGGGTGAAAGAAAAACATTGTGAGAAAACCTCTCTGTCTGAGAGTTTTCCATATTCTTGAAGATATGTGCAATTTGCCAAACCGCACTAGGCCGTGTGGTGGACTATGGCCTAACCGTTCCCACACTGAGAAGAGGCATGTGACCAGCAGTGGGCTAGTGGGTTCGTATACAGGGCTGATATTATTATATATTAAACTTACTAATTGAATCATAGTGATGTACTTTTTCCACCACAAGTATTTAGCCAGCTGGGGGAACGCAGCCAGTCCGTAGTATGTATACATGACGACGTGTACCAACGAGTTGCTGACTCCGATGAACACAACAGCATCCGTCCTGGAGTACTTGGTGACGAACCACGTGGCCATCGCCATCATTGTGTGATGGTATACGTGGAGGAAGGTGACCTGGCGCTGCTTCTTCCGAAGCACGAAGAAGACTGTGTCGACCAGTTCCACGATTTTGGTCAAGAAGTAATAGTGAGCGCCGTCTGTGAGCTGTGAACAAATAGTTTCTTATTAATCTGTCATGTCTTGGAATACATGACATAGCTAAAATATATTGTGTCTGGCCACCGGTGTGCTACTGAGACTCGAGAAGTTAAGGATAGCATCTATTAAAGGAGCTACAAAACGGGTACCATTTCATAGAAATACTGGCTTTTTGAGCAGTACTTTTTTCTGGATAAAAGGTACCTTATTGGCTTTTTGAGCAGTACTTTTTTCTGGATAAAAGGTACCTTATTGGCTTTTTGAGCAGTACTTTTTTCTGGATAAAAAGTACCTTATGTCCTTTTTTGTACCTCTGGCAACGAGTATGCGAAATTTGATCATGATCAGTCGAGTAGATAAGGCTTGAAAGCGCAACAAACAAACTCACTTCCGCATTTATAATATTAGTTAGGATAATATGTTGGCTCGGATGGAACAGGTAGAGGCGATGTCAACATGTCACCAGTTGTAGTTTTATGTAACACGTTACAGGGCTCCGAGACCATTGCAATCTAACGGGAACAGTTCCAGACTTCAAGCTATTGAGAAATACACAAAAGATCCCTTAACATTTTAGTTGTTCAGGGAATTGATCATTTCAAGCTTTGAAAACTATTAACATTTTTCTGTCAAGTGCTTCTCAAAAGCAGCACTTGTGTCTAGAACTGAGCATGGTACATGGCACTAGACTCGCTTCTTTTAACGTCCTTAAAACTTTAGTTGACTAAATGTGGTTGTACTTTCGGGGTTATAGGATTGGGTCTATGTATGTATGTGTGTGTAGTTAGCAACTTATTACCGCTTCGTAATGCTTCATTAATTGGATTATTCATACACATACTGGTATGTGGAAGGCATATAGTTATGTTGTTATTATTAATTCAACTGTATGCCTCAAGGGAAATATGCTGATTATCGTTTTTGTATAATATAGTGTCAGGGTAGAAATGCCAATTTTAACCTTTTATAATTTGCAGTTTTAGGTTATAAATCTTATCTTATCTTATGTGGGGGCCAGTCAGTGGGGACCAGTCAGTGCAGACCGGCGACACTTCGACTCAGTGGGATCTTTTGTGTCGACACTCTCCCAATAACGACTGCCATAGATGTTCATGGCAGCCGGGACCGACGGCTTAACGTGCTCTCCGAGGCACGGAGCAGGCGATAATTGTCAATCAATACGCACATAATTTCAAAAAGTCATATAACTTCCGAAAATCAGAGGTGCGTTACGTGGGTTCGAACCCGAGACACTCTGCATTGCAGTCTGTTGGTCTCCCCACTGAGCTATCACTGCTCTAGGTTATAAATAAAAAGTACTGTAAATATAAATGTGTCTTGGCTTGAGCCAAAGACTAAGTAAGTTTAAAAACAATTAAAAAGTACCATAGATATATAACCAGTAGTTGAATAACTTCTTATTGAATGAATAAAATGTTATTACGATTGAAATAGCTAGCAGGTTTGCTTATTACTTAAAAGTAAGTGCAGTAAATACGTTTTACGCTAAAAACCAAAGTAAATTTTTTAATAGGTTTTTAATAAAATTGTTAAACTAGTTAATCGAAATTCATCTAGATAAACTGTATTATATTTGGAACATCTTTGTTAATTTCAAAACACGTAATTTATATTTCACTTGATAGGAACAGTGCAACTTTGCAAATTATAATCATCAAAAGAATATTAAATTTTCTCGTTACCGTTTTGATAAAATTTGAGAGACATACAAAATCCTATTATAAAGATGATTGTTGACGTATTGTTTCAGTTGTAAAATAAATTATTTTTATCTCAAAATTATAAAACATTTTTAACAGTTACATCTGTTTTACACTTACGGCACGCGATTTAAGATCGTGAAAGTATGCAGTGCCTTATGTATGACGAAACCGTACATATTATATTAATGAGAAAAGCGTGTAAAATTACGCGCCTTTTTCTTTTATTAGGCTTCTCAGAATATGAAAGGTCATAATAAGATAATTTTTACTTATACACTGTACTGCTTTATAGTTTTTAGGCTATCAAAAATAGAAAACTCTACCTGTCCCCGTGGTTCCGCTCGGCTCGTAACGTCGTGTTATATAGCCTATATTACTTCTGGGTAAAGTATCTTCCTAACGGTGAAAGAATTACCCAAATCGGTTAAGTAGTTTCAGAGTTTATCAATTATAAACAAACAAATCTTTCCACTTTATAATATTAGTATTTGTAGTCTGTTTAACCGACAATTGGTACATTCACCCTACACACATAGTTGGTGGCGCCTTTGTGCTTGTAAGCGTATTATCTACGCGGGACTAATTATTATAATAACTATTGTTGAAGCATTATCTTTATCACAAGCTTTGCTTACAAGCATCATTAAGGTGTTAAGGAAAAGAGCAGCGATAACTCAGTGGGGAGACCAACAGACTGCAATGCAGAGGGTCTCGGGTTCGAACCCACGTCGCGCACCTCTGACTTTCGGAAGTTATATGACTTTTCGAAATTATGTGCGTATTGATTGACAATTATCCTCGGAAAGCACGTTAAACCGTTGGTCCCGGCTGCCATGAACATCTATGGCAGTCGTTATTGGGAGAGTGTCGACACAAAAGATCCCACTGGGTCGAAGTGTCGCCGGTCTGCACTGGCTGGCCCCCGCATAAGATAAGATAAGGTATTAAGGGATATTTATTAATATATACTATTAGCTGTACCCCGCGGTTTGACCCCTGTTTATGATTACTGTTCCTCTCCCATAGTGTGATGTTATACAGTCCAAAATTTTCCTCAAGAATTTGGTTATCAAAATGTAAAAAGAATTCTAAAGATTAGCACGTTAACAAAAATCAAACAAATTATTCAGCTTTATTATATACCAGCTAACGCGCGCAACTTCGTCTGCTTCACATAAGGGCCTTTTGCCCATTTTTGCAACATTTTTCATTAATGCTCCGCTTCTATTGGTCGTAGCGTGATGTTATATAGCCTATAGTCTTCCTCGAGAAATGGGCTATCCAACACTAAAAGAATTTTACAATTCGGACCAGTAGTTCCTGAGATTAGCGCGTTCAACCAAACAAACAAACAAACTGAAGAGTTTGTTTGTTTGTTTGTTATAATATTAGTAGATATAGATTAGTAAAGATAAATATTACCCTACCAAGCCTACTTTGGTTTCTTTACACAGCGACGTTCATGGTATTACGAAGAAAGAAATAACATTACCTACTTTCGAATTCATTGTCACTGGTTATTACTATTCGAATCAATTTAAACATCTATTCTTCGATGATTTTGTATTTGAATTATAATTGATTCCTTGTCACAGATTTGTGGAAGAACGAGGTGTGATGTTACTTGAACACAAAGAGTGGTTCCTTTGACCAGGCTGGGAGATCGTGCTTAACGGGTCCGACGGTTGATGTCAGAACTTATATTATAGTAACTTGTACTGCAACCTTCGCTTGCGTGATTTAGGTCTTTACGGAGTAGTGTGTAATTGAGCACAGCGCCATCTTTTGTCGTTAGTTGTAACTCTTCGTATGGGGTCCGTCACAGATTATTATTTGTATTATAATAAATTCGAAATACGATCTTCTAGCAGTCAAGCAGTGTGGTAATTAAATACCCTAGTAGTAAAAATGAATACATGAATTTGATCCGCCAATAGCGTAAGCGCAAGCTTATGCCACGGGATCAAATAGCCAGGCAGCATATTTATAAAAGCAACACTACTATAATACGAAATTTGTACGTCACACAACGTTTTTATTTCTACATATCTCAGCGGTATAACGTACACAGAAATTGACTTCAGTATCAATGTTTTACATGGTAGAGTCTAGAAAATTCTGGAATATTCGATACCAACTCAATTTTCAGCTAGTAAGTGACTGGGGAGTATTGAGAGGCGTGCACTAAAAATGGATACATTTGTAGCGTCTGATATTTTTTTAACACATCTGGTGCGGCTGTATTTTGTTGCCGATTCTTTGTACATTTTATATGATACTCTACAATTATAGGACCGTTGGCATATTTGAGAAAGAAATTAGATTTCCATGGGAAATAATGGAATGCAGTACAGTCAGCGACTAAAGTATAACCACATACAATCTACTACAAATCGTGTACAAGTCAAGTATCAGAAGTCGTTGATCAACTTCGGTAACATAATACGGTGATCAATGTAAGGTTACAAATGACGGTAAAATCACAGAACAATATTTACTGAACACGCTAATGCTATAAAACTCGGTAAGTTTTTATAAAATGTAAATTGTAACGCATTTTTTGTTGACGGACTTTTGTTGTATTGAATTCTTAAGCTGGTTTGTTGTACTTCTTGCGCATGTAGATTTTTATTATGAATTAGTTTTGCAAGCGCATGGATTATGTTTAGAGGCCTACCGTTTGTCAATTATTATAAATAAAACTATAAACAGTAGTTTGATCGCAAAATTAAGGATCAATAACTATTTTAAATTTCGTTATCTCGCTTTTTCCTTTGCATGCCTGTACATACATAAATATCATTCGTTCTTTTTCTATCATATTCGTTTATTATATAAACCTATTAATTAAATATGACTGGATTTAAAAACAATGGGTCCTATTGAACAATATAACCAAGAGGCCGATTTGAGATAAATATGCTTTTTATGTGGACGCTCTGACATATAAAGGACTAGATGCTCCCGTGGTTTCACCCGCGTTTATCGTTACTGCGCCGCCCCCCGTGGGTCGTAGCGTGATGTTGAATAGCCTATAACCTTCCTCGATAAATAGGCTATTTAACACTAAAAGAATTTTTCAAATCGAACCAATGGTTTCTGAGATTAGCGCGTTAAAACAAACAAACAAACTCTTCAGCTTTATAATCTGAAGCGAAAAATTTGGATCCCTTTTTACGAAAATCGGGCGGACGGAGGAGTATGAAATTTCGCACACTTATAGTTTATACAAAAAAAATATTAGCATTCGTCACTTCTTCTCTGTATAAACTATAAGTTTATACAGAGAAGAAGTGACGAATGCTAATATTAAAAAAAAATATGCATTAGAAATATATTAAATTAATGAAAAAACACAACCATGTATTTGACACACGCAGTCGAAGCGCGTAACTATGGTTACATTTATCAATATATAATGACATAATATGTCAGCAATATCTTACAGGCAAACTTTGGTCGAATTTCGAGCACTAGGCGGCCGCTAGTATTAGTATAGATGATTGGCAACATTATCTGTAGATGATAATTTCTAAAGCGTATAAAACAATGTTTCAATTACTCACCCATCGTCGTCTATCTACGTCAATGTCGGCAAAACATGTGGTATGCCATAATCCCTTCTGCCACAGGAACTGTGCACCCTATAATAGAAAATGACATTTGACAACCAATTGTTGGCTTTGGTCAAGTAAGTATTGACTGCACGGATGGTGGAGCGGTTTGGTGATCGTCTAGCCACTGCCTAAGGCTGGGACTCCACCAAAGTGGAGATGTGTGCGGTGTGCTGTGTGCTGTGCGAGAAGAGATGTTTTTCAGCTCGGGGGACTCCACCAAAGCGGAGATGTGTGCGGTGTGCTGTGTGCTGTGCGAGAAGAGATGTTTTTCAGCTCGGGGGACTCCACCAAAGCGGAGATGTGTGCGGTGTGCTGTGTGCTGTGCGAGAAGAGATGTTCTTCAGCTCGGGTGCGATGCGTTGAGTGACATCGCTCACTGCACGCCGCTCACATCTCCGCTTCCATCGCGCCATACAAATATTACACATCTCCGCACAGCGAACTCCACTGAAGCTGAGTGGAGAGGAGATGTGTCAATAACACAATTCTATTGGACAATAACTTAAACTTTAAAGACCACATTGAGTATTTGTCAAGTAGAACACGTAAACTTATTTATGTATTTAGAGAACTACGACACTCAGCCGATCCTCAAATAATGAAAATGGTCTATCAATCTTTGTGTCAATCCATTTTAAGCTACTGCGTCACCACCTGGGGCGGTGCGGCTAAAACAAACATTATAAGTCTTGAGCGCGCCCAAAGAGCGGTGCTCAAAGTATGCTGTTTTAAGCCTCGCTTATTTCCTACAACTAAGCTATATGAATATTGTCAAGTTCCTACTGTCAGGCAACTATTTGTGCAAGCTACTATTCTTAAGCAACATGCACTAACTCTTTACAAGCGAGGAAATATAAATACACGCCGCAATAATCCAGTTGTCATGTCATCGCAAATTAGAACGTCTTTTAGTCGTAAATTCTTTATTTTTCTCGGGCCCTACATATATAAAAAAGTTAATAAATTTCTGTGTATCTACCCTCTTAACACTTATCAATGCAACATTACTGTTCTTGAATGGCTCCTAAAGCTATCTTATAATGAAACTGAAGATCTCTTGACGGTTCTGGTATAATCATTGGCGCTGTCGGCCTCTGACACACACACACATACGCGCACACGTACACACACGCATATTCACACACATGCACACACAGCACACAAACACACAAAACCACAACACACACATCACACACACACACACAACACACGCATCACACACACACAACACACACTTCACACACACACAATCACACACACACACACACACACACACACACACACACACACACACACACACACACACACATACACACACACACATACACAAAACCATGTCTTTTTAGTTTTTTGATTTTTTTAGTTTTAGCTTTTAGTTACCCTTTTTATGTTTTGTCTTCGTTTATGTTTGTATAACGTGGTTCCATGCGGAGACCTGGTGACCTGTAATACAGGTATTCTTATACCTACCACAGGCACCAGCGATCCTCTACCGAAATATTATTGTTAATGTTCTATATGTTACGTTGATTATGTTCCTATGTGTATCTCGGTTTTGGTGAGAAATAAACGATTATTATTATTATTATTATTATTATTAATTTTCAAAACTAAATAATTCATGGTCTGAACCGGTAATTGAATCCAGAACATCAAGACTGAGTCCAAAATTAAGCACTAATTTATTTCATGAAACCAACGAGGTAGTATTGTAACTTGTAATATTACTCGTGTCACCAAATCCTACGGCAATGCATCTCGCGATAAAAGTATCTTGCTTTAATCTAGTACAAGTTGTGTAAAATTTCATTAAAATCAGTTCAGCCGGTTTACGTGTGTCTGAGTAACAAATATCCTAACGTCTTAACAAACTCTTACTGTAGTCATTGTTTTAAAAAAAGCTTTTTAGCTATTTTAATTACAATACCTAATATTCTTGTTAAATAGGCCAACCAAACTAATATGTTTATGTTAAGAGTGGGTTATTATGGTTTATTTAAAATATTACAATTTTAAACTATTTTTGAAGTGAAAACTTCTTTAGCGGCGTTGTGCACTTTTTTTGTGATGGGTAAAACGTGTTAAACTCGCGTCAGGACACGTGACCTGATCGAAAATTCGTAAGACGGAGGGAGAATTGTCATGTTTGTGTACGATAGCGCAATAAATGAATATTGTATTTTACCACATAAATCATAGTACTTTTATACTGATAATTAAAGCAATTCGTGCAAAATGATGCCCTAACCATTCCAAAATATCAAAAATGCACAACGTTAATATTCAAGTTTTCACTTCTGCCGGCACTCCCGGAGAGCAACCCGTTGCTTTTTTCTTTACAGTTTCCGACAGGAATTGCGACTGCATTTTAGCAGCCATATTGACGGGGTGACTATGGTAATACAATCGTTAGGCTTCAAAGCCACGACCTTCTGATTACAAGTCCGTGCCTTATCCATTGGGCTTATTTAAACGCTAATACATATTAGTAGGACAAAAGTGCATATATGCATTTCTATATATAGTAATCATCAGCTGGGTACAATGTAATATTACAGATGAGGTCGTTTCAGTCTATTGTTTAATTTGCTAGCGAGTTCAATACCATTAGCATTGTTTGTAGGAGACCTTGGGGTTAGTTGTAATCTATATACATACAATGATGGATCAAAGTTCACGAGAAATATATTTGGATTTATAAAGTATGATGTAATGAAATTGAAAGTACTAGTTATGTATAGTAAAATACATGTATAGTCCCACGCCTATAATTTATCTGAATGGATACCCAGAGGTGTTCTACACCTATATTTCAAGCATATTGCCGTCTGTCGGTGACAGTACAGAGATGCAAGTCTTTTTTGACAGATGTACTCAGTAACACGCTGCTCGAGTCGCGAATGGTACCCGAGTCTTCCAAATATCAAAATATTTAAATTAATTATTTTTAATTTTCGTCTGTCTTATTTTTCACTCTAATAATTCCGGACAAACGACATTCAAATCCGTTTATACATATATCCAACGAGATTCATTGTACAAATATTTTTTAAGTCCACATTCCAATTACCACACTCCACATAATAATATGTATGGCAGGCAATTTGTATGATTCCGCGTTTTACAAACGGCGTCGTCCGTTTAAAAACACTCGTTGATTGTTATAGTAGAGTGACCGTCGACGAAGCCCCGCTTCGCGGGGCTCTTATTCTTGGGTGGGTTTAAGAAGGAACCTAACACAACCTAACCGTTACGAGACAGAATGCAGTGATTTGAGGCGTATGGGTGCACGTTATGTTGTTGAATTGTCTATCAAATGTTGTGGCATATTATAAAGTGACAAGCCAATTTACATTTTGCCATCGGCATATTTTAAAACAGCGAGAGTTTTTAAACGGACGACGCCGTTTGTAAAACGCGGCATCATACAAATTGCCTGCGACATGTATATGATTTTACTATAATAAAAAAAATTATATAGGATTAATTTTTCAAGATTTACTTTAATCATAGAGACTAAGTAAACAACCTTAAAATATGACTCTGCTTTACTGGTACACGCAATATAAAGTTATATTAATATATTTACTAATAATATTTAAATACTCATTTATATATTATAACCTCAACATAACCCAGTGGGACGTGACAGAACTTAAAATGGCGCCAATATTAAAGAGAGCCTTCAAGCAATAACGCACGCGTCGTAAAAATTTTGCACCTGCGCATAATCTTATTTATGTTGTACATTATTAAATATGTTATAATAAAATATTATAAAAGACATATTTATATAAAGGATTTATAAAATATCTACCTTTTTTATTAACTATACTATTGCAGGGTTCGGGTATGAGGCTACTTACGACTTCAATACATATTAAAAAACAAAGTCTTCCGCAGCGTCTGTTCGTTACCCTATGTCCTTCTCTATTCCCCTGACCACGTGTATGCTAAATTACACAAACTCACATTCGCATTTATAATAGTAGTTTTTTCGACGTTTATTTTAAACTAGCTTTTGCTCGCGGTTTAGCTCGCGTAGAAGTAGGTTAGATTAGTAACAATACTTTTTTTTAAATAACATGTAGTCCATATTTTTCGCTAATAATATAGCTTTCTAATGGTAAAAGAATTTATAAAATCGGTTTAGTTTAGTAGTTTTTGAGATAAACCCTTACAAACAAACAAAAAATCACATCTTTTCTCTTTATAATCCTAACTAATATTATAAAAGCGAAAATGAGTTTGTTTGTTTGTTTGTTACCTTTTCACGCCTAAACCACTGAACCGATCATCCTGAAATTTTGCATATACGTTGTCGGTTTCTGTACACCTGGTACAGAAACCGACATAGGCTCCCTTTCATCACGAAAAAAATTACTATTCCCGAGGAAAACATCAATAACGTTCATATGATAATAGATGGCGCCACGTGTCTTTCGAATCATGATTGAATTATATTATTACAAGCAGAGTACGACCCGAATTCATTGTCAAATTCTAAACTAACGCGAGCGAAGCCGCGGGTAAAAGCTAGTATTATCATAAATGGTATTCTCCTAAATCTATACGATTTAGGAGAATACCATTTGTGATATTTTACACTAAGGCGACATCAGCAGTGTATTATGAACAGCTTTTTTTTTGATAATTGGTCCTCAGAGTGTGTAATTCAGAATCATAGCGCATGTTAGTAGGTAAAAGCCACATCTATCTTTTCGCTTTTCTATGGTTTATAATAAGACTGTTATTATGATAATAAATACTTATAAGAAGTCGGTTAAAATGGTTTTATTAACTTCAGCTTACGGAAGCTATTACGGGAAGTGATGGGAACAAAATTACCGCTAACGTTACCGGTACGGTAATTTGATTCCCGGGAAAACCGTTTGGGAAACTTCATATTCATTAATTGTGAAGGTAATTGAATTCTTTTTAATTTAATTCTGGGTTCTACCCGCATTCCGATTACGTCCGTATTGACTGATTGTTAGTATCATATTAAAAAAATCCTTGTTTGTGCCAGTTCTCGTGTCTCGGGGGTCCATACAAACGTTCAATCAACGGACACAAAGACTACCCTGGCTCGGTACCACTATTTGTGGATCAGACAAATTTTTGTCCGTGTAAGATCTGTGACCTTACGAAATTGTCAGACATGCTTTCATATTACATGACTTACACCATACGTATAAGTCATGTAGTATGAAAGCGTGTCTGATAATTTCGTAAGGTCAGTGTTATTAGCTTTTTGGGCAATTCTTAGTCTAGTAATCTCATCATCACCATCATCTCAGCCGAAAGACGTCCAATGCTGGACATAGGCCTCCCCCAAGGTTTTCCATACAGACCGGTCTTAGGCCATCCGCATCCAACCGCTTCCCGCGACCCTTACCAGGTCGTCGGTCCACCTTGTGGGGGGCCTACCCCGCTGCGTTTTCCGGTGCGTGACCGCCACTCCAGAACCTTTCTGTCCCAATGGCCATCGGTTCTGCGTGCTATGTGCCCTGCCCACTGCCACTTCATCTTGGCTATCCGGAGAGCTATGTCGGCAACTTTAGTTTTCCTGCGGATCTCCTCATTTTTCATTCGATTCCGCAGGGAATCTCCGAGCATAGCTCTCTCCATCGCCCTTTGCGAGACCTCGAGCCTTCTGATAAGGCCCATAGTCTAGTACTCGAAATAGTTAATTTTCTAAATACACTTGGTGAAAAAGGATCAATGCACAAACATGTATAGTAGAACGACTATATTCCCGTGGGGATAGATAGAGGTGTTTTAGATACACCTTTCGACTGCTATGATTTTATGCAGTGCCGTAGCGTAGTGGGCTCTCACTTTTAGGCGGCGAATTTAGGGGGCGGCGAAATTTCCCAATAAATAATAATAATATCTTGTAAATATTTGAACTGTGCAACACACAATATTGGTAACTGTTCTTGCCGAAAAGTTCTTAAGAATTAGTGAAAATTATAGTCTTTTAATTTGAAATATCTAAATAAGAGGGCGGCAAAAAAGTCCGAGCGACTGACACCCTCGCTACGTGCCTGATTTTAGGTGCTAGTAGAAGTAGGAGGTGATCCTATTGATGTCTACCGTACACTTGACTGAATAATCCAATAACGAAACTTTATGTAGTAGTCGTAGGGTTTAACTTTATATTTTGTCAGCAAATTTCATCTGATTGATTTTCTAGAACCGGAGACAATTGTTTGTGTTAGTATATTTAAAACTAGATGTTCCCGCGGTTTCAACCGCGTTTATCGTTATTGCGCCACCCCGTAGGTCGTAGGATGATGTTATATAGCCTATAGCCTTCCTCGATAAATAGGCTATCCAACACTAAAAGAATTTGTCAAATCGAACCAGTGGTTCCTGAGATTAGCGCAAACAAACAAACAAACTCTGCAGCTTTATAACATTAGTATAGATATAATAATTCGTGAGGGTGATCTTCGAGTTACTAACAAAGTAATATTAACAACATTATCGCACTGGGTGCAAAGCTGTTATGATTATGATAATGTAAGATTGTATCATCATCATCATCATCAGGCTATAATAGTCCACTGCTGGACATAGCCCTCCCCCAAAGAGCGCCATAGCGCCCTGTCTTCAGCTTGCCGCATCCAGCATCTGCCTGCAGTCTTTCGCAGAGTCTGGTCGGAGGGCGTCCTACACTACGTTTATATAAATAAATATTTAGTTAAGACTTATTTTTCTTCCTACAATAGTTGAACGGATTAAGATTTATAATATTCGTCAATATTAAAATATCGTACACCATGCTTGAAGCTATCTTTACCCCAAGTTTCTACAAAGTCACTTTAGTTAAGTAAATCAGACAGTAATCAGTTTATTTACGATATTCGGATACAAAAAGTTAGTCCTTTTGTAGTAAGCCAGACAAATAAACAGTATTGGCCTTGTGTATATGGCCCCATTAACTCTTTTAAGACACGGTACTCGAAAAAGAACAAAAGTACTCACCGCGAGGAATGTAAGGAAAGTGACTAATACTTGTAGAGCGTTGTACCCTACGAGCCAGTTGCGCAGGGTCATAGGAGGTCTGTCTTTCATGTAGTTGGGGCCAAGCTTCAGCACGAACCATAGGTACGACAGTAGGATCAGAACGATGGGGTAAGGAGTGGCCATCAGTAACTTTTTGTCATTGTATTCGTCTGTAACGAGAGAGGGAGAGCATAATTAGAAAGAGTAAGACAGCTTTTTGATTGCACGGATGCCCAGCAATCTCCTTGCTGCTGTCACCGCGTGAAGTCTTGAGATTTTAAATAATTAGCTTTTGCACAAGGTTTCGCTTGCTCGAACAGTACCTATTTTTTCTAGATCACAGGTACCCTATGTCCTTTTCTGTACTCCTGACAATGTGTATGCGAAACTTATGGAAATCGGTTGAGTAGTTAAGGTGTGAAAGCGTAACAAACAAATTCGAATTCGCTCGCGACAATGTAGATTTTGTCAATTAACTTGCATGCCTCGGAAACAGTTTTCTGGTTGAAAGGTATTCTTTTCCGTACTCATGACAATGATTACGCGAAATTTCATGAAGATCGGTCGAGTAGCTGAGGCGTGAAAGCGTAGCAAACAAACGCACGTTCGCATATATAATGTTAACTAAATTTTGCCCGCGCCTTTGTAGATTTTGTCTAGCTTAGCTTCTATGCTTCCAGACAGTACTTTTTCCTGGATAAAACGATACCCTATGATCCATTCTGAACCCCTGACAACGTGCTTGTAAAATTTATCATGATCGGTCAAGTAGATAAGGTGTGAAAGCGTAACAAACTCACATTTACATTAATTTATAACATTAGTTAGAATTCGTAATCAAAATTTTTATAATTTTTGTCGGCGAATGCTACACAAGTGTATTCAAAACTCCTTACTAAATTCAAAACGGTCTACTTGAGTCTACTATCTTGTATATACTATTGTTGTGACCTGTCTTTCTTTACGTTGGCTGAAATGGATTGCTTTTAGCGATAACGCCGTCCATTGTATACCTTAAGTGACTATTTATGTCTCTCTATATTTTATGGTGCACGATAAAGAATTATCTATCTATCAATCAGAGAGTAGGGGGCAGATAGATAAGATCATATTGATAAGTCAGAGGGACCTCCCTTGTGTTGGAAAATTGTATTGTCATGTTTATACCAAAAAATTTCACTTTTAAATTTCCATATTACTAGCTCTTGTCCGCGTCTTCGCCTACGTGTATCCCGTGAACGCGTATACTAGGATAAGATGACCTATCTTATGTTTTAATCCAGGTCATGGTGTGAATATGTGCCAACTGCAATATTCTGAGTCCGTCTAATGGCTTTCTCATGATTGAGTAATAATAATTTAATATTTGACATATTTTATATTTTTTACATATTTTAATTTTTTAAAGCACTTCGCTAGTGCCTGTCTTTCCTCTATTGCGAGGAATTTTACACAAATTCAAATAACGGACTAAAAGAACATATCTACTCAAAACAACTATTTGTGATCGTGTGATCGCGAAATATTCCTCACACGGTCCAATTTTCCCCGCTAAAAAACAAACCGAGATAAGATTCGTGTAAAGCATTATAAGTTTAAAGATTTTTAATTAATGATTTATTTAGTATGCGATAAAAGTACAATCTTAAACATTAAATTTTGTAATTACGTTTAGATAAGATAAGATAAAGATAAAGATATTTATTTTGTAAAACATGAGTAACAATTTAGTAGGTACATGGTGGTCAGTTTTAAAATAAAGTTATGGTGGTCAGTTTAGTTGTAATAAAAGGAATTTATTATTAAAACCACTATAGAAAATTAATAAATGTATAATAACATATAAATAGGCTGTATTTAAACGTACCTGCGCCTTTAAAATCCCAAAACGACGTTTCACTGATTGCCGCCATTTTGATGAGTTATTGTTCCCCGCCAAAACTCGGGTGTAGTTGTCAAAATCCCCGGATAATGAGTGTGGCGGTAAATACTAGAGCTTCCATTTTAATAGTTCAGTTTAAATAGGGTTGTTGCAATCGCTTTTCAATGAAACGATGTGTGGACTTAGTGTTGGCGGAATATTATATTACGATACATTTGTAGGTTGCAATGTTTATTTGTAAGACTGCTGACAAAACGATATTTCTCCGCAGGATTATGCAAAGGCTAGGAAAATTAAAGGAAATCCATCTTACCAAATATAGGTATATATTTTATTATTATTGTTGATAAATTGTCCCGCTATTGGAGCCTTTTCTATCCACCAAAAAGATTAGGACGTAATCTACCCTTTACGTTTATAATGAAACTCAATCGTTTAAAATATTATGTGACTATATTACCAAACTCACAGGAATTACACGGACTATTGAGAACGTCTTACTCAGTTGAATGCTAGTTCCTTACTGCTGAGCGATCTTTCGCCGAGAGAACGAGTTATTTTTCCCCTCTACAATAACCCCACTATTTAAAAATTATAGTTGGCTGTGTTGCCAATTGAATAAATAAAAACTCCCGAACAGAATTATTAACAAAAATAAGAAATCATGACATTCGGCCATCCGATACCATGCTACTCCTGGAGCACAACCTCAACTAAAATCACTCAGTTTTCATTATCACACGATCAAGATATGGTGTTAGTAAGAATGAAAAGTATATATCCATTTCCCTATGCATAACAGAGAAACATCCCGATCATCGAATTTTAAACAAAATTAAAAAAATGACTATTGAAGAATTGCTTTTATATAATATTGTTATTTCACACATACTTTAAAACGAAATGTCTATTAGCAATATAATATTAAGTACCGTATAAAATTATACGATGTATTTATTTTTAATTTATCTTGACTTATGTAATTATTAAATGGAAATTGACATTGTTTATACTATTTTTTTTTTTTACAGGTACGTTATTATTTATTTCCTTCGCATATTTATAATTATTGTTCCTATTGATAATGAATATTAAGTCTATTAATTATTGTTATTTTATTTGTACTATCTAATAACACAAGTTCAGGGCAACACTTATGAATGTCAAAGATACACAATTTTTTTTGTGAATTTACATTTACTGCCACGTTCAGCAAGGCAAGGGTGTAGGGCTCATGAGAAGAACGGGCAAGAAACTCATGGCCACTCTTTTGTTCAAATCATGACTGTACGCCTACTATCTTATCCTATCTTATGTGGGGGCCAGTCAGTGAAGACCGGCGACACTTCGACCCAGTGGGATCTTTTTTGTCGACACTCTCCCAATAACGACTGCCATATATGTTCATGGCAGCCGGGACCGACGGCTTAACGTGCTCTCCGAGCCACGGAGCAGGCGATAATTGTCAATCAATACGCACATAACTTCGAAAAGTCATAAGTTCCGAAAGTCAGAGGTGCGCGACGTGGGTTCGAACCCGAGACCCTCTGCATTGCAGTCTGTTGGTCTCCCCACTGAGCTATCGCTGCGTACGCCTACTAAAGGCGAGGTATGATGTATCTTAATCTTTGTAACATCCTCTGTAATTATATCTCATATGCATACGAATAAACGTCTACTTCAATGTCATCACATCACTTCAATCAAATCACTTCAATGTCATCAAATCACTTCAATGTCATCAAATCACTTCAATGTCATCAAACCATCTCAATGTCATCAAACCATCTCAATGTCATCAAACCATCTCAATGTCATCAAACCATCTCAATGTCATCAAACCATCTCAATGTCATCAAACCATCTCAATGTCATCAAACCATCTCAATGTCATCAAACCATCTCAATGTCATCAAACCATCTCAATGTCATCAAACCATCCCAATGTTATCTAACCATTCCATCAAATTATTTCAACAAATCATTTCAACAAATCATTTCATCAAATCATTTCATCAAATCATTTCATCAAATCATTTCATCAAATCATTTCATCAAATCATTTCATCAAATCATTTCATCAAACCATTTCAGCAGACCATTTCATCAAACCATTCCATCAAACCATTCCATCAAACAAATCATTTCAACAAATCATTTTAATAAATCATTTCATCAAACCATTTCACCAAACAGTTTCATCAAACCGTTCCATCAAAGCACTTCATCAAACCGCTCCATCAAACCACTCCATCAAACCATTCCATTGTTCCATCAAACCGTTCCACCAAACCGTTCCATCAAACCGTTCCATCAAACCGTTCCATCAAACCGTTCCATTCAACCATTCCATCAAACCATTTCATCAAGCCATCATAAAATCATTTCACCAAATCATTTCACCAAATCATGGGTCTTTATTTAAGGCTACTTTGACCTCTAACAATTTTTACAGAAATTTCGTTTGCACCATGATCAAATTGAAGGAACAGAACTCTTTTATTATCACTTGTGTGTACCTACATAAATTCACTTCTAACCTCACAATGAAACCTCATACATAATAATCAAAACATACATCTACATTATTTAAACAAATCCAAATACTAATATGGTCTTTACGTATCCAACATCGTCATTGGGTCAAATAGCTGTCAAAAACATATCAACCAAATATTTCTATCTGTATTTCACATTTCCTAACATTCATATCAATCATAATAAAATACTCATACCCATACCTCACTCTTAGTATCACATCTCTATATCTGTCCTATATCATCCATCTTATTTTATGAACGATACCTAAATGCATTCAAAAGATAACAAAAAGATTTTTAATATCGTTCGAAAACCTATACCAAAACCAAACCAATATACAATCTTATTTTAAATCATTGACTATTAATATCATTCAAAAATTATGTCAAAATTCTGAGAACTCCTTCAAACAAATTCAATCACATGATTTAGTGTAAAATTTCATTACCTCTATTGTTTACATAAGTTACCGATGTCATGCCTGATGCCGCCCTCCGATAGCATTACGTTCTCATGCATTCAATCTAATAACGGTGTCAAATTTTTAAACGATACCTTTGTAAGAAAAGCTATAGTCAATAAATGCTCTTATACAAAATAAAATGGCTTCATAATGCTTAGCAAATTATAATAGAATTATTAAATCTATAATCCAAATAACAATGAACATGTCTCTTTGATCATACTATAATTTAGGGAGATATTTAATTGGAAAGATTACAATTTTAATCTACTATTAACCGAATAATTATAATGTGTACTATAAAATTAAGAGTGAAACCGCGCGCATCTATAGTATGCGTAACGGGTCAGATAACATGACTGTACATCGGACACCTATTGCGACACAATTATGGAATGCACAGTTATAAAAACTATCGGAAATATAACTCAAAATGATAATGGTTTATGTTTTAATTATGTTAATTAATATGCCTTTAAAATTATTATGATATATGCCAAATTAGAAAAACAAACCGAATTTGTATATATTTCCATGCTATCTTAGAACATAAACATGTTCAAAGACAAACAACATACCTATATGCATCTAAAAACGTATATTGGATTTAAAACGCATGATCTTTAAGAATCGGCAAATTATTATACACTCGCGTGCAAGTAAATCGACTCAAGCCTCAAGTGCACATAAAAAGTGATATAACTTAAAAATGCCTTATTTTACCTCTATATAATGTTTTACATAATTAAAGCCTAGTAATTGAGCTTTAAAATTATGTAAGTTGCATGAAAATCGATTCAGTAGGTTAGTAAAAAAGGTGAATGTCAAAGATATTGTAAAAAATTTTGAAAATTCATACAATTTCACAGTATGGGGGTTATTGGGTATAAATGAAACAAAATGTGCATAAGATAAAAAATTTATTCGTGTCAATATTTGGTGTTCCCTCCTCTAGCCCTGATCACTGCTCTCAAGCGATTCTTCATCGACCTTATCAACTTTTTAATTGATGATTGTGGTATTCGGCCCCACTCTTCTACCAACGCAGTCTTGAGCTCATTGATGTTTGTCGGAGCTGGATTCCTCGCCCTAACTTTACTTTTGAGCTCGTCCCATATGTGCTCAATGGGATTTAAATCGGGGCTGAGCGCTGGCCAATCCATAGTGTGAATTCCAACTTCACTCAGGAACTCACGTGTGGCCCGAGCAGTGTGACATCGGGCATTGTCATGCATCAAGATGAAATTATCCCCAATAAAGCCTTGATAAGGGACAACTTGATCCAGTAGAACATTTTCAATGTAACGATCACTGGTCAGACCTCCTCTCCGGCCTCCCCCAGGAACGAAAACAAGGTCCGTTTTTGCTTCTAAGGAAATTCCAGCCCACATCATGCAAGAACCGCCACCATATGCAACGGTTTCAACAAAGCAGCACTGTGAAAACCGTTCACCAGGACGCCGGTACACCCGACCTCTCCTGTCGCTGCCATGGAGACACATCCTCGTCTCATCTGTGAACAGGACCGACTGCCATTGCTCTATGCTCCAATCCAAGTGCTCTCGAGCAAAGTGAAGGCGTGCTTGACGGTGGGCTGTGGTCAACTTCGGGCCTGTAGCGGGTCTTTTCGGAGTAAGGTTAGCTTCCTTCAACCTTCTTCTAACTGTCCACTGACTGACAGTTACTCCGCGAACTTGACGTAGCTCCTGCTGCACATCCACGCCGGTAAGGTGTCGATTTCGGAGAGAGGTCGAGACCAAAAACCGGTCGTCACGCTCCGAGGTGCACCGGCGTCGGCTGGTATTAGGCCGCCGAGTGAAGGCACCACTCTCTTGAAACCTCCTGTACACTCTCGAGATAGCAGTCTGACTCATATTCAACCGACGAGCGACTTCTCGCTGGTTCAACCCTTCTTGCAACAGGGCAACGACTTGAGCGGCTTCTTCAGGTGTTGTATCCATAATTTTCTTCAAATGACGGCTTCAATTTGCAGAGATGTGTTCAGGTCAACGTCTAGTGAGCGACTGATAAGAAAAAACGATTACAGGGGGTTTTTATAGCGGGTTGTGTCGCGCAAGTTGTGTATAGAGCGCAGAGCAGTTTATGGGAGGTTGCGTTCAGTTGCATTCTAAGGACATGTGTTTATTTAAATTACTGAAATTATGCTACCATTTTAAAGCCTAATTACTAGGCTATAATTATGTAAAACATTATATAGAGGTAAAATAAGGCATTTTTAAGTTATATCACTTTTTATGCGCACTTGAGCCTTGAGTCGATTTACTTGCACGCGAGTGTATATCCCATTGTAATATAATTTCTTTAAATCGTATCTGTTTATTGTCAACAGGCATAATTGTCCAAAATCTTCTATGATAGCTATATTATATAATTATCATTATATAGTATTATGTTTCAGGTAAAATAAAAAAAAAAACTAAAGTAGGTATATCTAATGTGCACAAAATAATAATTGTCCGCGACAATATTTATAGACAAATGTCACCATCAGGACCTGGAGTCATCGCGTCGTCCGATTTAATGGTCTCAAAAATAAAAATATAATATCATTTGGACTGAATCGATATTTTCATGCCTAGATGACTAAACATTGTAAAAGTCAGTAATGGACCATAGTAGCACGGCCTATTACATAAAGTATGGTTATCCTCTAATATTTCAACTTCAAAAAATTATCTATGCTACGCACATATGACACTGATCATTTCAATGATGTACACTATGTAACTTGAACTTGGCTCACTAACGAGACAACTAATCTTTGCTAGTCGACACACATGACATATGTATGAGGCGAACCTAACCTCATTTTAATTTAAGCACATTTAGCTAAATCATGAGACACACATAACCTCTGCTAAAAAGAAAAAGGCACACAAATAAAAGGCATATTAATCAAAGCATACTTGGCTAAAGCATGAGGCACACATAACCTCTCCTATTAGTATGAGGCACACAACCTCTCCTATTAGCATATAGATACATAGATTCACGCCTGTTTTCCTAGACGGGTAGGCAGAGACTACGGATTTCCATTTGCTACGATCCTGTCAAACTTCTCTGGCTTCATTCACTTTCATCACATATCTCATACACGCCCGTCGTTTCAAGGAGCTCTTAACCTGGCCTTTGTCCAGAACGCCTCCGATCTGATCGAGAAACATTCACCTAGGTTTTCCTCTTGCGACTATTCACACTAGCCTTATAAACTTTCTTAATCCTTCCTCCTCCATTCTTTCTACATGTCCAAACCAGCTTAACATACCATTTTCTATTCTTGTCACTATATCCACTTTTATACCTATTAGCACGAGGCACACATAACCTCTTAGTAGCACGAGGCACACATAACCTCTTAGTAGCACGAGGCACACATAACCTCTTAGTAGCACGAGGCACACATAACCTCTTAGTAGCAAACGAGGCACACATAACCTCTTAGTAACAAACGAGGCACACATAACCTCTTAGTAGCAAACGAGGCACACATAACCTCTCTTAGTATCAAACGAGGCACACATAACCTCTCTTAGTATCAAACGAGGCACACATAACCTCTCTTAGTATCAAACGAGGCACACAACCCCTTAGTAGCAAACGAGGCACACATAACCTCTCTCTTAGTAGCAAACGAGGCACACATAACCTCTTAGTAGCAAATGAGGCACACATAACCTCTTAGTAGCAAACGAGGCACACAACCTCTTAGTAGCAAATGAGGCACACATAACCTCTTAGTAGCATACGAGGCACACATAACCTCTTAGCAGCATACGAGGCACACATAACCTCTTAGTAGCACGAAGCGCACATAGCCTCCAAGTCAAGTGGCAATAGCCTCCAAGTCAAGTGGCAATAGCCTCCAAGTCAAGTGCCAATAGCCTCCAAGTCAAGTGGCAATAGCCTCCAAGTCAAGTGGCAATAGCCTCCAAGTCAAGTGGCAATAGCCTCCAAGTCAAGTGGCAATAGCCTCCAAGTCAAGTGGCAATAGCCTCCAAGTCAAGTGGCAATAGCCTCCAAGTCAAGTGGCAATAGCCTCCAAGTCAAGTGGCAACAGCCTGCAAGTCAAGTGGCAACAGCCTTCAAGTCAAGTAGCTTTATAAACCAGCAGTGCTTGTTTAACAAAGAAATTACCTCAATACTACAAAAGCTATTGCAAGTATTTTACTCGTCAATCTACGTAATAACACTGCATCCCAGCCAAAGACTGCTGAAGAGTATATCACTGTATAATCACTTAGACTAGGTAAGCATAAGCGTTATACCTAAGCAAACAACGGCACTATGCTCCAGCAAAAACACTGACGAAGAGTAGCCTCGTCCAAGTATTTCACGCAAGAGCACAATGCACTCTTAGAACTAAAAAAAAAAACTATCAGGGAGTACCCTGACCAAGTATTCTCCTGATACAATGTAAATGCTAATGTTTAAAAAAAAAAATCATAGGTTATATCATTTTATCATCTAAGCGCTGCTAATTTACAATGCATATTTCAATTATTTACTAAAGAATTATAATGTAGGTACATAATAATATGCAATGAAATAAATTATTTACACTCGTGCGTGTAGAGTTTTCAACCAATAGGCAGGCGGACCTCTGGTTTGTCGGCATGGTTGCCTCCAGAAAGTAAACCTTACTCATTAGCTGAATATGTAGGATACACTGAGGGTATTCCCCAACAGCACTCCAGTTAAAGAGTTACTAAGTGTATTTCAAGGTAACCGTTCAGTTTTAATACTCGAAAATACACCAAGTTGTGATGATTCCTATGGGAATCGCGTATAATGTCATTGTGTGTAATTATGTGGGTAGTTTATTACATTTGTGTAGTGTATTGTAAAGTGTACTGTAAAAGTCGACCTATCAGTTTGTTCACAGTTAAACAATCGAAATAAGTATCTACTAATTAAACTTTTAAAAACAAGAAAGAAATAACGCCATTACAAAAAGATAATTATCGAAAATGTTTGAGTGTACTTACTCATCCCACTTCTGAAATATAATGAAACTCAATCGTTTAAAATATTATGTGACTATATTACCAAACTCACAGCAATTACACGGACTATTGAGAACGTCTTACTCAGTTGAATGCTAGTTCCTTACTGCTGAGCGATCTTTCGCCGAGAGAACGAGTTATTTTTCCCCTCTACAATAACCTCACTATTTAAAAATTATAGTTGGCTGTGTTGCCAATTGAATAAATAAAAACTCCCGAACAGAATTATTAACAAAAATAAGAAATCATGACACGTTGGTACATCTCATATAATACAATACAATAATTATTAAAAATATTATCCAGAACTTTCAATAGCGCAGATTTTCACCCACAATATATGAGGTCACTTATAATGCCCTCAATAGCCGTTGATGCAGTCGATAATTATTGATATACATATAGCTTCAAAGATCCAGAGATGTATACGACATCCACCTTACGCTAGATATGGCCGGCGGCTTTGCTCGCGTCGCGTAAATGTAGGTTAGATTAGTAACAGTATTTTTCATGAATAAAAAGTATCTTATGTCTATTTCTGTACCCCTGAAATCGTGTATGCAAAATTTCATGATGATCGGTTGAGTAGTTAAGACGTGAGAGCGTACCTAACAGACAAACAAATAAACAAACTCACATTCGCATTTATAATACTAGTAAGGACTAGTAAGGATAAGGAAGTAAGGATCTACATACTAGGTATCAAATACCTATAACTATTTATATCAAACATCGCTATAGTCCGCTCATGATTACTCGCTAGCACTAACACTCCAAGTTACACGTGAATATCATTGAAATTCTAATTAAACATACAATTAATTGAGCAACGTTCGAACTTGGCATTGTTTTGTTCACAAAATGTGAGACCAATAACATATTGGTGACCAAGAATTTGTGAATTAAAGGCTGAATGATGCAATGAGACGAGACAGTTCACCTTTGGACAACGAGCGACGTGGCCGTGATCACGTCTGGTGATCAAACAGAGTACCTACCTAAGCGATTGATCATACGTAGTTCTGATCCAGAAAAATCCTTGTTACAGACGGTTCCCCTCAAAACGGTTTGGTGTCTGTTATGCTTTCCATACCATGAAATATGGAACTCATTACCAGAGTATGTGTTTCTTTACTTTGTACTCGGGGATTCCTAATCGGATGCTTCAAATAGTAGGTACCTACTTATCTCGTGTGGTGGTCAAAGTAAGGAGCACTATGGTGCCGTTTCCTAATTAAAACAACGTTAAGCCATACATATGTCGGCCTCGATGACATAGTGGTTAGTGTAACCGACTGCCACGCCTGAGGTCGCGGGTTCGATTCCCGCACAGGTCAAACATTTGTGTGCATGAACATGAATGATTGTCTTGGGCTGGGTGTTTCTATGTATAATATGTATGTATTTACAAAAAAAAAGTATACATGTATGTTTATCCATTGTCTAGTACCCACAGTACAAGCTCTGCTTAGTTTGGGCTAGATGGTGTTGTGTGTATGTGGTAGAATATTATTATTATTATTATTATTATATGTGTTTCATATCACTTAACGTCCTCTGTGACGCAGCGGTAGTGATTGCGACTGCTGTGCGTGAGGTCTTGGGTTCGAATCCCGGGTCGGGCCAAGAGTGAGTGCACTTGTGTTTGCGTACTCGCTTGTGCACTATAATATCTCCTGCGCAGATGGCCAGTTTCCGTTAAGACTGGCCGTCGTGGCCAAAATTCGGTCTGGAGGACATTATTATTATTATTATTAATTGTATAAAAAAATTATTATTATCGCCCTTATTTTATTTTATTTTATTTTATTTTCGAATTTAGAAAACTTACAGCTAGTTAACAAGTATGTATATCTTTGACTAAGCTATGGCCAATTACAAGTTTTCACTTATAGTATTTTTATAAAAAAAAATGTGAAACGGCTACCTAAAACAATATTGATTTTAAATAAATTATTTTAAGTAGGAGGACAAAATAAGCACATAATAATTACAAAAAAAAAGGGATAAATAAAAATAATAAAAAAAGGAAAAAAAGGAAAATGTCGCCAAAAGCTTTATATGCAGCTACTGTAGTGCCTTTACATCCCTTTAGTTTCAAAAATAAGGTGCCGTAATTAATGTCAACATGTTTGTTAGTGTCTGCGGAATAGACGTCTGCCCCATAAGAGACATAGACGCGAGACTTCAATTTGTCACTTGAATTTTTACGTGCCTCTTGACAGTCTTTTTATTCTACAGATCCTCGGAACCCAATGCTTTGTGAGCCTGGATTCCTTCATTTCCTTTGTTTCGCCTAATATAATACTTATTGATGCTCTAAAAGTTTATGAAATCATCTCCTCACTTACATAACAATGTCTGTAAAAAGTTGAGAGAATCTTAAGTCTGTGTGGAATGTTTTATGGTAATGAAAAAGACAACGTTAGTATTAGAGTGAATTTATTGCAAATGTGCACTGTAATATGTGTACCGTCGTACCATGCTTCTGTATGATATATTACTGCAGAACATGCATCGTTGGCTTATGTTGCTTTTTAACACGCTTTTATTAGTTTCACCTGTATGTTTGCCTGTATGTAACCGATTCCTTTGAACTCGATTTTGACCCACTACAAATGGTCAGATTTCATTTAGCCGTTGTAGACTTATCGAGGACCGATGACAATACAATAATTTAAAAAAAATTAAATATAAATAATAGTTTAAAAAACTAAATAAAAAACACGCTTTATTAAAAAAAACAAACTAAAAAGTAGAAAATAATTTAATAATTTTAATGTAAAAAGCGTGGGGTGAAGGTTATAAAAATATCTTAGAAAGCACCCCACGCTTTCTTACATTAAAATTATTAAATTATTTTCTACTTTTTAGTTTGTTTTCTTAAATAAAGCGTGTTTTGTTTAGTTTTTTTTTAACTACCTATTATTTATTTAGTATAGAGGGTTTTACCACGAGTTTTAGCTCTTAAATAACTCGAAAAGTTTATTTGATAATCGCATGTTGATACTATATTATACCGGGCACAGATCCAGTTTCTATGCTACTACTGGAGAAGAATCTTAAAGAATAACGCTTTACTTTTATATTCTTATCACAAATATATCGACGAAGTCCTCTGTGGCGCAGTGGTTAGCATAACCGACTGCCACGCCTGAGGTCGCGGGTTCGATTCCCGCACAAGTCAAACATTTGTGTGCATGAACATGGATGTTTGTCTTGGTCTGGGTGTTTCTATGTATAATATGTATGTATTTACAAAAAAATAGTAAGTATATAATTATGTATGTTTATCCATTGTCTAGTACTCATAGTACAAGCTCTGCTTAGTTTGGGCTAGATGGTGTTGTGAGTATGTGATAGAATATTATTTTCGTATATTTTTACAAGCATTTATTTATATTATCCAATAACACGTCTATTTTCTCGTTTTAGTATCAATGTCACAACTAGTTCTTACTGAGAGAGCACTGATACCCATAACACAAGTTTATTCTTATCATGGGTATCAGAGTTCAACCTAACACTTATGTATAATAATTTTTGTTGTTTCTGATTATTTTTACCTTAGTTTTTAGTGTTATTGTACAACCCCCTTTTTTGTCAAATAAACTCATTTTTATTTTTATTTATTTTATTATTATTAATTATTATGTATAGATGTTTAAAATATCTGCTAGGGAACGGGAGTAACTATTAATTTCCCAGTTCTCTTTCTTTATTTTCAAAAGTCTCTGATTTTCCAGAGAATTTTGTCTAGGATTTCGCTCAAGGTTTTATTCACTACATAATAAACATATTAAAATTGAGCGTTTCACCCAAGAGTCATACTGTATTCTTTAAAACTAGGGCATCTGAAAGAAAACAATTACTATGGAAGACAGCTTTAAATAGAACTTCGTACTGTGAATAATAGCGAGGAGTATGTTTTTCTTGGTGTAATGCCGGTTTACTTAGGTGACTTGTTCCTTTCATTGCGGTATGAATATAATTTTAGTTCACTGTAAATGCTAAAGCGCTGTTTGTTATAGATCAGGATAATATAGAAGGTGAAGTGTCATATGTGTTTGGAATGAAGGTAGTGTAGAATTCTGATATCTCCTTGTGTAATATCTAGCTAGAAATAGGAAGTACTTTTAAATAAGAAAATAAAAGGACAACAAAATGTTTTATTTCGATATCACATACACAAGTTATTTTATCTTAGGATGGAGATATCCTTTTAAGTATGAAATAATTCTGTGTTAGGATACCCCGCTTTTCTATAACAAAGTGTGCTCCCCACCACTGGTCTCCATCTGTCCATCTGTCCATCTGTCCATCTGTCTGGCCACATCTCATTTATGTGGATAAATGAGATGTTTTTTATTTTTGTTATTTCTATTTAATCATTTAATTTCATTTTGTAATGTATACCTATGTGAATACTTAATTCTGTTTTTCTAGTTTTATATAGTTATACGAATGTCGTGAAACTCTGTAATTGGCTTAAGATTTGAATGTCATTGCTATAATTCCATGTACACTGTAAAAATCTGTTGAGTTTCCTACTAATAAATAAATAAATAAAGATGTCACAGAGTAATGGTGCCTTGGTAAAATGTATTCTGATAACTGTCGTAATCCTAATCCTAATCCTATCCTAATCCTAATTCTAACTAATATTATAAAAGCGAAAATGAGTTTGTTTCTTTGTTATCTTTTCACGCCTAAACCACTGAACCGATCATCCTGAAATTTTGCATATACGTTGTCAGGTGTACAGAAACAGACACAGGCTACCTTTCATCCCGAAAAAAATTACTGTTCGTGAGGAAAATAACAATAACGTTCTTATGATAATAGATGGCGCCACGTGTCTTTCAAATCATGATTGAATTATATTATTACTTGATTGTCAAATTCTAAATTAACGCGACCGAAGCCGCGGGCAAAAGCTAGTATTTTATAATAGGATTCATCTCGAAGTTCATTCTTACTTACGGCAGTAGTCATAGTAACGGACTATTACTGCCACGGTTGTTAATAAAGAGGTAAACTTTTAAAGAGAATGTGTATTTTAGCAATCACACTATTTCGGTTTTTGTTAAATGGACGTCACGCATAATGTAGATAGCTTTGGTAACGATCTATACCTAATTAAATACTTACCTTTACTATCGAAGGAGAAGAAGTTTATTTCTCAACTAGCTGTCCCGACAGATTTGTACTGTACACGAAAAAAAAATACAAAAAAAAATCTAAACCATTCTCGAATTCACATGAACACACACATAAATTTTCTCAATAACAAACTTATGTAATTTAGATTTTATAGAATTGGACATTTCACACAAGATCAGAATAGACATTGATACGGACAGCAAGCTCAGGTAAAACACTGTAAGTAATACTAATTATTTAATTATCGCTCGCTTTAACGGTGAAGGAATCCTTCAATCCTGGGTCCTTTAAGCGGGGCGTGAAAAAGCACCTTCTCAGGCCATCAAAGTAGAGACCTCAACCTCGCCTCGGCTGCTATGACGGCGGTGTGGAGGCCACTGCTCTTAGACCACACGACTGCTTACCATCAGGTGGAGTGTGGTCATTTCGACGAGCAAAAAAAAAACATCGTGAGGAATCCTGCATGTCTAAGAGTTCTCCATAATGTTCTTGAAGATATGTGATGTCTGCCAACCTGCACAGAGTATAGTGGACTGAACTCTTCTCACACTGAGAAGAGGCCCGTACCTAGCAGTAAAGCAGTTTATGTACAGGGCTAATATTACTATTTATTATTATGTTGGTTATCCAGAAACCAGGAGTTAGTCTACAAAAATAAATCGAGTGGTTCTACTGACTTTTTTGGGTGCTGTCGATAAAACTTTTAAGTGGGTAAGCTGCATAAAGTGACGTCTCGCATGGCTGCCCGCTACAGCAGGCTTTATACCAGCCAGTGGCATTAACAGAGCTACCTATGTTTATTTATACTCTGTACCTTTAATATACACCGACATTTTTTAGCAGGGATTTCTATGGCTGGTAGTGTAAGCGTTTAAATTAAATTATTTAACTATTGAAATTTAATTGTCTGGTTGGTTATAAGGGATAAGTTCGCGCTTCTGTTATATTAGATTTTGCCCGCGGCTTCGCTTGCGTAAATATAGCTTAGGTTAGATTACTAACAGTACTTTTTAAAGTGAAAACTTCTTTAGCGGCGTTGTGCACTTTTTGTGATGGGTAAAAAATGTTAAACTCGCGTCAGGACACGTGACCTGATCGAAAATTCGTAAGACGGAGGGAGAATTGTCATGTTTGTGTACGATAGCGCAATAAATGAATATTGTATTTTACCACATAAATGATAGTACTTTTATACTGATAATTAAAGCAATTCGTACAAAATTATTCCCTAACCATTCCAAAATATCAAAAATGCACAACGTTAATATTCAAGTTTTCACTTCTGCCGGCACTCCCGGAGTGCAACCCGTTGTTTTTTTCCGAAGGAAAGGTACCCAATGTCCTTTGCTGTTCCCCCGACGACGTGTATGCGAATTATTATATACAAACAAACACACATTCGTATTTATAATATTAATTCAGGATAGCATTGTATGGTCTGCGCGATAACGGGGTCTAGCCAAGTGTTATTAGAGATTTTTGTCGATAATAATTATGTACTTAGCTGGGAATTTTGCCCTGTAAATAGGTTGCCTATTGCATTTACCGGTATCGCATTGTCCTCTATTAATTGGGATCTAAAACAGCTGGTTGCAAAACGTCTCTACTATCCCCTCAGCGATATATATATAGCGAGACAGCATTAGCACCAGCGTTGTCAGTTTTTTTTTGCCAAGTCGGGATTTTGGAACTTTTTGAGTGGAAAAAGCGGGATTCTGTCGTCGAAAGCGGGACATAGTAAAAAAACGTATATAATCAGAAGTTTTTAAATATTTATCTTTTTATTTGAGTTCAAATTACGTTTACGTGACAATAGATAGCAAAAATAGGCATAGAAAATGTATTTTAATAAAAATATGATACTTTAAATCAGATTTACCCTATCGTTAAATAGTAAGTCTTATTCGTCTTCTGAATAAAAAAAATATAAAAAACATATCCCCGAAAAGCGGGACAGAGCCTGTCCCGCGCGGGACATTTAGTTTTGATTTAAAAATCAGGACATCCCGCCAAAATCGGGACGTCTGGCAACGCTGATTACCACTCCAGTATTCATAAATTAAATCAAAATATTAATATCATCAAGCATTTATAAATAAAAATATTATTCTTTCATATCGAATAAAAATTGGCGCACATGTTTTCACCGATCGCCGCCCCAACTGCAAGAGAGCAATATATTATTGATAGCGCTATGAAACTTTACTTGAAACATTGAATATGAATGCTGGGGATTTCGATTTTCTTTAAGTAAACGAAACGTAGCCTTTTGATTTGAATTTATATTTGAATTTGAATGTTATATCAATAGTAAGAAAGCTTTCAGGTAATAAAGTATTTAAACAACCAATCGGGTTAGTCAATTGCATTGCCTCGTATAAAAAAAAGCAAATTATAAAGCCTGTATCTAGTAATAGAGGTTTAAATATGAAGTTACCGCTTTTCATGAAAAATAACGTTGTGTTTTTCATATTAACTAATTCATTAATCTATATATTAATACGTGAAGCAAAACTTTGTACCCCTTTTTACGAAAATTGCGCGGACGGAGAAGTATGAAATTTGGCCCAGTTAAAGTTTATATGGAGAAGGAGTGACGAATCCTAATATTTATATAAAATATGCATTATAAATATATTAAATTAATGAAAAAACACTACACGCACACAACCATGCATTTGACACACGCAGTCAAAGCGCGTAACTATGGTTACATATTATTATATCAATATATAATGACATAAGTATATCAGCAATATCTTACAGTCAAATTTTGGTCGAATTTCGAGCACTAGGCGACCGCTAGTATTTTTAAATGGCCAATCGAATACTATGTTATCTTTTCATGTATATGGTTTACTAGTTTTTGCCCGCGGCTTCGCTCGCGTTAATTTAGAATTTAACAATCAATTCGGGTTGTACTCTGCTTGTAATAATATAATTCAATCATGATTCGAACGTGGCGCCATCTATTATCATATGAACGTTTTTGTTGTTTTCCTCGGGAACAGTACTTTTTTCGGGCATAAGGTAGCCTATGCTCGTTTCTGTACACCAAGCAACGTATATGCAAAATTTCAGGATGATCGGTTCAGTGGTTTAAGCGTGAAAAGGTAACAAACAAACAAACAAACTCATTTTCGCTTTTATAATATTAGTTAGGATATTTAGGCCACTATTATAATATGTCTTAAATTAACAAAAATATCAACCATCATGTACTTATCATGAATTGAAACAACGAATACAGACAGACATCAAGCTATATAAATTGAAATAAATTACATAACGGTACATTTGTAATGAATGTTGTTATATTCACAAACGCCGACTAGATTTTGATAGAATTTTGGTGCTTTAAGCCGCTTAGAATGTGTGAACCATATGCTTATGGCATGATTCGCTGAACTAACAACGCAAAACCCATTACATGGTTGAAAAGTTTTCCATTCCTGTAATTTAAAGCTCCTCTTAAGTTAAATTATGTTAAATTTCAACACTTTTTGCTTTATTATTATTTATTAAGATTCACTTGCAATTGTTGGTGGATGGCATCACCCACTATGTATGAATGTATGTGCATCTTAAACGCCTGTTTAAGTGGTCGTCTTGAAACTGCCACGGGCGGCGCTGAGTGTTGTTCCCTCACACGGAACATAAAGGCTCCTCATCATTGGCGATAATTGTTGATCGTGTGATCGTCTATAATCGGCACGATCATCGTGCAAGCATCCATACGATCGTCTGTAGTAGTTTGTCGAAGGGCAAGCGTCAAGATGGACGTTAAGTATATTGCTGCTGCAACCATTTATTTAATAGCGGTATACAACCATTATGTCAATGTGGTTCAACGAAAAGTTGTGGAAAAATGGAGGAAAGAAGATGGTGGTGTTTGACCACGCATCGTAATAGAACCAAGTAAGTAGTCACAATAAATCCTATTCTAACTAATATTATAAAAGCGAAAATGAGTTTGTTTGTTTGTTACCTTTTCACGCCTAAACCACTGAAACGATAATCCTGAAATTTTGCATATACGTTGTCAGGTGTACAGAAACGAACGGCTACCTTTCATCCCGAAAAAAATTACTGTTCCCGAGGAAAACAACAAAAACGTTCTTATAATAATAGATGGCGCCACGTGTCTTTCGAATCATGATTGAATTATTATATTATTACAAGCATAGTACAACACGAAATTATTGTCAAATTCTAAATTAACGCGAGCGAAGCCGCGGGCAAAAGGTAGTATATTAATACAATTACCTATAAGCGGGCTTGTTCGGGTTAAGTCAAGACGGCGAATGAATGATCGGCGATCGTGTGGGCACCTCAACGCAACCACCCGGCGATTCCCTTTGATGCGTGTCCGAAAAACCGACAATTCACGGGTCGCAGGCGATCATAGACGATGATCAGCGAGTACAGCCGAGTATGCCCTCTACACGATCGTGCTCGCGCGTAATCGTCTGTAATCGCCAATAATGTAGAGGAGCCATAACATTAAATGTGTGTGATCCACATATACTTGTAGCGAGTCTGTTTGTTCTTTGTGTCCGTTGTTTGAATGTTTGTAAAGTCCATACAACACAGGAATTATTCCTAGTACTGGAGTTGTAATGACAATAGCGAGGCGATCACTTCAACTGTAACGCGATCCGTGCAGGGATTCAATTTATTTTATTTTATTATTTATAACGAGATTGAAGATCTAGTGTCAGAGCCGAATATCATCGGGGAAATAAAAGCTAGCCGACTTCGCGGGCTCGGACATGTGGAACGAATGGGAGAGGATCGAGCTGCCAAAAGAGCATATCTCGGGCGTCCCACCGAGCGTCGTCCGGTGGGTCGTCCAAGGTACCGCTGGAAAGACGAAATAGCTAAAGACCTGAAACAGATGAATGTGCTCGATTGGTCTGACTTGGCACAAAATAGGAAAGAATGGCGCACTTTAATGTCGGAGGCCAAGATCCACTTTGGATCGCTGAGCCAGCGAAGTAAGTAAGTAAGTATTTATAGGAAAACTTACAGCTAAAACAGTATAATAGAAAATCGTGAAAAACATAAATAACGCCAATTACAGGTTCTCACTTATAACCTAATTAAATAACTTAAAAACTAACCAACATGCAACACAAATAATTTAAATTAAAAAGAAACAATAAAGTAATATTATGTTCAACCGCGATTACTGCCAAAAACTGTTTACAACACATTTGCTTTAATTTCGATACAGTAGTAATAAACAGGTCGACATCAGCATTCTGGCATGTCAAGTTGTACATTCGGCTTGCCCTAACTAAGTATGAGTCCTGTCTATAATTTGTACTCACCACAGAAATATGTACGAGATGCGATCTGCGTAAAAACGCAGATGGCACGCGCAGACCAACCTTGCTATTGCCTATTGCCGATAGATGTCGTTAGTATATATTTCAACATGCGTTCTGCGGAACGCGGTATTGTTACTTAGTGATTTATACTTTTAGTGGTACAATCTTGAGCACAAGCGTGTAGTGTTGAGTAGGACATGAATTAGAAATGAGTTTGTAAGAGTTACCTCTTTTTATTGAGCCGGTACGATATCCCAATTTAAATGAGGCGAGGCGTTTGAAGCATAATGTACCGCATATTTGAAGTTACGTATAATTATGTGATAGCGTTGCTGTGTTTATATGTACCTTACAAAGTGTATTGACATAACGCTAACCACAAAAAATAAAAAGTGATTGACCTAAGACAATTATCCTAACTAATATTATAAAAGCGAAAATGAGTTTGTTTGTTACCTTTTCACGCCTAAACCACTGAACCGAGCATCCTGAAATTTTGCATATACGTTGTCAGGTGTACAGAAACGGACATATACAACCTTTCATCCCGAAAAAAATTACTGTTCCCGAGGAAAATAACAATAACGTTCTTATGATAATAGATGGCGCCACGTGTCTTTCGAATCATGTTTGAATTATATTATTATACAAGCAGAGTACAACCCGAATTGATTGTCAAATTCTAAATTAACGCGAGTGAAGCCACTGGCAATAGCTAGTTGATAATATTTTCGTAATATTAATAACAACTCGAATGTAACAAGTTTGTGCAAAGCAACTAAAAGTTCTCTCACTCAATCTACGCTTATGTCATACGCGACGAACAAGACATAAAATTTTAAGTAGAACATGAAAGAGTTTTGAGCCGCACTTATATTAGTAGGTATGTACGTCTTGTACGGGACAAAATATGTCGTGCCTCATAAAAGTCCTACTCAACACTACATGCGACTGTCCATAACTTATTAGTTGTCTTATTTGGCAAACAAAGAAATCCATCATTGGGAAAGTGTAACGAAATCTGAATATTTAGATTAATAATTTAAACAGCTTAAATAGTTGGTAGTAAAGTTTAACAGTACTTAGTATTTTATTAGTTTCAAAATTATCTATAACGATTTTTAAATAAAGAACTCGATAAAAGCCGTTATGAAGTAGATTAATTTAAAAACAAACCATTATAAAACCTTTTAGCTATTGCTTTCAGGCTATATTTGTTCTCTAATGTAGAGGTATGACAAAAAAGTAAAGATATAGAGGCCTCTATGTATTGTCTCTGGTTGCCAGTACGCCATATTTGTTTACTAAATAAAACAAGTAAAAAAAAAGAATACATGAAGTGATTTGATTGTTGCTTTATGTGTTTTCATTTACTGCGTGAATGGTGATATTGTACTCATTATTATTTAAACCATGAGTGTCAACACTGTGAACCGATAATCTATATATTAATACGTGAAGCGAAAACTTTGGATCCCTTTTTACGAAAATTGGGCGGACGGAGGAGTATGAAATTTCGCACACTTATAGTTTATACAGAGAAGAAGTGACAAATGCTAATATTTTTATAAAATATGCATTAGAAATACATTAAATTAATGAAAAAACACTACACGCACACATCTATGCATTTGACACACGCAGTCGAAGCGCGTAACTATGGTTACATATATCAATATATAATGACATATATATCAGCAATATCTTACAGGCAAACTGGTCGAATTTCGAGCACTAGGCGACCGCTAGTATATATAAAGATGTATAGGTATGCAGTCAAAATTCGATTCCAAGGTTTGTCTGATGATAAACCTTGGAATCGAATTCTGACTGCACGGATGGCGTACTGGTTCTGAAGGTCAGCCTTACCACTGCGCCGAATATAGTAATTTCGATTCCGATACGGAACTAAATTTAATGTTTGTTCCGAGTCTTGGTTTTCTTTGTGTCGTTTGTTTGAATGTGAAGCCCCACGCGATACAGGAATTATTTCTTTTATATCTAGTGCTCGTAGATGTTTGTCGAGAAGTTAAATAAAATGCCATAATTTTATATTGACGATGCGGCTAATATTTTTTAAAATTATGCGTAAAAATACATTAAATTAATTAAAATACACTACACGCACACAACCATGCATTTGACACACGCAGTCGAAGCGCGTAACTATGGTTACATATGTCAATATATAATGACATATTATTATACATATCAGCAATATCTTACATGCAAACATTGGTTGAATTTCGAGCACTAGGCGACCGCTAGTATAATTTAAATGTCCAGAATGACATTACGCATTCAACTGTCGAGTCGACAGGTGATATTTGAAATAAGTAAATCAGTATAATACTTGTAAATCTATGTTTGTTTTCGACGGTAAGGAATAGATCATTTAAGTGTGAGATTCGAATATTGGAACTCACAACATTCAGCTTGGAGTAGCAATGTGGGATAACTAGTTGTTCGCTGCGCTATGCGTGCAACATTAAGTAGAAACTAGAAACATTGTTTTAGACTGTGACGTCAAAACAGAGACGGCCGTTTAAAATATCGTTACCTACTAAATTAGCTACTTACCTCTCAAAATAGCGTCAGGCCTGATGAAAAACTCTGACACGAACTCCTAAAAATAGTTAACAAATAATCTGTCTATGTGTACAGTAAGCATTTTCAACTTTGACCTTCCGGCGCCTTTCCAATTCTATTACTTGGACCAGATCTGAAACAATTTATTATCCCGTTCGCGACACTATTACGGTTGTCAGGCCCGTTCCCTCGGGGACCTTAAAGTAAAGACCGTGGCACGACTCCAAATTGGACTGGTAATTTCGAAGCTAGTCCGTAATAAACTACTTTTGCTAGTTTACAAGAAACGTATGATAGAGACATTGTATTTTTTGTTTTAATAGTATAGGTTATCTATAGATATAATACAATATCAACTGATATATTTCCCTAAATAGAACATTAGAGTGTAAAACAATTATTATTATTTTAAAATTTTTCTGGTCCGTCTATGTGTTTCTACGCGCATCATGCTAAAAGTACTACACGAAATTGAATGCGGTTTTTAATATTGAGTTATTGACAAAATAGAAAAGGGATTAAAGATCGGTTGCAAAAAACTGGAATGGAAACAGTAGACCGGTTGTCAGTAAGGGAGTGGTGCTACTTGGGTGTGCCAGTTTATTTGTACTGTCACTAGAAACTAGAAGCTAGCCAGCCTATTCAAAATATTTCTGAAGCAACCCAATTTACTTATATACATGTGGTGGATTAATAATAACAAAGATTTATAATACAAAAGTCAATCATGAATTTGTGTATTAAATAAAAATGAGAGACGAAGAAGATAGTCTCAAATTAATCTAGAATAGCATAAGAAAATGATTATTCACTGTACTAGTTCAATTACTCGTCAATATGACCACCGGCTAAGACAATAGGAACAAGCGATCAATATTGTGTAATAAGTAATTTATCGGCTCAGATTTGTAAGGCGTTGCTAAGGAGCAACGCTGACAAGGGGACGTACGAAATTAGCTTCCGAATTATCTCTTTTTGGAGAAAATCGGGTCAGTTCACATGACAACACATTAGGAGACATGCCCTGAATATACTGACTTCTTACAAATAGATCAACCTTCCTTCAACCTAGCCGTAAGCTATTGTTTCGCTTTTTCCAATTTGGAAAAGGATTAGTCTCGACGTAAGTAAATAGTCCTTGTTCAAAGGCTGTGCAGTCTACTTTGTCTTGGGGCTGACAGGCTCTTCAGAGTGGAAAATAATGGTCTATACAATAAAATAGTTTTCGTTTTAGTTATTTAAATGTTATATATATACAAATAAGTGTAAAAATTACTATACCAATATTGTTTTACCAGCGTATATTTTATTGTGGTGATTAAACACTTAAAAATTTCTGCGCATTGACATTCTCACATTATGCTACAGTAGCATAATGCGCGTATAATAAATCGCTAAATATTATGAGCGATCTGCATAGTTCTATCCAATTAAAAATCCATTAAAATGATTAAATACTTATTTCTACTTTATTTTTTAATGTACTCGTATTTGTCTGTAATATATTATGTTATGATGCACTATCTCGCGTATATAAATTGCAAAATAACAAAATTCTATTGCGATTGACACAGAGTGGTCTTAAGTTTCTTGCAGGTATCTTCTCACAAGCCTTTACCTGAAACTAGCAATAACCTAAATCTGAGTTTCATACAGATAGGCATTATCTCCTAGCAATCAGGCCAATGGTAACGTAGGTAAACTTACTATCCACTAAACTTGAACGTTCATACGTGTTACTTTGTGACTTAAATAAATTTGAAAATATTTTTGGCTTTGAATTTAGCAGTGATGCGGCAATCACTTAAGCCTTTGCACTATCAATGTCAAACGTAAAAAAGTTCTTACAAATTCCGTGGCCAGTAAAATAGGGATAGCGGAAAAATAGTACTTTGCTAATTTGAATGGAATCAGAACAAGTATTACTACTGTCTCTTTTACAAGAGTAGGTAATTAACGTCCGAAAAGTTAATTAATTTTGTTGAACTGGTCTTATGTCTTTGACGTAGTAATGCTACTACCGGATTTTAATGCCCCAGGCTGAACTCAGATATAATGGAAACTAGTTTTTTCTGGCAACTGCAAGCGACTTTAGCTAATTTTGAATATTATAATGATACGATGATTATTGTACATTAATTTGCATAGTAAGAGACTATTGCAGCACTACCCAGAACTCGAGTTCGATCTCAAGGCATGTTTACCCACCCTATAACTTTTTAAAATTACGTGTCTATTAAAAAGTTTATTTATTAATGGCACTCCAACGACTTATTCACTAATACACTCTAAAGTACCTTAATGTTAAACATAATTATTATATTCCACAGTGAATTTGCCACGTAAAGGTGTGCATAGCACTTACAGATTTAAAGTCGTGTGTACAAGATTAAATTAAACGAAGATAATTAAAATAAGATTAAATTAAATTGAATAAAGTTAAATTGTATAAAATTGAGTAAAATCCTTACTAATATTATAAATGCGAAAATGAGTTTGTTTGTTTGTTTGTTACGCTTTCACGCCTTAACTACTCAACCGATTAACATGAAATTTTGCATACACGTTGTACAGGGGTACATAATAGGACATAGGGTACCTTTCATCCAGAAAAAAGAACTCTTGCAAACCTAACGTAACCTAACCTAAATTTACGCGAGTGAAGCCGCGGGTGAAAACTAGTAACATATAAATTAAATCTAAAATTAAATCAAATTAACTAATATCCATTTAAAATGAGTTGATTATCGCTCGCTTCAACGGCGAAGGAATACGCTGTTAGGAAACTCGCATATTGCTGACACTTCTCACAGTAAGAAGAGCCAGTCCAACAGTGAGACAGTTTATATATACAGTGCTGCTATTATTTATTTATAGTTGGTAACCGAATATACGACGTGACTGATGGTATGCCTATGAAAATTTGGTACATCAGGAATTCGGCGCGTAGCCGGACCTTAAGAAAATACTTTCTGAGCTGGACAAATCTTATAGGTTTCTAATGACAGTGTAGCACCTATTTAAGTAGCCGGAAAACTTACCCACTACAAGAACAGATAACAATGGTACTTATGTAAGTAATTATACCAAATCAAAAAGATTCTGCATTTAATTGTAATGTTACCTACACTTCACTGCTTTTTAAGCTACTAAACAGCCTGACTAATTTTATTGTCAATATGAAAAACCGACTTCAAAAAAGAATATTCAATAACAAAAATTTTACTAAAAAGTAAAATAATAATTGCGTATTCTTGTGTCTACAACTTACAATTTTTATTTCTACCAATGAACAATCTATGCGTTTACCACGCGACCCACTTAAACTTCATAATTATCTATCTCAACACATACCTAACAAAAAATATTAGAATATTTATTTAGAATTCGCCTAAGTAAACATTTTTAATATACGTATGTGTAGATTACTTAAAAGACAATAAAATTATTAGGATGATATAAGTAGATATTTTTGGGGTCAGAGAAAATAAGCGAGATCGTTTGCTATTTTATTGTCAGTTTCTGTGTAATACGTAAACACTGTACGTAACATTGCCTCGGTTGCGCAGCGGTAGTGAATGCGACTGACTACTGTGCATGAGGTCTCGTGTTCGAATCCCGGGTCGGGCCAACAAAAGGTATTGGGTTTTTTTGTTAAGAAATCTCAATACGAGCCCGGAGTTAGGAAGTTGGCGGTGTCAGACACCCTCGTGCCTCGGAAAGCACGTAAAGCTGTTGCTCCTGCGCCTGATCTCTCTCCGGTCGTGTCGGGTTAACCGTCCCATCGGATCATGAGGGTTTGGGAACAGAGAGTGCACTTGTGTTTGCGCACATACTGGTGCACTATAATATCTTCTGCGCAGATGGCCAGTCTCCGTTAAAGATTGGCCGCTGTGACCGGTCAAAAATAAGTCTGGAGGACATTATTATTATTAATACGTAAACAATATCAGCATGGGTTACAAATTAAAATTAACATTTAATTAATAAAAATAAACGTTCAAATGTCCGTTGCTATATAAAACTAAATTGATTTCATGCAAGTGACGTGTATGGGAAAATTTGTATATTAAAAATAAAAGCTTGTAAAAAGGTTGTATATTTCGTGCACCGGGTTTGGGATCGTTTTGTTAGCTAATAGTGTACAGCGTGTTGTGTGCTGCCTACACTGCAAATATTTGCGTAACTGAAGTTTTTGTTTGTACACACGACCGTATAGGCCATATATTTATGTGCGAATTGTTTTGTATAGGATAAAATCATACACAGTACAGCGGCCTAGAGTTAGGCAAGATTGACATAGTTTTTGAAAGTACATGAAGTGAAACATGTACTAAAAGTAAGTATATCAAAATATCGTTTATTTCTCCTATAAATTAGTAGTATTTCATTTCATATATCGCCTGTAGCGCATACTATATTAATTTAATATTAGATTTTGCGTGCGGCTCCGCTCGCGTTAATGTAGTTCTGTCAATTTGGTACAATACTTTTTCTGTATAAAAGGTACCTTATGTCCTTTTCTGTACCCCTGACTACGTGCGAAATTTCATGCTAGTCGGTCGGGTAGTTAAGATGTGAAAGCCTAAGATTAATGTGGTTTTAGAGTCACGCTGATCACTCGCTGACGGTCAGCGCTGATAGACAAAATAAATGAAATTCTAGGAAGCGTTTTTGAATAACGCGTAGCAATCAGTGCGTATTATGGTCAGCGCTGACAGCTCAGCGGCCGTACGCGTCGCGCGTCAGCGTCGCGTAGCGGTCAGCGCTGACCATCGCACGTGCACCTCTGTCTTCAGTGAGCGTTTAAGTGTCGAGCCGAGCGGATGTCATCAGCGTGTACAGATATGTCAATTCGCGATGTAGACACAAGTCGAGCGATCAACACGATACTGAAACGTTTCGCGCTGACAGACTATGCGCTGATCTGCCAGCGCCGACGGTCAGCGTGCGGTCAGCATGACTCTAAACCCAGCCTTAGATTAGTAGATGTTGCGCGCGCTCACTCGCGTAAATGTAGTTTAGGTTGGTACCAGTATTTTTTTCTGGATGAAATTATATGTATATGTCATTTTTTATACCCCGGACAACGCGTGTGTGAAATTGCATGATAATTGGTCGATTAGTTAAGGTGTGAAATCGTAACAGACAAACAAACTTACATTCGCATTTATAACATTAGTTAGGATACAGAACCTAACTAATGTAAATGACAGAGAATACCTATAGCATTTTCTACGTTTCTATTTATTCTTCAGTTTTCTTGTATGTTTATATTGAAGCCGATTGGGAATTGTCGGTACAAACAACAAAAAGAAATTCCCAATACACAATTACCTGTTCAATGTTCAGTTATTTGTTTCTATGAATTGTACATATTGACAAGCAAAATATTAAAAATATAACTGTTAGCAATCTCTCCAATATGACCAGCTAAAATTAATTAAACTCAGAAATATTACCAACCTCAAAAAATTTCAAAAGAGCTGAAATTTGCATGTAAAACAAAATATTAACTTTTGGGGTTCTAACTTCTAATTTGCATTTTCAATAAGCTATTATTCTTTTTCCTTGAGTGATGACAATTCTTATGGATACGACTGCAGAAATATGTGGCTTACAATATTGTGACAAAATTGGAACGGAATGCTGTTATAAAGAAGAAATTTTATTTTTATTTTTGAGCTTATATTTGAGAGCTTTTATGAGATTACAAATTTCATTTTCGGCTATGGTAAGATGTTATTGGAATTGTCTGTTGGGAAATTCTCAGTCACAAACGAAGTTTTGAAATGTAGCCTGTGTTGCTTACTTATGTGATAGAATATTATATTATATTATATGCTACACGGAAGGCTTAGTGGATTAAGTGGTCGCCTCGAAAGTGTTCCTGCGTCGTGTGTTGTTGGTTCGATTCCCACACAGGACAAAAAATGTCTGTATGTTCATTGTGTACGTTGTTTGTAAAGTCGCCCGCGGCACAGGAATTATTCCTAGTTGTTGTTTAACTAAGGAAAAAAATATCAGAAAAAATGTATAATTAATGTAATTGTATGCACTTATTTTGATTTCATATTTGCATTATTCTACGCGTCATTCACATATAACAGCCGCCACTAATGTGTACACAAAGATTTTACGCAAATAAGTATACTCAACAAAATAACACAAACACATCTTTTTTGGCACACACACTCCTATAACATCGCAATGAGGCTCATTACGCGCGCCCGTTGGCAACACTGCGCGGCCATCTTGGTGCCAAAGCCGTTTCTGCTTCCGTTCCAATTTTAAAAAGCCGGAGCGTTTTCCGGACGCTTAATGTCTGTATGGCCAGTTATTGAATTAATGAGGTTAATCTTATAAATGTATTATACTATTTTAAAATTGGAATGGGTGAATAATACCTTTGTTTTAAAGACATAAAGTAAATTTTCTGACATATTTTATTTGGTACACTGTTCATTATGAAATCATTCAGTTTCTGCTTTCAAACTATATTCGTTCTCTTATAAATGATGACAAGAGCAGTGGATATCACATACAGATAGGTCTCTATGTATTATCTCTAGTTGCCAGTACCTACACCATATTTGTTAATAAAAAAAGGCAAATAAGAAAATAAACTATATGTACTCATAAGTCTTTTCTCTTTAATTAGAGCTCTGTAGCATCATCTTGTACTGACCTATATCTAATAATCATGATGTGTACACATAGTTAGAATCATAGTTTAAACCAAAACTGTTTAATAGTTTATACTTACATTTTATACTGTCCACTATGTTTTGTGTACCTTATCCCGTTGAGTGTCTGGTAAAAAAGTGAAAGGAAAGTCCTTAACGCTTATGAATACCAAGTGTGCAAAAAACACATAAGATATTGCCTATGTTTTTTAGAGGGGAGGCAGAGGCGTAAGCTATATTTTTAATTCTCATATCAAAAGAAGCATGACCATCCTAATCCTATCAAACTCATTTTCGCTTTTATAATATTAGTTAGGAAGTTACCTAACTAATATTATAAAAGCGAAAATGAGTTTGTTTGTTTGTTACCTTTTCTCGCCTAAACGACGGCTACCATTCATCCCGAAAAAAATTACTATTCCCGAGGAAAACAACAATAACGTTCTTATGATAATAGATGGCGCCACGTGTCTTTCGAATCATGATTGAATTATATTATTACAAGCAGATTACAACCCGAATTGATTGTCAAATTCTAAGTTAACGCGAGCAAAGCCGCGGGCAAAAGCTAGTAATAAATAAATAAAAGTTAATAAAAATTGTTATCTTGTTTTTTTTACATACTATTTTATAACCAGTTGTTGGTGTAACCTCTTTTAAGTGATAATTACTACGAGCATATTGCTGTCTACTTAACTTTATTCCAGGCTCCGTGCGGCTAAAACTTTATAGACAGTAAACTCAATAAGAGTTTGCTCTACCTGGAAATCGAACGCAAGAATGCCTAGCAGTTGCATTCCCTACTGCTACATCAAAATAAATATTTTCAATGAATTTGCAAATAAAATCTATCAGCCTTTTCCTCACACTATCAATAAAATATACATATATAATAATAATAAATCATTTATTGCCAAGGAAAATTATTAATTAATTAATATGTATATATATAAATATTAATTCATTGTTTCTCTTTCACGGGTATTTTCTAGAATGTAATGATAATACCTAGCCCTTTGAAAGGCTTACATGGGGACATGGGTCGAACGTCCAAGCACTTCGAGAGTTTTAATCTACAGTGGGAAGATGTACCTAGTATGTAGTTTTATTTATATACTAGATGTGCCCGCGGCTTCACCCGCGGTTATGATTACTGCGCCGCCCCCGTGGGTCATAGCGTGATGTTATATAGCCTATAGCCTTCCTCGATAAATGAGCTATCCAACACAAAAATCATTTTTCAATTCGGACTAGTAGTGCCTGAGATTAGCGCGTTCAAACAAACAAACAAACTCTTCAGCTTTATAATATTAGTATAGACTAGCTGTTACCTGCGACTTCATCCGCGAAGATTTTAACAAAAAAGTGTTTGTCGCCGCGGAACCCTATTTTTTTTCTAAAATCGAAGTAGCCTAAGTTACTCCTTATAACATCAACTATCTGCCAGTGAAAGTCCCGTCAAAATCGGTTCAGCCGTTTCGGAGATTAGCCGGAACAAACAGACAGACAGACAACAATTTAAAAAATTAGATGTTTTCGTATAGGTAGCTTATATACTTTCATATGCATTAGATAAAAAGCTGTTATTTTGACATTACAAACAGACACTTCAATTTTATTTATTTGTATAGAGTATAGATGATGAAAATACTAACGTAGTTTGGCTGTAAGTGCCTACAGTATGTCTAACTTTAGTTTGTCTACTAGGAATTTGCTCTGATCAGCTGTTTCTTTCTGACCTAACTGGCTTCGCATCCTAGTTTGGTCATGAGGAACAGGCCATGTTTTAACCTTTTTACGTCGTATTTCTGCGACAGAGAACATGTACGATACTTTTGTTTTATTTTTGCCCTATTAACTGCGTGGTACAACTAAAACCATTATTGAATAATGGTTTGAATTTGAGATATGATTTTCAACATTTACTTAAAATTCTGTATTTCTGCACTAATTCTATTCTATCCCTAATTATTGTAGGTATTATTTTATCGATTTGTAGCCGGGCGCTAGGAGCACGGCAATCGATATTTAGCTAAGCGCTTAAAAGGTTAAGACTGCGTATATTAACTTATTCTGTACATAGTCGTACGTCTATTTTCTCGAAGGTCTCTATATATCGCGAGCTACGGTTTTAGTTTTCACGTACTCGAGGGTGAGTCTATTATCGATAATCAAGCACACTTTCACTTGTGAAAATAATGTTTGAAACGAGAAACAAAATAACAATGGCTGGTCCGGGACCTCGTCTCGGACGCAAGTATTTGCCAAATTAAATTAATGCATAATTTCTGCAGTTATGTGCCGCCAGTATGGCGTACATGCAAAATAATATTTCACCGGCAAAACATATACGGACCATATATTTTTTAATAACATCTTTTGTATCTATAGTACAGTACCTATAAGAAATTTAAATATACCTAATACATTTTTATACTCGTACTCAGAATAGTTGAATCCTTTCATATACATATTTGAGGTGCGCATTGTCTTACATAACTTTTGAACTCCTATCATCGGAGGTCCGAAAATATTTCTCATACCATTTAAAATCATAATGATCATTCTTCATAAAAAAAACAAAAACTAAATATTAAAAACTATAATCATTGAAATTCATAATATCACCAATTATACACTTAGTTTTTACTAATACCTATTTGTTTTCAATATATTTGTTTATACTAATGATCGAAACTCATAATTAATCGAATAAATAACTATAATATTCATAAATGTGTTTTATTCTAATATTTGTTTTTATAAATTTCTTAATCATAAGTGTTTTTATCCATATTATTGAAAATCATAATGTCTATATTCATACATTGGTTGACTCGAAAATGCGTGCCGCGGCAGCGGCCGGCGAAGCACCAGATACAAAATTTTGATAGAAAAGTAGACAGACACACCGACAGAAAGTAAGCTATTCTGAACAACGACGTTATGAGTTGAAATATGTTCCTAGTAACAACATTATTAATTAAAACAATATGATCATTGAATGCTATGAAGAAAAAAGATCTAAAAAAAATTATAAATTTAAACTGGTTATTGGTAGTAACAGTAATAAAAAAATTATGATCACTAACTGTTATGAGCTCAGTTGGTAGTAATAAAAATGTATGAATAAAAAAAGTATGAAAAATCAAATTATGAAGAGTGATTATTATAAATACAAATCTGTAGTAAGACAAAGAATAGGATTTAGAATTTTATGTGAGCCAATATGGACACACATATTTGAGATGGTTGATATGGCTAATAATGCTCTGTTGTATGTTCTTCGTTCCAAAACCACGTTACCAAAGAGACATTTAAAGAAAGATTATAACATGATCCAAAATTAAATTCCAACCCCTTCGTACTACCATTAATATCGCATTAGTAAGACTAAGTTAAAGGCGGTTATACTATCAAATACTACTTCCTTAGTGTCTCACCCGAACATTATCATATTTGCCCAAACTATAATACTTTCAACACAAACAAACAAAAAGCAACTCCAACAACCAATCTTTAAAATTCAAATTCATTTCACAAGTTTGAAGATTTTCATTCGGAATTTATCGCTTAAATAATACTTTCTGTTTGATTTTAAACTATATTGCGAGTAAGGAGAGTTGTGTTTAGCTTGTTGTGATGTTATTTGGATAGGAATTAAAGGGGTTTAGTACGCAAATTCTTCAAATAAAATTGGCAATGGTCAGATCAAACAGAAACGTTTATAGGACGATATCATTCTATTGTATCACTAATTCTTAGTAATGGAGAACTATTATAGAGCTGCCTTGATGGCCTGGTGTAACTAATGTATCTACGTATAAACGCTTTTAGACTATCGCGATTTGTACACATCTATACTAACTAGCGGTCGCCTAGTGCTCGAAATTCGACCAAAGTTTGCCTGTAAGATATTGCTGATATAATAATATATATATTGACATTATTATGTCATATATGTAACCATAGTTACGCGCTTCGAATGCGTGTGTCAAATGCATGGTTGTGTGCGTGTAGTGGTTTTTTTATTAATTTAATGTATTTCTAATGCATATTTTATATAAATATTAGCATTCGTCACTTCTTCTCTGTATAAACTATAAGTGTGCGAAATTTCATACTCCTCCGTCCGCCCAATTTTCGTAAAAAGGGATCCAAAGTTTTCGCTTCACGTATTAATATATAGATATTATAAAGCTGAAGAGATTGTTTGTTTTTTTGGTTGAATGCGCTAATCTCAGGAACTACTGGATCTAATTGAAAAATGATTTTAGTGTTGGATAGCCTATTTATCGAGGAAGGCTATAGGCTATATAACATCACGCTACGACCCGAGAAACGCGAGTGAAACTGCGGGCACATTTAGTACTTAATATTATAATGCTAGGTAAAGGGTCTTGCTCGCGATATATAATGTGACTGCTGTGCATAAGATCTTGGGGTTCGGTTTCCGGGTGGGGCATAATGTTTACAGGATTTCCTGTCAAGATTTTCTCAGTAGCACTGCAGTGACATTGGTCTAGCTTTAGGGTATCGTTAGCCTTCGGGTTGAGGAGGTCAGATGGCAGTCGCTCCGTGTAAAATCTGATATTCAGTAAAATCCGGTTAGATTAGAAAGCCGACCCCAAGTGACTTGGGAATAATAAAGGCTAAGGAGAAGAAGAAAATATGACTGTTATTTGCCACGTTGCCATTCGGATTAGACCACAAGACCTGAACACTCTTAAATGCGCACTCACACACACAACCACATACAAATACTTCGTGTCTTGGTAATGGAAAAGTGACTACTTATAGCATTGGTAGAATCTCTTCAGACATACGTCTTCAATAAAAAAAATCTGTAGGATTGGAAGCTTATACAAACATATAATTTGGAACGTCCGTAGATCTAAATATTGTTGTTGATTTAGGTTCAAGAGAAAATATATCACAGAAAAAGGTTCGTATAATATATTTCCTAGCAACACACAATTATGTATGTATTGACTTGTTTGAAGTATTACCAGACGTATTCTGAAAGATCTTTTATTAAACATTATTTTTCTAATTAGGTTTATGCGTCTATCTATACTAATATTATAAAGCTGAAGAATTTATTTGTTTGTTTGGACGCGCTAATCTCAGGAACTACTGGTTCGATTTGAAAAATTCTTTTAGTGTTAGATAGCCTATTTATTGAGGAAGGCTATAGGCTATATAACATCACGCTACGACCCACAAGGGCGGCGCAGTAACGATAAACGCGGTGAAACCGCGGGAACATCTAGTAGTTACATATATGCCAATACCGTGTCAATTGTAAACAAAAGACCAACCAAGTAATATGGTAATTTTCTATGCCTCAGAAACAGTACTTTTCTTGAATAAAAGGATCCCTATGTCCTTTTCGGTACCCCTGACCGGTCGAGTAGTTAAGGTAGCTTAAACAAACAAACAAACTCACATTTGCATTTATAATATTAGTTAGGATTAGGATTTCACTTGCATGCCCTGGGTGTCCATTTGGGTTGAATGTTGAGGGAGACCGAGTGGTGCGTGATCAATCTAATGCGATTGGCTGTTGCTAAATCACAGCAGTTGCAATAAGTATGTCCCGTGTGGGGGCCGTACCAACACCACTTGGTGCAGGAACATTGGTGAGGCGACCGCTTAAACCACTAAGCCATCCGCCAGTCTTCTAAATAATTCATATAAAGTAGTTTAATTTCAATGAATAACATTCGCGTAATAAGATAATATTAAGTCAAATTTGTTCAATGCATTCCAATGAAAATAAAATATAAATTGTTATTAAGTCCGCCTTCGAGGCATCGTGTGGTAGCACTGTAGGTACATCTACGCCTTTGCCAAACTCTTTGGAAATCATTGGCATGATGTTGTGTGGAGAGATATATACCTAAAGCAAAACACTCACATAGATTTAACATCATAATCCAATATTCAAGCACGGTACGTTTTAAGCACCACCTTTTACAACGTTTCTTTTAATATTATGTTTTCGGGGAGTGTTTAATAAAAATCTTGAACCCTCAAGCGAAACGTAGCACGCACGAAATATAAATAAAAGAACGATGTATGTTAAACGAACCAAAACATTCTTATACGTGGCCCAAGTTCTGGCCTCGTTTAGGGAGACGCGGGGCGTTGCGCGGCGCGTCCGACGTCGCGTCGTGCGGTCAATAGTGGAATGTATGAGTGCGTTCAGGCACAAGCGTGATCACGCACGTTTTGTTTGATATTGAGCGCTGCTCGCGGCGGTTCACGCTTCGCCAGCCGCCGCGTCGCCAGCCACGTCGCTCGCCGCGTCGCCAGCCACGTCGGTCGCTCGCCGCGTCGCCAGGCACCTCGCTCGCCGAGTTGCCAGCCACGTCGCTCGACGCATCACCAGCCACGTCGCTCGCCGCGTCGCCGTCGCCAGCCACGTCTCTCGTCGCGTCGCCGTCGCCAGCCACGTCGCTCGCCGCGTCGCCGTCGCCAGCCACGTCGCTCGCCGCGTCGCCGTCGCCAGCTACGTCTCTCGTCGCGTCGCCGTCGCCAGCCACGTCGCTCGCCGCGTCGCCGTCGCCAGCCACGTCGCTCGCCGCGTCGCCGTCGCCAGCCACGTCTCTCGTCGCGTCGCCGTCGCCAGCCACGTCGCTCGCCGCGTCGCCGTCGCCAGCCACGTCACTCGCCGCGTCGCCGTCGCCAGCCACGTCGCTCGCCGCGTCGCCAGCCACGTCGGTCGCTCGCCGCGTCGCCAGGCACCTCGCTCGCCGAGTTGCCAGCCACGTCGCTCGACGCATCACCAGCCACGTCGCTCGCCGCGTCGCCGTCGCTAGCCACGTCGCTCGCCGCGTCGCCAGCCACGTCGGTCGCTCGCCGCGTCGCCAGGCACCTCGCTCGCCGAGTTGCCAGCCACGTCGCTCGACGCATCACCAGCCACGTCGCTCGCCGCGTCGCCGTCGCCAGCCACGTCTCTCGTCGCGTCGCCGTCGCCAGCCACGTCGCTCGCCGCGTCGCCGTCGCCAGCCACGTCGCTCACCGCGTTGCCGTCGCCAGCCACGTCGCTCGCCGCGTCGCCGTCGCCAGCCACGTCGCTCGCCGCGTCGCCGTCGCCAGCCACGTCGCTCACCGCGTCGCCGTCGCCAGCCACGTCGCTCGCCGCGTCGCCGTCGCCAGCCACGTCGCTCGCCGCGTCGCATCGCTCGTCTGTCAATCAGTTTGTTGGTTCTCCTCTAGCAGTAAACAAAACACATGCTTTAAGTAACAATTATCTTCTAGCAATATATCGATGAAACCGTAGTTCATTGTAACGACACGTCTGCGTTGTGAAAAGTTTAAAGAAGACTGTCAAAAGTGGTAGCTGCGGTGCTCGGTACGGCAGCCGCGGCAGACACCGTAATTCCGCCCGCCCCACACCACGCGCCGCACAACGCCCCGCGTCTTCTTAAACGCAGCTACACATTGCCTTGTGTTTGTCTTTGTGCGTGCAACGCTGCGGGCCCCGCCTGCCGCTTCACGTGCCGCTTGACGCGCCGCTTCTCCGTGAACGGGAATAAAAACGCTCGACGCGCCGCGCAACGTCCCGCGTCTTCCTAAATGAGGCCTAAGATACAGACGTGCTACCTTTTGTCCATGACTTCTTACGCGTGGTTTTTGGAAGTTGATGGAAAATATATGTTTTAGTTAAAATTAATCTGCTTTTAACGGATTTTATCGCGTGTCTATCTATACTATTAGGATGCTATATTACCATCGAGTAACATATTTTATACATAAAAAAGTACTGTTACAACTAACCTAACCTACTTTTACGCGAGCGAAGCCGCAAGCAAAAGCTAGCTATTACATAATTTAAAAAATATTACACTAATAACATTATTTTAGCTATTTAAAATTAAACATTTCCCGACGTTTCGGTTGCTGTTCAGCAGCCATGTTTACGGGAAGTCTCCCATTGAACATGTCTAAAAGCAGTTCAATTTCAATGTATAACATTCGCGTAAACATAAGGCTAAGGTATTATATATGTAGGTTTCAGTATTTTCTTTTTTTTGCATGTAGGAAAAAGCTGATCTACACACAATACTCACATTCTAGGCGAAGTTCAAGGTGACGTGGCGATCTAACATGCCCCAAATTATAGGTATGTAACTAGTAGACCTATAGGAATGTAACTGGGAAGACCACCTTTAATTTCGTACAGCAGTTTTTGAGTGATGAACGCACAAACACACTATAATATTTCTTAAATATCTGCCACTAGATGTTGTAGATGAACATTTTGTTAAAAAATTTATATCCCTCGGGAACTGTGCTTTTTTTCGGATGAACGATATCCTATGTTCTTTTCTGTAGACCTGACAACGTGTATGCGAAATTTCATAATAATCGGGCTAGTAGTTGAGGCGTGAAAGCGTAACAAACAAACAAACTCGCATTCGCATTTATAATAATAGTTAGAATGTATAGACACCGACAATTACATTATATGTATATTATACTAGCTGACCCGCGCAACTTCGTCTGCTTCACATAAGAGAATTTTTCCGTTTTGCAACATTTTTCATTACTGAGTGGAGTAGTTCCTATTGGTCGTAGCGTGATGTTATATAGTCTATAGCCTTCCTCGATAAATGGGCTATCCAACACAAAATAATTTTTCAATTCGAACCAGTAGTTCCTGAGATTAGCGCGTTCAAACAAACAAACAAACTCTTCAGCTTTATAATATTAGTATAGACTAGCTGTTACCTGCGACTTCGTCCACGTAGATTTTAACTAAAACGTGTTTGTCTCCGCGGCACCCTATTATTTTTCTAAAATCAAAATAGCCTTAGTTACTCCTTATAACATCAGCTATCTGCCAGTGAAAGTCCCGTCAAAATCGGTTCAGCCGTTTCGGAGATTAGCCGGAACAAACAGACAGACAGACAAAAATTTAAAAAATAGATGTTTTCCTATAGGTACCTTACATATTTTCATATGCATTAGATAAAAAGCTGTTATTTTGACATTACAAACAGACACTTAAATTTTATTTATTTTTATAGGTGAACAGATGTACAAGTTGGTAGTGACATAAAATAATACTTCGTGTTTTTGTCGGTAATTAAAAGGGAAAATGTCGTGATTATCTTCTTGTTAAGGAAAAACATTACGGAGAAATGAGTGTAGGTATTTATTTTCGTTCTCATATGTTATTAAATTAACTGTGATGTTGTTCATGGTAGGTTGTTTATTTCTTCTTCAAATGCTTAACAACAACACTTATATGTTGATCACGAGCAGCGATAGCTCAGTGGGGAGACCAACAGACTGCAATGCAGAGGGTCTCGGGTTCGAACCCACGTCGCGCACCTCTGACTTTCGGAAGTTATATAACTTTTCGAAATTATGTGCGTATTGATTGACAATAATTATCGCTTGCTCCGTGCCTCGGAGAGCACGTTAAGCCGTCGGTCCCGGTTGCCATGAACATCTATGGCAGTCGTTATTGGGAGAGTGTCGACACAAAAGATCCCACTGGGTCGAAGTGTCGCCGGTCTGCACTGACTGGCCCCCACATAAGATAATATATTTATTGATGCGCAGGTAGAAACCATACGTAGATTCTCGCTTGTATTTCCTCGAAAGGGTAGGCAGGTCGGTATCACAACCACATATTGCTGGATTTATTACTAAGTTTCATATAGTAGAAGGTGTGAACCCTTCGTCTGCAAGCCTTTACCAAACTCTAAGGTGACTCACAAGGTGATATTTTTGCCCGAAAGAAACATAAACGCGAAATGCTTACTCCAGTTTTCATCATCATCATTTCAGCCGAAAGACATCTATTGCTGGACATAGGCCTCCTCCAAGGTTTTCACACAGAACGGTCTTGGATCACCCGCATTCAACTCCAATTTTGATATGGCTTAATTGAAAGCCCTATTATGTTATCTAGGGAAATGTTGAACAATACCTTTTAACGCTTCTATTGACTGCGTTTGTCGGTGAAGCGTTAATTGAGTTATGGCACTGATCGTAAGGTAACTCTGGGGATAATTAATTAAAACAATGTTCTCTCGTACACAACTGACAGTTTATTCACCGAAATCCCCGTGGGAACCTTTCAGTCCGACCAGTGCGCAGTAACTGATCGGCCACACATTCGTTCACGCACACATACATTTTTGCTTGCCTTGCACTCAGCCTTACATCTTATCTTATCTTATCTTGTGTGTGGGGGCCAGTCTGTACTGACCGGCGACACTTCGATCCAGTGGGATCTTTTGTATCAGCCCCAAGATTCATCCCTTAGCTATCCCCTTATGAATGTACTGCATTAGCTGCAGTGTACAATTCAGAGGGAGAAGCCTAAAGTCTTCAGGGTTTGGATATGCCAATCCCATCAGACCCATCCTAAGTCCAGCCAACGCGTCGCATTCACACAGTAGGTGCGATATGGACTCGTCCTGTTCACCACAGGCTCTGCAGATCGAGTCGTGTGTCAATCTCAATCTGCACAGGAAGTCTTTGGTGCCAAAATGGCCAGTGAACGCTCCTGTGAGCAGGCGCATTTGGCTCTTGCTATACCCGCAAAACCTCCGGGTGAAGCCTGTGGCTCCATTTGCAATGAATTTCTTGGAGTGTTCCAGACCCCTAAGGGCCATCCACTCTAGCCTGTGTTTTTCATTGCCGTGAGCATTCAAAGCTGCCTTTACGGTGCTCTCAGATAGTCCCACGAATGGCTCAGGGCCCACAAACAGTTGCTCCAAACCCTTTCTGGCTAATTCATCAGCTTCCTCATTGCCCTGCACTCCTGCATGCCCTGGAACCCACACCAGTCTGACTGTGTTCTTCCTGCCTAGTTTGTTAAGGAGCTTAACACAGTTCAGGACCAGTCTAGAGTCCACCCTACACGAGCCCAGAGCCTTGAGAGCAGCTTGACTGTCACTGAGAATATACACAGTCCTGTCAGTGACACCACTGTTGATATTCTCCTGAGCACAGGCAATTATAGCATAGGTTTCCGCTTGGAAGACCGTTGCATATTTGCCCATGCTTTGGCTCACCTTACAGTCATTGGCATAGATACCAGCGCCCGATCCTGTTTCCATTTTGGAACCATCAGTGAACCAGTTGAGACAACCCTTGTCAGAGGATTGTAAACCTTGTCTCCATTCGTCCCTCGTGTGGACCTTTATCTTAAAATTCTTTTTGAATATGTGCAATGGTTGCATTTTGTCGCATCCCATGCTCATAATCCTTTTGAGATCCTTTGAGATCTCCAATTTTGTGTGTCCACAGCCCATGCACAGATAGCCTATGTAGCGTCTTTATCGCCTCTGACTCGACAACAATGTGTAGCGGCATTAGATCCAGCAGGACCTCTAACGCTGCCGTTGGCGTGGTCGGAAACGCCCCTGTTATAGCCAAGCAGGCCAATCGCTGCACCTTCGACAGCGCGTTCCTGCATGTAGCTAGTTTGGTTCTTGGCCACCAGACAATGCTTCCATACGTGAGTATGGGTCTTATCATCATCATGTATAGCCACTTGATGACCTTGGGCTTTAGCCCCCAGGTCTTCCCATAAGTAGATCGAATCATGCCAAAGACCCGCTGGGCCTTTACTATGACTTTGTCTACATGAGGTTTTCATGCCTAGATATTTCACCTCCGTGGACCATTGTAACTGCGTACCATACATGGAGAGAGTTCCCAACTCCGTGAGATCCCTCTTCCTAGTAAACGGCACGACAGTAGTTTTCCCTGGGTTGATCGATAAATGATTGCTGCTGCACCATTTTTCGACCATAATCAGGGCCTTCTGCATAAGACTAGATACCGTACTCGGAAACTTTCCATTTACGAGTATCACCAAGTCATCCGCATATCCGACCGTTAAGTACGGACCTTTGTTGAGTTGTTCTAGGAGTGAATTGACTACCAAGCACCATAAGAGTGGTGAGAGTACTCCACCCTGAGGGCAGCCCTTGGTTGTCGTAGCATACATTTCATCTTCTAACAACTCAGACCTTATGATTCTACCCCTAAACATACAATCGATCCACCTGCAAATGGTTGGCTCTATGCCGTGATTTGCCGATATGCATCAAAGGTGGTCCGATCGAAGGCTCCTTCAATATCCAGGAATGCAGCAATGCATACTTCCCGGTTATCTAATGCATGTTCTGCCTTATTTACCACAAAATGTAGTGCCGTCTCAGTGGATTTTCCCGACTGGTAGGCACATTGTAGCCTGTGGAGGGGGAATTTCCATAACGCTCCCTCCCTGACATGTCTATCTACTAACTTCTCCAGGGCTTTCAGGAAGAACGACTTAAGACTGATAGGTCTGTATGCCTTGGCTTCTTTGTAGTCTGCTTTGCCCGGTTTCGGTATGTAGATGACTTTAACACGCCTCCATATCTTTGGAATATATCCAAATGCTATGCAGGCTCTGTATAATCTGCACAAATGCGGAACCAAGAGTGCAGCTCCCTGCTGTAGGATGATGGGATAAACCATGTCTGGACCAGGTGACTTGAATGGTTGAAAACCATTTAGAGCCCAGCCGACCTTCCCTTCATCCACTACCTTCCTAGCAGTGTCCCAATCTGCTTTGGTTGTCCGACAGCTTCGTTCAACCAAGCTGATCGGGTCCTCCTGCTCCTTTTCTATTATCTTACAGTCCGGAAAGTGTGTGTTTAGTATAATTGCTAGTGTCTCCTTACCAGACTCTGTTCGCCGCCCATTGCCATCCTTAATGGTTGTCAATGGGTGTGCTCTGACAGTCGATAAAGCTTTGGAGAGCCTCATTCCTTCAGGAATCGTACTGATGTTTTCAGTGTGCTCTCCAAGCCTTCCGTTTGGCTTTCCACACAGCTTTGTTATAGTTGGTCAAACAACCAGCGTAACCGCTGTAGTCCCTACTGGTCCTAGCATTGTTAAACGCTCGTCTGGCTTCTAGCCGCAGCTTGACCAACTCTGGCGTCCACCACGGTACCCTCTTGGGCCTAAGCTCCCTCTCAGGGCAGTTACTTGTCCAGGCCGTGTTCACAGTCTGGACTAATTTGTCTGCTGTAAACTCGATGTCTAATATAGAATTGAGCTTACCCTTAGAATCCTCCAAATCTACTCTGAGGTCACTCCTAAACGAGTTCCAGTCCGTATTTCTGGGATTCCTTCTACGTACTGTAGGAGCCGGAACCAGCGTCCTGTACTTAAAGCATATGTAATTATGATCTGACAAGGTGATTTCATCAGACACATGCCACTCGACGATCTTAGTGCTAGCCCTGTTAGAGGCTAACGTGATGTCAATTACCTCTGCTCGCCTACAGTCAGCGAACGTTGGCCTGTTTCCCTTATTTAGTATTTGTAAAGAGGTACTTACCACATACTCCAGTAGTTTTTCCCCTCTTACATTCACATCCGTGCTCCCCCAGACTGTGTGGTGTGCGTTGGCATCGCACCCCAGGATCATGTCCAGGTTCTCCCGGCTGCCATATTCAACAAGGTCCTTTATCTGTTTCGATACAGTTTCCTTGTCCGTATAGTCGAAGTATGCAGAGGTCAGGATTACAGTATCCCGCCCTCCGCTCCCTCGCACATCGATCTTAACTGTCGTAAGATCCCTAGAAAAAAAATTGTATAAGAGCATTGCATTTATGCCATTTCTGACATAAACGCATGTCCTTATATCATTAGTGGAACAGTTGTGAAAAATTTCACCTCCCGTCCCACCCAAACCTCTAACTATTCCCCCTTTAACATAGGGTTCCTGGATCAGAGCAATATCAAATTCCTTCATCCGCAGGTGGCGGGCCAGAACGGCCATCGCCCCAATGCAGTGATGAAGGTTTATTTGTACGCACCTTAGTCCCGCCATTCGGTCTGCCTATATGGTGGCGTCTATAATGGCAGTCACTACTGGTCGCCCCCTTCGCTCCCTTCCTCCATCAGCGCCTCTGCAGCCTCCGGCGACGACAAATCTAAATAATCTATTTGTCCGATTATTTCGTCGGTCTTCGGAGACGCACATGGCGATGATGTGAAGAGAACCGTACCTGGTTCAATCACCACTGGGTTCACAGGCTCCTCCCCGTCCCCCACCTGTGGTGCCGTCGCATCAGGGGCCTCCTCCCCCACACCGGCAACTGCTGACACCTTCTGTACGTTCACATCCTCAAGGATTTTGAACGTGTTCTTGTCCATGCCAGCATGAAGACAGAAGCCGCCTGCCTTTATTGCCGCAGCCGACACACTGTCCACTAGGACGATGCGCCTGGTGTGCGTCTCCTCGACCTGCGCGCCCAGCACCTTCCACTCGCAGGTCCTCAGAGAGGGATTGAGGCGCTGCAGCATGTTCAGCACCCTGGAGGCATCTAGGCACCAGGTATTCCTGGTCTTCCAGGCCATCTTCACCGGCCTTGGAAGCTCCTTGGCGCTGATAACTCTCAGCTTCATGTTCCCAACGGTTTTGCCGTTGAGCCCGCGAAGCCGATCTGCAGCTCCTTCACCCTCACAAGTCACGTGCAGAGCTCCTCCAAGCATTGCACCGACACTAATGGCCGGCAGAGGATCCGGCGTGGCCTCTAGCTGGTCCCAAATGGCCACCCTTATGGGTTCCACCTGTTCTGCACCAAGCAGAACGTCAGGGAAGTTGTCGGCAACAATGGCCATTTTAACCCCCGTTAGCACCTCCCTGTAGGAGTCGCCTTGGGTCTTGGCTCGCTTGCCTACGCCTACCTGAGCGACGGCATCATCGCTCGCTTCCCTGACCCTTTTTGAAGAGCCTGCATCAGTTTCCAGTGCCAACTGCCGTTACAGCTCACGCCGCTTGCGCTTGGCACACCCGCTGCGCCTCTTCCTGTCCCGGGTATGGCCTGCAGAGTGTGCAGCTGAGTTTGGCTCCCCCTTAGGGTGTGCCTCGCCCGACCGCTCCTTGCTAGCCTCCCCGATCCTGGAGGGCTGACACCCACTCCCCGAGGGTGTCGCACTGGGATCCCCCTTCGGGTATTCCTTGCGTGTCTGACACCCTCTGGGGCTGCCACGCCCTCTACATTGGTAGCCCTTTCCAGGGTTACCCCCTCTCCATCCCTTAAAACTGCTCGTGTGAGCACCACTCCCCTGGCTCACGCTCGGACGGCCACTAGGGCCATCACGATCATGTAGCTTGGGTATGTAGGTGCTCGCACGTGCAGCTCCTACACTAACCTCTCCCCCTAAGGGTCCAGAGGCCCTATGTTGCTCGCCCTTATCGGTCAAGCCCTTGGTTGTTCTTGTGATAGAATCCATATTTGGTCTATCTAGTATTCACCTGCTGGCTCCCCACCCACCATGGAGCCCTCAACGTTGGGGGTGCCTTGTTCAGGCACCAGGGCTACCAGCTAGGTATAGCGCCCCCAAGTGAGCTGCCCCCGAGACGTACAGCACTAGTCGCTCCACCCCAAACCACTGAGATGGGAAACGAGCACTGCCGGCTGGAGGCCTCTTCACCCAAGGACACTCGCCTGGCGGCCGCATGAGCGGACACCGCAGCCGATTGATTGCAGCTGGCTAGACTACAACCTCCCGTGTGAGAGGAAATCCAGACCAAAGGGGCGTGTTGCAGATCAGCAGCACCACTATCGCCACATCACCAATCAACCCCCAGGACTCCTTCATCCCTCCGTACGGGTCCCCGCGCACGGCACAAACGCGCGGGAGGTCATTACTATCCATCGTCTGTCGTACGACGATGGACCCGTCGGAACATGACCTCTCCATCCCAGGCAGTGATCGTCTGGTGGTTTTAGTTACGTCTATTTCAGAGGGAACTAGACCAATAACAGAGGGCAACCACGTGGAGGATTTCCCACCAGACTTGTCTTAGGGATCTACACGACTGTTGCGCTCTCCCCTAAGACCATTGCACCTTACTCGTCTTGAAGAGTCGAGTAAAGTAGGTTTGCATCTATACTACACAAGCGGCCAATCCAGTGAAGCTAGAAAGCAGAAAAAGTAAGCTAGGCAATGCAACTATTAAAGCATAAACACAAACCCCCCCCAAACAGCCTTACATACTTACATGTGTCCCTACAACCTTAACCGTAAATATAAGTTGCTGTTATTTGTTATGCATGGAGTTCTCTCGTTTTTCAGAATCTTCATAACACCTAGAAATGTAGGATGGGTTAAGTTGAAGGTCGTGTGACAGAAATATAAATAATAAATTTGCATAAGAAATGTAACAATTTCTTAAAAATGCTTTTTCATCATAATTATATTTTGTTTTGAAGCATCGCCCCTATACGCCTGTCCATAAGTTATCTCCTTTAAATAATATCCTAACTTATTAATTTTATATTATTATATTATATTATTATTATTATATAATATTATAAAAGCGAAAATGAGTTTGTTTGTTTGTTACCTTTTTACGCCTAAATCACTGAACCGATCATCCTGAAATTTTGAATATACGTTGTCAGGTGTACAGAAACGGACATAGGCTACCTTTTATCCCAAAAAAAGATTACTGTTCCCGAGGAAAACAATAATAACGTTCGTATGATAATAGATGGCGCCACGTGTCTTTCGAATCATGACCGAATTATATTATTACAAACAGAGTACAACCCGAATTGATCGTCAAATTCTAAATTAACGCGAGCGAAGCCGCGGGCAAAAGCTAGTAAATTATAAAAAGAAATAGTCTTTAGTACCTACTAGGAGAGTATATCCGTGAAAATGGCTTCTGAAAAGCAAGTGAAACATCTGGGAAAATGTGAAATATGTTTTTATAAAATTTAAATAGCTTAAAAATAATAACAATGTATAACTGTTATACATTAGTAGTACTTTAAGAGTTTTAATAATATGTAATATGGTGTTTTAAAAATAAAGAACGCTACAAAATCCGTATAAGGGAGTTTAATTCTAAATGCGATTTCGCTTTTTGTAAAATAAAAATGATGAATAAAATAACTTTGTATTTCACTACTTATTTCTACATTCCAATTTAACTTGAAAGTTATCGACGTCCTTCATCATAACATCGTACTTGAGACGCAGGGGTGAATGACAGGAACCTCGTAGATTATCTGCTGGTAAGATCTTGTAGCGACGGAGAACAGTTGACAGTACTGTCTTCATCGACGTCATTCCGAACTGGTAACCTGTATAAACAGTTTATATTTTATTGATATCATGTTCAGTTTAATTTAAAATGTGTTAATTAGCATTTTGTCACAAATCACGTTACTTAATTCTAACATCTGTTATATATTTATTAAGCACTAGCTAAGCTCGGCCACGCTTCGCTGCGACTCAGTAAAGTACGAGTACTTTTAATTGCCTGTACCTTTTAAAACTTCGGAATAAAAAGTATATGAAAACATCCTCATATACAAATGTAACGTTGTGTAAAAATTGCAAGTCAAACCATCCACTATTTTTCGAGTCTTGCGGAAGAACATACAGAAGCAAATTTTTTATACATAGATACATAGATTCACGCCTATTTCCCAGAGGGGTAGGCAGAGACTACGGATTTCCTTTTGCTACGATCCTGACACACTTCTCTGGCTTCATTCACTTGCATAACATTCCTCATATTTTTTATATATAAAGATTTATCATTATCTGGCAATTTAATTGATAAATGCTTACCAACGCAGTTCCTGGGTCCAAAGCTGAACGGCATGAACGCAGCAGGGTGCTTCAAAGGTGTATCGATGAACCGCTCTGGTCGGAACTGCTCTGCGTCAGCACCCCAATAGCGAGGGTTGCGATGCATAGCCCAGATGTTTACCACAACACCTGTTCCTGGCACAAGTGTTAGACCTGATGCTGCAAAACGAATAAATAATTATATTATAACGGTGAACGAAAACATCGTAAGGAAATATACAAGTCTGAGAGTTTTCCATAATGTGCTCGAAGATAATTATGTGAAGTCTGCCAATCACTGGGCCAGCGTACTGGACTAAAGTATAACCCTTTTTACACTGAGAAGAGGCTTGTAACCATCAGTGGGACAGCTTAATACAGGACTGATATTATATTATTTTATTTATATTAGTCATATGTAAGTAGGTTTGCCGACCGCTCCTTCCAATTCTGTCACTTCTAGTATCATAGTGACGTCATGACATCACCAGCAAGCCTTATGTCCCTTACTTTTGCAAACCAGCAACCCTATTGATACCTCTGATGTCAGAAACGTCCATAAGTTGCAGTAAGTGGTCGTCATCAGGTGGTTGTTACGCTTATTTGCTACTGGAGTAGGTAGTAAAAAAAGCTAGCTGCAGGGATTAACTTACGTAAAACAACTTCCTTTTGAATCTTCCTCGTGATGACGGGTACGGGGCTGTACAGTCGAAGCGTTTCCCTGATCACAGCGTCCAAGTACTTGAGGCGAATCAAGTCATCTGATGTCGCTGGTCTATCTGAGTCACCAAGCACTTCTTGCAACCTTATAAACACAAATAAGTTTGGTTCAATCGTGAAGTTTTTGACAAATTTCACGACGCTTGAAAACTAATTTATGTCTTCTTTGTTCTTAATATCAAGATTACTAGTAATTTAGGTTGCAAATTAGGTACTAGTATTTTTCTGAATATCTCCAGCTATTCTAGAATCCTTGTGTTAGAGGTGATTCCATTAGATAGACTTTGACATAGTGTAAAAAGTCTCAAGTCCTGGGTTAACACATGGGATATTCCGATATCTGTTCTGCTAGGACATACATAGGCGCAGCCGCAGGCAAAGTCTAGTAGTAATATAAAACAAGCGATGGGAGAATAATTTAGTATTTATTCCCACTAAGAATGCTTTTTGAATATTTTGATTCTAAAACTTACTCCTCATACACCCTTTCCTGTATTTCAGGATGCCTAGACAGCATCACGGAGACGAAAGACGATGCGACTGCAGATGTATCATTGCCAGCTATCATGATTACCATCAACTCCTCTATAATTTCAATATCTGTGTAACCATCGTCCCCACCAGATGACTCTATTAGCAGCTCCAAGAATGGTTTCAGAATTTGTTCAGAAGATCCTAAAAGAAATCCAGGAATGTTTAGCTAATAAAGTAATTACAACTACAAATGTAACAACAAGATTTTTTTTTTAAATTTTTCTAGCAATTTGGCTTTCAAATTACTAGTATTCTTGTTAACCTCTCCAGCTAAGCTAGAATGCTTGTGTTAGGAGGGGATTCACGTCAGTAGTGGAATGGGTGGGATTGAACCCGCGACTTCTCGATCGCAAGTCCAATACCTTATCCATTGCGCTACCGCCGCTCAATTTACCCTCACACACACACATACTGCACTAACACACAAGGATTGCATGCATTAATTTATATTTATATCAATAGTAATAAAATTGTAAAAAAATAATTTTTAATCATTTTTGTATCTACTTACTTTATTTGCTATGTAATTTTACGGTATGGAAGAGCGGAGCCTCCTAACACAGGCATTAAATGCTGAAAAGGAGACTCCACAAACTAACTTAAGCATATGTATGGTAAAACGAAATAAAATATTTGAATTTGAATTTGAATTTACTGGGATCTTGGCATACTTCAATGCATTGTCATTGCATGGGCAAGAATGATGTCAAATTCTCAAATTCTTCGTCACTCAAGTTCGTTCAAGGTCACAGAGTGCTAGGTATAGCGTTGACTCATTCTCACGCATACAATTACAATGCTTGTAGCGATAGTGGTAAGGACCATTTTTCTACCAAAGCTGCAAAGCAATAACTAACAGTAACTTGTAATAGTATACTTACTCACCGTTAGCATCAAAGTTTCCATTATTTTTCTCCTCTTGAATTCGGTTGCGTGTAAATTTTATTAGCTAAAAACAAACAAACTAATTTGGTTAAATGGTGTTATAGTCAATCAATATTAAAGGTTAAAAAGAAAATTCAAAAATAACTATTCTCCACTTCTCCCACAATTCATTTGATGTCTCAGAAGTGTTTATATTGTGTCGCGGGAGACTTTACAAACATGCAAACTACGGGCACAGAGAACCACAATACTCGGCAGTGATAGGGCTACCGTTTGAAATACTACGCCATTCTTGCAGTCAAATTTAAACTTGCTGTCGGGTAATTATTATGAACTTACCTCTCTAACGAATCCCCACAAGTAATCTTTATGCTGTAACAATTTCTTGTAAACAGGAAGTTTACTATACACTAGGTTACTGTGGAGCCAAGGTGAAAGCATTCTTTCAGAAGAATACTGCAAACCTTCGTCAAATGCAGTTAGAAATGGATGGTCTGAGCCTTTCTGAGCATGCATAGCATACCCTAATGTCGCCTCTGAAAGTTTCAAAGAATGGCTTTGTAGTTATTGTGTCGCAAAGCAATTACATAGAATTTATTGGATTAATTGGTCTTTAACTTCTATATATGGATTTTGTTGCGGTTTATTCTAAAGTCACAATTTTTAACTTATTTATTAACAACGAGACTCCTCGTGACCATGGCTGCTGAAAAGCAACCGAAACGTCGGGTAAAGTGTAAAATAAATAGTTTAATTAAAAATAATCTATAGGTACTAATATACTAATCTATACTAATATCATAAGGCTGAAGAGTTTGTTTGTTTGGTTGAACGCGCTAATCTCAGGAACTACTGGTTGGAATTCAAAAACTATTTTGGTGTTGGGTAGCCTATTTATTGAGCAAGGCTATAGGCTATATAAAATCGCGCTACGACCAATAGGAGCAGAGCATCAATGAAAAATGTTGCAAAAAATGGGGAAAATTCTCTTATGTGAAGCAGACGAAGTTGCACGGGTCAGCTAGTATAAAATATTAAAAAAAGTAGTTTAATGTGTTTTGCGTAACGCAGTATCTGCGTGGAATAACTTAGACTTAGTTAACTCTCGTGGTGGGTGCACAAGTCTGAACCAAGTCTCTAAAACCATACAGTACAATTATGCATAGGCATAAATACTTCTATGCCATAATCCGGAAGCGATGCGCCTCACTTCGACATAAAACATGCGCCAGCTCCCACAGCATACTGAAAGCATTGATAAACCGATGGGACTGTCAGATGCTTGGCCGATGGGTGAGACTGCACACTCAATTAGGAAATAAATAACTAATATTGTTTGTCATGTCTGTCTGAGTGTCCAGTGATTTGTGTTTGTCTGTGTTTTATTATTATTTGTATTCATTGTATGTATGTTCACTAACAATAGTTAATAAGTTGCTTTGTAATACTAATCCTATGGACCTAACAGTCTGCAAATAAATAATAATAATAATAATTATTATTATAATGATTGTAGTCAACTAATAGTATAGAATAATCCTAGTACGATAGCAAACAGCTATGACAACCAACTACGACACTAAATATCATGACATTGGGACATTGCCTCATTGGCATGTTTCTACAGAATATACGACGGGGAATTCTCTGAAGAGTTTTTCCACCTTATACCGCCTCCTTTCCAATCCAGAACAACGCGTGCTGGGCTCAGATGCCATCCTTAGACGGTATAGTCGACTAGAGCGCGTACCAACAAGTTTGGGCCCACACACCTCTGCCGAACGATCAAGGCATGGAATTCTCTGCCAAGGCACGTGTTTCGTTCTTCCTTCAATCCTGGGTCCTTTAAGCGGGGCGTGAAAAAGCACCTTCTCAGGCTGTCAAAGTAGAGACCTCAACATCGCCTCGGCTACTATGAGGACGGTGTGGAGGCCACTGCTCTTAGACCACACGACTGCTTACTATCAAGCGGAGTGTGGTCATTTTGACCTTGCTGGATTCAGTTGGTAGACTTCGTACTAGATGCTTTCCTTATAATTCCACAAGGCCGGATAACCAGCCATGAGCCTAGCCTGCATTCATCAAAATTACAGTCAAAGCCATACATATAACTTAAATTACCAGCGATCACATCCATGGTGTAAGCAGTGAAGTACTTCCAAACAGATATAGTACCGGTACCAGCAACTTTACTTAATTGATCCACAAGCACCTTGCTCTCTTTAATAAATAGCGTCAAGAAATGTTTCATGTTCTTTGGACCGAACGTTGGCACCAACACTTTACGACGAGGCCTCCAAATAGATACTGTGAAAAGAAAACATTGTAAATATATGCATCGTGATTTGTTTCAAATAAACATGTTTATAGTTAAACAATCGTTGTTTGTTACTATAGTTAATAAATAGGGAGATAATTTCCTTTATAATCTATACTAATACTAGCTGTCCCGACAGACGATGTCCTGTACAGAAGAGAAAAAAAAAATAAACGTATCTAAACCATCCTCGAATCCACTTGAACACACACAAAAAGTTTCATCAAAATCGGTCCAGCCGTTTAGGAGGAGTTCAGTGACATGTGTATATGTCACTGAACAGTACAGTAGAATTATATATACAAAAGATTATAAAGCTGAAGAGTTTGTTTGTTTGTTTGAACGCGCTTATCTCAGGAACTACGGATGCGATTTGAAAAATTATTTTTGTGTTGGATAGCGTATTTATCGAGAAAGACTATAGGCTATATAACGTCACGCTACGACCCACGGGGGCGGCGCAGTAACGATAAACGCGGGTGAAACCGCGGGAACATACTAGTAATGAGATAAAGGACTAGAGGTTTATTGTTTGTGCTTAAACAGCAATTAGTCTACATATATTTTTTATTTCTTTTATTTTTTGAATTTGGAACATTTTAAAGAGCAGCTGATGTACGTCCGGGCGTCGCTTGGGGTTACCACATAACATTAGGTTTGGTTTGAGGTATTAACCATAAACCAACAATAAACCTGAGTGGTAACCTCGTTTTTCATTATATATGTACTTTTTTTTTGCTGTGTTATAATATTTGTTTGTGTTTTGTGTACCTATATTTTGAAAAATAAAAAAAATACTTACTTACTATATGTAATTACTATGATTTATATACTTTACCACAAAAAAACTGGAGCTTAGTTTATTTAGTTTTCTGTATGTAATATCATAATAATATCAGCACTGTTCATCAACTGTTGGGTAAGGGTTTATTTTCAGTATGAGAAGGGCCATAGTCCACGACGTGCGCAGTGCAGGTCGTCAGACTTCACACATCTTTGAGAACTGAACATTATGTAGAATTTTAAAAATTCCGCTCTCTCTTTTCATTCGCCATTAAGGCGAGCAGAGATTAAGTATTTATTAAGCAAATAGTCTCGAAAGGTCGAAGGGCGTGCCAACGGTCTACCGAAAGCCATATCTGCCATTATTATTATCTATCAGTAATATCTCGAGATCTAGATCTCACTTCAAATGCCTTATCTCATAATGCTCGCCAAATTTAGCAATTTATAGTGCCGTTCTATATAGTTATATCATACAAAGTAGTACAATAAAGTACCTACCCAATAATTAAATTGTTAGTATACTTGCCTGGAGCAAATATCGACCCATTCCCTAAAAACATCTTCAGCATATTCATGAGGTCATCCTTCTCCAGACTTGCCTTCAAAACGAATTCCGCAGCCACAGGATCAGCAATCACTGAGAAAGGCAAAACAGATTTTCAAGATTTATTTAATACAAGCGAACTTGAGAGACGTTGTCCTGTCTGAACTGAACATAGGCTTGCTAGCGCCATCTACCTGGTCCAATTGTGGAATTAAACCATCCAGAGACTCAAACACACCCCAAAAATGTCATTATTGATATTATATAAATAAATATATTTATTGCTTTTGATGCTGTTCTCAAAAATTATATTTTGGAATGCTCTTGCAATAGTATAAAATATCCGTTGATCAAACGTAGACATCTGTACATACTTAAGCAGGAGGTATATATAGTATTTTCTATAAAAAGCTATTGAATATTACTTTTTTATAAATGACTATACTCTTACCTGTATACTATATATCATGTACAAAACACACTTTCAGGATATTATCACAAGAATTTCATATAATTATAAATAAAATATTACAAGGCTGTACATTGGGGATACTATTTAGTAACCGATTGAGATCGTAAAACAAAGGTTATCTTATCCTTATGGTTATTATAATTATTATTATGACGTTTTGTCCGTCTAGCAGTCTGTTCAAATATCAATATCAAATCAACAGCAAATAAAAGTCATTGAACGAAATTACATGCAATTTTAGTAGCTTGTGACTTCATTTAATAGAATCGGGGGTAGAGTAAGTAGTGACAAAATAAATGTATAGAACCGAAGTTTAAGCGGCTGAAGTTGCAGGCAGTTTCTAGTAATAAATCAAGTAGCTTCAAAACTTACTCGTAAAAAGATAAGTGCCGAGCCAAACAGCAGTTAATCCATTTTCGTTCCTTATCGCATCTTGTCCGAGAATTCGGAAAGCTTTCATGCGAGCTGAAAATATATGACAAATTTTATTATAATGGACTTCATGCAAACATAACGTAAATAATTATTATTATTACTTAAATTTATATTATATTTCTCTTTTTAGGGATATTTTAAAACATTTTATTTTCGGAAAACATTGTACCGATTTTCTTCGCTGCTAGTCTCACAAAGAGCAGGGCAATTTGTAAATGTAAAATGTTACATTAATGTAACAATACACACACGGTAAAAAATCTGGTAATTTGTTTGCGATTATATCCATTCTATATTTTATAAAATAATAATTTTATTACCAAGAGACATTTAATTTTCATTTATTTGTTATATTTTGAATATTTCAGTGTCCATTTTAGGTAAAAATTTATGACCCTATATATTATATGGCCTAGTGACCTGTCTCACAGGTTTTTACAGAACCTGTTTCAGGCCAGGGTCTGTAAAAACAGCAAAGTCCAAAACCACCAGGTAGACCAGAGTCGCCCACAAAGTTAGGTCCTGCCTTGTATATATCAGGCAAGACCTAACTTTGTGGGAGACCTAGGATAAGTGACTTTGGGAGAGAGAGTTTGAGAGAGATAGATTATTATTAATACTAAGTTGTAGATTAAATCTTGACTTACTTTCACTGTTTCCAATAACCAAATAGCTGTGTCCCAGCAAAGGTAATGTTCTCACTCCAGAATTGAGCTCTCTGCTCAACTTGTAAATATGCCTCTTCTTCCATCGCTCATATATTATGACTAACACCACAATTAATATCAACATGCACTCGGCCAACATTATGACTGTCTTCTAAAAAGACCAATTTCGACTTTTATAGTATTCATTTCAGTTAGTATATAAATAAAATATTTTGGACGAATAGCTTTTCACGCCCATTACATTTAATTCGATAATTATTTATTGTAGATTATTGTTTCAATACCAAAACAAAAAATATAATTTTATAATTTAAAAATAAGGGTAATATCCAAGAATGCAACAATTATCGGAGATAAAGTTAATGCCTCATAGTATGAAAGTATGGGAGAAAGTAATTGAGTGACGCCTGTGAGACGAGAGTGAGATCGCAAGTAACCAATTCGGTTTTATAGGCATAAAACCGAATTGGTTACTTGCGATCTCACTCTCGGCAGTCGAGGTACGGTGAATGCCATTTTTGCACTTCGCCAATTATGTGAAAAATACAGGGAGGTGCATAAAATTTGCATATTATGGTATTCGTCGACCTTCAGAAGGCATATGACAGGGTACCGCGTGAAGACTTATTATGGGACCACCCCTTAAGAAGGAGTGCCTGAAAAATACCTGAAGTTGATTCGAGCCATGTACGCTGAATGCCGTACGCATGTCTGGTCCGCAGTTGGTGTCACAGCCAAATTCGATGTAGCTGGAGGCTTGCACCAAGGTCGGCTCTTAGCCCATACCTCTTCCTATTAATTATGGATACTATAACATTGAACATACAGCAAGAGGCACTCTGGTGCATTATTAGGTATAGGTATTATATGCATGATGGTAAAGACCCATGACATGGTTTTGGTAGCAGAGAGTGGAAAAGTGGTGCAGAGCAAGCTGGAGGAGTGGCGGCAGAAACTGGAAAATGTAGGCCTTAGAATAAGCAGAACCAAAACGGAATACATGTTCTGTGACTTTGGCGGTCTCTCCAGTCCCATACCGGTTATACTCGGCACTCCTGGAAGATGACGGCGAAATTGATCGGGATGTTAGGCAACAAATCAACACAGGATGGATGAAATAGCGACAGATCTCGGCCACAATATGCGATCCTAAACTTTGAAATCCTTTGAAATATATAAGGCGCATGTATAAGGCGGTTATAAGGCCTGTTGTACTGTATGGAGCAGAGTGTTGGGCATCATCTTCATGGATGAGAAACGATTGCATGTAGCAGAGATGAGAATGTTATGATGGATGTGTGGAGTGACGAGAATGGACAGAATTAGGAATGAACACGTAAGAGGTAGTCTGAAAGTGGTGCCCATAGACGAGAAGGTCAAAGGAAATCGAAATCATTTGGCTTGGACATGTTATACGAAGAGATGATACGTATGTATGTAAGCAAGTGATGAATATGAGGGTAGAGGGACGAAAAGGGAGAGGAAGGCCCAGGAAAAGATGGATGGACTGTGTGAGTATGGATATGAAAGGGAAAGGGGTAGATGATCAGATGACGGGTGACAGAGAAGTATGGAAGCGAAGGACATACTACGCTGACCCCAAATAAATTGGGACCAGGACAAGAGGATGATGAACAAAACAAAAAATATATGCGTAAGTTGCATCATACATCGTAGGATTCGGCAACTTTTTGTACAGAAATGCATTGTTTCTGTTTAGTTAGCAATAGTTTCTAGTCACCCGTGAACACTAGTTAGTTGCTGATTCATATTAATAATCAGCGGTAAAATCGGTATTATACCGATTCAGTAACAATATGGTATCGAAATAAACGCGTGTTTGACAAAATCGTACGAAAGGAAAGTTAGCGGGGACGGTTGCTCCTTTTTAATAACCAACCATGATTACCCAATATTCAAGTACCACCCATTTACTACTTTTTAAGTTTTGCAGACACAAACATACGGAAGCGAAATTCTTACAAATAGACTAATGTGCAACTCTATAAAATCTTACTTCCAACGCGGGGGTAAACTAGTTTTCCTTTAGTAACCTTGATAATATTACGGTAATCTTAACTAATTAACTGCGAATGTGATTTTGTTTATTTATTACGATTTCACGCCTTAACAAACTTGACCGATCATCACGAAATTGGTATATAAGGTTTCAGGGATACAGAAATGGACAGTGGGTGCCTTTCATCCAGAAAAAACTACTGTTCTCGTTAATCGAGAACAGTAGTCCGTGGAGAAAAGATTGTAGTATATATACAGAATTATCCAATATCACTTCGTCGGATATAGAACCGAAACCTTGTACGTCGCGATTGGCCGATTTGCTTGTGACGACAGACCAACAAATAAATAACATCATAGTCAATAACAGAAACATTAATCTTTGGATTGGCCTTGTTTGCGTCATCAGTAAAGTATTGTTATTAAATTATCAATTAAGTATGCATACTAAAAAGCTTGCATACTAAAATTGATAATTAAATAATACTACGTAATATTAATGCTCAGTTGGCGTAACGGCAATTTATGTGTTTGCTATTACATGAAGTCGTGTATTAGTTTTAATAACATCATAATGAATTTCTCTATCACTGCAAGTTAATTTAAATTAGTTTGTTCAGGTTATGATGGAAGGTTAGGTCTTGTACAATATGTAAGTGTATTGTACATGATTTATTGCTTATAGCTTTTAGTATCACGACTATATTCCCGAAAGGGAAAAGCAGGAAATCAGAGAAAATTGCTTCGTAATCTTAGGACCCCCAGAGAGCTTTATATAAATACTTAAATATCCTCACGCCTGTTTATCACAGGTTCGGAGCCTTTTGCGCTCACCCATACACCGCGTAAAGTTGTAAAGGCCATCTGAGGCCAACAACTAAAACAAACACACAAAAAGAAAACGCTTTTTATCCGCAAAAATATGGACAAAAGTATATTATACGCAAAGAATTAAATCATATATCCGTTACGTTTAATAATATATGATCACCTTTCACGATTACGAAGACTTCTTCAAGAATATCGTTAAGATGTTAGCTGACACATAATACCACCATGACATCTGAATTGTAAACATGGTATTATAACGCTCACAGATATTGAAAATTGTACGCGTTGTTTGTGTTTTATAAACAACGTGATAAAATCTGTATGATGTAGTTTAATTTCAACAACTATAGTACTTAGACTTTAACAAGATTCGTTTCACTAGAGTTTCAAACCCACACCACTTGGTATACTGACAGTGACTGATCCAACTTTCACATTTATAATACTAACAGGACCTTGTAAAACCTGTAGGGTAACCTTGTAAAACCTGACGGCGCGTTGTTGTTGTTGTGGTGTAAGACGGTGCGGGCGATAAGTTGGCGCATTCGCGAGTGGCTGTGTCTGGCGTGACGTAAGAACGATTGTTGTAGGTAAATCTAAGTTTGGCCACTTTTGATCTAAGTTTATTATCCTTTGGATGTAGAGTCGTTCAAAAAATTAGTGTATATTCGGTGTTTTGAATCAATTTTTGATTGAACACAAATTTCATTTTAGCTTAACGACCGAAATAATTCGGACATTTCATAAGAGATGGCGTAAGTATATCGTTTTCTGCATTATGGAGGATTATGTAAGATGGCGCACTGAGTGGGCGTACAAGATGGCGCGCGCCAACTTACAATATCCTATTCCATTGTTTAGGGTATAGACTGCTTTTTATTTGTTTCTTAATTTTTCCATTGCAGAATGTCAAGGCGCGAAAGAAAAAGTAACAGACAAACATGGGCACCTTCTATTGTCGAAGAAGCACGCAAACTTCTGGACCAAGGAAAAAGTAAAAGATTTAATACAAAATCTTTAGGAATGCCAGAATCTTCGTTGAGGAAATTATTGCAAAAAACTGTATGTCCAACAAAACTTGGTAGATATGACATTACATTCTCAACAGAGATCGAAAAAGGTTTCTGTGATTATTTGACGATTCTACATGCAATGTTTTTTGGCATGACTACGGCAGATTTAAGGACACTTACTTATGAATACGCCGAAAAAAACTGTAAGAAAAGAATGGCTCCGTAGTTTTTTAAAAAGACACCCGTATTTGTGAAATCTTAATTAGAAGCATCAAGTAGTAAACAGAAAGCTGAACCAAAACCAAAAAAACCTCAAAAATCTTTGAAAGCACCGAATAAATGTAATTCAGAGAAGGTTTGGACGTGTCCTGGATGTCAAGAAATATACAAGGAACCTATCAAAGAAGATTGGATCGAATGTTCAGTTTGTCAAGAATGGTGGCATAAGAAGTGTACAGGATAACTTGGATTTGGTGTGTTTAAAAGTGATATCTGTCTTCCGTAACTGATGTATAAATGACTTCGCATTACATGCGCCATCTTATCGACTTTGCTGCGCCAACTTACACAGTAGGTTGTGTAAAAGTGCGCGATTCTATTTTTTTAAGTTTTGCTATAAATTAACCCAAAGATATAAGATGTGATTTTGAATTAAGTTTTCTTTTGTTACCAATTAACCAAATATTTAAAATATATAAGTTTGATTTTGAAACGTTGACTTTTAATTTTATTATGACCAATTCTTTCAAAAGTGCGTCATCTTACACCACCCTACCCTATCATTATAAACATGTTAATAGTTTTTAGTCAATGATATTTAAAACTAGATAAACTGACAGTTATAGAAATTGAGAATCTGGTGTCTAGACTATAATTATTTTGTCTATACTTTCTATACACTCGCGAGCAACTAACTCAACTCAACATTTCATTGCGCACACATACAGCTATTATACAAAAATTACACTTGGTATTTATGACAGCAATATGTAATTTAAAAGTTTTAAATTTAAGCTTTCAATGAGCATCAATACCCTATAAAAAATAAGCCCTTATTTATTTACACAAGTTAATTGGGCAATACAGTAAACTTGCTCTATAAGCTACCCACGACCAGCGCTACTTACCCCGCTATAATACCCACCCACAACCGGCTATCCTTATCAGTCGCTTATCACAAGTTGACCGGTACACATCTCTGTAAATTGCATTCATTGTTTTTACGAAAATATGGATACCACACCTGGAGAAGCCGCTCAAGCTGATATACAGTTGCAACAAGGGCTAAGTCAGCGAGCAGTCGCTGCCCAGCTTCACTTGAGCCAGTCTGCTGTATCCAGAGTATACAGACGATTTCAAGAGACTGGTGCCTTCGATTGGAGACCAAGGATCAGCCGCCGCCGGTGCACTTCCGAAAGAAACGACCGTTTCACAGTCTCAAACTCGTTGCGCAATCGGCATCTAACGGGTGTTGATGTGCAACAAGAACTGAGACGTGTACGAGGGGTGGCTGTCAGCGAGTGGACAGTAAGAAGATGCTTGAAGGAAGTTAACCTAACTCCAAAAAGACCTGCGACGGGCCCTAAATTTACTGCAGGCCACCGACAAGCGCGCCTCCAGTTTGCTTGAGAGCATCTAGATTGGGGCATTGCGCAATGGCGGTCGGTCCTGTTCACTGACGAGTGCAGAATGTGACACCAAATTAAAGTTGACATCTTAAGCTTTTCGATGACATACTGTTATCATAAATACCACGTGCAGTTTTTGTGAAATTGGTGTAGGTGTGCGCAGTGAATGGTTAAGTCAATTTGGTTGCTCGCGAGTGTATATTAATATTATAAAGCTGAAGAGTTTTTTTGTTTGGCTGAAAGCGCTAATCTCAGGAACTACTGGTTCGAATTGAAAATTCTTTGTGTTAGATAGCCTATTTATCGAAGAAGGCTTGATGTATTAGAGCATCGCTGATTTCAGCATGAATGGGCCGGCTCGACCGGGGAAGGACTACCCTCTCACAGAATATCGACGTGAAATAGCAGTTTTCCTACTGTTGTGTTTCGTTCGGTGAGTGAGAGTGCCGGAGGCCCAATCACCCCCTTTCCCCCATCCCGCTCCTTCTCCTTCCCACTTCCTTTCCTAAAGGGTCGGCAACGCGCAAGTGATGCCTCTGGTGTCGCAGGCGTCTATAGGCTAATGCTTGTTTGCCACCTTAGTTGGATACGCTACGGCCAATAGGAGCGGAGCATCAATGAAAAATGTTGCAAAAACGAGGAAATTTCTCTTATTTGACGCAGATGAAGTTGCGCGGGTCTGCTAGTTATCAATAACCGTGTTTGTTTTTATACTTTGAACTAATAACTAGAGCAAATGGTATGGATACTTACGTGAAAGATATTTTTGATTTTTTTTTTTATTTTGTTTGTCGAAATGACCACACTCCACCTGATGGTAAGCAGTCGTGTGGTCTAAGAGCACTGGCCTCCACACCGCCCTCATAGCAGCCGAGGCGATGTTGAGGTTCCTACTTTGACGGCCTGAGAAGGTGCTTTTTCACGCCCCGCTTGAAGGACCCAGGATTGAAGGAAGAAGGAAACACGTGCCTTGGCGGAGAATTCCATGCCTTGGTCGTTCGGCAGAGGTATGAGGACCCAAACTTGTTGGTACGCGCTCTATATAGCTATCATTTGAACGATTGCGATTGAAATGTGTTGCAAGGGTTTTGTTGAACCAATTTTGTATTGAGACTGCTTCAGAGTCTTGTCCGAGTCAGATATTTGTTCAAAAGTAATAACGAGTTGTTGATGGCACTGTGAGTTGGCGTGAGTTATAAAATATATAGATACTAGATTTTGCCCGCGGCTTCGCTCGCGTAAGTGTAAGTTAGATTAGCGTAAGGGTTCCGGGTGGCAAGGCTCAGGGGGGCCTGCCACCCACAAATTAAGAACCCCGAGAGGGCGCGCGCGGTGTTCCCGCGCGCCTTCCAATGTCGAAAGGGGAGAGCGGTGAGGCTCTCCCCTGGGGACGAGAGGTGGTCGGGTCCGTTTGACCCGGCCCGCACCCACACGGGGGGGCCTGCTATGGATGACTCAATTCTTTTAAGAGCTCCCAACAGGCCCCTCCATTGGGTGAGAGAGGGAACACCCCAGGTTTTTTAGTGGGTATATTCCTGGGTACCAAAAAAAAAAAAAAAAGGTTAGTTTAGAAACAGTACTTTTTCTGGATGAAAGGTATCCTGTGTCTTTTTCTGTTCCCCTGATATGCAAAATTTTATTGTGATCGGTCGAGTAGTACAGGCGTAAAAGAGTAACAAACAAACTCACATTCGCTTTTAAATTATTATAGTACGGTAATCCTAACAATAAGATTGAACGGCTCACGAAGAATGCATCTGCTTAATAGTGCAGCTATAGCTCAATACATTTCAGTTCAAATTGCAAAATATTGACTTTCCAGCTCAGCTTGTAAAACTAATATACTTAAGCGAGGAGCTACCTCAATCCATTAATCGTTTTATTAGTTTACAACGGACACAAAGAACACCCAGACTCCGAACAACCATTTGTGGACCACACATTCTTTAGTCTCAGGTGGGTATATACCCAACAACACTAGTTGTAGTGTCAGCAGCAAGATGACAACTGAAACCGTACGCCATCCGTGCAATCAAAGTAGATTCCTTAGTTCGAGGGTTTAAAACATAATTGTAGGTACATTTCTGCTTACCATGGGGATGGACAAGGGAATCAATATCTACCTAATACCAAAAAGTCGTCTGAAAGAGCTAATATTAAATTCTCTTTAAACAACATGTACAGTCAGCTACATAAAGTACATACATTTAATAAATAAATTAATATATTTTGTGAATTAAAAATCATAATTATTATACTGCAATTTGAACTGTGATTAAACCTTTGCACTTTTACTGCTATAAAATACTAATATTTTAACTAATATTAAAAATACATCGTAACTAATATCGTACCTAAACCTATCCTAACTAATATTATAAAAGCGAAAATGAGTTTGTTACCTTTTCAAGCCTAAACCACTGAACCGATCATCCTGAAATTTTGCATATACGTTTTCAGGTGTACAGAAACCGACATAGGCTACCTTGCATTCATAACGTTCTTATGATTACAAATGGCGCCACGTGTCTTTCGAATCATGATCGAATTATATTATTACAAGCCGAGTACAACCCGAATTAATTGTCAAACTCTAAATTAACGCGAGCGAAGCCGCGGGCAATAGCTAGTAATATTATAAATGCGAATTTGTTTGTTTGTTTGGTACGCTTTCACGCCTTTAATAATCGACCAATCATAATGAAATTTCGCGTTCACGTTGTCAGGGCAACAAAAAAGGACATAGGGGACCTTTCATCCAGAAAAAGTACTGTTACTAACTTAACCTAACCTATATTTACGCGAGCGACACCGCGGGCGAAATCTAGTCAGTAATAATTTAAAAAGGTAGAGACAGTGAACGTAAATAAAACATGGAATCGGTACCTTCATACTAATCTCAGTTTATTATTGACACCACAGCTGCTTACTCAGCTCAACTACTTGAAAATTGACGTTACTGTTAATGAGATAAGGTAGCCATTAGCTGTTCCGTTCCAGTCTATTTAGTTGCTGTCGATGTCAAGAACTCAAACCCATTGATATTATAATTATACAATACTATAGCGACACGGCTTAGTTTTTTAACCTCGCCTACTTTGTGTAGATACCGTGGCACCATTTTATAACGATGGGAATTCTTGCATGTTTTATTGCCGTTCACTAGAGAGAGGCAACCGAAATCTCGCAAATACGTAATAAAATAATGGAAGAGTGGAGCCCATCACTCAGGGTGACTATTGCATTTTGGCAAAAGTTTGGCAAACAATGAGATGCTCATTCGTTGCCAAACTGATTATGATTATTCCACACCTTCGATGCAACATATTTGAAGCTAACCATAAAGGCTGCCGATTTATGAGGCTGGATGGCACGCTGCTGTGAGTACTGTCTACTCGTGCACTCCCTTCTACTTGCTGTCCAAATCAACCTGTCATATAAATAGGATGGCTCATGATACTTAATAATAATAAATAGTAGACATGCCAAAATATGCTTACGTCGGGATTTCATTTTTAGTATGCCGTATTGATTTAAAGATGGTGTGACATGTGTTCTAGGCGGGATTGTAAAACAGAACCGTGCACACGCATTTTGGACTCTCTGTATAAGACACTGTGTTCTAGCGAGCAGCTTAGGGCCACAGACTACGTCTGCGTAGTTTAATTTTGATAAAACCAATGACGCAACCATTATTATGGAATAATGGTTGCGTCATTGGTTTTATATTACAGGATTAGGTATATGGATACCTAATCCTGTAATTCCAAGACACACCGATAACGTAAGCAGTGCATTGGCTTATCATAAAAACAAATAGTTTTTTAGTACTGGGAGAGTATAGCCGTGAAAATGGCTTCTGAAAAGCAAGTGAAACATCTGGGAAAATGTGAAATATGTTTTTATAAAATTTAAATAGCTTAAAAATAATAACAATGTATAACTGTTATACATTAGTAGTACTTTAAGAGTTTTAATAATATGTAATATGGTGTTTTAAAAATAAAGAACGCTATAAAATCCGTATAAGGGAGTTTAATTCTAAATGTGATTTCGCTTTTTGTAAAATAAAAATGATGAATAAAATAACTTTGTATTTCACTACTTATTTCTACATTCCAATTTAACTTGAAAGTTATCGACGTCCTTCATCATAACATCGTACTTGAGACGCAGGGGTGGATGACAGGAACCTCGTAGATTATCTGCTGGTAAGATCTTGTAGCGACGGAGAACAGTTGATAGTACTGTCTTCATCGACGTCATTCCGAACTGGTAACCTGTATAAACAGTTTATATTTTATTGATATCATGTTCAGTTTAATTTAAAATGTGTTAATTAGCATTTTGTCACAAATCACGTTACTTAATTCTAACATCTGTTATATATTTATTAAACACTAGCTAAGCTCGGCCACGCTTCGCTGCGACTCAGTAAAGTACGAGTACTTTTAATTGCCTGTACCTTTAAAAACTTCGGAATAAAAAGTATATGAAAACATCCTCATATACAAATGTAACGTTGTGTAAAAATTTCAAGTCAAACCATCCACTATTTTTCGAGTCTTGCGGAAGAACATACAGAAGCAAATTTTTTATACATACATACATAGACTCACGCCTATTTCCCAGAGGGGTAGGCAGAGACTACGGATTTCCTTTTGCTACGATCCTGACACACTTCTCTGGCTTCATTCACTTGCATAACATTCCTCATATTTTTTATATATAAAGATTTATCATTATCTGGCAATTTAATTGATAAATGCTTACCAACGCAGTTCCTGGGTCCAAAGCTGAACGGCATGAACGCAGCAGGGTGCTTCAAAGGTGTATCGATGAACCGCTCTGGTCGGAACTGCTCTGCGTCAGCACCCCAATAGCGAGGGTTGCGATGCATAGCCCAGATGTTTACCACAACACCTGTTCCTGGCACAAGTGTTAGACCTGATGCTGCAAAACGAATAAATAATTATATTATAACGGTGAACGAAAACATCGTAAGGAAATATACAAGTCTGAGAGTTCTCCATAATGTGCTCGAAGATAATTATGTGAAGTCTGCCAACCACTGGGCCAGCGTGCTGGACTAAAGTATAACCCTTTTTACACTGAGAAGAGGCTTGTAACCATCAGTGGGACAGCTTAATACAGGACTGATATTATATTATTTTATTTATATTAGTCATACGTAAGTAGGTTTGCCGACCGCTCCTTCCAATTCTGTCACTTCTAGTATCATAGTGACGTCATGACATCACCAGCAAGCCTTATGTCCCTTACTTTTGCAAACCAGCAACCCTATTGATACCTCTGATGTCAGAAACGTCCATAAGTTGCTGTAAGTGGTCGTCATCAGGTGGTTGTTACGCTTATTTGCTACTGGAGTAGGTAGTAGGAAAAGCTAGCTGCAGGGATTAACTTACGTAAAACAACTTCCTTTTGAATCTTCCTCGTGATGACGGGTACGGGGCTGTACAGTCGAAGCGTTTCCCTGATCACAGCGTCCAAGTACTTGAGGCGAATCAAGTCATCTGATGTCGCTGGTCTATCTGAGTCACCAAGCACTTCTTGCAACCTTATAAACACAAATAAGTTTGGTTCAATCGTGAAGTTTTTGACAAATTTCACGACGCTTGAAAACTAATTTTTGTCTTCTTTGTTCTTAATATCAAGATTACTAGTAATTTAGGTTGCAAATTAGGTACTAGTATTTTTCTGAATATCTCCAGCTATTCTAGAATCCTTGTGTTAGAGGTGATTCCATTAGATAGACTTTGACATAGTGTAAAAAGTCTCAAGTCCTGGGTTAACACATGGGATATTCCGATATCTGTTCTGCTAGGACATACATAGGCGCAGCCGCAGGCAAAGTCTAGTAGTAATATAAAACAACCGATGGGAGAATAATTTAGTATTTATTCCCACTAAGAATGCTTTTTGAATATTTTGATTCTAAAACTTACTCCTCATACACCCTTTCCTGTATTTCAGGATGCCTAGACAGCATCACGGAGACGAAAGACGATGCGACTGCAGATGTATCATTGCCAGCTATCATGATTACCATCAACTCCTCTATAACTTCAATATCTGTGTAACCATCGTCCCCACCAGATGACTCTATTAGCAGCTCCAAGAATGGTTTCAGAATTTGTTCAGAAGATACTAAAAGAAATCCAGGAATGTTTAGCTAATAAAGTAATTACAACTACAAATGTAACAACAAGATTTTTTTTTTAAATTTTTCTAGCAATTTGGCTTTCAAATTACTAGTATTCTTGTTAACCTCTCCAGCTAAGCTAGAATGCTTGTGTTAGGAGGGGATTCACGTCAGTAGTGGAATGGGTGGGATTGAACCCGCGACTTCTCGATCGCAAGTCCAATACCTTATCCATTGCGCTACCGCCGCTCAATTTACCCTCACAGACACACATACTGCACTAACACACAAGGATTGCATGCATTAATTTATATTTATATCAATAGTAATAAAATTGTAAAAAAATAATTTTTAATCATTTTTGTATCTACTTACTTTATTTGCTATGTAATTTTACGGTATGGAAGAGCGGAGCCTCCTAACACAGGCATTAAATGCTGAAAAGGAGACTCCACAAACTAACTTAAGCATATGTATGGTAAAACGAAATAAAATATTTGAATTTGAATTTGAATTTACTGGGATCTTGGCATACTTCAATGCATTGTCATTGCATGGGCAAGAATGATGTCAAATTCTCAAATTCTTCGTCACTCAAGTTCGTTCAAGGTCACAGAGTGCTAGGTATAGCGTTGACTCATTCTCACGCATACAATTACAATGCTTGTAGCGATAGTGGTAAGGACCATTTTTCTACCAAAGCTGCAAAGCAATAACTAACAGTAACTTGTAATAGTATACTTACTCACCGTTAGCATCAAAGTTTCCATTATTTTTCTCCTCTTGAATTCGGTTGCGTGTAAATTTTATTAGCTAAAAACAAACAAACTAATTTGGTTAAATGGTGTTATAGTCAATCAATATTAAAGGTTAAAAAGAAAATTCAAAAATAACTATTCTCCACTTCTCCCACAATTCATTTGATGTCTCAGAAGTGTTTATATTGTGTCGCGGGAGACTTTACAAACATGCAAACTACGGGCACAGAGAACCACAATACTCGGCAGTGGTAGGGCTACCGTTTGAAATACTACGCCATCCTTGCAGTCAAATTTAAACTTGCTGTCGGGTAATTATTATGAACTTACCTCCATAACGAATCCCCACAAGTAATCTTTATGCTGTAACAATTTCTTGTAAACAGGAAGTTTACTATACACTAGGTTACTGTGGAGCCAAGGTGAAAGCATTCTTTCAGAAGAATACTGCAAACCTTCATCAAATGCAGTTAGAAATGGATGGCTTGAGCCTTTCTGAGCATGCATAGCATACCCTAATGTCGCCTCTGAAAGTTTCAAAGAATGGCTTTGTAGTTATTGTGTCGCAAAGCAATTACATAGAATTTATTGGAGTGATTGGTCTTTAACTTCTATATATGGATTTTGTTACGGTTTATTCTAAAGTCACAATTTTTAACTTATTTATTAACAACGAGACTCCTCGTGACCATGGCTGCTGAAAAGCAACCGAAACGTCGGGTAAAGTGTAAAATAATTAGTTTAATCAAAAATAATCTATAGGTACTAATATACTAATCTATACTAATATCATAAAGCTGAAGAGTTTGTTTGTTTGGTTGAACGTGCTAAACTCAGAAACTACTGGTTCGAATTGAAAAATTATTTTGGTGTTGGGTAGCCTATTTATTGAGCAAGGCTATAGGCTATATAAAATCGCGCTACGACCAATAGGAGCAGAGCATCAATGAAAAATGTTGCAAAAAATGGGGAAAATTCTCTTATGTGAAGCAGACGAAGTTGCACGGGTCAGCTAGTATAAAATATTAAAAAAAGTAGTTTAATGTGTTTTGCGTAACGCAGTATCTGCGTGGAATAACTTAGACTTAGTTAACTCTCGTGGTGGGTGCACAAGTCTGAACCAAGTCTCTAAAACCATACAGTACAATTATGCATAGGCATAAATACTTCTATGCCATAATCCGGAAGCGATGCGCCTCACTTCGACACAAAACATGCGCCAGCTCCCACAGCATACTGAAAGCATTGATAAACCGATGGGACTGTCAGATGCTTGGCCGATGGGTGAGACTGCACACTCAATTAGGAAATAAATAACTAATATTGTTTGTCATGTCTGTCTGAGTGTCCAGTGATTTGTGTTTGTCTGTGTTTTATTATTATTTGTATTCATTGTATGTATGTTCACTAACAATAGTTAATAAGTTGCTTTGTAATACTAATCCTATGGACCTAACAGTCTGCAAATAAATAATAATAATAATAATTATTATTATAATGATTGTAGTCAACTAATAGTATAGAATAATCCTAGTACGATAGCAAACAGCTATGACAACCAACTACGACACTAAATATCATGACATTGGGACATTGCCTCATTGGCATGTTTCTACAGAATATACGACGGGGAATTCTCTGAAGAGTTTTTCCACCTTATACCGCCTCCTTTCCAATCCAGAACAACGCGTGCTGGGCTCAGATGCCATCCTTAGACGGTATAGTCGACTAGAGCGCGTACCAACAAGTTTGGGCCCACACACCTCTGCCGAACGATCAAGGCATGGAATTCTCTGCCAAGGCACGTGTTTCGTTCTTCCTTCAATCCTGGGTCCTTTAAGCGGGGCGTGAAAAAGCACCTTCTCAGGCTGTCAAAGTAGAGACCTCAACATCGCCTCGGCTACTATGAGGACGGTGTGGAGGCCACTGCTCTTAGACCACACGACTGCTTACTATCAAGCGGAGTGTGGTCATTTTGACCTTGCTGGATTCAGTTGGTAGACTTCGTACTAGATGCTTTCCTTATAATTCCACAAGGCCGGATAACCAGCCATGAGCCTAGCCTGCATTCATCAAAATTACAGTCAAAGCCATACATATAACTTAAATTACCAGCGATCACATCCATGGTGTAAGCAGTGAAGTACTTCCAAACAGATATAGTACCGGTACCAGCAACTTTACTTAATTGATCCACAAGCACCTTGCTCTCTTTAATAAATAGCGTCAAGAAATGTTTCATGTTCTTTGGACCGAACGTTGGCACCAACACTTTACGACGAGGCCTCCAAATAGATACTGTGAAAAGAAAACATTGTAAATATATGCATCGTGATTTGTTTCAAATAAACATGTTTATAGTTAAACAATCGTTGTTTGTTACTATAGTTAATAAATAGGGAGATAATTTCCTTTATAATCTATACTAATACTAGCTGTCCCGACAGACGATGTCCTGTACAGAAGAGAAAAAAAAAATAAACGTATCTAAACCATCCTCGAATCCACTTGAACACACACAAAAAGTTTCATCAAAATCGGTCCAGCCGTTTAGGAGGAGTTCAGTGACATGTGTATATGTCACTGAACAGTACAGTAGAATTATATATACAAAAGATTATAAAGCTGAAGAGTTTGTTTGTTTGTTTGAACGCGCTTATCTCAGGAACTACGGATGCGATTTGAAAAATTATTTTTGTGTTGGATAGCGTATTTATCGAGAAAGACTATAGGCTATATAACGTCACGCTACGACCCACGGGGGCGGCGCAGTAACGATAAACGCGGGTGAAACCGCGGGAACATACTAGTAATGAGATAAAGGACTAGAGGTTTATTGTTTGTGCTTAAACAGCAATTAGTCTACATATATTTTTTATTTCTTTTATTTTTTGAATTTGGAACATTTTAAAGAGCAGCTGATGTACGTCCGGGCGTCGCTTGGGGTTACCACATAACATAAGGTTTGGTTTGAGGTATTAACCATAAACCAACAATAAACCTGAGTGGTAACCTCGTTTTTCATTATATATGTACTTTTTTTTTGCTGTGTTATAATATTTGTTTGTGTTTTGTGTACCTATATTTTGAAAAATAAAAAAAATACTTACTTACTATATGTAATTACTATGAATTATATACTTTACCACAAAAAAACTGGAGCTTAGTTTATTTAGTTTTCTGTACGTAATATCATAATAATATCAGCACTGTTCATCAACTGTTGGGTAAGGGTTTATTTTCAGTATGAGAAGGGCCATAGTCCACGACGTGCGCAGTGCAGGTCGTCAGACTTCACACATCTTTGAGAACTGAACATTATGTAGAATTTTAAAAATTCCGCTTCTCTCTTTTCATTCGCCATTAAGGCGAGCAGAGATTAAGTATTTATTAAGCAAATAGTTTCGAAAGGTCGAAGGGCGTGCCAACGGTCTACCGAAAGCCATATCTGCCATTATTATTATCTATCAGTAATATCTAGAGATCTAGATCTCACTTCAAATGCCTTATCTCATAAGGCTCGCCAAATTTAGCAATTTATAGTGCCGTTCTATATAGTTATTTCATACAAAGTAGTACAATAAAGTACCTACCCAATAATTAAATTGTTAGTATACTTGCCTGGAGCAAATATCGACCCATTCCCTAAAAACATCTTCAGCATATTCATGAGGTCATCCTTCTCCAGACTTGCCTTCGAAACGAATTCCGCAGCCACAGGATCAGCAATCACTGAGAAAGGCAAAACAGATTTTCAAGATTTATTTAATACAAGCGAACTTGAGAGACGTTGTCCTGTCTGAACTGAACATAGGCTTGCTAGCGCCATCTACCTGGTCCAATTGTGGAATTAAACCATCCAGAGACTCAAACACACCCCAAAAATGTCATTATTGATATTATATAAATAAATATATTTATTGCTTTTGATGCTGTTCTCAAAAATTATATTTTGGAATGCTCTTGCAATAGTATAAAATATCCGTTGATCAAACGTAGACATCTGTACATACTTAAGCAGGAGGTATATATAGTATTTTCTATAAAAAACGATTGAATATTACTTTTTTATAAATGACTATACTCTTACCTGTATACTATATATCATGTACAAAACACACTTTCAGGATATTATCACAAGAATTTCATATAATTATAAATAAAATATTACAAGGCTGTACATTGGGGATACTATTTAGTAACCGATTGAGATCGTAAAACAAAGGTTATCTTATCCTTATGGTTATTATAATTATTATTATGACGTTTTGTCCGTCTAGCAGTCTGTTCAAATATCAATATCAAATCAACAGCAAATAAAAGTCATTGAACGAAATTACATGCAATTTTAGTAGCTTAATGATCGGCTTATATTCTTAGCAACGTTTCTTGTGACTTCATTTAATAGAATCGGAGTCTACCTCCGATTCTATTAATGAAGTCACAAGAAAGTACGTAAGTAAGTACGTAAGTAGTGGCAAAATAAATGTAGGTATAGAACCGATGTTTAAGCGGATGAAGTTGCAGGCAAATTCTAGTAATAAATCAAGTCAAGCTTCAAAACTTACTCGTATAAAGATAAGTGCCGAGCCAAAAAGCAGTTAATCCATTTTCGTTCCTTATTGCATCTAGACCGAGAATTTGGAAAGCTTTCATGCGAGCTGAAAATATACGACAAATGTTATTATAATGGATTTCATGCAAACGTTACGTAAATAATTTTTGTCGGCCTCGATGGCGTAGTGGTTAGTATAACCGACTGTCACGCCTGAGGTCGCGGGTTCGATTCCCGCACAAGACAAACATTTGTGTGCATGAACATTGATGTTTGTCTTGGTCTGGGTGTTTCTATGTTTAATATGTATGTATTCACAAAAAAAAAAAATTATATATGTATGTTTATCCATTGTCTAGTACCCATAATACAAGCTCTGCTTAGTTTGGGCTAGATGGTGTTGTGTGTATGTGATAGAATATATTATTAATATTAATTATTATTATTACTTAAATTTTCTCTTTTTAGGCATATTTTAAAACACGTTATTTTTGGAAAACATTGTACCAATTTTTCTCGCTGCTATTCTCACAAAGGGCAGGGCAATTTCTAAATGTAAAATGTTACATTAATGTAACAATACTATTATACACACACGGTAAAAAATCTGGTAATTTGTTTGCGATTATATCCATTCTATATTTTATAAAATAATAATTTTATTACCAAGAGACATTTAATTTTCATTTATTTTTTATATTTTGAATATTTCGGTGTCTATTTTAAGTAAAAATTTATGACCCTATATATTATATGGCCTATACCCTAGTGACCTGTCTCACAGGTTTTTTACATAACCTGTTTCAGGCCAGGGCCAGTAAAAACACCACATAGACCAGTCTCCCACAAAGTTATGTCCTGTCTTTTATATATCAGGCAAGACGTAACTTTATGGGAGACCTAGGATAAGTGACTTTGGGAAAGAGAGTTTGAGAGAGATACATTATTACTAATACTAAGTTGTAGATTAAATCTTGACTTACTTTCACTGTTCCCAATAAACAAATAGCTGTGTCCTAGCAAAGGTAATGTCCTCACTCCAGAATTGAGCTCCCTGCTCAACTTGTAAATATGCCTCTTCTTCCATCGCTCATATATGACTAACACCACAATTAATATCAACATGCACTCGGCCAACATTACGACTGTCTTCTAAAAAGACCAATCTCGACTCTTATAGTATTAATTTCACACCAATTATGTTTAATATGATAATATACGACAAAAGAAAAATATTTTGGACGAATAGCCTTTTACGCCCATTACATTTAATTCGATAATTTATTTACTGTAGATTATTGTTTCAATAACAAAACAAAAAATATAAGCATCATGCGTAAGCTGTATCATACATCGTAGTATTCGGTAACTTTTAATACAGAAATGCATTGTTTCTTTATGGTTACCCGTGAGCACTAGTTACTGGTTCACATTTACAATCCGCGGTAAAATCGGTATTATATCGATTCAGTAACGTTATGGTATCGAGTTAAATGCGTGATTACCAAAATCGTACGAAGGGAAAGGTAGAGGGGCGGTTGCTCGTATAACGACAGTGAGACTACGCCATACTAATTATTATTCATAGTATTTTTTTGCACAGCAGATTAAGGATATCTCTGCTGTACGAAGAGAAATTGCGTTACTCCGGCGGTTAGTTGTTGGACTGTCACACATTGAGCTCTAGTTTGATCCTACGGCACGTGTTTTCAACAGTTATGCGCGTATCAAATAGCAAGCTCGTTTTAACGGTGAAGGAAAACATTGTGAGGATACTTACATCTCTGCAAGTTTTCTATAATGTTCTCAATTATGTGAGTAGACTGCGTGGTGAACTAGGGTCTAACCCTTCTCAGTATAGCCGTAGATGAAGAGTTTATAAAAAGGCCTGGTTTCACTGTGACTCAGATTGATTCTAATGAATTATTAAGAAATAAAACTATTCTAAGTATATATCTTGTTTTCGTGGACACTCCGGGATTAAAAGAATATAAAAACACTCATAGATACCTACTGATGTGCAATTCTGTAAAATCTTACTTCCAAGGCGGCAGTGAACTAGTTTTTCTACAGTAGCCTTGGTAATAATCGCTCATTTTAATTAAGCTATATGGTGCTCGCAGCATTAATTGCGTTAAGGCGCGGTCAAACAGCCGGTGTGCGCGGGGCGTGCGCGTGTCCCGCCGTGTTGTAATGTACCGAATTGTATGAGAGCCTTACGTAGGTTATATCAATAAATTTCTATCCTAGGGGAACAGTACTTTTTCTGGATGAAAGGTATCTTATATACTTTCCTGTACCTCCGACAACGTGTATGGAAATTTGAGTTTGTATGTTTATAACGCTTTTACGCCTTAACTACTCGACCGATCATCATGAAATGTCGCATACACGTTGTCAGGGGTACAAAAAAGGAGATAGGATACGAACGGGTTCTTGAGCGAAACCACCGGAAAAAGCTGGTAGTATATATGTTACAGCTAATAGCCGAAGTGCGACTACACCTAGTTTTAGCCGGCTACAACTCTTTTTTTTTTACGTGGGGGAATGCTTTGACGCATTCCCCTCCGCAGGGGCGGGCGGAGGGGTTACGTCGGACTCGCCGGAGTAACAGAAAGATGTTAAAACGATAAAATGGACTTCCCGGAATACCGACTAAACCTACCACTGTGTTCCTCGACAAACTACTATCGGCGGGGCCGCGTGAATCACTTTCACATGCGGTCGCGACCCCGCCGAGGTTACGGCCCGCCGTATGAAACGGCAGGCCACTACACGAAAAGACCTACCCACTGGTCACCACTACAAAAAAGCCCTACTGTCCCCCCCCTAGAGGGGTGACGGGCACGACACAGAGGCATGCGTGGGAGCACGCACGCCACCTCTCGGACCTGGTGCTGAACGGATGGCGGGCAGGTCCACAAAGCCCGCCACCCCCAGGTCAAACCTCAGGGTGGCTGGAGGTCGTCCCGCGCCCTCCGGCACCCGGATCTGCGGTTGGGGAGAAGGTTTAAACGCTCCCTCTCCCGCTCCGCCGCCTCCTTCATGGAAATCACTTCCTCACAGAAGGAGGCGACGGCGTTCCACGACCTCTCACTCCGGACCATAGACTGAACTACAGCCGGGAGTGAGAGGGCAACTAATCCGACTGCCGCGATCAACTCACGGCGCTGCGATGCCCAAGCGGGGCAAACCGCCAAAGTGTGCAGCGCCGTGTCCTCAACAACGTCGCGGCAGTCGCCGCAGTGGTGACAACCGGGCGTCTCTTGCCGGCCTATACGACACAGGAACCGGCCAAAACAACCATGGCCAGTCATTACCTGTGTCAGCCGGAAGGTGAGGGCGCCATGCCGCCTCTCCAGCCACTCCTCAAACACGGGACTTACCGCCACGATCGTGGCGTGCCCGGCACTGGGGTGCACAAGTCGCTCCTTCCAATTGGCCACTAGGACCTGGCGGAGCTCGGACCTTGCCGCCTCGACAGCGGGAAGAACAGGTCCTTCGTCCCGAGCTAGCGCCCCCTGGCGCCAACGATAAAGCGACGACAGGAGCGCCGCTTCCAGGTCCCATGGCATCGATCCGGCGAGGAGGCTCGCAGCCTCAAACGAGATCGTGCGCTATCCTCTTAACAACCTGACGGCCATGGCGCGCTGTGGCGCACGAAGCGCCGAAATGTTGCGGGCCGTCAGGTTGTCCGCCTAAACTGGGGCCCGGTACAGGGCCATGGACCGCACGACCCCCTCGTAGAGCCTCGGGCAGGAGGTATTTGGCCCCCCAAGGTAGGGCAGCAGGCGCGCGAGCGCACCTGCAACGCCCCGAAGAATGGGGGCCAAATGACTAAAATGGGCTGTAAAGTCCCATCGGCTGTCGAGCAAGAGACCCAAATAGTTCAGGGTTAACCCGACGCCGATGCGGTCCCCTCCTACCATGATATGGGCTCCTGGAGGTGGCCGGTTCAGAGGACCGTTTTTTTTTTTTGATACCCAGCTAAAATGCTTCATGCACTATTCGCCGGCTAGTGGACAGCACCGGCGGGGTGTGTGGGACTTCCAGCAAGGTTTTTTTTTTTGATACCCAGGAAAAATTCTTCATGCACTATCCGCCAGCTAGGGGACGGCATCGGCGGGGTGTGTGGGACTCCCTGCAAGAAACGCGCTGGTATACCCACTAAAAAACCTGGGGTGTTCCCTCTCTCACCCAATGGAGGGGCCTATTGGGAGCTCCTAAAAGAATTGAGTCATCCATAGCAGGCCCCCCCGTGTGGGTGCGGGCTGGGTCAAACGGACCCGACCACCTCTCGTCCCCAGGGGAGAGCCTCAACGCTCTCCCCTTTCGACATTGGAAGTCGCGCGGGAACACCGCGCGCGCCCTCTCGGGGGACTCCCAGCAACCTAACCTAACCGCATGAGGCCGGCTGCACCTAGTTGTAGCCGGTTAAAACTACGTGTAACCGCACTTCGGCTATTAGCCGTGACATATGTATATACATAATTATCCAACACCACTTCATTCGACACGGTACCGAATCCTGTACGTCACGATTGGACTACAGAGCAACAAATAAATTACATCATAGTCAATAACAGAAATATAAATTCAGTTAATCACTTAATCTTTGGATTGACCTTGTTTGCGTCATCAGTCAAGTATAGTTATTAAATTATTTATCAACTAGTTTTCACCCGCGGCTTCACTCGCGTATATGCAGGTTAGGTTAGGTTAGGTTTGCAACAGTTCTTTTTTCTGGATGATACCCTATGTCCTATTCTGTACCCCTGACAACGTGTATGCAAAATTTCATGTTGATCGGTTGAGTAGTTAAGGCGTGAAAGCGTAACAAACAAACAAACTCATTTTCGCATTTATAATATTAGTAAGGAAGTAAGGATTAATTAAGTATGCATACTAAAAAGCTTGCATACTAAAATTTATAATAATCTAATAATACTACGTAATATTACTGCTCAGGTGTTTATGTGTTTGCTGTACATTAAGCCTCAAATTTGAATCCTGGGTTTCGCCTAAAAGTGATTAGGATTTTCTGACAATAAAGAAGATAAAAATGCTTGGTTTTAAGTTGCTTTTATTCACAGGCTATTTCTTATCATATTATTATTATTAAGTCAATTGTAAACATGAGTTGCTGTGACTATTATCTTATCTGTTATTAAGTCTTAGGTTCACCAAACATTTATTTTTAAAATCTCATTGCATTAAACTATTGTTACAACTACACACAGTAGCTCATAAAAGAAAATCGTATAGTTAAAAAACATTTGGCGATTGAAAAAAACTCATAGCCACTCTGGCTATGAGTTTTTTTCCTGATTCTTCTCATGAAAGCGCTACCTCTCGAAAAGGATTTTTATTGCTAAATTTTTATTTGCTTTTTATTATTCTATTTTTATTAATAAATATATCTTATATAGTTAAGTTATGTGTCTGAGAATCGTTTGCACATTTTTATGGAAATATAGATTTTAGAATTCGACTTTGACTCTGTCGAGAAATTCAATAGCAGGCCGGAGTTGGGAAGCTGGTGATATTGCACACCACCTCAGAAAGCACGTAAAGCCTTTGATCTTAAGTCTGGTCTTACTCCACTCGTCTTGGATTACCGTCCTATCAATCTATGAGACTGAAGGTATAGAGAGCGCTCTCGTATTTGCGCAGAAGCATGTGTACTACAATATTTCCTGCGCAGATGGCTAGTACCCATTATGATCCATCATGATTGCATTTCAAACTGGAGAATCTTATAATATTAACAAAAACATCCTAAATGTAAATTTAACAATTGGATATAGAACTGGGTGGAAGTTCTCTAGCCAGGTCGGTGACATTATAAAGAAAGGCCAGGTTAAGAGAACCCGTGGCCAACGAGCATGTAAAAGAGATATGCTAGGATCGTAGCAAATCCCTAGGATGTGTGTGGGCTATATAGATAAAAACATGCTATCTCTCATCATCTAAGCCATGAACTAGTAGAGATAGATAGAAATTCCAAAAAATATACACGTCACGTAAAGGTTATCTTGGATGGACTAATTAATAGCGTGCTAACACAGCAAGCGAGATATGCCGGAATCCTAACAAAAAGAAAACCGTTAGGCCGGGACTCCACCAAAGCAGAGATGTGTGCGGTGTGCTGCGCGAGAAGAGATATTTTTCAGCTCGGGGGACTCCACCAAAACGGAGATGTGTGCGGTGTGCTGTGTGCTGTGCGAGAAGAGATGTTTTTCAGCTCGGGGGACTCCACCAAAGCAGAGATGTGTGCGGTGTGCTGTGTGCTGTGCGAGAAGAGATGTTTTTCAGCTCGGGGGACTCCACCAAAGCAGAGATGTGTGCGGTGTGCTGTGTGCTGTGCGAGAAGAGATGTTTTTCAGCTCGGGGGACTCCACCAAAGCGGATATGTGTGCGGTGTGCTGTGTGCTGTGTGAAAAGATATGTTTTTCAGCAAGCAAGATGGCCGGCCGGTGCGCGCGCGGGGCTCTGCGGGTTGCTGGCGGGCGAGAGGGGGGAGGGTGACATCGCACACTGCACGCCGCTCACATCTCTCGTCTCCACAGCGCGTCGTCCGCGCACAGCTCACATCTCCGCTTCCATCGCGCCATACAAATATTACACATCTCCGCACAGCGCTGAAGCTGAGCGGAGAGGAGATGTGTCAATAACTTAATTCTATTGGTTGTTTAAAAAACATCTCCTCTCCGCTCGTCTCGTCTCCGCTTTGGTGGAGTCCCGGCCTTATGCCTGTAAATAGTTTTGAGTGTATGTATGTAAATTTTCAAGTAAATATGGTTCAGCAATATACGATTTAAACAAGCATTGAAGATGGATGGGCATTGTAATTTGTACTAAGCAAGGCATAGGTTTAATAATTCTAATTTCTTTTGATATTAAGTTAAATAATATTTGTTTTTTGAAGTCATCTCCGGGTGTACTAACATTCAAACAATAGGCACAAAGAACACACATTCTTGTAACTACTACCTATTTGTGAATTCCAAGTATTTAAATTCAGTTGTTGTAGTAGTTTGTTCAAGTTATCCTGGGAGGGTAGGCTTGATATATACAAAGCTGAGTCCCTTATACTTATGTAGTATTACGACAGGTTCAGCAAAGAAATAAGCAGAGAAATATCAAGTCAGATTTGCGACTTAGTTTAGAGCCTCCGTGTTGCCTAGGGCTTTTTATAAATACTTACATATCTTCACGCCTGTTTATCGGAAAAGAGGTGAGCAGAGGAAGACTGCACGGATAGCGTAGTGGTTTAAGTGGTCGCCTCGCCACTGCCACCGCGCCGAGTGTTGTGGATTCGAATCCCAGACGGTACATAAAATTATGTGGTCCACAAATGGTTGTTTTGAGTTTGGACGTTCTTTGTGTCCGTTGTTTAAATGTTTGTAAGGTCTCCCGCTAGGTATACACCAATTAGTCCTAGTGCTTAACTTGTCTTTAAAAAATCAACCAGCTAATATTTAATAGCTTGCGGTCGTATCGCGACCTACATCAACAAACATCGGTTGCTTAGGTATCCTCTCCTCACTTTCTGCTTTTACCTATAAATAGTTTCTTTGGGCAATTCATTTGGTATATTTCTTTTTCTTGAACTACCTCTAACAGTTTGCACAAACCCTAAACCGTGGCGATAACTACTGCCGATGGCCGTTAAAGGGCTAACTTAAAAGCACATATTAATGTTCCCGACAGTCCCGCTACCGGCCGCAAAGCATGCACTGTGATATTTTCTGTATTTGCCTTGATCATTGATTTCGTGCGTTAATATGTATTCATGTATATCTTAATCATTACATGTAATTATAACACTGTCAATTTCAATTAGGACGTTTTTAAGTGTTTACTTCGTGAAACAACATACCTATCTAGAAACATATAAGTAAGCTACGTTTCAGTATATAAAGTCATTCTATTTAACTATTTACGTCAAAGCCTCTGACGGTCGCAGTCACTAAATAGTGTCAAAGATTGAAACGTTTTATTATGATTCATAATCTCCGTTAAAGGATACACAATTTTCAATAAGATTTTTTGGATTTTCTAGAGTAAAAACAGATGTAGACAGACAAAAAAGTGAGAACATCTAATTTATTTTTATTTTTTACTAGCTGTGTACCGCGGTTTCACCCATGTTTATGATTACTTTTCCGCCCCCGTGTCTCTTTGCATAATATTAACAGGTTCCCTGTCCGATGAATCACATATGATACATAACAATAGATTTTTTATTGTGTCTATCACGGGACAGCGAATGGGTTAAATATGTATACAGCGTGTAACAGATAGGTATAATCATATTTTATTATTTAAGCATCGAAACTAACGCATTACATGACTATCCAAATTGCGGCTGGTCATATTCGGGTTCATAGAGGTCACCGACTCGGCTATTAGTGTTATTTTGGTATTGATAAGAATGTGCAGATAATTCGATAAAATAATAATTATACTATGTAGGTATATCTTAGTGAAATTATTGTATTCGGATTTATTTGTCCCGGTTTTTTAGTGTAATAGGCTATTTTACGTAAAGCTTGAATATGACACACATATTTCTGTTACATGCTGTAATTATTAAAATTGGTTCAGAAGTTGCAGAGATTATTCATAAAATACATACAAATATTTATGCAAAGGGGGCAAAATAATAGTAATATTTATAGGATTTTAACTGTTCTCGCCCACATATTTTTGGACCATCCACGTTGTAATTTTTAGCAAAGAATAATAACTAGAAATCCATGAAAACTGATATTCACTTACGCAGCAGTACAACTGGGACAGCGTCATCAGTTGTGGCGCTCGCGCACGCTGCTGTTGTATAGCATTGTCTTTGTACGACTCGATAAACTCAAACCTATGATGATTAGTCCGGTGCTGTCATAATAAAGTCTTGAGTGTGCTGTCATTTATTATTGAACCAACATAAGGGTATTCCTGCACTGAGTGACTGACAACATTTTCTAATATAATATTAGTAAGTATATTTTTTTTATGGCATAGGAGGCAAACGAGCAGACGGATCGCCTGATGGTAAGCGATTACCGCCACCCATGGACACCCGCATCACCAGAGGAGTCATAAATGCGTTGCCAGCCTTTTAAATTAACCCTCCCACCCCCTGGAGGGGGGAGGGTCTTACTTTAAAAAACACAACGCCCGCACTAGAAGTAATTGCTATGTCGCGAAATGCTTTACAAACATTCAAACAACGGACTCAAAAATCACCCAGACTCGGAACCACTATTTCTTGACAACACAATTTTTGTCCTGGAGGACATCGGGGATCGACTCAACGCTCGGCGTAGTGGCAGCAGCAACCAATACGCCATCTTTGCAGTTAAAGTAAATCCCGTAATAAGAGGGTATCTATATATTAATACGTGAAGCAAAAACTTTGTACCCCTTTTTACGAAAATTGCGGGGATGGAGCAGTATGAAATTTGGCACAGTTAAAGTTTATATGGAGAAGGAGGGACGAATCCTAATATTTTTATAAAATATTCATTAGAAATACATTAAATTAATGAAAAAACATTACACGCACACAACCATGCATTTGACACACACAGTCGAATCGCGTTCGTAGTATTTCGGCATTGTTCGGTTGACTTCACGTTGACGTGTATGTACACACACATGTTTATGCAAATAAAGCTTATCTTATCTTATCTTCGTAGAATGCTTCGTAACTATGGTTACATACATATGTATGTGGAGTAGGTGACTAAATGAAATGTGATTGTAAGGGTATTAAGTTATCCTAACTTTCCTAATATGAGTTTGTTTGTTTGTTACCCTTTCACGCCTAAACCACTGAACCGATCATCCTGAAATTTTGCATATACGTTGACAGGTGTACAGAAACAAGCATAGGCTACCTTTCATCCCCAATAAAATTACTATTCCCGAGGAAAACAATAATAACGTTTTTATGATAATAGATGGCGCCACGTGTCTTTCGAATTATGATTGAATTAAATTATTTCAAGCAGAGTACAACCCGAATTGATTGTCAAATTCGAAATTAACGCGAGCGAAGCCGCGGGCAAAAGCTAGTAGATAATAAAACTTTAATAACAATCAAATTTAAAATTTAAATAAATTATGGGCGAATTTCGACCACTTGGCGACCGCTAGTAAAATATAATTGTAGGTACATTTCTGCCTACCTTGGGGATGAACAAATGAATCCAGATGAATAATAGAGAATAACAACATCTACCTAATACCACAAAGTCGTCTCGAAGAGCTAATTTTAAATTCACTTTAAACAACAGTACACAGTGTACAGTCGGCAACATAAGTAGCTAAACATTCAACAAATTTGCTGAAATAATTAATTAATTAATTATTGATCTATATTTTTGAACTGTATAATATGAATAATCATAATTCAACTATCTCTTCAAATGTACTACGTTAAAAAAAACTAATGTTTGTAATCATTTTGAAAGACTGAGGCAGTGAAAGTAAATAATACATGGAAGCAGTACTTTTATATTAATCACGGTTTATTTGGTACAGACAATATACCACCATAGCCATTTACTCAAAAAATGGACGTTACTATGAAGGAGGCAAGAGCTATTAACAGTTCCGTTTTATACTGCCACCATGCCACACTGTGGACTGAAAATCGAGTTCCATAAGCATTTATATTTTTTCTCTTTTATATTTTTTTTGCTTGTGATAAGCTTCTCATGCCTTCAGCAGTCATGGATATATATAAGGAATATTATTTCATTGGTAAACAAAATTATCAAAAGAAAAAATTATGTGTAAGGGTATAACGGTTAAGACAGCGGTTTTGAAGATATCTGGATTTAGGTATTACTTTGGTTCCATACATAATTTTCATTTTTTCTATTGATAATTTTGTTTACCAATGAAATGATATTTCTTATATAGGTATATCTATGATTGCTGAAGGCATGAGAACCTTATTACAAGCTAAAATATATAAAAGAGAAAAAATATAAATGCCTATGAAACTCAATTTTCAGTCCACAGTGGCCATAAGGAAAGAAGACGAATCTGACCTTTTTTTTGAAATTTAGATTTTACCGATTTGGAATCAGTAAAAAAACACATCTGTCAGAATATTTATAAAAAAGCATTGAGGCAGTTACGTCTTCTTTTTTTATGACCTGCCGTCATTGATGTATAAAAACCTAGATACACAATCAGCGTCAAAAAACGTCCTCACCAAATGAGCACCCACTTGAACATTTGGGTGCTCATTTAATTTAGTACCGTTCGATCGCTCCGACAGTAAACATGTCGCAGAGCTCGTTTAAAACTTCTAAAATCACACTTCCAGGACACTAAAAAAGGACGGTGTTTCATATTTTCGGTAAGTAATAATGTTATTATTATAATTACATTATAATACTGATTATTGCGTCAAGGAATCAACGTAAAAATTTTTTTTTCTGTTTATTACGTAACAAAGAGCGACCATATAACACGGCTCATTTAAATAAACACATACTAAACGCATTAACCATACTATTGTATTTCTACTTGATTAGTCCGGGTTATATGTTGACTCTGTTCTAATATTAATAGAGACGCTGTTACTTTTTAAAAATAAATATATTTTATTTGTTGAAATTAAACTACTATATACGGATTTTATCGCGTTGTTTATTTGACACTTTATTACAAAATTTTGAAAAACTGTTACACTACTATAATACTATTAAACTTTACTCATTTTTAAGCTAATTAAATTATTGAAACTATTAAAACTATTTATACTATACTATTATACTATTTATATTTATGTTTACACTTTCCCCGACGTTTCGGTTGCTTTTCAGCAGCCATGGTCACGGGGAGACTAAGATGGTAGTTGTCTCAATGTTCCAGTGTAGTTATTTCAAAGTACCCGAACATAATTTAATCATGGGTGTTTCTATTTACGCAGAATGAGCTCAAAGTATCATGAAGTCTAGCTGTATATATAGTAGTTTAATTTCAATGAATAACATTCGCGTAAACAGAAGACAATATTTTATTTGGTTTAATATGATAATGCGATTGTATATATTATTTATTACTAGACTTGTTTTATTACAAACCATAATAGTACTCGCTTAATATTTTTTTGAAATGATCTCTATGGTATCCTTATAGTGGGATATTTATAAAATGTATCTACATACTTTTGTTGGATTTCAGCTTTCCTCGAGATCCCGTGCGATGTGCAAAATGGATATCTGTCATAGCACAGCAACGATCACAAGCAAGCACAGCAACAACAACACTTATCATAATTTTTGGGAGTCAGCTTATATTCTTCAAAGTGCCATATTAAAAAATAACAATAATGTAAATAATACTATTAAATCTATTATCGAGAGATATATCAAGATAAGATTGCATTATAATATAACAAAGAAAAATACGAAAAAAATTAAAATCCGTCAAAAAGAAGATTATACAATAAAATAATTTCTTTCAAGGAAATAAAAAATTTATTATGTCGTATCTTTTCAAGTTTGAAATCTTAATTTTCTCTCTCGTTTTATCGTTTTATGTTACTTTAATTTGTAAGTACAATCAGTCGCGTAATGTTCAAACATGTATAATTTCAAAGTCGGGCAGCCAAGTATATGAACAGCAATGAAAGATACTCGTAATATAATTTACGTGCGTATTAATTATCTATTACTGTTATATATTAAGGTAAAAGTAAAAACAAATATGTGTTTAAAACACACATTCACATGCATTTTATAAACTCTGCATAATTACGTCAGAATATTAACTTACATTAATTTTTTTTATTATAGTTGTGTTGAAGAAAGAACAAATTAATATTGCACAGAATTTGTAAAAACAGTATTCGACTCCATTCATTCTTGCGAACTCTGCTCGTAAAATTTTATTACCTTTTTTAGATAGCCTTGTATATTCAACTTAAAATTAAGGCGGTAAGGTTTAATTTGCATTAATGAAACTTTATATAGTTAATATAACTACCTATAAGCAACTGAGGACAGTTTTAAGTGTAAGTTTTGTATGGGATTGTGTATCTAGGGTTTTTATATGAATGCCTGCCGTCATAAAAAAAGAAGACGTAACTGCCTCAATGCTTTTTTATAAATATTCTTATAGTCTATTTAGTCGCTGACAATGTCTTATAGTCTATTTAGTCGCTGACAATGTCAAGAACTCATACTCATTGATATAATTATACGTTATTATAGTAACACGGTAGCGCTTTATAAAGCCTCGCCTACTTTATATTATGCCGTTCACTGAATAGAAGCAACCGAAATCTCGCAAGTGTGTATCGAGTTATGTGGCTGACTGTACATGGTACATTACTTAATCGCTTGCAGTACAACACGGTTCACAACACACGTTAGAGTACAAACGTAAGCGAATAACTGTTTCAACAGAAGCGCAACACTAACATCCTGCATATGAAATTATAATTTATTCTTTGTACAAAGAAGGTGGACTAGATGAGAAAATTTGCTTTTAGAATATTAGGTTTCTTGAAGTTTCAACTCTAAATATTGCTGTAGATAAGGCTTGACAGTACAGTCGAGTACTGTCAAGCCTTATTACAGCGAAATATCTTTTTAGTAGATATAAGTAGTTTTTGGTATTATCATAATTTCTGTTGTTGTTACGTATTTTTGTGTTGACCTGCCTTGAAATTAAATTACGGATTTTATCGCGGTTTAAGTGAAAACACAAATCTATACTAATATTATAAAGAGGAAAGATTTGATTTGTTGTTTGTTTGTTTTAAGGGTTTAACTCAAAAACTACCTAACCGACTGGCAAAATCCTTTCACCATTAGAAAGCTATATTATCAACGAGTAACATAGGCTATATTTTATTTAAAAAGAGTGACATTCTTACAGTACTAATATTATAAATTCGAAAGTAACTCTGTCTGTCTGTCTGTTACCTTTTCACGGCTAAACCACTCAACCGATTTAGATGAAATTTGGTACAGATATAGTTTAAAATCTGGGAAAGGACATAGGCTACTTTTTATTGATGTAGGTACCACGCGGGCGGAGCTGCGCGCAAAAGCTAGTAGGCTATATTTTATTTAAAAAGAGTACTATTATTAACATTTAGGCCCATGAAGCCCACCACCCATAGGTATAATAATAATAATAATAATAATAACTTTATTTGCCTTGAATGTAGGTACATATATGAGATGTTACATTTTAGTTGATTGATCGGCTACATTCTACCTTAATTAAGCATGCAAATTTTAATTTGTTATTTTCTAATGAGCGAGTAATGACAAACAATATTACTCATTATAATAATCATGACTTAATTTAATACTATGAGAACAAAAATTAATAATCAATGTCAACAATAATATAAAACAATAGGTAAAATCTCAGGGTGGCTGGAGATCATTTCATCATCATCAGAGGCATTGACGCATACCCCTCCGCGGACTACAGCGCCGTGTCTGCAACAACATCACGGCAGTCGCCGCAGTGGTGACAACCGGGCGTCTCTTGCCGGCCTATGCAACACAGGAACTGGCCGAAGCAACCGTGGCCAGTTATTACCTAATCTAACTGTGACGCACTGAAATAAACGATACAGAATCAGATGTAAGCGCGCGTACGCGGTGCGAATTTAGTTGAGGGTTGTTAACCGTACCGAGCGGACGTGCGATTACTACTGTAGTAAATCATAAAGGTTGTGTTTTATTCAAGTGCCTAGTGCTTACCCTGGTGACAAGTGGACGTCACACTAACCTAACCTAATCAAACCTACTTGTACGATAACGACGCCGCGAGCAAAAGTAATTGCAGGTAATTTTGAAACAACTAAACTATTTAAATTAAGTAACCGAAACGTCGGGGAAATGTATCCCGAAGTTTCGTTTGCTTTTCAATAGCTACGGTCACGGGGAGATCAAGATGGTTGTCGTCTCATTGTCTTGAAGTGTAGTTATTTCGAAGCACCCGAACATAATTTAATTATTGGTAGTATTTCTATTTACGCAGAATGAGCTCAAAGTGTCATGAAGACTTACTGTGTTTTGCTTCGTTTTGGGTTTTAAGATCAATTGATCTGCATTTCAGAAAACATCTCTGGCATAATATTTAATACTAGATGTTCCCGCGGTTTCACCCGCGTTTATCTTTACTGCACCGCCCCCGTGGGTCGTAGCGTGATGTTATATAGCCTATAGCCTTCCTCGATAAATTGGCTATCCAACACTAAAAGAATTTTTCAAATCGAACCAGTAGTAATCACGCAGAATAAATCAGGAGAAACATCGTTTGTACTATGTCTGTAATGGGTAATTATTTTGCTGCAATGTTATTTTAAAACTGCGATATCTCCTAAGATATTCATTGAAATCGAATGATGTAAAGTGCAATTTTGTTTTAAATTAAATACTTGTGATGAATAACGTATTTATTTGGATAAGGATTAATATCATGTTTATAAAAATACCTTCGCAAATAATGTATTATTTTAGAACAAATTTGGTTAGCATAAAAATGGTTACAGTGAGCCAACCTTAAAAGATAGACATATGCTGTCGCGGACTTTTTTTTAGAACTTTTAAAGGGGAACAATTCTGTCATACATGATGTTTGCGAAACTTTAACTGTTTACGCAGCGCACGCAGCGGAAGCTCTCAAAAGGAAAAAATACCCTCCGATTTTGAAACATTCTTCATTGGTGCTCCGCTCCTATTGATCTTAGCGTGATGATATATAGCCTATAGCCTTCCTCGATAAATGGGCTATCTAACACTGAAAGAATTTTTCAAATCGGACCAGTAGTTCCTGAGATTAGCGCGTTCAAGCAAACAAACAAACAAACAAACTCTTCAGCTTTATAATATTAGTATAGATATAATCATATCCGTTTCTAAACGAACACTGATTAATTTAGGTCTTAGTATAAATAACAAATACGGTATAAAATCATAAACAGATGTGGTTTCTCTAGCGTTAATCCTAACTAATATTATAGATGCGAATGTGAGTTTGTTTGTTACGCTTTCACACCTTAACTACTCGACTAATTATTATGAAATTTCACATACATGTTGGCAGAGGTACAGAAGACGACATAAGGGACCTTTCATCCAAGAAAAAGTTATTTTAATGACAAAACCTAAAATAACCTACATTTACGCGAGCGAAGACGCGGGCAAAACCTAGTAAGTATATAAATACTAACACAAATGGTATCTATGTTAGTCTATAAGTTATATATCTATGTATGTCTCTGCCACGTGATATAATGTCCTCCAGACCGAATTTCGGTCACGGAGGCCAATCTTAACGGAGACTGGCCATCTGCGCAGGAGATATTAGGTATACTGCACAAGTGTGTGCGCAAACACAAGTGCACTCTCTGTTCCCTAACCTTCAAGATCCGATGGGACGGTAATCCGACACGACCGAAGAGAGATCAGGCGCAGGACCAACGGCTTTAAGTACTTTCCGAGGCACGGGGGTGTCTAATACCGCCAACTTCCTAACTCCGGGCTGCTATTGAGATTTCTTAATATATAAACCCAATAACTTTTTGTTGGCTCAACCCGGGATTCAAACCCGAGACCTCATGCACAGCAGTCACATTCACTACCGCTGCGCCACGGAGGATATATTTATATAATAACCAGTTGGTTATTATTATTTATTTTATAAAATTCAATATAAGTAAATGTAAATGAAGCTCTAGTCTCATTGTTGCGTTTTCACGGCTAGACTGCTGAATCTATTTGATTTGAATTTGATATTAGTCGCAATGTTTGTTATTTTTTATATAATTGTTCATTATATCTTATAAAAACTATAGTTCTAAATTAACTATAATGTTATCGCAGTTCATATTTAAAATTACTTAAAAAAATATATTAATGTTTTTGTTTCTTTTCAGCAGCCATAATAATTGCCACAAAAATACAACAAAAATTCTTATACAACATCAAAAATGGTACAACTGAATATTTTCTTTTTTAAAGATTATTTCGATTTTAATAGGCAATTTGTAAGACAAATTAAATGGCGAGTGAACCCATAGAAGTAAAATAAATTATTTAGTACAATATTGGTGCGGCTCTGAGCCTGGCTAACAAGCATCGAAGTTAATTATTCATGGTGTACGGTGACCATAGCTTGGATAAACTTGTTTGCTTCGTTTGTTTTTTGTTCAATTAAAAATGGAACCCCATCATATATAGATAGCTATACACAAATTATTATTTAAAAGTAATAAAGACTAAAGAGAATATAAAACAACTAAATTAAAAAGCGTCATAATATTCCTCCGCATCGACGTCAATTGACAATTTTCCCACAAAACTGGCAGCATAGTTACGTTGATTAGCAATACTTATTCTTTGTGCAAAGAAAATACCAGCTCTCTGGTCACACGAAGCGTCGATTAGCCGCTTAGCAGGGTCTCACAATGTACAATAAATTACCCTCCGAATTCAAAACAATAGTAAACTATAAGGTCTTTAATAGTAAATTTAAACAATTTCTTTTAAAAAAATGCTACTATAGCGTGGATGATTATATAAAGGATGCAAATAAAGGCTTACGCATATAAGGCAACAATAACAAGCATATCATAGTTTGTAAGTTCGATATAAAATCTATACTTGTGTTCTTATAATTTTTTTTTTGTAATATGTTTTTGTTCCATTTCTTGTCGTGTTAGTTTTAAGAATTTTCAACACAAATGTATGTTTGTTCAGAAATAAATTAATCTAATCTAATCTAATCTAATCTCCATAAACAGACCTTGCACTTGGTCATGGCTCCAGCATTTCGACACCAAATGGCTCAATGAATATGTATTCTCCAATAAGGTATATATTCGTGAATAATTTCCACTATTTTACTGTCTGGTGCGGAGGTTAGAGTGGTAGTCTCAAAATTGTCCACGCGTGACAAATGCAATTCTAGTATGAAATAATAAATTGTGGGATCGTATAAAATGTAGGTATATGCAAGTAAATCTTTTGTGAATTTCGAGAAGTGTACCTAAATGGCCTAATCGAAAGTTATAAGAAACAGGCAAAAATGTTTAAAGGCGTCTCGAGGCAAATTTAATAATAGTAGCGCTACTTGTCAATAACTAGCCAGTAATTGAATCAGTAGATTTTGAGAGAAAATAATATTTGAATTGGTGAACTGCAGTTACCGCTAATATTCGCTATTTCGTTGGTTACTTAAAGCATTACGAAAACATATAATATAATCGCATTTGCGAATGTGAGCAATTTACCATTCGTTACACCACTAGTACGTATTAAAAAAAAGCAAGACAATGTCTCATTTTATCTTTAAATCATTGTCACCCTAAAAGTCAAGGGTGGATAGAATTCGGGAATCAATCTCTGCCCTCCAAGGCTTCACTCTGGTTCGCAATGAATTAATATCAGCCAGAATGTCGTCGCCTCAGCTCTTGGGTGTGTACTGTTCTTAATTAATTATTATTCCTGATTTTATTTACATTTATTGGGATTCGTTGACACGTGATTTCTGGTAATTTTTTACTATTGTTGTTAAAAGCCTTCGGCCTAGAGTGTACAATTATTGTACTTTGTATTTTAGAAATAATTACTGCAATAAAACATGTGTCACGGCAGACCTATAAACGTTCAAACAAAGAATACACAGTTAGGACACAGGACAAGTATTTGTGGTTCACATACATTTTGTCCCGACTGGGGATCGAACCCACAATACGCAGTGATAGGGACGAGGCGTCCACTTAATTCACTACGTCACGTCAAAATGTGATCAAATCGGATTAGCATTAAATTCGAATAGCGAAGCTAATAAGTTGTGGGTATTCACACTTTCTTTACAAAATGTATTAAAAAAAATGAACTTAAAATTAATATTAGCATAGTTTTTTGTTACAAGCTAGATATTTCGAATATATTTTTGTAATTTTAGACCCAATAATTATGTCATAATTATTCTAATTTACAATTTATTTTCTTTCATTGTACTTTATGTGTTTATATTTAAATACATCAGTTGTACGAATATTATAAAATATTACATACATAAACATACATACCCTTACGTTTGTTCCCTTAGGGGGTTAGGCCAAGCCTACGAATTTCCATTCGTTGCGGTCTCTGCATGTCTCCCTTGCTTAATTTATTTTCGATAAAATCTTCATCATCCAAATCAAAATTACTATATACAATGTTTTATATGGTTTCGAAATTTTACTAGCTGTACTAAAATCCTTAGATATGAAATTCTCTTGAACGTTTTCCATACAATATAGCATACATACATAAGCGTTTAGTCAGCTAGATTATATCTCGGAAGACTGGTCAACAGCTGAAGTTTTGTACGGTACAAATTATTTTAAAATAGCGAATTATGGCTATATGTCAAATATAACAGTAAAAAGGACTATTTATTTTTCTTAACAAAGCTTATTACTTATTAGTGTTACGAGTGAAATATAAATTTATGACTGACGACAATGAAAATACAAATTTTATTTTTTGGTTCAGTTCAAAATGTAAGCAGAATTTATCGTTTTAGCTTTAATCAACTTTCGATCCATTTTTGATCTTATTGTACCTGAAGTTGATTTTAGGCGTTCATTTTAGTTAGCAGATTATTATTAATCGTGATATTTATGATTTTAAGACTACATGGGCTCTTGTTTTAAACATATTGTTACGAAAACTAAGAGAATGACGTAACTAAGTGGTCGCGTCACTACTGCCACTGCGCCGAGTGTTGTGGGTTCGAATCCCACACGGGACAAAACTTTGTGTGATCCACAAATGGTTGTTCCGAGTTTGGATGTTCGTTGTGTCCGTTGTTTGAATGTTTGTAAAGTCCCCCGCGACACAGGACCTATAATTGGTGCGGGACATGTCCTTTTAAAAAACCTAAAAAATAAAATAAGACAAAGAGCTGGTCTTCTGCTCTATTAAATCGCGACAAGGCGAAATTTCGGCAAAATTGTGCTTGCTTTGTCCGTCCATTCTCGATTTTCCGTTAGTTGTTCCTTTACAATATTTATATATAGTCAGCCTTGGGGACATTAAACAATAGCTGGTGTAATGCGGGTATATTACATCTCTGCCTCACCTAGCTAATAACTTAAACTTCGTACTTTCACTGAGATTTATTTTAAATACATCCAAAAGCAGTTTATTCGTCATCGTACCAGTCAAATCCTTACTTCCTTACTAATATTATAAATTCGAAAGTAACTCTGTCTGTCTATCTGTCTGTCTGTCTGTCACCTTTTCACGGCTAAACTACTCAACGATTTAGATGAAATTTGGTACAGATATAGTTTAAGACTTTGGAAAGGACATAGGCTACTTTTTATTGATGTAGATACTACGCGGGCGTAGCTGCGCGCAAAAGCTAGTATATAATAATATCAGCCCTACGGGCGGCTTGAATGACTCTTGACAACAGGTTGGCCACTAATCACACGAAAAGAAAAGAAGAAGATTCTGTTAAAAAAGTGTCAGTAATAGCACAAAGTCTGGAACAGTGTCCGCGAGCTGGCAATAGACTCGCACGTAATAACGTGGGAGTGGGGTCTGAAACCATAGCTGTCGTAATATGAATGTAATGTACCTCTACTTACTTACATACATAATATCAGCCCTGTAAACTCTCCCACTGCTGGGCAAGAGCCTTTTTTCAGTGTAAGAAGGGTTAGAACATAGTCCACCACGTGCTGACCCAGTGCGCTGGCTGACTTCACATATCTTCGAGAACATGATGGGGAATTCTGAGACATGTAGGATTCCCCACGCTGTGTTCCTTCAGCAAGCGATAATTAACAATTTAATACGCATAACTTCGTAAAGTACCACCAAAATCTGCCTGACACGTTCATACGTAACCTTTTTGTAATCATGTAATACCCAAAATGTATTGAATGAATATATAAATGAAATGAAATGAAAGTCGGCATCGAATTCGAGACCTCTGCGTGGCAGTCCAGTGGTCCCCCACTCGGTTATCGCTGCTTAGTCAAATAAAATAACAATTATTATACGTTTTTGCCACAAAACACTTTTTTATTTGATAAATATGTATTCAAGACGATTACGATGGGGAAAATTGTGTTTAAAAACGCTTAATACACGAATAGGAACTTCATTATAATGGCGTAAACAAGATCGTGGAGAGTAATTGCTTTCATGTAATTATTCGGTTCAAAGCTTTTCGATTTATTGCGAGCAAAATACAATTACCTGCCATTTTGTGATGATACATCCTCGGTTATTATAAAACCTTCGAGGAGACTTGCGTGGAGTAATATATTTAGAAAAAGGAAGTAAAGTCTGATAACACGCAAAAATAAAATATGCCGTAATATCCATATTTAGGTACATCAGGTCTCCGTGCGCTTCAGGGGCGCAGCGTGTATGCGAGCTCTCGGGTTCAAATTCCGAATTGGACAAACAAAAAGTTATTCCGTTTTGCTGACAAGAAATTCTTTGTAAAAGCCTGGGCTTTTCGAGAAGACGAATTTCTTGCCCGCCAACTTCCAAACTCCGGTGTTCAGAAGTTGGTGGTGTGAGAGAATATGTAATTCTCGTGCCTCAGAAAGCACGTAAAGCTGTTGTTTGTGCGCCTGGTCTCTCTTCGGCCATGTCAAATTGCCATCCTATCGGCTTAAGAAAGTCAGGGAATAGAGAGTGTACTTCTGTTTGCGCACACTCTTGTGCACTGTAATATCTCCTCTAGGGCCAACTGCGCAGCCTCCGTTAAGATAGGTTTGGAGGACCCTATTATTTATCACTAGCTGTGCCCGCGGTTTCACCCGCGTATATAGCTACTGCGTGGCCCCCGTAGGTCGTACCGTGATGTTATATAACCTTCCTCGATAAATAAGATATCCAACACTAAAATAATTTTTCAATTCGAACCAGTTGTTCCTGAGATTAGCGCGATCAACCAAATAGTCAAACTGTAACGTTATATCTAGTCAATCACGCTTTAGAGACGTGGTTGACCAGGATAGTTTATTTAGCGGAGATCTTATCTTATCTTATGCGGGGGCCAGTCAGTGCAGACCGGCGACACTTCGACCCAGTGGGATCTTTTGTGTCGACATTCTCCCAATAACGACTGCCATAGATGTTTATGGCAGCCGGGACCAACGGCTTAACGTGCTTTCCGAAGCACGGAGCAGGCGATAATTGTCAATCAATACGCACATAATTTCGAAAAGTCATATAACTTCCGAAAGTCAGAGGTGCGCGACGTGGGTTCGAACCTGAGACCCTCTGCATTGCAGTCTGTTGGTCTCCCCACTGAGCTATCGCTGCTCTTTTAGCGGAGATAATTAGAACATATACTTCGCAATTAAAAGGTTTGTAATTAGAGTTTTACAATAATAGTTAAGAGTACACATATATACTTTAAACAAAAAGAACAGGGCGTGGTTCTAGTGGTAAGGACTCATTACATGGTCTGGCTGGAGAACTCAAGAGACCACTTAACTTAGTTGCGGCGGCAAAAGCAGTCACACACACACACACACACACACACACACACGCACACGCACACGCACACGCACACACACACAGACGCCACACTATTAGCTTAAGAAAACTATGTAATTTATTTGCTAATTTAGTCTTACATAATCTTACTTATTAGTTACTAGCTTTTGCCCGCGGCTTCGCTGGCGTTAATTTAGAATTTGACAATGATAATATAATTCAATCATGATTCGAAAGACTCGTGACGCCATCTATTATCATAAGAACGTTATTGTTGTTTTCCTCGGGAACAGTAATTTTTTTCGGGATGAAAGATACCCTATGTCGGTTTCTGTACACCTGACAACGTATATGCAAAATTTCAGGATGATCGGTTCAGTGGTTTAGGCGTGAAAAGGTAATAAACAAACAAACAAACTCATGTTCGCTTTTATAACATTAGTTAGGATAAGGATAACATTGTTATATTTAGTTTCTTTTTGATTTTAATTTTGCTTGTCGACCAATGTACGATAGGTAGGTATAATAAATGTGAAATTATTCATAGCTTAAGCCTTATGTTAAGTTTTTAGGTCTCGGTGATACAAGCCTTGAGCTTATTGTCGATACCATTGATAACCAAATTTATTGTAATGTTAAATGCAGATATGTATTATTCTTATTCTTAATAACGTAGGGCGGAAAACTATAGCGGTGTTCCTTCTCACAATCTATGGCCGGGGCGCAGGGATCACTCGCGCATTCATCCTGCAGAATAGGGTGCGGGCTTATTGCCAGCTCCCGGACACTGTTCCAGACTCTATGCTGTTACTGAGGCTAACAGAATCTTCTACTTTTTTTCCTTTTTTCGTGTGGTTAATGGCCAACCTGTTGTCAAGAGTTGTTCAAGGCGCCCGTAGGCCTCTGACGACTGCTGTCAATTTGGCAACAACCGTGAATCAACTTTTTACGTGCCCTCCGAAGCACGGAGACGCTCAGATGAAATACCTCTAAGCAGTCACCCGTCTATAGACTGACCGCACCCAACGTTGCTTAACCTCGCTAATCGTTTACCGATCAGTGTGTGCACTTGGCTATGCTATGGTTAACAGAATGACATAATAACACTAGTAACTCAGGATTTAAACACAGTAGTTCACTACAGCTGCTTCATCGCCATATTGTACTCGTTGGCCTCGATGGCGTAGTGGTTGGTGTAACCGACTGCCGTGCCCTCAGGCCCTCGCGGGTTCGATTCCCACACAAGTCAAACATTTGTGTGCATGAACATGGATGTTTGTCTTGGTCTGGGTGTTTCTATGTATAATATGTATGTATTTACAAACAAAATGATATATGTATGTTTATCCATTGTCTAGAACCCATAGTACAAGCTCTGCTTAGTTTGGGCTAGATGGTGTTGTGTGTATATGGTAGAATACTATTATTATTATTATTATTAACAATAGCCGCCAAAACAATTTAATTTGTATGAATACGAGATTTCGCCTGCGGCTCCGCTCGCGTAAAGTTAGGTCATGTAAATTTTCTATTCTTCTATTTACTGGATGAAAGGTATCCTATGTCCTTTACTGTACCTTTGACAACGGATATGTAAAATTTCATGATGATCGGTCCACTAGTTAAGGCGTGAAAGCGTAACAAACAAACTTTCATTCGCATTTATAATAATACTAGTTTTCACCCGCGGCTTCGCTCGCGTAAATGTATCTTAGGTTAGGTTTGCAACAGTTCTTTTTTCTGGATGAAAGGTACCCTATGTCCTATTCTGTACCCCTGACAACGTGTATGCAAAATTTCATGTTGCTCGGTTGAGTAGTTAAGGCGTGAAAGCGTAACAAACAAACAAACTCATTTTCGCATTTATAATATTAGTAAGGATTTCGGATTATAGCATTGATTATTATCTATTGCAGTTTCAAAGTTACGGCTATTGACTACCCTTAAAATCAACACTCTAAAAACAAAACCTATATTTTCCTATACATCATGACCACAGTATATTGTTACACGTGTGGTATAAAATAATTAACACTGCAGTGATCTTTACATCGCAGCGCGGGCTTTTGTTCGATAGCCTCCATTTTGTTAAAATCACTTTGGGTCCTCGAGACCTGAGCTCTATACATCTACTCCGGCTAAGCGTATTGGGTTAGGGGCTGTATGACGTCACCAAATTGAAAATAGCGAGACACGTAGAGAAAATTTTTAATTCACGCCTCGTTAACGTTTTTTGGAGATGTTTTACAGTTTTAGCGTAATGATAAAGATATTTATTTGAAAATATTTATTACCAGCTTTTGCGCGCGGCTCCGCTCCTGTGGTATCTACATCAATAGAAAGTAGCCTAAATCCTGTCCAGGTTTTCAACTATATCTATACTAAATTTTAACTAAATCGGTTGAGTGGTTTAGCCGTCACAAGGTAACAGACAGACAGAGTTACTTTCGCATTTATATTACTAGCTTTTGCCCGCGGCTTCGCTCGCGTTAATTTAGAATTTGACAATCAATTCGGATTGTACTCTGCTTGTAATATAATAATATAATTATTCAATCATGATTCGAAAGACACGTGGCGCGATCTATTATCATAAGAACGTTATTATTGTTTTCCTCAGGAACAGTGATTTTTTTCGGGATGAAAGGTAGCCTATGTCCGTTTCTGTACACCTGACAACGTATATGCAAAATTTCTTTTTTGCACGTTTGTGGGAAATTTCATGATAATCGATTGAGTAGTTAACGTATGAAAGCATAACAAACAAATAAACAAACTCACTTTCGCATTTATAATATTAGTAAGGATACCACAGTTATTCACAATCCTTGCTTAATCCGAACTTCCTAATCCTAACTAATATTATAAAAGCGAAAATGAGTTTGTTTGTTTGTTTGTTACCTTTTCACGGCTAAACCACTGAACCGATCATCCTGAAATTTTCCACACACGTGCAAAACGACCACTGAACCGATGACAGTGGGTCTCCTAAACATTTTATATTTTGGTATAAACTTTTGTTTTATATTTAATAATGAAAAATTTTGGGGATCTATGTTTTAAATAAAGGATGTAACTAACACATAACTAAAATATAGTGTTGTAAATAACAGAAATAAATTACGAATATGACACCTTAATAGGTCGACTTCACGTTAGGTTTTAAGTTTTTACACATAGACATAATATTGTGTAAAAACGTCAAACCTAATGACAATATATTGTTAAAATGAGTAATTTCGTAGCACAATTCGTTTGAAGTTGGGAATGCATATGTAATATCATGTGATCGAACTTTCCATCCCATAAAAACCAGTCGCACTGGGTCGGGTGAACCTGCAAATTGAATTAGTACAGCGAATTTTCATTCCATGCATTTTCTATTCAATTAAAGCTATACGGTTTTAGTGGAGTCATACCATAGGATTAAAGGATTATTGGGGGATAACGGTACGCAAGTATCGCTGTGGCGATGCCCAGGAAGAACAAAATATGTTTTCCCGACACATATGTACATAGAATCCTTTTGTTGTCCTACTGTTGATCTGGTTGAAAATTAGCGCCAGTTATTGTTTATTCTGTCAATGTTGTTTTCGACAGCTAAATTTATTTTCTTTCTTTCTCCTTTTCCCTAAAGGGACTACCTCTATAAGTAAAAGGAGAAAGAAAGAAACGAAAGAAAGAAAAGAGGGAACCGAGTCCCATCTGCCCCCACTGCGAATGTTCTGAGGACACGGCGCAGCACACGCTCGAGGCATGTCCTGCCTGGGCGGTGCAGCGCCGTGAACTCGTCGACGTTGTGGGTGTCGACACTGTCGACCTCTCGACAGTGAGAGGAACTAGATAGCGGTCGCATCCTTCTTCGAGGACGTTATCTCGCGGAAAGAGGCGGCGGAGCGGATCAGTGAGAAAAGTATCGTTGCGGATTCGAGCCGCCGGCGACGGACCAGGTGGCGCAGGCGCGCCTATGCGCGCCTGATGCCGCTAAAGCGAAGGCCGCGGGCGGGTGAATGAGGATTTCCCATCCGCCAGCTATTGAGTCAGAGTGACGCCCTACGTCGTGCCGGGTGTCACCCAGGAGTCGTCGTCCGCAGGCATTTCTTGCCTACGTTGAGCACTGCTGGATGGGTCGCTGATGTAGTTTGAGTTCCAGCGACCCACCCACCATTCAAGGCAGCGAGTTGGCACACCGTGGTAGGTTTAGTCGGTAGTAGCCGGGACATTCCATCTTATCCCGGGTGAGCCCGATGTAACCTCTCCACTCCCCTTTCCGCGGAGAGGTATGAGTTAATGCATTCCTCCACGTTAAAAAAAAGGATAGAATCATTTCGTAAATAGATTTTCGGTTTTTATATGGACGTGGGGAGGGTAGGTTTAGTAGTCAACGCAGAGCCGTCATTTCCACACACGCTGTAAAAAATTGGTTTGTGTAAAATCTATTGATTTTTATTGACTAAAGATACATTTAAAAAAATATATATTCGAAGTCATCTACTTGTTAAATATTTGTTAACACGGGACAACAATTGTGTGATCCTCACATAGTTGTTCCACGTCTCGGTGTTCTTTGTGTCCGTTGTTTGAATGTTTGTAAAGTCCCCGCGACACAGGGATAATTGCTAGTGCGGTAGTTGTTATTTTTAAAAGAAAAATATGAAAGATCGCCGCCTTTGTGGATTCTAACCAATTCTAGCATCTTTCTTGGCGTGCGCTTCATGATATAAAATATGGTGAAAAAAGATTTTCATCCTAAATGTAAGTCAATATTACATTAAACCAGAATTCCACAAATGACTAGGCAGAAATATATAATACTAGATTTTGCCCACGGCTTCGCTCGCGTAAATGTACGTTTACTTTTTTCTGGATGAAAGGTACCGTATGTCTTTTCCTGTTCCCCTGACAATGTGTATGCGAAATTTCATGATAATCGGTCGAGTAGATAAAACGTGAAAGCCTGACAAACAAACAAACAATCTCTAATTCGCATTTATAATATTAGTTAGGATTATTTAATAAGTAATTTTTTATCAGTCTTTGTTTTTAGAAATATAGAACATCGCTTTGTGCACCGACGTAGCACTTCTTGAACTGTTGCCTTTTAGACATTCTAGGACTCTAGGACGCTGAAGGACTTTGTAACTTAGGATTAGTTTTAGTAAATAGATAGTGCAATATTTTTTTATTTACTTATCATTCGGTTACTATATTGTTGTGTGTCTAATAAACCTATGTTTATTTTATTTCAATTGTTTTTTTTTCGCTGGTTTATTGGTTCCTTACCCATGACGAGGTAATAAGTTGCATCCCCAAGTGTGTGACGGTACATGGACAATTAAAAATATACAAAAAGTTAGGGTGGATCAAATACTCCAGCGAGGCCCTGGAGGACTGACGTGGAAAAGGGTTTCGCGTGAACAGTAGTTGCTCGCGAGTCAGTCGATCCTAAGCTCAAGGAGAAATTTTATGTCGATGTGGCGTGTTTATTCAAGCATACTGGACCAACTTGGAGTTCAAATGCGGAAAAGGGAGTCCAATTAGGGTGGATCAAGTTTCTTCTGCCTCACAAACGGAGACATGGCATCGCCGCACCAGTCAGCTTGTGACCACGGCCGGTGTAACCTGGTCAAAACTTCAAGCAATATGCATGATCGCGTTAATATGTACCCGTTATGTATTATCTTTATATATACTAGCGGTCGCCTAGTACTCGAAATTCGACCAAAGTTTGTTGCCTGTAAGATATTGCTGACATATTATGTCATTATATATTGATATATGTAACCATAGTTACGCGCTTCGACTGCGTGTGTCAAATGCATGATTGTGTGCGTGTAGTGTTTTTCATTAATTTAATGTATTTCTAATGCATATTTTTAAAAAATATTAGCATTCGTCACTTCTTCTCTATGTAAACTATAAGTGTGCGAAATTTCATACTCCTCCGTCCGCCCAATTTTCGTAAAAAGGGATCCAAAGTTTTCGCTTCACGTATTAATATCTTTATATAATTCGGTTCGATTCCCGCACAAGTCAAACATTTGTGTGCATGGGTGTTTGTCTTGGTCTGGGTGTTTCTATGTATAATATGTATGTATTTACAAAAAAAAAAGTATATATGTATGTTTATCCATTGTCTAGTACCCATAGTACAAGCTCTGCTTAGTTTGGGCTAGATGGTGTTGTGTGTATGTGGTAGAATATATTATATTATATGTATATATCATTCTTCTGTACGTGTGTTGACAGTGAACTCCTCCTAAACGGCTAGACCGATTTGAATGAAACTTTTTGTGTGTTCAAGTGGATTCGAGGATGGTTTAGATAATTTTTTTTTTATTACTCTTGTGTACAGGACTACGTCTGTCGGGACAGTTAGTATATTATATAGTAAAAGGCAATATAGTGACTCCTATTATGAAGGAATTAATTTGCTGTAAAACTTGAAAATAAACAGGCGTAAATATGTAATCAGCTTTTTATTCCTTTGTATAGAAACGTGTTACGTTAGCGTGAGAGGATAATCTCCGTAGCGTTGGAAGCTGGTGCAGATAATCCGGCTCTTACAAGTTTCGACATAGTTGCATCGTATGTAACACAACCCAGCTTAAGTCAGTAATTGCCTGCGCTGGCTCTTTGTGGAATCTACTCTCGAACATTCCATTAGATTTCATTTGGAATAGTTAAAATTTTACTGTGGCTAGGATTAATTTGTGATTTTCTTTGCTTATTCATGGTATTTTTATGTAATATTAAGTGTCATGCTTGTATATATAAAGGGGGAGAGGTGTATTAAACGCGTATCAATATTAATTAATAAATTGTAGTACCTTTTTTAAAATTTATTATTTATAAATGGTGGTGACTGAGAGTTTTGTAATTCGAAGTTACTGTGAGGTAGACGCCCAGTAAGAAAGAGTGTGTTGCTGTTAAGGCAGGTTATATAAAAATAATATAGGTACATATATTTTAACTATATCTACCCCGACACCGTAAACACAGAAAATATTTTGAAATTTGGAATTTGTTTATGAGTAACGGCATGATAAAATTAAATGATGTAGACAGTATTAAATCTTACCAGCATTAAGTATTTAAAATATATGTATATAGTAATATAAGAAAGGTACCCGATTATATTTAAAATTTTCATTATACCCGAATATAAAAAGTCCTTATTTACATTTTTATGACAATATTTGACGATGGAATTTCAATATAAAAAGGAGTTCTTTTTTAAATATCCGTTCGAGAACGGTTTTTTTTGTTCATTGATTTTGAACAAACTTTTTTATTGGACTTGAGTTAATTAAATGAGATAAATATTGAATGAGCTTTATAGAGTCATCGGCCTTGTGCTCACCGTTGTGTAGGTTCCGTAAATTGTGTCTGCCTCACTAGGAAAGTGGTGTGAATGTACAAAGTCTAGTTTTTATCTACCGAGAATATTTCAAAAGTTCTTGCCCATTTCGTATGAATTTCCTGACAGAAAATCACATTAACACTTCGCGCGACTAAGGTATCACATCCAGGACCTGTATGAACGAGGCAGGTATTAGGTACTTGTAAGTGTTCTTGTAATATGTGAATATTTGTTCAGGTGTTTGTTATTCAATCACGCATAAACTGCTGAACGAATTTAAATGAAACTTGGTACATAGATAAACTATATCCAGTATTAACACATACATACAATAATTGTATCTCTCTACGCGTTCCTGTAGAATTTACGGGTAAAGCTGCAAGCAGAAGCTAATCTCTATCTATACAAATTTTTATTTCTGTTAGTTATTAATATACTCTAAAACGAATGTACAGATTTTAAAGCTCTTTTATCCAAAGTAGCATAGTCTATACAACATTTCACTATGAGCCACGAGAGCAGAGCAGTAATCATAAACATGTGTGAAACCGCGCGGGACAGCTAATTAATATTACTAGCAGTCGCCTGGTGCTTGAAATTCGACCAAAGTTTGCCTGTAAGATATTGCTGATGTATATGTCATTATATATTGATATATGTAACCATAGTTACGCGCTTCGACTGCGTGTGTCAAATGCATGGTTGTGTGCGTGTAGTGTTTTTTCATTAATTTAATGTATTTCTAATGCATATTTTATATAAATATTAGCATTCGTCACTTCTTCTCTGTATAAACTATAAGTGTGTGAAATTTCATACTCCTCCGTCCGCCCAATTTTCGTAAAAAGGGATCCAAAGTTTTCGCTTCACGTATTAATACATAGATAAATGCGAATGTGAGTTGGTTTGTTTATTACTGTCATGAAATTTCGCATACACGTTGTCAGAGGTACAAAATAAGACATACATAGGTTACCTTTTATCCGGAAAGAAGTACTGTTCCCGAAAGATTAACACAGGCGAAGCCGCGGGCAAATTCTAGTAATAAATATAAAGTTTTCATCCAGAAAAAAGTACTAACCTAACCTAATTTTATGCAAGCGAAGCCGCGGGTAAAATCTAGTAATTTATATATTTATCCAACGTTTCGGTTGCTTTTCGGCACCTATAGTCATAGAGAGACTCACCGAAATAAACCGAGCTTAATTCCGCACAAACTGTTTCAATTTCAACATAAGAAAGGACTTTGAATAAACTCCTATTTTATAGCATAACCTGGATTGTAACGCCCACCGCTGTTGTATGCCAATGTTTTCATCTTTACCTGCAGGTACCTATACCTTGTGTGTACGAGGACCAGTATACACGTCCCTGCGATCAATCTCAAACGGGAATTGAACGTGACTACACTTATGTACTGGTATTTACTATAAGGATATATCTTTGAGAGGCATATGGATTGCGACAGAATAGTTGCTACGGTTTGTTACAAGTTTTGAATACGATAGATATCATTTATTCTGTAAAAGCTTATTTACTTAAATTAATTCGTAACATAAGCGTGTTAGGAACTATTTTGTTTCGCAGCGATACTTATTGCTTATATTTGTTTTGGTAATTATAACATTGCATTCTTATTTATTTATTTATGTCGGCCTCGATGACGTAGTGGTTAGTGTAACCGACTGCCACGCCTGAGGTCGCAGGTTCGATTCCCGCACAAGTCAAACATTTGTGTGCAGTAAAATTCTGATGCTAGGTATAACTCCAATTAACAAGAATGTAACAAACATTGTAACAACGGGTATGCAGACATTCAGAGCAACTATTTATGGATCTCACTTATTTCTATTGCATTGCTATATGCAACTATAGTTCAGTCATATCATCATCTCACTCGAAACACGTCCACTGCTGGACATAGGGCTCCCCCAAGGTTTTTTACACAGAACGGTCTTGGGCCACGCGCATCCAACCGCATCTATACAAATAAATAAAATTGAAGTGTCTGTTTGTAATGTCAAAATAACAGTTTTTTATCTAATGCATATGAAACTATATAAGGTACCTACACGAAAAAATCAATTTTTAAAATTTTTGTCTGTCTGTCTGTCTGTTTGTTCCGGGTAATCTCCGAAACGGCTGAACCGATTTTGACGGGACGTTCACTGGCAGATAGCTGATGTTATAAGGAATAACATAGGCTACTTTGATTTTAGAAAATAAATAGGATTCCGCGGAATTCAAATTCAAATTCAAATTATTTTTATTTGTTAGACACAGGTTTATAAAAAAGATCTTACAAAAAACAAATGAAAGTACAAACTGTGTCTTGCCAATACAATCGGCGTACAAAAATATTATAAGAAAAACATAAACACAAAAACAAAATCTAAGTATAAAATTTAACAAAACGTGTCATTTAGAAAATCTTTGATAGAGTAGTAGCATTTATTATACAAAAAAATATTTAGCTTTTTTCTAAAGTGTTTTAAATTTAATTGTTTATATTCCTCCGGTAGCTTATTATAGAGTTTTGGAGCTAAACAGAATATACTGTTCCACATGAGGGTAGTTTTAGCTCTTCTTATGCATAAATTATTTTTGCGCCTATTACGTAGAACAACATCGGATAGACTGGGAAATAAATGAAGATTTGTTTTAACAAATATTGCGACTTCAAATATATATAAAGACGGAAGTGTTAGAATTTTATGTTTGATAAAGTGAGGTTTACAACTGTCAGTTACTTGAAGCCCAAACATAGCCCTTATGCATCTCTTTTGTAATTTAAATGCGATCTCCTTATGTGTAGAGTTGCCCCAAAAAATTATTCCGTATCTAAGTACGGATGCAACAATGCCATGATAAGCAGTTAGTAGAGATTCCATGTTGACTATATGTTTCAGTTTATGAAGAGCATAGGACGAACTATTGATTTTTTTGCAAAGAGCCTCTATATGATCTTTTCAATTTAGCTGGTTATCAATCGTCAATCCTAAGAATTTTGCATTATTTGTAGCACATATATTATTATTCTGATATTTAATATTAATTTTATAACAAGTAGGTTGTCTTTGACAAAAGTGCATTATTTGAGTTTTGTTGAGATTTATTTTCAAATTATTATTATTTAACCATAAAATTATTGAGCTGAGTGTGTTATTAATATCAGATTCGTATGAGTCGGGTTTATTACAAGCTATAGTTACAGTACTGTCATCAGCGAATAGTGTTAAGGGATGTTTTATTGCTTTGGGTAAGTCGTTTATATATAATATAAACAACAAAGGCCCTAATACACTGCCCTGGGGCACACCGAATGATATTGCGGAGATGCGGAGACAAACACTTTTTAGTTTAAATCTACGCGAAGTCGCAGGTAACAATATAAGAGAAGGTCGTCGGTCCACCTTGTGGGGACAATTTATAGTTCAGTATTCATTTTAACTATACTGCAGGTTCGGATCCGGTGCCTAGAACGGTCGCTATGTTCGCAATGTTCGCAATGTAATATGGCCGTTCACCTCGCCTTCAAAAGGAAATTAAAAACACAACACAATAATTGTCTTAGTAATAACACATTTTGTGTCATATATTTTTATGACATTGAGTCAGCTAGACTTTTACGACACAATAAGCCACGCATGTCTTAGGCTGGTTTTACAGCCACGCTGATCGTCGGCGCTGACAGATCAATATGTATGTAATTAAAGTAACCGATCCTCAGTCACGCTGATGGCTCAGCGCTGACATGCGTCGGCGCCGAGTCGTGCGCGGCCGTACGCTAAACGTCTCGAGCAGACAGGTCGGCGCTGACAAGCCACGCGCCGACGCGGTGACGGTCAGCGCCGACGATTGGCGTGAGAGTAAAACCAGCGTTATTATCAAATAATAAACAAATATAACAAACAAGTTGGCACCACCGGTATATGATCGACATGTAGGCATATACTCATACCCGCACATGCCCGAAGGGGTAGGCTGATGTTCTAGGTACTACTTGGTTGGAATACCTAGACTTGTTCCTACTCTTTTGAGCATTTGGCCAGCTTATAGACTCATTCCAGACTCGGTGCTGCTCCTATTTTCTAATTAATTAAGTAACCGATTACTAAGCAGTTTGCTTTACACAGAAATTAAATATGAGTTGCCCCGGTACTAAATTAGCAGCTATTTCATTTTGCTTCCATTTAAACGTCTCGAGCAGACAGGTCGGCGCTGACAAGTTATGCGCCGACGATTGGCGTGAGAGTAAAACCAGCGCGAGCGTTATTATCAAATAATAAACAAACATAACAAGCAAGTTGGCGCCACCGGTATATGATCGACATGTAGGCATATACTCATGCCCGCACATCCCGAAGGGGTAGGCAGATGGTCTAGGTACTACGTGGTTGCAATACCTAGACTTGTTTCTACTCTTTTGAGCATTTGGCCAGCTTCTAGACTCTTTCCAGACTCGGTGCTGCTTTTTCTAATTAATTAAGTAACCACATTACTAAGTAATTTGCTTTAATGTCCTCCAGACCGAATTTTCGGTCACTGCGGCCAATCTTAACGGAGACTGGCCATCTGCGCAGAAGATATTATAGTGCACAAGTGGACCAACAGCTTTACGTGCTTTCCGAGGCACGGGGGTGTCTAACACCGCCAACTTCCTAACTCCGAGCTCGTATTTAGATTTCATAACAGAAAAACCCAATTCGTTTTTTGTTGGCCCGACCCGGGATTCGAACCCGAGACCTCATGCACAGCAGTCGCATTCACTACCGCTGTACCACGGAGGTAGTTAAGCTTTACACAGGAATTAAACATGAGTTGCCCCGATACCAATTTAGTAGCTATTCCATTTTGCTTCCACATTTATCGGACATACTAAGGTTAGTGCCTTGTTTCAAATATTAGAATGCACGACAAAATTCAAGAAAAGATAATTGAAATTATAAAAGCAAGTTCTATGAGAACTTTATGAGAAGAATCAGCCAAGAAAATCAGGACTAATCATTTCAATAACTAATTGATTATAATACATTTTAGTATAATTTATTACATTCTTCTGTAGGTAGGAAGAGAAGCCAGGTACTTCCTCAGCCGTGAAGAGCGCTTTAGTTGAAACAGAACCCTAGGCCTAAATGAGGGCCCAGATATAACCTAACTCAGTAACTCCTTTTTGCATCATATAAAAACCTGCAGTCCACTTAAAAATCCCCCCTAACCAGCGCATCTATCTCTAAATATTCCTAGTCGGAACACAGCCTAAGTTGATGTGATTTATATAGGTGAAACTTAATGGTCTATGTAGGGCATGAGCGCTGATCTAGGAGAAGTTACGGCTTGTATTGGCCGTCTGTTTTATTGGCTCTAAAGAAAAGTACAAGCTTACTTATAGTAACATTATGTTTTGTATTGTATTAGTCGTGCCAAGACTTACAAATAACTTTGTTCAAAGAAATTGTTATTTATAGTATGTTAATAAAAATCTATAATATAATACTTCAACTTACTACTTACGTCACGTATACGCGAATGTTATTCATTGAAATTAAAATGCTTTATAAGGATTTTATCGCGTTGTTTAAAGTGTCAAATGACCGGCATTGCATTGAATGAGCTAATAATTTATTTATTTGAGGACCACCACACAACAATACTTATATTACATACTAGCTGTGCCCGCGACTTCGTCCGGGTGAAAATTTGTATAAAATGTTATATGTTTTAGGACAGAACTTCTGTGTAAACGATGTTAGATGTCCGAACCATTGGGGACGTACACATACAGATTTTGGGGATTGCTAACGCGAGACAATGCGACATAGAGTTGGCCATGAGTCATGAGTAAAACAGCCCGTACTGAGATCTACACCTGCAACGTGTAATCTCTGACCTTGCGCTTTATTTATTGTCATTGCATTACATGAACTTACTGGGAATTGAACGCGCTTAAAACTGAACGGATAATTATTTGGTATGATGGGGATTCTCGGAATAAAAAATATTTCAACGGCGCCACATCCTGTTAAAATTTCGGCTTCAATTAAGTTACGTTGCAAGATTTTTACTTTAAGTCTAGTTCCGTTACAAAGCCTTGGTGGACTTAAATTTCTTAGCAAGATTATGGGAACGCCCACTTGTAAAGAAATTTTATGGGCTGGAAGACCAGGTGCGCGTCAAGAATTAAGAAACTCTACTGGATAGTTAGTAACGTCGTCTTCTGCTGTGACATTGTGAATAGACGTATATTCGACACTTTCACCGTTAATTTGCTTTAGCATCTCAGAATTAATAGCTGTTGCTTGGTCGTTTCGAGGCGCCAAAATTGTAAGTTGCAGCTTTTTTTTTTTTACTTGGTCTATGTATTGGCTATGTACTTGGGCTATATATTATGAAACGGCAGGCCACTATACGAAAAGACCTACCCTAAGGTCACCACTAAAAGAAATCCCTACTGTCCCCCCCCCCCCGTCCCTATCTACAGGACCCGAGTAGATAGGGTTTCGGGGGGAGAACTACGGGTCTCCCCCTTAGGACCAGGGTACTGCGGGGTCAGGAAGCCCACTGCGCCTCGAAACGCGTGTTCTATCGGCCGCTGATTAGAGTGCGCGGTGCCTGACATGGTGTTGGACTCGCAGGGGTATGTGGTTAGCCGCTGAGGACGACACGTTTGTTTGCTCGGCAAGCACGTAGCGATCGAGCGTTGGACTCAGGCGCGGCTAGTGCGAACCAGTCGGTCGCGCGAGGCACAGGGTTGTCTTAGCGAAGTGGCAGCGTGGTTTCGCTGCCGCAACGCATCTCGGGTGCTTGCCTGCTTAGCAAGTAAGAGTCTTAGCTAGAGTGACTCGGGCCTTACCCGGTCTGTAGGCCTATATGGGTAGGCGTACGGACGTACGTCGGGAAGTGAGCGTGCCTTATACAGCTCCGGTACCATACTGGAGATATGGGAGGCGGCTTCTCCGTCGGCTTCAGCGAGGTTTTCGTTAGCATCTCTTAGGAGTTGCGAGTGGTGAGCGGCTTTATTGCTCCGGTACCTATCTGGAGAATAGGTAGTGTCACTTGGGCACGAGGTAGCTCGCTTACGAGAACCGAATCTCTGAGGATTTGGGGACAAGACCTGTCTATAACTGGTCCCGGAAGGTGCTTTCGGGCGCTGGAAGGTACAGCGGCTCTCCTAATAAACCGAAAGGTAGGTGTAGGTGAACGCTATATCATAAACTGGACTAGTCATAGAGGAAGGGTGGTGTCCCCCCCCCCCCACTAGAGGGGAGACGGACATGACACAGAGGCGCGCGTGGGAACATGCAAGCCGCCTCTCGGACCTGGTGCTGAACGGATGGCGGGCAGGCCCACAAATCACGCCACCCCCAAATCAGACCTCAGGGTGGCTGGAGGTCGTCTTGCGCCCTCCGGCGCCTGGCTCTGCGGTTGGGGAGAGGGTTTAAACGCTCCCTCTCCCACTCCGCCACCTCCTTGAGGGAAACCACTTCCTCGGCGAGGCGACGGCATTTCACGACCTCTCGCTCCGGACCATAGTCTGAACTACGGCCGGGAGCGAGAGGGCAACAAATCGGACTGCCGCGACCAACTCACGGCGCTGCGATGCCCAGGCGGGGCAAACCGCCAAAGTGTGCAGCGCCGTGTCCTCAACAACGTCGCGGCAGTCGCCGCCGTGGTGACAACCGGGCGTCTCTTGCCGGCGTATACGACACAGGAACTGGCCAAAACAACCGTGGCCAGTCATTACCTGTGTCAGCCGGAAGATGAGGGCTCCATGCCGCCTTTCCAGCCACTCCTCAAACACGGGACTTCCCGCCACGATCGTGGCGTGCCCGATAGCCATGCAGCTGTCTGATTTATTGTATCTGTAGGTGACCCATATACTGATGAAATTAAAATTTGCAACGATGGAACCATACAACATAAACTATCTGATAAAATTACCTTATTTTCTGCTCGCTGCTGAAAAGTACCGTCTCCTATTTTAGAGTAATCCGATTTTAATGAAATAAAGACTAAATGTTACCCGACGATATTCTCTATAGTGGTCTTACTGAGTCTATCGTATTAACTTTGTACTTTAGGCGTGATGAAGTAACAAACAAACAGACAGATTTTTCTAAAATGATTAAAATGTTCTCAGTTAATTATTCTGAGTCCCCTTAATTCATTTATTTCGCAATATTCTAAAATGTACAGACACGTGAAATTTAGAGTTTTATATTCCTATTGCCCAAAAAATACCAAAATCGAAGTGATTATTATCTCCATATACCGACTCGGTTTTGTATTAATCAGTCAATAGTTGTAAATAATAAAAGTTATAATAAACTAATTTTAGAAAATCGGATTACAACATTTAATTACATTATATCTTTAGAACAAAGAGTGGTTGTTGAAAGCCAGCATGTCATACAACGGCGGAAAACCTAAATATCGCGATTTAAAGAATGACGTCATTTGCACAGTGCCATCTATCGTGATATGTATAAATCATTACGTCGGTTCTAGTACTAAACACATATTACTAACAAATTAGAGATGTCATTGTTAATTAGTAAACATTCAACATTGTCTTAGAATTAATTATTATTTATTATTATAACAAAAATTAAGAAATTTATATTCTATCCGTATTACTGGCTTTCTATATACGATCCTGATCTGTAATCACAATCTATGAACTTTAAGCAAATCTCAACTTTATTTGTAAACCATTACGGCGGATCTAGTACAGTACAATCACATCGCCTACATTAAAATTTAATTTAACTTCAAAGGCTCATAACTTTTGATAGAGAAGACCGATTTTAATGAAATAAAGACTAAATGTTACTTGAGGATATTCTTTATAGTGTTCTTACTGAGTCTATCATATTAACTTTGTACTTCAGGCGTGATGCGAGAACAAACAAACAGACAGACGGACAGACAGACAGACTTTTTTAAAAATGATTAAAATGTGTTTAGTTAATTATTCTGAGCCCCCCTAAATCATTTACATTTTTAGTTAATCCCTTACAAACAAACAAAAAATTAAATCTTTCCTTCCTCCTATCAAACCATGTCTATATTATATTAGTATAGACATGGTTTGATATTCTTTGTAGGTTGTATAGTTAGTACTATTATATAGTCTTTATATACATACATAGTCTTTATATACATACATAATCTTTATATACATATATAGTCTTTATATACATATTTTTGTCGGCCTCGTTGGCGTAGTGGTTAGTGTAACCGACTGCCACCCCTGAGGTCGCGGGTTCGATTTCCGCACAAGTCAAACATTTGTGTGCATGAACATGGATGTTTGTCTTGGTCTGGGTGTTTCTATGTATAATATGTATGTATTAATAAAAAAAAAAGTATATATGTATGTTTATCCATTGTCTAGTACCCATAGTACAATCTCTGCTTAATGCTTAAGTAATTAAATTAAATCCTAACAAATATAATAAATGCGAATGTGCGAGTTTGTTTGTTTGTTTACGCTACGCTATCATGCCTTAACTACTCGGCCGATCATTATGAAATTTCGCATACAACTTGTCAGGGGAACAGAAAAGGTAATAGGTATTAAAACCTTTCCTCCAGAAAAATGGACAGTTACAAATTTAACCTACATTTACGCGAGCAAGTCAACTGGATCCCAAAAGAATTCATGCGTCCAGTCGTTGTCTAGTTTAATAAAATTTACGTAAACAGTTTACAAAAAGGTTAAAAACTAATTTAATATTAAACTCCTCATTTAGCTCACTTGTAAAGTAGTTAAAACTTACTCGAAAGTGAGTTAAAATATTCTCATATTACGCACCTAACGCTTATATACAGGCTGATTGGTAAAAGACTGGACATATTGAAGGACTCAGTACTCGATTCTGGACCCGAATATCTAAATAAAATAAGTACTTAAAATTTGACCTAGTTATCCAATAAAATTTAATATGCGGACACTCTTGCGCATATACTAAAGCTAAAAAAAACCTGCGGCCCCGCCCCTAGCTACCGCACCCCGCACTCTCCCAAATTTGCATCCCTGCCCGTCCTTTTCTTATCAAAGGTCATTAGCCTCGACAGCTGTGTTCGCAGTGTCCACACTGTCCACAGACCACATTTAATATGTAGATATTTCATACAAATTTTCATAAAGGTTTTCTTTGCAGGTTATACAGATATAATTTTTATTTCTTTTTTATACGTTACGTCTGACCATAAATTATCATGTCCTTAAGTATGCACAATGTTTAACTAGTCACACTGTATAGTAATGTTATAAAGAGTCAGTATTTGTTAGCTTGTCTATGTACAAAGGTATAAAGGGATAATAATATATCATCATCATCATCATCAGGCTATAATAGTCCACTGCTGGACATAGCCCTCCCCCAAAGAGCGCCATAGCGCCCTGTCTTCAGCTTGCCGCATCCAGCATCTGCCTGCAGTCTTTCGCAGATCGTCATCCCACCTGGTCGGAGGGCGTCCTACACTACGTTTGCCGAGTCGCGGTCTCCACTCAAGAACACGCTTACCCCAGCGGTTGAATAATATATGAAATGACTGAACTAATTTTAATACTTCTATGGCGTTCTGCAGATGATAGACGTTTCCCAAGACAGAGCAGTGCGTTATCGACCGCGACTGCTTGCGGGTACAATCGCCATGGCGAGCCGGAAATTGTTTGTTTTGTCGGCTAACGTTCGGCCGGGTACCAAGAAACCTTTTATCCTTGTCGCTCATCGCATTGTTCCATACAATACCATATGTTTTATATTACCAGTCAAATTGTTTGGGCAACGCAGTAAACCGCTTGCGGAACGCCTGAAATGTATAGTCAAAGTCAAAGTCAAAAGTCAAAAATCATTTATTCATTTAGGTCACAAAGTAACGCTTATGAACGTCAAAGTATATAAGTTAGTGAGTTTACTAAGTTACTGAAGCTACATTTAGGTTAGTTGCTAGGTTCAGGCAAAGGGTAGAGCCTATGAGAAGAAACCTGCAAGAAACTCATGGCCACTCTTTTAAATCGTCAGTTAAATATAATTTCAGTATTTTACAACTCAGATTAACAAGGTGTTACAGCCATTATTCCATATACTACTGACTATAAAAACTAAAGATAATAAAAATAATAACTTAATAATATTATTATATATATTTTACGACTGGCTAGTCCTTTACGAATTTAAAGGCGTAATGTTAAGTTACATATTATGTATTAACAAAATAACCGTCGACAAAGATGTCTTCCAAATTAAATTGCCCTGGATTCGAACATTCGCAATTCGCGTTAGCACAAAGTAATACGTCTTATTTGTAACATATCCAACGTTGGGAAATCATTGACAGTTGTTTTGTTTTTTTTTATTGATGATGATGGCGGTCTCGATGGCGTAGTGGTTAGTGTTACCGACTGCCACGCCTGAGCTCGCGGGTTCGATTTCCGCACATGTCACACATTTGTGTGCATGGACATGGTGTTTCTATAATATATAATATGTATGTATTTACAAAAGAAAAATATATGTATGTTTATCCATTGTCTAGTACCCATAGTACAAGCTCTGCTTAGCTTGGGCTAGATGGTGTTGTGTGTATGTGATAGAATATTATATTATTAAAATAATAATAATAATGCTATCTTCATAAACTGATAATAAAAATATTACATAGGAATTTATGAGACAACTTCGGTGGCGTAGTATTAGTGAACGTTTCTGTTGTGCAAGAGGTCTCTAGTTCGAATCCTAGATCAGGCAAACTGCTACTGAGTTTTCTGTCAATAAATTTTCAGTGGCAGCCCGGAGTCTGAAACTAAGTGCAGCAGACGACAACTCTACGACAAACGTCGCTACTGATAATTTTTTTTTGTGATTTTAGTCTTTGTTTAAGGAGCTTTGTCAATTATATGACTATGCCGTTCCATTGGACCTACTCTTACATTATACTTCACAGCAAAAACTTAAACAATATGTAACTAATCACTGTACACGTCGTCGTAAGCCAACTTGTACAGTACGATACAATAATTTTGCTGTCTTAGACAGCGGGTATGCGGGTATTCCGCACTCGGAACAAAGTGGTGATGGCACTTTTTTCATTAAAAAAGCAAATTTATTAAGCGGAATGTGTCCGGATCGAAGTCTAAAGACTGTTATCAACGTATCTCTGTTTGCAGTGAAATGCTCAGCCCACGGACACTTCAAAGGTTCATTTTGCAATGTCCTATACCATATTCCTTTATGCCTGGATATTTCACAGAAATGACCTTTCCACATTTCAAAACAATATTCTTTAACTATGTAAATTAAGCAGTCTGAGAAGTATGGGGAAACCATAGTAGAAAAATCAAACCACAACACACTAAACCCAACTGGGAATCAAATATTACCGATATAGGACCAAAAATCGATTTCGTGATGTATCGATTGAAACGGTCTCTCCACTATCGCTGTTCAACGATCATCTGTTAAATAAGACTCCGATATGAAACGGGAATTAAACATTACCGCTATATGACCAAAGAGGCAGTTTATTTTTATGATTTCAATAAGCCGCCAAACTTGCGTGGGCGTTGTCCGACACGTTGCTTGAATACAAGATGAGCTTGAGGTCAAAGTCAACTGGATCCCAAAAGAATTCATGCGTCAGCATAAAGGGAAGATGATTTTGATTTAATTTATATACAGGGTTACAAGAATATATTTATAATCTTTTACCCGTGACTTCTTTATATTATTCTTAACTACTTTTGTTCTAGCGCTCCACGGTGTGCTGTTTGATTACGCCGCTGCTTTCTTTTGCTACGAGCGACGTTTGGTCTTAAGTCGTGCGATTAGAGCAATCTATTCCAACATTTGTATTTTTGTATGAAAATCTATACTAATATTATAAAGGTGAAGAGTTTGATTGTTTGTTTGTCTGTTTGAACGCGCTAATCTCAGGAACTACTGGTTCGATTTGAAACATTCTTTTAGTGTTGGATAGCCTTTTTTATACAACTAAGGTGGCAAATAAACATATGGCCCACCTGATGGTAAGTGGTCACCGTAGCCTATGGATGCCTGCAACACTAGAGGAATCATTTGCGCGTTGCCGACCCTTTAGGAAAGGACGTGGGAAGGAAAGGCAGCGGGATGGGGGAAAGGGGTTGATTGGGCCTCCGGCACTCTCACTCACCGAACGAAACACAAGAGTAGGACTACTGCTATTCCACGTCGATATTTAGTGAGAGGGTAGTCCTTCCCCGGTCGAGCCGGCCCATTCATGCTGAAATCAGCGAGGCTCTACTACTCAAAACGATACTACTTATCGAGGAAGGCTATAGGCTGTATAACATCACGCTACGACCCACGGGGACGGCACAGTGACGATAAACGTGGGTGAAACTGCGGGAACATCTATTAATTATTATTAATTACTAGATTTTCCCGCAGTTTCACCCGCATTTATGCAAAAGTGGTAGAACTAAAATTGTAAAGTTACGTATAAATAAGTGATAGGTAAAAGATCATTAGTATTTTTAAATTAACCCTAAGAATATGTATGTATAGTCTCACGTCTATACAACCTATACCTCATAGCTTCTGATCACAGCTCTTAACATATCACAGAGATTTTGTGAACTCATGTTTGTGATATAATTCTCTATGATCACATTTGATTTGCGTGGCACGAAATTTTGAGTAGGTATTAGCACGGAGTCTGAAACCGTGCCCAAAGACAACAGGCTCGCTGTCTATTACGTGAAAGCTTAGTTAAAAAGAAAGTGTTAAAATTATTTATATATTTTTTTCTTAGATTAACACATATTTTACCTGATATAATCATATATCATAAACTAAACTATTTTTTATATTATATATCTACTTATATTCCTGTATCACGACTTTACAATTAATATTTAAACAACGGCCACAAATAACACTCTGACTAGAGACAACTATTTGTGGAACACACAAATTTTTGTCCTGCGTGGGTATCGAACAAAATTCGACATAGCGGGAGTGGCGAGGCGACCATTTAAACCATCTTAGATCATCAATATATTATAAATTTATAATATAGTATAATATAATATTCTATCACATACACACAACACCATCTAGCCCAAACTAAGCAGAGCTTGTACTATGGGTACTAGACAATGGATAAACATACATATATATATATTTTTTTTTTGTAAATACATACATATTATACATAGAAGCACCCAGACCAAGACAAACATCCTTGTTCATGCACACAAAGTTTGACTTGTGCGGGAATCGAACCCGTAACTTCAGGCGTGGCAGTCGGTTACACTGACCACTACGCCATCGAGGCCGACAATTTTATATTTATATCGTTTATTTTTCATCTAAATTGGTAGTACTCCATTTGATGTACCTTCTATATTTCATCTCCGCATCAGCCCAAGCTTCGTAGATAATGCTTTTGGCATAAAATCTGCCTACACTTATTTATATGTACATTGTGTAAATAAAGTTCTTATAAATAAATAAACATCACTGCTGCGTCGAAAATGGTAATACATCCATAATTCGAGTAATTGAAAAATTAAATGTCAATAAAAGTCGCCTTATTCTGAATTCAGTATTCAATATTACAATATTGACTTATGAGATTAAATTGAATATAATCAGAAACTGGAATTATGTCGTTGCAACAGAGTAACCTTAAGCCTGGCAGAACTATATGTTACGCCCGGTCTGCCATTGTTACCGAATATGTCGGCCTCGATGGCGTAGTGGTCAGTGTAACCGACTGCCACGCCTGAGGTCGCAGGTTCGATGCCCGCACAAGTCAAACATTTGTGTGCATGAACATGGATGTTTGTCTTGGTCTGGCTGTTTCTATTTGTAAGTATTTAACAAAAAAGTACATATGTATGTTTATTCATTGTCTAGTACCCATAGTACAAGCTCTGCTTAGTGTGGGCTAGATGGTGTTGTGTGTATGTGATAGAATATTATATTATAATATATTGATGATCTAAAGTGGTTTAAATGGTCGCCTCGCCACTCCCGCTATGTCGAATGTTGTTCGATACCCACGCAGGACAAAAATTTGCGTGTTCCACATATGTGTGTGTGATAGAATATATAATATGTGATAGAATATTATATGTATGTATAGCTGTAATAGAACTAGAATATTACCTATTGTTCTATAAGATAGGTTAGACCTACTAGAACAGTCAGTATATTAAGTGGAGTTATTATTATAAACTGATTGACGAGTGGCGTAGTGGTATAAGAAGTCGCCTCGCTAGTGCCATCGCGCCGAGTGTTGTGGGTTCGATCCTCACCCGGGGCAAATAGACACTTCAATTTTGTTTATTTGTATAGATATCCACGAGAAAATTAAGAATACTTATACACAATTCGACACCGATATGAACGCCAACGAATATTTTCAATTAATAATTAAACAAGTTAAATTATAAATTGTTAATCGAAACTGTCCAACTGTCGGCAGCTGAATTAATACCTAACAAATAATACAATTATACCATCCGTATATTATTTATTAAACAAGACGAATATCCGCTAATTTGATATGAATTCAGTGAAACGTGTTGATATGAACCGTTGTCAAAATTACCAGCTGTTTAATTCGTTCACAATAATTATATTATCCATTAACAGTAGGTATACTTGCTGCAGTATGCTGAACAAGTGAGAAACGGCAATGAATTACCGTAAATCTTAGAGTTCGAAAAAATGGTTTAAGTAATGTGCAAAGGACACGTAATACCACGTGACCTTGAGGTCAGAGGTCATAGCCATTTCGGGGTATATCGACTATGCTGAGTTGAATGGCGTTGACCGCGAGTCTCTAGCTCTTGAAAGTTGTATAACAGACAGACGGACGGACAAAGCTGTGGTATAAGAGTTTTTTCGAACTCTAAAAATTAAACTACTAGATTTTGACCGCGGCTTCGCTCGCATAATATGTAAGTTAGGTTAGAGATGTGCTTGTTCTTGATTAAAGGTACCCTTTGTTCCTTTCTGCTTCCGGAGTTGGAGTACGCCCGGGACTCACGTCGTGGCTGTCCCTATCTAGGGGAGTTCGGTATTGTCAAACTTTTTCTATTGCAATAGTTGTGATAGGCAATCCGAGGGTGCCTGGCGGGTTTCTCTCTTCCCAACAATTTAATTAAAATGCACACCAAGTAACCTACTTCGATTCAATTTATATTAGTTAGGCTGAATATATTATGCTTCTTTAATATAAAATGGCACAAAAGTTCAGTCTCACTGAAGAGTTCCTATGTTGTACTTTCTGTGTATGAGATCTCGGGTTCGATTCTTGGATACAAAAAGTTATTGAGTTTTCCTGCCTAGGAATCTCAATAGCTGCTCGAAGTTAGGTTGCTTTGAGAGCAGCGATAGCTCAGTGGGGAGACTGGGGTCTCGGGTTCGAACCCACGTCGCGCACCTCTGACTTTCGGAAGTTATATGACTTTTCGAAATTATGTGCGTATTGATTGACAATTATCGCCTGCTCCGTGCCTCGGAAAGCACGTTAAGCCGTTGGTCCCGGCTGCCATAAATATCTATGGCAGTCGTTATTGGGAGAGTGTAGACACAAAAGATCCCACTGGGTCGAATTGTCGCCGGTCTGCACTGACTGGCCCCCACATAAGATAAGATAATATAGGTTGCTTTGGAAAGCACGTAAAGCTGTTGCTTCTACGCCTGATCTATCTAATTGCCCATCGGATTATGTAAGGTAGGGAATAGAGTGTGCACTGGCGTTTGTGCATACACTTGTGTACTATATACATATTGCATAGACGGCCCCTCACCGTTAAGATTGGCCGCTGTAATCGAAATGCTGTCTGGAGTACATTATTTATTATTTAATGTTGTAAGAAAGAAGATACAAGATTTATCCATTGGGTTAAGCTAGTTTTGCTATGTTTTTAGTGGGTATACCAGAATGGGGAGTCCCACACGCCCCGCCGGTGCCGTCCCCTAGCCGGCGGATAGTGCATCAAGCATTTTTCATGGGTACCAAAAAAAAAAAAAGAAAAGAAGTTTTGCTATGTTAACGATTGCTGATATTATAATATTTGTCGTATTTTAAAAATGATCACTACTGGATCCGAACTACCTCTCATGATAAAAGGTCGGTGGCCTAGTCTAACGTTTTGTAGAGTGACATACAAAGGAAAATAGCACTGCTATTTCCAAACTTCAAAAAATATATTAATCATATCAAATATTGTTTTAGGCCACAAAGGAACACTTATGAACGTTGAACTGCACGAATGGTGTAGTGGTTCAAATGGTCGCCTTGCCAATGCCTCTGTGTCGAGTGTTGTGGATTTGATGCTCACCCGGGACAAAAATGTATGTGTTCCACAAATTATTTTGAGTTATCCCGAACCTGAGTATTCTTTGAGCCTGTTGTTTGAATGTTTTTCAAAAAGTAAACATAATGAATATCAAAGTTTGTACGGACAAATATGATGAATGGTCCATACACCAAGGATAATGAAATGATAGAGATAAGTTAACTTGTTATAACTTTTATTATCTCTACCAAAGTAATGTTAAAATATAATACTATTTAATACTATATTATTGCTCTATGATATGATGTGTGTTAAGGTCAATGACACACTTGCTAGGTCAACCGATTGAGTACGATGCTTGTTCGGTACTAAATTGATTCTAAATAATTATGTCTAAAGTAAACAAATAGCAGGTGTCGGCATAATGCTGACACCGCGATGTAGGGGTGATATGCCCGTACAAAGTTACAAAAATGAACGTCAAAGTGCGAATTACGAAAGTCAAACTTACACTTATGTACCTCAAAGTTACATAAATGCACGTCAAAGTTACACAACTTTACTTTACCATTACTTGTTGCTATTCAGCGGAGCAAGGGCGTATAACTATTTACGTATTATGTACCTACCTGAGAAGGGTTTTTGTAGTACCGCAGAAGGCCTTTGTCCGTTTGTAGAAAAGTGACTCCTTTCTTGCAAGGTTGGCTTAACGCCGGATTCTCTGTGTCAAGGTAACCTCTCTGTGTCGATAACCGCTTACGCAGTTATGAGTTTTGTAGTTAATATATAGTTAAATTATCGCACTGCTGGGCGTGGGCCTTTTCTCAGTGTGAGAAGGGTTAGGCCATAGTGCATTATGCCGGCCTAGTACAGGTTGGTTGGTTGGTCTCGAAGATATGTGCAGCCTTCACATATCTTCGAGAACATGTATAGAGAACATTTAGATATGCAGGTTTCCTCTCGATGTTTTCCAGCACCGTTAAAGCAAAGATCAAACTTGAGACCTCCGCGTAGCATTCCAATGGTTTTCCACTAGGCTATCGCTGCTGAGTTTTACTAAGAGTTTTGTACTTAGTGGTAAAACAAAGAAATCACACTGACCCTCAGTGTGGTTTCTTTTCTTTGTGTCTGTTCTTTTAACGTTGTACTTGAAGTTACCTGCGAAGCAGAAGTTTTTAAAAGTGCGTTTTTAAAAATTAAGCAACGTCGTGATGTAAACCTTTTCAATATTTCCACATAATGTTTTTATTCGCCATTAAAATTGACGACAGTTATTATATTTTTAATAATAAAAATGAAAGGTTATTTTCTCTGAGCCATGTTTTAGCTTTATGTCTAAAGCAATATGATAATTAACTCTATATTAATATTTAATATACGTTCGTCGTTATATTCTCAAAAATGGTGACCTGCTTTGTCTTTCGAAACCTTTCCTTTTATTAATTTCGTTGTAATTGAGTTTTATGAAGATGAGATTGAATTGAGCTTGAATCGGCAATTTTGTAATTGTCTCCCGTCTTTTAGGAACCGTTAGGGAATATTTTTTATGAAGTATGAAATTCGCAATAAAGCTCAAGTTGTTGACTTGAACATAGAGATCAGTCATTAAATATTTCGTAGACGGTAAATCCTTTCGGTAAAGGTCCCTGAATAATTACAATTTACTTTCATATAAAGATAAAGCTATATCAATTTTTATAAAACTACATATAAAATCGTGAACGTTGATATTTAATAATATCCTCCAGACCGATTTCGGCCACGGCGGCCAGTCTTAACGGAGACTGACCAAGTACGCCGGAGATATTATAGTACACAAGTGTGTGCGCAGACACAAGTGCACTCTCTGTTCCCTAACTCTCATGATCCGATGGGACGGTAATACGACACGATCGGAGAGAGATCAGGCGCAGGACCAATGGCTTTACGTGCTTTCCGAGGCACGTGGGTGTCTTAACCTCGGGCGTCGGTGAACCTCAATGAACTTTAGTGATACCTAGGTATTATGGTTTATGAGTTGTCGGTGTTGCCATGGGTATTATTTTAAATAAATAAAATTTACCGGGGTAATTTTATTTAATAATTTTTATAAAAGGATGACCCCTACATATGTAGGTACTCATAATAAACTACTGTATGAGACCTTTAACAATCGGACAGGGTTTATTATACTCACTGTATATTTATAAATATGATAAGATTGAGATAATTGAATCCTGAGGAATTGGCGTGTATACATAACTCGCTATTGCCCGAGCGGTAGCTGTGATACGGGTTCTACTTACTACGATCCTGGCATGTCAGTCTTGCTTCATCAGCATCACGCCATTCTTCATACCTGCACGTCGGCTTAAGGTACTCCAGTCTTCCTTATGTTTCTTTTGTCGCGTACTTCAAGAGGTGTTGTCAGAAGAATCTGTTGCCTAGATTCAACGAAATCAACCCATCACCGTGTTATAACTGACGGTAGAACAATTAATAAGGCATTGAACTACCGATCCAGAGGTCACAGGTTCGGATCCCACTCATTGCACAACCGACGTGAACCTACTCCTAAAACAACTATTGAAGCTTAGGTGAAAGGTTATCAAGTATACTAGTATTTGTAACCCGAAGTGATACAAATCTCAAAACAAAAATAGGATACCACCGTTCTTAGAACTAACACACAGATGGAACGAAATGTCTGTTGTGATTCAAGAGAACTTTCAATGGAGCAATTCAAACACATACGTTTGCCTCGCCTGTTTGTCACGGCCCGAAGCTATAGTCCGTGACATGTCACGAACCGTTTTAGTAAATTCTCAGTAGCAATATGAAGTCACATTTGCCCGAACGACGGTAGTTTTAAATACATGAAAAATTCCAAACGAGCTTTGTACTAAGTTTCCTCAAGGGTAAACCGGTGCGAAGTAATTGACTTAACATAATCGACATTGACTTCAAAGTCACTTATTTACATATCATAATAATACATTAACATAATTTAACTGATATTAATGTGAAAATGGCGGTCTTGATGAGAGTAGCAAACTTCATTTGTTAAGCTGCGCTGTTATGATATTGATTTTTGTTGTATCTACGCTTCAGTTTCACCTCCTTATAATATCAGCCTTGTATTTAACTGTCGCACTGCTGGGCACGGGCCTCTTCTCAGTGTGAGGAAGGGTCAGGCCATAATCCATTCACCTCCTTCATCCATACTAATATTATAAAGCTGAAGAGTTTGTTTGTTTGTTTGAACGCGCTAATCTCAGGAACTATTGGATCAATTTGAAAAATTCTTTTAGAGTTGGATAGCTTATTTATCGAGGAAGGCTATAGGCTATATAACATCACGCTACGACCCACGGGGGCGGCGCAGTAACGATAAACGAAGGTGAAACCGCGGGAACATCTAGTTTCAAATATAAGTGCAATCAAAAACGAGGCGGTTTTTGTTGTAAGTACTGAAATATAAAATGCTTGGCGTCCTTGATTCATATATATTTAGTCTCGTACCGGGATTTGAAGCCGGTTACAAATAATACTTGAGCCGATTCTAAAGACTGACTGCACGAAAGGCGTAGGTATTGGTCGCCTCAACACTGCCATTGCGCTAAGAGTTGTGGGTTCGAATCCCACACGAGACAAATCTTTGTGTGATCTTTGTGTCCGTTGTTTGAACGTTCGTAAAGTCTCCCGCGACACTGGAATTATTCCTAGTGCGGAAGATGTCTTTTTCAAAACAAATATTAAAAGTAAAGAAATTGTTGAATCTACATTTTAGTAGTATTACCTTTTGGCTGTAAATTTTAAGCGGAATCACAAATAAGGCAGATTGACTGGAAAGCTTTTTGTAAAAATTGATTTTGTGTTTTATCATTAGTGCGAGTGCAAAAATTACGAGGGTTGGAGCATTGCTTGCGCAAATGGTTATATTATGATGTGCATTTTCATACAAAGAATTATAGACTGGGAACAAGTAGAACATCTGATACTGGTTTTGATTATGATGAGAAATGGCGGAAATATAATAATAATATAATAATATTCTACCACATACACACAACACCATCTAGCCCAAACTAAGCAGAGCTTGTACTATGGGTACTATACAATGGATAAAGATACATATATAATTATTTTTTGTAAATACATACACATTATACATAGAAACAGCCAGACGAAGACAAACATCCATGTTCATGCACACAAATGTTTGACTCGTGCGGGAATCGAACCCGCGACCTCAGTCGTGGCAGTCAGTTACACTAACTACTACGAAACAAAAAAACATGGTCGAATTAAAAATCTCCTCCTTTTTTGAAGCCAGTTAGAAATAATACTCTTAAAATAATGCTAGTTCTGCGACTCAGTACCTATTATTATTGCTAATTATTTCAATGTTTGTAAAGGCAATCACTATCAAAGATGGCTGTTTAATAAGACAAAATTAACCGTGCGGTGTGAATTATTTCTGGAGCCTATATAATGTTCTTTACCTTGACGACTCGATGGCGTAGTGGTTAGTGTAACCGACTGCCACGCCTGAGGTCGCGGGTTCGATTCCCGCACAAGTCAAACATTTGTGTGCATGAACATGGGTGTTTGTCTTGGTCTGGGTGTTTCTATGTATAATATGTATGTATTTACAAAAAAATAAGTATATATGTATGTTTATCCATTGTCTAGTACCCATAGTACAAGCTCTGCTTAGTTTGGGCTAGATGGTGTTGTGTGTATGTGGTAGAATATTATTATATTATTATTAGAATATTATTTATTCAATAATAGAAAATTTTGCGTTTTACGGTTAGTTGTAAATTCAAGAATACTATTTTGATACTCCACTTATGAACTGCCTCCGTGGCGCAGCGGTAGTGAATGCGACTGCTGTGCATAAGGTCTCGGGTTCGAGTCCCGGGTCGGGCCAACAAAAAGTTATTGCGTTTTTCTGTTAAGAAATTTCAATACAAGCCCGGAGTTAGGGAGTTAGCGGTGTTAGACACCCCCGTGCCTCGGAAAGCACGTAAAGCCGTTGGTCCTGCGCCTGATGTCTCTCCGGTCGTGTCGGATTGTCCGTCCTATCGGGTCATGAGAGTTAAGGGCGTCACACATGGCGAAGATACTTTAATATTTTATGTTAAGATAAAATATCGCTCACTATACAGTTTGTATGAACTATCACAAACGACTAAAATATTATAGTATCTTCGCCGTGTGTGACGCGCTTTAAGGAACAGAGAGTGCACTTGTGTTTGCGCACATACTTGTGCACTATAATATCTCCTGCGCAGATGGCCAGTCTCCGTTAAGATTGGCCGCCGTGACCGAAATTCGGTCTGGAGGACATTATTATTATTAAGACTTTGTTAAATCAAGTGATAAAATTTTCTTTCTATTATTTTACTGTGCAGCATCTAGACCGATAGTCTTTCTGCGCTAGTTTATTATGCTTATACTTCGATCAAATATACCATAAATGCACGATCGTCGCTCGAAAAACGGCCCCAACAAAACTGTGCATAAATCAGTCGTATGCGCTATATTATGCACCTGTCCCACTCACTCTTGCGTGCGCTGCCCGTAAGCGAGAGCGAATCGACACCACTACTACGGTGGAGACCGTACCATATACTTAGTACGCTTGCGTATCGCGACTAACACACTTAAGACGCTTTACATTGACGCGTTTTAACTAAACTTTACAAAATGTTTCTCAGTGGGCGTTCAATGGTTATTCCGGTTTATTTCCTGGATTGCATAATAAATGCAGACACTTATAAGTAAGTAGTACTGGTCAGTGCCACATATTGACGCGGTTTTTGTATGAGAATGTGCATCTATGGTATATTTGATCGATGTGCTTATATGAGTAATTGTAAGGAAATTAACGATATCGACCGAAACTTTAGTAAAAGGAAATTATGCATACCCATTTAAAGTAATCAAATTTATTGTCAATCAGTTTATTTACAATAAACAATAGCTACAGTATGTTACAATAATGATAATATTCTTAAAGACCTACACACACTCCGACTTGTTCAAGTGGTAAATTACACGGGCAATGTTGACAATATCTAGTCAATATTAAATTAGAAACCCTCATCCTAACTTCCTAACTAATATTATAAAAGCGAAAATGAGTTTGTTTGTTTGTTACCTTTTCACGCCTAAACCACTGACCCGATCATCCTGAAATTTTGCATATACGTTGTCAGGTGTACAGAAACAGACATAGGCTACCTTTCATCCCGAAAAAAATTACTGTTCCCGAGGTAAACAACAATAACGTTCTTATGATAATACATGGCGCCACATTTCTATCGAATTATGATTGAATTATATTATTACAAGCAGAGTACAACCCGAATTGATTGTGAAATTCTAAATTAACGCGAGCGAAGCCGCGGGCAAAAGCTAGTAAAATATAATCACAAGAGATTACAAACATGATTGTTACTTGTATTTGCTGCTGGTTTTTATTGTTTTGGTAACATGCAGCTAAGAATCCTATCTAGTCCAAGACTAATTTGATTAATGTTTTATAATTAAGTGTACAAACAAATAGCCAACTAAGTTGGGACGTTTAAATCACCCGTAACTCAACCGCATTTCTTTTTTTGTGATAACACCTTCGTCATAATATTATGGCGATTAAAACAAGTGAGGTCTAATTAATATTAACTGCTAAATAATTTACCACTGAAACCGCTTGCCTAGGCCCTCTAATACAATTGAAAGCTCATACATTTTGCAAAATGCATATAATAATACTATAAATATTCTATTTACAAAATTAATTCCACTATCCACAATTACATTATTAAATCTGACTTAGGTAATAGTCTAGTCAACAAGTGCTTTTATGATCAACTTTTTTCAGCAGTCTCGGAAAAATATGAACGAGGTGTCATTCGATTCGAAATGGCATGTAGATGATTTTTGAAAAAATTCAAGTTTCGCTTGCAAAAATTGCAAAAGTTATAAACAAACTCCTCTTTTTGAATCTTTTTTTAGATTTGAAAAAACTCAATTAGTTTTTGAGATATTTGCAAAAATGTTTGTTTTTAGTTAATTGTTTATAACTTTTGCAATTTTTGCAAGCGGAACCAGAATTTTTTCAAAAATCATCTACATGCTATTTGGAGTCGAATGACACCTCTTTCATATTTTGCCGAGACTGCTGAAAAAAGTTGATCAAAAAAGCTCTTGTTGACTAGACTATAATGGGTGAAGTCCGTTACTTGCGCATTTCAGGAATTCCCCGGGTAGAATGCAATATTTTGACAAGATTACCCGGGTAATATTCACAGCTGCAACGATACAATTATAATTATCGTTTATGCATTGTATACGCACAAGATATTGAATGAAGCAATATTATACGAATCAATATACAATACTTAAGAACAGCTAACAATGGCAAGGTATCTATATTATAACGACATCTAGGGTAAGGGGTAATAAACACTTCCACAAATCCACAAATTATCAATAAAATAGCACAGGTATTACAATACATTTTAACAATAAAAAGGCACTGTTTTGAATCGTAATTCAAAATACATAGACAGAAGTTACAGGAGTACATAATATAATGTTTTTTGGTGTCAATCAGTCGTGGTGTCATAGGATACTTAACAATAATTTTAAGGAGATTAAGTTTATGGACATTGTTAGCAATTTTAACTGAGTGATTGTAAAACTCACTGATCATGAATCCAATATATCTAAGTACCTGAACGAGCCTACGTGCTACAAGATTGGAGGTCAATTAAGGCTGGTAATATTATTAAGTCAAATTTAAAGTTACTTTACTGTAAATTATAAAATATGACTTCCAAACCGTTCGGTAAATTTTACAATCACGGCGTTTAAATTTACATTTATTACAATCAGTTAATATGAGTACAAGGTTTACTATAGTACATAGAACATGTATAAATGTATCACTTACTTACTTATTAATAATCAATACAACATCAAATCCTTAAGTGCATTCGCATTGATTATATACAATTCTATAAATTACGTTTATAAAAGATGTAGGTAACCTTTTGCTTGAAGAAGCTCAAAGAATATAGAAGTGACAATTTAAGTTACGTCTATGAGCACACTGAATTTGAGTCTCGTATTAAGATATTCAAATATAATTAATAGGTCTCAATGTTACATTAATTTAGAGCCTATGTTATGAGTGCAAGACGTAGAAGAGATGGCAAGGGAAGGTGGTCTTACTGCCTTATAATGAAAGATAACAGACGAGCTAAGCTTTGCAGACCTCTAATGCATCATTCTTTTGAATATTTCAAGGTTTACTTTGAAGCACTGAGGATATCCAACAGAAAATACTAAGAAGATTTAGTTATTTGCTCTTTTATGTAACTCATTCTCTATTTTCAAGATTGAAAGATACTCATGATGATTTTTTGACGTAAAATAAAAGACTACGAATACAAAAAGAGAGACTCAAATTGAGCATGCTGACGGACCTATGTTTGACGTTAGCGTTCATTTAGTTATGCCAATTCCACAGTTTAACAAATACTTTATTGAATACGTCGTAAATGACAGCAGATACAAATAGAAGCGACATTGCGGTTTTTGATAGAGCCATTAATTGTCGTTATAAAAACTGTTCGAAATAGAGTTCGATCTTGTCTAATAAACGTCAAATGTGTATACGAATGCAATTTATGTTCAGATTTAATGATTACTTTAATTTTAAATTTCTTTTGTGATATTTATGACACTGAGGATAGATCGGAATTCTATGTTGAATAGTTTTTGTTACGAGAATATATCGGCGTATCAATTATGATACCACTTAGTTGAAACTGTGGCAGTAATGTTCACATGTTTTATCTCGAATATCAAAATTAAAAACAAAAACAGCAACTGATCGAAATGTTTTTCTTAACAATTTATTGAAAAATGAAAGGTTTATCTTTCGTTTGACTGGTTACAATAAACTTCATACCAATAGTTGTTAGAAATACACCTTATAGCTAAATTTAAGTGCTATAAATAGTATTTTTACGATAAATGAGTAGGTTTTGGCATGGATGGAAGGAATACAATGGACCCTGGATCAATTTTGAATTCTGACATAACATGGTACAAATGTTTTAGGACGATAGTTTTCTGTGGCTTAAGTGAACTGTTTTGAATAAATCATAATGTAAGTAAAGCCAGTATGTATTTTGTTGACATGCTGATATTGACAGAAACATAGATGATAGTAATGGCAATAAAATAAATACAAATATTCTTTTTAATGTCGAGGACGAAGGACAGATACAGAATTAATCTGTCCTTAGAGAATTCAGACTCTAAAACTCTCAGTAATAAAAAATATTTTGGTACTATGTCAAAAGAATCTTTGTTAATATTGTCGTACTAATCTGTTAATATTGTATTATGCACTTCTTTTCAGTCTTGTATTTTAGTTCTTGTATACTTTTTAATATTTATCGCTTCTACTGTTAAGAACGTAATGGCAATATCTCAGATGCGCTGTTGGATATTAATGATTTATTTTTTATCTAACTACTTTAGAGGTCTTGATCATATTGAGTAGATATTGCAACAATTGTGACGTATCAGTAGATATTGCAAGAGTCGTTAATGTTTTTGCTTAGAGTCAGATTACATCAGGTGTTTTATAAAAAAACATAATAGTGATACGAACACTATTAGATGAATTATAATATAATTGCGCTTCGCAATAACGCAACTTTACTATTAAGGGAAAATTCTCTTCAAGGTTTTATTAAGATACTGGATTCACTTACAAGAAGATTTTAACTAAATTATTATTCAGAAGAGTGGCTACATACATAGATATAATATTGGTGTATCTGACTATATCATCTATACGACAATAAGTATTCGTTACAATAAGTACAAATAGGTACGCATGGTCCAATAATGTTAGCATATTTATACAATACGATATATATATATATATCTACATGATATATTATTATCACTTATTTTTATATATTGCTGATACGTCATTTTAATGATATATTAAAAGTATTTGGGAAAATACTGATGTCTCACTTATATGTGTTATCTATCTTAAATAGGTACATATAAACTTAACTATTTAATAATATTATTAAATTCTCTCAAATTGGCACGTAACGACTAGTGAATATACCAATTTTATATTTGGCATTATTTTTTTTGGTTGGCAACACTGCTGCTTACGTCATCTGACGTTTGATTAAATGTCAAATTTTATACGTTACGTTTGAATGATGGAAATCGATAGATTTATAAAACTACCTTCACTTTTCACTTTTGATGTTTTAAGTTGGTATAAAGGCCGTCGATATTAATCCAATTAGTCTTGGATTGCATCCAAAAAGCTCTGCAATAACAGCTGACAGATTGAGCCGCGAATGCGGGTGCAGATAAGAAAAATGGATCGGTTGCAGCTGTCAGCGACATTCCCAATATACAGAGCTATACAAATAATTTCTGGACACTTCAGTAAAGAACTAGCGTTTTAATGTCAGTTGCCATAACCAGCAGAGCGATTTTCACATTTATAAACAAACAATACACTAACTTACGTCACAATACTGTTGTCACTCAAGTCTCAATGTCTTAGACGAACACTGGTCCGTCATTCTCTACTCACAGGACATGGAGGTTCTCACAGTTTTTGAACTTGGAGTCTTCTTTTCCAAAGATCCAAGTGAACATCTGCCTTGCCTTCATGCTTGCACGAACTACTCCTCTAGACTTGTACCAATGTGCTGGTGACGATTCTCTGCCACCCTCCGCGGAGTACTGCTGTCGTTTTAGCCGGATCTGGTTCAGGATGCCCACTACTAATTCGTCGACGTTGTGATTTATGCCGACGGATACTTCTATGAATTTCGCCTTGTAGGTGCACGCCAGACATTTGCCGTCTGTTAAAAAAAAAAAGGATAAATTAGTACTTCAATGTAATTATAATAAAAAAATATTGATCTCTTATACGAAGATTTACTTTGGAAATCTCTTTCGTTTATCATTTTTAGTACGTAATTACCTGTTAAATTCAAGAAAACAAATAACTAGATATTTATTAAGACCGTCATAAGACCTTGGTTGGACCAAGGTTGAATATTTATGCTACTGGTCTGATCATTGAATAAATCGTTAAAAAATAAATATGTGTTATCGTTATAAAATTGTTTCTTACCGATGATTTAAAAATCGAGAACATTTTAAATAATGCCAATTACTATATCAAGTGAAAGTTAATACAAGTTGCACGAAGGATTATGAAGATATTTATATTTTTGACAATTACAGTGTGATGACGTAGTACTCAATAATATACTCCGTGTTCCTTTGTAGTACTCAAAACGATTTTGGATAAGACGAAAAACGCAGTTCCTCAGGATCGTTAATTGGGCATATCCTAACTAATATTATAAATGCGAATGTGAGTTTGTTTGTTGCGCTCTCGTGCCTTAACTATTCAACCGATTGTCATTAAATTTTTCATGCACGTGCAGGGGAACAGAAAAGGACATAATCATGACATTTTATCCAGCAAAAAGTACTGTTAGTAATTTAACCTAACTTATATTTACGCGAGCAAAGCCGCGGGTAAAACTAGTGCTGTATAAAGCAGTAGCCAGTCAAAAGATAAAATTATATTATCGAAAAATATTGTGACTTTTTCCTGATGACTTTTAAAGATACATTGAGATTCAATTTACTCTAATCAAAGGAAAATTGCCGACAGGGAATTTCCGTTTCGGTAGTCATAAGCATAATCATAAACCTTAGCTATAACGATGTCTTAATTTATAATAATTATTTTAATCCGATACATAATAGAGATATTACAGCGCGGCTTATTGGGAACCCTCGGGAAATCAATACAGTTCCTCCCACATAATGACGTGAATGAAAGTGTCCTTAATATTCCGTAACTAGCCTACTGTAGCTACCGACTTTATTCGAACGTGATTAGTTTTATTTTTGGAATAATGATAGATTTTGTATAAAGGGCTGATGCAGTAGTAAGGCTGATAAAGTACTAGCTTTTGCGTGCGGCTCGGCCCGCGTGGTACCTACATCAATAAAAAGTATCCTATGTCCTTTCCCAGGTTTTAAACTATATCTGTACTAAATTTCATCTAAATCGGTTGAGTGGTTTAGTCGTGAAAAGGTAACAGACAGACAGACAGACAGTCAGATAGACAGACAGAGTTACTTTCAAATTTATAATATTAGTAAGGAAGTAAGGATTTAGATACTATGGTTAAAAATCAGCAATTCTTTTTATCGGGTGCCTACATGCGTTCGTACAGGATAGGGTAAAAATAGATTTGAATTTGAAAACTTGCTATGAGGCAAACGTACTCTGACCAGATTACTGACATTTTGGGGAAAGGTCAGATTAGGAGTGCCTAAACCATGCACGAAGGAAAAAAAAATTGCCTATTACACTTTGTTTCAGGCGTTACAAATATGCAACTAGTTAAATAATATTTTTTCTTGCCAAGAAAACGTAAGTTTGATTTAGTTCAGGTTATTAAAAAAAATAGCACTTTCATCATTAATTTATTTTTTTGCTGCGACAAAAAACTGCATGCTTGTAACGTTGGTCCTATCTTTTATTACAATCAATAGCTTTAAGCTTAAATGTTTGCACATCATTATTAGAAGATAAGGACCTTCACTATTCAAGAAACAGCTAAAGTCTAAGGTAAAACAATAACGAATCATAGAGCCGCGCGTTCATAGAATCAGCCACATATACCGACTTAAGGAACAAGCCGCCATACTGTAGTGATCAGAAAGCAATTTGTGAGGATAAATAACGTCGTTATGTTGTATAAAGGATCTTGTTAACAACACTATAGAGATAAATAGCTGCTTGTATGTGTGAGTAATGAACGAGGCCTTATATGTTAGTTATAAGGAAAAATAATGAGACTGAAATTGATATTGATCTTAGTTTTCCCGTAGCATAAAGAGCCTAGGTTGGTTCATAAGCTGGATGGGAAAATATGTCTGCAAGGGTAGGTAGCTGTAGTACTTCCACTTTATGAAAGTTATGATTTAATTTCACTTAATTGGGTGGCGAGTTTCTGCTGTGTACCGAACACATTTACAAATTCCGTGCCGCCACTGGGGATTTCTAAAGAGAAATACCGTGAAATATTATCTCGATCTAAGCATCGATACTAGGAAGGATCAGCCGGAATATAAGTACATATTTATGCCATAAGTTTAAGGAGGCAATTAGCAGAGAAAACTACTACATAATTAATATAGTTTCTGAGATATTTCTTAGCATTTTATATGCAAACAGTAAATATTATTACATATTTTGTAAATTATTATATTTTATTATACTTATAATATAGAAAATACGTAATTTCATTCAATATTTCTATATGTATGAGACGTATTATAGCATAACTGTAGTATTAGTTTTACGGGGAAAATAAATACACATTTATTTTTTAAATATATAGATATATATGCTATGAAAACTAACAACAACCAACCTGATAACGTATAATCGCTTTCAATATAAGAGATATCACTCGCGTTTTGCCAACTTTAGAGAAACGGATTTTAAATTCATCCCAAATGAAAAACAAGAATCAGGAGAGGCAGATATGTATGTGAGCCTCCTCTTTTACACTGAGCGAAAAGCAGCCATAAGGTAATTCTTAAAAATGTTGACTATAAAAAAGTATGTACTAGATCCCTGCGCGTGCTGACTTATTCATACTGTCATCAAGGACAAGAGCCGGCTATTACATTTGAATGCAACAAACTTGCCTATGTAGTGTGGTGCTGTTTCCTAAAGTAACGAATAACGCATGACTGAGAGTTCTCCATAAAGCTTTCGAGGATATCTACAGTCTGCCAACCCCCACTGGACCAGCGTAGTGGACTATGGTCTAATCCTTGTCACACTAAGAAGAGGCCCGTGCTCAGTAGTGAGACAGTTAAGTCCAGGGCTGATATTATTATAATTATTTATTACTAGCTATGCCCGCGGTTTCACCCGGGTTTATGGTTACTGCACTGCCCCCGTGGGTCACAGCGTGATGTTATATAGCCTATAGCCTTTCTTGATAAATAGGCTATCCAACACTAAAATAATTTTTCAATTCGAACCAGTAGTTCTTGAGATTATCGCGTCCAACCAAACAAACTCTTCAGCTTTATAATATTAGTACCTATAGATATCGTTTCGCCAGCCCGCCATCTTATCATTTTGTTATTATACTTCTTAAAAATGTAAAGGCCTCGTAAACATTTTAATTATTTCTGTGAAAGTATTTTCTGTGTGTAATTGAGTATAACAATACATTTAATCGAATGTTAAGCAATCATTTTGATTAAATATTAAACAACATTCAACATTGATAGCAGTTGGGTTCTTTAACAAGCTTGCGGAAATTTTCATACATTATTACAAATTTTTCTGAACATGTTTACTGTGTTCAATTTGAATAAAATTAAGCAGCAGTACAGTTAAATACAGCGTGATATTATTATCTATACTAATATTATAAAGCTGAAGAGTTTGTTTGTTTGAACGCGCTAATTTCAGGAACTACAGGTTCGAATTGAAAAAATATTTTTGTGTTGGATAGCCTATTTATCGAGGAAGGCTATAGGCTATAAAATATCACGCTACGACCCACGGGGGGGTTCAGTAACCATAAACACTGGTGAAACCGCGGGCACAGCTAGTTACTATATAAATTGTTAAACTGGCATTTTGTACTAGTTTTGTGTGGCTTTCAAATGCATAATAGATGATATTTAGATTATCCACCATTGTGCCATTAATATTTAGGTTGCAATTAGTCCATTAACTTGACAACAAATGAACGAGTGACGCGTATGAATGTAAAATTATCGTTACAAATAGTTTCAGTTTGAATGTTGGTTGTTATTGTTAATATTTAGTAGTGCTTTTATTGTTTATGAACAAGTATACGGCATGCCATAGTCAATGGTTACTGTAGACATTGCTTCTATACAAGGACTATAACTCGCACGTTGTCAACTCTAACGATATGTAATTAAAGGTTTCATGACAGGAATGGCTCTCACATTCCGTAACTCTTACTTAAGGGGCTTCTAATCGGGTAATATTTTACTGCAGTACGTATCAGCAAAAGTATTTAGCTATAGACCGACCAGATCAAAAACATTTGAGTGCATTGGACATGTGGCGACACATTGTTATATTTGCTGAGTGAGCTTATTCCGAGCTCGCTTCGCCAACCTCTCCGATCTGTAGAGTTAGTCGCTACCCGTAGGGCACAGAATATACACGCGTCTATAATTGTACGCGTATAAGTTATAAATAATAAATAAGTTTATAACTGGTGTTAAATGTGACTTATTATTTTCATTCCTTCTGACTATTGACAATAGCAACTACATACACTAAATGAGTTAGAAAGAGGTTAGTTAAAGACATTTTAAATATCACAATACATATGCAAAATACTTTCGTATAATCCTAATCCTAATCCTTCCTAACTAATATTATAAAAGCGAAAATGAGTTTGTTTGTTACCTTTTCACGCCTAAACCACTGAACCGATCATCCTGAAATTTTGCATATACGTTGTCAGGTGTACAGAAACGGACATAGGTTACCTTTCATCCCGAAGAAAATTACTGTTCTCGAGGAAAAACACAAAAAAGTTCTTATCATAATAGATGGCGCCACGTGTCTTTGGAATCATGATTGAATTATATTATTACAAACAGAGTACAACCCGAATTGATTTTCGAATTCTAAATTAACGCGAGCGAAGCCGCGGGCAAAAGTTAGTATGTAATAAGGTTGTTATTGCCAGACAACATATTGTAGCAACATATGGCAATAAAAAAAAATCTTTTTTACTGACCGAAAAGCAGTACCAGAGCATCTTAATTTCACGCTGACTTGCTGTTAGACGATGGTACTTTCCTAGGCGAGCGGAGTCACTCCTTCCGTTACGAAATAGTTGGTAACAGTGAATTCTCCCACTCAAATATTGCAATCTTCCATAGTCTTCGGTAGGCTGGCAACCTTAATAGCCACTAGTGAAGAAAATACATGTTTATTTTCTCACCTTGTGTTGAGACAGCTCGACTCCTAGCCAGGTCGATCTTGTTCCCGACCAGCAGTGCGGGTCTGGAGCGTAGCATGTCACAGTCCATCAGTCTGGCCAGCTCCTGCTCAGCCTTCTGGAAGGACGCCTTATCCACCACTGAGTATATCACCACAAATGCGTCTGGTGGCTCCGCTCGATCGATTTCCTCCTGTTATTTGTTTTATGTTAATATAGAGGCTCAAGCATACGGCGGCAGTTCACGATTTTTTTATGTCTAGGGACTCTAAGTAGTGTATGAGAATTAGAAAATACACGGTGTTTATGCCTGTATCTTGTAAATAATGTAATGTCTCTTCGGTCATGTATTACCGTCCCATCGATCTATGAGACTAAGGAAAAAGAGAGCAATGTAGACATGACTTCGCCAGCAAGTGCATCCCAGAATCCGTTTGCTGATAAAGACCGAGTCAATAATTTCATATTTTTTTAAATGTGTCCTTTTCGGTATATATACTTTCTGTGTTGTAGGTGTTGTTAGGCGATATTACAAATATTTAGGCAATGGACACAAAAATAGATTCAGCACAAATATCAGTGGTTCACCAAATTTTTATCGTGTGTATGTGTGTGTGTTTGTATGTTACTCAAGATTTTACATAGTACTATAATTACCTTTGTCGTAGTGCAATTAACGAAGTATAATTCCGACTCCTCGCCGTTTAGCATTATAGACACCTTTTGATCCGTTCCATCAGGATCTGGAAGAAAATAAATGAATATTAGCCCAATTTATACTTTAATAAACTAGAAGAATGCATCTGTATCATCATGGTTAGGTATACGTGTTACTTAACCAGAAAGGGCAAATCACTTACACCTAGTGGAATACCTACGACTGACGAAGGACTTACATCCTATAATAGACGTTAGCAGCATGTTATCCTTAAGTGTTTCTATTGAGGGTGGATTTCCAAAGCTTTTTAATGAGTATCACTGTACTCCTGTGAACTGCAGAATATTCTTTCATTGTGCTGTTTAGAGCGGAGAGGCGGGAATGACAGTAATATATTCAATGCATTGGGTGCGCTGGCAATAAAAATTTTCAGGAAATAATGAGTCGCTACGCTCTTAGTGAATGGTTGTCAATATTCGGTGAGGGCACAAAAGAGCCTTCCTCGAGAAATTAATAAAAAGTAGCATAAGAGTAAAGTAACATTGTGCTTGCGTTCCACAGGGTAGGACAAATTTCTGCTTAACCCATTACTTTCCTGTAAGGTTGGTGTAGGTGAAACATTATATCATAAACTGGACTAATCGTAGAGAAAGGGGGATAACCCATTCCTTTTTTCCTACCCATCTTCAATTTCTTAGCGCTAGGATTGGCAACGCAAGAGTGATTCTGTACTGACCTCGCATATCATCAGGTGGGATGTATGTTTATTAGCCATCTTGTCGGCCGACAATATTAATAGGTATGGCTGTGCAAGCATCCAAAACCTATACACCTAACCATTAAATAAATTTAAACTATGTTTCCCATCCTAGTCACCTAAAAATAATCCTCGAGATATGCAATATGTTATTTAAATGCAGTCCAAAACAATAAAACTAAGTATTTATCATTTCACAATCCTCTCTGAGCACTTCAATCCACTTTAATACCGTATTACCAAGTCAGATTTATACATAAATGAAATCTGTATTTCAAAAGAGGAGTATTTAACAATTTAAACTAAGTTAATACGATATGATGCGTCCGTGTTTCAACGCAATGTATGGAAATACACAATTTATTTTCAAATTTAATATTGTGAGTGTAAACTGGTTGCTGAGAGTCGTTTAGGTATTCATGAAACGTAAATTATTGTATAAACATGTGCAATGGATAGAATGGGATTTAAGTGTGGGGTTTGCAATTGATAAGTGAAGGAAAGTGGATTGTAATAACATAAGCTGTCCTAATTTATGTGCTGAAAATTTTAATATCCACTTGATATTATCCTACTAATATTTAAGTTTGTGAAGTTGTTTGCATGTATGTTACTCAATCACACGTTAAGCGTTGAATGGATTTGGATGACACTTGACTTATTCCTAATTAATATTATAAATGCGAATGTGAGTTTGTTTGTTTGGTACACTTTAGGGACTAACTACACGACCGATCATCATGAAATTTCGCATAGAAGTTGTCAGGGGACTAGAAAAGGACATAGGTTACCTTTTATTATATTAATCTGATCTAACCTACATTTACGCGAGTGAAGCCGCCGACAAAATCTAGTTATATATAAATCATATCCTGTATAAAAGGATGCTTTTATTCCGGTGTGCAATCTCATAGGAGTAAATCAGTCTAAGCCGTGACAATCTCACGATTAGAATTATAAAAAGTAGCTTCAGTTAACATTCACAAGTCGGGCAATCCCATGTTGGTTTTTTCTGTTTGACAATGCTCAGTTGCTTCTGAGTATGATTGAAACGGCAATATGGTTAAAATATATATCTATTCTACTGCTTCAGGTATACATCAGCATGAATCTACGATAGTATATGTGTTTATTTGATTGTATTCGAAGAGTATCTTCGCACTACTAAAATAGCACAAATGCTCCGCTTCATGGCAATCTGTTACTAAAGCCCTCTTGCTGTCAGTAAAAAGCATTTCTATATTATTATATAAACTGATTTCCTTGAGCGATTCTCTTTACAAAAACCTCTAAACCAAGGACCGGTTGACTGTCCCAAAGAGACAGGCAATTACTCCGTATTAAATATTCTTTAGTACAAGCTCTAAAGTTATCAGGGTCTATAAAAAGTAACGCTTCGAAGTACGCACGCTATAAAACGAAGTGAAGGTGAGTTATACACGCGGGATCTGGCATAAAACTGAGCGCCTTAATCTAAGGCTGAGTGCAAATAAAGGCACTTTGCTATTGCCAAGACAAGGCAAGTGAGTTCGCTATTGCCAAAAATTTAATGAGTGTAGGAATGAGTAGGTTCGCCAGAGGAAGTACCACTCTCTTGTAGAAAACGGACGTAAGAGTTAGGAACACGGTGCATTAAATTACAAGTGATCATATGCTGCGGTAACCCCTTACAATTAGGTATCTTATCTTATCTTATGTGGGGGCCAGTCAGTGCAGACCGGCGACACTTCGACCCAGTGGGATCTTTTGTGTCGACACTTTCCCAATAACGACTGCCATATATGTTCATGGCAGCCGGGACCGACGGCTAAACGTGCTCTCCGAGGCACGGAGCAGGCGATAATTGTCAATCAATACGCACATAATTTCGAAAAGTCATATAAGTTCCGAAAGTCAGAGGTGCGCGACGTGGGTTCGAACCCGAGAGCCTCTGCATTGCAGTCTGTTGGTCTCCCCACTGAGCTATCGCTGCTCTTACAATTAGGTAAAAAAAACATATGTATGCTTGTGTGGTTTCTTATTAGTACCCTCAATCACTCGCGCTTTACCAACCCTAGGGGAAAGGACTTAAACATTGGTTTATAAATGCCAATGGCAGATATATGTACCTATGTACATAACCTATGCAGTCTGACTGGGGAAGAACGTCTAAAAGGTCACAATCAAACAACTTGTGTTGTGATCTTGCGGTGAACAGGTTTATTAATTTCTTATACTTCTTAAGGAGAAGCTGTGCCGTCAGCAGTTGACCAGTATGATATTTGTTCCTTCTACAGTAACCGCTAACTATCACGTGGGAAGTATATTTGTTTGCTAAATTTACAACGTAAATATACTAACTATAAAGTCATATATCATCCATCCACAGGCTTACGTATGTTGGTGTCCAGACACAATGTTTAACTCTTCAAATAATCCTTCAATCATCCATAACGCCACTAAACAAGCGTTTCCCGAAATCCAGTAACGAGTATGATTCATTGTGATAACACTTTATTTTATCATCTCAATTGGATTTGTAATAAATCATCGCTGTCAAATGTATGCCAAATTAGGGACACCGCCGCGTCTGCTGACGTCATTTGATGACGCGTTTTGTCGATTTACAGCCAAATTTGAGGCCATAAAGTTGGCGTGTAAATAAATAAAGGGTTTGTTAAATTGGTATCTGCGTAAATGGTACTCGTGTTATTCATATAGATAACTGTGCGTCGATTGTATTCGATTTCAGGGTAACGAATTTAAACAAGCGCAGTCATAACATTGAGTTCATATGTACTCCTTTGACCTAAGATAGCTTGGATAGATGGTTTGTAACACGTGTTAGAGTGCATACTCTTTAAGTCACTTAGTCTGTGTCAGGCACTTGTTGCAGCAACACGTTTAAGTGCAAAATAAATTAGCTGGTACTATAAAATACGTGAAGGCAATGACAAACGTGTTGTTGCAGTAAGCGTGGTGTATGCGTCAGACCTATGCAAAATGACTGTATTTAATGGCAACAATTATATTGTCTTGCATCCTACTAATATAATATAATATATGTGACAGATTGTGATGAAGTTTGAATGTTTGTTACTCTATCACATATAACCAACAAAATTCAATAAAAAAAATTGGTTGTCTGTAAAGTCGGTTTACGGACGATAGTTTAACGTGACAACGTCATAACAAAATTTCTTTCCCGTAACGTGACAATGAGCGTAACGGGACAATGAGCGTAACGGGACAATGACTCAACCTTTTTAGTGCGTGCAGCCGGCGTTCATCGATTTATTAGATGTGGTCACGTCAAAAAACAGCACTATAGGTGATTTGGATTACGACTAATAATTCTTCTCATCTCGGTGTGCGTTTATGACCACCAGGCGAAGCCAAGGCCAGAAGCCAGTAAGGTTAAATAATATCAGAGTCCGGCGCTTTTTGTTTACCTATAAATATTAAAGCAGTTGCAGGTCCCTTATTTTCCAAATACCTTCTTCATTTTCACTTCGAGTTCTTAAACTTAAAACAACACAGTTCCCAAAGCCATAGTCATACGCCATTACTTTAAAAATAAATTGGGCTTATATTAACCCAAAACTTTCTCACAAACACGTCCCTACAATTGGTAACAAGAGACTAACTAATTACACCACAAAATTAAATGGGGTCTATCGTTATTGTGCTCACCAGGCGTCGCCACTAGCGAGCAAGGTCTCGTCAATCCTGTCACACTCTGCTGTTAAAAGGCGTATTTCGTGGTAATAATTGTCGGTTTCTATGGTGACTGTTGAAGTGACTATAGAATAATTATGATACACAATTAAACTTTTAAACTGGCCACGTGGTTCTTAAATTTTATTTTTATTTTTGTTAATCGTACGTTGTATATTATGTACCTACAATATTTGTATCTCTGTTATGTATTGTATACCATATAATTATCTTATACTATATGAACACGCCTTTAATTTGTAAACATTTCTAATGTGAAAGTCAAAGTCAAAGTCAAAATCATTTATTCATTTAGGTCACAACAGTAACACTTATGAACGTCAAAATACATTCACGTGTTCACTTTGGAGACCAGTTGAAAACCAGCGCTAATCCTAGCGGTCTAGCAAATGTTGAACCAGATACACTTTAAACAAACGTGGGTCACATAAATGTCCTTATTTTGATATAAATGTTTTTTATTTTAATTTTATTTGATTTAAGGTTAGTTGATAAGTCTTTGTTCTATCTATATTATGTTTTGTTTTTCGATTCTGTTTTGCTATCAATCCTTCACTGTTAAATCGAGCGACAATTATCGCACAGAACATCGAAAAGTCAGAGAGCCTTGGAACACTCGAGACCTATGCGTGGCTGTCCAACGGTCGCCCACCAGACTATAGCTGTCTAGCAATAAAAGATTATTGCTTTCTTTCTATGAGATATGATAATACATGGGTCTATGACGAGATGTTACTATCCAAGAGCGTTCACTGGCCATTTTGGCAACAACGACTTCCTGTGCAAATTGAGATTGGTACACAATTCGATCTGCAGAGCCTGTGGTGAACAGGACGAGTCCATATCGCACCTATTGTATGAATGCGACGCGTTGGCTGGACTGAGGATGGGTCTGATGGGGTTGGCATATCCAAACCCTGAAGACTTCAGGCTTCTCCCTCTGAATTGTACACTGCGGCTTATGCAGTACATTTATAAGGAGATAGCTAAGGGTTAAATATTGGGGCCGACACAAAAGATCCCACTGGGTCGAAGTGTCGCCGGTCTGCACTGACTGGCCCCCACACATAAGATAAAATACTATCCAGGAGCACCTCTAGCGGTAAATTCAAGCGAGATAGCCGTTATTATACGGATCATCAAGTTGCCAACAAACTTAGTTATCATTTATTCACCTTGCAGATCGTAACCTCTTACTTAGTGACTCCACTGTGTCATGAATAGAAGATAATTAGAAGGCTCCGCTTGTAATTGGCGCACGTCTTAGGAGACAGGAACCCAATAGATTTGAGTGGGGGAGCTGATTGAATTGCTTTAGTTATGGAATACGACATCGGTTCTTGAGATTGTTATATATTAACAGTCTTATTCATAAAAATATCTTACTAAAGGCTTAATACGATGGGTAGTTAAAATAGTTAGTACCTACATATGTCTAATAAATGCATTATAAAAAAAAATTGGGGCAGTCTTTGGGGATAGATGTGAAAACTTTAATCCTTGGTCATAAACACTACTTTATAAACAAAAAAAGGGGGCAGTTCGGATTTCTGATACTCTCTTAGTGGTTAATAAGGGGTCAAAATTTCGTTACTTTTACGTAGGACGCACCATTTCTGAGATTTTGTTAATATTCTGAAACAATTCAAAAATGGAAAGCGTGGCAGCGTGACGATGACGCGAGTTCTATGATTTTTGTTCACCCAAGAAGTGCTCAACGCGCTTACAGAAGCTTTCACTTCAAAAATTTTTATTCAGCATCGTTATTAAACAAGCTAGCATTCTTATGTACTATTATGTACAATATTTTTTTAAATATTACTTATAACGATGTTATAACCTACATATTAGTTTTATTAATATGGCCCGCAGCCTATATCCTCGATAGGGTAGGCGGATGTGTATTATGCCTATACGCCAAAGATAGTTTAGAACTGCTTCAGTGTCGCAGCAGGGTTGTATGTGACTGCCGGGAATGATGTTTTGGATTCAATACCTGGGTTAGGTAACGTTATTGTATGTCACTGCCGGGAATGATGTTTCGGATTCAATACCTGGGTTAGGTACCTTTATTGTATGTGACTGCAGGGCATTAGGTTTCGGATTCAATACCTGGGTTAGGTAACGTTATTGTATGTCACTGCCTGGCATGAGGTTTCGGATTCAATACCTGGGTTAGGTAACGTTATTGTATGTCACTGCCTGGCATGAGGTTTCGGATTCAATACCTGGGTTAGGTAACGTTATTGTATGTCACTGCCTGGCATGAGGTTTCGGATTCAATACCTGGGTTAGGTAACGTTATTGTATGTGACTGCAGGGCATGAGGTTTCGGATTCAATACCTGGGTTAGGTAACGTTATTGTATGTGACTGCAGGGCATGAGGTTTCGGATTCAATACCTGGGTTAGGTAACGTTATTGTATGTGACTGCAGGGCATGATGTTTCGGATTCAATACCTGGGTTAGGTAACGTTATTGTATGTGACTGCAGGGCATGATGTTTCGGATTCAATACCTGGGTTAGGTAACGTTATTGTATGTGACTGCAGGGCATGAGGTTTCGGATTCAATACCTGGGTTAGGTAACGTTATTGTATGTCACTGCCTGGCATGAGGTTTCGGATTCAATACCTGGGTTAGGTAACGTTATTGTATGTCACTGCCTGGCATGAGGTTTCGGATTCAATACCTGGGTTAGGTAACGTTATTGTATGTCACTGCCTGGCATGAGGTTTCGGATTCAATACCTGGGTTAGGTAACGTTATTGTATGTCACTGCCTGGCATGAGGTTTCGGATTCAATACCTGGGTTAGGTAACGTTATTGTATGTCACTGCCGGGCATGAGGTTTCGGATTCAATACCTGGGTTAGGTAACGTTATTGTATGTCACTGCCTGGCATGAGGTTTCGGATTCAATACCTGGGTTAGGTAACGTTATTGTATGTGACTGCAGGGCATGAGGTTTCGGATTCAATACCTGGGTTAGGTAACGTTATTGTATGTGACTGCAGGGCATGAGGTTTCGGATTCAATACCTGGGTTAGGTAACGTTATTGTATGTGACTGCAGGGCATGATGTTTCGGATTCAATACCTGGGTTAGGTAACGTTATTGTATGTGACTGCAGGGCATGATGTTTCGGATTCAATACCTGGGTTAGGTAACGTTATTGTATGTGACTGCAGGGCATGAGGTTTCGGATTCAATACCTGGGTTAGGTAACGTTATTGTATGTCACTGCCTGGCATGAGGTTTCGGATTCAATACCTGGGTTAGGTAACGTTATTGTATGTCACTGCCTGGCATGAGGTTTCGGATTCAATACCTGGGTTAGGTAACGTTATTGTATGTGACTGCAGGGCATGAGGTTTCGGATTCAATACCTGGGTTAGGTAACGTTATTGTATGTGACTGCAGGGCATGATGTTTCGGATTCAATACCTGGGTTAGGTAACGTTATTGTATGTGACTGCAGGGCATGATGTTTCGGATTCAATACCTGGGTTAGGTAACGTTATTGTATGTCACTGCCTGGCATGAGGTTTCGGATTCAATACCTGGGTTAGGTAACGTTATTGTATGTGACTGCAGGGCATGAGGTTTCGGATTCAATACCTGGGTTAGGTAACGTTATTGTATGTGACTGCAGGGCATGATGTTTCGGATTCAATACCTGGGTTAGGTAACGTTATTGTATGTGACTGCAGGGCATGATGTTTCGGATTCAATACCTGGGTTAGGTAACGTTATTGTATGTCACTGCCTGGCATGAGGTTTCGGATTCAATACCTGGGTTAGGTAACGTTATTGTATGTGACTGCAGGGCATGAGGTTTCGGATTCAATACCTGGGTTAGGTAACGTTATTGTATGTGACTGCAGGGCATGAGGTTTCGGATTCAATACCTGGGTTAGGTAACGTTATTGTATGTGACTGCAGGGCATGAGGTTTCGGATTCAATACCTGGGTTAGGTAACGTTATTGTATGTGACTGCAGGGCATGAGGTTTCGGATTCAATACCTGGGTTAGGTAACGTTATTGTATGTGACTGCAGGGCATGAGGTTTCGGATTCAATACCTGGGTTAGGTAACGTTATTGTATGTCACTGCCTGGCATGAGGTTTCGGATTCAATACCTGGGTTAGGTAACGTTATTGTATGTGACTGCAGGGCATGATGTTTCGGATTCAATACCTGGGTTAGGTAACGTTATTGTATGTCACTGCCTGGCATGAGGTTTCGGATTCAATACCTGGGTTAGGTAACGTTATTGTATGTGACTGCAGGGCATGAGGTTTCGGATTCAATACCTGGGTTAGGTAACGTTATTGTATGTGACTGCAGGGCATGAGGTTTCGGATTCAATACCTGGGTTAGGTAACGTTATTGTATGTGACTGCAGGGCATGAGGTTTCGGATTCAATACCTGGGTTAGGTAACGTTATTGTATGTCACTGCCTGGCATGAGGTTTCGGATTCAATACCTGGGTTAGGTAACGTTATTGTATGTCACTGCCTGGCATGAGGTTTCGGATTCAATACCTGGGTTAGATAACGTTATTGTATGTCACTGCCTGGCATGAGGTTTCGGATTCAATACCTGGGTTAGATAACGTTATTGTATGTCACTGCCTGGCATGAGGTTTCGGATTCAATACCTGGGTTAGGTAACGTTATTGTATGTGACTGCAGGGCATGAGGTTTCGGATTCAATACCTGGGTTAGGTAACGTTATTGTATGTGACTGCAGGGCATGAGGTTTCGGATTCAATACCTGGGTTAGATAACGTTATTGTATGTCACTGCCTGGCATGAGGTTTCGGATTCAATACCTGGGTTAGGTAACGTTATTGTATGTGACTGCAGGGCATGAGGTTTCGGATTCAATACCTGGGTTAGATAACGTTATTGTATGTCACTGCCTGGCATGAGGTTTCGGATTCAATACCTGGGTTAGGTAACGTTATTGTATGTGACTGCAGGGCATGAGGTTTCGGATTCAATACCTGGGTTAGGTAACGTTATTGTATGTCACTGCCTGGCATGAGGTTTCGGATTCAATACCTGGGTTAGGTAACGTTATTGTATGTGACTGCAGGGCATGAGGTTTCGGATTCAATACCTGGGTTAGGTAACGTTATTGTATGTGACTGCCGGGCATGAGGTTTCGGATTCAATACCTGGGTTAGATAACGTTATTGTATGTCACTGCCTGGCATGAGGTTTCGGATTCAATACCTGGGTTAGGTAACGTTATTGTATGTGACTGCAGGGCATGAGGTTTCGGATTCAATACCTGGGTTAGGTAACGTTATTGTATGTGACTGCCGGGCATGAGGTTTCGGATTCAATACCTGGGTTAGATAACGTTATTGTATGTCACTGCCTGGCATGAGGTTTCGGATTCAATACCTGGGTTAGGTAACGTTATTGTATGTGACTGCAGGGCATGAGGTTTCGGATTCAATACCTGGGTTAGGTAACGTTATTGTATGTGACTGCCGGGCATGAGGTTTCGGATTCAATACCTGGGTTAGGTAACGTTATTGTATGTCACTGCCTGGCATGAGGTTTCGGATTCAATACCTGGGTTAGATAACGTTATTGTATGTCACTGCCTGGCATGAGGTTTCGGATTCAATACCTGGGTTAGATAACGTTATTGTATGTCACTGCCTGGCATGAGGTTTCGGATTCAATACCTGGGTTAGGTAACGTTATTGTATGTGACTGCAGGGCATGAGGTTTCGGATTCAATACCTGGGTTAGATAACGTTATTGTATGTCACTGCCTGGCATGAGGTTTCGGATTCAATACCTGGGTTAGATAATGTTATTGTATGTCACTGCCTGGCATGAGGTTTCGGATTCAATACCTGGGTTAGGTAACGTTATTGTATGTGACTGCCGGGCATGAGGTTTCGGATTCAATACCTGGGTTAGGTAACGTTATTGCGATTTTTTACAAAATATTCTCAGTAGAAACATGGTGTCTGGAACTTTAGTAACGGCAATAGTTTAGGTTAAAAAAAAAAAAAAAAAAAAAAAGGTAATAAGGGGCGCCTATTACTTAACTGCTGAAACGTCCATGACTCCTACGGTGGAGTCATGGACGTTGACGTCGTTGCGCGTCCGTGACCCCTACGGGGAGCCAAATATATTTGGTATTTTTTCGCGACCAATCACAACAAGTTTTCCTGACTCCCCCGTAGGGGTCACGGACGCGCAACGGAAGCGTTTTTTTTTATGAGTCATGGGACATTCCATGTGTTAAAACTTGCTACTCTTTCACAGCTATAGGCGATATAGTATATGTATTCTATACAGCCACTAAGAATTTCTTGTCTGAAAAATCCAGGAACTTTCGACCAGACCTGAATCGAACCCGAAATCGTAGGCACAAGAATCGCATTCACATTTTTCCAAACCCGAAATCTCAGGTACAACTGTTACACCTTTGCCACTAAGGCAGTTTGAGATTAATCATCATCATCATCATCATCAGGCTATAATAGTCCACTGCTGGACATAGCCCTCGCCCACAGAGTGCCACAGCGCCCTGTCTTCAGCTTGCTGCATCCTGAGATTAATACTACCTAGTAAACGTGTAAAGACACTTAAGTAGTATTGAAATTAAACTACTTCATACGGATTTTATCGCGTTGTTTATCTGACACTTTATTACATAAATAGATGATCCCGCGGTTTCACCCGCGTTTATTGTTACTGCGCCGCCCCCGTAGGTCATAGCGTAATATTATATAGCCTATAGCCTTCTTCGATAAATAGGCTATCCAACACTAAAATAATTTTTCAAATCGAACCAGTAGTTCCTGAGATTAGCGCGTTCAAACAAACAAACTCTTCAGTTTTATAATATTAAGTATAGATTAGTAAAGTTTAATAGTAGTAGTGTAACAGTTTCTAAATTATGTAATAAAGTGTCAAATAAATAACGCGATAAAATCCGTATATAGTAGTTTAATTTCAATAACATTCGCGTAAACAGAAGACAATATCACATTGTATGCTCGTCAGGATTATAAGACAAATGTATGTATAGGTATGTAGAGGTTTACGTATCCTCACGGAGAAATACAGTCGAAACATAGCTGGCGAATTGTATAAGTAGCTTTTTTTTATACAACTAAGGTGGCACACAAGTATATGGCCCACCTGATGGTAAGTGGTCACCGTAGCTTATAGACGCCTGCAACACCAGAGGCATCACTTGCGCGTTGCCGACCCTTTAGGAAAAAAAGGAAGTGGGAACGAGAAGGAGCGGGAAGGGGGAAAGAGGGTGATTGGGCCTCCGGTACACTCACACACCAAACGAAACACAAAAGTAAGAACACTGCTATTTCACGTCGATATTCTGTGAGAAGGTAGTACTTCCCCGGTCGAGCCGACCCATTCATGCTGAAATCAGCGAGGCTCTACTACTGCTGGGCACTGACCTTTTCTCAGTTTTAGAAAGTTTAGGTCTTTAGCACATTGAGGGTTGGCAGACGTCACACATCTTTAAGAACACTATGTAAAACTCTCAGACATGCAGGTTCTCTCACGATATTTTCCGTGTCCGTTAAAGCGAGCAATAATTTATTAACTATTTAATACGAACATCTATATATATACGTGAAGCAAAAACTTTGTACCACTTTTTAAGAAAATTGCGCGGACGGAGGAGTATGAAATTTGGCACAGTTAAAGTTTATATGGAGAAGGAGGGGCGAATCCTAATATTTTTATAAAATATGCATTAGAAATACATTAAATTAATGAAAAAACACTACACGCACACAACCATGCATTTGACACACGCAGTCGAATCGCGTTCGTAGTATTTCGACATTGTTCGTCTGACGTCGAACAATCCTTTGTAACTATGGTTACCGATACCATATTTACAAAGTTATTTATATGTAATAGAGAAAAACAGAAAACAAAGTATCAAGTTTAGGAATTTTGGTCGGTATAAAAATTCAGATGCGTGTCTTGGAATATCAATCTCAAAGAACTCTGCGTAGCAGTCCAATGGTCTCCCACTATCACTGCTTCTACCATGGTTTTAGATTCACGTTATTGGTGGCTAAGTTTCTTGTTCAAGTTCACAAGTTCCAGACGCCATACTGTTACTGACTATATCCTATCAAAGAAACATAATAACACTTTGGGCCTCAAGATCGCACGCAATATTATATTCTGTTTATTATGTGTTGCACTCACTATACTCTTACTTTCATGATCCGATGTGACGGCAAAAGTTTTATAAGTGTTGTAACGCTTTTATAAAATTTGACTGCGAGCAAATAAAAAGTATAACCTAGAAGCCTACTTCAGCCATTCCATTAAAACTAATTAGCCTGTAACAAAATGACTAAATTAGTCTAATTACAAAAATCAGTGTAATTAAGTCTGTAACACTTGTATGTTTATTTATAAACGGCAAATGACAGTTCATTTAAAAAAATTAATTATCTTCTTTTGTGAAAATAAATATTCAAAACTTAACATGTACTTCATGAAAGGTCACAAATGTAATTAATTTCTGTGCTTCTCTATTAATATTTTGCAAATTCATCTTAACGAGAAGTATTTACCGTCGCTAATGCCGTACCTCGGAGCCTAACATAATTAGTTCCTGCAATGAATAGGGTGTTTTGGTCTAAATAGACCAGCAATTTTTAGTCGTAATCATTTATTTGTTGGTAGATTTTATTGTTCAAACTTTGCCTGAACTTAGCATAAACGAAAAAGCGCTGTATTGGTTTAACAACAGCACTTTTATGAGTGTTAAATGGCTCGTAAAGCTACGAGTATTTATAAATCGTGCGTTTCGATACCTATTATTTTTATTCAAAACCATTAATGGTTCTTATATTTTAAAAGTTTACTAGCTTTTCCCCGCTGTTGCACTCAGGGACAGTGCTCTTTTCAGGATATAAAAGGTATCCTATTCTGTACTATTGACAACGAGTACGCAAATAATGATCGGTCGAGACGTGAGGCCGTGGATGCGTAACAAACAAATTACATAACATATTATTATTATTTTTATTTTTTGTTTGTACTTTCATTTCATCTTATTCTATTGTCGAACTATTGTATTTGAACGAAAGAGACTACATCCCACAACACAGGGAATCCTAGTGTGGGTCTAGGGCCTCAATCCATGTATTGCTTGTTTTTTTTATGAGACAATAAACTATTATTATTATTATTAAACAAGAAACTCACATTCGCATTTTAAATATTAGTTAGGGCTATCAATTTGGTTTGAAAATTGCTATTATTCCTGATAACCCTTCGAGTTACGATTGCGTTCACATTAGCTGTGCACTGAGTAGAGATCGAACCAATGACCTCTTTGACGCAAGTCCAAATCTTCAAATCTTCAAATTCTTTAATTATTATTGTATTCTTTGTAAGGAACTCTCAGTAATAACACGACATCTAATAGTTACACTAGGATATAATTAGTTTCTACGAATAAACTATCCAGTTCCTGCAAATGAAAGCAAATATTGAAAAAGAAATTAGTTAATGTATTTGAGTATTCTTTCACTAGGTTAGCAGCTAACAGTACCTTGTCGATAGTGCAACAACTCTTTAACCACACAATAGCAACTAAACATCACTTATCTACAACGTAAGAAGCTTACTCCTTAATTAATATTTATTTATTGATTCGGAATAACAAACAGCAACACATTGTATAATACTAAATTGTATAAACATGATACACGTACATAAATTATTGTATATGGACATACATTAAAAATTTACAAATAAGGCCGGTAAAGTATTTAGTTAGTAAGAAAGTAAAAAATATGTGCAAAAACAGTATGGCAAATCCTAACTAACATTATAAAAGCGAAAATGAGTTTGTTTGTTTGTTACCTTTTCACGTCTAAACCACTGAACCGATCATTCTGAAATTTTGTATATACGTTGTCAGGTGTACAGAAACGGACATAGGCTACCTTTCATCCCGAAAAAAATTACTATTCCCGAGGAAAACAACAATAACGTACTTATAATAATAGATGGCGCCACGTGTCTTTCGAATTATGATTGAATTATATTATTACAAGCAGAGTACAACCCGAATTGATTGTCAAATTCTAAATTAACGCGAGCGAAGCCGCGGGCAAACGCTTGTTATTTGACGGCCTCGATGGCGTAGTGGTTAGTGTAACAGACTGCTACGCCTGAGGTCGCGGGTTCGATTTCCGCACAAGTCAAACATTTGTGTGCATGAACATGGATGTTTGTCTTGGTTTGGGTGTTTCTATGTATAATATGTAAGTATTAGGTGTCCGTGCTGCTATTTAGAATTTATTTATATAAAATTCCAATAACGCTTTACTCGGCCCAGGCGTTAGGTATTTGTACGTTTTTTCGAGAGATTTTTATCTGCATTTATTTATAAACGAGTTTGCGCTTATGTTGCCGACGGATCGTAAATTGTCGCGTTTGATTGCTAGTACAAGAATACTGTTAACGAATTTTTAGTAGCGGCGCGAAGTTTGGAAGAATGAGCGATAAACAGAAATAAGATTACCACCTATTACGTGTAAACAAACGGCGCTGATTGCTTACTACCAGTGACGTAGCGTAGAGGCGACGGCTGGGGCAGCTCGCCCTGGGCAGCACTTTTAGGGGGTGGCAAAATTTCTCAATATATAATAATATCCTAATATTTGAACAATTTAATTACGCACAAGAGGAATGCGCAGATGTATATGTCGGCGACTACGATAATTTAGCGATAGTAAGACACTCAATTGACTTCATTGTACGAGCGAGAGTGAAAAACGTCGTGTCATCGACAAGTCACGTGAGCGCAACCGTTTGGTGGGGTGATAGCATAGACATAATAAACAACTCTTTTTTATATTTCTATGGGTGATAGTTATATTTACAAGTGAAACGAACGTCAAAGGGGATTCGTTCGCAAGCTACGAAGCAGATCGGACCGTCCGAACGGGATTACTGGTTCTTTAGGCTCCAATTATATAAGTGGTAATATTGCTACTCTAAAACTAATTAGTGTAACTACCTCTGGTAATAACTGTTAAATAAAGTGATTGTGAGAAGTGTATAGTTGCAATTTGTAATTAACGCCTTGAACCCACTACCAGAGAACCCTACTGAAATCGGCTATGCCGCTAATTTTGCGCATACTACTACATATACAATACATAATAATAATGACTATCCTTGCTAAAAAGTTCCTTAAAATTAGTGTATAATCTTTTAAATTGAAATGCCTAAATAAGAGGGCGGCAAAATTGTCTTCCGCCCGGGCGGCTGACTACTACGCTACGTCACAACATAAGACTTAAACAATATTGGCGAAATGTGAATGCATGAATGCTCTTCAGCGTACCTTTTCAGGTGGGATCCCTTCTTTTCGCATAATGTTCTTTGTCCTAATATACTTCGGCATAACGATTTTGGCACAATTTGTTTGGGCATAATAATACTTCGGCATAATTTTTTTAGGCATACATTTTATGTTGGCATAATCATCTTAAAGACTAATTTGTTTTTGCATAAATTTGATTCGCATAAAACCGACTCTACGTAGTCTTGTTTGTCCTACCCCTAGAGTGTAATTTAAAATCGTGTAGAAGCGTAGGGGCGAGGCAGCCCGCGGGCTGAGGAGCAGGCGGCTGCGAGCGAGTGGTGAGCGAAAGCCGTCTGCGACGATTAGCACGCGTGGGGCCGCCGGAGGCCCGCAACGCCGGAGCCGTGACAGAAACTCTGCCTGCTTATGCTTTAGAATATTATGCTTAATCATTATTATGGTTAGAGAAATTATGCTTAAAAAATTATGCGTAAGCTGTTATGCGTAATTATATTATGCGAAAATATAATTATGCCAAACAAAATTATGCTAAGTTATATTAGGTCTTAAAATTTTATGCTAATGGATAGGGATCCTTTTCAGGTATATACAAGCGTAATAAACAATTTTCGGTTACCATCATCTGAGCTTTAATCCTAACTAATATTATAAATGCGAAAATGAGTTTGTTTGTTTGTTTGTTACGCTTTCACGCCTTAACTACTCAACCGATCAACATGAAATTTTGCATACACGTTGTCAGGGTTACAGAATAGGACATAGGACCTTTCATCCAGAAAAAATAACAGTTGCAAACCTAACATAACCTAACCTACATTTAACCGAGCGAAGCCGCGGGTGAAAACTAGTATTGTTATAAGTCAAAGTCAAAGTTAAAAATCTTTATTTCCATAAAAATGTTCAAACAATTCTTGGACATAAACTAATTTATACACATACGAATTCCTCTTACTGAATCTCACATCAATCGTGTCAACATCAATATGTAGCCAATCCTTTATATGCTTCGAGATTTGTATCTGATATTTGGTTTTCGTTGCTTTGATGAAGATTATTCTTGAGCCAATAGTAACAGTATTTTCGCTGAGCTTATACGACCGTGAGATGTGCGGTTCATTTTTATTTTGTTTAGTTTTATAAAAATATTAGGCATTAGGAATGACTTAACAAACATAAAAACAACGGATACATTTTGACATCTTATACCGAATACCATATATGTATATATACACAATACTTTTTTTTTGCCCCACGTACCTAATAGAGAGCTAGGCTATTGTCATCTGCTAGGTTCACTTTCAGAATCGTTCCTCTTACTGATCATTTTTGACTGAGTCGGAATCAAAGCCGGGACCCGCTATAACACGAAAAAAACAAGCGCGTACTCACGCCACGATACCAGTAAGGCAGTTACACACCTAGATATTATTTGCACTCAACAACACTCACAAATCGATTGTATAAACTGTTTACCAAATCGGAAGTGCCAATCATTGATTGATTGATCAACTATCCGCCATGTTAATTTGTTAAATGTATACTGAATATTTGATGACAGTATCGGATGTCATAGCTTTTGTTCGAAAAATATATTGTGGCGACATCGCGGGAACAATATCCGGTGAGCGACATCGCGTTAGCGACGCGACAAATTCGGCAATGACGCGAAAATTTATAGGTACCGCTAACAAGCGCCCTACGATGTAGGGATATACTGGAAGTGCTCTGTATCTTTACGTTGTTATGTGACCTTTTAAAGTTAGCTAGTACATCGTGAGGAAACCTGCATCTTTGGAGGTTTTCCATAAAACTTTCGAAGATATGTGAAGTCTGACAACCTGTACTGAGCCAGCTTGGTGGACTTAGGCGTAATAAAAATGAGAAGAGGCCCGTGCCCAGTAGTGGGACAGTTTATATACAGGTCTGATATTCTTTTTTTCTTTTTTATTTATAATTGTAATAATTTATTTCTTAATTTACAAGACACAAGACATTACATGGTGAACAATAGTGGTAGTGCGTGTAACAATGCATAATAAGCCGCTGGCACCCGAACTAGGTAGAACCTGTATCTCAGGCACCAGACACCTACAAGATTCGATGGACGTACTTTCTGAAAAACGTTCCAACCCACACTCGGTTCAAAATCGAGTTATTATTAGCAAATTAGTCACAGGGTTACTATTTATTAGCTGGAAAAATTTGGTAGCTCTACTATCACTCTAAATATGAAATCATGACTTAGTAGCCCAACGCACATGTATGAAGAAGCACTACGGAATTGAACTTCAATCACGATTATCTCAAAATGTTAACTTTGTGTGTAGGAACGTTTTTCAGAAACGTCCAATTATTCTTCTAATCATCAGCCGGTTCGAATATACGGTCTGCTTGATACTACTTGGTAACCGTAGCCTATGGCCACTTGTAATACTAGCGGCATTATCATTCCCGATTGAAGGAAGTTCAATTTAAGGATCCGGGAAAGTTAAAAAAATTTTAAGTAGACATTTTCCTCCCCGGGAATAATTCTTGTGTCGCTGGGGACTTTACAAACAGTCAAACAACGGACACAAAAAACACCCAGACTCGGAACAACCATTTGTGGATCACACAAAGTTTTGTCCCGTGTGGGATTCGAACCCACAACTCTCAGCACAGTGCCAGTGGCGAGGCGACTATTTAAACCACTACGTCACCTGTGCAATCAAACAATCAAACTAGCATAGGGCACAGGTAACCTTTTCCACTAATAAAACAAAACAAATTGTAAGTAATATTAGTGTACATTTCAATAGTGGAATAATAATTGTAACCTGTTTTTATGAGCCCAATAAAGTTTATTATTATAATTATTATAAAAAAAAAGTTATGGTAGGCCACTTAAGATCAAACCTAACATACCTCTAGTTGTCAAAATGTCCAACAACACTGCCTACCCCTTCTAGATAAGCGTATAGCTATTACGTCACGAAATACCGCACTCACTCTAAATCCAGTTTCACTGGATATTCGAATCGCATTGTCCCCATAATGACATATTGTTCGCCCCTACAATGAAGGAACGCGCCACATTTGGCTGTCAATCTTGCAAACGCTGTCGACATGCAGTACGTTATTATCGACCGGCCTACCTTCTCCGATTGGCCGATTTAGACCATTACTATGGGACAGCATGTAGAATATTAGCTCATTTTTAAAAGTGCCAATTAAGTTAATTGATTTTCAAAATCTTTTATTATTTCAGGTCACAAAGTATCTGTTATACCAAGGACTAGGGACTATAGATTCGGTAAGCTGGAAACTAAGAAAAAAAATTATGATTATTTAAGATCTCATTTTGCCAAGAATCTTAGTAGTATAACAACTTTTATAACTTTTTGAATCGTTATATCTCAGAAACAGTGGCTCGTAAGAAAAAAAGTATTGATACATTTTTTATAGATAATTTTATGATCTACAATTTTTGTCTGAAGTACTTTTATGATAAAACTTACCGTTTTGCTGAAAATCGCGAAAAACTCATTTTTTTGACCTTTGACCTTGAATAAAAAATTTTCCATACACGGGAATGATGGGGAACTTCTAGACATTGTTTATAATTATGTTTTGAACAATTTCACTGAAATTCAGCTTGTTGGGACTTTATGTAACTTCGAATGTCTAAATTGACCGGACTATAGGGTATATTTATGAAAAATATTAAATGTATGGTCTGTAAACCAAACCATTCAATTGACAATATAACGTACATATCGCGGCTTATCCCGCGCGGTACCTTTATCAATAAAAAGGAGCCTATGTCCTTCCCCAGGTTTTAAACTATCTTTGTACCAAATTTTATCCAAATCGATTGAGTGGTTTAGCCTTGAAAAGGTAACAGATAGACAGACAGAGTTACTTTCGAATTTTTTTATTTTTTTTTATTTTTTTATTTTGCTCGTCAAAATGACCACACTCCACCTGATGGTAAGGTGATTATAACATTATTAAGGGAGTAAGGATTAGAAATGGCTAAATTGTTAAATCAAATTTAATTTCTGCTGTGAAACTTATACATAGGAATTTTGTCACAGTCAAATCAGCAACTGATATCAACACTTAGGAGCAATTTTATTGACCGTACTTATGAAATTAGCCACCACCAGCAGCAATATTTTTACAAGTCTCTGACTCGAATCTTTTAAATATTAAAGCGAATAACCAGGGAGTATCCGTAGTAACAGCGAGTGACCGGTGACACATCACGCGAGCCTTCAGCGCTGGAAACACCGCCCTGATGTGACGCATTTGTGATTTATTGCAGCTTACCCAAACAGACACATCTATACGTATAGGAAAGGGGTTAACCACTGCCAAAAAAAGGCACAATAGAGAATGTAAATGTGTGTGTGTGTTGTAAATTGACTCCACTCCGCCTGATGCGGGACCGTTACTGGATCAGCACACCTTGGGCTTTCAATTTATTTACTGACTGCCTCGTTGGCGCTGCGGTAAAATGTGACTGCTATGCATGGGGTTTGTTTTGAAGTCAATTTGTTTTCAGGTTTGGCTTAAGAAGCAGCACGGACGTTGGAAATGTGCCTGGTAGATGGCAGAAGCTTTGTCTCTTTTTAAGTAGGAGCAGAAACAAAGCTGGTGAATGTTCGTATAATTCACCCCAGCCTTCATCTCTGGGTATAATATAAGAGTGAGACAATATATGTATGGTGGTTGTCATAGAGTGGTGGCCAAGAGTTGGGACAAGACTGGTGGGCGCCACCGACTATAAAATCAAATGACATTACGATGTCGTTTAGACAGACAAGGTCTCACCAAATACGATTGACACAGGACACAGAATCAAGAGAATGTATCACATCTCTATAACATCGTCTATACGCAGCAGTGGGGTGAAGATGGCAATAAAGCAGCCCATCTTATACTAAGCGTTTACTAGGATCTAAGAACTCATGTACCAAGAGAAGACTGTAACTTGCACTTTGGTGAGCTCATATAAAAAGAATCCCTGCTTTGCCAGTGAAAAATTAATAGGCCCTAGTCTACTTTAAAGCGTAGTAACTTCTTAAGGATTTCTGAAAACTGTAGCCACCGCAGAAACAAAAGCATTGCAATATGATGAAATGATGGAATGATGGGATGCTGAAATCTGCTGATGTCCTTGCTGTGTACGGGTCACTTTTCAGTTTGAGACATACTATGCCATGGCATACCATGTTAGCTCAATGCAGAAGAAAACTACACATAAATTTTGGACATGCAAGTTTTCCTTACTGTGTTTTCCCTCAGCGTTAAAGCAAGTAATAATTAATTGTTTAATACACATGTAACTAAAAAGCTTGAGATGTATGACAGACGTAGGATTAAGCTGCAGATCTCTGCGTGGAAGTCCAACTCGGCTACATATAGCAATCAATCAATAAATACTTCATTTAGTCCATTGAAATGTTACATGAGATTTGCATTTTTTAGAGGACGCAATTTTATTTTCGGGACATGTGTCGGGGGTGAATAGAAGCTTAACCCCAAGTTTGTGGGGTTGCCGCCCTTGTCCTCCGGCCGCCATCTTGGAAAAAGGGGTGCAAACACCTTTTTCGCGATATCTCGGAAACTATGCGTCCTACATAAAATTCGTAAAGACATAATTTGTAGCAAATTGCTTTGCCTACAAATATGTTGATACAACTTTTTGCCCTAAATTTAAAATTAAAGAAGTTATAAGCAAAAAAGTGAGAAAATTTCTATAAAAATTGACCGGATTGACGAATGAGCATTGACGAACCCGGTCACTTTGGAGCACTGTAACAGCGTTTTAAATTAATGAAATTAAAAAAATAAAATGTCCGAAAAATAAAATAGCGTCCTCTAATAAATGCAGTATTAGGTCCTTAAATTGTAACATTTCAATGGACTAATTCACTTTTCTTCATACTTCTTTGTTGCTTATGCAATGCAATCAGTTCATGAACGCTTGATGATGTAAATGCCACGTCACTTTGATATATATGTCATCAGTGAATTAGCACAGCGACATCTAGTGATGAATCGAGTAACTATCACGAACCGCCCTTTCACGACGATACCGTTTGATTTATCGCCCCAACGAGTTATGGCTGCCTTTGATATATTGGATCGTTAATTGCATTTCTGTAACATCAGTTTGGTGGTAGTTATATGAGTAAGTTGTGTTATATATGATAATTACTGTTGTAAATGGGTATTATTTCAGTCTTTTTGCTCCAACGGAGACCTGTAGAAACAACCAAAAATACACTAAACAGCCGAAAAATGCAAAGCTTCGTTAAAAACACTCGAGAAACAACCAAACAAGACGTTAAACAGTCGAACGAGACGAGAAAAAGTCGCCAAGCGTACGAACTTCTAGGGGTGATTTGAGATTTACACCCAACTAAAAATACGTTATACATATAGGTCACAAAGTAACACTCAGAAACATCAAAGTTACACTTATTATAGTAAATTTACATTAACATTTATCTGTTGCCATGTTCAGCAAAACAAGAGTGTAGTTTATATATAATAATCTACATACTTTTGACGTGACAACGTCTAATAAATCGATGAACGCCGGCTGCACGCACGAAAAAGGATGACTCATTGTCCCGTTACGCCCATTGTAACGTTACGGTAAACAAATGTTGTTATGACATTGTCACGTTAAACTATCGTCCGTAAACTAACTTTACAGACAACCAATTTATTTTTTAAGCTAACATTAATAGCTCCCATTGTAGAAACAAGTCCTGTATTGATTTACAAACATTGTAAGGTAAACGTTTTCGCCCTGACTGCAGTTCGATCTGGAGGATTACTTACAAATTCTCCTGCAATACAGACCTGCCACAAGTGCAAAAATTGTAATAATACTTTTAATTTAAGTTACTAATATAACCCTAACCTAAGCTAAATGTACGGTGTGTGGAGCTCGAATCTACAACATTTCGCTCGTAACTCTTAGGCTATTAACGTTAGGCTACCTTTCATTTTAATTTACAGGCGGAATTTTTAATATACAGTTGTGGTGGAAATTATGCTTGTGGCTGTGATGATAGGCAGTTACGTTCTTTATTTTTAACTAGCTGTTACCTGCGACTTCGTCCGATTAGATTTCAACTAAAAAGTGTTTGTCTCCGCGAAACCCTATTTTTTTTCTAAAATCAAAGTAGCCTAAGTTACTAACATAACATCAGCTGTATGCCAGTGAAAGTCCCGCCAAAATCGGTTCAGCCGTTTCGGAGATTAGCCGGCACAAACAGACAGACAGACAGACAAAAATTTTATAAATAGGTGTTTTCGTATAAGTACCTTATATACTTTCATATGCATTAGATAAAAAGCTGTTATTTTGACATTACAAACAGACACTTCAATTTTATTTAACGTTCTTGTAATCATTTCTTGTCGCGGGCGACTTAACAATTCAAACAACACCTAGACTTGGAACAATCATTTCTGAATCATACTAATTTTCGTCCCTTGATGGGATTAAACCCAAAACACTCGTTGGCAATGGTAAGGCGATTTACTACTTAAATCATGACGTCAGGTGTGCATTCATTTAAAGGCGCTATGAGAGGAAAGGTTTGAGAAAGGTAGGTGTGTCAGCCTCTGATATAGTTTTGTTACTCTCACGTCGTCGTCAGGTGCCTGCAAGACTCAACAAACAACTCGTTCATCCCCTCACCATATATTGGACGGCGACATCTTCCACTCTTAACTGCCACATTATCTAATCGAATTGGTAGCAGTAATACATTTTTATATAAATGTCTAACCCAACCGCAGAACACGTCCTGTTAATATAGTCGTGTATGTCACGTAGGCGACTCTCGCTAGCGAAATATTCCCTAAGGCTAAAACCCAACTTTTGGCGGCAAAGGAGTGAGTAATAAAGTTATTCCTAATTTACCAAAGAAAGAAGGTGTATTGAAAGTTGAATAAGTTAAATAAAGCGTTGAACATGATGATGTGGGTATCGGAGAAGTTTTTATAATGGCATGTTTCTTAATAGACTGGTGTACATGATTTCTTTTTTTTCTTATTTAGTAAATAAATATGGTGTAATAGAAGCTATAAACAATATATAGAGTCTCTATGCATTGTCCTCCTTTTTTTATTTCTATTGGTTCGAGGACGACTATATCTTGAAATAAGTATCTGAATAATTTTATATTATATTGTTCGTTTACCAACTAATACCACAATTAGTATAGCAAAAGAGATGTATCAGAATCGTGGCACATAGAAAGAAATCCATTTGTAGGGTTTGTCTATTACTCTTAGAACATGTTTGTATATTCTTGCCTATATCGTAATATGATACTCGTATACAAGATGTCTGGTCATAATGGAACTAATAAACTGCTTCTATGAATTATTTTACTGATAGATTTTAACGGGATTAAATATAATGATCAGCAAAAATACTAATTGGTCAGAAAATATTGCACAGCATAACGAGCATCTATACGCCTCAAATCACTGCATTCCGTCTCGGAAGTGTTAGGTTATGTTAGGTTCCTACCCACCCAAAAATAGGAGCCCCGCTTCGCGGGGCTCCGTCGACTTAGTTTGATCTCTTTAAAGTTTGCTGGCCATGAGTTGCTGATCAATTAGCTTTTTTTGCTGCGCAATTAGTATTTTTTTGCTGTGCAGTTAAATACTACCCGATTTTAACTACATTATGCCTGATTATTGCCACATGGGTGAAAGCTAGTGTTAAAAATTATCGAATCCACAAAAGGTTTGTTAAAAATAGAATTAGATTTATGTGAAAATAAACTAGTTATAATTGTTAATAGATAGATAATACTTTGCTACTGGGTGTTAACGTAATAATTGGGGAATGTTTTAGCAGCTGACATTTTTAACAGGTTCCCTGTCCGATGAGCCACATATGGTACATAACAATTGATTTTCTATTGTGTCTATCACGGGACTGTGAATAGGTTAAAACAGATTTATTCATGATAGTTTATTTGAGCAAGTTAGCTCTCATTGATTTGCCGCTGTACTACGATTTCACAAGCCGACAAGTTATTTTGCTGCCTATCAAGCAATTATTTTGAAACCATCTCGTATCAGTCGACGATAAAACAATATTATAATAATTTAAAATTAAATTATCCATAATCTTAACGCAAATATTCGGCCCTGAGTCCGCATATCTGCCGTCATATATGTATGTTCATGACATTTGGTATCATCACTTTTGTAAGTGACTCTTCCATGGATTAGACGACACATTAAGATATGTGGTCAATTCAATAAAAATAAAACTTTACCATTTATTCCCTTAATAATATAAGTCAGGAAGCTTTAACCCCGCAATGTCTTCATAAACTATTATAGAGGTTAACCCTCCGAACTGTTATCGGCATATTTATGGCGCCCTAGTATCTCGTGCGGCCAAACATCGATAAATCAAAATCGAGTTATCGCGTTGGCCGTTAATGATATTGTGTGAACGACGTGCATGTAAAGGCGTCCAATAAGACAAATAGTTTATAAGGAGTAAGTTGTTTTAGTATCAACATTTTAAGCAGTGTTCTAAGTAAGCAGCGATAGCCTAGCAGAAGACCGCTGAACGCAGAGGGTTCGTGTTTGGTCCCAAGGCATGTATCTCTGACTTTTCTAAGTTATGGCGTATTAAATAGTTTATTATCGCTCGCCTTAACAGACAAGGAAAACATAGTGAGTAAACCTGCATGTCTGAGCGTTCTCCATAATGTTGTCGAAGATATTGGCTAAAACGCAAAACGCTGTAGCTGTCAAAACGCAAAGCATATTACCCAGAAAAAGTTATCTAATGAAAAATAAACCTAATATTGTCTTCTGTGTACGCGAATGTTATTCATTGAAATTAAATTACTATATACGGATTTTATCGCGTTGTTTATTTGACATTATATTACAAAATTTTGAAAAACTGTTGCACTTCTAATATTATTAAACTTTACTAATTTTTAAGCTAATTAAATTATTGAAACTATTAAAACTATTTATACTATTACTATACTATTATACTATTTATATTTATGTTTACACTTTCCCCGACGTTTCGGTTGCTTTTCAGCAGCCCTGGTCACGGGGAGACTAAGATGGTAGTTGTCTCAATGTTCCAGTGTAGTTATTTCAAAGTACTCGAACATAATTTAAACATGTAGTATAATAGTATAGTAATAGTATAAATAGTTTTAATAGTTTCAATAATTTAATTAGCTTAAAAATTAGTAAAGTTTAATAATATTAGTAGTGTAACAGTTTTTCAAAATGTTGTAATAAAATGTCAAATAAACAACGCGATAAAATCCGTATATAGTAGTAGTTTAATTTCAATAAATAAACCTAAGTGAATTTCTGTATGCATCAAAGAACTTTGGAGATATCGTCCTGATTCTTTAAAAAGTTAGGTGCGATTGCACACAGCTTACTTTCGATGTATACATATTACTTTTCGCCTGGGGCACCTGAGATTTTAATTTCTTTTCGGAAGCTGGATGAGGCGAATAAACTCTCTATTTCTCACATATACAAGTAGAAATTGCAGCGAGTCGCGTTTCGGCAGATTGAAGCAGCGACTGAAATGTCAGGAACAAACAAACAGTAGTGGTAAAGCGATGTAACATTGACTTTGTCGCTAAAAGATGTGTTTTTTAGTATCAGAGAACTGGAAAATGTAATGCGACATGGTTGCGAGGGAACCACTTGCCATTTCTTCAATTGTCTTTATTACAAAAAATACTTTCTAATTTTGTTTTTTTTATTAAATGAAGGTAATCCTAACAGAGTTTAACATTAGCAAAGACAAGGAAACTTTTTTTCGCGGTTTATTGCATCTGATAGCTTTCATATAGACAAAATTTAACAGATGTACAAAAGCTGGCGACATGTCGATCTAAATTTTAAGTTAAAGTATATGTGATGATTACAATATTGAACATGGTTAAGTTTTATTTTATTCTATAATATCCAGTAGATAAGTAACCGATATGATTTTTTAACAATCTCTGAAAATATCAATATCTACCAACATAATCCCCAGTTAAAGTATATCAAACTGATAAGTGTCATATCGAGAATATAATTAGAATTATAGAAATATAACAAGAGGAAATCGGAAGTGTTTTCCTACTGCGCTGAAGAAGATGTTTAAAATATATGTTTCTCTATCTATTTCTATTTTGCTATATCTCTTCTGTATCTATTTGATTTTGTTGTCACTATATTGTAGTAATTGTGAGTTGTTTGTAATAAACAGCTTGAAACATGCTACGAATGCTCCATCATGATTAAAAGATTTCACAGATCTGCGGTATGAAGTCAGACTGTTCGCCTGCCTTTTCTTGTGCCAAAAATTACGGTAGTACATTTTATTCTGCGTATTTTCCCATTCCATCGCCATCCAATTTTCTAACACTAAATATAGATAGGATCTCTAAGCTGGTGCAAAAAATTCAACGGTGCGCCGATGTGAGCTGTATGTCTCAGGAACGCTGATTGAATTTTCCGCTGTCAACGCCACGACTGTGGGGCTGGCAAACTAGCGGTAGCGATGGAAGGTTTCATTGGAAAATCTTTTATTGAAACGTTGCGTGTTGTATGGCGCTGTATTCGAATATTGATCAATTCGTTGTCTCTGATTAATTTCATCATTATTTGAATCAAAGACTGGATAATTGATAAATCCTTTTACTCAATAAAAGATTACTTTGATGGTTGTCGAAAATAAATGTAAATTGTAGTAAAAGCGTAATATATGTGCATGTGTATATAACAATTTATTAGTATATCAATAATTTAGAATAATTTATGATGTTAATGTTTTTGATTTTAATTAAGATTTGCATATCACAGTTTGATAAAATGTATATGGCTCCAATTATATAATATTCCAACTTATGTACCTACATTTTATGCAAATAAAAATATTCTATTCTAATCATAATCGCAATTTTAGGTCTTGACTTTCATTGAGTTTTCGACTCGTGGATAGTGAGTTGTTTTTTGAGTTCTCCAGGGCTGTCGATCCCAATGTTTGATCGATATCAATTATAAAAGTATTCGAATAATTATAAATCTATACTAATATTATGAAGAGGAAAGATTTCATTTATTGTTTGCTTGTTTGCAAGGGTTTAAATCAAAAACCACGCAACCGATTTTAAAAATTCATTCACCATTATGAAGCTATATTATTACCGAGTAACATAGGCTAAATTTTATTAAAAAAGTCTGTTACTGACATAACCTAGCCTACTTTTATGCGAGCGAAGCCTCGAACAAAAGCTAGTATTAAATAAATTTTAAAAATTATATAGTCTTCAAAATTTATTATAAACTAGCTTTTTGACTACATTTTGAATTTACGATGTAATCCGTAAATTCTATAATTATATTATATACATATGCACGATCCTGTCAGCTTATACAGGCACGACGCTATATTTTCACCAAGGCATCATCTATCAGACATTATTTATAACCAATACTAGATAAGCATACAACCAATAAATATCAATAGTGGATGCCATCGCTATATATTTCAATTACGTGTTATGTAGTGAGTTCGTCGCTTGTTTTATGGCCACAATCTCGGGAGGTTCACACATGACGTTCAGTCGTAGTCTTAATAGTCAGTTTTTGTTGTCGCCAGGGAGACAAAAGTTCTGAACAGAATAGTGTGGAATAAACACGATGTTAATGGTTTTTTGCAAAGATCTTTCTAGAAATATTGTATTGGATTCAGATTTTTCGATATCTTGTTGATCCTGCGGCGTAAGGTAGCGGCCGATCGCGAAATTCTGGGCTCGATTGCTGGATCGAGTGAGTAGTTATTGAGCTATTTCAGTCAGAGTAGAGTTTGGCAATGAGCTCATAGTATTGGCCGATATTATATGATAATTAAAACTTCGATTTAATCAGTTTATTTCTCAAAAGAAAAAAACAATTATAACATAACAAGTACAAACTAACATTTTATATTCGATCAGTCGAGTTTTGGTTCAAGTTAACAATCATTTTTGTTTAATAAGGAGATACATTATATACCTACTTTTAAAAATATTAATTGATAGATAAAGAATTCTTTACGTTTTTAGGTAGCTTATTATATAACTGAGCTCCCTCATACTGTAAATTATTTTTACTGTACAATGTTTTTATGCGAGGTAGTTCTGTATTATTTCTGTTTCTTGTGTGATATCTGTGTAAATTATGTTTGAATGTAATTTAAACTTTGCTATAGAAATTTTAACGTTTAGACAGCTCAGTTCAACGGTTTTGTAATACAACATGAGTCTGTAGAAAGATGAACTATATAATATCAACCTTTCAATTGCAAGCCACTAGATGTCCTAGCCTCGATTGCTCGATCAGAAAATAGTAATTGAGTTTTTGCGTTGAGAAATTCTCATCAGCATCGTGGAGGCTGGAGATAAGCTTATACGGTTATTGACATGCTTCTTATTATGTGGACACTAACATAGGTGGCGAAATGTCAGCGTATTTCATCTCTGCTGATTCTTTCCTTTATATACAGGCGTGAGTTTAAATATATGGATTACTTTGTTAGAATCTTCAACAAGATTTTTAAAGAGTAGAATTTTATCTTAAAGTTATTACGCAATCTGGGCACGGTCAGGAATAAAGGCTAGCCATTTTAACCGACGCGAGACGCACGTTAAAAAGAATGTAATAAAGAACAATGTATGGAACAATCTTGCTAGATTTACGAAATAAATTCATTTTTTGGATGATAGGGGAAATTTTCACTCAAGTTTATTTATTAAGACAACCGATAGCTTAAATAATGATAAATTGTAAGTGGTCTTAGCTTGTGGAAGTCTTTAGTTTTTGTTGATCTCTTTGATAAAACGGATATGAGTGTATACTATGTTGGAGTAAATTACAGGCTATGCTAAGTATTGATATAAAACTCCACTGCTCATAGCTTTTGAAACTACATATTTTGCTTTTACGTAATGAAAAAGTTATAACGCAACGGCAAAAAGCAAGTACTGTTACAACAAACATTTACAAACATACCTAACAAATTGCAAGTTTGAAGTTAAAAAATATGGCGGCAAATCAGCCAATTACATCATTGCTACAGTATTACGTTACAAAAGCCTACAACATGACTTCAAAAGACCTCAAACTTCGCAATTTGCTTTTCAATTCGAACTTTTTGGAGCAAACAATTTTAACTTTCTCCTTTTTTAATTAGGCGACAGAATCAGACAGAGGTTTGAAATCTTGTAATTATTTCAGTTCAGAATACTTACAAGTAATTAAGAGTTCGAGGGCCATTGTGTAAGCAATTTCATTGTGATTGTTCCTAAACGTTTTATTAAATGTCAACACCAAATATTATAGCAATACTTTGTTATTACTTACTTTAAAATGGATACAGAATTTTAGTATGGTGTTGCTGTAGATTATTTGGGTATTAAATCCGTAGATCGGGGGAGTGTACACAATAATTTAGATAAACTTCGTCGTAAATCGTATGAAGTACATAGTTTAATTTCAATGTATAACATTTGCGTAAACGTGAGACAATATTATTAGATTCAATTTAATTTTAACAACGGTCCCACAACACGGTAACAGCCGCGCAGGAAGAAATTATTTATCGACCCGCGCATTTAATTAGCGTCGTGACCATAGATGGTTAACAATTACTACACTTTTCCTGATTTTATAGAGCTCTTAAGATAGATAGCATATAAATACTTATCAGAGAGTCTCTCATAATCATCCATAACAGTAGGACTCAGAAAATTTTAAGATTTATTTTCTAGCTGAGCTAGACACAAACCCTAACTCGAATCTGATTGTGGTCAGGCACGACTATGCATACTAAAGAAAAGAAAGTGTATAACATTGTAGCGATGAACTCAATTGCATTCGATATATATTCGAATGGATTGACAGAAGCGTAAAGCGCATATGGCTTAATAGTATAGCGTATACGCGCGTGCTTTGCTTCTTTGATTATACGAATTAGATACAGCATTGTGTACAACTGTATTACTATAATTGTATTCGAATATCAATCTTATACAATTACTAGCGACTCGCCCCAGCTTTGCACGGGTAGTACAAAACCTTAACAAATTATATACTTAAACCTGCCTCATAAATCACCCTGTCTATTGGTGAAAACCGCATGAAAATCCGTTCAGTAGTTTTTGAGTTTATCGCGAACAGACAGACAGACGCGGTGGGAGACTTTGTTTTATAATATGATAGTGATGCACATTACTATTTCTCGGTAAGCTTCTCAAAGTGCATATGGTACATTTGCATACACCAAATATTACTGAACAAAATCCGTACTAATATTATAAAAGCGAAAATGTGCGGCAGAACTACGGGATGATATTTACATAGAGATTGTTTTGAACCAGAGAGAAATGTAGTAATTTTAATTCAGAAAATGCATGGCTCTTGATTAACATTAAAAAATATGACACGTGATTTTACCTGATGATGTGTATAATAATAATCTTAGGCTTATGTTTAAGTTACCACCAGATATAGTAAAATATAACAGTCAAAAATAGTAAATGATCACCAAATTGCACAGCAAAATATATTTAAAGAGATGAAAATAAGTCGACGGAGCCTATTTTTGGGTGGGTTTAAGAAGGAACCTAACATAACCTAACCCTTCCGAGACGGATTGCAGTGATTTGAGGCGTATAGGTGCTCGTTAAGATATATTTTAGTAAGCATATTTTGCTGCGCAATTAGTATTTTTGATTTTTGGTCATTATATTTAATCCCATAATCTTATACCCATATGTATATCAGATCGTGTAAAACATGCGAAATAAATAAATTATAAATAAATGTCTTATAAGATGCTAGATTATGCTAGTTTATTAGTTTTTTAGACTCAGCTATCGATCGATGTTTCGTTTAACTAAATTTTAAATCAGAAATTATGGAATACTAGCTTTTGCTCGCGGCTTCGCTCGCGTTTATTTAGAATTTGACAATCAATTCGGGTTGTACTCTGCTTGTAATAATATAATTCAATCATGATTCGAAAGACACGTGGCGCCATCTATTATCATAAGAACGTTATTGTTGTTTTCCTTGGGAATAGTAATTTTTTCGGGATGAAAGGTAGCCTATGTCCGTTTCTGTACACCTGATAACGTATATGCAAAATTTCAGGATGATCGGTTCAGTGGTTTAGGCGTGAAAAGGTTAAAAACAAACAAATTCATTTTCGCTTTTATAATATTAGTTAGGAAGTTAGGATTGTCTTATGTTTACGCGAATGTTTTACATTGAAATTATACATCTTTATACGGATATAATCTGTATTAAGCTATATATATTAGCTTAGCTAAATATATGAATAGGAACCGAAATTATGGATCAACAGTCGACTTATAACGATTAAAATCAACGCAATTTATAGTCCAATCGAAAGCTATGGAACATGTTTTAGCTTGATCTTCTTCTTCTCCCTAGCCTTTATTATTCCCAAGTCACTTGGGGTCGGCTTTCTAGTCTAACCGGATTTGACTGGATATCAGTTTTTACACGGAGCGACTGCCATCTGACCTCCGCAACCCGAAGGCTAACGATACCCTAAGGCTAGACCAGTGTCAGGATATTAGAGGGCACTGACTTCCCAATAACGACTGCCATAGATGTTCATGGCAGCCGGGACCGACGGCTTAACGTGCTCTCCGAGGCACGGAGCAGGCGATAATTGTCAATCAATTGTTTTAGCTTGATGTAACAACAAAAATACGATAACAAAATCATATCGAATAGATCGATTAGTTATCAAAACATACCTGAACCGCCCTATCAATCAGGCAACTGTATGCAAATCACATAATTATTATTTGTGGCCAAATGGTAGATGCGATTGGCGCTTTTGTTAATTGCACTATTGATAAGATTTAAGGCAGCTGCGCTTACTGCGTTAGTAAATGCGACTGCTGTGTATGAGGTTCAGGAATCCCGGGTCTGGCAGTGATATTAGAGATTAATGTCCAAAAATCCTCAGTAGTAGAACGGCGAGCGTCTGTATCTGCTCTTTATGGACGGCAAAAGGCTCGCTCCATCGCCAATCGTGTCTCTAAAGCGATAGCTAGAAAAATATGGGTGAAGTACAGGTGTGCTTCACCCATACCTCTTCAAGCTATGTCTATAGAAGATTGAGGTTTTTCTTCTATCCCTTTGGGGATAGAAGTCCTTCATTTTCAAAGTCTATGAGTAAAGACTTGAAAATCCACTTGGGATTTTGTTAGAATGTCGAGTCGTCCGACGAGAGTCCGTACGACGTTGCGTGACTGACAAATCATTATCCCTTTTCTCTTATATATCGACTGAGCCTCCAGGCAAAGCTGGAATGTGATGTGAAATTTAATACGAACAGCGGGTACCTAGGGAGGGGAAACCGGATTTTGTTAAGCTTTAGTGGAAGGCAGTTTTGTATGTGTGACGTAAGTTTACTCTTATATTTGCAGTTGAATCGGGTTCGATGTCCAGGTTAAGCAAGATGGTATTAAGTTTTAAATTCTTAGTAGCAGCATGGAGGCTGGTAATATCTCGGTATATATCAAAAAGTTCGTCGTATTATGAAATAAAGGCGGATCGTATTTCCATCTACAATGCAACGCGCCACTCGTCGATTTGCTTCTGAAAATTTACTGACATTATTCCAATACCATTTATTAGCATCGAGACTTGAATTCAAGAAGTTACGATAAGTAAGGATTTGCCGTTTCCATACTATGAATAATTCCTGGATCGCGGCAGAGTTTACAAACATTAAAACAGCGGACTCATAGAACACCCAGACATAAAACAACTATTTATGAATCACACAATTTTTTGTCCCGTTTAGGGATCACACTCACAATACTATTTGCGCATAGTGCTATTAGCCGTTAATAACTTTAAATTTAGAACGTTCAGTTAAAAAACATACCCAGAGCCGAACACTTTTTATTTTGAACAAAACAACCTGTTTACAATTTTATTATTTTTAATCTGACGAAATATTGAGACTTATTTTATGTTAGTCTTCGCTCGTAAAATAAATGAAAATGGCGCCCATTAATATTAAAAGTATCTGTACGTCTTGTTATTATTTTATACGCCTTGAATCTCGCCTGCCTTTAGGCATTACTATCTAAGTTGTAAGCTTGTCTGTGTTCCGAGAACATTTTTATAATGAAGTAGATGTAATCTTACTTTGCGGTTATATCTATTAAAATTAATAAACAGGAGGCCTACTGTGAGATGAAATGTCGCAGTTCCAGGCCCATTGTTCGTGCTATTCGTTAACAGCTGAAGTCAATACAAATTTGTGAGATTTCAATTGCCATTTTTTTTCAAAATTATAAGAGATGTTATTTTTATAGCAGAAATAGTTAATTGTCGTTGTTTAATCAAAGGCCAAAAGATCAGAATTACGATTATATTATAAATTCATGAAATACCTTTACAAATTTGTCACATGTTTAGCTACTTATGATGCTGAATGCATGCAATAAATTAATTTGCGAAACGTTTTAATCGTCCTAAACTCTACCATTACAACGAAGTAACGACACTTAGAAAGAAAGAAATCCGCAAAATCTTGATAGTAGATTAAAATTCCGTTCAGCCCGATGTTCCGGAAAAATATTTTTATAAATCGGCAGGTTGTGTTATTAGTAAAATTACAATACATTCTAAATAATATCTAACTAATAGCGTTAGTGTGTCTTTGAAAATATGAAAGTAGAAGGTTGTTCGGCTTGATAACTCCTAAGAGTATATCAATCCTGTTTAGTTGCTGTCTCACTGATGAGTCCGGGACAAGAATCTTCTTTCAGTGATAAGAATTAAGATTAAGTCTACGTAAACGTTCTCACACTTTTGAGAATATTGCAGATATTTATAACGTTTTCAAAGATACGATCAGTGCACGTGAAAGAATTCTTAGATGTGCACGTTTTCTCATGATATTTACTGTTGATACAAGTGACAGTTATCTATTTGAAGAAGTTATTGGTACGTGCCGTAGTATCGAACTGGGCACCTTTGTGGCAATACAGTGGATGCTCGAATACCACTTATCTTTTGAGAATAATAGACTCATAATAGAGCTACTGCGGCGACTATTGTGGGTTTGATCCCCATGGAGACTGAAAAAAAGACTGTGTCGTTGGACATGACTTTGAAAATATTAGACTATTACTGAATCTATAATACTCCCTTATCTATTCAAAATTATTTAAACTTTGTATTTAAATGAACACTTGCCCGACGTTTCAGTTGCTTTTCAGCAAAATAATAAACTGTTTCTTAAAAGAAACCCTATTTATCTGTGTGTAACACATAACTTTTAATAGCGTAAATAAGTAATACCTATGTATATATTTCTATGTACGCACTAAGCGCCATTATTTTGGTTGTAAATTACTATTTACAACCAAAATATATGTATATGTTTTTGTATTTAATTTACGTTTAGTGTTTGGATTCTAAATATTTCTCGATTTGCTTTTATTTCATCTAGATTATAATATTTGTTAGACTGCACGATTGGCGTAGTGATTCAAGTGGTTGCCTCGCCACTGCCGCTGCGCAGAGTGTTGTGGGTTCGAATCCCAGACGGGAAAAGAATTGTGTGAACCACAAATGGTTGTCCCGAGCCTGGGTGTTCTTTTTGTCCGTTCTTTGAATGTTTGTAAAGTCCTCCGCGATACAGAAAACAGAAAAAAAAATATTATGACTCGATTTTATCTAGTTTATAATATCTATTAGTTAGGATAGAACCCTGGTAAAGAAAAGATCTTCTATGTTTTATCAACAACCCTTTTTAATTTATGTTTCGTCTTATCCGCGATTTTCAGTCTCTTTTTAAACAAGAACAATCAAAGTTGATTCAAATTATGAAGAAATCCTTTTTGAATAAATTTGCATAGACCACGATTTGTGGTAGAATATAATTTATACTTACTGCTTTTTTTTAAAACACAGACTTTATTTTAATGAAACAGTATTAATTATTAAAGAAGGCAAAATCTTTGTTTGTTTGAATACGGTAATCTCAATAACTAACAATCCAATCTGAACAAATGTGTATGAAAGTTTTGGGCTATATAGCATTACGCTACGACTAACGGAAGCGGCGTGGTATAAAACTAAATACCATTTAGTACGTGTAATACCGCATGACATAGCTAGTGACATAAATATATGTGAAAGAATGGCTAATTTTATGTGGTTTCGTTTTTGAAAAGACAACTTCCGCTCTAGGAATAATTCCTGTATCGCGGGGGCTTTACAAACATTCAAACAACGGACACAAAGAATATTCAGACTTGAAATAACCATTTGCGGATTACACAAATTTTTGTACAGCGTGGGATTCGAACCCTCAACACTCGAAGCAGTGGCTGTGATGAGGCGACCACTTAAACCACCACGCCATCCGTGCAGTCGGCAGGTTTTATCGTCATATAGTAAAAGAAGCGATAGATAGATTGGCTCTATTTTCTTCACACAGTTAGTTTATGAGCTGAAAAGCTTCTGGGTCCGTAATCTACATAAATATACAAATAAATAAAATTGAAGTGTATGTTTGTAATTTCAAAATAACAGCTTTTTATCTAATGCATATGAAAGTATATAAAGTACCTATACGAAAACATCTATTTTTAAAATAAATCTATGTCCGAAACGGCTGAACCGATTTTGACGGGACTTTCACTGACACATAGCTGATGTTATAAGGAGTAACTTAGGCTACTTTGATTTAAGAAAAAAAATAGGGTTCCGCGGAGATAAACACTTTTTAGTTAAAATCTACGCGGACGAAGTCGCAGGTAACAGCTAGTAATTTTATAAAAGACTAGGTTTCACCCGCGTTTATCGTTACTGCACTGCCCCCATGAGTCGTAGCGTGATGTTATATAGCCTTCCTCGATAAATAGGCTATCCAACACTAAAAGAATTTTTGAAATCGAACCAGTGGTTTCTGAGATTAGCGCGTTCAAACAAACAAACAAACTCTTTAGCTTTATAATATTAGTATAGATAAAAAGTAGCCCATGTATTCGCCGCCTTAATAGTAAGGCGACGAATATACAAGGTTATACTTAGTATAGTGAAAATCTCTCAGGGGGTGATTATACTTGTTATTATGAACAACTTCGTCGGCCTCGATGGCGTAGTGGTCAGTGTAACCGACTGCCACGCCTGAGGTCGCGGGTTCGATTCCCGCACAAGTCAAACATTTGTGTGCATGAACATGGATGTTTGTCTTGGTCTGGGTGTTTCTATGTATAATATGTATGTATTTACAAAAAAAAGTATATATGTATGTTTATCCATTGTCTGGTACCCATAGTGCAAGCTCTGCTTAGTTTGGGCTAGATGGTGTTGTGTGTGTGTGATAGAATATTATAACTTTTGTTCTGGGACATAGCCGAAATTGCAAAAAAAAAACAGCTGTTCCATACAAAATTAGACTTTGACCTCGACGAAATGAACGGAACAGCTGATTTTTTTTAAGTTGTTCATAATAACAAGTATAACACACCCTGAGAGGTATTCACTATACTAAGAATAACCTTGTATAGGCTACTTTACTTACTGGACATTGCTCCTGTCAGGGTCACAAGTAGTTGAACAACATGCTGATCGCTAACGTTTCTGACTGTACTTTTCATCGCGGGGGCGAAACTGAGTATCTAAAATGCCATGGGGCGAACGGATACACTTAGGTAATCAGGGGCGAACGGAGCCGACACCAATTAATAAATTTCAACACCATTTTATAAATTTAAATATTCTAATTATTATTTCGTATATATAAATTGTCGTAAACCTGTCAAGACTTTAAAAGCTAAACATAATTAAAAATATATAGTGTCTAGAAGCCGGTGTGCTGCTCCAACTCAATAAATTAATATACCATTCTGTAACTATTCTTTGTTTGGAAAAGTGAGTAATCGTAATTACGAAAAACAATATAATTCAAAAACTTGTAAATGGTTAGTGAAATATGTCGCTGATTGCACGCAAAAATATGGAGTATAGTTATTTCCCCTTTGAAATATGGGAACGAGGCCGGATACAATCTAAAATACATATGAAAATGTACTTACTTTTCTAATACATAATGACTAATTAGTAAATAAAGGAAGACTGTAAAGGAAGTCATCAGGAAACCTCTATTATTTGATCTCGGTACGGGAGAGCAAGGGCAAGTTGTTCCCCCAATGGGAAAAGTTCGTGATCCCAGTTTACCCCAGACACTATAACCCCTTATAGATTAAGATAAAATTCAGCTCCCGTATGTTTGTATCTACTAAACTCGAAAAGTAGTCGATGGGTTGATTTGAAATTTTATAAAACGTTGCATACCTAATAAATATACATTATATTCCGGAGTTCCCATGGGAACGGGTATTAGAATACTTTTATTTACATTAATAACAGATTGATTTTACTAGCTATTGGCTAAGCTCATTATGTCGTGCCTGATAATTTTCTAGCAGTAAAATTCATGCATGCATAATCTCACCCTTCTATTCCTGAAGTGATAGATACAGTTGTATTTCATTCTCATATCGTCACCTATAATTTTAGGTTCTACGTAATTAGGCGAGTTCATTGCCCTTAGTGACACCGTTTCAGACTCTTTGCCGTTAGTAAAAATTACTAGAAAAATCGGATTGCATTTTGTCTAACCCAAGAAAAAACTGGAGACCTCATGCACAGTATTTTGTATTCACATCTGATGCGCTATCGGAGCTTTAGTAAAATTCAATAATACTTTTCATTACTTACAAGTTCATATTTTTTTATTAACGTTCATATAAAACATCAAGTGCTTATCTTATCTTCACTATTTCAGGCATTAGTCTTTTGATTATCATTAACGCCGCTTGCGTGTCAATAATGTATTCACGCCTACAACAATCGTTTCCTCTATTAAACTTACCGCAGCTCACTGTAAACATCGGTACTGATCATTGTAAAGAGCTGGTTTGATAGAACACTCGATACAACCATTTATTTTATTATGTTTGGGTAATAAATGTAAACCATTTACTAATAAAATTATATGTAGAGGTAAAGCGAATCGGAGAATTCATAAAAATAGGTTATGTAATGTTTTTATGTAATGTTTCTAAAGGCAAATATACCACGTGAAGCTTTAAAACTAATGTACTTGATGTCCTACTCCATCTTTCTCTAGTGGAAGAGACAGGGTCTTGTAATAATAATAATGTTTTCTTTTTTACTTTCAGTTCCCCTAAATTAGTCTACTTGAATTTTGTTTGGAAATCAGTTTACTAAGCACAGCATCGTACTTGCATTTGCATCAACAACTCTGTATATAATCAAAATTATTTTTGTACTTCCATGACATTACACAGGATGGAGGGATGTTCCCCGTAACATAGGAACTTCCTAGCTCGGGGGACATTGCTCGCATTGTATACCTCAGATGTACCCGAACTATTTCATTTATTTAAATATGATGATATATACAGCTCTGAACCCTTTTTGTTGCTAATAAACTATTATTATCATTAATTCCTATTTTACACGGATCTTTTTGTGGATTATTTTATCATCTAAATTATTAAACTATTTAAATTGACATTTTGGTTGCAGCCATAGTCACGGAGAGATTAAGATGTAGAAGTGAAGTTATTTCAAAGTAGCCGAACATGATGTAAGTATTGGTTTTATCTTTTATCTCTACGCAGAATTGACAGCAGGTTAGTCGCGACATAATCCGTGTGAAGTAGTTTAATTTCAAAATATATGTCTCTTTTTTCTTGTCTGTTCATTCAAAATAAAATACCTAACAGCTAATTCATCATTCACATCCACACGACATCGTTTCCGATAATCATTTTACAAGTCTTTTGTACCTTAAACTTATCCATTTAATTTGTGTGGCATGAAAGCTACAAACGGTACATTATGTTAACGAAATAAGAGTTCTCGGCCCGAACCGAACCTTTTAATATAATTGTCACTTTTGTAGCCATACACTTTGACGTGTAGTCAAGATAAAAGGGAAAAAGGAAAAGTTTTTATAAATGGTCTCTAAAAGGCGGTAGTAAAAGAAATTACTTTATCGTTTTCATTTTTAGAATTGCGTTTTTCGTTTATATTCTGGGTATTTCAGACCACCGTTGACAATTCAACAGGACAGGACACCAATAAGTAGGGCCGTGAGCTTCTTGGCCGTTTTAGTTGTATAAAAAAAGATCAATAGACTTTTTAATTCTTCTATTGTTATTAATGTAAAAGATAGTGAAGATATGTGGATTTATGTTATTCAGCTACGCGTAAACGGTTTACAGAATTTACCACGTTTGAAGCTGCGTGCTGAAATTAGTATTATAATAAAATATTGCTATATAAATTATTTAGAGGTTTTAGTTGTTTTGTGGTTCTGGTTTTACGTAATTATCTACTATTAATTATAGGAACACAGCGCGCATCTATGCATATGTATGATACTACGCAAAGTTCTACAAACATAGTTATCACAGATAAATAGAGAACGCACTATCGGTACAATCTCTGTGGTTCGAATACGCACCAACCATTCATTGATAGTGGTTAAATTACATTCCAGTATGTTGTCAACACTACTTATTATTACAGGGTCATTAATTACAGGGTGTCCTGTAATTAATGGATAACATTGAAATGGCTTATAGTAGAACTGATAGCCGTTCAGAAAAAAAAAGTGCAATAGCTAATCATACTTTTGACTGTCTATCTATTAGCATAATTAGTGTTTAATAATAAAACAACAAAAAACCGATGGAATTCATTCATTTATGGTCGTAATGTACAAGAATGTTTAATATGATAATTAAATAATATTATATCTCAGGTTACTACCTGAGATATTATTTTTTTAGCATATATTAGTTAGAATAGATATTTTTTCATATTTTTTTCTGAACGGCCATAATTACTTGCGCTTGGTCAGTGACAGTGTGAAGTAGATATTATGTTGTGCTCTGTATTGAAATAGTATTCGTAGTACTACCTCCTCTCACTCATGGTTATTTATCCCACATAGTGGTGGAGTCAGCCCTCTTTGTTATCTTCCTCAACATTTTTCTTAAGGACCTCTCTTTTGCTCTAAATTATCTAAATTATAAAATTTCTGTATCGCGGGTGACGTTACATACATTCAAACAACGGACACAAAGAACACCCAGACTCGGAACAACCATTTGTGGATGACACAATGTTTTTTGTCCATGTTGTGATTGGAACGCACAACATAGAGCGTAGTGGCAAAGGCGACCACTTAAACCTCTACGCCTTCCGTGCTGTCAGACTCCTCCACTACGCCTTGTCTTGGACGTATTCTTCATAGTCTAGTCAACAAGTGCTTTTTTGGTCAACCTTTTTCAGCAGTCTTGGAAAAATATGAACGAGGTGTCATTCGATTCGGAATGTCATACAGATGATTTTTGAAAAAAATTTGACGCCTTGCAAGAATAGCTCTACGAAAGGGAAAAATCTCAAATTTATAGTTTAACAATTATCACACTTGCAATGTTCATGTTCAAGCAGCAAAAAATTATTAATTAACTTTTGCATAACTAATTGAAAAATTGTGGTATAAAAAATTTCCCGCCGGATTATTGTTCATTTATCTATCCAGTAGGCCCCTGAATTTTTTCGTTTCTTAATTGTTATATTTAATACGTTTAAATATTTTTTATAGATAAAGTATCGAAGTAGACGTGGCTTGCGCAAGCCAGAGTACCCGTTTTCGGCCGTATTTTCGTCCCTCTGGGAAAGTTATAAATATTGGTCCTACAACTCCGAAAGTTGAGACTTTTTTTTAGGAAATTTACTATCTTTTTGAATATTTTTTTTAGATTTGAAAAAACTCAATTAATTTTTGAGACATATGCAAAAAACGAAACCCCTTGTTTTTTTTAGTTAATTGTTTACAACTTTTTAAATTTTTGCAAGTGGAAATTGAAATTTTTCAAAAATCATCTATATGCCATTCCGAATCGAATGACACCTCGTTCATATTTTTCCGAGACTGCTGAAAAAAGTTGATCAAAAAAGCACTTGTTGACTAGACTATCAGAAGCATTGCATACCCTAGTGTCTTTGCGCAACACATCTGTCCTCGTGGTCTTAGGTCTTCCTCTAGGTTTCTTAACGTGTCACTACCGTGCAGTCAAAATAATACACAATTGACTGTCGTCAAAACGCCCAATGCGCAATTCAAAGAACAACACGAACCGGGTTAACATAGCTATTGTTCGTTTATTAAACGATCAGATCATTTGTTACCCTGTTCCACAAATGATTTCTTTAATGGTTCAAGTTTTAAAGGAAAATAAACGTTAATATCCTCTATAACATGAGCCTCTACCATAGACAAATGGTTGGCGCATTGTGTATTTATTTCTGCCATTTTTAAGTTTATTTTATTTTGCAAAAAAATTAAAACTTAGGCGGAATAAAAAATCTTACATTTTTTAGACACCCTTCGAAATCTTAATAAGATAAAAATCGTTAGTATCAACTGGAGAACAGAAGTGTATGAAAAAGAAAATGTTTTCATAACTGTGCAATGTTAACATCGTACGTTTAGCTAAACGTTTCTTAATACAGCAAGAAGTCACGATTTTCACAAACTACCAGATATCTATTAAAAAACTATTTAAAAAAGGTACTGTTCGATAATTGCGAACTAAGTGAGTTCAGTCGAAGCGACGCCCGTAGCGATGTAATATTGTTTCACTTTTAAACAAGGACAAAAATGGCCGCTCCTCTCCTCTCTTTGTTAATTCTAAAGCTGAACGGGAATAACGTTTCATAAACGGTTATTTGATAGCAGTCTAGTTTGGTAGATTTTACAGAGTGATATTCTGGAATGTAGAGGTAAAATGAGACACTTTTAGATATACGTTTGTTTGAGTATAAAATACACAAAAACTATAGTAATGACGTTTATAAATCCAGTAGTTTCTGTCTGCATCAATTATGTGGATGAAAGTATTCTCAAAGTATATGTTCCACGCTTTGCACTTTAAGCATGATTGAGTTTGTAATAACGTCCAAAAATCTTCACAAATGATCATATTTATAATATTAGTAAGAAACATGCTGTTAGGCTAGAGTTGCCATGGATAATGGTGCCATCATGTAGCTGCCGTAAAATAAAGTTTAATGACGGCACGAAACCTTGTCTATTCAAACAAGAGCCCGGTTTGCTTTTGAAACTCTTGAGAGCGATATTTGACACCTTGATTTTTGTCTTTTATATTATATTATTATGTTCGTTACATTACGCCTACTTAAATAGCACCGCTATCTTTGGAAACTCTAGCTTTACACTTAACAAAGCCTCAATGGATTCTAAGAACACATTTGTAAGGTTAATTAAGGCAAACTGTTCATCATATAAGGTATCTTCTAAGGTTTCTTCAAATCTTTCCCAGTTTCCCAGAAGCAGAGATTGGGTTATGTTAAAGTTTTACTTACTGAAATCATCCTGGCGACCAGACTAATTGCGCCAAAAAGCACTCCCATGATCCCTCGCTGTGCTATGCTATAGTCTCGACACGTCATCTCTGGGTTTCCAGAACTAGGGAATCACGCCCTTTTTTAAGAGACTAATAGCACTCGGCCTTCCACTGTACCACCTGTGTAACCGGGTTCAGCAGTGGTGACCACAGCAAATATCGAATTTGATACTGGTAAAGTTCCCGGGAACACAAACACAAAACAAGAAATTAATCAGATATTAATGGATCATTTGGAATATTGAATTTTATTTCCCGTCTCTCCTTTTCTCTTTCATAATTGTATTAAGGCCTAATTAATATTATTCTATATATTGTTTATGGCGTTATCTCCATTTTCGCTAATACGAAGCAAGTATTTTTATCACCGTATACATATCATCTTTTATCCAAAGCTGGTAGGACACAAACCAGTTTGATTCTATCACATAAACTGTATCGTAAAATACTCAATATATTATGAATAGCAAATAACCGCTCGTAAAGCTATATAATATATCTACCTCAATATCACTCCGTTTTCAATTACATAGACTATACTTATTACTATAGTAGTTCTTACAAAGTTACACAATAGAGGTAGGTTGGTACCTCAGTGGAAATGTCATATTTACTGTTTCAAGTTTCATTTCAGAGAAATTTCAAAGTTATTTCTAATAAGTACTATTGGCTGGTGTAAAGCGTCTCTTGTGGGAAATATAGTGTGGAATAACTTTATGTGAGTAAGGAAGTTCTATCATTGTTTATGTATAGAGATTTTCCTTGAAGTTTATCCTGCGTGGTATGTTATGTAGGTGTATTGAGGAATTTCGAAAGTAGTTGAGTATAGAGGCATCTCCGCATGAGCTTGATAGCAATTTTTTATGCTACCGAAGTAGTAGACATGATTGAGCTGTTACAGAACCGATCGCTTGCAGTGCCATAGGATATTTATCGTGTTTTGTCGTAGACAAAAGGAATTAATATCACCAATAATTAGACGTACTTTCTGAAAAACGTTCCAACCCACAAAGTTAACATTTTGAGATAATCGTGATTGAAGTTCAATCCCGTATTGCTTCTTCATATATGTGGGTTGGGCTACTAAGTCATGATTTCATATTTAGAGTGATAGTAGAGCTACCAAATTTTTCCAGCTAGTAAATAGTAACCCCGTGACTAATTTGCTAATAATAACTCGATTTTGACCCGAGTGTGGGTTGGAACGTTTTTCAGAAAGTACGTCCAATTGGCCATGGCAGGCTCACCTGAGTCAATAGAAATATACAAAAATAACAGACATTTAAGAAAACTAAAGACCTCTATACTGGTCCCAAAGAGCTTTAGGCGAATGATCACATATTATAAAGTCCCCGCCACGTCTGTCTCTTCGCGATAAACTCAAAAACTACTAAACGAATTTTCATGCGGTTTTCATCAATAGACAGAGTGATTCATAAGGAAGGTTTAAATGTATAATTTGTTAAGGTTACCCGTGTAGCTGGGGCAGGCCGCTAATAATTCTAAAAAACGTACCTACCTTTTTTTTAAAGTAAATTGGTTATATCCATCTTTATTCTTTAATTGAGTGTGCTTTATAATTTGCGTATTGTAAGTGAGATTACCGCAGCACAATGAAGGCTAGAACTAAATTGAAATTAATAAACTATTCTGTACTTTGTGCCGAGCGTTTAGTAAGGCAAGCTTTTCGGCTTATATAAAAGTATGTCACCATATTGCAAACTTCCAGTACGGTCGAATGCGAAATACCATAACCTGAAATTAGTCGTATCACCACATATGTGGGAATGCCACAGGGAGATTATTTGACATGCCTGTGCATTTACAATGCAAAAGAGGATTCAGTGCGACACCGGCGAATAGCGAATGCGTGTGTAATTTCACTATGTATACAAATTGGTCTCATTCGATTCCCATGCTTCATTTCACGGTTATAATTTTGGACAGTGTTTTGATTGGTTCGTAAGATGAGTTCTGTATTTGTTTGTGAATGTTTTGGTGGCGCAGCAGAAGTAAATGCTTTTGTGCTTGAGGTCACAGGTTGGGTTCTAGAGTCCTTCAGTGTTTTGGGATTTTGGTCGAGAAAATTTTACTCGTATTCGTGCCTCGGAAAGCACGTAAAGCCGTTGGTCCTGCACCCGATCTCTCTCCAGTAGTGTCGGATTACCGTCCCATCGGATGTGGTGGTGGATGAAGTGTGCGAAATTTCATACTCCTCCGTCCGCCCAATTTTCGTAAAAAGGGATCCAAAGTTTTCGCTTCACGTATTAATATATAGATGACATAATGACATACTGACAGCTAAATCCCATTCTAAGAGGACACCTGCCTTCTACCTCAACATAGCACATACTATAAACTTTATTAAAAAGAAACCATCGATTTCTCAGCTTCAATCACACAATCTTATGTTGTATGGCTTGTTAAAACTTAAAGGAGATCATTCAGCAATCTAAGCGTCATTTGCTGTTTTATCGTCTAGAACTCACTATAAAGTATAGTTAGACTTTTTAGAGTGAGTTCTGAGAGACTTTTGGAGTATTAAATCTTCGACCTTTTTTCTGATAAGACAATTTATCTTTTTTTTTAAAGACATCTCCTATAATAGGAATCATTCATGTGTCGCGGAGGACTTAGCAAATATTTAAACAACGGACACAAATAACATCCAGACTCGGAACAACCATTTGTCACACACAAATGTTTGACCCATGTGGGATTCAAACCCACAACACAGCGGCGAGGCGACCACTTACATTTACTTGACGGCTTCCGTACAGTCAATACCTGTTATTACTTGTGAGTTACTGACCGTGTTCAAAAGGTGCGTGTTGCTGAGAGTGCAAAGGAAATTATATTGTAAGGTGCTTGCTTGCCCTTGCTGTAAGGTGTGCGATAGGATTCTAAAGTCTCATGATTTTATATCGTAGGTACTATCTGTACCCCGCGGTTTCACTTGTTTTGCCCGCAGCGTGATGCGTAGATAGCCTCCTACCTTAGTAAACAGACTAGAAAATGTATACAGATATTAAACTTTTATACGGTTGATCGAAACACTACTTTTACATAATTTTGAAACTATTACACTACTACTCCTAATAAAATGACTACTATTTAAGTAATTAAATTAAATCGCGTGAAGGTTAGATAAATTATGTTAAAATAATTTATCAAATATGCGATATTATCACATTTCCACCCGAAGAAGTAGAGTAATAACCATTAAAATCATTAAACGTGGCAGAAATCGCGGGGCACTGCTAGCTATATAACCGACTAGCATTTGCTTGCGGCTCCGCTCGCGTAAAAATAGGTTAGGTTATATCAGTAACAGTAATTTTTTAAATAAAATATAGCCTATGTTTCTCGGCGATAATATAGTTTTCAAATAATAAAAAAAATGTTTAAAATTGGTTGAGTTGTTTTTGAGTTAAGCCCTTACAAACAATCAATAAAAAAAATAAAGAAACCAAAAACTCAAATCTTTTCTTTTTATAATATTAGTATAGACAATCACCTGTGTCATTATTTAAAAAAGGTATTATTTATATCAAATTGTTTGTGGTCGTCAGGCACTTGAACGGTGTAAATTGTTATAAAAAAATAACAGTGGATAGCAATATATTTTATTTATATTGCCTAATATTCAAATTCATAGTTTTTTGAGAGACGGTTAGCTCACCTACTATTTATAAAGTTGAATATGAGATTCAAACTGTAATGTTTAAAAAGCAACTGTCCTGGATTTAGTATGAAAGAATATTAATTAATGGGATTGAATATAATGACCACCAAAAATACTAATTGCGCAGCAAAATATGCTTACTAAAATATATCATAACGAGCACATAAAAGCCTCAAATCACTGCATTCCGTCTCGGAACGGTTGGGTTATGTTAGGTTCCTTCTTAAACCCACTCAAAAACCGCGAAGCGGAGCTCCGTCGACTTAGTTTGATCTCTTTAAATATATTTTGGTGTGCAATTAGTATTTTTGGTAAGCATATTTTGCAGTGCAATAAGTATTTTTTTGCTGTGCAGTTAAATACTATCCTTATTTAATTATGACATTTTCTCTGGAGTTATGCCCGGTAAACGCCAATAGGTTCGCTCACTATTACGCGAAGCGTAAAACTGACTGCCGGATGGCATATTGGTGGTGATCGCCTCACCACTGCCGCCGCGGCGAGCGTTGTGGGTTCGAACCCCACACGGGACAAAATATTTGTCTGATACACAAATGGTTGTTCTGAGTCTGGGTGTTCTTGAACACAGGAATTATTTCTAGTCCGGAAGTTGAAGCTAGAAAATATAAAAAAAATCAATAGCTAGCGAAATCTAACTGTAATACTTTTTTTTTGTTGAAATTAAACTACTATATACGGATTTTATCGCATTGTTTATTTGACACTTTATTACAAAATTTTGAAAAACTGTTACACTACTATAATACTTTACTAATTTTTAAGCTAATTAAATTATTGAAACTATTATCCATATATAGTAAAAATCCGTATATAGTAGTTTAATTTCAATGAATAACATTCACGTAAACAGAAGACAATATTATGTAATACTTTTGCTTAACTCTTCAGGAAATAGATGTGAGAAGAGTAATAGTATTACCATGTATGTATTGACTGAGAACTTGGAGAGTTCACACTAGCAAAGTCTCAAAACATTTTTCACTTTGAATAATAAAATCCACATTCAAGTATAATCAATTTTCTTCGCTTTTCTCCCAAGGCTCATAAGGTTACTATACAGCCATAAATTTTAAGCTCACTACCCCGGACACAGGCATGCATTTGAGAACTTCTAAGTACTTATGCAAACAAAGAACTTCTAAAGTCAGTGCCAACGAAGTTCTTCGTCGACTTGTTTGAGGAAACAGATGAGAAAATAAAATCTTTGCATTTATTTCTAAGGCTCGCTAGAGAAGTGATTTTAAATGAAAATAGGAGTGTGATCTTTATTTCGTTTTTGTTGGAGAAAATTTAGATTTGTTCTGTGTGTTCGGTTGATAGGACTATTACAAAATCTGGAAAATCTGTTGATCTTAAATTAAGTATTATTCCATTTAAGATTCGGTAAATAGTTTAAACCTAGCGTGAACGAAGAGAAAACTTTGGTTTTATTAAAAATACTAGCTTTTGCCCGCGGCTTCACTCGCGTTATTTTAGTATTTGACAATCAATTCGGGTCGTACTCTGCTTGTAATAATATAATTCAATCATGATTCGAAAGACACGTGGCGCCATCTATTATCATAAGAACTTTATTGTTGTTTTCCTCGGGAACAGTAATTTTTTTCGGGGTGAAAGATAGCCTATGTCCGTTTCTGGACATCTGACAACGTATATGCAAAATTTCAGGATGATCGGTTCAGTGGTTTAGGCGTGAAAAGGTAATAAACAAACTCATTTTCACTTTTATAATATTAGGCAGGATATACCTTCTGCACTTTGGATAGTTCCTGTGTCTGGATGTTCTTTGTGTCCAGTTCAACGGACGCAAGGACACCCAGATTCTGAGCAACTATTTGCGGATTTTGTTGCCTGAGGGGATCGAACACGCATCAATAGGTGTGGTCGCAGTGACGAATTAATGTCTGAGCCGTTCGTGCATTGCGATATTTGTACATAGTTATTGGTACTTCCTATCATTAGATGTTACATTATGTTTTTAGACGTTTTGGTCTGCGTTTTCCTTGGAGAAGGAGAAACAGTTTGTCAAATATTAAACCATTATGTACATAAAATGTTTGAGGTCAACGTTGATAGATGGCGTTGTTTCATTCCGCTGAATCGCGCTATGGTTTCGTTACCGAGCACACTATATAAGCTCAAGCTTTTTTTTTTTATTTTGCTCGTCAAAATGACCACACTCCACCTGATGGTAAGCAGTCGTTTGGTCTAAGAGCAGTGGCCTCCACATCGCCCCCACAGTAGCCGAGGCGATGTGGAGGCCACTGCTATTTTTTAATAAATTCGACCAGCAGGACAATTTAGTTCAGAATACAGTTGTTTTATTTGTAACACCTAGTATTTTTACCCAGTTTAGTTCAACAGTTCAAATACCAAATTCGGTATTCAACACAGTTAAAGGTACGCAATTCTTTGCTTATGCTACTAATGTATAAATGTAAATGTTTGTCAAGATATTGAGATGGTTATTTCAATCTTAATTACGCCTAAAAGTCAAATTAGAAAAGATAACACTTGACTATACCTCGACTGACACATAGGATACCTTTTGAAGTGAAAACTTCTTTAGGCACTCAAGGCTACGCATTTCTTGGGTGAACAAAAATGGAACTTGCGTCATCGTCACGCTACCACGCTTTATTATTTGTTTTTAGAATATTAACAATATGTCAGAAATGGTGCATCCTACGCAAAAAATAACACAATTTTGACCCCCTTAATAGCCCCTAAGAGAGTATCAGGAACTAGAATCCGACCAGCTGCTTTTTTTTGTTGTTTATAAAGAAGTGTTTATGATCCAGGATTAAAGTTTTTACTTCTATCGGCAGTCCCCAAAGACTGCCCCAATTATTTTTTATCCCTATAAGTATTCCCATCAGGTTCACGAGAGCGTAAGTTTATGGCTATATCCGCTTGAATCCCATAGAAACTAAAATTATCATCGTATGTCATTCTAGATTCTACACATCTAGTGAGATATCCTAACTAATATTATAATTGCGAATGTGAGTTTTTTTTATCACGCTTTCAGGCTTTAGCTGTTCGGCAGATCATCACAGAAAAGGATCCTATATCCTTACCGTACCTTTCATTCAGAAAAAAGTACTGTTCCTGAGTGAGTGCAGCCGTAGCAAAAACTAGTATGATATAAATGCTTTATATTATAAGTCTAAAGCAAAAAGTTTAAAATTGATTCCCAGTTGTTGCCAAATTGACAGCAGTCGTTAAGCTATGTTAAAGGCCTACGGGTGGATTGAACAACTCTTGGCAAAAGGTTGGCAACTAACCACAGGAAAAAAGTATATAAGATTTAATATTTTAGGCAGCATTCTCTTGGGCGACCTTAGTTATTTTTTAATGAAGAGAAACCGACTGCTTTTAATCTAAGTTATGTTATTCTGCATTGGTTGCTATCAAACTGCCGTCATCCAAAATTTAGGGATTACGATCGTTGAATTTCTGAAGTAACTATTATTTATTTGCATCCACGAAAATAAGATAACGCTATAGATTGTATAGATTTGTCTTGCTTTAGGGCATGTTTTTAAAGACGGTGGCACTGCCTCAGTTCTCAGTGTATAGAGACTGCTTTCAATATCAACTATTTTTAACTATAACTGTACTTACTTATTTTGAATGATAAACGCAATTGACATCACGCAAGTGTGTATTGAATTATCGGTTTAATAATATTTTTATTTCTTATTTAAAACACAGAAGTGTAACTTACATAAGAAAACATAATGACTTATATTGCTGACTGTACTAAAATAGTGTTCACTGACATTCATTAAATTTGTTTTCCCTTTGACTATATAACTACAGCCAATTATTTTACGAATGTCTGATGTAGCCTTGGTTTCTAATGAAATGTTGTTAAACCCACGCTTTTCACTAAAACAAGTAAAAGTTTGCTAATGAGCAAACTCTAAAATCTGGAATCCTCACCACCCTGTTTCCTAGAACCACAAACAGCAGACGTTAAAAGAAAATGCTTAATTGTATACTTTTTGTCGTGTTGTAAAATGTATAGTAATAATATCCACATACACACAACACCATCTAGCCCAAACTAAGCAGAGCTTGTACTATGGGTACTAGACAATGGATAAACATACATATATACTTAATGTATTAATATATATTATTTATTACGCTTTCACTTCTTTAACTACTCGAACGATCAACATGAAATTTTGCAAACACGTTGTCAGGGATACAAAAAAGGACATAGGGTACCTTTCATCCAGAAATATATTGTTCCGAGGGATAGAAATTTATCGCCAAAATCGACATTAATGCGAGCAAAGCTGCGAGAATAATCTAGTAGGGTATATATTTAAAGAGTAAATGATGGATTAAGTAACACAAAAATATCTGAAGTGCGTTTAGTTTACACTTTTGTTTTTTTAGCCTTTTGGTATATCTCACTGCTGGGCTGACGGTGACTTACTTGGATTTCCAAAGAGCTCTGTTGTTATTCACCCCCTACCAATCCCTTTTAAAGGCATCCAAGTTATGTCGCCATCATCATTTAAGTCTTCCCCATCGCCTTCGACTGTCTTTTGGCTACTAATTAGGCACGATTTGTGCTCGCTTCTCTGGGTGCATGAACAGCTGTGTCTGGCCCAGACCCACTTTAGGATGACATTTAACACATTTACACTTAGATATATAATTTTCTTCTACAACCTTGTACTTGTATAGATTTCATTTCATGTCCTGTAAAGTTATACATATATTTCAGCTAGTATTGTCTTATGTTTAGGCGAATGTTATTTATTTAAATTAAACTATATTTTTAACTTTTTTTTAACTTTTTGGTTTTATAGTGTTGTGTATTTAACACTTTATTACATAATTTTGAAAACTGTTACACTCCTACTACTATTAAACATTACTAAATTTTAATTAAGTTGGAAGATTGTTACTAAGTCGCAGAACAGATTCTGATGTAATTTAACGTCCAGAATGGTAACTATATACAGAATGTCCCAGAAATCAACGTTAAGCCGGAATAAGGTAACAGGCTAAGTTATAATAGCTATCAGAAAAATATAATGAAAATCTAAGTTAGGTATTAGGTAGGTTTAGGCTGCTCATGGACTTCAGAAATGTCAGGACACAGCAAAGCCGCTGCCTACCGTGAAATCAGAACTCTCTTTAAGCCTCGTTTGAAAAAGGACTTATCATACAATCGGGAGACACCGAAGCAGGCAGTTCATTCCAGAGCTTGCTCGTCCGTGGGAGAAATGATCGCTGAAAGCGTACCATCTTGGATTTGAACGCTTGCAGGTGACATAGAAGAATCCTGCTTCGTTATCGTATCGTACCTTGTTTATAATTGAGACGTTTCTATAATAATGTCGACCAGAGGGCTGCTTTCCGCTATTGCAGGTTGTTGTTCCTTTGTCACATGCTAGAGTTGGCGCTGCCTTTGTTACTTTTGAGTTATAATTGTCCACAGTACGAATAACAGCTGTTGGTATGCATAGTATTAATGGTGGTATTGCATGCGCCACGTGACGTGACTCACGTGAGCATGGCTAGAAATAGAACGTCGAACGGGTTTAACCAATATGACACACATTGTTAAAGACGAATAGGTAACGGGCTAAACGTGAACATGGACGCATTTCCTCGAGCGATTACCAATTTCCATTTTCACGACTCGCATACTTTGTTTGCTTCGTTTATTTTTATCAAATTTGCCTGCAAGGACGTCGTCGGAGGTTTAAAGTACTCTTATCTTGTCTTCAAAATGACTGTCTATACTACAATAGGGTATTGGACTCACATTTTTTTATTATTTACTTAAATAGTTACATTACCCAAATGGAAAATTTTTGAAATGTACCTGCTCAGAAGTAAAAAATTTAAATGTGTTTCAAATCTAGTAGTATAGCCCAGTGATATTAGGCGTTTCACCTCGGACTGAGAGATAATAAGCTGTAAACTCGTATACCTACATCTTTATTTTGGTGTTCTAAAAGTTGTCTCAAAAGTCTCATAAAATCTCGTGTCTGCGCCGTAAGTTGTTCAAGGTCAAAGGTCACAAAAATCAGTTTTGTTTTTCTATCTCGGTTTATAGCTTTATGATCATATTGTCTTCTGTTTACGCGAATGTTATTCATTGAAATGAAACTACTATATACGGATTTTATCGCGTTGTTTATTTGACACTTTATTACAAAATTTTGAAAAACTGTTACACTACTATAATACTACTAAACTTTACAATTTTTTAAGCTAGTTAAATTATTGAAACTATTAAAACTATTTATACTATTACTATGCTATTATACTATTTATATTTATGTTTACACTTTCCCCGACGCGGTTTCGGTTGCTTTTCAGCAGCCATGGTCACGGGGAGCTTTATGATGTTAACATTTATTCTAGAATTGTAGGGCATAACATTTACAACACATTTTGTTTAAAAATGTTGTTTAGTACCTACACACTGCGACACATCAACCTAGACTGTTTGGACTTTGAACTATTAGAAGTTGAACGCTGCGAATCGTGCGAGAGGATGCGTTATATTTTGTTATTTTGTCTTATTCACCGTGAACGGGACGCGACGCTCTATCCTTACCATTACATCGACAGCACTATGCACTGTCCCTTTCCGACAATTCTCTATTTTGTATGTAGAGTAGTTATGCGTATATAGGGTGTCTAACTTGATGTGTAGCCGTGTGTACTAAGTAGCAAAAGAAACTTACTTATGTTACTTAAATGCAGCTGCCTGAGAGATTAATTACTGCCTTATCTTGCAAGCAATATTGATACTGTTTGCACAAAACGATTTCTTTGTATTGCTATTTGCTCTTGTGTGCAAAATAATGTATATAATCAAATATTGGCAACTACCATAACGCACTTTTAATATAACAGCGACTTAGCCGAAATTTGGAAGTAAGGTAATTTGAACTCTAACTGTGTGACTATAAATTCTAATATTTTATTTGGGTTAAGTAATTGAAACAGAGTTGAAATTTGCTTGGTCCAAAACACTCAGATAGGTTTTTGTTTTATTAAGAATGCGATAATTATTAAAGTAGTTGTTGATTTTATAGCATTTATGAAGTATGTAGTGTATGTGTTGGCTATTGTGCATGAGGTCTCAGCGAGTCGGACATAGTGTTGATCTCGTCATCTCTGTAGTAGCACGGAGCTTATAACTGTGCCCGGTCGACGACAATACGCTTGCTTAAAACCATAGCTGGCACTGGATGTAATCTATCGGGTAGATAGATTACAATTTACATCCACAGTTTTGTGTATGTGCATGTGTGTGTGTGTGAGAGTGAGAGAAAGAGAGTGAGAGAGAGAAAGAGAGGAAGAGAGGAAAGAGGAGGCCTCTGCCACCGCGCCGAGTGTTGTAGGTTCGAGCTCCACTCGGGACAAAAATTTGTGTGATCCACAAATAATTGTTCCAAGTCTGGGTGCTCTTTGAGTCCCTTGTTTGAATGTTTGTTAAGTACCCCGCGACACAGGAATTATTTCTAGTGCGAGAATTGTCACAAAAGTCTTTTTGGATTGCAGTCGGTGTATTAATTGTCTTAGCCTTTAGTGAATTGCAAAATACTTTTCTAAGTTTTACTTATTCCAATTCAGTATGCATTTATTCCTAAGGAAAATAAATTGTAATAAAAATTAACCAAAGCAAGCAAAGATTCATTCTCATGTGTACCATTCACATACAAAATAAGAAAATGCTACGATAAATAAATCATGTTTTGAAGTCTCGACCAAGGTGAGTAAAAATTCGATGCATATCCGTGATTTACGGATCGGGAAACCCGAACCACGGTAGGGTTTTATCTGTGCATTGACCGGCAAATATAAAACTCAGATTTATAAATTCTAGGTATGTCTTTATCGTTTGTTGTTGTTGTTGTTTATTTTATATTTTATTTGTTTTCAAACCGATGTCTGCATATTCTAGATGTTAAGCGACTAATGTATAACGTGTGGTTACCGCGATACAAGCCACGAGCTTAGTGCGGAAGCCGCAGCCAATTATAAAAATGTGTAATGTAGTAAATAGTAAAAAAATTAACAAATTTTCTGTCCTTTTTGTTAAGTTTTGGTACAAACGACTAATATCGCGTTCGATTTTTTATCACATAGTAAAATCTAATGTATATATTAATACGTGAAGCAAAAACTTTGTACCCCTTTTTACGAAAATTGCGCGGACGGAGGAGTATGAAATTTGGCACAGTTAAAGTTTATATGGAGGAGTGGCGAATCCTAATATTTATATAAAATATGCATTAGAAATACATTAAATTTAATGAAAGAACACTACACGCACACAACCATGCATTTGACACACGCAGTCGAAGCGCGTAACTATGGTTACATATATCAATATATAATGACATATATCAGCAATATCTTACAGGCAAACTTTGGTCGAATTTCGAGCACTAGGCGACCGCTAGTAATTATAATATCGGCTCTCTATTTAACTGACCCACTGCTGGGCACGGTCTCACTATGAGATGGGGTAGGCCATACGCTTACCCAGTGGGGTTGGCAAATTCACACATCTTCGAGAACATAGTAGAGAACTCTCAGACATGCAAGCTTTCTCACGATGCCTTCTTTCACCGTTGAAGCGAGCGATAACTAACGGCCTCGATGGCGTAGTGGTTAGTGTAAACGACTGCCACGCCTGAGGTTGCGGCTTCGATTCCCGCACAAGTCAAACATTTGTGTGCATGAACATGGATGTTTGTCTTGGTCTGGGTGTTTCTGTGTATAATATGTAGATATTTACAAAAATAAAGTATACTATATGTATGTTTATCCATTGTCTAGTACCCTTAGTAAAAGCTCTGCTTAGTTTGGGCTAGATGGTGTTGTGTGTATGTGATAGAATATTATTATATTATTATTATTATTTAATACGCACATAACTTTGAAAAGTCAGAAGCGCGTGCATCGATCGTACCCGAGAACTGTGGTAGTGCAACGGTCTTTCACTAGGATATCGCTGCTTTTTATTATAAATAAAACATAACAGTGCTTACAACCTGTTTCGTTAGCTTTTTACAGTCAAAACAAACTTGTTTATATGTCTGTAAAAGTAAAAGCAGCTTGTATTGAAACTTAGCGTAGAAAGCTACGCGAGCTTTAAAGATTCTAAAAGTAACTACTACCATTTGTAAGCAAGCTCATAAAAATATATCAACGTTCTTTCTTTCTTTTCTTTTCGTGTGGTTAGTGGCCAACCTGTTATCAAGAGTTGTTCAAGCCGCCCGTAGGCCTCTGACATGGCTTAACGACTGCTATCAATTTGACAACAACCGGGACCGACTTTTTACGTACCCTCCGAAGCACGGAGACTCTCAGATGAAATACCACTAAGCGGTCACCCATCTATAGACCGACAGCACCCAAGGTTGTTTAACCTCGCTAATCGTTTACCGATCAGTGAGTGCAACTGGCTATGAGCGCACTCACTGATCGGTAATCGGTAATTTAAAATTTTAAATAATGAGCTTATGTATTCGTTGAACCACGAACACATAAGCTCATTATTTAAAACACAGATTTGTATGCTGCAGACGACATCCATCTTTACTAATGAAAATGGATGTTGGACATCGTTAACGTATCAAGTGTAGCTATTAGGCACATTAGAATGATGTTCCACAATTATTCAAACGTATTTTTGAACTACAATTATAGTATGTATGTATATACATATCTACATATACAATAAATAAGATTGAAATGTCTATTTGTAATGTCAAAATAACAACTTTTTACTAAATGTAAAAGTACATATACAAGTACATACGGTAGATACTTATATCAAAAAAGGAATTTTCTAAATGCTTGTCAGTCTGTCTGTCTATTTGTTTTGACTAATCTCTGAAATGGCTGGACCGATTTTATGATAGATTAGACATTTTATGACTGAGTTTCACTGTCAAATAGCTGATGTTATAAGGAATAATATAGGTTACTTTTATTTTAGAAAAATTAAGAGATTTCGCGGAAATAAAATTAACCCATTCACAGTCCCGTGATAGACACAATAGAAAATCAATTGTTATGTACCATATGTGGCTCATCGGACAGGGAACGTGTTAAAACCTTTTAGAACCAGACGAAGTCGCGGATAACAGCTAGTTCTGTATATATCCAATGTTATCTTCAAATCCTCAAGCTTAGTGTAGCGTGCATGAGCTATGACATCTCGTCAGGCTATTGTCTCCACATTTGTTCGATATACCTATACATATGTACATATTATATAGTCTTACGCCTACTGCCGAAGGGGTAGGCAGTAATGTATTCTCTCTATGGTCGGTTCCTCATGTCTGAGGATCGTGATCATCGTTGGATAATCCACACTTGGATCGAACGATTTGCCTCCATCGGTTCCCGTTCATGGCACTTCTGACCACCGAGCTCAGTTTGGTTGAAGATGAGTGCATTACTTGATCGGTCCATCTGGTTGAGGACTGATCTCGAGCTCTCTTGCCCTCCGTGTTCCCAACTACGATCAGCTTTTCAAGGTAATGTATTACCTTCGATCAAATAAACCATAGATCGTCGCTCGAAAAACGGCCCTAACAAAACTGTGCATAAATCAGTCGTATGCATAATTTCCCTCGCAGCCACTTTACGACCGCGCTAGCAGTCACACGTTTCACGATGCCAAAGTGTGTAGTGTAAAAATGCAAAAGCTATACTCTAAAAGTGCAAAAAAAGGATGGAATGTCGTACTTTAGGTAAGTATTATTTTGTTTTGAAATATTTATTATATTTTGTTGAATATGGCGCTTTAAATAATATATTTGAAGATATTTTCGTTTAAATTTAAATGCATGTATTACGCACCTGTCCCACTCACTCTTGCGTGCGCTGCCCGTAAGCGAGAGCGAATCGACACCACTACTACGGTGGAGACCGTACCATGTACTTAGGACGCTTTACATTGACGCGTTTTAACTAAACTATTACAAAATGTTTCGTCAACTATGATTTTAACATGTTAAACGCCGTCAATATTTTGATGTAGTTCCATTGAGGCCACGGGGGACAACGGTGTCCGACAAGAAGATCTCCGTTCAGGCCATGGGGGTCACGGGTGACAGCGAGTGAGACTGACGTTTGAACTGCTTGATTATAAGACCCTTTGGGGCGAGCCTTATGCTGTTTACCAGACACTCCATGTTGCTGCTGAGAATTTCTTTCACATATGTTGTGTGTTGAACTTCGACAATTAAACCAGATTATTATAGGTATTTAAATTAATACACTGAATTTGGTATTAATTAAAATACCTATAATAATCTGGTAAATTGGTAATATTAAGTAGTAAAATCGTATGAGATCACGCGATGCGAATGCGTACGTGAACTGACCTAAATTAATTAAAATGATTTAAGAAGTTTTGTGTAATGTAGGTAGGTCTGCCGGGGTCGCGACCGCATTTGCAAGTGATTCGCGCGGCCCCGCCGATAGTGGTTTTGTCGAGGAACACCGTGGTAGGTTTAGTCGGTATTCCGGTAGGTATATTAATTATCTTATTCTTATTCCATTTTTCTCTTTTACCCCGGCGAGTCCGACATAACCCCTCGCCCGCCCTTGCGGACGGGTATGCGTCAAAGCATTTTTTTTATATTACGTTGCGAAACCACGTAAAAAAAAAATGTAGGTAGGGCATCATTATTTGATGACTACACACTTTGCGGGTGAATGCACTGTACTTTGTACAGCAGAACCTAATAACACTTTGCTGGATCCGGGATTGAAACTCAGGACCTTAGTCACATACACTACTTCTGCGCCGCCAACGGTTGTTGGATGTAAAACTAAATATATAAACTATAGCTTACCTCTCTGCCTATCATAAGCATTGATACACTCGCTGGTCTGGAACTGGCTGACTAAGGCAGTTTTACCGACGCCTGGAGCGCCGACCATCGCCACACGGTGACAGGCAACGGGTTTGCGTTCCCCTGTAGACTCCGGTGCTGACTGAGCTGGCGATGATGGTGCGAGAGACCCGGAGCGGGAGCGACGACGACGGAAGGAATCACCCCGGTTCACAATGCCTGTGGAAGAAGAAATAAAGCTATTAATTTTTCTTTTTTATAAATGACTAGCTTTTGCCCGCGGTTTCGCTCGCGTTAATTTAGAATTTGACAATAAATTCGGGTTGTACCTACTCTGCTTGTATAATAATATAATTTAATCATGATTCAAAAGACACGTGGCGCCATCTATTATCATGAGAACGTTATTGTTGTTTTCCTCGGGAACAGTAATTTTTTTCGGGATGAATGGTAGCTTATGTCCGTTTCTGTACACCTGACAACGTATATGCAAAATTTCAGGATGATCGGTTTAGTGGTTTAAGCGTGAAAGGTAACAAATAAACAAACAAACAAACATACTCATTTTCGCTTTTATAATATTTGTTAGGATTAGGATTAGGAAGTTAGGAAGGATAGGATTAGGATTAGGATTATGTAGGCTACACGGATGGCTTTGTGTTTACAGTGGTTACTTCGTCGCTATCACTGTGCCAAGGGTAGTCGTTTCGATTCCCACGTTGGACAAAAATTTTATCCACAAATAGTAATTCTAAGTAGGAGTGATTTTGGTGTCCGTTGTTTGAATGTTTGTTCACACCACAGCGACACAGGCATTACTAATAGTGCGGGTGTTCTCTTAAAAATAGCATGTAAATTGTCTAGCTAATTGTACAATTCCCGCAATAGTCAGACGTTTAATAAAGTAAATGTTTGAATACTCGCAGGGAGCGCTATGCAGTACCGGGTTGTAACTTATACCTACGAGAACAACATGACAATTCATCGTCATTTGTGACTTTTGTAACTTGAAAGTAACGAAGAAGTAGTTATGCCGGCCTCGGTGGCGTAGTGGTTAGTGTAACCGACTGCCACGCCTGAGGTCGCGGGTTCGATTCCCGCACAAGTCAAACATTTGTGTGCATGAACATGGATGTTTGTCTTGGTCTGTGTGTTTCTATGTATAATATGTATGTATTTACAAAAAAAAGTATATATGTATGTTTATCCATTGACTAGTACCCATAGTACAAGCTCTGCTTAGTTTGGGCTAGATGGTGTTGTGTGTATGTGGTAGAATATTATTATATTATTATTATTATATCAATGATAAATATGTTCAATAATCCAATTGTCTGGGTTTCCATGGATTTTACTGACAAGATAACGTCATAATATACCTCATACGCTATACGTAGGTAAGTGTCTAAATATTTCATTTTATTTTTAACTAGATGCTCCCGCGGTTTCACCCGCGTTTATCGTTACTGCACCGCCCCCGCGGGTCATAGCGTGATGTTATATAGTCTGTAGCCTTTCTCGATAAATAAGCTATCCAACACTACAAGAATTTTTCAAATCGAACCAGTAGTTCCTGAGATTAGCGTGTTCAAACAAACAAACTCTTCAGCTTTATAATATTAGTATAGATAATACAACGCCCGCACTAGGCTTGTATCTTGTGTCACGGTAAGCTTTACAAACATTTAAACAACAGACACAAAGAACATCCAGACTCAAACTACTATTTGTAGATCACATCAAGAAAGATAGAATAAGAAATAGTGTGATTAGAGAGAGATGCGGCATGAAAGTGGATATCACATTAAGAAAGATAGAATAAGAAATAGTGTGATTAGAGAGAGATGCGGCATGAAAGTGGATATCACATCAAGAAAGATAGAATAAGAAATAGTGTGATTAGAGAGAGATGCGGCATGAAAGTGGATATCACATCAAGAAAGATAGAATAAGAAATAGTGTGATTAGAGAGAGATGCGGCATGAAAGTGGATATCACATTAAGAAAGATAGAATAAGAAATAGTGTTATTAGAGAGAGATGCGGCATGAAAGTGGATATCACATCAAGAAAGATAGAATAAGAAATAGTGTGATTAGAGAGAGATGCGGCATGAAAGTGGATATCACATCAAGAAAGATAGAATAAGAAATAGTGTGATTAGAGAGAGATGCGGCATGAAAGTGGATATAGTTACAAGAATAGAAAAGGGTATGTTAAGCTGGTTTGGACATGTAGAAAGAATGGACGAGGAAAGACTGACTAAGAAAGTTTATAAGGCTAGTGTGAATGGAACAGTCGCAAGAGGAAAACCTAGGCGAACGTTTCTCGATCAGATCGGAGGCGTTCTGGACAAAGGCCAGGTTAAGAGCTCCTTGAACCGACGGGCGATGAAAGTGAATGAAGCCAGAGAAGTGTGTCAGGATCGTAGCAAATGGAAATCCGTAGTCTCTGCCTACCCCTCTGGGAAACAGGCGTGAATCTATGTATGTATGTATGTATCAATGTTTGTCCCATATGGGTATCGAACCTACAACACTCAGCGCAGAAGTAGTGGCGAGTCGAACATAAACCACCATGTCTTTACAAGGGTCTATTATTATACCGCTACAAAAAACGGAGTCATGTTTTAAAATTTTAAAGTATATTAAAAGTAAAAAAGCGCTCCCATGCTAAAATATGTAGTCCAATTTATTTGCGGAAAACAGATGTCAGTGCAACATATTGTAACAAAAATTACTTTAGTAACAACCTTGCAAATTACCTCGTACAACAACATTGAATTGAAACTACAATGTAGATTTTTCCGCAGAGTTAAACCTCGTATACACTGCGGTTTTTTACCTGCACGTAGGTAACGTTGTTTTTGACAACAAAGTAAAATTATATATTACTAGCTATTGCCCGCGGCTTCGCTCGCATTAATTTAAAATTTGACAATCAATTCGAGTTGTACTCTGCTTGTAATGATATAATTAAATCATGATTCGAAAGACACGTGGCGCCATCAATTATCATAAGAACGTTATTGTTGTTTTCCTTGGGAACAGTATTTTTTTTTCGGGATGATAGGTAGCCTATTTCCGTGTCTGTATACCTGACAACGTATATGCAAAATTTCAGAATGATCGGTTCAGTGGTTTAGGCGTGAAAAGGTAACAAACAAACAAACTCATTTTCGCTTTTATAATATTAGTTAGGAGTTAGGATTAGGATTCTCGCCTTTTTAAACAAATTAAAAATATATTTTTATTCTCCTTAGTTAAATAGGATAGCCATAGCCATAGCCAGTTCCATTCACGGATCGGTAAACGATTAGCGAGGTCAAGCAACGTTGGGTGCGGTCAGTTTATAGATGGGTGACCACTTAGTGGTATTTCATCTGAGCGTCTCCGTGCTTGAGGGCACGTAAAAAGTCGGTCCCGGTTGTTGCCAAATTGACAGCAGTCGTTAAGCCATGTCAGAGGCTTACGGGCGGCTTGAACAGCTCTTGACAACAGGTTGGCCACTAACCACACGAAAAGAAGAACAAGAAGAACAGCACAGCGGTATGTTTTGGCGATAGGTGATGAGTTTGATCCCATTGGACTCTCTCCTAATACCCGCCGTGAATACATTCTTAAAATATGTACACCTAGAAGTGTTATAAAAAGAAATTAAAACGTTTGTCTTATTTAAGACATACTTTAAGACAAGGTCGTCTTTCAATCCATTTTGTGAAAACCGCCTCGCTACAGCCACAATGACCTAATTAAAAATAAGCGTTGTCTAAAACTAATTACTGTATTTATAAAGATTAGATTAATAAATTGTATAAATTAGCATTAATAGTCATATTTGTTAATGATGTGGGCGTGGGCAATACTGAGAAATGAAATAATAGAACGAAATCCGAAAACTGCGTGTATTGAAGATGTACAGGACAAAACGAAGTAGCGTGCGACGTGCGTGGGGCCCATATATTCACTACCTCGCGGAAATGCAATGCGCGTCACGCCTCCTCCCTGCGTCACGCTACCCCCGCGAGCCGCGCGCATATCGCACACTATAGTTCGTCACTAACAATGTTTTTCTTACAACACGTCAAATTACTGGCGAAAACATTAACCATATATTATAATAAGTTATGAACAATTAAAGAGTATAATCCGGCTAAAATGAACTAGTTTCTGTTCGTGGTTTCGGCCACGTGAATTCCATGTGAACGTATATAGGGATAAATTATGTTAATCCACGATATATTCTATCTGTGTGTCAAATTCTATCTAAATCCATACACCGGTATACCTACGCATGATTGAATGACAAACATGCTAACATTTTCACAACTTTATACACTTAGAACTATAACTTACTTATAATATTAGAAAGATAGGTTTCCAAAAACACAAATAACTAACTGAGACTAGTTGATTTTTGATTGAATTGTAATATGAATAACAGTTATCCATATTCAACTAATTGATAACCAGGAGCTCTAATATAGTTTTGTTAAATAGTCCACACCCTTTTTGAAGAAGGATATAGACTAATTAACAAAACTTGTTGTATCTCCAGAGTACACCACTTCATATTATAAAACAAAGTACCCCGCCGCGTCTGTCTGTCTGTTCGCGAAAAACTCAAAAACTACTAAACGGATTTCATGCGGTTTTCACCAATAGACAGTGATTCATGAGGAAGGTTAAGGTATATAATTTGTTAAGGTTTTGTAATACCCGTGCGAAGCTGGGGCGGTAGTTTAATATAAGCCGTTCATCGGTTTAACAAAACAAACCGTAATAAATAGTATTTCTTACAAGACAAGACATCTCCCGCACTAAGAACAATCTATTGACATTACAAAAGTTCAAATAGCGGATACAAAACACATCGAGACTCGGGACAACCATTTGTTGACCATACAAATATTTAAAAAACTTGTGTGAGCCACAAATGTTTGTTCCGAGTCTGGGTGTTCTTTGTGTCAGTTGCTTTTTTTCTTTTTTTTATCGTGTTCGTCAAAATGACCACACTCCACCTGACGGTAAGCAGTCGTCTGGTCTAAGAGCAGTGGCCTCCACACCGCCCTCATAGTAGCCGAGGCGATGTTGAGGTCTCTACTTTGACAGCCTGAGAAGGTGCTTTTTCACGCCCCGCTTAAAGGACCCAGGATTGAAGGAAGAAGGAAACACGTGCCTTGGCAGAGAATTCCATGCCTTGGTCGTTCGGCAGAGATATGAGGACCCAAACTTTTTGGTACACGCTCTAATCGACTCTACCGTGTAAGGATGGCATCTGAGCCCAGCACGCGTTGTTCTGGATAGGAAAGGGGAGGGCGGGATAAGGTGGAATAACTCTTCAGAGCACTCCCCGTGGTATATTCTGTAGAAACATGCCAATGAGGCAATGTCCCTACGGAGTTGCAGAGGTTCCAGTGAACTCGTGACCTCTGGATCTCCAATAATACGGACAGCCCGCCGCTGTAACCTGTCGAGAGCGTCCAGCAAGTACTGCGCGGAGCCATCCCAAAGATGAGAACAGTACTCCACGCAAGGGCGCACTTGTGCCTTATACAATAGGCACAGTTGCCCAGGCGCGAAGAACCGCCTCACCCTGTTCAGAACTCCGAGTTTTCGCGAAGCTTGCTTAATGACGCTCTCGATGTAGGTTTTGGGATTAAGGGAGCGGCAAAGATCCATACCTAAGATGGAGAGGCTGTCACGTATTACCAGTGGAGTGTTCTTCAGAGAAGGGAGGGGAAGAAACGGAGACTTTTTTGTTGAGAACGCGCATGCCTGGGTCTTCTTGGCGTTGAACACCACCAAGTTCTTGGCACCCCATTTATGGATGCGGTCCAAGGTCTGGTTAAGTTAAGTTACCCCAGAGGTGCGTGACGAACGCTAGAAGATCACCCGTTGATCGTTTAGACCGAAAGCCGTATTGGCGATCATTGATCAACGATTGATCCTCCAGGTAGCGGACAATTTGGGTGTTTATAATCCGCTCGAACACCTTGGAAAGCACCGAGGTGATAGCTATGGGTTGATAGTTGCTTGGCTCGGAACGGTCCCCCTTTTTGGGAATCGGTTGAACGTTCGCTTCCTTCCAAGCCTCAGGCACAATGCCTGCGGCGTAAGACGTCCGGTATAGGCGCGTAAGTGTGGGAGACAACTCCGCTGCACATTTTAAAGAACCACAGCTGGGATGCCGTCAGGTCCACTGGCTTTCCGAACATCGAGAGACTGCAGTATCGCACGAACGGTTCGTTGCCTGATACATATATCAGGCATGGTGTAGCCGCAGTTGGCAATGTTAGGCGGCTGCGAAACGCAGTCATCGATTCGGGAGTTGGCCGCAAAGAGATTTGCAAGCAGATCTGCTTTCTCCTGCGGCCGATGAGCCAGTGATCCATTCGGATACCTCAGAGGGGGCAGCAAGGTTTGGCAGAAGTTGGACTGCACGGCTTTGTCCAGGCGCCAATAGCTACCACTGCCCGTAGGATGCGCCATTAGTTCCTGGCCGAACCGTGCGACGCGCTGGGCATCCGCTCTTAAGTATGCCCTTTTGCAGACCTTTGTGGCTTGGTTGAACGCTGCCTTCAGGTGATCCACGTTAGGGTCGTGGAGAGTGCGAGCCCTGGTCCAAGCGCGATACGCTGTCTGTTTGCGTTCAACAGCATCAGCGCATTCACGCCCGAACCAGGGCCTTTTCCTGCCGCCGCTCGTGACATCACTGTATGGAATATAATATTCCATACCCAGGATGATTTCACCAGCGACAGCGCGCTCTCTGATGGATCCCTGTTCTCAAAGCAGCGTTGAGCCCAAGGGATGGATGCGAAGTATTCCCGCATTCCATCCCAGTCTGCTGACGAGTAGTGCCACAGTCGTCGTCTTGCCTCCTCGGGTCGTGGGGACGTAACAACAACAGCTGTGGCACAAACCAGACAGTGGTCTGAGGTGCCCAAAGGAGCACGAATCGACACACTGTACCGGTTCGGGTTACTCGTCAGCAGCAGATCGAGCAGAGAGGGCGCCTGACCTGCAATGTCTGGTATCCGGGTGGGCTGGAGTACCAGTTGAGACAGGTCATGCGTGAGAGCGAACGCATAGGCAGTTCGTCCCGCGTGGTCTGTTTTGGGAGAACCCAACCAGGTCTCATGGTGGGCATTGAAATCTCCCAAGAACACCAACTCAGCGTTCGGAAACCGCTCCTGCGCGTCGTCTGCCGCCTGACTCAGGTAATTGAAGAGTGGGATCCTGAATGGGATCGATAGAGGCACATGTAGAGTTGGCTGAAAGAGCCATGATCTACGTGTACCCAAAGGACAGAGAAGGAAGGGTCCTCTAGGCATTGTAGACGGCGACAGCAAATATCCGCCCTAATAAACAAGCATACCCCGGCTTTCGCGAGGAAACACTCCTCTAGCACGTAGCCGGGATATTGCAGGTAGTTCGTGTCTGCAGGACGGCGTATTTGTGTCTCCGTTAGAAAAAGCATTGCCGGCCGAGCCGTCTCCAGGTGGTGATGGACGGCATTAAGGTTAGCGTGGAGTCCTCTGATGTTAATAAACTCCACGACACAGGAAGTAGCAGTGGGGTTACGGTGATTGGCTGCTGTTGAACGACAATGCTTTGTTCGTACTGCCATAGAGTGAAAGGAAGGGGCAACGTGAAAAAAAAAGAGGCGGCTGTTCTCGCAGTAAAGTGGGGCAAGGCGCAAAGCAAGTTTTGTCATATGTCGGATCGGCTATCGCCATACCATACAATATGGTATGGCGATAGCCGATCCGACGGACGGAAGGACCCCAGTACCCTCCCGAAAGTGGTCGCCGGGACCCACCCTCACCATCCGGCACGACGAGCCACCTCGAGATTATGCGCGGCATGATGAGGCAGCCAACCTAGTTGGTTAGACTCGGTTGGGCCTCTGGACTATACCGCGGGCGGCCAGCAGAGCACCGTTTCTACGGCTCTCCCTGGCCGCCAGGTCGACTCGCGCCACCCACACAATGACTCTACGGATACTCTGCAGGTCCCTTATAAGCTGAGAGAATCGTCACCTCATGCTTAGGCCTCCGGCGCTCTCATTCACCGAACGAAACACAGCAGCGAAACACTGCTGTTTCACGTCGAATTTGAATGTTTGTAGAGCCTTGTCTTTTAAAAATAATATGAAAACTAATAAAAAATATTGATAAATCATTTATTGGATTTATATATTTGTCGGGACGGCAATACTGTTAGTTGGGACACTAGCGCCATCTAGTGACACAGAAAGGCATTAAGGCGGAACGCCAGCGCCATCTAGCGGCGCTAGACGGAGTCTACGAGCCGGCGCGAGGGGCGGGCAGAGCTCAGTCTTCGTGTTACCGTCGACCAGTGCATACCTCGTAGGAACTGTCTTGCGTTTCATAGTGATAATAACTGCTCTTAGTGTAAAGTAGTTGTTAGTTGAATTCGAACACAAGTTATCTGACTACCTACGTGTTTTCTAGTGATTGAAACCAACATTTCCCACTGCACGCCCACGTGCTTTGATCCTATAAAATGGCTGATAAGGACGAGATAAACGCTGCCACTCCGACATATTTATAAATATTTCTCTTGCTCTGTCATATAGCAAAACAGAAGACAGTAACGATTATGATTATCTATTGTATAATTTTATGATAATGATCTTGGATCGATTGAAGGACATTGGTTAAACCTAGCAACTAATCTCAATGTTACTTAGATAAACTCGATAACAAACAAATGTTGGACGTTCATCTGAGTGAACTAAATGAATAAATGGTTTTTGACTTTGATATGATATTTGGTCAAAATTTAAGAAGACATGATTACATAAGTCTTGAGTCAATCAGTGGCTTTCTTTTTCCATCAACGCGATGTACTAAAATTAACATTATTGCCTTTAAAATAAGCCTAATGGCCCTTTATAGTATGGATAAGTGGAAGGTAAAAGCCAGTGTTTTGTTGTTGGTGCAGAAAATGTTCTAAGGTTCTCAGCTTATATTAGCTGGAAATAAACGTTAATCCTTGGTAATTAAAACTAATGTTCCGGCAATTTAAGTTATAGGGACTTGCATACAGCCTTCATCTACCCTTTTAGTACATACTTGTATTATATATACCTTATATTTGGTCCAAAGTTACGCAAAATAGGGGAGCGGATTATTGTTGCAATATCTCGCTAAAATACATTCAATAATTGAACGGGTCTCTCTTATTTTCCTCCCATGGACTTCGCTAACGGTTTGTTAGTATACAGAATTAAATGAAAACATTTAGTTTAAAATATGGAGTGGTTAGTTCATACGTATCATATCTCGATTAATCGATGATACGCGATTTTTTAAGAACAAATATATTATTTAGACGTATTTAGACTTTAGCGATTTGTAAACATACTTAATATAATATTAGACAACAGGTCTTACTCGTGGTTAAGTATTTCAAGTTATAAATAAATACCTATTGATTGCTCGACGTTTCGACTGGCTAGCATTTATTTATCATAATAGCTAGCATTTAATTATTTTATTATGATTAATAGCATTAATGAATTTAGCAACTATATAATTGTAGTTAGTGACATTCAAAATCGAAGTTTTAATAAATTTAAAACATTAGTGATTATTATACTTTTACTCACAAACTACATCTAATCATACTATTAAGTTAATTGTAAATATGAGTTGCTATGGCTATTACTTTATTTGTTATTAATTAATATATTAGATTTACCAAACTTTTACTTTTTAAATCTTATTAAGATAATCTATTGTTCCGATTACACACAGCAGCTCATATAAGGATAAGAATAAAAAATTGATTTGTAATGTTAATATACCTACATTTGGCGATTGAAAAGAGTAGCTATGAGTTTCTTGCCTGGTTTTTTTCATGAAAGTTCTACTCCTTGAAAAGGCTTTTTAATGCAAAAATTTTATTTCATTGCATTTTCTTAAATACCAGTTAATTGTCTTCCCAATAATTGTTTACACATTTTGGTGGATATTAAGATTTTTTAATTTTACTTAGTCTTTGAAACACTTTACATTTTAAATGTGTAGAATATTATTTAAAATTGTACAATGAATATTGCTAATGCTTATTATAACATGGCGTCAGAATGACGCTAAAATCGGCCTTTGTGCACTCACTGGAAAAGAAGGGGAGTATGCGGAGGGAGGGGCAATCCGATGTATAAAGATAAAGGAAATGGTTGGAATGCTTGTATTACACGGTTCGATTGAGGTCCGCAGGAAGGGTTTGGTGAAGATTATGTGGTAAACAATTAGACTTCATAAAATGTTTTAACCTCTTTGTATTTGAAATAAATTTATTAAATATAAATATAAAAACTATACATATTTAAAATATAAAAACTGGAATGACCCACCGACATCGGGAACAGGGCCCTAGCTGCCGGTGGTTAAGGTCCCAGAGAGAGGAATCTCCTCACAATACGCGCCGTGTCGAGCAGTACTGCCTTTTGGATCAAGAACTTGATCCAGCCATCTAACGCAAGCCTCTGTAGGTGGTGGTCGAGTCTCTTAGGTATTAAACCATTGACTGTAATGACTATCGGCACAATGATCGCCGAGTCCACACGCCACATGTTGACAATCTCGTGAGCTAGGTCCAGGTATTTCAAATCTTTTTCTTTTTCAGCTTTCACAAGATTCTCGTCATGCGGATTGGTGACATCGATGATCATTGCTCGGCGCTCCAATCGGTCTATCAGTACAAAATCTGGCTTGTTCGCCACAATTGTCCTGTCAGTAATGATAGACCGATCCCAGTACAAAGTAGCATGACCACTTTCGAGAACTGGATCGGGCACATACCTGTAATACGGCACTTCAGATTCCACAAAGTCATACTTCAAGAGAAGTTGCTGATGGACAATCCTGGCTACTTGGTTGTGTCTATGCAAATACTCTCTATTGGCAAGACGAGAACAACCGAAGACAATATGTCTGAGAGATTCTCCGGGCTGGTAACATGCCCGACATATGTCAACTGTCCCATCCTTCAGGATATATCTCCGGTAGTTATTCGTCATGACAACTTCGTCCATAATTGCACAGACTTATTATTATTATATTAACTTAGGATAGACCATAGGACTTTACGGGTGTTGGAAGCATTCATATTTGGCGAGAGCATCAAATAAAATGTCGGGCGGATCCAGAAGACACCCAAATAACTGGCAACCCTAATCTCAGTGACCATAACCAGAAATGAGATTCGTCCAGCAACAAAAAATATATTGTCACACAATGGCAACTGCTTTTTAATACCCTTTCATCCAGATGTGAAGTGTTCACTACAAAAATACACTACATTTTATTATAGTACTCGTGTGTTTGGCGCCGTTGCACTGAGGCGCGCATTCGTTTTATGATTTGACGTCAATAACGTTTAGTTACCACGATAAACCTGACACTGCGTCACGACGCCAAAACTGGCCACTCATTGGAAAAGGGAGGGGAACTGCCACTCCTGTGTGTATAGATAAAGGATATGGGCTGGATACTTGCATTATACGCTTTAACTGAGACTAGCGGTCGCCTAGTAATCGAAATTCGACCACAATTGATTTAAATTTTAAGTTTGATAGTTATTAAGGTTTTATTGTGTAGAACAATACCCTTACAATCACTTTAATTTACCTATATTTTCAAACAAATTATTATTTACGTAACTATACTCTTTAATTGACGATATTCCTAAGCTTGCTACTTTGTTTTCTTTTTTTTATTACGTATAAATACGTAATTGTATTGTAATATAAATAGTATATATATCATTCCAATCGGCTCAAAGATTGCTGATATAATATTATATGTCATTATATATTGATATATGTAACCATAGTTACGAAGAATAGTACTACAAGTATTTCTAATGCATATTTTATATAAATATTAGGATTCGTCCCTCCTTCTTCATATAAACTTTAACTATTTATTACCTTATAAAATTGCGCGGTCGGAGGAGTATTAAATTTAGCACAAATTTCATACTCCTCCGACCGCGCAATTTCCGTGAAAGGGGCACAACGATTTTGCTTCTCGTATTAATGTATAGATACCCTGGAAAGATTATGTTGAAAATAATTCCGATCTATAATGTGCGCTAAGAGTTCGAAGATAACGAACGTAGTACTATTGCAACCGAATTTTCCAGTCAGACAATTATTTAAGTGCTTTCGCTAGATTGCCTGTGTTTGTTATCGCTACTTCAAAAAGCTACGGAGCCTGAATTACGATTCTATAAGTTGTTTATGCATAATGTGTAGTCAATTAATTATTAGTATCTAAAATCATAATTTATATAAGTTATATATTCCAAGTGTGCGTGGATGACTATCAACAAAACAATTTAAAAAATGGCTACCGATCCTCAAAAGATGTCTTGTCATGGGCGATATTGGTGTAAATTTAAAAGGCGAAAAACAGTCAATTAAATATATCCGAAAATTAACGAATCCCGTGACGTCTTAAATTCGAAAAAAAGACATTGTAATTTATCTGATTAAGCATATTATTTTTCTAAGAATATTATAAGTACTCCACCGACAAAAAAAACAAATGGCATATTTTGTAATCTGCACTCACTTAGCTTTTGGCACTCGACCTTTTTATTCCCACATTGGTATATTAGTTACAACAATTAAACATGACCACATTTTACAGCAACACATTGTACATTAAAATTGAAGTATTCGATAATAATGTCACCTCCTTACTGCCGTGCAATGACGTCATCGGCCAGCAAAAGTCGAGTGTTTACTAATCCCCTCATTGGTTAGTTCCTTTCTTGTTTATGGTGCACTAAATCTGAACATTTACTCAGTGGTACTTGTTGTGTGTATTTATAGCGAACGTATTTTCGAGACTCAAAGCTATTATTGTCAAAATTGCAGTAATAGTCTCGGTTAAACGGTTGCCTTCCTGGAGTCATTTGTGTATTATTGGTATAAAATCTACTAGATTTAGCCCACAGCTTGCTCGCGTAAATGTTGGATATCGACTGTGAACTGGCAACCGATTCTATCTCAATTTTCTGAAGATTTCACTTTTTAATACAATTTTATACTATATCATACTCCGCAGCGTTGCAAGCAATCCCATGTCAGATACGTTTAAATTTGTTTAAACGTTTAATAACTACGTATTTTTATTTTAATAAGCCAGGTGCTATAGAAATGACGCAAAGATGTTTTTCCTTCGGCCTGTAAAGTTGTCAAAATTGAGATAGTACCGGTTGCCAGTTCACAGTTGACATGTCAATTTTTTATTCTTAGGTTTCTTTCTGGTTGAGGTACTCTATGGCCTTTCCTGTAACTCTAAAAACGTGTATGCGAAATTTCATGTATTGATTGGTCGAGTAGCTAAGTGGTGAAAGCATAACAAAGAAACAAACCAAGTAACATTAGTATTACAAGTAGTGTGGTTAGCAAATACATACAGGTTTCTTTGTGTCTGCACGGATGGCCTAGTGGTTTAAGGGATTGCCTCACAGCTGCTACAGCGCCGAGTAATTGTAATTTGTAATTGGACTCCCTTTTCCGCATTTGAACTCTAAGTTGGTCAATTATGCGTGAGAGTCGGCCGGTTATAGAGATAGCCAGCCCAACTCCGTCCAGAAGCACAGAAGTTTCCTGGGGTCTTCGCAGGACTTCTGACCTCGAGTTGTTGAGGATTTCCTTACGCTGTGCTGTTACTCACACGCATTCCAGGACTACGTGGGCAGCAGATTCTTCTTAGGTCAGATATCTCCTACAGAGTGGGCTGTCTGTTGCTCGGATGTTGTACCTACAGACGTTTTTTCAGGGGACAGTGTCTTGTTAGGGTCTCCACGATGGTCTGACGGTCAAATCTTTGTAGGTTGAGCAGGCGGTGTGTCAGACGTGGTGAGATGGCCGATAGGGCTGCTCTCGACTGTCTGCAGACCGTTGTCCGTGCCCAGCGTTTGTTACAGCGCCGAGTACTATGGATTCCATTCCTACGCGGGGCAAAAAATAGTGTGTTCCACAAAAAGCTGTTCTGAGTCCAGGTGTTCTGAGTCCAGGTGTTCTGAGTCCAGGAGTTCTTTGTGTCCATTGTTTGATTGATTGTAAAGTCCGTGCGACACAGGAATTAATCCAAGTGCGACAATTGTCTTTTTGTATGTATATAGTATCTATTATGTTTATGTTTATATTGCTTTTTCTTTCTTTTTCTTTTTAAATATGTTGGATACTTTTAAGTTATGCTTTCATGTTTTGTAACCTTTTGTCTTCTCTTCTTGCTATTAATATTAATACAATTGTCAGGGCCCAGCTGAAAACCAGTGTTGTGCATGTGCGCAGCAAATACTGAGCTAGAGCCCTTTGTAATGCAAGTGTATAATGTACCTATGCCAGTTTATATTTATTTTGTATGTGTAACCTTGTAAATTCTGTCTTAATTCTATAAATATGTAAGTTTTGTATATGTGTAACGAAAATAAATGGTTTAAATGGTTTATATTCAAAACTCACTCACATACATACACGTACCTTTCATCCAGTAAAAGTACTGCTCTGAGGGATAGAAAATTTACGTAGCTTACAATTATTCGGGCGAAGCCGCGGGCAAAATCTAGTTTACCATAATTCTACGTTTATTTATATTGTAGTCGAGGTTAAGGTAACGTAGAATAAACTGCGTAAAATCTTTAAAAATAGTTGTATGTGTAAAAATACAAGTTGAATATACATCTGGTTTTCGTCTGCCGTTTACGAACCTTAAAGGGTTCTTAGTACATACGATTATAAAATATTCACGATTTTACAAAGTATTACACATACGAACACGAAACATTATACGAAATCTAGATTACGTATCCTAATATTGAAAATGCGAATGTGAGTGTGTGCCTTAATTACTTGGCCGATCATCATTAAATCTATACTAATATTATAAAGCTGAAGAGTTTGTTTGTTTGCTCGAGCGCTAATCTCAGGAACTACTGGTTCGATTTGAAAAATTCTTATAGTATTGGATAGCCTATTTATCGAGAATGGCTATATAACATCACGTTACGACCCACGGGGGCGGCGCAGTAACGATAAACGCGGGTGACAGTAGTATAGAAAACGACATAGGGTACCTTTTGTACAGAAGAAAGTACAGTTCTCTTACAAAACAAGCCGCGGGCATAAGTTAGTTGAGTAAAATTATATCAGCGACCCACTCAGTGCCCGATGCAGATTTGCGCTCACGGGTGATGACTCTCGGACGACGCCCCGGCACGACGAAGGGCGTCGCTCCGAATCAACGGCCTTAGGGCTTGGGATGAGGGGATGCGACGCACCCCTATTTATCATTAATAAAATTACATAAACATTTAAACATATTTTACACATATATTTTTTCTTTTTATGGTATAGGACGCAAACGAGCAGACGTATCGCCTGATGGTAAGCGATTGCCGCCGCCCATGGACACCCGCAACAGAGGAGTCATAAGTGCGTTACGTTCCTTTTAAATTTGCCTCCACCAGAAGTGAGGGGAAGGCGATGGTTGGGCCTCCGGACCCTCACTCACTCGACGAAGCACAACGCAAACGCTATTTCACGCCGATTTCCTGTGAGGCTGTGGTATCACTCCGGTCAAGCCGGCCCCTTCGTGCCGAAGCGTAGCTCTCCTACGGTTAAAAACATATGTTATGTTATGTTTATTTAAAAATCCACCTCTTACCCGTGGCTTTGTTATTTGGCTCTACCTACATCTATCCCATGCATTTTCCGGTTTAACTCTTATGTTATACCGGCCTATTCATTATTTATAAGCATAAAATCACGTCGAATTTAAATTAAATTAGTGTTAGTTTTATTATTGTACTTTTTTTTTTAACGGCCTCAATGACGTATTGGTTAATGTAACCGACTGCCACGCCTGAGGTCGCGGGTTCGATTCCCGCACAAGTCAAACATTTGTGTGCATGAACATAAATGTTTGTCTTGGTCTGGGTGTTTCTATGTATAATATGTATGTATTTACAAAAAAAATAGGTATATAGGTATGTATGTTTATCCATTGTCTAGTACCCATAGTACAAGCTCTGCTTAGTTTGGGCTAGATGGTGTTGTGTGTATGTGATAGAATATTATATTATTATTATTATTTTTTATTTTGTAATTTGTATACTTTTTGTGTTTTTGTTGTTTTTTTATATTTCTTCGTGTTTTGCGTGTGCCCTTGTGTGCCAAAATAAATATTTTTCTTTCTTTCTTTCTTTCTCGATCCTTTGTTGCATGGAGATGGACAAACCAACAGACATATTTTCGCATTAATAATATAAATGTAATGTCCTCCAATTCGAATTTCAATTACAGTAGCTTATCTTAGTAAGTATAGACTAGCTATCTATGCAGAGATATTATAGTGCAAAAGTGTGTGCGCAAACGCAAGAAGTTTTTCCCTTTTCCCTGAACCCCATACTTTACTTTTGATAAGACAGTAATCTGACACGATCGTAGATAGACTAGGCGTAGAATCAACTGCATCACTTACTTTCTTTAGGGAAGCTGGTTGCAACACGGCCAACTTCCTATCTTAGAGATGCTATTCAGAATTTCGTAACTGAAAAATCCAATAATTTTTTTGAGGCCGGACTCGGAAATCGACCCCATCTTAACTAATACTATAAAAGCGAAAATTAGTTTGTTTGTTTGTTTGTTACCTTTTCACGCCTAAACCACTGAACCGATCATCCTGAAATTTTGCATATACGTTGTCAAGTGTACAGAAACGGACATAGGCTACCTTTCATCCCGAAAAAATTACTATTCTCGAGGAAAACAACAATAACGTTCTTATTATAATAGATGGCGCCACGTGTCTTTCGAATCATGATTGAATTATATTATTACAAGCAGTGTACAACCCGAATTGATTGTCAAATTATAAATTAACGCGAGCGAAGCCGCGGGCAAAAGCTAGTATATCATATATAGCAGTCGCATTTACAACCGCTACACAACTCAGGTCGTCAGATGAAATATTCGTAAGGATCTTATGAAATACACACTCAACAAACAATCTCTGACGAAAGGGTAAACAATATTTTAATATTGTACTCGTTATATATAAACAAGGCTGTTTGAAAATGTTTCCTGTGCTTTAAGAAGAGTTTCGTATACTCTGTGATATTTTGCTTATTCTATGTTTATTTACATTGATTATTTCATTGACAGTACAAGATATACCGTCTCGTTTGTCTTATGACATTATTATGCGCTTATGCCTGCGTGCGGTTGTGTGGTTTAGAATTCGATTTCAGTTTAAGGCAATGTATTTTTGGGATTTTACTGTCATCAGTTCTAAGTAGCAGTACGCAAGCTTATAATATGCTTGGTAGATAATGGCTTTGCCCGACCCGAAATCGAACCCTAGAGTTCACGATTGCAACAAGAGCGAACTTATGCCGCAGGAATAACGAATAGGTAGGCGAATTCCTTACATTCTTATCTAATTTAGAATATTAGTAATTTAATTAGATTGAATTTAATTTGCCATGATAATAAAACGAAAAATGTCGTCTATCACAATGTGCTTCACTGAGGAGTGCAATCCATGCACCAAAATACATGGACAATAAAGAATTATTAAAATACTTGATTTTTTTATTTATATTTATTATCCTAATAAAAATAAAATCTAAAATCTGCTCATTTATTGCCTCTAAGGCGGAACAAAGTTCGCCGGGTCAGCTAGTTATAAATATAAGTAAGCTAGCTGTGCCCGCGATTTCACTCGCGTTTATAGTTACTGCGCCGCTCCCGTGGGTCGTAGCGTGATGTTATATAGTCTATAGCCTTCCTAGACAAATAGGCTATCCAACACTAAAATATTTTTTCAAATCGAACCAGTTGTTCCTGAGATTAGCGCGTTCAAACAAACAAACAAATTCTTCAGCTTTATAATATTAGTAAAGATATAATAAACACATGAATAAAACCAAACGTAAATATGAACATGCAGAATTATACTCGCAGTGAAAAACTCAAAGTGTTCATATAAAGTTTACAAATGGCAGCAAAAATAGAAGTGTTGCTGCCAATGTTCGCAAATACGGGCACGCATTGTTGGCAAACTTAATGCACTGGAGTTGTATTCACAGTATATTTAAACCTTTTTATTACTAAGATTTTATACAAAATTTATATTTTTAAGCTTTCGTACCCGGAGGGAGCCAAATAATAAAAATCCAAGATGGCAAATTCCAAATGACTGCACGGATGCTTGAAGGGGTCGCCTCGCCATCGTCACTGCACTGAGCGTTGTAGGTTCATGTCACACGAGACAAAAATGGTATGATTCACAAATAGTTGCTTCAAGTCTGGGTATTCTTTCAAATCGAAATTGGGTACTTGCGGGGCAGTCCAACGGTCTCCAATTACTATTATTGCTAATACTAGGCTATATGTCAAATTCTGTATCAAACTCTGTCGAAAATTGGAAACTTTTTGATATCTTTAATACGTTGTATTTACTGCGAAAATACGCCACAAAAGCTGCATTCCGCGTTGTTGCACCGATTGCACTTTTGTGATTCGATGTCAATAAAGTTTTTATCACTGACAATAAAACCAATATTACGACGCGAGAACTAGCTGCACAGCTTGGAAAAGGGGGATGAAAGGGGGGTAGAACCGTCGCTACTATGTTTAAGGCAATAGATGGGGCGATTGCATTACATGATTACACAGCTTGGCTGAGATTCACAGGAAGGGCTTGGTCAGGAATATACGGAGATAAATGAAATATGCTAATAACATTTTATTCCTGCTTTCTTTTTACTTAACAAGCCTTTTGTTCTAGAAGTTTTTACTATACTATACTACACAAAAAACATATCTTAATAAGTTAAAAATTACATGCGTTCCGAACAACGCGCTCACTCGCGGTGTGTAGTTGGGTTACACCGTTGCTTTCTTTTGTGACCGTGAGTAATAATGTAATGTGTCTTAGTCGTGTTTTAGAGCATCCGATTCCAATATTTGTATTTTTTGTATAAATAAAATCAAATAATACATTAAGAAAAATGGTAGAAGTGTAAAAGGTTATTTGTATTTTTTATTTAGCCCTGTATATTAAACGATTCGGTTTTATAAAAATGTGTTAACCCGTCAACTGTCGAGCGGACATACGTTTGTCCGTTTGTGTATTGTTTGCACAATGAATTTTTTTTCCGTATTTCCCCTTGACGCTCAAGAAGTTAATTATTTCTCGTTCTAATTTATTGATGACTGCAATACGTATTAACCGATTACAATGTTTACCAAATCGCTAATGGGATATTTTTTAAATGAAGACAATTAGAATTAATTCTTGTGTCGCGAGGAACTTTACACATATTTTAAACCACTAGGTACGCCATCCGTGCATTCGAACTTTCTGCACTCTTCCATATTTTATTTTAATTTTACATATTTTATTTTTTATATACACTACACTACACTACCCTAGTGCCTACTTATCTAGAGTTAGGAGAGGCTGGTCATCTGTTAGAGGTTTCTACCTAGTACGGATACCAGTCTCTCACACAGATTATTACATCTTGAATTGTATATCTAGGTTAAAATTGAATACTGTTAACTATTTTCTGTGTAAGAGAAGAAATAAATGATTTTATTTATTTATTTATTATTATTATTTTATATAATAGGTACTGTAACAGACAACAGATTAAATATTACATATAATTCAATTAAACAATAAATAGTTTGCAGCCTTAAGTCCAATTAAAACTATACACATAATTCACATGATATTTAAAACTTTATTGAGCTAAGGTAAGCAATATTAAAATAAGTATAAAAAAGGATATATAGCTCATTATTTCAAACAATTTTACTGTAACTACTACTGATTTCAAACTCTCTTCACATATTTATATTTAGGTATCATATTACTTAAAAGTTTAAAAGTTATCACTGTAATATACATGCAGACTCCACTAAAACATGGAAGTTTTTAATTTTATAAATTTCACCTGAAGCAATATTAGCTCTGCACCGGAGGTCAGAAACTCACTTAACTCAGAATTTATCTCAGTGAGTTTATTCTTTAAATAGAACACTTATTATATAACTCTCGTCGAGAAGTCACTGAAAATTGCTACTTTTATATTCTAACAAAATTAACCAGTTTGTTCGTATAAGAAAAACTTGGATGTTGAAGGGCTGCAGTTGTTGAATGTGACTATTGTGCATGAACTCTTTGCTTTAGTTTCAGGGTCAGGCAATGTGTTACTTGATTTTTTTGTCAATAAATTTTATGTACTATCATGAAGTATATAACTGTGCCTGGTAGGCTGCATTAGGCTGGCCTCTTATTCCATGCGTCCATTCCATATGCTTACCCCACAGCAAATATGAATTATATATACTATTCTACTACAGGACAGGTAATTTCTTCCAGTGTAAGAAGAGTTAGACCATAGACTACCGCGCTGGCCCAGTGCGAGTTAACAGACTTCATATATGTATCTTCGAGAACATTATGGAGAACTCTCAGACATTTAGGTTTTCTCACGATTTTTTCCTTCACCTTTAAAGCGAGCGATATTTAACTATGTAATACGCACATAAATCTAGAAAAGAGAGGCCTTGGGTCCAACGGTCTTCCATTAGGCTACTATTGTTGTAAATAAAAGGAAAGAGCTGAAGTCAAGGACTTCTTTTTATAGGACTAGTAATGCTCATATTGCCCGGCAGTCGTGTAGTAATGCATTGAAACCGTCATAAACACTATTGTTTATGGCCAGTCAGGTGCGATCAGTAAGTTATAAAACTATTCAGGTAGATGCTAAACAATCTTCATATAATACGTCACCTTTTATTTCTTCAGAACATTCACTCAAGCAACCTTCGCTAAGAGGTAATGCGAAGGCAGTAAAACTTTATGTGACAACCACTTCGGCTGTACTATAAACGAGCCAGATTAATACTACTTAACCATCTTTATACCTGTCGTTAGATTCACAATATTTCCCCACAAAATTGGGAGGTTAAAGGCAATTAGACGCTTTACGATGGCAATACCAGGACAGTGACATTTGTAAGCCAATTTCGTCCTTAAGCATGACGATGTAAGATCAGCTTTAGATTATCAAAGCAATTTTCTTTAGAGTTCGAAATGCAAAATGTCGGCATAGTTTTCTTTTTATTAAGACAATGGTGTGAAGTCGACGTTTTAATTAAAGAATAATCAAAAAGCTAGTTGACCCTGGGGTTGTTAAAATGTCGTTACAAAATAATAATATTTTTCTATTCGAGTTGTTACCTTGATATTATTTTAATTTGAGACTCGTGTTTTATTTTGATGAGATGATATGATCTTCAGCGAGCCTAATGACCAATTTATTTTGTCGTCCAAGTAAAAAATATCAGCGATCCATCTCCGTATTTTATTCATTTATTTTTTAACTATGTTTTTATTTGTGTCAGATATTTTCGGCAACTTGTTGTTTTATTGTTGCCTCTGAATTTGAAGAGATTTTTAGTGTAGCTAATACAGTAGGTATATCATCAAATATATTTTAGAAGATTGACATAGGATGTTACATGGTTATTGGTAGCCACTACTCATTACGATATCATAGGTATTATTAGACCGTTTCTATCTCAAGGCTAAAGAAGTTAAAGATGTGATAAAAGAAATAGTATAGGAGAGATGTACGCAAGAGATCGATTGAAGAGCAGTATCAGTTACTACTCTTACGCCGATTGCTGGTAGAAGGCTTTCATTTACGTAACTCTCATAGAGCTGACAAAATGTAGGTGCATTAATACATTTCTGCGTTTGTGAATATAGGCATCAGTCTAACTCTACACTAATCCTTTAAAAAATGTATTTTAGTTCGTTATCAAACACTTAAAATCTGCTGAACCGATTTTAATCATTATTAGCTGTTACTTGCGACTTCGTCCGCGTGAAAGGAAAATGGGCAATCGTAGTATCACCCTTCAGAGTTTTCTAAAAATCTCGGAGCTATTCGTAAATCATATTTATTTTTCTTTAAAGTATTTATTATACCCTATACAAAGAGGTAACTTTCATCTTGGCACAAAAAATATTTATAGCAATTTAAAGCGATACTGTAATCCATACAAGCCAGCGCATTTTTCCTTTAACAAAAAGGTAAATTATTTTTCCACAGAAACCTAATATTTTTCTAAAATAAAAGTAGCTCCTTACAAGTAAGTTACTCCTTACAATATCAGCTATCTGTTAGTGAAAGTCCCGTCAAAATCAGTCCAACTGTTTCAGTGATTAGCCGGGACAAACAGGCAGACAGACCGCCAAAATTAAAAAAATAGTTTCATAAATAAGTGCCTTATATTCTTTCATATGCATACAAAGCTGTTTTTTGACGTTACGAACATATGCTTCAAATTTAATTTATTTCTATGGATTTTCTCATCACAATGCTATTTTAATCAAAAGTAGCTTAGTCGATATAATATTACGCTGCGAGCTAAGTTAAGGAGCACAGCAGTAATCATGATCAATCAATCTTAAGATAGAAGTTGGCACATTTTGGTCGTAATATATTTATTACCTACGTGATCTCTGCATTGCAATTTTAATTATCATCTTTAACTATATTATCTTAGTCATTAGTCACAAGACGCAAGTGACTCAACTCTGGTGATCTACTCATTAACCTGGATTGCACCATTGACGCAGTTGTTTAAGTGCCAGTAATCGACTAATGTGGGATCTGTCGCACGATGCAAGAATTTGACTAATTCTGCAGTGTTCCCGACGTGTTTGTTAGCGCAGCGGTAATTGACTAGAATACGACTGCTATGTTCAATGTTTCGGCTTTGATTCCGGGTCCGACAAAGTGTCATAATTATTATTGGTCTATCACAAAAATTTTTGGCAATTTTTTTTATCAACTTATGTGGCAAACAGGCATACGGCCTGATGGTAAGTGGTCACCGTAGCCTATGGACGCCTGCAACACCAGAGGAATTACTAGCGCATTGCCGACCCTTTAGGAAAGAAAGTGGGAAGGAGAAGGAGTGAAAAGGGGGTAAGGGGATGTATCTGAGTATTCCAGCAATTGTTGCCATGAGCCTGATGCCTGATGCCACCAATACTTTATTATATTAAACTTATATTTGACCAGTTTTCCCACGTAGAAAAGGCAAGACAATTGACAGACTCGGACTGATACTGAGAATTACCTCAATACTTTGCTTGCCCAGGAACCGAATCATTCATACCAAGATATCAACGTAATCCATAGAAATAAACGTAATTATTCTATGAAGAATTCCACTAATTATGACCAAGTTATGATACGAGCCAACAAATTCAGTGATTGTGATGTCATCATCAACGAAATCATCATCTAAAAATTCTCAAGTCACAACATGTTACTCAATTTTGGCAGGCAACATAGAACGCAGTAAGTACTCTTGCGTCGGTTTCCTGGTAGAGAAGTGTGAGCTGCCTTATTGGTACCGACACCAAATATTTGGCAACGAGGGACTCTTCTACGCAAAATGATGACAATCGTTTTTGTTAACTAGCTTTCACTTGGGAATAGTTTCAAATATTTAAAATACATATTAATTATGCATTGATAAGTATTTTGTTGAGTCATTTAAATCTTTAATATTCTTACTTTGCTTATTGCTTGTATATTTATTTTCCAAATATGTCCTTTTCTGTACAACCTAACAACGTGTATGCTAAATTTCATGACGATCGTTCGAGTAGTTAAAAAAGGTGAAAGAAACTTACATTCGTATTATAATATTAGTTAGGATGCAACTGACTTGACGCTTATGTACTTTGGCAATGAAAAGGATTAAGACAGTCAAGGTGCTGCTTATCATAAACAAATTTTCTCTTAAGACCTAGAAAATTATAAGTAATACGTTAGTTTGACGCAGTGATAGCTGAGTGAGACGAGCATTAGACAGTCAAGAAGATGTCGGAGATCGATTTAATAATATAATAATATTCTACCACATACACACAACACCATCTAGCCCAAACTAAGCAGAGCTTGTACTATGGGTACGTAAGCTTGTACTAGACAATGGATAAACATACATATATACTTTTTTTTGTAAAACATACATATTATACATAGAAACACCCAGACCAAGACAAACATCCATGTTCATGCACACAAATGTTTGACTTGTGTGGGAATCGAACCCGTGACCTCAGGCGTGGCAGTCGGTTACACTAACCACTACGCCATCGAGGATATATAAATATTAACAATAATGAGAATGTTTTCCAGATAGAATTTTAGTCATGGTCGCCAATCCTAACGGAGACCGGCTGTCTACGCAGTAGAAAATGTTGTGCACGACAAACACACGCACACTGTTTTTTCTAACTTTAATGGATAGGGCAATCCGACACGACCGGTTAAGGATAGGTTGCAGGATTAATAATTTACGTGCATTCTGAGGTACGAGGCTGAGCAACACAACTAACTTCGTTAATCCAGGCTGCTGTGTAGAATTTCTTGATCGAAAAACCCGATAACTTTTTACAGGTCCGATCCGTCACTATCTGGACACCTCATAAGCAGCAATCATTTTTATTACAGCTACGTCATTAAAGCAGTCAATGCGTATTAAATAGTAAGAAAATCATATGTTCCAAAAGTAATAACAAAACGCTCCATAACGTTCTCGAAAAAATGGGATGTTTGCCGGGCTCTGGACTCACTAGACTCATCATACTGAGCAGAGGGCCGTGGTCAGCAATAGAAAAATTTATTAACAAGGCTAGTAAAATATAATAATAATGCTTAATATATATTTGAAATCCACCAAGAACATTGGTCCTGTTTAAAATAGTCCCACTAGACAAGGGACTACTCTTTAAAGGAAAGTTGTAAAAAAAAACAACGGGTTGCACTCCGGGAGTGCCGGCAGAAGTGAAAACTTGAATATTAACGTTGTGCATTTTTGATATTTTGGAATGGTTAGGGAATAATTTTGCACCAATTGCTTTAATTATCAGTTTTTATACTGTACTTACTATAATTTATGTGGTAAAATACAATATTCATTTATTGCGCTATCGTACACAAACATGACAATTCTCCCTCCGTCTTACGAATTTTCGATCAGGTCACGTGTCCTGACGCGAGTTTAACATTTTTTACCCATCACAAAAAGTGCACAACGCCGCTGAAGTTTTCACTTCAATAAAAATCTTACATCATAAATTCATAACTGATTTAACGGTGTCCGTTGACTCATGAACCTAAAGTTTCCTCATAGAAACGAAGCGAATCTAACCGTATCATATATGAGCTACCACACACGCTCATAAATGTTTCGCGAAATTAATCGGTTATATCGAACTTCAAAGCTATGTGACGTCATCACCGCGATGTGTGGCGATTCTGAAGATAAAGGATTGTAGAATGTTATTATTAAAGTGTTTTAGTAGCTTCTTTTTTCTATATAATGTGTATACAATGTGCAGGTGGTATCATAAAATTCATGTGAGATAAAATGTATTATGGTAAGATTAATTCGACTGATTGGAGAATGTTGAATCATACTGTATAAGTTGTAAAATCACAATCTCCGAAGAGGTACGCAGAGGTGTATTATACCCACCTTTCGTCAGCTATGGTTTGGGATGGGTTTATTATTTAGGCCTGCTTCTTATTACGTGGAACCTTCACGTAATAAGAGGCAGGCCTATTGTCTTTCGAGATTAGAGTAAATGCTGCGCCGTACTGCAACTTAAAATTTCTTGACAGATCACCTAATAACAGTTAGCTTAACACGGGAATCGAATCTGACACCTTATGCACAGGTAGGCCTGCGCCATTGAGTCAGTCACGAGTGTAATACTTACTCTTTCCGTGACAAACATGTGTATATGTATAACGAGATGGGTGAAAAAACCCAGGATTCAACCTCTTCGTCTTCATGTGGTCACAAAGTCACATGAAGACGAAGAGGTTGAATCCTGGGTTTTTCAAAAGACCCTCGGGATATAGCTATCTCGGAGGTCTTTTGACCCACAGGTCCATGCTCAAACTCGACCGAGGTATGATCCCAAGGTATCTGCACACCAAGTTACAAGTTAATCGGTCCAGTGGTTCCGGAGTTATGCCTGTCACTAACAGACAGACACACAGACCCACATAGTGTTTTCATTAGCCTCTGAAGAAGACTCAGAGGTCAATAATGTTTATTGATTAAATTTTTCGCTGTAATGTCTGTTACTTTAGGGAGAAAGTGCTAAAATACATTCCATGCAGTAAACATTCTAATAGTCTGTCAACCCTCGATTATAACCGGTTTTTTTAGATTAGATCAAGGATACGTTAACCGCTATCCATTACACGATCCATTTGCTTGTTTGCCACCTCTACTGTCTAAAAAAACATATTTTCTTAAAGAAATATATACACTTCCATAAAATAAAATGCCTTTACTTTAAAAGTTCCTCAACGTGGTGCAAAAATAAATAACAACATCAACTTTACTACTAAAGTTTAATATAATATAAGAACCCAACACCTCTGAGATATTACGTCAGAAAATGTAGGTTACGTCTAAAAACAAGAACTTTAGTCAAAGCGATCTTTACTGACGATGAAAAACAAAATACAAATATTTTACGGATTATTTATACAAAATAAGGAGCCTGTTTATAAAAATAAATTATTCTTGTCGCATGTTTACGCTCGTACCATGTTAATTTACTTTTTTTATTATTTACCGACCTAGAGAATAGGTGTTAAGATGGGATCAAAGGAAATAATTGTGAAAGTTAGGTGTATGAGATTTTGGAACTCTGTTTCACTAGGTAAAACGCATTAACAGATTAACTTTTTTTTTATATAACTGAGGTGGCAAACAAGCTCACGGCCCACCTGATGGTAAATGGTCACCGTAGAGTATGGACGCCTGCGACACCAGAGGCATCACTTGCGCGTTGCCGACCCTTTAGGAAAGCAAGTGGGAAGAAGAAGGAGCGGGATGGGGGAAAGGGGGTAATTGGGCCTCCGGTACTATATATATTATATTATAATATAACGTCTTTATTATTATTTTCTTTTAGTATTTTTATTTTCAATATACTTTTAATTATATAAATATGTATACATATAAGTATTATATAAATACCAATATTATTATTTAGTATAAAATTACTTTTGCCATCTATGACCACCTTCTGCCTAATTTATTTAAATTGTTTTGTTTGTTGTTTTATTTTTTAATTGAGTTAATATGTATGTATGTTACTGCCTACATGCACCGAAATCATGCAGGCTCTGCGAGAATACCAGCGTTGTGGATATACTGCAACATTGCTGACGCAGGACCTTATTTCTTCCTAAACATGGTTGTGTTTCCTGTTACCTTGTAAGCGTGGAACAAATAAAATTATTTTTCTTTCTTTTCTTTCTTTCTTTTTTTCACTCTCACTCACCGAACGAAACACAACAGTAGGAATACTGCTTTTTCACGTCGATATTCTGTGAGAGGGTAGTCCTTCCCCGGTCGAGCCGGCCCATTCATGCTGAAATCAGCTAGGCTCTACTACTAACTACATTTAAGGCGGTTGTATGTAAGCGATTTCTAACTCATTCGTACAGTCATATAATTCATAACGGCCGCGGTAGGCTCTAGCACACAGGGCTCTATCATTTAAAAAACAACATACTCGTAGCTTTACAAATGTATATGATAAATGTATAAGTAGTGAAATAGACCTCTGTGCGGTCTTGTTACAAATTCAAATTCATTTGATCATATAAAGAGTTATTGGGTTTAACTGACAAGAAGTTCTCAGTAATATCACGAGTCAAGCGAGTGGATATAAGAAAATAGCCGATGAAAAGTGATTGTAATATGGATTTTCTGCCCATCTCTAAGTTGGTATAGGCATGAGACTATGTATAAGTATGTCGGAGCGTCAAGAAAATAATTATTCGAATGTAATTTATTTCTGTAATTGGAGTTGAATAAAGCGCCATCTATTGGTTTGTCTCGGAACGTCAAGCGTAAGCTTGAGTGAGGTCGCCATAGAGCCAATGTGTCAGTTGGATTGACAGTTATAACTGTCAGAGTCATATTGACGTTATATAAGAGCCGGAGACTCGTGCGCGGACACATTCGGTGGACGAACTCGCTGCGTTACGGATCAAATCAGAAATAATCACAGTCAACCTTTATTGTTTTATTTTTCTGGTGTTTGTCTATCATTAGTCTATCATTATTACGAAGTATAATACCACGCCTATATTTTGTTTTTCATCATGTCAAAAGCCAGTCGGCCGTCCTACTCTCCGACAAGTATATATGACTTGTACTAATATGATCCAATCTTTTTCAACAAGTGACATTTATAATAATACGATTTTTCATGAGATTGAACTTACAACTCTTGCGCCATATTGAAAACCATTGCGCCATCCGTGCAATCAAATAGTAATATCTACATTCAAATACGGATAATATGCATATTGTAATGATACAATGATTCACTGTAATAACAACGTCATAAGATGATTCAATCTTAAGAGTCTGGCTGCCAGATAGCGCTGCCAAATCCTTAATCGATTTCGCTCGTGTCATATCACTAAGTTTATATCTGACTTTTGATGTTTAAAAGGAGAATACAGAGAATCCGTTGTACATACACTTGCAATGAGTAGTTCAGGAATAGAAACATGAAATTTAATTTTGTAAACAACATAGAAGTCTTGACGCAGCGATATCATAGTGGGAGACCGTTAAACTGACACGCAGAGGTCTTGAGTTCGATCCCAAGGCGTATCGTATCGTATCTCTGACTTTTCGAAGTTATGTGCCTATTAAATAGTTATTGCTTGCTCTAACGGTGAAGGAAAACGTCGTGAGGAAACCTGCATGTCTGAGAGTTCAGCATAATGTTCTTGAAGATGTGTGAAGTCTACTATCCATACTGGGCCAATGTGGTGGACTACGGCCTAACCCATCTTACACTGAGAAGAGGCCCGTGCCCAGCAGTGGGGCAGTATATAGAAATCTTAGATATTTACATTTTCTAGTTATGGAATCATTCCGGTTTATAAACTGACCATTTGAACATCTGCCTCAGTTTGAGATGTCTTAGGTCATGGTCGAAGAGATTTATATGTCACTTTGGCTATAGTCCACCACACTGGCTCAGTGTGGCAGCTCAGTTAGCAGACGTCACATTGATTATGGAGAACTCTCAGTCGTGAAGATTACCTCACAAGTTCTTTTCCTCATTATAGTGGGCGACAGTTATGTACCTATTTCATATGCAGCTCACTATGAAAAGTTGGATATCGAGATCAGTCCAAACCTATCGCTGCATTTTCTCTCTACCTTCTGTTTTATAAACGATAGTAGATTTGCCCTAAATTACATAAGAATTAAACGTAGCAGGTAAATTTTGTGTCTAGCAGTGCTTCTTTGCTTCTACTTCTATCTCTTCCTGAATATACAGACATGAGATTATACCATAATGCACTTAAAAATAAAATTAAGCGAAATTATTGATTTGACTAAAGAGGAGTTGCACAATGGCACTAAAATCAGTTATAATAATAGAAAACAACTAAAAAAGTCCTAAGATACACATAAGGGAAGAAAACTGCGGATAAAAGCTAGCCTCCGCTATAGATACCATATTTTTAAGACGCAGTGACAGTACTAGTAATTTCCTACATAACCGTCCCCAAGCATGACATGTAATCTATTACGCTTATAAATAACACAAACATATAAAATTTACAATCATGACGCAGTGATAGTACTAGTAATTTCCTACGTAACCGTTCCCAAGCATGACATGTAATCTATAACGCTTATAAATAACATAAACATATAAAATTTACAATCATGACGCAGTGATAGTACTAGTAATTTCCTACGTAACCGTTCCCAAGCATGACATGTAATCTATAACGCTTATAAATAACACAAACATATAAAATCACCTTATCACTGCTGCACACACAAAACATGCGACTTACATACGCACCTTTTATTAGTTAGTTATTAGGTAGTCTGTCTTTTATATTATGGCTTATATTCATAATTGGCATATTGTTATAACAATACTATCGTATTCAATGTTTTGTAAACTGTGAAGTATTTTGCATAAATAAATAGCCACAATGAAGACCAGTAAAATTTCATGTAGAAACATTCCATAAGCATGACGATGAGACAATACAAACAACTTTTCAAGTAGCATACTTCCCAAGCATGACGTTAAGAACATCATCCCTACAATTAATACCAGTAGCTGTTCCCGTACCATACTTCTAAGTACCCGACTGATAAACGACACAGTTGGCGTGGGACACCTGTCGTCGCTTATCAGGCGACGGATCAGAGGTGTCGGAAGCTTTGTCCCTCTTTCCTCGTTTCCGACCTCAATATCTACCTTGTTACTATAGCCAATGATACTATCTCATGTTTGCTTTATTTGATATTCTCTCTATTTAAATATATGTTAAGGTCTAGTGAGAAATTATTGGAATGTTTGGGCGAGAATTGACTTAATGGATCTCCCAGTGGTTGAAGTATATGTACCTTGTCAAGTGCGTCCCGTGTTAAAATTGTATAGACATGAGAAAAAAATGTGTAATTCACAACTAAATAATATACGCTGATTCTAAGTGTTTTTTGCGTCCGTTGTTTAAATGTTTAAAATACCCCTAGTGCGCGAGTTCTTCAGTTATCCGTATATTCAAAAACTGAACTAAAGTTGTGGAATAAACAGGAACGGTAATACATATATCTGAGTGCATTATTTTTGAATGTTGCAGGAATTTCTCCAGCCGCTCCAATTTGAGTGAAAGCCTAGGTTTGAGCGAGGATCCCGACGGTGACGTGCCTAACTTCTCGCATAAATGTTGAGTATTTAAAATATCTCTAAATTGTCTCATGCGGTTGTAAGAATTAAATATATTTATTATCTCAATGCCTTTTGAGAGGAGCGGCATAGCGGAATTTCTTTCAAACTATGTAAAAATTTGAGCAAAATTGAGGCCAACTAGGGGAATACACACAGAGATAAAGGTTTCACAGTCTGTTGTAAGACAGTGAAACCTTTATCTCTAGTGCTGGTAATAACACCTGTTTTAAAAGGTAAATAACTAGCGATTAGATTAAACTTATTGCCAGCTGTCATAGGCTACAGTAACCACATTATATCACGTGCTCTTTATTTTTATTACTTTAGCTATTAAAGGCCTTTGTAATAATTATAAAAATATCGCAAACTTATACTTAGTTAGGGACTAAGTATAAGTTTGCGATATTTTAAGTCATTGATTAGGCAATCAATGACTAATATTGAATCCACGACCCACCGCTGCTTCTTAATTATTATTTAGCTAGGGATTTACACGAGTACGTGAGGTTTTTCTGATTATTCGTTAATTAATATTTCATTTGATTATCAATTTATAAATACCGCCACAGTTTGTGTGTTTATTTATTCAACTAGTAATAATCATAATCAACAAAATAAATATTTTTTAAACACGAACTTTAAAACAATTTTCGTTTGCACGTTTCCCACTTAGCTCGTAATTGCTTTCACGATTTCATAATGACCATAATGTTATACACGCACGTAATGGCCATCAATCATCATTAAGCTGTGCGGAGCGGAGCTAAGCTGAGATTGTAGAGCTGTGTTTTTTAACAAAGAAATCAATAATGTGAAAATCTTGTTATTATCGGGTATAATAAAAGATGAGCCGTGAAGCATTGCTACTGACGTAAAGTTTACCACTCTAGTTCAATCTTAAAAACGTATAATACAAGTGTATCTTGTAAACGTTAGGGCACAAATATATTGATACCTGATTGACTTGTGTACGATCACGGAGAATATTTAATCTATACCGTTTCAATAATGTCATATTATATATGCATGGATGAAATGGTAGAGTCGTTAAAAATCGAAAATTTTACGCGAGGTAGTCTAGGTAAATGGTTTCTGAACTGTATCTAAAATGCAGAAAACACACTTGTTTCATTTTAATTAACAGCTTGAATACCATGCAGTAGACACAATAGTAAAAGTATTGTTGACGGACTACTAGTGACTAAGTACCGGCGGTACTCAATGATTTAATACTAGTCCAATGTTTTTTAAATTACTTCTTCTGGACTTAACGACAATAAAAATGAGCTCATGATAATTTGATATGAAATATCTTTCACTTGTCAATTGTTGGAATGCCAGATATAAAATAAGTGAGCCGTGAGCCGCTACGATTTAATAAGTTCGTTATAAAAATATATGTAATTTTAGGAGTCGTATTTTTTACGAAAGTTCTGTTTCCTCATACAGCATTTTTTGTAATATAATACGTGATAGTATGGTAAAATAATGCAGACGTAAAAATATCGCAGCACATTTTATTAATTCCGTTTAAACTGCGAGACAAGCTTTATGCGCCCTTCGAAACAAAACAACACATTTTAACAACAAAGCCTCGATGGCGTAGTGGTTAGTGTAACCGACTGCCACGCCTGAGGTCGCGGGTTCGATTCCCGCACAAGTCAAACATTTGTGTGCATGAACATGGATGTTTGTCTTGGTCTGGGTGTTTCTATGTATAATATGTATGTATTTACAAAAAAAAAAAACGTAGTATATGTATGTTTATCCATTGTCTAGTACCCATAGTACAAGCTCTGCTTAGTTTGGGCTAGATGGTGTTGTGTGAATGTGGTAGAATATTATTATTATTATTATTATTATTTGCTCAGTTTCGTTTTTCTAAAAATGGATTTCAAATTAAAAAGGGCTATTGCGTTTTGAACGAACGGTATCAGATTGCGTGTGTTCGAACACAAACTGAACGACTTTTCAATATTAATAATTGGCGCAAAATTGTATGTTTTTAGTCACGTTTTCATGCGGCGGAATGAAAAATTGGTTTGTTATTCCGTTCGAGATATTTTAATAAAATATTGGCTGCCTAATATTTATTGTGTATTTTTGTAAAAGTATTTTTAGTTAAACGGCTATGCATTAATTGGTTTTGGAATATCTATTCATATTCAGTTGCGAGTTTGATATTTTTGATTCTTAGGTTATTCATTTAATACATTTTATTAAACTTTTAAGCTAAGCTAAATAGAGTAGATTCAGGACAGTTACACAAATTATAGGGGATCAAATCCATAACCTTTCCAACGTTAGTCTAATGAATCAATAGTTATTAATTCGTAGTAATCCAGTCGGATTACGACACTTTTGCATTTGAGAATCGCTGTAATCCCTTCGGTATTTCTTTTTATCGGAAACATAAACATTCGTGTTTATATCCCGTCAAGTGTCGAGCGGACATACGCTGTCCGCAAAAAACAGTCATCAAAAAAAAAAAAAACAACAAATGTATGTCCGCTACACACTTGACTCGTTAATGAGTCAAGTGTCGAGCGCACATACATTTGTCCGTTTGTGTATTGTTTGCACAATGAATTTTTAATTATTTTTTATGTATTTCCACTAGACATTCTAGAAGATATAGAAGCATAAATAGTAAACTAGCTTGTTGTACATAAGCATAAAGCTTCTCACGCTGACTGCATGAGTAACGTAGTGGTTTAAGAGATCGGCTCGTCCACTGCCACTGCGCCGAGTGTTGTCGGTTCGATGTTCACACGGGACAAAAAATTATGTAGTCCACAAAAAGTTGTTCCAAGTCTAGACGTTCTTTGTGTCTGTTGTTTCAATGTTAGTAAGGTGCCACTTGATACAGGATTCGTTTTAGTGCGGAAGATGTATTTAAAAAAAGTTTATGTCAAAACACAGCAGCGGGATGGTTTTTAAACACGACAAGCTATGCCCGCGGTTTCACCCACGTTTATAGTTACTGCGCCGCTCCCGTGGATCGTAGCGTGATGTTATATAGCCTATAGCCTTCCTCGATAAATAGGCTAGCCAACACTATAAGAATTTTTTAATTCGAACCTGTAGTTTCTGAGATTAGCGCGTTCAAACCAACAAACTCTTCAGCTTTATAATATTAGTATAGATTGATATTATAGTCACTACATATATCTCCACAAGTGTCGACAAAAACCTCATAAGTAAAATATAGTGCCATAAATCTTCGAGCTGTCTATCACAACGACGAGATAAAAAAGTTACGATGTTATGATGCCGAAGTTTATGGGTACTGACCCTTGATGAGAGGCGACTGATGGTCGAGGATTACACTCAATGGTCCGCTTTGGGTAGGCACTTCCTAAGCTATTTAGTATTTTCTATTAACAAGTTATGTCGTGTTAGATAAGAACAATGCAGCGAATAAGTCGGCGCCTTGTATATTATACGCAGATTATATTAATAAGTGTTGGCAGATTATTTAGACATTAGACACTTTTTGTTATATCCCGAATATAAAAACCCTAAAGATCGCCCTCATTTACATGCTAAATGTGTCTCAAGTATTATTCCGTTATCACGTGAACATTTTTTAAAAACGCAGCATTTTTCTTGTTCACGTAGTAAATGGCATCTCCGCAAAATAATCTGCTTTCTAGTCTAACGGTTTGGGTTGCGCTTTGACTCATCAACGCCCAGCCTGACAATTGCCTGAATTACTCAGTGACTCAGTCAGTTATTAACCAATACAGGCACATTTCTTGTTTTATATATTGATCAAATCATGCTTGATTTGATTTACTTGTTGCATGTTATTTGGTAACACAATCTTCATTTGTTTATAGACCCGTCATAAATGGAGAAGCACCTCTCGATTCATCATCAATTCATAGTTAAAATTGTACGATGGGAACCGTAGTATCCGACCTCATCCACTCAAACAGAGCTCTGATTTCACACAGAGAACAGAAGCAGCAGTAAGCAGTGCATTCAATTGCTGTGTGTAAAGGCCTGGGCCGATTTCCGTGTAAGCAATGCGTGATTTTTTTAAAATTTTTTTTTTATTGCTTCGCAAAACTGGATACTATCTAACGATAGTACAATAGTATTTATCATAGCTTAATACACTTCCATTAAGATGTATCCTACTAGATGCAAACACTACATGCTTATAATAAATTATATGACATATTTTGTATGCTTGGCTAAATTATTGATAAAATTAAATTGATATCAATATAGACAATTAAGATATATTGACAAGATATTGTAATGGTGTATATTGACAAGAAATTTTCAGTAGCAACACAGTGCTTGAAATTATGCCTGGTAGACAGAAAGAGGCTTTAGGAGATTATATACCAAAAATCATACCTGGTGAAATATTGGTGTATTATATTGCTAAATACCCTTTCGGGGATATTGGAGAGAGAATATGTATGTAGAATAACATTTATACCGCAGAAGAAGCTGGGCTTCACTTTGCCTATGTTTAGTCCATCCAGTTAGTAAACACTTGCAATTTTACGCCAAATTGTTACTTTTGGCTCGAAGCCAGGTCTGTAAAGAGCGAGCGTACTGCTAATATCAATAATATTGCTAATAAAACGACTGAATTCGAAATAGATGTGGGTCCATGGTGTAAGGTTAGCCGCATACTATAGCAATTGTGGATCAAGACAGTTTAGAAAGCATATTTTGTCTAATGGTACAATGAGAACTCCGGCCAATGCACTTTGAGTATGTTGTAGGTAAATGTCATACATACATACAATCATAGACTCCCTGTTATGTCTCCAAAGATTGACATCTACTTGTTCCGGATATACCAAGTCCCATATATTATATAGAGGACCAGAGATTTCGTCCCAGCCTTTTTAAATTAGTTATTTCTTTTTTTATTCTTATTATAGTTAGTAATATAAAGTATATGGCTAAATTATAATTTTAGTATTTTACAACTTATTTATTCGAGATGTTGCCTTAACCTTGTACATATGAGTTGTAAAATATTGCAATCCTAATTTAATGGTCATTTAAAATAATGGCCGTGAGTTTTTGCATGAATCTTCTTATAAGGCCTAATGCTTTGCCCGAACCTAGAAAATAACATAATTGTTACTTCAGTAACTTCATTAAGCTCACTAACTTTGACATACTTTAGTTGCTTTGTGATCTATATTTCGACTTACTGCGTGCAATTCTAGACGCCCAGTTTTCACTGAAAATCATTAAAACTTTACCAGACCTATCACAAATGTCAATGGACTGAAAAGGAAATAATAGGGCTCATATTATCAAACTCAAAGGCTTAAGGCACTTAGACATAATGTTGTAGAAATCGTACAGTTCCTGTGTTGAGAATTTCTAGTGCGCCGCGAAGTTGAATGGACGTCAGGCGGCATTATATGCGGGACCGCAAGTGTTAGTGACAGTTGCTTCTGTACACAGTGTGTGCTCTTTACATGAGAAGCAATGTACGAATAATCTGAGATTAAATTATATTAGTCTTACTAACTGAGAGTTTAGCATCGCCTCGGCTGCTGTGGGGGCGGTGTGGAGGCCACTGCTCTTAGACCACACGACTGCTTACCATCAGGTGGAGTGCGGTCATTTCGACGAGCAAAATAAAAAATAAATAAAAGAAAAGTATCGTGATGTATGGACTGTGAAGTCTGTGAAGTTCAACCCGAGCGATATCGAAAAGACTAATCTGGCCGCTATTTTAAAGTAAAAGTATTCCCTTTTACGCTCTGACAGTAGATGTTGGCAGAAGCTCATATCACAGAGTCTATACAAGATTATTTTATAAAACATAACAGCGTAGGACATTGATATGTTGTAGCAGATATCCAATAACTCCTCGCCGTGAATTTCCCTGCGCTGCGAAGCTGAATGAACGTCAGGCTACATTATATGCGGGACCGCATATGTAGGTGACAGGTGCTTCTATGTACAGTGTGTGTACTTTATAATGGCTACGTATACCTAAGATTAATTTCTTTAGTACTAAAGACTTCCTTGCTGATACCGTGTTTTAAGTTTGCGCTTATGTGGTCGATTGTGAAGTTCCGGATTTGTGTCTCATGATCCGAGAGAATAAAGAATTCTTAAGTCTTTCTGTTAGAGTTTGTTTTGTAGCTGTGGATAATCTGAAAATGTTTCAACGGCCGGCAATATTATACCTTTAGATGAGAGCAAAATATAGTCGGAAAATGTGGGGATACGCATATTTTCCAGACTATATTTTGCTACACCTCTCATTAAAACTTTTGGGATAAATACATGTATCCGCCAATCGAGCGTAGATTCCAACACCACCACTACTACTGCTAATTGCCGAACAGAAACACCCAACAACAGTTTACTTGACTCCAGTTTACTTGATTTGCGAAACGAACCTAAGATCGACAGCAAATATCAACGTATATTCACGCTTCTAGACCATGCAAGTAGTATTTTTATTTCTCAATCTGTTTCTTTTTATAAAATATTTACCAAGTGTACACGTCATAACACAAGAAATACACCCATACTCTCCTTTTAGTATTACGTAAAATGATAGCGAAAATATATTATGTAGGGAACTTGCATGGCATATCATTACTCCGGTCTACAGACTTATGAACAAATATTTGCATAAATTCATAATATGTGTCTTGCACACGTGTTTTGTGTATAAACCGCACGAAATACACATGCCTAACGCTCAAGAACATGTGTAAGTTACCACTCAAAGTAGCTGCTAATAAATGACATTGCTTAACATTTTAATGTTAAATATCTGGAAGGGTTAGAAGGTAGGAGACCGTTGAACTGCTACGCAGTTGTCTCTAGTTCGATCTCAAGGCATGCACCTCTAACTTTTCGAAGTTATGTGCGCATTAAATAGTTAATTATCGCTTGCTTAACGGCGACGGAAAACTTCGAGAGGAAACCTGCATGTCTGGGAGTTCTCCATAATGTTCGAAGATATGCGAAGACTGCCTATCCGCACTAGTGGTGGGCTAACTTAAGCCTTTTCACACCGAGAAGAGGAACGTGCCCACTAGTGGGAGAGTTAATATACAGGTCTGATGTTTATTTGTTATAGAAGGTAGCGCAGCGGTAGTGAATGCATTTGTTGAGCATGGAATCTCGGGTTCGATATTCTGACTAAATAGGCGTCTGTTCTATGTATGTATTTAGTTTAAAACCCGTATAAAACATCATATCGTATCTACCTTTACAGTATAAAAAACCTGTTGACAATATACAGGTTGTGGCGTAAATAATGGATAACCCTGAAACTGTCGACTGGCCAGATTATGATCTATCATTTACCCCATTTATATCACCCTTATGCCCATGGATGACCAAATTATTGATATTTTTGATATTTTAAATAAAAATCGTACTTACTCATACAAAATCAGCTGCCATTTCTACAATTGGCAACATTTTCTCGTTCTGTTTCTTTTATGTCACTCCAGAATACTTGTATCATCAGACCAGTATCAAGATTTTTTATTACAATCTAAGACAACTTCGCAAAAAATACTTACTCTCAAATTTTAACATGTTTTCTAAGGAATTATGCATTTTTGAGCCCCTGTAGCGAAAAACAAAGTACTACTCCGTGTGGTGATATAAGTGGGGTAAATGATAGATAATAATCTAGCCAGTCGACAGTTTCAAGGTTTATCCATTATTTACGCCACAACCTGTATATGACAGTGTTCTCACTGCCAGCACTTTTGCGCTAGAACATAGACTTATATTTATTGACACTTGAAAATAACTAGTGGTCTACTTATGAATCAGCCATCTGATTATTTATTATTATGCGAGTAAGGGGATTTGAGAGTACACTTGTGCTTGTGCATACACTTGAATACTATAATATCTCCTGTGCAGATGTCTAGCTTCTTTCAAGATTAGCCGCCGTGACCTAAATTCGGTCTGGAGGACATTATTATTAGTACAAAAGGCGGTCTTATTCTTTCCAATAACAATTGAAAAGAATATGGCGATAAGAAATATGTGTCGTTCGGTATAAGACGTTGACAGACCGATTTGCGCACATAATTTCGGGAATAATATCGTTTTACCAAATGTCGTGACGTCGTTATTATTACAACATGACTATCGGAATTAAAGGGGCAAGTATTTCAATTGGTAATGATAATAATATCAGCCCTATATTAAACTGCCCCACTGTTGGAAACGGGCCTCTTTTTATTGTGACAAGGTCTAGGTCATAGTCCACAATGCTAGCCTCCTGCGAGTTGGCAAAATATCTTCGAGAACATGAAGAATTCTCAGACATTCAGGTTTCCTTACGATGTTTTCCTTCGCCGGTAAAGCGAACGATATTTAATACGCTTTTCCAAGTTAGAGATACGCGCTTTGGGATGGAACTCGAGACTTCAGCGTGGCAGTCCAACGGTCTCCCACTTAGCTATCACTGTTTTTTTGTTACCCCGTATTTTAATTGGTAATCCTAACTAGACAATCGAAGAAAAACATAAAAATAACATCCAATTATTTTTTTCCTTAAAATGATGGCCAATACTTTTCAAATTAGGAACACGAACACCAGCATAAAACAGATCAAATACCAAAGAGTTCGTAATATCAATATAATGCTACTTATCAGTTACTTTCAGTTTACTAAAGTGCACTTAAATGTAAATAAACTAGTGGCCCTTATTTTGTTTTGAGTAGTATATTATAAAAGCGAAAATGAGGTTGTTTGTTTCTTACCTTTTCACGCCTAAACCACTGAATCGATCATCCTGAAATTTTGCATATACGTTGTCAGGTGTACAGAAACGGACATAGGCTACCTTTAATCCCGAAAAAAATTACTGTTCCCGAGGAGAACAACAATAACGTTCTTATGATAATAGAAGGCGCCACGTGTCTTTCGAATCATGATTGAATTATATTATTAGAAGCAGAGTACAACCCGAATTGATTGTCAAATTCTAAATTAACGCGAGCGAAGCCGCGCGCAAAAGCTAGTAAATTAATATTTTCATTCCCGCATCGATGATTTCCATCAGTATAATGGGCCACCGGAGGCGATACTATATTAACGTTGGTTTCCTATTATTTTATATACAGATATGTATGTGATGACGTAAATATGTGTCATAAAAGTCGCACACGACGCCACGCGAATTTGTGTTGACGGTGGCCAGTTTACCACGGTTGCTTGATATAACTAGGTGGGCAGAAGTCCAGATAATAAAATGTTTACTAGGTCAGTTACTAATACTTCATATAATTTATACTAGTAGACTTGTAAGGGGGTAAGCAGAACTGTATTATATACGAAAATCGAGGCAGTCATGTTTTAGGCTGTGCGTTATAGTGAGCGAGACTACAGCCAGACTTAGTGCTACTACGACTAGCAAACTCAACCGACAATTGATATCACACAATCGTTTTTAACCTATGGAGTCGTAGCGCCACACCGGTGGCCAGAGAATAGATTTTGAATTACGTCTGGTATTTTCAGACTTGACAGATTAAGCATAAGTACAAAATAGCACGACTTCAATTACCTAACTTTATTTTTATTATTTTAGATAGAACTTAATTAAAAAGTAAAAAATTCCCTTCTGGACTTAAACTATACTACTATACTATTTATAGAGGTTAAATTGATAATATTTAATGCCCAGTAATAGATTACAAAATTATATGACACACCTTTTTAATACAAGCTGCGTATGAATTGTCTATGCTCCCATCTTTTCTATTGTTTTCTGTTAACATTACGTATGTTTGAATCACCTGTAGGAAATAAAAAGAACCATACATGTTTATTACAAATGGTTTTACCTCTCCAGAAAATATATATTTTATTTACTTTAGCCCGATAACCGCCCGTGTGGCCATATTTTACACTCAGATTTCCTATTTCTCTTTTGACTTTTACGACTAGTGCGAACAGATAAATTGTTGTTATATTATGTTTTATTTTTCGTTTTCGAATCAAACGACGGTGGTGGCATGGAAATATTAAGCGCATGGGCGGTCAATTTTTATTTCTGAAGGCTCATCTATTAGTTATGACGGTATGATAATTATCATTTTATTTATTTTATTAATGTTTTTTACTTCGTTATAAGTTATTATGGTTTTCATTTGCCTTAATGGAATTCATCGTAATTTTGTACAGCTTGAGATTAGCGATGATCATAGGATCTAGGTTTAGAATGCATATTTGGCCCAATAATAGTCACCACGGAGTACTGTGGCGACTATTATCGATCCAAATATGCATTCGCCCCTGGCCAGCACACCGACTGCCTTGGGTTTTATTCCTATATGGAAGGAAAAAATGTGTTTTAGAAATACTTCTACATTCTACTTAGTCTATGTTAATATTATGAGGGTGAGCTTTAACATTTTGGATTATTTCAAACTTCATTTTGCTACAATCAATTGAGTTTACTAGTAGAACTCCTTCGTTGGGCCGCTCTTCATCGATAATGCAGAAATATATAAATGCGTTGTGTAATAATGTTAGATCTAAAAAAAAACGTTTTTGGTAAATAAATATAATTATTATTATATTATTATTATTAAATTGAAACTCACCACTAATCAACTGGTCTACGAGGCAGTCTGTGTTTTATTTCTTTGATATTTTTCTAGGTGAAGGTCACTAAAATCCATTTCAGTATTTACGAATCAACGCACACAGAAACCGGCTCAAATATTGAGTTTACCAGTAGAACTTGAAACTCACCACTAACCAAACTGGTCTACGAGGCAGTCTGTATTTTATTTCTTTGATATTTTTCTAGGTGAAGTTCACTAAATTCCATTCCAGTATTTACGAATCAACACACACAGAAAGCGGCCCAAATATTATTAGTCCCGAAGGGCCATCGAATCTCAACACACAGTACGTGCTATTTTCTCAAGGAATAGGCCTTGGACATGTGTGTGTTTTCACAGATCGATGCCCAGATTGGCTTTTAGAGAATACGTTTTATGATGTGGCCTAGTAAATATCATATCTTTCGGAAACTCCTTTTCTTAGTAGCAGCAGTACCTATACTGACAGTCAGACAAAATAGTATTCCAAAAATTTACAGGTTAATAGTAATTTGAGTTACAAATTAATTATTGATAATCAATCCCTCTGGATAAGATTATCTAGAGACATTGACAATAATATTAATAATTTGTGATGATGATTCGTGAACTCATTCCAACATAAGCATTCTAAGAATGGCTAATTTGTCGGCCTCGATGGAGTAGTGGTCAGAGTAACCGACTGCCACGCCTGAGGTCGCGGGTTCGATTCCCGCACAAGTCAAACATTTGTGTGCATGAACATGGATGTTTGTCTTGGTCTGGGTTTTTCTATGTATAATATGTATGTATTTACAAAAAAAATAAGTATATATGTATGTTTAGCCATTGTCTAGTACCCATAGTACAAGCTCTGCTTAGTTTGGGCTAGATGGTGTTGTGTGTATGTGATACAATATTATTATTATTATTATTTGGCAACTGTTTTAATACTCGGCTAAAAGCCGGTGTTTTGATGACGGTTACGGGTTGACACCAAGTAGCCGCCATCTAAGATATAGTATGATCGTTTTGTTCTGTATTTTACGGTTCGGTTTCATCACTCTGCATAAATTTTCGTACTATTCTACATGTGTTTAATATAGCTGCTTTTTGAATATTAATATACGTATTTGGTGTTAGGTCGAGCAATTTTAGACTATGGTGTAAATATTTTGGGATTACCCCGGTGGTGGATATAACAATCGGCACAATATAGACTTTGCTAACTTTCCAAATCCTTGTTATTTCTTCTTTCAGTTCAGTGTATTTGTTGATTTTCTCCGTAATTGTTTTTAAGAGGTTATGGGTGTTCGGTACTGCTATGTCAATTATGTGTGCTGTGTTTTGTGATTTGTTATGTATTGTGATATCAGGTCTATTAAAATGTATAGTCTTGTCGGTGAGTATGGCACGGTCGTAGTACATTTTGTGACTGTTGTTCTCTAATACGGAATTCGGGTTATATTTATAGTAGGGAGTATGTGTATCCTGTATAAGTTGATATTTAATTGCTAATTTTTGATGGATAATATTTACTATTTGGTTGTGGCGATGTGTATAATCAGTTTGCGTGAGGGTTGTGCATGCTCCTGTAATATGTTGTATAGTCTCAGGCTGCCTGTGGCATTTACGACATCTGTCATCTGTTAAATTAGTATCTTTAATAATATATTTTCTGTAATTTCTAGTATTAACTACTTGGTCCTGAATCGCTATGATAAAACCCTCGGTTTCCGGGAATAGATAACCGCTCGTTAGCCATCTGTTTGAGGCTTGTGAGTCTACATGCAATTGTTGCAGATCGTGTGGGTGACGACCATGCAGCACCTTGCCTTTCCATTTTTCCATCTTATCTTTTTCGGGATCGGTCGGTTATTATTATTATTATTATTATTATTAATGGTTATGTCGGAATGAGCTTACGTCGGTAATGTAATTGATGGGATTTGAATCGTAATCTCTCGATCGAAGTCCAGTGTCTTATCGATTGGTCTATCGCCGCTTCTATAAATATTATTTATGGTCAATCCATGTAGTGCTTTTACCGTGGTTACAGTTAACATAGAATTACTTTTATATATTCACGTTGCTTGCTTTGGTTTTTGTTATATTTTTGGTATACTTGACGTTATTGCCAGGATGCACTACCGTCGCCTGTTTGTGAACACAGCATGTGATAGATCGAATTGTCAAGTTTATATTATTACATAATTGACTTAAACTCAATGAGTTTTCGATTTAACTTTAAACCATTCATGCAGTAGAGATAGTTTTTAATGTATAGATCATAAATGTTTATGGCAAACATCTCCATAATGAGTTATCAATTTCTACTAATAGTCCGATTAAACTCAGTTCTAATGATAGACACGGAAATGCAATGTCTGGAGTTTATCTTAAACAGAATTGATATAATCCATTGCACCGAAATTATCTTATAAATTGTTTGGTAAATTAAATTACAAAGTCATGGCATAAGATCGTGACTTACATCGTAAAGTCAAGCAGACATATTGGACCTACATTTTGCCAGTTATGTATAGTTACCACGTGATAAGGGACGAATGTATAATCGCCCAGACTGCCATCGTCATCCATTTCGTGAGGAACTAATACTAAATCAGCCGATACGTTTATAACATGCGTAATATTTAAAGTCAAAATAATAAAAAAACTAACAGATATTAGCTATGGATAAATATATGTTACAGAATAATAAATTTGGCGTACTTCAAGGAAGTATATTGGGTCTGTTTCGTTGTAAATACGTTAAGCCACAAGATAAGTTCATAAGATTTTCCACAAGACTACAGTATGGGATTCTTCAAAAGGGGCGTTAAAAGGTTTTTAGAAGGTCGACAACGTGCAAGTGAAGCCTCTGGTGTTGCAGGCGTCCATAGGCCACGGTGACCACATACTATCTAGTGGGCCGGCCCGTATGCTTGTTTGCCACTTTAGTAGTAAAAAAAAACAAACAAAAAGCCAAAACATCTTATTTGAAACTCTTACACTATTTAAAAGAACTTCTTTACTTTCAGTATTGAAGGAATTTCGAATGTAGTTGATAATCCATTTTCATTTATTTGTAATCATTATAAAAAAAAATAATGGGAAGGGGTTTTGATCTCGCTTTCGATACTGTTACTTAACATAATTTAAAAAAATATATTTACTTTTGATTTCAATAAAAATAATCACTTCAGTAGATTTCTAGTTATTCTATTGCAATCGAGTGGTGTCCCATTCGATAAATTTATGTTGCTACATAAAATATATTACAATTATTTTTATTTGTATTAAACATGTTTATAATATATTTTCCATTAGACGAGTAGGTAATACGGTATTTTTAACGAAGCACCTGTACTAGAGGCTATCTCAATCTATTATGTTAGAACGCTCTTAGTAAACAGTAATACGCATTAAAGGTGACCTTGTGAAAAAAATATAACGTTTGGCAGCATTAGCTGTGGTACAAGATAAACCGAAAAGCGGACTCTAATTTTGTTTACAAAACATTACGAATACAATTTCGCTGTAAGGATAATTTCTATGCTGTAAGCGTTAAGAATATAAACAAATGTACGTAAAGAACACTATGTATATTGCTATTTTTGAGATTTATATAGCCATTAAAATGATATGGTGTAATCACTGCAGCGCCTTGTACATATGAATTACAAAATAATAAATTTGTTTAAATCCCGGACTTTTTTTAACCTTTAACAAAACTATTAACTTGTCCATATAATAGGTTATAATTTTATGTATATTGCAGTAATATCTACTTTAGGCCAAAGTTTGTATGGAATGTGGGCATACCCCTTTAATGGCAATGTAAAAGATTCATCTAAATGAAAAATAATATTTTCGACTCTTAACATTGAGCTTTGCATCCACTATCCGTAGAACTTAACGAGTTTTATCTTGCACCTTCTATCAAATAATGTATATGACTTCAGTTTCAACAAGGTTACAATTATTGAGAGTCTAATAATTTTACAAACAATTTTCTATTTATTGTAAAATCTTTTATTTTATCCGATGCAAAAGAAATTAATAAATTATTAATTCAAAGGAGATTTAAAGGATTTAGAGCGCAATTACACTTAGCGAAGCAATATAATCTTATTAGTTTGCCCCAAAATTCCTTTTGTTGTATTTCATTTTGTATTCAAATTTTAATCAAAACCACCTTTTAAAACTTAATATTATGAATATTTTAAAAAGATTTTCATTTGCACCGTGTTCACCGCACGTGCCGTCTATAATGTATAAATAAAGTCTGAAATAGATTTCATTGCTGCTTTGCATAATTTTACTGGCGACCATATTAGAGGGCTTATCCTCTGATTATATTTATCTAAGTAAGTATAAGTGAAACACAGAACACTTGTATTCTTATCAAAATTTAATTAGCTTCTATCATGTCATATCTTAGCATCTGCTAGCATACACTACACCAATTGCCTACGAAAAAAAAGTTTTGTAGTACCTATTTCTAAAAAGATATCAGGTCAGAACTTAACGCTTCTTTCTGCCACACCAAGCTTCAAAAAGTACAATTTCGCTGGAATGTGTCCTTATTTAAAAGTAGTGGTTAGTATTGAATGTAAACTTAACTAAAATATTGGCATAAAAATCTACCTGACTTTGCTCCATAATGTTCTACGCCATATCAAAAACAAATCTAAGCCCTAACCTTTGTTTAAGGCCAGTGTAGTGTTCTATACCAATCATCAATTTCCCTTTAAGATGCAGATAAAATGATCTAGCCGTAGAATAAATGGTTTATTTTATAAACAGATCTGACCTTTTCTTTTAATCGATTAATTTAAAGCTAGAATCCTTTGAAGTCTGTTGAATTTGGAACTATGATTCATTTCTGAAACGTCTTTATTAATTGTTTCTGAAGCTTTCCAATGAAATTAAATATCTTTGAGTATCTATCAGTAATATATGTTATACTTGAAGCACTAATTCAACACCTACTTTTGAATCATTCATTACTTGCAGCTTCTATTTGTTGAACAATTTTGTACTTCATACTGTATTGTAGTGTGTACTGTAGTAATTTAATATTATTTGTTTGTCACTTTAGCAAGCAATTTTTAAAAGGTTGAGGAGTTCCTTGTAGAGTTTTAATCTAAAATAGGATGAGATACCTACCGAGACAATAGCTGCGACATGTGTAAGATACTATTTGTACACATGGAAACTATTCAATCTAAGCTATCAGGATAGGTGTTTGATGGATTGGTATAATAGAAACTGCGAATGAAAGCGGATTATTAAATATGAACGAATATTATTTTATTATATACCGTCTAATACTTTTACTATATCTCCATCCATTTCCGCCATGTTTGTATTAATTACCTGCAATAAAGAGAAGAATCCAATTAAAAGTCTATCATTACCACAGCCTTTTAATTAATATTGTTAGTTCAAATGACTTAATTGGGTTCATAATGATCCACACAGTGTAAAATAAATAAAGGACATCAATTACATATTAAATTCTTAATGGAAAAACATAAAATAATTTTATTGTTTAGTAGACAGATTGACAATATGAAATGTCTTGGTCACTTAATTAAATCTTCGTAAATATTTCATCTATGCTAATATTTTAAAAACTAAAATTTGTTAGTTTGTTTTTTATAATCGATTAACTCTAAAATTACTGAACCAATTTTAATAGTGCTTTATAACATCACACTACAAACTAGGGTAGCGGAGCAGTAATCATAAACGTTAGTGAAACTGCGATGTTTAATAAATTTGTTAAAATTTATCAAATTTTATAAAAGTGCTCGCAACTGTCGATTTATATATAATATTACTAAAATTTTCCGTCATCAAGTCTGGAGCTGTGTCTAGTAGGTAGGAATCCTCTCTTTTTATTTGCTTTTTTTGTAAAAGTCAAGTAACATTCTGAAACGCTGTATTATTTGAAAATCAAATCGATGTCTTTAAGACACCGTGTATGATCTTTTCCTTACAGAAGTTGTTCAGTTAATAGACTAGTGTCGAATAACTCGCTGAATATATTGTCTCGTTTAAAAATAGCAGTATTTGCTAGTACAAATAAAGCTATATTGAAACGATGCAATGATTCAAAATATTTGAAAAAGTAATTCACTATTCTCAATTGTTGTCATTTTCAATCTAGCATTTTTAACAAGAAGTATTGCAAAAAGTATTTCAATATCACTGGCCGGTATTCCTCTAGACTGAATGGAAACTTTGTTGAGTTATTAGACCTGTTTTTATTCGCTATGTGAACGAATGAAATGTCTGCATTTCTCTGCATTTTTCATTCTCGTTCCAAGAAAGATATTTATTAGTTAAGCTGTTCTTTCTTCGGATTAGTATTAGTAAGTTTCATTTCAAAGTTTTCTTAGAAGTATTTTGTAGAAATAATTACTTTTTATGAAGTATTATTGAGGTGTAAGGGAGCTTATCCCTTTCCACGAAATAAGGCTTAAATTAAATTTACTTAACTATAGCATATCCTCATTATGAAATTCTATTTTACTACCTAGCACTCTCCTAAATCAGCAATGAAGTATAAGCTTTTCTGCAAGATTCTTGGTACATAACAGATGATACCTTCAGGGATATAGGTGTGAGACTACGTATGATATGATTACTAAAGCAAGTTCAAGATTTCGTACTTACTGCTAATCTGTATGAAGCATTAACGTCAAATTCGGTTTATAGCATCGCTTCTGAGTATGTGCGTATATTTTCGCTCATAGGCTAAACAAGTATTCTTGAGTAAACAACAACAAATTCAAGGCTATCAAAAGTATTCTTTGCTATATTCAAGACGAGTGATTCTTAAAAATGTATTAAATTAAACTAAATCCTAACTAATATTATGAATGCGAATGTAAGTTTGTTTGTTACGCTTTCACACCTAACTTATTACGATGAGGGACTGGAGATTACATATTACGATGATCACTTCCTATCGGGCTGTCCGCTCATCTATTTGAGATCTTGAATAAAAATCAACTTTGCTTTTACGTAAGTATCTTTATTGGCAGCTCAGAATGGTAAGCGCTAAGCAGTGATCAAAGAATGTCAATCTGTCAGACTAGTATTTGCGTCAGCCATCTTCTGTTACCAACCATAATGACGTCATAGGTAAATGTTTATGATGTAATTTTCCTCTAACAAACAGATTTTTGACAACTGATTTTTATATCGACAGTTTCAAAATTGGTTTACTTAAAACTAAGTGATCATTAAATTGATAGTCACTTGTTTAACTGCCATTGAAATGCTTTCCGGCATTTACTAACAAGATTTAAGTGTTTTTAATGTGTCCAGAATTTTTACTCTCAACAGGCTTATAAAAATCATGTACATTGATAGACCTATGATTTACTTCCTAATATTACAATTATTTTTATTTAAGCCGATAATATATAGGTATAATCATATCTATATATGTTAAATTAACCTTAGAGTGGGCGCGCTATGAGCATTTTGCCGCCCGCGCTAAAAAACGGTTATAATTTTTAAAACAACTGCCCGTTAGGTTTGCGCTTTTCAGTAGCTGCCCCCACTCTCACTTGCAACGCTTGCCGAAAGGCGGGACGCCGTCAGTGCGCGGGGGACCGCTTGAGGAGCAAGTTGTTACAATCAGGTGTCACCGGGCGGCGAATCGCTCACCGCGCGCCCACTCACGTAAGTAATATTGTGTAATGTATTTTTGCAAACTTGAAGGGTAGACTATATTTTATGGTGCATTTATAATTAAAACTAAAAAAAAACATTTTTGTTTTAGGATTTAAATATATCTATTAATAATAATAAACATGAATAACAAAATGGACTCTAAAATTGTGTCTTGGCTAGAGGAAACATCTGATTTTGAAGATGCTAGTACACAGATTGTTGATGAATATGTATCAGATAGTGATCGATCTAGTCATCATAGTGAGCACAACACGGAAACAGAACAGTCAGCAGAAAGCGACGCTTCTAACAAGAAAGTACCTTCGCCAATTGTTGTGCCTTCCGAAATACCACCTATTCGACACCAAAGGACATCCATTTCAGATATAAGTAGCCGTTCATCAGCGACTTTAGTATGCCATCAGCCTCGATCTCGCTGTCGTAAACGTAGACTACAAACAGGTGGTGATAAATCTCCAACACGTACGTCCAGTGATGATGATGAACCATTAGCGCAGCTCGTTCGCCTCAGGAATACCGTATTGTCCCCGCAGCCAAGTACGTCAGCTGAATCTCAACTTTTATCTGTTGCTCCAGCTTCTCAACGACGACCTACTAGAGTTCCGATGTACCATGGTAAAGATGGTACTGAATGGCTAATTCACCCTCCTTTACGACCGAATATCCGGACAAGACAGGAAAATATTGTTATCAACAGGCCCGGAGTCAAAGGCTAAGAAGCTTTGAATTGTCAAACACCCGTAGAATGTTTTCATTTATTTATTACCGACTCCATGCTTGATGATATTGTGTTATTTACTAATACATATATAAGAGCACATAAAGAAAAATTTTCTCGTGAGAGAGATGCAAAGGAGACGAATATAATCGAAGTAAAAGATCTTATCGGATTGTTGCTTATGGCTGGACTAAAAAAGATGAATCACGCAAACATTCAAGAAATGTGGGGAAATGATGGGACCGCCCCTGATGTTTTCAGGGCCACTATGTCGATAAAGAGGTTTTATTTTTTGCTTAGGCATCTGCGATTCGATGATATGAACACTAGAACAGAGCGTGCTACTCATGACAATATGGCAGCTATGCGAAATATTTTCGAATCATTTGTTACGAATTGTCAAAAACATTATCAAATCGGAGAATATTGTACTATAGACGAGATGCTGGAATCCTTCAGAGGCCGATGTAAGTTCCGGGTGTATATGGCTAATAAACCCGCCAAATATGGCATAAAAATTTATGCACTTGTTGATGCAAAGACATTTTACACCAGCAATTTAGAGGTGTATGCTGGGAAATAACCTCCAGGGCAGTTCAACATCGATAATTCAGTTACCGCTTTAGTAAAAAGATTATCTCGAAATATCCTCAACACTGGCCGCAATATCACTATGGATAACTTTTTTACTTCGATACCTCTTGCTGATCAGTTGCTAGCTGATAATAGAACGACCATTGTTGGAACTTTACGTAAAAATAAAAAAGAAATTCCACCAAATTTTCTGAACACCAAAGATCGGGCGAAACCGTCTTCTATGTTTGGATTTGGCGAGAAGAAAGTTTTGGTTTCTTATGTTCCAAACAAAAAGCAAAAGAAAATAGTACTACTATTGTCAACTGTGCATGACGATGATAAAATCGATGAAAACACCGGGCCTGCTGCAAAACCTGAAATAGTCACATTTTATAATAGTACTAAAGGTGGTGTTGATGTCGTTGATCAAATGAAGGAAGAATATTCTGTTGGGAGAATGACTCGCAGATGGCCAATGAGGTTGTTTTTTCGATGATGAATATTGCTGGTATAAACAGTCAAATTATATATAAAGCCAATTCTGAAAAATTGATGCTACGCCGAGAGTATTTGAAAGAAATTGCCATGGTACTTGTCAAGCAATATATGATCACAAGGTCTTCTATAGACACTTTAAATATTCCTCTGAGGAACCAAATTGCTCGCTTTGTACCAGCAGAACAATCATCTTCTCCAAAGAAGGAGGGCAAATGCAGTATATGTCCCTCAAAGAAAAACAGGCGCACGAAAAAAGGGTGTTCCAGGTGCCCAAAGTTACTGTGCAACGAACATTGCACATACCTTTGTGAAGACTGTTTTGATAAAGCATATCCTGTAGATTTAGAAAATATATAATTTTGTTTTTTTTCTCCTTTTTTTTAAGTATTAAAGAGTATTATGTAGGATAAGAGAAAAAAAGTCAATTTAAATATTACGTTTCCTAAAGTCTTTTGTAAACCAAAGTTTTTAAAACAGAGTTTAATAAATATGTTGATTTATCATTACTTAATGTTGTATTATTTAAATCCTGAGAAAATAAATTAATTAAATTGCTGTATTTCTAGGTAAAATGGTCAAAGTAAATGGGCGGCGAAATGCTCCCCACGCGCCCACTGACGTTTCGCAAAAAGACGCGCCCACTCTAGGGTTAATACAACGTGTTACGATAAGATGTGTTCATATTTTAATATCGTATAGTGGATTCTGTGATCGTCGTAAAACTCTCAAAGTATAATGCAAAGCGGAAAAATGGATTTTAAAAATGTTGAAGATGATAATTTATCACCAGATAGATGAGCTGATTGGAATTTACTATAGGTAACTTTCTAGAGTATGCTGATGTCATTTTCTAAATGGTCCAAGTAAAACAATAAGAAGCTAAAGTACTGACATTGACATGATAACATAGAGAAAACAAACTTGGAAAGAATACAATGTAATTTTTAGGCTCACAACGCTTCTTGGGATCAATAAGTTACGGTCCTAAAACCAACCTTATATTATAATACAAAGCAGATATTATGCTGTGTACAAGAATCTTATAAAGGCAAAGCCCGCTATTCGCATTATAGTGTAAGTAAGAATACAGATGTGTTCTATCTTAAAAACATCTAACAATTTTTTAAATAACGGTTCTATCTACGCTCAAACTTGACGTGGTTGTATCAAGTCCATATGCAGTTGTATATTTCCAGATAAAACAAAATCGAACTCTCAAAAAAACAAGCTATTCGCAATGAAATTCATTCATTGTTTATAATTGTTTCATTTTTGTAATTCATAACTTTTGTCTTGAGGTAGAATGTAAATTATATTAGAAATAGAACAGAATAGAATAGAATTTCTCAAATAACATCGCTCTATCGTTTTATAGAATTAAAACTAACATAAATTTTATTTATTCTGTTATTCTACACGTTTGACTTTAAATTGTCAGACGCATTTAAAATACATTTCAAACAAACGTCTCAGATATTAAAATATAACCTTGTAGTAAAAAATGGTATCGAAAGTCTAGTTAGTTACGAAAGTTAGTGCCTTATCATATCAATTCTTTCGTTAGATAAGCTTCCACAGATTCCAACTGAGTTCGGCTGTACATCGAAAATCGATCATAACTGAGAATATACATATATATAGACCTATCACAGAGGCTTTCAGAGGTTCCAACAGAGTTAGGATCAATTCTTGATGGACAGCTTTACTCAGCCGAAATCTTATCTTTTAGATATTTTTTCTCACTCTCGAAAGCTATCAAAATCGGGTATTGGTAGTTAAAAGCTTTAAAATTACATTGTATATAGTGGTAAATGTATCATTTATAATGATTCAGTTTTTCTCACTTCTGCTAAAATATCTCATGTTGTCTTAGAATAAATAATTTTCAAAATGCAGCTATAACACTATCAACTCAGATGTGTATTCTTAGAATCAAACAATATGGCACAGGTTTTAGATAAATGCAACCTCTGTTCTTGGTGATCAAATAAGTATTAATACCTATTGCTTATTAAAACAACCAGACGAAACCATTTCGTCTTCAACAATATTGTTACATCGGCGCACGACCAGATTGAAAACTGAAAAATCTTCCACAGAGATAAGAACTGTTTGATTTGGTACCAGCGGCCCCTTTCTATCACCGTACCACTTGACAACGAAACAGGGTTCATCCATATCACCTGGAAGCGTTCAAATCCAAGACGGTACGTTTTCAGCGATCATTTCTCCCACGTACGTGCAAGTTCTGGAATGAACTGCCTGCTTCGGTGTTTCCCGAGCGCAATGATATGTTCTTCTTCAAACGAGGTTTAAAGAGAGTTCTTCTTTCACGGTAGGCAGCGGCTTTGCTGAGTCCTGACATTGCTGAAGCCCATGAGCAGCGGTTACCACTTTCCATCAGGTGGGCCACTTGCTCCTCTGCCACCAATGGCAATAAAAAAAAATATATATAAATACTTCTTTTTCATTTGTTCAGTGCCTCTAGCAAATTTTGCAGGTAAAATATTTGTATAAAGAAGATGCTGCAACTTTTCTTTTCGATTTAACATGTTTTCATGTGTTAAGAAAATTATTAATATGAAGAAGTTACTAGAACTTTTCCTTTCAGTTTAGCTGTAAGACCCGTCGGCATGTATTCAGTAGCAATGATAATAATTACATGAAACTTCTCAAAGTAACCAATGAAGACATTGACTCCAAATCAAGCAAACCCAATGCCGACAGCTCAAATACAACCGCACTAAATATATATCGCTTCAGTTTTATCTAACTGCCTCTGCTTCAACAAGTTTAAATTGCATTGCTGTGTCTCAGACGGTCACTGCTTCGCTTCTCACTGGATTCACTGAATTCTCAGCGATGCAAGTTGAGAAGTTTAAAGCAATATCCAGACTATTGTTTAATCGGTTTCATTTCATTATGTCTGATGTTTGAATTGGTAGTTCCAAGCTTTAGTAGCTATCATGTCTATCCTCGATGGTTGAAGGACATTGAACTTGAATATTTGGTCGGCTATGTATGAATTTTTATTACAATATTGGTGATAAGGCATCTTGCGGCTTGCTTGGTAGGCGTTGCTTTTATCAACGATACGTATGATTTAGCAAAAGGAATTTAAATGCGATGAAAGGATTTAAATAAGAAGGTTAGCCTTCGGAGCTTGTACTTATCGGGTGAAATACAGTAAAGTTTCCTGTAAGGTGATGGTACTATACTGGATGAGCCGACTAATTCCATCACCAAATAATTGTCTTAAAAGAGCTCTTAAGCTTATAGTGCCTCTCTATTGCCATTTATGAGATACATCAATGCAAATTTTCTTATAAAAAACCTATTAGCAATATGTTCGATCTGGGATTAAGTCTCATGATTCGCCATAAGCGTAATCTCAAGCTTATAACGCGAGACCATCGAACAATCAACCTACTTATTAGGTAATTGTATTAAACTAAGGTGACAAATAGGTAAGGTTTTTGTAGCAAACGGACTTTACTGTGCTGAAAATAAGGTTGAATATACCCTAAACCGATTCGTGTACCGTATGAAGAATGTGTTAAAATGAATTAAGCAAGGGAAGTAAATCAGAATTCTAGCAAGTGTGTATTCATAGTCACCATCTTTTTTTAATCTTTGGGATAAAAAGAAGACAAAAGTTCGAAATAAAATTCGTATGAAATTGTATGACAGCTCATAATTTCAAGCTTAATAGTGGTTTAAATTACCAGCTTCTATTTCTGAGTCGAAAATAATATTAATGGGCTACTTTGTCAAAAATCTAAGTGGTAGTTTGATACATAATGAAAAATAAATCTCACGTACTCTATATATAGACTTACAATTATATATACATATGTACATAATTTTTCATCTGCACATCCTCGAAATGATACATAGAGACATATTACACACTTACCCAATTAATTTTTGGAACTTTAATAGGCAATTCGATTATAGTTCGCGTAGTCGTGTACCAGACATTTTCAGCTACTGAGATTTCTTACTTCAGAAAATTTCAATAATGTGTTATCCAAACTGGAAATTGAATCTAGGACTTCATGTTTAAACGTAAGAGCAAACTTATGCCACGTGATCAACCAGGAATAAAACAAAAAAATTACAATAATGTGTTTATTGCACCACAAAATATAGGTCGTATTTAATGTAGGCTAGAGTTCATATCTTTCACGCTCCAATACACCTGATCGCGTCAATATTTCTTGAATACCGGCAGATCTTGCTATGAATTTACTACTTCTTAAAGCTTATGGGTGAAAATCATTTAAAATGACCAATTTGATAGCAAAATTTGTCCACACGCGATATTTTATGATAAAATTATTTTTGCTATATAAAAAGTACTTATTATAGTACTCTGATATATTGTCTAGTTACATTATACAGATTTATAAATTCATTTCTAAAAATAAACAAATAATATTCCTTTTTTCTCATCCAACTCGGATATTCTCCAAACAAAATAATTTGTCCTCTTCACGGGCTGCGTACGGAAAATAACAGGATGTTTGAAGCCGACTCCGGTAAAGATGTTGTATCCATTAGCAGGTATTGCCCCTCCAGCTGTCCACAGAGAAGTAGCCACTGCAATCGAAAAATGGAAACAGGAAACTGATCGAAGACACCCAGTATATGGCCAAATTCCACCTGCCAAACGGCTAAAAAGCCGTAACAGTTTCCTCCACACCGTACCTGCAAGTGCCAATGATGCTCCTGAGGCCAGAGTAAACCTGTGGTGCGAAAAATTCTTACTGCCTGCTTTTATCACACCGGCAGAAAAGTTACCTCCGGGAGCCAAACTGCCTTGGCCAACCTGGAAGGCACTCAACAGGTTGCGTACCCAGGTTGGCCGATGTAAAGACAATCTATCAAGGTGGGGATATATAGACACAGGTACGAATGCATGTGACTGCGGCGTATCACCACAGACAATGAGGCATCTGTTGTTGTGCCCCATGAGCCCAGAATCGTGCACACTGGATGACCTGTACCAGGCTAAACCAAATGCAATCCGCGTTGCCGAAAAATGGTCGAAAATTATATAAAATGTGTTGCCATCGACACGATAAGTAAGTACGGGCTGCGTCACAAAAATCATCTGAATAAATATATTAGCTATTATATTCAATTTAAACTAAAGCCGGTATCAAAACAAAAAAAAGTATAAATATTTTCTTTTGTTTTGATACCGGCTTTAGTTTAAATCAGTCAATCAACATACCGATCTATGGCTCATGACATCCCTGGGTCTAGGTCTAGTAGTTTTTTGGGTTTTCATAAAGAGCCTAGCTGGGTTTGGTAGACGGAAATGGTTACGTGGGTCTTAAAGTAACTGACGATTACTTTGATTCGGTATAAATATTTTGAGGTAGTAGAGTCCGTGCTCTTAAAATCTATTAGGTAAATCCATTGGTGAACAATGGCATTGATGTTCTTCATTTTCTTCTAAATTTGCGTTTCGCTTTGGTCGAGAGGCTGATCTTATGGATTTTAATTTTAAGGAATTGTTCAGGCTAAATACTCCAACAAATTTTCATCATCGCTCTTCTCGCCATCAGAAGGGGCTTAACCTTACATCTGAAAACCAAAATGGCCACGTACAAGTGGTTTGAGGAAACATTTTATGCTTGGAAGTGTACCTCTTCAAGAAAAGCATCGAATGTATTTTTAGGGTCAACAATGCGCGTGTTTTAGTCTGATATTGTTACACTTCCATATGCTTCAGTAATAGCTTGCTAATCGTAATGGGTATCCCACCATTTGCTAGTAACAAAAAATAAATGTTCGACATTTCTGTCTGCGCTCTTGGAAATATACAGACGTAATGATATATATTATTATTTTAAGCTGCTGGCCAGACAGCATTATGCCATTGTATATTTTGTCTGGTTGTTAAAGAATTTTTATGTCCTGCTAGCTTTTAGCTCCCAACTGTTCACAATTCATAGCTAAATATTTAAACTATTTTAATAGCCTCGCTGACAAAATGAATCATCAACGCAAACTGAGTCTTGGCTTAAAACAAATTAGCATACCGACTACAAACTTATATGCCGTTATTACAACGCGAGTAAGGTATAATAGTGCGATTGTATAATTAATTACAAGCATATTGAATTATGTTTGTGGAGTGTAATAAGAGTCAATGGGTACTATGCAATTATTGGTAAAATGGAACTTGGAGAATGATAGAAAAAATAGTAAAAGAAGGAGAATGGACCTCAAACGCCAAGTAACGCTTAAGTCGAATGAATGCTTGTTATATCCCAATTAATATATAAAATGCGAAAGAAAGCTTTTTTTAAAATACACCTTTTTTTATTGCCTTTGGTGGCAGATGAGCAAGTGGCCCACCTGATGGAAAGTGGTAACCGCTGCTCATGGACTTCAGCAATGTCAGGACACAGCAAAGGCGCTGCCTACCGTGAAAGAAGAACTCTCTTTAAACCTCGTTTGAAGAAGCACCTTTCGCACTATGAATATATCCTGTGTCGCGGGCGACTTTACAAACATTCAAATAACGGACACAAAAACACCCAAACTCGGAACAACTATTTGTGGATCACACAAAGTTTTGTCGCGTGTGGGATTCGAACCCACAACACTCGACGCAGTGACAGTGGCGAGGCCACCCCTTAAACTACTCCGCCATCCGTGCTGTCAAAGTTTGTTTATTTATTACGCTTTCACGCCCTAAATACTTAACCGTTCATCACGAAATTTCGTGTGCACTTTATCAGGGGTACAGAAAAGAACATTGGTCCTTTTATGTACCGAATATATACATCTGAACGGGGTACGTGTGTATGAGATAATAGTCTCCGAATGGCTGTAGTTTATGAAACAAATATTATATTCATAACATAGCACGTTTCCTTTCTATTACTACTGAACGTGGACTATACATTACTTAGAAACTGCAATAGCTATCTATCTATTCATAATATTAAGCTTTAGGCCCGGTATCCACCAATGCGGAGAGGAGAAGAGCTGCGAAGCTAGCAAGTTCTCCTCTCCGCTTTGGTTTTCACCAAGATGCGTAGCGCAGAGGAGATGTGAGCTGTGAGAGCACGAAACCAGTCAATCGAATGACGCTTTCGGATGGCGAGGCGCGGGTAGAAGGCTGCGGAACGGAGCGCGCAAGTGCGGGCGCCGCGCCGCCCTGCTACACACATCGCCGCTCTGCCGCGCCGCTTGCTCGCTCGCAGCACAAAATTTTATAGAAAAATTAGATATCTCCTCTCCTCTCCGCTTGATACATTTCCACTGAAGCTAAGTGGAGAGGAGATGTGAAAATAACAAAATCTGATTGGTTTATTCAAAACACATCTACACTCGTCTCCTCTCCTCTCTGCTTTGGTGGATACCGCGCCTTAAGAAGGCTGTATATAGAAATGTAGCCAAGGTACAGTACAACGTTCTGTATGTAGCCATACATAACGTTGGATACATTTTTAAAAATGAATTTGTTTCCATTATTTGGAGTGGTCTGTTGTAAAACAGAGACAAAAATATTTTTGTTTATACCGAATTCGAATAATTTAAATTTGATAAAAAAAATCACTCAGCACGAAATTAAATTATTAATTAAGGTTTAATGATGCCGATACAAAACAGACCGCCACGCCAGGCAAAAATATTTGATGGAGCATTGTTTTGAGCTTGTTAGTTCATCGCATTTAAGCCAAAAACAATAGTTTTATTTTATTACTGAAAAGAAAACCTTCGATGTACACTGTTATGTATTATATAGACTCGTTGCAGTATATCTTATCTTATCTTATGTGGGGGCCAGTCAGTGCAGACCGGCGAGACTTCGACCCAGTGGGATCTTTTGTGTCGACACTCTCCCAATAACGACTGCCATAGATGTTCATGGCAGCCGGGACCAACGGCTTAACGTGCTTTCCGAGGCACGGAGCAGGCGATAATTGTCAATCAATACGCACATAATTTCGAAAAGTCATATAACTTCCGAAAGTCAGAGGTGCGCGACGTGGGTTCGAACCCGAGACCCTCTGCATTGCAGTCTGTTGGTCTCCCCACTGAGCTATCGCTACTCCTTGCAGTAAATAATGGTGTAGTGTAATATAGATATTTATTTGAACTATTTTTTACTATACTGCCGCCGGAAAGGTAGGAAAAGTGGCACATCTTACCGGAGAATAAAATAAAACTTTACAATATTTAAAACTCACTGCGTTTAAATTAAACAAGAAACTTTTGTTTATTTTATATAAATAAATAAACGTTTCTTGTAGGAGGATATTATTATAGTTCTGCTATGTAAACGATAAATTTTCTATAATTATTATTATATACTATAGAGAAAGCATTTATAAATTTCTACTTAGATAGACTATGAAAAAAACCGACTGGGTCTACAATTGATACTTAGCTATAAGTCTACCATCTCTTATTATATACTACACTAGCTTTTGCGCGCGGCTTGGCCCGCGTGGTACCTACATCAGTAAAAAGTAGCCTATGTGCTTCCCCAGGTTTTAAACTATATCTGTACCAAATTTCATCTAAATCGGTTGACTGGTTTATCCGTGAAAAGGTAACAGACAGACGGATAGACAGACAGAGTTACTTTCGAATTTATAATATTAGTAAGGATTGTGGCAAAGCAATAAAAAATTGAATTTGTATTTGAATTTGAAAATAAATCTTTCTACACCGAGAGCCGTAGATGTGGCATTTACGCTCTTTTCTATGTACCTAGGTATTTTGGAATACGTTTTAAGAAGTAAATCCTGTATATTGATTTTCATTACTTGAAAGGGCATCTAAGTGCAGCTACTGCTTTCCTTCGTGAACTACATACGTTAAACTTTATTACAAATTACTACGTGGTTAAGGCGGTAATAAACTGTTACGTCCTTTCAGCTATGAATAACTAACTAGGTCTCTTTAGAGACGTGTTACACCACATATTGATTTTGACAAATATACATTTAGGTCACACGTAACAGGGTTCGAGCCTATTACAGTCCACCAGGCACAGTACCGGATTCCACACTATTACTGAAAATTTCTTAAAAATTGGTTAGGGTTGTTCTAAACCCTAACCAATTTGTCAGACTTAGGACATAAATCCAAGACCTCATTCACAGCAGTCGTATCCATTACTATAAGTATTATATCATACTAGCTGACCCGCGCAATTTCGTCTGCCTCACATAAGAGAATTTTGCCCGTTTTTGCAACATTTTTCATTACTGTTCGCTCCTATTGGTCGTAGCGTGATGTTATATAGCCTGTAGCCTTCCTCGATAAATGGGATATCCAACACTAAAATAATGTTTCAATTCGAACCAGTAGTTCCTGAGATTAGCGCGTTCAAACAAACAAACTCTTCAGCTTTATAATATTAGTATAGATGCGTATTTTTTTTAAATTGGAGCCTGGCAGCGTCATCCTATACTGATCTTTATGTTATAATCATGATGTGTACAAATAGTTAGAATCATAGTTTATACCAAAACTGTTTAATAGTTTATAAGTTTTATACTGTATGCACTATGTTTAGTTTTGTGTGCCTTAGTAAATAAATATGGCCGAAAAGCCGGCCTATATATAGGTACCTACCTGTAAATAACCAAATGTTTTTCATACAACTAAATTGACAAACAAGCATACGGCCCACCTGATGGTAAGTGGTCACCGTAGCCTATGGACGCCTGCAACACCAGAGGCAACTTTAGAAAAGGAAGTGGGAAGGAGAAGGAGTGGGAAGCGGGAAAGAGGGTGATTGGGCTTCTTGCACTTTCACTCAGCGAACGAAACACAACAGTAGGAAAACTGCTATTTCACGTCAATATTCTATGAGAGGATAGTCCTTCACTGGACGAGCCGGCCCATTCAAGCTGAAATCAGCGAGGCTCTACTACTCACAAACAACTAAGTCATTGACAAAACCAAACTACTTCGACCTCTTAAATCAAAAGAGTTTTATTCCATAACTCTTTTGTCTATACCATCAAACTTTATGTAGTATGTAAAAAAAACAAACATTTCGTTATTGTATGGCATTCATACATGTCAGAAGTAAAGTTGATTTACTTTAAACACTGGGTGATATTAATGATGACAGTTGTTTACTGACTACAAGATGGCCGACGGTTTAAGAGTGCTGTGATTGATATGGCCGGTGATTGTTATGATAGTTACTTATAAAAGTTCAAACACTTTAAACAGAAGTATCCAACGAAATGAAAGAAATTATGTAAACATAATATTGTCCATTAAGGTACTTCTTGTCTTTCTTTCTTTTTTTAATATATTTATGTATGTATATCCTTTTCTGTCACACGCAATGACTTGACAGAAGTAACAAGGCTGTCATCATATCATCCTAAGTACCGGAATCCGATCAGTCCACGAGATGGCAACATTTATTTAGTTTCGACCGCTTGTTTACCTACATTTTTTCGACTCATTAGTCTTACTATAGTTGAAAGATGTAAAGGGATTATAATTATGAAACTTACACCTTGTTTCAGAATGGTTCATCAACAACGTGTCAAAATCAAACTCGTGTCAAATGTGTGGATCATACAGGCAGCCAATTACAGCATTTACATGCGATTGACTGTTAGTAACAAATTGTAGTACTGATTTGCTTTTTAGAAACGTGTGTTAACACATTTATTTGTGTTTACCCGCATTCTAGTTGTTGCCCGCAGCTTCGCCCGCGTGTAGCTAACTGGGACAACATGGGCAAAGAGTACGCTATATTATGGCTATAAACGTATAATCACCCACACACTATCTGCCTTTTGAATACACTCATGTTACAAATTACTCAATGAAATTGCATTACAATATCGCTTTAAAACAACGTGTATAAATTGTATAAATCAATAATTTCATTAGCTTAAAAATTTGTAAAGTTTAGTAGTAATAGTAGTGTAACAGTTTTCAAAAAATTTTGTAATAAAGTGTCAAATAAACAACGCGATAAAATCCGTATATAGTAGTTTAATTTCAATGAATAACATTCGCGTAAACAGAAGACAACATTATGTAAATTGTATATTTTTTAAATATTTGTCGTACAGACATGGCTCGTTTACGATTTTATCTATGCTTATATTGCATAAAGATGAAATATTTGATTTTTGTTTGTTTGTTTGCAATGATTTAATTCAAAAACTACTCAACCGATTTCAAAATCTTTATATATAGCCGCATTGTATTGCGGAGGACTATACAACCATTCAAACAACGGACACAAAGAAAAGACGAAGATCAACAATTTGTAGTTCATACTAATTATTTGCCCGGGTTGGGGTCGAATCCAAAACATACGATGCAGTAGCAGTATTTTTTGTTTTTGTGTTTTGTATCTTTTTTTGTTTTTAATTTTTTATTGTTGCTTGAACTTTATTATGTGTTAGTATACAACTAGGAACAGATTGTTGTCTTAACGTGATTGCTGTGTATACCTGTAATAGGCAAGCATGTCAGAACTGATTCATTATTGTAACTATGATTATGTAGATGTAACAGTAATGCTGTTGGTGTACCAACGAATAAATAAATAAATAAACTATTACAGCTTCTGAAAATCGATAATGATTATAACGTGGAAAGTAAAACGATGCCTTGCAAGCGTTCATTGTCCAATTTTGCTGATTGTGCCTTTGAATCTCATTAGCTTCATTCTAATTAACGCTAGTACAATTAATTGTTGGGACTTCCAATTGTTTTCGACTTGTACACACCGTACGCCATATTGGTCAAGTTGACACAATAAAACGACAACAATAAGATTAGTTCAAGTTTCTGTGTATTCGATTTCGTTATACGCTTTGTTTATTTGGGGAGTTTAAATTTGATTGTTTGTAAGTTTGTACGATCTAAATTGGTTGCTGTTCTTGGTTGCTGAGTTGATGGTGAATGGTTATTTAGTTGTGCAACTTCCTAACACGTGCCGAAATTTGATCGGCTCAACGAAAACTTATACCGAAACAAGTTTGGAGCATGCGTTCATGTTTCTAACTAGGTTGTTTTGTCTAGTTGTGTACGTAGTTTGAAGATTGAAGTATATTGAGTAGAGTTCTTCATCAGATATAATTTGATTTCTTTAATACCTTTATATATATAATTCTTCTGTACGTGTGTTGACAGTGAACTCCTCCTAAACGGCTGGACCGATTTGAATGAAAGTTTTTGTATGTGTTCAAGTGGATTCGAGGATGGTTTGGATATGCTTTTTTTTTCTCTTTTGTACAGGACAAGGTCTGTCGGGACAGCTAGTTATTAATAAATATTCAGTGCATTTTTTTCCTTTTAAACACAACTTGTATTTAAAGATAATACTAGTCTTAGATATGTGTACAAATATACATATGGACACACATCTTGCAAGCACCGCGGGATGTGCCGGCGCTGCTGCTGCAACCACGGAAACCTTGAGGGTTTCTGCGGCGCAAATATTATAATTTAGACGGTAATTACATTTTTGAGTCGTTTGGGGTGGAAAATAAATAGTACCTAACCTTAACAGCATAGCAATATATACTCGTACATAAATATTAACATATATACACATGAATAAATGTAGATACATTATTTTTAATATATATGTACTTAAAATGAATGATTTTAATTGCTACGTAGCGCTCTTCCTCTCTTTTGTTATGCCCGATAGGGTCTATAATGATCTAATTTGTTAATAAATTCATATAACATTACATAATGCAATAAAATATTATTAATAATAACACTAGTATTTTAAAAAAGAGTTGCTGTGTTGGAATATAATGCAAGGGCAAGGAGTTCGATCTTATTAGGATGATGAATGAGCAGAATGCATGAATGCTAAATTTAAAATTTATATAGGTATTATATTATTAAATAGCGTAGTTGGCGCAAGTAGTTCTATTTGATGTAAATACTAACTAATATTATAAAAGCGAAAATGAGTTTGTTTGTTTGTTACCTTTTCACGCCTAAACCACTGAATCGATCATCCTGAAATTTTGCATATAGGTTGATAGGTGTACAGAAACGGACATAGGCTACCTTTCATCTCGGAAAAAATTACTGTTCCCTAGGAAAACAATAATAACTTTCTTCTGATAATAGATGGCGCCACGTGTCTTTCGAATCATGATTGAATTATATTATTATACAAGCAGAGTACAACCCGAATTTATTGTCAAATTCTAAATTACCGCGAGCGAAGCCGCGGGCAAAAGCTAGTAAATAAATAAATAATAAAAATATGTAGGTTTTAAGTTGAACTGTTACTGTGTGTAATTAATATTTAAATTTAATTGTCTAACTATTTATACTAGTGATTGGTCGAAATTCGGGCGAAATTTATTATTTCTCATTTTATTAACTTGTTTTCTATACTTCAACTGTTCATATAAACTTCAATTATGGCGGCTCTCATGCCTTTTTTTATACACAATATACATAAAAAGAGGTACAAAGTTTTCTCTTTATGTAGGTATATATTCTTCTTCTTTTCGTGTGGTTAGTGGCCAACCTGTTGTCAAGAGTTGTTCAAACCGCCCGTAGGCCTCTGACATGGCTTACTGACTGCTGTCAATTTGACAACAACCGGGACCGACTTTTTACGTGTCCTCCGGAGCACGAAGACGCTCAGTTGAAATACCACTAAGCGGTCACCCATCTATAGACTGTTTATCGAATAGCGAGTGCAACTGGCTATGACGATTAATACGACTCATTTTGTCACTGGTGTAGTTTTCATTGCTCACTCTTTTTAGTTACCTATATCTAATTGGACAACTCTCTAATTTATTTAGACAGCTGATTTTGTCAATTGTCAGTAACAATAATCATTTAGCGTAAACCACTCTTCATTCGCATATTAAATTGTTGTCGCCGGTGAAAGTTGACTACAACAAGAATAAACGAAAATCTTTAAGATAACATCATAAAATGTTATCAATATAGAGCTGAAGAAACGAAAATAAACGAATCGATTCAATGAAATATTTACCTTTAGAACAACCTTGTAAAATAAAAAATAGGCCACAAATCCGATATTAGGGTATGATAAAATATTGGCAAGCTCTCAACGCATCGGTGAATGGAGAGTCGGGCCCCACGCACGAACACCAAAGTTGTGCGCTTACGCAATCGAAATGTTCGCTTCCCACTTCGACGTTTCACAATTATGTAGGGACGCTATGATTTTGGGACACAGTTAACAGATAATGAGGGAATTATTGAGTGCATCGGTTCTTTGCGTTTACGCTTAGGACTGATCGTGTCATCCGAATTTGCTTTTTGGTACGAATAGGATCGTCAATCACGCGTAAACCGTGGAACCTGTCACATATCTATGTCTAAGACTATTAAATCAGGACATGGCCTATCTAGATCATGTTAATAGGTACATAGATAGAAAGGGGACATGCATTCCTGTTGAACTTACGTGGATGGAATTACAGGCTAAAACTAGTAGCATTATTCTATTATCTTATCTGGGGGCCAGTCAGTGCAGACCGGCGACACTTCGACCCAGTGGGATCTTTTGTGTCGACACTCTCCCAATAACGACTGCCATAGATATTCATGGCAGCCAGGACCAACGGCTTAACGTGCTTTCCGAGGCACGGAGCAGGCGATAATTGTCAATCAATACGCACATAATTTCGAAAAGTCATATAACTTCCGAAAATCAGAGGTGCGCGACGTGGGTTCGAACCCGAGACCCTCTGCATTGCAGTCTGTTGGTCTCCCCACTGAGCTATCGCTGCTCATTATTCTATTAACATTTTAATGAAGCAATACTTTTATAAAATGGCAGTATGAATATTCATAAATTCACATTAACTGTATACTGAAATTTTAATTTTACGGAATTTTATATCCCGATTTTAATAATTACCTCTCAAACAGAATGTGTAAATATGTTAGTAGACTTTTATGGCTGACTTTTACTGTAATTCATTAGTTAGTAGAATGTTTTACTTATTAAAATTTATTTTAATTATATATCTATACTAATATTATAAAGCTGAAGAGTTTGTTTGTTTGAACGCGCTAATCTCAGGAACTACTGGTTCGATTTGAAAAATTCCTTTAGTGTTGGATAGCCTATTTAACGAGGAAGGCTATAAGCTATATAACATCACGCTACGATCCACGGGGGCGGCGCATATGGGAACTTCTAGTTTATTATATAGTCGCGGTATTCTAAATGTAAAATTGAAATTAGATCAAAGTTTATTAATAAGGTTGGTACTAAAGATATAAATATTGCGTAATAAAATAGATAACGTTTTAGTGGCACAGCGGTAGTGAATGAGACTGCTGTGTATGTGGTCACACGGCTTCGATTCCGGAATGGGGTAAAGTGTTCATTTTTACAGAAAACGCCAACTACAGTTCAACCTCGGAATCAAACTCGAGACCTCGCACAGCAGTCTTAATCATCATTTTCTAAATGTTATCATCTATCTTAAGATCAACTCTTGATGACTTAAATATATTTTCATTTGTTGGATTACTACCCACGCTACGAATAAATCTTGTGTCTTGGGGAAAGACTCCCACACAGCGAACACTCAGACTCGGGAAAACTATTCACCAATTATAAAAAAAAATGTCTCGTGTGGGGATTGAACCCATAACACTCATCGCAGTGGCAGTGGCAATTCACCACTTGTACCACTACGCCATCAATGCAGGCCTTAAAACCAGACTGTCCGAAAGCAGCGCGCACTTGTGGTTATATTAAAATTCTAACTTTAGAACTTAGACGTATCTGAAATAGGGTCAAGAATTACGTCGGCAGTGTGATGCTGTGCGTCCGGCTATTTTGGGATCGAGTCCGGTGCGTGCGCGGATGTCGGTTAGCATCGGTTGGTTTAAAATTGGATACCCGCAATACGTAGCGGTTGATGTACAAATGCTCTTTGGAAGTTCTGTTTGGCATGTTAGGTGAAAAGTGCATTGTAACTGCATTGTAGTGAAGTTTTTGTTATTGAAAAAGTTTTAGGATGTTTGCAATCCATGTTTCATATTCTTTTTTTTATAGATACTACTAAAGTGGCAAACAAGCATACGGCCTACCTGATGGTAAGTGTTCACCGTAGCCTATGGACGCCTGCAACACAAGAAGCATCACTTGCGCGTTGCCGAGCTTGTAAAAATGATATTAAGTATTTGCGACTTTTTTTGCCGTTATGTCCTCGATTGCCTGAGCTGCTGGCCGCTTTGTTGCTCTGTCGATTATCCTAAGTATTAAACGACAATTGTTTGACGTTGGTACGGTACCGAATATGTCAATGTGAAGATGACTTAAGCGACGATGACTTAACAAAATACAACTGACAGAAATATAAGTGTAGAGTCATGCCTGTAAATATCCAAGGAGGGCAATAGAAATGTATCATTATGCTTAGTACATACATACATATATTCACGCCTGTTTCCCAGAGGGGTAGGCAGAGACTACGGATTTCCATTTGCTACGATCCTGACACACTTTGGCTTCATTCACTTTCATCACATTCCTCGTACACGCCCGTCGGTTCAAGGAGCTCTTAGCCTGGCCTTTGTCCAGAACGCCTCCGATCTGATCGAGAAACGTTCGCCTAGGTTTTCCTCTTGCGACTGTTCCATTCACACTAGCCTTATAAACTTTCTTAGTCAGTCTTTCTTCGTCCATTCTTTCCAAATATAATTGTAATAAACATAACGTTTACTAACAACTTTAGTGACATCTATTTACATCATGGCGTGTATCATGTCGGGGCGTACATTTAATATAAGACGCGAGACTGACATTAATAGACACTTAATGTCTCGGTTTATCTGTACGAAACACACGCATCATGACTCGCCGGTCACATAATGACACCATTCGGTGAAGACATAACAAACTATCTATATAGGTATGAGGGAAAAAATAACGGGTTGCACTCCGGGAGTGCCGGCAGAAGTGAAAACTTGAATATTAACGTTGTGCATTTTTGATATTTTGGAATGGTTAGGGAATAATTTTGCACGAATTGCTTTAATTATCAGTATAAAAGTACTATCATTTATGTGGTAAAATACAATATTCATTAATTGCGCTATCGTACACAAACACGACAATTCTCCCTCCGTCTTATGAATTTTCGATCGGGTCACGTGTCCTGATGCGAGTTTGACAATTCTCCCTCCGTCTTATGAATTTTCGATCAGGTCGCGTGTCCTGACGCGAGTTTAACATTTTTTACCCATGACAAAAAAGTGCAAAACGCCGCTAAAGAAGTTTTCACTTCAAAAATTTATAGGGTAGTTGTACATTTTTTTTTATTATTTAAGTCAAATAGTTATATAATTATCTAAACACTTCAAACAATTTTTTTTTATATCTACTCAAAACGCTTGTATCGTGCAAGCGTTTCAAATCTGGTACATGGGGTTTTCAATTGACAGAATAAAAAAGCTCAATACTAACTGTGACGTCACCGCTATTTAAGTGCAGGGAGATAGCGAGATATCCCCACTACACGCCCAGATTTTCTTATACCCAAATTTAAAATGTTTGTCGACCCTTATTTTGCATCCAATTTTGATATGATTTGATATTGATGTGCATACACAAAAATAATTGTTTTGATTGCTATTTGCTCTTGTGCATAAAATAATATACAAAATCATACAAAGGTCGAACAAGAGTAATTCTATAATAAACGTTAAAATTACTGAACCGATCTTTTTATTACTTCACTATTAGAAATCTTCTGTACCCAGAAATAAGATATCGTAATGTTATATATATACAGAACGTATAAAAAACCCTGTCCGATCCATTAAGGACTTGTTTCTCTCTTAACAAACATGCTAAGAAAAAAAATAATTGGGGTAGTCTTTGGGGATAGAACTTTAATCCTTGATCATAAACACTTCTTTATAAACCAAATAATAAAACAAAAATAATTCAAAAATAGAAAGCGTTCTGTGACGATGACGCGAGTTCCATAATTTTTGTTCACCCAAGAAGTGCTCAACGCGCCTAAAGAAGAAGGGTCGGGTCGGATGCTAGTTCCTGATACTCTCTTGGGGGTTATTAAGGGGGTCAAAATTTCGTTATTTTTTGCGTAGGACGCACCATTTCTGAGATATTGTTAATATTCTAAAATAATTCAAAAATGGAAAGCGTGGAAGCGTGATGATGACGCGAGATCTATGATTTTTGTTCACCCAAGAAGTACTCAAAGCGCCTAAAGAAGCTTTCACTTCAAAAAAATCTATATCACCGTAAAACGTATTCATAATATTTTTAAGTACAGTATTGATCAGTATTTTTACCCTTAAATTACTGAAATTTCGCACAGACTAGCAACACTCCACTAAACTTGACAAGGACGCGGAACGTGGCATACTTTTGGCGGCATTTTTCTAAGGCGTAGGCGCGTCGTAGCGCGGCGCAACATCGGTGAACCTTTATGAACTTTAATGGTATCTAGGTATTATGATTAATAAGTTGTCGGTGTCACCATGAGTAATCTATTAACATATTATTTTAAATAAATTAAATTTACTGGGGTAGTTTTTTGATCGATTTTATAAAAGGATGTCACGTACTCATAATAAGCTATAGTATACACACAGAGCCTTTAAGGATCGGACAGGGTTTATTATACACTGTATATTATATGTTATAACATCACGATACGAGCTACAGCAGCGGGTCATCATAAACGTGGGATGAAACCATAGGGGATAGCTAAACGGTCACGGAGTCACGGGTTTCGGGGATTTATAAATAAAAGATGTCCTTGACAGAATTACACTTATATTGTTCAAGAATGCAATTGTACTAAATATGAGACCCGCTCGCAGCCCGACAATCCCGTGACTGCCTGAGCAAGTGCATAACTTCATGCAACGTACATAGGTAGGTAAGTAGTATCATGTGTATACATAAACATGTGTTCCCACATAATAATATATCAAATGTTAACAGGGTCATTTTAATATATCTATGGGTACAAGTATATGAACATAAATAATAATGTCCTCCAGACTGAATTTCGATCACGGCGGCCAATTTTAACGTAGACTGGCCACTTGCGCAGGAGATATTATAGTGAACAAGTGTGAGCGCAAATACAAGTGCACTCTCTGATCCCTAACTCTGATGATCCGATAGGACGGATAATCCGACACAACCGGAGACAGAGCAGACGCAGGACCAACGGCTTTACGTGCTTTCCGAGGCACGGGGCTATCTAACACCGCCAACTTCCTAACACCGGGCTCGTATTGAGATCTCTTAACAGAAAAACCCAAAAACTTTTTGCTGGCTCAACCCGGGATTCGAACCAGAGACCTCATGCACAGCAATCGCATTCCGCTGCGCACCTATAACCTTGATATCACATCCGTTTGTTACACCCATATTTTGCAAGCTATGGTACTAATAGTGCAGGCTATTGCCATAATCCGGACACATTGCCCGACGATGGAATCGAACCCGATACCTCATGCATAGCAATCACTAGCATAGCATAGCATGAGTAGCGATAGCTCAGTGGGGAGAACAACAGACTGCAATGCAGGGGGTCTCAGGTTTGAACCACATCGCGCACCTCTGACTTTCGGAAGTTATATGACTTTTCGAAATTATGTGCGTATTGATTGACAATTATCGCCTGCTCCGTGCCTCGGAGAGCACGTTAAGCCGTTGGTCCCGGCTGCCATGAACATCTATGGCAGACGTTATTGGGAGAGTGTCGACACAAAAGATCTCACTGGGTCGAAGTGTCACCAGTCTGCACTGACTGGCCCCCACATAAGATAAGATAAGATAGCATAGCATAGCATAGCATTAACTATCGCTGCACCACTAAGACAGGTTTCCGTCCTTATAACAATGTTCTTTTAAAAATATCTAATAATTTAATTTTCTTTTAGATACTTTTAGATTTAAAATATCGTTAAAACCACAAGCCTATATATTATATTGTGGTTTGGCTGTCGGCTGTCGGCCTCGATGCTGTAGTGGTTAGTGTAACCGACTGCCATGCCTGAGATCGCGGGTTCGATTCCCAAACAAGTCAAACATTTGTGTGCATGAACATGAACGTTTGTCTTGGTCTGGGTGTTTCTATGTATAATATGTATGTATTTACAAAAGAAAGGTATATATGTATTATTATCCATTGTCTAGTATCCATAGTACAAGCTCTGCTTAGTTTGGGCTAGATGGTGTTGTGTGTTTGTGATAGAATATTATTATTATTATATAATAAGCAAATGTATATTATATTTCTAACAAAGTGTTATCTATCATCAAACTCTCGCTGTAACCCAAACATTTCTAAAACAACATGCCATCACTAAAATCAAGCTCGGGTGACGTCATATTGCGGCCTTTCATGCCAAAATAAACGTCACATCTCATATTCACCTTTAGCATCGCCGTTCAAAATTAAATTCGAATTTCGAAAAGGTACGTTGGAATTTACTCGCAAATTTCATCTTGACGAGGGGCAGGGGGGCGTTCACACTCCATTTAGTCGACAGTGTACAAACTCCGGGTCAATGGGCTAGAAATATGGAAGTTCGTAGCCAACGAGACAGATAGTGAACGAGAACGGTACGCTCACACTGAAATGCACTGTACACTGTTTAGTGTTAACCACAAAGAATTTTAAATTAGAATTGCGATGAAACTCTTTACAGACATTTAGTTTCTAAAAAAGAAACCCATTGCCATTCTTAATAAGTTTAAATATGGAATCAGTTTACTTTTTAATAATTTAAGGGCATTACTCCAATATTAGGTTGCAGTATACCTACTGGCCGGCAATAATAGCCATATTATATTATATTTATGGCTATTGTAAGAATTATGTTTGGATATGCCATCGACTATTTCTAATAAGTTAACAACATTGCAGCCACACATTGCTATAAAATATTGTCTACTTAATAGCTCCTTAATGTACTTTATAATATTAGTTTCCGTGGATACAATTTTCATAGAAAATATAGTTTTATTAATATGATAAGGTGACATTTAAATTAAGAGTGACAAAATGAATGAATGACAAACAGGGGAGAAAAAGTACTGAACTTTTTGTGTTTACTTATTTATAAATATGTATAATATGTTGATGTCAACGTGAAAGAGTACTTTTATTTTATTACATTATAAAGCAACTATTTTTAATTACGGGGTATATAACAATTACAATGTACAATAGTGGTTTATTGAAATGCAAGCCTAACAATAATAATGTACAATAGTAATGAATTGAAATGCAAGCGTTAGATTTTTTTTAACGTTAGTAGTTAATAACATTAAACAAAGTTTGAACCAAATATTTGTAAAATGCGACATGTTCAAATTTTTTGAAATGAAATCTTCTTTAGCGGAGTTGTGCATTTTTTAGCTGCTTTGTGCTCTTTTTTGTGATGGGTAAAAATATTGAACTCGCGTCAGGACACGTGACCTGATCGAAAATTCGTAAGACGGAGGGAGAATTGTCATGTTTGTGTACGATAGCGCAATAAATGAATATTGTATTTTAGCACATAAATGATAGTACTTTTATACTGATAATTAAAGCAACTCGTGCAAAATTATTCCCTAACCATTCCAAAATATCAAAAAAGCACATAGTTAATATTCAAGTTTTCGCTTCTGCCGGCACTCCCGGAGTGCAACCCGTTGTTTTTTTTTTGTTAACGCTGGGGTTGTCTTTTAGGCAACTCCTGCACTAAGAATAATTCCTGTGTCGCGGGGGACTTTACAAACATTCAAACAACGGACACAAAGAACACCCAGACTTGGAACAACTATGTGAGGATCACACAATAGAATAAGAAATAGTGTGATTAGAGAGAGATGCGACATGAAAGTGGATATCACATCAAGAAAAATAGAATAAGAAATAGTGTGATTAGAGAGAGATGCGGCATGAAAGTGGATATCACATCAAGAAAGATAGAATAAGAAATAGTGTGATTAGAGAGAGATGCGGCATGAAAGTGGATATCACATCAAGAAAGATAGAATAAGAAATAGTGTGATTAGAGAGAGATGCGGCATGAAAGTGGATATCACATCAAGAAAGATAGAATAAGAAATAGTGTGATTAGAGAGAGATGCGGCATGAAAGTGGATATCACATCAAGAAAGATACAATAAGAAATAGTGTGATTAGAGAGAGATGCGGCATGAAAGTGGATATCACATCAAGAAAGATAGAATAAGAAATAGTGTGATTAGAGAGAGATGCGACATGAAAGTGGATATAGTTACAAGAATAGAAAAGGGTATGTTAAGCTGGTTTGGACATGTAGAAAGAATGGACGAGGAAAGACTGACTAAGAAAGTTTATAAGGCTAGTGTGAATGGAACAGTCGCAAGAGAAAAACCTAGGCGAACGTTTCTCGATCAGATCGGAGGCGTTCTGGACAAAGGCCAGGTTAAGAGCTCCTTGAACCGACGGGCGTGTATGAGGAATGTGATGAAAGTGAATGAAGCCAGAGAAGTGTGTCAGGATCGTAGCAAATGGAAATCCGTAGTCTCTGCCTACCCCTCTGGGAAACAGGCGTGAATCTATGTATGTATGTATGTACAAACTTTCGAACCCACAACACTCGGCGTGGCGGTAGCGGCAACGCGACCACTTAGCCACTACGCCATCTGTGCAGCCGAATTGTCTAATTACTCAAAGTCAAAGTCAAGTCTTTTTAAGAATGATACTTAGTAGACATCCTCTGTTTCCTGATAATTTGTACTTACGTTTATTCTCTATTGTTAGGTTCTACCTTAGTTTTTCGGTTCGAGCAAAGTGTTACTGGCTCTTTATGTCGTGAAAATGCTACTAAAGCGACACAGGGTCTAAAATGTGCTCGTTGACGGCAGTAGACTCGCCTTACATGGGACCCGAAATCATAGTTTCACTAACTATGATTTTAGGTATGTGTTTAACCTTTTGACCGCCACAGCATAAAAGTAGCGTCGTGCCCCCTACGCCAGGCTATGATTAATGTAGTTTTAAGGTAAAAGGAACACAACAAACATATTTTTTATGTTTATTTTGAACTGTAAAATAGTCGTATTTTTGACGTGCCATGCCGTCGGGCGGGTCGTGAGCACGGTTACTTTTGACGTGAATGGACGTCCGTGGCGGTCAAAAGGTTAATATACTCTACCTACTTGTTCCTGAATAGAGGCGTGAACCTATGTAGGTATGTATGTAAAAATGATTTTTGATATACTTTAATACAGTATGATTGGAAATAAAAACAAACATAATTAAACAATAACAAATAATTTAAAATTCAACACTATCGTGTCCTATCTAATGTGTTAGCTCACCTATCTTAACGTGGACACTTTTTCGTGCAAACTACTGAAGGCACATCTATAATTTAAATTGTTGCCTCTACCAGCACTCTGTAGACACAAGCTTGATGGTATTCTGCTTCACTCGTATTATTTACCTGAAACAAAGAGAAATTGCCATTAATGGTCTATCATAACAGATAATGCAAATTGACATTGCTTATACAAATACATATTAATTTGGGTTAATTACTTTTCATAAAAAATATACGTACGTAATATTGTCTTACGTTTACGCAAATGTTCTACGTTGAAATTAAACTACTTTATACGGATTTCATCGCGTTGTTTATTAACAATTTTATTACATCATCTTAAAAATATTACACTACAACTGAAACTTTAATACTATTTTAGCAATTTAAACTATTTCCCCGACATTTCGGCTGCTTTGCAACAGCCATGTTCACGGGAAGACTAAGATCACGGAGAGAAAAATAAGTTGTCTCAATGTTCTGAAGTATATTTATGTAAGTGTAAATTAACAACGAGTGAAACCCGTATAAAGTACTTTAATTTGAATGTATTGGTACATACTTTTTTTTTGTTTTTACAACTGAGGTAGCAAACTAGCATACGGCCCACCTGATGTAAGTGGTCACCGTAGTCTATGGAAGCCTGCAACACCAGAGGCATCACTTGCCGATCCTTTAGGAATGGAAGTGGGAAGGAGAAGGAGCGGGAAGGGGGAAAAAGGGTGACTGGGCCTCCGGCACTCTCACTCACCGAACGAAACACAACAGTAGGAATACTGCTATTTCACGTCGATATTCTGTGAGAGGGTAGTCTTTCCCCGGTCGAGCTGGCCCATTCATGCTGAAATCAGCGAGGCTCTACTATTACATACACGCGAAGCTTTATCCCCGTAGGGGTTATCATTGACATTTCAGTTATTATGATTTTAGGACTCGAATAATAAGGGCTCATTACATGGCCGTTCCAGACACCGTGATGGTGTGGCGAATTTCTTACCATAGAAAAATCAAATAACATTTTTCCGATTCGTGAATCAAACCCAAGATCTCATGCACAGCAATCGCATTCACAACCACTGCATCATCAATGCAGTTTGCAATATCTCAGTTCATCAATAATTTATAAGATAAACCAAACTACGATTGTATTAACTTCAAGCTTCAGGAATAGTTGAATAAATTGAACTATTTGTCGATTACTTCACTTGGTTAGTAGAGCTTAAATAATTTCATAAAGTTTGCCAACCTTTCAACGTTCAATCAAGCATGAACTTCAATTGATTAATTGTTATTTGAAATGTTTACAATTAATTTTGAACGTTTGTGGGAATGCGCTGCCGCAATTGCCCCTTAGAACGCGTTTATACTGTTATTGTTTAGTGTAAGCGATAAGCAGTAGGTACCATGAACATTTCTGTCCGAAACTTTGGGCCGAACGCAAAATAACTTAGGAATTTGACAACGTTGCCTAAATCAGTATTTTGAAGTGAAAACTTCTTTAGGCACGTTGAGCACTTTTTGGGTGAACAAAAATCATAGAACTCGCGTCATCGTCACCGAACGCTTTCCATTTTTGAATTATTTTTGGTTTATAAAGAAGTGTTTATGATCAAGGATTAAAGTTTTCATTTCTATCGGCAGTCCCCAAAGACAGCCCCAATTTTTTTTTTACGTTCGTTTGTTTTTTTGTCTTTTCTTTTTATTTTGTTTTATTTATAAAGTAGTTAGGCTTGTTAATATCAGTTAAGTTGTATAATTATATGTTATGATTGTTGCTCTACAAGTAAACAAAAGGATTGTGTTCGTTGTAAAAATAAACTTTCTAACTAATGAACTTTTTTCAGATTTTTTCTTTTAATATGACATTAGTCGGTTATTCGGATGACTTCTTTGAATGGTTTAAGGTAATCAAGAGGTATCGCACCAAAATTAGGACACACGTGCAACAGGGGACCAACCATTATCTACGATTTGATAAACCACAGGTACTCGCTAAAGAAGATCGATTCCTACCAAGGATGCTTCGCGAGGCTATTGAAATTAAAAAATTGGGGCAGTCTTTGGGGACTGCCAATAGAGATGAAAAGGGGCGGGTCGGATTCCTGATACTCTCTCACGAGTTATTAAGGAAGTCAAAATTTCGTTATTTTTTGCGTAGGACGCACCATTTCTGAGATATTGTTAATATTCTAAAATAATTCAACAATGGAAAGTCTGGCAGCGTGACGATGACGCGGGTTCTATGATTTTTGCTCACCCAAGAAGTGCTCAACGCGCCTACAGAAGGTTTCACTTAAAAAAATCAGGTTCAATCTACTTACCTAGAAACGATAATTAAATTTTCTTAAGGGAGTAATTTCTGCACTCATGTACAAAAAAAATAAATCAATCTCATTTCGTTGAGCAAATCTCTATTTCAATTTAGTGAGAAAACATTAGATTTGTCGAAGTCATGAACTGGTAAGGCTTTTAACAAAATTCGGAAGATATCGAGACTGTATCTAAACGGAATCTTAATCAGTATAAGAGCAATTTACCTCAGCAATGTTTGGGGTTGAGCTTCGCTGTGATTACGAGAGATTTGTATAGGATCAGTTATGTTGGTATAGCAAATCATATCTTAGAATGAATTCTGTTGATTTATGGGTAGGGTGAGTTGATTAGTCAATGTTATATTTCTTGAAGATCGTGGCGTGGAAGTCGTACAGTTTGTGCTTAAAGGTTTAGTACTCGATGAAAGTACCTGACAGCAAGCTACTAAAAATCATTTATTCATTTGTCAGCATTGCCATTCAACGTGGCAATACTGCCAGCCTTCTGGGCACTTTTCCAGTCGACAGCAATACTGAGGAATTTTATGACACTGCCTAAACCGGCCATTTTCTTTTATTTAAAATGAATTATTGACGCAGCAGGAGCAGGCCCCTCATAAGGTGGACCTGGTAAGGATCGCGGGAAGCGGTGGGCTGCGGGTGGCCCATGACAACAAACCAAAAAAAAACAAAAAAATACCCGTCTGGAAAATCTTTGGGAGGCCTATGGCCAGTGGACGTCTTTCGACTAGTTTCGACTGAGATGAGATGACGATGAATTGTTTTGTGGATTTCCTGTTTTGTTTTCTTTTACTTATAAGTACTTAGGTTTGTTAATATTAGTTAAGTTGTATGTTATGATTGTTGCCTTTGTACATGTAAATAAAAATATTAATTAGGTTTATTAAAAAAAAAAATTAGGATTACTGACAAATGCGTGCACTGAATTGACAGGTCCACTCAATCTGTGTGGTTCTTTCCTCAAAAGACCATTTCAGACACCAATCTGCATGGTCTTCACATGATCTGACCAAGATTATGTCTGGACTTTAAAAGAGACTGTGACCTCTTGAGTTTGTTTCGGCCTTTCTTCTAAGAGTAGTCAGATACGAAATGCCGGCCTCATCTAGTTTTCAAAATGTGATTGACATGTAAAAGTGTTTCTACAAACCTACTTACAGAAATAAATCATTATTATCATTATTATTATTATAGGTACGTCACAAAGTACGAATACTTATGAACGACAAAGTTTATGTGTTAGTGATATTAGTAAATTTATTGATTTTACATTTAGGTTACTTGCTAATTTTAGGCATGCATGAGCTCATCATACGCGCCAGTATGATGTGCTTTTGTATGCCTGATTTGCGTCGAACATTTACACTATGCTTATAAACGCAATTGCGGTAACTTGCATTTTGCTCGAGTCGTGTATATGGTGTTAGGTTGATATATACAAATTTAGTTCGTCAAGGCTGGGCCGTGGAATGGAATATGTAGATAAATACTGCCTACCGGTCAGCACGCTTGCAGCTAGAGTCAGCAAAGAAAGTAGCTGAACATTTAACAAACGTGTAATTATTAGGTATTATTCTGTGTCTTAAATATCTCCCACACTAGTAATTAATTCCTGTATCGCGTAAAAATTTACAAACATTCAAACAACTGACACAAAGAACGAACAGAACAACCATTTGGGAACCACAGTTTTCGTCTCGTGTGAGATTCGAATCATCACTTGATGTAGTGGAAATAGCAAGGCGATTACTGAAACCATTGCGCCATCCGTGAAGTCTGTGATTAACTTTCAACTAATACTGCTATCATCATCATCATCATCATCATCAGGTTATAATAGTCCACTGCTGAACATAGCCCTCCCCCAAAGAGCGCCATAGTGCCCTGTCTTCAGCTTGCCGCATCCAGCATGTGCCTGCAGTCTTTCGCAGATCGTCATCCCACCTGGTCGGAGGGCGTCCTACACTACGTTTGCCGAGTCGTGGCCTCCACTCAAGAACACGCTTACCCCAGCGGTTGTCGGTTTTTCGCGCGATATGGCCAGCCCACTTATATTTTATACTGCTATATAAGACTAATATTTATCACAATGTTTGAAATATAGAGTCATTCAAATCTCCCGAATGTCTATCGACTTATGTTGCTGTCTGTAGGTTTTCCATAACTGGTGAGAACTAAAATGTGTAGAGTTATGCCGACCTGCCAAAGATTAAGTTGGGCAGAGTTTATATTCGGCCGGACGATGTTGCCTATCGAGCAAACTCAGTAAAGCTATGTTCAAGTTTCATCGGGTTGGTCTTGCATCTTCCCTTGGCAGATTACATTGCTTAATACGAAATTCGAAATCGAAAATGCTAAGCCGACTATGTGTGCCTTCGAAATCACTCGAGTGATATCAAGCCATCGAGTTCATACCGACTGGTATGACCACTTGTTTCAGTGTTAAAATTTTCTTTTTTTGCTATACTAAGCAGATCCTCCAAGACCCATTTGTCAATAAATAGTTAATACTTTCAAAAATGATGTAAGGTTCTAATATCCAAATGATAACCAAGACACGCGCTACATTAACTAGAGGACGGAGGTGGATGACTTTCTCAACAGTGAAAATCCCAAAGAAAATAGGTGACAACCAATGTCAATGTTAGTTTAGTGAATAGATAATTTCAACCGCCTATTGTGAGGTTCAAAATCCAGGCGAAACAAAGTCTCGTTAGCTTTTTTGCATTTCTCATGGAGTTTGTAAATGTGCTCAATAGAATACAAGAGCTTTTCTCCCTACTATGTTGAACTTTTTACTATACTTCACTGTGTAAATGTGTGTTACTTTAAAAACAAAACCTTCGTTAACGTAAAAACACAATAGACCACAGGGTGAGATGCGTCACTTTTATCTTAGTTAGGAATCTTATTATTGCTCAAAACTAGCACTATAATGAGAAGTGTTTTTGGATATGTATACTTACTAATTTTAAGACATAAACTTTACCAGCACAATGTGGCAAATAAATAAATTTAATTAATTCTAACTCCAAAAACGAAGCCAGAAGTTTAGTACGTATAAATATATAAATTTTCAAACGAGCAAAACATGCTATAATTTTCATAAGCAAGCAAAAATTATCAGTGACGAAATGTTCAACAGCCTGTATCGTGTGAGTAATTAAGTTGGGCACCCTGTTGGCGCGAAACCCAGCAATTTGATTATACACTAACTTCGCACGGCGATAGTTTGAAGACTGTTCGCTATAAGCTTTTTTATATCAAACGATACGTGCCCGATACGACATTTGTCGCTACCAAGAAATTCATAACATAAAATCCCAATAACACTACGCCTATATAGTACTATATGCACAGCTATCGCATTCACTACCGCTGCGCCACCTAGAATAAAGATAGTGATATGCTATCTTCTTACAGTAAACCCCATTCCTTCTTTTTTAGTCTATATTTATGTCCCATCTCTAATTCCGTTTCCCTGTGAAAATTATGGTCCCTAGAGAATACCTGAATCATTCCCTAGGGATTATAAGCGAACATAAACTTTGTAGCTTATGCTTTTTGCAGTATCTTGCTCTAACCACTTAGCATCAAACTATTCGTACCTTTGTTGGCGAACCCTGTTGCGTAAAAAAAGATCCATACAGTTAATAACCGCTTGCCATTAAGCGGTCGAACCATTATTTGCTATCATAAAACTAAAAAAATAATATGACATTCTTGAATATAGTCGTGAACGTATCGTCGAATGTAAAAAGACTTCATATAGTGTAAACTTTATTTGCATATTATTAAGTTACTTATATTACAGGCGTGTATTCTGTATTAATCTAGCTACAAACTTAGGATTAAAATATTAAAAGTCATATACTGTGAATCTTGTACTAGGATTATCACGCAGTGGCAAGTACGCGGATCGTTCAATTCACGAAGTTAAGCAACATTGCCATTGTTATTCTCGTGGATGGGTCACCTTATTACAGAAAAGTCACAACCTTTTCGTACCTTGACGAGTACGGAAAGACACATACATAGCCTCAAACGTAGATTTGTCTGTAGCGAGTGTATATCGGCGCATATGGGTAGGCACACGTACACTCACATTTAGCGAGCTTTGATTTTTAGTATTAATCTAATTCGAATTTCTTAAAAGGAAAATCCTATATCTAACACTTTGTTAGACGCAGGAATTAAACCCGAGACTTCATGCAGAGTATTCGTACATTAACACTGCGCAACAGAGGTCTTGGAGCAGAAGAACATTTATAATTTGAATGCGTACTCCACAGTACGCATTACGATTCTATGTAATAAAACGATATTCAAAACAAAGTTAATAAATTCCGTACAATAATTTAATATTAATAATCAATTCAATACAAATTCAAAACTTTCACTATCCATCAACCCTTAGGTTATTAATTAAAATACATGAATATTGGACCGAAAACGGTAAATAAATTAAGTAAACCATAACTGCGCCACCTGGCTGGTTCCCATGGCAACTAACAAACTCGTTGGTACGGAAGAGTTTGTGGTTATTCCACGGGCCTGTGATTCCACAAGATCCACATAGAATCATGAGGTGTAACGTATTTAATTAACAAATACATTTATGGGTAATAACGTGCGTTTATGTGTTTAAACAACAGGCTTAAACCAACTTTATCCTTTTTTTTTTTTTTTTTTACGTGGGGAAATGCGCCTAATGCAAAACCAACTTTATCCTACTTTAACTAATGTGAAAATTTGTACGTATCTTCCGAGTTACTGATATGTATCCCGATAACGCGTTCTCGTATATATTTTTTTGTTTATTAAAGACAACTCCCGCTCAAGTGGTAGTGCTTGTAGTGCTTGCAGCAATGCAAGTGCCACAGCATTATGCTGAGCGCATCACCGTTGTTTTTGTGCCGTCGGATGGTACGTGCATCTACACATAAACATTTTTATTGTTTTTAAAGTTTCTTTATATTTACATATTTTTATTTACTGTTTGTTATACCCACATTCTATATTAATTGATGATGCATGTCATGATGGTACAAAAATAAAAATCTTTCCATTAAATTTTTATATTTTTTTTAGTAAATCCTGTGTTGGGGGACTTTCAATCATTCAAACAACGTTCACAAAAACACCCAGGCTCGAAGCAACTATTTGTGGATTGCACATTTTTTTGTGCCGTGTGTGGATCGAACACACAATAATCGGCGCAGAAGCAGTCGAACGCAGAGTCGCTACATGGCATAGGTATAGTTGTCAAACTATGCCATATACCATATGCAGTCATATGAACTTTTACTCGAAGATCATCATTCAGACGATTTGAAATACAATGCTATTATCACAGTGACCTGTAGCTGACAGATTACTGTTTTATTAACAACAATTTAGTTTTGAAATTGTCAATAGTGGTGCCAATAACGTCGCTATTTTTACATCGCAGGCAATATGCTGAAACTTTAAGAAACGAGACATTTTAGTGTCAGCAAAAGGGCCAAAAGTAATTGGATCCTAATTAACAGCATGGCACCTCCTTAAAAAATCTGGCAGCCCTTCTCACCGCAACGTATTGGTTATTTCTCGGAGAAATTCCAGAACCAAAACAGTGGTGGCTTGCATAGCGCTCTAGACTTTTAAGTTGTAATCTTACTTCCTGGCGTGGATACCATACAATTCTGGAATGACCACTAAACAATTTAGAGCTGGTCACATTGCCCATTTATATATTAGTTATTAGCTGGACGTACTCAACCAACCGTGCTGCACCAATTAATGCCAGATATCGGCTAGGATGCCTCACCGATCACAGAACTTACGAATGACCACAAACAGTAGCTCAATCTTAAGCAATTGCAACAATAGGACAAATACCTCGGTAACGCAGCGGTTGTACATGAGACTGCTATGCATGAGGACGCGATTTTTCCGTCAAGAAATTCGCTTGGGAGTTTGGAACTGTCCCTGGTGGATGGCAAAAGTCTCGCTCCTGTTAAATGGGACCTTAATATCATAGAAAGAAAGAAGAAAGAAAAATGTTTTATTTGAATCTCCATACATACATAGTTAAAAAAAACTATATTAAATACAATTTAACAGACGGTGGTACATGGAGACCAAATTAGTCAACTGTGTCAGCAGTATAGACTACAACGCTGGTATTCTCGCAGGCCTACTAACAATAATTTAATACAAACCAATGCTGAAAATAATACATACAAAAAATGGAATAAAATAATAAATATAACCTTATAACAATATTTTTATATTATATTCATACATTTTTTGTTTGTTAGTTAATATTATATAGGTATATAAACGTAAATCCTAACTAATATTATAAAAGCGAAAATGAGTTTGTTTGTTTGTTACCTATTCACGCCTAAACTACTGAACCGATCATCCTGAAATTTTGCATATACGTTGTCAGGTGTACAGAAACGGACATACGTTACATTTCATCTCGAAAAAATTACTGTTTCCGAGGAAAACAACAATAACTTTCTTATGATAATAGATGGCGTCACGTGTCTTTCGAATCATGATTGAATTATATTATTACAAGCAGAGTACAATCCGAATTAATTGTCAAATTCTAAATTAACGCGAGCGAAGCCGCGAGCTTAAGCTAGTAGTCTATAATAATTAGCGTAATATAATATTATGTTATGCTACAAAATACTGAATGTGAAACTGACACACAAAAATAAAAAAATAACGCAAAATCAAAGGAAAAATGTAATGTGTTTCCGAACGCCACTTATACTTGAAAGGCTGACACTACGCCATGATCATATCATGTTACATCTGTCATGAATGTCAAGCATCATAGCTGGTGACTTGTGGTGTAATACACATCCGCCTGCCGCTTCGACGATAATAGCATGAGGCTTTCTATGTAGAAAAACGTGGCAACCTAATTTGTTATATCTTTTCTTTGGTAACATACGTTTTACGTTTGTTAAGCTGCTGTGATAATGTTTTCTTACGTAATTAAAGTTGGAATCGTTCCAAGGTATCATGTTTCATACTAATTTAAAATGTTATTATACTTAGTAGATTGTTAGTTTTAAGCTAACTTGCACGTTTTAAAATAATACTGCTAGGGAAAGATGAGTGAATTTTTTACACCCACATTCTAGGTATGATTATAAGTCCAATGTAACAGGCTACCGCTGAAGCACATTTTCAGACTCAGTAAAAAGTACTGCCAAACAAAAACTCAACTACAGTTTTCTTGATCAGGGATTGGAATCCAGGATTCAAGATCGGCCCACACACCACGCTTATATCATTGTAACAACGAGGAATGTGTCAAACCACGTATAATTGAATATTGATTCGATTTATGCAGGTTACATCAATCACAGAGTATATTATATGACCCTAAAATACGATCCCACACTTTCGTTACCTGTTGAAAAAAGCAAGCCAACTGTAATAACAAACTGCACATAAAAAAGAACAAAATAATAAGGAAAACATAAAAGACAACCTCTATCTTATACGCTTATACAGTATGAACCTCGTAAACAGATTCGTTGAATATCCGTTTAAAATGCAAACGTCGTAGAGTTGTTACTTTTTCTTAGTGAATAAAAACAGTTACGTAAGCCAAGCCATGCCTTAACCTTTTAAGGCCCTGTTGCTACGATTCGCCGTGTGTAAACCGCACCTGGATACCTGCGATTCATTTAACTGCGCACGTAAGTTGCGGTTTACCTACGTGGAATTTACTGTCAAAAATAATCTTTAGATTTATTTTATTTAATTCATATAACGAATAAGAAATTGTTTTGAATTGAATTGAGAAATTGTTTTTATGCTCACCAGTCGACGCCACTAGGGAGTAAGGTCCTGTCAATCTTATCATAGCTGCTGTCAAAAACCGTATTTAGCGGTAATAATTGTCGGTTTATATGGTTACTGTTGAAGTGACTATAGAGAAGTGTCGATGTCTAGATACCTTATTATCCACTAGCAACTTTAGCGTTGAATTCAAGCGTGAGAGCCCTCATTGAATCTATGCAGTAAATTTGATGTAAAGTTAAATCATTTAGTTTGCTTACGCTCGTGCTCATTACGGAAAACGAAAGGCGTCGGTACCTACTTTTAATCTTTTTCCGTAACAATGTAATTTAATTGTGAATGATAAGCACCTAAAATAATGGTCACTGCTACTTACAAAAATAGTCTGTATTATTAACATAAGACCAGGTGCCAGGTGCGTCGATGTCCTAAAGAAGGTGGCTGAGTTAGACTGGATGCGGAAGGTGGAAGACCGGATGAGGTGGCGCAAATGGGAAAGGCTTTTGTCCAACAGTAGACTGCACCGGGCTGATTGATGATTGATTAACATAGATACAGTATGTTGCTATGTCATTGGTCTGTTTAAAAAAACATTAGCTAGACAGTATTTTGCATAGAGCACTAATCAACGATCCACGGACCGGTAAAAACCGCTTTGGTCTTACGTCTATATCTTCGAAGACATAGGTAAATTAAACACAAAATTTGCCTGCAATAGATTTAGTTCCCAATAGATGATGAGTTTACCAAGCACAGCTGCAGAATCCTTGCTGCTAAGATTTCTTGACATAAAAGAACAATAGCATTTGTCCTAGAAATTGAACACGATGATTTATGCACGGCAGTCATATTTACTACCGCTGCGCCATTATATATATAATTAAATAAGCCCAGTACCTACCTCTATATATTACACGTATATCGTATTATAAGATCAAACAAAGTTACTTTTTCGAGTATATATTACGGATTCTTAGGAAAGTAAATTTTTCCAATAATATTGTTATGGCAACCTTTGCCAACGTTGAGCTGTTGAGTTTGTAATCGCGTCGAAATATGATATTGTTGAGAGTTGTTTGGAAATACAGCTCAATGGAAGGACGATGTTGCTTTTCTAAATAACTACATTTTGCCCACGGTTTCGCTCGCTTCAATGTAGATGTTGTCAATAAATTTCTGTCCCTGGAGGTAGAATTTTTCTGGATGAAAGGTACTCTATGTTCTTTTATATATCCCTGACTAGGTGTATACGAAATTTAATGATCAGTTTAACAGTTAAGGCGTGAAAGCGCAACAAACAAACAAACTCACATTCATATTCTAACTTATATTATAATACATCCTTAAGGTTTTTCCAGGTTTTCTCTCGGTAAATTATTTCACCGTTAAAGCGTACGATAGGTTTCAAATATCAGCTTATTTTATTTCTACATCGCTCCAAGGTAGTTTGCAGTTCATTAATTAAGCTCGTCTATAGAAATACTGTGAATAGAGCTGGATAAAAAAGTATGTTATGCATTTTATGTACGTTGGCAGAAACTATACTAATATTAAAACCTCCTTTTTTGAAGTCGATTAATAAAAGAGAAGAGTTTGTTTGTTTAGTTGAACGCGCTAATCTCGGGAACTACAGGTTCGAATTGAAAAATTATTTTAGTATTGGATCGCCGAATTATCGAGGAAGGCTATAAGCTATATAACATTGCGCTAAGATGAATAGGAGCGGCGCGGCGCCTTAATGAAAAATGTTGCAAAAACGGGGCAAATTCTCTTATGTGACGCAGATGGGCGTTGCGCAGGTCAGCTAGTCGTCTATAAAAATGCACATACATAGTATTTCGACTATTAGACCCTCATGGGTAAGCCTAGGACAAATAAACTCAGATTTTATCAACTATGTTTTTAAGTCTCACAAATAGGAGTCGAGAATTGTTGTATTCTGGACACACTCCAAAACATCGTTCTACTACTTCGAATTACTTGGAAAATCCAAAAGAAGTTGCGTAACGAGAAACGAACTACTTGAGACCTTATGCATAGCAGAGGCATTTACTACCGTTGGCTTTGACTATCTCTTCGAGGATAAAGACGTGAGTTAGACAATATTTGTATATATCGGATAAATAAAAAAATTATGTTAAATCAATAATGTTCATAATTATGTTCTTTTGAATGTCTCCTTATATAAACTAATTGTGTTTTTTCCTTTGGTATACGTGTCGTAAGGCATGAGTTACTGTATGTTCTCTACAGATAATAAATTTAACTGTTCCTACATTAGCATTTTGTATATTACATAGCAAATTAATATATTATACGAACATATTCTACTAGTACCTAATCTCTCAGTAAACAGCCGTCTCTTTTACAATAAATATGTAAATACGCTACGAAATGTTATGTACGTTTTATAGTAATATTTTATAGCTGTTTATACAAAGGAACTCCCTCATTACAAACCAAGATTATTGGAACATGGCGTCGTAATATTGTGTGATATTGCTGTATAACGCGTACACGTCAAATCGTTTATACCGATTAGATATTATCGGCGCACGAACATCGTAAACTGACACGAAATTTCCCCTTCCCCATAACCCATATTGCCCCTCTCTCCCCTTTCTTAATGACAAACGAATGGTAAAGTTCGAAAGCCCCCAAAGAATTGTACGTGACTGAAAGGTTGTCTGTTATTTGATATAAAAGTTTATTGTTGTCGATTTGGATGTTAACAGGGCGATGATTTTATTGGACCGAAGTTAAGCGGATTTAATAATAATTATTATTATGTCAGCCCTGTATATACATAATATGTACATTGTCTCAGTGCTGGACACGGGCCTCTTCTTAGTGTAAACTTAATGATATAAATGTCTTATTTGCATAGTCTTAAGTCTTTATCTCGAAGATCTAGACCTGTGTCTAGACAGAGGTGTATAATAATAATATTCTATCACATACACACAACACTATCTAGCCCAAACTAAGCAGAGCTTGTACTATGGGTACTAGACAATGCATAAACATACATATTTACTTTTTTTTGTAAATACATACATATTGTACATAGAAACACCCAGACTACGACAAACGTTCATGTCCATGCGCAGAAATGTTTGACTTGTGCGGGAATCGAACCCGCGAGCTCAGGCGTGGCAGTCGGTTACACTAACTACTACGCCACCGAGGCCGCCATGTATCTCACTGAAATTTCGTCAACTATGGTATTAGGAAGCTAACCCACGTGGTACGGAGCCACGTTGTAGGCTCCGTGCTGCTACTGTCAATTTTATGAGAGAAAACCTAATAGTATATTGCCGGACTCGGAAATCAAGTCAATGTTCTTATCTTAATTCCTTTTCGTGGAAGATGGCGATATGTGGATCATACTTGGCCTTGCAATTCAGATTACGGTGACCGTGTACCATCAGATAGGCTGTATATGTACTTGTAAGCCATCAAACTTCAACAATTAAAACCTAAAGTAATTCTGGCTAGTGGTATAAAAAATATTCATAAATAGCCTTTGCAAAATATTTACCCACTTTATTAAGAATTCGTTCAAAGGATTTTGCTTTATGTTGATTCTTATTTGTTGGTTGGCCTGAAATGAATTGTTGGTTTTCAAGAAAGCTTTTTTGTTATTGATTGGTTAAAAAGCTAAGTGCCTTTCAAAGTTGTTCCACGTCAATATAATATCATTGAGTTATTTTAGGTCTCTATAATCTTATCAAATAACTGGATACCAGATACATGGCAAATGCAATGTGTCTTAGCGTAGAAAACACATTACGCATCGCTTCATACGTTAATATGCTCGGCTAAAGATTACAAAGCCAAAAAACTTTAAGTTCATAAAATCTATCCACAATTTTTGGACACGTGACTTAACTTATATAATTAAATAATAAATTATTGCAACATAATAAAAGGGAAATGAAATTTAGCCTAAAGCCTGTTCTAGGAGAAGTGTTCTCGACATAAGAAGTAGGCTCAAAAACTTGTGGCATCCCTTTTTATCGCCCATTGCTCACAATATGATTTTAACAATAAAATTTATTTGCCTCTTTGTATTATATGAGCTGCTGTGTGTGTTTATAAATTACAAGAAGTGAAGCCTCTACCTACAGGAATATACAACTATGTTTAAGTTGAAGTTAAGTGAAGAAAAATATCGTGAGGAAACCTGCATGTCGGTCTGTCTCCCTACAATGTTTTCAAAAACCTTATAGATAACTGTCTAACATAAAGTTCTCAAAGATATATGAAGTCTGCCAATCTGCAGGGGCCAGCGTGGTTGACTATGGCCTAACCCTTCTCATATGCCCAGCGGTGGAACAGCTTATATACAGGGCTGATATATATTATAACTTGAACCGCTTATAAAACCATGATAACATTTTCTACTTCTCGCTTGGAACATGACAGGTGACATGCTGTCATCGTTGTCAACACGAGAATTTATTATTAACCGTGGGCTTGAAGCTCCCCTAGACACTATTTACATATTTAAATTTGTACACGGACATGGATGATTCTGCGTGGGGTAAACATTTAGATTGCTGTGATGGATGAGGTATAACCTCCAATTATATACAATTCGAGGTAAGTATTAAGACTGCGCCGAGCGAAATATGCCCAAACAGGTGGTAACAGTTAAGTTGATAAAATCAACACCTTTTGTTTAATACAAATATAAAATGTACATTTACTATAACAATGAATGTGTTTACAATTACTCCGTGTTAAAAACTTTAAATCATTAATATTTTCACCTACAAAATTACGCAAATTTGCACGTAAAATGCAAAAACGTAAGCTCGTATTAAGTGATTTTTTAGATTATAACAGTAGAAATCTATCCTATTTTACAGCTTAAACGAAACATAAATAGTTATATTAAATTTGTCCGTCCCAAATATTTAAATTATTGGTTGATAATAAAGATTATATATTTATCCAAAAAGCACTTCAAATCCTCCATACAATTTTACTATGGCGGCCGCGCCCCGATTTGAATATCGAGCTCTGTCATTCAGTCCAACCGGGTCTTACGCTCGACGCAGTCTTAAACAAAAACGAGTAAAACAGTGGTGAACTAATAAATGGCAGCAGTGGTAAGCTATGCAAAACATCGGATTTACGATTAGAAGGTCGTTGGTTTTTCCGTAATTTTAGCCATAATTTTTATAACAATTTTGCAGCAGCATTTACTCAGTAACTACTTTTTGTGTGAGATAGACCACTTGGTTACCGCAAAAACGTTGCATGAACTTAAAAAAACGAAAAGAAAGGAGGCAGATGGAGGGGAGAGAGTACATACAAATTCAATACAACAGGCAATTTAAAAACAGGAAGCAGGTAAAATTTGAACTGACTACAAGTACTACTGACTATTATATTGTAGGTAAGTGAATTACAAAAACTTATTTAAAACGAATACTTTTATCTTTATGTCTATTAATATAACGGCCTCGATGGCGTAGTGGTTAGTGTTACCGACTGCCAGGCATGAGGTCGCGGGTTCGATTCCCGTACAAGTCAAACATTTGTGTGCATGAACATGGATGTTTGTCTTGGTCTGGGTATGTATAATATGTATGTATATATAAAAAAAGTATATATGTATGTTTATCCATTGTCTAGTACCCATAGTACAAGCTCTGCTTAGTTTGGGCTAGATGGTGTTGTGTGTATGTGGTAGAATATTATAGTATTATAATACGTGAAGAGAAAACTTTGTACCACTTTGAAATTAAACTACTATATACGGATTTTATCGCGTTGTTTATTTGACACTTTATTACAAAATTTTGAAAAACTGTTACACTATTATACCTAATACTATTAAACTTTACTAATTTTAATGAAATAAAATCCGTATATAGTAGTTTAACTTCAATGAATAACATTCGCGTAAACAGAAGACAATATTTTGTACCACTTCTTCAACATTTTGCGCGAGCGGAGGAATGTGATATTTGGTTTAGTTTATGTGGAAAAGATCCCGGAAATCGATATATCATTTTAATTTCACCGAAACCGCCAATAAACCTAAAAATATATGTATATCTCATTTTCTTTTATACCATAATTGTAATATTTGGATCATCTTGTAACAGTACCTCAAGAAAATTATCATTCTTACGAACAAAATAATGCTTACAACAGCACAAAATGTATATTACTGAGTGTGAATTCAAACCTAGAACAAAGTGTTTCGAAGCGAGCAGTGAATCGATTCAATTAGCCCAAAGAAGTGCAGCCGACTGCTCCTTAACAGGACGGGGCGCGGCCTCATTAGTACGGAGATGAGAGCAGTGGAGTAATCAGAGCCATAACGACGGAATCTCATTACGATAGTTATCATCGGAATATTAAAATAACATACATTCTGGTCTTATATATATATACATATACCTTATAATGTCTATACCTCATCAGAGCAATACAGGCTGCTCTGATGAGATACATGAACCCAGATTTCGGCAGCTGTTTTAGGTACCACGTATCTAATAAGGGCATTTGTCTCTTGTCAATCACACTCAATCACCTGATGTTGCTATAGAAATTTATTTAACAGAATAATTCAATAACAGTTTTCTCAATCTGAGAAGCGAACTTTATCTCTCTAGTAGCGGACGTAAGAAAAAAGAAAAAGGTAACTCATGCCTACTTGTGAAATCCTGGGATATAATCTTAAATATAGTAATAAAGAGATGTTTGTACATCTAAGTATGTAACCTATTTAGGGGCAGGCAGATGCCTATTTCTTTTAGAATAAACAGACGTTGGTCCGTGTAATATGTACTACCAGTATATTATAATATTCCATACAGGCTAGTTCCTTTTCAATATAATATCAAACGTGCATTATGATTATGTAAATCTCAGTACCACTCATCTTCGCTACAGTAGACCACAACCATTATTCTATCAAGTTGGTCTCAAGTTCTTGTAGTTTACTTTGTAGTGTTTTCATTTCATATCCACTAGCTCGCTATGAATTTATTTCTGTTTACAGAAACTTGGAAATGTTGAATGTTACGACGTTTTGTAATTAATTAAGTTACATACACACGTACCTAAACATGTATGTACTTGTATACATACAAAATAGTCCATTCTTGCTACACGCTAGTCGATCTAAAGTAGACTTATGGCTCTTGTATACGCCCTTGGCAACATGCGCGAGACTTAGCGTATATTGCGAGCACGACTAGCGCGCACAAATAGCTAGGGTGAGTACTTTGCGCATGTAGTTCGCACGAAGAGTGTGCATGTAGCTCGGATGAGTAGCTTGCATAAGCATCGTGCGCATATGCACCCGGATAGCTAGGGCATGTAGTTTGCGCGAGTAACTTGCACATGAGGCCGACACGAGTAGCTTGCGCATGTAGGTCGCGTAACTATATTCTACATGTAGCTCTATGTCGTATACCTCCTACAAACGAGCATTAATTACTCTTTAAATGCATTCTTACCAATGGCCGTCGGGGCAGAAAGGTTCTGGAGTAGCGGCCACGCACCGGAACACGCAGCAGAGGTAGGCTCCCCACAAGGTGGACCGACGACCTGGTGAGGGTCGCGGGAAGCGGTTGGATGCGGGTGGCCAAGACCGGTCTGTGTGGAAAACCTTGGGGGAGGCCTACATTCAGCAGTGGACGTCTTTGGGCTGAGATGATGATGAAATGCATTCTTATTTCACATTCCTAGTATCTCGTCAGGCTAGAATACTTTTAATCAAAGTGCTAAATGCTGCCAATGACCTCGCACATCGCACTCACAGTCGATTCGCGAAGGAGTGAAAGAGACGACGTTATTCTCCGGAACGCCACCAGCAATCCGTTCACACGCCGAACTTAACACTTCAGTTAGCCATTAAGTTCAAGATAAGAGAATTCTTGTAATCACTTAGTTATAGGTAATTGACTTGTCCAGAATTAAGTATCAATAAAACTTTTGATTGATTGGATTCATTTCTCCGAATCTAGCTCGAATCAAGAGCTATTTTCAGATCAAAAAACAGGGCCATGAATATTTTAAAAGCATACATTTTATTTAAAACTCTTTTTGAAGCTTTATTTATAATCATGTATTTAGTGTCATTCCATTTGGTTCTGTTTTAATTATAATTAGCTAGATTTGTTTATATTGTATGTTATGATTGTTACCTTTGTACATGTAAGTAAAATAATTTTGTGCGTAATTTTACTATTGCTCAAAGCCCTATTCTTACATTTTATTTCAATAGGGGCTCTTGTTTATTTTAAAAACAGCAAAATTAAAGGAGCCAACATTTTTCAACCGTTTTAGATTTATAGCTTGGCACGGACATATCGCGTTCGGCATAGGTTGGCGCTCATAAGGTTAATACACTTGTATTTTTTCAGTAATGATTGGCAATATTATCTGTAATTTTATAAAGAAGCTTTTAAGACTAACGGAGTACTTTTAAAAGCTTTCGACGATTTCTTAGTTACCACAAACATTAGAACAAAAACATTTAATATTAGCAACTAGATTTTGTTTGCAATTTCGTTCGCTTGTAAACAGTACCTACTTTTTTCTGGACGAAAAGTATCCTATGTCCATGGGTACAGAAAAGGTTCTGTACCCCTAACGAAGTGTATGCTAAATTTCATGATGATCCGTCAAGTAATTAAGGCGTGAATTCGCAACAAACAAAGAGACTCACATTTGCATTTATAATATCGTACTAGGGTTTGTAAATGTACCGGGAGAGACTACAAACATTCATACAACGGCTAAATTACCCCAGACTTAGAACAATCATTTGTAGATCACAAATTTGTGAGATTCGTACCCGTAACACTTAGCGTAGTGGCCCATGAAACCATTTAATTCTCAATCATAAAACCCCACTCATTTTCATCACATACAACTGTATTTCCCTTTTTATTTCCAAAATTGCTATGTTAATATGTTTCATTTCGTTCGAACGTTATTTTGTTAGAAGTTTAATTTTTGTTAGTTTTTATATTTTATTTGTTTTCAAACCGATGTCTGCATATTCTAGATGTTAAGCGACTCATGTATAACGTGTGGTTACCGCGATACAAGCCTCGAGCTTCGTGCGGAAGCCGCTGCCAATTATAAAAATGTGTAATGTAGTAAATAGATAAATAAATAAATTTAAATACCTACTACCCCATCCATACAATCAAATACAAAGTTATAAGCAGGCATGAGCTATTATAATACATGTATGTTGAATAGATAATGAACAATGGCTCGTCGACATGATCATACCATTAAACAGCCCGCAATGAATTGACATGCGAGAGGTAATGATAACGTTACTCGATACATGACAATGATTACAATCTGGCATTGTAAATAATGGATAGGCTTGAATAATATATCTATACTAATATTATAAAAAGGAAAGTGTCACGTTATAGATGGTCTAGCCCGCTTTAGATGCGTGGTTGACCCAGCAATGAACTAAGAGGAGACAATCAAAATATTATTCGACACGATTAAATGGTTTATATTTTAAATATAAACTTGTACAATAAAAATAACCTGAATTATACAATATAACAAACGACTAGGTATTAAAGTAGTAATCAGGGCGTTGTTCGTGTAAGGCTCACTACGTGGTCTGGATAGCTCGAAAGACCACTTAGTCAGCGCAGCGCAGCGGAAGGAGACTGCATCAGGGCGCGATCCACTTATATAGGCTGCCGCCGCTGGGGGGAAAATAGAGATGGCACCTCCTCGCTCGTCGCGCACGCAGCCGTGTGCCACGAATCGACTACGTGACAAAAGATTTGAGATTTTGGTTGTTCGTTTATAAGGATTTAACTCAAAATTAAGTAACCGTTTTAAAAAATTCTTACACCATTAGAAAGCTACATTATCACCGTGTATCACAGCCTTTTACACCCAAAAAACATAGGCTATATTTTATTTAAAAGTTACGTCAGAAGAACTGTTACTAACATAACCTAACCTACTAATACGCGAGCAAAGCCGCACATAACTAGCCTTTGCCTGTAGTTTTGCTCGGAAACAGTACTTTTTTCTGGATGAAAGCTTATATGCTTTTTGTACCTCTGATAACGCATATGAAAAATTTCATGATGATCGGTCTAGTACTTAATACGTAACAAACTAACTTACATTCGTATTTATAATATCAGTTGGGATTAAACTAAAAATAAATATGAGTTTTTTAAATATACAATCCGAGCAGAGAATAGGCATACAGTTCACGATAAGCGATTACTGTTAAACGCTTACAAAAATACGTTATATTGGTATCATTTACGCGTTATGAAGGGTAGTCTTCTAAAATAAGTCGCTGTGCTGTCCGATAGCCAGCAGCAGCACTAAAGACAAGGTCCTCGACTGATCATTCTGTGCCTTTATTCCCGAAAAAGAAAGCCCGATTCACACAACGCTCGGTTATTTGGCTGCGATCTTCTGTAAGTTGGCGGTATATACCCAGTCGGGTGAAGATGTTTGAAAAATTGGAGCCTTTTCTTAAATTGTAAAGGCAGTTGCTTACGCACGTAACTTTGAGAAGTCAGAGGTACATGCCTTGGTATCGAACCCGAGACCTCCGCGTAGCAGTCAAACGATCTCCCAGACTATTGCTACATATCTTCAATAGATGCAAGAAAATAATAGACTTATGCGCCCTCGATGGCGTAGTGGTTAGTGTAACCGACTGCCACGCCTGAGGTCGCGGGTTCGATTCCCGCACAAGTCAAACATTTGTGTGCATGAACATGGATGTTTGTCTTGGTCTGGGTGTTTCTATGTATAATACGTATGTATTTACAAAAAAAAAAGTATATATGTATGTTTATCCATTGTCTAGCACCCATAGTACAAGCTCTGCTTAGTTTGGGCTAGATAGTGTTGTGTGTATGTGGTAGAATATTATTATTATTATTATTATTATTATTATGCTTTACCTTCAAAGTTTGTTCAGTAAGTAATGAAAATATTTTCTCAGAAAATTAAGCGTGAGTTTTGATAGCAAATAGCGACTTCTAGAAAGCTTTTACATCAATATTGTATTGTCTGCAGAATTCTGCACTCTATAGTTCTAAAAGAAAATAGTCCATAGTTGGTGCAGATGCGAAAACATAATGGGAGGAGAGATTGCCAAGTTTAAATGGGCTCTAGCAGTCCGTAAAGTCTTTGTCAGATGTTCTTTTTAGCGTTATCCATCTATGTATATTGTATATATAATATAAGTGTCAGTTTGCGTGAATCCCATGGGAACGTATATCGGGATAATAAGTATCTTGTGTACCTTTAGGGATGTGTACATGATCATGATACATATCCAAATACAGACATGAAATATGAGTAGTAAATATCATCTAAATCATTCTTACAAACGGTCAGATTCAAGAATTTTGATCAGAATTTAGAAATCTAACTCAGATCATATAATCCTATATTTTTAACGCCGATATTACATATTATGTGTTTATATAATCCTGAGTTTCCGTTTCCGAAACTACGTCTTTTAGATAATTTTTTTGGAATAACAAACAGTTACACAATAGGTAATAGAAAGTTGCATAACATTTACATTTAAGAAAATGTGCACTGACTCTGTTATTCACAGATGACATAATAGTGAACTATGCATTTAATTTAATTATTTTTATTACACATTTCAGATTTAATTTTTATTACATATTATACAATTCAAATTACTGACATAAGTACAAATTTTATTAATTGGAGCTATTAATAGTAAGGATTAGGCTATTACGAAATGTATTAGCAGGCAATGCAAACAGATCCAAATCTGTAAAGATATTATTATAGTTATGACATAAAGGACGGAGAGATGCACGAACTCCAGCGTTAGTACGACAAGAGGTAACGGCAAAGACAGGATAGGATGTGCACGCACCTCTCGCAGAATGACAGTTCTTGGTAAAACATAACACAATTTATTGGTGATGTCAGGACAGTTATATCTATTATTACAAACATAAAAAAAACTATGTGTTTTTCTTAATATCTGGTTCTTTGATTGAGCTTAACGCAAAGAGCATTGAATCGATTTTATGCAGTGTTTACAGTTGATAGTTTATATTATATGTTTATAGCATTCAACTTAAATTAAAGTTACGTTACCTCTAGTTTTGAAATACTAGAATAATAGAACATAATATCACAGTGTAAATATAACTGCAGTTAAAATTATAGTCCACGCGGACCTATGGTCTAATATTTAAAAAGAGTAGCCTGAGATGTCACAACCATTTTGTCATCCATGTTTTAAATTCCATGTAATAAGGTCGAGTTGTATAATGTCAGGCACATTGTAAAACTCACATCTGACATTCGGAAATCAAATCTGAGGTCTCGTTATCAGCCACAAGTAAAACCAACTTAAGCCACTGATTTAGAATTTGCAAATACCTACGGTTTAAAAATACATACATACACATGCAAATTGTGCACTTTTTCTACATGAAAAATTATTCGCTCTTAGCCGCTATGGGGTAAATTTGTGTTGAAATATGACCACCATCTATCTGCGCGACGGCGTTTTTGCATGTTTCTAAGCTTATAAATAAACATATGATGCAGCTTCTTGTTCTTGTCGTTTCGACGGTACATTATCATAATAATTGAGCCCAGTGCGTGGCCACTTCTACCGCGGTGTCGGTGGCGTTCACCAATGATGCAGCTAACATAACATATTCACGTGTTTTAAGCTGAAGGAATTGTCGGATAGCATTTGTTGTAGGTTTAATACTCAAGTGAACAAAAATATATATTATGTAGATATACCTTTTAAAACAGACTACAATATGGAGTTTCAATACTCAATATCTTTATTGCACTCCATTATGTTATATAAAGGTGATACACAATATCGCAGTAGGTACAATATAGACCCTGTAGGGCAAGACAATGTAGAACGGAGGAGAATGCTACACTTAGTCCGGCTATAAATACAGACGACAGAGCAGTGTTATGTAATGTATTATTAACAACTGTCTAGTGGTATTATACATATTATATTATATTATATTATATTATATTAAAATGAAACGACGGGGACGAGCGGCGGAGTGGTGGCGGTGCGGTGCCGGTGCGGTCGCGACCGTATTCACAGCATAGAGGCGCGGTGGCGGAACTATTACGGCGCAGTGGCGGCATCGTGTACAGGAGCCGTAACGATTAAAAAACATAATATTACATTTGCATTTGGAACCTGTCATTATTATATTATATTCATTGTGTTTTCTCATTTTCGCCAAAATTTAAAAATAGTTTGATTTCGTTTTTTAAATGTTACCCCTAAAGGTCTGTACGTCATATGTGTAGCAAACACAATATTAACGTACAGAAATTAGATCCAAATACAGAATACTCATAAGCGGATCTCAAAAGAATTGTCGCAAGTGGGATTCAAAACCGCAACACTCATCGTGGTGGTGGCGGCGAGGCATATGCTCGCTGCGCCATCTATGCTCTAAATTAATGTTTTCTATTCCGTCGATATTGCAAACGTATATATAGATATCGATAACCGTATAAACGTGCACTCGCTTGTCCCACCATAGACAATTATTAGTTTCTATTCTCAATTAAAAGTTTATGATTGATCTTGTGCAACTCTATATTATTCGCACTAAAATGATAAGAAAAGTGTCTAGTTTATATGTGAATAGATGAGTATACAAAACTAAGTAGATTTTGTATATTATTTGAATCCAAAAACTAACTGCGTGGCACTGACACTACGCCATGTAGTGATTTAGGTGGTCGCCTCGCTCTACCACTGCGCCGAGTTGTGGGTTCGAATCCCACACGGGACAAAACTTTGTGTGATTGACAAATGGTTTTACCGAGTCTGGATGTTTTTTGTGTCCGTTGTTTGAATGTTTATAAAGTCCCCGCGACACAGGAATTATACACACTGTGGGAGTTATCTTCCTTAAAAATAAAATAAAAAAATAAAAAGATTATAGGTAAGTTAAGCGTAATTATATTGCTTTACGAGTTGTAGAAATGTAGCAATATAGAAAAATAAGGAAAATACAAAATTATTTTTACATGACTATTAAAGGAAATAATAAATAAAAGTTATTTTCTATGACAATAAATTATATAAATAAATAGTATCTTTTTCAAAGTTGGTTGGTACTAAGCGAATGGTGATAATAAGGTCTTACCGTACAATCTGTATTTTTTTTTATATCAACGATCAGCGACAGCTCAGTGGGGAGACCAACAGACTGCAATGCAGAGGGTCTCGGGTTCGAACCCACGTCGCGCACCTCTTACTTTCGGAAGTTATATGACTTTTCGAAATTATGTGCGTATTGATTGACAATTATCGCCTGCTCCGTGCCTCGGAAAGCACGTTAAGCTGTTGGTCCCGGCTGCCATGAACATCTATGGCAGTCGTTATTGGGAGAGTGTCGACACAAAAGATCCCACTGGGTCGAAGTGTCGCCGGTCTGCACTGACTGGCCCCCACATAAGATAAGATAAGATAAGGTAAGAGATTCAAACCTACAACCTTAGTGCAGCGGCAGCATCAAAGTGACCGCTCCGCACTCCTTGCAGTCCACCAACTTTGTTCGTTAGACGACAATAGGCTTGGCCCCCATTACGTGGCACCTACAACCAATTCTTTCGGGAATGTAGACGTGAGACTATATGCGGATCGAAATTCACATTCGTGGCGTATTACTTGCGAGTCCATACATATATCTTATATCAACGATGAACGCAGTCGAATTATCTATATTTCGATTGATAAAAAAAAGGTAATAGTTACGACATGCAGTCGAAATAAACAAATCCTAACTAATATTATTAATGTGAATGTGGGTTTGTTACGCTTTCACTACTCTACTCGACCGATAATCATGAAATCTTGTATACACATTGTCAGGGGAACAGAAAAGGAAATAGGATACCTCTCTCATCCAGTACAAAAAAGCACTGTTACTAATCTAACTTACTATGCAAGCGAAGCCGCGGGCGAAATCGTGATATATTACTAAACTATCTAACAAACCTATATTAATTAATATTATAAAACTGAAGAGTTTGTTTGTTTGAACGCGCTAATCTCAGGAACTACTTGTTCGAATTGAAAAATTTTTTAGTGTTGGATAGCCTATTTGTCGAGGAAGGCTATAGGCTATATAACATCACGCTACGACCCACGGGGGCCGTGCAGTAACCATAAACGCGAGTGAAACCGCGGACACTTCTAGTATTGCCATAAATATCTACAATTTTCCTACCAGCCATAATATTAGCTACTCATAACATTAGTATACATTGTTGCTGATGACATTTATTCAAATACTTATGATGATATACTCTATTTGCCCGTGCAGCTAGCTGTGAAATAACCAATGAAGACATCGTATTTACGTAACGTCCAATAATTTGAATTTTACGCGTTTGCCGCTCGCAAACTGTGTAATTTACGCGCTGTTTGAAATAGTGACAGTTGTACGAAGCTCTTCCATAACGCATAACCACACAATACATACAAACAAATATATAAATCATAGGTGCTACGTTTAAATGTTATTATTGTTATTTTAAAACACAACTCTACCATTAGACTTTATTCCTGTTTCACAGGGGACATGGAACTTCCAGACTCGATATAAACGAGATGGGTGTAAAAACCCAGGATTCAACCTCTTCGTCTTAAATGTAAAAGTAATGTAAAGAAATGACCTCTATGTCTCGGGGGTCTTTTGACCCACAGGGCCCATATTCAAACTCGACCGAGGTATGACCCCATGGTATCTGCACACCAAGTTACAAGTCAATCGGTTTAGTGGTTTATAATATATTTATAATATTTTAGTAAGCATATTTAGCTGTGCAATTAGTATTTTTGATGGTAATTATATTTAATCCTGTTAATAAATACCGTCACAATGCTAACATGATAACTGAATTATAAATATACCAAGTATTATCTCGCTCACTCATGTTGAAAATAGTACACTATACTTATTTATCTAATGTGTAAGTAAGCTCACGAGTGTGGACATTTTTTCGGGCAATCTAAGACAGTAAGAACCATATATGATTTAAATATAAACTAGACTAAAAGTAATTTCGTGGGTGTTCACTGGGTGTTCACTGGGTGTTACGGATGCGATATATGTTGAGTTCATTATTTTTTATTTTCCTTCATAAATCTTTCAATATCTACCTGATATATCTATACTAATATTATAAAGCTGAAGACTTTGTTTGTTTGTTTGAACGCGCTAATCTCAGGAACTACTGGTTCGATTTGAAAAATTCTTTCAGTGTTAGATAGCCCATTTATTGAGAAAGGCTATAGGCTATATAAAATCACGCTACGACCCACGGGGGCGTCGCAGTAACGATAAACGCGGGTGAAACCGCGGGAACATCTAGTGTAATAATAAGAAGAGCTGAAGAAAGGGCGCTATGGCGCTCTTTGGGGGAGGGCTATGTCCAGCAGTGGACTATTATAGCCTGATGATGATGACGATGATGATGATGATGATATGTAATATAAACGGCAATAGGCTCGTCCTACGACAGACCTAAATAGAAGCTGAATGAAATATGGGTCCACAATAACTCTTGCTACTTATTGTAATACATGAGGAATACACTTTACGAGATCTTGAGTTCAAACCCAAGGCACGCATCTCTGACTTTCCGAATTTATGTGCGTAGTAATAAGTTATTTGTCGCTCGGTTTAACAGCGAAGCAAAACCTCATGTCAAGAAATCCTGCGTGTCTGAGAGTTCTACATAATGTTCTTGACGATATGTGAAGTCTGTTTCTTTTCATACAGAGGAGAGGCCTGTACCCAATAGTGGGACAGTTTGTAATATATACAGGGCTGATATTATTATCAGACATCTCATGTCTAATCGTAATGAGTAGAAAGAAATACTTCTCTGCCAAACATAGTAATTTTTTTTTGAGCTTCTCTTCCAGGCTTCTCCTGCAATCTCGTAGTATCTTACCTCTCTGATATAAACAAGCATGATGGAACAGCTAGCAGGAGAAGCCCTCACTGAATATATTTTGATTACATTGGAGACATTTTGGAGAAAGGGTAAACATTACTCTAAACCAACAAGCATGCATAACGAATATAACGAAAGTGAATGAAGCAAAGAAGCAGGCGTAGGCTCTGCCTTCCCCTCCGGGAACACAGACATGAGTCTATATATGTAATTATTTCAAGTGCCAGCCATCAGCCCAGTACATTAACACGTCGACAAGCGATTACTTAACAAAATTTATGTGACTGGCTATTTTAAACAAAATAGGGATCGTTGACTCATACATTTAATTCTAATCTAATTAATTAGCTATTGACCTTCAACAGACTTCACGTGTGTGTGCAGACTAATTATAAAAGGCTTATGCGGTTTCGACTGCCAGTTTTTCCCCAAAGGGAGAGAGACGTGAATATAGCTACTAATTTCACCAACCATGTTTTTTAAAAGGGGGCGAGTTTCGATATATGTAGAGACTCGCTCTATAGGACAGTAGAGCTTATTGCTAGGATCCGTGCTGTTAAAAAGATAAATAGGAAATCCCAGGATCTCAAATCGTTTACAAACATAAGTACGAACTTATACCATGGGAACAACGAGGTATTTTTGTCACTGTTGTATATATACTGCGTCCATAGCGCAGTGGAAGTGTTCTTAGATGCTGTGCATGAGATATGAGGTTGTTTTTACGGGACCAGCAAAGTCACATAATAAGTAAACGCAATAAAAAAAGTAGCTGGCTTAATGGTGTTATAAAACACATCTGTCCACAGACACCTTTGGGGACAAAGGAGTTGTCTATGTCTTATAAAGATAATTATATCTTGCTTTTATGGTGAACGAAAATCTTGTAATAAAACCAGAGAATAATACAATTTTCCAAGCGCTATGACTTGTTAATAATCTATTTGCAAGACTATAGTACGTAGATAATTTTCATTCTAATTGGAGACCTTGTATAAAATAAAAAAGATTTAACGCGATCACGCTTTACCCCTTACAGTGTCAAAAGAAAAATAAAAGTGTTACGTATAAATAAAGTTGGTGTCAAACTAAGTGACATTATCGTGTGAATGGAGCGGTTGACGTAGGCGGCGGAGCCTTCGTAGCGGGGCCTGCGTCGTAGAGGATCGTAGCACGTCATGCTACGTCACTTGATACTTTATTGCTCTGTTGTTTTTATATTTGTACATTGCTATTTTAAAGGATTTGTGGGTTACGAAACATGGGCCTGACTTTTTAAATTAAATACAATATGGTTGTTAATACAATAATGTTGGGTTTTAATTATGCGGTAAGGTTGCCGCGCTAATTGCACTGCGGTATTTCTATGTAGCGGAATAATGCTACATTTATTAATAAAATACATACACAGGCTTATAATCATATATCGACAACCATATTTTATGTGGTTATAGTAGGCTACGGTTTTCCACTTACTATGATTTTGGCATATACATATATTACTATTGCTTTATTCAATCTATTATATATAATTTAATAATTACATCAAACATTTTTACGTGTCTTTTAAATGATCGTAAACGTGGCATCATACTTAAATTAAGCATAATAAAAATGATGATAAATGATGCATTTGATTGAATTAGAAGATACGACAGGGTCCTCACTATAGTAATGTGCAAATGCTACGAAAAAGTAGATTTTAGAATTCTATTATGGTTAATAAATAATCAAAAAATCAATTAATAACAATGAGTGATGCATTTAAATATTCAAATCAATGAGCTGAGTAATGCCATAACGTCGAGGAAAGTGTAAACTTAAATATAAATAGTTTTAATAGCTTTATTAGCTTAAAAATTAGTAAAGGTGAATAGTAGTAGTGTAACAGTTTCTAAATTATGTAATAAAGTGTCAAATAAACAACGCGATAAAATCCGTATATAGTAGTTTAATTTCAATGCTATTTGTTTAAAAAATGGCAATATATATTTTTATTTACACCTTACCACTTACACCTACGATTATATGTTTCTCTATAAAATAAGTACGAACTAACAAATACGCTTCCGTATTTGATGTATCAGTAAGGATAAGAACTGAAACATAAAATCGTTCATAACACATATCTAAGAATGTTACAATACAATTTAATTCTAGCTACCAAGTAAAAGATTGAACACGATTCGAGCTGGAAACCTTAATAGCCACTAATACTCGTTAAGTAGAGGTACTTAACCGAAGTTTTTACGATCGCCCCCGTCGCTAAACCTCTCTACGTGTCAATAAATACACCACACCAGTAATAAATAATAGTGTAATGTATGGCAAATAAAACCGACAACTGATATCGATGGTCGTAAAAATATGTACTACGTTTACTGCCTTCACCTTTTGGTATAACATATGTTTGATGACTTGCTATTCTGTTCGTACGCAAACATTATTCTGTCCCTGTGTTCGAGTACCTTTTCAATTGTGATTATTATTTTATATTTCACCTATTTGCTAAAATGAGTAGGTACGCGTTGCAATATATTTTGTAAAATAATGCCATCTAGTTCATTCATATTCATAATATTGTCTTCTGTTTAAGCGAATGTTATTCATTGAAATTAAACTACTAAATACGGATTTTATCGCGTTGTTTATTTGACACTTTATTACATAATTTTGAAAACTGTTACACTACTATTACTATTAAATTTTACAAATTTTTAAGCTAATTAAATTATTGAAACTATTAAAACTATTTATACTATTATACTATTTATATTTGTGTTTACACTTTCCCCGACGTCTTTCTTTTTTTCTTTCATATTCATTCCAATTCGAGTGTTCAGAGGATTTTGGACCTTAAGGTATCCATGCACTATTACAGGTGACTGTACGTTTACTGCCTTCACTTTTAGGGATATCATATGTTTGATATCTCTAAAGGGGAAGACAGGTTTTAGGCCCTAAATCTGATCATGATGATAATGACCTATAATATCTCACGCATATATTCCCTAAAGTAGAAGGTTGTATTACACCCACATTTTGGTAGCTACAGTCATAGGTCTTAAGGTGACGACCTATACCGATGGTTGTAAACATATATAGTCTCACGCATATGACGGCCTCGATGGCGTAGTGGTTAGTGTAACCGACTGCCACGCCTGAGGCCGCGGGTTCGATTCCCGCACAAGTCAAACATTTGTGTGCACGAACATGGATGTTTGTATTGGTCTGGGTGTTTCTATGTATAATATGTATGTATTTACAAAAAAAAGGTATATATGTATGTTTATCCACAGTCTAGTACCCATATTACAAGTTCTTAGTTTGGGCTAGATGGTGTTGTGTGTATGTAGTAGAATAGTATTATTATATTATTATATATCCCCAAAAGAAGTAGGCAGAGGTGTTATATACATATTTCATAAGCTACGGTTCGGATTCCACATAGTATGCCTTACGCTTCGTAGTAGCCAATCGTGACACATATTTTATACACTCATTTTTTTTAAACAGATATGCGTTACACTTACTTTTGGGCCAGCTGTATTTCTAGGTTCTACTCTACGGAACTTTTTTTTACTTGCTGAAATACATTGACGCATACCGCATACGCCGAGCGGCGGGGAGGTTATGTCGGACTCACCCGGGGAAAGATGGTACGTCCCGGTCCTACCGACCAGAGTTGGCGTGGCCGCACGCATCGTTCTCACATGTGAATCGAGACCCCGCCGATGGTCCCACGTCACCTAACCTAACCTTACCAAACTTCATACCGCTATTGAGAATTTTGTGGGTAGGCGTGTATTTCCCTATGATTTTAGGTGGCATGGTAACGAAGGCTTATTGCCACCTTTTGGGCATATTTCAAAGGTACTACTGAGACTTTTTTGGTAAACAGAAAACAAATACCACTAGCCCGAGACTTTATGCATGCAGTCGCATTGACCACTGCTGGGCCACTAAGGCAGTCATAATCGTAGTAAACGGATTTGTATTCTAACATAATTAATTAAAATAACTAATTTGACATGATAATTTTATTACAAACATAATGGAAGGGAAGATAGAAGCAAGGAAGAGAAAGTACACCAATCAACAGAAAGAAGTTGTGAAAGTTGAAACTTATAAAGAACTGAAAGGGACGGCATTGGAAAGAGAAAGATGAGATTGCTACACTGACAAGTGCAAGGCACTTAAGTTTTGGATGGATGGATAGATACCTTGGTTATAACCTGTCCGGTTTTAAAATAAGTATTTTACGTACGCGATACTGGTTTGTCAAGACAGCGATAAACCATTTCCTAGACCATCTCTGTATCGTTCTATTGTATTGCTGTCCTATTCTTCTCGCCACAATCGTTCCAGCGCTTGAGATAATCCCTGTGTAAGGGACTTTACAAACAGACGAACAACGGACGCAAAGAACACGCACTCGCAACAAATATTTGTAGAAAACACTCTTTGGTTCGTATAGGGATCGTATTGAGTGCAATGACCTTAAGCCCACTCAAAGTACCGAGGTTATTTCTTAGAGCTACTACGTCATTTCCGTAGCTAAATACGAAACTAATCATAGATAGATATCTACACATATAATACAACTATAAAGGTGTTGTTGTCTGTCTGTTAACTGCACTGATTTAATAAAAACTTGGTATACTAATAACCAATTTTTCAGCTCTATCTGTATTGTTTCAGTATAATTGACTATCTTTTGCCCGCTGTTTGCTCAGGAACAGTACTTTTTCTGGATGAAAGGTACACTATGTCCTTCTTGGTTTACCTGACAACGTGTATATGAAATTTCAGGATGATCCGTCGAGTAGTTGAGGCGTGAAAACGTAGCAAATAAACAAACAAACTTACTTTCGCATTTACCTACCCATATAATATTAATTAATATTTAATAGGTTGGGAGATAAGTTTGTTTTCTTATTTAGTAAGTTTGTTTTTTATTTAGTAGTTTTATTCAAAGCGAAATTATTGGTTAATCTGTATTAATAAAGAATATAATATATTATATTGTGTTATACAATCTCACAAATAAATTCAGTCACGCGATATAAATCATAAAATCCCAGCGGTATTAAAAGTGTCTCTATGATAGGTAGGGTCCCGTAACCGTCGGGTGTTTTAATAGGAAGGTCAATTCTCTAGAGTCCACCCTTGTTAGTTCTTCAAAAGGTTTTAAGTGGATAACTGCGGGGCACTAAATCTCCCGTATTATAACAACTTTTTGATTTAATAATGTAAAGGTCCTCAATGATCCACAGGTATTAGTTTGCGTTTAAGTTTGCCAATTGTCCCTGGAGTCTAATACTGGCGAAATATACTTGTCTAGTAGATATAATAATATGACGAAATAAAATGAAGTTCTTTTAGAGCAAACGATTTTAAACGACATCTACCATTTAATTTCGTAATATATCTAGTAGACGAAAATTTATATATCGCGACAAGTCTTAGGTTCCTAGTTCGGTATTTAACACGGGTAAAGTAATATCGGATTTTCTAAGGAAGATTTTTTGTACCGTAGGTATTTTAGATTACGTAAGTTATACTAAATAACCTTTTTACTTATTTTCTTGAGTTTAGAAAAGGAACTATTCTGTCAAATTTTATCACTACATTCTGATATGCGAAACCGAATAAGCTAGTTCTAGACTTATTTATGTTTGGACCATATTCCGTGTTGCTGAGTAACTTATATTTGATTTCTCTTATTTTCATTACCTACTATTGATTAGGTACAAATTTGTTAAAAGCTCCGCGAATTTGTTAGCCTACGCTAATATTCTTGTGTTAGGAGTACTTTTTCTTGTGTTAGAGTTATCCATTGGGCTACCGCTGCTTCAGCAATAGACAAAAGTCATAAATTAAGTTATATATGTGTTCATAATAAAATATTGAAGTCAAATCAAATCAAGTCCTTTATTATTTTGCAGAAAGCATTGTTACAATGGTGTTGTTAATTTATAATATACGAATATGTTTCGAGTGTTTCTAGCTTTAAGTGGCGTGCAAATCGTAATAAATTAAACTGAATAAATTAAAAAGAACTTAATGAATTATAAATTAATTAAATAGAAATAGTAGTAATGTTCAGTCGTAGGCAAAAGGTAGAATTGTTGCAACTCTTTTCGAATATAACTTCGAAAGCATTGTAAAATTGGTAATAAAAAAAATTTGCCGTGAATTTCTTACCTGTTCTTCTTATTGATTCTACGCCCTTGGTTTGCTGAAAGTACCAACAAGTAAATGTAAATTCATGTTATTGTTTAGTAAGTGTAACCTTGACGTTCATAAGTTTAACTTTGTGACCTAAATTAATAAAGATACATTAAAAGTTAATTTTATTATGTATACCTATTTACACCTTGCTTTTTTTTAAATGGTCGGGATCATTATCGCTCTACAAGTAAGCCTTAATTATTCGTATTCGCACAAGGTATGCGGTGTTTTAATTATATAATTGTCTATATATAAACACCCCAAATGTCTGCAGATACTAATAAATTCCCATATTTTCTTAAAATTACCATTATTATATAATACTAGGTACATGATTATTTACCTATGGAATGAATATATCATTGATTAACTAAATTACTGGAACACGCGGTCAAGTGATCATCGTATCAGTTTAGATAGTCATATTGTTCACTAGCTCAATCAGATGTTGAATTAAAAGATGATTATTTCAATCTCTATCTAGGTGTGCACCCAGTCTCGGCACAGCAAATAGTCGTTCGGAATCAATTTTTTTTATGTCCGATGTTTATAAAGTCCCCCGCGCGGCCGCGGTGCAAAATTAAATCAAACACAAAAAAAAATATTTGAATAAAATGAAATTAAATTTACCGTGAATCTAAGTATGTATGTCTCATCACTTTTACAAAAGTCATTCATCCACGAAAATTAATTTTAAAATTACTATTGAAATTAAATTACTGTTGTTAATTAGCTTAAAATTAGTAAAGTTTAATAGTAATAGAAGTGTAACAGTTTTTAAATTATGTAATAAAGTGTCAAATAAACAACGCGATAAAACCCGTATATAGTAGTTTAATTTCAGTTAATAATATTCGCGTAAACAGAAGGCAATATTATTCAGAATGACTAGCTCAAAATGCAAGGGCGTCAATGTGAAAAAATGTTTCATCTGCCAGTCCATTCGAGCTCATTGTAGGTTTGAACAATGAAGCCTATTTATTGCGATAATGGCTGTGAAATTGTTCCCTCTACGTCTATTCATTTTGTTTTGTCGTTCAAACCGTTTAGCTGAATGGTATGCCGTCCGTTTTTAGAGGAACGATGGTGTACGGTGAAGTATCGTGTTTATGGAGTGTGTACTATTGTAGCCAGCGTCATGCCTAAGTCTTAACTAGATGGGTTAGGTTGGTGTATGATCAGCGAGAGGAAGAGGGTAGTGGAGCGGGTCCGTGAGGAAAGTATCCTAGCGGGTCCGTGCCACCGCCGGCGTACCGGGCAGCGCAGAGGCGCGTATGCGCGCCTTATGCAGCCGTAGTGAAAGCCGCGGGAGGGAAGAACGGGGAACGGAGAACCCACCAGCCCAATGGCTTAATAATCGGAGCGAGGCCGTCTGTTATGCCGGGGTATCACTCGTTGGAGAGTCGTCGCTCGCAGATCTTTCCTGTCTGCATTGGGCACTGCTGGGTGGGTCGTAGATGACCTTTCAGTTCCAGCGACCCACCCACCATACAAAGCAAGGAGTTGGCACACCGTGGTGGTTTTAGTCGGTAGGCCCGAAGTCTCGTAAGGTCCCGATATAACCCTCTCGCCTCCTCTTGTGGTATCAGGAGAATATCCCCACGTTAAAAGAAAAGTTTGGTGTATGGTCTATACTGCTGTGTGTAAGGTCTCGGGTTGGTTAGTTGTGTAGCTGCAATATTCTCGAATATTGCCCGGCTAGCACAAAAAATTTTTCAGGTAGTCATATACAAAACATTGACGTGTATTCTATAATACAGTTGTGATTGTTGACCAATATATTGCAGCCACACATTGCAGTAAAATAATGCCTATTTAGAAGCCCTTTTATACAGTTTTAACTGAAAATACGAATAACCTTTCACCTATGAATTATTCATACCTTACATAACAACATTTGTTCTAACACTTTTTCTTATTCATTATTCGACTTTTTTATATAAATATTGAAATTAGTTGTTCTAATCTATACTAATATTATAAAGCTGAAGAGTTTGTTTGTTTGTTTGAACGCGCTAATCTCAGGAACTACTGGTTCGAATTGAAAAATTCGAACGATTCGAGGAAGGCTATAGGCTATATAGCATCACGCTACGACCAAGGAGCAGCAATGAAAAATGTTGTAAAAATGGGGAAAATTCTCTTATGTGATGCAGACGAAGTTGCGCGCGTCAGTTAGTCACACGAATAAACATTAAGACTACACAGAGTCGCAAAAGAAAGCAGCTACGTATCAACACACCGCGGGGAAGAAAGCGTCCTGTGGGAGGCGAAGCCCACGGAAATTCAAACTTTTGAAATATGTTTTTGGAAAGTATTAAGTTCTGTAAAAAGTGGTGGAATTAAAGTTTTTAAGTATAATGTACTGGTAAAAGATTATTAAAATTTTTCATTGAACCCTTCATATTTAAAACTAGCTGTTACCTGCGACTTCGTCCGCGTAGATTTTAACTAAAAAGTGTTTGTCGCCGCGGAACCCAACTATATTTCTCTGCCCAAGTTACTTAAATGGCGTAGTTTTTATAGTGTAAAGCTAGATAATAGCATGGCTTACTCAAAAACAACATTTAAATATGCGTCGTTAGATTACACGCTGTCACAGAATGCGTAAGTAAAATAAAGATTTACAGCTCCTCCCCCGTAGGTGATAGCGTGATAATATGTAGCCTATATGTTGACCCGACCTATTAGTAATATTCATGCAAAATTTGAAGTAAATCAATACAGTACTTTTTGAGTTTAGCCCGGACATACATACAGACAAACAGACAAAAATTCTAAAAACAATATTTTTGGCTTCGATATCGATTGTAGATCACGCCACAAGTATTCTTTTAAAAAAATATTCAGTGTACAGTTTTGACTTTCCTACGATTTTATTATATGTATAGATGCGGTTAATGCTTGCATCAAGTGCCGTCCGTCTCTCAACAGGAATATTAATCTTACTATCGTCTCTAGTAGAACCGCAGTATTCCGTACTCCGTGGCATCTACCTTCTTTTAAAGACAGCTCACGTACAAACGTAATCCAAGTGAAAAGCTTTACAAACAATGAAACGATCGATATAAGGAACACTCAGGACTGAAACAAAACGAAGTAAGGCTTATAAGAGAAAGGATCCTATGAGATTCTCGCTTATATCTTGAATTTCAAATGAAGTGGAGTACTTTTGATGTAAAATTCATACGTATTTAGTCTCACGCCATATCTTGAAGGGGTAGGCACACCCCTTCAAGACATGGCGTGAGACACTAAACACAGAAGTATTACACATCTATTTCGCCAGCTTTAGTTGTAAGTTTCACGTAATAGGAGGTAAGCCATTCTTATTTTTTTCTTTTTCTTTTCGTGTGGTTAGTGGCCAACCTGTTGTCAAGAGTTGTTTAAGCCGCCCGTAGGCCTCTGACTTGGCTTAACGACTGCTGTCAATTTGGCAACAACCGGGACCGACTTTTTACATGCCCTCCGAGGCACGGAGATGCTCAGATAAACTACCACTAAGCGGTCACCCATCTATAGACTGACCGCATCCAACGTTGCTTAACCTCGCTAATCGTTTACCGATCAGTGAGTGCAACTGGCTATAAGCCATTTATCGGGCAGATTTCTAGACTCCGTGCGGTTACTTCGTATTTCGAACTGAAAATCGGAACGAATGATGTTTCATGATAAGAATAAGCATGAACAAACGTATTCAATTGCGTATAACACGTTTCACGGTAGGCCTACTGATATCACTCATGCTGGGGCCACAGTAACGGGAAACGTCCCTATCAGCGCGATAAATATTGTGTTAATTATTAACGCGATAAAGTTAGTGACTACACTTGAACGTTCAACGGGAATGCCCATTCTTGGCGATAAAATTGGCGCTAATGTTCCTTGAATTATAAGCAAGATGAACGTTGACGGTGCTACTTTGTATTTGATAAATTTTATTATATCATTTAACACTCTAAAGGTGAATTAATTAAAAAACAAGTACACACTGATACGTAGTGTGGTCGCTTCAACGCATTAATTTCTTTGATGTACCGCCACTTGAGCTATCGCCTAATGCTGGGGCCACACTAGCGGCTAACGTCAATGCCCATTAGCGCAATAATTATTGCGATAATTTTTAACGCATTAAAGTGGGTGGCTACACTTGAACGGTCAACGTGAATGCCCATTATTGGCGATAAAAACGTCGTTAATTTAACTTGTATTCAAGCAAGATGGACGTTGACAGAGCTCTGTATTTCATGAGTGCATATTTTTATTATTTGCATTTATTGAATCATTACCGAATGATGAAAAAAAAAGAAACAAAGAAAAAGAACATGGTGGATGATACAAATGCACAGGAATCGTACACTGTAAGTCTTTCTATGTTTATGTTGTTTTTAATAAGTATATTTAAAACACGTGCGATCCCGTCACGCTCACGACTCATACTGAAATACGTAGTGTGGCCGCTTCATCGCATTAATTCTCGCGTTAATATCTTTGATGTACCGCCACTTGAGCTATCGCCTAACGCCAAACGGCAATGTTGATGCCGTTGTCAAATTATCACGTTAAGTCGTGGCTACACCTACGGTTAACGTTCATCATCGGGATAATTAACGGCATTTCCCGTTAGTGTGGCCCCAGCATAACGTCAAACGGCAATGTGAATGCCGTTGTCAAATTATCGCGCTAAGCCGTGGCTACATCTACTTTAAACGTCCATTATCGCGATAATTAACGGCATTTCCCGTTAGTGTGGCCCCAGCATCAGAAATCGAACTTCATGCATAGCAATTCTAACACTACTATTTTTTTGTATTTATTCGACCATGTCGTATGATAATGACAATAAATATTTGATTGATTGATTTGATTTGATTGATTTATAACTTTTATATAAATACATATTATCATATTATATGCACAAAATAATTATGTTTTTACAAAGAACATAATAAGTGCGAGCCCATTTTCATCTACCGAGCACATCTTCAGACTTCGTTCGGTACTGAGATACTGAGAATTTTCAAACAGAAAAACCTAATGTCACTGTGCCCAACCCCGGCTTTGAACGCGAGACCTCCCAAACTTAGTTCATGGGACCAAAAAGCAGTTAAATAGAAACACCCATGATTAAATTATGTTCGGGTACTTTGAAATAACTACACTGGAACATTGAGACAGCTACCATGTTAGTCTCCCCGTGACCATGGCTACTGAAAAGTAACCGAAACGTCGCGGAAAGTGTAAAAATAAATATAAATAGTATAATAGTATAGTAATAGTATAAATAGTTTTAATAGTTTCAATAATTTAATTAGATTAAAAATTAGTAAAGTTTAATAGTAATAGTAGTGTAACAGTTTTCAACATTTTGTATTAAAGTGTCAAATAAACAACGCGATAAAATCCGTCTATAGTAGTTTAATTTCAACAGTTAAATAAATATATATTTTTTAACTTACCTCAAAGCTCGATTCAATATCTCCTTCGCCATATAAACTAATCAGCTCAAAAGTCCCTTAACAAATAGCTTCATACCGTACCTCTCATTAAAGCAGCTAACAAAGGCTAGTATTGCCATGTTATAACGTTTAAGTTACCCAAGTTTCTGGGAAATGAAGTCATATTTACACCTTCGGCGATGCCAGGTCAGTTAATTGGTATACCGTTGTCATACAGAGGTGTGTTCGCGTAAATTAGGTACGGTTTGAACGTAATTGATAGATCAATTACAAATCGAATAGGTTTAGTAGATCGAATTTCGTTTTCCAACTAACGTTTTAGATGTGGTAATGTGTTTGTTGGGTCTTTATTCGTGCCAAATAAAAAGCATAACTTTTATAACTTTAATTGTAATTTATATAAAATAATCGTATTGTATTCTTTTTATTTTTTGACATTTATTTTATATAATATTTTCTCTTCTTTACCTAGCCGCCTAATTGTATATTTTTTTCAAATGCTCTGTTCAACCTTAGTCGGATATCAAATTGACATAAATTATTTCGATTAATATTATTATTATTCGTGTATGTAATTTGATATCTGTAGTTGTGCCTATTTAATAAATAAATAAATAATTAAAAAAAGATTATTTTTTTATAAAAGTTATATAATATTAATCATTAATTAAGCATGTTCAAACAGGTCGAATAGGTAGTAAATGCACTATCTATGATATCATAACCTCATACGAGCATAAATATAGAATACTAGCTTTTGCCCGCTGCTGCGCTCGCTTGGAAACAATATGTTTTCCTGGATGAAGGGTAAGCTATGTCTTTTTCTGTACTGACTATGATCGGTCGAGCAGTTAAAGTGTGAAAGCGTTAACAAAAAATTCACATTTTTTGAAGTGAAAACTTCTTTAGGCGCGTTGAGCACTTCTTGGGTGAACAAAAATCATGGAACTCGAGTCATCGTCACCGATTTCTTTCCATTTTTGAATTAATTTTGGTTTATAATTTGGTTTATAAATAAGTGTCTTTATGATCAAGGATTAAAGTTTTCACTTCTATCGGCAGTCCCCAAAGACTAACCCAATATTTTTTTTATTGTGACAGGCAACTGCCGCACTAGGAATTAATCCTGTGTCGGGGAAGAATTTACGAATATTCAAACAACGCACATAAAAAACATCCAGACTTGAAACAACCTTTTGTGGAAGTTTTGCCCCGTGTAGGATTCGAACCCATAACACCCGGCACAGGGCCAGCGGTGAGGCGACCACTTAAACCACTACGTCATCTGTGCCGTCAAAATTAATAATCAAACATTATTATATTAGTAAGGATTTGCACCAGTCACCACTAATCCGTAATTACATAACTGTCACCTAAGTATGAGAGCATGATTCAACATTAATCTTAATAGAACCATGTCACTTCATATTGGATACTGTAGTACATCAATCACTTGTTGATTTATTTCGGTTCTATCTCAAGGGGATCCATAGAGTTTAAACGTTTTATTTTTAAACTGTGCGAGTAAATTTATTTAATTGAGGTTTTTTAGGTCTGTCGTGATATTGTTGGACTTTTGAGAGCATTTGATTAATTTTGTTATTAGGTATATATCTATAAATAGCATCAATACATTTGTTACATATTCATTCCTACATACATGAGTATATTATTATATATACCACTAATCTTTCAAAGTTATGTCCGTATTAAATACTTAAATATCACTCGAATTAACGGTATGGAAAACATCGTAAGTAAACCTGGATGTCTGAGAACTCAACTTAAATGCTCTCAAAGATGTGTGAAGTGTGCCAACTCGTACTGGGCAAGCGAGGTACACTATGGCCTAATCCTTCTCACGCAGAAAAGATGTCTGTCCCCAGCAGTTAGATCCTAATCCTAACTAATATTATAAAAGCGAAAATGAGTTTGTTACCTTTTCACGCCTAAACCACTGAACCGATCATCCTGAAATTTTGCATATAAGTTGTCAAGTGTACAGAAACGGACATAGGCTACCTTTCATCCTGAAAAAAGTTACTGTTCCCGAGGAAAACAACAATAACGTTCTTATGATAATTGATGGGGCCACGTGTCTTTCGAATCATGATTGAATTATATTATTACAAGGAGAGTACAACCCGAATTGATTGTCAAATTCTAAATTAACGCGGGCGAAGCCGCGGGCAAAAGCTAGTAGTTTATAAACTAATTATACTTCGTTTATATTTTTATTTAAACGTGTCTTGTTTGTGTGTGTTTTTTTTGTCGGCCTCGATGGCGTAGTGGTTAGTATAACCAACTGCCACGCCTGAGGTCGCGGGTTCGATTCCCGCACAAGTCAAACATTTGTGAGCATGGGTGTTTGTCTTGGTCTGGGTGTTTCTATGTATAATATGTATGTATTTACAAAAAAAAAAACAGTATATATGTATATTTATCCATTGTCTAGTACCCATAGTACAAGCTGTGCTTAGTTTGGGCTAGATGGTGTTGTGTGTATGTGATAGAATATTATATTATATTATTATATTTATAAAAAAAATGATCATTCAAGAAAACGTAATTTCGGTAAAGCCACGCGCAAGAAGACAACGCCGTATATCGTATTTATTACACGCTTACCTTAGTCATTCCATCCAATATCTTTCTTTAATAAAGATCTATGGTTATCGATATGCAATATTGAAGTGCAATATGATATTCGTAGCTTTGTGAGGTACTAGAAGTATTGCGGCCGCCTCCTTACCTGTAACAAGGAAAATATAATTTATTAACTTTAGAAGTTGCATATAATTATAAATTTTGTTCGATAACGAAATGTTTACATAAAATTAATATTATAAATAATACCTAAGTTCTATTAGAATGTCAATCTGCATAACATTTGAGTAGTGGTTTAAGTGGAGGCCTCGTCGCTGCCGCAGCACCGGGAATTGTGGGTTCGATCCCCAAACAAGCCAAAAATATATGTGATACATGTGAGCGTAATTGCTCATAATTTTTTTTTTATCAAAGTTGGGCAGAATTTACTCTTTCAATTATCCTAGATAAGAACCATAATCTAAAAATTACTATGAATTCTGACCAGTACCTAATAATATTGTTATTTTTAAGTTACTACTGTCTTGTTCGCTTAATTAGTTTTTACGGAAATGTAGCCGCGGGCGAAAGGAATTTAAAAAGGGATTAAATATAATGATCATCAAAAATACTAATTGGTCAGCAAATATTGCAGAGTATAACGAGCATCTATACGCCTCAAATCACTGCATTCCGTCTCAGAAGTATTAGGTTATGTTAAGTCCCTTTTTTCAAACCCACCCAAAAATAGGAGCTTCGCGAAGCGGGGCTCCGTCGACTTAGTTTGATCTCTATAAAGTTTGCCGGCCATGAGTTGCTGATCAATTAGCTATTTCTGCTCACAGATTATATTTTTCTGCTTACAAAAATACCAATACTATGCTAACCATTTAAATAACACCCATTTAAAAATAGCTTTGAGTTTTTATGAACACATACTTTTACACAAACCGGTTCGTCGCATTCCCAACGCCTTAGCAGGTATTGTAGTTTACTTAGTGCACCAAGTATCTTCACTATTACTTACAAACTTTGCTATTAAGCAAGGATCGAGGCACTGGAGCATGATATACAGCGCCCAGAGGCATTCTACACAGAACTTTAGCGTTTCAGATAAGGCTTTATACTTTTCTGTGCGGATTAACACTGGAGTGTTCCAGATACCCTGTATTTGATTTGTACGCCAAGCATTTGAATTTTTCGTTTAAGAAATATTGGTTGCGATTTTGCTAGCATAGTTTAAATTGAAATTTTCTATAATGATCTCGAAAATATGTCAAATCCGGTTAGACTAGAAAGCCGACCCTAAGTGACTTGGGAATAATAAAAGGCTAGGGAGAAGAAAGAAAGAAAGATCTCGAAAATAATTATGTAGCCGCATTTTGAGGCGTGAGTATGATCACTCTACCAAGACGGCCTTAAATATCTAGCCCAACTGTTGGTAAAAAAATTGGTTTTAGGAGGATTCTCAGTAAACTGATGAGCTAAAACAGAGCTCTTTGGCGACTGGGAAGAGGGTTGGAGAAAAAAGAGTTCTCGAGAATATGTCAAGTTGTGGTAGACTATGGTCGAATCGTTCTTATATTGATATAACTAAATTATTATTTCCTTCACGAAGTTGTGTCTATAAATTAGCGATATTTTGTCAAACTACACATCAAATACCTATTCAGAGGACACAATAGTTATATTCTAGAAAACAATTTTAGAATTTTGTCTTTCGGTCTTTTCTCCATCATCGCGCAAAGCTCAACCGATTTTACTAAAAAAAATTGCCGCGTTCCATCTGATTCCATTCGGTAAGACGGGTAACATGACGTAAACTGCGATTCACATAATATCACGTAGACCAAACCGCGAGCAAATGATAAATGACGGTAAAACAACGTTCGCTAAAAAGAAACTGGATACCTGGCTAGCCAATGCACATTAAAATGGCTCTGCATGCTTAAAAAACATTTATCACTTCGATCGCACGTCCCGCAATGGCATGCTTTTAATGAAGTTTAATGTATCATATTTAATGCAATATTGATGACAGCAAAGTGACATGGTTGGAGCACTTTATTGTAATTAAAAGCTTCGGTAATGCTTTCGGTTTAATATTATAGTTTTGGACGTATATAGCCTGTATCGGTTTTGGCATATTCATTTAAAATTCGGCTACAAAGTTCGATAATCCAACCACCGTATGATAGCAGATGTCGTGTATCTAATGAATTTGTTATCTGGCAAAATTTATTGTCCAGGCCTACTTTCCAAAATAAATTTTAACGTACCTACAAAAAGCACGAGACGATATAAGCCTATTCACATGCCTTTAGTATCCAGAAATTACAGACAGAATACATTTCTCTGGCGAGCGGGTGATACTTTAAACGAACAAACAAGAAAGTTCGACATTGATGTTTTTAATACTCAACCAGATGCAGTGAAGCGCATGTTCAGTCTTGATTTTTTTACAAGATTTAGTGCTGATTAATTTTACTTTATTTGTTATATGTTAGATGTTTAACTGATAAAATAATTGCTGTCCACGCATTGTTATTTAAGAATTAGTCGTGAAGACCTATCATTGGCTCTCTGTTGCATATTTATTTTCACTACTATGTATTTCAAAGCTGTTGGTCTTCCTAATAAATAAATAAATAAATAATTTCAGTAGTGATCTGTTTGATTGACTAACCTAATGCCAGGCTATTTAACGAATGATGAAAGCATCAGGTTGTCCAATAAAATATAGAAGGAGAAATGATGATAAATTATAAGAAAAAGAATATCCTCCAAACCAAAATTCGGTCCCAACGGCCACTCTAAAGGAGACAAGCCGATCGATGGAGAAATTATAATATCTCCAGCGTCAGTGTAGTAGTGTTCGGCAATGTATCTTTATTCCGCTGTAAAATCTTTATAGAAAGTTAATATAAGGTATAAGTGAGTGCAATTACAAGTATTTTATCTTATTGTCCGATGGGACGGCAGTTTGACATGATTACTGGCTTTATGTGATTTTCAGGACACAAGAATGCAATACCGCCAAATTACTTACTTTAGATTTCAGCTCCCCCCAGGAGGGAGCGGGGGGCAGGGTTTTGGGTCTCCGGTACCCACACTCACTCAACAAAACACAACGCAAGCGCTATTTCACGCAGGTTTTATGTGAGGCCGTGGTATCACCCCGGTCGAGCCCACCCATCTCTACCTACCTCTTTTTATCAATACCAAAAATACTCAAATTGTAGATACCGTATTTATAACCGCACGGTAAAATGTCCATACCACGAAAAATTCACTCACACATTAGGTAGAAAACGATAGTGTACAATTTTCTAAGTGAGCGTGATAATACTGTATTGATATAACGTGTCCGATGAGAACTCAACGTCCAGGAAGATGACCATATTTATACGTAATCGAGCTAATTGCTTATAGGCAGTTGCACTCACTGATCGGTAAACGATTAGCGAGGTTAAGCAACGTTGGGTGCGGTCAGTCTATAGACTAGTGACCGTGGTATTTCATCTGACCGTCTCCGTGCTTCGGAGGGCACGTAAAATATCAGTCCCGGTTGTTGTCAATTTGACAGCAGTCGTTAAGCTATGTCCGAGGCCTACGGGCGGCTTGAACAACTCTTGACAACAGGTTGGCCACTAACCACACGAAAAGGAGAAAGAAAAGCGCTTTTATGATTTAAATCATAAATCAATACCATATAAATATATACACAGTAGTACCTACTAAGTATTTATATTGTACTAGTTTTCACCCGCGGTCGCGCGCGGTAAATGTATGTTAGGTTAGGTTAGGTTTGCAACTGAGAGAGGGAACACCCCAGGTTTTTTAGAGGGTATACCAGTATGGGGAGTCCCACACGCCCCGTCGGTGCCGTCCCCTAGCCGGCGGATAGTGCATCAAGCATTTTTCCTGGGTACCAAAAAAAAAAAAACAAAAAAAGCAAAAAAAAAAAAAAGTTTAGGTTTGCAACAGTTATTTTTTCTGGGTGAAAGGTACCCTTTGTCCTATTCTGTACCCCTGACAACGTATATGCAAAATTTCATGTTGATCGGATGAGTAGTTAAGGCGTGAAAGCGTAACAAACAAACAAACTCATTTTCGCATTTATAATATTATTTAGGATGTAGGTATATTTATACAAAATTGTAGTACCAATATACAATGTAGTACAATAAATACGTCAGGCGAAGCACGTGGCCATATGTAACACGTAGTAAATGTACACAGGAAACGTATTTTAAAACTGTATACAAGTTTAATAGGTATTACGAATATATCGAAGAAGTACATTGTAATATTATCGACATCTCTTAAGAAGTTGTAATTCTTTGGGGTTTGGTTTATGCTCTGATTACCTTTCGCGCGGCATTGCTCGCTCGAGAATTTTCCTTTTCTGGATGAAAGTTACCCCATGTCCATTTTTGTACCACTGATAACGTGTATGCGAAATTTCATGATGTATGGTCAAGTAATTAGGGCGTGAAAGGGTAACGAAAAAGCAAACTTAAGGCGGAAATATACTTTTTTTTTGTTATTTTTTTTTTTTTATTTTTATTTTGCTCGTCAATTTTATTTTGCTCGTGTAGTGGCGTGACGCCTCGATGGCGTAGTGATTAGTGTAACACAGATATAGTCAGCCGGAGGCTGTCAATTATTTGGTGACGGATGACTAGGTTTTCCCCGGGAAAGCATCACCTACGTAATACAACTAGCTTAAGAATTACACTTATGGTGTTTGCCCTCATGAGCAAAAGTTCTGGAGATTGAGATACACCTACCTTCCCCATTTGACGGCCTCGATGGCGTAGTGGTGAGTGTAACCGACTGCCACGCCTGAGGTCGCGGGTTCGATCCCGCACAAGTCAAATATTTGTGCGCATGAACATGGATGTTTGTCTTGGTCTGGGTGTTTCTATGTATAATATGTATGTATTTACAAAAAAAAGGTATATATGTATGTTTATCCATTGTCTAGTATTCATAGTACAAGCTCTGCTTAGTTTGGGCTAGATGGTGCTGTGTGTATGTGATAGAATATTATTATTATTATTATGTACATTTAATATGATTAGGGACATATTTGCATGTCGTGTCGTGTCGCGACGCGTTCTGTTAAATGTATGAAACCGATATGCTTCTGGCGCATCACGACACGCCACGACACGTAAATATGTTTCCGCCTTTACATTCATATCTATACTAATATTATAAAGCTGAAGAGTTTGTTTGTTTGTTTGAACGCGCTAATCTCAGGAAATACTGGTTCGATTTGAAAAATTCTTATAGTGTTGGATAGCCTATTTATCAAGGAAGGGTATAGGCTATATAACATCACGCTACGACTCACGGGGGCGGGCGCAGACGACCGCGGGAACATCTATTTATAATATTAAGTTAGGATTATATTTTGTAAACTGGTATAAATTATTTCATTTGTATACATTTTAAGGTACTGCCACAATAGAGCAGCGATAGTGAAGGTTGTATCTAAGGTTTTAGGTTTTATACCCTTACTGGCGAATATGTTATTGGGTTATTCTCTCCAAAATGATGAAAGGTACCCTTGCGCAATTTCATGACGATCGGTCGAGTAGTTAAGGCGTCAAAGTGTGACAAACAAACAAAGTCCCATTCGTATTCATAATATTAGTTAAGTTAGCTGCCTTCGTGGCGCAGTGGTAGTGAATGCGACTGTGCATAAAGTCTCGGGTTCGAATCCCAGGTCAGGCCAACAAAAAGTTAGTGGGTTTTCTGTTAAGAATTCTCAATAGCAGGCCGGAGCTAGGAAGTTGGCGGTGTTAGACACCTCTGTGCCTTGGCTAAGCACATATAGCCGTTGGTCCTGCGCCTGATCTCCCTCCGGTCGTGTCGGATTACCGACCCATCGGATCATAAGAGTAAGGGAACAGAGAGCTCTTGTGTTTGCACACACGTTTGTGCACTATAATATCTCCTGCGCAGATAGCTAGTCTCCGTTAAGATTGGCCGACGTGACCATTCGGTCTGGAGGACATTATTAGTTAAGATTTATCAACTAAGAACATAATAAACTATTATAACGATTTTATGCCGATATAACCTAAATTTGCTAATAAAAGCCTTCTACTACTCTAGTAAAAGGTTTATTTACCTAGACGGTAAGCCTTTAGAGAGACTGCCAATAATTCTCACGGAATTGGACTGCAGTAAAATATGGGTCTTAAATGTCGTTAAATGCTATTAACGTCCCTATTAAGAATTATATGGTACGGTTTGGCAATTACAGTGGCTAAAAATAGAATAATAAATAAGCCTCGTTAAGCCTTGTTTAACTTGTGTCCCATTGTTGCCACGGGCCTTTTTTCGAGGCAATTTTTTGAAGTGAAAACTCTTTTAGCGGCGTTGTGCACTTTTTTGTGATGGGTAAAAAATGTTAAACTAGCGTCACGACACGTGACCTGATCGAAAATTCTTAAGACGGAGGGAGAATTGTCATGTTTGTGTACGATAGTGCAATAAATTAATATTGTATTTTACCACATAAATGATAGTACTTTTATACTGATAATTAAAGCAATTCGTGCAAAATTATTCCCTAACCATTCCAAAATATAAAAAATGCACAACGTTAATATTCAAGTTTTCACTTCTGCCAGCACTCCCGGAGTGCAAGCCTGTTTTTTTTTAATAGTATAGGTCTCAAGTTCGATCCCACGGGAAGGAAAGTGTTGGCAGAGGTGGTTAAGTATGGTTTTAGGTACCACGTAAAAGGAGTAAATCTATTAATAATAACAATGTCCTCTAGATCGAAACTAGGGCACGGCGGCCAGCCTTAAAGGAGACTGGCCATTTGTGGAGGAGATATTATAGTAAACAACTTGTTACTATAATATCTCCTCCTCTAATGGCACCTCCTCCACAAAGTGAACGCAAACCTTAATGCATTTTTTTTAAATATTTATTTTAAATAAGGCGTTTTTATCCAGGGATACGCAAACCCCATCGTACCTTATCGTTATTTATAGTGCACTCTCTGTTTCCTAACTCTCATTATCCGATAAGACGACAATTCGGCACAGGTGCACTAACAACGGCTCAACGTGCTTTCTGAGGCACTGGGCTCTGCAACACGCTAACTACTTAACTCCAGGCTGATATTAATAATTTCTTGGTAGTAAAACCGAAAACAATTTTGCTGCTACTGAAATTTTGTTTATAGCAAAACCCAGTAGCATTTTACCTGACTAGATCTCATACACACCAGTTCGATTTACTACCACAGCGCTGCCGAAGTATTTCCATAGTTAAATTTCCTATCTTGTACGTATACACGACACAACAGTACTTCTCTTGTAGCAAACTTTATTAATATTCTCGTACTCTATTACTTGCTTATTATACTTTACAGCACCTGCTTCAGTTCAGGTGCAATTGTTAAAAGGATTCTGGAAACTACAGGTAAAATTAATAAAGTTTCTCGAAGTAAACTTCATTGGAAGTACATTAAGTTCAAGTTATTAAAAATCCTTTCGTTTTCTTTGTTCAGAGAATATGTATTTACGAGACATGAAACATTGCAGAATTTATTATGTGACGTTATTTATAGTTACAGGCTCATTAGCGAAGCGGTAGGAAATGCCACTGCGGTGCATGAGGTCTTAGAAACGTTTCCCGAGTCGGGCATTTTGTTATTGGGTTTTTCTGATACAGTAACAACACAGAGACTTGCAAGACTTTCTTCAATCTTTATTTTTTTTAATTCGATTCTGCTCTGTTCATACCCTATATCACGGGGAACTTTATAAATATACAATTAATCTCTTAAATGGCAGCGGCACACCGGCGGCCAGACACAATAGGTTTACAACTATGTCTGGCATTCCAATAATTATCAGGTCAACGGGCACAAAGAACACTGAAACTCAGAGCAATCACTTGTGGATCGCATAAATAAATAGACATAACAGTCCCGCGTGAGAAACCTACTATAGTTAGTACAGCAGCAGAATCAAAGTGACCACTTCGCCATCCTTGCAGTCCCCCAACTTTGCTCGTTAAACGACAATAGGCTCGGCCTCCATTACGTATCACCTACAACCAATTCTTTCAGGAATATAGACGTGAGACTATACGCAGATCGAAATTCACATTCGTGGCGTATTACTTGCGAGTCCATACAGCTGCTTCTTATTTCGATCAGCCTTGATGCTATAAGAGATCTATTTTGAGTAGAAAGCCACATGTTATATACGATTATATCACAATCCTGTATTGGCATTGACCTATTTTATAAACGATAGCAAGACATTTAGACAGAAGGTCAATAAAACAAATCAATTTGTGTAATAAAAAGTTTTGAGTAGTTGTAATGTTTGTTACTCTATCATGGGTAAGCCGTTGTACAGTTTTGGACGTAACTTGGTTTAGAGGTAGACCATGTTTTGTATTATAACTTCTCCCTAGTCTTTATTATTCCCAAGTCACTTAGGGTCGGCTTTCTAGTCTAACCGGATTTGACTAGATATCAGTTTTTACACGGAGCGACTGCCATCTAACCTCCGCAACCCGAAGGCTAACGATACCCTAAGGCTAGATCAGTGTCAGGATATTAGAGGGCACTGACTTCCCAATAACGACTGCCATAGATGTTCATGGCAGCCGGGACCGACGGCTTTACGTGCTCTCCGAGGCACGGAGCAGGCAATAATTTTATTGTCAATCAATGCGCAGATAATTTCGAAAAGTCATATAACTTCCGAAAGTCAGAGATGTGCGACGTGGGTTCGAACTCGAGACCCTTTGCATTGCAGTCTGTTGGTCTCCCCACTGAGCTATCGCTGTTTTGTATTATTACATTACATAAAAATAAAATAAAATTTTGTTTATTTCCAATAAATATAAACAATATTAAAAGTAATATCCTGTGACCCCACACTAGGCAAGCCTGTCATGTGGCGTGCCTGACGCGACTAAATTCTTTTTACATATATACATTGTTAGCTCGGACGATATCATACAGTATAACTTTGGCTTACAATTAAACAATAACTACAAAAAGCTTATAATTACTACAACATGCGAGGTTTATATAATATTGTCTTGTTCCTGCGCCTGATTTCTCTCCGGTCTTGGATTACCGTCCTATTGGATCATGAGAGGGAACAGAGAGTGCACTTTTGTTTGCGCACACACTTGTACACTATAATATCTCCTGCGCAGATGGCCAGTCTCCGTTAAGATTGGCCGCCGTGAACGAAATTTGGTCTGGAGGACATTATTGTCTTACGTTTATGCGAATGTTATACATCGAAATTCAACTACTTTGTACGCTAAGATGGTGGTAGTCAACCACCATTTTAGTTTCCCCGTGAACATGTGTGCTGAAAAGTAACCGAAACATCGGGTAAAAGTATAAATTAAATCTAAATAGTTTTAATGATGCGAAATTCAACTACTTTGTACGCTAAGATGGTGGTAGTCAACCACCATTTTAGTTTCCCCGTGAACATGTGTGCTGAAAAGCAACCGAAACATCGGGTAAAAGTATAAATTAAATCTAAAATAGCTTAAATAGTAATAAAATTTAAAAGTACTTGTTTACTGGTTGATAATACATGTAATAAAAGTGTTTTAAAATGAACAACACGATAAAATCCGTATAAAGTAGTTTAATTTCAATACTTCACATTTACTACATCTTCTTATCTTGGCATGCTCTCGAATAAGTTAATTGCAGGCAGAAACTAGTACCTAATATAATAAAGATTTGTTAAATAGCACTTTAGATTCGAACATGGGACATAACTATCGCAAACGATTTCATTTTATTTTCATCCAACGAGCCGGTCAGATTAATATTAGCAGTGATTGTTTGGTGTAAATCTGTCATAACTGTGCGTGTCTTGGATGTTTTCCAACTACGCAACTTGTGTATTGAGATCTAACTTCTGCTTAGTTTTGCGACAGATTGCGACACTACAATATCAGTAAATGAGTTCTGTGTCGCGTTTGAGATATCAAAGTTATTTGACACAAATAGCGTTGCTAGTAAAAAGTTTGGCTTCTATTAAGAGAGTTCGTTGTTCATGTCGTAAAATTCTTGCTAGTTTTGATCTCTAGTGTATTTTACAATTATAACAGTTTGAAGGAATTTGAATAATTGTGAAATACATTTACAAATTTTTTGTTTTATCTTTTTTGCTTCTAAATGACTTCTTATTTTTCACTTTTCTTTTATATTGGCAAGTCCACCAATAAATTCATTAATAAAAATTGTTTGTCTGTAATGTCGGTTTACGGACGATAGTTTAACGTGACAACGTCATACAAGCCGATCGTGCCTTTCGCTCGCTCATGTAGCGCTCTCGCTCCGATCGTAACGTTATAATGAGCGTAACGGGACAATGAGTCAGTACTTTTTCGTGCGTGCAGCCGGCGTTCATCGATTTATTAGACGTTGTCACGTCAACAAAGTTTTCTACTACATTAAGATATTACCTTTTGTTTGCTATAGACGACTTTAAAGATATATATAAATATCACATCAGAGACATATACTTGATGAAACCATTTTAGTATAAAAATAATTTTATTTGGATCGCCATACACGATATCAAAAATATAACTTTATAAGAAGAGCTGTAACAGTTTTTAAACGGGTAGATTACGTACAGAGCTTATATTTTGATAACTAAATAGTTCATCAACAGCATCAATGCTTGTGTGATCCGACAGTCTCAGATTTTAGACGAAGCCTTTAAATCACACTTGTAAGAAAAGAAGCGTTAGGCAGAATTTTTTGGAACTTTGAGGTTGTACGAACTAGGGTAGTTAGTCCTTAAAACATAGCCTATACCTATTCATTAATATCCTCAAGGCTAGTGTCGTTTTTAGTATTAATAATAATAATATCAACCCTGCCTAATTGTTTAACTGATAACGAGACACCCCATCACAGTATGAGAATGGTTAGGTCATAGTTCACCACGTTGACCCAATACGGGTTGGCAGATATCACACATCTTCGACAACTTTATGGAAATGTCAGATATGCAGGTTTTCTTACGATGATATCCTTCACTATTAAAACAATCGGTAATTAACTATTTAATCTATACTAATATTATAAAGCTGAAGAGTTTGTTTGTTTGAAAACGCTAATCTTAGGAACTACTGGTTCTATTTGAAAAATTATTTTTGTGTTGGATAGCCTATTTACCGATGAAGGTTATAGGCTACATAACATCACGCTACGACCCACTGGGGCGTCGCAGTAATCATAAACGCGGGCGAAACCGCGGGCCCGTCTAGTACGCACATAATTTGACACGTCAGAAATTAATGCCGTGGGATCGAATTCAAGATCTCAGCATGGCAATCAAACCGTCACCCATTACACCACACTACACACTAGTCATTCGTTGTTCTACTGGTATTTACATTGATTCTATTACTAAAAGTATTTCTAAAATCGATTTAATTATTCGAATAATTTGACTACTACGACTATACTTACCGTCTCATTTACTTGTGGATATCTGCTACGTTGATTACTACCAATATTTACAAACGCTAAGCGCTTTGAACAAGCTCTGAAAAGTCAAATACGTGGGTAATAGGATTTCGAACGGTCTCATTGACCTTTGCGATGCAAATGGGACATGTTCAGAGGGCCCTTGCTGACAGGTCGAGCGGATAATTTGGCGTAGGAGACTGCAATGACCGATTGAAAGACTGGCGTTATTTTAAGGAAATGTTGGTAGCGTTCGTTGTTAGTTTTCCTTGTGATTAGCTAAACTACGTGAATTAACTACAATTAGAAACTTTGAAATTACCTACGGTACTCTACATATAGGAATTTTGACAACGTGTATACATGCGATATTTCTTGATGATCGGTCGAGTAGTTAGGCGTGAAAGCATAACAAACAAACAAACGCACATTCGCATTTATAATATTAGTTAGGATACACAAACATGCATAGTTTCAGGTTGTTATGAGCTTTAGGAACTTCGTAATCCCTAATATGTATGTCCTTAACATCATAACTGCGTCGTAAAGAATTGCTGAATACCAAGTTCACGATGTGATTTTACTGATTTTATTTTGACAGAAAAGCTCTGTATTATGGGTGTTATTTAAATGGTTAGCATAGTATTGGTATTTTTGTGAGCAGAAAAATATAATCTGTGAGCAGAAATAGCTAATTGATCAGCAACTCATGGCCAGCAAACTTTAAAGAGATCAAACTAAGTCGACGAGCCCCGCGCATGAGTTTAAAAAAAGGAACCTAACATAACCTAACACTTCCGAGACGGAATGCAGTGATTTGAGGCGTATAGATGCTCGTAATGCTGTGCAGTATTTGCTGACCAATTAGTATTTTTGATGATAATTATATTTAATCCCCTGTATTATACTCTCCGACTCGGGGATCGAACACTCGAATCGATCGAACGATCGTATTTTAATAATTTTATTACAATAGATTTACAAAAATATAATTACACATCTATTGTGCCTGACCACCGGTGTGCCGCTGCGACTCAATAGCTCAATCGTTGCCGAATAGTTGATTTCAAACGACTTGACCGAAAGAATATTTACGAATTCTCAAATTAATTAGGATTCTTTTATGCTAGATGACGATAAATAATTTAAGTGCTAAATAACTAACTGTCATCCAGCGAATTCTGTTTACAATATTGGAAGTGGTGCATCAGTAGTAATTTCATGAGCTGTACCTTACACCTCGAGTTTAATACTCGGATCTGGTAGAATGTAATTAGATTGAAATTAAACTTGGTTTGACTATTTGTTTCAATAATTTAATTAGCTAAAAAATTAGTAAAGTTTAATAATAATAGTAGTATAACTGTTTTCAAAATTTTATAATAAAGTGTCAAATAAACAACGCGATAAAATCCGTATATAGTAGTTTAATTTCAATGAATAACATTCGCGTAAACAGAAGACAATATTATGTAATTAGAGTTTTGAGTCACGAAAATCTCAATAGCAGCACTGAGTATAATACCAGCTGTACTCAGTAGACAGCAATAAACTCGTCCTCTGGTTATATAATAGACATCTGCCTATCCCTTTCGAAATAGACATAATGTAATATCTAATATGACCAAGCATTAGCACTAGAAAGCTGGCCGTCATACAAACAAGTAAAACTTACAAACCCTTTAAATATATAGGTATCTTAACATAATTGACAATGCAGGAAGCCGGACGATTCAATACAGGTTGAAGCGTTTCGAACTCGAATTCAAGAGACACTCGAAATGTCAACATGCCTACGTGTATACCATGCTGTTAAGTACCTATGGTTCGGCTTTGTACTGGCCGAATGCTTTATCTGTTGTGCTTCTATATACATATACGCTATAGCTATGTAACCCTGTTATCTATATATCAATACGTGAACAACTATTTTATAATTTTAGTAGGTAATATGAGGCAATACGGGCATTAAAACATTTGAAGACAAGGTTCTTAACAGATATGTTGCTGTCGCGCGGGGTTCGAACGAAATATCAATGTGCGAAAGAGATAACTTTAGCTTCGATATTATTCCCAGATAGTATTTCTCTGATTTCTCTTTTGAAACAACATATTTGGACTTTACGAGCATTTAAACAACGAACACAAAGAACTCCCGGTCTGGGACCAAGTATTTGTGGATCACACAAGTACTCGGTGTAGTGGCAGTAGCGTATTGTAGGTAGGCAGTAGCGAGGCAAACACGTAAACGAATGCGCCATACGAGCAGTCAATTATGGCGAATCTTCTCAGTGAAACTAAAGCCAAATTAATAATAATAATAATCAAAATTTTTAATTATACCAGCCCACCAAACACCCATCTCTATAGTCTAGATCTAGACTTATTATATTAGAGTACATAATATGTACTCTAATAAGTATACATAATTATTATATATTGTAATGTTGGAGATTTTTGGATATTAATAAATGGAGACAACCACTTCTATAGAAAGCCGTATATTGCATTGAATCAATTATAAAGTACAGTGTTCATTGGCGTAAACTACAAACTAAGCATATTATTTGATACTTACAAACTAAAAGAGCATACCTATTACATATTCTAAAGTAAAGAAGCTTACACTCTTATACACACACTTCGATATAGTCCTACGCCTGTTGCGGCTAGTACCACCGTAGGTGTTCCATCCCACTTTAGATTAAAACTCTCGAAGGGCCATTTTACGTTGGACCCATGTCTCCGTGTAACCCTCCCAAAGGACCAGATATTTTTCTAATGTTAGAAAAGTATCTGTGATATGAGAAACATAATATTACATAGATTCCTAACATATGGTCATTTCTCGCAGTGAAATGAATTTTTAAATAATAACCATTGTTTTTGTATTGGAATCTGTACTAGATATAGATGGACTGTAATTTCTATGTACGACCTAATACATAAGTAAATACCCCAGAGTCTATGATCGGCTTAAACATAAGTACAAGCACTTGGCCAATGAATTTCATCTTACTTTAAATTATTAATGTATTTCTAAAGTACTGCCCGAGGGAAAGATAGGATCCATTCCCTCTAGCTATGAGCTTTTCATCCGATAATTCTAATGTTCTCTTGGGAAATCAAATTTTATGTACAATAATGGTTTTCTTTTATTTATTTTGTCATAACTTTATCACAAGGTTGTTTATTATTCATTTCTATTGTATTTTCTATTAAGTTTGCCTCGTTACTGCCTCAGTGACACAGCGACTGCTGTGCATGAAGTCTCCAGTTTAAGTCCTAGGCCAGGCAAAGTAAAGTGAGTGAATGAAGCAATAAAGGTATGCCAGGATCGTAGCAAAAATAAATCTGTAGTTCAGCTTACTCTTCGAAAAATATACGTAGGTCTGTCTTCAGTTTATGTAATTTAATATGGAAGATTTGATTTGAGCTTGTCAATATTTGAAAGTTAGAGCCTGAATATGAGCCTCCATATGAGGCATTAAATAATCTGGCATTAATTAACTGTTTCTAGTCAGTTTGCTTTTTATGTGTTTTTGCCTAAACGTTCGAAATGGCAGGGCATTTCTACAGACACAGTCGAAACCGAATATAACGACATCGTTTATAACGACCGACGGATCCGTTATTAAGACCGAATGGCAAGGTCCCGGCCAAAACCTATATAAACAATTATGTAATCATACCGCTTATAACAACACCGGATACAGCGACATATCGTTTAAAACGACGAAACTTTATCGATATTGATCGGCTTTAGCGACCAACCGTTTTACTTGTTCCAGAAAAACAAAACAATTCGAACAATTTAATTATTATTAAAAATTTAACTTATTCAAATCTATAAACAACATTTTTAAGCTGAGTACAGCTTGTAGACTTCACTTAGTAATATATAAGATTTTTAAGAATAAATATTTTCGATATTTTATTTGAAATAAGTTCTTAAGCATAACCCATTTGTACATATTTAATAATTCTAAACATACATATGACAATTAATATGACTACGTACTTGTGTATAGTGCTTATAAAAACTATCGGACATAACATCCTAAGTTATATGGTCCATTCAATGTCATTATATCCGGTTTTAACTGTATTTTCATAACGTCCAGTCTAAAAAACAACTATCTGTTAATAAAAATATTATAGAAAATAATAAGAATTGAATCGTATCGAAAGCAGTAAGTCCTAAATCGTAATACAAGTTCCGAACACATTACAAAGTTTTCCTCTTGTTCGATAACGTGTCAATTCTGTTTGGAACATGATCCAATATTTCGTGCTATTATTCCAATGTTCCGCATGACATGAACTGAGATATATTCAAAGAAGCACAGTCATGATGGTAGAGTTTTCATGGAAACGGTATGGTTGTCCAAATATTGTTTAAAATTGGTGCATTATATACAAGAATGCCGGTCACAGTAAGCAGTTACCGAAACCTATAAACGCTTTCAGTGCGATGTTTCATTTTCAGTCATACGTTGCCGATCTTAGAGGGAAAAATTAAAGATGGGATGAAACGAAAAGAATGGTACTTTTGTCGTATGTATGACTACTCTTATGCTATTTATCGTGGTTCAGTAGTAAAATACATTGAAACTTTTTCTAGCAATGGAGCTCATTCGTAACTTCACTAAAAAACTGGCAATGATGGTGTCTTCCACTCGTAAACATAGTTATAGTGCCATTAACGCAAATGACAATTGATGATTAATTAAATTTCAGACACAAGGACTAATCCCAGCACATCATGATCGACTAGGTGACTGTACCAAAGTTCAAACCAATTGTATTGCCTTATAAAAAGACAACTCAATTGGAAATCAAGCCTTATAACACGAAGTACTTTACGAACATGAAATTGGAATGGACACGAATTACACCGACACAAAACAATTGTTTATGGATGACCCCGTGTGGAATTCTAGCTTCCCTTACTCTGTGCGGCGGCAGTAGCGAGTTGACTGCTTGCCAGCTACGCTATCCGGATATTGCAGCATTATAGAAAAGTTACACATTAAAATTAAACTATTTATACAGACGTTATTAAATAAGCTGCTACGATAAAATCCTTATAACGTAGTTCACTCTCACCGCCATCCGGTCCGCCAGCGGCCCGTACGATTTCGAGTCCAGCACGCCACCTGTATGTTGCACTGAACTGTTTCTGTAACAGCTGGCCACGCACTACAAAATTAATGTGAAAATGCGAGGTTACAGCGGACTGCATGGCCTGCTAGTAAAAGTAAACGGTGAGCCCGCCAGCCACCCGTATAGCCTGCTGGACTCGATCTAGTATTTTCACCTTGGCGTGCACGGTTAAGCGTAGTTGAGGACACTGGCGTACCGCATGGCCTGCTGTACTGGAAAATTCTGTATAAGGGTGGCGGTGAGAGTGTTAATTTCAAAATCTTGACATGAAATCCTTCATACAATATTCGACGCCCACGCCGACCACGGTTAACCTAAAATGTTGAAATAGACTTCATTATGTAGGGATCCTTCAAACACTACGTTGAAATAACTACCCGGTGGTTATGGAGGCAAATTTAATTAGTACTCTTACTAACGTCGTCAAAAATACTAGTGAAATGAAAATAGAGTCAGCAAAAGTAGTTCTCTCAGAATATGACACAATAGAAGTGTCAATGAATAAAAGTATTGTTTACTATCAGCGATTATTCATCTTACCCTTAGAGGCAATTGCTTGCAGTGGTAGAATAAATAGCCACCAGAAAAATCATGACATGAAAAAGACAGAGAAAAGTTAAAACATGAGCGCTAAATTGATATACCCTAATCTTATTAAGTGATTTTTAAAGAAGTTTTATTAGAAACAAATATAATATCAGCCCCGAATTAACCTTTGTAATGTTCTATAACTCATACAAAAAAAATGCTTCCGTTGCGCGTCCTGACCCCAACGAGAGAGTCAAGAAAACTTGTTGTGATTGGTCGCGAAAAAATACCAAAGATTTTCTTGACTCACCCGTAGGGGTTACGGACGCGCAACGAACTCAACGTCCATGATTCCACCGTAGGAGTCATGGACGTTTGAGAGGTTAAACTGTCCCCTTGCTAGGCATGGGTCTCTTCCCATAGGGAGAAGGGTATAGAAAGAAATAGAAAAATATTATAAAAAAGATTTGCTTAATTTTTTCTACACGATTAAAGATGGCATGTTCATAGCGTCATTCAAAATTGTATTCTATTTAATTGACAATACACATACTGTCCCACGGGCCTGTTTTCATAGTAAGTAATATAATAATAATAATAATAATAATATTCTACCACATACACACAACACCATCTAGCCCAAACTAAGCAGAGCTTGTACTATGGGTACTAGACAATGGATAAACATACATATATACTTATTTTTTTGTAAATACATACATATTATACATAGAAACACAACAAATACATATTTAATAACAAATGGAATACATTATTGAAAAATTTGCTTAATGTCTTCTTTACACTGCAAGATGGCACTTGTGATAGCGTCATTCAAAATTGTACTCTATAATATTGACAATACATATTCTTTTTACATGTAAATCAACTGAGCAGAATTGTAGCTCGCATATAGCAGCTGTACGCCACATTCTTTCGCTTTCACTACCCCGTGGTTAGAACATACTGTATTATGCAAGAAGTACTTCAACCTATGCAAATGTCGGTGCCCTCTTATTACGCTGCGGCGAGATTTTGATTATTTAAATAGATGGTATCCGTGCTATTTTTACAAGGAAATCGTAGACAAACGCTGTGTTTTTTTTCTAATTTTTCTTAAGTTAAAGATTTTTGAGCGTTTTCCTTATGTTTTAATCTAATTAACACAGGCTGACTACAACAGACAGATTTTTTAGTACTTCTGATGATACGATCAGGTTTGAACTTTTTAAATACCTATCATTTATTCAGTTGTAAGTTTATAAACTTCCCTACAACTCCAATATCAGCTGAAACTCCCTTTTTGATAGTTTTATATACAATCATACTATAACTTTGTAGTAGTCGACCGTTTGATGCAAAGGCGCGCAAGATATTAGACATAGAAACAGATACAATTTAATTCAACGTGCGTTTGTGTATTGTGCTAGAATTATTGAAGTGAAAACTTCTTTAGGCGCGTTGAGCACTTCTTGGGTAAACAAAAATCATAGAACTCGCGTCATCATCACGCTTCCACGCATTCCATTTTTGAATTATTTTAGAATATTAACAATATCTCAGAAATGGTGCGTCCTACGCAAAAAAATAACGTAAATTTGACTCCCTTAATAACCCCTAAGAGAGTATCAGGAATCCGACCAGCCCCCTTTTTTAATTTGTTTGTTTTTAAAAAAGCTTTTATGATCAAGGATTAAAGTTTTTACTTCTATCAGCAGTCCCCAAAGACTGCCCCATTTTTTGTGAGTGGTTGCTGTAATTTAGATGCCTTTACCAGACTTATTTTATACTTCACATAACGTTCAAGCATGCCTAACTTATAAAAGCATTGAAATACCGGTACGTTATCGTTAGTATGTTTCGGCTAGTATAAGATATGTCGAGAAATATATGTATAAATAGCTCGAGCAAATATAGGGGACTCTGAATGCATACTTTGACAGGGTACGTAGCTCCGTAAAAGTGATGAGCGTGCACATTGAAGCAGTTTTGACCGATAAGAATCAGGTGCCCCAGAAACGAGTGTTTTCAAAAGATTTTCCCTTCGTAATCTATTTTATCGTAGAAACTTGCAAGATATGACGTGTCATAATTATTATTTCTGTATTATATAAAAGTTTTAAAATAAATCAACTATCTAAATTTTTGTTGCCAAATTTGAGTTTGCCATAAATCCTAATTAACGAGAAAGAGATTTGTTCAACTAGCTACGCTCCCCGGTTTTGCCTCAATAGATAGGTCAAGCTGTATCTTAATAACTATTCAAATGATTTAAATTAAATATGCTTAAATTTATAAGTTAGAGTAGCAGCTGTTGATTTATATATGTAGATTATATTAAATAAACTCAAAATTTGAGGGAACAAACATACAGATATTAATACTAAACAGTGTCAAATCAAACTTTTTTATTGTTTTCTAGTTATGTTATTCGATTTATAGCTATCAATGTAGAGCCTGCTCTATGATATCTAAAGCTTTATTTCCGTAAACATTTTGAAGTCCATGAAATTAACAAAGCAGTTTAATAAACATCGAATATTTTCCGAAAAAAGAAACTGAGTTCTATCCGTATTTATAACATTTCCGTGAACTAGTTTACTTACACATAAAAAATATAATATAATTTTATCATAATCAAGATACAGATTATATTCATAGTATAGTAAAGTTTCATAACTTGGTACTTATTATTAATTGTGTAAACTTGAACCAAGTTTCGTTACATAGAAGCAACAAATTCTTGGCCCAAATAAGTTGATGAGCTGGCAACTAATGCTAAAGTAATTTATTGTATCTATTAATTAATTAAATTAATATAAATTTACAGAAATTACAATTTGTTAATTCTGACAGATTTCAATGTTATAAAGACCTCGCGACACACAGAGCTTCCTTGGTGCGGCAGTTATGTTTTTAAAAATAATTAATTATATATAAAAAAATTAAATTAATTAACAGTAACAGGCGAAACGTAAAGCCTTTGCAGTGCCGTATAAGGTACAAAGCACAAAAGCTTTACCGGTTAGTTTGTTAAAAAAATAAACAAGCAAGGAACTTTCAACTGTAGACTGCACTGCTTCTACAACATATGAAAACTCGCCGTAACAATTAAACAACCTTGTTACTACAAAACAGTTACTAAAAGTTGACACTGTTTTAATTTGATACTGTCATTTTATTCGCAGCGGTAGTAAATAATAATAATAATACTTTATTTCGGACTCTGGGATCCAAGGTCGACACACAATTAAGTAATAGTTAAAAATTAGAGTTAAAAGCAAATTAAGTGGCAATAGCCATCCATCGTCGGTACGTTACAGTCTGCAGCAGGCGGTCTGACAGACTCATAATGATAGTATTTTTACACATGACAACTCTGGACATAAAAGACGCTACTCTTTTACGCTGAATTGCATTAAAAGTATCAACGCGCGCATCAAAGAATTCCAGACGCGCTACAGCTTCGTGATAACCCCATTAGTTGTCTATATAATGTTATTGTATGCCACTCTGATGGAGTTGTGCGATTTAACAGTGTATTCGGTCCAGAGCTGACATGTATAAAACGTCTGGCAGAATGTCTAAAACGTGCGACTGCCGTACATGAGGTTTCGGGCTCGATCCCTAGGTACTAACGAGCTATGTGTTATTGGGTATTCTCGGATCAGCCAAGCCATTACTTGGGTATTTACATATGTCAATATAATTTTTAGTAGCAGCACGGATTCTGACATTTATTCAGGACAACAAACAATTGTACACTATGCTAAACCAAACGAATTATTACCAAAGTACTTAAATGTATGCACAACCAACATCGTTGTCCGCAAAATTAATATTAGTACAAAAAAGATAGTGTTACATGTATTAGTTCTGGCATGACAAAGCAATAATTAATTTATTACTTTATTACAAATAAAATGAAATTCAAATAAATATAAATTAAAATAATAAAATATAATTAATAAAAATAATTATATAAATATAATTCTTAGTAGCAGCACAGAGTCTGCCCCAATAGGGGCTTATTACGATCATTAAATCATATCCAGCAAGGCTGTCATAACGCACTGCCTACACCTTAGTCAATATAGCCGTGAGACTATGTATGTATATTGAATAGAGACAAATAATTTTCAGCAGGTTTTAAACAGATGCCTAGTTTAAATACCGTTTTCCGGTAAAACAGTTAAACTTTATCAGGTTACGATTTTTAGTAGAACAAAGGCCCCAATCAGACTCTCCCTTGTTTGAATGGATATTCAGGAGCGCTTAAACTCTCCTTTCCTCTCCATATACTCATTTGCATACTTTCTAGTAGGTCGGTGTGAGAATCAATACCTTTACCTTACTATTAAAGTTTGTAGCACCGTCCACCTCGTGAGGGAATAAAGGTGGAGAAATTATCCTCACCGCAAACCTTTGCATATCGATCGTTGAATATGTATGATGCTGGCTCATTGATCCTGTGGTAAAATCAGGTTTGCTCCTTTAGGTTCGATCGTAAGGGTTCGATTTCTATGCCAAGATTAGTTATATTGAGTTTTACTTGTAGAAAACTTATCATTAGCGGCATTAGACCTTCATTATTACGAGGAACATAAAACATAGCTGACGTAATGTGGGTACAATAGACCTAATGACTCCTCGCGAATATAATTATCGATTTGGGCCACTGCATGTGCTGACATTCTTTCTTAAAAAGACAATTACAAGAAAAAGAAACAATTGCTCTATCGTCAAGAACTTTATAAATACTCAAACAAGGGACACAAAGACCCCGAAGAATCGTTGGAGGACCACACAATTTTTGTCCCGTGTGGAATTCAAACTCACCACATCCAGAACACCGGCAGTGACGAAGCGACTTCTTAAATCCCAACGCCACCCATGTATTCATGTATAAATCAATTTCTGTAATCATAGAGCAATACCAAAGCTTTTTATGATACAATTTTGTCATCACATATGTTTCATCTACTATATTACAGGCACCGTACAGGCAGTTATGCGAGTGCCCGAATCCGCACAACAGACACGATTATTTTTACTGCGCGTAAAATTTTACTATATCCAGTAGCCTCAAATTTTGCACGGAAGTACACGTCATCTTGACGTAAGTACCTTCAATTCCGTACATAAGGGTGGGGTGCTCCGTGTGTGATTAAGTACCCAACATTATAATATTTGCGTGTTGTTCCGGGATTTCTAATTTTAGAGAACGTATGTGTGTAAAGGTCGATAACACTGTGTCGTTGGCAAGGCCTGGATATATTTACGCCAGTTTTTTAAAGGCGATTGATATATTGCAGATTTTAATATATCTTTTATCCTGTAGAATACAGGAAGCACCAAAAATCAAGCGGATGTCAAAGTTGAATATCTTTAAAGATACTCAAGATACTCATATACCGCCCGTATTTTTTTAAGATTTCCGGTTATGTATATTTTACATTATTGAATCACATGCTCTCAAGAGTGTATCGCTAGAGGGGTAGGCACAAACGTATTACACCGACATTTCGCCATCTGTTTTATGTCCCAAGTAAAAGGGGGCGAGGGTATTGCCGTCTGCCGGGCCCTGTTATACACTCCATGCGTCAACTGAGACTTTCTTTGCTTTTCTTTGCAGAAGAAACTAATAACACTGCCCGACTGGGAAAGTTGCTGACCAACCAGTTATTCACTTTTTTTTAAATACACAAAATTATTTATCGCCGGGATTCGAATTAACGAGATACATGTTGGCCTTTTTATTTATGTGTATACTAATCGATTCCGTTGCTAAAACAATTGCGGTCATATCTTATCAATAAAATCCAGGGCACCATAAAAATTGGATTCCAGTACTGCAACACTTTTAACAACATTGAGGGACATTTAAAAATTTCTGCGTAGTATACTTTACTCAAATCTTTTAGCTACGGGACTACATTTTCTTAATATTAAGCTGTTGTTTTCCCCTGTTTACAAGAAGATATATTCCGGTAGGTAGGTCCGGACGAACCAACGTGAATCCTGCGGTCACAATATGGTGATAATAATATTACAGATATTCGAGGGCCTGGCGTTTGAATTCTGTATATGTAGTGGTAACCTCAATATTCGGTATCACACCGCAGCCGGTTTTCGCCCACATTACGACCTTACGCTAATATTATAAACATTAATTTAAGCGCTTGTAAGCCGAGTTAGTTACAAGCAGCGATAGCTCAGTGGGGAGACCAACATACTGCAATGCCGAGGGCCGAACCTAGGTCGCGCACCTATGATTTTCGGAAGCTATATGAATTTTCGAAATTATGTGCGTATTGATTGACAATTATCGCCTGCTCCGTGCCTCGGAGAGCACGTTAAGCTGTCGGTCCCGGCTGCCATGAACATCTATGGCAGTCGTTATTGGGAGTGTCGACACATAAGATCCCACTGGGTCGAAGTGTCGCCGGTCTGCACTGACTGGCCCCCACATAAGATAAGATAAAAGCCGAGTTACAAGCGGCTTGAATACCTGGTCCGAATGAGCATTTGTTTTTTCTGTATTCAAAATTTTCATGTATAAACATGTTTCGGTGGTGCAGCGTTAGTAAATGCATTTGCAGTACATGAGGTGTCGAGTACGATTTCCAGGTCGTGCAAAATAATATTAGATACTTTTCTGTATGAAATTGTGATTTTCATACATACTTAGATTCACGCCTGTTTCCCAGAAGGATAGGCAGAGACTACGGATTTCCATTTGCTACGGTCCTGACACATTTCTCCGGCTTCATTCACTTTCATCACATTCCTCATACACGCTCGCCGGGTTAAGGTGCTCTTAACCTGGCCTTTGTCCAGAACGTATCCGATCTGATCAAGAAACGTTTGCCTAGGTCTGCCTCTTGCGACTGTTCCATTCACACTAGCCTTATAAACTTTCTCAGTCTTTTCTCGTCCATTCTTTCTACATACCCAAGCCAGCTTAACATACCCTTTTTTATTCTTGTCAGTATATCCACTTTCATGCCGCATCATGATTATCGAAAGGAAGTGAATGAATCGAACTGTTCCTAATAGGCCGAAATAGCCTAATGCTCTTATTAACCTGTGTGTCTGTCTATTAGTGACAGGCATAACTCCGGCAGCACTGGACCGATTAACTTGTAACTTGGTATGCAGACACCTTGGAGTCATACCTCGGTCGAGTTTGAATATGCTCTCTGTGGGTCAAAAGACCCCGAAATATAGGGGTCACAAGGTCACATGATGTACATTTAAGACGAAGAGGTTGAATCCTGGGTTTTTACACCCATCTCGTTACCTATAGCCTATAATGAAAGTTAGTGAATTGTGGATACGATACATTGCTGCCAACCCCTACGGGAATACAAACTATATAATTGTAATTTGATTTTTTTTAATAGACATCTATCCTTCTTAGATTAATTTCTTTGATCGGCCTCGATGGCGTATGGCCTCGATGGTTAGTGTAACCGACTGCCAAGCTTGAGGAATCGAACCCGCGACGGGTTCGATTCCGCACAAGTCAAACATTTGTGTGCATGAACATGGATGTTTGTCTTGGTCTGGGTGTTTCTATGTATAACATGTACGTATTCACAAAAAAAAAGTATTTATGTAAGTATGTTTATCCATTGTCTAGTACCCATAGTACAAGCTCTGCTTAGCTTGAGCTAGATGGTGTTGTGTGTATGTGATAGAATATTATTATTTCTGTGTCGCTGGTTACTTTACAAATATTCAAATAACGGTTACAATACCACCCAGACTCAGAACAACTCTTCTTGGTTCACACAGTGTTTTCCCGTGTCGCGATCGAACCCGTAACACTTGGCTCAGTGTCGCGATCGAACCCGTAACACTTGGCTCAGTGTCAGCAGCGAAGTGATTACTAAAACCACTACAACGTCTGTGCAGTCATTGTATGAATTTATACCATCGAACGTGCGGTGTCCTTCGTGCTCGGCACCGGCTGCCACTTCACGCGAATATGCCGTACTTTCTGAATTTCTATGCATTGCATCGAAATTCGGAAAGTTATCTATACATCTATACAAATAAATAAAACTGAAGTGTCTGTTTGTAATGTCAAAATAACAGCTTTTTATCTAATGTGTATGAAAGTATATTAGGTACCTAAACGAAAATATCTATTTTTAAAAAAATTGTCTGACTGTCTGGTTGTGCCGGCTAATCTCCGAAACGGTCTCGGAAGTGTTAGGTTATGTTAGGTTCCTTTTTTTAAACTCACCCAAAAATAGGAGCCCCGCGAAGCAGGGCTCCGTCGACTTAGTTTAATCTCTTTAAAGTTTGCTGGCCATGAGTTGCTGATCAATTAGCTAATTCTGCTCACAGATTATATTTTTCTGCTCACAAAAATACTAATACTATGCTAACCATTTAAATAACACCCATAGACTTTATACACCTAAACCATCGTCATTCATGAGGAAGGTTTAGGTGTATAATTTGTTAAAGTTCTGTACTACCCGTACAAAGCCGGGGCAAGTCGCTAGTTTTCAAATCTATTAACAGAATCGATATTCATCAAACCGCTATGATCTACTTAAAAATATACGATGTTCAAGTACCTACTCAAATTTTATTTCAGTACTAGTTGTAGCAACGATAGCCTAGTGGGAAATCGTTGGACTGCCACGCAGAGGTCTCGAGTTCGAACCCAAGGCGCGCATCTCTGACTTTTCGAAGTTATATGCGTATTAAATAGTTGAATATCACTTGCTTTAACGGTGAAGGAAAACATCGTAAGGAAACCTGCATATCTGAGAGTTCTCGATAATGTTCTCGATGATATGTGAAGTCTGCCAACCCGCACTAGGTCAGCGTGGTGGACTATGGCTTAACTCTTCTCATAGTGAGAAGAGGCCCGTGCCCAGCAGTGGGACAGTTTAAAACAGGGCTGATATTATTATTATTATTATAGATGTTCCCGCGGTTTCATGTGATAGTATATTAATATTATTATAAAAAACCTTTAGCCATTCATCATGAAAGAGAGACGGCAACAATTACATTTTCATGTTAGAAAACGCTTACATAAACTCATCTACTCTTTATCCAACCCGTACATGAGTAACAATCCTAAGTGAGGTCTCCCATAGGATCCGCAGTAAGCGATAGCACAAACTTACTCCACTAAACCAGCGAGACAGTCAAAAAGCTATCAAAAGCTAGAAAACAACAAAATAGAAGTTATCCTCGTACCACGCGATCAAGACAGACAAATTAGCTCGCCTTCAGTGTAATTGATACTAGACACGCACACAATAATAATGTAGACGATAAAATGATTTTAGAAATTGACCTAATTCACGAGATTGATCCAGCAGCGATAGCTTAGTGGGAAACCGTTGGACTGCCACACAGAGCTCTCGAGTACGATTCCAAGGCGCGCATCTCTGAGTTTTCGAAGTTATGTGCGTAATAAACAGTTAATCATCGCTCGCTTTAACGGTGAAAACATCGTAAGGAATCCTGCATGTCTGAGAATTCTCTATAATGTTCTCGAAGATATGTGAAGTCTACCAACCCGCACTGGGCCAGCGTGGTGGACTATAGCCTAACCCTTTTCACACTTAGAAGACGCCTATGCTCAATAGTGGGACAGTTTAACACAGGGCTGATATTATACATACATATATACACGAGATTGCTGGTTTATGGAAAGCAGGACACAGCTGAGTAAAAGTCCTACGATTAATCCAGAGTACACCGACTGTGAAAGTACCGTCACGAGTCAAAGGATCACATTCCTTTGAAGCGTGGAGCTAAGATTACTAAACAACACTAGTGTTGCATATTATTGTCACTGAGGGCCAATTTTCCAATTGTCAGATACATAAAGCCTGCCTGACTGCAGTTGTTATTACGTAAATAAATATTTCTCTTTGATTTACTCGTCAAGAACTAAGAAAATTGTTCCAGATTAGATTTCATCGCGTATCTAATAACTGTCTTATATATAATAAGTGAAATTCGATAGTTCCACCCAGGCTTTGTTTTCAAGCGAATCGGTGATGGAAACTTTAACTAACCCTGACATCAGAACTCCCAAACAATTAATTAAAACGTTGGTTTAAATTTAATTGATGCCGCCCTCGTCTAGAGACAATTAAAAGTTTACACAACGACGAACCGTGTTTTGATACTGACAATTTGTAGTTCTGTGGGATAGGTTGTACTAGTCAGTGTAGAAATATAGAAAATTTCGTGCTGGTTTCTTGACTAGAACGATGGATAGATTGAATACAGACATCTTGAACGTGTCGTATTGGATGAAACGAGAGTGAAAAAGGCTTGGCTAAATTTGATCAAACTGACCTTGTGACGGGCTAGTGATTTTTAGATTTATATAGAACTAGCTTCTCCCGGGAATGTACATACGTTCCCGTACTCTCTCGATGCAAGTTAACCTATGTCTTTCTCTGTACCCCTTAACGAGTATGCGAAATTTGATCAGTTAAGCAGTTACTTAAGCATTATGGCGTGGAAGTATAAAATATAAATTAACTCACATTCGCATTTTATAATATTAGTTAGGATTGTGTGTGGAGAGTAAATAAAATTTGAGATACGTATATCTTAGTACCATATTTGATCATTAAATGTTGTTCAGTATTATTTAGGTACTATTTAGTACTATTTAGGTAGTCTGTCGGGCACGAGAATATTATTAACACAGGCCTTCGTAACTTATCAATAGATCGTATTTCGAATATACGATTATAATTCAGTGACGAAAAAATTATCAACATTCGGATGCGGGATTACGCAACTTTCCAATATACAAATAATATTCCCGTAGCAATTTCACATCGCTAATAAAAAGCAATATTGTCTCTCTCAAATAAAACAGTTCAAAATCCAATTTTATCTTTCTTCTCCCTAGCCTTTATTATTCCCAAGTCACTTGGGGTCGGCTTTCTAGTCTAACCGGATTTGACTGGCTAACGATACCCTAAGGCTAGACCAGTGTCAGGATATTAGAGGGCACTGACTGCCCAATAACGACTGCCATAGATGTTCATGGCAGCCGGGACCGACGGCTTACCGTGCTCTCCGAGGCACGGAGCAGGCGATAATTGTCAATCAATACGCACATAATTTCGAAAAGTCATATAACTTCCGAAAGTTGGAGGTGCGCGACGTGGGTTCGAACCCGAGACCCTCTGCATTGCAGTCTGTTGGTCCCCCCACTGAGCTATCGCTGCTCGATTTCAATAAATTTATACACCTACCAAATAACACTATAAAATTTTGTCATGATCTTCAAATATATGTCTACATTTTTTCCATTCACGTAACAAAACCATCTAATAAAAGGCAATGAAATATTGCTTTAGAGACGGAACAGGCCGATTTCATAACCCATACAGTACGGTTGCCCGCATTGCAGGCATCAGCCGCAACTTGTGTATTCCAAGCGCTTGTAGCCGTATGTTCCCGTTTGACTAACTTTTCACGATCAATTCGTTCACAAGAACAACAAGAGTAGTTTCGGAGAAAACAAACTATAAATACATAAACGTATTCTCGAACAATGCTTACGGGAAACGGTAACATAGATTGTTTGTACTTGAATACAGTAGTTACTGAGAATTTGGACTGTTTATTGAGACGTTTATAAGTACACACAACTCAGACAAAAGTAGAAAGGTAAAAGTGATATCGTATGTATATAGTGATATGCCCTTATAACAGTGAACAGACAGAAGTGGAACACATCCATCTTTTGGCAAATACGTTTTGGTTCTACGTCATAGGGAGCGAGCCTGCAGGACCGGCATTGCTACTAATAATCCTAATCCTAACTAATATTATAAAAGCTAAAATGAGTTTGTTTGTTTGTTACCTTTTCACGTCTAAACCACTGAACATCCATAACATCCTGAAATTTTTCATATACGTTGTCAGGTGTACAGAAACGGACATAGGTTACCTTTCATCCCGAAAAAATTACTCTTTCCGAGGAAAACAACAATAACGTTCTTATGATAATAGATGGCGCCACGTGTCTTTCCAATCATGATTGAATTATATTATTACAAGCAGAGTGCAACCCGAATTGATTATCAAATTCTAAATTAACGCGAGCGAAGCCGTGGGCAAAAGCTAGTTTTAATATAAAAAGAAACGTTATCATAAGCGGTAAACAGCCTGCTCTAGAATCGAATGATATTTAAAAAGATATCGGTATTACTCTAATAGAAATCATCACAATCTGAAGAAATTAAAAGAATTAACCGTTTCTTTAATTTTTACTTAAAAAAACCTTAACTGGCGATCATTTGCCGTGCGTGTGCCACAAAGCCGATAAAATTCGCACCAAACTTGTCAACTTCGCATTATATGCAAATTGTATTACGGGTTCAATAGAGCAATTTAAACAGATCTCGAGTAGAATCAGAGCTTTTTAAAAAAAATGGCCCACCTGCAATGTATATTCCTGGTATTTTTTTTCCGTAGTATTTGTATTCTCAACATCAATAAAACATGCATAAAATGGTCTGTTCACTTGATGTATATTTTTAGTTTAGGATCTCAGCTATATCTTTAAATAAAATCTCTTTTATACAGCTGCAAAACATAATAAATAAATGTCTCCTTCACATCAAAAGTTCTACCATTAATTCATAAGAATATTGACACCATAACACTTCAATAATATTCCTCGGGAACAACATTTATCACGCATATCTGTTTCTTTTACACCATCGGAAAATCTCCAAGTGACGCCAATTGCGTCAGCGACCAGTGCTGACTGATTTATTCCAGTATTATGTGCGTCATCATTTTTGTATAATATTTTAGAAGACAGATTCAGCTTTGGAGAAACGTTAGTTATATTTCCACAGATCCTGGATGCTCTTCATCTTAGCTTAAATGTTAGCGAGTACACGTATTGAAGTTGCCCTACTTATCCGATCGGATTGGCTGTATATATTTTTTCACGAAGCAACTGCCGTGTGATCAAAGCCACCCAAAATGATAACAATGCTTAACATTTCGGCCAGATTTTAAAATACTTGAAAGTGTTGACAGCTGGGCCCAATACCTTCAAGAACTAATTTTGCTTAACCAGGTGGATCTGAGGGTTCAACATTTGAATGTTGTTTCTTTTTATGTTCTCCTTTATACTTCTACTAAAGTGGTGTATACTCATTTGGGAGACCAAAATATTAAGTACCTTTAGACTTAGGACGACTTACATATATAGACAACATAGACTCTTAATACTGTGACAAGAATACGGTGTGCTGCCAGAATAAAATCTAAAAACCAATGGTATTTTAGCTAATTGCTTAATACGTCGTTAAGGTGATCTGGAATGGTACATGATCGCCAAGAAGTACCAATTATACTCCAAAGCATAACAAATTAATTTACAATCAATCTCATTGTTAACATAGGCTTGGTAGAACGCATATCATACTTATAACTGACATACCGGGATAACATTTTCATTGGCCGGTAAGGCGAATGAGAGTATACACACTTCTACCGATCTTAGAGTCCTCGACTCTTAATTTCTATAAGGTCACTTTTAATAGCAGCCCTCCATTCTTAGCATCTAAGTCGGGGTACTCTCTGTTCTTTAGTTGTCTGCTTGTAAAGTCACCGGAGACACTGGGCTTGACCTATATTGCGCGATCTTTTAAAAGAATAAAAATATGTTCTCCATCTAACCTTCGAGAAAAATTATCGTAAGCTATAAGAAATTCTCATTTTAGAAACACTTGAACTATTACAGAATTTCTTGTATGTAATAAACTATACACTTCATTATGTACGCTGACAATTGATAGTTAACAAAGGCTTTAAATGCCAGGGAATTATTAAGTGCTTGTAATATTTTGGCGACCCTCGTTCTAAGTAGAGCGGTAAGTGCTCCAACACGGCCGTAATGAAGTGCTCAACTACAAACAAAAGGCACGGATATAGTGCGAGTGCAAATATGTTCATCGTTATATTTAATGCACTTTGTTTTGCGCCATTTTCGCCCCGTGATGCATATCGGATTATTGGACATCTTTGGCAGGTAATTTTCAGTGGCTGTCCGTAGTTTGGTGATGTAGCAGGCAGGCGGCAATAGGTTCTTCTATTCTATTAGGTATTCTAAACCATTTATGGTTAAATGTGAGTATTTAATATACACATATGTGCCCAAAAACAGAGCTGGTGAAATTATCGGTTTAAACTACATGTAGAGCTGTGGGATTATACAGTAGAATATTTTTCAGACTGTTGTCGACGGCGTGTTGCCCAAGCTGGATATTAAGAAATTCTATAATTTAAATTAAGGAGACTACTTCTTTTTTGGTAAAGCAAAACCTACACATGTAAAGCAAGAAAAAATAAACCTCCAATCAATAAAACCTTAGAGTGCAAGTTACATACCATTTAAATTGGGCTCAAATAACATTTGAATGATATATATAAATTATATAATATACAATTCGAACGAAAAATAAGAACTTTTATTTCTAAGTCTTCGTTTTACTTCTATTTTCATTTATAAGCGACATTTGCATTTATTTAATTTCTAATTAATCTGATATACTTTACGAAATAAACCAAATTGAAAGTTACCTCTGATCCTTACCTCTCTTTTATTGTCACGCGATCCGACAGCTATCGCAACATTTAAGGACATCAACAACTGGCTTGTTTTATTGTATCTACATTAAAACTTCGACAAAAGACAGTAAACTGTCGTTCAATTTATACCAATCGTTATTTTGCTTTAATTTAAATTGTACCAACGATAATATCCAATTCTCTCGTCGCATTTTCTGTAGGTATTGGGAAGGTAAATTTTTCAAATTTAACCATAACAGTAAATAATTAATGTTCAGCTTTCGTAATTATTACGAGTATTTCAAATAAACTGTTTGCTTTGGGGAAAAGTGTAATTTGATAAGAACTGTATTTGCTTTGCTAAATAAATAGGCAAAACAAATTAGGGGTTGGTATGACATATAATTAAAATACAATGTTTGGTATGAGATCACGAGAGCTGGTAGCATCGTGTATGACTATAACTGCACGGATGGCACAGTGGTTTATGTGGCTTTACCGACAATGCACCGTGTGTTGTTGATACGAACCACTCACTTGACAAAAACGTGTGTGAAAAATAATTGGTCCGAGTCTTGATATTCTTTTTATCTGTTACAATGTTTGCAATGATCTCACGGCACAGAAAACAACAATAATATAGGGCTCCCTAATATAGGACTCTTAAAATAATAGAAAACGAAGAAAAGACTCAAAATTATGTTATTCTCTCGTTGAATTAAAATATGGGTTGAATTTAGATTGATAGTTTTATAATATTTTTATAAGATATGTATGCTACATCGACCATGCTTGTTGTTTCTGTCCACTCCATTTTTTCTAACGATTTGATGATATAGGCAATTACAAAATAAAATTACTAAAAATTATTATATTATAAATATATTAATTATCCTTAATAAAAGGAGGCTCCAAACACAATCCGTTGTAAAAAAAAAACCTTATATGAACAAATAAACTATTTTTATTATTATTACTGATGCAGACTTGCTCATTATTGAACCGAAAATGTGACAAAAATGTCGACATTTTAAAAACAGAACTGTCTAATAGGTTCTAAAAACAAATAATAACATTCATGGAAAATCCTTGAAAATACTCCGTTGACAATCCACTTTACTCTTTTCTGGTTTATTTGTAACTCATCTTCATCCAAATACGTTACATAAAATATTCACAACCATAATTCAATCTTTATATCCGACGAAACGACAAATATGAATGTGAAGTACAGTTTAATCCGTTGCCAAAATAATCCAACATACATTGACAAGCTTAGAAAGGGGTGCTGAATCGTAGCTTAAATAATGTTTTTATAATCCAACATATTTCTCTTGCATTCGTGGTTTTGACAGGTTTTACGCCTCCACGTTGGTTCGATATATTTATTCGTGTGCTTTTTCATCAAGAAATTCTCAGTTGCACGAGGTACAACATCGATTCTTGCCAATAATCGGTGAAAAGAAATGAAAATCTTCCATATGAGGCAAGCTAGAGTCGTCTGTAAAAGCTAACATTTCGCTTAAACTTGTAAAGCCGAAATTGCGAAGTATCTCTCTACCTAGAGAAGATCGTCAACCAAACAACGTCGTGTGGTGAGCAGGGTTTTCAGGCTCCTTTGACAGACGGAGTGCTATTTGCAGAGAGGGTATTGTAGTCTTTGCCTCTAGCAATTTCTTTTTTTAGGGTTAATGCATCAGCTTATCAGGATAAAGGTGCAAATCCAAACGAGGCATCAAATGTTAACTGATCGGGTCAGTTACTATAATCACACATTTAAAAACATTTTTTAGGCATACTTAAGCATCTATTCCTCTGACTGTTTTCGTCTATCATTAAAATGAGTGGCTCCATTTATAAAAGAAATAAATAAAACTTTCACTGTCCCTATTCTCGTTTAATCGATATTTTAATCTAAGTCTATTCTTTTTCAGCGTCCTAAAAACACATTTTTACTAACATTTGAGTTATCTTTGCGTGGAATTCTTAGTGCTGATTTTAGATTTTCTTTTGACATAGTATAATGTTATCATTTTCAACTTTGTTTTATTAAAGGAGATATTTAAAGTATTTTTATTTATGGTAACCGAATCAGGTTCTCTGCTAAGGACGTCTAGGAATTTATTTATATTTTCTCTTTGAGTATTTTTATCAGAATCAATTTGGCACACACCAATGTATTTTATTATTTATATGTGTATCTGTAACCAAGTTGTGGCTGTACATAAAATATATTTTTAAACTTTAGACTAATTTTAAGTATCTCTACGAGTCGGAATTCATACCAATCGATTTTAGAATAATGTCTATCAGTTTGTTCTAACATCGCGCAAAAACTGCTAAACGGATTTTGATTCTGTTTGCATAGTTGACTAGCTTGCAGTTTAACTGAAATTCTAAGCCGCATTTTATCTTATGCTTACTAACCCTCGGGATCAGTGCTTTTTCTGGATTAATGGTACTCAAAGTCCTGTTACGTACCCCTGAAAACGTTTATGCGACAATTTCCTGACGATCAGTCAAGCCGTGAAAGCTTAACAAACAAACAAACTCACATTCGCATTTATAATATTAGTTAAGATGAGGTATAGTTTGAACCTCGTAAATGAAATAGCCTAGTGCAGAGACTGTTGTGCAGTATAGACCGAATCGTTATGCAGTACCTGAGAATTCCCCATAATGTTCACGATATCCGATGTCTGTTACCCGTATTGGACCAACATAATGGACTAACGCCCAACCCGTCTGATACTGAGAAGAGACTCATAGCTTGCTTTGTCTACTGCTAACCACAAAGGCCTGATGTTATTATTATTATGTAGAATCATAGCACATGGTTTGCGAAATATAAAATCAATATACCCCTGGTTTTGGGTATGTACAATCATTCTTTGAATTTTTATTTCAGTATAGAGCTACACAGGTATCACTGAAACGTGGGTGTGAAACTGTGGTTAATGGAAAACGCCCGAAAATTCAGTTTACGGTTTTGCACACACTGTGACTGTGTAATCGCATAAGGTAGAGATAAAAAAGAATTTCAGTTTTCGGCAATTCTATGATCCTGTATATGTTGATCAAATTATTGTCACGGATAAATCGATTAAGATTCGAATGTTCATTCGAAACTAGATTTGATTTGAGTCGTGGTCGATCGTGCTAACGATGTTCTGGCACGTAGTAAGTAAAATAGCGGTATTATTATAGTCACTCGTATTCTCCGTAATTAAAAAATCAATGAATATCAAAGACAATTGGATTCGACAAATTATCAACAATTCGAATAATTCGATTCACAATTCGGATAATGGGATTACAATCGACACATGTTTTTTTTTAAATAATATATATAATATGAATTACAAATCTACTTAACCCTTATTCATACAACCATGCCGTAATAATATGATAACTTAGTCAACGATAAAACTGGTCTTCTTCTGAAAACCTACACACGCTTTTAAACTTTAACGAGGCAGAACCGTCGTAATCCTTTGCCAGTCATTTAGATATTAATGCAGAGCGATGTTAGCCTCTCTGGTTAGGTATTAGTCCACCCTCGAAACCTTTCATATATAATATAGTTGCTCAAACACGGCGCTCAGCTGTAATCCTAGATTGTATATGGCTTGCTCTCTGAAATTCATGTTTTAGATAGATATTAATCTCGTAGTTTCAAGCTCTACTGTAACAGATATGAGTTATGAATGCTTGTGGAACGCAAAATTGCTCAGTTCTATTTCTTTTAGGTATCTAATAGTGATATGACTATTTTAGATAACAAGGTGTTTTTTTTACTGTAACTGCAAAGCAATTTATCTTTTTTCCTCTTTATTCTTTAAATTCATTTGAATGTGGGCATGTGTTATTTTAATATAATAAATTATGAAATTATTATCTTTATCAAGCATTTTAACAAAGTCGGGTTTTTGGGCTTACATTTTGAAAATGGGACATTTTGGGCAAGAGATATTCTGGTATCAGGGGACATTTTGGGAAAGGGACATTTTGAACCTGAACGACACAAAGGCAATCTACTACTAATAATTAGATAGCTTTATAAGATATCTTGCTGTAGATGTTCGAAGTTACGAGTTTGATTCTTAAGTCAAGCTAATATTATAGTATTCTTCTGTTAGGCAACATAGCGACTAAAGGGACTTCTTAAACGAAATTATTTTTACTGGCATGTATTGCTCCAATATACTAGTCGGGAATAACAGTCACTTATTTTTAAATACACGTCAATGTTTCACATATGGCTATCCAACAAATTATGTTTGGATTTGTCGATACATTCAAATGTCTTAAAGCTGACTAGGTTACAGTTGAAAATATCGTATACACATATTACAGTTTAAATATTGCCCACTTAAAAGCCTTTTAACTTGTGGGCTACGAAATATACGCTTAGCGCGTTAAGCGTATTCCTTTCTTTAAGTCACGTGCTTCTACTCTGCTAATGAATTTACAACCGTCATTTTGAATTGTATTAATTAATTATTATTGAGTGCAATTTTTATTAACGCACATTGACATTACTATACTTTCCTTGACATTATAATTTAATTGATAATATACTGACATTTTTATTTTAAACAGACCTATCATAAAATGAATTGTTTACTCAAGGTTTAAAATCATCATCTTAATATTTCTACCAACAATGGTGGAATGTGTGAATTAATGTACCATATACTTAGAAATAAATTATATTCTATTCTATTCTTGTAGCGTATCTATCTTTCGTAGCCCGCAAGTAAAACTGTACTGGACACAGAACAAAAGGGTCTCAGTTACATAGAATTGACGTAGATTGTATAGTGTGGGTGCTCTTTAGCGCTACTGTAAGTCTTTTAGGTTTAAATAAGAAGCCCGCCGTCTTCGACTTATTTTTAAAGGGTACAATGTAATTCTTGTGAAAGTTATAAACTTCGAAGTTTTATGATTAAAGTAAAACAAGGTTTTATTAATGGCATCATTGAAAAACTTGTATAAAAACAGGTTTATTTTCTCATATTAATTAAAATGCTTTTTTTTTAAACTTTGAACCCCTTTTTATTTTATTTTTGGTTAAACCTGCGTAGCATGACCGCGTAGCAAGTCTGCGTAGCAAGTCCGCGTAGCAAGTTATACGCTCAGTTTCTACCAAACACTCCTTGAAATACTAGTTTGTGCAATCTCCGTGTCAATGACAACTACACAGGCGACACAATGCTATGCTATTATATATGATGCTTTAGTATATAGTCGGTGCTGCCCGCGCTACACACCGTCCATCATTCGGCACGAATATTATTATAACCTGCCGTATCTTGTGGCTCTAACCCAACTTCTAGGCTAACTAGCAAAAGTCTGACAATATTGTCTATTTCAAGTTAGTTTTATTTTCTTTAGCACCGTAAAAGCTTATCTAGAACTAAGTTCTCGACACAGCTTCCTCTATGTGATTAAGGATAAAGGAACGTATACCGAGATAAATGAGAACATGTGTTAAGTGTGCCGAGTTTCATACATATCTGTTTAGCGGTTTATCGTTGTTAAATAACAAACATTTAAACATCTTCACATGCATTCACCTATTTTATAACATTAGGAAATAGGATTGTAACACCCACGCAGCTTCCCACACAGTTTCTGAGAAAAGTCGCTGAAAACTGCAACAGATTTTCATTCGGCGAGGATTCTCTCAGATTAGATGACTGTGCAGAATGCTATCAAAAGTTTGCGTTGGAATTATATTAAGTTGCGACAGAGTGGAAAATTAAAATTTGTAACGTATTTATGTTATATTTACAGATCTAAAGGATAATATTTTGCACTTATAAGTTAGTTTTCAAGAGGTGGTATTTTTTAAATTGCTATTTAATTCTGAGCAAGGTATATAAATCATAACATAGTAACAGACTAGGCCAGACTCCCCTAGACTAGACTCCTATGGTCCAGATTAATAAGACAGAGCTGTATTTCACCAACATTTCATTAACTATGTTTTGGTCTCACGTACCTGGAGGGGAGCATCTACCGAGCAGATTTCTACACTCTGTTCTGCTATTACTAATCACTTAACTATCCAATAACACTGGCCAAATTGAAAATCAAACCCAATTGTCTGCAAACAAACGCAAACTTATACCATCGAACCACATTTTACTGTTACATTAAATTCTTCTCTGTTACCTGCGTTACATTATTTCACCATTGTGATCACCTTTCCTAATTGCTGTTCCATTTGATTGTAACGTTTTAAATTGAATTTCAAATGGAATTATTCTTTAAATAATGAAGATGCGAATGCCCGCTACTTACGTAGGGTTCGTCCTAATGCATATCAAAATTTAATTTAGAATCCCTCTCTGGATTCATTGTCGAAGTTTAATAATGTTTTATAGGGCACTAGAATGGTCTTTTCATCTTGAGAATTTAAGAGCAGTGGATATATTTAGTCTGTGGTAGAAAATTTCGTGGAAATCTCGATCGTGTACATTTTTTATTTAATAAAAAATTAATGAAGTTGATTCAAAGGAAATTTTATAGCAGTATTGTTAGTATATGAATACTTTATACTTAATCATTTTTGACTGCACAAAACCACGATGTGGTATACGGTGGAACCAGGGTTCCAGGATTATTAAAGAAGCGTGTGCTGAGCGAGCCGCCGACTATATTGGTCCATACCGCTTGGACTTGCAGCGTACTGACTCTGTTCTTAGGTTCAGCAAAGCGGTGTCTATCGTCTTTTTAGTATTCCAAGTGATCGTGGGCTATGCTTATCCGGAGAAGAAATGAGAGGGGGAGAGGTCATAATTATGCTAATTTGCCAACTAGGTGGTATAAAAAAAACAATTGAATGGTTGACTAGACATTACAAATTTAGAATATATAAATAACACTTTCTTGTGGTACTTTTTGGTAATAGTCAACTGTTTCCCTTGATTTAATCAAATCGAAATATCTTTATTCATTTAAACCACAAACAAAGATATGAACGTCAAAGTTACATTAATTCAACTATGCTGTGAATTTACATAACTTTTATTTGTTGCCTGTCATTATATCCAATATGCAAAAGTATACTAGTATTATGTATAAATATACATTTGATTAACTTATTTAGATCTAAGAAAAAAAGTCACTGTATACCTGAGTTCCAGGCTACTCCAGGAGCAGTTGCTTATCCAGAAGCTACAGTCATAGACCATATAAAATCACGCTATGAGCCACAGTTCAGTAATTTATATACATATCTATACTAATATTATTAAGAGGAAATATTAGTATTTTTGTTTGTTCGTTTGTTTGTAAGGATTTAACTTAAAAGCTATACAACCGATTTAAAAAATTATTTCACCATTTGAAAGCTACATTGTCTCCAAAAAGAGTCACCACCTCATCTTTTGCTGGGCACCCAAACTGAGTGCACCAGCGCTGGTTTTCAGTTAGTCTGGGAAATTAAGGGTTTTCTGACACAGGTTTGCCTTAGCCTAAACAATGTTAGTGTTCTAACCTGTTGATAACAAAATATAAGTTTATTTTTTATTTTGTCAGCCTTGTATACACTATCCCATAGATATAGGCCACTTCTCAGTGCGAAAAAATTTTGCCATACTCCCTGTAACCTCCATTGAATTATATCCTATATATAAGACACTTCATTACGTATACATACTTCATAAAGATAAACTTCACTTGGATATAACAAACTTCAAAGAATCACATACCTATACCCATATCAGTACATATATCTACAAGTATACTTGAGGCATGTCTACGGTGGTGCGTCGAAGGGATGGGGTCACTGACCTAATTCGAACCAACCACCCTACATTTACTTCCATCCCAATATTTCCGCCAGTTTCAAGATATCGCGTGATTTGTGCTGGCTGATGTGTTTAGTAAAATATGAATAGGTGGTACGATGTGTTTATTATTAAATTTAGTAGCTTATGCCTATCTATGGTACTGCGCTCACATACAAAGGTTAAGGATGTGGGCCAAGCTGCTGCCGAACTCAAATGGAACTGGGCTGACCATATCTGACGCACGTCTGAAGAGAAGTGGGGAAAAATCACCACAGACTTGGCACCAAATAACAGACGGCCCCGCGGCAGGACCAGAATGAGATGGCGGGACGATTTGCATGCGTTCAACCGGGATGGGAGACAATTGGCGCTGCACTGAAAAGAGTGGAAAGACCGAAGGGAGGTCTTTGCCCTGCAGTGGGACGCTACAGGCTAAAAATAACAAATATTAGTTACTTCTGCCAGTGGTTTCGCTCGAAAACAGTACTACTTTTAGATATAAGGTGCCGTCTCATTCTGTACCCCTGACAACTTAATTATGCGAAATTTCATGATGGTCGGTCGAGTATTCAAGGCATGAAAGCCTAACAAACAAACTCACATTTGCATGTGTTTGTTAGGATTAATTTATCTTTATAAATTAATCATTAATAACCAAGTGGAAGCATACACAAAAAATATATGTTACGTTTTAGCTTCGCTTGTGTGAATCACGGGTAAACACTAAACCAATTTGGATGAAACTAAATGTGGTACATCCACATTTTGCTATAGATTTTGGCTATCATTCACCTCTCTCTTTGAGGATATAACTACAACCACCAGTCTGATGTTATGTTATCATAATACTGAATAAATATTTGCGCGTTTTTATATATCAATGACATAAGACAATTTTACCATGTTGTCATTATTGGATAAAGACCTTTCCTCAGTCTCGTACTGATCTCTTTCCCGGTATGATTTGTCAATCTCCAAAGACACTTCAGCAAAGAAATAAAAAAGTTTTAATATATCTCCACAAGCTCCAAGTTCCAATTACCACGAAAGTCTAGCGTAAAGTTAGAGATCTTCATCTAGATAAGCTCACAACATGAATTACGACTTTGAACGTTAACCCGTAAAAGAATATAATTTTAGGAAGGCCAACTTTGGATATTTTTCATAGAAATAAGTTTTTATCCTTACCGATATTATAAATACAGTTGTATACCTTTTAACGTAGCAACGAACCCTAAATTTTTTCACGTAGGGTTGACTATCGGTGACGCATTGGCAGTGAAAAAAAAAAATGTGAGGCGCTCATAGCCAGTTGCACTCACTGATCGGTAAACGATTAGCGAGGTTAAGCAACGTTGGGTGCGGCCAGTCTATAGATGGGTGACCGCTTAGTGGTATTTCATCTGAGCGTCTCCGTGCTTCGGAGGGCACGTAAAAAGTCGGTCCCGGCTGTTGTCAAATTGATAGCAGTCGTTAAGCCATGTCAGAGGCCTACGGGCGGCTTGAACAACTCTTGATAACAGGTTGACCACTAACCACACGAAAAGAAGAAGTGAAAAAAAGCGGCTGCTATGCATGAGGTACTGGGTGCGATTTAGTACGGTAAGAGAACATTTAATTTTTTACATTTATAGCTTTTTGTTTGTATATATATACAAAAATTAAAAAAATGTACGTACGTACAGGTCAACGCCTTGTCAGATTTATCAGCAGTGACAAGCTCTCTCTTAATATACATACATACATACATAGATTCACGCCTGTTTCCCAGAGGGGTAGGCAGAGACTACGGATTTCCATTTGCTACGATCCTGACACACTTCTCTGGCTTCATTCACTTTCATCACATTCCTCATACACGCCCGTCGGTTCAAGGAGCTCTTAACCTGGCCTTTGTCCAGGACGCCTCCGATCTGGTCGAGAAACGTTCGCCTAGGTTTTCCTCTTGCGACTGTTCCATTCACACTAGCCTTATAAACTTTCTTAGTCAGTCTTTCCTCGTCCATTCTTTCTACATGTCCAAACCAGCTTAACATACCCTTTTCTATTCTTGTAACTATATCCACTTTCATGCCGCATCTCTCTCTAATCACACTATTTCTTATTCTATCTTTCAGAGTCACACCACATATGCTTCTCAACGCTCTCATTTCTACAGCATTTATTCTGCTCTCATGCTTCTTTTGCCATACCCAACTTTCATACCCTCTCTTAATATATATATATATATATATATATATATATATATATATATATATATATATAATGTATAAATGTATAAAGCTTACCAAGGTATTGTGCCCCGAAAATGTCGGGATCTTAATTATGTTTATGTTATAACCTTTCTACTAAAATACAGCCTTCGGTTATCTCAGAGTTTCGTTTTTATCAAAATATTGTTATATTTAACGTATAACGTTGACTGTGAACTGTCGAGATGAATTATATAATTTAGGATGAGACGTTCTTGCAATTACTTCTGGAAAGTAAATGTTATTTTGTATTAGCTTTAGCCCGCGACTTCATACACGTGGAATGTGAAACTAGATGGCTATATTTATATTTCTTTCTTTGAATGTAAAAAGAAGCTAATCTACGCATATAATATTTGACTTTTAAGAGGTGTATCAAGATGAAACATGCACAAGATTTGAAATGTTGACCTCCAACAATAGAATTGTGAAAACCACATACAATTTCGTAGTTTTTGTGTGATTCGCATACAAACATACGGAAAAATTAATTATGTTTGGGTTTCTATACTTCTGATAAAGACCCAACGCACAATTTTTCTTCAGTATCTCTTATGTACAGACATCAAATCAAATTTTCGAAGCGCGTTTATATTGTATTATTCCTTAAAAGTTTATAAGTACATGAGGAAAGAGTAAAAGCAATAATTTGTTTTTTAAGTGTTGTATTGTATTACATAATTTTTTCGTAGACATTTCCATTTATGTATTATTTATCACGCTGGTGCACATAATATATTATTATGATAGCACAATTCCTACGCAGGTTTTAACATGCAACGGGCTATTCTGCTACGTAAAATTGTATTGTGTGCAAGTTACAAATATTTGTATATATGCGTGTGATTCGCCCTGCACCTAATACGATCTGTATAACCAGCTCCGTCGAATAAAAGACGTTCTTTATCGCGAGATAGTCATAAAGATCGCTTGTGAATTTATGAGCCGGATAAAGGTTCAGTGACCCTTACTATCGACGGACGTCAAATGTTATACATACGATGTTTGTATATAACAATTTGTAAGTTAGTTTTATTTGTATGTAGTTTGTAAAGACTTTGCTCAAGTAGATTGGGGTTTGTTTACACATTAAACAAATGTATAATGGAAGTTTTGCTGAGAATATATTTTAGTTTTGAAGACAAATGCTATGTTCTTAAGATTATTTTGAACTAGGTAAATAACGCATACATACGGAGTAGTTTGTAAGTAGGTAGTTTTTTTGAAGTGAAAACTTCTTTAGCGGCGTTGTGCACTTTTTGTGATGGGTAAAAAAATTTTAAAACTCGCGTCAGGACACGTGACCTGATCGAAAATTCGTAAGACGGAGGGAGAATTGTCAAACTCGCGTCAGGACACGTGACCTGATCGAAAATTCGTAAGACGGAGGGAGAATTGTCAAACTCGCGTCAGGACACGTGACCTGATCGAAAATTCTTAAGACGGAGGGAGAACTGTCATGTTTGTGTACGACAGCGCAATAAATGAATATTGTATTTTACCACATAAATGATAGTACTTTTATACTGATAATTAAAGCAATTCGTGCAAAATTATTCCCTAAACATTCGAAAATATCAAAAATGCACAACGTTAATATTCAAGTTTTCACTTCTGCCGGCGATCCCGGAGTGCAACCCGTTGTTTTTTTTGTTTCGAGTATGATGGAGCCTTTTAGATCGGGTTGGCAGATCACATAAGTTACATCCTAACTAATATTATAAATGCGAATGTAAGTTTGTTTGTTACGCTTTCACGCCATAAGTACTCGACAAATCATCATGAAATTTCGTATACACTTTGTCGGGGAAAGAGAAATAGTGTATCTTTTAACCAGATAAAACTACTGCTACTAATATAACCTAACTTAAATTTACGCGAGCGAAACCGCAGGCAAAGTAATGTAGGCTAAGTTATATTAATAAAAAGCCTAAATGGGGTTAGAAAATTAACTATATTTCATATCGTGCTATGAAAGCACGTAAAGGCCCGACACCTTTGTGTGCTTGATCGCCGTTAAACTTAACGTTTGGTGAGTATTATTTATAATGTTACTGAATGACCACTGTGTTGTATTTAAATAAAAAAAATAAAAAAGTCTTGATCGCTTCAGATTGCAGTCCCATCTATACTAATATTATAAAGCTGAAGAGTATGTTTCTTTGAACGCGCTAATCTCAGGAACTACTAGTTCGAATTGAAAAATTACGTTAGTATTGGATAGCCTATTTATCGAGGAAGGAGTAAAGGAGAAGAAGGAAGGAGTAAGTTACACTAAATTTTTTCTGTGAATTTACTTTTACTGCCACGTTCAGCAAGGCAAGGGTGTAGGGCTCATGAGAAGAACGGGCAAGAAACTCATGGCCACTCATTTTTAATCGCCAAGTTTACAATAAAATTTTGTTTACAAATCATAACTGTAAGGTGCTCATAAATACATGCCTTTTTTTAGAGAGTGTGAAGCAAGTATCTTCACAAAGACTAGCCCAGAGACAAGGCAAACAAAAAACGCATTTACCCACACAAAACTATACTTTTAATCAGAATGCCAAAGTTAAGACGCCACGTATCTGAGCTTCGTATAGCTACTCAGAAGTTATATATAGTAAAACTCAGAAACTCTCGATCGTGATTCCCCCGCGGTTTGATTTTCAGGTCGAAAAGAGTTAATGGTATTTTATACCAAATGATCAACTAACCAAAATTCTAGCTTCAGTAACTTAGTAAATTCACTAACCTATATATTTGACGTTCATAAGTGTTACTTTGGGACCTAAATATATTATATATAAATATATATATATTTTTTTAAATAATATTCTTCCTCATACACACAACACCATCTAGCCCAAACTAAGCAGAGCTTGTACTATGGGTACTAGACAATGGATAAACATACATTTATATTTTTTTTTTTGTAAATTCATACATAGTTATTATACATAGAAACACCCAGACCAATACAAACATCCATGTTCATGCACACAAATGTTTGACATGTGCGGGAACCGAACCCGCGACCTCAGGCGTGGCAGTCGGTTATACTAACCACTACGCCATCAAGGCCTCAAATGAATAAATTAATTTTGACTTTGACTTTGACAACGTCATATGTATAATAATTGGTCATGCAATTCTCCACTCCCGCAGCTTGTCTAAACAATCTCATATTGCCTTAAATGCTACAGGCATATCTCAGTATAGGGTAAACCCAATATATTATTTGCTTTTAGAATTAAAGTTTTAGATGAAGCGAAATCCATCTATTTTGCTCTTTATTCTTCAATTTCTCTTGCGTGTCATGGAAGAGTTAACAAAGCACATTGAAGAAGGAATCGTCATTGACTTCCTCCGCCTGGGGATGAGCAGACGGGTGTGCCAAAGTTTTACCGGTTAAACTACCGCTATGAAGGGGTTAAAGGGTCAAAGGCCTGCTCGTAAACTATTATATATTCTGGATCGGGCATATTAGTAAATCAAACCAGAGATTTGGGCTTATATTGTATGTACCGCTATACCGCGCATGACCATTTATTCTAAGTCCACACAAACATAGTACCACGCTAAATTTGTGGATAAATAATTCGTAAAAAGTAGAAAAATCTACTTACGTAACAAACTTACAACGGCATTAATTCACAGGCAATTTATATGTTTACTAAGTCTTATGTACCAAAGATTACATCTTGTTTTACATAAACAAGAGGCGATATTAGCAAGTGCATTCATAAGCAAACGCGCCTGCAGAATGTCACGTCGCCCTGTGACTCAGAGCACACTTAAATCTATCCACACCAGCTGTCATTAATATGCACAAGAGAGTGTCATAGATAAGTGGGTTCAGTACCCTTATACATTTATAGAGATTCAAAAGTCTAGGTTGTAGAAATTATAATAGACCAGATTTTGCCCGCGGTTTCACTAGTGGATGAGTACTGTTTTTCTGAATGAAAAGTACTCTATGTCCTTTCGTGTCCTGTACGTAACGTAAATGCTAAATTTCATGATGGTCGGTCGAGTAGTTAAGGCAAAAAAGCGTAACAAACAAACTCACATTCGCATTTACATAATTACTAGATTTTACCCGCGTCTTCGCTCGCGTAAATGCAGGGTAGATTAGGTTAGTAACAGCACGTTATTCTGGACGAATGTTAGCCTACGTCCTCTTCTGTACCCCTGACAACGTGTATGCGAAATTTCATGATTATCGGTCGAGTAGTTAAGTCGTGAAAGCGTAACGAACAAACAAACTCATATTCGCATTTATAATGTCAGTTAGGACTTGGCATTAGTAGTACCGAATGCGATAACTGTGCATAAAGGCTCGGGTTTGTTTCTCGGGCAAATGTTATTGGCTTCTGTCAGCTAAGAAGTTCTTAGTAACCGTACGAAGCCTGGAACTGTGCCTGTAAGATTACAATAGGCACATCCTTTATTACGTGGTACCTAACACCACAGCTAAAGAAATATGAATGTATTACACCTTTGCTATCTCTTAGCTTCGAGGATATAAGCACGAGATTATGCATATAGATATCATTATTTATAGGTATAAGTACATTAATTAATATTAGTCTTTAAAATGTACCGTACCTGCGTTAAGTTGCTTGAATATGCGCGTTCTTTATTTTGTAAGCTCTAAGGGCCTGTAAGGCCCTATTTCTTTAAAAGTCTTACTATACTCGCTTACCTGGAACAAGGAAAACAGATAACACGGTTAATAAAATCATATTATTAAGGTTGACTTTTTGTTACACAGGATTGTAATATGTTTATTTATAATCTTTTTTTTTCATAATATAGTTCTCATAGTGAGAAGAGGCTCGTGCCCAGAAGTAAGACAGTTTAATAGAGGGCTGATACTATTGATACTTTAAACGAACAAGCAAGAAAGTTCGACATTGATGTGAACCAGATGCAGTGAAGCGCATGCTCAGTCTTAATTTTTTTACAAGGTTTAATGCTGATTAATTTTACTTTATTTGTTATATGTTAGATGTTTAAGTGATAAAATAGTTGCTGTCCACGCATTGTTATTTAAGAGTTAGTCGTGGAGACCTATCATTGGCTCTCTGTTGCATGTTTATTTTCACTACTATGTATTTCAAAGCTGTTGGTCTTCCTAATACATAAATAAATAAATAAATTATTATATTATTAATATAGTTGGTCAATATAAACCCGATCCGACTGATGGTACACGGTTGCCGTAACCTATGAATGCTTTTAATACTAAATGTATCAGTTACGCCTGAAATATGTTTAAATATCAATGAAATCAACATTATTTTTAATCGAAGTTTAGGAAAGCGAACATGTTTAGCTTTTTTTTTTTTTTTTTTTTTTATTTTGCTCGTCAAAATGACCACACTCCACCTGATGGTAAGCAGTCGTGTGGTCTAAGAGCAGTGGCCTCCACATCGCCCCCACAGTAGCCGAGGCGATGTTGAGGTCTCTACTTTGACGGCCTGAGAAGATGCTTTTTCACGCCCCGCTTAAAGAACCCAGGATTGAAGGAAGAAGGAAACACGTGCCTTGGCAGAGAATTCCATGCCTTGGTCGTTCGGCAGAGATATGAGGACCCAAACTTTTTGGTACGCGCTCTAATCGACTCTACCGTGTAAGGATGGCATCTGAGCCCAGCACGCGTTGTTCTGGTGCTTTTAATAAAAGCTCTGGCAAGTACTGATGAATCCATAAATACCGAAGTATAGAATGCCGGCTCATACTACAACGCATGAGAAAATACAGTCGCACATGGAATAATGCGTACAGTCTTATTCGTTTAAAACGACTGAAACGGACTGTCAACTATGGCGCAGTATTTTATTATTATAATGCGGTATAGTTTAAATTCCGTTTTGTTAACAAAAATTCAGCTTAAACTTAAACCTTTATACTTTTCAGTAGACATGCTCACGGGAAGTCTATGGTAGTCTTCGTCTCATTTCTTGAAGCAAGAAATTATTCTAAGGAGTTGCAAAGAAAGTAAACGTGATAAGAATACGTTTTAGGTATATAGTCTAATATCAATGTGTAATTAACGGGTAAACGTATGAGAATAGTAAAACAATTTACATTATGTAAAACTAAACTGTAGAAAAAGCATTATCATAAAATATACTTACGAGAAACTTTCATAAAGTTATACGAAGATATATATTTATGAATTTCTATCTTCCACCGAATTCCTACAAGGTTATACCAGTAATAAATATTTAGTGCTCCACCGATATGCAGAGAAAATGTATTACTACTATAGCAACATGTAAACCTATCGTAAATGGCTAAATAAATATTTACTCAATTTCATTCATATGTATGTATAAACCTCACCTTCATAACCTTCTTTGAGTAAACACTAACAAAATTAAATTTGTTTGGCAACTATTTTGAGTAATGATACTCATATGTAGGATAATATTATGTATACGTAGAAAAGACTGAAGGAATTCATTTTTACAGAGAAACTAAGTACACTCTTTCGCTCAAATTACTATATTTCACAAGGTAATATACTAGCTTCACGTGCTAGGTATTATAACAGGCCACTGCTGATTATATTAATTAAGTAATATATAAAAAATAATATTATAATATATTAATAAAAAGATTTCTTTTTTTTGCATTGAATCCAGCTCGATGTATTTAACTCTCATGAGAAGAAGCAGGCAAGCAACTCATGGCCATTCTATTTAATCGCCTATTGTTTACAATGAATGATTGGTTAGGCCAATTATTTAGGTAATTAAGAAATTAAATTTAAGTGATTCTTAAATTCTTAGTACAATTAAATTATTTACTTCTTTCTCTTATATGAGACCGATATCAAAGTATTTAGACCGACTTACAAACATGTCACATTAAAATGTGTTTCGGAAAATAAAACATTCAAATGCAGGATTTTCACATCACTCTTCTTTTTATCAGGCGCTGTCGTAATATATGCTATAATTATTTTTCTACCCTATATGGGGTCGGGACCGCATGTGTTCTATTTGTGATGACAATTTTTATTCCCATTTTAGTCATGTCACGTATCACACAATGCATCCATCACTCTTTAGTACACTCTTTGTCATTACAGTAGGTATTTGTCTTATTTAGAGAGTAACATTGGCATAAATAAATATATTTTGATGATTATTTTACGTCGAACATAATAATCTACTTGACATTGAAATTAAACTACTATATACGGATTTTATCGCGTTGTTTATTTGATACTTTATTACAACATTTTGAAAACTGTTACACTACTGTCATCATAAAATTTTGCATGTTTTCATGGATACAAAAAAACGTCATAGGCTACTTTTCATTTTCATCCACTTTTCATCCAAAAAAAGTCTTGCTTTCGAAGGATGGAAATTTATTAACAAAATATCTGATAACGCGAGCGAAGCCGCGTGCAAAATCTAGTAATCATATAGATAAAAATATTAACACGACCACATGATTATAATAGTCCAACACGTGACATTTAATAGGCATATAACATTCTGTAACGGCAACACAAAAACAACACAATTAAAAAATCATAATATATTTTGTACAATTACATGTCATACAGACATTTAAAAACAAAAATAGCTGGGATTGTTGGGATATCACCGACACGTGCTCACGCGTGAAGCCCACGCCCACGTGCCATCAATAACACCACTCACGATTTTCTACTTTCATATCTTCATACTAGTGTCACATCGTGGCATCGCTCGCGTAGTAAGTCATTAGCATGCCAGAGTGTTGATAGAGACTTGTTTACTTATAGTAATAGCCAAATCAAAAAAACTTTGTGTAACTCTTTCTTTATGTCTAAAAACCAGATGTAATGGTGTCTATTTCTTGCTATTATCTTGTTGTTTAAACGTCTTCTTCTATTATTTACACTTTATTCTGCTATCTGTGAAAACTTTTAATTGGCCTTCGTTTTCGAATTAAATCTGTCTATGGTACTAATTTAGCTGTAAATTTTTCTAAAATTGTAAAATAAAAATAAAAATAATATTAAAACAACTTTTGTTAGTTTTGGTTCAATTTAGTAATCGCTTTGAATACAAAGAATAATCCTTAAAATACAAATGAAAATATACATCTCTATATCCATGCAGCATGTTATCCGTACTAATATTATAAATGCTTTCATGCTGTTCCCCTAACAATGTTTATGCGAAATTTCATAATGATGATGATTTTTCTGTTCACAGTCTCCGAATAGAACGTATACAGAAACGTTTCATGTGGCATTTAATAAATACATCCAGAAATAAAAATGAAATAAAAACGCTTTCCTACTTTGAAAAACTAAAGTACTTTAAAATGGATTCACTTGCAAAACGTAGGAAAGTACTTGACTTGATATTTTTGTTTATAGTTTTGAATCATCAAATAGACTGTCCGATGCTTCTCAGTAAAATCAAACTTCGTGTTCCATCGCGATATCCCAGATCCACAATTACACCTTTCCACCCACCATTGAGAAAAACCGTCTTAGGCGCAAATTCTCCAATCTGCCGTTTGATTAGGATGGCAAATGAATACAGCAGCTCGCTGGATATATTCAATATCTCCTTGTCACGATTTCGTCGAATTCTTAAAAAAATTATTAATCACTAGTTTAAATTAGTACTAATATAAACTTATAAAATATTACCTGTCTAGTCCTTAATTTAGATGTCTATATAATTAAAATAATAAGTTAGTTCTGTCTTAGTTTTAGTTTAGTTTTTATGTATTGTAGAACAAATATAATTTGTGAAAGTTGTGTTTGCTTCAACGTGGTTGTGCATTAGCTTATAATCCTTATGTATGTCATTAGATTAAGTAATAATGTAATAACTGTAAGCAATCCTTAAATAAATAAATAAATAAATAAATATGTCAACTAGTTAAGGCGAGAAAGCGTAACAAACAAACTCACATTCGCATTTATAATATTAGTTAGGATTATTGAGATCTTTTTAAACATAATTTACTTTTTATACACTTCATATCGAAAAAAATCTTCTTTAGAACTTAGCATAGTATTGCATTCAGTTTATGCGAATTTTAAACGTCGAAATTCAACTAATTTAAACTAACCGTAGTTAATTTATTTACAACTAGCTTTTGCCCGTGGCTTCGCTCGCGTCAATTTAGAATTTGACAATCAATTCGGGTTGTACTCTGCTTGTAATAATATAATTCAATCATGATTTGAAAGACACGTGACGCCATCTATTATCATAAGAACGTTATTCTGTTTTCCTCGGGAACAGTAATTTTTTTCGGGATGAAAGATAGCCTATGTCCGTTCCTGTACACCTGACAACGTATATGCAAAATTCAGGATGATCGGTTCAGTGGTTTAGGCGTGAAAAGGTAACAAACAAACAAATAAACTAATTTTCGCTTTTATAATATTAGTTGGGATTAGGATATTCAAAAAAGTTTTATTATAACATGTTGTTAACGAAATAAACTCCGATGGAATCTGTTTACTTAAAAAAACTAAGATTATCTTTCTCTATTCCGCAGGTTTATCGAATCAACAACCAGCGTGTAATGAAAATTATTACTCAAACACATACAACCAAATTTTTAGCAGTAGGTAGCATGTTTTGCAACAAAAACACGCAATATATCTATACTAATATTATAAAGAGGAATGATTTGATTGTTTGTTTATAAGGATTTAACTCAAAAACTACTCAACCGATTTTAAAATTTCTTCTACCTTTAGAAAGCTATATAATCACTAAGTAACATAGGTTATAATTTATTTTAATAAAAGTACCGTTACTACCTTTTTACATTGGATAATGCTTTTATGCATACCCCTGCGTGGGGGCAGATGAAGGGGCTATGTCGGACTCACCCGGGGAAGGATGGCCTACCGACTAAACCTACCTGCCACGGTGTTCCTGAACATTAATTCGCTCAATAGTAATGTAAAAATATCCGCGCAAAAAGCCGCGCCAATGTTTACCAGTAGTGGGGTACGTTACTACATAACCTACATACCCACATACATAACCTAATCTAACCTACTTTTATGCAAGCGAAGCCGCAGGCAAAAGCTACTTCCAAAATACTTTTTAATCTATCGGCATAACAGAATTGGCGAAAAATACAAGCGTCGAAAATTTGGCACACTGCAAGTTTATGCAGTGGTCCGACCGCCGCGCCGGCGAGGAAACGACTAACTATAGGCGATTTTCTCTCTCAAGAAACGTACAATTAATATACATTCCGTGTAAATGAAAGAGATGCATATATTAAAAGTTGCTCTCTGACTGTTCACACTGCCGGCGACGACTCGCTTTACTAGTTTTGTCGCAGCGACAAGAGCTTTCAAAAATAAACTCGCTTAGCGATACTCGTTCAGCGATGCTCGCTCGTCGCGCGCGCGAGTGACGCGAGTAATCGCTCGTCGCACTTGCACATTCGCTTATAGCCCGGCGACAAAACTATTGAAACTACACACTCGCTTCCCGCTGATCGTCAACTCGTTTATAGTTTCTAGTTCTACTCGTTTCTCGTTCATCGTCGGCGGTCGGACCACTGCCTTACATTGCAGCCATTGTATAGAACAACGTATTCATTTGTAACTGTTTGTTTGGGAGGTGACACAACAATATGTATTCCGTAAACTATTCGGCGAAAATAGAAATACTGAAATGTCTGGATCACGATGGTTTTGAAATATGTTTTTGTAGCAAACGATTTAGGGAGGCGTGGCTAACTGTTCTTTATTGCGTGATACTATATTGCACATATAGGTATTTATTTACATAGATTCACGCAAGTATATCTTTGAATCCCAATGATAATAATAATAATAGAAGGCAGTCATATTATTATATGACGCTCAAATCGCTTTATTTGAGATGCCACGTAATAAGTGCCGAACTTTGTAAACGACTTTATACTATACTAGCTTTTGCGCGCGGCTCCGCCCGCATGGTACCTACATCAATAAAAAGTAGCCTATGTCCTTTCTCAGGTTTTAAACTATATCTGTACCAAATTTCATCTAAATCGGTTGAGTGGTTTAGCCGTGAAAAGGTAACAGACAGACAGATAGACAGACAGAGTTACTTTCGAATTTATAATATTAGTAAGGACAGACAGAGTTTGAGATCGATTTAATTTCTATTATTATTAATTCTACAAATCAGATCTGTAAGGAGCTACAACCATTATATTACTAACTATTGAAATAACACTCAACAAAATCAAAATTAGTCTCAATAGTACTAGTATAGTGTATCAGTTTTTTTTATTTATCCACTTACATGTATACGGTACACAGAATAAAATCACCGCGCAATCATATTGCAGCTTGAGGTATAATAATAAAATGATTGTCTGAGATTGCATATCCCCATTCAAAACATATTTTAAATACGTATTGTGTCGTAGAACTCCAGAGTATCGAGAAAGTTTGCGAGGAATTCCCCTAAAAAATAAAATAGCAAGAATAACCGTATTTTGTAAAAGTCTATGTAAAATATTTCAACTGTCCGTTTTTTTGCAACTTGTATTTCTGCAAATGGAACGTTTGCCAACTGTTAGACAGAGTGACATTTTCGAGAAATATAACGCCTGTCAGTTTTCTTTCTGCATAGATGTTGGTTCCAATAACAATTTAAAAAGAAAATACATACAAGCATTGTTTTGTATATCTATCTACGCAGGTAAGCCGAGCTATCATTTTAGGTTGAACATAATAACAGGCGAGCTTATTGCTTTCCACCAAGCACAGTTCCAGACTGCTATTAAAAACTTCTTAATAGAAAAAAAAGCAATAAAACAGTTCGCCATATCCACCAATCGAATCCAAAACGTCATGCACAGCAGTTAGCGCCACCAATGCAGTCAGTCAATAAAAATGACGAAGGTAAAGAAGATAACTACGATGATATAATACCTATGATAATGCCTTACATAGACGACAGGCCTTTCACCGGTAACCGTTCTATACCCTACAATAAACGATTGTAATCGGTGACCCCTTTTTACCGCTTCAGCGGATATGTCAATCCGATCTTGACATCTATCGCCAGCTTCCTATATTCCAGAAAGGAATCATTTTAGTTCTGAACAGTAAAAATCTTTGTCAATATTCATATCTATTCTAATATTATAAAGAGGAAGGATCTGATTTTTGTTTGTTTGTAAGGATTTAACTCAAAAGCTATTCAACTGATTATAAAAATTAGCTCTATAACCTAATCTTACCTACTTTTACGCGAACAAAGCCGCAGGCAAAAGCTAGTTGTTAATAAAACACGACCTAACACAAACCCGTGAACATTAAAACCAAAATACTTTTTAAGATGTATAACTTAAGGACGCTTTTTATCTTATATTTCACATCGCTACTGAGGACATAATATTGACAATAAAAAAACTAAGACATACCTACTAAAAGACATTAATAATAATAATAATAATAATAATTCTTTATTTAAGACAACATTGATCCATTGTGTTAGTAACATTTTCTTAAATAACTATGTTAGTTTTATTCTAATGTTTAATTATTTTTATTCTATGCGCCCATGGAGGAGGCAGTCCGCGCAGACTAATAACCAGGATAGTTATCTGATCATAGTCCGCACGAAGTGCCTCGTCCACGGTGCGTGTAGGTCCTCTGCAATTATTTTCAGGATGCTATTGTTACTCGCCCTTATCCTTGTCATCAGTGATGCGATCTTATTTCTAATAATGGCCTGAAATCCATTAGTTTCAGCCTGTGCAAACATCTCTGATGCACTACAAAAACGGGGAAGTCCCAACATCATCCTGAAAATATTATTATATTGGATGCGCAGGGTATCTAACGATCTTTTGGCATACGCCATCCACAGGCCTCCGGTGTACATACCCTGGCAGTATGCTTTAAAAAGTGTAGTTTTGACTTGGTCTGTACACCGGGAGAATCTGCGAACCAGCATATTACCGCGGACCGCCAGAGCCCTACGCTCCCGTTCTATATCGACATCGTCTTTAAGGTCGTCGGTAAGTATATGTCCTAGGTATTTAAATTGATATACCCTCTTCAGGCTTGACCCGTTCAGGCTTATGGGTGGTATTTGTTCTGGACACCTACCGGCGGCCTTAAAGACCATGTACTCACTTTTCTTAATATTATAGACAAGTCCATGGGAAGCAGCATACCTCTCACACACAGATAGCATCTGTTTAATGGCATTTGCAGTCGGCCCCAGCAGCACGATGTCGTCCGCGTAACTGATATTATTAACTCTAAGACCACCCACCGAGCATCCGACATGCATGCTGCTGAGCTCAACTATGAGATCGTTGACATATAAGTTGAAGAGCCCTGGAGAGGATATCCCTCCCTGTCTCACACCGCACTCCAACCCATATGGCTCCGATAATGCCCCTGACCATCTAACAATATTAGTTTGGTTTGCATACCAGAATTTAAAAAGCCGTAGTACTTCTTCCGGTACAGCCCTGTCCGCCATCTTCCTCCAAAGCACCTCATAGGAGACGAGATCGAAGGCCTTGGAGAGATCAAGAAAACAGGCATATACCGGCGTTCTGCGCTTAGTGTAGTATTGGACAGTATGCTTGAGACTCAGAATTGCGCTTTCAGTAGAAAGTCCCGGTCTAAACCCGAACTGAGCGTCGTGTAGATCTATGTATTTCTGCAGTGTAGAATCAAGCAGACTGTCCAACACTTTAGCTATAGTTGTAGCTAGGGAAATCGGGCGGTAGTTCACACTGTCCGAGATATCTTCTGCCCTGCTCTTGACTAACGGCACCACGGTGGTTTTCATCAATTCAGCTGGAAGGTAGGAGTGACTGATACACACATTAAAGAGCAAGGACAGGACCCTCGGGAGATGTATGCCCGCGTATTTAAAATGTTCGATACTCAGCCCATCGTGTCCCGGAGACCTACCCCTGCTCATCCTCTTAATAATTGATCGAACCTGATTTGCCGAGAAGCTTAGCAGCGGCTCTGTCCCGGGACTCGCGTGCTCAGCATCACCAGTCTCACCGGAACGACCAAGCACAGGTGTTACTCGGAAATGTTCCTTAAACATATTAGCGATCTGTCTCGGTTCACCTATCCCGTTCACAGTGGTCGGGAGGCAAGGCCTAAGGTTTAGTCTATTTGTGGATTTCCAAAACTTTCCAAAATTTTTATCAGCTCTATGTTTAGCAATTTTGTCCATTTTAAGTTGTTCTTGGTTGTTTTTACACCACTTTAGCCTCCCCTTAAATACTTTACGAGATTCATACATTTGCTCGTACACCACACCAGACGACGGTCTGTCATGTAATACCCAGAGGTCGTACTTAAGCCTTGCTTCCCGGTGAGCCTCCCTCACATGATCGCTCCATCCACACAATACTCTAGCCTTTCCCCTTTTCTTTACTTTACATCTTTCTTTAGAACAGATAGCTGCTTCCCTCAGGACCTGCACTATACGACAATATAAATTATCTATAACTACTTTGTGATAAGTATTGCTGCAGGAGCCATGGCCACACTCTATAAATTCTGTTGGAAAGTCGATGTCTCGAAGGCCACTATGGCACATATTGTGATATGTGGTTATCTGAGACTCGTCCCTCTCGCCCCATATAACATCGTTTGGAGGTATATCGAGTATTAGTTTTGTTCTTATAGCCTCGATATTGACCTCTATACACAGTGGTAGGTGGTCGGACACAAATACTTCCTCCAACACAGTGGCATTTACGACCGTTTGCCAAGCCGACTGAGTAACCACACAGTGGTCTAACCAACTTCTTGACCCATGATATATATCCATGTACGTATAACTACCAGACTCAACGCCCAATTTCTCAACATCCGCACACACCCAAGACCTGTCTTTACAAAAATTACTCAATTCGCTGTAGAAGAGCCTATTAGGGTGAGCATTGAAATCGCCCAATATGTACAGACATTCAATATTATTACTCTCCTCAATCGCACTTATCTCACTTAGTACTTCAGTGAAAAGGGGCAAATTTTCGTAACTGTTGCCATTGCCACTATTAATAAATTGGTTTATTAAAATCACCGCATTTCACAAAACATAGTATGTTTTTAAAAACTCAGGCACCCGAATTTGGACGTTTAATCTCGAGTTTTAGAATAACAGACATTATTCAAAATCTATTATATCTGGCTATCACCGGTTTACCACTGCGAGTCAATATGTTAATTACATCAAAATAGAATATTGTCGTTACTTTTCTTAAGCTAACTGATTATATTTCAATAACATTGATAAACCGACAAACATAGAAATCTTAATACGAAATCGTAATTAACGACCGGAAATTTGGATATCTCCAAACCCATTTCCCTCAGCGCCGTTTAGTTACATCTTAAGCGTCTTATGGTCTTTAGAGACCTTTAATTATTACGCCTCGAAATGGTCAAACGACGAATTGTATCCATTTGATGTTTAAATACGCCAATTAGGCCCTTAACATAGGTGGAAAGGCTAGCTGCTCACCCATCGAATAATGATACATTTATGCACGAATGAAGGGCAGGCTTTAAGTGTATCGGAAAATTGAGGTGTGAATCCAATATAACTGTCTTAATTTTCCAATAGTTGAATTTATTTTTGATTAAACATGATTATTCGATTTGTTCTTATCACAACTTTAGTTATGTTTAGTTCATACGTTTATTGCTAAACCTGAAGTAATCTAATTTGTTTGTTACCTTAAGTTAAATGCGTATATAATGTAAAATATTTTACGCCAAAGGAAAAGAAAGAAGGTTTGTTCAAATTCTCTAATATCATTAATGTGATTTTGCAAATAGGAACATCAATATTAGTGAGGCTGTACTTATATAATATTAATTTGAACATGTTTTCCTGAGCAGAGCCAAAATTACTACTGATTTTTATTTTAACACCTTTTCATTAGCTCTATTCACGTCTAAATTTTATATTTATATTACATAATATATCTTCGTCGACTGCATGGATGGTGCAGCGGGCAAGCGAACACCTCACCGCCGCCATCGCACTGTGCATTATGGGTCCGAATCCCATATGGAACAATCTTTGTATGATCCACGCATGATTGTTTAGAGTCTGGATGCACCTTGTGTCCAATACAGGGTTTGATCTCCATGGATCTATTTGATAAAGAGTATACTTTCTATAATATATCTAATTATGAGAAAAATAAAACAAATGTAAACTGCATACTGTAAAACTTATTTATTTCTGTCGAAGGAATATAATACACGTGTCGGTGTAAATTAAATCGCGGCACCTGCTTCAACGGAGATGGATGGGACGGAAACAGGACATCTTGAGGAAGGAAACGGGAAATATTTTGATGAAACCGTCAATATGGAAGTATGAAATGAGGACGAAGGAAGTGTAATGTAGCTGCCACGCAAGTGACACGATGCCAGTTAGATCATGGAAAATAATCAGCTCTCCTTGAAAAGCTGATTGGAAGATGGGCTGTGTACTGTCCAACACAATCGTAATTTTAATAGCTGAGCACGATCTTCTTGTTTGAAGAGCCAACAATGGTGGTCAGGCAAAAGAAATAATCAGCTCACTTCTAAAAGCCAGATGGAGATAAATGGAAGATGCAAGCGCTGTGCTATTCATGAGTAATCTTTATATCATTTATTGCGCTGATGGTTCAGAGTCATCTTATTTGAAGGTCCAAAAACAAGCGAGCAATACCACTGATGCTGCGAACATCAATATACAGATACCACTTAACACCAGGAAGATAGTTTGTAAAAAAATCCTACTTTGACTATACTGATTCCATCAAACTTATTTACTGATCTTATCAGTAAGTAAGCAGCAAGAGCCCTATGAAGAAGGCATTGGACTTGCAATCGAAATGTTGCAAGTTCGTATTCTATCCATTGTACTATGAACGTGAACCCACTCCTAATACAAGGATTCTAGCTTCGCTTGAGGAAAGAATACAAGTAATTTGTATCCCCAAACGATAATTATCTTAATTCTTTGGAATAAAAAAAATATTGCGATGTGAAAATTTGTCCAAAAGCTACAGTCATTGGTTCCAACTTCATTCATGAAATGATTGATGCGAATCAAATTCAAACCAATGCACAAAAGTTGTATAGGAAACAAAACAAATAAAAAAATAAGAATTATTTTACTTTTAGAATTCTTAATCGCTGGAAACTTTGTGCGTCGCGTCGTTTAATTTTTAAATGTCTGGTAATGTTTTGAAAACAATTCTTTGTCAATAAATAATCCCTATCTGTCGGTGTTCAAAGTAGAAGAAAAACAAAGCTGAAGCGGCTTTGAATAAACAGTTGAGGTTAATATACCTAATAATCGTGCGTTTTATGTATTGTTCTTCTGCGCTAAGGTTAATTTTTGTGCCGCATTAGACTTTTAAGAACATTGACAGAACACACACAACACAACATATAATCAGATACTATGTATGGAACATGCAGTTTTTTGTATCTTGTAGGGGTCGGTCGCCAGATATGTAAATAGCTTGGCAGTCAACAGAATGTTTTTTTTCTATTTTCTATGAGGTAAAGATTTTAGCCTGTGACAGTCGTAATAGTTCTGTAGATTTTAAGATGTTTAAGGTAACGAGAATACGATTTTCTATCGTTTGCTTATGTTTGGTGCTAGCCGGTCTTAATTGATTGGATGTAATCGTAGCCTCCCAGTTAAGGGTAACAAAATAATGTTTGCATTGTTTATCGGCTATTTATAGAGCCGCTAAAAGTGCTCGAAAACCGTTTCGCTAGCAAGATCTGATTCTCCATAAATTTTAAATATAGAAAGAATTAAAACATAAAAGGTTAGGACAAATATTTTAGCATGCTAGGAGTGCAATGTAGGATGTACATATATTAGTTGTGTAAATAATTTTATAAGCAGTCCGATAGAATTCTTCAATGGCCTTTTTCAATTCGATTCTTTAAGACACATTTACAAAAGAAACACTTCTTTACACCCATCAAGTGAATCTATATTGCCTGCGAGTGCAATATGAACCAAGCCTCTAGCGGCCGAAGCCCCGCAAATACAATTTCATATTTCGACTCAACCATCCCGTTATCCCGGAATAGCTTCAAGATTATAATCCTCTAAAAGGTTTCCTGAAATAATGAAGGATATTTAATTAGTTAAAATAGAACATCCTACTAAAATACATTGTTTGGGTATTATTTTGATTGCTTTAATGAGTCAGATCAAGTTCATTATTTTATAAACGGGTACCTTATTCTGTGTATTTGTTAATTTGTTCATGCCTTAGCCATTAATCTGGTTTAATGATGTTTTGAAGGTAACTTAAACGGCGAGAAAGAATATATTCTACCTACAGTTATAGTTAGTTCGTATTGTATAAAGATTTAAGCTATTACACTTAAGATTATTGTAATTTTGAAATGTATGTGTATATGGATCCAAGACCCCTTGTCTTGGATCCAAGAAATAATACAATAAAGTTCAAAAAAGTACTTAATGACGTGACGAAAACTCTGGCTCTGGCTAAGAAGGAACGGCCATAAACTGTACCTCACTTTCAAATAAATTGGCTTCACCTACGATGACATTCTGAACTAGAGCTTTTATAAACACTGAAATAAGTAACGCAACACCAATCATATTCAGAACCACATTACATCGGCATCAAATTTTGACTGCGTACTGAAATCAAACTCATACCATTTGCCGCTACAAAAGAGGTGACGGGTGACCACAAAAACCAAAGTGCCACCTGCACACTCAAACACAACTTGTTTAATTTTGAATACTTAATAAATCAGCACCAACAATATCAGGTAATTAATTGTAAACTCTGTGGTCCAACATTATTGTACCGCCAGCATAATAATTTTATTCGACGATTAAATTCGCAAAGTTGAGTTTTATTGCCAGTTGAGTCGTCTATTCGACAACTTTTTGTTCTTCGACTTTTATTAAACACGATACGGTTAGCAAAAAAATTCAATAAGGTAGTATTTTTAATTAGTTTGTAAATTAGTAATGTATAATAGCATGAACCTGCACTGAGGCAATGAATCCGTATAAGTTTCCAACGTTGCCTACGAAGAGCTTATTGCCGCTGTTGAAAATTTCTCGGAACTTTACCTAATTACAAATTTGTATAGATAGAATAATTTCTATAACATGATAAAAATCCTATAAGATATATTTGTATATGAAAAAATGGGACCGATCCATTGATAACACGAATTTAATTCACTGTGTATCTTAACTGTAACTCACCCTTTTATACATCGGGAAAAATGGTTGTCATGACTCACCTGGAACAAGAAATAAAGATTCATCAGAAAACAAAGAATAAAATACATTATTATATATGTGGCATCCGGTAATTAGTTCGGCAATTAACGCCCAAGTACACCTCCGGCAACGTTTCTACGCAACTGTAGTTCAGCGTGTTTTTAAGGAGTCATGAACACGTCACTTTCGTGGTGATCAGGGGCATTCGGAATTCTTTTTCACTTTAGGTGCTTGATTCATAATTAGATAATTAGTTGTGAATTTTCGAGTACATTTTTTTTTGCTACAGTAACACGTAGTGGTCTTGGCCTCTGATAAAAGAAAAGCCATGTTAGTTGGATTTGTGAGCAATTTATTTTATTTACACGCAGTGATTTCAACCAAATTGTATTTTTTATTGCGCAGTACTTGCCTAATCCCTTCCCCCGTGATGTCTAAATCTTACATGATTATAGCAAAATCGCATAATTTTTGAATGATTTGACCAGTGCATGTCATATTCATACAATGTATGCGTTTTGTTAAAACAATATAATTATTCGCTCGGATATAGGTACATACAAGGTGGCGCTGAAATCAAATTATTGGAAAAGTCCATAACAATGTCTTCCGGGTTCCCTAGAACTTTGTACGCTTGCACAAATTTATGCATGGGAAAATATTTACATACCACTGTCATATTACTTACTGACAAAATATACGTTACAGACAAGTTAGTTTAATTATAACTCAATTCAATGTTTTGTCGATCTCTTGGCATAAATTTGTATACTTGTGTCTACAGCATACAGAGCAGTGGACAAATTGTGAGGTCTTGGGTTCAATTGCCGAGTCCAGCAAAGTACATTGGCTGTTTCTGTTAAGAGAAACTCACTAGCAGTGCGGGTTATGAAAATATATCCGGTGTAAAGGTCTAAGCCCAATCCCTCAAATTTAAAATATAGCTAATGCTGTCTACTGTTTTCGGAATACACAGGCTTGTGTTTATGTACATATTTATATAGTAGTATTTTAACGGTTATCATTAATATAGATAGGTAGTAATGTCTACTGCACAATCATGAGCCACGTAACGACCGGACGCCCAGACAAGCAACAAGATGAAATTATAATTGTACTCCATTATAATACGAAAATAACCTAATAAAATATTGTATATTGTAATTAATTAAAATAACTAGTTTTAGTTATGATATATAGTTAGGCAACTGATTTAGGTTACACCGTTACTAAAATATTATACAAATGCGTGCGTATTGCCGATAAGTGTAATATATTACTGTAGTGTGTACGCATCCTATTAGCTAAAATAAAGTATTGGTTTTCTTGGTCTTGCCCATAAGTATATATTTGTTAGTAAGAACTGTAACCCTACATCAATTATCGACTGTACTTACAATAACATGATAATAGCAAAATAGAAGCTCGTTTTAATGGTTCAATAGTAACAACTCTCGTTATTATTAAGTCAAGGAAACTAGGCACTTCTCTAAACTGGATAAGAAAACGGAAGGAAGCTAACATTTAGTATTCATAAAAACGCACAGTAAATCGCGAAACATTAATAAAAAATATAATGTAATCCTTTTTTTGCTGACGCTGTTTTATAGCCGGAATGCTTACGGAAAATGAATTTTAATAGAATAATGGATTTTAATAACATTTCCGTTTAACGCCGTACAAAGAGATCGTTGCTTATGACGTCATATAAACACTTCCGGCAATTGAAAATATGAATTCAATGGATGTTATTTTATTCACTTCACGCAGCTTTCATCAATACAGAAATGGGTATATCGATGATTCGTTAGTCTTGCTGTATAGTTTTCCGTTTATCGTGAGATTCGATACTTACGTGGGACAAATGTTTACTGGGTATGTCTGTTAAGAAAAGTGTTGGCTCCCCACACCACGAAAACAATTGTGATGCACAAATAGGTGTTCCCAGTCTGAATATACTTGCTTCAATGTTTGTTAAGTCCTTAGCAATACAGAAACGATTCTTAGTGCGAAAGATGTCATTTAAAAAAATAGGTAAGAAAAGTTAGAGAATCTGAAATACACGCTATAATTTCAACATTCTAATGTCATCAGTGTATTCAAAAACAGTCAAATATACATTTGGAGTCTAGCACTAAGGAACAATAAGAATGATGAAATGCAATGCTATGATTTAAAATGTATCGTAGCACTGAAGCTCTCGCAAAATGAAGGACAAAATCGCCATATTTAATCACTGACGATTCTAAAAAAGTCATACTAGCTCACACATACACACAAAAAAAAACAGTAACCATGATTCCAAATTCAAATGTGAGACGGACGGATATTTCGGATATTTCGCGGATATATCCGAGAATTTACTCGAGTTTTATGCATAATACATTTGTGATAAAGTTGTTGACATATTCCCTTTTTTATTCGGATAACCGGGCGTACTGAAATCCGAGATCTTATCCGCGATTTCTTTAAGCTGAGGTCGGTCTATTATAATGTTAATAAAAGAGTTTTAGGATTATATCAGAGAACGGTACAATGTATTGTTACCTGCCGATTGCAACATAAACATGCGAATTATATGAAAGATACAATAATAAATAAACAACGCCTGTTTTTTAAATTAGGCTTTACATATCATTTCTATGTTTCGGTAATATAAGTAAAATAGCTGTTAATAAAAGACTTCCAAACTTAATGAAGTATACAAATAAATAAAATTGAAATGTCTGTTTGTATATATACAAGTATATACGATACTTATATTAAAAAAAAAACATTTTTTTAAATGTTTATCCGTCTGTTCCAGCTTCCAGCTACTCTCTGAAATGGCTGGACCAATTTTGACGAGACTTTCACCGGCTGGCAGCTGCTGATGTTATAAGGAATAACTTCGGCTACTTTCATTAAAGATTATTTTTTGTTAAATTCCACGCGGACGAAGTCGCGAGTTACGACTAGTAAGAGATAATTGTAAAATAAAACAAACATACACATTCCAATGTCACCGTTAATTAAATGCGCGCGAAGAAGACAGCGAGATATCGCCGTTTCCACTATGTTTCCACTTTTCCATTTCAAAATATTGTTACCTCATTTTGCGAGCAATCTTGATTTGTTTCATTTCAAAGAAAATGCTATTTGCCAGTGCGGATAAAATAATATTCAAAATCAAACATCAAATAACCTGTTATATAAATTCTACGCATTCGCACTTAAAGGTGTCAACAGTTGCTATTTCTAAACACATTTTGACAGTGCTTTGGTCTTATAGGTATCAAATAATGTCGGTATAAGTAAGTTAGAATCAACCAACATCTTAATAAAATATCGCTGCAGCTACTAAGGATGTAGTCCTCCATTATGGTAAGGTGTTTATGGTTACCGTAGCTTAAGGATGCTTGCAACGCCAGAGATTACCGATCTTACAATAAAGAAGAAGCTACAAAGCCCGTGTGAATAATTGATCTGTTTCCTTATCGACGGCGCCTCCCTGTTGAAATTTGAAATCCCTACCTTATTAAGAAATTTAAGTGGGTGAAAATCACGGAAATCGTGTTCAGGGATTCCGTTACATAAATATGTATATAGATACAGATTAAGCTGATAAAAGCGTGTCAAAAAGACAATATATAATTTGACTGCAATATTCTACAGAGTTTAGGTACTTCTGCAATTAAGCTGTTCCTGGTTTGAATAGCTGGGTTACACGGTGATGGTAATGGATGGATGGATGGATGGATACTTTGGTAAGCTTAGCAAGTCATATTTCAAGTCGAATCTGAAGCTTTTCGTTGCCTTGAAAACCCTAATCGAATTTTACCAACTGAGTACACGAAAAATGTCTAGTTGCAATTCTAGTTTGGTCACCTTACTTTATCACCCAGTAAACTCGGCTTGTATTCCTGACACGTCTTCTTTACCCATAGCGTCAGAGGCCTTTATTTGACAGCGCCAATTTAGGTCCAATATTAGCAGTGTCCTTTGGAGAAAATTTATGAAGCATTATCCGAGATGTAATATCAATATTGGCGATAACATATTACTAGATATCGCGTGTGGCTTCGTCTACGTCGTAAAACGAAAAAGGGATTTTAAGACGTATATTGAGGTTACCGCATTATCATATTTGATTTATATATTATATAAGATTCGAAAATATTTCGGTACCAAAATTCTTAATAACGGCGAAGGAAAACATCGTGAGGAAATCTGCATGAATAAGAGGTCTCCATAATGTTTTCGAAGATATGTGAAGACTGCTAACCCACACTGGACCAGCGTGGTTGTCTATGGCCTAACACTTCTCACACTGGCAGTTTAAATACACGGTTGTTTTTATTATTATTTATATTGTCATTGGGATAAAATCACGCTCTGCGCCATCAATTTAATAGATAAGATTAGGGTATATAACATGTTGAAACTAGTTTCTGTCTCTGGCGATCTCGTGAATCCAACAGTCACGTCAGAAGAAAATGTGCCCTATATGTTAATTCAAAACGTGATCTATCTGTCTGCAAAGAGTGCAAAGTATCATCCAAATTCGTTTAATAGTTTAACAAACAAGGCTCTAGTTCTCTTCACAAGCTTGCAGATTTGTAATATCAGAAGGAAGTAAGTTGTTTGTTATCTACCCTAACTGATATTATAAATTTGGATATGAGTTTGTTTATTTGTTAGGCTTTCAAGCCTTATCTTTTAAACCGATCATAATGAAATTTTGCATAAACGTTGTCAAGTGTACAAAAAAGGATATGAGGTACCTTTTATCGAGAATAAAATTACTATTCTGTAAGGAAATACCTAGACATCATATTTTATTGTAATACTTTGTGAACATCTTTAAAATTAATTTTTGTGGGCACGCGAGCCAAAATCCCAGATGGAATTGTTTAAACTAAAGCAACACAACTAGGTTTAGTTGTGTAATCGGTACAAATCCTAGTCAAAAATCCTTATATCCTACAATCAGTTGTTTCTAAGTCCTTCGATATATTGTTGATAGAGGACCAGACCAGAGTAATACATATCCTTTGCACTGATGTCACAGCGGTTCGTGTTTTAAAGGATCGATCCAGCCCACTATACGTCCAATTCTTCTACTTTAGCAGCTACACGAATAACGACTTCACGCAACTGTGACTAGGCCTGTAGCGACACTACACGGACTAAGTAGTTAAGATATACAATAAGAGATGGCGCTATACAATCCTGAATCGCGCATGCAAATTTCATACAGCGAGTTATCATATATACAAATTTCCGACATTACCCTTAGAGCCTCGATCCGCCAGGCACGATCACCCAGCCTGGTCAGAGAATCCTCCCTATATGTTGGCAAAACATCACACCACATTCCTCCAAAGGCCATTCGGTGACTTTGTTTCCTAGAGAAGCACTCTGATTAATTTTGCAATCCATAGCTAATACTGAAATACCTAATTCACGTCGAAGTTGGAATACCGAACTATCCACGCTGACTATAACTACTTGAACTTACTTACTATAAAAGCTGTGGTGGCTACTTCGGTACTTATATGCTTTTAGTCGATGCTAATCAGATTGCCTCGTCAACATTGAGGCAGAAGTTCATAAGTTTGCGTGCATTCGTGAGCTTCCGTATTCAAAAGCTGGATTCCGCAAAGCGTTATTGGATTTGCAATTCGAATGTTTTTACTAGCATAACGGAGTCTGATATTTGTTGCCGGTATACTACATTTAACTTTACTTTTCGAGCCTATCATCACCTTAAATATTACTGCAAAAATATGGATCTAATACACCTCTACCTGACCCCTTACGTCAGTCCATACAAATATATCCAAAGTTAATTATTATAAATGTGAATGTAAGTTTGTTTGTTACAATTTCACGCCTTAACTACTCGACCGATCATCATAAAATTTCGCATACACATTGTCAGCAAAATCGAAAAGGACATAGGGTAGCTTTCATCCAGATAAATTACTGTTACTAATCTAACATATCCTACATGTACGCAAGCGAAATCGCGGGCAAATTTTAGTATACCTATAATTTAAAATCTATATTAATACTAGCTGTCCCGACAGACGTGGTCATGTACAAAAGAAAAAAAATTAAGATAAAACTATCCTATCTTTTAAGTTGGACCAATTTACAGATAGTTACGAAGTTTGATCAAAATTGGTTCAGTAGTTTAGGAATCCATATGCGACAAACAACGTGACACGTAATTTATATATATTAAGATTATTTTAAGATGGTTTTCATGCCATTATGCGTAAGAAAGCAGCATCCTTATTACAACGTTTACGTAACAGTCGGAATGACATCCTGAAGACTATTGTTGCGAGACCAGACTGTCTCATCCAAAGGCACATGGTTGGAAAATAAATCAGGGTTATATAGGTACTAACATTACTAACATAGAAGATAAGCACAAAATTGTTACTAACTTATTACTAACAATTTATGGACTGTAAAGTCTGAAATAAATGATTTTTATTTTATTTTATTTTATTTATTATAAAAAAGATTTGATTTTTTGTTTGTTTGTAAGGATTTAAATCAAAAACCCAAAACCGATTAAAAAAAATTTCTACCTTTATTAGAAAGCTATATTATCACCGAGTAACATAGGCTATATATTTTTTAAAGTATTGTTACTACCATAGCCTTCCTTTTTTATTTTTTAAACGTGGGGAATTTACTTATATATAACCTAACCTACTTTTCCACGTGCGAAGCTGCGGGCAAAAGCTAGTTTAATATAATTCTCAAGCGATACTTACGAACATATATATAATTAAAGCGCTATAGTTTTATAATTGGTTGATATAATAGAGCCAGTAGTACAAAATAGGCTTCATTATCGTTGTGGGCCACATCTCGTTCCCGTCGAGATAGCGCGCGACTCACTCATCCGAGCCACGCTGATCCCTTTTAGATTGCGTCCCGGATTGCGTACGAATTATAGAATAATGCACTTATAAAGCAGTTATGTAATAATTTTAATACTGGTAACAGTACCAGTATTAAAGTTCTCTGTTGGAAAAAAGCAATGCGAGATGTGGTTGAAAATACATTTCGCTCTTTTTTGGGCATAATATACAGACTTGAATCTAAGTTACATAGACCTGTTATAAAACAATTATTTTATTACAACTAGTTGTAATAAAATAATTGTTTTATAACAGGTCCAGGTCTAAAATACTGTTCCCGAGGAAAACAATAATAACGTTCTTATGATAATAGATGGCGCCACGTGTCTTTCGAATCATGATTGAATTATATTATTACAAGCAGAGTACAAACCGAATTAATTGTCAAATTCTAAATTAACGCGAGCGAAGCCGCGGGCAAAAGCTAGTAATAAAATAAAATCTAGACTTAGGGTGTGAATGAGGCAGTCATAATAATAGGCAGGTATACATGTACTGCAGTGAGAATTTGCAAATATTTTTACCAAATCGGCTTCGGTGGGGAGCGGTATTGACTGCAATTGCTGTGAGCTACTATCTCTGGTTTCCCCTTTGGGAATGAAGCCGTCAACTGTTTAGTGCACCTACACACGATCATAACACATTTTTTCATCTTCACTATCATTACATATTATATTAGTATTAAACTATGCGTCTTTTAAGATAGGTGTTAGTGAAAGTAAATTTGATAAACTCTGTGATCAGGCGGTGTGGCCACTAAATGTGGAGTTCAGTGAGTGGATTTGGTTTCGTCGCTCAACCCCATCCTCAACAAATAACAAAGCCCAGTAAGTCAATCAACATATTTTATCAAAATGTACGTGGGCTTAGGACTAAATTACCAAAATTTTTGTCAGTGCAAGAGGCGTCATCGTCGGATATATTTGCAATTACAGAAACTGGATGTAATGAGTCAATCCATAACGCCGAGCTAGTATTACCGGGTTATTCAGTATTGCGATGTGATCGAATTGATGGACGCAAACAAGGTGGAGTGCTTTTAGTGGCCACACCAAGGTTTGAGCTACGACGGGTACCAACACCCGATAATATAAAATGTCGATAGCCATAAGTTTGAACTTATTAGTGCTACAGTTCATTTACAAAATCGCTTTTTATTTACATGTTGTGTTGTTTACATACCACTACAAGTTGATGAGAGTGAGTACATGATAGTGTTTAAAATATTAGAATCCATATGTATTAAATATAAAAGTAATGTTATAATATTAGGAGACTTCAATTTGTTCTCGTGCAATAATAATGTAAGTAATTATTTTGAGTACTTTGTGGCCTTTTGTGGAGTCGTTCAGTACAATAAGGTACCTAATTGCAACGACAGACAGCTGGACTTGGTTTTGAGTGGGCATAAGGGCGTAACAGTTTGTGCAGACGAGGGGGGTTTGCAACCAGTAGATGCATACCACCCGCCGCTCGCGGTTGCCGTCGACGTCGTTGTCGCGCCTCCCCTACACTCACCTACGAATATAACGGATGATTTCCATAACTTACCGTTTAAACAATGTAACTTTCTCAAAGCTTATTTTTAACCACATATATAATTTTATTTTATTAATAGATTGGAATGAAATGTATAGTATTGAAGAGCCTGATTTAGCATTAGATTGTTTTTATCAGAAAATTACAGAAATTTTTGACGACTGTATTCCTGTTAAAATTAAGAAATCGAAAAATATCTCACGTAATTACCCCGTATGGTATACACCAGACATTATAAAAGATATAAAGACAAAATACAATTTACATAAGCAGTATAAAAAATCTAAGGCGCGTGATGATTACGGTGCGTTTTCTCGATGCCGGGCGAGAGTCAAGGCGGAGACTAAGTTAGCACATGACCGTTATCGGGACCGGGTGCAAAGTCATCTAGCGTCCGATCCAAAAGTTTTCTGGCAATATGTTAGATCAAAAAGAGGTAACTCTAACAAGGATATTTTGATGAAAAATGGATGCCCGCTGTCAGATATCGAATGTGCTGAGGAGTTCGCACGATATTTTCGATCTGTATATAGCTCAACGCCAGCAGCGCTAGATGTAGCCACGGTGAGTGCAGCGGTGACGCCGAGCGGTGCGTCGGCGCACCTCGGCCGCCTAGAGTCACTAGATGTGGGGCGCGCGCTCGCCCGACTTCCAGCCAAACGTTCGGTGGGGCCAGATGGCATTCCACCTTTTATACTAAGGGATTGTCGCGCAGTATTAGTAGAACCCTTGTTATATTTATTTAATATGTTTATTACGACCGCTAAGTTTCCAGTTCGTTGGAAAATAACGCGAGTAGTACCGGTGCCCAAAGGCAAGGGTGGTAAGGACGCAAGCAATTACAGACCAGTAGCGGTTCTTTGCGCTCCTGCCAAAGTATTTGAGACGGCCATCCATCAATGTTTATATACACAAGTTAGCGCACATTTGTCTGATGCACAACACGGCTTCCGACCCGGAAGAGGAACAACGGGCAATCTGTTGCATCAAATGACAATGATGTCACCAGCAGCTGATGGTGGACTACAGGTTGATGACGCCTATCTGGACTTCAGGAAGGCATTCGATACGGTTGACAATGATGTTCTTCTTCAGAAACTAGCTTCCATAGGGTTTACACCCCACACGTTAAAATTCTTTTCCAACTATCTGCGTGATCGGCGTCAGTTTGTCGACTGTGGCGGATGTGTTTCTGAACCATACTACACATGGTCGGGCGAAGTCAAGGAAATAATTTGGGGCCCTTTCTTTTCATTATTATGATCAATGACCTACCGAAAGTTATTGAACAGGCTTCATGTCTGCTTTTTGCGGATGATATTAAGCTTAGCATAATAGTTAAAGCCGTCGGAGACCATCTCTGGCTTAAAAAAGACATTAACAATGTTAATAGGTGGAGTAAAGAGAACAAACTATATTTTAACGTAGAAAAGTGTTCATTAATGTCATTCTCTAGAGCGCGCAGCCCAAGTTACTATCCGTACCAGATGGAAGGACAATTGTTGCAGCGAGTTGCAGAGATAAGGAATCTCGGTGTCCGCTTTTGCGAAAACCTAAATTTCCGAAACCATATTGTGGATATAGGTCAAAAGGCATACCGAAATCTTGGGTTTTTCTTGCGACAGGCGAATGAGTTCACTAATATTGGCGCCATAAAAGCTTTGTATGAAGCAATAGTCAAAAGTCACCTTGAATGTAACGCAGCTATTTGGAATCCGCATGAGGCCAAGTATAAAGCAATGTTGGAGAGAATTCAGAATAAATTTGCTAGATTTCTTTACCTCAAGATATATGGAGTTTACCCAGGATTTCGATTAATCTATCCAACATTGTTTGTGCTTGGCATGGTAGGGTATTACAAGCTGGAAGTGAGACGGGAAGTGGCCCTTGCTACGTATCTCTTCAAAGTGTTGCGAGGGAAAATTCACCATCCGACAGTACTGGGTGAGCTTAGGTTTAGCGTTCCGGATGACTACGTGGGACGGCGGCGGCGACCGCGGCTGCTGGCGGTACCGACAGCGCGTACAAACTTACTGCAACAAGCGCCACTGACGCGAGCATTGCGCACACTTAACAACGTAGCTGAGTGCATTGACTTGTTTTCGTGTTCAATAAATGAATTCACAAAGGCCACTTACTGGATAGCTACTTCTGATCATCAAAATAATCTTTAGTTTTAGTATATTAAGTGTGTAATTGTGTAACTTCTCTATCGCATTGGTATTTCTATTACTGTAATGATAGATGTAAGTATGTATGAAAATAATAAATAAAAATATTATAAAACAAAGTCCCCCGCCGCGTCTGTCTGTCTATCTATTTGCAATATAATAAAAACTACATAAAAATATAAAAACTTAGTAGTGTGCGTACCCTGTATGTTTGCTACACACACGCACAGAAGAAAATATACGAATTATAAAAAGGTTTGCCTTAAGACATAATTAACTCCAAGCCGCAAAACCAAACTAAACCAATTTGACTTCAAAATTCGCATTACAAAGACCTCTATAAATATGAAAGAATAGTTCAATATATCAAAACTTGGTATCGCCCCGGGCGCTAAAGTCCAAGTACCCACAAGTAAAAGACCCTCACTTGAATTTATTATTTTTAATAATACGAATTCTTTCTTTCTTCATTTCACTTTTGCAGTAAAATAAAAATAAACTTTTGGAGTAAAAAGTAGAATCCTATGCCATTGAAATTATCTTCGAAATAACTACTTATATTACTGAAATTAAACTAATATATACGGATTTTATCGTGTTGTTTATTTAACACTTTATTACAAAATTTTGAAAAACTGTTACACTACTACAATCACTATTAAACTTTACTAATTTTTAAGGTGATTAAATTATTGAAACTATTAAAACTATTTATACTATTACTATATTATTATACTATTTATATTTATGTTTACACTTTCCCCGACGTTTCGGTTGCTTTTCAGCAGTCATGGTCACGGGGAGACTAAGATGGTAGTTGTCTCAATGTTCCAGTGTAGTTATTTCAAAGTACCCGAACATAATTTAATCATGGGTGTTTCTATTTACGCAGAATGAACTCAAAGTATCATGAAGTCTAGCTGTGGTTTGCTTCTTCTTGGGTTTGACTATTTGAATTACTGGATCCCAAGCTGGTACATTCCAACCATCTTCTCTATTGAAATTAGGATGTTTCTTGATTTCAATAGCCTCGCGAAGCATCCTTGGTAGGAATCGGTGTTCTTTAAAAAAGTGTCAAATAAACAACGCCATAAAATCCGTATATAGTAGTTTAATTTCAATGAATAACATTCGCTTAAACAGAAGACAATATTATACTTGTATTACTGTTAATTGAGGTAACATATTATATGTACACTTTGGATTGCAGAGCCGGCGCAGCGTAGCATTGGACAGATCCCAACTGGCAGGGCGACGAGTGTAATGAGTTCGAACCTCGCTACAAACATTTATGCGATCTGAGGGTTCTTCCTTCTGTTGTATCTATACTAATATTATAAAGCTGAAGAGTTTGTTTGTTTGTTTGAACGCGCTAATCTCAGGAACTACTGGTTTGATTTGAAAAATTCAAGTGTTGGATAGCCTATTTATCGAGGAAGGCTATATAACATCACGCTAAGACCCACGGGGGCGGCGCAGTAACGATAAACGCGGGTGAAACCGCGGGAACATCTAGTGTATAATAACTGTTAAGCTTTCGCGTAGCATGATACGCTGTTAATAGGCGTTACAAATTAATATAGTTATCGTTATATATATGTGAAGTTTGTAACTCACATTTGACTTAGCAACAAATTAATAACTGGCCTTAATTATAAAATTAGCTTGAATACCGTGAGCAATAAATGACTACTTTTAAGTTTGTGCTCAAAAGTGGGACGTGGTATATACATACCACGTCCCACTATACAGTGGGGGCGCTATACATATATTATTCCTACAGAAACAGTCACTTCTAATAAAAACTTTATGCGGACGATATGCAGATTTTGCAGCATCGATTTTCAAATTGAAAAAAACTAAAAAGGGCCGGGTCGGATGCTAGTTCCTGATACTCTCTTGGGAGTTATTAAGGGATCAAAATTTCGTTATTTTTTGCGTAGGACGCACCATTTCTAAGACATTGTTAATATTCTAAAATAAAAAGCATGGAAGCGTGACGATGAGGCGAGTTCCATGATTTTTGTTCACCCAAGAAGTGCTCAACGCGCCTAAAGAAGTTTTCACTTCAATAAGTATTTCTCGCCGCGATAACATAATCATGCTTCAAAACAAACAAGCGAAATAAACCAATGAACTTAAATTAATCTCTTATAAGATACTTTATCTAGTATGTTTAACACTCGCAGGCTCATTATTGATTTAACCCTTACAATTTCAAACATACCTTTACACTACATAATACAATTTGGAATAATTAATATTGACGTGAACACGAGCCCAGTGTATTAACAAATACAATGGCGCATTTCTCATTATGCCGTAGTGTTGATATTGCTTTCGCGTTTCTCACTCTAGCGTAACCACAATGTTATCATGCCGTCCCGTTCTTTATAAGTTACTAGATTTTCCCACGACTACGCTCGCGTAAATGGTTTTTTTTATACAATTAAGGTGGCAAACAGCCATACGGCCCACCTGATGGTAAGTGGTTACCGTAGCCTATGGACGCCTGCAACACCAGAAGCATTACTAGCGCGTTGCCGACCCTTTAGGAAAGGAAGTGAGAAGGAGAAGGAGCGGGAAGAGGGTAAGGGGGTGATTGGGCCTCCGGCACTCTCACTCACCGAACGAAACACAACAGTAGTAATACTGCTATTTCACGTCGATATTCTGTGAGGAGGTAGTCCTTCCCTTGTCGAGCCGGCCCATTTATGCTGAAATCAGCGTGGCTCTACTACTCTAGAGGGTACATGTGTGTATGATTTTAGGTTATATATGTTGTAAGGTTAATAAATTTACCTATTTCTAAATGAAATGTATTCTATGTCCTTTTCTATATCCCTAACAATGTGTGTGCGAAATATAAGCACGATTGATGGAGTAGTTAAGGCGTATAAGCGTAACAAACTACGAGTAATAAACAAACAAACAAACTCACATTTGCATTTATAATATTAGTTAGGATTAGGATGACCACAATCAAGTAACGGTTAATTTGAAATGTGACATTGACGTTTAAAATATTAATGAAGATATCTAGATCTTCGATACAGAGTGCAGGGATGGTGTAGTGATCGCCTCGAGTATGTAAAAGAATTTGGAATTTTGCAAATGTCAAATATTGTATTAAATTTGATCCAAAGTTTCCCTATCGCTCACTAGGTGAAGACTAGTAATAATAAATTGGTGAACATTTGCGCAAATTATATCCATCTGCGCTTAGAATACCTTTCCGTTTGTGGACTCTGTTTTCACTTTTGACAAAAAAAATGGTAAGTCAGTAGGTATTACGATTATTCTGATATTCATTCTAACTTTGAAGCGTATGAGTGGAGACAATTGTTTGGCAAAAATTAAATGGGGCAGCTTGCTTATAGAAGTACTACCACACAGGAAACTGGTGTACGAAAATTTCTTTATTCCATTGAGTTAAGGAGGATAAGTAGAATCAAAGAAATCAAAATTTGTTCAACACGCCACGGTCACAGACTTTTAAAAGCTAACAAATCTTATAAAAAATCATTGTTTTTCTTATTTTTGTTATTAATTATGTAGCTAGACTCATCCCAATTTATATTATGTGAACTGCTTATTATTTATTTCATCTATATTAGCACAATATCATAAAAACGATGTAGATATTAAAGCATAAAATCGTAGCTAGGCGCCGAGAGCACGCTTTTGCTTTTTGACGTGGCGGTCAAAGGGTTAATAACCAAATCTAGATAGAAGATGATGTTAACATCAATACACTGGATATTAAATAAGGCAAGGTTGAAAATTAAATACAACTGACTTATAGAAATTGTCTACATCCAACTACATATAGACATACCAGTAATAGACCACCCGTCAGTCGCCAAGTATCAATTTGCGGATAGAATGTGTTATAAATGATATAGTTTGATCATTCATATAGACATTAATTGTGATCGTAGACGACTCCTGCTGGTTGAAACTACATTAGGCGCCCAATATCTCTGCAAATACATGTTTGAGGATGAGACAACATGCTGTAATTCTAACTAATCCTGCTAATAATATAAAAGTGAAAGTTTGTGAAGATGGATGGATAGATGGATGTTTGTTACTCTTTCACACAAAAACTACTGAACCGATTGCGTTGAAACTTTGAAAGCTGGAGACATAGACATATTTTTATCCCGATATTCCCACGGCATCAGGACTTACGCGGGTGAAACCGCGGGGCGCATATATTATTATAAATGTGAAGGTTTGTAAGGATGGAAGGATGGATGATACTGAACGGATTTTGATGAAACTTTACATTATTATTCTTTATACATCAGAATAACATATCATCATCCTCTTGCCCTGGTCCCAATTTATTTGGGGTCGGCGCAGTATGTCCTTCGCTTCCATACTTCTCTGTCACCCGTCATCTGATCATTTACCCCTTTCCCTTTCATATCCATCCTCACACAGTCCATCCATCTTTTCCTTGGCCTTCCTCTCCCTGTTTGTCCCTCTACCCTCATTTTCCTCACTTTCTTGCATTACATCAAAATAACATATATAGGCTACTAAAAATCTATCTTAACATAAATCTACATCAACGTGAGCGTAACCGTGGGCAAAATGTATATTATAATTTTATTGTGAATGTGAGTTTGTTTGTTACGCTTTCACGCCTTAACTACTCGACCGATCATCATGAAATTAAACATTGCCAGGAGAACAGAAAGAGACATAGGGTACCTTCATCCAGAAAATAGTACTGTTACTAATCTAACCTGATCTACATTTATACGGCCAAAATAAGTTGTGTATAGTTTTGTCTCGTTCGGCCTATCTTATTATGGAATAGGGTCTTTTGGCAGGCATTCTCGCTCTGTTTCAAATTGATGGTAATAGGCTTAGTAGTCGTTTCGCACGAATTTCTTCGCACAAATCGTGCGAAAAGACACTTTTTTAAAATAATATTTGTTGTGTGCGAAACGACAACAAAAAAAATATTACCCATTTTAAAAAAGTGTCTTTTCGCACGATTTGTGCAAACAAATTCGTGCGAAACGACTTTAAAGTCTGGTAATAATATCGGCCGGCTGTGTATATTAAATAAGGCTGGGCTCCTGCCTTCTTTTAGAATAAGTATAATATGAAAACATTACGGGACGTGGCTCCGATGAGCTTGCTAAAGAGTGTTTACCTAACTCTTTGCGAATCTATTTTATCGTACTGCATTGCAGCTTGGGGAGGCGTTGCCTTTACTCACCTCATAGGTTTGGAAAGGGCTCAGCGTGCAGTGCTGAAAGCTATGCTAAAAAAACCTAACAGGTTTCCAACCAGCTCACTGTACAGTGAAACAAAGGTACTGAGTGTCAGAAGACTATATATTTTAAAAATTACTCTTATGATACACAAGGAAATAATTAATTCTAGTACTTATGGAGACATGATCAAGTGACGGGTCTACAGAGTTCCTCTCGTTAAAGTTAATACTAGATTTGCACAAGGTTTTTGTACCTATATGAAGCCCTTTGTGTATTACAGAATTAACAAAATATGTAGCCTAGCTAATATGTCAATGCACCAAGCTAAATTAACTGTACATGAAACATTACTTACCTGTACTTATGATGATACAGAGACCTTTATAAAACATTTAATTTAAAAGAGTTTAATAATATAATTGTGAAATTATTGATATTCAAATTAGTATGTATAGTATAATTCTTTATTTTTTTATTTTACTCTAATTTTATACCTATGTAATTTAATTGTTAATTTTTATTTATATAATTTACTATAAGTTTTAAATACAATCTTATCGCAGTAAACGCTTGGAAAATGATCTGTCCAAGCTCTGATTTGCCATCCGATCTATTCTCTCAGAGTCGGTGGGATGGGCCGCTCTGCAACATGGTGAGAGAACATCTCATAAACACATCTCTTAATGTTGCTGAGCGTGCCCGTTTATTGGCTGTGGGGGAGTGGGAATCGGGTCTTTGGCTCCAAGCACTCCCTTCGTCCAACATAGGCACTATGTTGGATGATACAACGTTCCGCATCGCTTCTTGCCTTCGTTTAGGTGCTCCATGTGTTTCTCCGCATCGATGTCACTGTGGGGAAGCCGTCGATGGCCTTGGCCACCATGGCCTATCATGTAGCAGGAGTGCCGGTCGTTTTTCGCGGCACGCCAATCTTAACGACATTATCCGTCGTGCTCTTGTCACCGTCGGCGTGCCAGCTCATCTCGAACCTAATGGCTTGGCACGTGACGATGGGAAGAGACCGGACGGTATGTCATTGATGCCTTGGAAGATGGGTAGGCCCTTGGTGTGGGACGCAACGTGTGTCGACACCCTTGCGCCATCACATCTTCCCAGCACGGCGGGTTGTGCTGGTGCTGCTGCTGCATCTGCGGAGACTCTCAAACGGCGCAAATACAAAAACCTGGTAGGGGATTATGTTTTTGAGCCGTTTGGGGTCGAAACGCTAGGGTCATGGGGTCCCAGTGCTCGTGCGCTCTATAGAGACATAGCAAAAAGGTTAGTCGACGCTTCCCGTGACCAGAGGGCTGGGCTTTATTTTGCAGAAAGAATAAGCATTGTCATTCAACGTGGCAATGCTGCCAGTCTTCTGGGCACACTACCGGTCGACTGTGATGCGGAGGAATTTTATGACGCCTATTAGAGTGTTTTAGTTTTCTTTTTCTTTGTTTTATAATATTTTAGGAATAAGTCATTTTTAAAGAATTGTGATTATATGTACATATTAAATCTTGTTCATTATTGTAAACATTTTCTATGATATATTTATTTACGTCGAGTCAAGAATAATTAATGGTAAATGTGAATAAAAGGATACCTACAGAACAGGCCTAGCCTAGTGTAGGAAGTCTTTGGCAGAACAAAACATTATATTCCTTACCTAGTTATATTAATAATTCACATCTGAGAATATGTATTTCTTTATCTGGTGAATAAATATTTTTCTATATTTTCTTTCTAAGTGGGGTCATAGATCACTATTCTGGCAGCTATCATAAGATTATAAAATATGATAATAGATGCAAGGTTTTAAGCTATTTACTTGACTGCTAAAGCATATATAAAGCGAATATAAATTATTTTATACACACGTAACTATTAAATTCAGAGATACGTGCATAGGTTTAGCTTCAAGTATTCAAGTTGGTAGTTTGAAGTCGACTTCTATTCTACGGCACTTTAACAGTGAAAATAAACACCGTGATACTTGGATACCTTTAAAGACGATTAGAAGGGAAATCATAGCTATAGGAAGAGAGAGGAAATTAGAAATCCAAGGGAGTGGCCTATTATCGGTTGTAGGACATATCAATAAGCTAAAAGCATTATGAGGATAGGCTTATCACGTCATTTATTAAGATGACCTAGAAGGAGTAAGGAACTGTTGAATGGTTGAATGAATGACGATAAAAGTAAAAGTACACCTAGACTCAGACGATGAAATTGAACTACGCCATCTGTGCAATCAAGTAAACAAAGTAATATAGTACCTTTATACCTTCAAAACGACGTATGTTTTGAAGTGGATATCAAAGTACCAAATTGTTATATAAGATAGAAACATAAACTTATGTTTTAATTAACATCCTAAGACGAATGTGCCAGAATTAAGTCAGCCTAACTTATAAATGTACCCATAAAAATCTCTAAGACAGACCATTATTTCAGGCCGTTTGAATAAAGAGGGGGAACAAGCAAGGGGATTTGACGAAATATTGCACTCTCCATGTCTAATGGGACGTTTTCCTGATAAGGAGGGGGCCGGATGTAACAAGCAGATGTTGTGCGCCATTATGGCATGCCGCATGAATGACGCAAGGAAATGTCGCATAAATAAGGTTAATTACACAACGCCAAAAAGCTTCCCGGCTTTCTTTTCTACTATTAATACTAATAACTTGTTTTACGGCTTTTAATTTCGCTGTTTTTTATATAGGTTTCTAGGTCAAGCTTATGGGCTGGATTATATTGCGTATACGGGATATTTTTTTTACTAGCCTAGGTAAGTATGCAGTTTTTAACCCGATCAATATTTTAAAATCTAGTTTTATACTTAGAAAATTAATTTATTGAGAGGTATAGAGAACGGCTAGGTTAAGAGTATGGAGCTTTTAATCTGGCTGATCTGGCCTTCTCCAAACCTTAACTAATAAGAGTAAATGAAGAATGTGACGAGAGCAAATTAATCTAGAGAGAAAAATGCTAGTATGGTAGTAAGTGGAGGAAATCCGTAGTTTCTACCTACTTCTACGGGAAACAGATGTAACTCAAAGTTTTAACATACGAATTACGTTGATATAGACTCCTTGGATTACCGATTCGACGTATCCGTAAGCTTGCAATAACCCGAGAAACGTTACAATTTTGGCCTCTGTCGCCTTCTACGGGATCGTATACTGAGATAAAAAGTATCATAGTCTGTTAATCCAAGATATGGTCTATATCTACGCCAAGTTTTATCCAAATCCGATCAACATTGTAAGCATGGCACCAACATCTAAGTATCTTTACACTTTCTAGCTTCTAAGAAATCTCAGAATATAATCTTTACAATCTAAGTCCTAAAACAAATTTAACTAAAACAATAAAACGTACTTGCGTAAACTACAAAAGTTTCGGTGTGAAATAATATGGAATAACCAAACGAAAATCAAAATACTTTCGCAGTCGTCCACGGTTTATTATCACAATATACGAAGGTCCCTTGGCATCCATTCTTACAAGAAAAGGGATCCAAAGTGTTTGTATGAGTATCCTTTATTGTAGCTCCAAGATTCTTCAAGATTACCTTACTCGCAGCTCCGAAAAACTTATAATGAGTTTCGCAACTGTTCATTTAAGAGATGATAAACTTAAATTGGTATGCGAGTATTCAATTGTGGAAGCAAAAAAGTAATTGCTTGTTTATGTTGACATTTAATTGTTATGTTGGCATAAGTTTGCGCTTATGTTATTGTCTGAAAGTGAGGTCACTCTGAAGTAGCATGGAAGCTGGTAATATGCCTAATATTGGGCAATAGGCTCGTCTATAATGTTGGACTTTACTCAAAGCTGGCAAAATGATGGCGTGATACGCCTCTGCTTATTTCCTTGAGAATATACAGCCATTAGTCTATGTATAGTTGGCATTTTAGGCAACAATATCATTACGATAAAACTCAGAAATGCTTGGTCATATTCAACCTTCATATAATCTGCAAATAAATTTCATCACTATTGAATGTATTGAAGTCACATGACTGTAAATCACTTCGCAGTTATTAACCAGCAAAATTAAAAATCAGAAATCACTAATACAAGCTTCTTAAAGCCGCACCTTCATAATCAAACAGTCTTATAGCTCTGGTTCCATTTTGCAAGACGTTTCAAGGCCGCTTTCTACGTCAGCTCTTCCAAAAGAGATTTCGTTGTATGAATCACATTAAATTGTACCTATATATTATTTGGCAGCGAGGCGCCACACAAATATTTATTTTAGTAGCTGAAAGTGGTAACACATTTCTTGAATGTATTATTTCGTAAATTAGGATCGTATGAGAGATACGATTATTCTCTTTTATTTTAGTAATAAAACACAATAGCTCCAGCTTAAAATCAAATAGTACCGATTTGATTTTAAAAGCGAAGTTGAACGAGAATGAATTTTAAATGCTGGTCTATTTTGTGAATCAAAACAATTACGTCATTTGTAGCATCGGCAATTCGGCATTTGTGGATCGCATAGTGTTTTGGGTTGTTTCAGTTTTGTTTCGCTGCGCCGAGTCTTGTGAATTCGATTTCAACACGGGACAAAAAATTGTGTTATCCAGTCTGTTTTTGAATATTTGTAGTCTTCTGCGACACAGGAATTATTACAAGACTTGTCCTTTTTAATAAATTCAGATGGTAATATGTTCCCTTAATACGTGGGATTCAAGAAATGCGAAAGGCGGATGACCGTTCCGTAAAAACCAATGGATTATAGCTGGGTTTGGCTGGTAGCTGTGAGTCACCACTATCTATCCCTTTGCGACATATAGCCGTGGGGTAATGACAAATATTAATTAGTTAGGCCATTACCGATACATATCTAACAATAAAGATTTTTTTTGGGTTATTTAATAATTAAGCAAAACGATAATGTGTCTTACTATTACTAAGTTAAATACCACAACTTTGAATAACTACACTGATAGCGTCTATAGCCCTTTGGTATTGCAGTAATATTAACAGAGTCAACAACGTTTTTTGTCATTTTAATACTTCAAAACTGATTTTGTGGCACACCGGTATTGAATGCGATAACTGTGAATCTATATTAGAATTATTTAACGAGAAATTCTCAAATAAAGTCATGTCATCCGGAGCAACACCACTCTATTTGTAATGGAATATGCGAAGGAAAGGAGGTGGGAGGATAAAAAAGAAGGAGACTGAGGGAGTAATTTGATCACTAGGGATCTTAAGATGTGACCCTCTAGCACTATTATAACTAGGCAAAACGCAGTAATATTTACACTGGTTTTTTATAAGTAGGTTTGTACCCACTTTGCCGACCAATCCAACTCATTCGATTGTCACCAAATAATAGCAAAGCACGTTTCATCTAGCTGCTAATGTTATTCCAATAATTAAAACATGGCCGATAACAAAGTAAGCCAGCAAATAAAAAAGAACAAAATAAAAACACACGTTAACCGAATAAAAAAACAAAATGAGTTCGAAACTCAAATGGAACTGCACAATTGGAGTTGACATTCCGAACGGCTAAGTGACAAGGGTCCGGTCGAAAATTCATTTTTAAACCTATATACAGCTGTTCTGTAATGGGCGTATGTCATATTAATAAAATATCTAACTCTGGAAAAGTTAACGTTTTCACAAGCCTACGTTAAAATACGTGAATGAAAATAAAAATATATACTTTGTACTAGAATTTGAATTCGTTTTAACCTTTGAACTATGTGATTGGTGCCTATTGTAGAATCACCATATATTGTTTTAGTAATTATAAAATATTAGAGACCCTTAGTAGTACACATTTTAGTGAAAACCACATGAAAATCCGTTCAGTAGTTTTTGAGTTCGACATCGCGAACAGACAGACATTTCAAAATATTCTCGACAGTTCCGTCTTTGTGAAATGTATACCATAGTGCGTATAGACAGATGGAAAACATCGTGAGGAAACCTGCATATCTAAGAGTTCTCAATAATCTTCTCAAAGATATGTGAAGTCTGCCAACCCGCACTGGGCCAGCGTGGTGGAATATGGCCTAACCCATCTCACACTCAGAAGAGGCCCGTGCCCAACAGTGGGACAGTTTTAATACAGGGCTGATATTATTATTATATTATATTATATAATTTATTTGCGTCTAGTTATATCCAATTAGTCTCTTTAACAGTTTAGGTGTGATAAAGTAAAAAAAAGACATCTATTGAACGTCTTCATAAAATTTCACATTACTATTAGAAGGATTGTAATAAGAATATTATTAACAACAGCAATATTTTGTAACTTTTCATATTAGGTACAAATAAACAAATTATCTATACATATAATAAAATCGTAGGAAAGTCAAAACTGTACATTGAATATTTTTTTAAACGAATACTTGAGGCGTGATCTACAATCGATATCGAAGCCAAAAATATAGTTTTTAGAATTTTTATCTGTTTGTCTGTTTGTCTGTATGTATGTCCGGGCTAAACTCAAAAAGTACTGCATGGATTTACTTCAAATTTTGCATGAATATTACTAACAGGTCGGGTCAACATATAGGCTACATATTATCACGCTATCACCTACGGGGGAGGAGCTGTGAATCTTTATTTTTCTTACGCATTCTGTGACAGCATGTAATCTAACGACGCATATTTAAATGTTGTTTTTGAGTAAGCCATGCTATTATCTAGCTTTACACTATAAAAACTACGCCATTTAAGTAACTTGGGAAGAGAAATATAGTTGGGTTCCGCGGCGACAAATACTTTTTAGTTAAAATCTACGCGGACGAATTCGCAGGTAACAGCTAGTAATAAATAAACTACTTGTACTTGGCTTTTAATATCAACTGAAAAGGACATGAATATTACTGCTATATCCAAAAGCTACAAATGATTTATTGAGTCAAACAGATTCGAAGCCATCAACCAAATTCGGCCGATTTTGCCCTAATTGAACCGAACATTACGAGCTCGTAAAATATATGCTCACATCACACATACATTTGTCTCGAATTCATTCTACTTCGATCTAACCCTCATTCACTCAATCCCAATCCTTTATTTGGCAAATCTCCGTGACGGATCCTCCGTGATGAAACCATTTGTCTTTTTATTATACCTTCAATGTAGTATTCTGTGATATATTGACTCATGTAAGTGAAATACTACCCACACCTTTATATCACCGAATAGATAAGCAGGATACATACAGGTACACCCACCTTTTGCCAGCTAATTTGTAAGTTCAAATCAAGCAGGTCAACACAAAAATGTGTAATGAGCAAGCCCATATCAATTGTTGGGATTGGCTAATTATGCTAGCAATAGCTAATTACTTGGTATGAGTTAAAACACTTCAATGATTAGCTTTTTAGAAACCGGTTAGATATACACATTTAACTGATTTCTATAAGGCTCATTAACGACGTGTCAAAATTAATTTATTATTATTAAATGGACCTGACATTCTTTAATTTTAATTTTATTTTTGCTTTTATTTTTTATTTTGGTTGTTTATTTATTAATTTATTATCTTAATCTATTCTATTTTTGTTTTATTCCCATTTATACCAGGGTCCGTCAACTCTGTTCTACAAAATTTTGATTGAAGGGCTGTTAGACACGACAGAGATAAGGATAGTGGAAAACAAGAATAGCGATATAATTCCTGCTGTAATGATACCACTGCAAAAATACACTTGAGTTTAAAAATGTTTTTATTTTAATTTATTACAAATACAATGTAAAAAAGCTTAGAAATAATTATGAATTATATTTTGATAATTAAACAATAGAGCAAAGTATCTTAATCGCAGTATAAAAAAGATAATTCAATATATAAATATTTACAATTAATTTCGTGACATTTACTGGCAACACTACAAGAAAAATGTCTGCCACCGCTTGCGCACCGTTTATCTTATAATTTCGATTTATTTTCGACAAATAAACTAGTTTTAAATTCTTCTGCATTAAAAACATTGAGTCGAGCACCCTGTTCCTCTTTTGTACTGTTTTGGTGAAATCAAGTGTTATTTTGAGAGATATAGACTCAAAATTGAGAAAGTGACTTTTACATTGTTTTTGTTGTTTTACAATATGAGTTTTACATAGTAAGATTTCTATGTATTGCTCTATTCACAAATAAACCTTTTATAATGAAGTTATGTACATATTTATTGAACTCTCTAAACTGTGTTTTTCGATTAAGTTTTTTTTGAATATGTGAACGCTGATTTTATTAATGACCAGATTTCTATACAATAACATAACAAATCTAAATCGGCATAACTTCAAGGAACTCTTCTAAAAATACAGTGCTTCCAATTCTGAACCCATAATAATGACAAGCAACTAGATATACATACCCATATAATGCCATATATATATACCTACACACCACCAATTTTGAATTTCCCGCGCTAATACAAACATGACATTTACGATAGTTTTGTGCGGGCTGCAAATAGATGGCGCAAGACGCTAAGGAAAAATTTCCTCACAAATTTTGTATGAAGTTGTCATTCTTCTCTTTGAGTATAAGTGTTCTGTGATTTATACAGATGACATTCCATTTTAATGAATATATGTTAATTAATTATAATTATTTGCATGCCACTTAAAGGTAGGAACATTTGATACTTGTACCTGTTGGACAATTTATAACACCACTGTAACAATGTTTTCGGCAAATTAATAAATGATTTGATTTAAACTGCTACTATTGCGTGGAGGAGGGACACCATTGTAGTTTTTATTTAGCCAGACGCCGCACGTCAGGCTGCTGCTAAGAATTTCGTAACTGGTAAATGTGTGTGTAATAGTTACCTATTTCAGACTCATTTTCCAGTTAAGAAATGCCTACACTTTCGGGGATATTTATATAGGCTTGTACTAGTATTCTTCTATAACAGCGATAGCCTAGTGGGAAATCGTTGGACTACCAGAAGTCTCGGGTTTGAACCCAAGGCGCGCATCTCTGACTTTTCGAAGTTAAATGCGTATTAAATAATTAATTATTCCTTGTTTTATTGGTGAAGGAAAACATCGTGAGGAGACCTGCATGTCTGAGAGTTCTGCATAATGTTCTTGAAGATATTTGAAGTCTGCCAACCTGCCCTAGGCCAGCGTGGTGGATTATGGCCTAACCCTTCTCACACTGAGAAGACGCCCGTGCCCAGCAGTGGGACAGTTTAATACAGGGCTGATATTATTATTATATTATATATAGTATTCTTCTATTAGCAATAACTAAGTAGTAGATACATATTTTACTGTGTTTTAGTAACTTTTATGTCTAATCAGCTATAACTAACCGTTAACTTTCCTGCCATGTTTTTATATACATAGGTAGCATGGCAACGTGCACCTGACTTCATATTGGCAATACAATGTTCCACATCGGAAACATTTGAATGCCATATCCCAAAACCACCACTTCGCTTGAAGCGCTTTTCCACTAATCTTAAAGTACATAGAAATACTGTTCCACAGCTGCAAAAACTCTCGCAAAAAGCCACAGGATAAACCAACAACCGCAAGATCCGTTGCAGTAAGCTCTTGAGAAAAATATCTGCAGAGCTTGCAGACGCAATGGGAAGTAATAGGGTAACCTATATAAGCCTTCATCGTGCATCCTCAAAGCAAATCTTTAGCTCTAGTCCTTAGGGCGAAGCTCTACCGTAGTGGAGATGAACAGACTTTTAATAACATTTTTCTTTAGCTTTATTATTGATACGGTTTCTAAAAAGCTGATTCTTTATACCTAATATTGTCTTCTGTTTACGCGAATGTTATTCGTTTAAATTAAACCACTATATACATATAGGTATATAGTTTCCCCGTGACCATGGCTGCTGAAAAGCAACCGAAACATCGGGTAATGTCTAAACATAAATATAAATATTTTTAATAGTTTCAATATAGTTTAATAGTAATAGTAGTGTAACAGTTTTTAAATTATGTAATAAAGTGTCAAATAAACAACGCGATAAAATCCGTATATAGTGGTTTCATTTCCTTTATACCTCTAATGCTCGTCGTAATAAATATGGACTCTACTACAGACGGTGGTTTATCCGTTCTAAAAGTATATAAGTATTTTAAATACGCTTCAATTCTCTTTGTGGTTACACTATAATTGCGGTATGCCTGCAAAATGAGTTGGCACATAATTATATATTAACATATGACAGTCACTCGCATACGTAGTAGTAAATAGTGGCAGACATAATATATGAGTATGTTTTCCTTAATAAACTTACAAAGTGCTATATAGCAACAAGCAGTGCCAATGAGAAATCTGTTTGTATTTAAAGACCGTAATAAACTTCAATGAAGAAATTCATGTATCCATACTGAAGTGACAAGTGTAGTCATACTTCTTTCTAAAAGTCATTCACATAAGCAGCTGAAATGGTGCTTTATTTTACCGAATAAACTCAGTAATAAAGTGATGTGATCAGGCAGTAGCAATGCAGAATCTGTCTCTAAAAGCCGTACTGAACCTCACAGTCGAATCCTCAAACTTCAAAACCCTATTCATGCATCTATAATGAAATGCAGTTATAATCTAGCCGGTTACTCCCTCAAGCCTGTTCTTATGAAGAGTCAGAAATATGTCACTTTATTTTCCTAAACATCCTCACTACAAAAATGCGATTAAGCCAGGCAGTCACAACGCAATATCTAATTCTATTTAAAGATCGTACTGAACCTCACTGAAGAAGGGGAATATCCTCAAGCTTCAAGACCCTATTCATGCATCTATATTGAAATGCAGTTATGATCTAGGCGGTCTTAAGCCTCAGTCCTCACTGGCAGACACTCGCGTAGGCAGCGGAAATAGTTGCGGAAATGAAAAGCATTGTGAGCGTCGAGTTATTGATTGTAAAGCGACGGTGAGGTTATAAGAATGTGATATACATGAGCATCCTTTATTTAAAAACTACATGCATAAATGCATAGTCCGCCGCCTATAGAGATGAACTGTGGTGCCAAAACCATCTATAGTTTTCTGTCCCACGTTATAGGAAGCGAGTTTATAGACGTATATAAAACTCGTTGCCAATATTTTGGTTCAAAGATACTATCAAGCCTTTGTGCAAAATAAAGACGAAGACAATTCTGCTAATTACCTCTTGTGATAGCTTTCATACCCTGGTTATTATCGACACAAGCCTGCCAAACTTCATTACCTTCCAGTTAACAAACATATTAAAACAGTGTATGCGAAGAACAAAGATCTAAACTATGTTCATATACAACGTAAATGTTTTTCCAGTTTTATCTCAGACAATACATTGTACAATATTTAATCTAAAACGTCCCATTCCCAGCAGACTAAACACATGTTTCCTTGTAATGTTACACAAAAACAATCGATTTGGCATCAGTAAACCTCTATTATTCAAAAATATGACAGTAAATTCTGTAACCGATTTATCTGGATTTGAAGGTCTTTACAAATAGACTTGGGCTTTTGTAATACAACATTATAGAAACGAATAAAATGTATCAAACAAAAGAAATACGTTTATACCATAAATTAGGCAGATACAGACGCCCGGTTATTGAACCGGACGTATTAATCCATAATGTTCTCAAGTGTGTCCTTATACATATTTCGTTCATCCATTACTTCTACTCGTTGTATTGACAACGAGTAGAAGTAATGGACGAACGAAATATGTATAAGGACACACTTGAGAACATTATGGATTTAGTACCTTATTTTGTTTTAAGTAAGTATTGCATTTTGGATTGGATGTTTTAGATTTAATTGTATAACAGTTTTCGTATATTTTTAAGCTACCTCGGTGACGCGGTGTCAGGTGCTGCGCACGAAGTCCCAAGTTCGTTTTCCGAAACGGGCTAAATTCTCAGTAATAACATGTCATCTGGACATGTGTCCAGGGTGCAGTACAGCGCTGGCTCCCTATTACGTTGGACTTATAAACATAACTGACGAAAGCGGTTGTGGGGACATAGTTACACACATACATAGCCACGTACGTTATACGTAGCTACATGTCTATGTATGTAAAAAGGTGTCAACCGCGACGTTTTTACCAGTCCGGTAAAAACTATATATGGAAGCATATGTACGTTCGTAAATTATAATATTTAAATATAAAAGTGATAAATATACATATATTTCGTTCTTAAGGATCTCATTTATCTCTACCGGGCTCAACCCTACAGCGGTTAACCCTTCGAGAAAAAAGCGTTAAACACTCCAATAATAATAATAATATTCTATCACATACACACAACACCATCTAGCCAAACTAAGCAGAGCTTGTACTATGGGTACTAGACAATGGATAAACATACATATATACTTTTTTTTTTGTAAATACATACATATTATACATAGAAACACCCAGACCAAGACAAACATTCATGTTCATGCACACAAATGTTTGACTTGTGCGGGAATCGAACCCGCGACCTCAGGCGTGGCAGTCGGTTACACTAACCACTACGCCATCGAGGCCGACAAAACTATAGACTTCGTAAAAAACTTCTGCTGTAACTAAATAAGGCAAATTTTAACCCCAGCACGCTAAAGGATATAAGAAGGACTTTGCTAATTAAGATATATCTCATTACCAAAAAAGGATTACTTAAAATGTATACTTAATAATGTTCCTATAGAATCACATATTTTAATAGCTAGCAATTTCTAAGCATTCTTGTGGAAAACCTTGAATATTTTTGCTTATCTAAGCGTAATTTCTTTTAACAAAAGCCTATTCAAAGTTACTTTCACATTTAGTGTAAGTACCTCTACTCAGCACTTAAGGTTTATTTCAACTAGTCTGGCACTGATTTATTAGCATTGCCAGCTTGCCTTTCAACATTTGAAAGATACTACACTGTCACTCTACAGAAGATGATTTATTTGAAGGCTATGATAATGTCAGCCCTGTATATAAATTGTCCCACTGCTGGGCATGAGCCTCTTCTGAATATGAAGAGAGTTAGACTATAGTCTACTACGCTGACCAGAGCGGGTTGGCAGACTACATAATAAATTATCTTTGAGAACATTATAAATAGAAATCTCTTATACATGCAGATTTCCTCATGATGATTATCTTCACCATTTAAACAAAGGATAATCTGTGAAAGAACGAAAAGCTATATTTATATTGCTATTGGTGGCATTGAAGCCTATCTGATGGTAAGTGGTGACTGCTCATAGACATGGTTGTGTTTACTTAACATTAGCTATAGTTATATCTATACATCTATACAAATAAATAAAATTGAAATGTCTGTTTGTAATGTCAAAATAACAGCTTTTTATCTAATGCATATGAAAGTATATAAGACACCTATACGAAAACATATATTTTTAAAATTTTTGTCTGTCTGTCTGTCTATTTGTTCCGGCTAATCTTCGAAACGGCTGAACCGATTTTGACGGAACTTTCACTGGCAGATAACTGATGTTATAAGGAGTAACTTAGGCTACTTTGATTTTAGAAAAAAAATAGGGTTCCGGGAAGACCATCACTTTTTGACGGAGAGTCTCCCCGTGACCATGGCTGCTGAAAAGCAACCGAAACGTCGGGGAAAGTGTAAACATAAATATAAACAGTATAATAGTATAGTAATAATATAAATAGTTTTAATAGTTTCAATAATTTAATTAGCTTAAAAATTTGTAAAGTTTAATAGTATTATAGTAATGTAACAGTTTTTCAAAATTTTGTAATAAAGTGTCAAATAAACAACGCGATAAAATCCGCATATAGTAGTTTAATTTCAATTCATAAGTTACGTTTTGAAAACGTACAAAGCTGTATATCTTTAACGTCGACTGGTCGGGAGAAAAGTTGGGTAGAAGTACCTCGTCCTACTCGCTTTTCCACCCAAACGTGATGCTTAAAGACAGCCTACGGGTAGAACCGTTCAGTTCGTAATTATCAAATGGATTTGTCGGTAACAAAAAGTTGTGGGGACGTTATTTTGTGGGCTCTTACTCCCCAGGGACTCTCGGAGTCTACTTGTTATAAAAATGCGTACCTACCAATGTAAATTCAAATCTTTTAGGCTCATTAACGACTTAGAGTTGGTTTCAATTTGCCGCATATTCGTGTACAATGAAAATTTATGTTTAGAAGAAAATAATAAATATGGATTTGAATAACTAGATACTCTAGATAGGTAGAGATTTAAAATGTGAAAAAATATTGCGTAAGTGGTGACACAGGAGTGATCGATAGCCTAGTGGGATATCGTTGGACTACCAAGAAGAACTCTTGAGTTGGATTTCAAGGCAAGTATCTCTGACTATTCGAAATTATGGGTATATTAAATAGTTAATTTAAAAACACTTTGACGGTTGACAAAAACATTGTGATGAGACCTGCATATCTTCGAGAACTAAAGTTCTCGAAGATATGCAGGTGACGAAGAAAGGGTGGTGAAGATGGCATGTGAAGTCTGCCAACCCGAACTGGGATAGCATGGTGGACTATAACCTAACCCTTTTGACACTGAGAAGAGGCCCGTGCCCAGCAGTGGTACAGGTAATATATAAGTCTTCTTCTTCTTCTTTTCGTGTGGTTAGTGGCCAACCTGATGTCAAGAGTTGTTCAAGCCACCCGTAGGCCTCTGACATGGCTTAATGATTGCTGTCAATTTGGCAACCGAGACCGACTTTTTACAAACCCTCCGAAGCACGGAGACGCTCAGATGAAATACCACTAAGCAGTCACCCATCTATAGACTGACCGCACCCAACGTTGTTTAATCTCGCTAATCGTTTACCGATCAGTGAGTGCAAGTCGCTATAAGCGTCGCATATAAGGCTGATATTGTATTATTATTATAAGAAGCAACGTGTTTTGTAAAAGAGTAAATCTTGAGATGGTGGCATATACGAGTAACACATGCTACACCGAACTCCAATAAAAAGAAGTCATTACCCTAATTTATTCGATGTGAAGTTCTCAATTGAATCCCTTATCCCTACAGGGGATTTAATTTAAATTTGAAAACTCTCAAGCACTTTCGCACGAGTAAATCGTCTGATCGTAGACTCTTTTCAAGTCACTTAATTACCTGGAAAGGTTAACAAGTAATCCAGTAGGCTATTTATTAGTAGATTACTGCAGCTTAAACGAAATTTGGATACATTGACATTTAGGACTGTAAAAAGAAATCTATAAGTGCTGCGTGATAAAGGCTATTTTTCGCCGTGCCTATGACAACTAAACTTTGTTAGCCTTTTCTACCTGGAATGGGAATTATATTGGCAATTTGATGTCGATATTTATGAAAAGGTATTGTCACTTAGATTTTTTAACCCAGATACATATATTATTGAAAACATGGGCCTCTAGTGCAACGTTCAAAGAACCTGTGTGATTTGAAGCAATCTCTTAAACCAGGCTTAGAAATTCATATAGGTATATGGTTTTTAAACAACACAAAGACAGAAAGGTAAATCACAATAAAACTCCGTTCTAGATTTAGAATAATATAAAGAACATTGAACGCCGTGCCGGTCATAAATGACCGCAAACAATACATTTTCTATTATGTCTGTTACATGGCAGTCAATGTGTTAAAAAGTTAGTTTCTCAACATATTCAAAACAATCATCGTCTTATACAAAACCCTTCTAATCTTGGTATACCATTGTTCTCTCAAAAGTTTAAGTATATTACAAGCGATTGTCACAAAGAACGTCGCGTCGATTGAAATACCAAGAAGTACGAATTACACGGTCCCTTTATAAACTCTAATTGAAATTCGTCAAAACCGAATTGCATCTGACCGACACTTCGCTTTGTGGAACCTTACCGATTTAAGTGGCAATGCGTTTCAATTGCTCAACACTTATTTTGATCTCTGCTGAGCAATTAATACTTTTGGTATTAAAATGCGATTTTAATTTTGGTGATCATTTACTATTTTTGACTTATATTTTACTTTATCTGGTGATAAGTTAAACATAAGCCAAAATTAAATACTGAATGTGTGTTACGGGCTTAGAGAGCATATAAGGTTGTTACCTTATATAGGCGGAATCGCGAGCAAAAGCTAGTCACATGAAATCCTGGTAAACCTTATATCCGATTCACATCAAATGCGAAACATCCAAAACATAAGTGGACGACACTAGACCAACGATAACAGGCGTGCTTTTTATACAGCATAATTTACTAAAAAGCGTTTCATATAAGGATATGGTAACCACTGCAGCGGTGTTGAGTATTACATTAACGAGCACCTAAAAGAGATATGATCAATGAATACACAATCCTGAACAAACAGGACGATAAAACGTTGGTGAAAACAAAAGGCCGCAGATTTACCCGCGCGATTCTTTTGTTGGTAGAAAATATTGCTATATTTGCAAAGTATCCTTTGAAAAGTAAAAATGTTCATGTATTTGCCGGCTTGGCAATTTTTTATTTGATTGCACGGATAGCACTTCTTTTTAATAATCTACCTAATGCTAGCAAAAACATTATTAGTTAGGCCAATCTAAGCTAAATATATAAATTATAAAGCTGAAGAGTTTGTTTGTTTATTTGTTTGGTTGAACGCGCTACTCTCAGGAACTACTAATGCAAAGTGAAAAATTCTTTCAGTGTTGGATAGCCCATTTATCGAGGAAGGCTAAACTATATAACATCATGCTACGACCAATGGGAGCGGAACATAAATGAAAAATGTTGCAAAAACGGAGAAAATTCTCGTATGTGAAGAAGACCCATTGAGAAGAACCAGATTATGTTATACTAGATTTTGCCTGCGGTTTTGCTCGCGTTAATAGGTTATGTCCATAAATTTGTATCCCTCGAAAACAGTACTTTTTCTCTAGATGGAAGGTACCCTATGTTCTTTTCTATACCCACAACAATGTGCATGCAAAGTTTCATGATGATCGGTCGAGTAGTTAAAGCGTAAAAAGGTGACAAACAAACTCGCATTCGCCTTTATAATATTAGTTAGGATTACTATGTACGCAAAATAGAAACACAAAATCGTCCAAAGTATGACGTTTTCAAAACCAAATCCCTTGGAAAATATTTAAAACGCAACTATTACAGTGACACCTACTATCTCTTTCACGTAAGCTATTTTCATATCTATGGCAGAAAGCTTTCTCTTTCATACAAGCTATTTTTAGATCCATAGGACTACTTCAAATTGTCAACATGTGTGCAGATAGTAAATAACAAAATGTTTAGGACATCAGATTTTTGACGCGCATTACTATGAACTTAACATATATCTGGCACATAATATCATTGAGTAAAACATATATAAGGTCGCCGCAGCAGGATCTGAGAGTTTAAACGTAAGCTTTCGCTTAAGATCGTTTTCACGTTGTGGCCTGTTCTGAATGGTAACGTCGCAAAAACGTGTCATGATAAGAATTTTCTAAATGTAATAAAATAAAGTAAAGGTGTATCGTAATCATAATTGTAGTCCATTAACAATACAATAATTACATACTGAAAGGAAAACATTTTGATAAAATGCCCAAATAAAAATATCTATTATATATACATGTACTATCTAAATGTTTATTTAGTTGACTTGGTTTGTGATGGTAGATATAGGTAACTAGTGTTAACATGATACGTAAAAACGTGAATACGTAATTAGCAAATAAGTTTTAGTGAAGTATTATAATTAGGTACCTACTCGCTACGCCAATCGGCTTAATGTATATTTAATTATAATGTATTTTCTCTGTAAGTGATTTGTAAATCTTTTGAGAAAATAAATGTCTTAAACCTTAATTACATTTGCTAAAACGAAGGGTAAAGGTAGCCTCGCTGATTCCAGCATGAATGGGCCAGCTCGACCGGGGAAGGACTACCCTCTCACAGAATATCGACGTGAAATAGCAGTATGTTGTGTTTCATTCGGTGAGTGAGAGTGCCGGAAGCCCAATCACCCCCTTTCCCTCATCCCGCTCCTTCTCCTTCCCACTTCCTTTCCTAAAGGGTCGGCAACGCGCAAGGGATGCCTCTGGTGTCGCAGGCGTTCATAGGCTACGGTGACCACTTACCATCAGGTGGGCCGTATGCTTGTTTGCCACCTTAGTTGCATAAAAAAAGGTGATTGGCCGGGATCTTGTGAGGGTAGAGGTATTATTTATTTCAATTCAGATGCTTCGATATAAGAGCGTTTATGCCTTGGGGCCAGTTCTGAACGGCAACCTCGCAAATAAGTGTCCTCTTTTGAGTTTTCTAAATGTAATTTATTTATTTAGGCTATATTTCCAAAAGGTTTTTAGTACACTCTATAGAATAAAATAAAAGTGTATCATAGATGGAATATAATCATAATTGTAGTCCTTTACTACACACACACACATACACTCACACAACACCCAAATTGTTGCGACGATTACCTTGTAAATAATTTATATTACAAGTTTAATTAGCAGACCTATATGTAAACAGTAACATAAGTGATTGTACTCACCTTGCACTTCTGTATCAAATAGCAGAATTGAGCGCATAACGTCGCAATAAAATCCCCCCTAGGGCGGTTTTACCCCTGGGAGGAAAAAAAAAAAAAAAAAAAAAAAAGTCCTTTACTATACAATATTTACATAATGAATGGAAAACATTTTGAAAAAAAGGCTAAAGAAATTAATTACATTTAAGAACCTCGAAATAGGACACTTAATTACAACGTTGCCGTTCAGAAAAGGCCCCAAGACATAGACGCTCTGAAACAGAAGCTGCTGAATTGGAATAAATAATACCTCTACCGTGCACAAGATCACAGCCAAACAAGTCCATGTGGTTTGGTGGGGTTAGCTATCAAGGAATGACTGAGCCATATTTTTGTGAAAGAGGTGTTAAAACATCGGTACAAATGTATCAAGATACGATTCTTGAGAAGGTGGTTAAGCTTCTTAACAATACCATACGCCATAACTAAGAGTGGTCCTTTCAGCAAGACTCAGCACTGGGTCATAAAGCTCGATCCACCCAAGGGTGGTTGGAAACGAACGTTTCGGACTTCATCAGAGCAGACTCATCGTCATCTAGTTCCGATCTTAATCCACTGAATTATGATTTATGGTCAGTTTTAGAGAGTATGGCATGATCTTAACGCCATGGTAATTTAGAGTCCCTAAAACAATCTATAAGATGGCCAGTGAAGAATTTTTCCATGGAGAGAGTGCGTGTTTCTTTTGATAACTGTCCTCAACGTTTAAAGGAGTATATTTAAGCCAATGGAGATCAGTTTGAATGAGCTTCAGATAATAACATAATAATATTTTATCACATACACACAACACCATCTAGCCCAAACTTAGCAGAGCTTGTACTATAGGTACTAGACAATGGATAAACATACATATAAATCTTTTTTCTGTAAATACATACATACATATTTTTAATGTTATTATATTAATGTATAAACTAATACACAGTAATAAACGTTTTATGCAATTAAAATATTGTTACAAGGAAAAGTCTTAAAACGTTATAAGACTTTTCCTTGTAACAATATTTATGGCAAGACTAGGTATAATATATATTATATCACTACAAAAATTCAGTAATTATTTATTAACTGTGAAGTCCCCTTACGATGCTTTAAAATGTTTACCCTCAAATAAGCTTTGAAACTGAAAGCGGTTTAAATATATATTAGGCATCAGGAATGTATTGTTTGTGTTTATACAAAAGCTCGGATGAAAATGAAACCAAGTAGTTTGGTTCACGTTTACAACCCTGAAATGGAATTTCTAATGTGTTCATTTTGAACTGTTTTAATTAGTTATATTAACTACCTCATTTTGAATTATTTAATATAAATATCACGCATGTATATCCTCAAAAATGGTAGGCTGCAGTGTAGTGCACTCGTTATTTGCCAGCTATTTTTTAACCGACTTGAAAAAAGGAGGAGGTTTCTCAATTAGACCGTATATTTCTATGTTCACCGTAGTAGAATGCCTATAGTCAGAGAACATTGCCAGACGCCGTACTGCTACTGCAAATGTTCTAACAGATGATTCTAATAATCCCTGGCGATTAGTCACAAACTTAAACACAATATTATTTCTATGGAAGAAGAATTGGTACCAAAATGTACCATTTTCAATATTAACTAAACTTAGAGAAGTCTAACAAGTTTAAGTTTAAGTTTATTTGGTTAATAAAAAAGATAAAAGTACACAAAATTAGATGTGACACTGAATCCCGCACTAGGATACCCTGTGTTGCGGGATCCAGTCTCTTTCGTCTGATATTCTTACAGTAATTGCATCAAAAGTAAGCAACAAAGTTACAATCGCATAATAACAATTACTGTTGACACAATAAAACAACGCTTTAAACTGAATTTGAAGCTCAAACATCATTTCTACGCGGCACTAATCTCAAGAAAATGGTGGGACAGTTCGAGCGCACGGATCCAATTTGCACTTGACTGGCTTTTTAACGATTTAAACCTCAAACGACTGCCGAGAAACGTTTAAGTGCACAAGGCGAAGGAAAACGTTAACGCCATTGTCAATAAACAATAAACCCGAATTCCTTCGGCAAACTAATTTCGCACGAATACCGTTTCAATACAGTCACAATTTTCTGGCCAACACTTCCTGTAGCTTAGCTTCAACGAGTAGATCTAATTACAGAAAAGCTTTGATACTTAATTATAATTGAGAGTCTATAGCTATATTTTCTTCTTTCCAAAAAGGGTCGAAGCAAAATATCCTAGCACTGTGTTCCTGCAGTCAACAAGAGTTATCGATCTTTTTAACGGAGCGTTGTGGTACCGACTGCGTAAAGGACAAAAATCATTAGTCCTGCACTAATAGTTGGTCCTTTACGCTAGGAGTAAAATTATTTTAAGATCTATTATGGTAACTGTCTACCTTCAAGACGGCAAATGCTTATTTGCCACCACCCATAGAGATTACTATCACTCAAAAATATTTTAGAAAAATCAGGGATGACCAGAACCTCTCTAATTCGCAGCGTTATCATTCTTACACATCTGATTGGCTTGATCCTTATTCATGTATAATAAATACTAGTTTCAGCCCGTGGAATCGTCGGCATAATTCTACAGGAATGCATATCGAGACGAATTCATATCAATCAATAAGTCAAATTTTATTTTCTAAATCCGTTCAACAGAATATTGTCTTATGTTTACGCGAATGTTATATATTGAAATTAAACTACTTTATACGGATTTTGTCGCGTTGTTTATTTTAAAACAATTTTATTACATAATTTTGAAACATGAGCATTACTATATTTGAAAATTACTAAAATTAAGCTATTTAAATTGATTAAAACTATTTATATTAAAGTTTACGTGTAATTAAGTAGACATCCAAACATCTAGACAAACTTTCACATTTATAAAATAAGTTTGATTTTAGTCTTTTGTCAGTAAAATGAATTATTCTTATACTTAAGAATAATTCTTTTTACTTTAAACATTTTCAATAAGTTTGATGTATTAATTTTGATAATCTTCACAGCTAGGTTAGACTGTCTAGCCTCAAGGAGGGTCTCAAAAAGAGATTAATAATATATGTCTATAGTCTTCATCAAGATATTTGATGAATCGATTCTAGTGCTGAGCAATGTGTTACTGAGCTTCCTGATAACAAATTATCATTAGCAACATGGAATCTAGAAATGTGTCCGACAGACGAAAATAGAAGCACACATATTTTGTATCTTAATACATAGCTGACAAATATATTAATGTTAAAAGACCATTTAACCGTTAATTATGATGTTTAAGTGCACCTTCATATATTCTAAGCACCAGACTGCTTCATCATCAGCAATTAAAATGTTTTATAAAACTCAAGAGCTTTTTGATAATGTAGGTATTTTTATTATAAGCCTAATTGACGTCCCACTGCTGGGCAATATATTTATAATAACATAAGCAGCGATAGCCTAGTGGGAAACCGTTTGACTGCAATGCAAAGGTTTCGAGTTTGAGCCCAAGGCGTGCATCTCTGACTTTTCGAAGTTATATGCGTATAGTTAATTATCGCTTGCTTTAACGGTAAAAAACATCGAGAGGAAACAGGCATGTCTGAGAGTTCTCCATAATGTTCTCGAAGATATGTGAAGTCTGCCAACCTGCACTAGACCATCGTGGTGGATTATGGCCTAACCGTTCTCACACTGAGAAGAGGCCCGTGCCCAGCAGTGGGACAGTTTAATACAGGGCTGATATTATTAACATAAACTGTAAGAATTTCTCTTAAAATTTAATTTTATCCTTGTCGATAAGATTCAAATGTATTATGTCTCTGACTTCATTCAAGTTTCTTCTTTATTCTGTTTCTGGCAACACAACAGATACAGATTTAAAAAAAACAGTGTAATTTAAAAATGTCTGACCAAAACACGTGTCGTTCTAAATTAATGACTTTTGTAATTGCCAATTCTGCCAGTTTACACAGTAAAAATGTATTGCGAACGTGATCTGATTTCATTTTTTGTTCAATTTAGTTCGTTTTTTTATGTTATTACGATTCTATTAAGGTTTATTCGATTCAATTTCCTTTTTAAGAAAATTCTTGTTTGCGTCCTGGGTTTTTAAACAGATTCATGCAATAAACATAAACAATACCGATATTTATTTCTGACTCTAATCTCTATTTTAGAACTTATGGTCTCTAGGTGTAGTTTTTTTCATGTGCAATAATAGTTAGCTAATATTTTTGTAGTTTACAGTTACGTAAGTTGCAGTTGACAATTATAACCCTTTATAATAACTTTATATCGATTCCCGACTCTGATAACTATATACATAATATATCATTAATTTTACAGACTGGGTTACGGTTTTTTGTGTGTTTGAAAATCTCAAAACTAGCATACCATCTTGTAGCTGTTCTTAATTAGAAACTCGCCGCCTTTTTGTGAATTCAATAAAATAGCTGACGAAGTATAAATATATTACTATCTACTTACCCTTTTGCCAATATATAATTAATAATTATAATATATAACGCTGATAGCAAAGCATAAGTTATTCTTGCTAAAACTTTGTCAATTCTTTAAAATAACTGTTCACAAAGAACCAAGACTACTAAAGTAGTTTAATAGTTTAGAAGCATTGACATTCTAAAGAGAATTTCGGTCGGTTCAAAACTAAGAATGATCTAATTGAACAAAAACAGAAGATCTCAATTTTGTATTCAACAAGAATAATCAGGAGACCCAAAACTGTTTCGCGGATTTTCATATCAAAAGCTTCAAAACAGTTTCGGTCAATCTTTATCGACGGGTCATAATTATATGAAAGCTGGGGTCAATTATGGACCTTTGAAGATTGTAACATAGGTAAAAGGTATACATACATAACTTGCTAGAGTGTAAATATACAAAAGAACGTTATACGAAACTCTGATGATGTAAAAACTAAATTTATAACTTACAAATAATAATGATGTACTACGTGCTAATAGAGATTGAACTAGATTTTTTAATACGCGTTAGAGTGCATGCTCTCTATCTTAATTAGTCTGAGTCAAGCATTACCTGTAACGACATATTCAATCTGACTTTTAAATTAATTAAGCAGTGCTGGACTACTACTACTAATAATAATTATCCATGAAAGCAGAATAATAATTCTGAACCGGGCAATCAATCGGTATTTGTTACCTTTAAATACTTAATCGCGAGCAATACCGTTATCTAGTATGATATTAAGTATGAGTACAAATCGCGAAAGTTTAAAAACTTTTATATTCTGAATATTAAAAATCACATACATTTTACAGCTAGACTTAGTTTAGTAATTTTAAGCATAAGTTGTCTCAATATTAAGCAAACGGCTGTGGAATTTATCGAATTATTTATGCCTCCCATGAGATATGAATTGCCACCGCTAGAGTTATTCCCAACATAGTTAGACGGATTTAAAATATTGGAAAGAGCCACGGCGAATACATAGACTCGATAAGACTACCTGTGGATCTAATCCTAATCCTAACTTCCTAATGCTATCCTAATCCTAACTAATATTATAAAAGAAAAAATGAGTTTGTTTGTTTGTTACCTTTTTACGCCTAAATCACTGAACCGATCATCCTGAAATTTTGCATATACGTTGACAGGTGTACAGAAACGGACATAGGCTACCTTTCATCCTGAAAAAAATTACTGTTTCCGAGGAAAACAATAATAACGATCTTATGATAATAGATAGCGCCACGTGTCTTTCGAATCAGGATTGAATTATAATATTACAAGCACATTGAAACACATGAAATTTGGAATATGCGTGTTAAACCTGTTGTATGTCTAAGTATATACAGTGAGCCGGTGTGTTGTATGTTATTATTTTATATTATTCAACATCTCAATCGTGTAATAATATTAAATTAAGTAGACACAAAGATCCATCTAAAATGGAACTGGTCTTTCGCCAAATAAACTGCTTAGCCTTTACATCAAAAGCAAAAATGATATTATAAGAGACGTAATAACATATTTTGTTTCGTTATATTAATTTTAGGAACATATCTGCAAAATATTGAGTTATAACAAAACAGTTTGCCAACACGCCGCCTGTCTACGATGCTACAACACAATTTTCTCTAACTTTCACTTAGAAATTGCCAAGAATACTCTTTGTATATGAAGCTAAATTTCCTGAGTCTCCTATAAAATATTTCCTTCATAAGAAAGTGCTGTTCCATATTTATTAACATGGGATGTCAAATTATTCTCAAAATGACGGCCGCCTTGGTCATCACTCGTAGAGGGACGTAAACGCGTGTGCTACTTACAAACATACCTAAGGGTCCGATGCTTTAGGAAGGCAATAGTTTTATTTACTATTATCGGTCTGGTAAAAAACGAAACACCTATTTCATATATGAGAACAAAAATTCATTGGGATTATATTCTTTATCTTTAGTAATATATTCTGCACCAGCAATAATCTAACAATAAAATCTGGATACGATTTCTTCAAGACCAAAATTAAACATACAGCATCAGTTTAAATACAGAGTAGAATCGGTAAAATGTAATTAATTTATGAAAGCTAAAGTATATAGCTTTTTCAAGTAAGGCCCAGTTTGCCAACCAATACAACCTATGTTACGTTATCTGATAGAAGAGATCGCCCTCGTACCACAAATTTATAAGAGCTAAAACACTATCATATTATTCATATTCATATACATATTCATATTGTACCTATATTTGAGTGTCTGGTTACAATAAAAAATAATTTATATGACCTACGATTTCAGATTAATTACAAACAACAAAAAACAAGGCGTCGATTACTCTTGCGAGGTCCGAAATGTTTAAGGACATATGTCTACGATACCATTCCAACTATGTCAAACCATTATGGAAACGATCTTATCCAAAATATTGAACATAGTTCACTCGTCAAATTTGATCCAATAATTTCCCCTTTATCCGATATAATTTGATCGTGAACTTTACCGATTCTGGGGGCCAACGTAAATTAAATTAAAATATTCTAAAGAGGTTTAGAATTTGATTGAAAGTTATTTGTCTGACGAAATTCGGTATTTCGAACTCCTCGGTTTGACCAATTAAATTAAAAGTAAGTTCATTTACGAGTTATTTACTAAAAATAAAGTTGCGAATCATTCTCCAGTATTTCAATTAATAACTAGATTCAGTAGTCAATTATATTTTAAAAGCGAAATTCCTTTTAATTCACGCACCTCTTCTGATTGAAACGTTACACCTAATTCTTAAGGCAAAGGGGCTTCACAACCATTGAAAATACTTTGTACTACTAAATTTGAATCATATAAATATTCAGCTATAGTAATCGAGAAGCCAAAAAGTCTTACTATTACTTATCAAACAAAAAGTACATTTCTAATTAAAATAGTTTAAAGCAATCCAAATGGAATGAAAAGTTATTTGAAAACCGTTAAAAAAACACCGGATAAGTGCAGTGGGACGAGCGCTCCGAGGATACCGTTACATAGAAGAAAAATAAAAGTTATTCAGTTGAATTCATCAATACGAGCACCACTTGAATACCGACAGAGTAACGAAGTTTTCTTGTAATCGACATTCACTGATTTTATTTGCTTACCTTTACATAAACTTCTATTATTTTTAATCGCAAGCCAGAATAAAGTTTAATAACAGAAGCCTTTTTATATGATACGCCACTTAGCCTAGTAATCCTGCTTAACATTTCTTTCTCTCCCTTTAGTCGATTTTGCAATAAACATAATTATACAGTGTATTAATTTTTTCTTATTTACAATAGAGCAAGCTTTAATAACTATTCCAAAAAATAAGTGAAAATGTGTACCTAGTTGGTGAAATAAACAGCTGTGATAGACATACGAAATGACCGAAAGTCAATTACCGCACTAGTCCATTTTACCATAATACATCTCCGAAAATTTAACATACGGTCCTCTCAAATCGCATTGCAATACTAGTTTCGTATCACTCGAAGCTCTTGCAGAAATCAGAGCTTTGAACTTGACAGAAGTCAGTGTTTTGAAAAGACAGCCCACCCCATCTTGTTCTTGATAGACCGTCAAAACATTGCGAGGTATATCAAGAACATTCATGCAATTGCGATCTCTACTTATACACAAATCAACCAAAATCATTTTCTCTTTAAGCACTTTATCAAGGTCCATCAATCTTCAAGATTCTGATACTATTGTGATTAATTAATTACAATTTACTATCCCAAGTTCAACACAACAACTACATCTTTATGTTATTGTAACGATGCGTAATTCGTAACCGCTGCAAAGAGTACTTGTCTCTCTGGCCTCAGCACTTTATTTCCAAAAGTTCCTTTAAAAGTACCTCTTGACTCAAAACTAATATTCTACTTCTTTCTTAAGAAGACTACTCCTACTCAAGGGTCTTACCCTGTGTCGCGGAGGAATATACAAACATATGTACAATTAGCAAAAAAAAGTATACCAAGATTCGGAAAAAATATTTTTGGATCACATCCATGTATTGGCCGTGTGGGATTAGAACCCAAAACACTTAGCTAGGCGGCAGGGGCGGTATGGCGATCACGTGCTTGTTCTTCACAGGGGCAAACTTGTTTCAGTAGTGTTTTCAAAGAAACTGCTTAAGATATGTCGGGCGCTAACAGTTAAATCAAATAAGAACTATTGATAGTCGGAATATCACTTAAAGATTTTAGATGTTAAATTATTAGAATTTTCATGGCACCAAAACGGTAAGCAATATAATTCAGTTACGCTAGTCAAGTGGTTGGCAACCTTGACATCCAAAAGAAGCAAATGATATAGACAACACATAATTGAAATTTATTCAAAGAGCCATATTTTTATCTTAATCTTTGCTTTGGCAGGAGATATTATTACGGAACTAGGATGGATTAAATGAACTCTCGACGTTGCCTGATATTTTTTATATTTTTAAAAAACTAGGTCTTAGTTTAACAAACAGTAAATAAAATAATATTTGCTATTATACAATAAGGTAAGATAATCTATACTAATATTATAAAGCTGAAGAGTTTGTTTGTTTGTTTGTTTGAACGCGCTAATCTCAGGAACTACTGGTTCGAATTGAAAAATTATTTTAGTGTTGGATAGCCCATTTATCGAGGAAGGCTGTAGGCTATATAACATCACCCTACGATCAATAGGAGCGGAGCAGCAATGAAAAATGTTGCATAAACGGGGCAAATTCTCTTATATGGAGCAGACGAAGTTGCGCGGGTCAGCTAGTAAGTAATATTCCGTGCCTGCATTAAACATTTCGTGGAAGATCCGCAGCGGAGAAGACATGCGGCTCGCGACCCGCGGGTTGCCGACCACCGCCCTAGTCCATCAGTGTATGCCTTGTCAAATCTATAAATATAGTAGAGCCTCGCTGATTTCAGCATGAATGGGCCGGCTCGACCGGGGAAGGACTACCCTCTCGCAGAATATCGACGTGGAATAGCAGTAGTCCTATTGTTGTGTTTCGTTCGATGAGTACCGAAGAGAGTACCGAAGGCCCAATCACCCCCTTTCCCCTTCCCGCTCCCTTTCCTTCCCACATCCTTTCCTAAAGGGTCGGCAACGCGTAAGTGATGCCTCTGGTGGTGCAGGCGTCCATAGGCTACGGTGACCACTTACCATCAGGTGGGCCGTATGCTTGTTTGCCATATTAGTTGTATACAGCAATATGGAACACTAGCGCCATCTAGTGACACAGAAAGGCATTAGGACGGAACGCCAGCGCCATCTAGCGGCGCTAGACGGAGTCTACGAGGCGGCGCGAGGAGCGGACAAAGCTCAGTCTTCGCGTTACCGTCGACCAGTGCACACCTCGTAGGAACTGTCTCGCGTTTCATAGTGATAATAAGTGCTCTTAGTGTGAAGTAGTTGTTAGTTGAATACGAACACAAGTTATTTGACTACCTACGTGTTTTCTATTGATTGAAACCAACATTTCCCACTGCACGCCCACGTGCTTTGATCCTATAAAATGGCTGGCACGGGATAAACGCTGCCACTCCGACATATAAAAATAAAAAATATATAAATTGATACGTCTCTAGGAGCTTTGGCAATATTGCGGTGGACAAAGCTGAAACTTTGTCCACCGCAATATTACCTTTACTCCGCTTGAGATGAATCTCAAGCGAACTAAAGAGTGTAAGGGAAGGTCGTTGCCAATTTTTTGTGACAGTACGAATGCGTCAGTATATTCAGGGAAGTACTATCCTCTTACAGGAGACCGGCATGAGAGTAGTAACACTGTTATTGTATTTCACCCGGTAAGTAATTCTGCCGGGGCTCACATACGATAAATATGCGAGCCTCGGCAAAATTCTGACATTTTCATCTATAATTCCTTTACCCTAGGGTTGAGAAAACAAGTGGTACTCTTGATGATGCAGGCACTCATAGTCTACGGTTACCAGATTGGCGGTATGCTTGTTGGCCTTGAAATAAATCATTAAAGTGGACGTTGTCCGATCAACTACTTTTTAATCGGGCTATTGAATGTGTGAGGGTAAATTCAGTAAATTCCATTGTACGTTATCTGAATACGTGTTTATCAGATTTTCGATGATTGTGCGTTGTTTCAATTCTAGTCGTTATTTCGCGTTCTTACTTATTTCTACTTTATCCAGGAACATATAATTATATACTATGTGTATTTAATTATATTATGTAAGAACTCCTCCCATTGCTTTTTACTTAAGAAATGAGCCTGGAATATAGGCCACAAACGTCCAATTAAGATGAAAGTATTTTATTCATTTTTTTACAAATTTTCCGATAATTCATTTTCAGTATTTTTAGTTCATTAATTTTCTTGTTAAGTCAATCGTGATGAGTTTGCAGCCATACTGCTTATTGGTACTTTGGTAGAATATTGCCTAGAATGTTTTTCCAAGTATTTGGTAGTCCAAGGATCTTCTCAAAAAACGGCATCGTTAAACTAAAGACATAAGTATGTACATTTATGTAACTGTGTTTCGAGGCATAACTGTGTACACTTATGTTACTATATTCGTAATCTTATCTTATGTGGGGGCCAGTCAGTGCAGACCGGCGATACTTCGACCCAGTGGGACCTTTTGTGTCGACACTCTCCCAATAACGACTGCCATAGATGTTCATGGCAACCGGGACCGACGGCTTAACGTGCTCTCCGATGCACGGAGCAGGCGATAATTGTCAATCAATACGCACATAATTTCGAAAAAATATATAACTTCCGAAAGTCAGAGGTGCGCGACGTGGGTTCGAACCCGAGATCCTCTGCATTGCAGTCTGTTGGTTTCCCCACTGAGCTATCGCTGCTCTACTATATTCTTAAAGTCTCGGGTTCAGTTCTCAAATCAGGCAAGTTGTTATTTTGTAATTATTGAAGTGAAACTTCTTTATCGACGTATGGGAGAAATTTTGTAGCAGTGTAAGAAAAAAAAAATCGTCACGTTTTTCGGTTACGCGCCATGTTGCTTTTTTTATCAAAGTTTAGTATAGTGACGTAAAGAATATAATGTAATATATTATAATAATAACAACAATATATTAGTTTTGAAGTTTGGTTTGAAATAAGAATAACAATATATTAATTTGAAAGTGATAAAATAAAAAGACTTATTCAAATTTAAGTGAATTTACAAGAAAAGTGAGAGTGATTATATATTTCGTTTTATAAATTCAACACGTATGAGCATGATTTTAATATTTATTTGAGGTTAACCTCACTTTTTGATTGTAAGTATCAGTGAATGTATATAAATCTGTTAAAATTAGCAAGTATTAATAAATATTACTGTAAATCTAATGAACATTATTAATTCTAAAAACAATAAAAAATATAAATTAAATAATAATTTAAAAATAAAACAAAACACGATTAGAAAATAAAAATATGTATACGTACATCTTTTTTAATTATTCGTTTTTAATTATTTATTTATTCCGTTTTTACAAGACTACTAGAATCCGTAGAATGTAAAACATATATTTCATATTTTAGCTACCACAAGCCATTAATTACAAAAATATTTAATAATGACAACAATAGTAATAATGATGCTATCATTATTGATGAAATACAACAATAGCAATGATATTATAATAAGAACAATGATAAAATAAATTACTCATTAATTGTATGCATGTCTATAATAATAAAATAGCTTTAATTTAATACGCAAAAAAATTGTTTTTCTTAAGGCTTAAGCCTTATCTACCCCATTTTCGTGAAGTTGCAAATAGTAGAAAAATGATATGTCGTAAAGAAGTTTCACTTCTTACCTGTGGACTCTGGTACACACACACATTTTCTTTTTTTTAATAGCAATATGTAGTTTAGAAGTATCGATACACCACGAGTCTCAGTCTCAGTGTTTTGATAGAGTGCAAAACACTGAGATACACTTTTAGAACTCTCCACTGAGCAAAATTTAGTAAAAAGTTCAGCCCACTAAAGTGGAGTGGAGAGTAGATGTGTGTAATTAGCCAATAGTTTTAAGGTTATAAGAAGATGACGTTATTATTAACTTAAAGCTTATTGGTTCCTTACGTACATCTCCTCTCCTCCCCGTTTTGATGGCAACCGGGCGTTACAATGGTTTCCTGTTAGAAGGTGGTAGTTTCCGATCGAATTGAATTAGCCAATAGCTTAATGGTTATAGGAAGATGACGTTATTATTAACTTAAAGCTTATTGGTTCCTTACGTACATCTCCTCTCCTCCCCGTTTTGATGGCAACCGGGCCTTACAATAGTTTCCTGTTAGAAGGTGGTTTCCGATCGAATTGAATTCGTGTCGTCACCAAATAATTGGCAACGGCAGGTTTTTCCACTAACGCCTGTGTTCTAAAAGAATAGTTAGAAGTTATAGTTTGCACCTAATTATGTCACGCGACACAAACTTATTTTATCATTTAATATTATTACATTCATAACATATCATCAAGATCAAGCTTTTTTATCGTCGTGTTATTAATAGACTGTTACTTGTAGGGATGATAAAGTGAAGCAATCGAGCTTTTAGAAAGATTACTTCTTAGTCAAACATCGAGAGAATATCTGCATATCTGAGATCCCAACTTGTTTCGAACTCAACTAGGAAAAGCGTAAATTATTTGAATAATAAATACTAACCCTGACTGGGTCACTATCCTTCTAATAGGTACATATCCTAACTATTTTAATAAAATTAAATGTGCATGTAAGTTTTTTTTTGTTATGCATTCACGCCTACCTACTCAACCGATCATCATGAAATTTCGCATACATTTTATCAGGGGTACAGAAAAGGACATAGGGCTTTATACAGAAGAAAATACTGTTCCAAAGTGAGTAAAGCTTGTGATTTTGAGTTTTAAGTATTAGCCCAGGCAGTCAATAATCATCTCATAGGAATAAAAAGTAAAATAATATCGATGAGCAGTTCTATGTCAAAATAATCCACCGTATTAGTTATTACTTTTTAAAAACGCGTCATTCATATTCATTATAATTACTAAAAGATAGAAGCCTTGTCAATCTATTTTATGTCTTCCCAAATCACGCAAGACGAGTGTCTGAGAAACTTATTACTTACACCCAGAAGAAAATGAAAGACTAAGTTTGTTAAGGAAAACTTTCAATAAAAAAGCACTACAGTTTTTAAACAACTTGAGTTCTCGTTATTTGTACGTAGACATTCATTTCATTTAAGAAATTGCTTTCTATAATATATTAACTTCTATGAATTCAAACGGATTCTTTATTTCTAAGGAATTGTTGTTCACGAATTCCTTAGAAATAAATTCGCAATTTTTATAATGTCTAGGATTAATTGCGTCTATATTGTTAACAAAATTATTTTGTTGCGCTTCTAACACATCAATGATTTCTTAGTTAACCCTTTCCGAAGGCCAAAGATGATCTACATGCATACGTGCAGATATCTATATGTGTATTAATAACGAACTCCGTCGTTTTATCTGACAGAGACGATGAACAGACAATGTCTCCCGGCAGTGTCTATTCAATATGCATTATGCTAAACAGATGCGACTCTCCATTGTTTACGGAAAGGCGCTATTATGATAAATAAGCTTTTACTATTGGAAAACGAGGGTACGTCTAACCGATCTCACTTTGACGTGCACTGACGTACAGTTTGTTGGACTCAGTCAAAGACTCGGATACTCTTTGTAGTCCTGGAAGATTGCGGCTGGGCGGCGGGCGTTCGGCAGCGCTATGGTTCGTAGCGTGTTGTACATACAAGTGAAACTGTGTATACAATCTCTCGCGTCTTCACGTCAGTAGTCCCGATTTATTTTTACCTCAAAAGTAAACTCAAACGTTCTTGTATCTTGATTTATAGTGGCCTCGTAAACGCTGCTCACCATGATTCACGATGACACAAAAATATTTTAACGATCGCTTTTTTAACCCAGTTTTTGCCGAATTCGGGCGCACGTCCCGGACTCCACGCTCTTCCGCATGAGGCTTACCCTGAAAATTTTCTCCAAGCGTGCACTTAAAAACTCGTGGCGAAAAGCCGAGCAGGCCGACTGCCAAGTTTTCCGTTTCGAAGTCGAATTAAAAAAAGACGTTACACTAACTTTCACGCGTGTAAATATAGCCGTAGGTGAACGAACGTGGCGGCTAGCACTGACCTCCTTTCTGCGTGATGTTGAAGGTACGGAGCCTGTACGAGTCCTCGTCGGGCTCCTCCTCCTGCTGCTGCTGGTGCGAGTTGCGCGGCACGTCCAGGAACGCGTTAGACCGGCGGGGCTGGTTGTGCTGGCCCGGTGGCGGCCGGCGCCGGGCGGACGCCTGCCGACGCACCTGCGGCGGCGTCTCCGCGTCAGCGAGCCGAGGCTCCGAGCTGTACCGGGTCCTGGTCTCCCTATCCAACTGCTGCTGTTGCTGCTGCCGGCGGTGCCTCACGGAGCGACCGCCGGTGATCCTCGCGGACTGGGAGCGTGCCGCCGGCCGGCGCCGTGGGGCCGGCGTGGTCTCCATAGGAGCCGCGAGAGCTTCCATACTCGCGGAAGCGGGAGCGCATATCGACTGCGAGCGCTTTGTACGTCCGTCCGTAGCCATGGTCGCGACGTTACTGAAGCGTCGAGTGGCTGGTCGCCCCCCGCGCCTCTGGGCGGGCGGCAGCCGTTACTTGTTGCATCGTGGATTATGGGATTAGTGCTCTTTTAAATGTCACTAATTTGTGTGTTTTCTTTATGAATGGCTGTTTTCTTCTGATAAACACACGTAAAATTACCGCGGTCGGTTTTGCGGTGATACGCCGAGCACATGTTCACATACAAAGTTTATTCAGTGAATAGGAACTTTGCGGATCAGTGAGCTGTGTTGGTTAACCCATTAGATACGTAGGTATTTATTGATTTTCACTTGTTTAGTTACGGTTTTCTTTACACTAAAAAAAAGATGCCTATCAATTGTACAATTTCTAAGATCTTTGTATAAATTCAGTAACTGTTATGTATAAAGTGGTGCCGAATTGTCTGGTATTTTTCAAGCAGTATTTTTACGTGTATATGGGGTAATTTATGTTCTACATAAAAAATAGCTGTTATTTACAATTGCGGGAAAAGCTCGTAAAATGTAAGCTTTAAATCTAAAAAGACAAATAAATAAGTACAAAGCTACTCGTAGATTGCTGCTTCGCTTTCATTAGTGTTTAGTAAGTAGGTATCTATATCAATAGATATGCCAGTCTTAACACTTCAATCAATTCATTGAGCTAAAAATAGGGTACCCATAATGTAATTTTATACCGTACATAACGTATCGCATTATATTTATCTGTTCTCGGTTAGGTATCTCAGTAAATATGAGAAAGACTGAACATACAAACCAGGTCAGATATGGTTAACTAAAATATAAAGGCTTGCAAAGTATTTGATGCAGATGTCGTATATGGATAGTTATAGAGGAGAAAACATAAGAAAGTGATCTTCCTAGAGCACTTAATAATAGAAGCTAAGTACCCCTTTCAAAGACAAAAATCATTTATTAATTTAGGTCACAAAGTACCACATACGAGCGTCAAAATTTATTAATTTTTCTAACTTCTATTCATTGGAATAAAGCATTGCACGTTCAAACGAGAGCTTGGGGACTCGGATACCACCTAGAATACTACTAACGTGACCCACTCCTAGCATATATTAGCTAGAGTATTAAATAGGAACACTTACTAGTAATAGTCACTCAAATAACTGTCTAAGAATGTGCCGGCTCGACCAGGGAAGAACTACTCTCTCACAGAATATCGACGTGAAGTAGCAGTATTCCTACTGTTATGTTTCGTTCGGTGAGTGAGAGTACCGGAGGCCCAATCACCTCCTTACCCCCTTCCCGCTCCTTCTCCTTCCCACTTCCTTTCATAAAGGGTCGGCAACGCGCTAGTGATGCCTCTGGTGTTGGAGGCGTCCATAGGCTACGATGACCACTTACCATCAGGTGGTATGCTTGTTTGCCACGTTAGTTGAATTAAAAAAAAGGATAATAAAAATAAATATACTTAGTATAGTATACATAAGAATTATCCTAAATATTAGTTCCAAGAAAAGACATGAGCCAGCGATATGCAATAGCTTCGAAAAAGAAAATGGTATAATCCTATCCTAATATACTCAAATATTGATAAATTTCTTGTTACTTATTACAATTAGAATCTTATCGAATATTAGAAATATGATTTGATATGTCGTGGCATGACCTGGCAGATGACAGGGATGACATTATTGTGTTTTTCTTCGTGTAAACTACTTGGTAGCCTGGCGGTGTCTATATTTGGATTTGCGAAAACCTAAATGGAAACGATCATAAGTTGAATCAGCTTATGACCACAGTCAGTGTAACCTGCTCGAAACGTCAAGCACCTAAAGGTAGATGATATGTATGATCGCCTTAACCGTTTTAACGAACGAATTATACATATAAAATATGTTTATTATGTTCTAAAACAAATATAATACAATACGATGTCAGTATTCACGCTTTACATGTCAAAAATTGAAGGCTTGAGTCGTATTCCCATCCACTCTATTAGGGCTGTCAATCGCATATCAACTTCGTTCAACTGTCAAATAGAAGAGCGTTTCCTGACCTACTAACTAACGTTCACAGCTTCAGCTTTGCCAATATTATATAAGCTAAATTCGATTTTATGGCATAATACCACAATGCCTTACCACCAGTTTTGGAATTGAGTAAGGAAGCGAGTCTCAAATGAGTGTTGTTTAATATCTTTTTACAGAATCGAATTATATTAAACCGCTTACATGTGAGCATTTACATAATATATATCTTATGTTTATGTGATTAGAGAGAGATACGGCATGAAAGAGGATATAGTGACAAGAATAGAAAAGGGTATGTTAAGCTGGTTTGGACATGTAGAAAGAATGGACGAGGAAAAACTGACTAAGAAAGTTTATAAGGCTAGTGTGAGTGGAACAGTCGCAAGAGGAAAACCTAGGCGAACGTTTCTCGATCAGATCAGAGGCGTTCTGGACAAAGGCCAGGTTAAGAGCTCCTAGCTCCTTGAACCGACAGGCGTGTATGATGAATGTGATGAAATCGAATGAAGCCAGAGAAGTGTGTCAGGATCGTAGCAAATGGAAATCCGTAGTCTCTCCCTACCCCTCTGGGAAACAGGCGTGAATCTATATATGTATGTTTACGCGAATGTTATACATTGAAATTAAACTGCTTTATACAGATTTTGTCGAGTTGTTTTACACACTTTTATTACATAATTTTACAACTCTGATACTACTGTAATTGAACTTTTTGTTTGGTGTTGTGGGATAATACATTCTACATACAAGTGGATGGTGTGGCAATGGGCTCCCCAGTATCGCCTGTTGTTGCCAACATATTATGGATGACTACAAGGCTCGAGCTTTGCAGACTACCACCATCCCACCCAGGATTTATAAGAGGTATGTAGACGATACTTTCACAATATTAAAAACAGACACTCAGCTCTATTCAAGCCACAAATGACAACGAAATAACAAATATAAAAGGATATAATTAGAATCTGTAATCACGTTCAAAACACATCTACCATTAATCATTTCCGTACGCATGATCTACGCTGCAGAATTAATTTTCGTTTCCGTGTACCAATGAATAAGATCGGAGAGAGAAGGTATTCATTCCATTGCTATAATTAGGCTTCGGCTTTATAATAGAGAGGCGTAAAGGTGAACTCGGGCTTATAGCGCCGCACGTCGCTTGCAGCTGTGATCATTTGATTTGACGATTTTAATCATTATCTATGTATGTATATATGAATACGTGAAGTAAAAACTTTGAACCCCTTTTTACGAAAATTGCGCGGATGGAGAAATACACAGTTAAAGTTTATATAGAGAAGGAGTGGTGAATCCTAATATTTTCATAAAATATGCATTAGAAATATATTAAATTAATGAAAAACACTACACGCCAACAACCATGCATTTGCAACACGCAGTTGAATCGCGTTCGTATTATTTCGGCATCTTTCGGCTGATGTCTTAGAACTGTTTGTAATTATGGTTACATATCTTAAGTACCGTGAAATGTGATTATAAGGGTACAGTTATAGACAACTAGCTTTTGCGTGCGGCTCCACCCGCGTGGTACCTACATTAAATAAAAAGTACTCTATGTCCTTTCCCAGGTTTTAAACTATATCTGTACCAAATTTCATCTAAATCGGTTAAGTGTGTTGTAAATCGGAAAAAATACAGCTCCCGCACTAGGTATAGTTCCTGTGCGGCGGGAGACCTAACAAACATTCAGACAACTGGTACAAAGAACAACCAGACCTCAACCAACTATTTGTGGATTACACAAATTTTTGTCCCGTGAATGGATTGAACCTACAGCCCTCGGCGCGGCGGCAGCGGTGAGGCGACCGTTTAAACCACTATGCCATCTGTGCAGTCGCGTTTGTGCATAACGCCTCTGCCTAACCACTCGGGGATATACATAGATGTGACCCTATGTATATTTTCCTACACTAAGGAAAAACTCTTTGTATTAACCCTTTATAGTCAACATCACTTTAACTTACAGCTGTGTTAATTTCCAAGTTCGATTCCTGACCGAAAAAGATGAAATATTAGTGTTATATTGCCTATATAACCTTTCGGATATATGCAGACGTGATGTACAAACATACGTGTCTACAAAACATAAATATAGATAAACAAACCACGGACGTATGGATCATAAAATCTGTCCCATACGGAAATCAATCAGGCTTAAGTGCTCGTAAACCACAAACTACTTAAGCCACTGACCCTTCAGTGTAATTTTATCTATACTATGTACCTAGTATTAGAAAGAGTTTGTTCGTTTGAACGCTTTAATCTCAGAAAATACTACTCCGGTTTTGATAGTCTCACATATATTTATTTATTTATTGTTAATTAAAACGGTTAAAGAAACCAATTACAATAATTAACATAGATTACATTACCAGGTGGGATGACGATCTACGAAAGACTGCAGGCAGATGCTGGATGCGGCAAGCTGAAGACAGGGCGCTATGGCGCTCTGTGGGGGAGGGCTATGTCCAACAGTGGACTATAATAGCCTGATGATGATGATGATGACATACTGATTACGATAATTACATAGAATAAATACAAAAACATTGCTAATAATAATAATTATTTATATATACAATTAATAACTAATACGTCACCGTGGATTCTCTCGCATACTTTTTCTCGCAGAACACCAGGTATACTCTCATAATTTAATTCCACCTGTCTGCAAAAATATCACACTCAGGGTTGTCAACCAGGAGGGCATTGAGCACTTCTAAAATGCGACACACTGGAAATTCGGCTCTGGCGACTGTGTGACCCACCGGCGGCTGCGCAAACAACCAAAGGAGTATTATACTCATATTTGTTCAACTATATTTTTAAGTACTTAATACGTAATAGGGTGAGACTAATGCCATGTACCGAGCATCTTTTTCCGACGCCGTTCTGCTACTGAGAATTTTCTGGCATAAAAACCTAATAATCCTTATCTCAATTCCGGGATCAAACCCGGGATCTCATGTACAGCAATCGCATACAGTTCCGCTGCGCTATGGATTATTATCGTCTAATAGCTTTTGCATGCGGCGTAATGCGCTCGAAAACAGTACTATTTGCTCAACGAAAAGTACTCCACGTCCTTTTCTATACCCCTGAATATATTTTTTACTTTTTAGTTTACGATATAGTTTTGATGGCGGTTCTTGTTTTTTTTAGAATAATAACCATAAATGTACCTATTTGTTAACGTTCCGATTACAGCAAATGAAACTGCTTAAAATAAAATATTTGTATTGATTTTTTAAGGATTTGTTTAAGTATTCCATATTCGGTACTTTTCCTCTAACGGTAATTTTCCTAAGGTCTAGAGCAGCTCTAAAATACTAAAATGCTAATAACCAAATAACATTATACAGAGTGCCTGCAGTGAGTAAGGTTTTCATAATGTCACAAGGAGATGCTGATGCTCCGCACGTTCTATCTCTGTGATATATTATTAACAGAGACTGGTATAATATATCAGCAGCGAGCTTGTTCGTGTATATATGTCTTTTGTTTAAGGATCGAACTCTAAAAGTATAAATATGTATAGTCGACCATATATTTGCTTTAACACTTTTAACAAAAATTTTCATCAAAATTAAAATTCAATAAGACTCATTATTAATGTTCATATGTGTAATTGGTTGACCGTAATCCAATCAATGCTTAGATTAAAAGTGCAATCTATTTCAACCTTTCTTATCAAAACTATAAATAATAATTTCTACTAACACTATACAAATGTCACTATATTACACTGTGGAGTTTATATGTGTAAACCACAAAAATAACAAAAAACTAAAATCAACTTGTTACTTGTGACATAACTAGTCATATCAGAAAAATTTAAAATGGCACGTAATGACACATACTATTCAAATTAGAGAAAAAAATTTGTGCGTTTTCTTAGTAATGTCAACATTGGCTTGTAAAGATTGTGTGTACCTATTAGGTATCCTTAACAATATCTCAACAAGACTAGGTCTAACAGTCGTCATAGCATTGTTTTACATGCAAATCAGTTCATCGCTGACTTTTTCATTCGTATAGATGACCACGCTTCTCAGCTACTAACTACACACCCAAACAAAGTTAAATTAGCCACAAATTGTTAATGCGCCGCAATAATGGCAGGACAAGCCACACCGTTCAGTAAACTTCGCTTGTACGTCATACGTTACTCACAGTTGTTCGAGGATACGCACAAACATTTGTTCATTTGTTTCCCAACAAAAACAAGCAACAGAGTTCGCTTTCAAAAAACACACGTAGTTTGTTTGTTCGTCGTCTGTTTTGCTGATGATGTTCCCGTAAAGGGACGATCCTTGTTTCTATTGATCTGTACGAAACTCTAACGGTCGGCTGGGTTTGGATGGATTGACACTCGGAAAGACTCTAGCTAATCCATTCGGATATGTCAGAATTGAAACGTTTGTAGGGTTATTCGTATTACGAGTTTGTCTAGTGTAAATTAAGGACGGGGCTGTCTCGAATAGTGTGATGATTTTGTTCTTATACGGTGCGTTTCATGCTTTTGTTGTATTTCTTTAAATTAATCGGACTAGACTTTAGATTAAATGAAGACGACTAAATAACCTATCTATAACGCATAATATTTATGTGTATTGTAAGTTATCTATACCAATATTATTAAGAGGAAAGATTTGATTTGTTGTTTGTAATGATTAAATTCAAAACTACACAACCGATTTGAAAAATTCATTCATTTTATCAAACTATATTAACACCGAGTAATATAGGCTATTTTTTTTTATTCCACTAAGAAAAAGAAAAAGAAATAATATGTACCACTTACCATCAGGTGGATCTGATGGTAAGTGGTCACCGTAGCCTATAGACTCCTGCAACACCAGAGGCATCACTTGCGCGTTGCCGATCCTTTAGGAAAGGAAATGGGAAGGAGAAGGAGCTGGATGGGGAAAAGGGGGTGATTGGGTCTCCGGCATACTCACTCAACGAACGAAACACAACAGTAGGAATACTGTTATTTCACGTCGATATTCTGTGAGAGCGTAGTCCTTCCCTGGTCGAGCCGGCACATTTATGATGAAATCAGTGAGGCTCTACTACTTAAAAAAGTACTGTTACACCTTACTTAACCTACTTTACCGCGGGCAATAGCTTGTATAACATAAAGCAGTATCTCGCTTATATACCTACAGGAGCCTGCATCCGACTATAATAATTATCCTGACTAATATTATAAATGTAAAAGTGAGTTTATATATTTGTTTGTTTGTTACCTACGCTTTCACGCCTTAAATACTCAACCGATCGTGATGAATTTCGCATAGACAGCGGTACAGAATATGACATAGGACATATTTCATCCAGAAAGAAGTACTGTTACCTACTCACCTAACTTAACCTGCATTTACGAGAGCGAAGCCGCGGGCAAAATCTAGTAACTTAATAATATAATAATAATAATAATATTCCACCACATACACACAACACCATCTAGCCCAAACTAAGCAGAGCTTGTACTATGGGTACTAGACAATGGATAAACAAACACTTCTACTTTATTTTTGTAAATACATACATAATATTATACATAGAAACACCCAGACCAAGATAAACATCCATATTGTTCATGCACACAAAATTAATGTTTCCCAAACCCGCGGCTTAGGCGTGGCAGTCGGTTCGATTCCCGCACAAGTCAAACATTTGAGTGCATGAACATGGACGTTTATCTTGGTCTGGGTGTTTCTATGTTTTTTATTTTATTTATTTATTGGCTTACTAACATTTGTTACACTTATAAATGTTCAAAACTATATGCTTTAAACTATCTAAGCGTACAAAATCAAGCGGTAAACACAACATTCACAAACTAAAAACGGATAGATAAGAAACAATGTCTTGTAAGTAAGTACATATAATATTGCATATTATATGTACTCACCTACAAGCCATTAACATTAACAGCTACTTTATTATTATAATCGTAATTATAGAAATTTAGTTAGTTATTTGATTAACTTGGTGCTTCAATACAGAAAGAGAAGTGCCAAATATATGAATCTGGTGGGCAAATAGGGTATGAAGCATGCAAAGTCTGGGAATTGGAGAATTAAAGTCTAAAACTGTTTTACGGTGAGGTGAATGTAGTATCCTAACAGGATTTCGGGGATATTTATAAGGGACATTAAGTTTATTTGTGCAAGTAATTGTGGACAATCAATTAAATTATTTAATAGTTTGTACAAAAATAATAGATCAGACATGTCTCTGCGTGATTGCAATGATCTAATACTAAAAGCTTCTAGCCGTTTAATATAATTGCGGGGTCTTTGAGCACCCGTCGAGTAACTCAAATGATTTAAAAATCGCTTTTGTATACGTTCTAGTCTAAGCGCATGTGTTGCGTAGTGGGGACGCCAAACAATAGAACAATATTCTAGTACACTGCGAATGAAACAGTTGTATAGGTATATTTTAGTTTTAGGCTTACGAAAGGGCTTTGCAGTGTGGATAATAAATCCGAGCGCTTTCGAGGCCTTTTTTATAGTAACGTCAATGTTTGAGTATGTATTTACAAAAAAAAGTATAGGTGTATGTTTATCCATTGTCTAGTACCCATAGTATAAGCTCTGCTTAGTTTGGGCTAGATGGTGTTGTGTATATGTGATAGAATATTATTATTATTATGTGTAAGTTTATGTGCGTATCAAATACAGTTTAACAGACGTAGCTTCAAGATCACTTAGTAGAAGCTAGACAGACCGAAATGTATAAAGACATTAACTTGAAAATCAGCTAGTGAGTCTGCTGTCTAAAATCCGATTAAGTCTAGCCAATTGGTATCTGTCTGGATACAAAGGGGCTTCAGCCAGACACACCTGGTAATTTAGCCAATTATCTGTGGCTCCTATATTTCAGGTGCAAGCACTTGGAAACTATAACCGAGCAAAAATTAGGAATGAGACTTCGTGTTAGGAGCCTTATGAGTTGTAACGTAATGAATTTGGTCGTTATTCGTCTGTAAAATTTTATTAACTTGCGTAAGCGTGTTTGGTTGCCGTCGTAAATTACGGGTAATCGAAGGACAAAAAGGAATTATCCTTACTAATAGTAGATACCTATGTCTATTTTAATAGTATATATAATAATACATTATACCCATTATATACAGTCCATTTATAGAGGAAGGCTATAAGCTATGTAACATCACGCTGCGCCCAATAGGAGCGGACCATCAATGAAAACTGTTGCAAAAAACGGGGAAAATTATCTTATGTGAAGCAGACGAAGTTGCATTATTCTATAACAAAAAAGACACAGGATCTGGCACTAAGCCCGATGGACCGCAATATGCTTCACCCATATTACGTGAGTTCTAAAGATATACGTATACAGAATATAGGCATAGAACTGTGTATGTAGACATTTTTCTTGTTTAGGGTCCCGTACCCAAAGGGTAAAACGGGACCCTATTACTAAGACTCCGCTGTCCGTCTATCTGTCCGTCTGTCACCAGGCTGTATCTCATGAACCGTGATAGTTAGACTGTTAAAATTTTCACAGATGATAATATCTGTTGCCGCTATAACAACAAATACTAAAAAACAGAACAAAATAAATATTTAAGGGATACATACAACAAACGTGATTTTTTTGCTCACTTTTTCTCGATATTTATAACGGCTACAGGCAGACGCTTGAAATATTCACAGAATATTTAGTTATATATTCACTTTAAAAATAAATAATTAAATTAAAATAAAACAAAATTTAAGAGGGGCTCCCATACAACAAAAGTGATTATTTTGCAGTTTTATAGATAATGGTGCGGAACCCTTCGTGAGCGAGTCCGACTCGCACTTGGCCGGTTTTTTGTAGAACTAAGGTGGCAAACAAGCATACCACCTGATGGTAAGTGATCGCCGTAGCCTATAAACGCCTGCAACACCAGAGGTATCACTTGCGCGTTGCCGAGGAAGGAAGAAGAGAAAAAATAAGTGGGAAGGAGAAGGAGCGAGAAGGGGGAAAGATGGTGATTTTGCCTCCAGTACTCTCACTCACCGAACAAAACACAACAGTAGGAATACTGCTACTTCACGTCGATATTCTGTGAGAAGGTAGTCCTTCCACTGTCGAGCCGGCCCATTCAGGCTGAAATCAGCAAGGCTCTGCTACTCAAAAGAAAATGTAAAATCAGCGACATAACTAGCTGAACATTATACAAATTTGTAACAGTAGGTATTCTATTAATGAAAATATACTTTTTAACAAGAGTTAAAAAGTACTGGTGTAAAAGCTAAGGATTTATTGCGTACTAGCTTTTGCCTGCGACTTCGCTCGCGTTAATTTAGAATTTGACAATCAATTCAGGTTATACTTTGCTTGTAATAATATAATTCAATCATGATTCGAAGGACACGTGGCGCCATCTATTTTCATAAGAACGTTATTGTTGTTTTCCTCGGGAACATTATTTTTTTCGGGATGAAAGGTAGCCTATGTCCGTTTCTGTACACTTGACAACGTATATGCAAAATTTCAGGATGATCGGGTAAGTGGTTTAGGCGTGAAAAAGTAACAAACAAACTCATTTTCGCTTTTATAATATTATAGTTAGGATAGTTAGCATTAGAATAGGATTAGGATTCGGGCACGCCACGATCGTAGCGGTAAGTCACGTTTTTGAGGAGTGGCTGGAGAGGCGGCATGGCGCTCTCACCTTCCAGCTGGCACAGGTAATGACTGGCCACAGTTGTTTTGGCCAGTTCCTGTGTCGCATAGGTCGGCAGGCGATGCCCGGATGTCATCACTGCGGCGACTGCCGCGATGTTGTTGTGGACACAGCGCTGCACACTTTGGCGGATTGCCCCGCCTGGGCATCGCAGCGCCGTGAGATGATCGCGGCAGTCGGACTGGTTGCCCTCTCACTCCCGGCCGTGGTTCAGTCTATGCTCCGGAGTGAGAGATCGTGAAACGCCGTCGCCTCCTTCTGTGAGGAAGTCATTTCCATCAAGGAGGCGGCGGAGCGGGAGAGGGAGCGCTTAAACCCTTTCCTCAACCGCAGAACCGGGCGCCGGAGGGCGCGAGATGACCTCCAGCCACCCTGAGGTTTGAGCTGGGGATGGCGGGCTGCGTGGGCCTGCTCGCCACCCGATCAGCACCAGGTCCGAGAGGCGGCGTGCGTGTTTCCACGTGCGCCTCTGTGTCGTGACTTGTCCCCCCTCTAGGAGAACGGTGGAGGAAGTATTTTTTGGGTAGTGGCCTGCCGTTTCACACGGCGGCGGCGGGCCGAAACCATGGCGAGGTCGCGATTGCATGTGAAAGCGATTCGCGCGGCCTCACCATCTATGGTTATGTCGAGGAACACAGTGATAGGTTTAGTCGGTATTACCGGGGTAACATAACCTCTCCGTCGCCCCGCGGAAAGGTATGCGTCAAAGCATTCCCCCACGTAAAAAAAAAGAAAAATGGATTAGGATAGATTATATATTAATAAAGTATTTTGAAATGTCACAAATGTTTATTTTCTTTACATTGTTTCTACAAAACGTTTAACCCGCAAAATAAATAGTAAAATCATGTTCCCTAAGGGTATTAGCTGCGTACTAGGTCTAACACGAGACCCAGCTGCAAGCGGCTGTAATGTTTAGCAATTATTTGGTCTTATCGGTCCCCTTCGCCAGACGGGGTGAGGTGTGAGGAAGAATTATGTGAAAATAATGGTAGATATTTGGAATTCACGGATTTACACAATATAATTTACACAATATAATTCTTCTATTCTAATATTATAATAAAATTGTAGATGTTTGTACGCTTGTTAGTTAATAACGTATAAATCGTTGAACAGATAGGTATAGATACAATATATTATTATATAATATATGTAATTCAGGAATCTATACAAATAAATAAAATTGAAGTGTCTATTTGTAATGTCAAAATAACAGCTTTTTATCTAATGTATATGAAAGTATATACGGTACCGATAAGAAAACATCTATTTTTAAAATGTTTGTCTCTCTGAACCGATTTTGACGGGACTTTCACTGGCAGATAGCTGATGTTATAAGGAGTAACTTAGGCTACTATGATTTTAGAAAAAAACTAGTGTTCCGCGGAGACAAACACTTTTTATAGTATTGTCTTCTGTTTACGCGAATGTTATTCATTGAAATTAAACTACTATATACGGATTTTAAATAAACAACGCGATAAAATCCGTATATAGTAGTTTAATTTCAATAAACACTTTTTAGTTAAAATCTACGCGGACGAAGTTGCAGGTAACAGGTAGTATATAATATAGTCCTGAATTAATACACAAGATACTCATAATATTGTCTTCTGATTATTAACTTTGAATGTTATTCATTGAAATAAAACTACTTTATACGGATTTTATCGCGTTGTTTATTAAACATTTTATTACATAAATTTGAAAACTGTTACATTTAAATCCGTATCATCATCATCATCATCATTTCAGCCTATTGCAGTCCACTGCTGGACATAAGCCTCCCCCAGGGTGCGCCACAAGGCCCGATCTCCCGTAAAAAGTAAATCCGTATAAAGTAGTTTAATTTCAATAAACACAAGATACCCTGATGAGATCGGATCATGGCGCGACGCTGCAGACAGAAGATAATATGTAATGTAATTATGTATGTTACATAATCACATCTCAATAGCAGAACGCATTATGAAAATAGTAGTATGAAGACAGTAGGTACTATAGACAAGTATGTTTGTACTCGTAACATGTTAAAGGTGAAAGCGAGACAAATAAGTTGGATCTAGGGACTTATAATAATGTCCTCCAGACCGAATGTCGGTCACGGCGATCAACCTAAACGGAGACTGGCCATCTGCGCAGGAGATATTATAGTGCACAAGTATGTGCGCAAACACAAATGCACTCTCTGTTCTCTAACCCACATGATGCAATGGGACAGATAATCCGACACGACCGGAGAGAGATCAGGCGCACCAACGGCTTTACGTGCTTTCCGAGGCACGGGGATGTCTATCACCGTCAACTTCCTAACTCCGGGCTCGTATTGAGATTTCTTAATAGAAAACCCAATAACTTTTTGTTGGCCCGACCCGGGTTTCGAACCCGAGACCTCATGCACAGCAGACGCATTCACTACCGCTGCGCCATGGAGATCTATCACATCGGAAGACTAAACAATATTAAATCTAGACGATGATGGTAATGACATGATTGGCTTGCGGTGGCAACATTGATTTGAAATATAAGGGTTAGATGACTTCTATAAAGTTAGAGAGCACGCGTGTTAGCTATGGCCTTTCTCATGCCTACTAAGAGAAGTCTTAGTCGGAACATCATCAGCAAAACAGACAGCGAACAAACAAACAACATGTGTTTTTTGAAAGCGAACCCTGTAGCTTGTTAGGAAATTGTGTGGGGAAACAAATGAACAAATGTTTGTGCATATCGTCGAACAACTGTGTGTACATTATTGCGGCGCATTAGCAATTTATGGCTAGTTTAGCTTTGTTTGGGTGTGTATAGCGTGTAGCTGGCATGACCATCTATATGAATGGAAAAATTACTGATAAACTGATTTCAATGTAAAATAATGATGACCAATAGTATTCTAGTCCAGTCCCAGTCTTGTGTAAATTAAAAAAGATAGGTACCTAATGCATTTACAATATTTACAAGAGATTGAAAGCAAAGCAGAAGTCAGGAATCTTTTTCTTTGCTTTTAACTTCTTGATACGACTTGACTCCCACTTTTCCCCTTACTTGTTGGATAATATATCTATGTCTTACTCTTCCTCTTTTTTCATTAACTATAAGTAATACTTCTTCATTTGGATATTGCCGTCCGTGCTTTTCATCCTTCTCCAACACCACCACAATTTCAATTTACATAAATACACTACTAAATATAAATACAAGAGTTCCGAACTGAATAATATTTATATTCGACCTTTAAACTATCGAATCAAATCAAAGCAAATTTAGATTGATGTTGCAAAATTTATAGTTACGGAGTATGAAAATAAAGTAAACAAAATTAAAAAAAGAAAACAAAAAGAGAATAAATAAATAGATAAATTAAATTATAAGATAACCCTCAAAATGTTTTTGATGTATTCATTTCAATATAAATGTGGCTTTGTGACTAACTAACTAACTAACTGGCTGATTGGCAAGTTTGTATGATAAAATTTGTTTTTTTTTGTAGTACTTACATTTACTTAATTCTCGTAACTTACTACATAACAATGTCTGTGAATAAGACGTGTGCTACTTAATTCTGAATTAAATAAAGTGATAGCAAATTACTATAAGACTTTTATGATAAGACTAATGAACATTAACACTTTCTATTAACTAATCGATTAAAACTATTTTCAGGTGAAAATATATAAAAAAATTATCGCTTTTATAAATGTGCATTAGTGTTTGAAAGAATAATGAATGTGCCCGAATTCTATCAATTCATTTATTTTTTGGCTTTGTGTTATCGATATTTATAGTTATGTTCAATCAGAACTTATTCCAGATTAATCCTAAAGCAAGTTTACAGATCTATTTTTTTACGTAATATGTAACATGAAAAAAAACCTTGGTGGAGGCTTATGTCCAGCAGGGGCATATAATTTGGCGTTTCGTTAGTATCTTATTAATAGTCACCAGCCCTACCTCCTGTAATAGAAACTACTGACATTAGTTTGTCTTTTGACAAAATATTTGCCATTCGAATTACAAAGTACTAGTATTCTTCTCGATCTCTCCAGCCAAGCTAACCCGGGACGAACCATCAAAAGGTTATTCGGTTTTTTGTTAAGAAATTCTCAACAGTAACCCGGAATTAGGAAGATGGCTGCATTGTCTCATCTCGCATTCTCAATACCAGGTTTTAGTAATAAAGATATATAAGATATTAGAGTAAAGAACTCCAGCGCTAAGTGAACAAAGCAACGATTCATTAAGAGAATAGTAATTTACTTAGTTGCAGGGGGATTAGCTTTGATAGCCCCGCGTTTCTAAATTAATTCAGACTTTTTCTTTTATCTGGATAACTGGCTAGCAAATTGCTTAGTTGGAATAAATTAACGCTTATGTATATGGCTAGTCTAGCTTGTTTTTTTTTTTTTTTTTTTTTATTTTGCTCGTCAAAATGACCACACTCCACCTGATGGTAAGCAGTCGTGTGGTCTAAGAGCAGTGGCCTCCACATCGCCCCCACAGTAGCCGAGGCGATGTTGAGGTCTCTACTTTGACGGCCTGAGAAGATGCTTTTTCACGCCCCGCTTAAAGAACCCAGGATTGAAGGAAGAAGGAAACACGTGCCTTGGCAGAGAATTCCATGCCTTGGTCGTTCGGCAGAGATATGAGGACCCAAACTTTTTGGTACGCGCTCTAATCGACTCTACCGTGTAAGGATGGCATCTGAGCCCAGCACGCGTTGTTCTAGATAGGAAAGGGGAGGGCGGGATAAGGTGGAATAACTCTTCAGAGCACTCCCCGTGGTATATTCTGTAGAAACATGCCAATGAGGCAATGTCTCTACGGAGTTGCAGAGATTCCAGTGAACTCGTGACCTCTGGATCTCCGATGATACGGACAGCCCGCCGCTGTAACCGGTCGAGAGCGTCCAGCAAGTACTGCGCGGAGCCATCCCAAAGATGAGAACAGTACTCCACGCAAGGGCGCACTTGTGCCTTATACAATAGGCACAGTTGCCCAGGCGTGAAGAACCGCCTCACCCTGTTCAGAACTCCGAGTTTTCGCGAAGCTTGCTTAATGACGCTCTCGATATAGGTTTTCTGATTAAGGGAGCGGCAAAGATCCATACCTAAGATGGAGAGACTGTCACGTATCACCAGTGGAGTGTTCTTCAGAGAAGGGAGGGGAAGGAACGGAGACTTTTTTGTTGAGAACGCGCATGTCTGGGTCTTCTTGGCGTTGAACTCGACCAAGTTCTTGGCACCCCATTCATAGATGCGGTCCAAGGTCCGGTCAAGTTTAACGACAAGATTCTGCCTTTTCCCCTCAACCTCAGCCTGTTTGGCCCCAGGATGTCCGAGATATCGCCCATGCACGGTACTGTCGTCCGCATAACAATGTATCTTGCCGAGATTCAACATAAACTTGCAATCCAGGTGCACAGTTGAGGGGGCAAGCCATAGGCCGGAAGCTTGGAAAGAAGAGACCGGTGCCAGACTCTGTCGAAAGCTTTGGCTATGTCAAGGCTGATAGCCAAAGACTCGCCGTGCTTGTCCATAGCCTCACCCCAGAGGTGCGTGACGAACGCTAGAAGATCACCCGTTGAGCGTTTAGACCGAAAGCCGTATTGGCGATCATTGATCAACGATTGGTCCTCCAGGTAGCGGACAATTTGGGTGTTTATAATCCGCTCGAACACCTTGGAAAGCACCGAGGTGATAGCTATGGGTCGATAGTTGCTTGGCTCGGAACGGTCCCCCTTTTTGGGAATCGGTTGAACGTTCGCTTCCTTCCAAGCCTCAGGCACAATGCCTGCGGCGTAAGACGTCCGGTATAGGCGCGTAAGTGTGGGAGACAACTCCGCTGCACATTTTTTAAGAACCACAGCTAGGATGCCGTCAGGTCCACTGGCTTTCCGAACATCGAGAGACTGCAGTATCGCACGAACGGTTCGTTGCCTGATACATATATCAGGCATGGTGTAGCCGCAGTTGGCAATGTTAGGCGGCTGCGAACCGCAGTCATCGATTCGGGAGTTGGCCGCAAAGAGATTTGCAAGCAGATCTGCTTTCTCCTGCGGCCGATGAGCCAGTGATCCATTCGGATACCTCAGAGGGGGCAGCATGGTCTGGCAGAAGTTGGACTGCACGGCTTTGGCCAGGCGCCAATAGCTACGACTGCCCGTAGGATGCGCCATTAGTTCCTGGCCGAACCGTGCGACGCGCTGGGCATCCGCTCTTAAGTATGCCCTCTTGCAGACCTTTGTGGCTTGGTTGAACGCTGCCTTCAGGTGATCCACGTTAGGGTCGTGGAGAGTGCGAGCCCTGGTCCAAGCGCGATACGCTGTCTGTTTGCGTTCAACAGCATCGGCGCATTCACGCCCGAACCAGGGCCTTTTCCTGCCGCCGCTCGTGACATCACTGTATGGAATATAATATTCCATACCCAGGATGATTTCACCAGCGGCAGCAGTAGCGCTCTCTGATGGATCCCTGTTCTCAAAGCAGCGTTGAGCCCAAGGGATGGATGCGAAGTATTCCCGCATTCCATCCCAGTCTGCTGACGAGTACTGCCACAGTCGTCGTCTTGCCTCCTCGGGTCGTGGGGGCGTAACAACAACAGCTGTGGCACAAACCAGACAATGGTCTGAGGTGCCCAAAGGAGCACGAATCGACACACTGTACCGGTTCGGGTTACTCGTCAGCAGCAGATCGAGCAGAGAGGGCGCCTGACCTGCAATATCTGGTATCCGGGTGGGCTGGAATACCAGTTGAGACAGGTCATGCGTGAGAGCGAACGCATGGGCAGTTCGTCCCGCGTGGTCTGTTTTGGGAGAACCCAACCAGGTCTCATGGTGGGCATTGAAATCTCCCAAGAACACCAACTCAGCGTTCGGAAACCGCTCCTGCGCGTTGTCTGCCGCCTGACTCAGGTAATTGAAGAGTCGAGTTGTCTCAGCGTCTCCTGAATGGGATCGGTAGAGGCACATGTAGATTTGGCTGAAAGAGCCATGATCTACGTGTACCCAAAGGACAGAGAAGGAAGGGTCCTCTAGGCATTGTAGACGGCGACAGCAAATATCCGCCCTAACAAACAAGCATACCCCGGCTTTCGCGAGGAAACACTCCTCTAGCACGTAGCCGGGATATTGCAGGTAGTTCGTGTCTGCAGAACGGCGTATTTGTGTCTCCGTTAGAAAAAGCATTGCCGGCCGAGCCGTCTCCAGGTGGTGATGGACGGCATTAAGGTTAGCGTGGAGTCCTCTGATGTTAATAAACTCCACGACACAGGAAGCAGCAGTGTGGTTACGGCGATTGGCTGCTGTTGAACGACAATGCTTTGTTCGTACTGCCATAGAGTGAAAGGAAGGGGAAGCGTGAAAAAAAAGAGGCGGCTATTCTCGCAGCAAAGTGGGGCAAGGCGCAGAGCAAGTTTTGTCATATAAGTGTATGGTATGGCGATAGCCGATCCGACGGACGGAAGGACCCCCGTACCCTCCCGAAAGTGGTCGCCGGGACCCACCCTCCGGTCACCATCCGGCACGACGAGCCACCTCGAGATTATGCGCGGCATGATAAGGCAGCCAACCTAGTTGGTTAGACTCGGTTGGGCTTCTGGACTATACCGCGGGCGGCCAGCAGAGCACCGTTTCTACGGCTCTCCCTGGCCGCCGGATCGACTCGTGCCACCCACACAATGACTCTACGGATACTCTGCAGGTCCCTCATAAGCTGCGAGAATCGTCACCTCATGCTTAAGCCTCCGGCGCTCTCATTCACCGAACGAAACACAGCAGTGAAACACTTGTTTCACGTCGATTTTCTGTGAGAGGGTAGTACTTCCCCGGTCGAGCCGGCCCATTCCTGCTGTAACCAGCTTGGCTCTACTACCTGGTTGTGAGGTTTTAGGTCTGATACCTTACTCGTGCTATTAGGTTTTTCTACCCGATAATGCTCAATGCGAAATCTGACAATATTTCCTTTTTATGAAAAGCCAATTGCCGCACTGGATTTACTTCTTGTATCACGGGGAACTTTACAAATATTCGATCAATAGAGTTAAAGAAAATCCAGCCATATTTTGTGTATTACAGAAATTTTTGTCCCGTATGGGTTTCGAAGCCACAACCCTCGGCGTAGTGGTAATAATGAAAAATCTAGTAGACGGCAAAAATTCAATTATAAACATGGGTTTTAAACATGACTAGTATTGTTCTATGCATACATTTGGCGCATTGAAAAAGTGGTCAGTTCAGCAATTACGAATGCCCTAGCGTGTTAAGATATGGCTGATCTTCACACAAAGTACACTGCCTCATTCATCCCGTGGTAGTACGCGCATATTTTTGTCTTGGCTTCGAACAAAACTTCTCAGTAACGACATGGTCTGCAATTGCATATTCACGTAGTAGGTATGTCAAAGTCAACGTCATATCATATGCAATAGTTCTGTTACGATATTCTCAGTAGCAGTCCGATAGCTGGAACTATAATTAGGGAACTAAAACTATATTTTAGCCAAATATGGTTTAGACGTAGAGAGAGATGTTTTAATTCAGGTTTAATACATCTCTCTCTACCTCTACGGAGACAGCGTGACGTGGGTCTATGTATGTACAAATATGTATTCAAGACTTGAGCTTGAGAACATTGGAAAGCAGTTCTGTCTACCACGATACGGACTGAAAACCCGTAAGAGCCCTAGTAACCAATATAATAATCATTCAAAACAAATGTGTCAATCCTGAAAACATCATTACGTACACATTTTATGGATGCTAGCAACGTCTTCCTACGTACTCAATACAGCACGACATGTTTATGTAAACTGGAAGCATTCAGTTGAAACATTTTATTATATTAGGCCCCTAATAAGTTAAGCTTTCGGTTGTTTATATGCTTGCGTGCTAACCCGCTATCCAGTTCCATTAACTTTCATAAGGAAAATTATAATAAATTAACCAAATACATATATTTGTTAAATTCTTACGCTTTCGGTTTCGTTATAAAGATTAATGTAAATGTTGGTCATGGTAGATTAAGATTTTATTTTTTCGTAAAATAGGATGTCACATTTAAAGGTAGACCAATGACCTGAACAAAAAGCTAGGATAAACTGGTTGCAGAAGGCAGAAGACAAAGTATTTTGGTTCAAATTTAGAAAAGACTGCGATTGATACTAAAAGAAAACCCTATAAATCATTATGATGACTATGCTAATTCTGCTATGCCATATCTTTAAATTTTTATTAGCTAAAGCGATAATAATATGACCGCCTTCGAAGTCTGAATAGCGAATTGACATCCGTAGACATAGTAGAGCCTTGCTTAGAGTAGTAGAGCCTCGCTGATTTCAGCATGAATGGGCCGGCTCGACCGGGGAAGGACTACCCTCTCACAGAATATCGACGTAAAATAGCAGTATTCCTACTGTTGTGTTTCGTTCGGTGAGTGAGAGTACCAGAGGCCCAATCACCCTCTTTCCCCCTTCCCGCTCCTTCTGCTTCCCACTTCCTTTCCTAAAGGGTCGGCAACGCGCAAGTGATGCCTCTGGTATGTCGCAGGCGTCCATAGGCTACGGTGATCACTTACCATCACGTGGGCCGTATGCTTGTTTGCCACCATAGCAGTATAAAACAAAGAACTAATATTATAAATTGCGAATGTGACTTTGTTTGTTACGCTTAAACACCTTAAACACCAGCTTTAACAACTAATCATCATGAGTTTCGCATACTCGTTGTCAGGTGAACAAAAAAGGACATAGGGAAACTTACAACCAGAAAAAAGTACTGTTTCTAACATACTCTAACCTATATTTACGCGAGCGAAGCCGCGGGCAAAATCTAGCCTGAAATAAGAAGGTGTAAAATAGTAAATAGCAATGCCTTCTTTGCCTATTATTAATAATAATAATAATAAACTTTTATTTCAGACTATTGTCCATAAATGTTAGTAACACAAATTCCTTAAAACTATGTTAGTAACAAATATAAACCTAGTTTAAAAATCTGCGGCATCCTCCTGGTGCACTCGATCCACACATATGCGTACGGGTCCAGGGCCACAGGAACGGGCTGTCCAGTCGGTTTGCAATAATGCTATGGATGCTGTTAGCGCTTCCCCGCAATCGAGATATCAGGGATGCAGTTCTCTTTCTTATTGATCAGAACCTAGACATAATGCAAAAAAATCTCACCGTATGAGTTTTCTTTAACATTTCACATTGTACAGCAAAATAATAAAACCATTATAATATTGTTTACACTAGCAATAAGTCCAGAAAGCCATTTATGTCGGGTTGCGTGTTTTCCTCGCATTATTTCGTTTTAATTTGCGCCATTAATACCATTTTCACATTAAGGATAGGATTTCCCAAATGCGTTTAGCATATTTGCATGCAACCATTTACTCTGCTCGAAGGTTAAATAAGGCTATAAGTTTTGTGGATATTTGTTATATTATTATTGGTTTAATTAATTGATAGGATAAGAGCAGCGATAGCTCAGTGGGGAGACCAACAGATTGCAATGCAGAGGGTCTCGGGTTCGAACCCACGTCGCGCACCTCTGACTTTCGGAAGTTATAATGACTTTTCAAAATTATGTGCGTATTGATTGACAATTATCGCCTGCTCCGTGCCTCGAAGAGCACGTTAAGCCGTCGGTCCCGGTTGCCAATGGCAGTCGTTATTGGGAGAGTGTCGACACAAAAGATCCCACTGGGTCGAAGTGTCGCCGGTCTGCACTGACTGGCCCCCACATAAGATAAGATAACAATTGATAGGATGGAACGGATGGCGTAGTGGTTTAAGTGGTCGCCTCACCATAGCCACAGAGCCGAGTGTTGTGGGTTTGAATCCCACACGGGACAATACTTTGTGTGTTTTAAATTGTTGTTCGGCGGTGTTCTTTGTGGCCATTGTTTGAATGTTTGTAAAGTCCCCCGCGAAACAGGAATTATTCCAAGCGTCCAGGCGCGGGAGATTGTCTTTTTTAAATTAAATGAATATTAATGAATAGGTAGCGGAGTACAAACGCCGCTACGTAAATTTTTTCCAGATCACTAACAATGAGCGTTTTGATATTCGAGACCGAAACATGGTGGCGATTTTATCTATATAATTAACGGCGATTTCATTTAATCGATCCATCAGAAGTTTTACTAAATTCGTCCTACGGACCGAATTTTCGGTCACGGCGGCCAATCTTAACAGACCTCTGTCCAGAGGATATTATAGTGCAGAAGTATGGGTTCGCTAGCTCTCATTTAGGCTTCTATGAACTTAAGCAGCACCTGTATAATTGTAATATATAGGTATTTATTTATGAAATTTTGTTTAAATTTTATAATATTTAAGTTGTATAATAGATATATCAACATCCGTCTCTGAATAAGATCTTAGTTTAAGTCTGCGTGTTATATCATTGCATTGTTAAAAACTAGTATCTAAACCTTTAACGTGTAACGAAGCTATTACTGAGATTGTACGGTGTTTAATCCTTAATATAATTAAATTTTGTGTCGTGATCGAATCATAAAAAGCGGTGCATAAGCTCAATGTGATATTTATTGATTATTTTATCACGTTGATAACCTAAATTTATATTATCGCCGCTTACCGTCATAACGCTTGAGTGGATGCGATGACGACTTAAAAATATTTATCAACAAATATACCTATTTGTCATTCACCGGGTATAGACAAAAATGAACTAAAAATAATGTTTAAGCTTACAATCGGTTGTGGTGATCGCCGTCTACTGGACACATTTCCAGACTCCATGCTGCTACCAAAACAAATCTTGACCGAAAAGCCGAATCGCAATTTGTCCAACTCGGATATTGAACCCGAAAGCTCATACACAGCAGTCACTTTCACTGCCACAGCGCCACTGAGGTATTTTTTAACGATTATCTTTAACTGGCAACTCGTCCCGGCTTCGCACGAGTAGTCCAGAACCTCAACAAATTATACACCTAAACCTTCCTCATAAATCAGTCTGTTTATTGATGAAAACCGCATGAAATCTGTTTTTCGAGTGTAATAAACATACAGACGCGGCGAGGAACTTTGTGCTATAATAAGTAGTGATAATGATATGTAGATGTTATATTTTTTGACAAACTAATGAAGTACATATCAGTTATAAAAACATTAAATAAACTTTGAGTCAAATCACCGACGAAACTTTTTAATTCAAATATAAACGAACTGTTAACATACCTAACGTTCGGCGGCATAATTATATTATTATGGCCTGTAAAAAATAACTTATCTCTCAGAAAATAGCATAAATTTGTAATCATGTGACGTGTGTATATATTTTTTTCGTTTATGAGTTATAAATCCTTTTATAATATATTTCAGGAGCATTTGATGATTCATAACAAGCATTTTTACGTTCAACAACAAGTTGTGATTAATATTTTATACGTATTTTGAAACCTTGACAAGGCTGACATAATGTCGTAGCCGATGCGAATGTTTTTTATCTGTTGTCAGTTTGCTTATAAATATGGCGGTATTTTTGCAAAAGCTTTTTTGTTTTATTTATGACTTTATACTACGTTTTTATTTAATTACGTGTAAAATTTTATCTAATATTATGTATAGGTATACTTAAAAATAGAAAAACAGTTTATGAAACACAAAAAGATGATAGAATCATAAAATTTATAAATATACTAGCTTTCCCGACAGACGTTCTCCTATACACAAGAGAAAAAAAAACATTTCTAAACCATTCTCGAATCCACTTGAACACACACAAAAAGTTTCAGCCGTTTAGGAGGAGTTCAGTGACGTACACACGTACAGTAGAATTATATATATAAAGATTTCAAATAAATTTTTTGCTTGATCTATTTCTAATTCTTTCTCACGGAAGTCGTTAAACAAAAAATATAACATCGTTGTAAATAATTATTTGGTACTTATTATTAAGTTTATCTACATAACTGTTTTTTTGTATTATTTTCTCTCGCCAAAGATATAGTTAAGTTTTCTGCCTCAGTGGCCCAGCGGTAGTGAATGTGGCTGTTGTTAATGAGTTTCCGGGTTCAAAGCCAGGGTTGGGCCATTATAAAGTTATTGGATTATTTTGCGTTTCTGTCAAGAAAATCTCAATAACAGCCCAGACTTAGGAAGTCGGTAATAGTTGGGGATAGAAAGTGCACTTTTGAACACCTGTAAAACTCCTGCGCAAATGGCCAGACACCGATAAGATTGGCCGCTGTTACCGCTATTCGGTCTGAAGGACCTTATACCTAGTTTAGTTTTATCTAAATATGCTTAAACTGTCAAAATGTCAAATATAATAAAGTTTAAGACATAGCTAAAATATAAATTAAAAATAAAATGGTTCACGTCTATAAATTATTAACAAGTTTAAGAAAACAGATTTCTATTTTATAAACATATATTGAAATTACATATTTATTACATTTTTGTCACTAAACCCATAATTTACATATTAACTTTTTGCAAAGCCATAACAACATTTTTGAATCATAAGCTAAATAAGAAAATTCATGCATCAAATTGAAACAGGCGTAAAAGAGGAGCGGAAATCCGTTTGTCAAACGGGCACACACAAAATAGTTACAAAGTACATATTAATAAAAATATATTACAAACATTTATTATTGATGACAGCATCCTGTTGCACTAAGAAGATAAATAGACACATATATATATTAAGTGGTTTATATCTATATATTAATACGTGAAGCGAAAACTTTGGATCCCTTTTTACGAAAATTGGGCGGACGGAGAAGTATGAAATTTCGCACACTTATAGTTTATACATAGAAGAAGTGACGAATGCTAATATATTTTTTTAATTATGCGTAAAAATACATTAAATTAATGAAAAAACACTACACGCACACAACCATGCATTTGACACACGCAGTTGAAGCGCGTAACTATGGTTACATATATCAATATACGAGTATAATGACATATTTCAGCAATATCTTACAGGCTAACTTTGGTCGAATTTCGAGCACTAGGCGACCGCTAGTATGTATAGATACATAATCACCCAGTGGTGGAATGGTATAGTGGTTTCAGTGGTCGCCTCGCCATTGCCAATGCGCTGAATGTTGAGAGTTCGATTCCCATACAAGACAAAAATTTGTGTGATCCACAAATTGTAGTCCCGAGTCTGAGTATTCTTTGTATCCCTTGTTTCAAAGTTTGTGTACCTATGTAGGCTAAGGGCTTGTTCACAACACCACGTCACGATGTCGTTAACGTAGAACGGTGCGGTGTCGCGGAGCGACACGTTGACGTGACGTGCAAAATTACGTTACTATGTCGTAAAAACATACGTCACGATAACGCAACGTTACAAATGTTTCGACACACATCCTTCCAGCCTTCGGTTTTTAAGTGCTTTCCCTTAAAATCATATATTATCCTGTCTTAGAGCACTGGACGTTCCTCAACAAGTGATCTCAATAAATCCGATTCAATAATTTCTATAATACATCTCTTTTGCATAGTAGCCACGTGCCGCTTCCAGCACCGTCCGACGCGTCGTTCCGCGGCGACATTGCCATACCGTGCGTTAGCACGTCACGTCAACGTGCTGCGCCGCGACACCGCATCGTTCCACGTTAACGACATTGTGACGTGGTGTGTGGACAAACCCTAAGGCGCATAACACTCAAATTTTGCATAATATGTTGTAGGTCCCAGACAATAGCATGCGATATGCTCGCGCTATAAACTTATTATTTATGGCCATCACATACTGAAAGATTGTATTAACATAATTAAAAACTCTATAATAATTTTGGCCTAACATCAAACACGAACCATATGCGTAAACGCAATCATATGCCACGGGACCATCAGGTATTAAAAACTTCTTCGCCAACTAAAAGTGTTACTTTTTAACCTAAATAAATAAATGATTATAGCTTTGACTTCTTTTTCTTTTTTCTTTCTTTACATTATTTTTCTTTCTATTAATAAATATAAATAATATCAACCCTGTGTAGAAACTGTCCCCTTACTGGGCAAGCGCAATCCGTACAAGGCCAGCCCTTCTCATAAGAAGGGCTGGCCTTGTGCGGATTGGTAAACTTCACATATCTTTGAGAACATCATGAAGATCTCTCAGACACTCTCTATTTATTATTTACATGCTATCCCAGGGAAGCAGCTTTTTTTGGATGAACCGTACCCTATGTTCATTTCTGTGCCCATTACAACGTAAGTGCGAAATTTGATGATGATCTTTTTAGTAGTTAAGGCGAAACAAATAAACAAACAAACTGCCATTCACATTTATGTATAATATTGGTTAGGATTGCAATAATAATTACATAACCTTGACATTCAAACACTTATTACAAATCACATATTATTTTTCGTGATCAGAACGAACTTGCAATAATTAAATAATCACAAAGACCAGCACCTCAACTATCCGGTGATACTGAATTTTATTCATCAACAGTGCCTACAAGAAAAATGTTCGCACGTTCATTACTGGGGTTGAAGTGCTATGCGTTCTGGAGGCGTATAGGCGCTGCACACTTCAGTATCTGTTGAATACAAGCAACAATTAGTAGTGAATATTTTACTCTTATACTAGCTAGCCGCAGCAATAGCTCAGTGGAGAGACCAACAGACTAAAATGCAGAGAGTCTCGGGTTCGAACCCACGTCGCGCACCTCTGACTTTCGGAAGTTATATGACTTTTCGATATTATGTGCGTATTGATTGACAATTATCGCCTGCTCCGTGCCTCGGAGAGCACGTTAAGCAGTCGGTCCCGGCTGCCATGGACATCTAGTGAAGTCATTATCGGGAAGTCAGTGCCCTCTAATATCCTGACACTGGTCTAGCCTTAGGGTATCGTTAGCCTTGCGGAGGTCAGGTGACAGCCGCTCCGTGTAAAAACTGATATCCAGTCAAATCGGGTTAGACTAGAAAGCCGACCCCAAGTGACTTGGGAATAATAAAGGCTAGGGAGAAGACTAGCTTTTGCCCGTGGCTTTGCTCGCGTAATGTAGATTAGGTTGACACCCTAATCACTTAGCGGTATAAAATATAATTATGTACTTTACGATCTATTCTCATATCTCCCAAATATACATAACAATTTCATAAAAATCGGTCGAGCCGTTTCGGAGGAGTGCAACAAATTTTGATATAAGCATATAAATAAATAATATAAAATCTACCAACCAGGTGGGGGCTAAGGCTAAAAAGTGTCCGGTGTAAGCCTAGTGCCTTACACTTAGAATTTTTTAAGTTATAGGCAAGAACAATATTCATAAATTTTAATACAAATAGTATTACAAAATAATATTGTCTTACGTTTACACTGAAATTAAACTTTATACTTTTCCCTGCATTATGACTGCTTTTTAGCAGCCATTGCTAACGCGAGACTCTTTCTTGGCTGCGATTAAAACCGTATATAAAGCACTTAGTTTAATTACAAAATATTAAGATTTTCATGTGAGGTAAAGACACCTTTCAGAAGATTTTTATACACCTATATGTATATTAGGCAGTGGGACTATTACTATCTTCCCTTACACTGAAGTACAAGGAAAGTTAGTAGCTTATCCTGAAATAGCAACCAATTGTTGTGCCCAGTTGCTGTTACTAGACAAATCAGCACCAACCGTGTTGCTTATGATAGTGTCCCGTATAGGAAACGATAAGTGAGTAAGTATGCGCAGTGCCTTAGTGAGATTCTAAGAAATAACGCCATTGAAAACTTATAATGATCTTACGAACTGCATAAAACTCCGTTAAGAGCCCATATGAGTCAATGTTTCACTTTTGTTAAGAAACCTGGAAATGGTTAACAGATTTTACCGTTCACTGAATTTTAAAGATTGGATTGATTAAGTTAATAAGAGAATTCTATTAAAAGGAGAATGTTTTTTTTTTGTAAGGTAGTCCTCAAAATATTTATTCTGCCCTAAATTCAATCTTGAATTCCATATCTTACGGATCACACTTCTGACTTTTCAAGTGACTATAAAAATATGCGTATACAATAAATAATGAATTAGGCTATTACTTGCTTAATAGACTAATGGCCTAAGACATATTTAGTTTCTAAGAGGAGACTGCTGTTTTGCAATAGGATGAAACAGACCATTTATTAGTATTTTTTTAATTAATCAGAAATGACTTCATCCATTTTATACCATCGCACCGCTCAACATCGGCAAAGCATTTATCCTTACACTTTAAGACCAAACTGACTGCGTACTAAGCGGTTTGAAAGAAATTTTCTTTTGCTAAATCTTATGTTGTCTGCTCCTGCCGAGATTTCCCCAAGGCGCTATATAGTAGCATGGAGCTCTTCAAAAGGTTAAATTAATACCCCTAATTACACAAGTATACATACATTGGCTGTAGGAACCACTTACCATCATGCGTGACATATGCCTGTTGGACAACTAATTGGGTAAAAAAGCACTTTATATGTGAGAAGTTCATTTTGTATGCTTATAAAGTGTCAAGTAATCATACAGTCGATCTGATGTTTAGCTCTTGGCCTAAGATCGCTTCAATAATATGGGTATCATTTGCAAGTTGTTATTCCTAGGGAAGATGGAATGAAAAGAATAGAATCAGAAAGATTATAATTAATTATATATGAGCCCCAGGTGCAATTACCCATGTGCAAAACGCTGTGACAGTCTTACTACTTATACGTCCAATTTTCTGTAAGATGTTCTCCAAGCGAGCCAGCTCACTCACACATACAACATAGTGCTATTTCCAAATAATTGTCTTTTGTACACAAATATTTCATTTAAATAATAAACAGTTCACAACACAGGATCCTATTGAAAGTTGTATTATTTAAGTTTGTAAATAGGTAGAATGAAAAAGCTTTAAAACGATTTTATTGAATAAAATTTGGCAGAGTATTGATGGCTGAAAATGGGCATTAATTTCAGCGTCATACATTTTCGCAGGCATCGCTGCGTTCACCGGACAGCCAATAGTTGCCTTTGACGAAACAAGTGCCAATTAAAAAGCCATTTATCGTAATAAAAGTATAAATATTTTCAATTCCTGTAGATATTTTGAAACATCCAATAAATTTTATTCAGTTTACCGAAATTCAATGATTACAAAGAGATGCACGGAAAATGAATTCTCTCAATTTGGCCGAGGTGTTAAGCAAAAAATTATGAAAATAAAATAATAATTTTTGCCTCGATGATATTCTCTGCTTTTCGTGAATCCAATGAAGAACATAAAAACATAGTTATTTTTCTAACGTTTCAGGCTTTTCAGCTTGAGGTTAAAATTTTACGCTCATCCTATAATATACCATGATAACAAGAATTTTTAAACTTTTGAATTTTAGTATATGTGGAACTGCTATAACACATTTTCATCCCTGGATTTAAGTATAAAGATTCTTTATCCTTAGACAACTTATCTTAAAAGCATTTTATTAAAGAACAACGTTAAAAATTGTGGAGGTCATGGCTTCAAATTGTGCTACTGGGTTAAAATTTTTCCTTTTACATATTTCAAACACGTAATTTATTAACACAAGACAAAAACAACTCCGACGCATACCGCACCTTCATGCATAATTAATTTTTTCATTAAAACTTTACTTTTCTGAAGTGTTTCTAAAGCTCGGTAATCCTTCAGTTAAAATTTAAAGAATTTACGCTGTTTTTCCAGTTTATTCTCATGTCAGCTTTCAGTTGTGTTTGAATTATGGATTAGTATCGGTAAAATAATATTACATCTCGTTTTTTACTTAAAGAAAATTCCGCTTATCGAAACAATCAATCATAAATAACTTCAAACTTAATGCCCCAATTAAAAAACAAGCCGCATTTCTTAGGCTGTGTTTTAAGAAATACGGCTTTAATCGAATGAAATTTTGGAGTGAATTACATAAATATTTATAATATATATTGTAACTGGTCGATAACTGCTTATAGGAGATATTTAAGAAATTTAATGTTAGAGATCTTTAGCTAGCTAGCCAAAATAATTATATTATTTGTAGAATTTTCGTCTGTTTATATATGTTTGTACGTGCATCATACAAATACTACTACGGAAAATTAAATGCGGTGTTTAGAGTTATATGGCTGCAGGTCTAACTTAAAACCTAGTGCATGTTTCATCTTTATTAGAAGTAGAGTATCAATAATAAGAGATTTTGGAGGTCAATTAGTTTAGGTTGTGCATTACCAATTTACCAATGAATATATCTATCTCTGGGTGTGTTTTAGGTGTATAGATCAGCTTCTTCCTACATGCAAAGAAAGAAAATATAGACAGTAACTTCCAAATACCATGCGTACGAAGTCGCAGGGATAAGCTAGTAATAATATAAAGGTTGTGTTTAAATAGTCAAAATTACACGTCAGCTAAATATAAAATAGTACTGTCAGCATAATTATACCGACAGTACCATATTATTATTATATTTCCGTATTCCATATTATCCCAGCGGATTAAACAAGGGTTTTAAACCACCATTTGCCTAGCCGTATTTAGGTCCCAGAGGAACCGAAGAAATCAAACAGGGTATTCAAGATGAACATTATTATAGCTATCATGTCATATGCAATGATTTAAATCATAGATGTATCTCATCGTGCTAAGATCGCACGTTAAAGTGTCCACACCAAGAAGGGTGAGTTCAAACATTAGATACAAATGATGGTCCACAATTTTTGATATAAGTGAACGTGACATGTTGTCAGGTAACAAATTAATATCTAGAAAGATACCTGCCATATTTAAATGTTATAAGCCGCATCCATGACTTGGAATTCCTGGCTTAGATTTCGTTATTGGAATTTTTGTTGTAATAATCTGAATAACAGTACAAAGGCTATACTCCCGGAAAACGACAATAAATTCGCTACCTAACGTAGGACCTCAACACTTACCTGGCAAAATGTAGGTGCTATAAACCTCTGCGTATCCCTTCAGGGATAACAAGAGACACACGTTTGAGCATATTTATTTATTCATTTTGGAAGAGGCGTAAGTACAGAATAATAACAACTTAAATCTATATTATTAATACGTGAAGCAAAAACTTTGTACCCCTTTTTACAAAAATTGCGCGGACGTAGGAGAATTAAATTTGGCACAGTTAAAGTTTATATGGAGAAGGAGGGGCGAATCCTAATATTTTATAAGAAATGCATTAGAAATACATTAAATTAATGAAAGAACACTACACGCACACAACCGTGCATTTGACACACGCAGTCGAATCGCGTTCGTTCTTTGGTTCGGCATTGTTCGTCTGACGTTGTATGGTTACCTATACCTTATTTATATGTAATAAAGAAAAACAGAAAACAAAGTAGCAAGCTTAGGAATTTTGGCCGAATTTTGACCACTAGGCGACCGCTAGTATTGATAAATATAAATGTGACAATGTTGCTAAAGCCCTAAATATACGGAACGATTCGTCGCCGCGTCGTAACGATGGATCTGAAGAAAATCGTGACGATCCATCGCGTCGAATTGCCACTCAACACAAGAAACGATTGATCGAAACGATTGGTCGTTGTGATCCTTCGTTTAGGCAGACTGAGATTGAAGCAAAAATTGAATCGTCGATCGCAAAGAGCCATACACCTTTGATCTATCGTCACGATATTCATAATTATATTGGTTTCTGTTGCGATCACGATATCGTCCTCGATCAAGTAAATCGTTAACGATTTAGACATACACCATCGATTCGTCGTTGTGATCGGTCTGAAACGACGGATCGTAACGACAAATCGTTACGTATACGGGGGCCTTAAGGACAAGCCTCCACAATTAGTATATAGTATGCATGCTACACTGGCACGCACAAGGACAACTTCAAGATATTTTTAATTCAAGTATATTTGTCACTTACATCAGCTCGTAATGTTTGTATACAACAAGCAGAATCCATTGCCATTACAATAATAATATATTGGCACAATAGACGGTCATTACCACGTTACCAAAGACATAATAAACTTTAGACGCGGCAGTTTTGTTACAAATTGCCAAGCACTTCATTTCTTCTTTCCATTATTCTGTTGTCACTTTTTTATTGACTAGCAAATGCACCGTAGCTTTGCTCGTATTAAGTATATATTAAAAGCTATTTCCTTAACTTAGTTATTACCCGGTGATAGCAAAATATAATATTGTCTAAATGTTTGTTGTTAAAGATGTACTTATTAACCTTTTTTTTTTAGTTGGGGGAATGCTTTGACGCATACCTCTCCGCGAGGCGTCGGAGAGGTTATGTCGGGCTCACCGGGAAAAAGATACCCCGGTAATACCGACAAAACCTACCATGGTATTTCTCGACATGACCGCGCGAATCACTTTCATATTCAATCGCGACCCCGCCATGGTTTCGCCCCGCCGTGTGAAACGGCAGGCCACTACACAAAAATACTTCCTCCACCGGCCCCCTGGGGGAGACAAAGACACTACACAGTGGCGGACGTGGGAACACGCACGCCGCCTCTCGGACCTGGTGCTGAACGGATGGCGGGCAGGCCCACAAAGCCCACCACCCCCAGGTCAAAATGTAAGTTAACTTGAACCAAAACTCGACTAATCGAATATAAAATGTTAATATGTACTTGTAATGTTATAATTGTTTAAATTTTCTCATATTTTAAGTGAACTATGTAATGTTCTTTTCAGAAATGAACTAACGGAAATGCCTCGATTATCTTGCTAAATTTGGTTGTTATATTGGAGGTTAACCGTGGAATCCCATATTCCATTCTCAAGTTCAATAAAGTGTTATTTTGACCTTATGATAAGAAATTTAGTAGTGCGATTGAGTTCATTTATGTGCTTGGCAGACGGCTATAGACTTGCCTTCTTTTACGTGCGACTTAAAATTCATTAGCAAACGGTGTGTGTAATACACTACAGCGTAACCCTTTGGGCGTAAACACAAGTTTGTTATTGAAATAAAACTAGGTACTATAGACGGATTTTATCGCGTTGTTTATTTGACACTTTATTACAAAATTTTGAAAACTGTTACACTACTATTACCTACACTTTACTAATTTTGAAGATAATTAAATTATTGAAACTATTAAAACTATTTATACTATTACTATACTATTATACTATTTATATTTGTGTTTACACTTTCCCCGACGTTTCGGTTGCTTTTATTTCAATAAATACTAGTTTAATTTCAATGAATAATATTCGCGTAAACAGAAGACAATACAAGTTTGTTATTTCATTTTAATCAATTTTTTTTTTCATTTTATGTCTGAAAGGCTGAAAATGACTGGACTAGGTTATATAAAATCCCAATCCTAACTAATATTATAAATGCGAAAGTGAGTTTGTTTGTTTATTTGTTACGCTTAACTACACGACCGATCACCGTGAAATTTCGTATATACGTTGTCAGGGCAACAGAAAAGGACATACCTTTCATACAGAAAAAGTACTGTAACTAACCTAACCTACATTTATGCGAATGAATTTAGGCAAAATCTAGTGTTTTTATAACTGAAATAATCGCCAGTTGGGACTAGGTAAAAAAAGTAAGATAAGTAAGACTAATTTATTAATACCCTCAGTGAATTCATTCCATTTCAATTTCTCTCCACAATTTTTAAGCAAATAACAATAACAATAGTTCCACCAGCCCGCATGTCTTTGATTTGCACCCAGTTTTAGGGCTAAGTTATTAGCAGAATATAATGTCTGTGTGTTTAGTTAGTAGAATCTAAATAATGACTTTTGTTTATTTATTTATTTTATTTGGGACAACAAACAACAGTGTATTATACATTACAACAATTTTAGGATTAAAATGATAGAATTAACAAACACACTGCTCACGACGTTATCCACAGATTACAATGTTATATAGTATAATTGACAGTTAAGACAAACCAAGTGCTATAAATATAAATATACATAAATACTTACTCGTTACTCAGGTATGTCTTGACGTTAAGAAGTGGATCAAGATGTAAGATATTCGCCATACAAATTTGCGATATGCGATATAACATTTACATATTATACCGCATATCGCAAAAGGCTAGGCAGAGGTGTATAACGAATCAGTATTTCGCCAGTTATGGTTTAAAATAGGTTACGAGTCGGCAACTCCATTGCTGTTTACTGGACACTAGAGAGTCTAACTTTTGGTGGCTCTCAGTAGCAGCCTCCGTTGCTACATAGAATTGCCTGACGGAAAAACCCAATAACATTTTGCTTGCTATTACTTCTACTCACGTTCTTTAATTTAATTTCAAAAATCCTTTTATGATCAAAGTTAATGATACAAAAAATGTATCAGTTCCGTTTTAATGATACCAGGAATTTGATAAACAAATCCTCATTTAAAAAAATATTCTTTTAACAGTTAAAATTCTTCTTTTAATTAATTTTTCTATAATTAAGCGACAGGATACGAAGCCTTTATTAAGTGTCGAATCTAAAACCCCTTTTATATATTGATCAATTTACGACAATATCGTATTACATTTAAAATTAATTTTATTATAAAATTCATAGGAATTTGGTATAGTTATGTTTACTTGTTACAGTCAAATGTGACTTTCACGTCACATGGTGCGTGATTTACTGAATAGCGAGATACCAGCTCGCATTAGCATACAACAAGTCGTTCAAAGGACAAGGACAACAAGGACGTTCTTGGAAGCATGATGAAGCAGATGCATCCATAGCAGCATGTCGGATCTGCTGATGCACCGGTTACAATACGTGTTTTACAAAAATGCACTCATCTAGTCATGCGTGATAGCTCGACAGTATTTTTATAATAAACCAAAAATACACAATTTAATTTCGGCACACAATAATCACGTTCATTTCCTTGCATTTAAAATATTTGCTCATGCTACAACTTGTATGTTGTTCTAATTAATTTTAACTCCCTGGCACTACACGGTAGATTTTCCTGTTTCCTTAATAAATCATACTATCATTTCAATTTGTGAAGTACTGCAAGTATCGAACAACGCAACCTTCTTAAGTAATGCACCAACCTTGTCGTCCTAATTCTGTCATTTTTAGGGTTCCGTAGCCAAATGGCAAAAAACGGAACCCTTATCGATTCGTCATGTCTGTCTGTTTGTCTGTCCGTCCGTATGTCACAACCACTTTTTTCCGAAACTATAAGAACTATGCTGTTGAAGCTTGGTAAGTAGATGTATTCTGTGAACCGCATTAAGATTTTCACACAAAAATAGAAAAAGCAATAAATTTTGGGTGTTCCCCATACTTAGAACTGAAACTCAACAATTTTTTTTCATGAAACCCATCTATGGATAGGTCTTCAAAAATGATATTGAGTTTTCTAATATCATTTTTTTCTAAACTGAATAGTTTGCACGAGAGACACTTCCAAAGTGGTAAAATGTGTGCCTGTAACTTCTAAAATAAGAGAATGATAAAACTAAAAAAAAAAAATATGATGTACATTACCATGTAAACTTCCACCGAAAATTGGTTTGAACGAGATCTAGTAAGTAGTTTTTTTTTAATACGTCATAAATCGTAAACCGCAATTTACAATCAAAGTTACAACGAACTACAAGAACTTTTATATTATGTTACTTGCTGCTACGGAACCCTTCATAGGCGAGGCCGACTCGCACTTGTTTTAGTTCTAGTTCTTAACCAGTATTTACGACATAACTTAGTTCAAAACTTTTGTTCATACTCCAAAGTTTTCATTAGTTTAGTACTGGTGAACTTTCTCTGCTTAGTACAAAGGCGTCTTTCAAGCTTGCCTTGAACTATTGTAATTAGCCTTACGTGTTGAAAAATACAATTTCAACAGTAATGTGCACGAATCACGGGATTAGTATATAAAGTTTAACAGTCACAAAATTTACATATCAAAATGGCTTCCTTATTTATGGCATAGTTACTGTTTAGTTATGGTCAGGTCAAGTAGGCCACGGTAATTTCAGATAGCTACACGAAAACAAAATTTAAAAAGTAAACGTGATAATTTTTGTTCAGGTGACGTAGCGGTAGTGAATATGGCTGCTGGGCAGGTCTTGGACTCGATTGCCAGATGGGACAAAGTGTGTTTTTTCGGTCAAAGTCTTAGTTGTCGAGAGGTTCCTGAAATTGTGTTCGGTGGACGACACTAGGCCATCTACTATATGACGTCATCGCTGGTAAAGCGACTGTTGGTGTATCACACCATCATCAGGGCGATATTAGCATGAGTCTACTACCGTTAGTAAAGAAGCATATCAGGATACCTTTTTAATGTAAAGGGTGGTTATTTTATTTTGCACTAGATTTGTCAATAAATTTCTATCCCTCGTATTTTTCTGGATCAATCTTGGTACCTATGTACTCCTGAGAACGTGTATGCGAAATTTCATGATGATCGGTAGAGTAGTTAAGGCGAGAGAGCGTAACAAACAAACTCACATTCGCATTTATATTTTTAGTTAGGATTTCGTTTGCTATCACTATCGTAGCGTTGCTTCTTTTAGTGTGCAAAGTGGAACCAATCTTTGTAATTATTATTATCAAGTACGTAAATACATCTGATCAATTACCTGTCGTGTCCTTAGAGCATTAGTCGTGTCAGATGGCACTTCGAGTAAAGAAATTAGGAATATACTTGCGTTGTTGAAATAACTCCTGTATAGATGGCTACCTTCCCTTATAACTAACTGGTCGCCATGACCAAAATTAGATTACATGAAATAAATGTTTTTTTATGTTTTATCGGCAGGATTGTCAAATACCTGTGGATCTAAAAAATTTTGAATGCATATTGCCTAGTAATAATTATAATTACATTCTACTATTCTACCACATACACACAAGCCCAATCTAGCCCAAACTAAGCAGAGCTTGTACTATGGGTGCTAGACAATGGATAAACATGCATATATACTTTTTTGTTTTTTGTAAATACGTACATATTATACATAGAATCACCCAGACCAAGACAAACATCCATGTTCATGCACACAAATGTTTGACTTGTGCGGGAATCGAACCCGCGATCTCAGATGTGGCAGTCAGTTACACTAACCACTACGCCATCGAGACGTATATCAAATATCACAGCAAAAACAACTAAAACAGGTCGCAATTTAATATTATAGAATATTCAGGCACATAACATAATAATATTATGTGTTTCTTATTGTAGCCGTACTTGGTTAAATATTATGTTACGCTTTAGGCACCGTGTCCTGGATTGTGGTTGCCTGTGCATAAAGTATTATTATAGCTTGCTTTATGTTTTCTTTATAATTTATTATAATAACCTGTAGTCGCAGCAGCACACCGGTGGCCAGACAATCAATTTTTAATTAAATCTGGTATTCTAAGACTTGACAGATTAAATTATAGAAAAATATTAACTCAACTGAGCATTATATAAGATGTGCGAGTACCTATTGTTTTAATAACCCGTATAACAATGCGGAAATATCGCACTCTTAATGAAACGACTTAACTCGAAATTTGGCATTCAGGCATTTCAACTCCAATTGTTTGACTGTAAATTCTAATATTTTATTTGTGTTATTTAATTGCAACAGAGTTTAAATTTGTTTAATCTAAAATACTCAGATAAGACTATATAATAAGAGTGCGTATGTGCAAGTTGAGGCTGCAGGCCAGCCAACCTTACAAGCTAACCGTATCATTTCTCAAGTAGTGTAGCTCTCGAGTTTAACCTGTGAATATAAAAAAATGTAAGGAAAACAGTCAATTATTAGATATAATTAAAATGCCCAAACGGCCTCTGAACATTGAGGATGGTTTCACAGTTTGGAATTTTAGTCACGAGAAGATAAAAGGTACCTACCTATAAAATTAGGTTCCCTAGTTATTCGCATAAAATTATATGTCATAATTTAACATGGCATACTTTTACTTATCCTAATAATAGTTACGCACAATATTAATTTGGCATAACTGTTTAGGCAAAATTTTTGAAGTGATAACTTCTTTAGCGGCGTTGTGTGCTTTTTTTGTGATGGGTAAAAAATGTTAAACTCGCGTCAGGTCACGTGTCCTGATCGAAAATTCGTAAGACGGAGGGAGAATTGTCAACTTTGTCAACTCTCCAAGTACTAGGCTAGCATAACCAGGAAAGAGTTGAAGTGAAAACTTGATTGCCTTGGCAATCGTAACCTTAGTTACGCGCTTCGACTACGTGTCTCAAATGCACGCTTTCCATTATTAAATTATTTTTGGTTTATAATTTGGTTTATAAAGAGGTGTTTATAAACTTATTTAGCGGCGTTGTGCACTTTTTGAGAATTTTCATGTTTGTGTACGATAGCGCAATAAATGAATATTGTATTTTACCACATAAATGATAGTACTTTTATACTGATAATTAAAGCAATTCGTGCAAAATTATTCCCTAACCATTCCAAAATATCAAAAATGCACTACGATATTCAAGTTTTCACTTCTGCCGGCACTCCCGGAGTGCAACCCGTTTTTTTTAAGCTATATTACTATAAGTATAATAATTGTTAAGTATACTATTCTAAAGCATAAATTGGATGTGTTATAAATTTTGTTCAAAATTAATAAAATAGTTTTTGTATATAAAGTAAATATGTTGACAGCTTAGGGGTGGCCCAAGGGCCACCCACGCCGCACCCTAACCTATTGTTACACTATGGTACCCAAGTTATATAATATGCCTTATAACTTTATGCCAATCAAAATTAGGGCACAAAGCATTAGCCTAAATGATACTTATGCCTACTGAAATATTATGCCAAAAAACAATTGTCAAAGTATTATTATGACAAAAAAATTATGCTTAACTCGTTATGCCAAATTAAATTAGGACAAAAAAAATTAGGCGAAACAAAGGGATCCCAAAAAATTATTATCCCCTGGATGTTATACTTAGTAGTATTATTGAGAATTATCTGTGTGAAAGGACATGGCCAATTTTTGTATGGGCGTCTGCATACTTATAACATTAAATTTACCCCAATGATTTTTGGTATTTTATATTCGTGAACACTAGCACATTAAATTGCAATAAATAAAACACTCAAAGAACTTGTCATTACTACATACTAGACTTAAATAGTTTTACTCAACCTTTAATCGGATCGATGGCAATAAGTGTACCTACAGAATAAGACTTGCTACTAAAAAAATTAAGGCGCTTTAAAATATTGAACAACATTATAAAAAGTAATATGGTTTTTAAATTATTTGGTATTTAAACAAAGTAATGGCCATCTGTATAAAGATTTTTTTACATCGTATTGTTAACCATTTATTAAACTGGGTAATAGTCTCAAAAATGAGACAATACTAATAAAGTACATTCAAAACTAGCTAATGTTTTTCTTCAACTAAAACTCGTAAAGAGCTCGGAGCGGGCCGATAACTTCGAACGCCAAACGTGTCGAGTCTTGACTAATGTTTTTACAACTTGTACTAAGGCCTCAGGTCACCTTTATATATTTTTTATAGTTTAATAATTAACAGGAATTTCGCAAAAACACAGTAGGTAAGTACGCAACGAAGCATCACTGCAATAGTGCAATGACATTACATTGACATTTGACATAGATTATAACACAAACGCAAATCAGTAAACGCGTTCCGTTATAAGTATTATTTTTTGTTTGAAATTATATAAAAAGATATATTAAGCATCAACATAATATTTTATTAAATGCAAGAAATATCAATAAAGACGGTTTCGTATGTATATAATGTTCCTATTAAGAGCATTCGACGTTTACGTTACGTATTTATGATTTATCTGTGGTTCATTATGGCAGAAGTTGACAAATGTTACTTTGAATTCATCTTGCATTACTTATTATTTTGAAATAAAAACTGACAAGTTCAGAGAGGCTACAAACTACGTAATTATTCATTTTTCTATTTCTATTTTACCGTGTATTTACTAAGTACGTGTAAATGGAATACAATTTTTGTCCATCTCCTTTCATTATTACGCGTACAATCAGACTATCTATGGTAAGACTTGCGCTTGCGACATATTAAACTTTAGTTTTGTATACTTAATAAAATTCAGATAAAATGACTTAATAATTTAAAATGAATTAATAATTTATAAAACAGCACAAGATTGAAATACTGTTTAACTATAAGAAGAGCAGCGATAGCTCTGTAGGGAGACCAACAGACTGCAATGCAGAGGGTCTCGGGTTCGAACCCACGTCTCGCACCTCTGACTTTCGGAAGTTATATGACTTTTATATGACTTTTCAAAATTATGTACGTATTGATTGACAATTATCGCCTGCTCCGTGCCTCGGAAAGCACGTTAAGCCGTTGGTCCCGGCTGCCATGAATATCTATGGCAGTCGTTATTGGGAGAGTGTCGACACAAAAGATCCCACTGGGTCGAAGTGTCGCCGATCTACATTGACTGGCCCCCACATAAGATAACTATAAGAAAAAAGCAATAATTAAAAAATACCGCCTCTAAAATATATTTAAGTCTGCACAGATGCTCTTGCGCATATATTTTGCCTACCTTCGTCAGTTTGCCGGTGAACGCCGACCGGTGCACGCGTAATGGCGTCATACCTAGTTTTATTCGCGATTTTCGCGACATGCGCCGCGCAACAAAGAGCTCCTATGTACAAAGTTCCTGGTGCAAAACTGGAAGCTATATATCCCAAAGGCTTGAGAGTATCTGTGCCAGGTAAGAACTTATATATTTATAAAGTTGTCATTAGTTCATGTCAATTTGTCTCGCTTGAATTATCATACCTATATTTACTATTTAATGTTATAATTGCAAAACTAATTATGTCTTTATCTATATATGTATATAAAAATCTCGTGCCACGGTGTTTGTGATCGTACTTATCCGAAACGGATATATGCCAACGACTGCAAGGTGAACCAAAGCATGAGCAAATATACAACGGTCTTCCAAGCGGAAACCTATGCTATAATTGCCTGTGCTCAAGAGAATATTAACAATAATGTCACTGACAGAACTGTTTATATTCTCAGTAACAATCAAGCTGCTCTCAAGGCTCTGGACTTCTATAGGGTGGACTCCGGAGTGGTCCTGAACTGAGTTAAGGCCCTTAACAAACTTGGCAGGAAGAACACAGTCAGACTAGTGTGGGTTCCGGGGCATGCAGGGCTGCAAGGCAACACTGATGAATTAGCCAGAAAGGGCTCAGAGCAACTGTTTGTGGGCCCCAAGCCATTCGTAGGACTCTCTGAGAGCACCATCAAGGCGGCTTTGAATACACATGGCAATGATAAACACAGGCTAGAGTGGATGATCCTTAGGGGTCTGGAACACTCCAAGAAATGAATTGCAAACAGAGCCACGGGCTTCACCCGGAAGTTCTGCGGGTACGCATGCTCACAAGAGCGTTCACTGGCTATTTTGGTACCAACGACTTCCTGTGCAGATTGAGATTGGCAAACAATTTGATCTGCATAGCCTGTGGTGAACCGGACGAGTCCATATCGCACCTACTGTGTGAATGTGACGCGTAGCTGGATTGAGGATGGGTCTGATGGGCTTGGCATATCCAAACCCCGAAGACTTCAGTCTTCTCCCTCTGAAGTGTACGCTGCGGTTGATGCAGGGCATTCATAAGGTGATAGCTAAAGGATAGATCTTGGGGCCGACACAAAAGATCCCACTGGGTCGAAGTCTTGCCGGTTTGCACTGACTAGCTCCCGTATAAGATAAGATAAAATATCCGAAACGGCTGAGCTCTGAACTTTATCTAGAATTACTCTTGAGCGATATAATTGTACATAGAAATCACTATTCGCCGTTCATCGGTACAAAGACTTCGACCGATTTCTATGATTTTTTTTATGTATATTTGGTATATATGAGAATAGGTCGTAAAGTATATTTCATACCGCTTGGTGATTAGGGTGCTCTGTCGAATTAAATATGTAAATGACAGAACAACGTTTGCCGGGTCAGCTAGTCTAATTATAACATTTTGCGTTTAAATGACTGAGACGATTTTCATAGTAATTAAAACGCTGTGCACGAGATTTAAAAATAAATTATGTTTTATTACTTTATTGGGTGTTGGTATCTATATGTTCTGAAAGTTTAATAACTAAGAATCATATAACTTATAAAAAAACAAGTAATTATACGAATAAATTAATGTCCTCTTTTGACGGGTAATAGAAGTAGGTTATTTTTATATTTTATGAGCTAAACTTAATTGTATATACAAAAGACATTTTAGAATACCTATTGCTTGTGTGATACAGAACAATAACAAAGAAGAAAAAACATTTTAGTTTTCAAGGAAACGAATGACTGTTTTGTAGATACGCTTTAGTAAGTAGGTAACTAATGTATTTATATACAAATGTAAGTAAGTATAAACAACTTAATGATTAAGTGTGTAAACTCTTAGTCATATAGTTGTTTATGTACAAATAAACACAAAGTAAACTTATTGACTAATACATCTTTTAACATTAGTACCTACATGAATAAAATTGTAAGGCGTTATTTTAATTGACTTTTTAAGTTCATCAAATAACTTAACAATAAAATTAATAATAGAGTAAATCCAACTATATCTACCCAAGCACAAGACCTAAATGGACGTAGTGGGATGACTTAAACGTACTCAAAAACCATCGGACTCGAAATAGGTAGTAATAGAGTATTTGGAAATGCAAGTAAGCAGCCTTTGCCTGAAGCCTTACACTTGCTTTTCTCCTAAGCGATAGATATTACCTACATTTAACCAGTTGCCTTTTAAAATTCGAGTAATTGATGGTATGTTGCATGCCGTTTACCAGACACATCTTGGACTCCTTGCTGCTACTAACATCTTCCTTACAGAAGAACCTAATGACACATTACAATGTGTTCTATTCATAAACATAAACTCATACATAAATAAGCAAAACATCATATGTTTATGTTTACGTTTTAAAACGTAAAGACGGGGTCAAACTCAGAGTTCAAAGTCAAAGTTTCTATTTGCATAAAATAAGTTGATACACCATCTCATAGTTATATTATTATTATATTAATATGTGTTCAGAATATGCAAAATTGTGTTCAGAAGTTGATTTCACATTAGTAAAACAATTTCTTATTAGCCACTCACGTGTTATCTGTTAACCATCAGCTATATAGATATTGTGCCTTCTTTAAATTATTTGAAACCAGCTTTTCCATAAGGCTTCGATCACTCGAGAACATTACTTTTTCTGGATTGTACATATTATTTTAGTAAATAAATATTTATACAAATAAAAATGTATGTTTTTACTGTTCTTCTTTGTACCCTTGACAACGTATATTTTTTTTTAATTCAACTTAGGTGGCAAACAAGCATACGGCCCACCGTATGCTTGTTTGCCACCTTAGTTGAATTAAAAGAAATAATATGTACCACTTACCATCAGGTGGATCTGATGGTAAGTGGTCACCGTAGCCTATAGACTCCTGCAACACCAGAGGCATCACTTGCGCGTTGCCGACCTTTTAGGAATGGAAGTGGGAAGCAGAAGAGCGGGAAGGGGGAAAGAGGGTGATTGGGCCTCCGGCACTCTCACTCACCGAACGAAACACAACAGTAGTAATAGTGCTATTTCACGTCGATATTCTGTGAGAGGGTAGTCCTTCCCCGGTCGAGCCGGCCCATTCATGTTGAAATCAGCGAGGCTCTATACTACGGTGTGCGATATTTCATGATAATCGGCCGAGTAGTTAAGTCGTGAAAGAACAAACACATTCACATTTATAACGTTAGTTAGGATTTAGGTAATCTCTTAATCATAAGTTATATTGCACCTGCTCTAAATTATTTGAAGTTCCGTTATACACATTTTACACGTACCAAATATTTCAGTGCCACGATGTCTACAAGTTTATTACTCGACCTTAATTGACTCATAAGTAGTAAGGAAATAAGCACCAAACATACAGAATTACACCTGAATACAACTAAAAACGTAGGCAGACTTATTGCCAGGTGTGTTTCAAGGTTACGTAAAAAGTAGCGAGCCTATTCCCACCTATGCATGGCTCTACTGCATATTGCTAAGCATAGTTTTCTTATAGGTAATATCATATGGCCTGGCCTGGAAACGTTAGGTTAGAAGTAACAGAAATAATAAAATAAAATCTAAAATATTTTAACCACTTTGGGATATCATGTTATGTTAGATATTCGAAAAACGTGATGTTGAATTAGTTTCCCAGAAACACGTATGTATTTAGCTAATTTGTGTCAATTAAATCATAAATTTACACTTTAGCATGTTGTTTTCCTTATCCAATAAACACGAGGATTTCCATATTTTGATTCCTAAAAAATTACCCAACTTAAAATTTCAATGTCAAGCTCAACCATTAATTCAGTTTAATGATTTTATTTATCTTTATATGAATATATTTTAATTTTAAATAATTTAATGGTATCCATAAAGGTAAAATTGGGCAAATCTTGTTTATTTACATAAGTAAAAAAAAAACATCAAAGTTTATCTGTGTTCCAATGTTAATTCAAATCGGTCCAACAGTTAACACTTGAATCAGTGACAAACGTGCAAATATTTTCTTAAATTCTCACGTTTGTTATATAAGAACTAATTCCAGGTTTATCTGAGCATGTTAAAGTAACTATAAAACAATAACTCTCACTGTGACCGAGTTTACAATAACCTTTGAACTTATATTTTTATCGAAATAATATAATATATTCTTAGGGTATTTCCCAGTATGAGTTCTATGAGGATAATAGAGATATCGTCAAAAGATTTAACACGCTTGATAGAGATCAATTATTTAAGATTTTCCTGTTACGAAGCACTGACGTAGTGCCTACTGTCATGTGATACTAAGCATTATCATAGCATGTGCGAGATCAAGACTACATGTTACAAAGTGCCAATATGTGCGAACGAGACAAAGCTATAACTTTGTCTCTTTCTCACGCATACAATGGATTCCTATCTTGTGTGTGGGGGCCAGTCAGTACAGACCGGCGACACTTCGACCCAGTGGCATCTTTTGTGTCAAATGGATTCCTAAAAGAGCTACAGCAGAATTCCAGTACATATTTTTAATTTCTTATCTTTATTAAAAACATATCTTTAAATTGGATTTTTTGAGTAATAAGATGCTAATATCCAAATTTTCAAAAGACGACGACGTCAAAATATTTTTATGAAAATAATTCATAATTCTTTTATTACTATCAGGTAAAGGTGGCGCTCTTTGGGGGAGAGCTATGTCCAGCAGTGGACTATTATAGCCTGATGATGATGATGATGATGAAAGGTGAAATTCGGTAGGTAACAATCAGTAGCGGGAAGTATTTTCTGGCTTCCAATTCACAGATTAATACAGCTGAGAAAATGTACTTATCTGTAATACACCCATATCTGTTCCTTCTGCAGGCAGGTACTATAATAATTCAAACTGAGGTTAGCATATCATTGACCCTCATTAACGCAAGTAAACAATAAAAAATACTCGTTTTCCAATTACCGAGGTGCCAACGACCGAACGAGATTAATATGTTGGCTCATATGATTAATTACTACCAATTATTGCGGTTATTACACCTTCCGAAGAATGATCGGTGTATCCCACCCGTTTATCCAAATGTATACTGTATAAGTATCCGACCGGTTCAAACCAGTTTACAAATATCTGACCGCTTTATACAAAAATGCATGTGTCAGATACGACTATACAAATATGCATCTATGAAACCACTTCATATAAAATAAATGTGCATGTTGCCGCGCTTAACATATGCACGGTATACTAGGCGGGGATTGGGTAAGCGCGTGCAACGGGGACCAATCAGCGTACGGCATGTGCGGCGGCAGCGCCATCAATTTTAAATATCTTAAAAACACTCGATCCGACATTTTGGAACGGGCTGCACGCTAAAGCTCTGTAAACGACTATTATTGGCAATAAACCATAGTTGAACTGTCAAAATATACGCATAATTCCATTCTCCATGCCCTCGTTGATATCCTGCGCAACAGTGCAAGTATCCTAATATTGGTGCCAATTCTGTTATCACAAAATTCTCTAAGCTTAACTAAAAATCACTAAAATTTAGTTTAGTCCTCTCAAAAGACATTTCGTATTCTGAAATAGATAAAAGTGGCAGGACTAAAAAAAATTTTGTGATTTTTAGTTAAGTTTAGATAATTTTGTGACAACAGAATTGGCACCATTGTCTTCTGTTTACGCAAATGTTATTCATTGAAATTAAACTACTGCGTATATAGTAGTTTAATTTCAATGCAAGTATCCTGCTAGTTCATTAAATATGTAAGTATCCTACCACTTCATCACAACGCGTTTGCAATCTATCGGATACTTGAAGACCTATCGAACTACAGTAGACTACATCGCTAAGCATGGTCTTAGGATGCTAAACAATAGGATAGCAAGGATTAAGTAGGAAGGATTTAGTTACTTACATACATATTTAAGTTTTCTAGTCAAAACTTACTTTAATGATACTGTACAGTGATACAAGGTACGTAAAAATGCGAGCGACACAACTGTAGGTTTGGTGGATATACTCTTAAATCACTACATATTATAAAACAAAGTCCCCCGCCGCGTTTGTCTGTCTGTCTGTTCGTGATAAACACAAAAACTACTGGACAGATGTTCATGCGGTTTACACCAATAGACAGAGTGATTCATGAGGAAGGTTTGGGTGTATAATTTGTTAGGATTTAATACTACACATGCAAGGCCGGGGAAAAGAGTAATATTTAAAAAAGGACCCTGCTGGCGGGATGTTTGTTTAAATAACGAATACTTCTAAAGTATAGTTTACAAAAAGTCGAAATTTTGGATTTATAAGGTACCTACATAATGGTTTCTAACTCCGAGCGCTATTGGGTGATCTGAAAGTATAATAACTGAAAAAAATAATCATAAGGAGCCCGCTAGCAAGACACTTCATAAAAACGTCATTGAATCAGAAACTGTTGAGGTACATACATCTTATTTATTTTCTTTAGGTACAATATAATGTCTATATGAAAAGCTATCACTTGTTGATTAATCTCGTTGGAGCCTGCCAGATAGACTCACACGTTTTATCTAGGTGTGCGTTTCTACAGCAATACGTAAACGAAGCCGCGGACAGGAGCTAATAAACGAATAATTCCGTAGATTACATTTGTCTTCGCTTACTAAACAACTATCTCGCCAATTCTAGGATATAAGAAAATTTTAATGCGATGTTAATATATCATTTGAATAAAATTAGCAATCTGTGTAATACAAAATTCTACCGCCTGGAAGTATTCTTACAGGATCATTTTCTTTAGGTACGCTATATTTAATAGATACCTGATGATCACACCGCGTAGATTGCTTTTTGCAAATCGTACATTAAAATAAACAAGCATTATAAAGACGACAGAGATAGCCTGACTGCCACAACAACAAAATAAATTATATTTATTATTCATTTATTTTGGTAGGTACTACCATTATTCACAAGCTTATTTATCAAGTGGCAAATTGTCCAGAATTTGTATCCTACATGTCAGCTGAGATTTCATGCCATCGAGCGGTTTACGTTTATCAAAGGTTTACAGTCTAGCAAATTTATTTTATTGTGCTGATTGTTATGGGACTGTGAAACATTTTGCTGTATAACACAATCTCTAGATATTAACTTAACGTTGACTTAAATTTAATTATATTTCATTCTATTGTGCATTGATACTTTAAACATAAATTTGTGCTTATATTTGCGGATCGTGAGGTCCCTGATGCGTATGATGTGATTCAGTTATTTTGTTTAGCTGTAGTAGCATGGAGCTGGAATTGCGCCCAGTACGCGGCCCTTATATCGGATTAAAAATATAGTTGGCGAAATGTGTACTCAATACTCAATACTTTATTGCATTTCACAATGTATACTTAGGTGATAGTGCTTAGCTTAAATGAGCAAAAGCTATTGGAAATTTTGTTAGAAAATTCGGCCTCGATGGCGTAGTGGTCAGTGTAACCGACTGCCACGCCTGAGATCGCGGGTTCGATTCCCACACAAGTCAAACATTTGTGTGCATGAACATGGATGTTTGTCTTGGTCAGGGTGTTACTATGCATAATATGTACGCGTTTACAAAAAAAAAAGTATATATGTATGTTTATCCCTTGTCTAGTACCCATAGTACAAGCTTTGCTTAGTTTGGGCTAGATGGTGTTGTGTGTATGTAATAGAATATTATTATTATTATATTATTATTCGTACGTCACTTACCTATTCGAGGATAGTACGTCCTAAGCGAGCCAGCTCATTATCTTTGACTCAAAAAATTATTAAATAATTAATATCGTCCAATCGTATACTCGTATAAGAAATTTTTATTAACTTTTTATATGCTTAAAATGGTATCTAATATCAGCAAATAGCCTATTATAACTCCAAAGCGTATCATAATATCTTCGTTCCAAACCCGTCTCTATCTCATATTCTGGTCAATGACTCAAGGACCCCTGAGGTCCGTGACTAGTTTGGAAGGCATTGAACCGTTCAATCTAGACGTTGAACATAAAAATTTACGCAAACATTGCGTACAACAGTTATTTTCAATAAAAAAAACTCGTTCAAATAACATCACACAACAAGATACGAAATTGGATATAATGATTTGGACATTTTTTATGGTATGTTATTAAAATTTTATTGAACTAGTTTTTTTGTTCAATTTCGGACAGCTGCTTAGAAAAAGTGCAGCTGTTGACAAGTCATACGTTGGTCTCTTGTATAAGAAACTTATTTTATTTTTACCAGTTAAGAGATTGATTTCGGCCGCGTGAAAATTGAAACTTTTTTGAGCAGACGCCATCTAATGCTAAGTTCAGAACTAAAACCTTGTTAAAATAAGTTGAACTATTAGGGAGGGGAATACATAACGGCATGATCTATGTATGTGTAAACATACAAACATCTTCACAATCTATCTCATTTGTAGTATTTGGTGGACTAAGAAACACAATTACTTGTATGTCTTAATACATATTAATACATACAAAAGATACACTGAAAAGCAAGGTTTTAAAATACATCTTTTATCAAAATCTTGTTAATTAGACAAAGGTTTTAATATTATATCCATTATATTATAGGCACACATTAAACAAAATTATTTACAATAACATAATTTTATAATGGGATTAAATATAATGACCACCAAAAATAGTAATTGCGCAGCAAAATATGCTTACTAAAATATATCATAACGAGCACCTATACACCTCAAATCACTGCATTCCGTCTCAGAAAGGTTAGAGTATGCTAAGTTCCTTCTTAAACCCACCCAAAAATAGGAGCCCGCGAAGCAGGGCTCCGTCGACTTATATTGATCTATTTAAATATATTTTGCTGTGCAATTTGGTGATCATTTACTATTTTGGCTGTTATATTTTATTATATCTGCTGATAAGTTCAACATAAGCCTTTTATAATTATAACTTTATTCATTAGATATAAATATTTATATTCATCCTCATAGAATTATTTGATAATAAATAATATGTTTATATTATTTATTCTCAAATAATTCTACTCATCAAATTTTGGAAAAGAGTGGATAAGTTTCGGATAAGATGTTAAAGGTCTAGTCTTAGGTCTAGTCTTCGTAAAAAGTTTTATCTACTCGACGCACGTTCTAATTATGGGAAAGCATTATAGACCACGTTTGAGATTTAATAGGAGAAGTATAGAACTTTGGACTTGCTCATTGTTATGTAAATCAAGTACCGTGAGTTTCTTGCAGGTTTCTTCTCATAGGCTCAACCCTTTGCCTGAACCCTGCAACTAATTTAAATGTAGCTTCAGTTACTTAGTAAACTCACTAACCTATATACTTTGACGTTCATAAATCATTTATTCATTTAGGTCACAAAGTAACACTTAGTGTGACTTTGTGACCTAAATGAATAAATTATTTTTGTCTTTGACTTACTGCAAGACTTCAGTAACCTCTTAGAAAGTTATTAAGAAAAAGTTATGTTCGTCACATTCTGAATTTTCTTTCGTCATATTAAAGAAATGATGATGCATTTTTTATTCCAGACGATGGCTACTCACTTTTCGCGTTCCACGGCAACTTAAACCAAGAAATGGAAGGCCTCGAAGCCGGTCAATGGGCTCGTGACATCCCCAAAGCTAAACAAGGAAGATGGACGTTTAGAGACCGGAACGCACAACTCAAACTTGGAGACAAGATATACTTTTGGACTTACGTCATCAAGGATGGCCTAGGATACAGACAGGATGATGGGGAATGGACTGTTACAGGTAAGCCAACTTTTCTCAGTCTGATACAAAGAATAATTAACCCCAACAAAGGGTTAAAACCTTCATGCACATTGAAATGAGACCCATGTTTGTCTTATCAAGTCGATGGTACTATCTAAATTGGTCTACCCCATGTCAATCGCGTTGTGAATAGCTTTCCTGAGATCATTTTCGGTGCAGTTATTTGGGTATCTTGAATATTGCAACAGATGCATGATACTTTAATAAGTTTCTAATTATTAATAATGTTTTAAATCATAATGGCTTTATATAACCAAACGGGTAAGAACCGATGAATTACATCTACAATCCTGCATTACACGAGCAATGTAATAAGATTAGCCTATTGTTTTGTACTGGACTTATTGCATACTCCATGCTGTCATTATTGAATACGAGATTGGTAAAATTAAGTTGTCAGCATGACCGTTTTTCTTTTCTGTATCTTTTAAAATACTGACTAGAATATTTCCACATTTTCAGAATTTGTTGATGAAGATGGCAATGTTGTTAACACAAATGACCCTCCACCTCCTACACCAAACCAAACTTCTGGTCAAACTCAAAGTCCAAATGTACCAGCGCCTACTCCAAGGCCTAGCTGTACGGCGTCGCAAACACGTGTGCAAGGCCAGAATTCGGTCTGTCAAGGAGCATTGATCTTCAGTGAAGAATTTAGCGCGTCTAAACTTAACGATTTGTCAAAATGGACGCCAGAAGTTAGATTTCCTCTTGAACCGGTAAGAATAATTTATTTTGTGCCTCATAACATACAAACCGACTCCAAGGATGGCGTAATGGCCGCGCCGAGTATTGTTAGTCCGATCCCTACACGGGACAAAAATTTGTGTGATCCACAAACAGTTGCTGAGTCTGGGAGTTCTTTGTGTCCGTGTTTGAATATTCGTAAAGTCCCCGTGACACAGGAAACAATATAGTGCAGGCGTCGGCTTTAAAAAAAATATATATATTCGCTACATTTAATGAAATTATTGTTTGTTTATCAAACAAGTAGCTAGGTGAGTTACTGGCTCGTCAGTCATCACGATAACGCAAAAAAATAGAAAACTCAATGGGTATTGTACTTTACCTCTTCTGTAATAGAATTGTGTTTTGCTTCCAGGACTATCCATTCAATATATACATGCCGGACCAAACTGTGCAGTTGGAAGATGGGGCTCTGGTCCTGACCCCCGTACTAACCGAGAACCAGTATCACGAGGGCTACCTGTTGGAATCTCTTGATTTGACAGACAGGTGGGTTTTCATCATAGATTAAAGATCTGATGTATTTAGTACGTGATTCGAATAAATTGCCAAACTGTGACTGCTAGCCAGTCAAGTAACTTTACAGTAACGGCAATTCTACTATCTCTAAAATAAAAGAAGGCAATATAGTAACTATGACTGATTAATTATTATCAATGCAGCTATATGGTGAAATTTAAAAAAATGTCTTGACGCTGTTTTGGGTTTGGCTTGAATCTCACAAAGTTACAAGCTGTTAGCATTGACGTGGCTTAAACTGTCCCAGAACGGTCAAAATTCAGAAAATCAATAAAAACTAATTACTAACTAAATGTAACTCTCACATTTCGTCAATTATATTCCATATCTGCCTACATGTTCGTAGTTATTTAGGCGCGATTTTATCTTTGTTTTTACATTTCCAGATGTACTGGTAAAATAGACACGATGGAATGTAAGCAGACTGCCTCAGGCGCTCAGATCCTGCCGCCAGTAATCACGGGCAAGCTCACCACGCGACACAAGTTTAGCTTCACCTATGGAAAAGTTGAAGTGCGCGCTAAGCTTCCTGCGGGCAGCTGGTTGATACCTGGTTAGTCTTCTTTAAGTTTCTAGCATTATTCTTCATAGACTTTTTTTTATGACCAAGATGGCAAACAAGCTTACGCACGGTAAGTGATAATCGTTGCTTATGAACGTTTGCAACATAAGGGGCATTGCTTGAACATGGCTAACTCATAAAAACAGGAGTTTTTGTGCTACTAGCGTAAATAGCAAAAAGTGCTAGGAGTCTTCGCAGAAGAAATTAGGAGTGGGGCAGTTTACCGTAATTAAATTGACCATAAAACGGTTTTGTTGGTTTTGTATTATTGCATATATTTCCATTTCACAAAAAAGTTAATTTGGACTATTTGGTTTTTCAGAGATTAATTTGGAGCCGACAGAAAATGTATACGGTTCCCGTCGCTACGAGTCAGGCCTGTTAAGAGTGGCCTTTGCTCGTGGAAACCCTAGCGAGGCCAAAAAGTTGCTGGGTGGGCCGCTGTTGTCCGATGCTGAGCCCTTCAGGACACAGCTGCTAAAACAAACAATTGGCATCGACAACTGGAATAAGGATTATCATATCTATACTCTAATTTGGAAACAAGGTAAGTTTTCGTTTCGGAACCAAGAAATCATAGGGTTATGTAACACTTTGAGTAGTAATTCTAACTACTTTGCAAATAGCCTGTTAAGTCGCCCCTGAAGGCACATCAGTTTCATGTAATTTAGTATATAAGAAGTGTAAAATCAATGTCTACAGAAAAATTCTAACATATATTTTCATGATACCCTACACTAAATAAAATACAATTTTTGTATATTTGATTAGATGTAGTAGCGCAACTAAAAATCAAATTAAATCCTTACTGGATTTGGTGTGATAAGTTGTAACGAGCAAATTGTTCTTGAATTCTCTGTTAGGAGATATAGTAGCATACATAGCAATACATATCCTGTGCGTAGATATGTAGGCAATGATCTTGCATACTTCGACGTGGAATCGAGACAGCCGACAAAATATTTCGACTACTGATCTCAATAAATATTCTTAAACTTGTGGCCCGCTTTGTTACGCTTTAATTCTTCAATTGTGATAAAATAGCTGACAAAATACATCTTGTTAGCTATTTTTCAGATGTAGCACCTTCACCTAATCTTCCGGGAGTTCCAGGAATAATCACTATAAATTTAGAAATGTCACTATGTGTAAATTGTTTTTCCAGACGGTATCGAGCTTTCTGTTGACGGAAATCAGTATGGAAAGATTGAACCCGGCAGTGGCTTCTACGCAATCGCTCGGGAAAATGCCGTACCACACGCATCCAACTGGCTCAGAGGAAGTATCATGGCGCCGTTTGATCAGATGGTAAATTATGTATACTAGTGACCGCTTACTGGTCGAAATTCGACCCTGATTCAATACTCTTTTAATTATCTTCTATATTTTACTTTAACTATGCTAAATCTTACAATCTTTCATGTACGCAATATATTTAAAAAGGCGTTCAAAATTTTTGTCTATCTGTTAGTATATGGATACCTACACGTTTGTTACCCGCGAGTTTGTACAGCTTTCTAAGTAGCATACGAATTTATGAAGATAGTTTTTAATGGACTGACCGTAAAGCTGAACCTATCTTAAAACAGAATTTCATCGGAATATGTGCAACGATTTGCAGTAAAAATATAACAGATAGACAACACTTATTTCAAGGTTATAAGACTTGTTTAAGTATGGCTTATTGCATCAGTAGCAGCGGTGGTAAATGCGACTGTTGTAACTTATTATTATAAACAAGGTGCTCAATGGTATTCGAGACAAAGGGATGCTATTTATTTTTAGTAGGTTTTTATTGAACTTACACTAAATATGGATTAAATTAAATTTATTTAATAATAATAAATTTTTATTGATAATAAAAGTACAGTACAAAAAATTTTGGAGCCCTGACTCCTGAGCTAAGCCGAGGCCTGTGTTACAGGAGACAGTGTCTTCCCCAGGAAAATCATAATTACGTAACTATCAATAAAATAAAATAAAATAATATATTAGTGCATGCTGTGTACGTGTATGTGTATATGTATCTATGTGTATGTGTGTGTGTGGTATGTGTTGTATGAATGCATGTGTGGTGTGTGCATGTCTATGTTGAACGTATAAGCGTCTAAGTGTGTATGTGGTTTAAGTAACATGTGTGCCCTGCCAATCTTAAATGATGAGTAAATGACTTTCAAATTATGGTGAAAGCTACTGTCATAATAATTATGTACAAGGTATTCAATGTTATTGCGGCATTAAAAGAGATTCTGCTTCTCTAAGTACACACAGCGACACATCAACCTAGACTGTTTGGAATTTGAACTATTAGAAGTTGAACGCTGCGAATCGTGCGAGAGAGTGCGTTATATTTATGTTACGCTCTATCCTTACCATTACATCGACACTACTATGCACTGTCCCTTCCCGACAATTTTTTTTTGTATGTCTAACTTGAAGTGTATTCGTGTGAACAACGTTTTTATTTAACTTCTACAAAATATGGATTAAATTACATCTATTAAAAATTACCCCTTACAAAATATTGTCTTCTGTTTATGCGAATGTTATTAATTCAAATTAAACTACTATATACGGATTTTATCGCGTTGTTTATTTGACACTTTATTACACAACATTTTGTAATAAAGTGTCAAATAAACAACGCGATAAAATCCGTATATAGTAGTTTAATTTCAATGAATACCCCTTACAACTCGGGTTATGTCTCCTTATTCACCGTCTAAACAAAATTTTCCACACATTGCCAACAATTGACTGCAACTACTTAGTGGTGTAGTGGTTGTCTCGCCACTTTGCCAAGTGTTGTGAAGATGAATCTCACTTGGGGGCAATAATTGTGGTATACAGAAATGGTTGTTCCAAGTCTGGGAGTTCTTTGTGTCAATTGTTTGAATGTTTGTAAAATCCCCACAATTTCTTGTCTGTGATGACTCATCATATAATAATATTTATCTTATTTACAGTTCTACTTATCCCTGGGTCTCCGTGTGGGTGGAGTGAACGACTTTGCAGATGACCTACCAGAAAAGCCCTGGTCAAACCGTGGCAGGAAAGCAATGCTGGACTTCTGGAAGCATAAAGACTCCTGGCAACAGACGTGGTACAACACTAATATGAAAATTGACTATGTTAAAGTATACGCGTTGTAAGCCTCCAATAGTGATGTGATGTGACTGTGATCATTTTGAGATTATAAATAAATTAATTTAATTTTTTAGAGCTTTTGATTTTTGTGACCTCTACCCAGAATTAACTCCTTTTGATTTAATAGCCTAAATGTAAGGTTTTCACATCTATCGAACAAAAAATCTAAAGCATGTTTTCTGATTGATACAAAGAATCTTTTGAAAATTTTCTCAAACAAATTCTTTAGTTGAAACATGAGGAATACACACTTCTAAGGTTAAGTTTAGAACCCCGGCAATTATAAATGCCTATGAGAATATCTGCACAAGCCAGTTGACAGGCTAGCAGACTTAGTGAACCGTTCTAGAAAATCCTCCTTTAAATAAACTGTTTGGCATACAAGTTATGCCATACAGTTGATTCTGTCTCAGCTTTTTTTCATACTTGTTTACTGAGCCAGCTGTGATTAAAGAGCACCTAAATGAGCCATAAATCCATAAACACCCAGGCTTAGTAGAGCCTTACTGGTTTGGTTTGGATGGATTGGTTCTACCAAAGAAGTAGTACTCTCCCGCAGAATATCGGTGTAACGAAGCAGTATACGTACTGTTGCCTATCTTTTGGTGAGTGAGAGTGCCGTCTTTATTTTCTTGCAAGGGTATTAAGGGCCTGCTAACGTCTACCAAGGATAGATCCAGACTACGTGCTCTTACTGAAAATTGCTTGTCAAAAATCCAATAACACTTGATCCTAGTTCCACACAAGAGCTTTTCGTGTTGATTTTGTATTAAGCCCACAATGATTGGAGACTTAAAATACTAATTCATAATTCAGTTTATAACGTAGCATAGTTACTCGTTTTCAAAACATGTTAAACAAGTTTCGAATCATTGACTTCGTATCTTCACTATTTATTATAATGTATTTTAAAAAACGCACATATAAATCAATAAATATGTTAATTAGTTGGCAGCATACAAGGCTCGCACTGAGTAGAATTCGGAAAGTAGGCAGAAGAACCACGATTTGATTCATCCTTCTCTATATTACATATATTATTCGACGATCAGACTGGCAAACGTAGTGTAGGACGCCCTCCGACCAGGTGGGATGACGATCTGCGAAAGACTGCAGGCAGATGCTGGATGCGGCAAGCTGAAGACATGGCGCTATGGCGCTCTTTGGGGGAGGGCTATGTCCAGCAGTGGACTATTATAGCCTGATGATGATGATGATCAGACTGGTAGATGTGGTCTGACACTTCTTTTCCTTCCCTTCATTCTTTTTTTTAAGTCAACTTCCGCTCTAGGAATAATTCCTGTATCGCGTGGGACTTATCATTCAAACAATAGATACAAGGAACATTCAGACTCGGCACAACCCTTTGTGGAACATACAAATTTTTGTCCCGTGTGGGATTCGAACTCACGACACGGCGTAGCGGCAGTGGCGAGACGACCACTTAAACCACTACGCCATCCGTGCAGTCATACATACACAAACATATACATAGTCAGATTTATATAGAGATATTGGCATTCGAAAGAGGTGTATCATACCACAATTTATTACAAATATCAGCAAGAAAGGCCCTTAACTTTTTTTAATTGATTAATTATCGAATACGCGGTCGATCCCGATAATCTGGGGGCGACGACCCGCGCCTATATCCACAGGTACGATCATGGGTCAATGTATTATAAGATGCACATATTATCTGTGTCCGTAGACAACGTAAGGACAACTATGTGTCCTGCTGTATTTGTCAAAACTCTATCAGCTTGCTGATCGTTCGTTAGTTGTCAGCCTATTATTTTATTTTTATTTTATTTATTCAGGACAACAAACAATTGTACACTATGCTAAACCAAACGAATTATTACCAAAGTACTTAAATGTATGCACAACCAACATCGTTGTCCGCAAAATTAATATTAGTACAAAAAAGATAGTGTTACATGTATTAGTTCTGGCATGACAAAGCAATAATTAATTTATTACTTTATTACAAATAAAATGAAATTCAACATCAACTATGATCATTAGCCATTTCGATGAGTCTCTCAACTACGCATTTCTTGAATTGCCCAGGAGATAGTATAAATAAATCAATATCCGTGAAATATTTATTATAAAGTTTCATAATGCGGCAAAAGAGCTATTTCATAAGCCTATTGAGTACCCATTGAATGTATTTCAGGGAACGGACAGAAGAACCATAATTTCATTTATCCTTTCCTATATTACCATCCTATAACCAGATCGGTAGATTGATGAGACACTATATACAGACATCGGTAATTGAAAGAGGTATATCAGAACCACGATGTATTACCAATATCAGCAAAAAAGAGCCTTTTTTATCGGTTATTGTTCTTATACGCAGTCAATCCCAATAATGTGGGAGCGATGACGCGCGCCAATGTGTACAGGTACGATGCATCGGGTCAATGAACAGTTAGATGTGCATCTTATTTGCGTCCGTTTGGGATGAACACGAATTATATTACCTCTTGCCTTTAGCTATACAATTATGAAAATAATTTTATTTATTTTAACTATACAATATTGTAGTATTGCAGGTAAATAAATCGGCCCTCTGAATACATATATGTCCTAATATGCACGAATTGCCTTGATTTCACGATTCTATAGCATTTAAATTATTCCGTAACTAGGATTATACATATAATAAGATAACAGGACTTGCAATCTTACGGTATGAATTATATAAAATCCTTATTTTTGAAGTGAAAACTTCTTTAGGCGCGTTGAGCACTTCTTGGGTGAACAAAAATCATAGAAATCGCGTCATCGTCACGCTTTCCATTTTTGAATTATTTTAAAATATTATCAATATCTCAGAAATGGTGCGTCCTACGCAAAAAATAACGAAATTTTGAGCCCTTAATAACCCCTAGGAGAGTATTAGGAATCCGACCCGCCACTTTTTTTTTTTATAGAGAAGTGTTTATGATCAAGGATTAAAGTTTTCACTTCTATCGACAGTCCCCAAAGACTGCCCCATTTTGTTTTTTAGAAAAAAGCTTCTAGCAATTTGGCTATCAAATTACTAGTATTCTTGTTAACCTCTCCAGCTAAGCTAGAATGCTTATGTTAGGAGTGGGTTCACGTCAGTAGTGGAATGGGTGGGTTTGAACCCGCGACTTCTCGATCGCAAGTCCAATATGTGCCGGAGGCTCAATCACCCTCTTTCCCATTCCAGCTCCTTCTCCTTCCCACTTCCTTTCCTAAAGGGTCGGCAACGCGCAAGAGATGCCTCTGGTGTTGCAGGTGTCTATAGGCTACGGTGACCACTTACTATCAGGTGGGCCGTATGCTTGTTATGCTAGGTAAGAAGTATAAAAAAAAATCCTTGAGCTACCGCCGCTTGAAGGAAAGCAGAGTTTTAATAAAACCTTCATTTCGCCAACTATGATTATCAGGCCAAGTAATAGAGAGCGCGCCTATTCTCGTTTAACACATTTTTGACTGCATGGATGACGTACTAGTGGTTTAAGTCGTCGTCTTGTAACTGCCATCGCACCGAGTAGGATTGTGTCGATCATGAACGAACGGGTCATATGAATGGAATCGCGAACCGCGCGTAAATGTTTCGGTCAGTAACGTCGCAAAGACCCGATCTCGCACAGTCAATCAATCATGATTTCATGAATGAAATGAATTGTGCACCGAATTTGAAAGATTTGAAACGAATGATCGGTGCCGGTGACGTGAGGCGATGATCGGCCATCACTGCGTCTTGCTCTTGCGACGCGAGTCCTTGATCGGTCTGTCTCTGTCGGCTGTGTGCTGTGCAGCAGGTGCGAGCGGTGTGGATGGAGGCGAGACAGTCAAATGTAGATAATATAATTAAACTTGAAATGATACAAGTATCTCAAGTAATCTCAACTAAGGTCCTCCTATATACAAATGTACTCTGTGCTCAGGTCGCGACCTATCAATCTATGATTTATAACGAGAGCCTCACAATCTTTCGCGAGAACCCAATCATTTGAATGATCGGGTCATGTGACCCGGTTCATTTTTATAACAGTTCATGATTGAAATCGATCTTTGTGAATGAACGAACGACACAACACTAGCGCCGAGTGTTATAGGTTGGAATACAAAATATGGTGTTATCTACAAGTGGCTGTTTTGAGACTAGGTGTTCTTTCTGTCCGTTGTTTGAATGTTAGAGATTGTAGAGCGGGAGTTGTTGTTTTTAATTTATTTATTTACATTAAATAAAACGACTTGCGCCTGACTTTGACTTGACTTAAAAATAACTTAAAAGTAAAATAAAATTAGTATTTAACTTTATAAGGTTCTCCTAAGTTTTTATAATCGAGCATGACCGTTAGACTATATAGGTAATCTTTTCATTAGTAATAATATCATTATATGACTAAGCATCACCTTTTAACATAATATATTTTGTTTACCAACACTCGGGCAAGCAAGGTCGTGGACTGGTTTTTGCTGAACTAATGGACAGTCATCCGTTTTAACATTCAAGCACGATTTACTTAACCAAGTACATTGTCTTTTTATGAAGATGATACAAATGTACATAGTATCACGCCTCTCTATTACATCTACATTACACCGATATAAAAACATAAACATAACATAAACATATCTTTATTTCTCTCACCACAATATCATGTTACATAATTGCTTATAATTATTACGTAGCATTCGATTATTGTGGGAGACTGGTGCCTAAACTAGGCGTTAGCCTGTATTTCAGGCCACCAGGCCTCCACCCCGGATTTATTTAATTTGCATATAAACAATTCAGCGTAGTCTGTACTATGAGCCAGGTATGATGTTTAGTCTATTACAAATGGTGTCTTTGATTAATAAGGTTTTGTGTTTATTATGTGTGTGTGTGTGTGTGTGTGTGTGTGTGTGTGTGTGTGTGTGTGTGTGTGTGTGTGTGTGTGTGTGTGTGTGTGTGTGTGTGTGTGTGTGTGTGTGCGTGTGTGTTTGTTTGTATATATACTATATATTAAGGTCCCATGTAATAGGTAGCGAACCTGTTACCGTTTACCGGGAACTATTTCAGTACTCGTGCTTCTACTGAGAATATCTTGTCTGAAAAACTCAATAACATTTTGTTAACCTCTGAGTCTTCTTCAGAGGTTAATGAAAACACTATGTGGCTCTGTTTGTCTGTCTGTTAGTGACAGGCATAACTTCGGAACCGGACCGATTGACTTGAAACTTGGTGTGCAGACACCTTGGGGTCATACCTCGGTCGAGTTTTAATATGGGCCTTATGGGTCAAAAGATCCCCGAGATATAGAGGTCATTTCTTTTCATTACTTTTACATTTAAGACGAAGAGGTTGAATCCTGGGTTCTTACACCCATCTTGTTTGACTCGGGTTTAAACCCGAGTCTTTAATGCACAGCAGTCACATACACTACCGCTGAGCCACCAAAATAATATCAAAAGCAATCTTCATATCATCTGTTCCCGAGCAAGCGAAACCGCGAGCAAAAGCTAATCTGTACTAATATTATAAATGCAACTGTAAGTTTGTTTGTTACCTTAACACGTCTTAACTACTCGAGCGATCATCATGGAATGTCGCATTCTCTTTGTTAGGGTTACAGAAAGGGACATGGGATACCTTTCATCCAGGAAAACATATTTCTCTGAAGAACCGAAGCCGCGGGCAAAAGTTAGTATTATATAAAAGCCAGTTTGACAGCTCTATTATAATGTTATACATATTACTCACGTGTGAGAGACGAATGCGTCACAACATTCGCGAGAACATCTTTTTTTTTTAAACATGTCTCGTTTTTTATAACATGCAATGACCGGCACAAATTATGTTTTGTGGGATTCCCAAAACAGTTTAAAGCAAGCGCACCTGTTATTGCTATATCCGTCTGTTAATAATTATAATGAACTAGCCATTTCTCGTGAACAGTACTTTTTTTCTGGATGATATGTAACCTTATGTCCTTTTTTGTACCCCTGATACCGTGTATGCGAAATTTGTTGATGATTAATCGAGTAGTTCAGGCATGAAAGCGTAGCAAACAAACAAACTCTCATTTGCATTTATAATGTCAGTTAGAATTTGCACAATAATAATAACTAGCGGTCGCCTAGTGGTCAAAACTTTCACTAGTACACACACAACACAAAAAAAATTTTTCAATTCGTACCAGTAGTTCCTGAGATTAGCGCGTTCAACCAAACAAACTCTTCAGCTTTATAATATTAGTATAGATAAGTACATTATGTTACTAACCCATTACTAAACATCCTATGGACTCTTCATGTGTTAATGTCTGAAATAAAGATATTTTTTTGTTTTATTTAGGTCCTACATAAAAGGGCTGCGAGCCTATTACCGTTTTCAGACTCCGTGCTAATACTGAGAATTTTTTGGATGGATTATTCCAAATTCGCATTCACCACTGCTGCGCCAACGAAGCAGTCATAAAATTTTCCAGACTACAATTTTCCAGACTCATATTTTCCAGACTAAAATTTTAAGTACCGTACTGATAGAGATTAAAATGGCTTATGTTTAACTTATCGCCAGATATAGTAAAATATAACACTCAAAAATAGTAAATGATCACCAAATTGCACAGCAAAATATATTTAAAGAGATCAAAATAAGTCGACGATTCTATTTTTGGGTGGGTTTAAGAAGGAACCTAACATAACCTAACCCTTCCGAGACGGAATGCAGTGATTTGAGGCGTATAGGTGAGGTGCTCGTTATGATATAATTTAGTAAGCATATTTTTCTGCGCAATTACTATTTTTGGTGGTCATTATATGTAATCCCGTTCAAAATTCTTACTTTTTAAATACAGTGTCTTACTATTAAATTCAATACGAAAGTAAGTTACATGAATACACAATAATAATAATAATCATTTATTGGCATAAAAGTATTTGGTTCACACTATACTGAGCCTGTCCTGGGGGCAATTCGCAATTATTATGACAGTAAACAATTTATTCTTGAATTTTCTATTAAATGTAACAACCATTCGAAAAAGACACAACTGAATTACTTTATATAAACACGTAGCACTCTATGATATGATATTTATACCTATTATGGTAACTAGTATAGTTACCATAATAGGTATAAATATAACAAAGTAAAAGGTACTAGCTCATCTAATGGCATGCTTCACTAATACTTCAAGCTATTAATACTTAATAGCGTTAGGCCTTGACCACACTGTAGAAGTGTTTTGCTTTCGATTATAATATATATAGCAAGATTTCGTGGTTTGAGTAGTCGTACTCAAACCACGAAATATCGCTATATCCTAACTAATATTATAAATGCGAAAATTAGTTTGTTTGTTTGTTACGCTTTCACGTCGTAACTACTCAACCGATCATCATTAAATTTTGCATACACGTTGTCAGGGGTACAGAATAGGACATAGGGTACCTTTCATCCAGAAAAAATAACTGTTGCAAACCTAACCTAACCTAAACTACATTTACGCGAGCGAAGCCGCGGGTAAAAACTAGTATGTAATAAAGAAAATAATGTAGAAGATTTGTGTTCTAGGCTCAATGTATTAAAGTAATAACAACAAGATACATGTATCTTGTAGTTTTTAGGTCAGAGTTCGCTCGGAACACAGGTTCGAGCAAATATCTATAATTGCACTTTGTGTGGTCGTTAAGATGCAATGGTTAAATAAGAATTCTTACTAAAATAAATAAATTATTAAATTAAATATTAAGAGTGTGCTGCCCGTGTCGTGGACAGTGTTATTGAGTTTTCAGTTACGAATTTTTAAGTAGTAGCACAATCTAGAAATTTTCTCGGTATGCGAATAGATTTGCATAAACATAGCTAGAAAAAATTTGATGTTAAATCACCTCTGCCTATCCTTTCGGGAATATACAGGCGTAAAAACTCATAATATTATATTACATATATATACATATACTCTCAAAATACTACGTCATAAATCCATAATGCTGTATTTTTTGGCTACAAAAAACAAACAATAATAACTTCCTGTTTAATATGTTTTTTGTCTACTTTATATAAAAATACTTTAAAAAATCCTTGAATAGTCACATTTGCCGCAAACACTAACTAATTAAACCGGCCGATTTTTTACAGCTATGGTCTTGATAGTTTGAGGTCTGTAATTTAATATTGGGAGTCTCTAACAGCTATTTAAAATATAGAGAAAGCGAAATTATAGGAGCGTGGATTTGAATCCACATAGACATTCGAAAACTTTCCGTTCAAGAAAGTTTAGTAGCAGCACGGAATTCGAAGCTGCGCCAAAGAAATGACAATAGGTTTGTGCGTCATCTCATTATATAGCAGATAAAATATATGTGTTATATATTCCTTTCTAAGCCTTTGCAAATATATAAGTATACGCTTGACGCTTTATTATAACTAGCGGTCGCCTAGCGCTCGAAATTCGACCAAAGTTTTGATATATGTCATTATATATTGATATGTGTAACCATAGTTACGCGCTTCCCCTGCGTGTGTCAAATGCATGGTTGTGTGTGTAACGTGTTATTTATTGAAAATAATGTATTTTTATGCATAATTTTAAAAAAATATTAGCAATCGTCACTTCTTCTCTGTATAAACTATAAGTGTGCGAAATTCCATACTCCTCCGTCCGCCCAATTTTCGTAAAAAGGGATCCAAAGTTTTCGCTTCACGTATTAATATATAGATAAACAAACATTGTGCAGCCCTGATTCCCAAACTGGCGCGAGTTGTATATTGGGAGTCAGTTCCATCCCAAACAGAATTGGAATCAAAATAGTCACAAACTGATTAGAAGATACAATTTTTTCCCTTTAATTATGTTATCTTTGCATACGAAACATGCAGCAGAGTTTTATAAAACTTCAGTACATTTTAGATTCTAAAACTCAAGAAATGAACCCGTTCTGTCGTCATAATATTAAGTTGTGAAGTGGCAGCCAACCTAAAATAAACATTACTGCAATGGCGTCTAGGTCGAGATTCGTCTGTCATTAAATCTTGACAATTGCTCGCGCGCCCGATTGAATTCAGTTGTTTCGGAATACTATCGAAGCGAACATCAACGCGATCGCCGGCGATTTCAACGCGAAGTGCTAAGAAAAGTGTTAATTCTGTTCTGTGATAGTTGTTAAGCAGCGATAAAGATTATCGTCGTATATACAATTATATAGATACGTAACACTAATATAAAAATAAATAAATTATACTAACATGCATGCGCTATATATTTGATTTATAAGGTTCATGTTTGGTGAAATAGAGAATTTGAATTTGAATTTTGAATGGCAATTGTTACCAACTTTTAACATTAAGCTTGATCAGTTATCACTCAATGCATAACATTTAACGTATGTACACAGATATCTGTTATAACTCAGCTGTTTATACATAAAGCTAGAAACAAACTGATAACTCTTGTAATCCCGTACAAGTTTCAAGTAGTCGATTTAAATGCAAATCTATCAAAATGCCTTAAAACAGTGTAAACTGTTCACGGCACGGAATATAATGCTCTCGTAGATGGACTAAGCGTAAGCAGGAATCAGCTTACTCTAGTAGAGATAGGGCATGAAATTTCCTCTAACATCTGACGCAGCTCGTTTAAGACTTATCCCACTGAATATATATTTAGTTATTATACTGCGCTATATATATTCAGTACAAGGTTATTATACTGCGTTATATAATTATAGGGCAGTATAATACCTTGTACCTATTGTTTTCTTAGTGTAGACTATTTTAAATTAATTTATGCTTGCATCATAGCGTTTTGCAATTGATATTATGTTTTTATTAGGGTTTAGGATATTATATTGGTATAAACAATTGTTCTTTACTTCTTTTTATAAGGACGTGATGCATTATCAGTTGCCACCATGTTATTCTTAGAAGCTAAAATGTATTACACAATTTTAGATATAAAAGGTTTTAACTTTGTCTTTAATCTGTCAAGTCTTAGAATAACAAACCTAATTAAAAATATGTTGTCTGGCCACCGGTGTGCCACTGCAACTCAATAGGTTACCTTTGACTAAACAAATTTATTTGTAAATCATAATTATCATGATTGATGCTCTACTACAACTTAATCAATTTGTTTGTTGAAAGAGGCAATGCATAAACATTTAACGTCAAGTTACTACATTCCGAACGATAAATGTATAAATGTCTTCGAACATAATGTGACCGCTGCCTTATAAAAAAACTTACTTTACATAAGCAATTACGGCTCGGAACCACATAATTCAAATCAGTGTTCTGTAGTAGACGGCACTATACTGACCTCTCTAGTCACTAAAATAAATAAATAATATTTTATTTAATCGAATCATTCCTTTTTCAAATCACAAAAAATATATTAATCATCATAAACACGTGATATGTTTTAAGATGGCGTGTGGTAGTGCTTTGTTTTTATGTTTTTGTTTTATTTTTAATGCCGTGTTGTGTTATGAGGTGCCTCCCGCGAAGTTAGAAGCTATTTGGCCTAAAGGATTGAGGGTTTCTATACCAGGTAATTGCTTTATCTAGTTTCTACTAATATTAATATTATTAATGTGAAAATTTGTGAAGATCTTTAGATTTTTGCTTCTCGATCAGGTGTAAACCATTGAACGGATTTGGATAAAATGTTGTACACAAATGGATAGCGTTGCTGATTTTCACATCGTGATATGCGTTCCAGTAGGATTAATTAGAGAAGCTATGGATATTAATTAACATGGTTTGCGTTTCGTCATAGTATTCACAACATTTAAGAAGGCACTGTAACGTATCTTTTGATGTCTGCCTTAGAATCCCTTGACTTCGCATCGTGACTCTCTTTTGCACGATTGACTGGTGCTGCTTACATCGATAGTCATAGTCAGATGGAACCACGTTTCTGTAGTTTATGTTTAAATCTTAGTAGCTTAAAGATATAAAATTTAGCCAGTTATATTTTGCTCTGGACAGTTTTAATGTCAAAGACTATGACTGATGTTCTCTTATCAAATCAGAGACATTTTGGATATACAATAGATAGATTACACTAAACAGCAAACGTGAGTTCGATAATGTGTATCTTATATCCTACGTCATAAAAGCCTCGGTATCGTAGCGGTAGAAATTGCGGCTGCTGTGCATCAGGTCGTGGGTTCAATTATTGGGTGGGCAGAGGTCTGTGGATTTTTTGTGCGGAAATTTAAGTTTGAGAACTATGGACAGAAAACGGCAATAAGCTCGCTCATTATTGCGCAGGACGTAAAACCATATCTGGCGAAATGTATGTGTCCCGAAAGTCCGTCCTTTCGGGAATATTCTCGTTTACTTCGAACCTACTTTAGTTACTAGGCACCTCTAGAGACTCCGTGCTTGATAGGATACCAAAAGAAATTTCGCTTGTACCAGGACAACAATACATGATCTAAGGTTTGTTAAAATGGTGGTGCTTAGTGGTTAATGCATTTGATTAGCTTATGACAAAGATATCTATATTTTGCCCTACCGTCGTTAAACTGCTGACAGGATTTACATACCTTTTACAAATGAAAACACGTTAGTATTAACTCAAAACTTCTAAGATATGGTTAAACACGACCCAAATAAATTACTGCATCAAGTATGTTATAATAAAGAATATCAGACTAATGTATGTATTCATACATACATAGCTCGGTAGTTAGAGGTATATCTGCATATCGATAGCTTAAATTTAAAGTCCTACATAGGAATTGCTGCTGCCGCAAGACTAAGGGCGCCTTCAAATTTGCCGCAATGTACAGCGCGGCTGCAGTGCTGCGGCCATGCTGCTTTGTAAATCCATATAAATAAAAACGCGTGACTAGACACCCGCGCTACTGACGCGCATTAGTTTATCGATACACTAGTGACGGCTGCGTGTCGGCAGAGTTGCAGCCGCGCTGCCGACACATTTGAAGGCGCCCTTATAGTTTCAAATCGATTGCGGGTGTGCTTTATATCCATAAATTGTATCTTTATAAAGCACTGTGTCATGCTTAACAAACATACAGGGCTCGAACCACAGTCCGGAAATTATATTTGTTAAGAATAGAATAATAGGGACGCTGGGCCTGTTGCTATCTATTAGACACATTTTCAGACTCATTTTTCCCTAATTATTCCGCGCGTTGATTTCGCAGTATAGGTTTCCACTTAAGTTTAACGGTCAGTCAAGAGGTCCCAGATCCGATACCCCCTTTGGGCAATGCACATGCTATTGAGTTTTTATTATAGGAAATTGACAGTAGTAATCTGTTAAATATGGTGTTTGGTCAGTTGTTTAACATAGCATAGTATAAAAAACTAAAATATTTTCAGTCTTAAATTATTAAATACTTTCTACTTTTGTTAGTGCTTCGTCCAATATTGGGGCAATGGACAGTAGGACTCAAATCACGTGTTATGTATACGTTTGTCATTTTTACAACCATATATTATTATTAACCCATGTTACGACGTTGAGGATACGGCGCTGCGCACTTTGGCGGATTGCCCCACCTGGGCATCGCAGCGCCGTGAGTTGATCGCGGCAGTCGGAATGGTTGCCCTCTAGCTCCCGGCCGTGGTTAGTCCATAATCGGGAGTGAGAGGTCGTGGAACGCCGTCGCCTCCTTCTGTGAGGAAGTAATTTCTATCAAGGAGGCGGTGGAGCGGGAGTAGGAGCGTTTAAACTATTTCCCCAACCGCAGAGCCGGGCACCGGAGAGCGCGAGATGACCTCCAGCCACCCTGAGGTTTGAACTGAGGGTGTTGCGTGTTCCCACGCGCACATCTGTGTCGTGTGTCCGTTCCCCTCAAGGGGACAATAGGTTTCAAATGTAGAAGTGCCTAAAGGATAGGTCTTTTCGTGTAGTGGCCTGCTGTTTCATATGGTGGGCTGAACGGGTCGTGATTGCATGTAAAAGTGATTCGCTCATCATAACCAACTTTCTTTTACCCCGGTAATACCGACATAACCCTTCCGCCCACCCCCGCGGAGGGGTATGCGTCAATGCATTACCATACGTAAAAAAAGATGGCTAATAATCGTATTAATTCTGTTAAAAATACATTCAAATTCTAATCTAGTCTAATAATGTGAAATAAGTATAATTTATTTCACATTTGACGTTTATTTTAATTAAGGAGAATAATATTAATTTATGACACTGAGGCTAAATCGGACTTCCATTTTGAACAGTTTTTATACTAGAATTGGCTTTTAATCTTAAATTTACCTTTACGACTACAAAGATGTGATCTTGTAAATATGGAAGTCCTTTGTGTCCGTGGTTTGAATATTTGTAAAATCCCCAAAATAATTAAATTTAGAGCAAAAGTTGTGTTTTCCTCAATAAAACCAAATTAACGGAATATTACTTATAAATATTACCACAATAAATTAATCGGTTTATAATTACAAATATTTGGAAAGCTATTAATTATTTCTGGCAATATAATTATAAATATATTACTATACAATATATTGCAACATGGAAAATAACATATTCCCCATTATATTGTATAATATCGAGAATGTAGAAATTCCTTGAAGATATTAACGATCAATTACCTTACGTCATTTTGCTAAACATTTATTATATATATTTAACATAAATCATTATGTTGTATAGATTATTAAACCTACTAATAAATACTGTTTTTATTTTGCCATGAAACATTCGTGTCAGCTCCCTTTTTATATATTTTTATCCGTTGTAGTTCCAACTTTATACGAATTCAAATTACCTAGTGATTTTAGAAAAGATGTATCTGCCTAGCTTTTGCCCGTGACTCCTTAGTACGGACTTCAATTGCGTGCTTATTGTCCTACAACGGAAGAATAACGAAAATCCTAAAAATTGTTACTAGCTTTTATAATTAGTATCTACCTACGTGCCAAGTCTGAAGCCTTTTTAATAATGGACAACTTTATTCCCTACTAGCTTCTGCCCGCGGTTTCGCTCGCGTTAATTTAGAATTTGACAATTAATGCGGGTTGTACTCTGCTTGTAATAATATAATTCAATCATGATTCGAAAGACACGTGGCGCCATCTATTATCATAAGAACGTTATTATTGTTTTCCTCGGAACAGTAATTTTTTTCGGGATGAAAGGTAGCCTATGTCCGTTTCTGTAGACCTGTCAACGTATATGCAAAATTTCAGTGGTTTAGGCGTGAAAAGGTGACAAACAAACAAACAAATAAACTCATTTTCGCTTTTATAGTATTAGTCTGGAAGTTAGGATACCGTAGACATTTGAATAAATAGGTACTTATTTCGTGACTACCAATATTAAGATAACCGCTGTGCAACATTGATACCTATTAATAAATAAAACCTACAAGTGCTTGTATAACTAATATGCCCATTTCTTTCCTTTTATAGATACATACATAGATTCACGTCTGTTTCCCAGAGGGGTAGGCAGAGCCTACGGATTTTCTTACCTTTCATCCTATCTTTAATTCCTTTTCTCTCTAAGCATAACTTACTAGTTTTCTAATCTATTAGACATAATGTGAATCAGTCAGTAAGTGAATATTCGAATTTTACAAACGATTAAAGAATACGGTAGGCTTGTTTAGCACCTGTACTGTATTTAAAAAGAAGTCCTATCAATTTTAGTGCTTTTTATCCTAGCTGTTTCGTACTAAGTATATATACATTTCTTTAGTCAATATATTTGCTTGTACTACTAACACTTTATGGACATGTTATGCTTGCCTGCCATAATAAAACTTTCATTTAATAATCCTTACTAATATTATAAATGCAAAAGTAACTCTGTCTGTCGGTCTGTCTGTATGTTTGTCTGTGACCTTTTCACGCTCAATCCGCTGAACCGATTTACATAAAATTTGGAATGAAGATAGCCTGAGACCCTGGGAAGGACATAGGCTATATAACATCACGCTACGGCTCACGGGAGCGGCGCAGTAACCACAAATACCAATGATGCGGGTGAAACCGCGGGCACAGCTAGTAATAATAATATGTTAGAAAATACCTGTGATAAGAGAAACGTAATAATATTAATATGTATATGTAAATAATTTAATGAATCTCTGTAACGTGAGAGACAGGAAGGAAATATGTATTTCGTTTTAATTAACACAGGACCTGAAATATTTCACAGTTCAAACATAACGTTAATTAACTTGACTTCAGGATGTTATAATTATATTTGACAACCCCTTTCTATTAATACTGTACGGTTGCACCGCAAACGGTGTTTGGTACCGTACTATACAAATACATATGTACAAGGTGGCGCAAAAGTAATATTATAATGTGTATTGGCCACCAATTGTTAGAAATTAAAAAAAATCGCTCTATTGTCATGAAAAGTTTAATTGAAGATGTAAAATTGATGAGATCAAGATGAAAAAAATAATATCGCTTAAATTACCATCTTCCGAGTTGATGAACAATTGTGCTCGCTTTACGGCATTTTGAATTGTTTGGCGCCAAACAAACGGCTCCAAATTAGCAATTTCTTCTTCAATGTTAGCTTTCGAGACTTGTAAGATTTGGGGGAGATTATTATGGTAAACCCGAGATTTCGAAAGACACCAGTGGAAGAAGTTTGGCTGTGTTAGATCTGGTAATCTGGACGGCCAGTTCAAATTCCCAAAACGGGAGATTACTCGGCTCGGCAATTGGTGTTTCAAAATCTCCATCGTTGCCCGAGCTGTGTGAGCGGATGCTCCGTCCTGCTGGAACAAACATTGCTCAAGATCCAATTCAGCTTTTTACGGCAAAAATAAACTCGCGGTATGGTTACGAGGGTTGCCATTGGCGTCTGCAAAAAATAAGGTCCAATTACTTTTTCACTGCAAATGCCACACCAAACGGTCACTTTGAGGGGATGCAATGGCTCTTGATGCATTTCATGTGGGTTTTCTGTGCCCAATTGTTCGCGCACACGGAACACGACGAGGAGAAAACCCACGACGAAATTCACGCTGCGTTAAAACAACAGACCGAAAATTGGTTAAATAAGCAGTAACCATACCTAATTCCACGTTCTTCAGGTGTGTATCGCTCCGTGGCTTGTTGTCAACTAATTCCTTATCCGTCTACAACATATAAAGCACAATGAAATTTAACGCCATTATCAAAAATTAAGTCATATACAAATCATGACATTACTTTTGCGCCATCTTGTATATACCATATAAACCTATACATATATTTTAATACAAAGAGATCCTAAGGCCCGTCGCCCACACGAGCTGGAGTCGAGGTGGCGTCGAGGCGCGGGCGCACGAGCGGCGCGGCGCTTCTGTTTCCTTCAGGAATAAATGGCAGTGCGCTCACACACTAGAGTCGCGTCACAGGCGAGGTGGAGTCGAGGCGGAGGCGGGGCGGCGGCGCGGCGGGGGTGGTATACTCGACCGCGCCACGACTCCACCGCCATTTTCTCATTTTGTTTGTCTTAAGTTTATGTAAAATATGTGAAGGAAGCATAGCCGCCCTCGCCTCGACTCTACATAAACGTCACGCCTCGACCGTGCCGCGACGCCACCGCGATCGTGCCTCAATTTACCTAACGCTTACAGTGACGCAGCAGTAGTAAATGTGACAGCTGTGCATGATATCTTGAGTTTGAATCCCGAGTCGGACCAAAAAAAGTTTTAGATTTTCTGTCAAGAAAATCTCAGTAGCAGTTGGAGTTAGGAAGTTGAGATGTTGTACACCTCCGTGCCTCGGAAAGCACGTAAAGCGTCCTGCGCATGATCTTTGACCGGTAGCGTCAGATTGCCGTCCCATTGGACTATGAGTTAGAGTATTTAAATGAACTTATGTTTACGCGTAAATTTTTGCACTATAATATCTCCTGCGCAGATAGCAACTCTCCGAAGGAATAGTTAAGATCTGCCGCCGCGATCAAATTATATCTGTAACACCTTACATACATATATAGGTATGTAAGGTATTTCAGATTACAGTAATTTCACATACAAATTATAATTTCTAAAATCTATGGTAAGGTGAAATGGTACGACTCAAAATAAAAAACTTTTTGCTTATGTTACATCATGCCTTTCGGGATGTCGATATGATTAAGAACATTACTGTTAATCATATCTTCGGAAAAATATTTTTGCTTTTCGAGATAACATCTTTTGCAGAATACGTTTAATACTTAAAATAGATTTTGTTTCCGCTGCACAGATACGCACGGTAGCCACATGAAAATTGTCTCACGTAAACTGGAGCCTAAAACTGCCAGTTTTAATTTTTCATAGTACTGATGAGAGTAGGACTGTTACATTTAAGTATTTTCTTTTTATAAAAATAAAAGAATTTAATAAAAAAGTTTTCTTGCGATTTCGATGGTAAATTACTAGATAAGAATTATTTCACGCAAGTTCACAATAATGCATTGCATTATCGTGTGGAATTGGAACTCTAACTCAAGACCTCTGGATCTATTAAGCTATTATCTATAGCCTTAACTATTGAGCTACTGCCACTTCATAATCAAAAATAATATTACACGTAGAATAAGGGCACAACATTGAATGTATGCATAGTGTCTAAGCCTAACTGTAATTTGTGTGTTTACCGCTTCAGCTAAACTAATCGCTTGTGTTAGGAGCGGGTTTACGTAGAACCATTATTAGAACCAGACTTAATTATATGTTGAAGGTGGTTGCTTCTGCAACTAACGCAGTGTAACGTACTGTTGGGTTAATTCAAGTGCGCTGCATAAATTTGTATGCATTGCCGAAGTTCTGAGCTGTTATAATAGCAAATTATTCGCTGCCAAAGTTGATTTCTCGCGTGAATTTGTAGTTAGGTTGTTTCATGGGTACTGAATAAAAAGACAGCCAGTTTTGGTTTATTTCATTATGTTATCCTACCAATATTGTTAATCTATTGAGTAGTAGAGCCTCGCTGATTTCAGCATGAATGGGCCAGCTCGACCGGGGAAGGACTACCCTCTCACAGAATAGCGACGTGGAATAGCAGTAGTCCTACTGTTGTGTTTCGTTCGGTGAGTGAGAGTACCGGAGGCCCAATCACCCCCTTTCCCCCATCCCGCTCCCTTTCCTTCCCACGTCCTTTCCTAAGGTCGGCAACGCGCAAGTGATGCCTCTGGTGTTGCAGGCGTCCATAGACTACGGTGACCACTTACCATCAGGTGGGCCGTATGCTTGTTTGCCACCTTAGATGTATAAAAAAAATAAAAATAAAAAATCTGTACTAATATTATAAAGCTAAAGAGTTTGTTTCCTTGATTGTTTGTTTGTTTGGTTAAATGAGCGCATAATCAAAGAACTTTTCAATTTCAACCAGTAGTTCCTGAGACTAGCGAGTCTCAGGAACTAATGGTTGAAATTGAAAAAAACGTTTAGTGTTGGATAGCCCATTTATCGAGGAAGGCTATAAGCTATATAACATCACGCTACGACCAATAGGAGCGAAGCATCAATGAAAAATATTGCAAAAGCGGGGAAAATTCTCTTATATGAAGCAGAAGAAGTTTCGCGGGTAGGCTAGTGCAATAATATGTGAAGATATTTAGATGTTTGTTGCTCAATGACGCGTTAACCATTAAACGGATTTGGATGAAACATGGCGAATAGATCGACCATAAACCTGAATTAACACATTTACTTTTGCCGACATGTTCATGTGGGATTCACGTGAATAAAGTCTCGGCAAAAGCAAATAGCTATTAACCACGATCATTATTATATTTGTCATTAAGAAATCACATCATAATGACGTCACAAATATGGGTTTATAATATATGTATTATAAACCCATATTTGTGACGTCATTATGAAGTGATGATTTTTGAAAAAAATTATTGTAACTGGCAAGTTTGCCGGGAGTCCTGAGTGTTTCGTCGATAGGTACTCTTTTATTTTTTTAATACAAGTTTTCTTCTAAATGTTTCCTATCATATGGGACACTACAAATATTGAAGCAACGGACACAAAGATCTCACAGTATCAGAACTCATCTGTGGATCTTACAAATCAATGACCGCGCACGCTTTAGAACGCTCAGCGCCATAGCGCCATTTTACCCCATTCTTATATTTATGCAGTTCTTCGAATAACTATATTAGAACAAAGTAATATAGAAAAGTTACGTCTTAATACGCGCAAAAAATTTTCGTATATACAACCATTTTTTTTATATTACTATTTCAATCTAATGGGCCAACATAAAGAAGATACAAACTATGTAAATAATGCTAAACGAATTTGACACAATGATAAAGTTCTTGATATTTTTTTTTGTAACCTATCGTCTACCATTAGAATCGACAGACGTAACTTCAAGATAAACAATATAAATTAATTTCAAAGCACCACATGCTACATTTTCGCTAGAAATCGTATACATAAAAACACCTCGTAATTATTTTATCCTTCTCCTTGGTCTTAATATAGCCGTCATACCAGCCAGCAATATACATACAAAAACGAATTCAAGCTAAAATCATAAGCCAACATATAGTGCCGTAATATTTGATGAGCACAAACCGCAAAGGCATTTGTTTAATATGAACATAATAGCTACGTCATTTAAAAACCTGTTTCGTCTGTTTGATAATGGCCTTCGTACAGCGTTTTCCGATAGTAAATATATGAACAACATCAATTACCCATTACCAATTCTTCTTGAATCAATTTGCCGAGCAAGCATACAACAAACGTGATTCTAAGTCCTAATTTTAACTAATATTGTAAAATAATATTCGAGACAAGGTAATTTAAGATACTAGAATTAATCTCAGAGTATTGAAAACCATCGATTTCAATTTGATATGGTAGTCACCACTATGACCTGGATTTTGAACCAGCATTTTATTCAACCTCACATATAAAAATTAGCGATGTGCATACTTGTATTCAGATGACGTTCATCAATTTTTTTTTATATCTTATTTGGTCTTCCAATATCTCTAATATGAGGTGTTTCAGGATTATCCATTCTCTACGGGACACCATATATATATATATATATATATATATATTAAAAAAACGTCTTGGCTCACCTAGTTACTGACTCATCAACGAACATCCCAAAAAGATTTACCTAGGTAATAGAAAATATTGCACTCTAATTACTTTTACAAAGTAAACAACAACTTAAGTAGAATTTTTCAAAATAAATAGATATTTCGTTTTAAAATTGCCTAATTACCTATTAAGAGATAATATTAAAAAAGTCTTCAAATTATACCTCCTTACAAAATAAAATTAATATTCGAGGTTAGGTAATTTCAAATACTAGAAATAATCACAGTGTATTAAAAACTAACGATTTCAATTTGATCTACCTATTTTCTAGGGTATGTCAATATTGCCTCGATACGCTGTTAAACACTTAACAACTAAAGTCCATACGCGACGACTTGTCGCATAAAAACCTGGTCTCTAATTACAAAATATTTCGTTTCAGACGATGGCTTCTCCCTATTCGCCTTCCATGGTAAACTCAATGAAGAGATGGATGGTCTTGAAGGAGGGGAATGGTCAAGAGACATCACTAAGCCCAAAGACGGAAGGTGGATCTTCAGGGACAGGAACGCCCAGTTGAAGATCGGTGACACTATTTATTTCTGGACGTACGTTATCAAGGATGGAAAGGGATATCGACAAGATAATGGAGAGTGGACAGTCACAGGTGAGGAATTCTTCATTTTTGTCAGTAACTATTTTACGCAGAATTCTTACGTGATGTATCTTTTAAGACTGGTAGAGTACCTTTGCTATTTATTTATTTTATTTTTATATTACACATTTTCGGCAAACTTACAGCTACTAAAGTTACTTAAGAAAAAAATTGTTACAAAAAAATTGTCAGTTAAAAGTTTTTACAGGTAGATATTATAAAGAAGTGAATAGGACGGAGGTAGGACGCGCACCTCTGACTTTCAGAATATATGACTTTTAGAAAATATGAGCGTATTAATTGACAATTATTATCGTCTGCTCCGTGCCTCGGAGAGCACGTTAAGCCGTCGGTCCCGGCTGCAATGAACATCTATGGCAGTCGTTATCGGGAAGTCAGTGCCCTCTAATATCCTGAAACTGGTCTAGGCTTAGGGTATCGTTAGCCTTAGGGTTGCGGAGGTCAGGTGGCAGACGCTCCGTGTAAAAACTGATATCCAGTCAAATCCGGTTAGACTAGAAAGCCGACCCCAAGTGACTTGGGAATAATAAAGGCTAGGGAGAAGAAGAATATGACGGTGGTAGATAGCTATATAACAAAGATTTTAAATCTGTTGTGGAATATATTAATAAAAAAAACAACGGGTTGCACTCCGGGAGTGCCGACAGAAGTGAAAACTTGAATATTAACATTGTGCATTTTTGATATTTTGGAATGGTTAGGGAATAATTTTGCACGAATTGCTTTAATTATCAGTATAAAAGTACTATCATTTATGTGGTAAAATACAATATTCATTTATTGCGCGCTATCGTACACAAACATAACAATTCTCCCTCTGTCTTACGAATTTTCGATCAGGTCACGTGTCCTGACGCGAGTTTAACATTTTTTACCCATCACAAAAAAGTGCACAACGCCGCTAAAGAAGTTTTCACTTCAAAAAATATTGCAAATTCCTTTTTATTTTTGATACAAATGTATTAAAATTTGAATTGATGAAAGAAAGAATGTGCCCGGCGATGTGCTATCCAGGTAGCTAGCGTAAGGCAAGAACGACTATTACTCTCTTTCGCCCAGTGAGTGACACGACTACTAGGTAAAAGTAGTTATTCTTAAAACTTACTATTTCAAAAAAGGAATCAATTTAATATTGTCTTATATTTACGTGAATGTTAAACATTGCATATTATTATGCAATAAAAAAATCGTAGTTTATTTTAGACACCAGGTTATTAAATTGTTCATATTTATACCTCGAAAACTGCTTCAAATAAACCGAGGAGAACTACGTATAAAATATGTAGTTTCATTTCAATGAATAACTCTTGCTTTTGAACTAACTTTCATCTTCTGTATTTAGTAAGTTTAGTTAATATTTTCGTTATTTTGGGTTTTGAAATTTGAAATTTTTACATTTGTTTCTTCCATAAATAAGTATGGAAGAAACAAATGCAAAAATTTCAAAATCAAACAAAGTGATTAGGTACTTATCGTAGGTCAAGGATTCTAAGATATTAAGGTCACATCGAGTGTAGTAATACCTCTATTGCTAATCGTCTATAGATAAATAATAATATATCTAACTATAAATAATAAATTTAATTTGGTCAGTAATTATTATAGTTATTATGTCAAAAATATAAAAAAATATAATAAAGTCTACTACAAGTTAGTTTGATTGTTTTGAAACTTACATTCTGACTGACAAATGATAGTTTGTATGGATTGATTACCTATTGATTTGAAGGCCTGTCTACACAATGGCCCATGATGGGCGAGTACAGACACGCAGGATTGTGTATAGAGCAAAATCGTCTGTGAGTGGCCATCATCGCCTATAATCGTGACTAATCGGTGAATTGTCGGTACATCAAAGGAATGCGTGCCGATGATCGTGCGCGTGTCCACACAATCGTCCAGCAATCAGTCGCACGAAACAAAACCACTACCGTCTTACTTGACCTCTGTAAGAAGGTAGTGGTTTTTTGGCGGGAAAGCTGTAAACGTATGACGCCAATTTAAAAAAAAAGGAAAATTAGTACGTGGTGCCGGTGGATTTATGTTTACCCAACAAAAATGGTTGAATTTTTGACCTTTTTTGATGCACATTCCGATAATGATTATATTATGTACTGAGCAAATAGATAGCAGCAGTCGCTATCACTTCGATGTCCATCTTCAACAGATGACAGTGAGTAAATGTTACAGTCAAGATTGTGTAGAGAGTAACCCATGATCGCGGCGATGATGGCCACTTTTTTAATCGCCCATCATGGGCCATTGTGTAGAGGAGGCTTGAAAATTTTGCTTTAGCACAATTAATTATTATTGAGGAAGATTATATACCATCGCGCTATATTTAACGTCTAACAACTATATAACATCTAATATCTAAATAACATCACGCTACGACCCACGGTAGCAGTGCAGTAATCATAAGCCTAGGTTACACCACGTGAGACAACTAGTAAGGAATAACTATACCTTTGATAAAGGTGGAAGAAGAAGATAAGAGCTCAAAGGGCGGTACTTAAGGTTAGTCTTTCATTACCATTCCTATATCCTACCAGAAATCTCTACAAAATGGCAGATGTACTGACGGTACGTCAGCTCTATATCCAAAACCTTATTTTAAAATAGCATTCGTTACTCTCTTATGTCCCTGATGTTAGTAACAAAAGATTGAAGTATAAAGTCTGTACCTCAATTGAAAATCAATGGTCCACATCTTTTTCTGACAAGTTTTTTGGCTTTTTGAGACGATATATTTATAACAAAATTAATGCAAAATTACATATATATATATATTCACTGACAAGATATAGATGTAAAATGGTACTCACCCCATGGCTGAAATAGCTTAATTATGAGAAAACTGAACATCTGCTCCATGTTCCTTCGTTATATCATAAGTTATTAATGTATGACTTTCATCAGTATCACGCACACACAGACACACACACACACACATCTGTAACACAGGTCTACTTAGTATAGATACCATTCTCTCATACAGATTCAACTCACATCTTTACTTTTACAACTACTCATACTGATCTTTTGTAAACCACTTCTGTGTAAGAGAAAAATAAAATATTATTATTATCTTAATATATATAAATTACGTGTCACGTTGTTTGTCCGCTATGGACTCCTAAACTACTGAACCGATTTTGATCAAACTTCGTAACCATCTGTAATTTGGTCCAACTTAAAAGATAGGAAAGTATTTCTTTTTAAACGGGCAAAAATTATCTAATTTGAAGCAGACGAAGTTGCGCGGGACAGCTATCCGCTATGGAGTCCTAAACTACTGAACCGATTTTGATTAAACTTCGTAACCATCTGTAATTTGGTCCAACTTAAAAGATAGAACAGCTTTTTTGTTTTTTTTAAACGGGCAAAAATTATCTAATGTTAAGCAGACGCAGTTGCGCGGGACAGCTAGTTAGCTATAAAAACAAATATTTGCACATGCAACTATAAAGCGTGAGCGATCTTTAAAAAATAAATTACTATTAAAATTGTCATTCTCATCAGGTTACGTCGATGAAGCCGGCAATCCTGTCAACCCAGAGTTAGTAGGCGTGACTCCTAGCGCTCCCACTACTCCGCTACAGTTACGCACTAATCTCAAACCTAACTCGGCGTTAGCAGACGTGCAGTATCCCTGCGAACTGTCTTTATCACAAACGAGCGTTCCAGGATTTGTCTGCAAAGGCCAGCTCCTCTTTGAAGACAACTTCATAAATGGAATAGACAAAGGCAAGATTTGGACACCAGAAATCAAATTTCCTGGACAACCGGTGAGTTCAAAGCCTGATGTTCTTCCTTTTATCCTTAATTTAGATGATCATGAGATGGATTTAACTTATCTATTCTAATAGATAAATGTAAAGGTGCGGCATTTGCATGCTTTTTGTTTGAGAATGCATAAATCGCATGAACTACCACACTTATTTGAAAATTCTTTATACGTATATAACATCACGCTACGAGCTACGACGAGTGCACTCACTAGTATTGATAAACGTGGGTGAAATCGCGGGGCATATAGCAGGCACTTATATTGACTATATTCTGTCAGTCAGATTTTGCCCACGTGAATTTTAGGTGAAATTATATCAGAATACAAATTATCCTATGGATATTTGTTATTCGATCTTGCGTAAACCGTATATCGGATTTGGATGAAAAATACCACACAATGAGAACATGTCCTAGAATTGACGAGGATGAAAATTTTGTGGGCAAGCTAAACGTAAGGAAAAGCTAGTTAAGTATAAATATTCCTACCTCATTATTCCACTCACTGTTTAATTTATTAACTTATTTCCAGGACTTTCCGTTCAACGTGTACATCAACGATAGAAACCTTCGGGTAAGAGACGGGAAACTTTACATCAAACCCATCACTTTGGAGTCAAAATACGGAGATGGTTATGTGATGCAGTCGCTCGACCTAACTGCAAGGTAAACTTTAAATCATTTTCACTAATATTATACGAATGTGAGTTTATTTGTTACACTTTTTCGACCGATCATTATGGAACTTTGCCTACATGTTGACATGGGTACAGAAAATTACATAGGGAATCTTACATCTAAAAAAGGTACTGTTTTCAAACGAGCGAACCCTCAAGTAAATCTAGTAAGGTATAAGACGTACTGAAAATTTTAATTCTACCCAAAATTGTATTAAAATTACCAGAAGCCGACAGAAGCTATGTTAACTGGTAAAATTAATTTTACAATTATTTGCTAGTATAGCTATATATTATGTAATTCTATTTTTGGTATATAAATGCTAGGCAAAGGAAAAGGTGTATTATACCCACATTCCGCCGGCTATGAATTTAGGTTCAACCTACGAGAGCCCTCTACCAAGTACTTACAGTACCCGACGCTGCTACTAAGAATTTTTGGACACTAATATCCAGTAACACGGTATCTAGCCTAGGACCTCATATACAACAGTCGCATTTACCACAGCGTCGACTTTTTTAATGGTACCTTTAATTTTGTTATGGTTCTGTTCTGTATCTATTCTATTATATATGTACTACGATAAGGCCTTTAATGTTGCTTGATCCGAATAAATAATGATAAATAGGGCCATTCGTATACTATGTTCTTCTCCAATAGGCCTTCTCCAAGCTTGGGTACACAAACCAACCTTGGAGTAGTTCAATTAGACTTCTGCCCTTACCTTTCCTTGCACGTTATCAAAACGATTGCTTACATTTTACTTTCAGATGCACCGGCAATATTGGCACACAAGAATGCTCCCGCAACGCTTCGGGGGCCTTCATCCTGCCTCCCATTATCACGGCGAAGATCACCACTAAGAACAAATTTTTCTTCAAATACGGCAGGATCGACGTCAGTGCGAAAGTGCCCCGCGGTGACTGGATCTATCCTCGTAAGACATGACGCTATACAATATGATATACAGAAGGTAGTGCAATCACATAATGCCGAATTTATTTAGACCTCCCGTGACGTATTGCCACCTAAAGGATGCAAGTCTAAGTTTCTTGTAAAGACTGAGAATTGCCTGATAATGAACATCAAATTACTTTGCGTTAACCTGAGCTGTTGTTACGAAAAAGCGGTCTCGAAAGGTGTATTATCGCGCATTTGAATGACCATTTCGCTGCCACTGATTTCGATTCGAAGTATGATTTGATGATGATACTTTGATAAGTGGCGGTCGATGATCTCTCGTACTGACAATCTTCTCATAGGCAGTGGTAATGACCTCTTTTAGGTCTTCAAGCTTGAATTTCTAAAACTTCTATTGCCTTTGTACCTAATATGATAAATATGATACAAAGAAAACAGAGGTAAACAATAAATCAATATCACGAAACAGTAAGCTTGATTATTAACATATTCTAATAATTAATATCAATATTTCGCGGTACGAATTGTTTAATAATTCGAATTAATCGAATATTTTATCGATTATCGCATGTCGCTAGTTTGCAAGACCTTAAATCAAATATCTAGGACACGCTTCAATAGCTATAAAACGGAAACCCAAAGCTGACGCCATGCAACAATGAGGCTGTAAATCTGTTCGTCTTTTTTACGACGATACCATGATAACTGAAGACTGAGATTTTTATCTCGGCAGGAATAAAATTTATTTTAAATCGGTACTTAGTTACTCATTACCAAACGACAAACACGTGACAATCTTCAGATAGTGTTAATTATTCTGGACTCATTTTATCTTTCACAATTATAAATATTATTACGGTTTATTCGTGAGGAGTTAACTGCTGCATTTGTTTATAACTAGTATAAAGTGGTAGATCATAAAGTCTCAGGTTCGAAGGCCGGGTTGGGCTACCAAAAAGGTTTTGAGTTTTCTCTTAAGAAATTTTCTTTAACAGCCTCACGTCAGGCAGATGACGGTATCAAGTAAAGTCATTAAGCCAGCGCCAAATCTCACTCTGGTCTTAATTGAGTGCCCTTCCCTCGTATATATATATATGTACGGATAAATAAGAAGTGTTCTTTTGGAAGAGGTGTTCTTTTTGGTAGTCAAATGAAATAGCTTGATGATATAATGTATGGGATACACTGATATGATCACTGGTACCAGTTATAAATAATATAAATACTTATTGAGCTACGACCTAAGTGAGTGGTTGCGTGGAGACGACTGTCGCGCGGCGCTACTGTATACTTGCGCCTGACTATACAAAACTAACGCATCAGCAGTGTCGCTACACATTTATGTTTGCGCACACATTCTTTTTATACAATTAAGGTGGCAAACAAGCATATTGCCCACCTGATGGTAAGTGGTCACCGTAGCCTATGGACGCTTGCAATACTAGAGGCATCACTTGCGCGTTGCTGACCCTTTAGGAAAAAAGGAAGTGGGAAGAAGGAGCGGGAAGGGGGAAAGAGGGTGATTGGGCTTCTGGCACTCTCACTCGCCAAACGAAACACAACAGTAGGAACACTGCTATTTCACGTCGATTTTCTGTGAGAAGGTAGTACTTCCTCGGTCGAGCCGGCCCATTCATGCTGAAATCAGCGAGGCTTTACTACATTCAAAACATTTGTTTACAATAATATCTCTTGCGCTTCATAGTCACCGTTATGATCAGCTACCGTGACCGAAATGCGTTCCGGACATTATTACGGGTTTTGAATTAAGCGACTCGAAATTGTATCAAGTTTTTATAATTTAAATATTTAAAGTTGCGTATAAAATTCGTTACAGTGATTCAGTTGGAGCCGCGGAATAATATCTATGGTGTTGGGAACTACGCATCAGGGATACTCCGCATAGCCACCGTGAAGGGCAACGTGGAATTCGCCAAGAGGCTGTATGCTGGACCCATCATGTGCGACTCGGAGCCTTTCAGGTATAACAACCCTACTTACTACCTAACATCTTAAATTTCCTAACGCTCTCTTGGACTTACACCTAGAAGTTGATATTCTTGCGGCTGAATGGAAGGTATTATTATTAGAATGTATGAGGTATTGTGAATCGAACACATGAATGCAAAATTTGAAGTTTATACCATACTAGTTTTCACCCGCGGCTTCGCTCGCGTAAATGTAGGTTAAGTTAGGCCGGAGAGCCCGACATAACCGTCCCACCTCCCCGAGTGGGACGGTAAGCATCAGGAGCATTTCCCCCCTCCGAAAAAAAAAAGGTTAGGTTTGCAACAGTTATTTTTTCTGGATGAAAGGTACCCTGTGTCCTATTCTGTACCCCTGACAACGTGTATGCAAAATTTCATGTTGATCGGTTGAGTAGTTAAGGCGTGAAAGCGTAACCAACAAACAAACTCATTTTCGCATTTATAATATTAGTTAGGATTATGTGTGATTAAATAGTGTCATTGCAAGTCGTTCTATTTAATGTAAAATAAATAAATTACTACTAATATTATAAATATGAACAATTGTGAGCATGTTTGGATGTCTCTCAATCATGCGTTATTATTTATAGTGATAATATAAAACAGCCAAGGTTTTTATTTTCTTATGTACTCAAAAAGTAAGACCGTTTTTTAAATTCTTTCTCCATTAGAAAGCTATGTTGGCCAGAAGTAACATAGGTATAACATATAGGTATACAGACTGATTGGTAAAAGACTGGACATATTGAAGGACTCGATTCTGGACCCGAATATCTAAAAAAATAGGTACTTAAAATTTGACCTAGTTATCCAATAAAAACTCAATGTGCGGACACTCTTGCGCATATACCAAAGCTAAACAAAACCTCCACCCCCGCCCCCAGCTACCACACTCTGCACTCACACCCGAATTTGCACCCCGCTCGTCCTTTTCTTATCAAAGCCTCGACAGCTGTGTGCGCAGCATTTTATGAATATTTCATACAAATTTTCATAAAGGTTTTCTTTGCAGGTTATACAGATTTTATTTTTATTTATTTTTTATACGTTACGTCTGACCATAAAATCATCATGTCCTTAAGTATGTACAATGTTTAACCAGTCACATTGTATACGGCAGTGGCGCAGTAATTATGCACTTGGGTAAAAACCGCAGTACCAGCAATTTTTTATAATGATGCACTCCCACCCTCGGCATCATGGCGCCCAATATCGCGGGTTAAATCTATGTTCTATGTTATCTCGCCTTGAGGGCGCAGCGGTGAACGCGACTGCTGTGCATGAGGTTTCGGGTTGGATTCCTCAAGCGAAGTATTGTTGATTTTATGTACAGCCAGTCTACTACTACTAGTCTAGTAGGTACTACTAGACTACTGTGCCGATTAGCAGACTGCTACTAGTAGAACTCCTATTTTGCGTAGACCTAAAACAATATCTGGCGATATTTGGGTGTAACACACTATGTCCAGGTATACTGGGTGTAAGGGATGGCGTACCGAAAACTTTAGCAAGACTTCTTCGATAAGTACTTAACACGACATAAACTTCAATTATTAAAAAAACGCAAGATTAAAATGTTATGTAGATTAACATTATTACGCGGTACGCAATGGATTGCTACCGATACAACGCACTCGACATACCGCGCGCATAAAAACAGCTGATCTATTTAAATCACGACCATTTAATTACATTGCTGTATTGTAGAAAAATTTGGGATTTTATTATGTTATGATTCAAAGTCAGAAAATGAAAAATTGTACTAAAACAATTGTGATTGTTTAAAAAAATTCCAACGATTTTTAACTCAGAATAATTGTCTGAATCTACTATTTCAGTTTTCGGTACACCATCCCTTACACCCAGTATAGGTGTGAGACTATGTATAAGTATATATACAGAAGAGGTATGAGACTACAAGAATTTATGTTGTTAGGTAGTAGACCCTCGCTGATTTCAGCATGAATGGGCTGGCTCGACCGGAAAAGGACTACCCTCTCATAGAATATCGACGTAAAAATACCAATATTCCTACTGTTGTGTTTCGTTCGATGAGTGAGAGTGCCGGAAGCCCAATCACCCTCTTTCCCCATTCCCGCTCCTTCTCCTTCCCACTTTCCCACATCCATTTTTCTCTTCTTCCTTTTCTAAAGGGTCGGCAACGCGCAAGTGATGTCTCTGGTGTTGCAGGTGTCCATAGACTACGGTGACCACTTACCATCAGGTGAACCATATGCTTATATGCCACCCCAGTTTATAAAAATAAAATGTTTTCAATTTATTTTTGCAGGTCAACTTTTCTGAAGGAGAAGATTGGTTTCGAGATGTGGAGCAAGGCATTCCATAATTACTCTTTGGAATGGAGACCAGGTACTAAATTTTAAAGAATTTCAAAGGTAGTGGCACTGAATGTGACTGCTGTGTGTGAGGTATCGGGTTAGATCCTGATGTTGTGATGAAAGTGTTACTGACTTTTCCATCAAGAAATACGCAGTAGCAGTACAGAGCCTAGAAAGGTGGCTGGTAGACGGCAATACGGATCCTATTACATGAGACTTGTTGAAGACAAAATGTGGATGTAATTCAGCTCAGCTTACCTCTTTATAAAATGAGTGGGTGACTGTACCATGTATAAATTTTTTGATTTCCATTATTATTTACTCACCTTTTTGTACTGATGTCCATGCTTGCATATTTCTCGTAAGTATACTAAAGATCATATTGTAGAGGATGATGATGTTCCTCTCCTATACATCTAAGTACACTTCTTTTTTCTCTTATAAAAGACAAGTAATTTTGTAATTGTAATTGGACTCCCTTTTCCGCATTTGACCTCCAAGTTGGTCCATTATGCGTGAGAGTCGGCCGGTGATGCAAATAGCCAGCCTAACTCCACCCAGAAGCACAGAAGATTCCTGGGGTCTTCGCAGGCTTCGCGGAGTGACCTCGGGTTGTTGAGGATTTCCTTACGTTGTGCTGTTACTCCCACACATTCCAGGACTACATGGGCAGCAGATCCTTCTTCGGTCAGATATCCCCTCCAGAGTGGGCTGTCTGTTGCTCCGATGTTTTACAGATCTTTGTTCAGGGGACAATGTCCTGTTAGGATCCCCACGATGGTCCGATGGTCCGAAGGTCCGATCATTGTAGGTTGAGCAGGCGGTGTGTCAGACGTGGTGAGATGGCCGGTAGATGGCTGACTGCAGTCCGTTGTTCATGCCCAGCGTTTATTATGTTGGCTCTGAGTGCGAAGCCGCATCCATATTCTTAGTTGTCAGAATGGTAGAGGAAGGAATGGACCTTCCGTGGTGGTTTCCGATCCTCTTCTAGCCAACTCATGTGCAGCATCATTGCCCAGTGATTCACTGTGCCCCTTTATCCATTGTAATGTCACTAAGAGATAAGTCACGCACTAGTAATAATTCCTGTGGTCTTTACAAGACATTTATACATCGGACGCAAATACAGCCAGACTTGCACCAATTATTCGTCGAACACATAAATTGTTGTCCTGTGTGGGAGCAGAACCCACAACACTCGGCGCGGTGGCAATGGCGAAGTGACTATTTAAACCACTACACCATTCGAGCAGTCAAAGTGCCTTTGGGATATAGATGTTCGAGGCAATACTTGCATCGAACACGAATTGCTGACCTAGCAACCTAATACGGCCACGCCGAGTGCGCAACGCCATTAAATCGGACAGCAAACCGAGTGCATTCATTATTAGCAATTCTCTATCATTCATTATCATTTAGCATAGCATAGATTAGGTACCCTTTGAGCGGAATAAAACTTAAGTGTTTTCCAATCAGTCTTTAATTTAATATCTCCATAAGCATAGTTCCAGCGTAGCATTTAGGTAACGTAACGCACAATAGACTTAAGAATATGGTCAACAAAATATATGGGCTCAATGGTATACTCTTATCTTCCAGATGGTATATCATTATATGTGGATGGTGAGAAGTATGGAGAAATAACGCCACCGATTGAGGGCTTTTACCAGAGCGCCACCGAGAGCAACGTCCAGGCAGCTTCACAGTGGCTCAAAGGCTCTATCATGGCACCATTTGACGATATGGTCAGTACACATTTTATTTCTTTCATTTTCACTTTTTCATAATAATAATAATATTCTATCACTTACACACAACACCATTTAGCCCAAACTAAGCAGAGCTTGTACTATGGGTACTAGACAATGGATAAACACACATATAAACTTTTTTTTTGTAAATAAATACATATTATACATAGAAACACCCAGACCAAGACAAACATCCATGTTCATGCACACAAATGTTTAACTTGTGCGGGAATCGAACCTGCAACCTCAAGTGTGGCAGTCGGTTACACTAACCACTACGCCATCGAAGCGTATTCCTTTTTGTTTATGTTATGTATAAGGTATATTGTGTTTGGGGTTGATTGGATAATAATTTACTTTTATTAACCGACTTCAAAAAAAGGAGGAGGTTCTCAATTCGACTGTATTTTTTTTAAGTTTGTTATCTCATAACTTTCGACTGGGTGAACCGATTTTGATGATTTTTTTATCTACGCGAATGGCGTAGTGGTTTAATGCGTGGCCTCGCCGTTGCCACTGCGTCGAGTGTTGTGGCTTCGAATCCCAAACGGGACAAAAATTTTTGTGATCCATAAATGGTTGTTCCTAGTTTGGGTGTTCTTTGTGTCCGTTGTTTGAATGTTTGTAATGTCCGCCGTGACACAAGAATTATTCCTAGAGCGGGAGATGTCTTTCAAAAAACAATGCTTCATGATATAATTACGTATTTTCTGATTGAAGAAATATAGAGTACGCAATCGTTACTGACTGAGTATGGAGCGTGATTAAAGAGCAGCGATAGCTCAGTGGGGAGACCAACAGACTGCATTGCAGAGGGTCTCGGGTTCGAATCCACGTCGCGCACCTCTGACTTTCGGAAGTTATATGACTTTTCGAAACTGTGTGCGTATTGATTGACAATTATGTGCCTCGGAGAGCACGTTAAGCCTTCGGTCCCGGCTGCCGTAAACATCTATGGCAGTCGTTATTGGGAGAGTGTCGACAGAAAAGATCCCACTGGGTCGAAGTGTCGCCGGACTGCACTGACTGGCCCCCACATAAGATAAGATAAGATGGAGCGTGATTAAAACTAAAACATACTAGTATTAATTAAGGGAAAGGAATTTTGCAACTATTGTGCAATCAATTATGTGACGTACAACTACATGATATGGGTAGGCGCACTTTTTTTTAAAACAGAATACTCCCTCTCTGATTATAAATCCTGTGTCACACGGGATTTTTAAAAATGGCCTCCAGGGACACCCAGACTCCAATATACAAACGCACAACTGGATGATCTCCAGTTGTGCGTTTGTATATTACTAAGGTAACAATCATGAGGCACGCTTAAAGTTAAGTGGTTATGGTTGTTTATGAAAATTTCCATCATCATAAGCATAGGTCACGAGTGTCAGTTCTAAGGGCAAAGATCATATTGCTACTGCCTTCGGCACTTTGCCGGACGAAACACGATTTATCCGGCATCTTTGAAATTATATTCTGTAAGAGGATAATAATAATGTCCTCTAGACCGAATTTCGGTCACGGCGGCCAATCTTAACAGAGACTGGCCATCTGCGCAGGAGATATTATAGTGCACAAGTGTGTGCGCAAACACAAGTTCACTCTCTGTTCCCTAACCCTCATGATCCGATGGGACGAATAATCCGACACGACCGAAGAACACTCAGGCGCAGTACCAACTGCTTTACGTGCTTTCCGAGGCACGAGGGTGTCTAACACCGGGTAATACTTTCCAGTTAAGCTGGTACATTAATGCTGAACCAGCAAGGCACTAGTAGAAACAAGACTCTACTATTATATTAATTGATTCTATTTTCTTACCTAGTTTTACATATCCTTGGGACTGAATGTTGGTGGTGTCCACGAGTTTCCGGATGGCGGCGCTAAGCCTTGGCGGAACCGGGAGGCGAAAGCTATGCTGAACTTCTGGAACGCGAGGCAAACGTGGATTGCCTCCTGGTACGACGATACTATTCCGATGCAAATCGATTCCGTTAAGGTGTACGCGTTGTAGGTATGTATATACATCAAACACTATACAATAATATATATGTAGGCACAGGATGGTGTATGTCTGAATTTTCCATCGTGGGTAATTTAAAATAAAGTATTGGTATTATTCAACTTACTATAATTCACGAAATAACAACGTAATTCACGAAATTACAACGTATTATTCACTGATCAATAATTACGGACTGGCTAATGGTTATATAAACATAATGTTTAAAGATTGCGTTGAAAATAAGCGATTCGTCGTGAGCGTGGTGCGCAGACGGCCCTCGTTCGAAAAAGTGCCTCTCCAAGATGGCCTCCCCGCAACCACCGTTGACGTTCCGCAAGAGTGACGATACTTGTCACCCTATTTCGACGTAATTGACAGCGGATGTCAAATGTTATGTGCAGTGCCGACATATATAATAAAAATAATATAAATAAATAGTCGAATCGTATGTATTCTATATCATAATTATTCCTTATCACAAAAGGGCGTAAATAAGATGCTCACCTAAATTGTACATTGACCTTATGCATCGTACCTGTGCCCTTAAACGCACGCAAGCTATGATGATGTATGATCAATGCGGGTCGTCGCCCAGACATTATCGGGATATATCACGTACTAGCTTTTGCGCGCGGCTCCGCCCGCGTGGTACCTACATCAATAAAAAGTAGCTTATATCCTTCCCCAGGTCTTAAACTATATCTGTGCCAAATTTCATCTAAATCGGTTGAGTGGTTTAGGCGTGAAAAGGTAACAGACAGACAGACAGACAGACAGATAAACAGACAGAATTACTTTCGAATTTGTAATATTAGTAAGGATTAGATGTGCCCGCGGTTTTACCCGCGTTTATGATTACTGCGCCGGCCCCGTGGGTTGTAGCGTGATGTTATATAACCTTCTTCGATAAATAGGCTATCCAACACTAAAGAAATTTTTAAATTCGGACCAGTAGTTCCTGAGATTAGCGCGTTCAACCAAATAAACAAACTCTTCAGCTTTATAATATTAGTATAAATTAGGAAATTTGATGAAAAGTATATTTTTTTGCTGACGTCGGGATCTGATTCACCGCTTTCTGTATCACAGACTATCAAATCGACACTCCGTTTAAACAATCCCTTAGAGGATAAATTTATAAGTGTGTCCTTAGTGTCGTATTATTGAGGCCAACATGATAATTATAAGGAACCTGCGTTGTAGCTGAATGCGTTGTAGCTGTGCGATGATACGTCAGTCAGCTTTACTATTTGATTCATTCTACTTTTTCGTCTCACTATATACCTAGGTGTGAATAAATATGTCATATTCAAACTGTCTCAAAACACTGCTCTGGTGTGCCGAGTTGTACTCGGCACACCAGAGCAGTGTAGTACAAACAACTAAAACCAAATCTTTTCTTTGTAATGGAGACGCCAATAAAAGGATTAGTGGTAATTAGAATTCTTGAATAATTCTAAAAGAAAACTAAACACAACATAATAATATTCTAATTGAGCCTTATTCTTTTTCAGATACATAGACTTCAAAGACTCAAGACTTCATAATTATATTAAATAAAGTTTATTTAAGACGTTTACGTTTAATCTTTAGCATTCATAAACACTGTCTGCGTCAGCGGGGCGTGGGCGAGTCGTCGGCGTGACGACACGGCGGCGATACTCAAGTATGTTTCACATCTGTTGAAGCGCCTCAGTGTGGCTGGAAACGCATGTGCGCACGTGTCACGGTAGTTGACCGGTTCTGACTACTTCATCTAGAGCACACCTGGATTCCGCTAAACGAAATCGGTAACGACTGAGATTTTGTTTAGAAATGGTGGAATAGGATGTGATTTTGCTGTATGTTTACTCTTAGCACACTTGTATTTGGCGATATTCGCGCACATGCGGTGGCAGCCAAACAGACGGGGCAGTGGCTAGGCATAGTCGACTGCGTTCCGCGGAATAAGCACACTTTCGCGAGAATTCCTATATGTATATAGTAAGAGCTAAAATAAATTGTATTCACTAAACAAATACGTTAATTGTTACTTTCGTTATGGGTTACACTGGTGTGCGTCAGAATGGCTGGTTGTCTGTGGCGTTGGTCTATGAGAGTTGATTCGAAAATTGCTACATAATTGCTTATATTTGCTACATATAATAAATAATTGCTACATAGAATATATATTTAGAAATAAATTTATTTTTTTGACCAGCAATCCTGACGTTTGTTTGGCTGGTCACCTCCTAGTTTAAAGTCAAGCATGCAGAGTTTCCCGAAATGTATTGCGTCAATAATTGCTACATATTTACTTCATTTATCTAATTTAGTTGTAACTTCAAACATATGTTAAATAAAGGATGTAGCAATTATTTAAATTATCCCAAGGAAAAGTGCCTGATAAAAGACTGATAAACAATTAAACCGACACCTACATAACTAAGTATTTGCCTTTATTATTAGACCAACGTCACAGACAACCAGCCATTCTGACGCACACGTTACACTGTGCTTCGATTCGCTCTACCAAATGTGAAGTGTACTTTAACCTCCTACAGAAAGCATGAGTGGTACCAGCGTCTAGAAACTTCGGCCTTACCCTTTAATCAAGACTTTGGGTGCCCCTAAACTTTGCTTTAAGTGTATTAAAAAATCTTTGCGATTAAACACACTCCGATTGGTACCTTGGTACAACAAGCATTGCAAGTTTGTAGGTCCATAATCTAATACACTGATAAATTAATGCTTAATTATATCCCAGCTAATCTAGAGTAAAACAAAGAAAATTAAATTTAAGAACAGTTTATATTGATTTTTTAAAGCTAAGACTAGCACATAAAATCATTTTTACTTGCTTTTAGATAAAGAAAAACAGTATTCTGGAATCCTGCATACCTGAGAGATCTTCATAAAGTTCTGAAATATATGTAAAGTCTGTCAACCAGCACTGGACTAGCGTTGTGGTCTCACCTAACCCATCTCATACTGAGACACACGGGCTACTTGCTCGTGTCCAGTAGTAAGGCCGTTCATTAACAGGGTTGATATTATTTATTATTACTGATATGTAGTTATAATGCCACTACTTTAACATAATCAACGAGCATCTGCGGCTGGTCCCAAGTATGTAACCACCATTCCATGTTTTGCCAGAACCTCACCATCGCTTTTCTGCTGAGATTACTCCAAGGTTTCGGTGTCTGATCCCAACTAGTCACATCATCTGGAAACTCCGTAACGCCACCAACAGCCACACCGAGGGTCAGGTAGAACTGAAGACAAATATGTGTTGTATTCTCTCAGTATATTGTATTAGCTGGATATACTACAGCTTGATTGAAGAAATACTTCTATCATACAGAAGAACGTTGACAAAAAAAACCTTATGTTATGTTCTTGTAGAGGTAAACCACACGATGCCAGAAGCAACCTGGCATAATGGCAGGAACTGTTTAGCCGATACAGTTCTTGCAACTCACGAAGGCGAGCGGGCTTTACTTGTAGTTGAACGTGTACATGCACAGTGCGGTAGTGTGCGTATTTGACACTTACACACCCACACATACAAATACGCGTTTACCACAAATAAAGCCCGCTCGCCTTCGTGAGTTGCAAGAACTATACTAATAATTCTTTATTAATAAAATGCTTATATGCATGCATGAAGGACCCAGGCATTGTGTACAACCTTAAGGGATATGCAGATGTGTATTACACCGTATTTTCACAGTTTTAAGGCCCACCGAATGTGGGACTCCCTGTTGCTGCTGAGAATTAAATTTATTGGCTCAGAAATCAAACTCTATATCTTATGCACAGTAGTCTCATTGAATATCACCATGGCAGTCGTTACCTCGATTACAATGATGACGTTTTAGTAACATACCACGTAAGCAAAACTGAAAATTTTACAAAGATAATAACATAATAAGTAATAACTTACGAAGTCGTCGAATGGCGCCATCTTATTAAAACGATGGTTCGAAGGTTCAGAGACTTTCACTTGATGGCACACGTCACCAGGTAACCGGTCATACAGCGTCTCTCTGCCATGTCCTAGCTCCCATCGAGCCCACTCCACATCATCCACCAAAAGAGTAATCCGAGCTAAAAATATAATATTAGTTCATCCTTCTTACATTCAAAGAGACATCTTCGACATTAAGAATCACACAAATAATTGTACCGTGTGAGATTTGAATCTACAAATCTTATCAAGAAAAAAGGAACTAAAATACATACTTTCGTTAAATCGCTTTGGTAAAATCAAGAAGACAGATCAAGACGAGAATATAAGGCAGATAATGTTATCCTCAGCATTCATCATCATCATCATCATGTCAGCCAAAAGACGTCCACTGCTGGACATAGGCCTCTCCCAAGGTTTTCCACACAGACCGGTCTTGGGCCACCCGCATCCAACCGCTTCCCGCGACCTTTATCAGGTCGTCGGTTCACTTTGTGGGAGGCCTACCCCTGCTGCGTGTTCCGGTGCGTCCTCAGCATTATTAAGTGATTTATTTACTTGTTTTCTCTGTGTGGAGGAAAGTGCTGTGATACCCCTCCAACACAAAGGGATGATACTATGGCTGATTGATCGTGCCCGGCAGACCGCAGATTTTGCAGAGATTGATATCGAGATCATGTATATATTTTCGAATATCGTATCGTATTATCGTATTAGTAGTGCAGACCGGCGACACTTCGACCCAGTGGGATCTTTTATTTATTTATTTTATTTTATTTTAATTGGAAAACAAACAGTATGCTATAACTAAAATTATAAGCTATTTATACAACTATAAACCATTAAGACGTTTTCACAGTTGAGTATATAATGCTTGATTAGTTGACACTCTCCCAATAACGACTGCCATAGATGTTCATGGCAGCTGGGACCAACGGCGACGGCTTAACGTGCTCTCCGAGGCACGGAGCAGGCGATAATTGTCAATCAATACGCACATAATTTCGAAAAGTCATATAACTTCCGAAAGTCAGAGGTGCGCGACGTGGGTTCGAACCCGAGACCCTCTGCATTGCAGTCTGTTGATCTCCCCACTGAGCTATCGCTGCTCTGTCATATGTGCCTTCCACTTGTGTGTGTCCGCTACACTTTTTTTAATGAGGAACCTCACTACCTACAATGATTTTTTGTGTTCTAAATAGCTGTTATTACTTTTAACTCTATTCTTGGATACGATACCTGGTTCCCATCGCACTGCGTACACGTGGTAGTCATCACCCCACATACTGCTATTGCTGCTACTGTTTCTTAGCAGAAAATCTCGACATTTGAAATCTATAATTGGTCCGCCGAAAAGTACCTGCGAAACACATTTTATTTCCTTATCCTTAACGCCTAATATCCTTAATCCTTAAGCCTCGTATTCACTAGGCAACATTTGGCGCACGACATGTTGCTCAACATGTTAAAAGTCAGCGCGGAACTTTTGTTTAGCAACGTTGTCAGTCTACACATGATTTCGCTCGCATCTGTCGTCGACAACATGTCGCCAGAGGAACTAGTGTTGACTTCAGTGGCTTTTTCACGTCTCCACTTGACAACATTTGATGCTCAACTGCATGTCGCACAAAAACAACAAGCCGCGCGTCATGCTGCGCGCCAGCTGGCAATGTGGCAGTCGCGTACGAGGCTTAATACTTGATATATATAACCTATGTTTGATAATATAAAAAATTTAGAAGTGTATTTGCCACAGCATACCAGTATAAAGAAGCCTAGACGTAGGATATAGGAGATGATGCTTTGCCCAGTCGCACATTGCTCCATGTAATTCTGAATCTAGCAAGGAATTAAGTTTACACTACGAGTTCACAACTTTATTTGTCAAGCCGCGCCCTGCAAGGCACACATCACCCAGCCTGCTCGTTGGATCCTTCCTTTCCGAGGGAAACAACACCACGTAATTTCGAAAATTTACCGACAAGATTTGATGAATCTTAAGTTTCTCTAAATCTTAATATTTACCGTAGCTTGAGCTTTTACTGTGACAAGTACACTAAGTAATATAATATATGAGTACCTTATTCGAATAGTCCTCGGGGCCCTTATTCAGTTCTTTGTTGCCTCGTGCAGATGCTATCCTTAAAACTCCAGACCAATACTGCATACTTCCAAATTTCTTCAAAAGTGGTTCCAGAAGGATTTCTGAAAACATTTTTAACAAAGCATACTATAGACTCACGCCTGGACCTCTTTTAAGGAGTAATCAGCGATGTATGAGAGTCACTTCAGTATGTTGTGGAGTCCCAAGTAACGGTTGTTAGGTATAAAGAGCAATTTACCAAACACTGCTACTAAAAATTTCCATAACAGAAAAATAACATAAATATTGTAAGACCGGGAAATTTGAAAACCAGAATTAATGCTATAAAGAGATTTCCTCTAATTTTAATTCTGGTTTTCAAAGTTTGGTTGGTTTTCATTAAAATTTGTACGTTTGTATGTTAGTTTTTTATTTACTTAAGAAAGTTAATTTATCTAGAAGTAACATAGGCTGTACAACATCACGCTACGAGCCTCGTGGCGAAGCAGAAATTATAAACGTTTGTGAAACCGCGGGGGACAACTAGTCACATATAAATGTATGCCACGGGTCCATCGAGGTAGTGACAGGTGGTCGTAATAAATATTTCTCTAACCTGGATATATCCAGTCTCCCTGAGGCAACTTAGCTCTCACGTATACTGTTCCATAAGTGAACGCAAAGTCTTTCGATGTAATCTTGCCGCTAGCGATAGGTGGGAGTATGCTCGGTCCCCACGCTTCCATTTTACAACTGTCGACCACTGAAGTGCAACTAGAAAGAATTTTTTGGTAGTTTAAGTTTAAAATTTTATGGAAAGCTTATACGGCATGTGGTTAATCTTGGTTTATTTCAATTACCTAATCAAAGAAGCTGCCTCTGTGCCCCTATGAAAAAAGCATTTGACTTGTGATCGAGGATTTGAATCCCATCTATTGCATTACCGACGTGAATGCCTTCAATACACGAGCATTTTAGCTTTTCTGGAGAGGCTAACAAGATATTATTTGTTTTGTTTTATTAATTTCTGTGTGGCGGGGAACTTTACAAACATTAAAACAACCTACATAAAAAGCACCTAGACTCAGAACAACAAGTTTTGATACACAACACTCGGCGCAATGACAATAGTGAGACAACTACTACCACGGATAGCGTAGTATTCTAACACTACCATCCATGCAGTTAGAAAATTAATAATTTGTAAAAATGGTTTTATGGTTTTGCAATATAAATATACAGTTCTCTTATTAAATCCTCTGCCCATGCAAGTGTTTCCTTCTTCCTTCGATCCTGGGTCATTCAAACTAGGCGTGGAAGAAGCTGGCCTCCTTAGGACATCAAAGTACCTCAGCACAACTTCAGTTGTAGTGAAGGCATGGCGTGAAGGGCTCTGCTCGTGGACTATATAACACTTTACCACCGGCAAAAATAAAAAAGCTTACCCTTTAATTAAGTCAAGTGAGCCATTGTATATAGATGCGTCTGAGAACCCTATCATATTCTGCTGCAGTCTCAGCGATATGTCGAGGTTGCCGTTATTCACTGACACCGTCGCGTCGCTGCCATTCAAAGACTGGTACGATACGAACGGAAACTCCTGCAGATTAGAAAATAAAGGATCGCTTTTGTCTTAAAATATACTTAGTATGTATTAAAAGGTAAATCTATATATAGTTGAACTGCCACGCAAAGTTAATGAGTTCGTTTTGTAGGGTTTCGAACCCGAAGGGTCCCAAAGGGACCCTTTTACTAAGCTTCCGCTATCCATCCGTCTATCAGCGGTCTGTATCTCATGAAGCATAAATGGCAGAAAATTGAAATTTTTACAGAGTGTTGCTGCTATAACAACAAATAGTGACCAAGATGGTGAATTTCTAGGTACAAAATCGTCCGTGTGCGAGTCGGACTCACACTTGATCAGATTTTAGGTTTTTTCATTGGGATACGACTGTAAATTATTATACATATTGTTAATAACCAATTAACAGAAAATGCTTATAGATTAATTCTAATTACCATCGAATAGAGCGGTATATACTGCTCTACTTGCCAAACATCAGTTTTGAGCTTATCGAAGTCGTCCTCGAAGATCGTCTGGCCTCTGCAGACGACGCCACCACGCATTGCTGTATACGTCGGTCTGCAAGTGCTGAAACTCTGTTCTATGAATAAAAATGCATTCTTATTTAAGTTACAGCATTATAATATTGTCTTACGTTTTTGCAAAATATGTTATACAGTGCAATTAAAATAATTTATACGGATTTTATAGCCTTGTTTATTTTAAAACATTATTATTACATAATTTTGAAACTCATGGTTAGGAGGCAGTCTTGCATGGTTGCTGAAAAGCAACCAAAATGTCGGGGAAAGTGTAAACCTGAATCTAAATAGTTAAATAGTTGTAAAATTTAATAATATCAAGATAATGTAATATATTATTTTAAAACCAACAATAAAATCCGTATAAAGTAATTTAATTTAAATTTACAGCTTAATAATAATATTTTGCCTTTGACTCCGTATACGTAGAATTTGAAAGTAGGTACATACCTATATAAATAGGTATGTACCTAGTTCCAAAGTCCACGTGTAAAGAGAAACATATTTTTCTTTATTAATACTCGACTTCTGGGTGGCGTATCAAGATAAAACATGCACAAGATTTTAAAATAAATTTCCAGCAATATAACTTTAAAAACCGAAATGAACTTTGGACTATAGGTTTTGCGTGATGCGGAAATATACAACCAGACAAAAAATATCTATAAATAATTGTTTTGCCTGCTATATCTAAAAATCTCCTATGTACAGACAGACCTGTTACAGTTGTATAGATAAATCAAGTCTAATCATCATCATATTAATAGTAGCGATAGCCAAGTGGATGCAAAGCAAAGGTCTCAAGTTTGAACAAACGCATGACAAGACACGCATTTTGATGTTTGTTTCTTGATGGTGTGTATAATAAATAGTTAATTATGGCTCGCTTTAACTGTGGAGGAACATATCGTGAGGAAACCTGCATATCTGAGAATTCTCCATAATGTTCTCGAAGATATGTGAAGTCTGCCAATCCTCACTGAGCCAGCTTGGTAGTAGTCAACCACGTATGGCATCACATTCTTCTTAGTATGATGTCAGTGGGACATGTTATATATAAAGCTGATTAGTAGGCTTAGAACTATTATATAGCCTATTTCTAAGGCTTACCTGAAACGGTATAAACCAGTTGTTTTTTTATAAATCCTCGGCGACTACCAGCATCGTTAACCACCACTTCGATGTAGTAGTGAATTATATCTCCAACCTTCAGCTCTGTATGTGACTCCTCGACCACCCATCTGCCTTGCTTCACGTCATCGGCGTATCCTGAGATACTGCCGATGTCTGGAGGAGTGATGGACCGGTTTATGTTGCCTTCGAATGCAAATGATAGTATCTCTGAAGAATCTGTAATAGAAGATATTGTTAAGCTGAATACATTTTCTGAATTTATAATTTTTTCTACTTTAAAAACACAGCTGCCGCTCTAAGAATATAATTCCTGTAACGCGAGAGACTAAAAACATTCAAAAAAGAGACACAAAAAGCAACCAGTTTTACCCGATAAACGGCAACAAGCGAAAGAAAAACGGATATATAATATATGTACGTCTGTCTAACTGTTGGGAGTTGTATAAGCGTGTATTACACCAATGTTTCGGAAAGTATGTTTTCAGCTACCACGAAATAGGGGGACACGGTGATAGGCTACTATCGCCGTCTATCGGGCACATTTCCAAACTCCATGCTGCTGCATAAATTTCTTGGCAGAAAAACTCAATAACACTTTGCTCGACTGCAGATCTAAACCCAAGACCTCATGTTCAACAGCCATATTCACTACCGCTTCACCACCTAGACAGTTTATACATTAACGACAATTTAAGAGAATAAAAGGTTTAAAATAATCTTAAGTCAATGATATTTTAAACTAGGCAAGTTATTTTCATATTGATGGTCGACAAAAGTTCTTATTAACTATATCAGTGTTGATAATTTCACCTAATAAGCAGCGCAATATGTAGATACAAAAAGAACTTACGTGAAAATTAGCTATCATTCGAATAATTGTGATTTAAATTTTGCAATTGATTTTTTTACGATTTGGTTTTGATATCAATAGAAAAACGTCGCATTTAAGACGTTTTACGTATTCAAATTATTTTATAGATTCTAATGTTCTGAGGTCAATATATAGGCTATAATTATCGCATGCCATGTGAAGGGAACATTAAAGTACAATGACTTAAAGTTCTTATACATTATCAATCATTGTATTTTATGCAGTTACATTTATGTAGATCAAGCATAGGGTCAATATCTGCTCTTTTAATGTTCATGATATTATCTTTGGTATATAAATAGTGGTGCATTCGTTTGCGGACAATAGCTGGTATTTATAAATAAAACATTCTAACTTCTGTAAAGAGTAATATTTGTAATTTTATAGAAAAAAGGGGAACGAAGTAGTGGGCTGCTATATTTTAGCAATTTGGGTTACAAGTCATTAGTTTTCTTAGTAACACCTCCAATCAAGCTCGAATTGTTCTGGTAGAAGTGCGTCACGTCGGTAGTGTACCTAATGGGCAAAACCCGATTCCATTCCGAATGTCCCTGGTGTCGCAGTTATGCTATATTTATTTGGTACAAATTATTTCATATATATTTCATCTTATCTTATCTTATGTGGGGGCCAGTCAGTGCAGACCGGCGACACTTCGACCCAGTGGGATCTTTTTGTGTCAACACTCTCCCAATAACGACTGCCATAGATGTTCATGGTAGGCGGGAGCGAAGGCTTAACGTGCTCTCCGAGGCACGGAGCAGGCGATAATTGTCAATCAATACGCACATAATTTCGAAAAGTCATTTAACTTCCGAAAGTCAGAGGTGCGCGACTTGGGTTCGAACCCGAGACCTTCTGCATTGCAGTCTGTTGGTCTCCCCACTGAGCTATCGCTGCATAGTCTTACAACTAAATAATACCAATAATAATATGTGCCAGCTAAATCAGCCAAAGAAATATTAGTTATCGTAGAAACAGAAAAAGGCATTAATAATAATGGCGTCCATAATAAGTTATTACGTACGGACGCTGGCTTTTGTTATTGTGTGTGGTTAAAATAATCTATTCTTCTCACACTGAGTAGAGGCCCGTGCCCAGCAGTTGAACGATTTATACAGGGATGATATTATTATATTACATATCATCAATTCTGTTACTAAACAAAAGTTGTGCTGCCAATGCGAATATCACAGTTTTAACGCATAAGGTAAATCTCTGTGTCACGCACAACATACAAATATTATAAGCAACAGAAACAAAGAATACGTAGACTCGCTCGCTATAGCTATTTATGGATCACACATTAAGGTCGCGGGAGGATATCGAACCTGCAACACTCCACGCATTGATAAATTCGAAGCGACCATTGACTTTCCAATGCAACTTCTGTGCATTCAAATAATTTTCCCTTTCAGAAAGATTACTCCTATATGCTTACTAGAAATAATTCATGAGTCCTAAAAGTCTTTACTAACGGTTTCACGAAACAATGACTGGAACACAATTTTTTTTGTTCCGTATGGAGAGGCAGCCCGACGAACTGACAAGCAACGAACCTCTCAAACCACATCGTGCAATCTAAGGTAAAAAAGACATACATGCACGCTGGTTTTACTACTTACTATACTAATTACTATTTTTTTATTTTATTTAGATGTCTAGAGCACTTATGTTCCGCCAGATATCTTTAGGTCCAATATAAAGGACGAGATAGGAAGCATTTTAAGAAAGTTAAAACTCATCTAGGTATTTAAATTTGCTTTTATACGAAACTGTAAGGTAAATAAAAATAAAAACATATTTTCCAAACCTGGAATCGAAGCAGCGAATCCTTTAGGACTGAACACTTGCATAGTAACATTAGGGAATTCAAACTTGCCATGAATTGTTTTAATAATAAATATTAAAATAAATGCACACACGCGTTTGGCCATTACGACAGTCAGTTTCTCACTGGACTGTTGTTCAAGAACTTAACTTGCATTCAACGCCTATTTAAAGGATGAGTAAGTACATCACCCAAATTTCGCCAACCATGGTTCAAGTACGAGCCTATTATCAAACCAGGTATATTGTCAGACATCGCAGCGCTGCCGAATAAGAAAACCAAACTGTTATTGCGGTTTTCTCAACCAGAATAATAATACCAGTTTTTCCAGACTCGCGACACCAATCCTGGATATTATTGTCTGCCGTATAAGCATAAACGTATGCCATAGGATAAAATTGTGTCTCCATAAGGAAGGTGAATTAAAAATATATTAAATTTATGTTTATATATTATAATATTGTTTATATATTATAATATATAAACATAAATTAAAACTTTTTTTGTGTTGAGTGAATGGGCCGGCTCGACCGGGGAAGGACTACCCTCTCACAGAATATCGACGTGAAATACCAGTATTCGTACTGTTGTGTTTCGTTCGGTGAGTGAGAGTGTCGGAGGCCCAATAACCCTCTTTCCCCCTTCCCGCTCCTTCTCCTTCCCACTTCCTTTTTCCTTTCCTAAACGGTCGGCAACGCGCAAGTGATGCCTCTGGTGTTGCAGGCGTCCATAGGCGACGGTGACCACTTACCATCAGTTGGGCCGTATGCTTGTTTGCCACTTTAGTAGTATAAAAATAAATAGTTGGCAAGAAGTGGTTTGATACGTGTATTCTATTAACACCTTTGGGGATACAGGCGTCAGATACATATCTGTATTGATATTCAATTTATTTAATTATTTAATATGCTTCTGCTTTATTGTGTGTGACTGAGTCTATACTAAATTAAATATGCTTTCGTACATCAACGTTGTACGCAATTTTCGTATTCTAAATCTGTCCTTGTCTGATTTAAAATCAGTGGGGTCGATTTTGTCCAGGAATATTGTATTTCCAAAAATGTCATGATAGCGTAGTTTTAGTTTTTATAAGAATCAGCTCCAAGATACTTTTTAATATATTTTGCAATGTCATATTTCGCCATTCCCAATTCCAAATAATAATATCAGACTAGTTCTGAACTCTATTCCAGGGTTAGGCACAGGCCTCTTCTTAGTGAGAAAGAAATACTGAGAGTTCTCTATACCTAATGTTTTCGAAGATATGTAAAGTCTACCTACATTGGGCCAGCGAGGTGGACTGTGGCTCAATACTTCTCACACTGATCATCACATCACATCTGGCTGAGATGAGGCTGTTATATAACGTGATATATTAACGAATGTATAACCCTATGTTTACCTTCAATAATTAAAAATTCTCTCGATTATACAGTTGTTTCCAGCCACCAATCTAACAAAAATAACCGATACTATTAAGATATATAAAGACAGCCAGATCCCTTCTGCAATTTTATAATGATTTCAGAGGTATAATCATTCGACCTGTAGGTAGTTATTTCTTTTGAGCGCGACACCTATAGGTCCGTTAAAACCCGTTTTGAATGTTTTGATGCCGCATTTCTCTTAAATTTCATGTCATTGGCATTCCATGACTTGTGCACTGGTAAGCCCTGACCATAAACAGGTACATCTATATTTATAACATGGACTGACGGAACAGGCTGCCTCAGACCGGTTAAATATAATAACTTGCATGCGTAAATAGTATTATACTTATGTGTTTATGTATTAACATAAAATTATGCTGTTTAAAAGCCGAGAATACCGCTTTTCATTTGCCACGATCGCGGCCCACGATCCTGTTATATAGATCACTTCATTCACTTTAATTGTATTTTAATGTAGGCTCGTCGGTTTACACTCGGTCACTGAAAGAAAGAAAGGTATTTATTGGCTACGAATATCGTACATTAAATGGTGACATCAAGTAACAGCCTGACATATTCGCCTATAACAGACATGCGAATATTTGCTGGCAAGTATACATTATTCTCCATAATGTTCTCGAAGATATGTGAAGTTTGCCAACCCGCACTAGGCCAGCGTGGTGGATTATGGCCTAATCCTTCTCACACTGAGAAGAGGCCCGTTCCCAGCAGTGGGTCAATTTAATACAGGGCGGATATTATATTATATTTATACATTATTATTTTATTTTATAAAATATTAACAATTTTCGACCTGTATTTAAAACTATTATAGGTATGTTTACTGTTATGTGCTTTGCAACTTTATTGTTATTTCTGGCAATAAAAACATTGAAAAACAAAAGCAATCAATAAAAATAATCAATTTATAGAATTTCATTCAAAGTGTAAAAGCACTTTTCAAGTAATCAAAATTTTAATTTTCATTTGTATTGCTACGTAGTTAGTTCTCTTATTACTTGAGGGATATGGTTATAAACTTTTATTGCCGTTATGTAGCTATTTCTATAACGAAGAATACTTTTACACAACTCATGTCTTAGTTTAGTTGGGTTCCTCTTTAAGAATTTACTATCTTCACTAAGTGAGCAGCGATATCTCAGTGGGGAGACCAACAGACTGCAATGCAGAGGGTCTCGGGTTTGAACCCACGTGGCGCACCTCTGACTTTCAGAAGACTTTTCAAAATTATGTGCGTATTGATTGACAATAATTGACAATATTATCGCCTGCTCCGTGCCTCGGAGAGCACGTTAAGTCGTTGGTCCCGATAGCCATAAACATCTATGGCAGTCGTTATTGGGAGAGTGTCGACACAAAAGATCCCACTGGGCCGAAGTGTTGCCGATCTGCACTGACTGGCCCCCACATAAGATAAGATCTTCACTAACCTTTTGTTAACAGATATGTCTATTTCCATAATATATAATCACAACAAAGTCAACACACCTAACTTCTTAAAAATAGGTCTACAGGTTAAAACTACATATATAAATTATTAGATTTTGCACACGGCTTCGCTCGCTTAAAAGTAGGTTAGGTTAATGACAGTGCTTTCTTCTGGATGAAAGATACGCTGTTCACCTAACACGTGTATGCGAATCTTGAATTTCATGATAATCAGTCAAGTAATTAAGACGTGAAAACGTAACAAACAAACTCGTATTTATAATATTAATTAGGATTGCAAAATTTTATAATTACTCCAAACCAGTTTTATTATTTGTCATTATTATTTATAATAAGGTTGGTTTACCGCAAGTATTCAAAATAACATATTGCACATTTGATTAATTAATGACTAAAATTATGATTCAATAGCGGTTTGATTAGACGATGACAAATTCATTTACGCAATTCTGATGTTCATTTTTAGTTAGTTTCAGCGATAATTAATTATTATTCGAAGTATAAAATATGAGGTTAATAAACTGCTTTTAAGACATATCCTTCAATGATTATGGGTATATCCATAAATGAGCCTTCAATCAGTTACGCTTATGCTAGAAGCTGATGGTTAAGACCTGGGCCTGATTTGAGGGTAGCGTATTTTTTATTCTCTTCATCCTTGGCCATGGTTTCTAGTTCGAGCTTGAGCTTATGTTTGTATTATTCGTTAGTTTGAGCTTATGTTTGTATGCGTATTTTTGTCGGGAATGCGATTCTAAGTAGTAGCATGGACTCAGTAGTGAAACTAACAGTATCGTATTCTTTTACGTGGAACTTGAAACATACTTAGCTAAACTTTTGATGTAGTAGAGCCTCGCTGATTTCAGCATGAATGGGGGGCCCGCTCGACCGAGGAAGGACTACCGTCTCACAGAATATCGACGTAAAATAGCAGTATTCCTACTGTTGTGTTTCGTTTGGTGAGTGAGAGTACTGGAGGCCCAATCACCCCCTTTCCTCCATCCCGCTCCTTCTCCTTCCCACTTCCTTTCCTAAAGGGGCGGCAACGCGCAAGTGATGCCTCTGGTGTTGCAGGCGTCCATGGGCTGCGGTGACCACTTGCCATCAGGTGGGCCGTATGCTTGTTTGCCACCTTAGTTGTATAAAAAAAAAATATATGAGATGTTCTTCAGAGATATAATATAGTCTATATTTCTTAGTATGATTTCAAATATAGTTATATATTTATTAAATAACGTAATGTAGTTTTAAACTCTAATAAAGAAATCATCAAGTGAGTTCCACTAATGAAAATAATTGCACGCTTTCGAGCTTACTTCTCGCATATCAATGTTTGGTATGCTTGTTTTTTTAAGGATAACTCCTGCACTATGAATAAATCCCGTGGCGCAAAGGGCTCCATAAACAACAGACTTAAAAAAATCCAGAACCTAATTTGGGTGTTTTTAACTCTTTAGGTACAATTATTTGGGAAGCACACAATTTTTCGTCTAGTGTGGAGATCAAACCTACAATACTTGGTACTTTGGAGAGGCAACTATTTAAACCACCACACTATTGCTGCAGTCAACTAAAAGTGCCTCACAGTGTTTATTATTGAGTTTTCTATGAATATTTACAGATCAACTTGTGACAATCAAAGTGGTGGGGCCAAAGCTTAACAGGCAATTGGTATGATCTACGCAATCCTTGCAACAACGGTTGGAGAAACAACTCACCTCATTCTTGTACGTTAGTAGGACAGTAATAGAAAGGTAAAGTATTAATATGGGTTTTCTTCTTTAAGTATCATACATACTCGGCGGCCTCGATAGCGTAGTGGTTAGTGTAACCGACTGCCAGGCCTGCGGTCTCGGGTTCGATAAGTCAAACATTTGTGTACAATATGGACATGGATGTTTTTTTTTTTTTTTTATTTTTTTTTTATTTTTTTTTTTTTGCTCGTCAAAATGACCACACTCCACCTGATGGTAAGCAGTCGTGTGGTCTAAGAGCAGTGGCCTCCACATCGCCCCCACAGTAGCCGAGGCGATGTTGAGGTCTCTACTTTGACGGCCTGAGAAGATGCTTTTTCACGCCCCGCTTAAAGAACCCAGGATTGAAGGAAGAAGGAAACACGTGCCTTGGCAGAGAATTCCATGCCTTGGTCGTTCGGCAGAGATATGAGGACCCAAACTTTTTGGTACGCGCTCTAATCGACTCTACCGTGTAAGGATGGCATCTGAGCCCAGCACGCGTTGTTCTGGATAGGAAAGGGGAGGGCGGGATAAGGTGGAATAACTCTTCAGAGCACTCCCCGTGGTATATTCTGTAGAAACATGCCAATGAGGCCATTGCCTCATTGTCATGTTCCTACAGAATATACCACGAATATACCACCTCTGCAACTCCGTAGAGACATTTCTCTACGGAGTTGCAGAGGTTCCAGTCAACTCGTGACCTCTGGATCTCCGATGATACGGACAGCCCGCCGCTGTAACCGGTCGAGAGCGTCCAGCAAGTACTGCGCGGAGCCATCCCAAAGATGAGAACAGTACTCCACGCAAGGGCACACTTGTGCCTTATACAATAGGCACAGTTGCCCAGGCGTGAAGAACCGCCTCACCCTGTACAGAACTCCGAGTTTTCGCGAAGCTTGCTTAATGACGCTCTCGATATAGGTTTTCTGATTAAGGGAGCGGCAAAGATCCATACCTAAGATGGAGAGACTGTCACGTATCACCAGTGGAGTGCTCTTCAGAGAAGGGAGGGGAAGGAACGGAGACTTTTTTGTTGAGAACGCGCATGCCTGGGTCTTCTTGGCGTTGAACTCGACCAAGTTCTTAGCACCCCATTCATAGATGCGGTCCAAGGTCCGGTCAAGTTCAACGACAAGATTCTGCCTTTTCCCCTCAACCTCAGCCTGTTTGGCCCTAGGATGTCCGAGATATCGCCCATGCACGGTACTGTCGTCCGCATAACAATGTATGTTGCCGAGATTCAACATATCATTGATATGCAGAAGAAAGAGCGTAGGGGATAAGACATAACCCTGAGGCACTCCTGCATTGACCTTCATAAATTTGGAAGCGCGACCGTCGCAAAGGACCCGAATACGACGCTTCTGCAGGAAACTTGCAATCCAGGTGCACAGTTGAGGGGGCAAGCCATAGGCCGGAAGCTTGGAAAGAAGAAACCGGTGCCAGACTCTGTCGAAAGCTTTGGCTATGTCAAGGCTGATAGCCAAAGACTCGCCGTGCTTGTCCATAGCCTCACCCCAGAGGTGCGTGACGAACGCTAGAAGATCACCCGTTGATCGTTTAGACCGAAAGCCGTATTGGCGATCATTGATCAACGATTGATCCTCCAGGTAGCGGACAATTTGGGTGTTTATAATCCGCTCGAACACCTTGGAAAGCACCGAGGTGATAGCTATGGGTCGATAGTTGCTTGGCTCGGAACGGTCCCCCTTTTTGGGAATCGGTTGAACGTTCGCTTCCTTCCAAGCCTCAGGCAGAATGCCTGCGACGTAAGACGTCCGGTATAGGCGCGTAAGTGTGGGAGACAACTCCGCTGCACAGTTTTTAAGAACCACAGCTGGGATTCCGTCAGGTCCACTGGCTTTCCGAACATCGAGAGACTGCAGTATCGCACGAACGGTTCGTTGCCTGATACATATATCAGGCATGGTGTAGCCGCAGTTGGCAATGTTAGGCGGCTGCGAACCGCAGTCATCGATTCGGGAATTGGCCGCAAAGAGATTTGCAAGCAGATCTGCTTTCTCCTGCGGCCGATGAGCCAGTGATCCATTCGGATACCTCAGAGGGGGCAGCATGGTCTGGCAGAAGTTGGACTGCACGGCTTTGGCCAGGCGTCAATAGCTACGACTGCCCGTAGGATGCGCCATTAGTTCCTGGCCGAACCGTGCGACGCGCTGGGCATCCGCTCTTAAGTATGCCCTCTTGCAGACCTTTGTGGCTTGGTTGAACGCTGCCTTCAGGTGATCCATGTTAGGGTCGTGGAGAGTGCGAGCCCTGGTCCAAGCGCGATACGCTGTCTGTTTGCGTTCAACAGCATCGGCGCATTCACGCCCGAACCAGGGCTTTTTCCTGCCGCCGCTCGTGACATCACTGTATGGAATATAATATTCCATACCCAGGATGATTTCACCAGCGACAGCAGTAGCGCTCTCTGATGGATCCCTGTTCTCAAAGCAGCGTTGAGCCGAAGGGATGGATGCGAAGTATTCCCGCATTCCATCCCAGTCTGCTGACGAGTAGTGCCACAGTCGTCGTCTTGCCTCCTCGGGTCGTGGGGGCGTTACAACAACGTTTGTCTTGGTCTGGGTGTTTCTATGTATAATATGAATGTATTTACAAAAAAAGCATATAATTATGTACTAGCTGTCCCGACAGAGGTTGTCGTCCTGGACACAAGAAAAAATATTCCAAATCTAAACCATTTTCGAATCCACTTGAACACACACCGTTTAGGATGAGTTTAATTACAAAAAAACGCACAGAAGATTTATATAGATAAAGATGTATGCTTATCCATTGTCTATTACCCATAGTACAAGCTCTGCTTAGTTTGGGCTAGATGGTGTTGTGTGTATGTGATAGAATATTATTATTATTATCATACATAATATCGCGCCCACATACCCGAGGAGGCAGGCGATGGTGAATTACGCACACATCTCGCCCAATATGGTTTTATGTGCTACGTTATAGAGGGCGCGAATTATTACAGATTTTGTAAGAAATTCAAAGACTAGCTAATAAATCCTTTTACTTATTAGAAGATTACTTTCAAGTTTGTCATAAATAAATGTGTATTGTAGTCAAAGCGTAATATATGTGCATATGTATATAACAATTAGTCTAAGCAATAATTTACAATTTGAGAATTATTTTATACCTAATGTGTTTTTGATTTTAATTAAGATTTGCATGTCACAGTTTGACAAAATGTATATGGCTCCAATTATATAATATTCCAACTTACTTATATAAGTTTTATTTGCATAAATAAAACTATTCTATTCTATTCAAGACTACCGTCGTTTATCAGGCTCAGCTCCAGACTTTATACCGTTACTTTGAATTTCTTGACAGGATACACCAGTAACAATTACTTGACCCGACAAGCGAACCCGAGACCTGAGGCGCAGTTATCGCTACACTACTGCTACGCCACTGAGGTAATCTGTAACAATTTATTTCAAAATTTTGACTGTGTCATCGTAGATCCTAAACGGACGGAACTAATTTTGTTCTAGTTATTTTTTCTTTCTATACTAATATTGTAATTGTATTGTATTGGCCCAAGACCGGTTCATCGTCTTTCGCCTGAGATGATGATTGTAAAGAATAAAGATTTGTATATTTGTTTGTAATGAATAAACTCAAAAACTATTGAACCGATTTAAATCATTCTTTCATAAAGTATATTTCTCATCACAATGGAATTGGAATGAACTGTAGGAACAAATTTGTCCGGAAATAACCGAGTAAAACAACGCTAAATTATTGATATTGACAAGCAAATATAATAAATGATGCTTAAGATTATGTATCTCTAAGAAAAAAGAACTCGACGTCTATACAAATATAATAAAGTTGAAGATTTTTTTATATTAATAATAATAATAATGATTCATTATTTGTTTCTCTTTCACGGGTATATTCCTAATACGTTAGGAAAATACCCGGCGCTTTGGGAGGCTAACACGGAGACATGGGTCCAACGTGAAGAGGCCCTTCGAGAGTTTTAATCAAAGGAGGGATGGAACACCTACAGCGGTACTAGCCGCAGCAGGCGTAGGACTATTGCTACGTATGGATTTTAATATATGGGCTATGGGTATGGGTGTTTGATGGACTGGTATATTGGTATAATAATGATTTATTATCATTACTAGTTTTTACCCGCAGCTTCGCTTGCGTAAATGTAGGTTAGGTTAGGTTAGGTTTGCAACAGTTGAACCCACGTACAGGGAGGTGGAAACGCGAAGGTCCCAGGCTCGACTGGTCCTCAAGGCAAAGGTTTGCAACAGTTATTTTTCTAGATGAAAGGTACCCTATGTCCTATTTTGTACCCCTGACAACGTGTATGCAAAATTCTATGTTGATCGGTTGAGTAGTTAAGGCGTGAAAGCGTAACAAACAAACAAACAAACTCATTTTCGCATTTATAATATTAGTTAGGAAGTTAGGATTATTGTACTTCCACAAAGGTAACTTAAAACTATGATTAAAATAATTATATTGCAAAAACATGCTAACCTTTTAAGTTTGTTTTAAATTTTAATTTTCAATTTTATAGTTACTACCTTTAGTTCGCAACTTAGCGTGGTATTTAGAAAGAAAAAAAATATAGGTACCTACACCTATATATTTTTTTTCTTTTCATATAAGAAGGAGCTCTCCATCTATTTCTTTTTGTTATGACACTTATGGCTTCTAGCCGGCATATCAAAACATTCTCAGTAGGTATTACCTAATACTTGACTTCTAGGAGTATATAATATGTCAAGGTAAAATATACACTAGATTTTAATTTTGACCTCTACCAATACACTTTGAAACCAGCTTTCAATGTTTTGCAGTGTCTAGTTTTTGTGCGATATGTGTTCAAATATACAGACAGACATACAATAAATTAAAATAATTGCTTTTGTATCTACAGCTGTTATAAAGAAAAGTCACGTGAATTCAAAAGTCAAAAGTCAAAAACCATTTATTCACTAGATCATAAAGTAACACTTATGAACATCAAAGGGGTTAGTGAGTTTGTTACATTTACTGAAACCCCTGACAAAGACTATACAAAATTTCATGACGATCGGTTGATTAGTTAAGTCGTGAAAGCGTAATAAACAAATAAACAAACTCACATTCACATATACAGAATGATTTTAAAATCGTGTAATTCCTTTTAACCACGCATTCTACTGGTGGTATAGAATAACCCTGACCATATTTCATCCATATTAATGGTTTCAGATAGTCATATGTTATCCACCCGAGGCAATTAAATTTTTTTCTAATTAAAACAAAATAACATCAATAATTAATGTCGTAAATAATAACGGGCGGTCCTTTTTATTGCCCCTTATTATTTACGACATCAGTTATTGATATGTTATTATTTTTAAATTAGTAAAATATTAAGATTGTGTCGGGTGGTTAACATATGACTACCTAAAACCATTTCACGAAAAAAACCGGTACATTAATTTCTCCAAAAACATAATACTAATAAAAAAATATGCTGAGGGTTATTCTATATGACCAGTAGAATGCGTGGTTAAAAGGAACTACACGATTTCAAAATCACCTGTATAATATCAGTTTGGATGTATAGACATCGCTCAATTCCAATTTTATTATATGTACCTATTTTTGATGCGGGCACGATTAAACATTTAATTTATTACTTATTTAAATATATTTCACAATAAAACACACCCATAAATAACAATATAATAAAAGTGTTAAACAAAAGGAGATTGGCATAAGTGGCCATGATTTTATTGTCTGATTCTTTTAAATTCCTGTAAACCATAACCTTTTAAACTAGTTTATAATTAGTCATATCTTATTTAAGGAAATAATATCTTATTTAAGGTATTAATTTACGCACGAATACGCAATATAAATATCGATAACCAATAGGGGATTGGCACTGTAACTCCTAAACACAGGCTACCCAGTAGCCTTTCTAGGATAACAGTACTCCACCCAGTTTTATTGTAGACTACATTATATTGTGGAATAAACAATTTATTGTTATGATATGATACAAATCATATCCTTGTAACAAATACTATGTAAGCTACAATCTCATTTCATAAATAAAGTTTATTATTATTATTATTATTATAAATGTGTTTATATTAACTTCGTGCACCAGGGAAAAGCCATAGCATGGCAGATATTTATTTTAAAGACAACTCTCGTACTACGAATAATTCCTCTGTCACAAACATCAAACAACTGACACAAAGAACATCCAGAATCAGAATAACCATTTTTGAATCACACAAATTTTTGTCCCGTGTGGAATTCGAACCCACAACACTGCGCAAAGTGGCTGTGGTAAGGCGACCACTTAAACCACTACGCCATTTAAAATATCTGCACGGATAACGGAGTGCGCTAGCGATGGCCTCGTCGCTGTTTGTGGGTTCAAATCCCACACGGGACAAATATTTGTGTGACCCGCAAATTATTGTTCTGAACGTGAGTGCGCTTTATTTTTACTTATTTTTATTTTTATGGATTAGGGGGTAAGCGATTACCCCTACCCGTGGACACCAGCAACACCAGACGAGTTACAAGTGCGTTGCCGGCCTTGTAAAAAGGAGTTCTTACGCTCTTTTCTTGAAGTGTTGAAGGTCGTATTGCTCCGGAAATACCGCAGGCGGCATCTCATTCTATAGTTTAGTTGTGCGAGGCAGAAAATTCCTGGAGAAACGCACAGTTGTGGACTGCCAGCCATCTAAATGATGGGAATGAAAATGCTGTCGCGTAGGGCGATGGCGAAAAGAGGCGGCAGGGATCAGTGCGAAAAATTCCTCGGGGCACTCCCCATAGTACAAGCGATAGAAGATGTATAGTGAGGCTACATCTCTATGTAGCGCCAATTTGCAAATTTCTAGCCGATTTGAAATATCCTGGCAGACGACGATTCGAGTCGCTCTCTTTGAATGCGGTCCAGAGGGAGAAGCTGGTACTAGGGTGCCCCTGCCCAAAGATGAGAACAGTATTCCATGTGAGGCCGAACCTGCGCCTTATGTCCTTTATTTGTATGCTTGTGAAGTCCACCACAATATAAGGCTGCAGAAGCCACATGTCATGGCCACCCTGCCAATCTCTTATTGATTACAACGTATATAGGTATTAGTAGTGATCTGCAATCACCGGTGTGTCAGTTATTATATCAAATATATTTAAATCACAAACAACTAATAATAATAATATCAGCCCTGTATTAAACTGTTCTACTGCTGGGCACGGGCCTCTTCTCAGTGTGAGGAGGGTTAGGCCATAGTCCACCACGCTGGCCTAGTGCGGGTTGGCAGACTTCACATATCTTCGAGAACAATATAGAGAACTGTCAGACATGCAGGTTTCCTCACGATGTTTTCCTTCATTGTTAAAGCAAGCGATAATTAATTATTTAATACGCATATAATTTCGAAAAGCCGAGTTGCGCGCCTTGGGTTCGAATCCGAGACCTCTGCGGAGCAGTCCAACGGTTTCCCACTAGTCTACGCTGCTATAAACAACGAATGTAAGATTTTATAAGCTTAGTACATGAATTGTATTTTTAATTAAACGCACACAGTACACATAAACCACAGCACAATACATACCATATTAAGGTGGCAATTAAGACCAGGCCTCAAGTTATCTGCCTGGTTTCTGCAGTGAGATCAAGTTTTCTATCAAGACATTCTCAAAACTATCTGGTAAACACACTAGGGTCGCCCCTATTTAAACGATGATGATGATTCATTCTACCTAGCTTTGCGGCATTGAACTAAAACCCTCCTCACCGCATAAACAGAATATAACCGTGTCTGTCAGTAATTATCTTTTAAGTAAAGGTATTTCTCCAATCTTGGGCTTTTGGCAATTCGGGCTACACCGGAGATGCCGCTGACCTTTGATTTTTCTGTTAATCTTACATAGCATCTAGTACAACGGTAGATAAATAAAGAAAAATTGTGCCTAAGTTTCTTTTCTTATTTTCATTTTTTTTAATTTTTTTAAAATTCAATTTGTCTTTAAAATTACTAGTATACTTGTTAACCCCTCCAGCTAAGCTAGAATGCTTGTGTTAGGAGTGGGTTCACGTCAGTAGTGCAATGGGTGGGATTCGAACCCGCGACTTCTCGATCGCAAGCCCAATGCCTTATCCATTGGGCTACCGCCGCTTCAAATTTTACACTAGCTGTTCTCAAATTTTTTATTTCTGCCCCGCTGCCATAACTCGTAAGGTGATGTTATATAGCATAATATGTTACTTCTGTGTAGCTTTCTACTGGTTAAATAATTTTCAAACCGGCCCCGTAGTTTCTGAGTTTATAGATTACCAGCTTTTGGCCGCGGCTTCGCTCGCGTTAATTTAGAATTTGACAATCAATTCGGGTTGTACTCTGCTTGTAATAATATAATTCAATCATGATTTGAAAGACACGTGGCGCCATCTATTATCATAAGAACGTTATTATTGTTTTCCTCGGGAACGGTTATTTTTTTCGGGATGAACGGTAGCCTATATCCGTTTCTGTACACCTGTCAACGTATATGCAAAATTTCAGGATAATCGGTTCAGTGGTTTAGGCGTGAAAAGGTAACAAACAAACAAACTCATTTTCGCTTTTATAATATTAAGTTAGGATAAACAAATATACAAGCATAAAAATCTTCCTATATTATAATATTATTAGTATAGAAAGAAAATAAAAAAAGAAAAATAGGTTTATTTGCCACAGCTACAAATAAAACACACACAGTACAAAGAAAAAAGTAAGTACAAAAACGAACTTACACATGCAATCTGTGACAAATTGGTAGGTACCTACGCACTCGGCATAATAATTATGCTGTATTGTGGTCGATAGGGGCTCACAATAGAGCGGTAGTTTTCAGTGCGGACCTTTGATGTCGCACGGACGTAAGGCGACATCACAAAATTTAGGAATAAACTGGTAACATCATTAAAATAAATACATAATAATTTTTTTTTTTTTTTTATGGAAGACCAGCAGCATTAACACTATTTTTATACAAAATATTACGTAGCATACAGCCATTAACAGGTCCTCACTTATAAGCTACATAGCACATATTAAAAATGTGGAAAATAATATTAGAAATAACTTAAAATTAATCTATACATAACACTTACACTAATTTTGGAAAAAATCTTGGCTGAGCAACCGCCTCACTGTCGCCTGTTTTGCGTTGAAAATATTAATGTCATGCGCTTTATACAATACATTAAGGGTCTTGCCTGCACGCCACATAAAACTATTTTGCCGATAGTTTGTTGATGCATTAGGTAAATGAAGTGGTGTATATTAACGTAAAGCTTTTGCTGGAATATTAAAGCCGATTTTGTGGAGAAGTTCGGGGCAATCAATAGTATTTGATATAATTTTTTGTATATATATTACATCGGAAATTTCTCGTCTATTAGCTAATGGAAGAATATGAAATTTAGCACACAGTTTTGAATAGTCTTCAGATGTATACGTAATTCTAGTACGATAGCATAAATATTTAATGAATCTTTTTTGAATGCTTTCTAATCGTTAATATATTTATCATATCGTGGATTCCAAATTTGCGACCCGTACTCTAGAATACTTCGCACCAATGTGCAGTATAATATCTTAAATGTTTTAGCTTCTTTAAAACAACTCGACGTTCGCATCACAAAACCAAGGGCTTCAAAAGCTTTTTTAACAATGCCTTCAATGTGTTCATCAAATAGAAGTTTCGAGTCGTACAGAACACCAAGATCACGGATCTTATTACATTTGGGAATAATTTGACCTTTAAATGTATATTCAAATGGTATAGTGTTATTTTTCTGGTATAAGTAACAACTGAGCACTTTGATGGATTTAAATCTAACTTGTTTCTAGCACAATAATTATCAAGACGTGACAAGTCGGATTGTAATGCTTGGACATCTTTACACGATGTTTCATCGTAAATATCTTCATGTCATCAGCGAAGCATAGCAACCGGGCATAATGAAAACATTTGCCGATGTCGTTTACAAAGACTACGAATAGCAATGGGCCTAAAAGGGAGCCTTGAGGAACACGACTGGGCACAGTTAATTAAAATAAAAGATTATAATAAGCACGCAAGCAGCATAAGATTCATATGATATACCTATACATAATTATGTACACGCTATGTATGCAAGAAGATATAAATATCCTGCACCAATTGTGTCTCCCGTGGTATTAATATCTTAAAGTATTGTGTGTATCTTAAAGGGATAGTGTAAAAAGTATTACTAAAAGAATATTTAGAATCTGTTCAGTCGCTCCAAATATTGAAATTTACATTGAAACTTCTTAAATAACATTAAAATGTGGTTGAAATTACACATAAATCATGTTTCGATTACATGCATGTTGTCATCTTTATATATATATAACTTTTATGTATGCGTGTATGAGTGCAGTGACATTCAAACGTACAGAGGAATTCGAAAAAATCGATGCGCCCGTTCCGTAGGACTCCTTCGTAAACGGCTGAACCGATTCTAATAAAATTGTTTGGGTGTGTTTGAATGGGTCTCCGGATGTTTAAGATTTACAATTAGATCTGGTAGGTGGCGCTAGCAAGCCAACGTTGATAATATGCCAAAATAGATACCGAATCGGTATTCAGAAATCAGAATATTTATTTGCAAAAATACTGTGACAAATGGTGTTACAAAGAAATGCATTCAAGATTCAAGTATTTTGACCAGAATTTATTTCGAATTTTATATTCCGAATAATATCTGATAACATAACACAATAATACTAATTACAAGCGGTTTATCGACTAAAAGATCGACTACAAGAAACATCCATACATGTGGATTACTTAAAATTGCAATTATTATTTCCTTTGTCACTCGAACGCAGTCACAAAATGTCTGCCGAGGCGATCGCACGCGCATGCGCGGTTGTTGTTTTATTATTTATACAATTAACTTACGGACAATATGAAGTGCCTGATGTGACTATCCAGGTTTTGAAACCGAAAGGATTCAGGGCTTCGATTCCAGGTCAGTCACTTTCGTTTTTTATTCATTCTTTTTGTTATTATATCTTTTTTAAGTGGGCTATAATAAGTCTTAATGTAAAAGAGGTAGATTTTATTGCGGTCTTGCTATAAAAATATATAGATATTTTAGTAGGTATTCGAATAAATGTATGATAATGTAAATTGTAGTTTGTATAATATTATGATAGTGATAATTGCAAGTCTACATTAATAAGTTTATTTGTTTAACCTAAAGGTCAACAGACCACAGATAATAAAATTACACTTAAGTTAATTGACGTAACATTCAAATTTTATACTAATTTAACTAATAAATTTACATTACTATGTTTATTTCCTAGAATAATTAAGAAAACTGGCTTTAATTTGCGACAAAATCGCAATTAATAATTTATAAACCCGATGTAAATTCTTTCTGCTTTAATAAATAACACAGTGGTTCAAATAGTCACCTCACCAAATCCCAGAAACATATCCATATTCTTTACTACTAATGAAAATTACACGGAATACTTTGTGCGGGAATCAAATCTGAAACTTCAGAATAGGCAGGAGTTCTCACTCTTGCCTATTCTGAAGTTTCACACGACCGACGACTGAAAATATTTGTTAAGCTTTTAAGAAAATGTTAATAAATAGCTAATACATTTCAATTTGAATTTGGGCATGTGATTCAAATCGTAAAAAAGATTTTAAATTTTACTTATTTTGTGAAACAAAACTTGGAAGACAGTGGAAATTAAAAATCCTAGGCAAACGTTCTCGGACTAGACTGGACATATCTTTTAGAAAAGCCTAGTATATAGTAACTGAAACTTTCATAAAGAATGTATGGAGAGTGAATGAAGAAAGAGAGAAACATCAAGACCATAACAAGTAGACTATAAGCTGTATAACATGTGGAACGTGTCTATGTATGTTGTTATTTAAATCCTAACTAATATAATAAATGCAAATGTGAGTTTGTTTGTATGTTACGCTTTCACGCCTTAACAACACGACCGATCATCATGAAATTTTGCATAAACGTTGTCAGGGGAACAGAAGAAGACATAGGTACCTTTCATCCAGAAAAAAATACTGGTACTAATCTAACGTAGCCTAAACTACATTTATGCGAGTGAAGCCGCGAGCAACTTCAAATGCTTTATATGTATTATTCTAATAGTTTACCTGTCAGCTTAACTAGATTGAGACATAATTGTCACAACGTATTGTGTCTGTATCCGATAAACCTAGACGACCGATAGACGAATTAAACAAGCATATTAAAGTTAAATATTTTCTTGATTTTTGAGCTACTGAATAAATATTTAACTTAATAACAAGCCTTTTAATTTAATATTCTAATTAATAACCGCATATGTTTACTAAGAATCACTTTATCGAGTTCTTATGAGGTAATTGAGACTTTCCAAGAAAAAGTGATTCCCCGCTTACAACCTATAGGTACGTAGCTTTTTTTCTTATAATGACGACTGTCTGTGAGGTCAATGCAATAATAAAATTAATAGGTATATTATCAACGACGTGTTTTATTGCCAGTAATATAGAACAAACCTCATTTATCCTACCTAATATTATAAATGCGAATGCGAGTTTGTTTGTTACGCAATCACGCCTTAAATACTCGATCGATCATCATGAAATGTTGCATACGCTTTGTTAGCGGTACAAAAGAGCAGCGATAGCTCAGTGGGGAGACCAACAGATTGCAATGCAGAGGGTCTCGGGTTCGAACCCACGTCGCGCACCTCTGACTTTCGGAAGTTATATGACTTTTCGAAATTAAGTGCGTATTGATTGACAATTATCGCCTGCTCCGTGGCTCGGAAAGCATGTTAAGCCGTTGGTCCCGGCTGCCATGAACATCTGTGGCAATCGTTATTGGGAGAGTGTCGACACAAAAGATCCCACTGGGTCGAAGTGTCGCCGGTCTGCACTGACTAGCCCCCACATAAAAAAAGATAGGGGTACAAAAACAGACACAGGGCACCTACTTTGGGTCCGGCCGTTAGGGTCCCATTCCGGTACGCCCCGGGCCGGCACGCACCCACATTGAAAAATTTGTTATTCCGCTTCGCCCCCAGCCGTTACGGTCCCATTGTAAAACAACCGGAGAAGACACTTGAGCAAATACTGAAGCCGCGGGTGAAAACTAGTAACTAATATTATAAATGCGAATGTTAGTGTTTGTTTGTCACGCTTACACGCCTTAATATTTCGACCGATCACGTTATGCCGAGTCAAACACGCCTCAGGGACGTGGTTGCCCAGGGAATCTATTTAAATGAGATAATTAAAAGATATACAACACGATTAAAAGGTTGTATTTCAGATAAACAACTTAGTATACAAACGAACAGTATTTTTAGGCAGTAAATATCACAATAGGTTAACAAAAGAAACAGGGCGTGGTTCTAGAAGGCTCGCTACGTGGTCTTAGCTGAGAGCTCAAAACCACTAAGCTTAGTAGGCAGCATGGCAGGAACGGGGCTCCACACCAGGACGTCTTGAGCTTATATAGCGGTCGGCCACCGCTCGGAAGGAAGAATCGAGAGAGGGGGCGCCACCACTCCCGCACGAACGCAGCCACTAGTACGACCGGTCCGCGTGACAAGAGGTACAAAAAAGGACATAATATGGTATCTTTTATCCAGAAAACTGATGTTCCTTGAACTGAGGTATAGAAAATTAATAAAAACTGCTAACAACTTCTTCTTCTCCTTCTTCTCCCTAGCCTTTATTATTCCCAAGTCACTTGGGGTTGGCTTTTCTGGTCTAACCGGATTTGACTGAATATCAGTTTTTACATGGAAAGGCTGCCACCTGACTTCCGCAACCCGAAGGCTAACGATACCCTAAGGCTAGACCAGTGTCAGGATATTAGAGGGCACTGACTTCCCAATAAGGACTGCCATAGATGTTCATGGCAGCCGGTACCGACGGCTTAACGTGCTCTCCGAGGCACGGAGCAGGTGATAATTGTCACACATAATTTCGAAAAGTCATATAACTTCCGAAAGTCAGACGTGCGCGACGTGGGTTCGAACCCGAGACCCTCTGCATTGCAGTCTGTTGGTCTTCCTACTGAGCTAAAAACTGCTAACAACTAATTACTAAAAAATAAAACAGCCACTAACAATATGCCCGACTCTGGGCATTGAACACAGAAATCACATGCATTATCCTTGCCAAGTAGACAAATGCAATCTAATAATATTGAAATAACTTTTTTCATTCGACTTCTATGCGGCTCTTTGACGACTTGTAGACAGCGCGTCAGTATATAGGTATATGTCTGACAAAAACTAGGTCCAAAAGAATTTGTAGCACCCTGTATTACCTACATAACTTGTTTAACCCATTCGCTGTCCCGTGATAGACACAATAGAAAATCTATTGTTATGTATCATAAGTGATTCATCGGACAGGGTCCCTGTTAATATAATTAAAAATAAAACTGATGTATTTACTGAACTAAGGTTATAAACACACAAAGTTTGAGCATCAGCTTCTATTTTATTGACATTTGATTACAATATAGGAGGACTAGAACTGAACCATCCATTCCAAGTAGTAGCAATCGTATACGATAAGTACCTACCTATATATAAAACTTTGTCTACGATAAATAAATATAGTCATGTAGCCAATGATATTAAGTCAAAGTAAAGACCCTTTTTTACTTTTCTTTTTACCTAAAAATGTGTAAACACTTTTTGGATACGTCAATAGTATGTTGTTATAATAAAAAATGAAAGGAAATAATAACTTTGCATTGAAAAAGCCTGTTTAAGCCTGTTTTTCGTGCGATGAATATGGCCAAGAAAATTAATCCTTACTTCCTTACTTTAATATTATAAATTCGCAAGTAACTCTGTCTGTCTATCTGTTTGTTACCTTTTCACGGCTAAACCACTTAACCGATTTAGATGAAATTTGGTACATATATAGTTTAAAACCTGGGGAAGGACATATGCAACTTTTTAGTTTGTTTATTTTTACGGAGACGCACGCAAAAGCTAGTATACTATAATTATATATTACGGGACAGTACTTTTTCTAGATAAAAGGTACCTGATGTCCTTTTTTGTAACCTTGTCAACGTATATGCAAAATTGCATTACAATCAGTTAAGTAGTTAATGTGTGAAGGCGTAACAAACTCACATTAGCTTTTATAATGTAAAGTTAGAAAAGTTAGAAGATATTATCTCTTTTATCTTCTACATACATACATAGATTCACGCCTGTTTCCCAGAGGGGTAGACAGAGACTACGGATTTCCATTTGCTACGATCCAGACATACTTCTCTGGCTTCATTCACTTTCATCACATTCCTCATTTACGCCCGTCGGTTCAAGGTGCTCTTAACCTGGCCTTTGTCCAGAACGCCTCCGATCTGATCGAGAAACGTTCGCCTAGGTTTTCCTCTAGCGACTGTTCCATTCACACTAGTCTTATAAACTTTCTTAGTCAGTCTTTCCTCGTCCATTCTTTTTACATGTCCAAACCAGCTTAACATACCCTTTTCTATTCTTGTTACTATATCCACTTTCTTTTATCTTTTAACTTTTCTAATTTAGTAAAGTAGCGGAACCCATAATAGTAGTTTAAACCAACTATAGTAGATGCTGCTGTACTTAACACACTATTACATATAGTGTACCAAGATCCCATATGGACAATATTTTGAAAAAAGGGATATCGTCTTGAAAACATGCTGATACACTGCATTTATCATCAAACGCAGCTAATTGGAATTAATAAGGAAATTACCTCCGAGGGTAACTACTGATGTCATGTTGGAATTTGTCCGGAAATGTTCGATTAAAAAACACGCTATATTACTGATACTGACAAGCAAACATAAGAAATTATATTTAAGATCGTGTTCCTCCATGCAAACTATTTATAAATCTATACAAATATAATAAAACTGAAGAGTTTATTAATTTTTTTTAACCGCTCTGAAACTACTAGTCAGCATTTGATAACCAATTATCGGTGAAGGTTATATGCTATATAACATCACGTTGCGAGCGAGGGACTGGAGCAGAAATTATAAACCTGAATGAAACTGTAGGAAATTTTCAAATTAGTACGATATATACTGCTTACTAGATTTTGCCTGCGGCTTCACTTGCGTATATGTAGGTTAGGTAAGATTAGAAATTAGTATCAAAATATCATGATGATCGGTCGAGTATTTAAGGCGTGAAAGCGTAGCAAAGAAACTGACGTTCGCATTTATAATTATTGTAGCGGAGCGAGCTCTTTTATGTTTAATAGAGTAGTTTTAAGGAGTAACTGCGTTAAATAGATACTACGAATGTCATGTTAAAGAGATAATATTTATTCTAAAGTCAATATTGGTAAAAACACTGGTTACTAAATGGTAAATTAATATTAAAAATAGTAAATTAAATGGTAAACTTAATGATTTAATGGTAGTTGAGCTCGGTCGCTGCTTGGTTGCGAACTGACTTAGAAAGTCGAATAAAATTATAAAATTAACGCGTCTCAAATTTGGATGCAATGCACAAAATTAAATGTAGAGCGCTGAGCTGTTCAGGTGCGTAGCTCTGAACAATAATATTAGTTAGGATTACTTACCTTTGGCAACCAAAAACTTTTTTATAACTCACAATGCTATTTATTATCAATAATAATTTACGACGGTAGAACATGGCATATAACCACATATTTTAGTTACACGCTGCATACGTTCTCCTTTCCAGATGACGGCAAGGTGAACCTGTTCGTCTTTCAAGGCAATCTAAACCGGGGCATCGGCAATACAGATGTAGGATCCATATCAGGAGAGGTCACACAAGCGAAGGATGGCAAGTGGACCTTCGAAGACACGAACATAGAGTTGAAGGAAGGAGACGTGATCAACTACTACGTGGTCGTGTCGGCCAACAAATCTGGATATGTGAAGGACAACCTGAGTTATACTGTTGCAGGTCAGTTTAAAAGCTTTCCTCAAAATCAAAATATCTTTATTTCAGTCACAAAGTTACACTTATGAACGTCCTGATTACAGTAACTAAACTATAATATTTTGAGTAGTAGAGCGTTGCTGATTTCAGCATTAATGGGCCAGCTCGACCTGGGAAGGACTACCCTCTCACAGAATATCGACGTAAAATAGCAGTATTCCTACTGTTGTGTTTCGTTCGGTGAGTGAGAGTGCCGGAGGCCCAATCACCCTCTTACCCCCTTCCCGCTCCTTCTCCTTTCCACTTCCTTTCCTAAAGGTTCGGCAACGCGCAAGTGATGCCTCTGATGTTGCAGGCGTCCATAGGCAACGGTGACCACTTACCATACCGGCCGTATGCTTGTTTATCACATTTGCTGTAGTTAAAAAAAAAAAAAATTTACATTTATCTTTTGCCACGTTCAGCAACGTATTAAGGGCGTAGAACCAATGAAAAGAACGGGCAAGAATCTCACGGCCACTCTTTTTAATGGCCAATTATACCTATTAGATGTAGTGTAGCAAAAATTTAGATACAAAGTCACAAGTGTATATTCCCGAACAATTAACGATTATAGAGATGCAGGTACTACAACAGTGGCGTAGCGTAGTGGGTGCGGCAGAGGCGGTCCGCCCCAGGCGGCACTTTTAGGGGGCGGCAAAATTTCATAAATAATAATAATTTTTTGTAAATATTTGAACTGTACAATACACAATAATGATAACTGTTCTTACCGAAAAGTTCCGTAGAATTACCGTATTACCTATAGTCTAATTAAAATTCTAAAATAAGAGGGCGGCAAGCTTGTCTGCCGCCCCGGGCGGCTGACACGCTACGCCACTGTACTACAACCACACTTTGCTAATTTTTTTTTAAGTCCCTCGTAACAGGGATTGAGCCTCTTGTCGTCTACTGGATATAGTGCCAAACTCAGTGGTGCTACTCAGTATTTCTTAAAAGAGAAACCAAATTAAACTTTGCCCAAGCTGGGTATCACATTTGAGTTCGCAGCAGTTCGAGTGCATATCTCAGTGACTAACAATTATTGTTGGCAAACAGTAATAATTATTTAGATAATGGCCCAGATTGATCAAAGCGGAGAAGAAGGAAATGTACGTAAACAACCGATAGTTTTTTAGAATAGTACAGAATACAGTTATTTGCATTAAATGTACGTAGGTATATAAAAGATGGAACATAATTGAAAATAGGACCTGATACATTTTGTCGCATTAAGCCATGCACATTTTGACATAATGATATAATTAATAATCTAAATTGAAATACAATTAAGCAATTTTGCTGATGAATAGAAATGTTTTTCTAGTTACCATGACTTTAGTTATTCACAAAACCTTTATGTGTCCATTTAATCAGACACAGCGTCAAAATACGTCCCTTTTTTCTTTAACACCAAGCTGTCGACTGTTTCCTCACATCTCCTCTCCTCTTTAGTGGTAACCGGTTCGTATACTGTCTTTGTTTGAACGTGGCAACAGGAAAATATAATTTTACAGTTACCATCATTGCTTCTTCGAAACACATTATTTAACATTTAAATTATTCAGATGCATTCTAATAACAAGCTAACTTCAAGTAGTTACCAGGTGTGTGCGCTGTGTCTGTCAACATGCAAGATGGTATCACTGCATACAATTGCAATTGAATATTCGAATATTCAACATTGGTCTCGATGTGGAATAAATCGATATCCAAATGTGAGATTATACAGAGGATCTAATAAGAGATTTTATAGGTTTCTACACATCTACACATCATTAATCATTAGCATGTCTTTCTATATATTTTAAATTATAGACGTATATACTACAGATGTTTTAAGAATAAAGTTACGTATCTAAGTAATAGTTGGATTAAAAATGCCTATCAAACGACTTAACTCTATAATTATTGTTGTCTCACAACTGTCATACAACAGAATAAATATTTATCTTATTTTCATTTATCAGTTTTGTGTTTATCTTCCTCTTCACTTCGCGGTGAAATTCGCGCTGGTCGCGCCAATATTCGCTTCGTACGTACTCTTATTCAACAGCCAATCAAATAACTAGACATGCAGTTGATTTTGACACGTTGCCTTTCAAAGACCAGTACTCAAATATCGTATTTTCCATAATTAACAATATTCCTTTTATTCTTCAGCCGAAGTAACTTCGACTGGCACGACCGGCAGCCAACCAACCGTTGGATCAAAGCCCGCAAACTGCAAGCGCACAGCCACAAAACTCCGAGATGGCAGAACTGCGTGTCAGGGCCAGGTCATCTTCGAAGAAAACTTCGATACGCTTCGGAACGACATCTGGCAGATTGAGCACTATATTCCTGTTTACTCACCGGTATAAACTGTTAGTGTTTTTTGATAGGTTCTATTCAACCCCTTGAGCTTAGTTAGCAGTAAATGAAAATAATTATTTTCTTTTTACCTAACTCATCCAGCTCTTTCAAATACGCAACTATCTCTTGTGTCGCAATACAAATATACCCAAATTCCAAAAATGGGCACAAATATAACCCAAATTCGAAAATATTTGTGGATCATACAATATGTTTGTCACATAAGGAGATTAAACCCATACATTTGGTGTATTGCAGAGACAAAACGATCAACGACCTATGTCGCCGCATGCAACAGGTACTGTTCCTAGTACGCGCCGAGACATATATTCTTAGACACATAGCGCGCATGCAGTGATGTTGCATGAAGTTGGCCAAATTTCAATTTCTGTTTCTAAGCTTAGGGGTTCTAAAAATGTATATACAGATTCACGCCTGTTTCTCAGAGGGGTAGGCAGAGACTACGGATTTCCATTTGCTACGATCCTGACACACTTCTCTGGCTTCATTCACTTTCATCACATTCCTCATACACGCCCGTCGGTTTAAGGAGCTCTTAACCTGGCGTTTGTCCAGAACGCCTCCGATCTGATCCAGAAACGTTCGCCTAGGTTTTCCTCTTGCGACTGTTCCATTCAGACTTAGTCATTCTTTCCCCGTCCATTCTTTCTACATTTCCAAACCGGCTTAACATGTCCTTTTCTATTCTTGTCACTATATCCACTTATCTAAAGATTATCTAAAGATGTTAAACCGTAATACTATTGTTTGCTGAAATATCTGATGAAAATTAACTCCATATTATTATCTGATCCATAAACTTTGTCTATGCAAGAATTACATTGATCTCTTATGCTATTGGTACGTAAAGGAACGACAAACAGATTTTCGCATTTACAATATTAAATAGATAATAAAATGACACACCTTTGTATATGATTAACGTTTTGGTTTCGTGACAGCTTATGAATCATCTAAGTGCAGTTTTTTGGTACAGCAGATTTATGAAAACCTGTTTTTAGATATTGAGTCAACCTTAGCAATCATAATCAATCAATCTGTCTTATTAATTTACATTTATTTACATTGCTTTAAAACGAAACTGCAGAGGTCAAAATTTGATCATGATCAAAGTCGAAATATAGTATTTTAACCTCTGCATACATGATATATATTTTTTTGGATAGGCTTCTAAATCTAATGTATGGCAAATTGCTTTTCTCAAATGTCCAATAATGATTACCTACAGTCGAATTTCGACTACTGGGCGAACCTTAGCCATTTTTAAATTAACAGAATATTGTATGCCTACTGTCACAGAGCTAATAAATCAGCCTAATTCGTACTGGGCGCAAACGGTAGTTAAATACTGGTTATATTTTTTTTTCTACCACATACACACAACACCGTCTAGCCCAAACTAAGCAGAGCTTGTACTATGGGTACTAGACAATGGATAAACATACATACATATATACTTCTTTTTTTGTAAATATATACATATTATACATAGAAACACCCAGACCAAGACAAACATCAATGTTCATGCATACAAATATTTGACTTGTGCGGGATTCGAGCCCGCGACCTCAGATGATCCTGAAGTCTCGCTTTTGATTACCGAGTTAGGGAAAGTTCTTTTGGTCATTTTATTGCAAATGATTAGGGAACGCAAAGGAACACTCTGTACTTAGCAGTAGTGCCTGCCCCATTTGATGAAATGTTGACTCTTTACCTTTGCGTTGATCATATATTTCTCAAATCACATCTTCCTTCCACCACACTGGTCTTAGAATCCCATATAACTGATCATACCCCCATAGCTTTATTCTTAAATTTAACAAAACCCTTTCGTAACAATCAATATTACACTAAAACTTGTATTAACTATTTAAATATAAAAACGGAAATAGAAAACACTGACTTCTCTCATATATTAAACTTGAATGATGCTAATCAGGCAACCGACACCTTTATCAGTATGTTATCAACAGTCATCACCACACATACGTATACCACAAAAATTTCAAAAAAATACAGGATCTTAAAACCATGGATACCACCGGGGCTAGTACGATGTATAAGAAATCGAGACAGACTACATACTAAGTATAGGAAATCGCCAAATAACATGACGCTTAAAATAACATACACCCGTTATCGTAATTTTTGCAACTCACCTCTTCGGAAACTGAAATTGGCATATAACAGGAAACTTATAGACGAGGCAGGCTTAAATCCTAAGGCCCTCTGGAGAGCCATTAAGAACGTCACTAATACAAATCTAAGAAATGGCAGCCCCACGGATCTCTTAAGAAATGATATCGATTCTGTGCAAACTATTGACTCTATCTGTAAGTTTTTCTCTTGTATAGGTCAGAATCTAGCCGAAAAAGTAGTCCAATCTCGCGTAGGGTGCACCATCCCGAGCTTATCCTCAACATCTTTCTCGCTTAATCAGTGTGGTTCTATGGTCTTACTTCCAGTGACCGAGGGTGAGATAGAGAACATAATTTTACAACTACGGTCTGATTGTGCCACAGGGTGGGATGGCATATCATCTGATATTCTAAAGCTCCACCGGCAGTTACTGATTCCCCCTATAACTCATATATGTAATCTTGCCATAAATACCGGTGTTTTTCCTAACGCCTTAAAAAAGGCCTTAATCCACCCAATATACAAGGGTGGTGACAGAGACTGTGCCAACAACTATCGTCCCATTTCGGTATTACCTGTGGTATCAAAAATCTTAGAAAAGTTTCTAAACTACTCACTACAACAGTATGTCAATAAATTTAAAATTCTAGCTAATAACCAGTATGGATTTAGCTCCGGAGTTTCTACTGAGGACGCTGTTATTGACCTAACTAATATCGTGGTTAAGAAATTGGACGATAATAATAGATGTTTATGTATATTTCTAGATCTTTCCAAAGCATTTGACACTGTTTCTGTCCCGCTCTTACTTAATAAACTGGAAAGGCTTGGTATCCGTGGATCCACGCATAGTCTCTTCGAAGATTACCTTTCAAATAGGAAACAAAGGGTAAAACTAGGAGATTTGATAAGTAATGAGGCTACTGTCTGCTATGGCGTCCCCCAGGGGAGCATTCTAGGTCCTACACTATTTCAGCTGTATGTCAATGACCTCTGCACAATGTCTCTTCCTTATACAGATATTTACACTTATGCTGATGACACCGCAATTGTAGTGAGTGGTCCAAACTGGAATATAATTAAAGAGAGGCGGAATTCTCGTTAAAAAAAATCATGATCTGGCTTTCTAATAATTTACTTACTCTAAATTTGAATAAAACTCTATATCTTCCTTTCTACTTATCTAAAATTAATTCTCCATCCCAGGATTTCTCTATTAAAGCCCACACCTGGGCTGCTAATAATAACTGTACTTGTCCTGATTTGATAAAAGTAACAAACGCGAAGTACCTAGGTGTGCAGTTGGACAGTGGGTTGACGTGGAACATACAAGTTGAAACCGTTAAAAACAGGACAAGAAAACTTATACACCTCTTCAAAACCCTACGCGATATCACCTCGCAAGAGAAAGTACGAACGGTATATCTTGCCCTATGTCAATCCATCGTTCAATACTGCATTCCGGTATGGGGGGGTTCCAGGAAGACACAATTACTTGAATTGGAACGGGCACAAAGAGCTGTGTTAAAAGTAATGAATAAAAACCCGATAAGATACCCTACTAAACAATTGTACGCTGACAACAAAGTGCTCACTATTAGACAGCTCTTTGCGCTCAGAACAATCTTAAGAATGCATAAAGTTGTTCGCCTTCCGGATCCTAATAAACATAGCAAGCACTCGGTCTGCTCGAGCACTCGCTGTAGAACTGCCTTTGCCAGACGTCAGTATAAGAGCCTTGGTTGCAAACTATATAACATACTTAACAAAAACCATAAGATTGTGGGACTCAACATCCATGAGGTTAGGTCGATCACAACCAGCTGGCTACTCCAGCTAGATTACGATAATACGGAAGTGCTCCTCAAGTTCATAGATTAAAAATACACTATATACAATTATACACAGACACACACCTTTTAATAAAATTATAAACAAAACAAAATTTTTGTGTTAACACAATCACACAAGCACCCTCCCTCACACACACACACACATACACACACACACACGCACCCTCACACACACACACATACACACACACACACACACACACATTCTGCATATTTTGTAAAATTTTATTTTTTAGATATAAAGTATGTTTATGATTTACCGACATCAATAAAGCTAAGTCATCCACTGTGTCTAGCGTAAAACTTTTTGACTGAGCACTGTCTCCCAAAATACAGGCTATATCCTAGTTTGGGAAACAGGACCAGTACCGATTGTAAATATAAAACAACACTATTTTGTAATTACTTGTTGGTAACTCATTATTTTTTTTTTCAAATAAACATTTTTATTTATTTTTTATTTTATTCTTTAAAATTGTTGTAATGCTTAGACAAAGATATCGGTAACTACCAATCAATCTAATTTCATCAATATTTTAATGGCTAACCTGCACTCATTAATATTTTACTTAAATATTTAATTGACTGTAGGCCTTTTAATTTATGAATAACAGTAACCATCATTTATTTATGGAAGCAACGAATCTGCGAAGACACTGTACTATAGGTCGTTCTATGTCTTCCTAGATTACATCATATATGATGACTACATTAATCTAAGTGTGAACTTTGAATAATGGAGATTATATATAAATTATATTATACTAATTATATAAATTTAGCCAACACTGACCTCAGGGCACAAACTCAATGATTTATTCATTGTGTTTAGTTTCCGAGTAATTTATTAAATATAGAGTATATTTAATAAATTAGCCGGAATAATATATAATACTATATAAACAATTCTCGAAATAATAATTTATTTTAATATAATCATTATTATTTTGTATAGAAATCTTGAAATATGATATGTGCATTATATAGTAGGTGATTATTTAAAGTGGATGATAAAACGCTTTCAGCTGGTATGCTGCTTACTAAACTAAAATATAATTCAATCACTAATCAAATCAATTATATTTTATTTTGTTTATGAGTAGTTTAATTAGTAGATAGTAAAGTAAAGTAAAGTAAGTAAATATGATTTTCCTTTAGTTATAATAGAAAGCGGCATACCGGCTTGAAATTCTTTTTTTTTTCTTTTTTTTTCTCGTCGAATTGACCACCCTCCATCTGATGGTAAGCAGTCGTGTGGTCTAAGAGCAGTGGCCTCCACACCGCCCTTATATATACAACTTTAAAGAACTACCCGGTTAGCGACATAACATAAGTTCCAGGCTATGTCTATATGTGTGGAATTATAATGAATAGGTACTAAAATGTAATGAATCTACTCGCAGGATTTCCCGTTCGTGTCATATCAGAGATTGACTGATGAACCAACGGTGTCTGTGATGGGCGGCTACCTCCGCATAGCGCCCAAACTGCAGCAGAAAGAACCAGGCTTCACCGAAGCCTCCATATACAGCGGCTCTCTGGATCTGTTTAGTGGGCAAGTTTAATATAACTATATAAATACTATTAACTCTGTTTTTAATGTCCCTGTCTGGTGGGCAGCAGTTTTGTCACATAATGCGAACGGTTACGTTATGAGTTCACCAAGTTGTACTAGCCTGACTGTATTTTGCGTGAATGCGACTGCTGTGCATAAGGTCTCGGGTTCGAATTCCGGGTCGGTCAAACAAAAAGTTATTGGAAATCTCAATAGCAGCACGAAGTAGGAAGTTGGCGGTATTAGACACCCCTGTGCCGAGGAAAGCACGTAAAGCCGTTGGTCCTGCGCCTGATCTCTCTCCGGTCGTGTCGGATTACCGTCTCACCGGATTTTGAGGGTTAGGGAACAGAGAGTGTACTTGTGTTTGCGCACACGCTTGTGCACAATAATATCTCCAGTCCTCCAGTCTCCGTTAAGATTGGCCGCGTGACCGAAATTCGGTCTTGAGAACATTATTTTGAGAAAATGATGGATATTATATTGTTCTTAAAGCAAGCGGTTTTCAATTATACACCTAATATGCACGTATAATCGAAAAGTGAAAGGTAACTGCCATAAGATCGCGAGATCTTTGCGTGGCAGTGTAACGGTCTTCCCATTAGGATATCTCTGCTCGCAGTAAGAAATGAAAGAGTTCGACTACTTAGAACTGCCTCAGAAATGCTGCGGTAAGGAATAAGACTGCGGCGCTACTTCTACGAGGATGGGCGTAACATTATGTGTACATAAATAGTCTGTATCTATCAAATTGAAATCGCGTGCAATAAGAATACCTAATAAATGAATTTTATTGAATTTTTATATAATTTATAGATATAGACCATAGAGCAAATGTAACCCTAGCAGGTGTCGAGTGTTTTTGTTTGTGTTTTCTTATGTTACTTTGTAGGTACAGTCAGCAACACACTTACGAAATTTCAATTGCCTTTGTCTCTCAAGATTATATCAAATGTTAGTTTTCTATAGGAGTAATAGTTATAAGATACTAGCTTTTGCCCGCGGCTTCGCTCGCGTTAATTTAGAATTTGACAATCAATTCGGGATGTACTCTGCTTGTAATAATATATAATAATATAATTCAATCATGATTCGAAAGACACGTGGTGCCATCTAATATCATAAGAACGTTATTATTGTTTTCCTCGGGAAGAGTAATTTTTTTTGGGATTAAAGGTAGTCTATGTCCGTTTCTATACACCTGTCAACGTACATGCAAAATTTCAGGATGATCGGTTCAGTGGTTTAGGCGTGAAAAGGTAACAAACAAACAAACTCATTTTCGCTTTTATAATATTAGTTAGGATTAGGATTTCATTCAATGATAGTTTAAAAATACAGAGTTGTAATATTACAATTTATAAACCTCAACTTCTTTTGACTTATTAAATTTTGTGCTGCTTATCTTGTTGACTGTATGATTACTCACACATCAGTTTCATTAAAAGATTTTCCTTATCGACAACATTACTTTTGCCATTGATTACCAAACATAAATAATTGATTTGCCCCATCTGAGGTACAATTTAATGGATGGTTTTATGTATAATCACAATGAACTACAGAGAAACAATATTTTATGTATGTGCTGATGAGATCACTTTTGAGACAGCTCCATAAGTAAATCATTACAAAGTCATGTAAATAGGTATTCATTATAAACGAGTTAAACGTCAATTATGAACTACCGTACTGTAAATTGGTTCCGTTCTCATTTATAAAGGCACTAGCTTTTGCCCGCGGCTTCGCTCGCGTTAATTTAGAATTTGACAATAAATTCGGGTAGTACTTTGCTTGTAATAATATATAATAATATAATTCAATCATGATTCGAAAGACACGTGGCGCCATCTATTATCATAAGAACGTTCTAGTTGTTTTCCTCGGGAACAGTAATTTTTTTCGGGATGAACGGTAGCCTATGTCCGTTTCTGTACACCTGGCAACGTATTTGCAAAACTTCAAGATGGTCGGTTCAGTGGTTTAGGCGTGAAAAGGTAACAAACAAACAAACTCATTTTCGCTTTTATAATATTATAGTTAGGATAGTTAGGATTAGGATTAGGATTCTTACTCAGCATGAGAAATCCTCAAAGTAATTCATACTATCCCTGTCCTGGTTATAGACCGACCTACTTCTAAGTGTGAGAAGGGTCAGAATTTGCTACGGGCCCCGCGCTTGCTTAATCCGGCACTGGTCAAAATATCGAATAGTTTTTTAATACTCAGTTGACTGAGTTCTAGAAGAGTATTCGATATTTTGTTTGATCCTGATATTGCGCGAGCGACGATCCTCGCCGACCATACGGTAGCTCGCGTGCGACCAAGAGGCGCAGGTAGGACGCATCGGGTCAATATCCGTAGGTACACGTCCTGCCTGTCTCTTTGGCACGAATACTAATTATATTATCTCGTGTTTTTTTTTCTTTCTTTCTTTTTTAACCGCGTACGTCGGATTAATCCGACAAATATTTTCGTGTCCTATTCGCCAGCGTCCTATATTTCCGACCAGATACCACAGCTCGTTTAAGCTGCTTTTTTATTTAATTACGGTGTTTTCTATCAAAAAAATGTTTATATTGTGTAAATGGATAATTAAGTAATCATTTACAATTTAATACACTTTAGTTTCATAATTAGAAGTCCTAAAAATAAGTATTTATTTTTGTAAGTATTTATTTTCGATTCACTGTGCCGGGCGCTGGGGGCGCGACACCTGTTATGAAGTGGGGCGGTTAAAAGGTTAAGATACGTAATCTTTATTCCTACGAGCAAGTTCTAAATCAAGTTGTCTGTCCATCAGATGCACGGCCACAGCTGATTCATGCATGAAGGAAGCGTGGGGTGCGAGTATACTGCCACCCATCGTCAGCGGCAAGATCACATCGAAAGGCTTCGCGTTCACCTATGGCACAGTGTATGTGAGAGCTAAGCTGCCTCAAGGAGACTGGCTATATCCAGGTTAGTAAAGATACTATAATTAATCGATATTGCGAAATAAAGGTATTGGATTTTAACCTTCTAATCTGATCATTCATGATATTAAAGATATATATTACACACATAAAGTTATATGTTTGTCTTGGTCTGGATGTTTTTATGTATAATATGCATATATTTACAAAAAAAAAGTATATATATATATATATATATATATGTATGTTTATCCATTGCCTAGTACCCATAATACAAGCTCTACCTATTTAGTTTGGGCTAGATGGTGTTGTGTGTATGTGGTAGAATATTATATTATTATTTGTTTCTCTTTCACGGGTATATTCCTAATACGTTAGGAAAATACCCGGCCCTTTGGGAGGCGTACACGGAGACATGGGTCCAACATGAAGAGGCCCTTCGAGAGTTTTAATCAAAGGTGGGATGGAACTCCTACAGCGGCACTAGCCGCAGCAGGCAGAGGACTATTGCTACGTATGGATTCTAATATATTATTATTATTATTGTGGTTCACACAAATTTTCCTCATAAACCCACAACACTCGGCGCACTATCACATAGCGGAGCGGGACGTACCTACAATAAAACGTGTACGCCAGCCGAGCAGTCAGAAATGACTAAAAATATTTACTAGTAGATACTATTATTTTCTATATAATTATTGTAACATTATAATTTTTGTCGCAGAAATTCTACTAGAGCCATTCTTAAAGAAATATGGAAACGTGCATCACAGTTCTGGTATTATAAAGATAGCATCAGCTCGCGGTAACAGAGAGCTGACTAAAGGCTTCACCGACTACTCGAACAAGGTAAGTAATAAGGCAATAAGAAGATTAGGTAATTCGGTTTTATTTAAAGCTAAAGTAAGCCTGCTGATAGATAGATATCTTCCTAATTATAATGTCCTCCAGACTGAGAATCGCTTACGACAGCCAAACACAACAGAGACGAAGTAGTCATCTACGTAAGTGATAAAATAGAGCACAAGTGTACCTACTCACAAACACTAGTACTCTCTTTATGCCCTCGCTCTCATAGCCCAATGTGACGGCAATCCAGCCGGGAATATATCGGGCGCATGACCAATGACATTACCTCATGCATAACAATGGCATAAATGCCGCTGCGCCAGGCAGTTACAAAAATTGCACAATAATGCTGCCAATTCTGTTGTCACAAAATTCTCTAAGCTTAACTAAAAATCACAAAAATTTAGCTTAGTCCTTTCAAATGACTTTTCGTATTCTGAAATCGTTAAAAGTGACAGGACTAAAAAAAATGTTAGTGATTTTTAGTTAAGTTTAGAGAATTTTGTGACAACAGAATTGGCACCAATATCAATTTCTCACTTACCGATATAGTTAGTTAGCAGCGATTACCAACAAACTGCAATGCAGAGGGTCTTTCGGAAGTTATATGACTTTTCGAAATTAAGTGCGTATTGATTGACAATTATCGCCTGCTCCATGCCTCGGAGAGCACGTTAAGCTGTCGGTCCCAGCTGCCATGAACATCTATGGCAGTCGTTATTGGGAAGTCAGTGCCCTCTAATATCCTGACACTGGTCTAGCCTTAAGGTATCGTTAGCCTTCGGGTTGCGGAGGTCAGATGGCAGTCGCTCCGTGTAAAAACTGATATCCATTCAAATCCGGTTAGACTAGAAAGCCGACCTCAAGTGACTTAGGAATAATAAAGGCTAGGGAGAAGAAGACTTATCGATATAGATAGTTTATAAAATATGCACACGTTTTATAATTAGCTATAGAAAGGTGACCGTGAGTTTCTTGCCAGTTCGTCTAATAATCTTGAAGAGTTAGAGTGTAGCTTTTATTTTTTGCCCTAACAGGAACTTAATTTTAATTCACATAATAAATCACTTTGTAGTTGTATACTGTATTTTAACAAAAATAAATGTATGTTTTGCAATTTTTTCATTGCTGCTACGCTCTTATTGGTCGTAGCGTGATGTTATATAGCCTATTATTCCTCGATAAATGGGCTATTCAATACTAAAATAATTTTTCATTCGAACCATTAGTTCCTGAGATTAGCGCGTTCAAACAAACAAACAAACTTTTCAGCTTTATAATATTAGTATAGATTTACTATAATATTGTCTTACATTTACGCAAATGTTGAATTTCATATATAATTTTGGCCACTGGGACTTCATGACTTTGAGGCAACCAACATCTTAGTCTGCCAATGAATATGGCTGCTGAAAAGCAACCAATACGTCGAGGAAAGTGTAAAATTAAATCTAAATAGATTTCATAATTTAAATAGCTTATAAAGAAGTATACAGTAACTAGCTATAGAGTTTATTAATAAAATAGTAGTTAAGTTATCTTCTGTGCGTGTGTGTGTAATTAAACTCCTCCTAAACGGCTGGACAGATTTTAATAAAAAATTTTGTGTGTGTTCAAGTGGATTCGAGAATGGATTAGATTTGTTTTTTTTTTCGTGTGTACTTACAGGACAACGTCTGTCGGGACAGCTAGTATTGTTATAAAAAATTTGAACCGCGATAAAATCCGTATCTATAGTTTACATTCAATTTTAGTATAAGGTACTTTAGAACAACTTATATCCCCACTTTTATTTGATGACAGGTACTTTTTGGTGGAGCAGTAATGGATCATCAATGTCACGACACTCTTTTGACTAACAAGGTGTTGAACAATGGTCGCCAGTGGGGCGATGACTTCCATTTGTTCGTCGTGAGATGGGCACCAGGTAAATTAAATATGAAGATATAAATTTATTATGCTCATGTCTCGTCGGCCTCGATGGCGTAGTGGTTAATGTAACCGACTGCCACGCCTGAGGTCGCGGGTTCGATTCACGTACAAGTCAAAAATTCGTGTGCATGAACATGGATGTTTGTCTTAGTCTGGGTGTTTCTATGTACCTATAATATGTATGTATTTACAAATAAAAAGTATATATGTATGTTTATCCATTGTCTAGTACCCATAGTACAAGCTCTGCTTAGTTTGGGCTAGATGGTGTTGTGTGTATGTGATAGAAAATTATTATTATTATTATTTGTATCCCTCAAGAGATATACCTACACTAGATGTTTCACGCTTTGCTCACGTAAATGTAGGATAAGTAAGGTTAAATTAGTAACAGTAGGAACTTTTTTTCTGGATGAATGGTACACTATATTCTTTTCTGTTCCCCTGAAAACGAATAATGATCGAGTAGTTAAAACGTGAAAGCCTAAAGGCTGTATACATTGGGCCAAGGTAGTGGGCCAGCGTGTTGGGCCAACGTGTAGAGACCTACTTGGCGATGTGTTGGTAGTTGGTGCCTAAATTGGCCAATGTGTAAACAGCGACATTTGCAATTAATTATTTTGGCCCGACACGCTGGCCCAATCCCTTGGCCCAATGTGTACAGCCGCCTTTACAAACAAACTCAGACTCGCATTTATATTAGGATTACAGCAGTAGTGTTTTACGTCTTACGCTATAACGAATGAGTATTGGTGCTGACAATATCCCAGCAGAATAGTAAAAACGCCTTGCCGGATTTGGAAATTGAATCTGAACATGAGGAGTGAGCATTCCTAAATAGAGCTGACACATAATGTATTAGCTCATTGTTTAAAGCATTAGTTCCCAAAGTGGTCCAGGTGGACCCCAGGGTTCACGGGAGACTCGACGGGGGCCTACGATGGCGTGACAAAAAATGGGGGTTCACAATTCGTAAGCCCCATCCACGAAAATTTATTTGCGCTTTCGATAGTGCAGAACTAAAATATTGGCGCGACTTCACCTATCAATGTAGGCAGATAATATTTTAAGAAGCTCAGCGACTGTTAATTGTAAAAAGTTGCACATTCCATATTCAATAATAGTGGTCTCGAACCTATCGATGTTTCGGTAGAGAATTACTAAAAAATAAAAACGAAGACCGTAGAGATTTGATCAAAATATGGTAGAAATGTAGCTGCAGGGGGTCCACCAGAACCAGCTAAATTTTGAAAGTGGTCTATGAGAAAGAAAAGTCTGGGAACCTCTGGTTTAAAGCGTCTCTATTAGTTTTCTTTTTATAAACCAGTTCCCAAGGAAATATAACAAACTTCCTAGGAATAATATAACAAACATTCAAACAACGGATACAGAACACTTAGACTCGGGATAGCTATTTGCGGATCACACAAATATTTGTCACGTGTGGGAATCGAACCACCCAACACTCGGCTCGGCGGCAGTGGCGAGGCGATCGCATAAACCACTACGACATCCGGGTAATCAAAATATCACTATCACTAAGTAGGTACATATTAGGTATCTATCCCCTTAGTCGCGTCTTGTCATCTGTTAGCGATAAGCTCAAAAACCACTGAACGGGTTTTTATGCGGTTTTCACCAACACACAGATTAATTAATGAGGAATATTAAGGTGTATAATTTATTAAGGTTTTGTACTACCCTGCGAAGCGAGGGCGGGTCGCTAGTCAAAATATAAAACACTAGATGTGCGCGCGGATTCTCGCGTGATGTTATGTAGCCTATAACCTTCCTCGATAAATAAGCTATCTGTTGGAGATCAATGTAAGGATGAAATAAGAACGCTGTTCAAGCTCCCGTCCAAAAAATGGTGTATTTATTAATGAGTTTATATAAAATGTTAAAACGCAAACGCTCTCAGCCGTGGTTATCGGTGAGTGAGGATGGCCGCAGCGGCCGCGGCAATGTCACGTTCCCTCCGCCCCGCGTCCCCTCTCAGTTAGGAGCCTTAACACCATCCCACAAAAAACAAATTTTTCAATTCGAACCAGTAATTCCTGAGATTAGCGCGTTCAAACAAAGAAACGCTTTAGCTTTATAATATTAGTATAGATAATCAAAAATTGTATGATCCAGTGACTAGACAAGACTTCTTTATATATTCCCTTCTTAATGTTAAACTGTTTTCTTATTTCGCAGATCGTTTAATCCTGTCGGTAGACGGTGAGGAGTGGGCACGAGTGCAGCCGGCGGCTAGCGGTTTGCACGGCCGCTTCCCACAGACTTGTAAACAAGTACCTCGGACGATGCTCGCTGCTGGCAGTAAAATGGCACCGTTTGATGACCACGTAAGTAGTTCATTACGAAGAACAAAGATCTTGGGGCAAAGCGTGACCAACCTTATCGAAAGCATTGGTTACTGTCGAGCGGTCATACGTCGTCCGCAGAAAATGAGTCACTAAAAAAAATCGACAAACGTATGTCCGCTCGACACTTGACTCATTAACGAGTCAAGTGTCGAGCGGACATACCTTTGTCCGTTTGTGTACCTATTGTTGGCAAAAGATTTTTTTTTTCCGTTTTTCGTCTTGACGCTCAAGAAGTTAAGCTCGCTACATATCACAGAAATAATAGATTTTAATTGTGCCATATATTAGATAGGTAGGTACCTAATGTGTGCCACAAATAAAAAGCTGTTGTAACTTTTAAACAATTTGTGATGCCCAGGAAATGAATATTGACTAGTAATTTAAGTCTTAGGTGTACCTAACTGTCCCAATCCCAAGCACGAACCTCTTTTCAATATGAAAATAATTAAGCCCTACTGATGCGTGCTGGCAGACTTTAACGATCTTTGTGCATATTGTAAAGCACTCATAAGCATGCAAGTTTCCTCACGATTTTCATTATCGTAAAGTAGAATAATCAGAGGTGTGTATTCGATATCGAGACAGCTACGAGTAAATCTAACAACTAGATTGGATTTCTGAATCACATCGTTAATACGGGTCAATTGATCTCCCCAGTTCTACATAACCCTCGGCGTAGGAGCAGGCAGTGTCACGGAGTTCCCAGACGGCGTACAGACAGGAGATGGACAGCCGAAACCCTGGACGAACCCAAGCAGTAAAGCAGTGCTGAACTTCTGGCAAGATATCGACGCGTGGCTTCCAACATGGAACCAGCCACAACTACTAGTCGATTATATCAAAGTGGTCGCTTTGTAGGTCTGTAGGTCTACCATGAAAATGCCTTACCGAAACTCCGGCGTAACGAAATATTAAAATTATACATACATACGCGAAGTTTCTTTGGATTTCTTTCTTCAAAAATGTTTGTATAGTATGATCAAAGCGTTACTTCATGTAATTCATGGTACTAATAGTACCAACAATAGGTCCGAAACTTCAGCATTTACGTTTCATGGTAGGTCTACTGTTCTATAGTCAAACTAGTAACTGCATGATTTTATAATTAATTATTATTTACCCGCGGCTTGGCGTAAAAGCATAACAGACAAACTCACATTCGCATTTATAATAATAGTTAGGATTCTGTAAAAAGGTGTATACTGTATACAATATATGTATGTTATATTTTGGAGCGATCAGTTTATTTGTTAATCAGAGTGGTAGGTACAGTCAGCAACAAAGTCAATAAACACGTACTATCATCTACAAATAGTGTACATGTTAAACATCCGAAGTCACTAATCAGCTCTAGCAACATTATAATGAACGTCAAGATAGTGGGGCCACGCCAAGTTTTTCGAATATCATGTGAATAGGATTTAAACAATATTTCTACTATTTCATACTTTCATATAAAAATTCTACACTCATAAAATTTCAAAATATTCTACAAAGGAAGTGGTTCCGATATTTTGATATCAAAATGGCGGGACCACTATTCAGGTAATGAAAAACACATGGCGTGATCTTAAAATGAACTCATCAAATTTTAATACGATATAGCACGACTGCGTTTGAATCGTTATTATACATTCCTTTTATAACAGCAATTTCAATAAATAGCCCCCCAAAGGAAACTGTAACAAACTAAACGCCTAAATAAATTGTAAGAGCCATAAAATTATATTTGACTTAGAATAATACTTTTTCTTCAGACGCTTTTGTGATATAAATATAATAAATATTTTTTTTATTGAAATTTAGTTTTGGTTTCAAATATCGGTGAACATCTAAGAACCAAATTTATTGAACACTGATACTCAAAACGAACTCTTAATTAAATAATGTAATCCGTAAACATAAATGTGTTAGAATTAACATTAACAACTACAAGGAGGAAATAAATAGTGAAACTTGCTGGCATTTATTTTATACTAGCTTTTGCCCGCGGCTTTGCTTGCGTTAATTTAGAATTTGACAATAAATTCGGGTTGTACTCTGCTTGTAATAATATAATTCAATTATGATTCGAAAGACACGTGGCGCCAACTATTATCATAAGACCGTTATTGTTGTTTTCCTCGGGAACAGTAATGTTTTTCGGGATGAAAGGTAGCCTATGTCCGTTTCTGTACACCTGACAACGTATATGCAAAATTTTAGAATGATCGGTTCAGTGGTTTAGGCGTGAAAAGATAACAAACAAACAAACAAACTCATTTTCGCTTTTATAATATTAGTTAGGATTCTTTAACCAAAAAACTTCGCCTTGGTTGGACATTGGACAATATTGAATGATTTACTCGAACGACAATATATTTTGTATGCTGCAATAAAATATTTAATTCAGTGGTGAAATAACTATATAAGACTAGCTTTTACACGTGGCTCCGCCCGCGTGGTACCTACATCAATAAAAAGTAGCCTATGTCCATACCCAGGTTTTAAACTATCTCTGTATCAAATTTTATACAAAAGTAGTTGAGTGCTTTAGCCGTTACTAGATAACAGACAGACAGACAGACAGAGTTACTTTCTAATTTATATTATTAGTAAGGATTATTGTATGTAGGATGAAATAAATAAAAACCACAAGCACATTGGGACTATTTTTATTTGCACAGTGTTAATTCTTATAGCAAAGATTATAATTTCCTGCTATACGAACAGTTAACACATTTGACTATAAGATGGTCGTTCACACTGCCTCTACAGACAATATATGTTGTGGGAAATTAAATCAAACATTGTTTAGTCATTCTGTTGTATTTTCAATTAGTATGTATGTAAGTTGGAGAGAAGACACTTAGTCGTGAGAGTTCAAATCTTTAGTGGTAAACGCTACATAAAACATACGAGACCTTCATTTCGCCAGCTGCGACTAACATCCGGTTTCTAAAAGGCTGACTAAACAGACGGTGAAACGCGTGTCAAGCGCTATAATTGGCTGGATACATAAATAATAGCCAATCAAATCGCTTGACATAAGTTTGATTTGACACATCGTTGATTACACTTTCTGAAACATGGACTAAGTCATGTAATAGAGGGTAAGATTTTGTACCTACTGAATTCCTACTATAGGTCTATGTCCAGCAAAAGACCGCAATAGACTGAATGCTTTTGCAGTCCACTGCTCATTAAAGGTTTCGCCCCACTTACGCCACCATCATCTACGATCTACCACATTCAATCTACAACAACTAAAAATTGGACTAATATTTGTTTAAACTTGTGAAATAATATTCAACTGCTCTGGTTGGTGGTTCAGTTTATTCGAACTAAAGTTGACTTTGGTTAATTGTGCTTATATAAGGTTTACCTCTTGCACATAAAAGTGCCATAGTAAGTTCTGCCCTGTAGTGGTACCCATTATTCTTAAGCTTAGTTCCAATAAAGAGCAGAACTAACAGTAATAAAATATCAATCGATGCAATAGTTAACATAAGCGCAATAATCCAAGTTGACTTTACATAAAGTAGTAGTACCTAACGGTTTCTAAAAAGTTTTAGAACTAAACTTGATATTGTAGGGCTAGCCACTTTAACTCGCTTTCGACTAAGTACCCTCTTTCCCTCACGTGAAAATTTGCTTGTACGGCAAACAACTTAATATTGTTAAATAAAGCGAAATGATGTATTACGCCAGTTTACTTTTCAATGACCTGGTAGAATGATAGCAATACTGTTTTTTTTTCACCCTGACAACCCGAGACAGTGCGAACGCCAACACAATGAAAACTATATATTATTTAACTGGTTTATTTCATAATTTCACTATTTTACAAAGAGGTGAAAACAGTTTGAGAGATGTATTTAGAATACAAAATATTGCTTAGAATTGTAATCATCCGCATTTACAATTTACGAAGACTTTGGGTCACATTTCTTTCCAGCTTTATATATTTTTACCGTTATTGTAATTGGAACGATTGCAACACCAAGCAACCTTATAAAAGACTACAAATACTTTGATCAATTAATTGATATTACATATAATATTTTTTTTTATATAATTTTAAATACATTTAAAAATTTTGTAACTTCCTACTGTCTCATCGAAATGCCCTAAGTGCCTTAATACTACAGAGAGTCAATCCCTACTTTTACATTTACATGGAGGTTTAAAACATCAAATATCTTATATTTAGTGACGGGCACACGTCTAATGAATAGTCACTTGAATGAGAATTGTACTTCACACAGTCGCACGCAACAGCAACAAAAGCTAAAGCAAGAGTGCTTGCATAAAATAACGCATGTTATAATAGCCGACCGAAAACGAGATACATGGATTCGTTCTTGCTGAGACGTGCGACTAACCGTAGTGTGGATGATTTTTACGAATATCACGATAAATTTAAATGAAATCTGCATTAGCATTTTTCGCGTGAATTATAGCTTAATAAACAATTAATGAGTGTCGGGCGGACATACGTTTGTCCGTTTGTGTATTGTTTGCACAGTGAACTTTTTTTCCCTATTTCCCCTTGACGCTCAAGAAGTTAAATATATTGCACAAATTCACAATAGCGAAACTCCAAGAGTTATGACTAAATGAACTGTGCAGTAATATTACACTTTTATGAGGCACTTATTTGTCATATATTAAGCCTGGAGTTAGCAATTTGGCTTCAAATACTGATATTTAAAACTGTTAACGCAATATTTCATAGCATTATTCGAAGAATTATGCGGTTGGTTCGTCTAGTGATTCTATAGACGCGTCCTCGTTTTTGAACGATAGCTAGAAGATAATAGATTGGTCGCGAGGACCCTTACAGATATGACTCAGGATCACATGAAAAAGTTACATACTATCACTTCTATATGGTAAAATCACTCGCTCTTTGAATGACTAACACCTTTTTGGATAAAATCAACTGGTATTTATAACGAACGTTTGGTTTCACCAGAACGGAATTGAATAAAGCTTCATCTTTTAAAAAAAGACTATTTACCTATATTATCTTATCTTATGTGGGAGCCAGTCAGTGCAAACCGGCAACACTTCGACCCAGTGGGATCTTTTGTGTCGACACTCTCCCAATAACGGCTGCCATAGATGTTCATGGCAGCCGAGACCAACGGCTTAACGTGCTTTCCGAGGCACGGAAATATTATTATTGTAGTATAATGTAGAATAATTGTTCAAATATATTTTTGGGTGTAACTAATTATTGAAACATGTAATAATGGATAAAGCACCAAACATCAAAATGTTTACCTTAATTTCACTATAGTACATACATTTTATGAAAATAGTGATGCAGATATTAGACAAGGCAATTATATACCACCTTAAATACAACACGAGAATTCAGGCGATTATTTTTTTATTAATTAATCAAATAAGCATACGGCTCACATGATGGTAAGCGGTGGCCGTTAGCCTATGGATGTTTGCAACACCGCAAGTATTTATCGCGCGATGCCTAGGTACCCTAATAAAGCAACTGCAGTGCTGCCAACTCAAGGCAATCCCCTCCTGACAGTGAAACTGCTACTCGGAGAAACAATAATATAATATAATATTCTATCACATACACACAACACCATCTAGCCCAAACTAAGCAGAGCTTGTACTATGGGTACTAGACAATGGATACACATACATATATACTTTTTTTTGTAAATGCATACATATTATACAGAGAAACACCCAGACCAAGACAAACATCCATGTTCATGCACACAAATGTTTGACTTGTGCGGGAATCGAACCCGCGATCTCAGGCGTGGCAGACGGTTACACTAACCACTACGCCATCGGGGCCGTCGATAACACAAGGTTGTAATCTTCGCAAGGGTTGGCTAGCTGCTGGACTGCTTTATAGCTTTAGCAATTCTAAATGTATATTTAGAACGTATGTGAGAAGTTCGTCGTTGTACTTTTCTCAACTATTTTTTAATTACTGTCGAACTTATTATTATACTAGATTGCTTATGTTTTTATACTTCACTAGCATTCTTTTGCGAGATTACCTTGCTTTTAATGTATTTTATGTAACATTGTAAGGCCTTGTCAATTTCAAACTGCTCACTATATCGTTAACATGTATCTACTTTAGTCATGCACTAAAGGATACACTTTAATAGAATGTTATATTATCCAGTAGTAAAATATCAAAAACAACTAGTCATTCATAGATAGAGTTTGTCATAAATACTTAAAAGCACAAATTGTATACAAACATTCATTATTTAACTAACAATATAAACCATATTAGATTGACTAACAAATATTATGACATTGTGTCAATACATTTTTCGGCTACAACCTAACTCGTGTTTAAGCTGCAAAGACAGTTTTTATAAACTTTCATATTCATAAGCTAGAAACAGATGAGAAGATGGTAAAAGAACTTTTTCATTCACATTCGTTTTTATTACGATAAAGGTTCGACATCACTTCGCCGAACATATCAGCATCATTGTATATTATATCTACTTATATAAATAAGTGGCTCACTTTTATCTTGATTTTTTTTTTTTATAAATTGGATATATTCCCTGATGCTGACTACTGATACTATGTGGCATCTTAAAACTTTTGTATGATAGTTCAGCTTACAATCTATCATTCGAGATCTCATCTTCATAAGTCATATAATTTATCCTTAACTTCCGTCATCGTCCAACTGATGCGTTTCATATTTAGACTTACGCCTACTGCCCGGATCGCAAGGCTTCGATGACTTTAAAGTACTAACATAATATTTTAGGTCCTTCAAACATACGAGTACAATCTGTACCAATAAGTTGAACTCTCATATCTGTTTCTAGCCGAATTTAATAAATACATTAGTATAATTGTTTGAAAACAATAAACTATAGTGTTAGCAACGACTCTCATACACCTATCAAGCACCGTCTTAGACCAAACGCAAGTCGAGGTAAACGTATTGAATAGTAACAAATCCGGTGAAAGATTATTTAAAGTTACAATTGTTAATAAACTTAAAATCATATTTTCAAATAATTAGGCGTCGCAGACTAGCTTTTGTAAGCTACAAGTACAAAACAACACAACGATTTACATTTTATTTACATAAATACATCGTTCAAGGGGTCAAATGACGGCACATATGTTTACCTACCTGATAACTTGCTTTCTGCATGCACGTCTCTATTCAGCCAGGTTTTAGTTCTTTTACCACTGACATATACAAATAAAATCGCTTGTCCATAAATTGACAAAACTCGTACCATAATAGTGAAATAGCTACAGTTTTTTGTTTGAGATCGAAATCAGATGTCATATAAGGCAAAGAAACATTGTGTAGGTATTCCACTACAATACAACGGATATTAGCTAAGGGGACACAGCTCTACTCTATTAGTTTAGAGAATATAACAAACATTTTTATTTGCCCTCCGTCAGTAATAGTGTTGGCTACATTTGTTTAAAAATGAGGTTACTAATCAGACGTTCACACAATCAGCAATACGCGAAGATGTTTGAAAACTACAATGATGCTTACGTCGCCGTCGTGAAGGTTAACAAATGCGGCTATTGTATACCACAAATAGCATTCTCGCTTACATTGTAGATCCCAAAAGTTGTAGTAAATAAAATCTAGAATGATCATGCTTTCGTCAGGGATATAGCCCAAGCAATTCTGAAGGGCTCAAACCTGAGATAAAATCAAAGATGGAATAGGTGACATCTAATATTTATGACCGGGCTGTCAGCATTATTGATCGCCTGAATACAAAATGTATGTGGAGCAATAATAAAAGTAACTAGCCTGTTAAAACCTTTAAGGACTACAAACCGATATAAAAATACACAACATTAATTAAAAACCTTGTAATATCATCCGGGGCCATTATTATCACAGCTTACACTCACTCACAAATGAAACTCAAAGAAACATGCTACATTAAAATGTTTGCGATTTCACATTACATGAAAGTAGAGATACATTTTTATCCTTTCCAAGTGATATTCAAAGATATAGTACTGAAATAATATTATGTCATCAAATAGTATATAAATACTTATATTATAGTGAAGATATATGATTTTATACAACATACATTAATGATAGTTTTGTTTATTTAGCTTAAGGAAATGCTAAATAATTACTGTAAAGTGCTATATAAGTGATTTGTTTTATATTAGGAATTGTTCCTCGGCATATCCATTTATTTGGAATGATACGTTCGGCTGAATGAGGTACAACCCTTACGCTATCCGAACTACTAGAATGGAGTGTGAATCAAACTGTGAGTTTTATACATTTATATAATAAAAACTAGTGCCAAGAATATTTTATATTCATACTGTTATAACTTGACAAACTCACTAATACATTTGCGAACAATTATCACCAGAGATAAATTTCTTAATTAAGAAGCATTTTTATTTTCTACGTCGACAAAGCATTTAAATATATGTTTTTTTAATTAATAAGCACTAGTTAATATTTAGAACAGAAAATACATATTTAAGTGCGTTCAACGCACAAATAATACTTGATATTATTCAATATTATATATAACGTATTATATTATAATAATATATTATGTCAGTTAATTAATATCATCGCGGTCCTTTCATAGACAATTAAATATAAATATAATAGACCACGACTATATAACCAGCAAAGGAACGTTAGTATCGTTACAATCGAAATTTTATAAATCGAATATTTTTCAAAGCCAAGATACAACATCAAATAATTGCAATATATTTTGATTAAAATAAATAGTTATTTAGCAAGCTATTTACATAGCTAAATAACGCTATTATATTCTATTTAGTGCGACACACACTATACATCGAATTGTTTTTCCACACAAATTTGCTTTTCTCGATGTTATTAATTTTTTTCAGTTCTACCACATCACTTTTATCCTCTTCTGGCTTACTGCCTCTTTAATTTCCTTTCTTATTTAGACCTAGTTAAAGTGTGTGAAGCACTATTTTTTATGGTATCAACTGTACTACATAGGATAAGTAAAGAAGGGGTAATTTTAATATGTATTTATTGACTGGATTATAAGAGATTTTATCCCCGTGGGTCATATTTAAAATTTAACCATATGAAAAAGGTTTCCTACAGATCGAATGCAATCAGATCTCTCAGACTCAGATTCCGAAGCCTAATGATATTCTACAGCTATAACTGTTGTCAGTAGGTTTATTAGTCTGGGTAAGTACCAGTAAACCTACTGGCAACAGTTTTCGCTGACGGACCGTAAGAGAAGGCTTTATATGCTTCCTAAAAGTAGATACCGCTAAAAATAGGCTTTACGTCACTTTCTTGGTTACTCGCCAATGTTATAATGATTAGTAACACGAACTAGATAGATATAGAAGCACGTCTCAATACTACACGAGAATACAGCCGCACTCATAGACGTGTGAAAACAGCGAGCGAAGAACGAGTCGTTCTATGCAATGATTACCATATAGCTGATTTGACAAATCGCTGTATTCTTGCGACGATGTATGAGTGTGTCTATTTTCACGCATTGTACTGTGACGTCCATCTGAGTCTTTCTAATTTGTGACATACAATTTAATGTATTCAATACATCAAATAAATAAATACAACTATATACCTTTTACATACATAGGTACATACATACATATATTTTGAATATGTTTCACACACACGAACATTTCACTATAGTCCAATACACCGTATCACTAGTTTCATTAGAGTCCATTTCGTGCTTTTCTCTTGTCCCCCTTTCCTAACTTAACGATGCTAACGAATATTCTAGAAGGATATGACAGTAAATTTTTGTTGCTTATCAACATCTCTATGGCCTACGTTCAAAAATATTCATAAAATAATTTGATAAGAAATGAAAGAATATCATGCAATATTATATAAAATAAACATAGCTTTACGCCTTATCTCTGGATTAAAAAAAACATGCAATATTATTATATAATAATATCGATTTAGTTGCTACTAAATTGAATATTGCTACATCTCTATCCTATGTATGCCATTAAACACAAACAATGGTGGATTTCTCCTGACCCTTCCTTTTTACGTGAATAGGTAATTTGAATCACTTTATTCTAGCCATATTATTCCTAACTGTAGCTAGATTACCTCTCTAGCATAACCAAATATTCCAACGTTCAATCAGATAACATAATAGTTTTAAAATATATCTTTGTTTAATAGTCTGTATAAAATAGAGACGTAGCTAGAAATCATATAATCGATATCGTTATAGTTTAAGGAATGCAATTGAAACAAGTTATTTTATCGATTCTAAAATATATTCTGTCCAATGCTAAGTCATCTTTGCCACGAAATTCAAGCTGAATAAATTAAGTGTTCTTGTATAAGTACTCAATAAAGTTTGTCCCATTGTTAGTTATCAAGGCGATATTCCGTCACACTGGTCAAGTACAGATCGATAGACAGATAAATACTTGTACTTTATAATAAATATATTTTCATACTTTCTAGCTTTTTTAAATAAATACGTCACTTGGTCATTAATTACTTGGGATGCGCATGCGACGAAATGATGAGGGATGAAAAGCAACGTGACTTAAGCATCATTTATTTTAATATAGAAACATAAAATAAATGTTATAATTTAAATCCATGTTTAAAAATATCGCAAATAAATAATACTTCAACCAGTTTGCGTACAATCCGTCGAAAATATAAAAAATATTGTCACTATCAATGTTTAACTAAATCCTATTGTTCATATTTGTATGGCGTCAATTAATGAAAATGTCATAATATAAATGCAATTCAGTGAGATTTAGATTTCATTTCTACGCATTAGGATTGCAGAGTCAAAAAATTAAAAAGAATTACTAATTACATTAATTATACTAAACAGCGAGATATGATACAATATAATAACTATAAAGTTCAAATTAAACTCTGCAACCTTAGTTTCTACCAATACTCTAATTTTGTTACCAATACAAACATTCACGCACATCACTCGCTAAAAATTTGCTAATAAAAATAAAAAGATAATCTACAAACATAAACCGCCTAATTCCATCGCGCTACAAAAAATATAAATTCACTAATGCCACTTAAATTAATTAAAAAAATATGGACAACATACAACATAGGAGGACACACACGTGAATACTGTTTAGCTCGAAGTGTCGAACAGCCGGGGCCGCTTACTGCGCCTTCCCCTCGGGCTTATGTCATACGAACTCCATGGCGTCGCGTGACTTGCCCGAGAACTTGCCCAGCGCACGCTTCTTCAGGCTGCGCTCGATCAGCTTCTTCACCTCGCTCACCACGAACACGCTCGACGTCAGGCACACCAGGAATATTATGTCTGCAACCAACGCATTCCATGTTCATAACAAAACAATTTTTAATTTGATTTAACAAATTGTGATTGTAATCGTCAAAAAATTTAATTAAAGAAATACACTTTTACTGCTGATAGTACCAGCAATAAAAACAACAGTAATAAGACCAATAAGTAATAGCAAAGGATAGTTTCTGATGGTCGATGATGTTCAAAAAATTTAAAACTAACAAAGGCCCTAATGTACTACCCTGTAAGACCCCAAAATTTATAATGTCACTTTTCGAGGAGTATTATGTAATCGAGTATCTCCACGGTACGTGTATATATACAGACTTGGCTATGCTTTTCTTTCTATTGTCTCTCAGGATAATTATAACATCGAGTATGTTTTCCCAAAGTTGTATGTTCTAGATTGTTAACTTACATTTGATGATTTACATAGTCAAATGCTTTATCTAGGTTATAGAACCTTAAGTCAAAAAATTGGCAAGATTTATGTTGGGATTAGGTACAAGTAATCTAATTTGTCTAGCTTTTTGAACACTACGTAATACAATATAAAATACATACCATGTCCAGTCAGCGCTTCAGTTTGGAACACCCGTTGCAGTGGTGGAAAGTATATGACCAGCATTTGTCCAACCAAGCTTAGAGTGACGGCGATCAAGAACATTTTATTTGAGAAAAGACCAACTTCAAAAACCGACTTGGTCTGCGACCGACAGCTTAAAGCATTGAACATGTCGAACAGTACAAAGCACGTGAACGTCATTGTCGTGTCGCGAGGCGTAATTTTGTTATCCGACATCTGTAATGAAAATAGATTCGAAATCAATGATATATTACTAGTATTCTTAATAATACAAGAGCCATCAAGTTGTAAGCATCTATAAACTTGTGATTAAAAGTTTTTAAGTTTTCGCAATTTATACAGATACTTAATATAATACGAGCATTTTCATTGCCCGATGTTTCGACCGACTTGCATCGTGGTCACGGGTTGATCAATAAATATTTATTATCTTTAAATATTTAATCGCAAGTAAGACCCGTTATCTAGTATTATATTAAGTATACTAGTGATTGATTTACTATAATTCTGGCGATTCTACATAGACCAGAGTCCTGAAAAGAACATAAAGCCATCGATGGTAATACGACGATGACACGATACGACGCGTGTTGTCACGCGGATATAATGAACGAACCTCTCTATTGAAGACCCAGAGCGTGCCGGCGATGATGATGGCGGCGGCGAGCAGAACATTCAGCAGCAGCGCGCGGGAGATGATCCGCCGCGTGGTATCGCGCGGCCGTCGCCGCAGCACCGTGTGGTCCACCGGCTCCACACCCAGAGACTGCGCTGGCGGGCCTGCCAGATAACAAGTCTTTAGCTATTATGTTTACTATTTTAGTATCTAAAAAATCTCGAGAAATCAAGAGTTTAGTTAATTAGCTTTGTCAATTTTTAATAGATTACACTAGAACTACGAAATATTTTTAAAAATGTATTAGGAACGGAATATTCGCCGCGGATGTTGGCCTATAACTTACAATAGGACCGTGTTATGCAGAAATGATCCAGGAAATATCTATCTTATTCTTTATAAAACTATATGCATAACATGACGTATTAGGATAACAGTCATAAGAAAAATGAACTTATGTTTCAAATCAGCATAACTATCATTTGTTTTTGTGGATTGGATCAATTCTGCACAACACGGTCCAATTGGATGATTGACAATTTTGAACTCAGACACAAACAATTGCTATCTTATTAGACCTTTGCAAAGCTTTCGAAACTGTTTCTGTCACCATATTTAAAACATTAATATCCGTGGCATGATTAGAGATGTAAAAACGCATGAGTCGGCGCTAAAACGCTCGAGACAACGCTCGAGCAGTTTTAAAACGCTTGAGTCGGGACTCGAATCAGTTCTAAAACGGTCGAGCGCTGGCTTGAGCGTTTAGATAGAAAAACTCAATTATAGCGCTGAACTCGACGTTTGACTCGAGCTTAAGCATGAGTGTCTACAAAGTATGTAAAGAATAAATCAGTTTATTAATAACTACTTATTGTATATGCTATGCCCGCGGCTTTGAATCGGTAGACGTATGCTGCGATGTATGTCTTTTCAGTATGGATGTGAATGTCTTTAGAGAAAACTTCTGTTACATATTTCACATGTAACACGACCCCCTATGGTTTTAAAGTTAACCCATTTCTAACTGTTCGGACTTTTTCCCACTTAGGTAATTCCGTCAATTCACCACTAAATTCCATGTTATCTCGTCCATTCTTACTACCACTAATAATATCGCTATCGTTTTCCATTTCGTGGAAAAACACTGGAAATAATGAACGCAAAACAAGCCGATGAATATTATTTCCAATTTGAGTCGAAGTGCATAGGCACGTCACGCGTCATAATGAATAAAGAATACCCTCTAATTAATTATTAATATACCCAGCGCTCAACGCTCGACGCTCAGTGCTCATTTTTACAACACTAGGCATAATCCTAGTCAAATTCAGGCGCTATTGCATTGCATGTCGAAAACAGTTTACTAAATTCGATGACTTCATAGAGTAACGAAATCTTACTTTGGGGTACTGCAAGGAAGTAATCTTGGACTAACACTTTCTCAATTATAAAACGTCTGATACCATTAATAATAGTTTCGCTGTAGAAAATTGATTTACTAATACGACACTATTTTGCATACTTCTTGGTTCTCTCTGTATGGTTCTTTATTTACTTATGGACTTAGGTCTAGTACTGTCTGTAGGGACTTCATAGTATAATTATTTATTATTTGTAATCTATTTCCAAAAACACATACGGCTAATATACAACCCAAACAAATACGAGAAGTAACGCCGTTTAGATAGCGTGTGAGATAAAGTCGCGTAAAACTAGAGTGCGCTAGTATAAATAAAGCCATAGGTATATATTTGTATGTTATGCAACTTGTACGCAGCTATCGACTAAATAAAATATGCTATCGTTTTATTAGGATTATGCAATAAGTATAAAGTTGTTGATGTTCTGAATTCTTGTTTAAAAAAACATGATCCCAAAACTGAGAACCATCCATCCAGCGTCCATCCTCGGCGGTTCTCCTAAGGGAAGAATTTCATTCATGCGACCACTCTTTATATCTGATAGTATTGTCATCGCAAAAAGACAACCGCTTAGTAAAACTATTAAACAATATGAATAAACTCACCATCCATAATAATGTTAATCCAAAGAATCTGCATAGCATTCAGCGGGTTGGGTATGCCCATGAGAGTGGCGAGAGCAATGAGCGACAGAGCAGCAATCGACGTGGACAGTTGGAAACGCACAAAGTTCCGGATGTTGTAGAATATACACTTGCCTTCTTCAATTGCCGAACTGGAAATAAAGAAATTAAATAAGAAACAAATCTAACAAACAGCAGTTCTACTAAATAATCTTTAATATTATATTATGAGATGGAAGAATTAAGGAGATTTCTCTTTAAACTTCTACTAACATTAAAGCCTAAGTATAATCATGAGTTTTGAGACTGGCTATACATATATACTTTATAATCCGAAATGAGTATACTTACATAATGGTAGCGAAATCATCGTCGACTAATATCATATCAGCAGCCTCCTTACACACGTCAGTCCCGTTCCTTCCCATAGCGATACCGATGTCCGCTCGCTTTAGAGCTACACCGTCGTTAACACCATCACCTACAAAAATTATTAGCAATTTATTTTTCTTTGTAATTTCTAGTCTGTGTGTAGTTTTTTAACCCACCTTACAAATAAAGTACAATTAGTAGAGAATGGCACTAGACGAGAAATGTTTACTCAAAATTTAGAGAACTTATATATCTTCTACAAAAATTTGCTTAGTCAATATAGGCAGTCTTGCGGCTACCTTGGATTATGCTGGTTGGCAATTAAGTTTGGACCTAAAGTACAGCTGGGTATAGACTACTACTATGGCTAAAGTAATGTGGGTATAAACTACCTCTGCCTGCTTCCCGTATAAATAAATACAGGCACTTACCTTTCTGTGAGATAACTTGTAACTAATGCATAAGGCGAATAGTACTAACCTGTCATGCCCACAATATTGCCAACCCTCTGCAGAGACTTGACAATGGCTAGCTTATGTTTCGGTGTCACCCTATAGAACACGCTCACCTGCAAACAAATACGTTAATATTATTTAAAGCTACTTTAACTTTACTTTATTCCTAAATCAGAAGTTCGCGAACACCGTAGGTACGCAATTTGTGTTTCATGTACAATGATAAGCGTCTATCGAGATCAGCCATATATTTGTCAAAAAAAAACATAACATATTACCTATTTCATTTTTGAAGGGATATAATAAAAGGAGTAAAATTAAAACTTACGGTGTCAATAATCCTGTCTAATTCTTCATCTGACATGGCGTCCAATTGATCGCCAGATAATGACTGCGAGTGAAGCACATCCAGTCCAACCATTTGTGCTATAAATAAATGTAAATCTTATAGTAACATTTATAATTTTTTACTATGATAGTAAATATCGACTTTCGTATTATTGTTTCAGTTGAAGTCACATCATGTTTATTAAACTATTATAGGATAACTGCCACAAGAAAATACAATAATATTTAAAAACGAAATAACTTTTGATAACAATTTTGTGGATTGGAACGTTTTGAGTACAATACGGTTCAATTAATCTTCCTAATTTAAATGGGTTAGTTGATACTTCTATGTCGCAGACGCAGCACACCTAGGACACGCCGCAAACGCTCGTGAACTTCAGCGCCTCGAGAACCCTTAGTGCGAGAGGTTTTTACGTTAACGCGATCGAAACGGTTACCGTATTTGGCTCTCTGATTGGTTAAGAGTTTGGAGGCGGACAACTGGGGCGCCGAACGTTATAAACGTATCGAACACGTTAATGTAAAACAAACTCGCACGAGTCATTCAGGTTGTATAGAGAATGGCGACGTACCAACAGCAAGCGCGGTGGGGCGCGCGTCGCCGGTGACCATCTTGACGTCGACGCTGGCACGCGCGAGCGTGGCCACGGCGTCACGTACACCGTCGCGCGGCGGGTCACACACGCCACAAACACCGGCGAACGTCAGCGCCTCCAGCCGGCTGCCGCGGCACAAAGCGATTATGCGCAGACCTGAATGCCGGAGAAAGGATCCATTAGTTAATATATTAAAATAGTAAACTCAGAACACACACCTAGTTATCGGTGATGCCCCATTAGTGCGTTGTATTGCGTCGTCGCAGCGGATCAACGCATTGTATGCCACACGTGCGTAGCGACGACGCACGAAGCCACGACGTCGCAGCGCTAGAAGACGACCTTCAATAGAACACTGTCCGTCGTCGCACCAGAGCTCCGACAACGCAGCGCATCACCGTCGCCCGCTACGTCGATCCGTTGTAACGTCGCGTGCGGCGACGCAACGCATTAAGGTGGCATGTCACAAAAATAGGTATATGAAAAACATGCGCAACGTCGACTCTGCGAAGACGCAACGCAACGCACTAATGGGGCATCATTCTAAGTCGACGTATTATCTACGTGGTGACCACGTAGATAATTTCATTTTTAAACCGCAATATAATATATCATTTTCAATGTATAACAGAATTATATAGTTATATTTAGATATAACTATAGCATCTGTTACACAAATCCTAAATTAGACCTATATAAAAAATCAGGTCTATATAAGATGCAATAACTCACACATAGATAGATACATTCAGTAAGGCAAATAATAACTATTGCATTCATCCAACATGATTTCCATTGTGTGTACACAATTAAACATGCATAAATATGATTGCATTTTATGTCGCTCGTTATATTGAACTACTGCACTTATCTGTATAATAAATCTACATTTACAAACTTACCCATCCTAGCAATGTTGTAAGCCTCAGCAATAAAATCGTTCTGTTTCTCCTTAGTCATCGGTGCGTAATTTCCGCTACTGTCGATGTAATGCGTGCATAGCGGCAACACCTTCTCGATGGCGCCCTTCACGAACACTTCCTCTTTAAGTTTGCCGTCGGGGAATTTTGGCGCGCATTTCACAACCATCATTTTTGTTTCAGAACTGTGTAAAACCAAAAAATAACATATATTTCTAGTAATTTTCTCTTTTTATTGTATCTATTAGTAAAGTCAAGCTTTTTAAGTCAATAAATCCAGGTTATAAACATTTATAAAATGATTTATGCCTAAGTCAACGCTTGGATTCCGGCGCCCAGAAATCAATGCCTTTTTTGAGATTTGGTTATATTTGTATATCTTGTTTGGTACGTCACTATACATTTTCACGGCTATTTTCTGGCAGAGTTCCAGTTTTCATTTGCTACGTTTAACTTATACTTATACTTTCACTTCAATGTCATTAGTTTGTTTTATTTTTGTTATTTTTATATTTCTCAGACAAAACTATCATTATAGGATATTTCCAATGCGATAGTGTGATCCTTATTATGTAGTCCACATCTACTAGTTTAGGACCACTAGGTTCTAAATCTGACAATGTGAGTATTTTGGGGTAGAAAAGAATGTACCTGAACGGTATCTCGTGCAAGCGCGTGTATGTCTCGCGCACGTCGTGCATGCCGTGCTTGAGCGCGGCGGCCAGCAGCGCTCCCTCGGTGGGCTGCCCGTACAAGGTCTCGTCGCGGATCTGCGCGTTGTTGCACAGCACGCCCACCTGGAACAACATGGTGCGATACAGTTTATACACTATCAATTAATTATACAGGATCTAAGAGACGACGTTATGAAAATTTTAAAACTGGTTTTCTATCGGTACTTATTTCAACGTAAACTTCAATACCTAATAAAAATGCAAGATTACTGCCCGGTATTTATTATTATTGAAGTAACTACGGACAGATAATTTTTGACACATATTCTGTCAAAGTTTAAATGCCCCTAGCTAAAACGACTTAGTTTTTGAATATAGTACCTGGACCTAAGACCGTACAAGACTACAATAAATTTGTGAACTGTTTACATCACATATATATAGGCCTATATGTCTATTATAGACGATTCATGGCGTGTGATGATCTGTAAAACAACTCTTTTCGTGGCTGTACAAACCGATGCGACTGCGTCATAACCTACCGCAGGCACGACAAGAGAAATCGGCGGTGGTTGGTGCTAAGCCACCTAGATGACGTTTCTGTCTCTTGTCGGCAAATGCTTGAAACCAGGCGTCATCGCAAAACCACGATCCTCCATTACACGTTTGCGCTAATCGGTTCTATTTTCTGCGAGCTTCTCCCAGTTACGGTGGTCAATTTTAAAAGTGACACATGATTTATTTTGCCTTTATTATTATAATAATAAAATTAACTGTTTACGCATTATGTAAATTGATATACAACAACAACAAAAACTGCAACCAGAAATACTTAAAAATAAAAGAAATATTAGGGGTTAAAGTATGAAATTGCCGATTTGTACTGAAAAATTGAAACTCGTTTTTTTTTCTTAGATATTATATATTTATTTAATCAAAATATTTACGCTCATTATCTATACATTGCTGCCATCTAATCGGAAGTTCATTTACGCCTTTACGATAGAACTCCGGGGATCTAGATTCGACAAACTGTGAGAAAGCATTTTGTACTGCCTCCTGAAAAGAACATTTTTTATCACGTAGAAAATTGTCCAAATCACGAATGAAATAGTACGGTAATAGACGGTAGTCCGTTGGAGCAAGATCTGGCGAGTACGGAGAATGACGTATGGTTTCTAACTGCAACTCCGGTAGAGTTACAACGGTTTCTCGTGCAGTGTGAGGTCTTGCGTTATCATAGAGCAATAATGAGAAGATCGATTCACAAGTCGGAGCTGTTTCACTGCCAGTTTCGCCATCATTGTTCGAATTTCGGCACAGTAAACATCTGCTGTAATTTTTTTCTGCAGATCAGTCAAATCATGATGCACCCATTTTTCATATTTTTTATCTTATTGATTTGATGCAAATGAGCCAATATTGTAGGTAGGGTAACGTTAAACCATGCCGCTAATTCCTGGGTTTCACTCGGATCGGCTTCCACCATCTCCTTCAATTCACCGTTATTCACCTGTGTGGCGGTCTTCCACGTGGTTCGTTCTTCAAGTCGAAGTTTCCATTACGAAAGCGTGTAAACCAAAAACGCACGGTGCGTTCATTAGCAGTCTCATCGTCAAACGCAGCGTTGATATTGCGAGCCGTTTCTGCCGCGTTAAATTCGCGTCGGAACTCGTATTCAAAAATGACTCGGATTTTCGAAGTAACAATCTTTTCCGTCTTAGCTGATTAAAAAAATAATTGCAATTTTTAAAAGAATAATCGTATAGGTATCACGTGAAAAAAGTTTCCCTCGAAAATCTCACACCATGAAGGTTTTATGTCAATTCAAAATATCTATTACTATACACCGGCAACTTCCTACTTTAACCCCTATTATATATAGGGTTAGAAAAGTATGACAACTTTCAACTCAGAATAATTGTTTGTATCTCCTATTTCAATTTTTGGTACGCTATCACATAATGTGCAAAATGTCAATTAAAGACTATCCAACACAAAATAATAAGAGATTCTATTGTTTTCTGTTCACGTATTAATATATAGATTATTTAAATAATATACCTCCAGCATAGTGGTGACCGCCATTCGGGCGACATCGAGATCCCGCCCCTTATAAGCACGTAGTTGTATATCGCCCCTCGCGTTGTACCCGGTACCGGTTACTTCAGCGATATGGCCGCCAGACGTCGATATTGTCGTCACTGTCATTTCATTCTTTGTTAGTGTTCCTGTTACCAAAAAATTTGATATGACTTTCTCACTATATTAGAAATGTCTTGTAATACTATAGAAAAGAATAAAGATTCAAATAATGAATAAAGATACTGTGGAATATAATTATGAATATTAAACTCATTTCTCGTGATTTGACTGACTCAAATTAATTTAGACAACCAATCACAGCAGCTGACAAGCGTTTGATTATTTGTTGACAAATATTTGTATTGATCTGCTGTAAGACGGTAGTATTTCTATTTTTATTAGCAGGCGAGTCAACTCTTTAACAAATAAAGAAATCGACTGTCGATACTGTATTTCTGACTAGAAATTATAGCTTAGCTTATGATGCATGAAACTAAATCAATCTACAACTTCATTATAGTAAGATTTTGTATAGACTTAAGTCAAATGAATATTTGTCTTCAACGTCTATAAAAATCCAGCCAATATAATTTAAATCCATCTATATTTACCAGTCTTGTCGCTGCAGATGACGTTGACGCAGCCTAAAGTCTCGACTGTGGGTAATTTCTTCACAATTGCGTTTCTCTTCGCCATGCGCATGACGCCCAGAGCGAGAGTCACTGTCACTACTATTGGAAGACCTAGAAAAAAAAAATAGGATTCAGTGAGTGTTGAAGTGAGATGAATAGATATACAAAACTGCGAACCCATAAAGTTTTACCCGCTTTTTATTATAATTCAAATTTCTTAAGCTAATATTATGTGAGTACTTTCTCGCTCGACACACAAGAAAACAAAGTTGCAAGCTTAGAAATATCGTTAATGAAAGAGTATAGTTAAGTAAAAAATATAGGTAAATTAACTGGCGAAATCTTAATAAAATGTCATTATAAGGATAAAGTTATAGACAATAAAACCTTAATAACGATCAAACTTAAAATTGAAATCAATTATGATCGAATTTCGACCACTTGGCGACCGCTAGTATCTATAAATTTACTTAATATGTAATTGTTAAGAAGTAATTGTAAAACTAAGAATATTTACTAAAAAAATAATTATTCTTATTATTTCATGTTTTCGTTTATTAATATAATCCCTGTAAAGTCTCATCCTTTTTTCCAAAAAAATTATACCCTACCCTTTAAAGGTAGAATTGAAGGCTTAGCTTTTTAGTAATTAGGATCCCCTTCACACTCCTTTATGTACGTAACCCTATCAAACAAATACAGTCGGTCACGACCAAACTATTTATATTTTATTCTGACTTTCTGGAACGCCTCAAACCTTATGCCTAAATAAACATATAAAAGCATATATTATTTTTTTTTATTATTTTGCTCTCCTTGCTCGCTTAAATAAAATTGCAGTGTGAAACAATCTCTGGTTTCGTACACAAAAAGTTCTCTTTAATTTTAAGTATGAAATTTGCATTATCAGACCCTTAAACGATAAAAAGGAATTAATGTGAACGCTTCGAGCATTACATCCGTTTCCTGTATACCTTCCACATATAACTGGAGAGCAGTGTAAAAACGGATACGACTTGTGAATAAAAACAAGACGAGTATTTAAATTAAGTATGATATGTTATTGTATTTTTTTTACACAATTATGTTAGAACGAGGGTAAAACATACGGCAGATGCCAACAGCCTATTTTTACCATACTACCGACATTACCTTGGCGTACTTGAATAATATTTTAAATATAACACACATGCGGCAATCCTATAATAAGTAGCTCAAGATCTACTGGCATTAAAAAATTTAAATACAAATTATTCGGGTAAATATAATTCGTTTTCAGGTACCGCAGCTAAAGCGAGAGAATCGTACAATGCCGCTATAATAACCAGATAGAAACCAACCTAATCCAACTATACAAAACTAGAGGATGCCCGCAGTTTCGCCCGCACATGCTTTTTTATTTATCCATTTCTTTCCAATCCCGTGGGAATTTCGGGCAATCCCTTCTTAGTGCACTCCTACAGTACCCAAGGAACGTACATGTCAAATTTCGGCTTCTTGCGCTCAATTGTTTCGGCTGTGCGTTGTCTGTCAGTCACTCATTAAGAGTTTTATATTATAGATTAACTTTTGATTTTAAATTCAGAGAAACATTGAACCCCAAAATTATATCAATTTCATTCTGATTCCACTACAGGTGTCGATGCTGTACCTCCTAATCTCTATTTTGAACCCCTAAACCAGGCACATACTTTCGTCAACTTAAAGCGGATCCTCAGTCTTACCTTCCGGTATCGCAGCAACGGCGAGACTGACGCTGATAGTGAACATATCCTGCAGCGCCTTTCCCTGAAGCCAGCCGGTCACCATGATGAACCCAATAATGCAGAACGAGTACATAGATAACTGGGCGCCCAGAGTATCCATGGACTTCTGTAGGGGAGTTTTCGGAGCTTCCTCAGCCTGCATCATGCGGAATATGTCGCCGAATTCGGAACGCTCGCCGGTGCTTACTACAATACCCTGCAAAGACAAAGTTAAGAAATGTCATATGTCGACATTAGCTATACGAATATTAGGAAAGTACAGTCAGCAATATAAGTAAATATACATTTGCGAGATTTCGACTGCTTCTATCGTTCACAATTTTTACTAATATTAGTTTTTATAGCAGTAATCCTTAAAATATATTTTATCATAGTTTAAAAATACAGAATTATATGTAAGATTATTAATTCATAAAATATTTGTAATAATTTGTTAAATGTTTAGCTACTTATGTTGCTGACAGTACTTTAGCGCAACATTCAATAATGTAACGTCAAATCAAATCCATTTAACGTGCACTCAAACGGTAGGCATTAATAACTTCGGATACCTATAATTCCATATTAACCGTAGGAAAGAATAATCTGACTACAATTAATGAAAAAGGATTGTACTGCTTACTTCATTCGTTTAAATTATAATATTCTACTTTGGCTTCGTAATTATGATCATTTTGTCGCCCGTAACTTGAGACCTACTGTTAAGAGCAACGATTTTAATGGATACTAATAATTCTTTAAAGTCTCCATGTGGCTACGTCAGATGTTTTTGTAGGCAGTCATGATACTCCATATTACGAAGTATTCGTATAAGTATTAACAATATCAAACCCAAAGCTCTTACCTTAGCATTGCCACATCTGACAAGCGTGCCCATAAAAGCGATGTTATCCTTGTTAACTCTTCCAGCAGCTGCCTTGTTTGGCAGCACACTCTTGACAGCTGGCTCCGTCTCGCCCGTGAAGGACGACTCGTCAATAGCCAGGTCTGTTGACTCATACAACCTGAGGTCTGCTGGCACCCGGTCCCCGACGTTAAGGTGGACGATGTCACCAGGGACTAAGTTTCGAGCGAGAAAGTGTTCTAGACTGCCTTCGCGAAGACTAGAAAGGATTATAGAAGAAATTTCTTGTTAGTCTTGGAATTGACTAAAGCGAAACATTCAGAGATGAAGGACATAGTTAGAAAACCCCTTAAGCCACTACCGTACTCGGTAAAATCGGTACTATCGAAGTCCACCTTGGGATGCACCTAAACAACTCAAAAAACTTTGTATTATATTTTCGCATTGAATTGGCTGGCCAGGCTGCTTATAGAAGCTTTATGAGCAAGAGTGTACGAGTTACATCGTCCAGCAAAGGTTCCGCGTCAGCAATATACGCCATGCACGCTTTTGTGCGATGTAGTTCGATCAGTGTTCATGTAAACCGCGTCGCGTTCACTCATATCATTTAGCAATAATGAACTCATATCTAATTACTTTGAATTCAATACATCCGTTTTCTATCATAACTCGCGGTATTATTTATCATAGCCCTTATGTTCTGAGTGAACAGCTTAAACAAAGAGAGACCGGAGAATGATAATCGCATCCCAAGTTGGCAGCACAGCGACTTTTTATGATTGTTAACACCTTTTATAAGTACCAAATAAGTAACTAAATCTAGACCGTTTTTAAACTGCGATTAGTAAACGTAAGTTAAGGGTGGTATGTCACAGCGGTGTATGAATGCAAGTCACGCTTGGACTGTCCGATAGAAAATTACATCCATCCAACAAAAGATCGCATTGAAATAAACAAGTCATATGTGCCTTGATGAGGTTTTCTAAAACTCTTTTAAAATAGATCAGTGCTGTAAGTAGATGGCCGCGTGTCCGTTCCGATGGCAACATAGTGCTTCTCAAAGTCCACTAGTGCTAACAGTATATATACTTAAACCGTAAGATGTTCTTTGCCGCATACAAAAACATATTAATAAAATTGTGATTAAGACTGCTTTCGGTATTTAGGTACGAAGACGTTCAATACACCTATAAAAATGATAAGCTCAATACAAAAACCGATAGATTGATACTTATAGACCAATCTAAAGACAATTGGGTTTAATCAAAAGGATGAAGCCATATCCCGACTGAAGGTTACCGACGGTCATTAATTAGCTACTAATGAACTGTCTGTGCAAAGAGATCAAATGACAATAATTTTTTTATGCCAAAGGCTTTCGTAATCAACTATAATGATTTTAGCCTTGTTAAATATAAATATTCCTTTGAAATCTTGGCGGGGATATCCACCAACAGAAAGATTTGGGAGTCCAAGGGAGAGGCGTTTGCCCAGCAGTGGGACGAATCAATATTTATATAAATAGTAAGCAGAGGAATCTATTGCCTAGGCTTATTTTCAGAGTCTGAGCTGTTACTGAGAGTTATTTCCTGTAGGGCAAACCCAAATAACACTGTGTCCAATCCGTAGGCATAAAAAACACCGACACATAAAATTGTACAGATTTTTATCAAGTAGGTATAGATAAGAACTATTCCAATTAAAATAGCTTTCAATCAACAAAGACGCATAATGTAGGCCCATATCTGTTTGGGATCTAGAAAGCCTAATCGTAAACACAGAAAATCATGACATATGTATGTCATTTTGACGTGGAGGATTAAGGGTCAGCGCCGACGGACGGAGTGGCGGCGAAGATACTAATTCAGTAACAATTTAAATTTAACCTAAACTGCTTCAGAATACGACTGTATTTGGTACAACGAAATAAAATGACCGCGCTTTGAGTCGCTCGCCGTCATTTTATTTCGTTGTACCAAATACAGTCGTATTCTGATGCACTTTAGGTTGAATTTAAATTGTTACTGAATTTGTCTCTTCGCCGCCACTCCGTCCGTCGGCGCTGACCCTAAAACAACAGAGTACGAAATACTGCGCAGCGCGTTTACACTTCAAACGAAAGTATGTAATCATTTTATTCGTGCTGAGTGAAGAACGGCGCTAGGCGCAGCCAGCAACGTCGATTGGGCTATTTAGGTAAAAGTCATATATGTATGTATCGCATGTTATTGTATGATATTGTAGTTATCACTGACACGCTTGTATTGTATAGAAGTAAAGAATATGACAAGAGGGGCGTCTAGTAGCAAGCAATCGTGTTCCACGTTCTGCGGTTAACGCATTAAATGCCATGCTGGTCATAAATGATCGCAAACAATACATAGCACACTCAGTACAATAAAGGTGCAAGTACAATTACTGCGATTTATTTATTGCACATTCGAATAGTGCAAATAAAGATACACACGCTCAATTTTTTTCGTAGTGGTTTGTCGAAAACTCTTTATACCAAAAATATAATTTGTCGTGTCATAACAAGTTTTTCAATCATAAAAATCTATAAACCTATTTAAATACTTAAAATTTGATTAAAATATAGTTACTTAACCTTACTTATATCTTTTTTCAATAAATAAAATTAAAGTTCTTTTGCTCTCATCTAAAGTTAACATATTCTTCTTACGCCTTTATTTCACTGGGCGTGCGACATTTTCTATTGTGTCGTCTACATGGCTGTCAATGTGTTGAAACTTATGTTGTTACCAACAGAGATATGTTTAAAGGCATTCTCACCAGTTGCATGTCGGCGGCACCAATTTGTTCAGTTCTTCAAGCGACTTCTCCGAGCGGTATTCCTGCACGAAGGCGACGGTCACCACGATCATGATCGCCACTGTGATGGATATAGCGTCGTCGAACTGCCGCATCACCACACTCACTACTGCTGAGCCTGTAGAACAAAGAATTTAAACTTTATAATACGTTGCTTTGCACATAGGGAGAGTTTGAATAGCTGCAATACGAGAGACGAAAAGGTTTATTCTCGTTACGGAAAATTTTTATTTATTTAAAAAAACCAACTCGCCAATAGGAATAATGCCTGTGTCGCGGGGGACTTTATACACATTCAAATAACGGACACAAAGAATAACCATTTGTGGATCACACAAATATTTGGGCCGTGCGAGATTTAAACCCGCAACACTTGACTCTCTGTGAGCCTAAACTTGGCTCACAGATACACCTGCGTCTTGTATGCATCAATATGCGTTCCTTGGGATTATGTGTATGCAGCCACGAACAGAAGCTAGTAAATTATATACATGTAAAAGTCAGTCAGGCGGTTGTCTGGCACATACATAAATATGTCTGTAGGGAGTTAGACAGAGTTGCATCAAAAGTTCGTATTTTTGAAGTCCCAGGTATTATAGGACAACTTTTGTCTATCGGACACTTTTTTAGACTCCGTGCTGTTGTTTTAGTATACGGCGTTTGGAAGTGGGTGGCGCCGAAAGAAATAGGTTTACGATATTTACAAGACGAAATATAAAAATCGCCTAGCACATAAATCTAGTAATCACCGACCGTACGACCACATGACTAACAAGACTGGTTAAAAGTTACAAGCGTTCAAAGATAATAGTAATAATTCTTACGGCCAAGATTCCGAAGGTCTGATACCTTCGTAGATAGGTTGGGCTCGCCCTCCCATTAAGACTACTTCAACGTGAACTAATATAGTTAGAGCACTTCTTGACATAATTAGTTGTGGTTGCCTGTACTTAGGACGCTATGTTCTTGAGCACAAAAACAGTGCGTTGGCTATAGCTAAATAGGTACTTAAACTATACCACTTTCAAAATGCTGAGTCATAATAATTTACTGTACTTCCTTTAGACGTAGGCAATTTTTTTTGACTAAATTGTATTATTCAGATAGATCGCGATACAGTCAATTAATAATTGTTTATGATTAAGAAGCACTTTGGTTGCCACTTTAGTGAAGTCAATTTGGTTGCCAGTCATTACCAGGCAGAATAGATTAGCATTAATAACGCTGTGAGAAAATGTGGGTTATCATACTAATAAGCGAAAGCTTTTGTAAGTAATGAGCTGATTACATTTATAGGTACCTAGTCAATTTAAAACTCGATTGCATAGCATGACGTTTCAAGATCAATCCCAGTATTTTTGCAGGCACAGTACTCTTGCTGTTTTCTGACAACAATCTTACATACATTGGATCAGTCACGCCTATATTCCGGATACGTTTCCAGACCCAGTGCTGCCTACTCAGAATTTCTTAACAAAAAAAAACGCAGTCACATTAACTCTGTACTGTTTAAATGTTAAAATAATAAATAAATAAAATGTTTGAAATTGCCATAAATTTCAAATAGTTTGCTTTGAGCCGAGTATAGAGCACATATATAGGTAGACACATTTTTGATATATACATTACGGTCCTAACTCCGAAAATATGACTACACATTTCTGTTACACGCTGTATAAGGTATAGTAGGTACGTTGGACCATCAAGTCGATCAAAAACCTTGGTTACAGTAAATGGTATACCTCTGCCTAACCTTCCAGCGAAATAAAAGCGTGATGTTAAACCAATCAGCACAGTATTACGCCAGCACTGTAACTGACGTGGTAGCCTAAACAACCAGCCGAAATTATCTAAACACTCCACTCTATGAAAAACAGTATTAATAGTATTCCAAGAATAGTTTAATTGAAAAGATACAAAGTGTATCAGTAGGACACTCTTTAGTCTCCTTGACCTTCAGTAACTAGAGTTTGTCTGAATTGTAATAGTAAGTAATCGTATCTTGAGAACCGTGATAGCTAGCGCCACCTGGCAGGTTGGCCATGAACTAATGGCACAACGGGTATTAGGTATTGATCGTAATGACAAACACTTATAACTAATGAACTGTTCATGTATTAACTATTAACCTACTAGGCGTATTAAACGCATGATATATAGTCGAACATGTATTGCCTAGTAAATATTGGCGTAGCTCTTTTTTACTGGAGCGATGATGTGCGCTTCACTTTTTATTATTTCTGAAGTCTGGCCTATAATAGATATATATTAAATTATTATAAATACCAAATCATTGGCTCTTTTGAAAATAATGGCCCAATTGTTATATAAGTGCGGATAACATAACTATGGTGTGTATAGTGAAAACCACGAATATACCATCGCGGGCGGACTATAGACCACACGGGCGGAGCTACGAGCAACCGCTAGTAAGGAATCATTTGGTAGACTAAACGTTGACAAACCGCAATGAAAAAGCCAAACCCAAAATGTAGTAAGTCTAAACAAAGGAGCAGAAACGGAAATCTGACTCATCTTACTTATACTGCCATCACTTTATTGGCTATTTTGCCAGGGACACCAACTGTGTCTTAAATAAACATCAAGTTATGACCCCGGAATCAACCAGCTAAAGTTTAACTGTTTCGGAATACACAACGAATTTAATCCGAAGTAAGTTGGAGGACTTGGAAAAATAATACCAGTTCCTTAGCTAAGCGGGCGACGAAATAAAAGTGCTAATATAAATTAAAGATAATCCCAACGGCAACTCGGCTCTTTCTAAAATGTATTTAACTTTTAAAATTAAGAACAAGATTAAACAAATATTTTTACCTTAGGTAATATAGACCAAGTGCTTATTGGTATTTTACAATTAACTCTGAAAATGAAATTGTGTTAAGTGCCGCTTAATTTAAAATTAGGTTGCAATTCGCTACACGCGGCTACCTAACCATAACATGGAACTGAAAGAAAAGTCTAGTGTACTTTGTGTTCGTTTATTATATTTGTTATCTTATCTTATCTTATGTGGGGGCCAGTCAGTGCAGACCGGCGACCCAGTGGGATCTTTTGTGTCGACACTCTCCCAATAACGACTGCCATAGATGTTCATGGCAGCCGGGACCGACGGCTTAACGTGCTCTCCGAGGCACGGAGCAGGCGATAATTGTCAATCAATACGCACATAATTTCGAAAAGTCATATAACTTCCGAAAGTCAGAGGTGCGCGACTTGGGTTCGAACCCGAGACCCTCTGCATTGCAGTCTGTTGGTCTCCCCACTGAGCTATCGCTGCTCTTATATTTGTTAAGTCTTTCATGACACAGGGCTTGATGTCTAATGCGGTAGACGCCTATATATTTTTGTAATAAATAAAACCGCCTGATTTTGTCAACGTGTATAAAGAAATGTGATGGAAATGAATAAAGCAAGAGAGATATGTCAGGATTGCAGTTAGTATAAAATAGCAGTCTTTGGCTACCCTTCCTGGCAAAAAATAGGTCTTTATAAAGGTATCTAAGGTAGTCTATAAAGACTTGTACATAAAACCCATAACCCATAAAATATTTCTGATTAAGACTGAGCCGAGCGAAATGTGCCAAAACAGGCGGTCACAGTTAAGTGAATAAAATCAACACTTTTTATTTAATACAAATATAAAATACACATTTACCATAACAATTAATGTGTTTACAATTACTCCGTGTAAAAAACTTAAAATAACTAATATTTTCGCCTACAGAAAATATTTTAAGAAGCTCAGTGACTGTTACTTGTAAAAACTTGCATATTCTATATTCAGTACCAGCGATCTCGAACCTACCGATTTTTCGGTAGAGAATTAAAAAGAAAAAGGTCAGCCTGCCTGTACTTTAGGTTCCAATTACTAGTATTCCTGTTAATTTTAGCTAAACTAAACGTTAAATTTTTTATTTATTTTTTCATTTTTAAATTTAAATCAGTGTGCTATTTTTCTAGTCTTATTAGTTATATCTTATCTTCTAAATATTCCAATATCTTTTTAACCTCTACAGAACTCCAAAGCTGAACCTACCTAATCGATAAAGCTAGTATACTTACTAGCCTAAGGCTATTAATGTTTTTGCAGGTAACAAATATCATCTGACATTCGCAAATCAAAAGGTATAACAATATCCTAAAGTCAGACCAGATGACGGAATATACAGAATATACTCCCTGTATCGATCGTCATAAATGTTTATGACCGACGCCGGCGACGCCTAAAAGAACTCTTCAAGAAACGCAGGGTTGCCTTCTTACAAATATACATACCCAAACCATCTGTGAACATGATATTGGCAATGTTGTTTTAACGGGTCAATCGATCACCACTGTCGCAAAAACGTCATCGGACACATCAAAAAGAAAAATAACATCCCTTCGTATTTCTGTAGAGTTAAAAAGACCCTTGTTAGTTAGTTAGTTAGACTGTAGTAAGTGACCGACGCGAATAGTTGTTCGGTTACTCATTCCATATCAGTTCCGTCCAGAAAATAAGTAGGGGACCGATATTGCGTAGTACATCCTTCGTCTTTTCTGGATGGTTCAGAAGCTTTTTCCGTTCGTTGCGTACGGTTCTTCTGTGTAAGAGCACGTGAGCCGGTGTCTCCTTGGTCTTTTTGCAGCATAGAAGGCTAATTGTAATTGTAATCGATGACGCGAGTTCCATGATTTTTGTTCACCCAAGAAGTGCTCAACGCGCCTAAAGAAGTTTTCACTTCAAAAATAAATCTAAGCCGCAAACATCTGTTCGAGAAGGTGCTATTACAAATACATATGTTATAAAACATTGTATCTACGGATATTTCGCGATGTCTGTTTGTATTAATGCCGCTATTATGTATTTACACAATCAAAGCGTGTAATAACCGTGTCATTGTATGGTGTAGTCGACGAATGGCTAATATTATACCTAGGAGTAGTTACAAAGCCTTGTTTGTTGAGCACTTGATTATTTTCCTTGTTAACTGTTTACGCAGCGGTTTGATGAAATTTAGTATAGCTACGACATTATGGAAGGACATAGTCGCCTATAAAACCAATCAGTTCTGAGCCAGACGCAAATTTTCTATCACCAATACAAACGTTATCATTTTCTTTTTGCGTTGTTATATTCGTACTTATATGTACTATATAGTTTAAGTTTAACTTGGAAAACGCAACAGGCGAAAAAGTCCATTGTAACTAGTCATGACAGGGGATAAATAGGAAGCTTGTACAAATTCTAATAGAAACAAAACATGAAGTAGCCTTAACATGGGCAATGCTTATAAAATGAATTCTTATATACAAGTGCGTTTTGCCAAAACGTATTATCACTCTCTCTTATTCTATCCACAGACTCACACTGCTACATCCTCAAAGTGATAGGCACATTTTCAAACTATATTCTGAATAACATTAAATCCATACCTCCTCACGACACAAGCATCAACTTATGCTACGAGGCCACCGAGCCCGATGAAAATGGTGTAAAAATTCATGAGTATTTACTCATGAATTCGTCATCATTACAATACAGCACAATTTTAAATTATCTTTTTGATTAGACGCACTTTTAATAATCTCTCAAGTCTTTGAAAGGTTCTACTGTTACTTGGTTTTCGTTTCGTTTTAATTTCTACGAACATGAGAAACTGAGCGCGCGACCCTAACTCTGTTGCAGGATATATAATGGTGGTTACAACTGTAATAACAATAAAAATGTCTTAAGTTTAAATTATTGCCCATTACAGTGTTAATTTCAGTTAGCGAAAATCATTTAGTAATGGGTGCTTATTGCTTTCAATACTTCTTTAGTAGAAACTGCAATAATGGGTAGTTAAGATTATGGAATGCAAAGTCTACCGTGATAAGAAAGGCATAAAACTTAATATCTATAGCCAAACCGAACTTACTTTTTTGAAGTAAAAACTTCTTTAGCGGTGTTGTGCACTTTTTTTGTGATGGGTCAAAAATGTTAAACTCCCGTCAGGACACGTGGCCTGATCGAAAATTCGTAAGACGGAGGGAGTATTGTCATGTTTGTGTACGATAGCGCAATAAATGAATATTGTATTTTACCACATAAATGATAGTACTTTTATATTGATAATTAAAGCAATTCGTGCAAAATTATTCACTAACCATTCCAAAATATCAAAAATGCACAACGTTAACATTCTAGTTTTCACCTCTGCCGGCACGCACTCCCAGAGTGCAACCCGTTTTTTTTTTTGTTATTGATATCGAATTAATAATTCCGTACTAGATAGGTATAATAAAATATTAAATTCGGCAATAGGTACCTACTTTTTAATTTAAAGCAATCGTTAGTTAGAAATGCTCTTTACAAAACTGCTTTCCCCTGTACTGCCGTTACAAGGAAAAAAGGCGCATCTGTCAAAAAAAAAATTTTATATAAGTATACTGGCTCTTTTTTTCAAATATGTAAAATACCCAATTTCGAAATAAATGTTTGATGTTTTCCTTATGTCGGCAGTGTACCTTTTCAACTAAGAGATGATAAAAATAAATATTAATATAGTAGACACTATAATATAATAGTGATATATTAGAATTATATAAGTTATTAACTTTTATAATAACTATTATGTAAGAAACTTATTTTTTATATTTGCGTTTTATTACAGTAATAATAATTATCTACTTTCATCATAATCGTGACAAGAAATTGTCGTTATTCAACAATAATGTTTCAAGCGTGGTTTGCAACGCTGGTATTCAATATAAACCTCTGTGATGGAATAATTAATATAATCGTAAACAGACTTTTCAGTGCGTCACACTAATCTACGCAATGACTAAACCAATTTGGATGTGGTCATGAAACATGAAATTGCTTACAGCTCTGCAAAAACATAAATATAAAAAGCACGAGGCCTATTATATTTATATAACAAAACTATAAATGTTAAAAGCAAGTACGAAATTCCACTTTCTACCATCCCGTCAAATCTCCCTTTCTTCATTCACTCTCACAACTTCTTTCATGCACGCACGTTGGTTTATGGTACTCTTACCAGGTCCTTCTGCTATCCTATAACAATAAATCGATTAATTACTTGCAGTCCACTGCTGGACGTAGGCCTCCCAAATATTACTCCACAACAGCCGGTCATACGCATCCAGTCTAACCCATCCACCTTCTTCAGATCATTGGTCCATCTGGCCGGGAGGCGTCCCAAATTACGTTTACCACCCAACATTTTTATTTTAGGGTCTGTAAGAACAGAGCCTACTTTATTTACATATTTTGTTAATATCGTAACTATTCTTGGCTTCACATTTGTAACATATTTGAAAATCAGCGCTGCGACATTCTGATGTTACAGCGTGTGCTGAAATAAGGCCTTTCCGGTCTCGACGTGGCACAACCTAATTCCCAGTTCCAGTCTTTTAATACTATTTTTATGAAATTACAACCAATTCAATGCCTTATTCGTTTTACCACAATATCGTGTTCACAACACCGTAAAAAATATGGTATATATCAGTATAATCTACATCAATATAAAAACAAAACGTCTGTTCTCTACATTTACAGACTAGAAAACGCAACACGCTTATTTTTATCTATGATAGCGACTATTCATCGACAAACTATGTACATCACAACATGTGTTTATTGTTTATTAAGCGTTATTTATATTGACAAAACAAAACAGAGAATCACGCCTTTGTATCAGCAAAGAAGTAGGCAAATGTATTTCACCAACATATCGCCAGCTATGTTTTGTTTAGTTCAAAGGGTAATAGTGCCTTTGGCTCAAACAAAACAAACAACGGGGTGATTGGCAGACTCCGAGCAGCTACTGAAAATTTCCTAACAAAAAAAACTATCTACTTTTACCCGAGTCGCAACCTTACGATCGCAAGCTTATAAATTAAAGCAGTAGTATATAAATAATTGTAGTATTTTTATGAATTTCTGACAATTTGGGTTACTAATTACTTGTATCTTTGTTACCCTTTGGCTAAGCTAGAATGCTTGTGTTAGGGGTGGGTTTACGTCGGTCTTGCAATGGGTGAGATTTCAAATCGTGACTTCTCGATCGCAAATGCCAATGTTTTATCCATTGGGCTAGTATTGAGATGAACTCATTATAAGTGTATCTGTGATGAGCTACGAGGGTGCGTTTTTAAGTTCGCGGAATGGAATAGAAGGGGATGAAATAATATTACAAAATTATTTTTCCTTTTCAATATATTCACCTGAAACCCTAATACATTTCTCAGATCTATGAATTAACTTATGAATACCTTCATAAAAAAATGTTTTGTCTTTCTCTGAAAAATACGCCGAAACTGCATCCTTCACTTCTTCATCGGTTGAAAATTTCTTTCCTCGAAGCTCTTTTTTCAGATTTGGAAAGAGATAATAGTCGCTGGGAGCCAAGTCTGGGCTATAAGGTGGGTGATCAATGATATCGAAGCCCACCTTGTGCAAAGCAGCCAACGCAACTCGACTCTTGTGAACAGGAGCATTGTCGTGCAAGAGCAGGACACCTTTGTTCAATTTTCCTCTTCTTTTTTCTCTGATTGCCTCTTTTAACTGCTCTAAAATTGAAGCGTAGTGTTCTCCAATTATGGAAACACCTTTTTCTTTGTAATCAACCAACAAAATTCCTTCTGTGTCCCAAAAAACTGTCGCCATGAGCTTTCCCGCCGATTGCGACACCTTGAATTTCTTAGGCGGTGGTGTACCCTTTTTATGCCACTGCATGGAATCTTGTTTAGACTCAGGTTCATAGTGATGAACCCAAGTTTCATCCCCAGTAACAATTCGCTCCAAAAAACCATCCTTGTCTTCATTACACTGGCTCAAAAACGCACGCGAACACTCGACGCGCTTCTGTTTTTGAGGCGGTGTGAGCATTCTAGGCACCCATCTTGCACTGACTTTTGTCATGCCGAGATGATCATGGAGAACCTTGAAAATGGTCGTTTCAGATACTCCAACCATCTCTGCGATTTGTTTTTTCTTCAAACGTGCATCCTCCAATATTAATTTTTCGATTTTTTCGATAAGATCTGGAGTGGTGAGCTCAACAGACCGCCCAGGCCGTGAATCGTCTTCAATTGATTCCCTGCCTTGCTTAAAGAGGTTGTGCCACTTGTATACCATGGTTTTTCCTGGACAAGAGTCCCCGTATACAGATGACATCTCTTCCAAAATGGTTTGAACATTTTTTCCTTGCTTGGTAAGGAACTTTATAACGGCGCGGAACTCGATTTTCTCCATACTTCACAATTTCTTCCAGATTGAGTTGCTTGAGGGACGATAGTTCAAAGACTAATGACCTCATTATGATAATACTCGGTATATATACTAATTATTAGTTGCTAAACACGTTAGTGACTAAACAAGCACCCCCACCACCTTCCATACCCTCCATTCCGCGAACTTAAAAACGCACCCTCGTATGATGAATTAGTAATCTTCTCTTTACATTGTAAGCAAGTATAAGCCTGCCTGATGGAAAGCGGTGTCCGTACATATGATCGCTCGCAATACTAGATGCATCACTTGCTCTTTGCGAACCCTACAACGGAATTATAGAAGGTATGAAGGGAAAGGAACGGTTAAGGAAGGGACGTAAGTCATCGTCTCTCTTACTCACTGATCGAAACGTTGTAAGTATTAGTACTAATACTACTACTGTATAAGGGGGCTGTACGTCTCTAGACAAATGGGCTTATCACTAAATGATTGATTACAGCAGATGCTTTAGCTCGAAGAAACAGCCTTCTACGACCTACTATTTGTGGTTAAAATACTTAATAGTAAATTGCTTAATCAATAGTGACTGCGACCATTACCGCCATGTCGTACGATATCGATATATCAACGTACTTGTATAAATATACTAGTAGAGAAGTACTTTAGTCTATTATATTCTAGTACCTACTAGCTTTTATACAGATAACTCACAAGAGTTCGTTCGTGTAGTAAGTAGAACATTGACCACGCGATTTTGAAAATGTCTATTTTCTCTATTAATCTATTCAGAATACTCGAATCAACAGTATGCTAGCAGAAATATTTAAACCAAACAGAGGTCTTTAACTCAGTATCTGCTAATCCGATTTTTAGAAAACTTAACTTCAATGTTAAGCAGTGCAGCAGTTTTCGCGTGAAGCGTGGTTGGATAGAAAAACTAAATATCCAAATTTCTGATTTCGCCCTTGTATCCATACAAATAATCGCATATAATCGCCTACCACGATAATTATGTACAAAATATTTTAAGTTCAAACACGATCGCGTTACAATTGTATTATACGTATCTATAGATAAGTTATATTGGACATAATTAAATAGAGTGCGTGTGACTTGTCCCTAGATGCCATAAAAGCCTGAGGCTATTTACATACATACATAGACTTACGCCTATATGCCTATGAAGGTGTACGCAATGATGTATAACACCTACATTTCGCTAGCTTTATTTAAGGTTTAACCTAAAGGGAGCGAGCCTACTGCATTCTCCCAAATTCTTATTCAAGTTCCGTGCTGATACCAAGATTTTTCCTAATAGTAACACCCAATAATACGTTGCCCGATCCGGGTATCGGACCGAGAACTCATTATCACACGCTAGCAATAAGCAAAATCTTTAATCACGGGAGCAGTCCAATATAAAAATACCCCTGATACTGCCAAATGACCAGATTTCTATTAGACTTGCCGAATACTATTTACCAACTTTTTATATAAAAGTCAACGGATATGGTTACCTTTCACCAGTACTCTTTATCCCATGTCTCCGATAACTCGTCCATTGACAGCAATAATTAATGTGAGATAGGGGCTCATTTAACGCGTACCGTATATAGTTTCAATTATACGGCAGCACCGACCCCCATCACGGCTAAAACTTTAGCTATCTTCGAGAAACGTGGGCATGGCACTATCTGATTGAAGGTAGTAGGAACTAGAATGTCTCGTCTACCCCTTGTACATACTCATACAAGTCAAAGCTGTTGAATTATTGACACAAATCATGAATAATATAAAAGAAAGATAGCACGGATGGTGTTGCGGTTTTAGTAGTTGCCTCAACATTTGTAATGAGCACTCTGTTGTGGTTTTGGTTCTTATAGGGGACGATAACTTGTGTGATCCAAAACAAGCTTTACCTAGGTGTACTTTGTGTCAGTTGTTTACAACGTTTATAAAGTTTCCCGCGACGCATGAATGAATTTTAGTAGAATAAAGATTTTGTTTCGTTATATTGGCAACTTTTTGTAATTATGCTTCGTGCAGAAATTAAAGCCTTAGATTTTATAGTCGACTCACACACTGTAATTGTGGTTTGGTTTAATATTTTTGTAGAATTGCCGTGTTTGACCATGTGCTCGGTAGAGTTCAGCTAAAAGAATCCAAAAGATCCCTTTGCCAGTTAGACGAAGCATGATATGCTGTCTAGACCTTCAACAATATACATGCGTAAAACAATCAATGTATGGCCATAGCCCACTGGCACATCAGTTATCGTTTAGACGATGGTAATGTTATTTACACACACAAACAAAACTTTCTCCGTACAATATAAACATAAATATGACGTCATTCACCAGACTATGCGATGTCATCACGTTGGACGCCGTATGCGGTGTATTTACGGTCGCAATATACTCAATAGCAAAGCAAAACAATGATCTCTTTCAAAGCCACCGCGGCATAACACACGCGATCTACTGTAATACATATCATGGAAATTGAGTCTTTGTTCATCTTATTGCAGTGAAAGGAGTATGTTACCGCATTTTTACCTATTCTCTTTTTTAATATAGGGTATTTAACATAAACCTCACCATTAATAATAATAGGTACTTAGGTATTCAGAAGTAAGTCTTCAGATTTATTATTACCATTTTAACAGTTACATATTATAAAGTACAGTTATTTCTGTTTGTTCAAAATAGGATAATATATGCCTGTGTTTCAAGGGGTCTTTCGTCGATTCACACCACGGGTTGTTCGCACCACGGTGTGAATCGCAGAAGGATCCATTTTGAATTAGTCGTTTCGCACCATAGTGTGAAACGGTGAATGCTTTTATTGTACTTCGTCGATTCGCACCATGGTGCGAATCACCGAAGAACTATTTTTGACTTCGTCAATTCGGACCAATGTTATTTTACTACTATTGAACAATCTCGCATAAACGTGTTAGTACACCAATTTATTTTTATTTATTAATCCACTACTAAGCTATCGCTTTGGGGATTCAAACTATGTTTCATGCTTAGATGCAATTTCAAAATAACAATTCTTTGGTCACTAAATAATAAATAAAAATAATAAAAAATATATATATATATATATATACTTATATATTTATATGTAATAATATTTTTTTTTAGTATATATATTTTTTTATGATTAAAGATAATCAATATTTTGTCATGTGACTAAAAGAAACTAAGACGACAATAAACATTGTTTTTTACAACTGCTTGTCTCAATAAACGTTTTCTACCCGTCAGTACCAAGAAAGTACATTTGAAAAATAAAAATGGTGGTGGTTCGAATCGACGAAGTCAAAAATAGTTCTTCGGTGATTCACACCATGGTGCGAATCGACGAAGTCCAAAAAAAGCATTCACCGTTTCACACCAAGGTGCGAAAGGACTAATTTAAAATGGGTCCTTCTGCCATTCACGCCATGGTGCGAACAACTCGTGGTGTGAAACGACGAAAGACCTGTTTCAAGGCGATAAACTGCTCAAATACTATTTTCAATTACCTATACATTTTTTTTATATTAGGTATAACTTTTAAACAAGACAATTACTGCACTATGAATGAATGTTTTGTCGCGCAGACTTTACAAACATTCAACTAGTAATGATTCTTGTATCAGGCGGAGAGTTAGCAAATATTCAAACAATGGACACAAGAAACACCCAGACACCGATCAACTATTTGTGGATCACAAAAATTATTAGTTAGTTATTTTGTTGTTTTTGTCCCGCGTGGGGATCGAACAACACTTGGTGCAGAGGCAATCGCGAAGCGACAACTTAAACGTCTACTAAAGCTTTTATGAAAGACTAAAAGTAAAAGTTTAAAATATAATAATAATTACAGAAATTCTACCCTGTAATAATTACGGAAAGCAGTGAGCATTATTAATGAACACAAACATGACTCGCTAATGCTAATGAAGCGTAACTATTTAGTTCTACAAAAAACTGTGCAAATAACCGGTATACAATATCAAGTGCATACCGCCCCGTGACAACGACCCGTGTGGTACCGCAAAATAAATATACCTATATGTACACATAGATATAGTGGGTATAAGAAAGTGCAGTTAAGTAGGTATTTCGGTTGTAAGGTCAATGACATGCAGTTTCGATTATGTTTAATGTCTGCTAGTTGTTTGGGGTCTAAGTAGTGTGAGCGTATGTGCAACTACCGAGCGTAAGTTCGCGAGATGAAATCGTATGGATGTACCCGAATTGGATGTTTTGATCACGAAATACCACCAGTAGCCAACTTGTAACTACTCCAGTATTTTGTTACCGGGACTTATCACAGAAAAGACTACACTCTGCTTGACGTCAGAATCAAATTCACACGAGCAGTAATCTCAAGCTTACTACTTCCAGATTTACGAAGCAGCCACTTTACATTCACACATAGACACATAAATAGTCTCGCACGTACATAATATATTCCCAAGGGCGTGGGAAGTGGCAGAAGTGTATTCCACCCACATTTCACCAGATATAGTTTTAGGTACCTACTACGCAAAAGTAGGCCAGTCTTTGCCTTCTATAGGACACAGAAAGCTTAAAGAAGAGCTAAGTCAGCTCTACCTTAGAATCAAATCCTTAAAAGACGTTATCTCAGACTTATTAATACCGTTCCTATGAAACACTCGTTTCATTCATAGCTAAAAATAACTAAAGATTAACTCTTTCTAAATAAAGCAGATGGAACGATGTGTTAATCCGACGTGAGTAAATGGAGATATAAATTCAAACATTGAACCGAAAATAGTCGAACGAGTTCGGTTAAAAATATCAGACGCACGTAATAACGGACGGTGCATCCGTTGACGTGCTCAGAGGCATATAATTTGAATATCCTTTACTTTTATTTATTTTGTACTATAAAAAGTTCTGGTAAGTTTGTAGAGGAAGACAAATATGATTTGTCCAGCAGTGAATCGTAATAATGATAACGTGTATAGATATTAATTTAGCCAGATTTTTATTCAGGCCCATAACAACATTGATCATAAGTATGATGACTTGACAAGCCCATAAACTACAATCATTCATTTTAACCATAAACATTTTACTGCCTGCTCGAATGTGGAAGAAGAGCGCACATCATCTTACGCTTGATATAACAATCTTGTATATAGGTTTCATATAGGTATATATAGACGACTGTTCATTCTCGAGATGGTGAGATAATGTCAAGTCAAAACAGGAAAATTTTATGCAATTTTACCTCGCCTTTCGCGATTACTTGATTGAACATATTATGAAGACTTAAACGTTTTGCCAAATACTCATCACTGAGTAATAGGCATATTTTTGCTTATTATTTTGCTGAATCAATTTTCGGAAGACGATATCATTCTCGAAATACATTACTCGCTCAAATTTTTGCAGTTTTGCTCTAGACGTGTTTAAAAGCTTGGTATATCATGATATGATCGCTCTGATTCGCGATGCAATATAATAATTATATACCTTCATTCAGTTCTATAATAATATCCACTAAAGGTTCATGTATGATCACATCATACCATGACTGCTGTTAGCAAGATAATCCGTATTACTCGTTACTAGAAACGCTAGATAAAAGCAGTATTCCAGTATTCCCTAACACTTAACTTAGGAGCACATAATCAATCTAAACCTGCGTTTAGTTGGAAAATTCCAAATGCATCACTGGTAAAATGGCACATTGCCTGATCATTTTTTAAGCTTGAACACGTAAATCTTTTGCATTTATGGTTGAATTTAGACTTGAGTATGATCCTGTAATTATTATAGTTAATTTATATAACAGAAAACAGGTGGTAACACAATCATGTCTCGGTATTTAATTTACATACCTTTTTGAACATTCTCCTTCATTTTTTAATAGTCTTCGTGTGTTTATACATATTAAGACCGTTGTAAAACATGCCATGAACTACTCTTAGTTTTTACTAAGAGAGCCACGTAGTGCGTCTTCAAAATAGAATAAAAGCACATGCAGGTGCCTTATGATGCCTGCTTTGGCCGTCAAAGCGAGTGACAAATATGACAAACATATCTACAATAACTGTAAATATCATTTCGAAAATTTAGACGTTCGAAAAGTAAGTCGCGAGGTTATATAAAGATTTAATAGTCCAACGGTCTACTTATTATACTCGTATTTAATAAGTGGGTTGTAGTCGGCGACCATACTGAAAATTGGGCACTCTTGACGTATAACGAGATCTCAACATAAGTACGGATAGAAAATTTTGCTGAATCTAGTACTAAAATCAAGCAGGCATAAGCACATTCGCTTTTTACTGTATTCGCTCTCGAGTTTTCCAATATTGGGCTCGTAAAGAACACCCGTCAGTCACGCCCTCTCGAGTTGGAAGAAAAGTTTTATTTTTGTTAGGGCTACGTCTAAGTATACTTAAAACGGATATGTGGAGTTAATATATTTTTTCATTAAACTGTCGATCACTTGACTTTTAAATCTTATTCTACCGCGGCAGTTGCCAATGTCTCGTAGCACCGAATTATATTTCTATTTTTCACACATTCGCGTTTGCTACATAGGTAATATTCATAGTTTATGTGTGTAAGCAAAATTTTGCACGCCACATGTGGCAGAATATGCAGTACAAAATTTAAATGACCACCTGTATACCTGAACCATAGTCTGGCAAATAAAGATTATTATTATTATTAAAAAAATCAAATAGTAAGCAATATTAACTATAGTTTTAGGTCCCACGGTATAGGATGATGAGCCTGTATCTGCCAGGCACAGTTCTAAACCTTGTGCTCCATCCGAGTATTTCTGGACCGAAAAAGCTAATAAAACTTAGAGTCACTTTCATCAACAGTAGTGGCGAAACTTTGCAAGCATGACAAGTTTACTATGATATTCTGAGCATCACCCGCACTAGGAATAATTCCTATATCTCGGGGCACTTACACTAAAATCCATGTAAGAATAATAATATCGTTATTGCATTTCGTCCGAAGAGTAAGAGTTCCGGAAGCTCACGTACGGTAGGTGTGTAATTATGTATATATATCTTCCATTCTCCTAATCTTTAATTCCTTTTAGTATCACGCGAATCATACCTGTGATATTGCAAGCGATCATTGGCTAAGGTCACTGCTTACCATCAAGTGGGACGCATAAAACATTATTATTTGTTGTTCTACTAGCTAAGGCTGGTCACGGTTCGTCGACTCTGTGTGATATTTTTAATTGTCTGTTCCTGTGGGAACTACGGGTTCAAAATGTATAAAAACACACCTATAAAGAAATGCAATATCGTACAATTATGTTAAGTCAATCATCGGTTACCTTTCGGATTTTGCGGACAAACATAAGGAAGCTGACTTGAAGGAAAGCTGATATTGGCTATAAGCTAGACAGTAGCGCCGAGTAGCGGTCACAACTATTTTGCAAATCAATTGTATGACAATAACTAGAACACATTTCTACCACGGCTTGCGCTGCGATCGCTTTGACTGTCCCCACCATACACTCCGCATATAACGAAAACATCACACTCATGAGAGGGTCTAACTTGTGGCGTCTTGACGACCTAGCTATTCTGTTAGGAAATAGCCGTATCACTTTCACTGTAACAGTTACAGTTTTCACTACAACAAGGTAACTACAACGTGTGGTGTTACTCTGTTAAATAAACGGAAGGGAACGTCTGTAGCGTAACTTTATTTTTAAGCATTTAAATGTACTAGCGGTCGCCTAGTGGTCAAAATTCGACCAAAATTCCTAAGCTTGCTACTTTGTTTTCTTTTTCTTTATTGAAGTGAAAACTTCTTTATCGACGTATGGGAGAAATTTTGTAGCAGTGTAAAAAAAAATGGTCACGTTTTTCGGTTACGCGCCATGTTGCTTTTTGATATATGTAACCATGGTTACGCACTTCGACTGCGTTTTTGAATTATTTTTGGTTTATAAAGAAGTGTTTATAATCAAGGATTGAAGTTTTCACTTCTATCGGCAGTCTCCAAAGACAGCCCCAATTTTTACATATAAATAAGGTATAGGTAACCATAGTTACACAGAATTATACGACGTCAGACAAACGATGCCGAAATACTACGAACGCGATTCGACTGCGTGTGTGCATGGTTGTGTGCGTGTAGTGTTTTGTCATTAATTTAATGTATTTCTAATGCATATTTCATAAAAATATTAGGATTCGCCCCTCCTTCTCCATATAAACTTTAACTGTGCCAAATTTCATACTCTTCCGTCCGCGCAATTTTCGTAAAAAGGGGTACAAAGTTTTTGCTTCACGTATTAATATATAGATGTATTGATTCATTTCCTTTCTCTTATAAAAGAAAATTAATTGAAATTGGTTAACACGATTTTCTTTCTTGTTATTTTATATGGTTGTTAGCTGTGACTCATTTCGTGCTAAGCGATGGACGCTTGTCAAATCAAGTGGTTTAAGTGGTCGCCTTGTTACTGCTGACACAGGAATTATTTACTATGCAAGAAGTTGTATTAAACTGTCCTACTGGTCGGCACGGGCGTCTTCTTAGTGTGAAAAAAGTTAGGCCTTAGTCCACCACGCTGGCCCAGTGCGGGTTGGCAGATTTCACATATCTTTGAGGGCGTTATGGAGAACTTGCAGACATGCAGGATTCCTCACGATGTTTTCTTTCACCGTTAAAGCGTTAAATAAATATTTAATACGCACATAACTTCGAAAAGTCAGATACGTGCCTTAGGATCGAACTCGAGACTGTATGGCAGTCCAACAGTGTCCGGCTAGGCTATGCGAGAGATGTGTTAAAAAAATGCTGTTGTTGCTAGTTGAAAATGTCTCGCTGTATAATCAGCTCAAATAGATAATATTACAGATTGTCCTATTAAAAGCAGAGCGCCCCTTTATTTAAATAAAGTGAACTTCTTGGTAGTACTTTTGTGGGGCGAAGGTACTTTACTAGTCGAGTCGTTTCAGATTAAGGTCAACGAGGGATTAAAAACAGCTAAATCCTTCCTTAAACCTGAAATAACCCCACCGACCCTACTAGAGCTTAGGCTACTTCACTTCTACATAATGGCAGGTAAAAATACCACAAAAATACAATACTTTCTAATCATGCCTTGGCCTTTTTTCTCATGTCCTACTAATATTATAAATGTGAAAGTTTTTGAAGATGGATGGATGTATGGATGTTTGTTACTGTTTTACGAAAAAAACTACAGAACCAATTGCGATGAAACTTGGTATGTAGATAGCTGGAGACCTGGATTAACACATAGCATTTTCATCTCTATATTCCTACTGCATCGGGGCTTACGCGGCTGAAACCACGAGCCGCAGCTAGTATGTATATATTTCTAACCTTTTTTTAATGTTATCTCTCTCCGCAGAAAACGGACAACGAGGATGCTGGTCTCAACCGGGGAAAGATTGAAAGTCCCGGGATCTACAAACTAAACCTAGCATGGTGTGTCTACTCCTTCCTTGAATGGTGGGTTGGTTGCTGGAACTGAAATTACTACTACGGTTAGCGAACAACCCAGCAGTGCCTCATGTAGGCTTATCATCTGCATATAATATTATGTCTATTCAACCTAATCCCGCGAGTTAATATCTATCTCGAGCTTATTATGTAGCTCAAAAGCTAATAAACCTGCAAACTTTTAATGTAACATCAACGCATATTGCATCTTCTCACCGTCATATGCGTCATAGCTGTCAGTTTTAGCTCAACTGACAGGCGTCTCAATTCTCCTATAATCTATTATGAAAAGGTGAAACTCCCTATATGACACCACGTTGAAAGAGGTTAGCATTTGACGTCAATGTTGCCAGCCACGGTAGGGTTGTCGCCGTATATTGTTCGAAAATATACTTTCTTATGGTTTTCTTCATAGTGAGAAATCATTTCAAGTAAGCTTAAATGAAGATTTAGTTTATATTACGACGCTTATTGCAAAAGTCATAGAAAAGGTTGTTGTAAAACAGAGATGAGGGTGTATATATAGCGCAGACTTGTCTTTATACATTGATTAGAGCTATAGGCACAGTCGCTCGATAAATAAATCATCAACACAGTTATGTAAAGGATATAAGAGGTTGTCTTGTTACAACGTTGCCTACATATACCTACCTACGTACTAAGTATTGGAGCGTCTAGTAAAAATGACAAAAAATAACATTACCTATTACTTTCAATTCAGATATAAATATATAAAAGTATTAGATTACAGATAAAAACAAACACTAACCGTCAAGACACATGTTTTTTAGTTAACTTGTTTTTTTAATTAGAAGTTCTTTTTAGTTTATAATCCTAACTAATATTCTAAATGCGAATGTGAGTCTGTTTGTTTATTTGTTCCGCTTTCATGCCTTTACTACTCGACCGATCATCATGAAATTTTGCATACACGTTTTCACGGAAACAGAAAAAGACATAGAGTACCTTTCATCTAGAAAAAGTTCTGTCGTTTATCTAACCTAATCTGACCTACAAGTGAAGTCCAACCAAGTGAAGCCTCGGGCAAAATCTAGTAAAATGTATTTTTGTTGTGTGGTATAGCGCCATTGTAAAGATTTCAATCAAATCCTAATCCTAACTAATATTATAAAAGCGAAAATGAGTTTGTTAGTTTGTTACCTTTTCACGGCTAAACCACTGAACCGATCATTCTGAATTTTTGCATATACATTATCAGGTGTACAGAAACGGACATAGGCTACCCGTCATCCCAAAAAAAAAAGTGATCCCGAGGAAAACAACAATAACGTTCTTATTATGATAAATAGCGCCACGTGTCTTTCGAATTATATTATTACAAGCAGAGTACAACTCGAATTGATTGTCAAATTCTAAATTAACGCGAGCGAAGCCGCGGCCAAAAGCTAGTAATATAATAATTATTACTTTGTAATACATAGAAACTATTTATTTTCCGTAATTATAATAATTATAAAACATTACTCAAACGATAACGTAAAGCGTGTATCCATAACTGGATGGACCCCAAACGCTGTTACTCAGTAGAAACAGTGTAAAGTGGCCCTCGACCCATCCAATAAAGAGTATAGACAAACCTCCAATGACAGCACTCATCCCTCACAAAGTGTATATAGGAAAATCTCAGGGTACTAAACAAACATGAATTCCTTGTTCCATTGAACGTGATATTCGAAAAACAAGTGCAATATATTACGAGCTACATAAAATACGCAACCGTTTATTTCCAAAGCAATTTACACGGGGGTATTACATCCACATTTCGTATAACTTAGCTTCGCACGAAACCGGAAGCAAGCCTATTGCTGTTTACCGCGCATAGTTCCACACTTTGAGGCTTTCTGTTGACTGCCACGCACAGTTCTAGACTCTGTGCTGCTACCTATAATTTCGTATCAGGAAAATCCAAATATGCTTTGTCTGAATCCGGAGCCCAAAAATCGGCAGTAATATCAAATTATTATTGGTTCGACAAGGTTTATTAGAAGATTTGGCAATTCGTCATTTTATTTCTTTACTATAAGTGCAGATAAAAGCATGATTCATGCTTTGGATATGAAATCCCAGTTTATGTAAGCCTGAAATTTTCCCTACAATTGAAGCAGCCTCGATGGAGAAATACCAAGCCACAAAAGAGCGCACCTTAACAACTTCAAATTGTGCTATGCACTAAGAGTACAGCGGATCCTTTTATGAAGAGCTTGTATCTCGCAAGTGGTGTTACAAGCAGCCTTATGCTACGACGACTGGTAATAATCAGCCAAGCTCTGTGTCTTGTTTGGTTGCTAGCTATCTTAAGCAAAAATGGCGAGACGAACAACACTGCCATATTAAAGACTAGCCCTTAATAGCACAAGATAGGAATGTCTGCCAATAAGACATTAAGTTGTGCCAAATAAAAAAGAAACACCGCAAACATAATTAAATTCTCTTTAACATTCGCTGGCATGCAGAAATTCAACTAACCAATAACAGGCAAACGAACCAGTATTGATTTTATCGCGGTTTACTTTATACTTTACATTTTATGTGCCAACGTTTCTACCCTCTTTTGCGTTCATGATAGCGAAGGTACTACATCTGATAAAACATTTTATGTTGTACGAAAAAAAGAACATTTAGTAAGAAGTAAGCAGTCCCAGTAGTGTGCAGGTAACGGTGAATAAATATCTACCGGTTAATAAACATCGCCTTTCCATGTAAATAGCGTAGTTGTTGCCAGTTCCGAAGATTAACACTTCCTCATATTACTACATGGGGCAGGCCATTATTCCTTCGCTTAAAAAATGTTTGATACACTTGGGAATGTTAGAAGTGTAAAAAACGGTAAGTATCTATATTCATATACTATACCTATCTCATAAGTTATCGTTTATCTGTTCATCACTCCACTTAAAAGATTTTATTTACATAAAGCTGCCGAATCCAAGTGGCTAACGAATTTGAACATCAATAATAGATATGTATTTCAAATTTGTTTTTACTCACCATTACCTTATAAGAGAGAATGTAAAATGCAGGTGGAAAATCCTCGGGTGAATTCCCTGTCCAGGTCAAAAACATTCTCGAGAGAGTCCAGGTCAAAAGTCGACTAAGACGTCAAACGATATGACGAAAGCGAATAAAATCAAGAAGATGTTTCTCAAGATTGAAACAAGCAGATATTTTGAACCTAGGCAAACAGGGTTTAATCTCAGTATATATATAGAAAATTTTGAGAGTGCCGGAGGTCCCAATCACCCCCTTTCCCCCATCCCGCTCCTTCTCCTTCCCACTTCCTTTCCTAAAGAGTCGGCAACGCGCAAGTGATGCCTCTGGTGTCGCAGGCGTCCATAGGCCGTAGCCGTGACCACTTACCATCAGGTGGGTCGTATGCTTGATTGCCACCTTAGTTGTATAAAAGATAAAAAGAATAGACTTAGAATATATATTATGTATAGTTTTTAAAAATGTTTTATAACTTCTATAAAAGTTTGACGTGAAGGCGGGAAGTGAGAACCCTATCGTTGGCAGGTGCGCGAGGCGACAATTTACAGGCACAATATTAAAGTAAGTCGCAGGTGCTCTGAATAAATTTACGTCTAGCTAAAAGGCAAGCTCAAATTGTAGACCGTAGGCACTCATAAAAGCTCTAAGGCTTCATCGTTCATCATCAAGCTTACAAGCTAATTCATATCATTGTAGGGTTAGACAGAATGATACCACGCCGTTTTCAGTTCCAACCGAAGTTTTTATTAAGAACTAGATAGATTTGGCTTGCGGCTTAGCTCGCATAAATGTCGATTAGGTTACGTTAGTAACGGTCCTTTTTTCTGGATGAAAGGTACCGTATGTGCCCTGATAACGTGTATCCCTGACAACGTATATACCAAATTTCATGATGATCGGTTGGGTAGTTAAGGCGTGCAAGCGTAACAAACAAACAAACAAGCTCACATTAACATTTATAATATTAGTCAGGATTTTTTGGCATACAAGATAATAAAAAAGAATTCTCAACTCCGTGTATAAAACTGGCGACAATCAATCTGAAAAAGAGGCCGGCCCAGCTTTCTCTAGAAAACTTCTTTTATTACGCCAAACACCTCATTCTAAGACAAAGCCAGCGGTCTTCAAAAAGACAACTTGAAAACAGGGCTGTTATTATTATATTATAAACATATCAAAGAGTGATCATGGACATAAATTGAAAAAGCGTTATTAAATCTTAACAATCTAGTTCATAAACTTTCCCGCTGCCTGACATCTCATTTAGATAAAAGTTAACGTTATAAGATCACCGCACGATATCTATTTTATTTCTGCTGTCGCAAAGCTACCGAATCTTCGAAGACAGTTGAAATAGTAGTATTAAAACACTTTAAATAATCCTAATCCTAACTAATATTATAAAAGCGAAAATGAGTTTGTTTGTTTGTTACCTTTTCACGCCTAAACCACTGAACCGATCATCCTGAAATTTTGCATATACGTTGACAGGTCTACAGAAACGGACATAGGCTACCGTTCATCCCGAAAAAAATTACTGTTCCCGAGGAAAACAATAATAACGTTCTTATGATAATAGATGGCGCCACGTGTCTTTCGAATCATGATTTTATTATATTATTACAAGCAGAGTACAACCCGAATTGATTGTCAAATTCTAAATTAACGCGAGCGAAGCCGCGGGCAAAAGCTAGTAGATAATATAATTTGTTGAAGAGGCCCATGCCCGACAGTGGAACAGTTTATATGTAGAGCTTATTTTATTTTTATTATCATATAATATCAACACTACTTATGAACTGTCTCACTGCTGGACAAAGACGTCATTTTAGTATGAGAAGGCCATAGTCCACCATTCAAGCTCAGTGCGGAATGTCAGACTCCAGACATATTCAAGAACATTATGTAGAACTCTTATATATCATTATTTAGAACTCTCTCTCGTCGTGCAGAGTTTCTCACGATTTTGTCCTTCACCATTTAATCGATCAGTAATTACTAATTAAATATTAGACTAAAATATACACCGAGATAAAATAAAATTACATTTCTATTAGTTACCAGATTTAGGCAAAGAGCCTATCAGAAAGTGTCCTTGGACATTATTGTATTTTAAATCTTACAATTTACAAGTATTGCAGCAATATAATAAGACGTTGTGTTGCCAGTAAGCAGAAATGAAATGATAAATTTCTTATTATAATGTTAGTATTTATTTTATTTTCTAGTTTTTATTATTGTTTTGTATTCTTTTCTTCGTTTTTTGGATGTGCCGTTTTGTGTGCCGAAATAAATATTTTTCTTTCTTTCTTTCAATAATAGTATCTATATATACACTATACAACCAAAAATTTAAATAATAAATGGAGTAATATTCCATAATAATATTTTATAGCAGTAATTAATAGTTTTTTAAGTAGCATAGAAATTAGAATGATCTCATCGAAACTGAACACATCAAAATGGAACCTAAAATTTAACCTTTTTTTTTATATGTTGGTTGACACGGCAAAGTGATTGTAACGGACCTGATGGAAAGCCCAATTACAGTCCAGAGACAGTGACGCCTAGCACGTAGGTATCTCTATTCTGCATAAAGTAATATATCACAGTGACGACAGCCGTATAAACCGGTATGTAGGTACCGTTACATTATTTCGCGAGTCTTTAATTTGAATAATGTAAAGTTCATTTAGCTTACGGAACATTAATCTTGTTTGTACCCGGCATACTAAAAATATTCTCCAATAAACAATTTCCTTTACCTACGTGTTACAAGTACAATCGATTTTTCACACTACATTAAATAAATATTGTATTGCTGCTGTTAATGTACAGAAATAGGTCACAATGTTTCCTTTATCCTTTAGCCGTGAAACTATTTAAAGCGTGATGCTTGCAAAAATATACAGAAACATATGTGAGCATGAAGATGTGTGGTCTACCAAATCGCACCGGGCCAGAATGGGCGTGGTGTACTACGGCTTAAACTTTCTCATATTGAGAAGAGGACCGAGGCCTAGCCAGCCTAGCCCTAAATAATTGGTATTATTGCCAAAATGTATAGAAAGTGGATAACAGTTAAGATGGAGGTTATATCGGGCTTAAACATATTTAAGTAGGAATTTACATCGAAAAAAAACACTGATTAAATAAAACCAATAGTTATCTATTTTACGAGTAAAACGATTCAAAACATTAATGCGAACATCTTAACTAATGCTAGCTATAATGTCATCGAAATAAAGCCTTATAAAATGCTTGTAGGTACTTCTTTAAAGAAATAATAATAGACCCCTGACCTCACCTAACTAATCAAACGTATAATTTGTTATTTTGCGATAACACGATTATAATAAAATATACTTTTCTTTTTCAAATTAATTGCCTATGCTCATTTTAAATTCGTTATTATAATACATTTTTTGTGAAGGTTGCTCAACAAATATATTCAATATTCATTCATAGTAAAAGGTTTAATTTGTAGTGCCGTAGCCTTTTTAAAAGAAAATGTCTGTGTGTCGTTCGCACAGGGGGTCTTCTGGTCAAGAAGCAATGCAATTGGTAAAGTAACTTTAAGCTAATGAATAACCTCATGTTACACAATATTGCGGTAAATAGTTTTCAAAGCACCTTCAGGAGTTGTTTGGTTAATAATAGGGGTTTAATTGTATAAAGAAAATCGGTAATGTTGTGGTTTTCGTACTATTTTAACATTATTTTTTGAATGGCCAATTCAAATTTTGACGGCCTCGATGGCGTAGTGGTTAGTGTAACCGACTGCCACGCCTGAGGTCGCGGGTTCGATTCCCGCACAAGTCAAACATTTGTGTACATGAACATGGATGTTTGTCTTGGTCTGGGTGTTTCTATGTATAATATGTATGTATTTACAAAAAAAAGTATATATGTATGTTTATCCATTGTCTAGTACCCATAGTACAAGCTCTGCTTAGTTTGGGGTAGATGGTGTTGTATGTGATAGAATATTAATCTATACAAATAAATAAAATTGAAGTGTCTGTTTGTAATGTCAAAATAACAGCTTTTTATCTAATGCATATGAAAGTATATAAGGTACCCATACGAAAACACCTATTTTTAAAATTTTTGTCTGCCTGTCTGTCTGTTTGTTCCGGCTAATCTCCGAAACGGCTAAACCGATTTTGACGGGACTTTCACTGGCAGATAGGTGATATTATAAGGAGTAACTTAGGCTACTATGATTTTAGAAAAAAAATAGGGTTCCGCAGAGACAAACACTTTTTAGTTAAAATCTACGCGGACGAAGTCGCAGGTAACAGCTAGTAACAAAATAAGAAAGATTCTATGTTCTATTTTTCATGAATATTTGCTTGTATAAATACACCACCATGCCACCATGGTTTGTCTTAATTAACAAAAACATTAACCATCATGTAATTGCGAATTGAAACACGGCAGATACTAAGCGATAAAACTTTAAATACAAATTGTATAAATGGTTACTGATATTTATTAATAATTAATAGATGTTATTAATTATTCTAACTAATATTATAAATGCGAATGTGAGTTTATTTGTTTGTTATGATTTCCAGCTTTAACTTCTCGACCGATCATCATAAAATTTTGCATACACATTTTCATGGGTACAGAAAAGGATTACTACTGCCGAGGGAAATAAATTTATTGACAAAATTTATATTAACGCGAGCGAAGCCGATGGCAAAATCTAGTAGAGCCTATTCTTAAAACATAAATAAATATCCAAAATAGCCACGAATTTAGAGTAGGACATTAACTGCAATTTCATAACTTCAGACCTAATATAAGGCTTGAGGTCTTAGTCCTTAGGAATAGCTATACAGAAGCTCCTTTTCCCGCCTAGTCATGTTTTATGTTGCAACTATCGATTGACTACGGCAACGAAGACGTCGGTCGGTCGGCTTTCTTAAAGCGCTCGTTTTATTTATGCGTTATACGGCGCGTTGAAAGCATTGCGATTGCAATAATTATTTATTAAATCTATACTAATTTTATAAATTTGTTTGTAATGATTTGGAATTTGATATTTTGTTTGTTTGTAAGGATTTAACTCAAAAACTACTTAACCATTTTGAATAACATGACGTAACCTAACCTAACTTATTATTACGCGAGCGAAGCCGCGGGCAAAAGCTAGTTATATATAAAGCAATTGCTTTGCTTTAGCTTTGGCGCTGAACGCGGCATGAATCGCAGTGTGATATTCGTGTCTTTATGAGCGATGCAGGCGCAGCAAAGGGAGTGCATTTGCCGCTTGCATCTTAGGCACAAAGGAACCGAGCGCCTTACTTATTGAGTGGCAACAACACACCGGCAGCCAGACACAATAGCTTTTTAATTATATCTAGCATTCCAACAATTGACAGGTTAATAGTATAAAAAACGTCTTATGCACAAATAACTTGCCAGCTAGATTACTTACAAACTCTGAAAAACAAGTATCTTAGATGCAAATAGAGCAGTTAGCAATCAATAGAAATAAAAAATGTTTTAACAAGGAACAGATCAGATATAAACAAACTCTGTTTATACGAGTTAATTCTAACGACATCAAGGCAAAGAATTCCGGGACCATAAAAATAGACAAATTTATTAGCTTTGCAGATAAAACGAATACACAGTTTTTTACTAAATAAACATACATATTTATAGCTATCTTAGAAAGGATCGTTTTCTAGACATGTAACTGCCGATGCTATTATAGAATTATTGTTTTTTTTTTAACTTTATCAAAATCTTACGTCCGTTTTGTATATCTCGAGCCCATTTTTCTCACTTGTCTCTTTTTAGTAAATATATATGCCATATCGGTAGCTAAAGACAATACATAGAGAACCATTTCTAGCCGTCTTAAGCTATATATTTTTGTGATATCTATAAGTATCAATCTGAAAGCAATACCTAAATGGTTTTATAAGGAGTGTGTTTGTTTATCAAATTGACTGAAAGAAGAGCGTAGGTTTCAGTAATCGCCTCGCCATTGCTGCCGCGCCGAGAGTTGTATGTTCGATATCCAGGACAAAAATTTGTTTGACGCACAAATAGTTTTTACGGGTGTGGTTATTGTTTGTGTCTGCGGTTTGAATGTTTTAAAGTCCCTCGCTATACAGATAATGGACTGCGAGAATAGTCTTTAAAAAAATAAAATGAAGTATCTAATATTAATTAAGAAAATGAACTATACATGACAGTTAATATATGAAGTAACCTGGAAATATTGTGACCACCGAATATAATTATCTTTATAGATTTTGATGGCAATCACTTCGTAGAAAAAATAAAGCATTTACTTGAGAACATGACTAACGGTGTTACCATTGCAAAAACGAATAAATAACTATCTAAGTTTTTAATTTATGTGTGAATAAATCTCGGACAGCTAACTGTATTTTTCGTAAATCTGTGTAGGAGCTAGGTAATAGTTAAATGCCGCAAAGCCTTTTGTTAAGGTGTATTACATTTAATCTGAGACATTTAGCTGACTCACTCTTGAGGCTTTCGAATCGTCTGTGAAAACACTAAGTTAAATAGTGTCTGGAAAAATAGAGGTTACTTTAGTACCAAGGATTCATTAAAAACAGATGATCAGTGCAGTAAACGAAAGCACACACGCATAGAATAGTGTATACAGCGCTTTTGGAACAAATCGGGTTTTATATGGTCAAGTGTAGTCTGACTTGGGTTAGTTTTCTTGACACGTTTACCATCGGCGCTGGTGATCGGCACACGACTAGTCAGCGCCAATCTGTCTGCTCTAGTCGCTATAGTATCACGCCGATCACCGTACGGTGAGGAAGACGCATACAATGGCTTTATAGCTAATCTTATCATCAACAAAAATATTCGCTAGTTTTGGAGGAGCTTGTGCGCCGGCACACAGTACATCGTTATGCTCCTTGATTCCTTCGGGGTTATGCAGCAACGCTTTACAGTATACTAGCTGTCCCGACAAACGTTGTCCTGTAACTACACACGGAAAAAAAATTAAGATAAAACTATCCTATCTTTTAAGTTCGACCAAATTACAGATAGTTACGAAGTTTGATCAAAATCGGTTCAATAATTTCAGAGTTTATCCCGAACATGCATCGTGACACGAGATTTTTATATATTAAGATAAACCTATCAGCTTCGACGATCGGCGTGAGAAGTGAACCAACTGCGATTTATACTTTTTCTATAGGTACTCGCGTCTATGTTAAACTTTTTATCGCGTTATATATTGAGCCGCGGTAGGCCAAGGAAACACTGCGTGGTGATATGGACATATTTATGAACTACTGGCAGACCGAACTTCTAAATAGGGACCGTCGACTGCATACTTCACACATCTTTGAGAACTTTATGTAAAACCCACAGACGTGTTAGGTTTCCTCACGATGTTTTTCTTCGTCGTTACAGCGAGCAAGAATTAACTATTTAATACGTAATATTGTCTTCTATTTACGCGAATGTTATTCATTGAAATTAAACTACTATATTATACGGATTTTATCGCGTTATTTATTTGACACTTTATTACAAAATTTTGAAAACTGTTACACTAATATTACTATTAAACTTTACTAATTTTTAAGCTTAATACGCACATAACTTCGAAGATCAGAGGTGTGCCTTGGGATTAAACTCGAGACCCTTGCGTGGCAGTCCATTGGTTTACCACTAGGATATCGCTGCACTTTTGTACAATATACAGCCTATTTAATTTGTGGTAATACGGCAGTGTAAAGCTATTTCATATATAGTCTGCTGAGTATGCCAAATCCATAAAATTTAAAGAAAAATATATAGATTACTTACCAAGCAGCAGCAATATGAGCGGGTTCTGGAACTGCTCGATATACTTCTTCCATAGTGGCTCCTGCTCTTTCATTTGGAACTCGTTGGGGCCCACGAAGTTCATGCGATCGTTGGCCTCGCGCCATGAGAGCCCGCGGCGAACGTCCACATTCAGACGTTCACCCACCTGTGGAAAAGCAAGTTTAGGTTACAAATAATATATCAACAGATTTATTATATATGGGGATGTGTTTTAAGAAGAAGGCGCAGAGGGATCTTCTCTTGATCCTAGAGCATCTCGACTGGAGAAGTATCTTTAATCCAAAATATTGCAGTCAAGTAGAACGTCTTAAACGACCGCGATGAAATTGACTGCGACAGAAGGCTTCTTACGGTTAGCAGGTAATAACTAGCCCATTTTCATCATCATCAAAGCAGGGAATCAGATCACAGACCCCATACACAGCAGTCGTATTCACTACTGCTGAGGTACCATGGTAATCCATATAAAGCTATACATAAATCTTCTGTGCATGTGTTTGTAATTAAACTCCTCCTAAACGGCTGGACCGATTTTGATGAAATTATTTGTATGTGTTCAAGTGGATTCGAGAGTGGTTTAGATTTGTTTTTTTTATTTATCTCTTCGTGTGTACAGGACAACGTCGGTCGGGACAACTAGTAAAGTTATATAATGTGTAACATACGCAAGACAATGCAATGCTACCAAGTATGTATGTATTACCAGTAGGTATGGTAAAATACTATTAAGTATAGTTTTCTTAACAATACTCATTATTTGATAAAAATAATTAAATGTCAAATGAAATAAAATGGATCCAAAAATGGATGATCTGTTCAGTACTCGCAATTAATGGGAATCATCAATCACTGGAATAAAAGCATAATAACAAATGAAACCGATTTCATTAGAAACATCGATTTATTAAACTAAGACATGATATAATTTATTATAACAAAAACCATCAACCTTTTGTCCATAAATTTATATAAGTCGCACAAACGATAATCCCTATATTACTTATTTTTATTATAACAGTATCTATTAAACAATATGAAGTTTAAGAACTAGAGTAAAAGAAACATATACCTATCTAAATACATAATTATGTGTACCTACATAAATGCTTACGGCCTGCCGAATGGTTGTCGTGGCTTACCTCTCAACCAAACCGGTTATCAAAAATACGAAAATTAAAAAAAGTTACTCAAACAAAAGTAGACTATCATAACAAAGGGGAATACCCACTACCCATAGTGACTTTAGCCACGAGTGCCCATATTTTAAACCATACTTAAATGACAGTATGCAATGTCATTAAATGAAATTCCTTAATTAAATTAATTCAAGGAATTTAATTAAATTAATTCAAGGAATTCAATTAATTCAAGGAATTTAATTAAATAAAAGTTTAAGTTTAAATTTAATTAAATAAAAGTTATTGACATAAAATATTTTTTATTTATACCGAAGATGACAAGATTTTTATATAAATGTTTTTACACATACTCTCGTCACAATCATCATTATTATCATACACAATTAAAAGATTGTCTAAAAACTGAGCATTATCAAGCTTGTTTGTAAATAAAATAAAAAAAACACAACGAAAGAAACACAATCACGCAAACTCAGTAGGCAACGAAGCCGATTTGTGTTATGAGTTAGTTAGCTCCGTTACGATACTTTTGTTTAGATTTTGCTATCTTCTTTCGGTAAATGAATAGTACGAAAAATTATTAGAAATTATAATATACGTTTTTTATCATACGTGTAATCTTGGGCGGGTAAAAATTACACGTTAGCCAAAAATGGGCATTTCACTTTACGTTTAAAATAGTCTGGTTAAGCTCGGACGCCGGCGTCCTAGTTTTGGTTGAGAGGTTAATAGCACTAGAGTAAACCTACTCTACCTACTTACCTATTTTTCATTTTATTATTTTTAATTGACAAGTATTGTCTTACGTTTACGCGAATGTTATACATTGAAATTAAAACCATACAGATTCTGTGGCGTTGTTTATTTTAGAACACTTTTATTACATAATTTTGAACTATAACACTACTATTATTGAACTCTACCACAATTGAAGCTATTTAAATTAATTAAAACTATTTATATTTAAGTTTATAATTTTCCCTGACGTTTCGGTTGCTTTACAGCAGCCATGGTCACGGGGGAACAAGCCGCGGGCAGAAGCTAGTCTTAGTATATCTAGTGCTTCGAGTTTAATGAAAATCTCAAGACTCAGCGGGTAGCCTGTTGTGCTCTATCTACGGAACAATACAGATATTCTTTTCTCTTTTTATTTGTAGTTTTGAAAAACTAAACTACCTGTCATCTCGCCACTACGCTGCGCTGAGTGTTGTTCATTTAAGGCCTACAGGGGATGAAATATTTTAAGATTATTTTCTAAGTCGACTTTAGTATTCGTTGTTTAAATACTTGTAAATGCCTCCGACTTACGGAATGACTCCTGATTTGGCTGGTAGTAGTGGTTTAATTGGTCGCCTCGCCACTACCATCGCGCCGAGTGTTGTGGGTTCGATCCCCACACGGGACAAAACTTTGTGTGATCCACAAATGGTTGTTCAGAGTCTGGGCGTTCATTGTGTCCGTTGTTTGAGTGTTTGTAATGTCCTCCGCGAAGAATAGAAATCATCCCTACCACGAGAGTCTTTCAAAAAATTAAATGAAGTGTAGAATTCGATGTATTTTTTAAACTTTCGTAAAGATACCAGAAGTCGACACAATAATAACTTATACGATTACTTGCTACAAGCATTATATTATGTTGATTTATATTTCAGTCAGTCAAAGGCTATACAATTAATGTTTGCGAAAGTACTTTCATATTTGTGTAAAATTCAAGTTTTGATCACTTCAGCAGGAAGCGAATATTTCATCAACAAGAAACTAAACTTACGTATCAACGAGCCATTGTCTGAGCCCGACTGTTTTACAAACAAATCTTATTTTTCAAATAAAGACACGTGATGTTATTAAATGTATATAATCGACATAAGGACTGCATGAATGGCGTAGTGATTAAAGTGATCGCCTCGCCGCTACCACTGCGCCAAGTGTTATGGGTTCGAATCCCACTCGGGACTGAAATTTGTGTCATCCACAAATCGTTGTTCCGAGTATAGGTGTTCTTTGTGTCCGTTGTTTGAATGTTTGTAAAGTCCCCCGCGACACAGGAATTATACCTAGTGCGGGAGTTTTATTCTTTAGTTCTCTTTTCAAAGAACTAAAGAAGGAAAGAATTAGTGTAAGAACAAAACATCAAGTTTCATCCAACTAGTAATAGTTTTAGAGGCTAATATTCCTACTAATCTCATGCCTGTTCTGATCACACCTTTAATTCCCTTTTGTCACAGGTCGAGTTCTAAACACACGTGTAATTGCCGCGATATGACAATCGATTACAAGATAACACCGCTGACGTCGTCAAAATATGGCGTCACAAACTTTGTTAAACTATTTCCTTTTAGGGTAACTTAGCTGTGACTATGTTCAAGAAAGTAAACTTAGACCTCAATCAATTCTTACGCCGCAGGGGCCTTTTCAAACATTCAAACAATGGACATGAAGCACACTCAGACTCGAAACAACTATTTATTTTGTAGATCACACAAACTTTTCATCGAATCGGATCGAACCTACAACCCTTGGCGGCTACTACAGTGGAAGACCACTTAAAACACAACGCCATACATCTAGTCAAAACTTGTCCTTAGGAACTTCAAACTATTTTATAAAATGTTATACCAATCAGTTATCTTATCTTATGTGGGGGCCAGTCAGTGCAGACCGGCGACACTTCGACCCAGTGGGATCTTTTTTGTCGTACCAATCAGTTAAGTGGTGGCTGTGTGAACTTAACAACACATACAAGGTTACTTTCGGTATCTTACTTTATTAGTATGCATTGGAGTTGTAAATTATTTCCATATTTGTTTGTAATATCAGCCCTGTATTTCAACTGTCCCACTGCTGGGTACGGGCCTCATCTCAGTATAAGAAAGGTTAGGGCATAGTCCAGCATTCTGGCCCGAGTACGAATTAGCAGACTTCACATATCTTTCGGAACATTATGGAGAACTCTCAGACATACAAGTTTCCTGGCGATGTTTTCCTTTACCGTTAAAGCGGTCATTAACTACTCAATACGCAAATAACAGCAAAAAGACTTAGGATCGAACTTGGAACTTCACTCCTAGACTAGTGCTGATTATTACTAGCACTATTATTATACACTAGCTGATCCAACAGTCAATCTATACAAAAATATATATCACGTAATTAAATTCAATATCAAAACGACAATCAATTTTCTTTTCATACAAAATATAATTTGAATTTTCGACATTTAAAATTTTTGTTCATACAAACTTTGTCGCCGTTCTTAAGTAATACAACGTCATACGTGTGGCAGATGATTTTTATTTATATAGATAGATTAGCGGTGTAAATTATTTCCTTATTTATTTAGTACAACTTAATTTCTTCTCTCTTAAGTCCATAAAAATATTCCAGTGCACGCCTACTAAAAGCAGGTCTGGTATAAATACCATATTTTTATGTAACTTGTTTTTAGTGACCGGTTCTGTTCATTCAAGCGTAGATATAATATGGCCTGTGCGAAAATAAGACCATACCGTGTTATTGACCAATAATAAAACCTAATTAACGTGCCTATCATAATTTATTAGAAAAATTAACATAATATATAGATTCACTGTTTTTATGCGATACGAACTCGCTACTTAAAACGCAACAGCGAAGTGCGCCAAACTATAACGGCATGCAATTTCTACCAATAACCTTCTTTAACTAAGAATTTGTTATTACGATTGCTTTATTTTTATGAGCTAACTAGCTTTTGCCCGCGGCTTCGCTCAGGTTAATTTAGAATTTGACAATCAATTCGAGTTGTACTCTGCTTGTAATAATATAATTCAATCATGATTCAAAAGATACGTGGCGCCATCTATTATCATAAGAACGTTATTATTGTTTTCCTCGAGAACAGTAATTTTTTTCGGGATGAAAGGTAGCCTATGTCCGTTTCTATACACCTGACAACGTATATGCAAAATTTCAGGATGATCGGTTCAGTGGTTTAGGCGTGAAAAGGTAACAAACAAACAAACTCATTTTCGCTTTTATAATATTAGTTAGGAAGTTAGGATTCAAAGCCAAAAATTATCTAAATAAGTGGAAATAAAAAAGAATTATTTGGGTCATAAAGTAAAATTTATGAACGTCATAGTTCATTGGTCAGTAATTTTACTAGTTATTTAATTAACGTTTATGTTAGTTGCTAAGTTCAGGCAAAGGGTTAAGCTACGAGAACCTACCTGCAAGAAACTCAAGGCCAATGTATTAAAACTAAAAATGCATGTAAGCATAGGACCTAGGTGTATTCAGACCAAGTCAGACATGCCTAGAGAAAGGTTTCAGGTTTTGCACATTTATAATTTTAGGATACTCTTAACTTAAACTTTTTCTAGCAAATAAGATAATTATTGTCTATGAACCGGTAATATGTGTACTATCTCAAGATTTCACTTTTTTAATTTAATATAATTTTATAATATTTTGTATAAATAGCTTATCATTAACACAAAGTATTTCATGAATTCCTGATTATTATTTCATACTTTTGACCTATGTTTAGATCAACGTATATATGTATTTACAATTTCTACTATAAATAAAACTTACTATAAGAGCAGCGGCAGCGATAGCTCAGTGGGGAGACCAACAGACTGCAATGCAGAGGGTCTCGGGTTCGAACCCACATCGCGCACCTCTGACTTTCGGAAGTTATATGACTTTTCGAAATTATGTGCGTATTGATTGACAATTATCGACTGCTCCGTGCCTCGGAGAGCACGTTAAGCCGTCGGTCGGCAGTCGTTATTGGGAGAGAGTCGGCACAAAAGATCCCACTGGGTCGAAATGTCGAAGGTCAGCACTGACTGGCCCCCACATAAGATAAGATACTATTGATATAAAGAAGGGTAATCGAAATCTCGCATGTGTGTCGACTTGTATTGTGACTGTAGCAAGAAGTCAAGGCTCAGATATATCATATAATATAACTAAGATATATATCACTGATATTATATGAGCCGTGACTAAGCTTGCCGTGATTGCGGCGAACGAAATAATATAAAATAGAATTAAAAGGAACCGTTCGAAAATACAGATTGATCATATTTCCAGTCCACAGTCGATATGTCAGGATTATTAAGTGAAAATCCGTAGTCTCAATTTCTGCCTCGCCTGTTCGTAATGCTTTGTATGTAAACAAATAAACAATATCTAGTAATTAACGCATAATTCCAATCGCAGGGAATCCCAGCAGTCATTATTTGACACATGTCTGGTACCATTCCGCGTTTACATTATAATAACGCCAGGCGATAGCTGTGTTAATTGAAAAACCCGTAATATAATTCATTTCATCACTGAGTCACCATACAAATGAGATAATTTAAACTCCTCGAATTGGACGTACTTTCTGAAAAACGTTCCAACCCACACTTGTGTCAAAATCGAGTTATTAGTAGCAAATTAGTCATGGGGTTACTATTTACTAGCTGGAAAAATTTGGTAGCTCTACTATCACTCTAAATATGAAATCATGACTTAGTAGCCCAACCCACATGTATGAAGAAGCACTACGGAATTGAACTTCAATCACGATTATCTCAAATTGTTAACTTTGTGGGTTGGAACGTTTTTCAGAAAGTACGTCCAATTATTTGCTGAAATTTTTATTTCACTACTCAGGTCACGCTCCCTGATAGTAAATCGATTAGCGCTAGTAGCTTATGTACGAGTGCCTACAGGTGTATCACATTGCTTCAATATACATAGGAGTAGCTGAGCTGACGGCGCAATGTCACACTAGTACTCTGCACATAATCAGCGTCAGTATCTTAGCCGCAGAGACACAATATTATTTTGTATCGCTGTAATCTTTTCTAACGTTGAGGAAGTTTCCTAGTTAAGCTTCTTCAGTTAACTCGTTGCGCGCCATTTACACCGCATAGGTGCATAAGCGCCAAGGCCTTCCTTTCACTTTTTTAACCTGGCGTTCAAAGGGAGAACTGACAGGTTTAGGCGGCGATTACTCAATACTTCATAATTTTTTTCACCAGATGCTACTAAAACTCAAGCTCGGTACAACTATTTGTGGACCACACGATTTTTTGCCTCATGTGGACATCGAACCTACAACACTAGACGCAGTAGCAGTAGCTAGTCGACAACATAAAATACAACGCAATGCGTGAAAAAAAGTTGAAATATATAAGTATTTAGAGAAAACTAATTTCGATAAGAAAAATGTATGACCATACAAAATCATCCTTGTAGAGCTCAGGATAGTAATTATCATTAGTACTTATGACCCTCAAATATGACCACACATATTATATGTAATACGCTGTTTACACTTGCAACTAAAAGGCAACCCAAACAAAATCCAATCTTCATAACTCTCAACAAAAGCACTCAAATGAATGCAGAGAGACAATTAAGGCGGAGACCATTAGGTAAAAGGACTTAACGGTAAGTCTCGGATCATATAGTTGGATGATAGAGGGAACTGGGTCACCGTATGCAAATAGGCTTTATGCTTTATATGTAGGTAGAACGCTGCAGAATGGCTCTTGACATTGATAGCATCTCGCTTAAGTGGGAACTACACATGTGCTATGTATTGGATATTGTGAAGTTCAATTTGATCAATCACTCACAGGAGTAGTATATTGTATTTAAAACTAGTTTATTGCCGCGATTTTAATTGTGCTCTTAGAATGTTGTAGCTTCTATTTTACTTTAGGGTTCAAAAATTGGATCAAATTGCTTTATGGTTTAGCTGCGATAAAATAAAAACAGTCAGTGTTACTTTCGCATTTAGAATATTAAAATAAACGGTCAGTAATGCTTGTTAATAACGCGCTAAATTTACAATCGGGAAGTGCCAGGGTCAGTGGTTCATACAGCCTTGATATGATATATTTATGAAGACCTTCTTCTTCTTCTCCCTAGCCTTTATTATTCCCAAGTCACTTGGGGTCGGCTTTCTAGTCTAACCGGATTTGACTGGATATCAGTTTTTACACGGAGCGGCTGCCACCTGACCTCCGCAACCCTAAGGCTAACGATACCCTAAGCCTAGACTAGTGTCAGGATATTAGAGGAAAGAAAGAAAAGAGTCGTATCGACTGTTGCTGGTAATCTTAATTTATTAGACAGTATAAAAAGTAAGTATAAAAAGTGAACCATTACTTAGTACATCAAACTACAAGAAACAATCTAACAGGTACCTATACTCAAGGAATCTGCGGTACCAATGACGTGATATTAATTATTGTATGTACGCTTTTCATTTTGCGTTTTAGCTCGCATTACATAAAATATTATATAGATAGCCAGTATTGGACACCGCACGAAAACAATTAAACTGTAAAGGCAATAATTGCCATTTTATCATGCAGCCGACGTGAACTGAAATTGCTTCACGTCACTTCTTTGTGTGAGTGGATCTTTCTTTGCGCTAAATACTGATGTATATATATATTTATCATAATCGTGGTTTTTTGATTCCAGATGTAAAGTAAATAATGGGTTTAAATACATTTGGACTTTAGTTTATCATACATAATATCTTCGAAAGGGTCGGCAGAGTTACATCCACATTTTGCCAGCTATGGTTTAGCTCAGAGCAAGCCTAGTGCTATCTACCTGGCATGGTTCCAGTCTCCATGCTGCTACCGAGGACTTTTGACAGGGAACGAGTAACAGTTTGTCCCACGGTTTGTCCGATCTGCCAAATAAACCAAAGCGGTCATGAACAGCAATCAGGTTTACAAAAGCTGCGCCACCGAGGCAATTTTAGTTTTCAATTCGTTTATTTTTATTACTTTTGACGTCATAATGCGACAATCTGTTACATTACTTCCGCACTTGATTGGAGTGCGCAGCGACATCGCTCCCCCTCAATCCTCGTTAGCTAGGGAGAGGCGACCTCTGCTAATTTATTTAAGACAGGCAAAACTTTGTGAGCGTTGATTTTGCGTAAATTGGGGCTTCTGAATAAACACCTCAAAATACTTCTGAGATCTCAAAGAACAATCTATCTACTATCATAGAAGACGTAGTAGAGCCTCGCTGATTTCAGCATGAATGGGCCGGCTCGACCGAGGAAGGACTACCCTCTCACAGAATGTCGACGTGAAATAGCAGTATTCCTATTGTTGTGTTTCGTTCAGTGCCGGAGGCTCAATCACTCTATTGCCCCATTCCCGCTCCTTCTCCTTCCCACATCCTTTCCTAATGGGTCGGCAACGCGCAAGTGATGCCTCTGGTGTTGCAGGCGTCCATAGGCTACGGTGACGACTTACCATCAGGTGGACCGTATACTTGTTTGCCACCTTAGTAGTATAAAATAAAGACCTAAAGCTGGTTTCAATAACCTTACTACTAGCTGCAGTTTACCGTACATAAACTCTATGATCTCAAATACCTACTGATAGTAAGTAAAACCGCAGATATATAGGTTATTAGGAAGCATCGTTACTGACCTACTACGTTACGATGTACTATAAGGTTCTGCCCATAGTCTCTCTCCTCGTAATTGAGCCTTAAAACTTGTAGCTTTTTTTACTTTGCATATTTAGATTTCATAAAAGTAAAACGTAGGTAATGGTGGTCATAATATAAATTACTCATTGGCTCTCTGTTTACTTTTAAAATGATTACTAAAGGCATCATCATCACATCATCTTCGGTTATCACTATCAGGGATATCAAGGGTAAGTAGCCTTGATATTTCTGGCGATCGTAAGCAAGGGTAACATCAGGCAGGACATACATATGCTTTTGCCAGTCATATATGTATTCTATAACTGACAAAAGCAGTCAATGTTAGAACAAATATCAGTCGAAACCGCAAATGTTCTTGAATCCCGCACCAATCCATATCCATTAGATATTCAAATTTTATTATCCTAATGGCAACAAACAAAAGTCCATTAAAAAGAAACTCCAGATATTAAAATGTTGGCGATAATATCAGCTGTCATGACTGTCTTTAAGGAAGAAAGAGAGATCCTTATCCAGTCAACAAATAAAACTTTTATAAGAGCGTTATATTATTCAAACGCAATTGCTTTTATTGCGTCTACTGAAGTGAACTAAATGGAGTAACAGCATTAATGACTCCATGAATGTTAACATTGTTTACGGACTGAACTACATAGAGATGTGCGATACCGAGATGTTAAAATCCGATTGTTACGACTCTACTCGATGTTTTTCCGATGGTGTGCTGTCGTCGGATTTAATACAATGGTAAAATCGGCATCAGATTATATTCCAAATCTAATGAACGACTCAACGAAGCCATTTGAAATATGAAATTTGTTTCGCTCGCCTTCGTGAGTTGCAAGAACTGGTGTCCGAAAACATGCCCGGCCAGCGCCAATAGGTTCTCCTCTTTTGTGACCTTGACATAGCTGGCGATATTTGGATTTGTTCTAACGTCAATCTTATCTACGGGCGTAAATCTTTATATATAATTATGTATATTTTAACTATACGTGTGGATTGCAGCAAAAAAAGCTTTAAAACGTTAACCATACAGCGAACACTAACAAACCAAAAAAGGAAAATAGATTTATAGGTATATTTCTGGCTATACCACTAAAAATCTATGACGTTTTATATATAGAAACGTCATAACCTACCTAGCACATTGTTATATCTGAAGTTAACCGATAAAGCAGACGACAATAAAGCGTGCTCACTAAACCAAAATTCATTGACTCTTGTTTTGAAATCAGCTAGATTATACTATGCGAATAGTTGGCAAGACGTTCCACTTCCACGACGTTAAACATATAAATCTGTATGCAAAACTGGTGCAAGTGAGCCTTAATCTAAGGACATTCAGCAGAGGACTAATGAACTATGTAGCTTGATGAACTGCTTGAGCTAGATTAAGTTGCACGGAACTGCTAAAAAGCACGAAGTTGCAATTGAAAAGGCACATCGTTACTGTAGGTAGAAGAAACCTACGCTAAATATTCTCCTATTTTTTTAAAAGGTATATCCCGTACTAGAGACCACGCCCTGTATCGCGATACTTTAAGATAACGGACTCGAAATACACCCAGACTCAGAACAATAATTTGTGGATATCACAAATAATGGTCCTGTGCGAGACACAACTGCCAGCGCGATTACAGTGGTGATGCGACTGCTTGCCCACTTCACCATACGTGCTGTCCATTTTAAACTTTCACTGCCATTAGTAGGACCTAGTTTCGGACTCAGAGGGTATAAAGCCACATTCTAGAATACTATAGATAAATCAAAAACCGAGTCTAGGTAAAAACCTAGTACCTTTAATACTGTGTACATAAAAATGTACACAGTATTAAAGTAATTCGTATATTGTGTAAACTAGTTTGTATGAGACATTTGCATAGAGATATTGGAGAACTGAAGCACGTCGTCTGAGCGGGCGCTTCTTATTTATATCTATTTAGCACAATAACCTTGTTTTGTACTTCTGAAGAAAGAAGTAATGCCAGGACTCCTTTAGGAGATATTATTAGCAATACAACTACTATTATTACAGCCCTAGGTATGACGTTCTAGTAAGTTCTAGTACGTCATACCTAGGGTACAACATAAGCAGGTGTTTTCCGCGATGTTAATTTTAATCTCTCCAACACGCGAGGTACACAGTAAATACACAAAGCGAGATAGCACTACTTACAGTTGTGGCTAAGCAAGCATAAGTCATGACAATTTAAATCGATCTCGTGTACTATTGTAAATGTTTTTATTATGTCTGTCGAGTTATCTTTACATGACGTGTTTGAGATAATTAGTGTAAATACGATTAATCAGCCGGTTCTCCAACTTCACATATTATCTAAGAATAGAAATGTTTTGATTTGTCTTGGATTTATTTTTTTAAGCTATTTGATGTATACCTTTAGTATAATATACTTATGTAATGGCTTTAGTTTAGATGCTGTGATTGATATTTGTTGAGTTAGAATCCTCAATCGGATTTTGATAAGAATCAGCCCACAATTAAACTATGACCAAAACCAACATATAGGATTCTTTTCATACTAGCAAATTGTCATTTATTTTTCTTCAGACTTCAATTATAATATAGGTTTCACTTAATGTCATCCGTATAGTTTTGTGGCGAAAACATCACCTCAAACCGCTCTAGGTGAGTGTTAATATATTAAATATTATTTTTGTAAAAACTAATCTACACCGAGGCTTTGCGCGGTATACAAAGTATCCTATGGTGCTAACTGCTAATCCAGAACATAATCTAAACCTGTGTGCCAATTTGCATCGAATCGTTATTACACCACAAACATCAAAACCTCTAAACAAATTCAGTAAGTTTCTACAATTAAGTATAGTATAAGTGGAATAGAATGGAACTAGATATTTCAAGAGAACTATATCATTATTGAAGATAGATTACGGTTGTCTCTCAGTGTCGCCTCATATTTTATCTGAAAGTCTTCATTTTCTGAAACATCTTATGATTAATTTTATCACCTGTCTTTGAACATCGCCTTGCAACCAATTACCGTTGAGATTTAAAACGTGTTTTCTTAAAACAATATTTTCATAATTTATAATGTAATTCATCTTTTGACAAACAATGTTTATTGCAATATTTGTGAAAAATTTTACCAGGTTAGGTTCCACCGAAAAAATCTATTACCACGAGTCCTTGACAGAAAAACCCAATAATACTATAGTCTTTGAGCGACTAGGTTGACATAAAATTCTTCATACATTCATTGTATACCACTAATGGTCAGGCAACGGTGTTAAGCACCTACATTTCGCTCGCTTTGTTTAGTATCGCCCTTTACCGGGCACAGTTCCAGAATCCGAATACGATGAACGGTAATTTCTTTAACGTGAAATCCTAAAATACATCCAATCCTGAAACTCATAAGCAACAAAAAACGTACACCAATGAAACAGTCACAATATATATTCATTTAAATATATTTTCTAGTGTTACGAAAGAATACTAAAAAAAAAAACTATTGAATAATGACGTCACCGTCGAGGGAAGCGACCATTTACAAAGGAAATCCCACCCGCGCCTCGGAGGCAACGTAAAGCTGATGGTTGTCATAAACGTTTATGACCGTCGATATAGGGATTCACATATCAGGATAACTGTGAAGAGACTTCACTTGAAATTGAGAAGTTCAGTGAGACTGAAAATTGTGGTTTAGTCACATACTAGTAAAAATGTTGAATACAGAAGAACAATAGTCTAATATTATAAATGTGAAATTTTGTATCGATACGCGTAAACCTCTCCTCCATCAAAAAAGTTCGGTATTGTCAAACATTTTCTACTGCAGCTAATAGTTGGGTGAGCAATCAAATTTCTTCTACTGCAATAGTTAAGGTGGGCAATTATTTTGTCACTCGTAACATATTGGCTTGGCACATAAATATGTCATGTCCTGAATTAACACATCAAATCTTTCTTTTTTATTTTATCCCGGTGTGTATTGTCGTGGAAATCATGTGGGCTAAGCCACATACAAAATTTAGGGAATCTATTACTATGAAACCTTGATCCTTATTTACCGTTTTCATGATTAAACCACAACTGATTTACATTTAATTTGATATGAATGTAGCTTTACATTTTAAGAACAGACGGACTTTAATAACATGATCGGATTCGCGGGAAACAATAGCAGCTAGCTGGCCTAGGTGAATAAATGATCACCTTTACATTGGCAATGCGCCGAGTATAACGGGTTCAATTTGCGTAAGAATATTAGTCATGTTATCCACAGATAGTTTCGCTGAGACTAGATTTTCTTTCCGTTGAACCTGGGTTTCAAATGTTTAACCAACTTTTATGGTGGTGGTATATTTGGTGAAGTCGTCATACGTATATGAAGATTCTGTTTGGAAATCCCTTTTTCACTCAATCAACGGGGATTATTTTCAATCCATTTCATCAGTCAGTCACCATCATTCAGTTTCATATATATTTAACCTGTCAATTGTTGGAATACCAAACATGATTACAAACCCTTTGTGTCTGACTGTGGTTAAGGTAACTATTCTAACTTCATTCTTAACTTGTATATAATTCATAGGAATGATCAACAAAACCAACTCTGTTTAGAGTCGAGACTGTGCGTCTCTGTTAGGCGCGTAGACTGGTCATCCCCAGAGAGTACAGCCGATATCAAGGAGTCTTACTGTAGGATCGCGTAATAGGCACTTACCAGCTACATTAATTAATTAATCCTTACTAATATTATAAATTCGAAAGTAACTCTGTCTGTCTATCTGTCTGTCTGTCTGTCTGTCTGTTACCTTTTCACGGCTAAACCAATCAACCGATTTAGATGAAATTTGGTACAGATATAGTTTAAAACCTGAGGAAAGACATAGGCTACTTTTTATTCATGTAAGTATCATGCGGGCGGAGCCGCGCGCAAAAGCTAGTAATCAATACTTTTTCATTTCAATTTTCTTTTTCAATATAATTTATTTATAAATACTGTGCATGTCATTTCTTATGATTGTTATTAATTTTTTTATTTTATTGTCATTATTTATTTGTATATGTGTTTGATGTAATCAATCTCAGTTTTTCGTAATTGCTTAACACATGAGCATAGATAATTATATTTATTTTTTTGCTTAATTCATGCCGTGGCCAATAAGGCAGCACGTGTATCTGTATTTATGTTTTAGTGTATGCTTGATTGGTTGTTCCTTAAATAAATATAGTCTGTTGTGACGTGACTTACCTCCTCCCAGGTGAGTATTGAGCTCTCGACGGCGCTGATCCACATGTCGCCGGCGCCTGCGGTCACATCGGTCAACCCACGTCTGCCCCCTCCACCCTCCCCGCTGGAATGCTGCAACAATGACACAAATACGAATTACTATAAAGGTAAATGCATGAAGTATTTTGCAAATACTAGCATCATCAACTTTAGTCTTGAGCTTACTAACTCTTAATAAGCAGCGAAAGTCTAGTGAGAGATCGTTGGACTGCCACGCCTTAAGTTAAATCCCAAGACGCCCCTTTCTGACTTTTAGAAGTTATATGTATATTATATAATAACTACTTATCGCTCTCGAAAGGAAACCTACATATTTGAGAGTTCTTCATAAAAGTTCTTGAAGGTATGTACCTAAATCTTTACACATGTGTGTGAGCCTACCAACCTACACTGGGTCAGCGTGATGGGCCTTCTCACACTGAGGAGAGGCCCATGCCCAGCAGTAAGACAGACAGGGCTGATATTAGACAGGATGATTTTGAAATCGTGTAATTCCTTTTAACCACGCATTCTACTGGTGATATAGAAAAACTCTGACCATACTTTTTTTGTTAGAATTATGTTTTTGGAGAAGTTAATGTACCGATTTTTTTCATGAAATGGTTTCAGATAGCCATATTATATTTTATACCTGAATATATTACTTACTCTTACTAGTTGATCACTAGTATAATGCGAGCGTTCTACTCGTACTAAACCAATATGATAGGTGTAAATTGTTAAAAAAGTAGAGCCGATTTGATTAAACTCAAGGAGGTAACTAAGTACATGGCCGCTCTGATGGTAAACAAATATAGTAGTATGGTAGTAACAGGGCTGCGATAGCTCAGTGGGGAGACCAACAAACTGCAATGCAGAGGGTCTCGGGTTCGAACCCACGTTGCGCACCTCTGACTTTCGGTAGTTACATGACTTTTCGAAATCATGTTCGTATTGATTGACAATTATCGCCTGCTCCGTGCCTCGGAAAGCACGTTAAGCCGTTGGTGCCGGCTGCCATGAACATCTATGGCAGTCGTTATTGGGAGAGTGTCGACACAGAAGATCCTACTGGGTCGAAGTGTCGCCGGTCTGCACTGACTGGCCCCCACATAAGATAAGATAAGATGGTAGTAACATCTAGACTTGGAATCTCGAACTTAAATCATTAACCTATCGCGTGGTATGTATGTAAGGGAAAAACAAAGAATCGATTAATAGGATTGCTAGTTTTCGTAGCCTAGGTATCCTTTATGGATACCGTTTTAATGAAGCAATATTTCTACATACTTTATTCGAGTTTCAAATGCGAGTATAGGATACAGGATTTAGCTTAGATGAAAATAGCTTTAGCTTCTTAAATTGACCTTGCTTTTGCTAACCGCTAAGCTACCTCTTATATCCTAGGTGGCACCCTTATCATAGGTAGCTACAACGCTAAATATTTCGAGTATTGGCGACCTTAAATGGCCTACGTTTTGCCTGAGTAATATACGCTGTATTTTTCTTTCAAACCTTTGTCCGCGTCAAGTATGAATAATCACATTTTTCACGGTAATAACAAAGTTTGACGTTTAATGGACGTCATTTATTAGTATTGGTTAAGAAATGTGTAACGCAGTTAAAAACATTACATAAAAAGAATATTAAGTGTTATTATATGAAATCCGTCGCTGTAGTTCCAGAATAATATTTTGTCTGTGCCCGCGGTTTCACTTACGTTTATGGTTACTACACCGCCCCCGTGGGTCGTAGCGTGATATTATATAGCCTTCCTCGATAAATGGGCTATCGAACACTAAAATAATTTTTCTATTCGAACCAGTGGTTCCTTAGATTAGCGAGTTCAACCAAACATACAAACACTTCAGCTTTATAATATTAGTATAGAAGTATACATAGATATAATACCAACGTAAGCCACGTTTTGAATGTTGTTGCTTTAATCCTCAGGTATAGAGAGCGAGCCTATTGCCGTCTATATTGACTCTGTGTTACTACGAAGTTCTTAAGAGAGAAACTAACCTTTTTGTCTGATCTCAAACTGAGCAATTGAACATACGCCATTGGCTCAAGTCAATACAGGCAATCGGGGCAGTCATCGTCAACAATAAATAAAAGAGAGACAATATTTTCGGCGATTATTCATTTTAATTAGTAAAACAGCTAATTAAAACCGGCTCTGAACAAAATATTTTATCCTTATAAAACCACCAAATCGTTAAAGCATGAAGATTAATGATCCTTTTAATTTAATTTTACAGCTTAATTATAATTAGTCCTACCAGCCTTTGATATGGCGAAACAAGGTGGCTTTTAGATACCTACGTATATATAAAATAAGTGCACTATCGATTTGGCGCTTATGCCGAATATTTATTTATGACTTTGTTTTTTTTAAATTTACTGGTTTTTTATGGAACTAAATTGCCAACCAACGGCTTATCTCGTGGTGAGCAGTTATCGTATCTTGTGGACAATTTTACAGTACCAGAAACATTATGCTCGCTTTGCCAACCTTTCAAAAAGGATTTGCTTGAACACTAGCAATTTAAATAATTTGGTGAAGTATCTGCCACAATGTCCTGGATATGCCTGCTACGCAAAGAAAACTTATGCATTCGGAAACACGTATTAAAACTTATTAGTTGTTATTGTTGCAGTTCACATGATAAATTAACAACGCTCTAGATCTATAAAATGTGTTTCTATCGAATTTTTTAAGTGAAAACTTCTTTAGCGGCGTTGTGCACTTTTTTGTGATGGGTAAAAAATGTTAAACTCGCGTCAGGACACGTGACCTGATCGAAAATTCGTAAGACGGAGGGAGATTTGTCATGTTTGTGTACGATAGCGCAATAAATGAATATTGTATTTTACCACATAAATGATAGTACTTTTATACTGATAATTAAAGCAATTCGTGCAAAATTATTCCCTAACCATTCCAAAATATCAAAAATGCACAACGTTAATATTCAAGTTTTCACTTCTGCCGGCACTCCCGGAGTGCAACCCGTTGATGTTTTTTTTTTTTGTAATCGTTGATAGCGGTTAATTGTTTTCACAATCAAATGCTAAGCTGATTTTGACTTAATATCAATTAGTTCATTTCAATATAATATTGGATTCGTTATATCTATTAAAATTGAGACGATCTATAGATATTAAGGATCAGTTTACTGTTGGTCTCTTTGTGGCACGAAACAACCTTAACAGATGTTGACAAACACACCACATTTAAGGTCATCAACCCTTCGAATCAACGTAGTAAGTTTAACATATTTAGCACTTAATGCGTGTAATGTAAAGTATATTCGATGCAAACGACATCTACAGAAGAACAGTAAAGACATTTTACTCAGTCAATTATCATAATACCCAACTGAATCCAGGATTCTAAAAAGCAATAACAGATGGTTAAACGTTGATGGTTTTTAATGTGCCTTAATTTGTAGAATTTTACTAGGCAAATCATAATAAATTATCATCGTTTGAATAGTCTTCTAAATTTAATTATTATTGTCTTTTTTATGTTATGACTTCACTCATTTGTACATCTATTCAGGCAGAACATGTTGGACTTTCAATTTGTATAACATTAATGGTGTAATGCATCACATATGTTTAATACAAATAAATATTGCATTTGCATTTTATTTCAACTACGATCTTTTATTAACACGTCCGATGCCTAAACAATTGGGTAACTAGCATTGCTTCACACTTTAATAAGCATGACCATTTACTGATCAAACAATTCAAAATCTTTGTATATTCTTATAATACAGTACGGTTGCAACCAAGCATACGCCGCGGATAATGATATACGGTTGTCGTAACCACATGACGCTTGCATCATAGGAAATTACACTGCACCGCTTGTTGACAACGTAGCGTCTCCTTTATGATTTCATAATACTCAAACACGAGCAAAATTCTAGATTTTTATTTGTGATTTTTTACAGCGTGAAGGTAATTTCTTATCCTTCCCGCATCCTTCCCGCAACGCATCACTAGCGCTCATGACCGACGCTAGTGCTACTTGCGTTGGTGGAGTTTTACAACAAAAATCCGGACGCAATTGGGAACCATTAGGTTTTTTTTCACAAAAATTGAGCGAAACTCAACGAAGCGGACAAACTCCGTAACCTGATCCAGGAGGACTTACGGTGGACAAGAAATGTTGCAATGGGACAGATTATTTTAACAATCGGCGTGATCCTACTTTACGGCATAATGAAAACACTGGACAGAAGAATGAAGAGTTTAACGGAAAAAAATAATAAACACTCGTGCAACAGCTAAGTCAAAATTACATACGTCAGCAAATCACACCACAACAGGCGTCATCAAATTCCACCGCGTACAATAGCATTATTATTTATATACATCAGCAAATAACTAGTAACAACAGGCGTCATCAAATTCCACCGCGTACAATAGCATTATTATTTATATACATCAGCAAATAACTAGTAAGGTCTAGGTCAAATTTATATTGTAAACACTATTACCATAATAATATTTTTTTTTTAAAGGGGGGTGTACTGTTACAGTACAATATCTTTGTGCTGTATCTACAATCTACATCGCAATCTTATGATCTTTATCGCACGTTCAATATCTATTAAATGTTTCTACTATCCGTGATCAACACGTAGTCGTTAGTATATAAGATGCACCTTTGGATAATTATAACCAGACTATACTACAACTTTGTCTCATTTATACCTAATCATATACTGCCAAGAAGTTTGGCAAAAGGTGCCTCATTAGTGCGTCGCATTGCGTCGTCGCAACGGAGCAACGCATTGTATGCTACATCTGCGCTGCGGCGACGCACGACGTTGGAGCGCAAAAGGCGACGCACGCACTGATTTCAGTCTTCATTCCACAATGGATCGGAACACTGTCCTTCGTCGCACCGGAGCTCCGACAGCGCAGCGCAGCACCCTGCCCCCCCGCTTCGTTTCTCGTCCGTCGATATTTCTATGTAAGACGAGGCAGCGACAACGCTCCGGCGCTGCGTCGGCGCCGCATCGTATCGTGTGCTCCTGCACTTAAAACGTCACGTGCGACGACGCAACGCATTAATGTGACATGTCACAAAAAATATATGAAGCGACGGAGCGTCGACGCTGCGACGACGCAACGCAACGCAACGCACTAATGAGGCATTACCCTTAGTCATACTGCTCTGGATTTAAGCGGTAATGCCGGAGTGTCCTAGATAAAGCTTTCATCTAGAGATGGTAAATATAGCTCATAGAATCAATTGCAAAATGAAATGGCCGCGGCTGATTGCGAAACTGTGTATAGTCATAGTGTCTGTCATATTAAACTGTGTCTGGATTAAAAACATAATCTCACTCGAGCAAATGTATGGCTACCTATTTAGGTATTTAGCCACGAGCTATCTTTTCTCCTTTAGAATGTGTCCGGCTGTTACCGGACAGAGCATTACTCCGTAATAGGACCAGCTTTTTGCCGGATGGGATAAAAATCAACCTATGTAAACACTCCTTAAGTGGCGAAACTATGTGCGCAATACCATGTGACGGGAAACGTTGCCACGGAGTAGAACGAATTATGTTCAATAAAATGTTTGCTATCCAAAAGAGCTCGTTAGATGTTATTTGGTGTAACGATCATAATAATTATAACTACCGTCATCGTTTTTGTTATGTTTCTCAAACACATTCTGGTGCGAACATTTGGTTTACATTAGCATTGTTATACATGCCGTGAGAATAATCATCAGAATCCTTCGTGTAACAAGAGTTTTGCGTTATTACCATACAGTTCTGGAAGCTATGTTTAAATACCCAGCAATTGAACATTTTTCACACACGCTTTTGCAGGTTGATTCACTGTGTAATATAATGGATTCCAAAATGCTGGTCGTAATATTCTTGATAAACGATGGTCTGCAACCTAAACTTGTGGCATATAGAACGAAGGCAAAATAAAGTAACTAAACAATGATTCAACAGCCTTAATAAATCTTAGGACTTAATAAACCTCATTATTTATTTCAATTTACGTATGCTAAACAAGGGACGTATGAGAGCACACACCCTTTAAACTTGAAGGAGTGTGATTGCGAAAGTATATATCCTACCGAACATCGCAATGCCTCGCAAAAATGTAACTTAAGACTATTTCTTGAGATCACAATCAGCAGCACCTTTTTGACTGACTGGCCTCGGCCATCTCTAGACTCTTTTTTTGTTAAAAGCTTAGCAGCGCGCGATTGATACTCTTAGTGCTGAGTCCACTGGCTATAATAATTTCTTATATTCAAGCCACCCGACGCTTGCTCGCTTGACTATCAAGACATAGACGTTTAACAGGCCGACTATTAGTTTCCTGAATAGCGAGATTTGCCTTTATAATGAAACTGCATTTAATTTAAACTGGATAAAGATCAAGGTAACTCGGCACCTTTGTTTAGCGTTTAATCTAACATTAGTGGGATGTAAATTCATATTTTGACAAACTTAAATTGCCGACAAATTTGAGGGTCGGAATATATTAATGCCAAAACGAATTTCTTTATAAGGGTCGCTAACTTAAGAGTGACATTGCTGGTTTTAGAAACGCCCATGTGCTACGGTAACTGCTTATTCCCAGGCTGTCGACTGGCTCCGTGGCGCAGCGGTAGTGAATGCGATTGCGGTGCGTGAGGTCTCGGGTTCGAGTCCCGGGTCGAGCCAACAAAAAGTTATTGGGTTTTGTTAAGAAATCTCAATAGCAGCCCGGAGTTAGGAAGTTGGCGGTGTTAGACACCCCCGTGCCTCGGAAAGCACGTAAAGCCGTTGGTCCTGCGCCCGATCTCTCTCCGGTCGTGTCGAATTACCGTCCCATCGGATCATGAGAGTTAGGGAACAGAGAGTGCACTTGTTTTTGCGCACACGCTTGTGCACTATAATATCTCCGGCGCAGATGGCTAATCTCCATTAAGACTTGGCTGCCGTGGCCGAAATTCGGTCTGGAGGACATTACTATTATTTTTTTTCCCAGGCTGTATGCTCGTTTGACACCTTGGTTAAATAAAAAACACCTTTTGTCACGTGTGATTATCACGTGTGAAACAACACGCAGCGCATTGGCAGTGGCAGAGTCAACAACTGCGTGCAGTCAAAATGTTTGCATTCGTTGAGTTTTACTGATTAATTATGTACAACTCGTTTCAAGCTCACGCAGTATAAACAGTCACGCATAGCTTGATAATGTGAGCGAATACATGTGAGAAAAACTAATCTTAATAACTAAGTCTTGATAAGCTTTAGACACGCATCGTACTCGGTATGTTTCCAGCTCCTTCTACATTCACGTTTATATTTGCGAGTTGATTAATTTTTACTCCACTAAGGCCTAGGCCGCACTACGGCTAAGCCGCCGCGGATTTTTACCGCGTAATTTTGTGAGTCAAGGGAACTAATGCAAGCGGCCGCACCGGCGGTTTTTTCTCGCGACTGATTTTGTGTGCGTTTCGGGCGATTTAGCGGTTTACTGCTTGCGGGAAAAAACCGTAGTGTGCCGTAGGCCTAATGACGGATTTTAATCAACTTACAGAGAAACATTTAGCATACGCCCATATTCTAACTAATCGATACTAATATTATAAAACTGTAGAGTTTGTTTGTTTGGTTGAACGAGCTAATCTCAGGAACTACTGGTCCGAATTAAAAAAATATTTTAGTGTTGGATAGCTCATTTATCGAGGAAGGCTATAGGCTATATAACATCACGCTACTACCTACGGGGGCGGTGCATTAATCATAAACGTAAGTGAAACCGCGGGCACATCTAGTCCTATTATAAATGTGAACGTTTGTGAGAATAGTTGGATAGATAGATGGAAATTTGTTACTCTTTCACGCAAGAACTACTGAACGGAGTTTATGAAACTACAGTATTTTTGTTTATACATCAGAATAACATACTAAAAAACCTATAATATAATATCTTAACATAAATATACGTTAACACGAGCGAAGGCGCAAAATCTAGTATTATAAATATGAATGAGAGTTTGTTTGTTTGTTACGCTTCACGCCTTTACTACTCAACCGTACATCATGAAATTTCGCATACATGTTGTCAGAGATACAGAAAAGGACATAGGGTGTCTTTAACCCAGAAAAAAGTACTATTCCCGAGTGCGAAACCGTGGGCAATAACTAATATTAATATATATACGGTGTAATACTCAATTGGTGCTTAGAACATAGGAGTATTACTTGCGCATTGGCAAACCTGCTAACAAGGAACGCTGCGCTGCTGGAGCAAAGCAAATATTGGCATGAAACAAAGAGTAATTGTTATGAATACATTGCCTTCTTAAGCAGCTTTAGTAAACTTACAGAGGGACGCATAATATAAGGTTAATGGAATGTGATCTTATGCAGGGTTTGAACGGCAGCTGCGCCCGTATCACTCAATACACAATTCTAACCAATATTATAAATTCGAATGTGAGCTTATTTGTTTGTTTTCACTCCGTAACTACTCGACCGATCAACATGAAATTTCTCATACACATTGTCAGGGATACAGAAATAAACATAGGGTTTCATTCAGAAAAAAGTACTATTGCCGCGGGATAGAAAACTGACATAATCTATATTTGCGCGCTCGGAGCCGCAGGGAAAATCTAGTATTAAATATATATATTAACTAGCTGTCCCGACAGACGTTGTCCTGTACACAAGAGAGAGAAAAAAAAACATATCTAAACCATTCTCAAATCTACTTGAACACACACAAAAAGTTTCATCAAAATCGGTCCAGCAGTTTAGGAGGAGTTCAGTGACATACACACGTACAGTAGAATCATATATATAAAGAAGATATAATCATAATAGCAATGAAATTAATGTTGTACGGATTTTATCACGGTTAGTTTCGTTTATGTAGGGTACAAATACACGACTTTTGAATTTTTTTTTCACTTACTTGTTCACAAGGTCGCGTCTCTACGTGGCTGTAAAAATATTTTTGTAATTCCTTTGAACTTCACGGATGGCATAGTGGTTTAAGTAGTTACTACAGTCAAAGCCTGAATGTTTCGGGCACAGACAAAAAAAAGTGCGCTGTGTATAGCTTCACCGAAATTTTCCTTATGCCTGTTGTTGTAATGTTTTCCCAGTAACAAGAGATTATTTTAGTTTTTGCCTTCGTCTCCGCTGGCGTTAATTTAAATTATATAAATTTTCTATCCCTCGAAAACAATACTTTTTCCTGGATCAAAGGTACCTTATGTCCTTTCCGGTCCTTCAGCTTTATAATATTAGGATACAGAGGGAGCTTTATTAAATAATATACAAACTTTGGTACGTCCCAATATTTACAAAACAAAAAGATAAGCGAAAGACACAAATAGAATGCGAAATAGAGTCATCGCTATGACCAGTTTTGCGTCATGATTTCAACGTCACACACATCTGCCAATAACCAAACTGTAGTGGAATCTGACGTCCAAGGACAGATTCGAAACTGAGGTCTTTGACACCGTTTAACCGTCAAATTATCGCAAACAAATTACCTGCAGGTAGGTCACAAGGCTTGCACTTACAAGTTATATGGGCACGACACGACAAAAACGTTACGAGTTTTATTTTTTTATACAACGATAATGTTAAAAACACGTTTGGACGCACCGGCGTACATCGAGACACTGGTCGTAAACAATTAAACGCTAAGTGAGAGAGGCGCCATTTATTCACTAGACGCGAAATAATCAGCATGTTATGCTTGCAAATCAAAATGTTAATGAATTTTGTTGTTTACAGTATGATAGATTGTTTCGGTAGACCGGTGGGGTAATCTTACGCTGTTGCGGTCGATTGCGAGGTCAATGTGCTATTGGGTTTCTATCAAGAAGTTCTCTATATGCAGTTTGAACGTATGTCTGATATAGGGTATTATCGATGCTCTTGTTTATGCGACCTAAATGTAGCACAACCGCGTAGAACTTAGTCAGACACTAAGTAATATACATCTACTAGTAAAAACTACATACGGTCTTAAGCCCCTCAATAATAATACGCGTTCAAAATTTCACTTACTTACTTCCATTTTAAAGTTTCAACATAGCTCCCCGACTCATTTAAGCATGTAACACGTGAGACTTTATAAACAATAAAACAACAGATTTAAAAATACCTATATTCAGAATTACTAATTATAAATTCAACGCTTTTCCTCAAAGTCACGTTCACGCCACAATGCCCAGACCAAAAATAATTGAACCACCAATAGATAAAAAATTTGTAAAAAAGAATAATGGCGATGTCAAGGACAATCCTAACTTATATTATAACTGCGAATGTGAGGTTGTTTGTTTGTTATGCGCTTTCACACCTTGACTACTCGACCGATATTCATGAAATTTCGCATACACATTGTCAGGGTAACAGACAAGCACATAGGGTACCTTCCATCCTGAAAAAACACTGTTACTAACCTAACCTACGCGAGCTTAGCTGCCTCTAGTCTACTATAAAAAAAAAATTATAATATATAATAATAATATAATATTCTACCACATACACACAACACCATCTAGTCCAAACTAAGCAGAGCTTGTACTATGGGTACTAGACAATGGATACACATACATATGTACTTTTTTTGTAAATACATACATATTATATATAGAAACACCCAGACCAAGACAAACATCCATGTTCATGCACACAAATGTTTGACTTGTGCGGGAATCGAACCCGCGACCTCAGGCGTGGCAGTCGGTTACACTAACCACTACGCCATCGAGGCCATGCTATTTAGCATTGCAATTAAAATTGATGGTTTTCTGGGTTTTCGGCTATACCCTTTTTATCTAACAGGAAAGCAAGACTTACAATGACTTCCAATATAAATAACAGGTAACTCTATAATAATGTATCGTGTAAACGTTTCAGTGACATGTCTGCAATGATCCCTAAGGGTTTTGTCATATGAACCATATCATCGAACACGGCGCAATTAGTTTCTAACTGCGACGCAACCAGCGGACATTGATTGCGTATTGCTTTATCAACTGATTTTGTTTATGTTTTAGTTATGAGACTACAGCAGTTTTTAAATTGGATGTCTCTGTTTAAAAAAACATCGTATACAAATGTTAAATGTACGGAAGTAACTAATTAACAGCTCAAAAAAGTCTTAAGTGTTTGAGACATCGATATAAAATTGTACGCAGTCATAAAGACAAAAATCATACAACGTGCTGTTTCATTTTTCCACAGAACCCAACCCACATCGTAACGAAGTGAAGTTGATGCCCTTTTCCTCCATCCAAGAACAAGTAAAGACCTCGATATAAACAGTATCTTATCTTATCTTATGTGGGGGCCAGTCAGTGCAGACCGGCGACATTTCGACACGGTGGGATCTTTTGTGTCGACACTCTCCCAATAACGACTGCCATAGATGTTCATGGCAGCCGGGACCATCGGCTTAACGTGCTTTCCGAGGCACGGAGCAGGCGATAATTGTCAATCAATACGCACATAATTTCGAAAAGTCATATAACTTCCGAAAGTCAGAGGTGCGCGACGTGGGTTCGAACCCGAGACCCTCTGCATTGCAGTCTGTTGGTCTCCCCACTGAGCTATCGCTGCTCGATATAGTCAGTATAACAGTCAGTCGTGAAAGACAACAAAGACAGTATCGGTGGTTATAAAATATTGAATCAAGTTAAAAGCGTCAGGATTCGATCACTAGGGCCGGCCAAGAAGCCCGGGCTAGTGAGAGACTATGCAGATAATAAAAGAAGGCGTTATAAACACATAACCAACCTTTTCATTTACGTCGGCTAATCTTATTCTTTGCATATCTCTCTTACTTTATGCTTTCGAATGACTCTTCGCTGACACACTTAACCTGGCCTTTCTGAATTATGTGTTCGATCTGGTGAGAAAATAGGCCTAGTCCATTCCGTGCAGTCTCCTAGTCACAATCTTGAACAATCTTTAGTCCTTTATTTCCTGTCCAAGCCATCCCAGTAAAAATCAAACAGGTAATTTAAATCTCTTACAATATATACCTACATACAAGATCGCTATAATTATGTTATCTCAATGGCAGGCGTAGATTGTTCCGCATGGTCTTAATGTAAAGAATCCAATTTATTGAAAGGAAATTTTCCCCGAACCGAAACATTCATGGATGTTAGACTTTGATTGAACAATAAATAGCGTTCTGTACTTATAAGAAAATCACTTTGCTGAACATAAAATGGGAATTGACGGTATGGCTTTAGCGATTCTCAAAGGTAAGAAAACTAACAACTATAAATGACAATAAATAAATGTATGTCGTATGAAATCAAATATAGGGTGCCAATCACCGACAACCCAACCAAACGTAGGTATGAATCATTTTATGAGTGGCAGGGTACAGTGGAATTACCATTGTAGAGGTTCGCTTCTTTGCTTTAGAGAATGCCACAGAAATCGATGGTTTGTGTTGTGGATGGAGTGAGAAGGAGAACAAAAATGATTTGTAAGGTAGCTTTGAGACTCCATAAGTGTGCATTAGCAGGAGAGCGAGACGTTTGTTAGCGTGATCTTTGCTCCTTACACTGTAGATACCTCTTTTTTAAACGTTGACAACAGAAATAGAAATCACCTTGGTTTAGTTAATTATTACAATTTAGAAGAACTATTATAGAGGATTAGTTGGCTGCAAAAATATAAATACAATTGCTGTCGATCTCTGAAAATTCTGCGCTATGTAATGGAACCGCTACATTGGCAGACATTTCCATTTAGACATGGCACTATGGCTTTTTCGTAAGTGGTACCAATAAACTTTTTAAACAACTCTATGTCATTATTTCTATTAAGTACTTACTTTTAGATACATGTATATTCAACAAGCCAAGATAATTGATAAATATCTTTCAATCAAGCCAACTCTTTGCTGTAATTTTTAAGATATATACAATATCGTTGCAGTTGCTACCTACCTAATTACATCAGCCGATGCAAAAAAATTCATATTCTTCCATTAGTTGAGAGAAGAAGAGTAGCGGACTTGTCATTTTTATTTAATATTATGAAAGGAGCGGTCGACTCGTCAGAACTGGTAAGCAAAATGGCTTTAAGTGTCCCGTCAGCACATCTACGACGATTTAACTTGCTATATGTTCCTGCTGTAGACTCCAATTACAGACAAAACACATACTTAATCAGAGCGAGTCGCATGTACAATGCGGAATGCCGAAGTGTTGATATTGATATTTTCTTTACTAGTGTCACTAAATTAAAAAAACAATTGAGTACCGAGTTCTTTAATTAGATATAAATAATGATATCACAATATGTCTACTTCTACGTGTAATTATATTCACGGTCATGTATTTTATCAGTGAAAACTTTTAATTGGCCTTCACCTTATTGTTATTATGTTAATAATGTATTTTAGCTGTAAGTTTTCCTAAAATGTTAAAATAAAATAAAATAAAATATATACGATACAACTGACAGTAAATTTTAAGTCAGGTCGCCAACTTCTAAGATCCTTTAAAAGACGTTGAGTTTACACAATATACCGCCTAAGATATGAGGATTAAGACTATTTATATGCAACGAACTATCTCCAGTCCCAAGAGGATACGCTTCGTCGACATTTTAATCCAGGGTCCTTTAAGCCCTGTCATTCAAAGACACTCATTATATTATTAGGCATTCAACGTCTTATCTAATATATCAATACTAATATTATAAAGCTAAAGATATTGCATATATTTTGGTCCAAAATCCCGCCAATTATTTAGTAGTACAAACTGGCATAAACATATTTATACTATACTAGCTTTTGCGCGCGGCTCCGCACGTGTGGTACCTACATTAATAAAAAGTACCCTATGTCCTTCCCCAGGTTTTAAACTATATCTGTACCAAATTTCATCTAAATCGGTAGAGTGGTTTAGCCGTGAAAAGGTAACAGACAGACAGACAGACAGATAGCTAGACAGACAGAGTTACTTTCGAATTTATAATATTAAGTAAGGAAGTAAGGATTAATGCATTTCCACCGCGCGCTGCGCATACAAACCTCCACCTCACAGTCCTTCCATTTTAGCCAGGAACTGCCAATAATATCAAAAAGTATTTTTGCGTTGGTTTACCCGTTAACTGAAAAATGCTATAGACTATATAACATCACAATACGAAGTGAAAGCATTAACCACAAACGCCGATTAACTCGAATAAAAACTTATCTAGTGATAATTATATAAATCACGCAATAAACAATATGACGCGTCACATCTGCTAATTAAAAAGCGTCTGTTACAACATACGATAATGTTTTGGAATTGATTAATCAATAGATTGAATAATCCTAAACATTATGGAATTCTATTTTTCATACAACATAAGTACGTGCATATTGTTCGCCTGATGGGAAGTTGGTTACGTCCGGTAATGACCCATGTTTGCTTGTTAGGTATACCGGAGGTATCGCTCGCGCGTTGCAACTAGGAAAGAAGAATTTAAGATAGGATACAAGGAAATGAAAAAATAGGTATGCGGTCCTCCGGAACTCTTACTTAAGGGGGGAATAGTGTCAGTATTATTATTCCGGCACCCTTGTTTGTAAGAGGCTGGTACTGCCTTGGATGAGCCAAGTCATTTTTGAGACAGTCAGATTTTGTAACATCTAGCAAAAGCTTTATAGCTCTTGACGCACCTGGATTAATTTTATATTCGTTATGTTTATGTATACATTTTGAAACGTTGATGAAGTGATCAAAATGTATTGAATAAAATAATGACGATGGAAAAATTTCAAGATGTGTCTAGCGTTACGAAAACACAAGAAGGCTAAACAGTCATTTCTTCTTCGTAGTGTATCAAAAATAAGATTGACTTGATGATTCCCGAGATAAAATACCAAAATATGCTCTAAGCAATAACATCTGAAATGAGAAATTCTATAGATCAACCCAGCTAGCCGAGAGAATCCATATAGTATTAACTAAAGTGATAACGCAAAGACCACTGAATTACACAGTGCTTGGCCTGTATTCAGAAAGTGAAAGTTATACCTAAGGGTGATGAAGAAAGTATATCGTATTTCTCAATACTACCAATCCGATATGTTTACAATACGAATACGAGACGAAAATCTTTCCGTTTAAATATCGCAGAGAATCATAAGGTATTTCTAACGTAAAAGTATGCTAAACATGAATTTTGATTTGGATCATCGCTTTCATTTTATTCCGTGGATGAAGGAAATACAATTAATTTGTAATAACTATCTGTCAAACTTGATAACATAAATTTGAAACAACTCAACCGACTGATCCGTTTTCGTTTAAAATGAGAATACAACCCAGGTTTTGGAATCAATATTAATTGCTTTCTCGCTGCAACGCGGATAACTTAATAGCTGTTGGTTATATTTCTTAAACGGATATATTTTCTTAGTCTTAGTACCAAGGAGTGGGCCATTGAGACATGCATAACCAGGAGCATAATTAAAGCGTTACATAGACAAATTAACACCTCATACATACATGATTTGATGGCGACGTATCCCTATGGTAGTAGAGGTATATTATTTATGTAGTAATTATTAAGTAATCTGTGGCATTATAGTATATAACTAATATTTCGACGTGAAATAGTAGTACCTATTCCTACTTTTGTGTTTCGTTCGGTGAGTGAGAGTGCCGGAGGCCCAATCACCCTTTTCCCGTCCCTGTTCCTTCCCACTTTCTTTCCTAAAGGGTCGGCAACGCGCAAGTGATGCCTCTGGTGTTGCAGGCGTCTATAGACCACGGCGACCACTTACCATGAGGTGGGCCGTATGCTTGTTTGCCACGCTAGTTGTATAAAAAAAAATATATGTAAAAATTTCACCTCATATGTTTCGAAGATCACATAATAAGATGTAAAACGTTCACCAGGCACAATTTCAGATACCGTGCCTATTACGAATTCCTAAACAAAAATTGCTACGTCTGTCTGACCAGAAATCAAATCTGTAAACATGTGCCTTGGGATCAACGAAACAGTCAGCAACTATGATAGCTAAACTTGTAATTGAAGAACTGCCACGCTCGCAACAAAAGTGACAATCACCTCTAGACAGAAGCTCTTCAAAAAGCTATATGAACTGGTCACCCAATCAAAGGAGAGAGTTATTTGGCTAGCATAGTCTGTAGAATGGCGGCAGTCTTACAACGTTAAATTAAAGTGGAATACAAGATTCCAAGATCTATCGAACGTGCTTTTCAAGCCATATACTTATTAACCAACTTAGTGATATAATAAAAACAAATTATGCTATTGTATTGAGTATAGTTTTAGTTCTAGGTGATATAATTTGTCGTGACTATGTCAAGTATAACATGTCAACGTTAACGCATGTTGGACATAAATCAATAACTATTTTTTACTCTATATTTACTGAGGTTTGTTCAAACAAACATGTTCACACTAAGCAAAGTCACAAAACCAACAGGTATAGATACCCTGAACAATACAACACGAGAAAACGTTTACATATAGCTTTGGTAGTTATAATTTTAGATTAAGTCGATTAAATGCAGTCTACTTGATCCGAAATCGCTATTCGTAAAACGCACACTTGTTCGTTGCTGGAACTGCTTTTGTGCGTCATATTACACCCCCAGGTTTTCTATATCAGTGTAATTTGTGACACTGGATATGTTACTAGATTACACAAAACTAATACAAATTTAAAAAGCTCATAATTTACCTACTGCCTAAAAGACTATTTAATGTTGAAGTATTTACAATAGATAGAATGAACGCTAACGATAATAAAATGTAGGATGACATAATATACGAGTTGGACAGACATTGGACTATGCCCGATCCGGCAAATGAGGCAGTGCCGCAAGATTAGCCCTAAGCAGAAGCGCAAAATTAAGCTAACAGCCCAAGGCAGTTTAAAAATTTAGACCCATTATAAAATGAGAGTGCAAGTGCATGCAATACTGAGGATATGTATTACCCGCGTTTTCATGACTTCTCAAAAAAATATAAAAGGCGTTGCTGCCAGAAGATAAGAATATCTGACACATTGCTACACGCGCAAAAAAAATACTAGTGCGCTGCTGACAGCGCGACACTCAGAAGCCTGAGAATTACGCATTGTAGAGACACAGCACAAAGCTTTGCGATGTTGTTAGTTGAACGAAAATCCAGATTTAAAAGCGAATCCCTTCCTATCCTACCACTTTTTAAAAATCTTATTTCCAAGTTGTCGGTAAATGCCTATATAAGCTTAACTCAAAGCGCTAAGTACATATTTGAAGCGGTTGTTACGTGCGAAATTCAGCGCCACTTAAATTTTATTTAACTTCATAAATAAGTTTTACTGCAAGTAATTTCGTTAAATTTAACTTTAGCACTAAGACTGAACGTTGAACAAACAATTTGGGAATAGAATCCGCGACAAGCTTACCGAGAGACACCTTTACAAAATATTTTATGTTAACAAAAAGGGATAACAAATAATTAATGTAATAATAAAGTTTTGACACCTACCGCGAATAACGGTGGAGCTTTTAATAATTTTAAGCCTCCCTAAGTAAAAAACTTTGCATGTTTATAAATTGAAAATCTTTTAGTTTAAATACATAGACTGTAGAAGCTTCGAGTTCGATCCCAAGGCACGCATTTCTGAGTTTTCAAAATCATGTGCGTAATTAATTATCGCTCGCTTTAACAGTTAAAGAAAAATTTTAAGAAACCTATTTGTCTAAGAGCTCTACATAATGTTCTCGAAAATGTGTGAAGTCTACCGTCCTGCACTGGGCCAGTATGATGGACTATGGCCTAACCCTTCTCATACTGAGACGTGGCCCGTGCCCAGCAGTGGGACAATTTATAAACAGCCACAGGGCTGATATTATATATGTCGCAGAGTGTGATATTTTAATGGAATATCAAGCATTATTAATTTAGTTAATCGTTTATTTTTTAGTTATTCGTTTATTTAATTTTATTTTGATTAATTCTTGAGTGTGTTTAGTTGTGATACGATGACAGCTAACGCATGACAACTAACAGATGACAGTTAGTCGATTTGAAGGGACAGACGTCCGTACGACGGTCATTCTATCGAGAATGTTCGGAGCGGTCGGTCATATCGTGTTACAACTAACCTCAATACATTCCACGTGATTTTAATTTTAAAATATCACTTTAATCGTTAAATATTGTGAGCATCCTCAGTGATTTTGTAACTAAAGTTAGGTTATCAATAAAGATCGGTGTAACGAACATTACCCTAGTGTTATTTCGAGATTGCCCTCATGTCTGACCACCACGTGGACGAAGTAGAAAATGAAGATGGGCCTCTTACGCCGTCATATATACATATGTATATTAGATAGACAGCCTCATCAGTGTCTCACCATAAGTTTGTGCTTATGTTTGCGTATGTTGGTTCGCGAAAAGTATTATTGACTTTTTCTGTCAAGAATCTCTTAGGAGCAGTACGTAGTCTGAAAATGTGCTTGGATGACAATCATCGGCTTCACCCCTGTTATATGTAGTCGAAAAGTCTATCTACTGACATGAGACGTAACACGCATTGTTCGACATACTATAGTCTTTTCAGGAAAATACAGACATGAGTCTATGTATTCATATTCAAATTACACATAAACTCGCTGCTTAATTCTCAATTTTCCCACGATTTGTATAAGGCACTCTGTCGTACAGTCTATAACGTGGTCTTAGTTATGTAATTATATGTAATTCGTATAGATAAACATATTTATATAGGTATTCATATGTGATACGGATGGATCCGTAAAACGCAATTACAAACTGCACAGTTTATAAATGTAGGATAAAACTGTCCATCGACAGTTTTTGAAAGTCTGTGCCTATCTTGCGTCAAATAAACATAATAGACTCATGCCTATATCCCCAACTAGATGTTCCCGCGGTTTCACCCGCGTTTATCATTACTGCGCCGCCCCCGTGAGTCGTACTCGTAACGTGATGTTATATAGCCTATCGCCTTCCTCGATAAATAGGTTATCCAACACTAAAATAATTTTTCAAATCGAACCTGTAGTTCTTGAAATTAGCGCGTTCAAACAAACAGACAAACTCTTTAGCTTTATAATATTAGTATAGATTGGGTAGACATGTCTTACATCCACATTTTGCCAGCTATGACTTGGCTCTCACGTAACAGGATACGAGCCTATGACCCCTAACTGGACACAGTATCAGACTACATGCTGCTGATGAAAATTACTTGACATAAAAACCCAATATCAATTTGCGAGACCACGAAATCATATCGCATAGAACTCTCAGACACTACTAACGATACAATCAAATCTTTTTGCATTTCATTTTTCCAAAAAGCAGTACATAAAGTTAATTAATTATGTTGATAAAAATATTTTGCCGTTATCGATAAGTTTTCAGCAGCGATATTGCTCAGAACTTATTGATAGCGAAAATACTTACTGACATTAATGTCAAGCTATAATACTAACGCATAAAATTATGCAATAACCATCCAGTGCATTTAGTTATCCGCCATATAAAAGTGAATTAATAATAACTACCACTTACTACGACTTGAATATTAGTTTAAATGATCGTATATCCTAATACGATCATTTAAATTCATCATTGTAAATTATAAATTATAATGAATACGTAAATTTTATGGCCGACGAGAAAACGACTGGTCAACATCGTAAATAGTATGCCGTAATGAACATTTCTGCATTGACTGTTAGATTAAACATAAGCTTTGCGTTTGAACATGTTGAAGGGTCGTAATGTTCAAATATACTGCTCATTACGGAGATGAACTTGAAGAAGAAAACTGTGCTCATGAACACCACCAAGTCATGAAGGCTAGTAAAAGTGATAAGATAGTAGATTCTCAGTAACAGCACGAAGTCCGGAATAATGTCCAGACGATGGCAATAGCCCAGCCCCTTATAAAGCAGGCCATACACGCTTGGATGTACCCGACAGGTTTGCCTGTACAGTTCAACTGCACAGGTAAACTAGAGCTGCATAGAGACCATACACCTAGCGGTAAACCTGTACAAACTCTCAGTTGATACCATGGCTCCGACAGCGGCGCTTGATCTCGACACAGTAGCATTAATAGGTTTATTGTTTGTTTTATTAAAGAAAAGGAAATTTAAACGAAGACACCGTGAACAGTGGTGTAAAGCATATGTATCTATACAGCGCCGCGCGAGCGTCTTTCCCCTCTAGCAATCAACGGACAACTGACGCCTGCGACCGCTACACACACTCAGTTTTGCCTGCACAGTTAAACTGCACAGGCAAAAAATATCAAAATTCATATTTTTTCGAGTTGCCTGCACAGTTGTGCAACACACACGCTACGGTTTACCTGTACAGTTGAACTGTACAGGCAAACCTGTCAGGTAGTACACCCTAGCGTGTATGGCCGGCTTTACGTGGGACCTAAAAACAAAGCAGGCGAAATATGGGTGTAATACATCTTTGTCTAATCCTTAGGGAAAATAGGCGTTAAACTATATATCGATGAAGAATATTCATAACAGTATTCAAAATCTAAAAGGTCATTTTTATTTTCATTTCCTTCTAATGCCAAAGTACTACCAGGCCTTTCGTATGAAGATAAGTAGTCCTTCCAAATATAGATGAATAATCATAAAAGCTGATGAATGAAAAGGAGCGCCGCTCTTACACACTCAAGTGCCTACACTCAACTCAACTCTGTGTCAAGCTGACGCATTTCACCAGAGAATTTTATGGAACATCCGCGTGGTAATCTAAAGGTTATTATTTGACTCGGACATTTTCCGCCAATTTAAACATTCTAACTATTCTCTCGAGGTTATATATACCTTAGGGGATTGAGTAGTAGCACACTAGAAATAACACAGTCTCAAAATTGATTGTAAAATAAGGAAATAATTATTCATATTTGAAATTTGGATATAAGAAAAAGTATATAGTAGGATGTATCGCTATCTCCCTCGCACAACTGCGGAAAAATAACGGTTACGGTACAGTTCTGATTGTGCATCTCTTTTCTGTCATTTGATTACTACCCCTTCTGCCAGATTTGGAACATTAGTATCTTATTTATTATTGAGAACATTTCATTTGCCATGAATATGAAAAAAATTGAGTCGCCTAGCTAATTCACGGCAGTTGTTCGTTCCGCATAAATATTAACAAATCAATCTCAAGTACAAATTATCAATTTTAAATAAGCTGTCCTGTGATTTTTCATGGCCTCAGCGTTTTCAAGAGCAACCCTCTAATATGACTACACTTTAATGAGACAAGTAGCACAGTCTATCCGCATACGTTTATCAAAACAGCACACTGCTACCTAAACTTATAATATTTGTTGAACTAGGAGTCCATAGCCGCTTGATTGCCAATTTACCCTTCGGCCCCACCATCACAGACCAGGTAGACGGTAAATCCGTTTTTGCGTGAATCCCCAGCAAACAAGTGAACTGAACTAGCTGTCACAATATTGGAACGGGGGCTAACAACATTTGCTCAGGTCGGCACAAGATTGAAATAACGCAAAACTGAATAATAGTTCACCTACACCGATAGCCATGCTAGCCTTTTACATCATAACACAATCAAAATATGATGAACGTACACATTGTATTGCCCCAGACCGTCCACTTAAAATTCTGCTTTGTTTACGCTATATCAGAAATATCTAGTATTGTGTAGAATATAGTAGGTACGTACGTTTATATGTAGTTATTTTTAAGCTAGTCGAACATGAAAAATTCGTTTATACAAAATAGCATAAATGGTAAAAGCGCACACTTATGTCAAAAAAAAATTAGGGTGTCATAATTGAAATAAAATTTCATTCGAGAACAATCCTGATCCCTACTAAATAATAAATAATGAATATAATACTGAGAAACAGGTATCTTGCAAGACAAATTAAATTCTGAAATTCAAAGACAAACAATCAACTACAATGGTCGTAAAGACATGAAAAACTCTAGAATAAAAAACGATGTTTAAATTAGCCTATGCCAAACTAATACGCACTATCATCCAGGCGAATACGGTTTTAACCCTACATTCTTACACAATACATCGATTTCTTCCAGGCACAAATCAATATAAAAATTATCAATGACATACCTCTTCGTCAATCGCTTTACATGATATAGTAAAAACAGCTTCTGTTTGATCTTCTGACGGTTTCGTTTTCAAGTAGTACGACCAAAAATTACTCAGACTCTTCATGATTCTACGCTAAGTATGTTCTTCCAATCACCACCCTTTCAGAAGGGGATTATTCAAAGGGATAAACCCTAAACAACACTCTATTCGCAACGCATCGGACGGTACTACACATTAATATAAATTTTCTAACATCCAGATAATGGCTGGCACGATGACGTTCAACACTTAAGTTGCGAACTCCGCGGAAATGATGGAGCACTTGTAGGTATTGTCAAGCGAGACGTGTCACTTTGCCGGCTTGTCGACGGTAATTACGGCGACTAACTACATAAGATTCGAACAAGAACAATTGACCGAGCACCCTTTGGACATGCTTCGGCTTGGGGTTCCGTGGCAACTACTCATGCTACACACTTGAGAATAAACACCGATTAGCAGACTTTATGTACTTCTCATGACGATTGTTTCTGAGACCTTTAGTAGGGACCAAGGCTTAGTTATTCTCAACATTTCGCGAAAGTGTATCTTATTATTAAAAATAGGACACTTTAAAAACAACCAATTAGTGCTTGGATAACCCAATTGCTTGGTGTAACCGAATATTTAGTCGTTAACCTAATTTATGTAAATAACAGTTATTAAAACTGACTATTATTTTTTGTTTATTAAATATAAAAGATCCTCATGTGGGCTTTTTAACTACGACAATAGAAGTTATAATCTAAAAATGTAAATTGCACTCGAAGAAAAAGTAGACACAGCAAATATATTATTTATTATGCAAAATTTCTATACAATAACGTTTTATTTATTAAAAACTATTTTTGAAGAACCTAACACTAAACTGAATATTTTAAAATATTAAACCCGAATACAAACCGCAAGTTTTATTTAAACCACATTATACATTCAGCGTTGTCCTACACGCAAGAACGCTTAATTTGGTTGTATAAAGATACCGTGAAAATGTGTTATATTTTCCTTTGTGTTTTTAGGCAACTGAGGGTATTTATTTTACTTTTTATGTTCAACTTTAGATAGCGAATATTTTTTGCTAACACGGTGACCTACGAGTGCGCAGAGGGCGACTGAACATAACCAATTCAAACTTTACAATATACATACCTTTTTCAGCGTAAAATATTTTTACAGCAAAACCAGCCAGCTATTATAATCGTATTATACGAAATGTTTTTATACGCACTAGGCTTCATATAACTAATTTAACTCAATTGTTCACTAATAGGTATGTGTTGAATACATATACCTACGTCGCAGGTTTTAATAAAAAAAATAGCAATCGTAATGACGATAAATGAGTAAATACAAATTTCACGGTTGGCAATCAAAATAACGTATTATGACTTTTTTTTATTTACTCTGACTTGTTTTTGTGATGTGACTAATGTATGCTGCGAACTAATATAAAAAAAGACTGGCTGTTCGTTTGACGTGAAAAATTGATTACTCACATTAAAAGTGAAACCACATAGCGCCGGGAAATCAATTTATTGAATTTTAGCGAAAGATAATATAGACAGTCGGCTATCGAGGGCAAAATTAATAACCTATTTTTCCATTGTATGGCCTGCCAGAGATATAATATCTGTTTACCATTACTTCTTTCTTTTTCGTGTGGTTAGTGGCCAACCTGTTGTCAAGAGTCGTCCAAGCCGACCGTAGGCCTCTGACATGGCTTAACGACTGCTATCAATTTGACAACAATCGGGACCGACTTTTTACGTGCCCTTCGAAGCACGGAGACGCTCAGATGAAATACCACTAAGCGGTCACCCATCTATAGACTGACTACATCCAACGTTGCTTCACCTCGCTATTATGCAATCCAGGAAATAAACGCCCACTGAGAAACATTTTGTAATAGTTTAGTTAAAACGCGTCAATGAAAAGCGTCCTAAGTGTGTTACTCGCGATACGCAAGCGTACTAAGTATATGGTACGGTCTCCACCGTAGTAGTGGTGTCGATTCGCTCTCGCTTACGGGCAGCGCACGCAAGAGTGAGTGGGACAGGTGCATAAATCAGTCGTATGCGCTATAGCGCATACGACTGATTTATGCACAGTTTTGTTGGGGCCGTTTTTCGAGCGACGATCATGCATCTATTGTATATTTGATCGATGGCTAGTATAGACTAGCTGACCCGCGCAACTTCGTCTGCGTCACATAAGAGAATTTTCCCCGTTTTTGCAACATTTTCCATTGATACTCCGCTCCTATTGGTCGTAGCGTGATGTTATATAGCCTTTCTCGATAGATGGGCTATCCAACACTAAAATATTTTTTCAATTCGAACCTATAGTTCCTGAGATTACCGCGTTCAAACAAACAAACAAACTCTTCAGCTTTATAATCTATACTAATATTATAAAGCTGAAGAGTTTGTTTGTTTATTTGTTGTAGTTATTCGTATAAACAAACAATGAAACTATGTTATATTTTTAATGTTTCAGATATTATACGTATTGTTTTGGCAAATAAACTTTATTATTATTATTATTACGTTGTGGCGTATATATCTACAATTACATTCAATTAAATAATAAAAACTCATGGTCAGATACTTTTAGATCATATCCTAACTAAAAAAAAACGAATTATAAATGCTAATGTGAGTCTGTTTGTTTTTTTCACGCCTTAATTACTGGATCGATCATCATGAAATTTCGCATACCTACGTTTTCAGGGGTACAGAAAAGCCTATACCTTACATCACCACCTTACATCCAGGAAAAAACTGTCCACGAGGGATAGAAAGTTGACAAAAACAAAATTAACGCGAGCGAAACTGCGGGCAAATCTAGTATCTACTAATATAAAAAAGATAATAATATACAGCTAGTTTGTTTTTCCTTTAAACGCACTAATCTCTAGAACTACCAGTCGGATTTGAAAAACATTTTTGCATTTCAAAGCCCTATTCTTGAAGAAAGTTATCCTTGCTAATATTATAAATTCGAAAGTAACTCTGTCTGTCCATCTGTCTGTCTGTCTGTTGCCTTTTCACGGCTAAACCACTCAACCGATTTAGATGAAATTTGGCACAGATATAGTTTAAAACCTGGGGAAGGACATAGGCTACTTTTTATTGATGTAGGTACCACGCGGGCGGAGCCGCGCGCAAAAGCTAGTAGACTATAATTATAACATCACGCTATAAGCCATAGGAGCAGAGCAGTAATCACAAACATAGGTGAATCTGCCAGGGACCGCTAGTTACGTATACTTAACAGCGCGTGACGGACTGAAGTAGTAAATATTTAACTATTAATTATTATCTAAGCAAACTGTTAATTTGATTAGTTGATTTATTATTCAGTTGGAGCTGTTAATACCGCGGTGACAGTTAAATAAATTTTATAATCGAACATGACACAAAACAGCTTTCGGTATGTGCAGGAGAGCCATGTTTATACAGTAAACGCATGTACCTGCGTAGTAAATGTATTAATGATGCGAAATTTGCACAACATTTTCAAACTGTGCGACGCTTAAAATTATTACATAACATTACCTACGTATCAATGGATTGTCACCCATACATAACGAATAAGGCGGTGTTTAAACAAAACTTAACTTAACTGCTATATAAATTAGATTCCTGCCATTGCATGTTAATTAACTATAGTCCAGACAACGTGATGCTTTTAAGAATGTCCCGTCAGTAGAATCCATAAAGACTAACTGAACTGTCTAAACCTACTCATGATCGGCTGTTGCGCATACTTTATTGGACCTAGTCTGGTCGGACAAGGACGCGAGAAGATAGTCTTGGTGATGAAAGGAGAGTGTGGCACTTTCTATTCTGGTTTTGATATTGATGACATGGACGAGAAGGAATATAGTTCTATGACCGATACAGCATCAAGATGGACTGTATCTATTTTATACTAGAAGTGAGTAATGCAGTACATTTCTTATGATAATTGTTTGATTAGGCACACAGACATGCAAGCTGAGCATACAAGCGTTTGACACGGGTATCGAGGTTTCCATCAACTGTGCACCTCTATCTATAAGTTAGTATTAGTGGTATATGGTGCTTGTTAAGGTATTGTTAGCGTGAAGTAACTTTGTCGACGCGCCGTATATTTATGGTCTACCAGTACCCTGAGATTCAGTGTTAAAATAATGGACAGTGTCAAAGTCAAAGGCAAAGTCAAAAATCATTTATTCATTTAGGTCACAAAGTAACACTTATGAACGTCAAAGTATATAGGTTAGTGAGTTTACTAAGTTACTGAAGCTACATTTAGGTTAGTTGCTAGGTTCAGGCAAAGGGTACAGGACAGCCTTAATGAGAAGCAGGGATAGACAATAAAATAGGTCAATGAAGCAAAGCAGTTCCCTCTAGGCTGGGTGGCGGTCCTTATAAATAAACTAAATAACACCCAACTACAAAATAAAACCCCAGTACCTTTAAAAACGCAGTCCGTCTTACTTCCGTTTACAAGTACGCCACTGAATTGGCAAATTAAGAACTTAAGAAGCTATCTCGACACGAAAACACAATAATAATAATCTTTATCATTGAATAATAAACTACTCCAATCAGATGACTGATTAAGACACTTAAATGCAATTATTATAATCTCAGATTAAATCACCGACGAACTGGATACCTATAGAACATATTAATAGTCGCTTCTGATATGATACTTCTATCTTTCTTGATAAGTAATAAACGGGTTTAAATACATAGGTAATGTTACAAGAGATAACACCCGGTGTCTGCCTGCCCCTTCTGTCAGTAGGCTTGGTGTTATGTATTACTTGTAGGTATAAACGAATGGCTATAGGACACGTCATTGATAACAATGCGCAAGTATCACAAGATTCCGCTTCTAGAGCGGAACTAGAGAGGTATGGCACAGCGAGATCTAGGATTAAAATCAATTATATTGCAGCAAAACGACTAAACGAGTACCTCCAATCCTAGAGAAAAGCACCAGTAAGCCTAGCAAGCGCCCAAGCAGCTAGGGTTACCACGTAACATCTGGCAAAAAGCTTATTTGTCATCTTAATAGTATAAAAAAATTGTGTGTTCCACAGTACACAGCGTGTCAATGATTTGATTTGATCTGACAGTTGTTTGAACATTAGTGTTTGGAATACAGGTGTTCCAAGTAAAACGTTCAAATTCAATTTGAACGAGTTCCGTAATGAAAGGATTATTTACCCTAGTATAGATAATTAGATATAACCTAACTATTAATATAAACGCAAATGTGAGTTTATTTGTATGTTACGCATTTTCGCCTGAACTACTTGACCCATCGATCGTCATTTAATTTCGCATGCACGTTGTCAGAGGTGCAGAAAAGGGCCTATCCTTAAGTAATAGCAATACAGACGGCCTCGATGGCGTAGTGGTTAGTGTAACCGACTGCCACGCCTGAGGTCGCGGGTTCGATTCCCGCACAAGTCAAACATTTGTGTGCATGAACATGGATGTTTGTCTTGGTCTGGGTGTTTCTATGTATAATATGTATGTATTTACAAAAAAAAAAAGGTATATAATATGTATGTTTATCCGTTGTCTAGTACCCATATTACAAGCTCTGCTTAGTTTGGGCTAGATGGTGTTGTGTGTATGTAGTAGAATAGAATATTATTATATTATATTATATTATATATTATTATTATATTATATATTATTATTATATTATAGTAGAATATATTATAAAGCATTTCATATTTAAAATATGTAAGTTGGGGAAGATGTTTGGATGTATATTACTCAAACAATATTACTCATACGTAAACCGTTGAACGGATATGTACGGCACTTGGCACAGGTAATGTGCCAAATAAACGCGTACCGACATAAACATTTTTCCGGAACGCGTTCCCATGATATTCACACGAAGACGCAGGCAGAAGTTAGTAAATAAATAATTAAGACCTGTTGCAATTTAGATGCTTAATTACACCATGACATTTGTAATTAAGCATCTTATAAGCAACAATGTCAAATAACACTATGAAATATAATTAAGATATTTTCCAAATGAAACGAATGCCGTCATTAAGAATGTGTTGATCGCGTGTGTGCGTCACATACACAATTACACCTTTAGAATTGAGTAAACAAACATTATTTTTACACCTACTATTAAAATAACTAACTGAAAAAGCTTCATGTTATAAATTCATTTTGACAACAAATCTCACTATCCTAAAATATTATAAAATACGAATGTGTTTGTTTGTTTGTTACGCTTTCACGCCTTAACTACTAGACCGATCATCATGAAATTTCGCCTATACATCGTCAGGAGTATAGAAAGAGACATATTATAGTACATTTCATCCAGAAAAAAGGAAAGGCTCTCGAGCTATATAAATTTATTGACAAAATCTATATTAACACAAGCGAAGCCGCGAGAAAAATCTTGTACGTTATATTAATATTTGAGAGCCAAAATATTACGTTTACAATTACTATTATACAAATAAGATGGCAAAAATGTATACTCCCCGCCTGCTAAATGAATATGCTAGCCTTTAAATGCTTTCGATATCGTTTGAACTTTACGGATCTTACAAAAACGAATCCTCTAGTCCCTCTGCAACAGTCTCTGCAACATTATGGACGCCATGCCGGTCATAAATTACCAAAAACAATACATTTTCTATTAGGTCTGCTACATGGCAGACAATGTGATAAGGAACATAAGTAGGCTTTTTAACCTACCCATATTCTGTAAGACAAAGATTAAGAAAAGCTGTATTGATAAAAATTGTTGCTACTTAAATAATTGTAGTCCAAAACACTTAATTTTCATGCTAGAAACTAGATAACTATTATGCACTGAACTTTGTAATAGAATGTTTACTTTAACTCTATTTTCCTTAGAAGGAAGCTTTTGCATTTAAGACCAATCTAGAAGATTGTTCTTGGCTTAGTGCAATAAAAGTCGTAACAACACTATACTGCGCAATTACGTACACCCGTGACCGCCATTCGCACGGTATAATAAAATAAATTACATATATTATGAACCGAGTGAGTACGTATTATGAAAACATGGCTCAGTAGAGATTATCGCTATTGGTAACAATGAAAATTATGAGGAGGCTCTTACATTATTTAATTATAATCCTAGGTTTACAATTGCCGCCTTCATCTTGGGCTTTCGCTCGTTCCAAGAGTTTAGAAGTCTACAGTGCGGAAGAAATTTGCCACAGGCTCTTGTTGAGTTTGTGCCATGAATAGGGATTTCAATTTTGTATTCACTGCAGGAAGTATGTGGCATTGTAACCTGTAAGGAGAGAACTATTTCGCTTTACGCTGACAGCACAAATACTCTTTTTCAAGGCCGGCAATCGGCGAACGATACTATTAGAATTGTAAGCTTTAGCAGCACCACCAGGCAGCAGATTTTCCCAAATTAGAGACGTAAGAAAATTATTGACAACGCGGTAATCGCGATCGACACGAATTTCATAGTACAAGTAGAGCAAATGTTTTAAGTGTGTACGACAGACTGGGGAATTGTACGCGCCCTTATGATCGATTATCACCCGTCGGTATAAGTTGCGAGTTAGTAACTACACAGAGAGCTATGAGTTTTAATAGCTCTCGACTCTCGACGATTCCATACACATCTATTAGCGCTTCTAGTAAAATCGACATTACCGGACGAGTTGAGAAAGTGTTGAGGCGGGGCGGGCGCCATTAATTTTCTACGTTTACCATTAGTTTATTGGTGATAAAATTTAATTAATAGTAGACCCTGACATATGCCTACAGTAATTTTGGGGATGGTAGCAGCAGGTAGACAAAAGATTGTCTTATGGATGAACCAATTATTATAATATAATATTGGCATTAAATTTAAAATGAAATGCTCATTATATTTGTAATGAGCATTTCTTGAAGACAAGTTCTTTGCGGGACCTAGGTTTCAAAGTCCACAGAAGAGCTGAGCAAATGAGGGAGACAATATAAGAGTGATTTGTTTTTCCTCTAAGGATGTAAAATAGTGTGCATTGCAGGTAGGATTAATATGGCATAGTCTATAATAATGCCAAAAAATAATCATTCCATTTGAAACATATCTTATGGAAGAAGGTTAAAAAATGAAAGAAGTCAGATTAAGAAATGTGTCATTAACTTTAAAAAATTCAAACCTATGAAAGATTTAATTTAATTTACTACACAATAATGTTCTATCTGTTATATCAATATTTTCTACAGTGAAGTGCATTCCTATGCATACCTATGAACATTATAAGGGGATTGACCTTATACTGTATTTGTTAGTGTGCTGATATAAATACTAACTGAGGTTTAGAAGAATGATAGAGCTTACATTTCACTCATCCAGCTTACACTAGATTTAAAGAAGAAATAATAACTACAGCTCTAAAGTTTTATGACCTTTGCCAAATAATTAATTATTGTATAGGAATATAAAAATAATAGTATTTAATTTGTTGCTATCTTTCACTACCAATAAACCAAATTCAATACCCAGTAGCAAGTACACCAACCATAAATTTTCTAAAATGCTTCTATTTTCTTTACATTGTAGTTTGTATCTAATACTCATTATAAATTATTGACTAATAAGGAAATCTATGTCAAGAAGATGAGACACAGTCACGGATGAAAATACAATTTTAGTTATTTATTACCACTTAACATTACTAAAAACTATAACTTGACAGACATAAAATTAATGAGCATGAGCTCAAAACAGCATAAACATGTTTAATTAGTTCATATCCTATCACCTGTTCATAGACAATGTAACACTAGGTATAAATATATATCAATATCTATGTACCAAGACTAATTTCAATATCTTTAACTGGAACACCATGCTTTAAATTTATAATGAAAGCATTATCATAAAGAATTATTATATACTACATCAATGTAAGACATATATGAACAGGAACCCATATTATTTAGATATATGTTTAATAAAATAGTACATAACAATCCTATTAATTAACATAGTATCTTCTTTAGCTCAATCTATACTAATATTATAAAGCTGAAGAGTTTGTTTGTTTGTTTAATCTCAGGAACTACTGGTTCGATTTGAAAAATTATATTAGTGTTGGATAGCCTATTTATTAAGGAAGGCTGTAGGCTATATAACATCACGCTACGACCCACGGCGGCGGCGGCGTAACGATAAACGCGGGTGAAACCGCGGGAACATTTAGTATTTAAATAATTTGATAAAGTAACTATTAGGTAAATTATTATTATTATATTAAAAGGCAAACTAATTAAATTGTCAAATATCCATGAGTTATTATTAGTTAAATTTATGATGGTATTACGTTTTAAAAAGGAAAACAGCACGCGCGATTCGCGTCATGGTGAAAGTGTAAGTACGAATTTGTTTAATTCATTCAAAAGTGCGTTGAGTTGGCGACGTTACAAAAGCTGTCAGGATAGATAACTTTATTACTTCTCTTAATAAAGAAAACAGGGGCAGTGAAACTTTATAATATGATTCGCCAAATATTTCGCGTCCGATTAATAACGAACTAGGTCGTATAGTACGCATACCTAGGTGAAATGGCAAGTCGCAATTTACACGCCGATTAAAAACAGTTAATTAGATGTTTTTACCATCTACCGTAGTCATATAGATACATAACATATGCTATGGTTAATCCAAACATTAATACATGACGAATCAATAACATCTTATACAGTACACAAACAAAATCAATAATTTGAACAATGAACTAACCACACTGGCGGTGTCTTGGCTGTCTAAAGAATACTTGTCCGTTTCCTTCCCTTGGTGGTCGTTGGAGAAATTTTCATATTTGCGCGTGGGGCTACTTTTCATTGTTCAAATGATGCCTTTCAGCTTAGGCCCCGATAGACATTTTAACACCCAAGAAGACGATACGAACAACCAACGAATGAAAATCCACTGACACTTCCCTATATATTACTTTACTCTTTGACTGACACTCAGACTGACTGACAGTACCGACCAAATGACAGCATTGAGTTGACAACTAAACAATCGTTTGACAATATTATACTTAGAGATCATTAGAGATAGATATCATCGTAATGTTCTAGCCTAAATATATGCCTATATTTTATTCAACTTTTTATTTTAAGGTGTAAAAGTAATATATAATTTATTAAGCACAATAGGAAACAACATGTATATTAGCAAAAATTTAGTCGATTATACTCTCTCTCACTAGGGACCCTCACTAGTATGTACAATGTGACTTGTTTAGTTGTTTCAACTTTCAATGGAATTTGTAAATTTCTATACAGGTTATGCAGGCTTTCATGAAAGTTAATGATATACCAAAATTTTGCAAGAATGTGTGCTAATCTTTATGCTACAAAAAATGAAGGACAATACAGAGTTTTCCCAAGTTATTAAAATAAGTTACATGTCATTATAAACTATGTAACCATCTGTATCTACTTGACAGTGACTAATTTAGAAAACAATGAACAATAACTTCCAAAACATTAAATTTTCTGTATAATACTCACATTTTGATTCTCCCAGGACTCATTCTCCCACATTGGCACCTGGACATATTCTTTAATACCATCATTTTTGTTATTTCTACGGAACATCTGTAAATTAACACCATTTTGACACTAAAGTTGATTTTTATGTTTCCATGCTGGTAAAAAAGATTTATTAACAACTGTATGTATGTAAGTTACTTCGTGAATTTATTAAATAAATAAATGTTTTATTTTATTAACTTTTTTTGCTTACTCACTGAAACTTTAATAGGTAAGTACGTTAGATCATACTAACAGGATAATAGCACGGCCACGACTGAATCAGATTATGTACTTATTGTAACAGCATGTTCTTATCAGTGGCCGTGACGGTAAAATAAGTAAGCAGTTTCGGAGTAAAAGATAATTTACACATATTACCCATTAGCTTATCTTAATTTAAATAAGTACGTGAAACTTTTTATATTTCTTTTTAATTTTCTATTAATCAACTACTTAAAAACATTGTAATGTGCCCAGATTGGTAATGGGAATTAGCATACACTTACTAGTATATATCTTTATTAATAATAAATAATTTACTTACTGCTGTTCAGTTCTTCGACGAATAGTTAGTGGATTTCTACATAAGGCCTTCCAAAAAGAAAGTCGACCATGAGAACGACAATAGACCATTAACACAACCATAATACATAGGTACTATTTCATAATTTTATTTTATTGATTCGAGCTAAGAGATACCTACTTAGTAAGCTAGTTGCAGAAACACCAATATAAGTTACCTATAATAATAAAGTAAAAGTTAATTCAGCCTTGTTTAAACTTATACCTACTTAAGTCCAGCTTAAAAAATAGCTATATATACCTATAAAATGCTGTTTAAAATACTATCGAAGTAGGTAGGTACTTTATTTCTCTCATTCGACTAAAGTACGTAATTACAATGTAAAAAGCTGAATTACACACACGTTTTACTTCTTTTTATCCCTGCTGCATCACCCTAAGGTCGACTGGTAGATAATGCCCTTGACATTAAGTCCGCCATTGTACTATTTTGTGCATATAGTTTTAAAATAAAATAAATAAATACATTCATAATATTTAGGCTCTAGTGACTTGCACTTTTAAATGCATATATTTAAATAAATAAATGCCTATTCGAAACTGGCACCTACATCAGCAGCATTTTAATTCTGATTTAATACGATTGGTGAATGGAATTTTTTTTTGGTCGTACGTAGAAGCAAACGAGCGAGAACACATTATTTTGTTGGTGAACGCTAACCGCCGGTCGACGGCATCAGCAATGACCCCCAAAGCACAATATTGCTATATTTGAATATATCTTAAGTCTGTTCCTTGCGTTAGTTTACTGAATTTGTTGTATTGGAAGGCCCCGTCATCTGTGATACAGTTCTTAACTAGTAAAGGGATGGGTGACCTTTCTACTAGTTTAATAATTTTGTACTTATAATTTAAATATGTTTACACAATATTTGTAACCATTGATTTTGGAAATAAACTATTATTATAAAAAATAAAGTCGCCGCCTACTCTCGGTTATAATAAGTAAAACCTAACCAGTCTACCCACAACAAAGATTTCTGACTTACTTACCTATAAAATGTTCTTATAATTTCAATCAGCTGTAAGTACTCGAATTAATTAATTTTCACTTTTAACACGAAATCTTTCTTAAAAAACGCGCGAATTTTCAAACAGACTGTGAAAATACCGCTTATTTTTTTTAGAGATCTGCCGAGGCCTTGGTTTTAATACACATCGCATCATAAAAAAACAAAATTGTATCAAAAAAGAAATCCGACTTCAAAGAAGAATATTCTAAAACTTGCAAAATGCACTAAAAGGTTAACAAATAATTGCATATTCTTGTGGATAATTAAATTATTGTTATTAATGGAGTCGGTGTCAGCCAAAGTAGGTTTGTAACTAATTAAACATGAGATGTCTTACTATAATCATAACATAACATTGGCATGCACAATTACACACATAGACGCGTCGCGGGCGGCTGCAACGACTCCAAAAATAACAATAATTTAATTATTCACAAGAATATGCAATTATTTATTAACCTCTTAGTGCATTTTGCAAGTTTTAGAATATTCTTTTTGGAAGTCGGTTTTCTTTTTTGTTAAAATTTTGTTTATTTCTCGGTTTTTAGTGAACCTTGCCAAAAACGAGAACATCATCAATGTAGCCAAATACGCATTATTAAAGATAACTCGAAAACTAATGGTCAAATCTTGATTAAAATTAAATGACCACACGGAAAGCACCAGCTTTCAAATAAAAAAAAAATCATCAAAATCGGTTCACCCCAGTCGAAAGTTATGAGGTAACAAACATAAAAAAAGAGAAAAAAAATACAGAAGAATTGATAACCTCCTCCTTTTTTTGAAGACGGTTAAAAAAAGAAATTCTGCTAAGACCTGACAAAAATATGCAATACTTTTATTGCTTAGGCTTGTCTAAAATTAAATATTTGAAATTATTCTTTAACGTATATAAAATCTAGCCGTTCATTACGGATCCCGTAAACAAATCGTTTATTAAGTTACTTAAATGTTGTATATTAAGTTATCTACACGAACTACGTGGTCAAGACTGGAAATTTAAAAAAACAATGATCTAACATGATTTATTTAAATATTATTACTATAAATAAATTGTATTAAAACAAGTGCTTGTTCTATTTGAATGCGTCTTGTACGCCGAAGCCGGGGCCGGTTGGTGCTTCGGTCAAGCTTGTCAATCCACCTAGGGGTTCAGCTGCAAATCGTCCACTCCTAGAATTGAAAAGCGCATATCACAATCATATTTTATATCCTGCATGGCAGAAAAAGGTCGGCACTGGCAGAACTATGCGCACAATAAAAACCCTCTGTCCAGTAGGATCCTGTGCTTCGATCCCCTGTGGGATTCATTTGGAATTTCTATCCACATGGATACCCTAGGAAATTTATTTGGAAGTTTTGTCAACACTGATCTCCCTAAATATTTTTTTTAAACATTTTATATATATACAGGGTGTCCCAGAAGTCGACCTCAAGCCAGAACTGGGTGATAGACAAAGTCATAGGAGTTATCAGAAAAATATAAACCTATCTCATGTACTTTCAAAATTATAGGCATTTCAAATAAAAACAAGAAAGTCAACACTCTGTGATGGTCTTTTAATTCTCTTTGCTACAAATCTGCATTTATTTTTAATTTTACTTTTATTATGTAATCCTTAATGATGCTTCCGTAAATTGTTGCCTAAAAATTAAAGCCAACTGCTCCAGCTTAGAATAAATTATTTATATACGTATATAATATACATGTATGTTTAAATAAAAAATTTTTTTTTTGTTATGTTAACTCGAATAATGCTTCTGTAAAAGCTCTCGATTTTTTTCGATTATTTGAGATTACTTAACAAAAAAAAATTATTCATAAAGTAAATATCTGTAGTAACAGGAGTGAAAAGACTGTCACAGGATAAAGATTTTTTTTATACTTTTATAAATGCCTATAATTTTTAAATTCGTAACTTAGATTTTTTCAAATATTTTTCTGATAGCTATTATAACTTAGCCTGTTACCTGATTCCGGCTTGACGTCGATTTCTGGGACAACCTGTATATATGTGGCGGCTCCGCACAGACAAAGAAGTTCCGCCTACATCTAACAGATGGCGCTACTACATAACAAGCGTTCAAATAACGTCATAGTATTCTGAATTGCACAAGTGGAGTTTCCACAGCAACTAAGTATATATACAAGGTCCCGACATCAACCGTTGGGCCGCGGTCCGCCAGGCACGATCAACCAGCCTGGTCGGAGAATTCACCCTTTGTATTGGAGGGACATAACATAACACCCTGTTCCTCCACATATATGTATATATTATTATCAAAAACCCGACTGCATAAAAGATAATTTAAAAGTATACTTTTAAATTGTAAAAGTATAGGTTCTTGATTTTTAAATTATTTTATTTAGTTTTTGTTTTTATGTTCTTTACTGCTTATGCTTTTTTTTGAATAATGCGTCATTTATTTGTTTGTTTTCGATAAAGCAATAGGTGTTGATAAAATCAAAATAAATCCCCCAGGGGATCCTAATGAATAGTGGGATCCATATAAATCCACCAGGAGATTACACTCGATAAAGGGATCTATGTGGACAAAAAATCCAAATAAATCCACCAAGAGATCACACTCAATAAAGGGATCTATGTGGACAAAAAATCCAAATAAATCCCCCAGGGGTCGAAGCACTCATCCTACTGGATGGAGGGAAAAAATACTTTTCCGGGCAGATACTTACTTACTAGACTTTGATACTAGACTTACTTACTAGACTTTGATACTTAGATACTAGACTTTGAGCAATCTTATCATTATGACATAGCAGACTATACTTCGTAATTTCTAGCTTTTTACCATACAATTTGTATGAAACCTTTCAGAATGTTGACTAGAAAACGAAATTTAAGCGTCTATGAGTACCTATAATTGTTTTTAATTTAAGATTTGCTTTATGATTTGAAAGGCTATAACAGAGAGTCGTTTCACGTCATAATCAGCCTATAGCGGTCGAATGGTGGACGTAGGTCTATGCAACACTACACATTAGTACACCATTATGGCAGATCTTCAACTGTTAAAAAACTACCTACGTTTTATATTCCTTTAAAAAAAAAACTCCCGCACTAAGAATAATTCTGTATCGCGAAGGACTTAACAAACATTCAAACAACGGACACGAAGAATATCCAGACCTGGAACAATCATTAGAGGATCACACAAATGTTTGTCCCGTGTGGGATTCGAACCCACTCGGCGCAGTGGTAGTGGCGAGGCAACCACTTAAACCTCTATGCCATCCCTGGAGTCGAGTCTTTCATATGCCACCGAACCTAGCAGTTGAGTGTCCTAATTCTTTCTGTATTAAATTAATGGAATGTACGCTCAGTTCTAACAAAAACGCAACTCCCTATTTCTTGTAGTCCCTGTCTTGCAGACAAATAAATCATTTTGCAACCCAAACTTTGTGTCACTAAGATGTTATATATTTTGAAACTTGTACGTTTTGTCTACACGGTCATTTTGCAATTTATGCAGTGGTCCGACCGCCAACGATGATCGAGAAACGAGTAAAACTAGAAACTATAAACGAGTTGAAGATCAGCGGGAAGCGAGTGTGTAGTTTCGATAGTTTTGTCGCCGGGCTATATGCGAGTGTGCAAGTGCGACGAGCGATTACTCGCGCCACTCGCCCGCGGTCGCTCAGTCCTGTGCAAACCTGCGCGCGGCGACGAGCGGGCATCGCTGGACGAGTATCGCTGAGCGAGTTTATTTTTGAAAGCTCTTGTCGCTCAGCGACAAAACTAGTAAAGCGAGTCGTCGCCGGCAGTGTGAACAGTCAGCGAGCAACTTTTAATATATGCATCTCTTTCGTTTACACAGAATGTATATTATTTGTGCGTTTCTTGAGAGAGAAAATCGCCGATAGTTAGTCGTTTTCTCGCGCGCGGGCGGTCGGACCACTGCATTAGTCTTTTAGCTACTTAGACGTTTTGTCTACACAGTCTTTCTGCAATTCAGTCTTTTAGCAACCTAGATGTTTTGCCTACCAAGTCATTATAACAATCTGGTAATTTTGTTTACATACACTTTTTACAATGCAGGCTATCTGACCCTAACCCTTATGAATATCCTCAATCAAAAGGATCAATGTAGTTGATTTAGATTGTACATTTAGAGAACGTATACACGGCTACACATCAAGTTAGACACCCTATATACTCTTAACCGCAGCTTTTCTGCAAGTGCTGTGCATTTCTGTAAGTGACAAATTCACTGTGGTTAAACCTTATGTATGTCATCCTTGCTGAATATTTAGTGAATAAATCGTTGAAATACCTTAACAATAAATAAATAACTATGCTACATACAAAATAGAGAATTGTCGACAAGGGTGTCGATGTAATGGTAAGGATAGAGCGTAACAAAAATATAAGGCACTCTCTTGCACGATTCGCAGCGTTCAACTTCTAATAGTTCAAAATCCAAACAGTCTAGGTTGATGTGTCGTTGTGTGTACGTTTAGCCTTCAAATAAGATGTAAAATAATAATCTTATTGAAAGTTGGCGTGGTTGGCTTTATTATACCATACTTTATTATACCATATTATTATACCATAATAGCGAAAATCTGGTATTGTCCTTCAAAGTTGTTGTTTCTCCTGTAAGGTAAATTGTCAATCGCAGAACGAAGCATAGAACTGGGCTCGGCGATACAATATGCTCGACAAGTAATTCGTGGAGTCCAAGCATAGCTAACAAAATGTGGAAGTAATACTATCTGTCGTCTGCCGTCTTGAGAGCTGGCAGCATCGCGGCACGCGACGAAGATGATGCTATGACCTAGATCTTTGTTCTGCATTGGGACGTAATAGGCTTATAAAAAATCTCTCTGTTACTCACTGGAAGTACACAAGCGCGATATTATGTTATAAATATTATACCAGAGGTAGAACTTTACCTTGGGCCAGGTTTCGGTTTCTCGTCTTTCTTTAGCTTTTCGATAATTTCTTTCGTGTCTTCAATTGACAGATCCTCCTGGAAATTCAAAAATAAATCATATATGAATCTAGTATTTATTATATACCTACTGATTAAAAGACCCCTTGTAGTAAATTGTCGATAAGATTCTGTATTTTTCGATTTGTAGGCGTTGACGTATATTTATATAATCATAACTAATATTATAAATGCGAAAATGAGTTTGTTTGTTTGTTACGCTTTCACGCCTTAACTATTCAACCGATCAACATGAAATTTTGCATACACGTTGTCAGGGGTACAGAATAGGACATAGGGTACCTTTCATCCAGAAAAAAAGAACTATTGCAAACCTAACCTAACCTACATTTAAGCGAGCGAAGCCGCGGGTGAAAACTAGTATATGATATATTTATATTGTATGATAATTCTACATGCGTGATTTTGTTCAGTGCTTGATGGACAGCACATTGAAGGTATTCTGCGATCTAATCTCGTTCTAAACCTATAAGTCTACAGTGTGGCTTGCGTTTAAGACCTTGTCTATGGAAAAGCGGCGTGCTATTTTTTAATCCTTTTGTTTATTGTTCTTTAGTGTATTAAATTCTTTTATTCTCTAGCTATTGTGTGGCTTCACTTTTCTTAATGTAGACACGTTTTCGTGCGATTTAACTACGGCGTAACCACATCTATAAATTAAATCTTTGACACCATTGAAGTAGATATCCATTGTTAAACAAGTCTAAGGATATAACTTACATAGTAATCATCATTGACTTGCACCATGGGAGCGTTGACGCAGGCACCGAGGCACTCAACCTGCAAAAAAAAGTATAATAATGAATCTAAGATCATAAATAAATTATTTATGCATGTATTAATTCTGCTTAGCCTAGCAGTAGTGAGTGCGAATGTTGGGCACTAGGGCGATAGTCCGGTCTCGCGATGTGTTAGGTTTTCTGTAACAAACACGGCGTTTGGAACTATGCCCGGTATATAGCAGCTCGGCTGGTACCCTCAATAAAAAAAAGATATCAGCCCTGTATTAAACTGTCCCACTGCTGGGCACGGGCATCTTTTCAATGTGAGAAGGTTTAGGCCATAGTCCACCACGCTGGCCTAGTCCAGGGTGGCAGACTTCACATATCTTCGAGAACATTATGGAGAACTCTCAGACATGCAGGTTTCCTCATGATGTTTTCCTTTACCGTTAAAGGAAACGATAATTAATTATTTAATACGCATATAATTTCGAAAAGTCAGAGATGCGCGTCTTGGGTTCGAACCCGAGACCTTTCCCTGACAGTCCTACGGTTTCCTACTAGGCTATCGCTGCTATTACGTGTGAATTACAACCATAGCAGACAAAATGTGGGTGTAATAAAAATCTGTATATCTTCGAGATATAAGTGTGAGACTATGACGTACGTAGGCTTCAGTAGTGTGCCTACGGTTTTAGAACAAGACGAGGATTTTTAACAGTAATAATGACAATGTCCTCATTACAACAATCTTGTTGGTCCCATGGCAAAAGAATGCACTCACTGATGCAGTTGATGCTAAGGTCGAGGGTTCGATTGTACTGTAGTTAGCTCAGGTAGACGGCGATAGCCTCGCCTTGTTTTACGTGTCACATCATATTAGAATGACTAATATTAAAACAATGGATAATACGCATTCTTTGATCTATAACGTAATTTTTTTTTTACTTTTTAGTACTCCGTTTTTTTATATTTACGAGTCTTAAGCCATAAATGTACTCACGCCTGTATAACTGAAGAATAATAAGAATAATGAGAGGTATACCCACATTTCACCAACTATGTTTTTAGGTCCCATGTGATAGATTGATAGGAGTTAGCTTATTGCTGTCTGCCAGGCAAATTGCCAGATTCTGTGCACCTACTGAGAATAACTTATCAGTGATACCAACAACAGTGCCTGAGCTGAGAAATGCACTCAGTAGCACAAAAACAGACCAACCTTATGCCTAATACTCACAAGGCAATGGACTTAAACCACTTCATATATTGTATCAGTCAACAAACCTCAGATACTGAGAACTTGCCACAGGGGCTAGTGCCTCCAACGGGGCACTGAGTAGCTTCAACAATAGTCTTCAAGACAGCATCAGAGCCACGCAGCCAGCAGGGTGTTGTGGTGCAGACTTGCATGTGGTACTTGCCAACTGGTCGTCTGAAATATTAATTAAGTAAATTTATATATGCATAAATTTATATAGCAGCTATAGCCTAGTGGGAAACCGTTGGACTGCCACGCAGAGGTCTCGAGTTCGAACCCAAAGGCGCGCATCTCTCACTTTTCGAAGTTATATGCGTATTAAATAGTTGATTATCGCTTGCTTTAACGGTGAAGGAAAACATCGTGAGGAGACCTACATGTCTGAGAGTTCTCCATAATGTTCTCGAAAATATGTGAAGTCTGCCAACCTGCACTAGGCCAGCGTGGTAGATTTTGGCCTAACCCTTCTCATAGTGAGAAGAGGCCTGTGCCCAGCAGTGGGACAGTTTAATACAGGGCTGATATTATTATATATGAAAAAGGAATAGTTGGCAAAATGTAAGTGCTATACAACTCTCCCTACTGCTTCTGGGATATAGACAAGATTATGACAATATATAGAATCTATTTATTTATTTATTTATTAAGGATCTTAAGTGTGTTTTATATTTTGGTAAGGGTTGACTAATATCAATATCGTGAGACTTTGATAAATTATTGTATTGCCTACAAAGCCTTGGTACAGCAGCGTAATGACCCAGGTTGGTTTTTGAGAATGAGAAATCGGTAACATTGTAGTTTTCATACTATCTCATTAATATTTTTTTAATGGGCCATTCTAATTCTATGTTTCATTTTTCATGTATAGTTGCTTATATTTAGGCCACTATGGTTTGCCTTTAACCAAATTATATACTATTATAATATACAGATTGATTGGTAAAAGACTGGACATATTGAAGGAGACAGCATAGTGGTTAGTGTAACCAACTGCCACGCCTGAGGTTGTGGGTTCAATTCCCGCACAAGTCAAACATTTGTGTGCATGAACATGGATATTTCAAATCAAATCAAATCATTTATTTCGGGCTGCATAGGCCCATAGATAAATACCTTAACCTAAATTTACATATTATACAGGTAATTTTATAATACATACAACACCATCTAGCCTAAACTAAGCAGAGCTTGTACTATGGGTACTAGACAATGGATAAACATTACATATATACTTTTTTTATTGTTTTATAAATACATACATATTATACCTACATAGAAACACCCAGATGTCTTGGTCTGGAAGTTTCTATGTATAATATGTCATTGTATGTATTTACAAAAAAACAAGTATATATGTATGTTTTATCCATTGTTTATTACCCATAGTACAAGCTCTGCTTAGTTAGGCTAGATGGTGTTGTGTGGGCTTATTCCCGTGCGCTCCAAATCTATTGTTGTCTAAAATTCATTTTTCCATCCATTAGTTACCAGGAGCTCCAAATATTTTTATATGAAAATAATAAATAAAGCCACATTTACCAATTTAATTCCCTACAGCTCCAAAACATTCTCTACATACTTTGAGATTTTATTTCTTATCAAAAACTAATATTATAGTATTACATGTTTTAATTCTGCTAACCTCATAGTTTGTTTTGGAGCTGTCGGAAACACACTAGTAAGTAGGTCTTTATTTAATTATTTGTAATATAATTTGGATCTTCTAGGAATAAATATATGGAGATAACAGTATTTAACGAAAAAAAATTCTTTAGCTTTTGGAGCCCTTGAGAACGATTCTACAAAATAATAATTATATTTTATTTTAGTCTTGTAGCGCTTGGGAGCAAAATAGCGGAGCGGGCGGGAATAAGCCGTTGTGTGTATGTGATAGAATATTAGTATTATTATTATAAATTTTATTTGGTATCACAGTTTGCTTAAATGGTGGTTGTGCTTATTTATTATATTGTAGAATGTACACCACAGAGAGTGACTAGGTACTTTTAATTTCATGTTAAGAATTTATTTTATATGAAATCTTTTTGCCACCTCATTAGGATAACATTTTAATTTTTAAGATATAATATCACCAGCCCAAGTCTGAAACCTCACTTGCATTTGCCCAAGATTTAAAAAGCCCAGTCTTTTTCAGGACTAATATCTACCTGTTCAACATAATTATATATTATTAAAATTTTCGCATTATTTCAACTTTTTTAATAAAGCCATATCATTAATTATAATGTATTCATATTAGGCCCAGAATTTCACCCCTTTAAGGGATTGGATTTTAATTTTTTAACCAATATATTGTAGTCCTATCCTAGTATACCGGTAATTAACAATTGACAAGTTAGTTTAGTATGTTGGTTTCTATTAGTATTTCTACAAAGTTTTAACATATTATTCATTATGTACCATTCTACTTTAGTTAGATTCCAAATGCTGCGCTATGAATTTATATTATATGATTTTAGTCAGTCATTCAAGCAGTCAGAAAATTTCTCTTTTCACAGCTACTAAAAAAAATTCGACATTGAAAATGACATAATCATGATACCGTTTCACCTGTATATCAACTAAAAGGATATTTATATAATAAAACACATATTATAATGTTTCAAACAAAGTAACAAACTATTCTACAGTATCTATGTAATTTCCTAGATATAGTTTTAACTGTCTAGTAAAATACATTTTCCACAACTTACCTAATAAACATTGTGTAGAATGTAGCAACCTCATACACCCTCATGCGGGGTAGGTTAAGGATGTCAGCTACTTTGTGCATTGCAGAGATGGGTAACCAACCTCCATTCTGACGTTGAGCCAGGTCAAGGAGGGGAATCATTGCTCCACGCTTGTGACCTTCAGGGTAGATGCCTAGGAGGGCATCAACTCTCTGAAATTATTTAGCATATATGACATTATCAGCATATTGTAAATAATTAAACTTTTAGCCTTGTAGGCACTTGCCTACAAGATGGCACTTGCCATCACTGTTTGTTAAATGAATGACTACTTTAAAAATATAAGAGGCACAGTGCATAAAGGTTAAGTTGTAGACAAGGTCATCAATAATTGCGACATGTATTTCATATATAAAGCTATATGAACGAAGAATCAAATTACTATAGGTTAACCTAAAATATTCTAAGATAATATAATTCAATTAGCTAAGTATTATATAAATGTAGACGTATGCTACTTAAACATAATTAAATAAGGTTCGGATATACCAAAACTACACTTTGAATTCAGAACGGCGTAGAAAGATCATAGAATGTTATTGAAAAACAGTTGACAGTTGTTGATAGTACCTTTTGATTAGCGGGTGTGAATTCAAAAGGAGTGCTCGCATTGTCTTCAGGAGTATCACGGTGGACGAAAAGACTGTCATGCTGAAGGACTGAGCTAGTTTGAAGACTCCTGGCCGACACACGCCACTGAAAATACAAACACAAATCACTAAGTATACATTGCACAAACGTCAAAATGTTATTATATAATACGATTGTTTACGATAACCCCAAGACTTATATATTTTTTATGGTGACCTACCAAGCCTTGTACTCCAATCCTGAGGCTGGATAGCATGATTATTATAACAGTATTTCTGTATTTCGTAAAAATAATATTGCGAAACACTGTTCGCGAACACTTGGTTATGTGATCAACTTCAGTTTGGTGTTATCGAAATGAAAGATACGTTCTAAAATCTTATCGTGACGATAATATTGTACTTCAAACTACAATACAGAAACAGAGTACAATAAAAAATAATTAATTATTATATTTGTGTCACATTCTATTTCTATGACTTTCTAATAAAATTTGTTGATACTTATTAATATCTTTCGATACGATAATTAAATAGCTGTGGCAAAACAGAAATGGCTTCTAAACGAATTGAAATGTTATGTAGCGAACTTCACTTCACGAATATAATTTTCAAAAATGATTCATAATACACCGTAATAACACTCAAAGTTATACGTAACGCTGGCAATTAGCAAATACCGCCTGTTTTAATGATGGATTTGGAGATGGATGGACGAGTTGGATTTTTTTTACTCGAGTTACTCGAGTTGATATGGCTATAATGTGTTTGTAGGGAAAGGAGAGGGTACTCGACTCAAGGCTGATAGGTTCCGATCCTGGCCAAGCGAGCCCGACTCTGCCGGCAGCCCGAGTTCTGTTTCACTCAACCTGCATCGAGTTGAGTGAGTGAGATGCAATGCATGATGTAACATTGAACGGCACGCGCGGGCCGCGCGCTGTGACTCGTCAACTCGTGAGGCCCCGCGCACGCCGCTCGCGCGGTGTGCGTTCGATCGACCGAGTTGATTCGAGTTGTTAAAAACTGAACCCGAGTTGACTCGTTTACAGTTTGATTCGAGTTACTCGAATCAAATAACTCGACTCGCACATCACTAGCCTGTTTCTCCTGTTTAGCAAATTGCTGATTCGCCATATCATTATAAAAAGGGAATTATTTCATAACCATTGTTAATTGTAGCATAATTAAATTTGTGACACACCCACATGGTGTGTACTAGTGGTACGCCTACAACATGTATTTCGCAAATGAAATAGGAGTCTTACCAAAGGATTACCTACTTTCAGCGAGGTGCATATTCTGCATCTACATAATTATTACCTATACTAGACGAAGGTTAACTAATAATATAAAATATAATGTATGTCAGTATGTCATGTAGATAAATGTAATGTCAAATTCAAATCGCGCGGATATTTTGTTGGGTATATTTCGCCCATCGAAAAATCAAATGTAATTATTTCATCTATTATCTTTCTAGACGGGCAAATGCACCCCCTTGCACCCTGCAACCGGCGCCCATGGTAGATTGTACACTTTGTTTTTGAATCATTGCTAGGTACCTATAATAATGCTTACTATATTGATTAAACGTTTAAAACTTATGTGCCGCAATAACGTAAAACTTTATCATTTTTATACGACAAAATTATCAAACCAAAAGGCCTGCCAGATGTTAAGCGAATACCGAACCCTTTGATCGCTTGCAGACACATGAGTACCTAGGTAAGAATCATACAGTCGTGGTCGACCTTAAAGTAATGAAATGAAATGAAAAAAAATTTGAGTGAGGGGTGTGTGAGTTTCCCAATTATCGGTGTAAACGCAGTATGTAGATGTAATGATGAATAACCAAACGCCACGGCCGTTTCTGCCGCATATTTTCACACTTGCAAGGGAATCAAAACCTATAGTGTCTACGTACTTCGCTGGTGCCGAAAATCATGAAATCTAGGAAGAAGCAATGTTAGCAAAGCTTATAGCTCAAGTACCTAAAGGGAAAATCTGTTAACCTACATCACAAGTTTGTTTTTCTTTTTTTTTATGGATTAGGAGGCAAACGAGCAGACGGATCGCCGGATGGTAAGCGATTACCGCCACCCATCGACACCTGCAACACCAGAGTAGTTACAAGTGCGTTGCCGGCCTTTTAAAAAGGAGTACGCTCTTTTCTTGAAGTGTTGAAGGTCGTATTGGTCCGAAAATACCGCAGGCGACAGCTCATTCCACAGTTTTGTTGTGCGAGGCAGAAAATTCCTGGAGAAACGCTCAGTTGTGGACTGCCAACCATCTAAATGATGGAAGTGAAAATGCTGTCGCGTAGAACGATGGCGAAAAGAGGCGGCAGGGATCATTCCGAACAATTCCTCGGAAATTGTACGGAACTCTCATTTTTTTTTAGTGTGATGTCCACTGAAATGTGGTTGTATAGGCTTCAGACTATGTATGTAGGTATTATTTAAGATGTCATGTAGGACAGGTATTATCCAGTATTTGGGTGTGTAAATGATTGTTCCGGTGGGCAGCAGTCGCGAATGCAACTATTGTGCATGAGGTCTCTGGTAAAAAGCCGGAACGTGCAAAGTGTAATTTTTTTTTACATTATTGAACTCCCGCACTAGTAATGATTCCTGTGTCGCGGGGGACTTTGCAAACATACAAACAAATGACACAAAGAACACCCGGGCTACTAACTAAACTACCCTCTCACAGAATATCAACGTGAAATAGCAGTATATAGTTAGAATAGTTACACGGTAGAGTCGAGTCGATTAGAGCGCGTACCAACAAGTTTGGGTTCATACCTCTGCCGAACGATCAAGGCATGGAATTCCCTGCCAAGGCACGTGTTTCCTTCTTCCTTCAATCCTGGGTCCTTTAAGCGGGGCGTGAAAAAGCACCTTCTCAGGCCGTCAAAGTAGAGACCTCAACATCACCTCGGCTACTATGAGGGCGGTGTGGAGGCCACTGCTCTTAGACCACACGACTGCTTACCATCAGGTGGAGTGTGGTCATTTCAACGAGCAAAAAAAAAAGAAAGTATTCCTACTGTTGTGTTTCGTTCAGTGAGTGAGAGTGCCAGAGACCCAATCACCCCCTTTCCCACATCCCGCTCGTTCTCCTTCCCACTTCCTTTAATAAAGGGTCGGCAACGCGCAAGTGATGTCGCAGGCGTCCATAAGCTACGGTGACCACTTACCACCAGGTGCGCCGTATGCTTGTTTGCCACATTAGTTGTATAAAAAAAAACTTGGTACAACCATTTGTGGATCACACAAATTTTTGTCCTGTGTGGGATTCGAACCCACAACACTGCGCAGCGGTAGCGGCAAGGCGACCACTGAAACCAGTAAGCCATTCGTACAGTTTTCTGACAAAAGTTCTCAGTAACACCACGGCGTTTGCAACTGTGCCTGGTGAATGGAAATGGTGAGTGAGTATACTCACTATTAAGTAGAACTTAAAGCCCTACCTAGTGAAACGTATGTAAGTAATACTCATCTGCCTACTTCCTAGGATTATAGGTTCACACTTATAGACTAGTTTCACGATTATAATAACACTAGCTTTTGCCCGCGGCTTCACTCGCGCTAATTTAGAATTTGACAATCAATTCGGGTTGTACCCTGCTTGTAATAATATAATTCAATCATGATTCGAAAGACACGTGGCGCCATCTATTATCATTAGAACGTTATTGTTGTTTTCCTCGGGAACAGTAATTTTTTTCGGGATGAAAGGTAGCCCACGTCCGTTTCTGTACACTTGATAACGTATATGCAAAATTTCAGGATGATCGGTTCAGTGGTTTAGGCGTGAAAAGGTAACAAACAAACAAACTCATTTTCGCATTTATAATATTAAGTTAGGAAGTTAGGACTAGCTGACCAGCGCAACTCCGTCTGCTTCACATAAGACAATTTTCCCCGTTTTTGCAACATTATTCATTGCTTCTCCACTCCTGATAGACAACACCTAACAATACAAACAGTTGACTCGGAGGATCTCTGTGATCCCGAAAATGACCATGCGCTATTTGTATAGTCATATAATGAATTATAGTACCCATAGTACAAGCTGCTTAGTTTGGGCTAGATGGTGTTATGTGTATGTGATAGAAAATATTCTATTTTTAATATTCTATTAGATAATAATCTATACTAATATTATAAAGCTGAAGAGTTTGTTTGTTTGTTTGGTTGAACGCGCTAATCTCAGGAACTACTGTTTCAAATTGAAAAATTATTTTAGTGTTGGATAGGCCATTTATCGAGGAAGGCATATTCTATAAAACATCACGCTACGACCAATAGGAGCGGAGCATCAATAAAAAAATGTTGCAAAAACGGAGAAAATTATTTTATGTGAAGCAAACGAAATTGCGCGAATCAGCTAGTGTACAGATCGCGCAATATACGATGACCGGTCTGAACATTGCGCGAGTGGCGTCGCAGTTACAAGTTTTAGGTCTCTTTGGTGACAGGGGGCGGGGGCGTTACGCGTTTTAGCGACTGTACATGCGCAACAATTCGGAGACGCTATGTTCAGTCCGGCCATAGTAGATTGCGCGATCTGTGATATACCTGCGGTGAGTATGTTTGCCTGGCTCCGCTCCGCGCTCCGGGGGCGTTATGTTGCCAACAGTCGTAATACTCATGGCAACTCCTTTTTGAAAGGTCGGCATATTATGATGAATCGCCTGATGATCTATCGGCTACAGTACCATAACTTAATTATTAGGTGAGCTATAGGTACGCCTGTTCGCCAAAAAATTTGTATAAAATTACTATAATTGGATAATACAATCTAGACCTGTATACGTGAAGACTGGTAGGTACATTAACTTTTATCATTACTTGAATTTAAAATATCCATTTAATCAATTTTCTAGTCACATGTGGAACTAAGATAACGTTTACCGGTTCAATTTGAAAAGTAGAATAGATCTAATAAGATTAACGAACATTTCGACGTAAAATAGGTATTCTTAAAAAATCGAAGATGCTTTTTAACAATGCAACAAGAAATATTAAGTAATAAGAATATAAATATTTCTTAAGCCAATAGTAACCCTCTCTGCTTACCTCACTGTTAGTCAAATATACCTACATAGTCGGTGTCAGCCAAGGTAGGTTTGTAACTAATTAAACATGAGATGTCTTACTATAATCATAACATAACATTGGCATGCACAATTACACACATAGACGCAGCACGCGGCGCGGGTGGGGCTACGTCGACTTATCTTGATCTCTTTAAATATATTTTGCTGTGCAATTTAGTGATCATTTACTATTTTTGACTGTTATATTTTACTATATCTGGTGACAAGTTAAACATAAGCCTAATTAAATTTTTAACTTGATACGAAGCTCATACGCGAATATTCTTTTTAAAAGGCATTGTCTGCCTTCCTATGCCTATATTTCCGTACGAAAAAAGCGGAGCAAGAAAAAAAACGGCATAGACAAAGCGCGATGCGATCGGCAAAACAACGACGTGGTTACCATGGTTACTGCCGCACCGAACCGCCATCGCCATGCACCAAAAATTTGTATGTATCTACATAACTAAGCTGTAAATATTTAAAAACGGGTTTTGGTTGGATAGGAATTTTTTTAGAATGGCGGTATTTTAAGCCTGATCGAGCAGGATTAATAGATTCGCTTTGTAAAGAAAAGGACTTTTACGTTTTTGTGCGGCATTATTATATTGCATGTTTCGTGAGGTTTTCTGAATAGCAGATCAATACAAAAAGTTGTTAACAGGCTGTCAAACGCATATCAAAATCTTGGTGGACTGAATTTGCTACAGCCAATCATATAACTTGAACATGAGTTGGATTTTGAAACGTAGATAGTACGTAGACGAAAATAGGCTTTTCGCCAGACCTAAAATCATAATAATAATGATGAAAAGTGTATTTATTTAATACACCTGTATTAGACCTACATGCCCCAAAATGTTGGCCCAAAATCCCCTTCCAGAGGCTATACACCTAAATCGAAGTCAATTATGTAACTCCACATAGATCTAGTTTTAAAAACAATTACCTAGATGTTGATATGTTAGTATGATAGGGATGTAATGCAGGTACATACTTTTTGAAGATTTAAAGGTAAAAACAAAGTATCATTCACGTTTGACGAAGACAATTATTGATACTTGGTTACGTAATGTTAAATGTTTATGATAGATAGCTGTGCCCGCGGTTACACCCACGTTTATGGTTACTGCGCCGCCCCAGTGGGTCGTAGTGTGGTGTTATATAGTCTATAGGCTATAGCCTTCCTCGATAAATAGACTATCCAACGCTTAAAGATTTTTTCGAACTAGTAGTTTCTGAGATTAGCGCGTTCAATCAAACAAACAAACAAACTTTTCAGCTTTATAATATTAGCATAGATTTATGGTGAATCATGCCATAATCATGAAGGGCTAGCTAGGAGTGCATTACACCGACATTTTACCGGCTATCTATGTTTTTAGCTCCATCGTAATAGAGGGTGAGCCTCTCCTCCTCTGTGCTTCTATTGAGAATTTCTTAAAAGAAGATCATATTAACAATTCTTGCCTCACCGGATTTCAAACCCAAAACTATATCACGGTAGTCGCATTCACTACAACTGTGCTACTGAGGTGATCGTCTATCCTAAGATACACTGATTTGCCGTCCCCTGTGGTAATCGAACCCACATCACTTGGTACACTGATAACGCCACTTGTCTAGACTTAAATCAACTAAGATACAAACTTGTGCTTATTACAAGGATATTGATAAACTAATTAATTCTGTGCATTAGAGAGTAAACGCACTAGCGGTTATACGGTCCAACCGCTTTACGCGGTTCCATTGCGGTTGGCCGTCGCGCTTCGTAGCGGTCAATCGCTATGGCAACCGCATCAGGCGGCTGGCCGCTCAAACGAACCGCCCCCGCGGTTAACCGCTAGTGCCTTTACTCTCTTAAATAATACCTACATTCTGACAAGAAATACAAGCAGACCTCATTCTGAGACGGAAATAAAAACAGACATGAATCAAATTCAGAAGCAGAAGAGAAGAAGAAGAAGTTAATTATCAGTCGTTATGGCGGTGAAGGTAATCATCGTGAGAAAAACTGCATATTCATCAATTTTATATTTTTCTAAGATTTGTGAAGTGCGTATTAGAGAGTAAACGCACTAGCGGTTAACCGCGGGAGCGGTTCGTTTGAGCGGTCCAACCGCTTTACGCGGTGTCATCGCGGTTGGCCACCGTAGCGGTCAACCGCTATGGCAACCCCGTCAGGCGGCTGGCCGCTCAAACGAACCGCTCCCGCGGTTAACCGCTAGTGCGTTTACTCTCTTATCGTCCAAATATCAGCAGTATTTTTAAATTAATTTATCTGAATGTATAAAATATACAAGCAGTGCTAAGCGTGAGCTCGTAAATTACTTGTTTAGTTTGGCAATATACTTAAAGCATTAGCAGGCTTGCCAGCCATGTGTCCGGTAGGTACCGAGCTTGACTGTTTTTAATTTAACTGAATTCGCTAAGTACAGTTGTGCACATATTATTTAATGCATACTGCAAAACATGTATTTTAAAGTAAACTACCTACTATAATAGTTACTGAAAATTTGAGGAAACAATAGGTATAGGTATTATTATGAATTTACAATTAAAAAGAACTAGCTGATTCTAATATTTTTATTAATTGAAACAATTAAGCTCGTCAATAGCTACTAATCAAAACAATATTATAAATAAAAGAAAATCGGTTGTCAAACAAAGGAGAAAAAGGTACCTACTGTGTTTTGTCTTTGCCTATTTATATATAGATTTTAATTATCATCGATAAAATTATAGTTATGGACCTAGGATTGCAGTCACGTTTATAGGTAACTAGCTTTTGCGCGCGGCTCCACCCGCGTGGTACCTACATCAATAAAAAGTAGCCTATGTCCTTTCCCAGGTTTTAAACTATATCTGTACCAAATTTCATCTAAATCGGTTGAGTGGTTTAGCCGTGAAAAGGTAACAGACGGACGGACAGACAGACTGATAGATAGACAGACAGAGTTACTTTCGAATTTATAATATTAGTAAGGATATCAAAAGTACTGTCAATACGATCACAACAAGGATCGTCTAGTTTAGTTGAATGACAGAAGAGTACTAATATCACAGTCTTAGTCTTTATACTGTGCTAATATGATCATCACCGTAATCGGACATAGAGTTCGCCATAAGCTTGAATACCTAGTTATTTATATACGGGTTCGATTCCCGCACAAGTCATACATTTGTGTGCATGAACATGGATGTCTGGGTGTTTCTATGTATAATATGTATTTACAAAAAAATATATATATGTTTATCCATTGTCTAATACCCATAGTACAAGCTCTGCTTAGTTAGGGCTAGATGATGTTGTGTGTATGTGGTAAAATATTATTATTATTATTATTTATTATAGTTTTTCGTAAATTACTTTTATGAGCACTTCTCTATGTCAACTATAGTCTGACTACTGACGTCCTTAAGCGGTAGCAAAAATATACGGTTACAGCCTGCAAACTAACTTTACCACAATTGCATCGGAACTGAATTGCGATTGAATTTGTGCGTCTTAATTGCATCGTCTACATTCCGCTTACAGACACCCACGCGAACAAAGATAAAGGTTAACTTTGTGCGCACATGTAAGTTGCATAAAGATACTTCTTTATTCTAAATAATACAGATTATATACTGTACTACCTTACGGTCAAAAGGAATAGCCGATTTAGATTAAAATTATTTATGACAATATGCAAAATATTATTATTTAATCCCATGAATCTAAAGGTTTTGTATTAATTAGATTGATTATTAAAAACTATCGTTAAAGGACACACGTTTTGATTTCGACTAGTTTTACCGAAGTACTTATTAATCTTTAAGTAGGCGACTGTACATTCAGTGTTAAAAAAATGTCGGACACCAAAGTGTAGCATTGGTCACGGTTGGCGGCAAAATGGCCGTCTCCATTCGTTCAGAAATTAGATAACGGGACGACCGGTGGCACCATTGATAAGGAATTAAATACGGAGCGAGCCACTCCACTTCAACACGACAATGTAAAAGAAAATTGGAATTTTAGAAAGCATATCGTTGCGTGCGATAACAATTTGTTGATCCGATCTGATGATATGAAATTAGATGAACGCGTTCGCGCCAAAACTTCTTACAGATTAAATAGGAAAGTGTTTAAAATAGAAGTGGCTTGTTGGTGTTAATTTGCATTACTATAACTGTATCGTCAGTGGCAGAGCGGACTCGGTGTAGGACTTAGAAGTGGTAAACGACAATATAGTACTACTTGGTAGGTAGGTAACTAGGTACTTTACTTATATGATGTGTATGTATCGCACACATGCCTACATTTGTTTATTACCCGTCCATTGTAGGAATGGCAGTTATAATTGAAAAATCTAATGTGTCTGGTCGCCGGTGGGCCGCTGCCACTCATAAACATTTGTGGTCACCGCACATCATTAAATATGTAACTAGAAAGATAAAAGGGATTGGTCTGCGATTGCTGCAGTAGACTGTGCAATAGTAAACTTCTACTGCAGTTGAAAGAGATATTTGATACACATAGCCTATTAATTATACTTCGTGGATTTGGATCTCAGCCGGGTCTCGGCTTAACCTCGTTTACACTTTCTGCAAGATAATAAAATGTGAACTAAATATTCAGTACGTGTACCTACTGTTTATCATTGAGTATTATCCTGCAGCATATAATAATAATAACTAGCGGTCGCCTAGTGCTCGAAATTCGACCAACTGATATATATACTGACGGCTCGATGGCGTACTGGTTAGTGTAACCGACTGCCACGCCTGAGGTCGCGGGTTCGATTCCCGCACAAGTCAAACATTTATGTGCATGAACATGGATGTTTGTCTTGGTCTGGGTGTTTTTATGTATAATATGTAAGTATTTACAAAAAAAATGTATATATGTATGATTATCCATTGTCTAGTACCCATAGTACAAGCTCTGCTTAGTTTGGGCTAGATGGTGTTGTGTGTATGTGATAGAATATTATTATATTATGTCATGTCATTATACTCGTATTGATATATGTAACCATAGTTACGCGCTTCGACTGCGTGTGTCAAATGCATGGTTGTGTGCGTGTAGTGTTTTTTCATTAATTTAATGTATTTATTATGCATATTTTATATAAATATTAGCATTCGTCACTTCTTCTCTGTATAAACTATAAGTGTGCGAAATTTCATACTCCTCCGTCCGCCCAATTTTCGTAAAAAGGGATCCAAAGTTTTCGCTTCACGTATTAATATATAGATAATTTACTTACAACAAAATCAGTTTCTAAAAGAATGACGAGCCTGAAATGTTTTTTTTGCCGTAAAGTAATTAACTTCATCTTGTTTTTATTCTATATTCTTCAGTTCCACTTGCATGAGCCTATACACTAAACTGACGCTAGAATTACCTAAAGTGAATATAATAATTTATTTTACTAAGGCAAGCCGGGCTTTAGAGTTTATATGAAGATAAAGGATTTCTTTCCTTTTTGTTTAAGTAAGATAATATTAGCACGAGACTTGCTTCAAGAAACTGCCGTTTGGATTCAAATCACCAGCAATCATCGTCAAAAATATTATAGGTATTTATCTAAGATTTTTGCGTGGCGCTGCCAAGTTATATTAAATCCCTACTTCCCTGCTAATATTATAAATGCGAATGTAACTCTGTCTGTCTGTCTGTTAAGCTTTCACGCCTAAACCACTGAACCGATTTTAATGAAATTTGGTACAGAGATAGACTAGACCTTGGAAAAGGACATAGGCTACCTTTTGTTGTAAAAAGGGCATGAAGGGGTTGAAATAAGGGATGAAATTTTGTATGGGAAATCGCCATTATCGCGCCGACAACCGATTAAGATGAAATTTGGTACAAAGATAGACTGGAGCTTGGGAAAGGATATAAGTTACCTTTTGTTGTAAAAAAAGGTATGAACGGATTGACTGGTGACTTTAGATAGACCCTGGCGGTTATTACTAGGGCTACACCGACAGATGAAATAAATGCCTGTTTGAAGGCGTCTGTTTTTTTTTTTTTTTTAATTTACTCGTCAAAATGACCACACTCCACCTGATGGTAAGCAGTCGTGTGGTCTAAGAGCAGTGGCCTCCACATCGCCCCCACAGTAGCCGAGGCGATGTTGAGGTCTCTACTTTGACGGCCTGAGAAGATGCTTTTTCACGCCCCGCTTAAAGAACCCAGGATTGAAGGAAGAAGGAAACACGTGCCTTGGCAGAGAATTCCATGCCTTGGTCGTTCGGCAGAGATATGAGGACCCAAACTTTTTGGTACGCGCTCTAATCGACTCTACCGTGTAAGGATGGCATCTGAGCCCAGCACGCGTTGTTCTGGATAGGAAAGGGGAGGGCGGGAGAAGGTGGAATAACTCTTCAGAGCACTCCCCGTGGTATATTCTGTAGAAACATGCCAATGAGGCAATGTCTCTACGGAGTTGCAGAGGTTCCAGTGAACTCGTGACCTCTGGATCTCCGATGATACGGACAGCCCGCCGCTGTAACCGGTCGAGAGCGTCCAGCAAGTACTGCGCGGAGCCATCCCAAAGATGAGAACAGTACTCCACGCAAGGGCGCACTTGTGCCTTATACAATAGGTCTGTGTTACGGGTACACGTAAAAAGTTTTGTCTGACTACAAATAAATACGCGAGTACAACTATACAACGATTCTCACGCAGGGCAATATGTGGCTGCTCTTCTTAAAGTCAGATAACATTTAATGATAACAGACAGTAACGGCATGATTACAATAAGACGTGAATTCTGTCAAATTTTCGATAACACAGATGATTTAAATAATAATGTTTATCCAGATCTACAAATAAGTATGGGCAATCGGAAATGGTTGTGTGACAGGTCAATTTCGGCGTCGACAAATGAGACAGTAGGCCAGATAAACGAACAAATTACGTCAGATGTTGAGCGAAATGTTGTCCTGTACTTTCAGTAGACAATGTTATGGACACTGAACAAGTGACATCGTACCCTATAGAGTTTCTCAACTCTTTTGAATTCAAAAGAGTTGAGAAACTCTGTAGGGTACTGATAATTAACAGAAGTGCCTTCCCATAAGTTAAGGCTGAAAGTTGGTATTCCAGTCCTGTTAATGAGAAATCTTGAAGCACCAAGGCTATGTACACGGCAACAAATTACTCATCTAGAACACAATATTATAAAACTATAATCATGACTATTACTATTATTAATTGTTTCTCTTTCACGGGTATATGCCTAATACGTTAGGAAAATACCCGGCCCTTTGGGAGGCTTACACAGAGACATGGGTCCAACGTCAAGAGGCCCTTCAAGAGTTTTAATCAAAGGTGGGATGGAACACCTACAGTGGCAGCGGCACTAGCCGCAGCAGGCGTAGGCCTATTATGGATTCTAATATATGGGCTATGGGTATGGGTGTTTGATGGACTGGTATATTATTATTATTATTCAATAAAACTGTTTTCTATTGGTAACTCTATGTAGAGTGCTCACGAGTATCATACCCGCAAAATCTTGGTTTCAGCAAAGGATGGAAAAACTAAAAACGTAGTTTATAAAAATGTATTAAATTAAGCTATTTGCAGTAAACCACAGCATTTATATGTGTATTATTTGCAAAATAAGTATCTTAAACATTAAAAGTGCTGCCCAAAGTGACTATTCCGCGCGGACGAAGTTGCGGGCAAAAGCTAGTACTACATAAAATACTACATGTCACGCATAATGGACCAACTTGGAGTTCAAATGCGGAAAAGGGAGTCCAATTACAATTACTACATCTCTCTATTTATCTTATTTAACAAATATGTTTTGTATAATGGTTTTTACAAATTAAAAGCAATAAGTACATCAAGTGTCTAAAGCATAGAATGATTTCTTACATAATTTCAGTTTTAGTTTCAAAGCATTCATACTTAGGCTTTAACTGTTTTAATCTGTAGCGAGTTAAAATATCTTGTATCTCATCTTGTGCCATAATTGCGTCCTCTTCTAGTAATGATTTTAGTTGCAAGGCAACATGTTTGCCGAAAATGTCAAATTCATCGTCTTCTCTAAATCGGTGCTCGTATGTCTTCGTATCTTGAGTGATAGGACTGTGTTGTTGTCCAACACGTTGCCTTTTTGAGCTTGGACTAGCTTGTTCCATGTCTGTTTCAGTCAACAATCCAAGTGGGTCCTCTTGGATGTCCGGTGTCCGAAATGTTGGGTCGTTGTTAAACGATTGCCGATTTTGTTGTTGTGTATCAGAGTCTTGGTGCCAGCTAACTACGATCCTACCAGTTTCAATTGGATGGTCTGGTTCCAAGTCTTGTTGTGAGTCATCCTGTGATGTATTCTCTGGTTCGTTTTTGACTGTCTGGAACAAACCAAAATAAGAGAATCATTAGAATTCATATTTAAGTAGTTGTATTATATTTGTACATACATAGTCTCCGCGTATGTTATCAAGAGCAGTATAGAATAGAAATAATATGAGAAACCTCCTCCTTTTTTGAAGTCGGTTAAAAATTGTACTCATAACAGTATTGAAGCCAGAGAAGTATGTCAGGATCGTAGCAAACGGAAATCCGTAGTCTCTGGCTACCCCTCTGGGAAACAGGCGTGAATCAATGTATGTATGTATAAAAGTATTGATACTTCATGACATCGATATATCGATAAATCATTGATATTGTCCCAGAGATACATACATACATACATAGATTCACGCCTGTTTCCCAGAGGGGTAGGCAGAGACTACGGATTTCCATTTGCTACGATCCTGACACACTTCTCTGGCTTCATTCACTTTCATCACATTCCTCATACACGCCCGTCGGTTCAAGGAGCTCTTAACCTGGCCTTTGTCCAGGACGCCTCCGATCTGGTCGAGAAACGTTCGCCTAGGTTTTCCTCTTACGACTGTTCCATTCACACTAGCCTTATAAACTTTCTTAGTCAGTCTTTCCTCGTCCATTCTTTCTACATGTCCAAACCAGCTTAACATACCCTTTTCTATTCTTGTAACTATATCCACTTTCATGCCGCATCTCTCTCTAATCACACTATTTCTTATTCTATCTTTCAGAGTCACACCACATATGCTTCTCAACGCTCTCATTTCTACAGCATTTATTCTGCTCTCATGCTTCTTTTGCCATACCCAACTTTCACTTCCATACATAAGTGTGGGCACTAATAGTCCTCTATGAACAGCCAAACGTGCCTTTTCGGATACATTTCGACTGTTCATAAAAGCGCGTAGGGCTCCATTCACTTTGTTGCCAGCAATCGTTCTCCTTTCAATATCTCCGTCATGTTTACCATCCCTTGTAAACAAAGTACCTAAATATACAAACTCTTTCACTTGCTCCACTTTTTCTCCATCAATCATAATATTACACATCGTCACGCACTCTTCCTTTTCAAATACCATTACTTTCGTCTTGCTTACATTTATTTTCATTCCTTTACTCTCAAAAGCACCATGCATAATAGTTACCATCGCCTGCAACTCTTCCGCCGATGACGCAAGTATTACTTGGTCATCGGCATAAAGAAGACATTTGACAAGTAACTCATTCATTCTTAATCCCCATTCACAATCTTTTAAATCTTTCAAACAATTGTCCATGTATAGGTTAAACAGCCAAGGTGACGCTACACATCCTTGACTAACACCTTTATCGATGCTAAACCACTCTGTGTAGGTCCCATTTATCCTAACACAAGCTCTAACTACCAACTGAAACCCAGAATACAATACAAATTGATTCATTGATTATTATAATATGCGGTTACAGCCCGATGCAAACTTAATTGCGGCGCGGAAGTTAGCTGCGAGTGCAGGTGTGCGCAGGTATAACTTACACACACTAAATACAAGACGCGAAAGGCGAATGCGGGTGAACGTAAGGGCGCGCGGGGAGGTGCCCTGCCGCCCTGTGCCGCTACGTCCCGCTGACACCTAATATTGGGTTCTGCGCAATGACTCGTACGATGTTCAGAGCCGCCATTAAGTTTGCATCGGACTATACCTATTACATATTAGATTTTAGTTTTGATAGGTACCGTACTATCGCATTAGGTTAAGAACCAGTAATTATAGAATAATAGTTAACAATAAATAAATAAAATACCAATATTATTTGTTTTAATTTAAAAACGTTTTGAATACATTTATTTTTGTGATGTTTTAATGGTTGATGCATAGAGGACGAACTAGGTATGCCTCTACCTAACCTTTCAAACAATTACAGGCATAATAATCGTATTATGCCTGGATTATCTATATACAAAACGACATTATGTAGGTAAAAGAGACTCACCAATCGATTGCAGCTATTTCTTCTAAATTGTGATTTCACGAACGAATCCATCTCGTCGAACCAGGCTAAACGCGGCTTATACGATTTACCAGATAATAAAGCTTTCTCCATTTTATTTATCTCAACAATGTAAGTTGATCGTAAATATATGATTTGCTTCTTTACATCGTCAAGATCTAATTCTGGCAAGTTCATACACTTCATTAGAAATGTCAAAGCAGCGTCCCTAGCATCTCCGTCGTGATAGGCGGGATCGTCTCCGTTCCAAAGACACTCTTGCTCTTTATACAATAATATGAACTTATTTGTCATTGTAGTACTCCATTTTGTTAAAACCATGTTGTTAATAATAGTAATACAGCAGTGACGTACGCGCGACAAGCCCTCTTTGGTTTGGCCCACAGGCGTCACTGGCTGCCGCTGGGAGCGTACATAGGTACTACGTTGACACAAGGCCATAGACAAGACAATGAGTTACGCGAGTGGCGGGGGCCGGGGACGTTGTTGTTAGGCGCGAAATCGACCCGCGTCTGTTAATGGAATGGCTTTGTGGCAATGTCTATGAATCTGTGTGTGATTACGTCATCCTAGCTAATATTATAAATGCGAATGTGAGTTTGTTTGTTACAGTTTCATGCCTTAACTACTGGACCAATCATCATCAAATTTCGCACACACGTAGTCAGGGGTACAGAAAGGGACATAGGGTACCTTTCATCCAGAAAATAACTATTGTTCTCGAGGAATACAAAAACATTACTTTTAAATGGTCATCCGCCATAACAACTCGGTCTACTAATATAAATGAATTACAACATGAAGCCTAGAGTACAGAAAAAAGGATTTATGGTAGAAATCTGATATCCCAAATAAAAATCTGCTCCCGAGTTATTTTAGGCACATTTATCTCAATTAAGCTCTGTCTATTCACTTATTTAAGGTAATTGACAAAGTTGTCATTTGGTATTATTTCTATCAAATAATACCAAACGACCACTTTTGGTATTATACAGAGTTGATATTAAATAAAAACAATTATAATTTATAAGTATTAAAGTACCTTTAACGTTTAGTATTATAATAACTCGATAGATGACGCAGAAATGCGATATCGATTTACTTATGATGTTAAACGTTCAAAATATCGATAGATGGCTCTAAAGACATTTTAAAACGTACTATGATTTTGTATCATCTATGGCCATATTAGACTGATAAAATTCGTGCAGTTTGGAACTTTGGAGAAAGGAAGTCGATTGATGAAAAATAGCAATACATGTTTTTAATTCACTTGTTTACATAATATTATATTGATTTGTAACCGTTTATTTATCTGTTAATACTATTCTAATAGTAGGTATTGTAAGTATTTTACATACGTTTGCAGTTTATATTTTTCTTTTTTCGTTAAACTATAGTTTATTATATATTATTTTAAGGTTCGTTATCTTACTTCTAATTCTATTTTTCACAATTCATTTTTATTTTCAGTCTATTTTTATCTTTAAGCAATTATTTCTCAGTTTTAAATTTTAGGTTACTACCTACCTAACCTGTATTATCTACTGATTTTTGTTTTTACTGTATTCTTTTCGTTAAGAGTTTATTTACTTTTTACGTTTTTCTTTATGTTTTCCCTATTTAAATAGGTAAATTTAATGAAAATTATTGTTATTTTTACTTTAGTAACAGGTTAATTCAGGCTATGCCTAAATTTTTATAGATATGGAACACTCAACTGATGCGCATAAATGCATCGCTAGCAATTATGCTCAATAGCGTTTTAGTTGAATCTTTTAACCAGTTCGCGATCGATTTTGAGAGATACCACGTGCTCCAATCTGAACCATTTAGGTATACCATTTACCTACTATTTATTTTACCAATTTATAGAATTAGTCAAGTGTATTATGTTCATTTAGCATAATTTTAGTTTACGTGACTTGTTGATAGTTATTGATATTTTGTGTTAATTATATTACATAATTACTCTCAACTTATATTTTTACTACATTATAACTACATTTACCATACCATAAAACTCTAAACAGAAAGTAATGTCTTAGGACTCTTAGGTCGCCATAGCGCCGTAGACAAATAAACATTACTTTCTTCAATTTATATACTTAAAACAAGGCCTCTACAACGTTTGTGTTATAACCTGTTGATAACGTAATAAAGTATTTTATTAATTATTATTATTATTACGGCATGCCTCGTAAACGTAATTGTAGCTTATTTAGGAGGTTATCGCGAGCACGCGCAACAAAAATTGGTCGATTCCAAAAACCACACATTCATGCCGAACTAAGGAGGCGGCAACAAGCTGCTTTAAGAGCTGATGCAACACTTTCTCAAAGACTGGAGGAACAAGGCACCCGCCAGGCTTCTATGTGAGCGGGTGAGACGCTCCTTCAAAAACAATTGGGGTTGGAGGAACAAGCCGAACTCCAGAGAGCCTTGAGAGCTAATGAAACGATCCTTCAAACGCAGATTCGTTTAGATGTACAAGCTAAACGCCAGCTTTGAGAGCAACTGAGACGTCTCATCAAACGCAACGCCGCCGTTTGAATGATTTGTTCATTCAAAGTCAAACGGCGTTACGTCCTCAACGCTCGGGAGTTACTGATACGCCCCTTCAAACGCGGTTCCGTTTAGAAGAACAAGCTCAGCGGCAGGCAGCTATTAGAGTGGCACAAACTCCAAAACGGTCGCAGGTGAGAAGAATCGTTCATGCAGAAATGCATACCGAGTGACGACGAATTTTTATGCGTAACATTTGGTCCGTATTTAATAACTCTGCATTTGATTACGTTCCTTTAATCTATACCTTTCTATACTAATATTATAAAGAGGAAATATTTGATGTTTTGTTTGTTTATTTGTGAGGATTTATCTAAAATCTACTCAACCGATTTTAAAAATTCAATATCCATTAGAAAACTGTATTATCAATTATCACCGAGTAACATAGATTATATAGTTATTATTTAAAAAGAAGTACTATTACTAACATAGCCAACCTAACCTACTTACTAGTATAGTCAATCCTTAATAGGCAAATTAACGTTCCTCCGCAGTTATAGTCAGCTTACCAGGTGCGGAGGAACGTTATCAGTGCCGGATTAACCACGTAGCAAGAGTAGCAATTGTTGCGGGCCCCGCGCGAAAGGGGGCCCCGCATATTTAAACCCACTCATCTCTGCCTGAGCGTAATTTTTTAGGTAAACTTATTACTTAAGATGTCGTATATTGAATTTACTTGATGTCACAAAAACGTGAAATGTTACAACTTTTCCAACTAAGACAATCCACGTCAGACAATCGGTAACCGACTATTTCCTTGGCGTAAATAAAACACTGAATTTCATACGGTAAACGCACAAGTTCTACAAAAAGTCGCTCGTATAAATGTGTAGAATTTCTGTCGGCCCAATTATCAGCTCTACAAAAAGTCTGACGTATGCAAACACTCTTACCCGAAAGAATTTGCTACGGGCCCCGCGCTTGCTTAATCCGGCACTGGACGTTATGTGTCAGTGTCAGTGTCCAGAAAACTGACAGCATTGCCACGTTAAATGGCAATGTTTATACTTATTTAAATAACCTTAACAATATTTAGGTTTCAATGTTTATAGTTACAGTAGGTAGTGTCTCTCATCACGCCCCGCCGGTGCCGTCCCCTAGCCGGCGGATAGTGTATCAAGCATTTTTCATGGGTACCAAAAAAAAAAAAAAGTTTGTGTCTCTCATTCAAACGCCTTAGACAACATCACTACTTCATATGCAGATTTATTATCTACTATATTTTATTACCTTTAAGCAAAGGGACATTTTATTTGGGGGTTATGGCGTTATCTGGTATATGGAATGCAACGACGCATTCCTCTCCGCGGATCGATGGAGAGGTTATGTCGGACTCACCCGGGGAAAGATGGTGACATCCCGGTCATACCGACTAAACTTACCACGTTGTTCCTCAACATAACCAGAGACGGCGGGGCCGCGCGAATCTCTTTCACATGCAATCGCGATCCCGTTAAGGTTTCGGCCCGCGCCGTATGAAATGGCAGGCCACTACATGACTAGATCTACCCTTTGGTCACTTCTAAATTTTAACCCTACTATCCCCTTGAGCGGGTCGGATACACGAAACAGAGGCGCGCGTGGGAACACGCACACCGCCTCTCGGACCTGGTGCTGATCGGGTGGCGGACAGGCCCACGAAGTCCATCAAAACCAGGTAAAACCTCATGGTGGCTGGAGGTCATCTCGCGCCCTCCGGCACCCGGTTCTACGGTTGGGGCGAGGGTTTAAGCGCTCCCTCTCCCGCTCCGCCGCCTTCTATATAGTAATTACTTCCTCACGGAAGGAGGCGACGGTGTTCCACGATCTCTCGCTCCGAACTATACTGAACCACGGCCGGGAACGAGCGGGTAACCAATCCTGCCTGCCGCGAGCAACTCCCAGCTCTGCGATGCCCAGGCGGGGCAATATGCTAAAGTGTGCATCGCCGTGTCCACAACGTGTCCGAATATAACTTGTCCTAATCTATTTTTATGCGAGCGAAGCTGTGGGCAAAAGCTAGTAATAATTAATTTGATATGTTGCTTTATGTTTGTGCCTGAATCTTTCTTTTTGTTATATTTGATACTAGCTGTTACCTGCAACTTCGTCCGCGTAGGTTTTAACTAAAAAGTGTTTGTCTCCGCGGAACCCTATTTTGTTTTCTAAATTCAAAGTAGCCTAAGTTACTCCTTATAACATTAGCTATCTGCCAGTCAAAGTCCCGTCAAAATCGGTTCAGCCGTTTCGGAGATTAGCCGGAACAAACAGACAGACAGACAGATAAAAAGACAAAAATTTTAAAAATATATGTTTTCGCATATGTACCTTATATACTTTCATATGCATTAGATAAAAAGCTGTTATTTTGACATTATAAACAGACACTTCAATTTTATTTATTTGTATAGATAATGGACACAGAGATTTCTTTATTTATCAAAAAGAAGTAAATTACCTACATACTGAGAGTAGGAAGGTTTTCGAATATAAAATAACTAATGACGAAATATGCAGATAGAGAAAGTAAACACAACATTACTTACGTGATATAGATCATAAATGATAACCTATTGTGTAACATCGTGGGGTGGAGCAATGAGCATCGAAAACAATATTATTGCCATTAGAACGTGCGCAAAGAGCCATCTTAAACGTAGCCACATGCCGCCCTTTCATCTTCCCTATCTATGAACTATACCAATCCACTAACATTTTAACTGCTCGTCAACTATTTATCCTGCACACTGTCCTTAAACAATATAAGCTACTACCTTTTTTACCTACGGACAAAAGAAGGAAAGACTTAGTTTGTGAAAGTTTCCAAACTAAGCATGCTTACATGAAGAAATTTTTCTTATTCTTAGGGCCTTTTTTGTACAATAAACTAAATAAGTTAATAGATATATATACCATTAATCATAATCAATGTCACATAGTTTTAACAAACTACCTAAAAACGCTTACTTATTCAGATACAGAGAAATTGCTAGTAGTTGTAAAATAATTTCTTACTGTTTAAAACTATTTTAATTGTATAGTTAACTATATGTGTTTGCAGTACATGTATAAATGTTTTTTGTAGACCCTTATTTTATTAACAGTAGAATAACAATGTAATATTAGAAACAGCCTTAAACACAGGTCTCTGACCTAGTTCAGGTAATAAAATGATAAAACAGACTTCATAAACAAGACTTTTTGTGTCCAATATTTAAATTGTACATGTTTTCCTTTAGATTAAATTTAGTTTTAATTCGAATTTAATACAATAAGTAGCCTGTAATGTGTTTTGTAAAGACTTTTATTTATTGAAATAAAAATGTATTATTTAGTATAGTAATTCAAAATTTTCAGATATAATATATAAAATATATTTTACCTGTGTTATATACTAGATTGCTATATTTTTAAGCCCAATTCAAATTCCTTCGTGTCATAATAAAACTTTTTGACGCAAAGACAAGAACTTCTTGTAAAAAAAACAATGTGAAATCTGTATAATATTATTATAATTTAAATTTAGAATACGTTATTTTTTGCGCCAAAAAGTAAAGGTTGTTTTTGTTGGATAGGTACCTACGCAACCTTCGTAATCTGTATGTACGTATAGTTTGTAGGTCCAAGGCGACCTCTACAGTTTTTATGGACTTCTAGAAATAATGTTAAGCATTCGTCCTACAGACGTTCCGAGAACGGGTCGGGCTGGTTTCGTACGACACACTGTTTAATTGTGACTATAAAATATACAATAATGATCATTTTATTACAGTTCTCAGAAGACTCGAGGATGCATTAAGCAATTGAGTCGCAGCGGCACACCGGTGGCTAGACACACTACATTTTTATATACCTATGTCTGGTATTCAAAGACTTGACATAGTACCAGTGCTTAAGGCATCTGACTTGAGATCGGGCAGTCGTAGATTCGATGGCTACATAAGGCACCCACTCCTAATGTAAGCTATAAGCTTAGCTGAATGATGTAGAAGTATCTTTCTAATCTAATGAAAGTAATAATTGGTGATTACCTCCTCCGTTTGCGTTTATGATTGTGCTGTAATAAAACCAGTTTCGCGAAGGACTTTAGAAACATTCAAACAACGGTTGCAAAGTACACCCACAATCGGAACAAATATGTGTGAATATGTGTGTTTTTCACATTGGGTCCTTCAAACGTAGTGTGAAGAAGCATCTGGTCAGACCGACTTGACATTCACGACGGCTAGAAGATATCTACCTTCTCCTCGTCGTCATCGTCTCTGGACTGTAATTGGGCTTTCCATTAGGTCCGTTACAATTACTTTGCCGGGTCAATATAAAAAAAAGTGCAGTCTTTGGGGACTGCCGATAGAAGTCAAAACTTTGATCCTTGATCATAAACACTTCTTTATAAACAAAAAAACAAAAAGAAAGGGGCGGGTTGGATTCCTGATACTCTCTTAAGTGTTATTAAAAGGGGGTCAAAATTTCGTTACTTTTTGCGTAGGACGCACAATTTCTGAGATATTGTTAATATTGTAAAATAATTCAAAAATGGAAAGCGTGGAAGCGTGACGATGACAAAGCGTGACGATGACGCGAGTTCTATGATTTTTGTTCACCCAAGAAGTGTTCAATGCGCCTAAAGAAGTGTTCACTTCAAAAAAGAAAGGTGAACCTTCGCCTCATGTAGGGATCATACTCACGACACTCGGCGCAATGGCATTGGCGAGGCGACCGCTTCAACCACTACGTCATCCGTGGAATCGGCTTTCTAGAGAAGTATTGTACCAACATCGCTTTAGCGTTTTATCCGTGAAATAGTAACAAACAGACTTTATACTTTCGCATTTCTAATATCCGTCGCGTAATCATTCTCTATCTTAAAGATATCGTATTTATTTCTTAATGATATTATAGTGTAATTTGATGTCAATGTGTATAGACCTCAACAATGATATTCTAGGACCTCAACAAGTATATTGTCAATAATACATAATATATTTTGTTTTTAAATTCAAATTTGCGTGCCAACTTTGGTGAAATGTGCGAACGAATATTATAATAATGTAACAACCATAAATGTACCACATTTTTTGCAAATAAATTATTCTTATTCTTATCAAAATTTTATCAAAATCATGTCAGCCTTTTAGCCGTAAAAACGTAACAAGCACACAGACTAACTTTCGTATGTATAATAGGTACTTATTATAATAATTATGGTTTCGTACAGTCTAGCCAAGATTTTAACTGCTCGGATGGCGCAGTTGTTTCCTCACAACTGCCTGTGCACCTAGGGTCAAACACACGTCTAATATTTGTTTGACCAACAAAATGGTTGTTTTAAATGTGGGTTTTCTTTGTGGCCGTTGTTTTTATTAAAACCTTAAAGCCAGTTACAGTCTACTTTATCCCTATACATATTGCCTGGGTTCCTAATGATTACTGATAGTTCCTAGGTAATAAGAAGATACCTTTTAAAATTAGAAGAGAATAATTTTGAGTAATAAAGCCTCGCTGATTTCAGCATGAATGGGCCGGCTCGACCGGGGAAGTACTACCCTCTCACAGAATATCGACGTGGAATAGCAGTAGTCCTGTTGTGTTTCGTTCGGTGAGTGAGAGTGCCGGAGGCCCAATCACCCCCTTCCCCCATTCCGCTCCCTTTCCTTCTCACGTCCTTTCCTAAAGGGTCGGCAACGCGCAAGTGATGCCTCTGGTGTAGCAGGCGTCCATAGGCTACGGTGACCACTTAACATCAGGTGGGCCGTATGCTTGTTTGCCACCAAAGTTGTATAAAAAAAAAGAAGAAGTAAGAAAATTTAGTTTTTAATCCTTAGAGTAAGCTAACAAGTAGGTTAGTAAACGTCTACCAGACACATGGCCAGACGCTTAGAATTTTATAATACGACCCTGAAACCAAACCGAAGCTCGCACGATCAGACGTATGCACAAACCTATGTCACCTGTCCCACTCTTAGACATCTAATAATAATTCAAACTAGATATCAATCTAGATACAATTCAACTCATTAAATATGCCGCTGCATTTCTCGCATCTCAAAACCAGTTCACACGCAATAAGCACATTACGAGGAAGACATTTGACTGCTGTAGTAAGTAGACTCAAATTATAGGCCAACTACTGTAATTGATTTTTTATTGCCTAAACAAATCATTGTGTTTGATCAAAAGGTACTTTGCCACGGATTACGAAACACGTTATACGCTACCTGAGATACCCGCCTGTCGAAGTCGAAGTCAAAGTCAAAAATCATTTATTCATTTAGGTCATAAAGTAACACTTATGAACGTCAAAGTATATAGGTTAGTGAGTTTACTAAGTTACTGAAGCTACATTTAGGTTAGTTGCTAGCTTCAGGCAAGGGGTTGAGCCTATGATAAGAAACTTGCAAGAAACTCACGGCCATTCTTTTAAATCGCCAATTAAATATAATTTCAGTATTTTACAACTCAGATTACCTATACTTTCCTAACTAATATTGTAAATGCGAAAGTGAGTTTGTTTGTTTCGCTTTTACGCCTTGAATACTCGGAATTTCGCATACACGTTGCCAGCGGTACATAAAAGGATGAATATTGTATAAAAAAAGTAGGTACCTACTGTTCCCGAGGGATAGAAATTTGTTGACAACTAACTTTTGCGCGCGGCTCCGCCCGCGTGGTACCTACATTAATAAATGTCTATGTCCTTCACCAGGTTTTAAACTATATCTGTACCAAATTTCATCTAAATCGGTTGACTGATTTAGCTGCGAAAAGGTAATAGACAGATAGACAGAGTTACTTTCGAATTTATAATATTAGTAAGGAAGTAAGGTTATCTATATTAATGCGAGCCACGGGCAAAAATTAGTCTATACTAATTAAAAAAAAAGGAGAGGCATGCAATTTTGTTTGTAATAAATTAACTTTAAACTACTGAACTAATTTTAATAATGCTTTCACTATTAGAAAGCTATTTTATCCAGAAATATTATTATTATATACTATAGAGTCTATAGATATAACATCATGCTATGAGCCACGGAAGCGAGGCATATGCGCCTGTGTAGTTGTCACTTACATTAGTCTGTACTCTGTAGTGGAAGCGAGGGGCGTTTACAATTATCTATATATATTAATACGTGAAGCGAAAACTTTGGTTCCCTTTTTACGAAAATTGGGCGGACGGAGGAGTATGAAATTTCGCACACTTATAGTTTATACAGAGAAGAAGTGACGAATGCTAATATTTATATAAAATAAGTATAATAAATACATTAAATTAATGAAAAAACACTACACACACACAACCATGCATTTGACACACGCAGTCGAAGCGCGTAACTATGGTTACATATATCAATATACGAGTATAATGACATGACATAATATATCAGTTGGTCAAATTTCGAGCACTAGGCGACCGCTAGTATTAATTTATCTTCCTAAAAGTTGCATCATGTTGCTCGATAGATGGCGTTACCCACATGTTTAGTCTGGTGGCTTCTTTTGCTCCGTATATTAATTTTGTACTGACCAAATGATCTAGGTAGCCAGGTAAGCTTGCTAAATCATACTTCTTTGCTTGATAGTTGAAAACGGTTTTCGAAATTAGTGGCGTTCTTCAACAACCAAGCTATTATTACACTGCCGCTACCATACCATAACCATAATAAAAAGCCTTGTTTTGTGGTAAAACTGCGTGCCATTTCTTTCTATTTGCTACATGAGTTATATCTATATATTATGTAATCTGTAGTGAGCTTGAAGAAAATGATTTTGAGATAAAAGAATAAGTACTAAGTTTCTTCATTTATCAATTTTCCAGACCTTCTCGTGTGGTATTGCTATCAAGTGATATTAATATAAAAAACCGATAAATACCTTACCTCCATGTTACTTAATCCAGTTTTGTATTTATTTTTGGATGTCTGTATTTTGTTTTATTCTTATTATAGTGAGATTACCTTTAAGCTCACTAGATGGCGCTACGTTTGTGTTCATCATGGTATCGGTTCCATCTAAAATATAAAAAAATTGCAAAGATACTTTCTGCGTGTATATTAGAAATATATAAGCTACTAGCTGTCCCGACAGACGTTGTCCTATACATAAAAAAAACATATCTAAACCATTCTCGAATTCACTTGAACACACACAAAAAGTTTCATCAAAATCGATCCAGCCGTTTACGAGGAGTTCAGTGACATACACACGTACAGTAGAATTATATATATAAAGATATATATAAATATATATATAAAGATATATATAAAGATATATATAAAGATTTAAATAATTTAACTCATATCATCGAGTTAAAAGTTTCACAATCAGAAACTATGCTTATTTCTTCTTCTTATTATAAAATCTATTAATATTTTAATCTGGCATAGGTAGATACACCATTTGATAACTTGGAGTTCTACTGAGTTAAGTAAAATAAGTGTCATCTTATGATGTTTAGTAGAACCAGAGAAATATGGTGCAGTGTGATCCGTCCTCGGATAATTATTTCTTGCGTCATTCACTCTCATTGCCTGTTTACGCACGCGTATCGGTTTATGGTACTTTAATCTGTAACATCTTTGTATTAACCTATGTTTCTACAAATAAATGATTTCTGATTCTGATTCTGGTCTTTCTCCAGAAACCTTTAATCTGTAGTGCCATTTTTTATGAAATCTCTTGGCGTCTATTACTGCCATCGTTGAAAAGCTGTAATATTCACTGTTGACTTGGATGTAGTTTAGCAGTGAGATTATACAAAATATAGCTGGTACATACATTACATAGAGTACATTCAGCTTGGCATTCCTCGTCCATTTTAATAATAATAAATCTTAGTATATATGAGTTCACGGCGCTGCACCGCCCAAGCAGGCAGTGCCGGATTAACCACGCCACGTAGCAAGAGTAGCAATTGCTACGGACCCCGCGCGAAAGGGGGCTCTGCATATTTAAACCCACTCATCTCTGCCTGAGCGTAATTTTTTGAGTGAAACTTATTACTTAAGATGTGGTATATTGAATCTACTTGATGTCACAAAAACGTGAAATGTTACTACTTTTCCTACTAAGACAATCCACGTCAGACAATCGGTTTTTGGCATTGGCGTAAATAAAACACCGAATTTCATACGGTAAACGCACAAGTTCTACAAAAAGTCGCTCGTGTAAATGTGTAGAATTTCAGTCGGCCAATAATCAGCTCTACAAAAAGTCTAACGTATGCAAGCACTCTTACCCGAAAGAATTTGCTACGGGCCCCGCGCTTGCTTAATCGGGCACTGCAAGCAGGACATTGCTCGAGCGTGTGCTGTGCCGTGTCCTCCTCACACTCGCAGTGGTGGCAGATGGCACTCGGTTCCCTCCTAGCGACCTTGCGCAGGTATTTGCCAAAGTAACCGTGCTCTGACAATACCTGCACCAGCCAGAAGGCAAAAGTGTTTTGCAGACCCTAGGACTACCTCAATGGTCTCGAGTTCGATTCCAAGGCACGCACTATTGACTTTTTTTCCAGTGGTACTTAACTACTTATTTAGTACGCACATCAAATCAAAAAGTGAAGAAGACTTCCTCACGATGTTTTTATTTGCCGTTCAAGCGCATGTCTGAAAGTTTTACATAATATTCTCGAAGATGTCTGAAGTCTACCAATCTGCACTGGGCATCCGTGGTGGAATATGGCCTAATCCTTCTCATACTGAGCAGAGGCCCGTGCCCAGCAGTGGGACAGTTTTTAAACAGGGCTGGTATTTTCTGTACCCCTGATAAGGTGTATGCGTTATTTTATGATAATCCGTTGTGTAGGCGATGGCGTAGTGGTTAGTATAACCGACTGCCACGCCTGAGGTCGCGGGTTCGATTCTCGCACAAGTCAAACATTTGTGTGCATGAACATGGATGTTTGTCTTGATCTGGGTTTTTCTATGTATAATATGCATGTATTTACAAAAAAATATATGTATATGTTTATCCATTGTCTATATAGTACAAGCTCTGCTTAGTTTGGGCTAGATGGTGTTCTGAGTATGTGATAGAATATTATATTATTATTATATATTATTATTATACATACGCCTTATCTAGAAAACTGCCTAGGTAGATAAGGCGTGAATGCGTAACAAAGAAACAATCATACATTCGCATTTTAAATATCAGATTATACTAGGTTAAGGCCGCGGCTTCCCCCGCGTGTGTCCCACACGAAATTAATATCCCAGGACATGTTCTATCGGTGTGCCAAGTTACATCCAAATTGGGTCGACAGTTTTCGCATGATGAAGTAACAAATATGCAAACATCGTTGCCAACTTTCACGTTTATAATATTAGTGCAAGTTTACATTATTAATAACTATAGAATAACAATGCTTAATGAATCTAGTAACCATTAATCACAATAGCACAGTTTGTTTAGAAGCGTAATTTGTTTAATTAGAATTCAGACAATCATTCATAAACAATTATTATTATTAATAACATCGATATAAGTCAAACATGTCAAGACTCTATACTGTGTAGTCCATTAATCAAGCAAGTCGTTCTATTTTATGTAAAATAAATAAATAAATAAATCTTAACGGAAACTGGATTTCTGCGCAAGAGATTATTATAGTGCACAAGTGTGTGCGCAAACACAAGTGCACTCTCTGTTCCCTAACTCTTATCATCCGATGGGACGGCAATCCGACCTGACCGGAGAGAGATCAGACGCACAACCAACGGCTTTACGTGCTTTGCAAGGGACGGGGGTGTCTAACACCGCCAATTTTCTAACTCTGCGGTGCTATTGAGATTTCTTATCAGGAAAACCCAATAACTCTTTGTTGATTATAGCATAGTAACAACGTGTATGTGCCCAATGGGGTAGGTAGGAGTATTTTAAACCTACGTTTCACCAGCTATGGTTAGTAATATAATATTGTATTCTATCACAATTCACATACACACAACACCATCTAGCCCAAACTAAGCAGAGCTTGTTCTATGGGTACTAGACAATGGATAAACATACATATATAGTTTTTTTGTAAATACGTAGATACATATTATACATAGAAACACCCAGACCAAGACAAAAATCAATGTGCATGCACACAAATGTTTGACTTGTGCGGGAATCGAACCCGCGACCTCAGGCGTGATGTTATATAGCCTATAACCTTCCTCGATAAATAAGATATCCAACAAAAAAAGATTTTTTCAATTTGAACCAGTAGTTCCTGAGATTAGCGCGTTCAAACAAACAAACAAACTCTTCAGCTTTATAATATTAGTATAGATACGGTGACATTTATTTATTAACACGCTTTCATTAACTGACTCGATAGCGCAGCGGCATTAAATGCATGAGGTCTTGAATTTGATTTTGAGGTCAAGCAAAGCGTTTTTTCACTAGACTGACTATACATTTTCAGAAGTAGCACGGCGTCTGAAACTAGACGGCAATAGGCTCGAATCGAATTACGTGAAATTTTTAAACTATAGGTGGCGTAATGTGATTGAAATACTCTTCTGCCTACCTTTCTTAAGATGTTCTTTCTTAATTTTTGTTCTTTTTTAAAAAAGACAATTCTCGCACTGGGAATAATTATTTCTTTGTTGCCTACCTACTGAGGCATCCCAGAATATTAGGTACCAAATCAAAATTATGTTGGTTGTATGTAAAATAACTCTGGAAAATAACTCCTAGCTTACCCATTGACCACCAGTCAGGCATTGGCGTCCAGAATCTAGTTTTCCCACCACACGTGTGAAGTCTCAAATCAAAATATGAAGGTTGTATGTAAAGTAACTCTAGATTACACCAATGCAGCCAGGTTGCGCGCCATTGTTTAAACAAGGGAGAATCAGCAATGAATTGCCGTTAATCTTAGAGTTCGAAAAAATGGTTCAAGTAATATGCAAAGGTCACGTGACCTTGAGGTCAGAGGTCAAAGGTCATAGTTATTTCGGGGGTATATCGACTATGCTGAGTCGAATGGCGTTGACCGCGAGTCTCTAGCTCTTACGGTTCTTGAGTTGAAAGTTGTCTAACAGACAGACAGACGGACGGACGGACGGACGGACAAAGCTGTTGTATATGAGATTTTTCGAACTCTAAAACGTAACTTCTCTGTAAAAAAATTTAAATCATTTTTTTTATCTGATTTCAGATTAGGAACTGCTAAGATATATTGCATATAAAAATACTATTAACATAGTTTGACAAGGGAATCAAACCCAGAGCTTCTCATTCGCATACATAAGCGCAAACTCATGCCGCAGTACCAACGAGACAGCATTACTTATACCAAAACGTTAATGACCGAGCTAATAACAATAAAAACAACAAAAATGATATGCATCTTCTATCGCTTTTACTATGGGGAGTGCTCCGAGGAATTGTATGGACTGATCCCTGCCGCCTCTTTTCGCCATCGTCCTACGCGACAGAATTTCTATCCCCATCATTTAGATAGTTGGCAGTCCACAACTGTGCGTTTTCCAGAAATTTTCTGCCTCGCACAACAAAACTGTGGAATGAACTGTCGCCTGCGGTATTTCTGGACCAATATGACCTACAAACCTTCAAGAAAAGAGCGTACTCCTTTTTAAAAGGCCGGCTACGCATTTGTAACTCCTCTGGTGTTGTGGGAGTCAGGCGATTCGTCTGCTCGTTTGCCTCCTATATAATAAAAAAATAAAAATAAAAATTCCTAATAGGATATTAAATACGTGCTTAATCAATATTATTCAAAAGAATTAACAAGAATCACGTTTCTCCAGTCCCAATACACTTATCCGCGGATTTAATAAAACCCAATTACGGATACAAAACTCACGTTCAGTCATTAACCTGAAACGACATTTTTCATTGAAAAATTTCTGCAATAACAGTATCAGTTAAAAGAGCTCACGTACAAACTTATCGCGATCTTTTTACACCGCCGGGAGTCGAACTGTGGACAATAGGTGGCGGATCGGCCGCGATCGGACTTATAACGGTCTTCCACAAATCAGATTGTCATTACACGGTCGGCTTTTTTTACGGACATTCTTGAACGCAAAAAGTTTTGATTTGACCGCACTATAGTCGGGTTGACGAGAAGTGGCCATTTAAACATATTTAAAGAGCGTACTCCTTTTTAAAAGGCCGGCGACTCACTTGTAACTCCTCTGGTGTTGCAGGTGTCCATGGGTGGCGGTAATAGCTTACCATCGGGCAAATAAAAAATTTTTTGAATATGGTACGATGTTAATAACATACCTGCAGCTTTTCTTAACTTCCCTGGTGGCATGCTGTATGCAATTAGTGAGCATGAATTCATTTGCAGATTAATTATGACAGCAAAAATGATTTTTGTGTACCTTAGGCAACCATCGCAAAACAGCTCTAATAACTAGTTAGTTACGCAAGTGAAAATCTGTGTGTTACACCTCTGTCTATCTTTCTAGGCCTATACGATTATGAAAATTGTAGGTACATCCTAATCCTAATCCTAACTAATATTATAAAAGCGAAAATGAGTTTGTTTGTTTGTTACCTTTTCACGCCTAAACCACTGAACCGATCATCCTGAAATTTTGCATATACGTGGACAGGTGTACAGAAACGGACATAGGCTACCTTTCATCCCGAAAAAAATTACTGTTCCCGAGGAAAACAATAATAATGTTCTTATGATAATAGATGGCGCCACGTGTCTTTCGAATCATGATTGAATTATATTATTACAAGCAGAGTACAACCCGAATTGATTGTCAAATTCTAAATTAACGGGAGCGAAGCCGCGGGCAAAAGCTAGTACGTAATATTCTCAGCTTCGATATCTGTAACAAGAATCGATTCTGAGTACCAATATATTACAGGTGACAAAGTAACACTTATGAAATCTAAAGTTTCATGTCAAATTCTATATTTGTTTTTCTGTGATTAAATGAACGTAAAAGTTAACCTTTCATAGGTATATGATATATTTATGTATGAAAGGTGTCGGTAAGCTACGTATCTCTGTCAAACTTAGAACCAACGACCCATCCACATCTCCCCAACAATAGAAGGCGCCATGCGAACAAGACAAGTGTTAAATTGGAGCTTGAAAGAAACAAGAAGGCAACAAGTAAAAAAACGTAGCGTCGCGTCGCCGGTGGAAAAACAACGTCTGCGCTGTTGCCTAGGCCGAGACACTTTCTATCTGAACGTGGTTGCCATCATCAGCGCGACACTGGCCGGTTGGATGCTCATTTTTATTTCAAACTTAAATTTGGAAACTGTTTTTGAAAAAAGAATATATTATATCAGCCCTGTTTATAAATTGGACGTACTTTCTGAAAAACGTTCCAACCCACACTCGGGTCAAAATCGAGTTATTATTAGCAAATTAGTCACGGGGATATTATTTACTAGCTGGAAAAATTTGGTAGCTCTACTATCACTCTAAATATGAAATCATGACTTAGTAGCCCATCCCACATGTATGAAGAAGCATTACGGGATTGAACTTCAATCACTATTATCTCAAAATGTTAACTTTGTGGGTTGGAACGTTTTTCAGAAAGTACGGCCAATTGTCCTGCTGCTAAGGCACGGGGTCTTCTCAGTATGAGAAGGATTAGGCCATAGTCCACCACGGTGGCCCAGTGCGGGTTGGCTAAATTTTCATATCTTCGAGAACATTATAAAGAACTCTCAGACAAATAGGAAAAGGAAATGAAAAGAAGAATACTTTTTATAATATTAAATAATATGTTATATTGACCCTTGTTAGTCCGGTGATGTTTTGCGTGTAATGTTGTTTATTAAGTAGTTTCTATTTGATATTCGGATTTTAATATAACGTCGGTGAGAAATAACGTTTGAAATGTCTGCAATATTGCTTAGGACACGACACTTTCTATCTGAACGTGGCTACCATCATCATCGCGACACTGGCCGATTGGATGCTCATTTATGCTTTAAAATTTTGAATTTGGAATTGTTTATGAAAAAAGAAGTCTTAAAATTACAAGACTTTGATCTGGTAATATTTCCCATGTAAGTTTGTTTGTTGTAGTATTGGGAGGTTTTTATTTGATACCCTGGTGTGTTACATATATTATCATCAGTGAAAAACAACGTCTTTCACTGATGATAATCTGCATCGTTGCTTGAACCAGACACTTTCTATCTGGCCGTGGCTACCATCATCATAAGACACTGGCCAGTTGGACGCTCATTTATATTTTAAAGTTTTGAATTTCGAAACCGTTTGCCTTGTAGGTTAGGTGATAATACTGCGCGTCATTTTCCTATCAATTGTGGAGTTTCGCATTTTAACTTCTGATTGGGCATTGTTATTGGAGTTATTTGTATGGAGAATTTCAGTAGCTCGGCAGAGTCTGCAATTGTACCTAGAGACGACAATAGACTGCCGTAATAATGAAAAAAAAAACATTTTCATTCCAACTTAGGTCTAGACACTTTCTATTTGAATATGGTATTCATCAGCATCACAACTCTTACTACTTGAATGTTCTTTAAGATAGGTATTTGCAGTTTTTGAATTTAAATAGAATTAGCTTTTGCCCGCGGCTTCGCTCGCGTTAATTTAGAATTTGACAATCAATTCGGGTTGTACTCTGCTTGTAATAATATAATTCAATCATGATTCGAAAGACACGTGGCGCCATCTATTATCATAAGAACGTTATTATTGTTTTCCTCGGGAACAGTAATTTTTTTGGGATGAAAGGTAGCCTATGCCCGTTTCTGTACACCTGACAACGTATATGCAAAACTTCAGGATGATCGGTTCAGTGGTTTAGGCGTGAAAAGGTAACAAATAAACAAACTCATTTTATATTATATATACAATATTAGTTAGGATAGGATTAGGATTTGATATAAGGATAAATATTATACAAAAACGTAAGCCTTGTTGGTTTAGTGACATTTTGCGTGTAAGTTTATTGTGGTTTGTTTAAATACTTTGGTTTTCTCGGTAGTACATAGCATCATGCAGTATAAAACTGTGATAAAACTATGGCTACTAGACGGCAACACACTTTAATAGCCAGTTTAAATACAATGTCTACGATGCCATGTCTGTGACATTTTTGAGCTGACCGCGACGCGACTATCATCATTACTGGCGGCGGCTACTGGTAGCGGTTAGCTTCTCATCTTTATACACAACTTTTAAATTAAGGCCCTGTTTTTGAAAAAGAATATTTATTGTCAGAATAGTTTTTGAAAAATTATCGTTCTGGTTTTATGTGTTCGATTATGACAGTGATTTTGAAAAAAAACTGTTTTGAAGGAAATAATATTGTTAAACTTTTGAATTCAGAATTGTTTTTAAAATAGATGAATTATTATATTCTACTAGCTGTCCCGATATAAGTTGGACGTAGTTATGCAAAATGGATCCAACCCATAAAACACTTTGTTTTTAGATATAGTTATAAATGGTATTAAAATATATATATATTTTTTAATAGTATATATATATATATATTTTAATACCATTTATAACTATATCTAAAAACAAAGTGTTTATTAATATTTATACCATTTATAACTATAAATAAAAACAGTGTTTTGGTTAATATATATATTTTAATACCATTTATAACTATACCTAAAAACAAAGTGTTTTGTGGGTTGGATCCATTTTGCATAACTACGTCCAGTTGTCCTGTACACACGAAAAAAATACAATTAAGATAAACTATCCTATCTTTTAAACTGAACCAAATTACAGATAGTTACGAAGTTTGATTAAAATCGGTTCAGTAGTTTCAGAGTTTATCCCGAACATACTTTTATATATTAAGATATTTTTGAACTGAGGTCCTGTTTTGAAAAAGGAATCATTATGATCCATTGAGTTAGTATGAGGAGTAATCCCAAGTATTCTTTTTGCATACTGCAATATAACACGTGCTACAAAATAATTCAACTCACTCAATCTGAGCCACTTGATGAGTGGAACCATACATTGGAGTACAATATTAATAAAGCAGTAGCATAATACAAATGACGCCATGATTTTAAATGAACTATGCAATAAAAAGAAAATTCAGAGGTGCATTGTTACCTATGAATTTACATAATTATGTGCAACTACGAAAATTCAGAGGTGCCTTGATTTCGACTCAACACCACTGCGTGGCAGTCGGACGCTCTAGTCACTCTCTAAAATTTTTCAAAAGACTGTTTCAGCTCGGAATATTTTATGTGTGACCTAGACTCAGTACAACTATTTATGGATACTAGCGGTCGCCTAGTGGTCAAAATTCGACCAAAATTCCTAAGCTTGCTACTTTCTTTTCTATATTTCTTTATTACATATAAATAAGGTATAGGTAACCATAGTTACACAGAATTGTACGACGTCAGACGAACAATGCCGAAATACTACGAACGCGATTTGACTGAGTGTATCAAATGCATGGTTGTGTGCGTGTAGTGTTTTTTCATTAATTTAATGTATTTCTAAAATATTAGGAGTCATCCCCCCTTCTCCATATAAACTTTAACTGTGTCAAATTTCATAGTCCTCCGTCCGCGCAATTTTCGTAAAAAGGGGTACAAAGTTTTTGCTTCATGTATTAATATATAGATGTTTGTTTCGTGTGGGGATCAAACCCACAACGCTCAATGCAGTGACAGCGGCGAGGCGACTACCTAAACCGTCTGTGCAGTGAGTAAAAGCATGTCGCAGCCAATTATTTGTCGAAGGTATGAATAAACCGGGTCGCCCGTTGAACTACCACTGTCATACAGGAAGCAATGTAAGACTTTGATTACGTTACATCGAAGCGGAGACGAGACGAGCGGAGAGATGTTTTTTAAACAACCAGTAGAATTGTGCTATTCACACATCTCCTCTCCGCTCAGCTTCAGTGGAGATCGCTTTGCGGAGATGTGTAATATTTGTATGGCGTTATGGAAGCGGAGATGTGAGCTGTGCGCGGACGACGCGCAGTGGAGACGAGAGATGTGAGCGGCGTGCAGTGAACGATGACACCATCTCCCCTCTCGCCCGCTAGCAACCCGCAGAGCCCCGCGCGCGCGCCGGCCGAGCCGGCCCGAGCTGAATAACATCTCTTCTCGCACAGCACACAGCATACCGCACACATCTCCGCTTTGGTGGAGTCCCCCGAGCTGAAAAACATCTCTTCTCGCACAGCACACAGCACACCGCACACATCTCCGCTTTGGTGGAGTCCCCCGAGCTGAAAAACATCTCTTCTCGCACAGCACACCGCACATATCTCCGCTTTGGTGGAGTCCTCCGAGCTGAAAAACATCTCTTCTCGCACAGCACACAGCACACCGCACACATCTCCGCTTTGGTGGAGTCCCCCGAGCTGAAAAACATCTCTTCTCGCACAGCACACCGCACATATCTCCGCTTTGGTGGAGTCCTCCGAGCTGAAAAACATCTCTTCTCGCACAGCACACAGCACACCGCACACATCTCTGCTTTGGCATTCTGATACCGCAGTACATTACTATACATGTAATATCTACAGTACATAATACAGTATACAAGGTTAATACCTTGTATACTCAATCTCCTACCTACTCTCGTATTTTTAACTGCCTCCGTAGCGCAACGGTAATTAATGCAACTGCTGTGCATGAGGTCTCAGGTTCGAATCCCGGGTCGGGTCAACAAAAAGTTATTGGGTTTTTCTGTTCACATATTTCAATAGCAGCGCCAAGTTCAGAAGTTGGCGGTGTTAGACACCCCCGTGCCTCGGAAAGCACGTAAAGCCGTTGGTCCTGCGCCTGATCTCTCTCCGGTCGTGTCGGATTACCGTCCCATCGGATCATAAGAGTTAGGGAACAGAGAGTGCAATTGTGTTTGCGCACACACTTGTGCACTATAATATCTCCTGCGCAGATGGCCAGTCTCCGTTAAAATTGGTCGCCGTGACAGAAATCCAGTCTGGACGACATTTTATTATTTACATTAATCTAATATTTCTCGTTTAGTAGATTTCTAGACCTGCTTTAAGAGACGATAATATGGTGTTAGCAGAACGGCTCCTTTTTGTAGAACATATAAAAATCTCGTGTCACGATGTATGTTCGGGATAAACTCTGAAATTACTGAACTGATTTTGATCAAACTTCGTAAATATCTGTAATTTGGTCCAACTTAAGACATAGGATAGTTTTATCTTTTTTTTTTGTGTCTACTGGACAACTTCTGTCGGGACTCGGGATAGCTAGTACAAATATTTATTGCATAAAACTGTGTGTACAATGATGTTACATAATATTAGAATCACCAGTTACCCATTCGGGTATTGCAACTTTACATTTGTTAATTCTAGTATACATTAAAATATTCCCTTAGACTGTAGAAGGCATTATTAATAAGCCACTTTTTTAAAGCATTTTGTATAGTATAGGTAGAGCAGCGATAGCTCAGTGGGAAGACCAACAGACTGCAATGCAGAGGGTCTCGGGTTCGAACCCATGTCCCGCACCTCTGACTTTCGGAAGTTATATGACTTTTAGAAATTATGTGTGTATTGATTGACAATTATCGCCTGCTCCGTGTCTCGGAAAGCACGTTAAGCCGTCGGTCCCGGCTGCCATGAACATCTATGGCAGTCGTTATTGGGAGAATTTCGACACAAAAGATCCCACGGGGTCGAAGTGTCGCCAGTCTGCACTGACTGGCCCCCATATAAGATAAGATGGTATAGGTAATGCGTAAGGGATCTTTGATATATCTTTTCTTCTTCTTCTCCCTAGCCTTTATTATTCCCAAGTCACTTGAGATCGGCTTTTCTAGTCTAACCGGATTTGACTGGATATCAGTTTTTATACGGAGCGGCTGCCACCTGACCTCAGCAACCAGAAGGCTAACGATACCCTAAGGCTAGACCAGTGTCAGGATATTTTAGGGCACTGACTTCCCAAAAACGACTGCCATAGATGTTCATGGCAGCCGGGACCGACGGCTTAAAGTGCTCACCGAGGCACGGAGCAGGCGATAATTGTCAATCAATACGCACATAATATCGAAAAGTCATATAACTTCCGAAAGTCAGAGGTGCGCGACGTGGGTTCGAACCCGAGACCCTCTGCATTGCAGTCTGTTGGTCTCCCCACTGAGCTATCGCTGCTGATCTAATATATCTTTTAATTTATTTTATTTACCCGTTGACTTACTTATTATCTTAGAAGCCCAGCAGTATTTTTTGCGACTGCTGTGTATGAGATATCGGGCTCGATCTCTGGGTCAGGATAAATGTTATTGAGTTTATCTGTCAAGAATTTCTGAGTAGAGCACGGAGTCTGAAACTAGTCCTAAGGCCCGTCCCCTATTACGTATAATGTAAAACCATAACTGGGTGGGCAAATGAGGGTATAATACAACTATACCTTTTCAATATAGACCTAAGACTATATTGAACCTCGGTAGCGTATTGGTTAGTGTAACCGACTGCCACGCCTGAGTTCGCAGGTTCGATTCCCGCACAAGTCAAACATTTGTGTGCATGAACATGGATGTTTGTCTTGGTCTGGATGTTTCTATATATAATATGTATGTATTTACAAAAAAAAGTATATATTATGTTGTTTATCCATTGTCTAGTACCCATAGTACAAGCTCTGCTTAGTTTGGGCTTGATGGTCTTGTGTGTATGTGATAGAATATTATATTATTATTATTATTGTGGCAAGACATCGACTATTGGTGTTGCAAGTGTCCATAGGCTCGTTACTCTATCAATTATTGTCAAGCGAGAAGTATCGGATTAGTAGTATGAATCGTTGCTGACTCTACAACATAGGAGTCATAGCGCTTCCAGAAGAAGCTGTGCGAAAGATGAATGGGGAACACCTAGAGACAGAACAGCGCTGCCTTATCGAAGCCCAGAAACCAAAAGTTCTATAAACCGAAGGTGCAAGACACAGGTGTACTTGTTTGCGAATAGTGTTAGGGTCCAAGATATTACAATATTGAATCTCTTTGGCATTTTCCTGATAACGCTGCTCGAGTTTTAAGTAATTCCTAGGATTAGGTAAGTGCGTATTCTGCCTCGCCTAGAATGTTTTGCTTTTTAAAACGTTATCATTTCAGACTGAGATGTTTTAAATAAAATACTTGGATAAGAAGAACATGAACCGGATATGCTTTTTCTAGATGTTATGCTTTGCAAGACTGCACATACATACAGCTGAGAAAATACACATAGATAATACCTAATGTTTATTCTCTTCACGAGGGTCAAATCGAATTTGTTTCTTAACGATAAAATTTTTCCATTCACTGCAATGATTTTTCTACAACTCGCTAATGTTTTCCTTCAGGTAACAAGTAAACATCCGATTAAACTCTCAACAAGTTACACGACTAATCCGTAGACATCGTTCACATCACAACCGCGAGTAACAAAAGCAAATACAAGTTAATAAAGCAATCTCATCACAACTCAAGTTAGTTCAATTACGCAACAGTAAAAAACATAAACAGCATACGACGAACAAACCAGCCGACAAATCTTACGACCGGTTGTAAATCGTAATTGTTTCAAAGCAACAAAAAGTCGGACGTAAGCCGGGCCGGCGCGGCGGCGGTCGGCACATGGTCGCGCGACCACATCGCATGAATGGGACCCGTCCAGCGGGGAAAATAAAAACGCTCCATATTCGTGAAATGATTAAAAAAGAAAGAGATCGGAAAATAAAAGAAAAGGCAAGTCCGCGGCACGTACCGTCCCCTTTTTAAAAAGAGAACTATTCCATCCGAGCGTGAATGAAAAAGCGCCCACTACGCGCCGCGTAACCGTAATCTTGTGATTATTATTTTTATTTTTGATTCTCGCTTCCTTTTTTATTATTATTTAGTCTTATTATTATGTTATTTTATACGTTTTTATCGCGTGTGCCTGTGTATGTAGGTCAGGACGGTGCGCGGGAGATTTTTTTTGGTTTTCCGCGCAAGGTCGTAGCATTTGGTTGTTTTGTGCGGAGAGACGCGGTAATTGCCGCAGTACGTTGAACCACAGATTGAACTCGCCAATTTGTGTTTTCTCACCATTTCTTACTAATCTTTTATCTTGCCATAATATTGTGTTTAAAGATATATTTATATCGAAATGCCTACGAAGTTAAGCGAGGTGTTGGAATGATTACTTACTAATTAAATGGATAGTATCTTGTCGAGTATTCCGGTTTTCAAGTAACTGGTTAAGAGGTATGTTGTTCGTCTCCATCATTCTTTTCTTTATGGTATGGTATATTTTTTACTTTCTTGTCAATGTCATAAGAAATACAAAGTATTCCATATTGGCATACAAGCTAATATCTCCATTGCGTTGTTCGTGTTCTTGCGATTTTGTGAAGATGAGACGGGAAGTAATAGCTATGTACCTACTTAGTCAGAGTCATGTGTTCTTTATCTACATGTTGTCTCATTTCGATTGAGTATTATATTTGATTCTGAGAGTACTCAGAATGGTTATGCTGCGATGATCGGAAAATGAAAAAATGATGCAGAAAATAAGCCTGTGGTAGGCGCTTTCCTTTGGGTCAATAAATATAAGCATGATAACGCAAAATTAATTATTAAATTTTAATAAAAGAAATTATTAGATTTATGGTTTGGTGTTCTAATTTAAAAAAAATATTTTTTATTTTGAGTCCAGATGTCAAACTCGAAGTAGGTTACAACACTTAAGACTTATTTAATTCAATCAGTATATTTGTTTATTCTGTTTTTGTAAATAAATTATTCGTAATTTATACAAGTAAAGGGAGAGAAGCCTGAGACTGGCGGACAGGTGTAACACACAGGTGCGTCACGATACACAACGTACAAATGGAACGGAAACCATACAGGTTTGTGGCACCCTTAACTTTGTACCTTGTTTAAGAGCACTCGTGCACTATGCTGTTACGACCAATGGCTACGACCAATTCCCCGACCAGTTAGTCGAAAGTCAATCGGTTTGGTCCAAACAAACGCTACAGTTGGGAGTAATATTTTGTAGAAGTTTAAGGAACTTGTTAAGTATGAGTCGTGTCTTTATAAGAAAATATATATGGAAAGACTTCGCTTTATCTTTTAAGCAAAACATTACCTTGTACATTATAACGAGATAGAACAAATATTTAATTATGATCTACATATATATAAATAGTATCATGTCTAAATATTACTGAAAAGGTAGGCATAGCTGTATATCACGCCGCTGTTTTGATGTTGTTTGTTTGCTGTCGCAGTTCTCACAAATCAGTATTAATTCTAGGTCATTGATAAATCTTAACAGAGATTTAACCCTAATTTTTGCACAAGTATGAACGAAAAGCAGATAACATGCGCAAATAAAGGCGCAGCTTTTGTGCATTTCATAAACCTGCAACGCAAGTGACCCATATGTTTAACAATATTTGTGTCGTGTAAAAGCGACATTAAGCTTTATTTTTAGAAATATTAACCGCTGTGTGCTGGCTTGTTTATCCGATGAAACAAGTTTGGCCGAATGTGAGGACTTGAGTTAGCTTCCCAAGGTCGGAAAATAGTTATTGACTTTGTATATTAGGTAATTATTAATAAATAATGACTTTGTAATGAAGCCACAGAAGTGTGTCAGGATCGTAGCAAATGGAAATCCGTAGTGTCTGCCTACCCCTCTGAGAAACCTTCGTGAATCTATGTATGTATGTAATTTTCCGTGACAGCAATCGGTTGCAATAAGCCCGCGCTCTATTATGTGGCGAATTCTAGGTGAGTTATACGAAGCAGCCGACACCTTCAGAGATATACAAGGTCAAGTCTATGTATGTAATCGGCATGATCATTGCGTTGGTCGTATTGGTCGTAGTAGCATAATGCGCGCCGGCACTTAGCTAGCAACTTCACTTGTTTTAATTTGATCAATCAATCATAAACGTCTGAGAAACAAAACTGTGTGTCATATCGATCATTTGTTTATATCTGACAATCTGTATTGGGATTGGTATAAAACAAGGATGGGATTTTAGTATTGTAATCGCAGAATCTTAAGCTGAAAATTCCATTCACATACTGTGTGCATGTTTAAGGAAGCAATAAAATATGTAATGTAATTAATGTTTAAATTTTCCATGGTACCTATACAGATGGTAAACGAGACTGCTGTGTATAGGGTCTGAGGTTCGATCTCCGGAGCGGGCAGAGTTCTGTGGGAATATTGACAATACATTTTTAGAAGTAGCACGAAGTCTGAGACTTGGGCAGCTAGACGTCAGTAGGCTGGCAGTCTTACATGGAACCTCAAACTATAAAAAACTATAACCAAAATGTTGAAATGAACTACTTTATACGGATTTTGTCGCGTTGTTTATTTTAAAACACTTTTATTACATCATTTTGAAACTCGACTACTATTATTTAACTTTACTACAATTTAAGCTATTTAAATTAATTAAAACTATTTATATTTTAGTTTACACTTTGCCCCGACGACGTTTCGGTTGCTTTACAGCAGCCATGACGAACATAGCTGCTGTAAAGCGTTATGTAATAAAAGTGTTTTAAAATGGACAACGCGACAAAATCCGTGTAAAATAGTTTAATTTCAATGTATAACATACGCGTAAACATAAGACAATATTATACCAAAATGTGTTTGTAATACATATCTGCTTAGCCCAAGGTATAAGGCGTGGGATTATGTAGTATGTATGTATAAAGATAGCTGCCGTACTGGTTTGGTGGAATAAGATTGTTATTTGTTTGCGTCCCATCATTACCGTCTTAGGCAAGTGGTTTTGAACTATTTCTTTTCTATATTCTCTTTAGTAGTATAAGTCTGACAGTGGGACAGCGATAGCTCAGTGGGGAGACCAACAGCCTGCAATGCAGAGGGTCTTGGGTTCAAACCCACATCGCGCACCTCTGACTTTCGGAAGTTATATGACTTTTCGAAATTACGTGGGTATTGAATGACAATTTATCGCCTGCTCCGTACCTCGGAGAGCACGTTAAGCCGGCGGTCCTGGCTGCCATGACCATGAACATCTATGGCAGTCGTTATTGGGAACTCAGTACCCTCTAATATCCTGACACTGGTCTAGCGTTAGGGTATCGTTAGCCTTCGGGTTGCGGCGGTCAGATGCCAGTCGCTCCGTGTAAAAACTGATATCCAGTCAAATCCGGTTAGACTAAAAAGCCGACCCCAAGTGACTTGGGAATAATAAAGGCTAAGGAGAAGTAGAGTATAAGTCTGACAATATACTCGGCAGCCAGCAAAGTGAGGCGTAAAAGTGAGGAAAACTCTGCTTACCCTTTTGAAAATAAAGATACCTACTTACATTAGTTTGTTATAAATATAATTTTATAAAGATGGCAAATATTCAGTCTACTTTATAAAGTAGTTAACTTCGGGAGACCATTGGGTCATTATGTACCCTCGAATAAAAGGTTTTATGTGCTGCTACTGCAAAGGCATCTAACCTGCTTGCTGACAGCATCACGATTTATTAAGCAGCTCTCGAAACCCTCACTAAACTCCACACCAGACTATATCCTATATGCTGGAGTGTCCAAGGTGTTTATACCCCTTCCTGCATTGGGATTGGCGTACTGGATCGAAGTATAAAGGTACCTCTCTATGCATAGGTCCCGTGTAACATTCAAACAACGGACACGAAGAACACCCTGACTCGGTTTGTGGATCACATAATTTTTTGTCCCGTGTGGGTATCGAGTCTATAACCCTCTATGCAATAGCAGCGACTTTGCTACCATTTAATCCACTACGCTGTCCGTGTAGTAAAAATACAGCAAAATACAGTTAACACAAAAAGAAGAGGAAGCAGGACTACAACACAAGTTTATTTGACAGCGATTCTCTGTGGAGTGGAAGTGCATTCAACATGTTTCAAAACATGTTTTTGAACGGACAGATATATCTACTTATTCAAATTAACCAGGTTATATTTTTACCCTTCGCTCGTCTGATATAAGGGACAAAATATAAGCAGGTATACTGCAGGCACAGTGAACTTCCTTGGATAAAAAAGGAAAGTCACTCTGCAGGACATAAACTGTACCTTAGGAAAAAGTCACATCATACTTCACATATAAAAAGGACAAACCAATAATTATGTTACGTTTGCATTTTTTATTTCTTTTTACATGATGTTGTCAAACGAGTATGCGTTCCGGTTGAGGGTTAGCGGTAACCGTAACCTTTGTAGAGTTTCAGAATAAGGTTTATAGCTCGTGCAGTGTCAAACCTTGAAAAAAGGGATACAGGTTATTGGTATGTACCCTACTGCAATTCTATTCACCATAATGATCATACTACAAGTTTGTTTGGTTGTAATCTTTTGTAGAATGGTGGTAACTTGCCTTAACATACTGCTTAAGTTTAAGCGAGATCTTAGGCGAATATATCTAATTAGATATATTCGCCTAAGATCTTGCTCAAATCTTTTCTTTAAAAAAATTCTAGATTATACACTAATATTATAAAGAGGAAAGATTTTTTTGTTTGTTTGTTTGTATTGAATAGGCTCCAAAACTACTGAACCGATTTCCAAAATTCTTTCACCATTAGAAAGCTACATCTTCACTGAGTAACATAGGTTATACCATATTTTCAAAAAAAATTGGAATTCCTACTAAGATTGAAATAATGTAACCCAAGGTGTGAAGAACTGAGTCATAAAATGTCTATCATCGCATGCGCTGCGGAAACTATTGATGATAGAACAAAAAATTGTCCTACAATATTATAGAACGTATCAATATCTACAAAAAAGTCCGCGATAATAATGCTCAAAATAAGAACGTAATTAATTCATTTTAGCTTTTGGCACTGCTTCTCCATATAAACTTTAACTATGCCAAACCTTAAACTCGTATCCTTAATATCGTTTTTTTTTTTATACATCTAAGGTGGCAAACAAGCATACGGCCCACCTGATGGTAAGTGGTCACCGTAACCTATGGACGCCTGCGACACCGAAGGCATCACTTGCTCATTGCTGACCCTTTAAGAAAGCAAGTGGGAAGGGGGATAGAGGGTGATTGGGTCTCCGGCATTCATACTCACCGAACGAAACATAACAGTAGGAATACTGGTATTTCACATCGATATACTGTGAGAGGGTAGTCCTTCCCTGGTCGAGCCGGCCCATTCATGCTGACATCAGCGAGGCTCTACTACTCTTAATATTCATCCACGATATTAAGGATAATATCGTGGATGCTACCACTCACGATGGCCCAGAGTGACTTCACATATCTTTGAGCACTTTATATTTAGAAATTCAGACCGGCTTTCAGATTATATTTTCCTTTATCGTTAGAGTGACCGATAATTAATTATTATTGGATTCGCACATAACTACGTAAAATCAGAATATCCGCCAAGTTACTGTACTTTCTTGTAGTCTTGTAGCTTGACTGTATATTGGTACTATACTACAGGTACTTTACTATACAAAACTAGATTTTGTCCGCGGCTTTAGTCGCATAAATGTAGATTAGGTTAGGTTAGTAACAGAATTTTTTTTCTGGATGAAAGGTACCCTATTTCCTATTCTGTTCCCCTGACGTGTATGAAATCCTAATCCTAATCCTAATGCTAATCCTAACTAATATTATAAAAGCGAAAATGAGTTTGTTTATTTGTTTGTTACCTTTTCACGCCTAAACCACTGAACCGATCAACCTGAAATTTTGCATATACGTTGTCAGGTGTACAGAAACGGGCATAGGCTACCTTTCAACTCGAAAAAAATTACTGTTCTCGAGAAAAACAACAATAACGTTCTGATGAGAATAGATGGCACCACGTGTCTTTCGAATCATGATTGAATTATATTATTACAAGCAGAGTACGACCCGAATTGATTGTCAAATTCTAAATTAACGCGAGCGAAGCCGCGCAAAAGCTAGTAAAATATAAAAATGAAATAAAACGAAATTTCATGATGATCGAACGAGTGGTTAAGGCATGAAAGCGTAACAAACAAACTTACATTCGCATTCATAATATTAGTTAAGATAATGCAACACTTTTATACAATACTTTTAACAATAGACACAAAATTAGCCGACATCTTATTATGTTAAAATGTATTCTAGATCAAGTTGCGAAGATCACTTTTCAGCAAAGAAATGCCATTTTATATTTTTATAAGACTTGAAACATTTTCCTGTTAAACTCATTTTGTACGAAAAATAAAGTGTATTATGGATCTAACCATGTTTTCATGGTATTATAGAAGAAAGTAGACTGTATCTTCTCAATCTATGATAGACTACATTATACTGGCGGCTTCGCTCGTGGTAGTGCAGATTTAGTCAATAAAATATCCCCCGGGTACAGTGTTTTTCTGGATGAAACCACGTAGGATATGTGGTTTCAGAAACCATATGTCCTTATCAGTTCCCTGACAACGAGTATGCTATATTTCATGATTATCGTTCCAGTAGTAAAGGCATGAAAGGATAACAAACAAACTCACATTCGCATTTAAAATATTATAGTTAGGATATAGCGATCTATCATGGCTCGATTTCCAGGTTGGACATATTCTCAGTAGCAATATGGATTTTGACGTTGGTGTTGTCCGTATTCAGCTATGGCTCTGAGACATGGGTTCTGAGAAAAGCTGATAGAGACCGCATCGACGCTTTTGAAATGTGGTGATGGCGAAAAATTATACAGATCCCTTGAACTGCCTTCCGCACCAATGCGTCTATTCTGCGAGTTTTAAACATAAAAACCAGACTATCCACCATCTGTCTACGCAGAATAATGGAATTTTTCGGACACATTGACTGCAAAGACGGTCACAACATCGAACAGCTGATGGTGACAGGCAAGTTTGACGGCAAGACCAAGAGGCCGCAGTCCAACGAGATGGTCGGACCAAATCCGATCGTCGCTTAACACCAATCTCCACAAAGCCCTCCACGAAGCAAAAGACCGGAACAGATGGAGGGAGATAGTCAATGAGAAAGTGACTCAGCGGCGGAGTCACGAGCCTCAGTAATGAGGAATACGACGCGAGGAGGAGGAGGAATGTCCAATAAACGGCAATGATCTCGCTTTCTAGTAAGTGAGACAAACATATTATGATGCTAATTAAACGTGTGATAAAACAATCTCCGCCTGCCTCTTAGTGGGCAAAATATACCTGCACGGATAGCGCATTGATTTAAGTGGTCTGTCTCACCAGTTACAGTGTGCCGAATGCTGTGGGTTCAATCCCCAAATGGCAAAAAAAATTATGACCCACAAGTAGTTATTTTTTGAGTCCGTTGTTATGATAGTTGAACAGTAGCCTACGATACAGGTATTATTTAGGCCGGGACTCCACCAAAGCGGAGACGAGACGAGCGGAGAGTAGATGTTTTTTAAGCAACCAATGGAATTGTGTTATTGACACATCTCTCCGCTCAGCTTCAGTGGAGATCGCTGTGCGGAGGAGATGTGTAATATTTGTATGGCGCGATGGAAACGGAGATGTGAGCTGTGCGCGGACGACGCGCAGTGGAGACGAGAGATGTGAGCGGCGTGCAGTGAGCGATGTCATCCTCCCCCCTCTCGCCCGCCAGCAACCCGCAGAGCCCCGCGCGCGCGCCGGCCGAGCCGGCCCGAGCTGAAAAACATCTCTTCTCGCACAGCACACAGCATACCGCACACATCTCTGCTTTGGTGGAGTCCCGGCCTGACACCTAGTTCGAGCGTAGTATTAACAAAGAGCTAGCCTAGTGGGAGACTGTTGGACTGCCACGAAAAGATCTCAAGGCAGCTCTGACGTTTAATAATAATAATATTCTACCACATACACACAACACCATCTAGCCCAAACTAAGCAGAGCTTGTAATATGGGTACTAGACAATGGATAAACATAAATATACTCTTTTTTGTTGTAAATACATACATATTATACATAGAAACATCCAGATCAAGACAAATAATCCTGTTCATGCACACAAATGTTTGACTTGTGCGGGAATCGAACCCGCGACCTCAGGCATGGCAGTCGGTTACACTAACCACTACGCCATCGAGGCCGAAGTTATGTGCGTATTAAAGATTTAATTATCGCTTGCTTTAATGGCGAAGGAAAAGATTGTGAGAAAATCTGAATGTCTAAAAGATCTCCATAATGTTCTCGTATCATGTGTTAAGTCTGCCAACCCATCCTGGGCCAGCGTGGTGGCCTAAACCTTCTCATACAGAGAAGAAGCCCGTGCCCAGAAGTGGTATTTTATATCCAGGGCTGATATTTAGGGCTGATTTAGGGCTGATATTTAGGGTTGATATTTAGGGCTGATATTTAGAGCTGATATTGACACAAAAGATCCCACTGGGTCGAAGTGTCGCCGGTTTGTACTGACTGGCCCCCACATAAGATAAGATAAGATAGGGCTGATATTATATTTATACTTGAAGAGAAATCTATGTACTGTTCTGTATCTGTTACTGAGAATCAAAAAAGCAAACAATGTTTTTGCCCCATCTGGGAATTGAAGATGAGACTTCAAGCGCAGCAGTCGTTTGAACTTTCGTTGCGCCACCGGGACATTAATAATAATAATAATTCATAATAATTCATTCTATTCTTTCAATCAGTTCAGTCCATTTAATTTCGTATTTTAAACAAGTTATAGCATGTGTGAATCAGTGAACAGTCGGAGAGCCAATTTTCATAATAAAAATGTTCAAAAACAAGTTCCGTTCTAGTCTCACTGTCATAAATATCACAATCAGTGTATCTAAGTACACTCCGAAATTAAAATAAACGTCACATGTAAACATAATTTACGTTTCAGTGTACATTTGACGTTTATTAGACTAGACCAAAGCTCTATTTTGATCAGTTTTATTACGAGAATTGTCTCTCTAAATAATGCAGCAAAATCGATAGGTAATTACGTGGCTTACTCTTCAGGTAAAGAATGATTTATTTTCCTAAGATAGCTGCAGCACCAGGAAAACTGTCGCGGAGAATGTTATAAACACTTACACTAACACACGAGTACTAGACGCCGCACAACTATTTCTTAAGCACACAAATATTTGCATCCTGTAGGGATCGAACCCACAACACTCTACGATCTAGCCGTGGCGAGGCACACTACCGCATCATCCGCGCATTAATATAAATCAAATCGAAGTAACATCGATTACAAATTACCAATGAAATTTATGCGAAAGATTGTTTGGGACTCGAATCCCAAACAACTGGGCGCATTGGCAATAGCGATGCCACCATCTTAATCACTGCGCTACTCACGTAGTCTATAAAAAAATATATAATCTCAAGTTTACCTGAATTCTATAAATAGGTCTATGGTATAACGGACTTAATTGCTATACATTCTGTTTACAAGTAAGTTACCAAGTGATTAACCAAATTCCAAGTGAATACATTCGTCCATATAATATATTCAACAAGCAAACTTATACAGAAATATATTGTACTTCAAAACAACAAGCTTATCGTAATTAATTATAGCATTTAAGCATATAAATATAACTAATAAACCGACAGTAACCAAGATTTATTGACACAGAAATCAAAAATGGCTACCAACGGTCAACAGAACTTCTAGAAACACAGATAATATAAGATATACGTTGTCTACACACACCTACACGATACACATACCATAAACCAAGCCGAGGACTTGCCACCGACTTCTTAACGCATTTAGTCATCGTTCCAAGTAAAAAGTAAAAATAACTTTGACCAGACTCTGCATCCCAGTCTCAAGGCCAAATCCTGACTCCTTAAGACAAAGATGTAAATACAAAAACACGTAAGCTAGATAAAGATAAAAAATATCGGTGTCTTCGTCCTTTGAAAAGGGAAAGTGGTAGTTAGAGCGGTGGTGAGAGTGAGATAAAAAAATGTCCGAAGGGCAAAACGAGAAGGGTATAGTTAAGAAGTGTGTGCGTGACTGAGATGGAGGAGAGGAACCGGTTAATTTTGAAGGGCTCGCGACCGTGGTCCTCACTGAAGCTGCGCTAAGATATAGGTTTTATTTATGGTTATATATTGATTTAAGATTTTTATGGAGTAATATGAATGTGGTATGGGCAACATTTGATTGTAGTAGTAATAGATTTAGGACAATATAAACTTAGTTCCGATGGACGAACTGATAAAATATTTCTGTGATGTTTATAGATTCATTTGGTTTAGTTCTTAGTATTTTCTTTATTTAACTTGATGTATGACTTCAAATTTCTGGTACTAATCGTAGAGAAGTGACTAGTATTATTATATCTGCTAAATATACGCTGGCTAACAGTCACAAAGAACACCAAGACTTACAAAACGATGTGTGGATAACACATTTTTTAAATTTGTGCTTCTGATCAAATTGATATGCACAAATTAGGTAAAACTGCTTTAAAATCATTGTAATATATCTTTTATAAAACGTGTAATTAGATATTTACTTATACTTACTATATACATATAATTACGTATGTTATCGTCTGTTTTCGAAGGGGTAAGCACAGATGTATAATTACATAAGTACATCATCTAGTTGCTTTTTTAAGTCGCGTGTAGAGGCGAGCTTTTTATCGTTTTGACTTGCTATTAAGAATTTCCTAACAGGATAACCGAGAATCGAACTCGTTACTGCATGATTATACAATAAACAAACGTTTATTGCAGGTCCACCGGGCCTAATTATTTCTAAAATCATAATATACTAGCTTTCGGCTGCGGCTTCGCTCGTATAAAAGTAGCTTATGTTAGTAGCAGTACTTTTTAAATAAAATATAGCTTTCGAATGATGAAAGAATTTTTAAAATCGGTTGTATACTTTTTGAGTTAAAGCGTTACAAACAAACAAAAATTCTAATCATTCCTTTTTATATTAATAGTTTAAATCTATTTTTTAAGATCTTGCTGTCTGCGCAATTTATTAAAAACTGAATAGTGACAATAATTAGGCTGATACAACAATTTAGGTACACATTTATACTAACTAGCGGTCGCCTATTGCTCGAAATTCGACCAAAGTTTGCCTGTAAGATTTTGCTGATATATGTCATTATATATTGATATATGTAACCATAGTTACGCGCTTCGACTGCGTGTGTCAAATGCATGGTTGTGTGCGTGTAGTGTTTTTTCATTAATTTAATGTATTTCTAATGCATATTTTATATAAATATTAGGATTCGTCACTCCTTCTCCATGTACACTTTATCTGTGCCAAATTTCATACTCCTCCGTCCGCGCAATTTTCGTAAAAGGGGTACAAAGTTTTTGCTTCACGTATTAATATATAGATATTATAAAGCTGAAGAGCTTGTTTTTTTTGGTTGAACGCGCTAATCTCAGAAACTACTGGTTCGAATTGAAAAATTATTTTAGTGCTGGATAGCCTATTTATCGAGGAAGGCTATAGGCTATATAACATCACGCTACGGCCCACGGGGGCAGCGCAGTAACCATAAACGTGAGTGAAACCGCGGGCACATCTAGTAAATACATATTCTCAATTCTATATTCCATGGATAAGCATAGCTGTATAAAATGTATCGCGCCTACATTTCATCAGCTTTGGTGTTAGATCCTACGTAATACAAGTGAGTCTATGCCGTCTACAGGATAAACTTTCAAACTCTTTGCTGATAATGAGGGCATCGAATTCGGGACCATTATACACAGCACAACAGTCGCTACCAAGAAAGGCCACAAATTAGTTACGTTCCTAATTTTGTTTACAAACGCACTTAGTATCGACTAACGCGGTCAATATAGTCGATTCTACATACTAATTGTACTAAATAACCTGTGTTTATCTTGTAAACACAAGTGTTTTGACGTTCAATGCTCCTTTTCTGGCTTATTTAATCTAACCAGAGATGGACCCCAATTAGTTGGTTTATTTAGACCTTAAACATACATAGTTTCGCGCCTATATTCCTTAAGGGGTAGCCAGAGGTCTATTATACCGACAACTAGCTAGCTATGTTTTCAGCCCCCACGTAGTAAGAAGCGAGCCCTCTACCGTATTGCTTATGAAAATGTTGTACCAAAAAACCTTAATAATAACACTTTATCCCGATCCGGGAATTGAACTCGAACCGTCTACTTTTTTTAAATTAACTTATATGAAACGTTTTGTTAAGTTAGTTCAACAAAGTTTTTAACATAATTTGGGACGAATAGATGACCCTGATAACACAGGATTTACCTACCTAGCTTCGGGGTCATTATTCATATAAACAAACAATGGAACTATGTTATATTTTTACTGTTTCAGATGTATTGTTATGTATTGTTTTGGCAAATAAATTTTATTATTATTATTATTATTTTTTGAATTATTATTATTACTGTGCTGTTACTAAAAATTCCGTATCAGAAACACTTAATAACACCCGGGAATTGATCTTGGGTCTTAATGCATACTAACCACATTTATTACCACTGAGGCAGTGCAATTTGTAGGCATTTTATATAAAACCGGCCAAGTACGAGTCGGACTCGCGCACGAAGGGTTCCGTACCATTATCTATAAAAACGGCAAAAAATCACGTTTGTTGTATGGAGTCTGCCTTAAATATTTGTTTTATTTTAATTTAATTATTTATTTTAAAGTGAATATATAACTAAATATTCTGTGAATATTTCAAGCGTCTACCTGTTGCCGTTATCAATATCGAGCAAAAATGAGCAAAAATATCACGTTTGTTGTATGGGAGCCCCTTAAATATTTATTTTATTCTGTTTTTTAGTATTTGTTGTTATAGCGGCAACAGAAATACATCAGCTGTGAAAATTTCAACTTCTAACTATCACGGTTCATGAGATACAGCCTGATGACAGACGGACAGACAGACGTTTCCGTTTAATCCTTTGGGTACGGTAACCCTAAAAATGATTATTCAGTCATTTGGGTTCCAAATTACCAGTACCCTTGTGCACCCCTAGAATAAACCTAAACTGGAATTAGGAAGGTGGTTTACATCAATTATAGTGCACTATATGGGATTCAAACGCAAATTCAATATCTTATCCATTGGACTAGCGCCTCTTATATATTTGCCACATAGTGATATAACAAACTTATATCATCATAATTACCTTTAGTGCAAAGATGAGCATCAACAATTGTGCTCCTTTCTTAGAAATGCGGTTTTACGTCAATAGTGTAATGGCTTAGTCACGAGTCAGCCACTATTCAATACAATGTTCGATGCCTGATCGCGGTATAGCTTATATACCGCGATATATTTAAGTTTATACGGTATTTGTGCTAATTCTGTTGTCACAAAATTCTCTAAGCTTAACTAAAAATCACTAAAATTTAGTTTAGTCCTCTCAAATGACATTTCGTATTCTGAAATCGTTCAAAAAATTCTCTAAACTTAACTAAAAATCACAAAAATTTTTTTTAGTCCTGTCACTTGTAACGATTTCAGAATACGAAATGTCATTTGAGAGGACTAAACTAAATTTTAGTGATTTTTAGTTAAGTTTAGAGAATTTTTTGACAACAGAATTGGCACTATTGTCGGTAAATTGTAATGCCATCAAAATCATACTTGTAAAAAAACCAAGTCTCGCAACTCAACTCTTCTACCGTAAAAAGTTGTGAGATCCATGTAATACCAAGTCTGTTAATTTATTCAGTCCCTACTAAGGAACCTTCTGTCTTAAGTTATTAATTACGTAATTAGCTAACCTAACAACATCTTATAATGACCATATCAATATAAAAATCTTCGAAAATGGCCTGAACTGTTTCGAGAAAAGTATGGTACGGCCGTGCCTCCAGATTATAGTGATAGAATTATAAGCTTTATCCTAACTTACATTTATTATTGTTTATCCATTGTCTAGTACCCATAGTACAAGCTCTAAGTTTGGTCTAGATGGTGTTGTGTGTATGTGATAGAATATTATTATTATTATATTATTATTATTATATGTCAAAATTATCTAATTAAATTTTAAGCTATTTTTATTTTTGTATGTATGTATATTAGCCAATAGCCTGACTAAGGGAATAGCGACAATGTAATATGTAATAACCAATGCATGATATCCTAATCCTAACTAATATTATAAAAGAGAAAATGAGTTTGTTTGTTTGTTACCTTTTCACGCCTAAACCACTGAACCGATCATCCTGAAATTTTGCATATACGTTGTCAGGTGTACAGAAACGGACATAGGCTACCTTTCATCCCGAAAAAAAATACTGATCCCAAAGAAAACAACAAAAACGTTCTTATGATAATAGATGGCGCGTGGCGCCACGATTCTTTCGAATCATGATTGAATTATATTATTACAAGCAAAGTACAACCCCAATTGATTGTCAAATTCTAAATTAACGCGAGCGAAGCCGCGGGCAAAAGCTAGTAAGTAATAATTTTCTTTGACGATAAAATTATTTGTATATTTTTGTCACTTACTTAAAAGGGTTTTGATAAGATGATTCATATTTTAAATAGTTAAAATGAAATTACCAACACACAAAATGTGAGTTTGTTTGTTACGCTTTCACGCCTTAACTACACGACTGAACATCATGAAATTTCGCATACACGTTGTCAGGGGTACAAAAAAGGACATCATCCAAAAATTTCTTGAAATATCTAGATTATCGCGAGCAAAGCCGCGGGTAAAATCTAGTAGTTCAATATAATGTATATTCGTGTAAGACACAATCATTTGTTTACACAGCTCTCATTTAGTCACTCGATGGCTGAAGCGAGTGTAAGCTCGCAGTATTAATGCTGGCGACTTGTAAACTTTACTTGGAATCCCTCCCCGTTCCCTTTCCCCCTCCCTGGGCCTCGCACTGAGGGCTACGCGGCCGGCTGATTCGCGGGAACGGGTCAACTCAGCTCAAGGTCAGCCGAGATGAACAGAGATGCTGTGGAGATGGATTAGGTTAAGATACGAGGTGAAAATATATTTTAGAAGAGGATCTTTCTATATTTATTGGGTTTGGTTGTGCATTGTAAAACTAGGCACTAGTTCATGGCCTTGTATTTTTCCATTACTCTTAACTTCTACGTTTGACAGTGACAACTCGATTCTAGTGCAATACTTTTTATATCTTCTTCAATTTAAGAGCCAAGCTCTTGTCGGTGGAGTCTCTTCCATAATGTTCTATCTTCAGCCAGCGCTTTGACTTCTTGATACGACGTAACTTTTACCTTTTCTTTCACTTGATCTATGAACGTCCCCCTTAGCCTTCCTCTTCCCCTTCTGCCTTCTATATATTTTTTTTATTTTTATTTAATTATGTCGGCGCAAGTCCATATAACCAATTATTTTAATACATCAATTTACCGCTAATTGACTTATAATCAGGTCTCTATTTATTTATTAAGATTATTTCATGATTACCACATTGTTAATGCGAGATTTACCAGTTGCTTAAAATGAGTTGTAATGGTTTGTTGTTGTTCGAGACGACAGACTTTAACTCATTATAATCTAAACATTCATGTTGAAGTAATTAAGCAACTGCTAAATTCATAACTTGATTTTTCAGCAATAACGAATTGATTTCTAGATATTTTTGTTTAGTTCAAAGTATTTCGAATACTTTCAAGTTCAAGATTAAATTGAAGAGTCAAACAGTCGGTTATTAAAACATTTGAATTGAAATTAAAATGTTCTAAATATTAAAAATGGTCTGTTAATTTTTGTAAAGAATTAACGTAATTAAATTAGCTATTAAGGAAGTGTGTTAAAATAATAGTGAAATATTGTGATTGTGTATTGACCTCCCAACGCCCGCCATCTTGAGCGCGTTTGGCGTTGAAAAGTCAAGCATTCTATTACGAGTCCTCACAGAGGCAAGTTCTCTTCACAAATTGTAATCTTGTGAGTACTAAATTTAATATTGATTTTTACTGTGTTGCTTTACATAGTTAAGATTAAGATTGTGCTTAAGAATTATAAATGTTTATTATCGAAAGCGTGTTTCATTACTTTCATTATTTGCAATGAGTGATCCAGCTATAGAGAATAGTGACGTCAGCTCTGCTGACGTCACAACTTTTAAAAACTCTGCTGGAATCGTTGATCCGTTATATATTACTGTTAATAAAATTCATGTTAAAATACTAATTTCTCTAACCCATTTAACCAGAAAACTTAAAAAGAAGGCTGGTTAACTAGTTTCAGGGTCTGTTCTACCATCTCCAAATAACATTTATCTATAAAATAAAAGTCTCACCATCTCTCTTTTTTTTAACCTAATAAGTGTGAGATAGCATGCGATTTATCTTTCGGATAACTTTTATTTGAAACGGGTCGTCAGGGTCTCAGAAAGTTGTAGTTTGGAAGTATTGCCATAGCGGCAGGCCAATATCATTCCTACTTGAGATCTTTCGAATTAACCTACGCTTCATTTTTGGCAGTCAGTTTGTCGGCCTCAATGGCGTAGTGGTTAATGTAACCGACTGCCTCGCCTGAGGTTGCGGGTTTGATTCCCGCACAAGTCAAACATTCGTGTCCATGAACATGGATGTTTGTCTTGGTCTAGGTGTTTATTTATTTATTTATAAGGATCGCCAACAAATGATACACAACTCTTACACAATAAGAGATGTTACAATAATACATGCCCTGTGCTCATTCTGTTCTAGGCAACCACAACTAACACAGGGAGTACCAGTACAATAAACTATAATATAAAATGATAAAAATATGAAAATGAGAAAAACGATAATAAGTGTTAAAAATGGTTAACAGTGTAAAAAAAACAAGTTAATTAACTTGTATTTTTGAGATACTCTAATATTACTTTTTTAAATTTAGGCATTTTGGCATTTACGTGTTTCTATGTATAATAAGTATGTATTTACAAACAAAAAGTATATATGCAATACAAGCTCTGCTTAGTTTGGGCTAGATGGTGTTTTGTGTATGTGATAGAATATTATTATTATATTATTAATGAATACTGCATCTTTTACCTATATATTGGCAGGACATTAACAAGTAAAACAGTTTGTAGTATCGAGGAACGAGTGTTATTAGAGATTATGATCTTAGTATACTATCGATGGAAGTTATTCATCGTTTCCTACGGTTTTATTAGGCATTGGTTACAGGACTTCTCAGCATTTTAAGAAGATGGGGCACAGCAGTATATCCACTTAAATCTTAAGTAACTTAAACCCTTAAAGAAATTACCAGCCTTGTGTTGTATTCCTGTAGGTAATGAGTAGGGTTTAAGAAGGCACAGGCAAAGCTGTCAGCAAGGAGACAACTCTTTGTTCTTGTTACATTACCTTAAAAGCAAAAGGAGTAACAAGCTATTGAATTAATTTCCTACACAATCAGCATAACCGTTTTTGGGTATGTTTAGCGAATATTCAAGTCATTTAACTAACGCCATAAAAATTGCTAAACTTCAATTTGCAACTGTCCAATAAGACAGCACGACTCTTAAATCAAACTAGCTAGCTACCTTACGCATAAGCATTTTAAATAATTCTACCAGATTTAATAGTATTAGTAGTATCATAGTACATCTCTGTTCCCAAGTCAACATTTACCAATAAGTATTTGTGTACACGCGCACACAAGCGAAGACATCGTGCTTGCGTCTGTGTGCGTGTGTCGTACACACTGCACAAGAATGCAACGCGTTGTTGACACAGCCAACTTCGATATTCCTTTATTTATTGCTATAAAAACCCTTTGACTAATATCCATTGAAATTGAAACTCTAGCTTTATAGGTGCAGAGCTGAAATTAGAATACCACTTGTGAATCTTAGGACGTTTTGTCGTTCGCCCCTGTCTATTTAGAACTACTGGATTATGACATGTATCAGCTAGTAAATAAGATTAGTTCTCCTTTGAAATGTCTTCGGATTATAAGCCTAGACAGTTCTAAGACTAATCCGAGGTATATTTAAATAAGGATTTATGCGTAACGTCTGGCGTTTTGGCGAGATCGGCGGATAAAGGATCATTTCGACTGAAAAAAGGTCCGAGATTCGGTATCGGATTGCAAATTTTGGGAGTCACAATGGGTATCAGCAGACAGTCCGTGAGGTATCACCTCCTTAGTGTTGACAACTTTTTTTTAAATTGATCATTAACAGTTTTAGGAAAACCTTTGTGGTTTTTTTCTGTCTGCTTGGAGATAAGATTTTGTATCTTACAAATATCATTTAAGTAAGTATTAATAATGTGATGTGTGACTGCCTTTTTGGTACCGCGGCATAAGTTTGCGCTTATGTTAATTATTGTGGCGACACATTGTTATATTTGCTGAGTAAGCTTATTCCGAGCTCGCTTCGCCAACCACTCCGATTAGAAAGAGCCGTCGGCCTGTCGCTACCCGTAGGGCACAGAATGGACCCGCGTCTATATTTGTACGCGTATAAGTTATCTATATATTAATACGTGAAGCAAAAACTTTGTTACTCCTTTTTACGAAAATTGCGCGTACGGAGGAGTATGAAATTTGGCACAGTTAAAGTTTAAAATCCTAATATTTATATAAAATATGCATTAGAAATACATTAAATTAATGAAAAAACACTACACGCACACAACCATGCATTTGACACACGCAGTCGAAGCGCGCAACTATGGTTACATATGTCAATATATAATGACATACCTATTATATCAGCAATATTTTACAGGCAAACTTTGGTCGAATTTCGAGCACTAGGCGACCGCTAGTAATTAATAAATAAGTTTATAACTGGTGTTAAATTAGACTTATTATTTTCATTCCTTCTAACTATTGACAATAGCAACTACATACACTAAATTCATTGTACCTAATAGATTCAAGCCTATTCTTCTTTTTTTCTTTTCGTGTGGTTAGTGGCCAACCTGTTATCAAGAGTTGTTCAAGCCGCTCGTAGACCTCTGACATGGCTTAACGACTGCTGTCAATTTGACAACAACCGGGACCGACATTTTACGTGCCCTCCGAAGCACGGAGACGCTCATATGAAATACCACTAAGCGGTCACCCATCTATAGACTGACCGCACCCAACGTTGCTTACCCTCACTAATCGTTTTACCGATCAGTGAGTGCAACTGCAAACTTCAAGCCTATTACGTGCCGAGAACTTCCAAAATCGCAGCCACTTAAATTTTTTTTAAAAGACAAATTTTGCATCTCTTTTAAATCCTGTATCGCGGTAGATTTTACAATCATTCAAACAACGGGTACAAAGAACATCTAAACTCGGAACAAATATTTGTGTACCGCACAAAATTTTATCCCGTTCCCATCGAACCCACAACACTCGGCGCAGTGAAAGTAGCGAACCGGCCACTTAAACCATTACGCCTTCTGTACAGTCAAAATAATATATTGCATGTCATAAATTATGATATTCTTAAACAAAATTAAGAAAAAATCTTGGAACATCTCTATAGTCGCTACCTAATGGAATCAACCAGACATTTTAAGTTTTTTTTATTAATCGCTACCTGATTTAGTACTGACTAGATATTCTAAGGAATTTTAGCTTAGCGCAATAGTGTTAGATTTATTGCATAGGACGTGATACCTATAAGTTCCTTTGCAATATCGCCAACTCTATAGCGTGACGAGAACTTTCCAAAGCCGCAGCCACCAAAAATTCTTGAAATAGATCTAATCACAGTGTATCATAATTAATGTTTGATTTTATTCTTGCAGGTTTCTTCTCATAGGTTCAACCCTTTGCCTGAACCTAGCAACTATCCTAAATATAGCTTCAGTAACTTAGTAAACTCACAAACCTATATATTTGACGTTCATAAGTGTTACTTTGTGACCTAAATGACGGCCTCGATGGCGTAGTGGTTAGTGTAACCGACTGCCACGCCTAAGGTCGCGGGTTCGATTCCCACACAAGTCAAACATTTGTGTGCATGAACCTGGATGTTTGTCTTGGTCTGGGTGTTTCTATGTATAATATGTACGTATTTACAAAAAGAAAGGTATATATGTATGTTTATCCATTGTCTAGTACCCATATTACAAGCTCTGCTTAGTTTGGGCTAGATGGTGTTGTGTGTATGTGGTAGAATATTATTATTATTATAAATGATTTTTGACTTTGACTCGGTCATCAAAGGACCCAACATACTCCAGAAGCCATAAAGTATAGTAGTAGCCAAGAAATATTAACAGATTCATAACAGTACGTTTAATAACAACACAGTAATAATGGATGCAAAAGATAAAGACTCGAGGCAAGAGCAACTCGTCTACATACCAGAGAACCTGTCTGTCTGTCCTACTCGTCCTTAATTAACGACAATCACTATGAACAGATGTGGACCTCTTTGGTGTTCGCTTTTAAAAAAGAAAAACAAAGATAAATATTCGTTGTTTGTTATAATCTATAAGTTATCGTTTTGTTTGGCCTTTGTATGATTTAATTGTTGTTTTAAAGGTTCTTTGGTTTTATATTCTAACTAATTTAATAAACTAGATTTTCTTCGAGGCTTCGCTTGCGTAAATGTTATGTTAAGGTAAGGTTATGTCAATAACTAAAATCCTTCGGATACAGAATTTGCTGGAATTAAAGGCATCCTTGTCCTTTTCTGTACCCGTAATGACGTGTATGCGAAATTTCATGATGTTTCGTCAAGTAGTTAAGGCATAAATGTGTAACAAACAAACAAACAAACTCACATTCGCATTCATAATAATAAAGTTAGGATGCAAGTGTAAGTTTGTTAGTTACGCTTTCCCGCCTTAACTACTCGACCGATTGTCACGAAATTTCGCATACATGTTATCAGGGGTACAGAAAAGGACAACGGTGTTAGTTTCATACAGAAAAATTATTGTTTCCGAGCGAGCAAAGCCGCGGGCAGATGCTAGTTAGTTATAAAGTTGGTTTGTTTGCATTTGTGATAGCTGATTCGAAATAGTTATATAATATCGAATGATTTATTAGATCGGACGACCAACTCTAGTAATAAAACTGATTAAAATAGAGTTCCGATCTAGTCCAACTCTCATAATAATATCCTAATCTAAAAGAAATGTCAAATGCTGTGTCAAATGTGACCATTGCATTTCAGTTCAAATTTGTCATTTACTATATTAGATGGCGACCTAGTCTAAAAATCGTAAATGGTAACTCTATTTCGAACAGGTTTTACTATGAGAATTAATCTTCAGATTCAAAGAGGAAAACTCGCCGTGCACTCTTTCATTGCTTTGCCCAACTATTGCAATATAAAGAAGTATGTAAAGGATAATGACGAATTTCTTTGACATTGAAGAGCAGCGTCTAGGAACCCGGGCGTACGTGTATAATGTATATGACGGCACCGATTTCCTAGGAAAATATATCAAAATAATTCTTTCTATTATAGGTACTTTGGAACTATGTAAAGGAGACCGTCCATATTCGGCTTGCACGTGGACAATCGTTTTATAAACAAAGGAAAATATTAAAAGTTTTGTTTTAATATATAATAAATATTGGTTACCATCCAGTAGTATGAAATTGACTTATTTTATTTATATATTATATCAAAATAAAGCACACAGCCTGGAAGCAATAAGGCAGTACCTATTACTGCAACTGCATAGTCGGCCAAAGTAATATTGGTTGCTGTGCTCACATAATGTCTGTAATATGGTACCTAAGCTGGGCAAGATATGAAAATGTCAATCTACCAGCCCAGTTTTTGGAAAATATTTTATTAACTTATGAAGGTGATGGTGACACATGAAAATAAATATTTATTTTAAACAATGTGTTTTAGTTTATTATTTAACGAACTTGATACTAAACTTCAAAGAATAATATTTTCTACTTAGTTTAGGCTACTCAAAATTAATATTGTTATTACAATATAAAATTGTTCACGCCCAGGCCAGGGTCCCATACAAGGTGGTCGGTCTCCTTTACATATATACCTACAAATTTACAATACACAAATAATGTAAAACCCAATAACTAGTTTGCTAAATATAGCCAAGAAACAAAAAGAGTACTTCAACGATTACTAAATGAAAAATACCAGATCCTACATCAACAAAAAAACGATAGTGCAATAAAAAAATACAAGTTATGTAAATTCTCCTTACGTCTAACGAAAACGAGAGTATCTTAACTATTATGAATCTAAAAACACTTTCATTAAAGCTTTCCCACCAGCATTCGACCACTAAACCAGTTCCGATACGATCGCCTCCAAAAAAACATTATATTAATTTGGGATCCCCACAAAAAACGATGATACGAACAAAAAAGCTAATGGCCAAAAAAAAGAAAAAGGTTCGATCTTTAAAAAGTAAAAAAATTAAAAAAGGAGGCAAAGAAAGGGTTAGGCTGCTACAGGTTGATTCCATTGTTGCGTGGTCAGTGTGTTTTTTTATCTATATTTATGACATTCTCGATAATCTTAGCTGTCTTGCACTGTGATGTAATTGTATTTCTTACTGCTCGTGAGATCCCAGGTTCGATGTAAGGTAAAGCGTTAATTTGTTATACTGTCAGGTTATTCTCGGTAGCACCAAGGAGTTTCGGAATCCGGTAAGTCTGTGCGGTAAATATGTAGATAGCGAAGTATGAGGACAATACTGCACTGCCTCCACACAAGCGTGATATATGGCTAGGATTGTATTGAATGAATTCACATTCTTAAATGTAACTTTGTTATTCATAAGTGTTATATTATGATTTTTGATTTTGCGGCGTGTGGAAATCTGTAGACTCTATCCATCCGGGAAACAGGAGTAATACGTACCTATACACATAAGTAATGAAGTTTTCAAAGTATATTTCAAGACATCACCTGCAGTAAGCTTGATCCCTGTGTCACAGTGGACTGTATAAACATTGAAATAATGGGCACAAAGAATACTCGCAGTGTGTGAGGACCTTTGCGTGACAGTCCAACGGTCTCTCACTAGGCTATCGTTGCTTTTTACCATATAATAGGCACTCCCTATTATGTGGCACCCAAAGCCATAATAATGCATATTGCGGTTTAAACGAAATACTACTCTTCCTCGGGTATTAAACAAAGCAATCATACTTCTTAAGCACCACTGAGTCATGTACTATAATGCTGGCTTGCAATAAATGCTTAAATGTAGGTTACGTTGGGTTAGTGACAGTACCTTTTTCTGGATGAAAGGTATCTTATAATATGTGCTATTTTGAACCATGGAGAACGTGTATGCGAAATTTCACGATGATTGGTCAAATAGCTGAGGCCTGTAAGCGTAACAAACAAACAAACAAACTTACTTTCACATTTATAATATTAGTAAGGATAATTACTAAATTAATACAGACACAAGTTTTATTTTAACTTAACAAAACGAATCGAGCTTGAAAGTATTACGTTTATTTATAGGAAACAAGACTGAGTACCGCTGTTGACGTTTTTGTTTTTTAAATTGTCTCTGGTGTAATTTTATTTATGTTTCCTGATATGGGGCACTGGCCTTTATGTAAAGTGATTGGACGGCATAACGTAAGGTTATAATAAAAACTTAATTGTGATAGAAACGTGATTTAATTTAGAAGAGATTATTAATTTGATGGTTCATTGGCCCAGTGGCATAAGGTCGATTACGTGTGCTGGTGTTAGGTTCGGTTGCTGAGTAGTGTAATAACACTACTCAGCAACCGAAAAATTACTTCTCTATTGAGAAGTATTGTGATAATTTTCTGTTATAATACGGTGCCGGCGACTATAAGAACCAATGCAAAGACATTGAGCATCTATTACGTGGTACTTAAATACAGCTTGAGAAAATTGTGGGTATATTATACTTCTTATATATATAATATATTTTTTTATACTACTTATGTAGCAGCTAGTAAACAAGCATACTTGATGGTAAGTGGTCACCGTAGCCTATGGACGCCTGCAACACCAGAGGCATCACTTGCGCGTTTCCGACCCTTCAGGAAAGGAAGTGGGAAGGAGTAGCGGGAATGGGGGAAAAGGGGTGATTGGGCCTCCGGCACTCTCACTCACCGAACGAAACACAACAGTAGGAATGCTGGTATTTTACGTCGATATTCTGTGAGAGGGTAGTCCTTCCCCGGTCGAGCCGGCCCATTCATGCTGAAATCAGCGAAGCTCTACTACTCAATTTTTCGAAGATATAAAGGTGTACATACCAGTGATAGTTCAATGTATAAGACATTGGAGTTCGAGACGATCAAGATTGAGAGTTCGTATGTTCCTTGTTTAAATGTTTGTAAAGTTTCCCGTGACAGAAATTAGCCCTAGAGATGGAGTAGTTTTTAAAAAATTTGTCTCTTGCCTGTATTTCCGAAGGAAGGCCAGGTCGAGGTGTACAGTTTTGCTATTAAGTCCCACCTAATACGAAACAAGCTTATTTCTAGACACCAAGTTGCTACTCAGAATTTACAATATTCTCGTAACACGATATAATAATTTATACCTATTATAAAATCACTTTGTACAAAAAACGTTAAATATGTTTATTATGATCTTACTTTTTCCCACGTATTAACCCCATACGTCACCACGTCAATTATAGAACTGCATTCGAATATGAACCTTATGTTTGAGTGTTAGGGTTCATTTATGGAACGGTGGTCCGTACTAAGGGTGGAACCGAAGATATCCGAAGATTGTCGAACAACTCCGATCGCCTACAGCGAACAGGTGCTCTATCTATACATCTTGATGACCGGACGCTGAGGATTCCGATGTCTTGATACTTTATTAGAGGTATTATTTATTTGTAATATAATTCATATTGATATATTACTCAGTATTATAGCCACGCCCTTCTGTATAATTGTAATTTATAATAGCATATTTCATACAAACTGACTTAGGACAGTATATCCTCGAAATGGTGGGCAAAAGTGCATGATGCCAGATATGTTTTAAGTACCACGTAATAGGAAGCAAGTCTATTATCTTTTACGGGTCATATTTTCAGACATCGTACTGCCACTGGAAAGATTTAAACTAAAAAAACATTTTGCCATAACCGGAATTTGCTTGATCCGGAGAACTTCAACACATCAAGACATTGACAGAGCTGTATATTCCCTGGGTAGGCAAAGTTATATCACGCCTACGTTTCAACAGCTATGTGTTAATTTTAAGTCCTGGAATAGGGGGACAAGTATAGACTTGTTCCAGTAGACTTAAAATTACTAATTAAATAACCATTATAGTCTATTGCCCTAGACCGGGCGCATTTCTAAACACAGTGCTGCTTCTGATCATTTCCTAACAGAGAATCCAGCAGCACATTGGACGATTTGGAAAAATTGATAAAAAGCCAGGAACTCACAATTAGCCGCAAATAGAAGCACATATTTTTTCTATCGAACATTTAACAAAATACATTGGCACATAATCCAAAAAGTAGTTTATTTTAATTTAAAGACTGTAATATTATAACGAGCTACTCAATAGCTTGATTTCAAAACTTTTGAATTCTACTATTGCATCGTAGTAACACCCTAGCCGAACCTGTACGTAAGCCCAAAAGTTCAGCTTGCATTCATAAAATTTACATATAATAGTTTAATATTGTGTTTCGCGAAGCCTTCCATGCTTTGGTGAGTTTTGTCCCATGTAGTAGTGGGTTGAAGTTTTCTGATTTTCTGCCTCCACACCTCCACACACATTCTATCCTGACCTCGTTTTCAGTTACTTAGCAGTCACTCATATAGTTATGCACTACATCTTTCCATATTGTCTTGGGTCTGCCTCTGGATCTTCGACCTGTGAGAGAGAGTTGTAGTGCTAAATTACCGACGTAGTCAGGTGGTTTGGTGGTCTTTTTAGTGAGTTCTGTCCGATTTAGAAAATAATAAAATAAAAGAAAAACAATACGAATTTGTATTTCTTTATTGTCATAAAAATATTTATCGGGCTACACTCTCTTTACGCACGTAGTAAAATAATTTTTTGAAGTATCAAAACGTATCGCTCCCAGTATACATCTCTCTTGGATTGAAGAGAGTGTAAGGTTTAATAAAGAATGTCGGTCGTTATATCTGTTCTGTACCAGTGTACTCCCGAAATGTGTTTAAGTATGCATATTTTTATTTACACTGTTCCTGTGAACCCTGTAAGATTTTGAGACTTTAATTTAAGTTATATTATCATGTATCTAAGCAGCGATAGCATAGTGCGAGACCGTTGGTTTGCCACGTTGAGGTGTCGAACTCGATTCCAAGGACAGACAACGGACACATAGCTCAGGACACACCCAAGCTCGGAGCAAATATTTGTGAATTGTTCGACCCAAGTCATACATCTCTGACGTTTCAAAGTTAGGTGCGTATCAAATAGTTATTAATCGCTTGTGATAAAGGAAAACATCGTGAGGAAACCTGCATGTTTGAGAGTTGTCCATAAGGTTCTCGAAGATACGTGAAGTCTGCCAACCCGCACTGGGCCAGCGTGGTGGACTATGGCCTAATTCATCTCACTGTGAAAAGACGCCCGTGCCCAGCAGTGGGACTGTTTAATATAGGTCTGATAGTATAATATTATTATATATCACGTATGTAAATCTCCAAATAAGAAGGCTTAAGTGTGTGTTTTTAAGGCAGATACTATGTAGTGCTATAAACCTAAGATTTCATTAAAATTGGTGGCGGTGGCGTAGCGGTAGTGAATACGATTGCTGTGTATGAGGTTCGATTCCTGGGTCAGGCCAACAAACAGTTATTGTTTTTCTCTTTGTTGACATTTTTAATAGCAGCCCGGAGTTAGGAAGTTTGCGGTATTGTAAACCCCCATGCCTCGGAAAACATATAAAGCCTTTGGTCATGCGCCTAATTACACTGCGGTCGTGTTGGATCGCCGTCCTATTGGATTATGAGAGTGAGGAAACAGAAAGTACACTTGTGTTCGCGCGCACACTTGTGCACTGTAATCGCAAGCGCAGATGGCCCACTTCCGTTTGGCCGCCCTGACCGAAATTCGGTCAGGGCGGCCAAACGGTCTGGAGAACTTTATGTATTTATTTAAACTGGATCAGTAACCTATTAGTAATTTGCAGTCAGCCAACTATTGTTGTGTGCTTTTGGTGAGAAGGCTCTCCAAGTTGCTGTTACCAGAAGACCACCTGGTCTTCCTCCTTCCTGGTCTAGCTTACTAAGTGACCTCCTGGTTAGAAGACCGATTCGTCAATAAATTTATTATAGAAATAATATATCCAGAAGTACCAATAATAATAATAAATTTATTTATTTATTTATTTACATTCAATTACTCACTACACTCACAGTTTCCCAACACGTGCAGTGAGCCATTACATTTGATTATGTATTTGTACAGAAACATTCACAAATTTTGGTAATAGTAGCTTGTTTTGTAAAAAACAGATCAAGTACCGGATACTGAGCTATCAGGGCGTTGAGCAGTGCAATCGCTCGATTAGTCGGTGCATATTGGGCGGTGCACGTTCGTACTGGCGGTGCGGCCAGAAGACGGCGCGAGCGTAATCGCGTATACTGGTTAGGCACTGATAATGACGCTAGCTTAAATCTAGTTACAATAATAGTTTGGGTGGCTCCTGTTAAGTAAACATTTACTTGTGTTAGAACCCACTGCTCTTCCATAGCCAAATAAAATTAAGACTAAGCTAGATACAAAGGAGATTTTTTTTTTATAACAACAACTTACCTCCTGATCCACCTTACTAACTGACTTGTCTCACAGCCTTGTGTGACAGCAACTAGGAGAGCCAAGGGTAACTAAAGATTGAAGAGGTATTTGTATTAATTCTTTTGTTATCTATTCCTTGAGCCGATAGCATAGTGACTGTCTCTTTAAAGGGTCAACAGTACGCGAGACAGACATTTGGTTTTGTAAGCGTCGACAGTTTCGGTAACAGCTTACTACCAGGCGCGACGTATGCTTTTTTGCCATTATATTAGTACCTATAAAAAGTTATTATGCTAGTGCCATAGTGACTTCTTCTTGTAAGGGTCAGCAGTATGCGAGACATACCTCTGGTTATGCAAGTGTCCACAGTCTACAGTAACGGCTAACCATTGATGGACCGTATGCTTGGTTGCCTCTCCATTAGTGATCCTACCTAATTTAATAAGGGATTAAATATAATGACCATCAAAAATACTAATTGCACAGCAAATATTGCACAGCATAACGAGCACCTATACGCTTCAAATCACTGCATTCCGTCTCGGAAGGGTTAGGTTATGTTAGGTTCCTTCTTAAACCCACCCAAAAATAGGAGCCCCGCTTCGTGGGGCTCCGTCGACTTAGTTTAATCTCTCTAAATATATTTTGCTGTGCAATTAGTATTTTTGGTAAGCATATTTTGCTGTGCAATTAATATTTTTTTGCTGTGCAGTTAAATACTACTCATTTTATAAATTGCGAATGTAAGTTTGTTTGTTATGCTTTCATGCTTTAACTACTCGACCGATAATCATGTTGTCAGGGAAACAGAAAAGGACATAGGGTACCTACCATCCAGAAAAAGTATTGTTTCTTATCTAACCTAACCTACATTTACGCGAGGAATGCCGCGTACATAATGTAGTTACCAATTAAATAATCTTAGCTGTTTAATGCAATAAGTATGAGCAAAACATACCCACTATTCGACAAATATGTTTTTGGGAACAAGCCTAATTTCTAATAATGGGCACATTTCAAGACGGTTCTGCTGTTTAGAATTTTCTAATAGAAAACTCAGTAACACTTTGCCCAACTCGGCTATCCTTAAAGATGTAGGTAAGTCAGGCTGCTATTATGTTTCCAGCCGATTATGAGGCGTTCATAACATTTTAACATTTGAGTTTAGTTTAAACAGTATAAGGTTGTTAGTATAAAGTGATAATAATTCATCTCGTCAACAAGAAATGTAAAACGTTTACTTTCAGGAAGATTATTGATATATTTGCCATCTCCCTTATATATTCCCGCCTGTATATGCTTACAGGGTAAAGCGGAGGTATGTAATACCTAAACTCTAGTAACATTTTAGGCCCCAGGTGGCTTATGGCCGCCTTCAAACATAACTTCAATGCTGAACACTTGAATTCTTTTCTGAAAGAATCTAGAACAAATGCCACCATGAAAATTGATCTGCTTATAATTTTAATTACTGTCACCACGCCATCGCTAATAAGTATGAAGATCAAATTAATACTGCACGGTTGTTAGCGAGCCGTTAGCTCCCGTTGAAGATGGCTATAATGTCGTCACCTCGGTGACGTCACGCGCCGCTGCGCATGCGCATTCGATGCGCTTACACTAAATACTGAGGTGCTATTTAGTAGTACCCTCTATAAAATCTCTAAAGTAAAGAGAGAGAGAGACAGGTATGCGAGCCTCCGGTACTCTTACTTACTGGGTGAAACGCGGTGACAGTGTTTACAGGAAACAGCTGTTTTTCTGTAAGTGATACTACCCTGAATGAGCTGGTTTGTTCGTACCATCGTCACCGAAGTTAGTCAATCACGGCTAACCTCTGGTTTCTGATTCTGAAATAGCAAATCTCTACTGAGTATCCTCAAATATTTTTTACAAATTCAAATTTCCTCGAACCGCTATCAACTGTACTTCTTAAGTATATGATGTTCAAGTACCTACTCAAATTTTGGTACAGTTTAAGTGAACTTAATATGGAAACAAAAAATATTGTTAAATTACATTATAGTTGAATCGTTCTAAGCATGTAATTTTCAATGCAGAAATCGGAGGACAGGCGCGCGGCGGGATCTCCTACTGTTCATGTTCAGGATGCTTTCGTACATCGGTAAAGCAAAAGTTAACTATTTATCTTATCTTATGTGGGGGCCAGTCAGTGCAGACTGGCGACACTTCGACCCAGTGGGATCTTTTGTGTCGACACTCTCCCATAACGACTGCCATAGATGTTCATGGCAGCCGGGACCAACGGCTTAACGTGCTTTCCGAGGCATGGAGCAGGCGATAATTGTCGATCAATACGCACATAATTTCGAAAAGTCATATAACTTCCGAAAGTCAGAGGTGCGCGACGTGGGTTCGAACCCGAGACCCTCTGCATTGCAGTCTGTTGGTCTCCCCACTGAGCTATCGCTGCTCAAGTTAACTATTTAGTATATGCTACTAGTCAGAGATGCATGACGTTGGATTGATCTCAGATCTGCCCCAGAGGCTGCCCTACAGGGCAGTCCTGAGTATTCAATACTGTTTTACTGCTATAACATTCTTCATACAGTCATCACTCTTCCCACAATAGTTGTAATAAAATAATTATCAATAGTCAAAATATCTAGACAGATATGCCAAGTTCGTATTCATTCGAAGAAAGAGTGAAACCTGTAGTCTCTACCTAGCCCTCTGCGGGTAGGGGCGACTGACGTATGTATGTATATCCATTTAAGTTAGTCAAATGACATCAAATAGGCACTTCAGCACCGCCATTTTATTAGCATTACAGACATCCTTTCCAGACTAAAGCAAAAAAACCTTGTACTACAAAAGGAGGTTTATATTATAATACCGTAAAAAACAGAGAATATAAAATATAACCTAAATTGGTAACAGGTTACACGTGAAATTTAAAATATAAGAGGTTGCGAAGGGCAGAGGGGTTGTGGAGGGGAGGAGGGTGAATGGTAAAAAATATACATTTGATGGAGTGTAGTTTATCTTACAACTGGGAAAACACGCTGAAAAAATATCGTGCGCCAAGGAAAATATTCGTAAATGAAAAAACAGCAGTCGCCCGCCAAGTGCCGCTTAGGGCTGTCACTTGGACTTAGTGACCCTTTTTATTGTTTTATTATTAAAAGTGGCTCGTGGATAAGAGTCCGTGGTGCACTGGAAAGCGCGTGGATTGGTTGATTCGTGGGTTGAATTAACGTTTTTAATATTATGATCACAGGCGACAATTTCTACAAAAAGTTGGTGTCAGTCTGCCACTATGCTGTGTCTTGTGCTCTTGCAATTCCACTCCAGCCTGTCAATAAAGGAAAGCTGTTGACGAGGCCACAGCTATCTCTCTGAGCCATACGTGAGTGCGATGGCAACAGTCACATTTGGTTCACCACAAGCTAGAAGCATAGGGGTTGTGCACTTTTTATTTAATCCGGTAATACATTTATTCTTTACTAGCGGTCGCCTAGTGCTCGAAATTTGAACAAAGTTTGCCTATAAGATATTGCTGATATATGTCATTATATATTGATATATGTAACCATAGTAACGCGCTTCCACTGCGTGTGTCAAATGCATGGTTGTGTGCGTGTACTGTTTTTTCATTAATTTAATGTATTTTTTCGCATAATAAAAAAAAAATATTAGCATTCGTCACTTCTTCTCTGTATAAACTATAAGTGTGCGAAATTTCATACTCCTCCGTCCGCCCTATTTTCGTAAAATGGGATCCAAACTTTTCGCTTCACGTATTAATACCGCCACGTGCAAAAGTATTAGGCACCCTATAGTAATGTCAGTTTTAGGGTGATTGAGCATAGGGAATGTAAAGAAAACAAAACATATGATTACTAAGATTTATTTTAATAAAATAATTAATATTTTGTCGGTCCACCTTTGGATTTAATGACAGCAGCCACTCTTTTTGGCATTGACTCTACCAGCTTAAAACATTCCTCTTGGGATATCTTTTGCCACTCATGCTTTAACGCGGCGAGTAGTGTTTGCTTGTTGCTTATCGAGTGTCTACGGATATTTTTCTTCAAAATAGACCAAATATGTTCAATAGGATTGAGGTCCGGTGATTGTGGCGGCCAGTCCAAAAGATCTATTCCATTTTGAGCCATCCATGCCATAGTGTGTGCTGACTTGTGGCAAGTGGCGTTGTCCTGCTGGAATTTTACGCCGTCGGTGTTTGTATCACCAAAAATCTGTGTAACAGACGGTGCTAGAGCTGTTTCCAGAACTTCTGTGTATTTGGTGCTATTCATTCGCCCCTCACACAACATCATTTCGCCCACTCCATCGGCAGCCATGCAACCCCAGATCATTATTGAGCCTCCACCGTGTTTAACAGTGGGCACTACACAATCTGGGTTGTACTCTTCGCCCACCCTTCGCCTGACGTAAGTAACACCGGGTGTTCCAAACACCTATGGAACAAGCAAAAAAATAACTTAATTCAAGATTGCATATTTCCCTCGCAGGACGTGATTTCAAAGACGGCTATGTGTTTTGGTATAATACATAAATTAAATAACAATACCTCAAAGTTAGATTCGTCTGACCACAGTACGTTGGACCAATCCTCCACTGTCCAATCTCTATGTCTGAGGGCCCACTGCAACCGATTTTTCTTGTTGTGCTCCGATAGCCACGGCTTCTTTCTTGCCTTGCAACCTTTTAACCCAGCTGCAATAAGCCTTCTTCTCACAGTACACGCGCTCACTGATCTGCTTTTTCCTTCAGATAAAGCTGCAGCGAGCCTCAAAGCAGTTTTTTTACGGTCCTGTAGAGACTGCCTAATTAACAATCGGTCTTCACGATCTGTAGTTATTTTTCTTCTGCCTGTTCTTGGCCTATTCTCATGAGTACCGATCTCTTTGAAGCGATTTAGTGCATATTGCACTGCACAACGCGAACACTTCACTTCTCGGGCTATTTTCACTTGAGACATGCCTTGTTCATGTAAAATTTTAATTTTTAGGCGCTGCTCTGCACTAAGTTCTGCTTTTTTAGGCATTATTAACTCGATGAATATTAGTCTTCAGGAATATGGTAGCAACAATTGCGTACGATATGTGTCTGTTCACTGCAAGCACTGATAACACACTAAAAGAGTAAACTTTAAAATTGCAAATTTGTAAAAACATTGTTTTAAACTGCACCTGGGTGTCATAAATATTTGTTATTGTTTTATTTTTGTTTAAAAATGCCGCCGATGCAATAGTAAGACCATAAAACCCTTATCCGAGCGCTCATTGTTGAGATAGAGACAAACAATAGGGGTGCCTAATACTTTTGCACGTGGCTGTATATAGATATCAGACGGTGAAGGTGACGTTTTAAAAGCTGATGTATTATGCACTCTGTGATTGTGTTAGTCTTATGGTGAAACAATTGCCCGGGAAGACTGTATTTTATTTTTACATATAAGCTTCACTACCATATTAAGCAGATGTGAATATTTTATTAATTTGAATAATTAAATCGGAACAATAACTATTGAGCTATTTATTTAAGATGACACAGGTAAATTATATTCAACACTTACGAGAGCAGCGATAGTCTAGTAGATAGAACGAAATTGCTCTGCAGAGGTTTTACATTAGATCACAGGCATACACGACGACTGACGACCCCATATTTTCCTGCGGTGAACTACTCTTAAAGAAATTGTTAATATAGCGCTGCTGTTGTGGTCTTTGCTGGAATGCAGCGTTTATAATTTTGTTGCGATGCCTTTTTCTACCTTTCTATATAATAATATATAATTTCTACCTTTCTATACAATCACGTAAATCGGGTGCGTACATTAGTATGTACAGTCACAAACTTTAATATGGGACCCATTTCCTTGAAATGTTGTTAGAATGTTCAAATTGCAATAAGGTCGAAAATGTCAGTTCAATAACAGTGGTGAAAAATCAAGTTGCCAAGTTAAGTCATTTAAATATCTCTTTATTCGTATTTATTAATTAGATAACCTCTTTGCACAAAGCTATCACGGTTTTTTAGTTACGAATGTGTCAGTCACTGATAGTCAGTGTCAGCCAAAAAATATATATATAAAAGTCTATGTAAAATATAATTCCAAATAACAAATATGCTTGCTGCTAATCGTAAGCAATTAAGACTTCAAATTATTGAGTGAGTAAATGAGAGAATAAAACAGTTTATTTTGTTTAACATTTGATAAACACTGTGACTGGAATCTCCTAATTTCTAGGTTAGTAGGCTAGATTATATTTTATAATAAAGGAAATTATTGGAAATTACTGTTTCTTTATTTATTTCTGAAATACTAGCAACAAAATAAATATGAATATCGGATATCGGAGAGGAAACATGGCCACAAGACAACAAAAAGTGACATTTAGTCGAAAAAAATAAACGTAAGTTGTCGATGACAAATATTATGACACTGCATTTGCATTAATATTTAACTCTTAACGTCTACAGTTTGCTATACGATATTCCACCTTAGGTGGGTCTCAAATTAAAGTTCGTGACTGTACATTGGTACGTGGTAGTTTAGCTTAAAGAAGGTTGATATGAAGGAGCTCTTCAAGACTAGTTCAGCGCAGAAAAAAATGGGGTCGTCAGTAGCACGTGTCGTTAGTAGGCGGACCCCCTTAAAAGCATTAAAAAAAACTGTTACTGGAAAATAATAAAATATGAACGTAGCCAACCCTACGGAACACAAAGTATAGTATTCTCTGTGCAAACGCCGCTATACATAGAGGTGGCCGCGACACCCTCTACTAAATGAGAGTTAACAGTATCCCTACACCGTAGAGTTCAACAAATAAAGCATTTGATAATACCTATTAAACTATTAATCTAACTTTATATGGATAAAAAAGCAGCTGCAACATTTAACGTTTAAATAATTTCAACAAGGTAACCCAAAATCAAAGATGAGACTGTTGTTTCCGAAGTCTGTTAGCCCGCGTTAGGCCAGAAGAGATAATATAAAAATATATTCAACAATTAGAGCAGTCTTCAGAATATGTGAGGACACTAATTTCGTATGACAGTTTTACTTTGATCTTTAGAACAGGTTATAGTTTTTACTTTTAGTTAAAAGGTCGTACTGACGCAGGTAAACGTTGCCCACTATACCGTATAGTTAATTCTTATAATACTAATTTCAACTCTGTAGATATTGCGGCGATTCGTCCTAGCACCTTTAAATGTGATATCATGAAGCTCCTAATATAGTTTTTTATAGTTTTTATCATATTTCTTTAACACTTAAAATATTGCAATATGTAAGCTGTGGTAAACGGTGTTGGTGACACAATTGTCAGCACCTTATAAAAATGACTCTTTGTCTATATGTATTGCTGTCACTGTTTGTTTACCCAAATAAAGAGGAAAAAATCATCTATAGGCATGTCATAAAATCTATCTTGTAGAAAAAGTAGTTGGCTCTACAAAAATTGGAAGCTTTCATGTTAAGGCTTCTGAGGTGCCAAACAAGCCGTAAGGCTTAGGCACTTAGGCCTCATAAGGCCTAAGTGGTTAAGGTTAGATTAAGGTGTATCTCCTAAGCATTGAAATCGCTCACTTAGCACATTAATCGAGGCAGCGTTGTCACTTTAACCGCAGTGTTAATCTGCAGCCATGTAGTCCAAAATACGAGTACATTCATACATAGCCAAATATCCATGCAATGCAGATTTTGCGGCTGGCCCCCCGATATGTAGAACTTACAATTACGGCCTCAATGGCATAGTGGTTAGTGTAACCGACTGCCATGCCTAAGGTCGCGGGTTCGATTCCCGCACAAGTCAAACATTTGTGTGCAGGAACATGGATGTTTGTTTTGGTCTGGGTGTTTCTATGTATAATATGTATGTATTTACAAAAAAAAGTATATATGTATGTTTATCCATTGTCTAGTACCCATAGTACAAGCTCTGCTTAGTTTGGGCTAGATGGTGTTGTGTGTATGTGGTAGAATATTATATTATATTATTATTACATTTGGTAATTGTAAGTTTTAGATAACGGGGGACGAGTCTAATGCCATCGTCCACCAAGCACATTTTCAAAGCGTGTTGCTACGGAGTACTTACCTAATTACTCCGTAGCAACACGCTTTGAAAATGTGCTTGGTGGACATCTAAATAGACTATATAGCCATAGCCAGATGCACTCACTGATCGGTAAACGATTAGCGAGGTTAAGTAACGTTGGGTGCGGTCAGTCTATAGATGGGTGACCGCTTAGTGGTATTTCATCTGAGCGTCTCCGTGCTTCGGAGGGCACGTAAAAAGTCGGTCCCGGTTGTTGTCAAATTGATAGCAGTCGTTAAGCCATGTCAGAGGCCTACGGGCGGCTTGAACAACTCTTGATAACAGGTTGACCACTAACCATACGAAAAGAAGTAGAAGCTAAATTATGCCACTTTTTTTATACCTACCAAAAAAGTGGCATAATTTAGCGTTAGTCTATAGCTCACAAGAAGACTTTCATTAAGTATGAAATTCGTTCGTCATAAGCAAATTAGCGCAATATTAACTGACAGGACGCCGATTAGGACAAGTCAATACTTTAAAAGTACATAGATCTATTCTACATGGGTTTGCAGTTGATCTCTTGAATCCAATAGTCAATCAAATAAGGAAAGGTTAGTGGGGTACAGCACAGCGGCAACATTCATCATTTAACGTGAACATATTCAGGCTGTTTGAAGAATATTTACAGAAGATTCTGGCCAAATTTACTTGTGATGTGTTTCACGGATAAGTAGAGATACCAATGAGTGTGTGGGCATTAGACTACTGTTGCAGATACAGAAGCTGACCTTTTAAATGGTTAAAAGCACGTTAATGAATTTAAAAATTTAAACGAAATGTATACAGCTAAGGATTTAGGCAAACAGGCATCCAATCCGCTGAGAGCTGGATACTGTAGCTAATGGACGCTGGTGATTGTCTTTTTGCTAAGTCGAAAACAGGCGAGACTGCTCTCCGATAATAATCCTTAGACTACCGCGATGGCTTGCCGAAAGCCTTGAAGCAAGCCATAAGCATATTAATCACCTTAGTTCAACAACAACACACTGAATTGGACTAAGTACCTAATAAATATAATTACCAATTAAAATTTTCGACACATCAGCGGGGGATGGAGGGGGAATAAGACGCGTACCATTGTTATTCTTCATTTACCGAGCCCAATATTTTGCGAGCGCCTAAAACAACACGCCACGATTTTAACCAGTGTTTTTTTATCGCGACGCGACGTTGCTTCATTTGGCGTTGCTATTATCTTAGTAATCTTGTACCTATGGGCGTTTGAGGCCTAAAAATTGGTTGTACGAGGTATATTTTTGGACCATTTTCATTAGGCGCTTGAAATTGAGTTTTAGGTTCGTAATTTTCGTGTGTTTGTTTTACATTACTGTTTTGTTAGGAGCTTTAATCGACAGTCTCTTTCGTACAGTTGTGAAAGTGTACGAGACTACAACTGTACGAGTTGTGAATTCTCGGGTTTCACAGCTGGGTCGGGTAAATTATTTTATGTTTCTCTGTTAGGAATTTCTCGATAGCACACGTAGTCTGGAAAGGGAGCTAGCGACTATCACCGTCAGGAAAAGCCATCGGTCTCAGCTGTCATGAATAGTGGTAGTATAGTATAGACAATTAATTATCTCTTATTTACCCTACGACTTTGATAAGTTGTTAAGCGTAGTCCCTTTTGAATAGCTTGCAAATCTCTAACGATATCTTTAGAGATTTTTGCTCTTGATCTTCTATTGTCTTGAGTTGGATATATAAGCTCTAATCATAGTTTATTAGTAGCTTCGGTTTTCAAATTTGCCGGTCACTACCTTGATATAGAAAACAGTCCAAACCAACGTAGATTGTCAAGTTAACAACCATAAATCGAGTGATACGAGCCGGCACGGCGACGGACGGCCGAACTCGTTTCACAGTGCGAGCATCTGCATTGATGCTTGCAGGGCGAAATTAAGCTATATGAAGCTTAACACCTAATGGTTATCTGGTAAAGACTTGTATTGTTACAGCTAACTATAACGTAGCAAGATCCTAAAAAAAGAAAATGAATTGACCTACATAGAAAAAAGAGAAGAATATTTAAAAAAAGAAGAACCCCTATATAAAATAAAAAAGAAAAGACTTCTCAGATTACATCATCACATTCACAAATAACTATACGATTAGCGCCTTGTACCCACGTAGCCTTTAATAATTCTATAAACTTTTAAGCAAGATAAGATAATATAACAAATATTCCCTTTAACAACCATAAAATTACGTTAAATCAATGATTCTATTAAGATTTATTATTCTTAATCGTATTTGGGATCGGGTTCAATTTTAACAAAAATAATGAATGTTAACCAAAATAACATTATTTTAAGGTTTGTCGGTTGTGAGTAATCAGCTTTAGCTTACTGAGGGAACGTTGGACCACCACGCAGAGCTTTTAAGTTAAACCTAAGACACGCACCTCTGACTTTGCGAAGTTATACATACATATATATTCACGCCTGTTTCCCAGAGGGGTAGGCAGAGACTACGGATTTCCATTTGCTACGATCCTGACACACTTCTCTAGCTTCATTCACTTTCATCACATTCCTCATACACGCCCGTCGGTTCAAGGAGCTCTTAACTCTTAACTCTTGCGAAGTTATGTGCGTATTAAATAGTTTACTATCATCCGCTTTAACGATGCAGGAAAACATTGTGAGGAAATCTACATCATCATCATCGTCTAAGAGTTCGTGATAATATTCTCGACGGCCTCGATGGCGTAGTGGTTAGTGTAACCGACTGCCACGCCTGCGGTCGCGGGTTCGATTCCCGCACAAGTCAAACATTTGTGTGCATGAACATTGATGTTTGTCTTGGTGTGGGTGTTTCTATGTATAATATGTATGTATTTACAAAAAAAAAGTATATATGTATGTTTATCCATTGTCTAGTATCCATAGTACAAGCTCTGCTTAGTTTGAGCTAGATGGTGTTGTGTGTATGTGGTAGAATATTATTATTATATGTGAAGTCGGCCAACCCGGACTAGGCTAGCGTGTTGACCTATGGCCTTATCCTTCTCATACTGAGAAGAAGATCATGCCCATGAGTGGGAGAGTTTATATACAGTGCTGATATAATTATATATCGGTTGTCAGCCGTAGGTACAGATGAATACAGCCGGACTATTCTGTAAACATACCAATCTTTATCAAATGTCACATCGTTTGTAAATGACCTCAGTCCAGCTTACACAACATGGAACTTAGGCGTCGCGCGTCACTAATCGACACGCTACGCATCTCTAAACGACGGTAATTTGATGCTGTGCTTTGTTAAAAGTAGTATAACTTATGCGATATAGCCTCAACTAAACTGTGGTTTTAAGAAAGCCTTTCCTGTGGATTTGAAAGTTAGTTCGCTGATGACAATCTATACTAATATCATAAAGCTGAAAAGTTTGTTTGTTTGGGTGAACGCGCTAATCTCAGAAACTACTGGTTCGAATTGAAAATTATTTTAGTGTTGGATAGTTTATTTATCGAGGAAGGCTATAGGCTATATAACATCACGCTACGACCCACGGGGGCGGCGCAGTAATCATAAACGCGGGTGAAACTGCGGGTACAGCTAGTTTTATAGAATATTCTTCTTCCTCGCTCTAAATGACTTCGTGGGTATTGATTATAACTATAACTTTGCTTGTAAAGCTTTAAGTTCTCAGTATCAACTACTGATAGAGCATTGTTTGATCATCCATTCACAGCTCTGCAAAGATGTCTTGTCACCAAAATCGCCTCAGCAAAGTAAAAGTACCGAAACCATCTTGACTAGGAACAGAAGATTGGCAGAATACAACGAGTAATTTTCTTCATTTTGTTCATTATCTCTCCCATATCTCTCTCCATTATCCGTCATGACAGTACGTGTCATTGTGTAAGTGCAGCTGCTTTGACGCGTCATATTAATACAACACTCTGTACCTAAGTAAAAATGTGCCTTAAAACATCAAATGCTTCCTATAAATCGTTTTTTTAAACGGTGATTGGTTTAAACTTAAACAGTGCTTTACAATAACGATAGAATTATGCTAATTATAAAGATTATTGACTCATTTTCATCCCAATCCATCAATAATTCTACACGATTGATATTGCTATTCGAGGTTTCTCATCAAAAAAGTCCTTAACTGAATACGTAACTAAATGGTTCAAAAATGTGGTATTTTCATAATTTCTCGACAGGTACTTTGAAGATCGTTGATCGGTCGAGGCGTATTCGGCAGCGTCGCCTCGGGCCGTACACCTGTCGGGCTCGGCTGGTTATCGGCACGCGAGCGTTGAGCATGCGAGGTGCACTCGATTACGCTCTTTAGACAAATTGGGAAACCATAGCTTTGCAGTACTTAGTGTAATTTTTAAGGCAAGCGAGTAAATATAAAAAGGGTTGCGTTAAAAGTGGCTCTTGTCTAGGGGATGGTTCGATTTGCCTGATCTACTACTGTCAACTAATATCAAAATCCCAGGCCAAGCGGATACTCTCATTTCTTTTATGCTGACTTGTAAAACATTTGAAGTCAAGCCATCATATTTTCCAAAATTGATTTTATCCTTTTTGTAGTATTTTGCAATTATTTTATTGGCACGGTTCTCTCAAGTTCTTCAACATTAAAACAACGACAGCAATAAAAAAGTACAATTCTTGTGCTTAAAATAAAAAACAAAGCAGTATTGGAAAATAAAATAAAATTTCCTAAAATAAATTTGCGTGGCGAAAAATTTCGTAAAAAGTTCACCTCACTTTCCGTACAAAAAGAGCTCTGTAACGGTCGCCGATGGACATTTAATTCAACCATTAAGAATCAACGGTGTATATAAATCTAAAAACAAGCCGTTGCACTGTCCGGCGTCGACAATAGCTAACTATAAAAAAAGAATTACCGAAGAGATTGCTCCGAGACGAGCGAGACGCGAGCCAAAAAACGGGCGCCTTATACAAAAGAGGTAAAAAACACGAAACCAATGAGAAAAAATGTGAATCGATATCGAATCGAGTGGGCATCGGGATCAGAGGCAGAACGTGCGTGACAGTCCACGCGCGGTGAATCGATCCGCGAGGCGCGAGCCGGCGACACTATGCAAAAATCGATTTAGAACTCGAACGATTGGAAAGTCTAGATTCATCGCTCATTAGTATTTTTAATCGATTTTCAAATGAGGTTCGAGAATACATTGTTACTGCTACTGTACCTGTAAAATTCATAACTGTTCAATAAAATACATTCTTTAATAAAAAAAGCGTAACATGAACTGTACCTACTTCAACATTGGACCTGGTCTTGTTACAGATTTTCTGTTTGGGAATACTTTGCGATTCGACACGGAGGTTTTATTGAAATACTCGCTAAAGAGGTTTTTTACTTGGTATGATTCATTTGCAGGTAAAACTGGTCAAATTGTGATCGGTATTTACGCCCGATTATGTTTTATTCCATATTTAATTAATATCAACATCACTCTGAGACGAAGCAATTTATATTAATAAGGATTACCTCATATTCAAAAACTTCATAAAAATCCCTCAGCTGCACCGCTTTCCTCTTTACATTTACCTACCCCTGGATTTTATAAAAGTAGAGTGTAGTAGTAAGAATATTTATAAATATGAATAAATTGTCATTAACATGGTTGGGACAGTGACAAGAAGAAACCTAGGCAAACATAGACCAGGTCGGTAACATTCTGGACGAAAGCCAAAACAGGCTTTTCTCCAGAATATTAATATTAATCTAAATCATTCGTATTACATACTTCAAACACACTCGTATGTTCAGACTACTATGAACACATGAGTGTGTTTGAAATTCTCTTTTGTTTAATACGAACGAATTAGACAAAAGAGATTTACCAGGATCGTAGCAAGTTTAGGCATGAGTTTATGTACATATGTATGTGTTTAGACATCATAATTACTTTAAAATTATCATCATATCACCCTTATTTACTTTGCTTATTGTATACCAACAATGTTCTATACGAAAGTGTGAAGATAGATATGAAAGTAATTTAACATAATAATAAACACTATTAAAACATGCTATTAGAAAGGCCTGTCCTAATATATCCTTCTAGCCTGGTACCTAATGCAAAGATTCGTGAAAGTTTTGCAATGCATTGTCACACAACAAGAAACCTGCAGTATAGCTTACAGCACGTAGAGGACAGGCGCTACGAAACTGCGGTCAAGCGGTAAATTTATTTTTTACTAGAAGGAACCTGCCACTCCGATCACGATTTCTATTAAGAGATTGTCGCGTGTGCTTTCCACATACAATGAATGCACCCAAAACTGTCTTCGTGGCGCAGCGGTAGTGAACGCGACTGCTGTGAATGAGGTCTCTGGTTCGAATGCCGGGTCGGGCTAACAAAAAGTTATTGAGTTTTTAAGTAACCTCAATAGCAGCCCGGAGTTAGGAAGTTGGCGGCGTTAGACACCCCCGTGCCTCGGAAAGCACATAAAGCCGTTAGTCCTGCGCCTGATCTCTCTGCGGTCGTATCGGATTTCCGTCCCATCGGATCATAAGAGAGGGAACAGAGAGTGAACATGTGTTTACTCACACACTTTTTGCACTATAATATCTCGTGCGCCGATGGTCAGTCTCCGTTAAGATTGGCTGCCATGACCGAAATTCGGTCTGGAGAACATTATTATTATAATGCTTTTTGGGTGCGTTATAATAATAATGTTCTCCAGACCCAGGTTAGACATTCATTCGTGCATCACTTAAATAATATTCCCATCTGGTATTGGGAGCTACAGCAGAGGCAACCGCTTGCCTTTTGCGCCATTACTGCAGTTATGTAATGAAGCCTACGTCTTTTCTTTGAGTGTAAGTTTCATTTCTTTTTCATTAAGTTATTTTTGACCAGGTGTCATGGACCGAAAACATGCAGGGTCTGCGAGAATACCAGCGTTGTGGGTGCACTGCAACATAGCTGACACAGGATCTTATTTGTTCCTTTTATATTGATTGTTTCCTGTTACTCTATAAGAATGTGGAACAAATAAAATTATTGTTCCATCTTTCTTTCTCCATATTGCTGGTACTTTCTCGTCGTGGTAATCAAACCACGACAGCAGTCCTCACGCCTACGCCATTGAACTAGTGCAGCAGTACATAACATCAGTCTATAGTATCAGTTTATTGAACTGAATAGCCCTACATTGTTGCAACGCCTTAGGCCAACGATTTATGAAAGCTATTTATCTATAGAGAATTTGCTTAATACGTAATATTATTTTCATTCCAGTTAAGCTATTAAGACCCGGCACCTATAAATGGGATCTATAGTGATTGGACTGTGGAGATATCAAGTTAAATTACAACAATATCTTCTACACGTAAATTGTCTCAAGACTAGATCTCAGAAACGGTAAGCGAAGTAAGAGGGAGTGAGCTTATTACCGTCTGTCAGGCACCGCTTAAGAATCCGTTGTGCTACTGAAAAGTTTGTGACAGAATCCCAATAACCCAGGAAATTAACCCGAGACCTCATACAGCGGTCGAATTTAGGAAGATTGCGCCACCAAAACAATCCTAACTAATATTATAAATGCGGCTGTGAGTTTGTTTGTTTGATAAAACCTTATCATGAAATTTCACATACACTTTGTCAGGGGTACAAACAAGTGAGAAACGGCAATGAATTGTCGTAAATCTTAGAGTTCGAAAAAATGGTTCAAGTAATATGCAAAGATCACGTGATAACACGTGATCTTGAGGTCAGAGGTCAAAGGTCATAGTAATTTCGGGGGTATATCAACTATGCTGAGTCGAATGGCGTTGACCGCGAGTCTCTAGCTCTTACGGTTCTTGAGTTGAAAGTTGTATAACAGACGGACGGACAAAGCTGTTGTAAAAGACTTTTTCGAACTCTAAAAGAGCATAAGGTACTGTTTATTGTTCATTAAAAATATTACATATTGAATTCAATATATAGGGTACGCAGGTGCCAAATTAGGTACCTTTTATACAAAAAAAGTACTTTAGCAGTAACAGGGAGTGACTCTATTAACGTCTAGCAGACACAGCTACAGTCTTCGTGCTGCTATCTTTGACAAAAATCCCAATAGCTATTCATTTTACATAGTTGTATTGCTGAGGGTCTAACTTAAAATGTGCTAAGTACAGTCGGCCAAGAAAGTGCTCTACCAGTTTTGACAAAAGTTTCCGTGAGATCTAATTTATAGTCAAAGTCAAAGTCAAAAATCATTTATTCATTTAGGTCACAAAGTAACACTTATAAACGTCAAAGTATATAGGTTAGTGAGTTTACTTTTACCGCTAAGATTGACTCTTCTAACGGAGGTAGGTAAAGGAAGTGAGTTTTTATTAGCTGTGATAATTCAAATTTGACACATGGCATGATTTAAATATAATACATGATAAAGAGAGCAATGCTCACTGTCATAATATTATTGCAAGGTAAAATCGACCTTGTTGTTTCGACGTTCAAATGAACCTCAACGGTCGGGTGGTAGACCACATTTTTGGTCGACTGTACATGTTTCATCTTGATCCACCGCCTGTATTTGCAAAAAATAGATTAACCCGAGCGTAACCGCGGGAAAAATCTAGTATTTGCATAAATAATCTCACGACCTATATCTTCGACGGAGTAGGTGTAGTAAGAGAGAGAGAGCCAGCCTATTACCGTATACCAAGCACAGTTAAAGACTCCATGCTGCTATTGAAATATCTTTGGCAGAACCCCAATAACTAACAAAAAATGAATGGCCTGGCAAATGAACTGGACACCTCATACAGTGGCCGAATTCAGAATCGCTGCGTCACCAAAACAATCCTAACTAATACTATAAAAGCGTATGTTAGTTTGTTTGTTTGCTACGTTTTCATGCATTAACTACTTGACCTATCATTAAGAAATTTTGCATACAAGTATTTTTTTTGCACGCAATTTCATCCAGAAAAAGAACTGTATCCGCGGAATAGAAATTTATGCACAAAATTTACATTAATGCGAACGAAGTTGCGGGCAAAAACTAGTATTTACATAAATAGTCTCTCGTCTATATCTCCAAAGGAGTAGGTGTAGTAAGAGAGAGAGCCTATTACTGTCTAATGTCTACCAGGCACAGCTAAAGACTCCGTCTTTAACTGTGACGCTATTAAGAATCCTTTGACAAAACCCTAATACCTAACTGACAATAAACGCGTGTCCTGGGAAATGAACGCGACACCTCATACAGCGATCGAATTCAGGATTGCTGCGCCACCAAAACAAACTTAACTAGTATCATAAATGCGTATGAAAGTTTGTTTGTTGGTTACATACACATTGACGGGGGTTCAAAAAGGACAAAAGGCACCTCTCATCCCTAAAAAATTTACTGTTTCCGAGGGATATAAATTTATTGGCAAAATCTACCGAAGCAGCGGGCAAAACTTAATCTATTTTATTTTTGTGTGTAAAATACTGACGCATTAATCCTAATTAATATTATAAATGCGAATGTAAGTTTCTTTTTACCCGACTATGGCGGGCTATGGCAGTCTGTGTGTGTATGTTTTTATGTTCCACCGTAGCGCCTAAACTACTGAACCGATTTTAATGAATGAGATGTCAATAGATTCGTAATAATGGCCCGAGTGACATAGGCTATATCAATTTTAAATTCGTCCTTTTTAGACCCTTTTTTTACGTAGTCGGGTTATAGATTTTAAACTTTATTTAGTTTGTCGTTTTGTTAGTACACGTATACGAGCAGCGATAGCTCAGTGGGGAGACCAACAGACTGCAATGCAGAGGGTCTCGGGTTCGAACTCACGTCGCGCACCTCTGACTTTCGGATGTTATATGACTTTTCGAAATTATGTGCGTATTGATTGACAATTATCGCCTGCTCAGTGTCTCGGAAAGCACGTTAAGCTGTTGGTCCTGGCTGCCATGAACATCTATGGCAGTCGTTATTGGGAGAGTGTCGACACAAAAGATCCTACTGGGTCGAAGTGTCGCCGGTCTGCACTGACTGACCCCCACATAAGATAATATAATAATATAGTATATAACCCTTTCAGGCCTTAACTACACGACCAATCATCACTCATTTTCATATACGCGCTATCCCCCTGATAGCGTGTATATGAAAACAGAGAAGGACATGGGGTTTATATAGGCTTATTCATCTATAAAAAAGTTCCGTTCCTAAGGGATAGAAATTTATAAATCTCCTTTTTTTATACAACTAAGGTGGCAATCAAGCATACGGCCCACCTGATGGTAAGTGGTCACCGTAGCCTATGGACGCTTGCAACACCAGAAGCATCACTTGCGCGTTGCCGACCCTTTGGGAAAAGAAGTGAGAAGGAGAAGGAGCGGGAAGAGGTAAAGACGGTGATTGGGCCTCCGGCACTCTCATTTACCGAACGAAACACTACAGTAGCAATACTGCTATTTCACGTCGATATTCTGTGAGAGGGTAGACCTTCACTGGTCGAGCCGGCCCAAGTCGCAAGCGAAGCCGCGGACAAATCTAATCTATTATAATTTGTCTACAGAACATTAATATCTAAATAAATAGCTATAAAAACTTCAACTACGTAGTTCCTTCTTATAGACAGTCTGTACAAACAGTCTCACCACTTTTTTGTTAAGAAATCATCCAATTAGTTACATTTGTAAATGGCTTGTAATAGTAACAACAGTACATTGACTCACTGGCTGTCAGCTATTACTAATGTCGTAATTACACATGTCTGTGAGCGCCACTCTTCGCTGTTTCGATGGTAGAATGCCGGTGGTGGACTTATTCTGGATATTTTATTTACGGTTTTATTACTTACTGCTGGTTAAAGCTTCACGCTGAAGGGTAGTGTAGTCGAATATTTAACTTGAACGTTTCTGGACCTACTAACACTAGTTATTAAGTAAATTGGATTTTGTCTAAAATAAAAGTTATATTATTAATACATTAATTAAATTATTGGAGAAGAGAGGAACCCACCACGCACCCTCGGATTGCCCAGCCCAACTACAGCAATAGAAAACGGTTGACAATACCGAACTCCTTTGATGGGGACAGCAGCCTCGTGAGACCCGAGCGTACTCCAACTTGCATGATACCGCTTCAAACACAAAATATGATTGAAGAACACACGTGTTTCGTCTCAGCGCGAAGAATCTTCAGAACCGTTTGGCAACGAGTGCGCGGTCCTAAAGTTGCCTGATGATGAATCCGTTCCAGAATTCATACTATGAACTTTTCATTCTCAATTTACTAATAATTAATTCATACTAGTAGCTATTAAGTATTTTGACTAGACTGTCTGACCTGGGAATCGGACTCGAGACCGCAAACACACCAATGGCAATCACTACCGCTGCTTCACCAAGGTATAAGATCCAGAATTCAATTCCACTCTACAGAATATATTCTCATATAAACTAAACTACAGTTACTAAGCCTTGATAAACTATAGCGGTTTACGATAACACTGAATACGGCCTACGGTGATATGTGAACAAATTGTACAAAATCATTAGAAAGGCGTCCATTAATTTATAATTCGATTGATTGGACCTTTGATTGATTGCGCCAATTGGAATGGTATCCTCAAACTAGAGCAAAATACCACAAAAATTGATCTGTTTAAATTAACTAAATTATTTTTACGATAGAAAGTTAAAAGTTAAGTGTTAATTTTCTTAATTTGGCGCAATTAGAAGTGATTGCTTTATTAGTACAGTTACTTTTACCGATAGCGAGGAATTCGATTCCTGGCTCGACCAAAGTATTATTAATATAAACTTTTTATCTGTAATAACTAAATAACAAATATTATAATAAAGGTCCAGTTCAAATTTCGGTCTTAGCGGCCAATCTTAACGGAGACTAACCATGTGCGCAGAAGATATTATTTATTTATTTAAGGATTTCCAACAAAGGAATATACAATAACACACATTATATAGCAGTAATAAAGTTCTTAGCGTGTATAGTCCCTCAATTATAGGAAACCACAGCTTGCAAATTATGATTACAACTAAACTAACAACTTAATTAAAGAAACAAACAGAAAACATAAAAATTTTAAACATAGAATTCTGCCTCTAGGGTAAACTTTGGAGTAAAACAATAATAGCTTATTAGATATAGAGTTATATAAAAAATTTACAAAGAAAAATCACATCTATATTCTGTGGTTATAATCCGCAAGTGTATGCCTATTCCACCAATTCTAATAGACTAATGGGACTGCAATACGACATGACTAGAGCGATCAGGTACAAGACTAATTGCTTTAGACAACACAGCCAACTAGCTCCGAGCTGCTATCCCAAATATTTTTAACAGAAAATTCCAATAATTATTTGCAGGTCCGAACCGAGACCTCATCAACAATCGCATTCACTCCTTCTATACGAGGCTACGGTTTTCTCCTTAGCCTTTATTATTCCCAAGTCACTTGGGGTCGGCTTTCTAGTCTAACCGGATTTGACTGAATATCAGTTTTTACACGGAGTGACTGCCATCTGACCTCCGAAACCCGAAGGCTAACGATACCCTATAGCTGGACCAGTGTCAGGATATTAGAGGGCACTGACTTCCTAATAACGACTGCCATAGATTTTCATGGCAGCCGGGACCGACGGCTTAACGTGCTCTCCGAGGCACGGGGACAATGTCCGAGGCTACATTAAACAGGTAATAATTACGTATCATATTTGTAACGCCTGTGTAGTTGTCATTATCATGATTTGATTGTATAGAATACTAGCTTTTGCCGGCGGCTTCGCTCGCTAGGGAACAGTATTTTATTTTTAATGAAAGGTACTCTATGTCCTCCTCTGTACCCCTGACAACGTGTATGCGAAATTTCATGATTATCGGTCGAGTAGTTAAGTCGTAAAAGCGAAACAAACAAACTTCCATACGCAATTATAATATTAGTTAGGATACAAAGCGTGGCGTCTCTAGGAGAAAAGTAGCGTGTTCCGTTCTCTGTGTTGCGACAGTTATAACTGTTTAAGTGGTATTTACTTTCATCACGAGTAATGCATGTTTGTGGAATTCCCAGACTTATATTATTTAACTACCCGCGACTACGACTTCACTCGCGCGATCATGTATCTTCTATGAATACTTACATACATTAAAAGTAACATATCTTTTGTATTTATACACCGATTATAATAAAACAAACACTAACATTAAGCCAAAGCTTATCTTATATCTTGGTAAAAACACATCGAAATTGGTTCAGCCGTTTTAGAGATATTCGTTCACAAACACACAGACAGACAGACAAAAGTCTACGATTTTATAGTATGTATGATCAGCACGGCGTAACGAGCGTCTGTGGTTACTGATCATGGTAAACTTTTTGTAACATTATAAAAACTATGCGCTCTTTATAATTTAGAGGTAAGCAGAAGTGCTCGCATTTTAAGAGTAGCCATTAGGTTTAAGTGGTGATCCCAACGTTATTGATGACCTGAGGGTTAAACATTCGATTCTAGCAAGGAATAAAAAATTTTGTGTCTTTAGTTGGCTGCTTAGAGTCCAGACTCTAAGCAACTTCTTTACTGTATTATGCCTCGCCAAGTCTTGTGATTTGATTCTCACACGGGATAAAAATAGGTGTGATCCGCAATTAATAGAAGTTTTGAGTCAGGGTCTCTATAATATTAAAGATATTGCCTTTTATTTAGTTTAGAGAGTATTAGCACGCTACAGAAGCAAAAAAAGATCTCTTTATACAATCTTGCCACATTTGGCAAACAAGTCCTGAACCCACTTGATAAATAAGTGATTACTGAAATCTACAACTCTTAGGACCTTAATTTCAGAGAAATAAAATACTCGCAATTTGGTGGTAGGGTCACCAACGTGCAGATACTTAATTTTCAACAGTAAATATGGCAAACAAGTACTCAATTTCCTGATGGAAAGTGGTTACCGCTTCCGATTCTAGGCTAAGATCAATTGCAGAGGAATTACTCGCTCGTTGGTGACCCTAGTAGCAAGGACTTTCATGAACTTAAAGGAAAATAATGGCTCAAGAGAGGTAAGTATGTAAGCCTCCAAAACTTTACTTATCAAACACAATACAGTTCTCTTAACCGCTGGAGGATGGCTAAAATGACTAGCACTGCCAACCACCAAACCACAGTTGATTCTAGGAAGAGTGTGCGAAATTAACCAGTACATTTAGTACAAACAGCGTTAAAATCACATCAGCTTGAGGGTCTGACAGCACTAAAGCAATACCCGCCGTATTTCAGCGGCTAAGCTGATATCCCGTAAGAGGATTGCAATTCCCTGGATGAGATGACTAAATAGTTGGCAACGGTCGGCTCTTCTGCTTATCATACACCTCTACTTGCCTTTCAGGAAAAGAGATATGTATAGTAACAAATTACCACTAATTCCTGGCAAAGTTTCATTAAATATTATGAGTTGGCCGGGCGGTTGAAACGTACATTTTTAAAACGGTACGTCTCAAGTTCCTTTCGGTTACTTTGAAAGGAGTTGCATTCACGTGGAAATTGGAATGTCTCACTTTCACAGCGTACAATTGCCCTTTAACGTTTGGCTACTTACTTCAGATTGGTTCACTCGCTGCCATCTAATGATTGAAGGCACTTAACATTTGTGCCTACCAGACGTTTCGGTATGAGCTTCCGTCCGCCGAAGCGTGACCCACGTTAAGGTTGTGGAGTATAGTGTGATGTACGATGGTTTGCGATTGTAGACATATATTTTATCGTATCACTTGCCTTATTAAGTTATGCTTTGTCATAAATGGCATGCTTATGGTTCAATATTAGGAAGGAAATAGTAGGAAGCAATAGTAATGCCAAAATACCAGGTCACTTACCTCGTTGTCGATTCAAGCATTGTTATTGTTTTATAACAGACAGGTTAGAGTCCTTTAACACTCAATCCATAATTTTAAAAGTCATGAGTCTGCCTTAGATTTTATAAGTTCACCTACATAAAACCGAGATTTAACTCTTCCATTATATTTACCCATAAGCAACTAACCTAGCCACATCGTTTAATATATCGATAGCAATTACAGCTTATCTCCAAAAGTAATGGCGTGCCTAAGGGCAAAAATGGGGACAAGCTCAAAATTTCAGTTATGTAAATGTAAAAGTACTGTTTAAAACGAATACTATCATTATACGGCTTTAGTAATGCTATGCTCGTTGTCAATGTTATTTGTTTAAACAGCCGATAAATTACGAAATTTTGTTTCTTGAGAGAGCAAGCATAATTAAATAATAATAATAATAATATTCTACCACATACACACAACACCATCTAGCCCAAACTAAGCAGAGCTTGTACTATGGGTACTAGACAATGGATAAACATACATATATTATACTTTTTTTTTTGTAAATACATACATATTATACATAGAAACACCCAGACCAAGACAAACATCCATGTTCATGCACACAAATGTTTGACTTGTGCGGGAGTCGAACCCGCGACCTCAGGCGTGGCAGTCGGTTACAATAACCACTACGCCATCGAGGCCGACATTGCGAGTGCGCCCACAAGTGCAACACTAGTTGTTAAATAAATAATTTTGTACCCCAGTAACTTTAAAATTAGGATTATCCATTTTATACAGGATATCTTGTATATATCACAAAATTATATGACTTCAGCACAGATTGTGAATCATATTAATAAAGGCTGATGTGTGAAAAATGTTGTGTGTAATACTGAGTCGAACTAATAGAGATATTGCTGCGTAATATTGCACAGAACACACAGCAACTAACTCCCACTCAATCGCAACAAAGCATAGCTAACACTACACCACAGACCTTCAAACAAAGCTACCGGTAAATATCAGAGAGCATTTTATATAATCTTCATTCGCCGTGATCACATCGGGTAATATACGCTTAACATTCGGTACATCTAATCGATTACCATCTCGATAGGCGCTTTAATCGAATAGGCATTGAATAGAATGGAGGAGGAATGCGCTTTGATATGCACAATAATTTTTAATTGCCGTAAGAAATTCACGACCAATGATCGAAATGCTTGTTCGATCTGAATGGCTGATGGTTTTAAGGTCTAAAGAGAAATTTTAGACCAATTAACGACCATGTACGTGGAGTAAATAATCTGTAACGGGTAAAAGATGGACGCTAATTTAGTTGTTAAGTGCCGATTTTTTACGATATTGACTTAAGCGCTGTTTTTTGCTATATCTACGAATGATTTAACAGATTTGATTGCACTAGTTTAGAAAGTATCATATAGAGGTAAAGTTTGTGTGTTTGTATGTATGTATGTAATATGTAGAGGTTTTTTGAAACTACAAAACTGCATGCAAAAATAACTAATATAACTAAAGTTATGTTTTATAGATAAACTAGCTGTCCCAACAGATGTTGTCCTGTACACACAAAAAATAAATAAAAATATAACAAATCTAAACCATTCTCAAATCCACTTGAACACACAAAAAATTTCATCAAAATCGGTCCAGCCGTTTAGGAGGAGTTTAATTACAAACACACGCACAGAAGATTTATATATATAAAAATATCTATGAAACATAACTTTAAGTTCTTTAACTTAATCCGGTATTGTGTAGTTTACTATAAAAAAAAATTATGCAAAGAGTACTTTGCTATAAACCTTAACGTGTTATTCAAATATTAAATTCTTAAATAAAATAATTAAAATGTGATATAACATAAATACAGAAATCTGCTAAAATTGTATAAAGTTTACAATTATGGTATTATAAACTTGTTCTTATGAGACCAATTTTATCAAAATATATACATATATAGAACTGAACAGTCTAGCTAATCCTTATTCATAGTCTGTTAACGACTGTCAACAATCTTTGATAAGTGACGTAGGCACCGATTTGCCTAGATGTCAGCCGGTACTTTTCTCGCCTGTTTTACCTTTACTTAGACCAGAGGTGCCAGACTTTTTTTCTCATAGACCACTTTCAAAATTTAGCTGGTTCTGGTGGACCCCCTGCAGCTACATTTCTACCATAGTCTTTGGCATTCGTATTTATATTGGTAAAGAATCAAACAAGTCCATGCAATACAAAAATTTGATGAAATCTCTACGGGCTGACCTTTCTTTTTTTTTAGTAATTCTCTACCGATGTAGATTCGAGACCGCTGGTACTGAATATGGAATATGCAAGTTTTTACAAGTAACAGTCGCTGAGCTTCTTAAAATATTATCTGCCTACATTGATAGGTGAACATTATCGAAAGCAAATACATTTTCGTGGACCCTCGCTTACGAATTGTGAACCCCCATTTTTTTGTCACGCCAACGTAGACCCTCATCGAGTCTCCCGTGAACCCCTGAGGTCCACCTGGACCACTTTGGGAACTAAGGACTTAGACTCTGTTAGCTTTATGACATACCAACTAATAATTTTCATTTTGCTATAATGATAGTGAATGCCAGTGGCATTCACTACATGGGGTTTCGGGTTCGAATCCATGTATTCTTTTAAGTGTCACTAATTTATCAGAAGCACCACGTACTATGGACCGGTGTCCGGGCAACGTCAATTAGCTCAGTCCCTATTACGCTAGCCATGGTTTTGGAGAAAGAGTAAGAGAAAAGATAGTATAGTACTAGAGAAATGTGAGTTTGTTATACAACATTGCCTATCTGTAAGACTCTCCGTGCTTTGGAGAGCACGTAAAAAGTCGGTCCCGGTTGTTGCCAAATTGCCAGCAGTCGTTAAGCCATGTAAGAGGCCAACGGGCGGCTTCAACAACTCTTGACAACAGGTTGGCTGCTAACCACACGAAAAAAAGATCTGTAAGACGTAATTACATACAATAGAATTCATGCAAATCTTTGATTTTTTTTGCAGAAGGCAATGTTTAAATTAAGTTGATATTTCATTGGTAAGCAGGTCTATAGTATTGTGAGGTCTAATTAAACTGGTGATTATATTTAACGGCCAGACTATCACGGATGTCCGCTAGTAAAATAACCGTGAACCTTCTTTAAATACACTTTGCATACCTTTTGGTTTTCCCTTTACAATAATAGATCAACGAAAGCAATAATTAAATATAGTTAAAACGAAACTATTATTTATAGTAATGTGTTATTGCTTCCAGCGTGAAATTGAATTCCATGACCTTAGACCATATCGAATTACTTCTTATATGTATTACAATGTCTTAATATCTTTATCGATTTAATTTCTTTATTCGATTTTACATTAAATGTTAACTATGTTTTATACTAACTTCTAACGCGGCATGGCTTGCGTGAATATAAGATTAGGTTAAAATATAAAATTAAGTATGCGTCAATCTAGATAGACATAGATTATTTTTGTGTGCCAAGCTTCAACCAAATCTGTTGAGCGGTTTACGCGTATCTGAGTCACAAACTAGCATACGTATATAATTACTTACACTAACTTTGAGATTTATAATATAATAGGCTTTTGTAACTGTCATCTTCTTCCATAACCACTACAATATATTGGTCATTTCGCCATTAACTACTAAAGCACCATATGATATCGTAACACAAATATCTATAAAAAATAACCATTTAGTCCGCATAGGGTACAAACCAGAGAAAGTATATGAACATACATAATCGACTTATATAAAAGAAACTAAGAATATACTATTTTTTACTTTTTAAAACTGAACCAATCCGATACCCGCCAAATTAACTGTCACTGTTACAGTTTGTGGCGCGCGAAACCCGCGCGTGGTTCTATTATCTGTGGTATAATCGTCGCGCGTGCGAACACGTCTAGAAACAGTTACGATTCAAAACTTTAAACGTAATTAAGGCCACCGCACCTGTTTAGGAACCTCCGGGCCTGAGTGCTGCATGTCGAGACTCGAGACACATGTAATTGACAGATTAAGTAAATGTTATTGATGTAGCTGTGCTTGCTGACAGATTGCACTTGTATAATTACAGTTTGTTTTATTTTTTATATGTCATAGGAATTAGTAGCAAACTTAGTGATTCTGCTGTGTAATGAGTTCTAAAATATAGCGATTTTTCTAACGACTTAAATCACTAATATAACTATAATAAACTAGCTTTTGCTCGCGGCTTCACTCGCGTTAAACATAGCCTATGTTACTCGGTGATAATATAGCTTAAAATCGGTTGATTAGTTTTAAAGTTAAACCCTTATAAATAAACAAAAAATCAAATCTTTCCTCTCTATAATATCAGCCCTGTATTAAACTGTTCGATTGCTGAGCATGGCCTTTTGTCAGCGTGAGAAGGGATAGGCCACTACAAATATGATAAAATTAAGATAGAAATATGTTTAAGTAATCTTATTCTTTGCTGGATGTGATAAGGGTCTACCTGATGATACATCGCAGTACTGCTAAGGGTATACATAAACACAAGCCAAGTCGGTGCTTAGTTACAAAATAAGGCTCTTATTACATCCCACCATCCTTGCAGATAGTTTAGTAAGAGACATTCCATTACTTACTATACTCGATCTACTGGATCCAACCGCAGTCCTTACTGCTCAGTCAGTGCTAAAAATTATCGGTTCATTAGACCAGAACCAGTTTGCTCTAAATATACAGAACAAGCTGTTTGATATCTGATAATACCATCTAAAAGAAAACTTCAACTGGAAAATATTCGATTATATATTATTTTTTTTTTCTGTTTATTTATTTAGGCCCATGTCCATCAAGGATAAGTGAGCCCCAGCGATTCCTAAACAGTACATATACTACATACTAAAATAATTTTTATTAATTATATATTATAAAGGTCGAAATACAATCAGTATCTAAGTCAAGAAACGTGGTCTTTGGAATGACGTTACGTAGTAGCATTAGCGGTTACAAGATGGCCAATTACCATGTAGGCCTAATGTGCGTAGCCACAAGGCTGTTTGATTTGTATGTCTGTACCTCAAACGGTTGTGCGGTCAATGATTTGTTTATGGTTAGTCATAGACATTCTTAATGTTTGATTTTTGCTTATATGCGTACAGAAATAATGAATAAATCTTAAAGATATTTATTTCTTAAATATTTATTTCTGTTTGTGGCATGCTTTTGTTTTGAAGATTATTTATATGCAACATGGTTGACTGGTTTAACTACATTTGTGATAGATTCTTATTCGAATTGTGTATTACCTACCTATTTCGAGCAACTGTTCTGCATGAAGTCTAGGGGTTGATTACCGGTTAATAATGTAAAGTGATATTGTTTTTTTTCTGTTACGAAATCTTCAGTAATAGCGCGGCAACTGAAGCTGTTTTAGGTATTATGTGGGTATCTACACCTCTGGCTACCCTATCGGAGATAGCGTAAAACTATGTATGTATGTTAAAGATATTTTGTTCAATTAGTCGTGACTTCTCTTCGTTGATTATCAAGGTACTGAATACCTACTAGATTTTTTAATGTGTTGATTAAATTCGCAACCCTTGGCATATTAACACGTTCCCTGTCCGATGAACCACATATGGTACATAACAATTGATTTTCTATTGTGTCTATCACGGGACTGTGAATGGGTTAATAGGTAGCGAGATGACCACTTTATCGAAACCCCATTCGTGAACTTTATGTACTAATAAATAGATATACCTAATACTAAAATAAAGTGCATGATATTACTTTCTTAAAACAATTTTCAGGCTATTTGCTCACAATCTACAAAATCTAGGCAAATCTGTCAAAATGCTCACTAACTGTTAACCACATTTTCGGATTCGGTATTTTGACACTAATTTCGTGTATTGGCGACCTAATCTAATCTTGTAGAAAGCTGAGGTAGACCACAAAAGAGTATGTTGGTGGTGTCTAAGTCTACTTATTTGTGACTCAAGATGCCAGCAGCGGAAATATGCCAATGCAATGACGCACAACGCAACAGACAACACAAATTTATAAGTATATAAGATATCTGATGAACAGTTACTCCAATCGGATATTGATAGGTTGGTTCAATGGTGTCATAACAATGGCATGTATCTCAATTGTGCTAAATGTAACCATATTAAATTTACTCGAAAACGTAACAAAATTCTAACTTCCTACAATATTCAGGCAAACGTGTTGACGGAATTGGATGTCATTCGTGATTTAGGAGTATACGTGGATAGCGAATTGAGGTTTATCGAGCACATTGATAGGACAGTCTCCGCTGCCCATAGAGTTCTGGGTTTGTTCTTCGGAGTGCTAAAGAATTCAAGAATATTTCAGCCATAGTTCTTTTATACAATAGTCTTGTAAGGAGTAGGTTGGAGTATTGTAGCACAGCCTGGAACCCAAGCTACTAAGTTCATATAGCTAGAATAGAACGAATACAAAAGAACCTGTTTCGTCATTTATCCTTTCGAGACAGAGCTGCGAGAGAACTAAGGTGTTACGATAATAGACTTACCCATTTCAAGATGACTTCTCTAGAATCACGTCGTACTCTCTCTGATTTGGTATTCTTGTATAAGCTGCTCAATAACCAGTTTGGCTGCCCTGAACTTCTAAATAAAATATGCATCAATGTACCACATAGAGTCCCTCGCCATCCTGTCTCGCTACTTAGACCGCTACGACATAGAACTAACCTTGGTAGGCATTCACCGATAGTCAGATTATCTTACTTTTACAACGATGTGTCGCAGGCTTCGGAAGACATAGATATATTTAACAATTCACTGACGAAATTCAAAAATGCTGTTGTAACTCATTTGCGGAATGTATCGTAGATCGCTTCTCTATTTTTCTTTATTATTTTGTAATTTGTATTTTTTTTTAAATTTCATGGTTACTGCTTTTATATTATAAGATTTTACTTTTATTTTAATTGAAATTATGTATGTACCTACTATTTTTGTCGCATGCTGTGATCTCTTATTATTAAGAAAACATAAGACCTACAATATTTGTGCTTAGCTTTTAATTGCAATATATGTGTATTTCTTGTTAGAGATCCTTTTAAATAAATAAATAAATACTCGGGACAAAAAATTGTGTGATCCACAAATAGTTGTTATGTTGTTTGTTGTCTGGGTATTCTTTCTTAAGACTTTAAAAACATTCAAACAACGGACACAATCCGTTGTTTGAAAGTCGCCCGCGACACAGGAATTTCATACAGCCAGTGGGAAGTGTTTTCTTTTTTAAATTAGCTTAAAATAATAAAAAGTGTTTTCTTTTTTAAATTAGCTTAAAACCTTTTTATTCTTTTAAGCTAATAAAGTTACACTTATAAAAAGTTTACTGAAATTATTTAATATATTTATGTTAGTTGCTCAATTCAGGTAAAAAGTTATAAAAACATACAGCCACTATTTTAAATCACGATTAAAATATAATTAAATTATTTTGTAATTCACATCAATAAAATATAGCGGCCATTATACCATATCTATGGCTATCTATCATATATAGGCTACGGTAACTGCTTATTCATATTTATCCCTTATATTATACTAGCTTATGCCCGCAACTTCGTACATGTTGAAATTGAAATTTAATTTTTTAGTCGACTAATTATTTCATTCTTTTTCATTATAACTGGTGATCTACGTATCAAGATGACTCATGCACCAAATTACAAGATTGATCTCTGACAATACAACTTTGGAAATACATCGTTTACATACAATCGTTTTTGCGTGATGCGAGTACAAACATACAGGCAGGCAGACACAGAAATCTAAAAATAAATGTTTTGGCTTTTATAATTCTTCACGTCATTTTTTTTAATATCGCCTGTGACCAGTTACAATTGTACTTACGTATAGATACAAAAAGCAACTTTTTTGCTTTGTGACGTCACCAGTAGTAGGCTCTCATCTGACCGGTTGTTTTCACAAAAGCACAAAGCAATAGAGTTTTTGAAGCCATTTGTTTCGTAGTGCTCTATATACGAGAGGCTACTTCCGTATCTACGATCTATAACTGTACCACTGTAATTATTATCGTCTTTGATGGAATAGATTCGGCAAATATAGATGCCCACTCACATTCTTGTACCGTCAGCAAGATATATTAGTTCATTTTCCTTGTTTGTAGACTCGGCATGGTTTTTTTTTTTGCCATTGGTGGCAGACGAGCAAGTGGCCCACCTGATGGAAAGTGGTAACCACTGCTTATGGACTTCAGCAATGTCAGGACACAGCAAAGCCTCTGCCTACCGTGAAAGAAGAACTCTCTTTAAGCCTCGTTTAAAGAAGGACATATCATAGCGCTGCATTGGTGCAGCTACAGTAGTGAACGCAGATGCTGTAGATGAGGTTTCAGGTTCGATAAAGTGTTATTGGGTTGTCTAAGTGCTGTGGCGTCGACATGTTATGTCAATCACTTAAAGCATTATTATTAAAATGAATGAACAGATAGCGCGCTATGAAGCTTATAACTTTGTCTCGTTCTCATGCTTCAATGCTTGGCAAGTGACGTTGGTATGGCCTAACACCCTATTAGGTCCCAAATATTTTAAAATAGGTCCCAAAAAATCGATGATGTAATTTACAGCTAGATTTTGACCAACTTTTAGGCAGAAGTTTGCTTCACCTTTTAAGCGCTTAGCTAAATATCGATTGCCGTGCCCCTAGCGCCCGGCTGCAAATCGATAAAATAATAACTACAATAATTAGGGAGGTAATAGGACGAAAATGGAACAAAAAATCATGCATATTCTCTGTCGCAGAAATACGACACGGGCGGTAGGGGCACGGAAATATGTGTCGCATAAATGCGACACAAGCGGTGAAAAGGTTAACTGTTTGGGAACATACAGTCAACATAACATATATGTATTAAACACAGTATATCTTACCGGAGCCTTGATCACGGATCCTGGATTACGAGATTTAAAGATGTAATACTCGAATTTGGAAAATTATAATTAGGGTTTTCTGCGTAGAGATTCTTAGTACGGAGTCTGTGTCCGGGAGCTATAATCGGCTTATCGGCTACATGAGTCTTAAAACAAAGCTCACAAAATGTAAGTAAAATACACCTCCGCATATTAATAAGGATATATATAAGCTTGAGTTTATTTAATAAATTCAAATATTTTTCAAATATTTTATTTCGTTTTAACCATATATATGCTTAAGTTAGTTTGTGGAGTCTCCTTTTAAGCATTTAATGCCTGTGTTAGGAGTAAAAAAGCTGTACAAGATTCGCCAGTGCTCCATTTTCTTTGCCAACCATACAGTTCGCTGGACGCATGCGCGTCAGAGCACGTAAGGAGATGGGCATGACATGCACTACCTCCGCAACGCCACTGACATTACTTCATTAAAATTCTATTAACGGAAGCATTCTCCGATATCAGCCTGCACAAAAAGCCTTAGTACCGAAAATCCTACGCAAAAATAGACCTTACCAAGTAAAAAATAATGTTGAAATTTTACTGTGGAGTTCTACACACATAACATAAGGCTGTCATGGCATAAACAAGCAGAGGATTTTGAATTTTATGTGTAACAGTTTAAGGATAAATTTCGCTAAATAGCAGGTGATAACTTAAGTATACGTACAGAGGATTTTGAATCTTAACAACAAATATATAAAGGTCAATTTTCATTGTAATAGCAGTGGTCAATCATGAAAATCTATAAGAGATCGACAGGTAGTTTCCACGCGATCGCAAATCGGAAGTCAATTGGTTAAGAAAAAAACTTTTTAAAAAGTCTGAGGGGAAAGGATGGTTTATTGTGTTTGTAATGTATTGTTATATGTGTTAGTAAAAGCCTTTCAAAAGTAATTCAGTTTTAAGAAGCGTGGAATGTCGCTTCTTGTTTTCGAAGTGATTCTGTTATGTGGGTCAAGATAAGATATACAACATGTATTTAACTATATAGTATGATCATATGTTAAGGTTTTAATAAAACTTTCATATTTTTTTATTCCTAAACAATATTTTAAATACGAATGTGAGTTTGTTTGTTTCGCGCTTTAACTACTCGGCCGATCATTACAAAATTTCGCATACACGTTGCCAGGGGAACCAAAAAGGACCTTTAGAAGGTACCTTTGATCCAGAAAAAGTACTGTTGCTAATCTAACCTACATTTATTAGAGCGAAGTCGCGGACAGAATCTAGTAATTATATAAATAAAATACATATTTGTTTACACTTAAAACGTTTCTAATATCAGAATTTAGAATTTAGATGCTCTTCACAGGTTGTAGCAGGCTGCCCGTGTCATCAGATATCTAGAGGTCGTCAATACCCTCAAACCTCTGCAGCTGCGTAGGGATATGGTCTCAGTAGCATGTGTACTTGTTATTCCAAGGGGAGTTTTATGAAGAGCTCTTCTAACCCAATCCACCCTCTCCTTTCCTACACAGAACAACACGTGCTGGACTTAGGTGTCACCTTCACACAGTAGAATCGATTAAAGTGTCAAGAACTTTGGCTACTCATATCTTAGTCGAACTATTATAACTTGGAATTCCCAACCGAAACGTGTTTTCTTCTTCTTTCGATCCTGGGTCCTTTAAGGGGGCTTTAAAGCACCTTCTTAGGCTTTCAAAGTTTAAGTTTTAATGAGGACGTGGTTTGGAGGACTGTACTCGTGGACTATACTACTGCTTATCATCATTTTGGCTAGCAACATCATCATCATCATCATCATCATGTCAGCCAAAAGACGTCCACTGCTGGACATAGGCCTCCCCCAAGGTTTTCCACACAGACCGGTCTTGGGCCACCCGCATCCAACCGCTTCCCGCTGGCAACATAAAAAAAGAAAATAATTTGGCTTCACAAGTGACAAGACAGTGTGTTTCCATCATAGACAGGGGCGAGGCGACCATTTAAAACACTTAGGTACATAAGTGTAAGGATTTTATTTCAGCACATATTCTCATCCAGATATAGTGAGATTATTTATGTTATAGTAGAATCATGGTTTATTGAAGAAATCACCATAAATCTCCTCGCCATGCTAGCATGGGGCTTGGCACGGTACGACACGGCGTTGTGCCAACGGGCTGCGGCGCGCTTCCGTTAGCCACGGACGTCGGTTCGACTCCGGCGTACAAAATGTACACAATATTCTTTTTGCTGTTGACAGATTTGAATATAATACATTACTGGAGCATAAAACGGCTATAGTTCAGTGGTTAAAGAGCCAGAGGTCAGAGCGAAGGAATGGTGTGATTCCTATTACAGCTGGAACATAGAATTTTCTCTCTTATGGAGGCGCTGAGCTGTCAGAGGAAGACAAGTAATCTCGTTGTCTCTTATGCTGGCTCTATAGGGACTCGATTTTCGCAGAGATGGCAACGGGAATGTGGCACTCTTCATGTAACAAGTGTCATTGGTATTTGTATAAAAATGACGTAATGATGTCAGCCGGCCCTGGTGGCGCAATCGTAATACACCAAATCTCGATTTTAAATTCGCAAATCGAGCACAGTGCTATAAGACTTTTCTGTCAAAAAATTTGCATGTCATTTAGTACCTATTGCACTTTAGCAAATTTCCTAATACGTGGCACTTAAAAGCATAGTTAGTGAAATGCGAAAGTACCTAATACACCATGTATGTCTCCACCTTTGGGTATATAGCCGAGAAATTATATTTGTATGGAACCCTGAAGAATAAGTTATATAGTATTGTGCTATTGCTGGGTACGGGCCTCATCTCGGCATTGGAAAGGTAAATATACATATAATCCACCATGCACGCTGGTTTTACATATACATATAATCCACCATGCACGCTGGTTTTACATATACATATAATCCACCATGCACGCTGGTTTTACATATACATATAATCCACCATGCACGCTGGTTTTACATATACATATAATCCACCATGCACGCTGGTTTTACATATACATATAATCCACCATGCACGCTGGTTTTACATATACATATAATCCACCATGCACGCTGGTTTTACATATACATATAATCCACCATGCACGCTGGTTTTCAGATTTCACAGAGCTTACTTAACATTTCTAGAACTTATAAACATGCAGGTTTTCTTACGATTCTTTACATCACTGTTAATACGAGTACTAATTAACTAATTAATACAAATATCACTTCGTAAAGTCAGGGACACCTTCACATAATCAATACGCCTAAACTAAGAAAAGTCAGATGTGCTTTGGAATAGAAAATAACTGTCGCTACCTCGAAAAACAAGACCAAAGTCGCGGGCAAGAACTAGTAGCTTAATGACCTTGTACTAGACGCGCTCGTATTACTGCCCTCTTTACTATTTATAAACATTATAAACAAAAAACGCGCAAATAGTATAAGTGCTGTTACTGCGACATACTCGCTGCACTCACCGAGTAGCGGCCGACCGGTTTGTAGGAAACACCATTATTAGTACTTCTAATAGGACCCGTTCGACTGCCATTTTCTTTTTTTCAAGTAAGGGTCAGCACCGACGGACGGAGTGGCGGCGAAGAGACTAATTCAGTAACAATTTAAATTCAACCTATTGTGCTTCAGAATACGACTGTATTTGGTACAACCAAATAAAATGTCGGCGAGCGACTCAAAGCGCGGTAATTTTTTTCGTTGTACCAAATACAGTCGTATTCTGAAGCACTTTAGGTTGAATTTAAATTGTTACTGAATTAGTCTCTTCGCCGCCACTCCGTCCGTCGGCGCTGACCCTAAAGTGCCAAGTAAACACATGGCTTGGTTGATAGTAAACTGTTACCTTGCGTGATAAAAGAAGAAAAAGGAATGCGTGCGTGCCCAGAGTGAGGAGCTAAGATTATTGGTTCCTTGTTGACAGTACAGCACCTCCTTGAAGAGTATGGAAACTCTACTGATTGTAGGATCACAACAGAACTGGTTTAGCTGCTTTTGTTGGATGGAGATGATTTGTCCTTTGGGCTGTTCCAGTTTGAATAAAATATTAGGTTATGCTAGAACCCCTGTTGTATCTGATGTATTAATAATCTTTAATACATATTATATAATTGACAAAAATTTCACTTAAGTATCTGTTTTGCTGATATTGTTGTATGTGCTTTTGGTACCATGAATTACGGGATGTGATGTTAAGATCGTTCTAAATTCCACTACGAAATTGGTCGAACAATGGAATTATATGACCTTAAAATAAAATAATATGTATAAGACTTATTATTTTATTCGGCCCTATGTTTTAGATGAAATTTTTATGGTAGGCGTTCTGGTTTTTATGAAGTTTCAGAAGCGCTGTCAGTAGATGTGTTAAATAATAATATATTATTACGTTTAACTTCTTGAACGTCTAGGGGAAATACGGAGAAATAATTAAAAATTCATTGTGCAAACAATACACAAACGGACAAATGTATGTCCGCTCGACACTTGACTCATAAACGAGTCAAGTGTGGAGCGGACCTACGTTTGTCTGTTTTTTTTTTAGTGTCTCATTTTTGCGGACAGACGTATGTCCGCTCGACAGTTGACGGGTTAAGCCTTTACGTTTAAGCCTTTCAACAGATACGATTGTGATATCATGTTATATTTTAATAAGAACTACCTAAACATTGGGGTTTATTTCCTGAAAACAGACTTCAATTTCAAGAATCCATATATTAGCGTGCAGATGAAAAAGTAAATGCATTTTTTCTAGTTTTGGGTTAGGGATTATCTATGTCCAGTATTTTGAAGATAGCTTAAATCTTTAACACACAGGGATTATCGCTAGAACGCGAATTAGCTTTCAACAAGAAATGTAGGTAGCTACAGTAGTTAACTGCCTAATGGCACGAGCGCATATGTCCGCCGAACGCTAGTTAGGATTCAATTCTCAAGTCGGGTAAATAAGATTTTTTTCTAGAAATTCCGAGCAGTGGTTCTGACTGTTATGGTTACCTTTACATAATTACGACCACTTTCAGGAAACAAACGTAGGCGTCTATAATGCAAGATGTCTACCTAGTTTTATTATTTTTAATCGAGTATTGCCACAATCACGTGGAACTTTATAAAATACTAGATGTTCCCGCGGTTTTACCCGCGTTTATAGCGTAGCGTGATGTTATATAGCCTATAGCCATCCTCGATAAATAGGCTATCCAACACTAAAAGAATATTTCAATTCGAACCAGTAGTTCCTGAGATTAGCGCGTTCAAACAAACAAACCAACTCTTCAGCTTTATAATTAGTATAGATTCAAAAACAGACACAAAGATCACAAATTACCATCAAGTAAAAAATTTCCGTGTGTCACATATTAGTGTTGTTGTGGGTTTGCAAACAAAAACATCTGTCCCACGCAAGGATCGAACCTAACACTCGTCGCAAAGCAATAACGACACGACTACTTAAACCGTGGTTCCATCCGTTCAGTCAAATAAACAACACTTGTTTCTGTAACAAGCTACAGATCGCGGAATCTATGAAGGCCGGACTGAACATAGCGTCTCCGAATTGTTGTGCATGTACAGTCGCTAACAGGCATCCCGCCCCCGCCCCCTGTCACCAAAGAGACCTAAAACTTGTAACTGCGACGCCACTCGCGCAATGTTCAGACTGGTCATCATACAGTGCGCGATCTGTACATAAAGAAGGCCTATATCAACAACCATGTATTAGAACAAGACCACTAACAAAAAACTGTCTAAAAAAGCAACATTAAATTCACAAACGCAATCTGGAAATCCCCCGTCTTGCAACAGTTACTCATATTATGAATTCATGTATTTTTCCATCCTAATCCTAATCCTAACTAATATTATAAAAGCGAAAATGAGTTTGTTTGTTTGTTACCTTTTCACGCCTAAACCACTGAACCGATCATTCTGAAATTTTGCATATACGTTGTCAGGTGTACAGAAAGGGACATAGGCTACTTTTCATCCCGAAAAAAATACTGTTCCCGAGGAAAACAACAATAACGTTCTTATGATAATAGATGGCGCCACGTGTCTTTCGAATCATGATTGAATTATATTATTACAAGCAGAGTACAACCCGAATTGATTGTCAAATTCTAAATAAACGCGAGCGAAGCCGCGGACAAAAGCTAGTACTATTATAAGGTGTAACAAGATTCTATCTGTACATAGACCACACGAGTGGTATAATAGTGGGCAAGCGGACGCCATGACGCTGCTAGCGCTGTGGTATGAGTTCGAATTCTAGACAGATAATTTTTTGTGTGTTGTACGTGTATTTATTCTGAGTTTAGGTGTACTTTCTGTCCGTTGATTGTATGCTTGTAAACTATCTTACGATATATTATGCCGAATGAGAATTGTCTTTAAAAACAACTTCCAGAAAGGTGACCATATTTAAACGTATAGCAGTGCGCATCGACTTCAATCTTTTGCTTACCCAGCAGAAATCGCGTGCAAACGCTAGTGCTGTATAATGATATAAAGCTATGCGTATTTGAGGAGATAAAGACATAAAAATGTTCTATACACTAAAGCAATAAAGCCTTAATGATGCACATTTACACTTTGTATACAAATTAATAATTAAACGGACCAGTATACTGAATTTGCGTAAGAAAGTGATTAGCCTTGTTGGTAGTGATATTTTTAGATTTTTGTTGTATAATGGAATGTAATAATATATGTGGTATAATGACGATCTGCGAAAGACTGCAGGCAGATGCTGGATGCGGCAAGCTGAAGACAGGGCGCTATGGCGCTCTTTGGGGGAGGGCTATGTCCAGCAGTGGACTATTATAGCCTGATGATGATGATGATGAATGGAATATAATCGACAGTGGCACTGTATGCTATTGCTGGGCTTACAATAATAATATATTTTTTTTTATTGAATACCTTGTTACGTTTTCACAATTATTAAACGATAATGACTACAGTAGTATAAACTGTGTCGTAGCCATTAACGCCCACATCCGGATATATTAAATAACTAAGGTTAGTAAGGATACAATGTTATTGTTTATTTTAAATAAATTTATGCCTATATTGAGGATGAGAGTGTGTGTTTGTAGGTGAGTGTATGTGAGTGTCTATGTGTGTATTGTGTATATGTACATGTGTGTGTGTGTGTTTGTGTATGTGTTATGTGTATGTGTGTGTGTGTGTGTGTGTGTGTGTGTGTGTGTGTGTGTCTGTGTTTATCGGTATGTGTAGGTGTGTGTATATGTATGGGAGTAAGATGTGTTTGTTATTATGCTATGATGTCCTCACATTGTATATAAGTTTGTGAAAGAAGCCACTCTGTTAGTTTCAGCTTAGATTTATTATAAGTCAAAGGATAGATTTTAAGCACCCTATTTATCTTATTGTAAAGTTTGGGGCTTAGAAAGTACCTTAATGTGAGGTTTGATGCCCGAATGTGGCAAATTTGCGGTGGACTTTTTGTGTTAAGTAAGTAATTCTCGGTAGAGTCTGGCGATGTGCCTGGTAAATTGCTGGGCTAGTAGCACTCACTTAGTGGGTTATAACCGTTGATGGCGAGTAATACACATTTGCCTACCCCCTTGCTTACATGTAGGGACAATTTAGTCGGCCTCGATGGCGTAGTGATTAGTGTAACCGACTACCTAGCCTGAGGTCGCGGGTTCAATTCCCACACAAGTCAAACATTTGTGTGCATGAACATGGATGTTTGTCTTCGTCTGGGTGTTTCTATGTATAATATGTAAGTATTTACAAAAAAAAAGTATACATGTATGTTTATCCATCATCTAGTACCCATAGTACAAGCTCTGCTTAGTTTGGGCTAGATGGTGTTGTGCGTATGTGGTAGAATATTATATTATATTATATATATTATTATTATTATAATATTATATTATATATTATTTCTTTGGTCGCGTGGCGTAGGATAGTGATTATATTTGCAGTTGCCCATGAGTATCGACCCTAGATGGGGCAAAGTATTACTGGCAATTCGTCAAGGAAATTCTTAATAGATTCACGAAGTCTGGCAATAAGCCCGGGAGAGAGCAGTAGGCTGGCACCCCATTCAACTTCTCACCATAGTAATGAAACTCACTCAGTGATTTTCGACGTCGTGCCTGTAACTAACTTTCAGATTCTTCTTAACATACATGTATATGTCACAAGTGGAAGTTGGCAGGACACATAGTTCGCAGAATCGATGGTCGTTGGGCCAGAAAGGTTTTGAAGTAGCCACCCACCGGAAGTCGCAGAAGGGGTAGGCCGAGACAAGGTGAACCAACGATCTGGTAAGGGTCGTGGGAAGCGCTTAAATACGGGCGCTTAAGACCTGCGTGGAAAACCTTGGCTAAGATCAATATCCAGCAGTGGCTGTCTTTCTGCTGATATTATGATATGTCATACCAGATCCTCGACCCAGAAATTACCATTAGACCAACTACTAGGCACTAATCCGTTCGCAGAATGCGTTGCGTGGCGTTGTCTGTGACACTAGCTAAGTACTTACTAGCAAATTCCCCATAATATCATAACTCATCAACGGTTGGTGAGATCGGCTACTGATTCAATGAGTCTACAAGATCAAAAGTAAAAAGTTAATTGTATAATATAGTAATGAGCTTTCTATGTTGCAGTTTGAATGTTGAGTAAAAGTAATAAATAAATTTTATATTGCGTATTGACATGCAAGATTTTTTTTTAAAATAAAGTGACAGTATGTTTAGATCGTTTGGAAAGAGACTGGCCATTTCGCTATTCACCATTCGTGATGATTAAAAATAGTTTCATTTTATTTATACTAATATAATAAAGCTGAGGTGTTTATTTTTTAAATGCGCCAATCTCTGGATTGCTAGTCGGATTTGGAAATTATTTTGCATCTAAAAGCCTAATTCTTGAGAAAGGTTATAAGCTATATAAAATCAAGTGTACTCCTTTTTAAAAGGCCGGCAATGCACTTGTAACTCCTCTGGTGTTGCAGGTGTCCATGGGTAGTAGTAATCGCTATCCGTCTGCTCGTTTGCCCCCTAATTCATAAAAAAAAAGTGTCACGGGCGCGGACCAGTAATTATAAACGAGGGTGAAAACGCAGGGTACTGCTATTTATAACATATAATAAAAATCCTACATATATCCTCGACCGGGTTGGCAGTGGCATAAATATTACAATCACTTTTGTAAATTGATGTCCAACGTAATAAAGTACAAACCTATTACATACTACCAAACAAATTTTTAGACTTCTTGCCACTAAAAAGAATTTACTAACAGAATACCATAGTAGGTACTTTGCCCGACTATGTAATCGAACCTGGAACCTCACGGATGGCCGCGATCACAAGTGTAAATTGATGTTTTGTCACAGTTAGCCTGATCACTTCTGATATGCGCAGAAAGTTGTATTGTTCAATGCATATATTTGTTAGCAAAATCAATGTTAACGCCATAATGATCAATTAGTTAAATCATCTACCAAAAACAGACATTCTAGCTATATTTAACAAAACTGCACTACATTCAATAATTCTTAAATTAATTTCACGTTCGTTACCTCCGCGAAATTCTTGCATTTCATAAACATAAATCATATTCATTTGAGTTAACTAAAACTAATGAATGCAACACACATTGCATCCATCCCTCTCTGATATACAACGGAAGAAAAAGACGCATTACATCAAAGTTAAACCGCAGAAATACAGGTAGTGGATAGGTATTATATTTTTTTTGGTGTCTAGCGATGGTCATTAATTTACGATTATGTCTGTGCAGACTGTGTATACAGTTATTCGAGTATATGTCACGTTTCATGCCTGTGAGCATGCTGAAAGCATAACACTATTTCACGTTAATTTTTTGTTAGTCTGCGCCATTGTAAAATTAAGTCAGCAGGCAGACTGTGGCGTGACATTTAATATGTGGGATTGTTATTGACTACTGCGTAGACATTAAATTAGAATTTAATAATTAAAGCAACAGTAATAGGTGAGTTGTGATAACGTGTTGTTTTAAATATGCCTTGTGTTTTAAATTACAATATTAAGTAAGCAATCTATACTAATATTATAAAGCTGAAGAGTTTGTTTGTTTGTTTGTTTGTTTGTTTGTTTGCTTGAACGCGCTAATCTCAGGAACTACCGGTCCGATTTGAAAAAATCTTTCAGTGTTAGATAGCCCATTTATCGAGGAAGGCTATAGGCTATATATCATCACGCTAAGATCAATAGGAGCTGAGCACCAATGAAGAATGTTTCAAAGTCGGAGGTTATTTTTTCCTTTTGAGAGATTCCGCTGTGTGCGCTGCGTAAACAGTTAAAGTTTCGCAAAAATCATGTATGACAGAATTGTTCCCCTTTAAAAGTTCTAAAAAAAAGTCCGCGACAGCATATGTCTATCTTTTAAGGTTGGCTCACTATAACCATTTTTATGCTAACGAAATTTGTTCTAAAATAATGCATTATTTGCGTAGGTATTATTATAAACATGATATTAATGCTTATCCAAATAAATATGTTATTCATCACAAGTATTTAATTTAAAACAAAATTGCCCTTTACATCATTCGATTTCAATGAATATCTTAGGAGATATCGCAGTTTTAAAATAACATTGCAGCAAAATAATTACCCATTACAGACATAGTACAAACGATGTTTCTCCTGGTTTATTCTGCGTGAATTACTACTGGTTCGATTTGAAAAATTCTTTTAGTGTTGGATAGCCTATTTATCGAGGAAGGCTATAGGCTATATAACATCACGCTACGACCCACGGGGGCGGCGCAGTAACGATAAACGCGGGTGAAACCGCGGGAACATCTAGTATAATATATATACTAATATTATAAAGCTGAAGAGTTTGTTTGTTTGCTTGAACGCGCTAATCTCAGGAACTACTGATCCGATTTGAAAAATTCTTTCAGTGTTAGATAGCCCATTTATCGAGGAAGGCTATAGGCTATATATCATCACGCTAAGATCAATAGGAGCGGAGCACCAATGAAGAATGTTTCAAAATCGAAGGTATTATTATAAACATGATATTAATCCTTATCCAAATAAATACGTTATTCATCACAAGTATTTAATTTAAAACAAAATTGCCCTTTACATCATTCGATTTCAATGAATATCTTATACGTTATTTTAAAACTGCGATATCTCCTATATCGCAGTTTTAAAATAACGTCGTAGCAAAATAATTACGTATAGCCTATTTAACGAGGTAGGCTATACATCACGCTACGACCCACGGGGGCAGCGCAGTAACGATAAACGCGGGTGAAACCGCGGGAACAGCTAGTAATTAATATATCGATTGATCGCTTTATCTACTACCAAGGTTAGAAAATAAGCATATAACCTGTCTGTCAACGATTATGGTAATCTGTGGACTCTTACAACACCAGGAATATCACACCAATCGAACACCAAGTGCGCGTAGCCACCCCTTTCAAAAAGGAAATCCCTTTATTGTCTGCGTAACGGGCAAATATTGCTAAAGATCACATAGCTCCCTGTTAACAAGACACCGTCTCTCCTAAAAATCTATTGCACGAACACAACACAAAATTGTTTGTGAGCAATATATACCTTTTGAGCGATAGCTCAGTGGGGAAACCAACAGACTGCAATGCAGAGGGTCTCGGGTTCGAACCCACGACGCGCACCTCTGACTTTCGGAAGTTATATGACTTCGAAATTAAGTGCGTATTGATTGACAATTATCGCCTGTTCCGTGCATCGGAGAGCACGTTAAGACGTCGGTCCCGGCTGCCATGAACATCTATGACAGTCGTTATTGGGAAGTTAGTGCCCTCTAATATCCTAACACTGGTCTAGTCTTAGGGTATCGTTAGCCTTCGGGTTGCGGAGGTCAGATGGCAGTTGCTCTGTGTAAAAACTGATATCCAGTCAAATCCGGTTAGACTAGAAAGCTGACTCTAAATAACTAACTTCATCAAAGTTGGTTTATTCCCCCTATAGCTTAGTTGACACTTATGGAACTTCTGCAATTTGTCTACAAAAGCCTTATTAAGACATACTAAATGACCTAAACATATGAGCGGTGGTTGAGTTGATCTACATCAGACTAGACGGTATTCAGAGGCATAATGGAGTCTGATTATGTGGTTGCTGAAGAAGTCTTCCCTAGATGAGAAGCGATGACGAATAGATTGGCAGGCGGAAAAATACGAATTTTATATTAGAGATGAGAAAGTGTTTTTCGTTTTTTTGCTTGTTCTTCTTTTTGTGGTAACAGTTTTGCAGTTTTAGTTAGATTATTTTTAATGGTGTTCAACTACATATATTCATAGTGTTTACTGTCTGACTGACTGTCATCATAGGGATCGGCCACTGGTATACGAATATGAGGGACACACTGATCATTAATGTGTCTTTGAATGTTCTGGACGGCTGCAGTCACACTGGGCAAGACTTGGGGATAGAGCATGTAAACTGAGAGATCCTTTTTGAACTTACTTCGGTTTAAAGAAATTTATTTCTCATAAGAACATAATAGCCCACTTATAATGAGATACACAGAGTTAAAAACAATACAATAAAATTAAAATTACCTCTAGAGATTTAGAAGCTACAATGTAATTACATATTTCTTAAGTTTGTTTTTAAATATGGTTACGTTATCGCATTCTTTTATATCGAACGGTAATCTATTAAACAGCTGTGCTCCTTCAAACAATATGGTATTTTTACCGTAATTAGTGCGTACGCTGATAAGTTCGAGTTTATTTTTCTCTCTCAAATTATGTGACATTGTTTTTTTCTTTAATTGTAAATTAGTTTGTATTGAGTTAGTAGTAATGTTTTTGACGAGAATGCAAGTATAGTAAATGTATAGCTGTCTAATGTTCAATAGTTTGGTTTTTTCGTATAGGGTTTTTGTTGGAGTGAGGTGATGATAATGGAATAAAATTTTTATTATTTTATTTTGGACCCTTTGAAGTGAATTTAAATTAGATACTGCTGCTGAACCCCATATCTCAATTAAGTATTCTAAATGTGATTTAACTAGCGAGTTATAAATAAGAGTGCGCACTTTACTTGGAATACAGTTACTTACTTTCCGTAATGCTCCTAATAACGATGTTAATTTGTTTCTGAGGTGGTCGATGTGCAATTTCCAAGTTAGTTTTTCGTCTACCCTTAACCCAAGATATTTTTCGTTACTTGACCGTTGTATTATTTCGTTATTTATTTTTACTTAAGTGTAATATAGGCCTCATCAAGCGATATGCAGATCGAGGAGACACTGGCTTATGCGTATCACACAAAATACGACGAACGAAGCACTGAACAACGTCGAGCTATATCAGCTCGAGAGATATGCGATAAGTTACATACTCTCACATCTGTATATCCCTAAACATATTGATAGGGCAGAGGCCTAGGTACTCAGTTTTTAAAGTCCCAAAAAAGAGGTGGTGCTTCTACTTATAATTAATATATTGAATTGTAATACGCAACATTTGTTAACTAAATGGTATCGCTATTTGTCCTAAAAATCCTTTGGTCAAGCCGGAAATCGAACTCTAGACCTCATATTCCACTGCAACCGTAAGCCAAAGTTTTGCCACAGAAGCAACACGCTAGTCAATACAGAACAAGTTAATATTAAACATCTGCATCCGTACACAGATTTATCAACATTTTCCGCTCGTGCGCAGATTGTCGATATTCACCGATCATTAACGAGCGCTCTGATTGGCCAATAGCGTTCGTACTCGAAGCTGATTGGTTGGCAAACACCCGAGGCGCCTGCTGCTTCTAAAAGTGATTTCACTATTATATTCGTATCTTGAAATTAACGGTCGCAGATGTGTATTTATGATTGGCTATCAAATTATGGGTCTTTACTTGTTCTGTAAACATGGAATCTCGGTTTATTTATTATTATGACGCGTGTTTATTTAAGTTTACTTGTTTCAATGGCCAATAATTATGAAAATGCTAAAGATGATGAATTAACAAAGTTATACATTTCTATGGACTACTTGGTGTAAGTGGTTTTTTGACAATTGAAAAGCTTTTTGAAGAAAATATTCAGTACTTTGAATGGTTGTTTACCATCCATTTACACATGTTATGTATGCGACGTACCACTTCAGTCGGTGTACTCATCCTGAAATTTTGCTAGCTTAATGTACGCCTATTTGTTTTGCAAGATACGGCACTACATTTTTTCAAATTTGACCTTGGTCTTTAGGTAAAAGAATGAAACCTATTCTTAATATCCGACATTTTCGATTGCAGTTAGCCAGGTCTTATGGACCGGCGAACCGGGAATCGATGGAGAAAATTGGTTGTGGAGTGTCAACACCGGGTAGGTAAACGCTGACACACGCCTTTACCGATCCCTAGGCGCAGGAAGTCCATGAGGATTGCCAACTAACAAAGCTCAAAGACTGGACGCAGGATGCGGTCGGTGGGGGGAACAAGGCGTTGGCTGTCTCGCTGGACATTGCCAACGCCTTCAACAGCCTCCCGCATGGAACAGTACAGCAGGCGCTCCGGTATCACGGAGTTCCCCTGTATTTGCGGAGGCTGTTGGCCGACTACCTCCAGGACCGCGAGGTCCTGGTGGAGGGACGCGACGGTTTGAGGCGCCGTCGCGTATCCACAGGGGTCGGTGCTGGGACCGCTCCTGTGGAACGTTGGCTACGACTGGGTGCTTCGGGGCACGCTTCCCGCGAGTATGCGGGTGGCGTGCTACGCCGATGACACCCTGGTCGTAATCAAAGGGAGGGATCTCAGGAAGGCGGTGCGGGTGGCCGAGGTGGGAGCTGCCTTAGTGGTCGACCGTATCCGTGCCCTGGGATTGGAGGTTGCCCTCTCCAAGACCAAGGCCCTATTGTTCCATGGGCCTCGGGGGGCCCTCATCCAGGTACGCGAGTGGCCCTGGACGGTGTCTCGGTCCGGGTTGGGACCCAAATGAGGTACTTGGGTCTCGTCCTGGACGGGAGGTGGACTTTTGGGGTACACTTCACCCAGCTGGCCCCAAAAGTCCTGGGAGCGACGGCCGCCCTAGGGAGGCTGCTGCCCAACGTGGGTGGCCCGAGCGCCACTTGTCGCCAACTGTACTCCGGAGTGATCCGGAGTATGGCCCTTTACGGGGCGCCGGTCTGGGCGGACGCCCTCAGTCGAGACAATAAGACCCTGCTGCGACGTCCGCAGCGGGTCGTCGCGACGAGGGCCATTCGCGGTTACCGGACGGTGTCCTGGACGGCGGCGTGCGTGCTGGCCAGTGACCCCCCCTGGGAGCTATAAGTGGAGGTCCTCGCCGCAGTTTACCACTTCGTGGCGGCGAGGAGGTCCCGTGGGAAGCCCCCGGGGTGGGAGGAGGTTGCACGCATGCGGCGATAGGCGCGGGCCGCCCTGTTGAGGCGGTGGACGGAGGACCTCGCTCCACCGGTCCCGGGCCATTGGACGGTGGAGGCCATTCGCCCGGTCCTCTGGGGTGGATATGGCGGCGATTTGGGTCGCTGACCTTCCGACTGGTGCAGGTGCTTTCCGGGCACGGATGCTTCGGAAAGTATTTGCACCAGATCGCGAGACGGGAGGCGACCCCGGCCTGCCACGAGTGTGGGGCGCCGGAAAACACGGCGTTCCACACGCTGGAGGCGTGTGCCGCATGGGGGCCGCAGCGGCACACGCTTTCGGCCATAATAGGCGGGGATCTCTCCCTGTCGGGCGTGATCAACGCCATGCTCGGCGGCGAGAGGTCGTGGCAGGCGGTGGTCTCCTTCTGCGAGGCTGTCATGGCGCAGAAGGAGGCCGCGGAGAGGGTCAGGGAAAACAATCCCCTCGCTGACCCTCTCCGGCGCAGACGGACGGGAGCGAGGAGAAGGCGATTCGCCCGCCTTCTCGCTCCTGTATAGTGGGGTCACTGGTACAGAGTCGGCGGACTCTGTACCGGCTTGCACGGCCCCACACGTCTGGGGGGTGGCCTTGCTCACCAAGGCCACCTCCACAGGTGCTGAGGCCCGGTTACCATCAGACGGGCCAACCGCCGCCGGGGCGGGATGGTGATTCCTAACGTAACCCCATCCCGCCCCACCCCGTCGGCGGAAGGACTGCTCACCCCAGGTTTTTAGTGCATGCCGACCCCCTGCAGGGGCGGAGAGTCTCACATAAACACCCTCCCCCCCCCCCGGGGGAAGGGGTATCCATAAAGGATTTACCTGGGACAAAAAAAGTATGCAAAATTTCATGTTGATCGGTTGAGTAGTTAAGGCGTGAAAGCGTAACAAACAAACAAACAAACTCATTTTCGCATTTATAATATTAGTTAGGACTAGTTAGGATTAGACAACATGAATACTTTACCTTACTGATTGGACATTGTTTTGCTCTTATATTTATATCTACCACCAATCACTGTAGTAATGTGTACTATCGTTTTAGTGCTCACCAGTCAGCTCCACTAGCAAGTAAGATTCTGTCAATCCTGTCACAATTGCTGTCAAATACCGTATTTAGCGGTAATCATTGTCGTTTCTATGGTTACTTTTGATATGACTATAGAGTATATATCTACTAGTGCTGAGTTCAAGCGCGATAGCTCTCATACTATATCGGTTTTACTTTATTTTTAAGTAGACCTATTCGCACAAAGACACTTATCTTATCTTATGTTATGTGGGGGCCAGTCAGTGCAGACCGGCGACACTTCAACCCAGTGGGATCTTTGTGTCGACACTTTCCCAATAAAGACTGCCATAGATGTTCATGGCAGCCGCGACCAACGGCTTACTGTGCTCTCCGAGGCACGGAGCAGGCGATAATTGTCAATCAATACGCACATAATTAAAGACACTAATAAGAGCAACTAATTGTGGCAGGCATCAAATTGTTATCCAGTTTTAGGTTCTCATAAGGAAGTAGATCGTCGCTGGTTTCAGCATGAATGGGCCGGATCGACCGGGGTAGTACTACCCTCTCACAGAATACCGGCGTGAAGTAACGGTACCCGTACTGTTGCGTTTCGTATCGGTGAGTGAGAGAGCCGGAGGCCCAGTTACCCCGATCCTTTTCCTAACCTTTCCTTTGTCCTGTCCCTCCTTCATTCCTTTTTAAAGGGCTGGCAACGCACTTATAACTCCTTTGGGGTTGCGGGTGTCCATGGCCGGCGGTAATCGCTTACCATCAGGCGATCCGTCTGCTGGTTTGCCCCACAATGCCATAAAAAAAAACATATCACTCATCACATCAGCAGTGGCAAGATGACCGCTTTAATGAATTGCTAACATGCAGGCCAGGCGCGCATGCGCTTTGCGGGCCGCACGCAGAGCAGATATTTTTCGCCCCGCTGCCCGTGCGCCGCGTGTGTGTGGCGCGCATGACAATAAAAACATGTATGATACGATAGGTTGCGGGCAGCACGCATGCGTGCCTGGCCTGCATGCGGGCGCAAACACGCGTGACAATGAGAAGGCCCTTATCCACACAGCGGAACAAGGACACGTAAAGAAAGAAAGAAGAAAGAAAAAGAAAGAAAATATTTATTTTTCTTTCTTCTTCTTTCTGCATACATATTGAACACCTGATCTTGGAACAACTAATTATGGTAGATGCCAGTAGTTATCCTGTTTCAAGATCGTACTGTCAACTCATCGGTACTGTCGAGAAAACCGCTTAAACCAAGCCAACAGTTTCAAAGGCGAGAGTCAACGCACGGCCTTACGGTGCCGGGTGATATTGTAATGAGTTCACATTAGTAGGCGCACGATGGAGCCACTTAATTAGTCACATCTCATCATTTAGTATACGGTTTTAATAATAACACTTTAAAGGCCTATGCTTTCTGGTAATAAAAAGAGTGGCTTGTGAGTTGCTCCCGTTATTTCATGATAGGCTCCAACTATGGAGTCAGGAAATCTTTTCATCTATTTGTTAATTTCTAGACCACCAGATGATAAGCGGTTATCGTAGCTTGTTATCACTTGTTGAAACCGATTCCAAGGAGAAGGAATTAAATGAATGAATCAATGAAACATTTTTTCTTTTTTTTTATATTGGCACGGCAAAGTGATTGTAACGGACCTGATGGAAAGCCCAATTTCAGTCCAGAGACAGTGACGACGAGGAGAAGATAAATGTCTTCTAGCCATCGTCAGTGTCAAGACGGTCTGACCAGATGCTTCTTCACACTACGTTCAAATACGTGGGACGTTGGCACTCTTACTTACCAGAAGAAACGCAGTAATATACCAATGCACCGATGGCGTAGTGATTTAAGTGGTCGCCTCGCCATTGCCCCTGCGCCGAGTGTTGTAGGTTCGAATCCCACACGGGACACAAATTTGTGTGATCTATTCTAAAAGACATTTATGCATTTAAATATAGGTAAGTAAGAAATTTTACGAACTAACTGATACACTAGAGGTTTTTTGTACAGCTTGGGAACTGGGTCACCAGGTGAACTATCAACGAAAAAGTAAGAATAATCAGTATCTAGACTAATGAGAAGATAACACGTTAAATCCATTCGACAGTCAACTAGATTAGACGTGCCATTACAAAGCCGTTATGTATCAGATTCCAAACGTATTTTAGTAGAACATTTGTTCAGCTATCAAATGTACAAGGAGAAACAATTCTAGTCTATTAAATAGAATAACTCTATTGGATAAAACAAGTTGCCCGTGATTTCAATGTATTCGATTGCTTTTTCAGCGGATTTTATCATTTATATAAGGTTCAGCTAACTTTATACCAATCATACATAATATAATACCATAATTAGTTCATAATCGACGGCCTCGATGGCGTAGTGGTCAGCGTAACCGACTGCCATGCCTGAGGTCGCGGGTTCGATTCCCGCACAAGTCAAACATTTGTGTGCATGAACATGGATGTTTGTCTTGGTCTGGGTGTTTCTATGTATAATATGTATGAAATTACAAAAAAAATTAGTATATATATATGTTTATCCATTGTCTAGTAACCATAGTACAAGCTCTGCTTAGTTTGGGCTAGATGGTGTTATGTGTATGTGATAGAATATTATTATTAATATTAGGTTAGTGTTTAATAACCATGTACCCACAGTGAATGTATTCTCTTTTGTGTCAAATAAATCTTTTTATTTTATTTTATTTATTATTATAATTCTCGCATAAGTGGGCAGAGATGTACTAAATTCAATAAAAAAAACTGATTAATTTGAGAAGACCTGCATGTCTGAGATTAAGATCTTTAAAATCTACGATGTCGCACTGAGCCCGCGCAGTAGAGTTAGAGCCTAACCGTCGCGCTGAAAGAAAAAGAGTACTAATTATTTTTATTAAAAACGTTTACGGGCCTAACTGGAATGACAACGTCACAAAGAAGTGTCCTATTTTGAGTTATTAAATGAAATTAATTTGTTTGGGCTGTATTTTAAAAATGTTTTAATAGACTCTAAAACTCTAAGACTCTAAGGCAATTCATTGTCATTTCTCACTTGTTTTTTTTATTAAACTAATAACATATAATAGCGTACTGACAGCTAAAGACATACATAGAGACCTATATCTATATATTATGTTTCTCTATTTCGTCATCTCTATTTTTTAAAGAACACAGAAAATGTTACTGATTTATTTTGTAATTTATTTACTTTTCTACAAAGGTAAACCATGAATATAATATAATGAATTGTTTGTTTATTATAAGAAACGCAAAATAATATGTTTAATAGTATATGACGTAATAGCAGCGATAGCCTAATGGGAAACCGTTGGACTGCCACGCAGAGGTCTCGAGTTCGAACCCAAGGCGCGCATCTCTGACTTTTCGAAGTTATATGCGTATTAAATAGTTTATTATCGCTTGCTTTAAAGGTGAAGGAAAACATCGTGAGGAAACTTGCATGTTTCAGAGTTCTCCATAATGTTCTCGAAGATATGTGAAGTCTGCCAACCCGCACTGGGCCAGCGTGCTGGACTATGGCCTAAGCCTTCTCATAGTGAGAAGAGGCCCGTGCCCAGCAGGGGGACAGTTTAATACAGGGCTGATATTATTATTATTATTATTATATATATGTGTGTAATACGCACATAACTTTTAAAAGTCAGAGCTGCGCGTCGTGGGATCGAACTCAAAAAAGTTCAAAAAGCTTGTCAGAAGGCTATCACTACTCTTTAAAACCAACTTACATAATTTTAATTGACTGGTGTTAAAACATTATACACACAACTTTCTTTTCTAAAGGTGATTAGCGATGCTGACATATGTCGATCAAGATTCGTTAAATTACGAACGAAAACACTTTAGTCACTATCAGATTCAACAAAAAACAATATGGCCGATCACTTTAAGCTATTTAAAACTGTAACGCAGATTTCACACCTAAGTTTTTGTGTCGTGTTTTATATATTTAACCTCAACCTTTGTGATTGATAGCTAAAACATTAGAGTCCGATTATGGTGTTAGAAACTAAATAATTATATTTAAACGCATCGCATTCTAGTGATGAGCGGTGGAAGAAAATAGAAGATTTTAAATTAGCCACTAAACTTTTCTGTGTATAGTTAGTGATTATTATTCAGAAGGAGTTTTAAGGCTGTTTCTCTAATGGTTGGATGGTAGCATTATTTTGCAATCTAGACTTCATTTAGTCGGTATCTACCAAGCTTGGATCGATATTTACCGTGCTTAATTGCTTAGTGCATCTGAGACTTTTCTATAATAATAAAAGCCCTATACGCCTCGCTGCTAAGCTTCTCCTCAGCGTGAGAAAGACTATAGTCCAATGCAAATTGGCGGAGTTCAAATATCTTCGAGAACTTTATGGAAAATTGTCAAACATGTTGGTTGCTAACTATTTTTTCCTTTACCGATAAAGCGAACGATAATGACTTAGAAAAGTCAAAGTTATGTGTCTTAGAATCGAACTCAAGACCTCTGCGTTAGTTCAACGGTTTCCCACTAGGCTATTACTGTCTACATTCATGGGCGGAATTTTTACTATACCCAAATACTATTTACACCTAAATGATATCGCGAGTACAGCTTGCACTGAATTATAATATGTATGTATATTTTTTTGAGCCTCGATGGCATAGTGGTTGGTGTAACCGACTGCCACGCCTGAGGTCGCGGGTTCGATTCCCGCACAAGTCAAACATTTGTGTGCATGAACATAGAAATTGTCTTGGTCTGGGTGTTTCTATGTATAATATGTAAAAATTTACAAAAGAAGAGGTATATAATTATGTATGTTTATCCATTGTCTAGTACCCATAGTAGAAGGCTAGAAGCTCTGCTTAGTTTGGGCTAGATGGTGTTGTGTGAATATTATTATTTGAATAGAATATTATATGCACAGAATAATAGCTTAATGTAATGGATAACTGAATAATTATCCTAAAGATTTTACCTACACGCTAAGTGGAATTATTACTAAGCAAATATTGGTGGAAAGGCTAAATAAAAGCTATAGGCAACAGGACAGTGTGTACAGTATTGTAGTGAACAGGACAAATGCTTGTTAATGAGACAGCTATACTTAAGCCTATGAGATCAAAGGTTACAAGAAAGTTTCGCAAATCGTGCATACTAGAATTTTTTTGCACTTAATATAGGCGTCGAAAGTTATAGTGGGTTACAATAAAGTAAAGAACATTTTTATGTTATTTTTTGCTCGTTTGGTTATGGATACTAGTATAACGGATCTTAACTAGCTGGGTTGAAGATTATATCGAGCTTCTCAGTCATTTTCGTCTCATTTTTCTTCTGGCTTTCGAATGAACAGTTAGAATTTTCTAACAGATTACTTTAAAAGTATCTACTTCTTACAAAAACGTTATTTAACTTTATTATTATACCATAATATATTTTATTCCTTTAAAAAACAATTCCTGCACTAGGAATATGTCGCGAGGGACTTTACAAATATTTAAAACACGAAAAGCACCAACATTTTTGAATTATTTGTAACATTTAAAAGAGTAGCTGATGTACGTCCGGGCGTCACTTGGGGTTACCACATGATATCAGAGTTGGTTTGAGGTATTAACCGGAAACCAACAATAAACCTGAGTGGTAACCTCGTTTTTCATTATATATGTACTTTTTTTTGCTGTGTTATAATATTTGTCTGTATTTTGTGTACCTATATTTTGAAAAATAAAAATACTTACTTACTTACTTACAAAAATAAAACATTATATTTTTCTATGATTCGTATTTTCTTTGGCATTCAGTTATTATGTATTATTGTGATTAATTCAATATAATATTATAGCAGTATGAGTGGTCTAGTTAATTGACCATCACTTTTTAGGGCAGGTTTAACAAATTCACCACCAAAACATTATTTCCAGAATTGTAAAATAGTTTTTACTAAATCCTCCCTATTTTTGATTAGGATTAGTGCAACTTTTTAAATAGAGACGTGCGATGATATATTAATGTTAATTTCTTTCTATATCCATAACCCTCAATTTGTTATTCTATCAAATAATATTAACACTAGATATGACTGTACTTCCACCATGATGTTTAAATAAGCCTATTTACGTATGTACTTTAGTCCTACTCTTCTCCCTAGCCTTTATTATTCCCAAGTCACTTAGGGTCGGCTTTCTAGTCTAACCGGATTTGACTGGATATCAGTTTTTACACGGAGCGACTGCCATCTGACCTCCACAACCCGAAGGCTAACGATACCGCAAGGCTAGACCAGCGTCAGGATATTAGAAGGCACTGACTTCCCAATAACAACTGCCATAGATGTTCATGGCAGCCGAGACCGACGGCTTAACGTACTCTCCGAGGCACGGAGCAGGCGATAATTGTCAATCAATACGCACATAATTTCGAAAAGTCATATAACTTCCGAAAGACAGAGGTGCGCGACGTGGGCTCGAACCCGTGATCCTCTGCATTGCAGTCTGTTGGTCTTCCCACTGAGCTATCGCTACTAGTAAATATACAAGCTATACTATACTTACTACACTAAACTATACTTAAGTCCTACTATACAGTAAATATACGAGCGAACACAAGTAGAGCTACAATTATATCGCCATAGCTAAAACGGTAAGGCCTTTATTGGCAGTAGCTATTGGCTCGCCGCCAGGGCGCGCTTGACGAATTTATGTGCGTACAACACAGATCATCGATACAGAATGTGATTGTTAATTGAGATTTTATATTATTATTTTACTATTTTGTTTGAGGAATTAATTTTATCGTGATTTGCAAGGAAAATTACTTTTTCAAATTATTGAAATAATATCAGTAATAATTTTGATTTTAACTAAATTTCATAAGTTTGTCAGTAAGTACAATTTAAACTTTTATCTATGTTAATAATGCTTACGTTGTATTATCTTACGTTGACGTGAAGGTTTGATACGACTTATAGAGCAGTTTATTTTAAAACATTAATTATTAAATATCATAGTATTAAAATTGTCCCCATGTTTCGAGTGTTTTTCAGCAGCCTTGGTTAAAGACAGTGCTCGTAGACTGTGCCCCTAAAATATATTAACTTTGAAGTCAGTTAAAGTTTAAATATTTCGTTTCTATAATTATATCTGTTTAATATAGATACGCCATAAGAGTAGCGATAGCTCAGTGAGGAGACCAACAGACTGCAATGCACAGGGTTTTGGGTTCGAATCCACGTCGCGCACCTCTGAGTTTCGGAAGTTATATGACTTTTCGAAATTATGTGCGTATTAATTGACAATTATCGCCTGCTCTGTGCCTCGGAGAGCACGTTAAGTCGTCGGTCCCAGCTGCCATGAACATCTATGGCAGTCGTTATTGGGAAGTTAGTGCCCTCTAATATCCTAACACTGATCTAGCCTAAGGGAAGGCTAGTGTGAATGGATCAGTCGCAAGAGGAAAACCTAGGCGAACGTTTCTCGATCAGATCGGAGGCGTTCTGGACAAAGGCCAGGTTAAGAACTCCTTGAACCGACGGGCGTGTATGAGGAATGTGATGAAAGTGAATGAAGCCAGAGAAGTGTGTCAGGATCGTAGCAAATGGAAATCCGTAGTCTCTGCCTACCCTTCTGGGAAACAGGCGTGAATCTATGTATGTAATATCTTGTATACTAAACATTTTTGTTCATCAAATCTATACGTATCTATGGATAGGTCTTCAAAAATGATATTGAGGTTTCTAAAATATTTTTTTTCTAAACTGAATAGTTTGCGCGAGAGACACTTCCAAGGTGGTAAAATGTGTGTCCTCCTGTAACTTCTAAAATAAGAGAATGATAAAACTAAAAAAAATATTTGATGTACAGTACCATGTAAACTTCCACCGAAAATTAGTTTGAACGAGATCTAGTAAGTAGTTTTATTTTTAATACGTCATAAATCGTAAACTGCAATTTACCTTTAATTCAATCAACTCAAATATAAAAATTAAAAAAGACATATTTTATATTATGTTACTTGCTGCTACGGAACCCTTCATTGGCGAGTCCGACTCGCACTTGGCCGCTTTTTTATATCAAGTGCATTTAAGAAGGCTGTTCCTTCTATGGGCTTTAACGGCTTTGGTAACTATTTTAATGTATCAAATCCGATATATTTCCCAACGTTTTAATCCATTATCTAATATTGTGTTGTAAAATATTGAATTTATTGATTATTATTTTAGTGTATGTTATGTAGACCTACAAATCGCGAAAGTCTTAAATGCCTATACTTTACTAATATCCACTAAAATTTTCATGTAAAATATTTACAATTAATTTACAATAAAAATTATTTCACATTTAAGTGTTTGTACAGTTTACATAGTTAGAACGCCACTCTTAGGTATAGAAAACGCCAACGAAATCGCAGTTAACAGCTGATGCATTACAATAATATTTACTAGAACACAAGCAAACCCCTCACACACAACAAGTATAGGAGTAGCCGATAATAATAAGTAACAGCGCACACTATAAATCCGTCAGCGGCTGGCGCGTCGCCAGTGCGCGCCGCACTTAGCACCCGACACTCCCCCATAGTCCTTAAAAAGGAGCTCTATTTATTTCTGATGTTGATTTAAACACTACATATTATTTAAATATACCATAACTGTATGGATGGCGTAGCCGATCAGTAGTTGCCTCAGCCCTTTGCGGTTATGCTGAGTTATGTAGGTTCTAACATATAAACTTGACTAAATTTGGCCCGCGGCTTCGCCCGCTTTAATGTAGAGTAAAGGTGTTAAAACGAAACAAACAAACTCACAGACGCATTTATAATATTAGTTAGGATAACACTAAGAGCAGCGATAGCTCAGTGGGGAGACCAACAGACTGCAATGCAGAGGGTCTCGGGTTCGAACCCACGTCGCGCACCTCTGACTTTCGGAAGTTATATGACTTTTCGAAATTATGTGCGTATTGATTGTCAATTATCGCCTGCTCCGTGCCTCGGAGAGCACGTTAAGCCGTCGGTCCCGGCTGCCATGAACATCTATGGCAGGCGTTATTAGGAGAGTGTCGACACAAAATATCCCACTGGGTCAAAGTGTCGCCGGTCTGCACTGACTGGCCCCCACATAAGATAAGATATGTAGGTTCTAACATATAAACTTGACTAAATTTGGCCAGCGGCTTCGCCCGCGTTAATGTAGAGTAAAGGTATTAAAACGTAACAAACAAACAAACTGACAGACGCATTTATAATATTAGTTAGGATAACACTTCCTTTGACATAATTATTGAAATTAACACATACAATACAAAGACAACTTCCGTACTAAGAATTATTTCTGTGACGCGGACATTCTGCATTCAAACAACGGACACACAACATCTGGATGCTGTGTGTCCGTATAGTTGTTCCGAGTCTGGACTCGGAATCACACAAAAAATTGTCCCATGTGGGTTTAAACCCACAACATTCGGCGTAATAGCAGTGGCGATACGATAAAATAAACCACTACGCCATCCGTAAAGTACCCCTCACCAACTCATCATACTTTTCCGAAAGAGAATCTTGGTAAACTTCTTTCGACTTAGTAACCAAACTCTGAACTCGTAATCTTAAAGAACTGAAACGTTAAAAGAAATCCGAGTAACAAATATGGCGGCGGTATAATATATCTTAATGTTGAGCTGGAGGCGCTAACTGTGGCGGCGCAGAGCTGGCCGCCTGCCAGTGACGAATTTATGGACAACTCGTGTCACCATGACTTCACTACCAACTGCTAATGGCTGCTTGTCATGCACCCTACTTTTACATAATTCGACTAAACAGGCTTCGTTTTTACTGTAATATACTGGCTGGCAATACCAGCCATGTAATACATGGAAAATGCATATGGCTGTCCAAAGAATTTTGTTTGGAATGGCCGATGCGTTTAAATGTTTTTGAGCAAGCTGGGCTATAGTTGAAGCTATTGCAACCATATGTCGCAGTCAATGCATTGCCCATGTAGAAGCCCCTACACGTGAATGTTTGTATTTTCTTACCTTTAAGGTAATTCTCATACACACATAAACTCATACAATCACACACACACACACACACACACACACCCTTGCACACGCAAACACATACACACACGCACACGCTCACACACACTGACACACGCTCGCACATATTTCATAAACCTTAATAAATAAAACTTAGTAGAACAAACACTCACAAAGCCATGGGTTAGTGTCCAGGAGACCTGAAATACAGGGTTTCCCTAGTTTAGGCTTCTGTCCACCCTGTCTTCTGTCTGTTTACTTTGCTACCTAGTTGAAATATCATATTGTGCGACATTGTAAAATTATGCTTGGTGGAAAATTAACTTATTTTTATTATAATTTTTTTTATTATTATTAAACGTACGTCCTATTCCTTGATTTGAAAAAGAAGATCTTCTATTAAAACATAGGGCTTACATAATATAATAATGGAGTGTTGTAACGTCAACAGGCCTAAGCTTAGAATAGAAACTCACCGGAAAAACACAACACGAAGTTGATGGCCGTCGATCGTCTCTAGGGTTGACATTATCTGCCACTGGACCGTTGTAGTATAATTTAAGGTTTAAGTAAACAATACCCCAAGTATCATAAGCGCCAAATTTTGTTTTATAAGAGCACCATCTTAATAGTATAAAACGACTGAGTTATTCTAGCCGACACAACTAATATCAGTTTGTCCCACACGGCATCAAACGCCGAACCACCTGATTGGTACTCCTTCCAACGCGAGCTTAAGCTTTAGGACCAACGAGGCCATTACAGCATCAGTGAGCTAAATGACATTTATATTATTGAAGATGCACAAATCATCAAGATTCCTGGTCACCACGACGAGTGAATGTCGTACGAACGTCGCCCTCAGCCGTGAATTACGTTGTAAACAATGTATTGCTATAATTATCGATGAAACGCTCTGTTAATACAATATACGCTGATACTAATCTACATTGTGATTTATATCTAATAGATTGTATTGAATATATATTAATATGAACTATTGGCGCACTAGCAAATTAGGTCTCCTTATGGATTGACAAAGTTCACTGCTAATACTAAGTATTTCTATCATACATTTATTGACTAAAACTTTTATATTTTCTTAAAACAGTAAGGCAGAAATACGTTATGCCTGAATATTGCCAGGTATGTTCAGAGTCCTCCCTAATGCAATCTACCAGATACATTGCCAGTTTCTGTACTGAGTCTTCACTCAGCATAGAATAAATTAATGATTAATTTCCTAATAGAAAAACGCCATAATGTCGAACCCGGAGAAAGAATTTGGAACATCAACTCAGCTGACGTCGTAAGCCCGATTGCGACTCAGTCATTACACTGTGTTAAGTACCGGGAACCTATGTAAAATTTCTCTAACCAGAAGTGGGCATTTTGGTGACTGGCCAGGTTAAGATAATAAACCCTCGTAATACGAGTAAATGAAGCAAGAGCGATATGCCAGGATCTGACGTACAAATCTGCAGTTTTTACCTACCCTGCGGAAAAACAGGCGTAAATGTATGAAGTAATTTTGTATAGCCCGCACGCCTTTAGAATTCATGCACAGCATCCGAGAAGATAAGCTCCGCTGAAGCATAATTGAAACTACGAGTCTAAAGACTTGTTCTGGGAAATCATGGCAGTTTAATATTAAATTAAAGGAAAAAGGAAACAATTTAGAAATTTAGGTTTGTTAGTCTCCACAACCCCTACTTATCGAGCGGTACCTAATAGTATGACTACTCTTGGGTCTGATGGGATTGGCATATCCAAACCCTGAAGACTTCAGGCTTCTCCCTCTGAATTGTACACTGCAGCTTATGCAGTACATTCATAAGGATATAGCTAAGTGATAAATCTTGGGGCTGACACAAAAGATCCCACTGGGTCGAAGTGTCGCCGGTCTGTACTGACTGGTCCCCACACACAAGATAAGATAAGATGACTACTCTTAAGCAAGTTTCCTGTAAGAAGGTATTATTTCTTCGGATGAACTGGCTCATTCGTATTGTTACCAAATAATTGGCTACGGTGGTTCAACTCAATCAGAGAAATATTGGCAATTCCTTCACCTAAAAGAGCAACATCTATCATATAATAAAATTGTAATTTTATATCGTTGGAGATGGCAAATATTTAAGAATATGTCTTTATTTATTTATTTAGAACCACCAACGACTACAACAACAATAGTATAATATGAGGCAATGTTAGTTGCGTTACATTTTAGGGCGGCCACAGCATGCACCATTAAGTGAGATTAGTGTTTTTTTTTATTTTTATTTTTTTATTTTGCTCTTCAAAATGACCACACTCCACCTGATGGTAAGCAGTCGTGTGGTCTAAGAGCAGTGGCCTCCACATCGCCCCCACAGAATCACGAAAGAAAGAAAAGGCAATAAGTATACCCAAAAGGTTACTTCAACTTACAAAATAGATATACGAGTAATTCTTCTTCTCCCTAGCCTTTATTATTCCCAAGTCACCTGGGGTCGGCTGTCTAGTCTAACCGGATTTGACTCGATATCAATTTTTACACGGAACGACTGCCATTTGACCTACGCAACCTAAAGGCTAACGATACCTTAAGGCTAGGCCAGTGTCAGGATATTAAAGAGCACTGACTTCCCAATAACAACTGCCATATATGTTCATGGCAGCCGGGACCGACGGCTTAACGTGCTCTCCGAGGCACGGAGCAGGCGATAATTGTCAACTAATACTCACATAATTTCGAAAAGTCATATAACTTCCGAAAATCAGAGGTGCGCGACGTGGGTTCGAACTCGAGATCTTCTACATTGCAGTCTGTTAGTCTCCCCACTGAGCTATCGCTGCTATACGAGTATATATGAAGAAAAGTAATTATCGAAATAACTTAAAATCTGGTGCATGGTTCATCTTGATACACCGCCTTGAGTCGAGTAGGTATAATTATATAATAAGAAATTATATCCCACCACCTAGAAGGCGCAACAACAAAATTGTATCGGAGTGTCGGAGAGAGATAAACTACTTTTACCTCATGGCTATTCTATACGTATAAAGTCGCAAAGAAATATAATTTGAAATTAAAATGAAGGATGACCACACCTTTCTGTTACTCGCTATGTAATGACATTTTTATAAAATTAGCAATTATTTTTATAAAATATTTATAGCTCTTTTAAAACCCACGGTTCCGCCCACGTTGATTTATAATCGTTGCACCTGGAAAATCTAATTAGTTTTTCTTTACGACAAGAAGCCATATCTAACTATCGATATTATGCTCAATAAAATGTTTGCTATTGATAGAAAAACAAGCTGGAATCGAAGCTATGACGTCACTTGTTAGGAAAAAGTTCAACTACCTTCGTTTAATTTGGGTACAAATTACAAGTTTTCTTGTTAAGAGGCGACCACACAAAATATGTTCATCCGCGCAGATGAATATGTTTTGTGTGGTCGCCTCTCCATTACCACTGAGCCGAGTGACATGTGCACGAATTTATGTGACCCACAAATTGTTGTACCGAGTCTAGGTGTACTTTGTGTCCGTTACGTGTTCGCGTCCCCGCGACACAAGAGTTATTCCTAGTTCGGAAGTTATTTTAAAACTAAACCCCTGAGCTCATAAGAACTTTACCTGTTAAGATAAATGTTCTATGTTAGAAGTGGGTTCACGTCAGTATTTTAGGACGTGGGTGCGGCATGACCCAGTAATATCTCGATCGTCCCATTCAGATATGATAACCATATCGCCGCTGCAAGAAAATATGGAGTAGAGCTAGACTAGGTTAAGAGTACGAAGGGCTTGTTTGAAGAATGTGATGCAACTGATAATAGTAAAAAGTGAAAACTATAGCCTCCGTCTATTCCTCCAGCAAACAGTCGGAAATTTGTGTCTGTATTAATTAAGATTTTTAACTCTACCCACACTATGTCATACATAAAAAACTGCATTGAGAGACTTTACCAAAATTGAAATGGGTATAGAAAGCAGTAAGACATTTTCTTTTATTTTTCATTAAAATCTGAGCTATCGTAACGGTGATACAAGTAGGTTTTAAAAACACTAACATGGATATAAAGAACACCTGAACTTGATAAAACTATCCGTGGATCACGCAACTTTAATCTTGTGCGATCAAGCTATAACAAAACAACACCTAACGGTAATGGCGATACCACTAAAAGCACTCGACTACCGACCAATCAATTTCGGCACAACTACCTACATAAACACATTTTTTGCCGTACAGACCCACAACACGGCGCAAATCCATTCATTAATTAAAATTTAATATTAATTACAGTAATGTCCACTTAATCCGTTGCATAAACAAACGCAAACGAATCGCACAGCATCGCATCAATTAGGGGCAAACGGGTGAGGGGCGCGCGTCAAAGTTGAGGCTCTCCCCCTCCCGACCGCCCAGCGGTGCAATTTTTTTAAGGGGCCACCCCATGCCACCAGACGGTTTGGTGACGGTTGCAACGGTACACTGCAAGCTATGAGCATTGGCTGTTGTTGCACATTTTACAGAGTGTTCAATGTAACACTGCGATATACATATACCCTAAAAAAATTAGATTACAGACAAAGGATTTTGTAAAGATTATGTTTAACGTATGTTTTAATAATAACAAATTGAAGCAAGAAGAGTAGGACGAAATTAACTATCAACCATGAAACAGCTATCTGGAAATCTACCTACTACCTACAGAAGATCGCAGCAAAATTATATTGTGTCGTCGCTTACGCTAGTAATCGTAACATAAACACGCTTACCTTACCAGGTACTACTCGCGCAATAACATTATTAGCAAAATATGAGTCGCAGCACTATTTAAATAGAGTACTAAGACACTAGTCCCGTTGCTGAAATCTTACGCATTGCAAAAATACGGCTGATAATTTGTTTGCAAGTTTTGCCAAGATAAATCCTAATCCTAATCCTAACTTCCTAACTAATATTATAAAAGCGAAAATGACTTTGTTTGTTTGTTACCTTTTCACGCCTAAACCACTGAACCGATCATCCTGAAATTTTGCATATACGTTGTCAAGTGTACAGAAACGGATATAGGCCACCTTTCATCCCGAAAAAATTACTGTTCCCGAGGAAAACAACAATATCCTTCTTATGATAATAGATGGCGCCACGTGTCTTTCGAATCATGATTGATATATTATTACAAGCAGAGTACAACCCGAATTGATTGTCAAATTCTAAATTAACGCGAGCGAAGCCGCGGGCAAAAGCTAGTAATTAATAATGAATTAGTATAAACTACTAATGGGCATAGGCTTTCTTACAGTACAATAAGTTTGTTAACATATGTAGTCTACTACATCGATCCAATATGTTGTCGGCAGACTCAATAAATCTTTGAAAAAATTTAAGAGGAATCATATACGTTTCTAAAATATTTTTCCTTAACCGTTAATATAAATGATCATCGACATTTTTAATACGCATACTACTCCGAAAACACAAAGCAAAAGTAACATTGCACACTGCATTTTAGCTTACTTAATCTCACTAAGTGGAAATCAAATGTATAGTGATAGCATAAAGGTCTCGAGTTCCATCCTATGTCACGAATTTCTATGTATTCGAAGTAATTTGTATATTAAATAATTAATTATTGAATTAAACGTTGAAAATAAACTAGTAATATAATATATGCATAACCAACATAACAGTGGAAAGATATGAACAATAATGCATTCAAAAGACAGTTGAAGGTCTTTTTAGAGCATAAAGCATACGACAATGTAACTGAATTCCTCATTGATAAAATAATGTAAACTAGACTAAATTTTCTGTATTTCTTTTATTTTCTGTTGTAGTATATTATTATAAATTTTGTGACTATGTATTTTTTATAATTTGAAATATTTGATTTGCTAATTATTCCAATTAAATGCTAATGACATATGCACGCCTGTGGGTGGAATGTAGCAGAACCTACATATAATCTGTAACTACTAAAATGTAAGCCCATGTTCGCATTAATAAATGAATTTGAATTTGAATTTGAATATGAAAATACTTTTTTAAATCTTAACGGCCAACCCACATCAAGTCGACTGCACCCGCGTCCATTTTGACGTGGCGATTTTTTCCGCCCGCCGCGTGTTTTCGTTTATTTCGCTGCACACACGCGCCAATCGTCCGATCGATTCCCCGTCACTCACACTCACACAGATATACTCTATTTTTCATTCACACGAACGGTATTAACATATGTATGGGAATGATGGAAAATGAATAAAATGCATATATGGGAGTGGCCCAGCCGGTTGTCAAGGGAACATCTGGAATACGGTGGGCTTACTATTACCACAGTTGTATGTCCTTTGGGGGTAGGCAGTGATGTACCTCGTTTACATTGGAGTTCAAGTATGTTAGGGCAGGCTCTATTGGTGATTACTGGGTATGTAGGTAACTCCATGGAGCTACTAAGAACTGCTTGACTGCAAAGCCAACGTTCATAATCTCAAGCCTATATACTTGGGGAAGCAGAGGCATGTACACCTACATTTTGCGAACTATTGTTTTAAGTCCTACGTAATAAGGATCAGCCTATTGTCGTTGGGGCATTTCAGGAAGGCATTCAATACCAAGTATGTTAGTGCAGGCTCTGCTGTCGTTTACTAGGCATAGCACTCTATGGTGCTACTAAGTACTGCTTGACTATAAAGCTTCCTACATACCTATTGTCAGGTCTATAAACTCGAAGAAATCAGGTGAGGTGTATACGTCCACATTTTGCCAACTATTGTTATTGGAGTCACGTGATAGGGGCGAGCTTATTGTTGTCTATCAGACACAGTTACAGACTCCGTGTTACTACTGAGATTTTGTTGACAGAGAAGCCCAATAACATATGTTTGTAACCAAGATAATAATATAATATTCTACTACATACACACAACACCATCTAGCCCAAACTAAGCAGAGCTTGTAATATGGGTACTAGATTATGGATAAACATACATATATATCTTTTTTTTTGTAAATACATACATATTATACATAGAAACACCCAGACCAAGACAAACATCCATGTTCATGCACACAAATGTTTGACTTGTGCGGGAATCGAACCCGCGACCTCAGGCGTGGCAGTCGGTTACAGTAACCACTACGCCATCGAGGCCGTCATCTTAAGAGCAGCGATAGCTCAGTGGGGAGACTAACAGAATGCAGAGGGTCTGGAGTTCGAACTCACGTCGCGCACCTTTGACTTTCGGAAGTTATATGACCTTAGTTATATGACCTTTCGAAATTATGTGCGTATTGATTGACAATTATCGCCTGCTCCGTGCCTCGGAAAGCACGTTAAGCTGTTGGTCCCGGCTGCCATGAACATCTATGGCAGTCGTTATTGGGAGAATGTCGATACAAAAGATCCCACTGGGTCGAAGTGTCACCGTGTCTGCACTGACTGGCCCCCACATAAGATAAGATAAACCAAGAACTCAAGCACAAAAGTCATATTTACTACCGCTACGCTACCGAGCCAGTCAATCAGGTAATTATATTTTTGATACTGGTCTTCATAAGGCAGTCTTGGGACTAGCAGTTTGACATAAAATTGTTGAGAAAACTTTGATAAAAGCAATTATTTCCGGTTGTCTGTTCTTACCTGACTACACTGTCAGCTCAATCAGCCCCAACCCTCACCAGTACTCTCAGTCTCTGTACATAATAGGTAGCATTTCATCATCAATATGTCATGATGATGATAAAATTATAAAGACTATATTTGATTTGGCAGTAGACAAATACATGCATATAAATATTTGATGTCACCCTCAGTTTCGTTGCCGTGGTTCTAAGATAATAATTAATAGGAACTGTGCATTTTCCAGTAACTATCGAGGTACCAGTGATCGACCACAAGACGTGAAGTTTTAAAAACGTTCATATTTACTTCATTAGGCCAATAGGTAACATCAAATGAGAAAAATACATTAACATATTAATCCATTCCAGGATATATGCGTGAGACTATCTATGTAATCAACTGCCGCTTACGATTCCATGATGTAGATATATGATGTTTTTTTTATTAATCCAACGTCATCAACATAAACCGCCTCCGTCATTTCTCTTACGGTGGTATGTAAGTAATAATACACTTTTACACGAGCGCAAGTTGGTGCACGTGGCGTGCCGTATGACGTCACACACATGCGTACTAGGGATGTCCAGTGAGGCACGACGCATTTATTCCCAAGCCGATTATAGATGCATAATCAATTATTTCTGTCGACTATGTTACGAGCTATTCCAAAAGGTAATGATTTAAAATAGATTTTTTCTGTTGGAGGCAGATACAGATATTTTAAATAGACTTTTGTAAGCCGCAATAGCGTAGTAGAGAGAACTTCAAAATCCATCATGCAGAGTTTTATTTCACTCGAAGCGCAGAAGGGGATCTTATGATCTCCGGTCACCGTGAGCGTAAGACTGCTGGTAGCGAGCTATGACCAGCTCGTAGTCTGGTCAGAAGCAGGCATGAGATGGCAAAGCGTTGTGTTCTCGCGTACCTCTCAATTTGTCAGCGCAAAAGTCCCCACTAGTCTGCCGGTATATTTGGTGGACCGGTGCCAGCTGAGGTCGCGGTGCAATCTGAAAGGATCCAGTGGACCCGGAATACAAAGGGCAATAGAAGGAACACAGGTGTGATTTTAGTCAGTAGAAGTCAAACATATCCATTTTTACCGCCAAAGCGTAGGAAATGATTGGATGATTTTCCACTCTAAAAAGAAATAATTATCCTACGGCGTACACGTCAAAATTTAATAGTCTGTATTTAACAGAGAAGTAAAACACGTGAGAATGCCACGCATCAGATTCCTTTATAATATTCTTGAAGATATTACTATTACACACTGCACAACCGACGTGAATCCACTCCTAATACAAATATACTAGCTTATTTAAAGGGTCAAAAAAATAATTGTATTATGACACCCAAATCTATAGTAATTTTTGAAGTGAAAACTTCTTTAGGCGCGTTGAGCACTTCTTGGGTGAACAAAAATCATAGAACTCGCGTCAACGTCACGCTTCCACGCTTTCCATTTTTGAATTATTTTAGAATATTAAAAATATCTCAGAAATGGTGCGTCCTACGCAAAAATTCTCTCCAAACTCCTAAAAGAGTATTAGTAACTAGCATCCGACCCGCCCCATTCTTTTTTTTTCAAGTGAAAACTTCTTTAGGCGCCTTGAGCACTTCTTGGGTGAACAAAAATCATGGAACTCGCGTCATCGTCATCGAACGCTTTCCATTTTTGAATTATTTTTAAATTTGATTTACAAAAAAGTGTTTATGAACAAGGATTAAAGTTTTCACTTCTATCGGCAGTCCGCAAAGACTGCCCCCGTTTTTTTATTGCGTCTTGTGGCCGACGAGCTACCGTCCTACCAGATGTGTAGGTCTCAACCTTCAACAGTGTCTTGGATTTCAGCAATGTCAAGCGTATACTAAGTCAAAGCGCTGCCTACCGTGATAGCAGTACTCTCTTTAAACCTCGATTAAATAAAGACAAGTCATAACAAAATACGCTTGATAAAAACCGCCGCAGGTAGTTCACTTACGAGCCTATACTTATATGAGAGAAAGGATCGCTAAAAACGGACTATGCTAGTCGTAAACGCTTCCAGTTTAAATGGATGAATTTGATGCGGCGACGAGTGTTACAACGTTTAAAATATTACAAAACAATTCATATAAAATTCAGTCTTACTTACAACTATGACGTAGGCTAAGTTATTGAAGTAAAAAGTCACAACTTTTCTTATATAATCTCGTGGTATTACATGCGTCTGAAAGAAAAACTGCTATAGTTATTTTAGTACTACAAATGCGAAAGTGTGTTAGTTTTTCGACGTGATTGGGTATAGGGATAGTTTATGGGCTGGAGTGATGAAGGCTATTTTATCACGCAAAAAGGAAAACTAAGCTATACTTTAACTAAGTAAGGTATAAAAAAGTCGATTTGGTTTTAATTTAAGATTGTCATTATGAACTTATCATAACAAAGAGAAAGTTTTTAGCCAAGCACAAAATAGAATGTACCTTAAAAGCCTGCCATTTTAAGTACACAATAGCAAAAAATATATACTAGTTTAGAGAATAATTCTATTCGCATCATTTTTATTATTTGAAAGAAGAATTCCTGTACTAGGGGATTAAATGGATTAAATATAATGACCAAAAATACTAATTGCGCAGCAAAATATGCTTACTAAAATATATCATAACGAGCACCTATATGCTTCAAATCACTGCATTCCGTCTCGGAAAGGTTAGGTTATGTAAGGTTCCTTCTTAAACCCACCTAAAAATAGGACTTAGTTTACTTAGTTTGATCTCTTTAAATATATTTTGGTGTGCAATTAGTATTTTTGGTAAGCATATTTTGCTGTGCAATTAGTATTTTTTGCTGTGCAGTTAAATACTACCCCTGTACTAGTACAGGAATTCAAATAATATAAATGATTTGATGACACAGGGATTCCTGTGTAATAAGGAACCATGCAGACATTGGTACAACGGATACAAAGGACAGCTTAACAACTATTTGTGGCTCACACATTTTTTGTACCGTTTGGCGATTGAACCCAGAACACACATTGGAAAAGTAAGGACTGCAACACACGCAAATTCTATGTATAGAATAGAATATATGTTCTCGTTGTGTGGTAAAAATCAATTATGATATCGGCTTTTCATTCGAGAGGCCACTTTTATCAGTTTCTCATCATCACACAGGGCGCTTGTTGACCTGTTTCGCTGCTGTGAATGACATTATTATTTTATGAATTTGCTTTTAATGGATGATACAAATATTGACACACGTCACATCTCTGAACGGGTGGGCAAAAATATATTTTCATCAGCGATGTGTAAATGTTACGAAAAAAGAAAATACCATTATTTGAAAATTGTATGATCCCGCATTCTAATGTAAATTAATTTCTTGTCACTGGTTATAATTCGAATTGTAATCGAATATTCGAAACTTGATTTGATGATAACATTTAGTAGTAGTCGATCGAGCTAAATATGTTATGTTACAGAGTGGGTAGTATTCCTTTAGTTTTCTTATACTACTATATGCTCCCAATACCTGTTAGATAAGGGTGTTCGCACATGGTAGACGGCAGTGATAAACCTAGCACACCCCTATATCACGTTAACAATCTGGAAGAATCTACCTTATTATAAGTAATAATTGTTTTTTTCTTGTCGTTAGTGCCCAACCTATTGTCAAGAGTTGTTCAAGCCCGTAGGCCTCTGACATGGCTTAACGACTGCTGTCAATTTGGCAACAACTGGGACCGGCTTTTTACGTGCCCTCCGAAGCACGGAGACGCTCAGATGAAATAACACTAAGCGGTCACATATCTATAGACTGGCCGCACCCAACGTTGCTTAACCTCGCTAAACGTTTACCGATCAGTGAGTGTAACTGGCAAATAATCAATTGATATAAAAAAATTGTATTGGAATAATTATCAATGGATCGAATATATCGATATGCTGGACAATTCAAATAATTCAATATTTTTAATCAATACGCGCACATTGCTATGTCTTTTTACATATTACGTTACCTACGTAATACGATCAACTCAAGCAAAGATAACTCTTTTCCAAACTCCATATTTAATAGTTCAACTTCTACACACAAATAACATTAACTTACAAAAAACTAACACTTTACCCCACCTGAATATCACACCCATGACCTCACACTCAATCGTAATCATTTTTTTTTTCATTTATTTCGGGCTGCATAGGCCCATAGATAAATACCTTAACCTAAATTTACATATTATATAATTTTATAATACATACAACACCATCTAGCCCAAACTAAGCAGAGCTTGTACTATGGGTACTAGACAATGGATAAACATTACATATATACTTTTTTTTATTGTTTTATAAATAAATACATATTATACCTACATAGAAACACCCAGCATAAACCAAACCATGGCACAAATAAGGTTGTAAGAAAGAAAATAACCTGTACGAATGAACAGATACGACTGACAAATCCTGTATTCCGTCTCTATCTATAAACACATACAGGCTGCCAGGGAATTTCCTTTGCCGCACACTCTGAATCAACAGGAAAACTTATCCAATAGAGTGACTAAGTTTATACTTATACTCCATTATCACTTATTTCCTTATACATATAGATTAATGAAATTGTCGTATTTAAGTGGATAGGTGTTATAAATACTCTGTAATAATCTGTCAATAATAAATAATAATAATAATATTCTATCACATACACATAACACCATCTAGCCCAAACTAAGCAGAGCTTGTACTATGGGTACTAGACAATGGATAAACATACATAGGTACATGTTTTTTTTGTAATTTACATAGAAACACCCAAACAAACATCCATATCCATGCACACAAATGTTTGACTTGTGCGGGAATCAAACTCGCGACCTCAGACGTGGCAGTCGGTTACACTAATCACTACGACATCGAGGCCGCCTACGTACAATACGTACGTACATACATCCTTATCATTGGGTTTCGATATGACAGCTGAGAGTTAACATGGATTAATAATAGCTAAAAATGTAGTGTTTCAAAATAAACTGCGTGAAAATTTATCCGTGGTACTTTACTTTCGAAATATTAGCTGCTTACGATATTAAACTATTGACTACCAAAGACCTAGTCTGGTATTCCAACAATATTCAGCCTCGATGGCGTAATGGTTAGTGTAACCGACTGTCACGCCTAAGGTCGCGGGTTCGATTCCCGCACAAGTCAAACATTTGTGTGCATGAACATGGATGTTTGTCTTGGTCTGGGTGGTTCTATGTATAATATGTATGTATTTACAAAAAGAAACAACGATTTGCACTCCGGGGGTGCCGGCAGAAGTGAAAACTTGAATATCAACGTTGTGCATTTTTGATATTTTGGAATGGTTAGGGAATAATTTTGCATGAATTGCTTTAATTATCAGTATAAAACTAGTACTAGTAGTACTATCATTTATGTGGTAAAATACAATATTCATTTATTGCGCTGTCGTACACAAACATGACAATTCTCCCTCCGTCTTACGAATTTTCGATCAGGTTACGTGTCCTGACGCGAGTTTGACAATTCTTCCTCCGTCTTACGAATTTTCAATTAGGTCACGTGTCCTGACGCGAGTTTTTTACCCATCACAAAAAAGTGCACAACGCCGCTAAAGAAGTTTTCACTTCAAAAAAAGTATAAGTATATGTATGTTTATCCATTGCCTAGTATCCATAGTACAAGCTCTGCTTAGATTGGGCTAGATAGTATTGTGTGTATGTGATAGAATATTATATTATATTATGAATCAAACCTTACAAAAATGGACTTTTGTAACAAGTAACGAAAAAGTTAACGTATGTAAAATGACGGCTATTTAATCATTGAATACATGAACAAACACACTTACTATGATACGTTTCAATAGGTAACGTATACATTTATGTTATGTAACAAGATGGAACCTGCATCACTCAGCTCATAGATGACCACAAATCGCACTACACCATCTGCGCGATCAAACTATCAATATGGTAAAACACTTATGTAGAGACATATTCAGTTTTGCGTGCGATCCTGATGTCTCCGGTTCCAATGCTGGGTCGAACAGTGTATGTGCATGGTGTGTCGAAATGTGCCCGGCAATAGGTTTGACATCTATTAAAAATGTAAATATAATACATCTTTGCCTACCCCTTCAGAAACATCCGTATATTACACATAAAAGTAATAATTAACCCAAAAAGCATTGACGCTATTATGTAGAATACATTAAACAAACACTTCTCGCCATACATCGGGGCTCGATCTGCAAATTAGCAATTAATGAATGCAGCAGGGCCGGGAAGGGCCCCCTCGGTCCCCCTGGGTGACGGAGCCCCGACTTTTTTTGTTACTATATAGGTAGCCTGCGCTGGACTCCCAGGGTACACAGTGCGAGAAGTGCTAAGGATCCGTCCGAAGATATCGTCAGATGACATTGGTAATTCAATTAATATTGCTATTTGAATGTGAAATAGAAATCAAACGTAGTATGTTACGAATATTATTATATCTAGATTTTGTCCGCGGCTTCGCTATCGTTAATGTAGATTTAAAGGGAACGTATTTTTTCTGGACAATGTCCTTTTTAACCGACTTCAAAAAAGGAGGAGGTTTCTCAATTCGACCGTATATTTCTTTTTTATGTGTGTCCGCGGCTAACTTCGTCGTTTATGAACCGATTCTCAAAATTATTTTTTCTGTGCTCTTGAGAACGTGTATGCGCAATTTGTTGATGATCAGGCGAGTAGTTAAGGCGTGAAAGCGTAACAAGCAAACTCACATTCACATTTATTATATTAGTTAAGATTAGGATAGAATTAACTCAAGGTGCTACATAAAGAAGTGGCGATAGAACTACAAATGAACGGATTGTTGTTTTGAAGGTGGGTTTATTGTATTTACTGTTAGAATGCCTTGATATAGTGATGTTGGAATTAATAGTGCAGTTTTTTGAAAACTTTTTAAAATATTTGTAACTTATTTATGAAATACGGTGAAGGAGAACATCGTGAGGAAACCTGCATGTCTGAGAATTCTCCATAATCTTCTCGGAGATATGAGATGTCTCCCAACCCGCACTGGGCCCGCGTGGTGAACTATGGCCTAACCCTTCTCACACTAAAAACGGGCTGTCCCCAGCAGTAGGACAGTATATATACTGGGCTAAGATATGTTATTTCTATTGTTTATGTAATGGCTTATTTCAGGTGTGTACCAAATAAAATAGTCCTGATTCATTCATCATTCATTCCGATAAGCTCCAATGAAACTGGATACGCGCTGACCTGCTTATTATGTACAATCCAGGTCATGAAATAAACGCTGCAACGTTGCACTCCAGCATCAGCCTCTGTCAAGATACATCTGCAGATCACTAGACCGTTCACAGCCGTCATTTTCAGCTTTTTTCGCTGCGAGCCCGCAGCATTCGTTTTTCCCGTACCCCCCAGTAGGGGGCACCACCCTTCCACCCTCCTCCCGATACCGCCGTGCGCGGAATTTGATTAATGCAATGTTCACGATAATTATTCCTGTTACTATTTTTTGACAGGATAAAGTTTTTTCGTTTGACGGCCATTGTATTTTTTTGCTTTTTTACACGAACGCTGTTTTCGAACGTGATGCGAGATTGCGTTCCATAGACTATTTTATACAAATTACGGACCATTGTACAAATATTACTTTCATTTATTATGCGTAGTATTTTTGATGGATTTTATTTAGTTGCTAATATAAGTCATTCACTAGTTTCAACGATGTTAGTTTGTATGTCAGTACGGTGACATACGTTGGTAGAAAAATGGTGCTGTTACGAACAATGACCTGTTTCGTTTCTGTTGGTACAAACTTTAGTGAATGGTGTTTTAATTTGTGGATTTTACCATGTATATTTTCAAAATTTTCTTTGGAGTTTTCTTTGTTAATGAGAATGGAAAATCGAAAATTCTGTATTGACTAATGGTACTGATCTGATGACTGATAGTTTGAGTTCATCAATTTTCATCGAGTAAATAAGGGAGATGAGATTCAAATATAGCACCCAGGTCAAAGGTTTAAGAGAAACAGGATATTAGAGACCAGAAGCAATACAGTTTTTTATCGTCAAGAAAGTGTTAATCGCTTGGAAGCGCCGAAATGGACTACACCCAGATTCATACCACACAGTCTTGTCTCATGCTGGTAAGGAGTGAGGTGACTTCAACAATTGTACCATTATACATACATACATAGATTCATGCCTATTTCCCAGAGGGGTAGGCAGAGACTACAGATTTCCATTTGCTATGATCCTGACACACTTCTCTGGCTTCATTCACTTTCATCACATTCCTCATACAGGCCCGTCGGTTCAAGGAGCTCTTAACCTGGCATTTGTCCAGAACGCCTCCGATCTGATCGAGAAACGTTCGCCTAGGTTTTCCTCTTGCGACTGTTCCATTCACACTAGCCTTATAAACTTTCTTTGTCAGTCTTTCCTCGTCCATTCTTTCTACATGTCCAAACCAGCTTATAGAGATGGCTATAAGAGTTTAAACAAACAAACCATTTTTATAAAGCACCACCATCTCCCAACGCAATAACGGTCCATTAGAAAACATCCCTAAACCGGTAGCATACAAGAAGCATCCATGAAAAAATTAACTTGCTCGCTGGTTCTCGTTGAAATAAAACATCCAAGTCTAGGTAAAGAGTACAAGTGCTATCTAAAACAATCTCCGCCGACAATATCCGGGCCGGCTCACTCCCGCATGCACCTTTCCAAAGTTTTCAACAACCGATTTAAACGACCTAACTATACTATTCCAACTAACAAAAATAAACTTTATTGATCACAGTTGAAGGTGCTAAATCGCTTGGTGATCGTTTAAGGTGTCCAAAAGTGTGTCAAGAAAAAATAAGAAAACTTCTGAGGGCAATTTTTTATGTTTTTCTTCATGTCGTAGTGTTGTGAATGGAGATGAAAGGCAAAGTTAGTCCACGTCTTTGCTTTAAAGCTTAAACTTTACACTCCGACTGCCGCCTATTACATTCTGACAGCGGAAATAGACCTGTAAAGGAGAGTTGAACACAACAGTAAATTAAAAAAATAATTACTATTTCCATCGGAAAATTGAAAAATTATTGCTTTCCGATCAGTAACTTAAAAATTGGACTGATATTGTAAATTAGTTATTTGATAATAATACATGATTATTCCTATAAACTATAAAGTAATTGGTTGATGATGATTCTTCGCGAAAATGAGAATATATAATACGGGATTTTGCCCACGGTTTCTCTCGCGTAAATAACATTCTATCCCTCGGGAAGTTATTTCTGGGTGAAAAGTACTTTATGTATTTTTCTGTACTTTTATCAATGTGTATGTAATGGAAGCCAATTTCACACTAAGACATTACTTTTGCGCCATCTTGTATATTTTACATGGCACACATTCTCATTGACTGCCTCCCTGGCGCAGCGGTATTGTATGCGATAGCTGTGCATGAGGTCGGGGCAACAGGCAGTTATTGGATTGTACTAGAAATTCTTGGTACCAGCTCGGAGTTAGGAAGTTGGTGGTGTTACAGCCTCGTGTCTCGGAACGCCGTTGGTCCTGCGCCTGATCTCTCCGGTAGTGTCGGATTGCCGCACATCAGATCATGATAAGGAAGCAGAGAGTACACTTGTGTTTGCGCACAAACTTTAATATCTCCTGCGCAGATGGCAGCGATAGCCTAGTGGGGTACCATCAGACTGCCACGCAGAGGTCTCGAGTTCGATCCCAAGGCGCGCATCTCTAACATTTTGAAGTTATGTGCGTATTAAAATAGTCAATTATCACTCACTTTGGCAGTGAAGGAAAACATCGTGAGAAAACCTGCATCTAAGAGTTCTACAAAATGTTTTCGAAGATATGTGAAGTCTGCCAACCCGCATCGGGTGAGCGTGGTAGACTGCCCGCCAGACTGGCGACAGGCCCGTGCAGTGGGACAGATTAATACAGGGCTGGTATTATATTCTGGCTGGTATAGTCTCCGTTAAGATTGGCCGCTGTAACCGTAATTCGGTCCGGAGGTTCTTATATCTTACATACATCTTTCTAGAATTATATCTCTGTATCCTCAATATTTACTTTATTTTCCAAACTTTAAGATATATATTATACTTAAACTTTGTTATTTATTTATTCAACATTATTAATTATTGTACTGTCATTAGTTCTTAGTCTTAGAGTCTGTCGACCTCTATGGCGTAGTGGTCAGTGTAACCGCCTGCCACGCCTGAGGTCGCGGGTTCGATTCCCGCACAAGTCAAATATTTGTGTGCATGAACATGGATGTTTGCCTTGGTCTGGGTGTTTCTATGTATAATATGTACGTATTTATAAAAAAAAAATTATATAGGTAAGTATGTATGTTTATCCATTATCTAGTATCCATAGTACAAGCTCTGCTTAGTTTGGGCTAGATGGTGTTGTGTGTATGTGGTAGAATATTATAGATGGTGTTGTGTGTATGTGGGAGAATATTATATTATTAGTTAGAATGCTAGACATAATTGAAACCTATTGTCTCTGGCCGCGGTGAGCTACTGCGACTTAATAGGTTAAGAAGACAGAGGAACCAGCGACCTATGTCCCATAACATGGCACAGAGATTTTCTTACGAAATAAAAGTCAATCGCGCACGTATTTATGATTACTAGTGGTCGCCAAGTGCTCGAAATTCGACCAAAGTTTGCTTGTAAGATATTGCTGACATATTATGTCATTATATGTATATTGATATATGTAACCATAGTTACGCGCTTCGACTGCGTGTGTCAAATGCGTGGTTGTATGCGTGTAGTGTTTTTTCATTAATTTAATGTATTTCTAATGCATATTTTAAAAAAAATATTAGCATTCGTCACTTCTTCTCTGTATAAACTATAAGTGTGCGAAATTTCATACTCCTCTGTCTGCCCAATTTTCGTAAAAAGGGATCCAAAGTTTTCGCTTCACGTATTAATATATAGATGACATGCTTGATTTATATTGCAAATATCTCTGCTTAGGGCTTCTCGGATGTACAGGTGTGACTTGATAAAAGTATATTTTATCTACATAATTATGTATGATCTCTTGTAGAAATTGATACAAATTACGCAATGGGATACATATTACGTTGATAACTTCAACTATCATTACTGTAGCTGCTGTAAATATAGTCAAAAGTAATCTCTCAAAATTGCAGCAAACTAAGTAAAAATAAAGTTGCCACAAGAACACATAATCAACAGTAGGACAGTAATGAACACAAGACAATGTGCCGGTGCGGCAACAATGCCGCATGCCGCCGCGGTTAACGAGAGAGGCCTTTTCTTTAACTCCAATTTCGGCAAAAACTAAGGAAGAGACAGTTTTTATTATGAAAAGTAATTATTTTGAGTTACCTCCGCTTGCTACCGTGGCTTTCAGTAAAACTGGGCATTGTTACCGCGAGAAATTTTGGAAATGAATGATGCAGTTTTTAAGGAGATGGAAAATATACTATTGTAGAGGACCGGGGTGTTATTTTTTTATTTTATTATGGCAGCAAACAAGTATAAGGCTCGCCTGATAGAAGGCGGCTACTGCAGCTTATAGGCATTTGCAACACCAGAGTAATATAAGTGCCTTTACACAGATAGAAAAAATGTGTTTTCATCATGTAGTACAAATGTACTAACCTAGTTCTAAGTTGCTAAAACGTAACTGTAAGTCTTTTAAAGGTTATCTTAAAACCTACTGGTATGTGCGTAATATCAATTGTCAGAGACGTTTATTACGACTTACATTCACTGTGTACCCCTGTTGTCGGGACTACGTATTAAAAGTCTTCTGACGGACAAAGCGTGCTTACCGGGATATTGGGATATGTAAAGCTGCCAGTACTTAACTCCAGACTTCTATAAAAAAAAATTGACAGAAATTCCCAATACATGTTTGCTTGATTGAACCGCATCCAACCACGGGAAATAATCCAAGTCATATATGCATTGTAAGTGCTGTAAATGTTTTTCTTATCGGTCGCCTAGTGGTCAAAATTCGACCAAAATTCCTAAACTTCCTACTTTGTTTTCTATTTTTCTTTATTACATATAAATAAAGTATAGGTAACCATAGTTACAAAGAATTGTACGACGTCAGACGAACAATGCCGAAATACTACGAACGCGATTCGACTGCGTGTGTCAAATGCATGGTTGTGTGCGTGTAGTACTTTTTCATTAATTTAATGTATTTCTAATGCATATTTTATAAAAATATTAGGTTTCGCCCCTCCGTCTCCATATAAACTTAAACTATGCCAAATTTCATACTCCTCCGTCCGCGCAATTTTCGTAAAAAGGGGTACAAAGTTTTTGCTTCACGTATTAATATATAGATAATATCTGTCTCTCTTTTGCGATACAGAAGACGCATAAAACCTTTACAAAACCAAGCTCAAATTCATCCTTTTAAATCTGACAAAAGAATACCAACAAATTACTATCGGGTACTAGGCTACCATGAGCATGCAGGCGATGTTGCATAAGATTGATGCGTTGGGCCGGGCCGGGGCGAGGCGCGGGGCGGGGCGGCGGGCGAGTGATGGATGACCATGCTGCCATTACACCAGGAGACTATGGATGCATAGGGAATAATGTGAGCAGCTTTGAAATATAGGAAACAATTAGGTGCTTGTGGAATGTTCCTCTTGTGTGTGTTTCAATACACGAAGATGGAATCCTTATGATCCTTTCAAATGTATTTTGTGGTACTCATGTGGGTATTCTCGCTGGCTGCATCGTTTGGGCTCGTTTTAAAACTCGTTTCAATCTCGTAGCATATTAGTATTTTCTTAGGTCTTAAGCACTTCTTGAATCGCCCGTCTCGGATTGGACCCTACGGCACACATTAGTTATTAAAATTATTAATGAATTGCTTTAAGAATAAAGGAGTATAAGGAAACCTATTGGCGATTTCCTCATAATGTACCTGCCATTCTGTATGTTAAAACAATTGATGGCCTTAGCGGACGGGAGGCATTGAATCTTTCTCCCTATTCTTGGACACTTAGTTCTACTACGTAAGAGCATAATCTACTAAGTTCTAACATTTCTTGTTTATAAACAAAGCTCATCTGTCTATGTCTAGCTGTTTGTAAAGAGTAACCATCCTTACAGAATGAAATGGGTTTGATTCTCAGTCAAACAAATTTATTTCAACATACACAACCTTATGAAGGTGTTTACGGTTTTCACCTTATAAGGTTACAAGGACAATCACAATTTTACCTGCACCCCGTCAAGCACCTGTTAAATTTCACACATGACAGCCAAACCCATGATTATAACCCCATAACCTCTTAAAACCTTAAAACCTGTCAACGATATGTTTTTTCTCCACAGTAAAAACTCGTCGTTAGTACATGTCATATGGCATTAGTTGTTAAAGCAATTATTTTTACATTAATCATGTCAAATTACATGTGTTCGTTGCATGAGTCTCATCGAGGGCAATTTTATGTGGATTAACATATATTCACGGATACACCTTAGAGCGTAGTCAGCTGTTATACGACTGTTCATATCTTGTTTACAAGCGCAACTTGAGGTGCATGCGCTGGCTTGCAACGTGTAAACGTTCAACGTGAGCCACCTGCGCAAGTATGACGTATGTTTAATATGTAGGCAGAGTATAATAATAATATCAGCCCTGTATTAAACTGTCCCACTTCTGGGCATGGACCTCTTCTCAGTATGAGAAGGATTAGGCCATAGTCCACCACGCTGGCCTAGTGGCCCAGTGAACGGGACGTAGTTCATGCTGTCTCGGGTTCATAATTATCTCTCATTTGCTGTTTGGGCAAATTTTGTTGAATTTATCGTTAAATAAATTCTAAGTCGTAACACGGAATCTGAAACTGTGCTCAGCAGATGTTAATAAGTTCGCCCAGTATTACGTAGAATCTAAAACCGTACTCGGCTAAATGTGAGTGCAATACACCACAAACACCTCTGCCTATCTTTTCAGAAATACAGTCATGTGACCATATTTAAGTATGCAAATTACATGAGAAATTAAGTGCATCCTTGCACTTCAGAAAGCTCGTAGCCTTTACATGTAATATAAGTTATACGTATACGTAGGTATGTACATGTGTACTTAAACAGCTTATAGGAATACCTAAGTATTACGTAGCATCGCGTAGAGATCCAGAAAGTGTAGGCGGAGACGTATGACACTCACTTTCAACTAGCTTTGTTTTGATATCTAAACTTAACATAGTTTCACACGTCTATCAGCCGAGCGTCTACTAAAAACATCCTAGGAATAAAATCCAATAACTCTATTTTGGCCTATTATGAACTCAAGACCTCATAATCACTTACGCTTAGGACAGGGCATTCAACATAATGGAAAATATACTACTTATTCTAACTTCCCAAACAACTAAAGTTAACACATTGACGTAAAGCAATCATCTCATCTTGTTCTTAACGTAAAGGAACTATTGCTGCAAAACTCTTTATACCTTCATCCGATACAACCGTATAGAACGCAAAAGTATGTGTAAATTAAATAATTAAAAACATTAACAAAACCATCACCTGGCGTCGTAATAATCACGGCAAATAAGTATTTAATCGCCTTCCGAACATTCCCAGGACATGAGACTTGATGGGTCAAACGTACGATAAAAATCAAAGGAGCTATTCATCACAAATAATCAAAGCAAAATCCAACTCAAAACCAATTGATTAAAGTTGAAAATTGAATGGGGAGAAGCTTCATCCTTACATTTATCCTTGCTCTTAGGTCGTGACTGTCAAACACAGAAACAGCCACTCGAACTTCAACTTTGAAAGTTTTACTTTAAAGTTTGTTTTCCAATGGTTGTGTAGAAGACCTCAAAAGGCAGTCAGGTCGTCGGATGAGGGTGGAATCCCACAAAAAGCCGTCGGACCGGTCCGCGCGTCCGATCCGGACTCATTCGGTTCCAAACGAATCGTCCAATAAATATGTTCATATTTTTTTGAGATCGATTACGTATTATAATTTGGAACAGGCTTGTGTCACGTGGGTATGGCATGTCATTGTACGTTAGGTATATATAACATAGAATTTTGTTGATGTTACATATGTATGACAACAGCTGATGCAATTCGGCGATAGATTCGTATGCATAGACTGGTTATGAAGATATCTCAAAACCTACATTTAACTCTTCGCTTAAAGGATAAATACATATTTAAAAAAAAAAAAACATGTGACTTTACCATATGGTTTAAGTTATGAGAAGCCAGTCAAAAAGCTCTCAGCAAACGTATGCTCTGTCGATTGATTCCTGACTTTGAGTGTTAGCCCGTACCCAGAAGCGAGGCATGTTCACAGTAATGTTATCTAACAGTATTCTATCTTCATACAAATGGTCGGATAGCGAGTCATACATACGCGCGTCGAGGTATACCGACCTGTTTGACTTGTACTAAATGTGCAAGCTACGGCTTCTTGCGCGGGTAGCTTGCGTCACTCGTTTACAAAATGCATACAGCCCGCGCAAGAACCTTAACTTGTGCTGGTTCCCACATTGCATATAAGAGCCAAAGTGACGTAAGCAAATTATAAAATAAAAAACTCAATCAACCTTAAATAAAAACAAAATTAACTAAGCTCAAATTAACATAATAAAATTAGTATTAGATCAACATCAACTAAATTGTGTTTTTAATTAATAGAGCAATTATTATAAATGTTGTTCTTCGTTTAATAAGCTCAAATTATTTACCACTTGTAAATAATCTTGGGTCCGGCTTATTAATCTAATTTAGAAACTTGTAGGTACCAAAATTACGATACGATAAAATCTTTTGAAGGTGCCTTCAAGCTATTTAGAACAATTTACTATAAAATAAAATAATTTAGTTGGTTTATTAATTGACAAATTATTTAAAGTAATTAACTATAGAATAAAATGATTCAGTTGGTTTATTAATTGACAAACTGAAAAGGGCTTAGCCCGCGTACCACTTGGGAAAGAATATCAGGATTACAAGTATTCTATGTGTTAACCTGTCAATTGTTGGCACGCCAGACATAATTAACAACCAATTGTGTCCAGCCGCGGGTGTGCCGTTGCCACTTAATAGGTTAATCCAGGATATGATGGTCAACGGCTTACGTGATTGAACTAAAAATATCAAAACAATTCACAAATTTAAATTTTTTAGTGTTACATAGTAGGATTAAATACTAAACATATCTAGTTTCAAGTTTTAGATTTTAAATAAAAATTATATCCACTACCACGATATAATTTTTATTTAAAATCTAAACGAAAACGCAAGCTTACGAGTATGCTATAAAACCAATGAGGCAGTGTTCATGCAACTTGCATGTCCGTCGCTTTAGTCACAGTTAATATAATACTCTTCAGCCATTAAGTTCTCGCTTATGAGCTGAGCATGAGCTAAGTCGATTATCTCACGATTTTGCTCATGTACACTTGTGCAGAAAAAAGGCGTCAATCTGATTAGCTTGGTATAAATACCATAGTGAGGCTCATTTCATTACTTCCAGATCATTAGGCTATTTCATAAAAAGTGACCTCTTTTTTACCGACTGCGGTCAATACAGAACGAAAGGCTATGAGTTTTATATTTATTTACTTTCTTTTATATTTTAAAGTATACAAAACATCATCCTCTTTACCCAAACACCAGCTAAAACTGGATATGCTTAGATGTGGCTCCGTCTGATATTTAAAATGTCGTATTCCCGTGGTAACTTCGATATAAAAGTATATAAAAACACTATTATATAAAAGTACAACGTTGTGTAAAAATTTCAAGTCAATCCATCGACTACTTTTTTAATTTTGCGGTCACAAACATAAGAAGCTGAGAGCTTATCTATATAAAGATGGCAGTGTGTATCTGGGAGGCTATTGGCCATATATATATAAGGGTACCTGATAACCTCGTAAAATTCTATACAAATGGCAGCAATAAAATATTTATTGTATTTTTATTCGAGTCTTTTGAATGCAATCACACAAATCTAAACAGATTAAATATATTTAATTTTATGACTATTTTAAGTGATTATTATCTAAGCGTTCTGGAAATATAAAGGGTATTTCAAGAACTTCCTTGAGGTTATATTTTGACGCGAATGTTACATATTGAAATTAAATAACTTTATCGCGATTCCTTTTAATGACATCTTTTAACTATATAAATATTATTTTAAACTATTTACATACATTTACAATAAGACGACCATCAATATAATTATAATGTTAATTATGCATTGCCATCAAAAAACTTACATTTCACATTAACTATGAAAGCGAGCGAGCGAGCGAGCGAATGAGTAAACATAACCTATGTTATCAGATAAGATATTAAGTTTCCTCAATATGGTTTAGGTCCCACGTAATAGGTACCTAGCGAGCTCGTTGCCTATTAAGATGTTTTACAGATTCTGAGACCTGATCGTAGAAGTCACATTTACTAGTGCTGTATCAACCAGACAGTCAAATCATCTATGACAGTTAATACGCGAGGTAAGGGTCATCTTTCTCCTAACATTTAATAAAAAACAAAATTTGATACTGTCAGCCGAAGCTGCAGAACAATTCGAAATATTACAACAATTTAACTATCAACTGATTTGATTAAAATTGAATTTTTGTAGCTTCTATTCGCGGTAACACTTCAAAAATGTAAATTCTAGGTCGCCCCACGATGACAACAAATACCGGACTTTGGTGACTGCAAGCCTCATCCTTATGAGGTCAAGTAACTCAGCAGAAACACATTTTTGTTTAGCAGTCTTCTATAGGGTAGTTCCCTAATTGGGTAACTGGTTCTAGCTTGATGGAAAACTCAATATCCAAGAACTTTTCTTTAATTTCATGAAAGTTTTTGCCTTGTCAAAATATCGTTAGTTATCGAAATGTATGTGGACTCTCTATACCTCCATACAAAATAAACGGAGTCCCTTGAGCTTTGCAGGCTCTTCAATAGATTGAGAGGTATAACTTTTCTAAATGGTCACCCATCTCGAATTCGACCTTGACAGAGTTGCTTAACCTCGGATCAATTTACACGGATCTTTGCTCAATTTGCAACAGTGTTGAATATAAAAGCAAATACAGTTGACGACTGATGTCTTCTGAGGTCGCCGAGTTCAAGACTGGCGCCTTTGATACCTTTCAATCATTCAACTTAAAGAGCTTTTAAATAATAATGACAGCGTCGTGAAATCAACCTGTCACCTTGGCCAGAAAATATATAATATGGCGTTGGTCATGTAGCATGAGTTTGCGTGCGGTTGTAAGGTCCTGGGTTCAATTTTTTAGTCGAACAACGTCTTATTAGATTATTGGTAGTAGACTCGGCCTCATTATTGAGACCAAAGATATCCAAACATTACTATACATAATATAAATAATATAAAAATAACAAAATTGAAGCAAAGAAATACATTGTCACATTTGTATTTCTTTTGCACTCTCGACACTCAACGCGATGTAATCGTCAGATAGAACACTTGAGCTATTGTGCCATTCGTGCAATTTAATTAATATCAAAAGTCAAACTTGTTACTTGTAGGAAATCAATTTGAGACCGCAGTGGTCTCAAATTGATTTAGTACAAATAACAAGGTGCTAATAAGAATCTGTACGCCTACCATGAAACGTATATGCCGAAGTTTCGGCCCGATTATTCGTGCTATTCGACTGCGGATACTGAAACACATTATGTCATGTGCACGTGACGTTTAGACCATCCTTAACATAAAGTAGTGCAAACAATAGAGTAGACACTTTGAAAGAAAGAAATCCTAAGAAGCTTCATGGTAGGTATATTCTTAACCTATAGAGCCGCAGTGAAACGCTGGCGACCAGACCCATAGGTTTTCAATGATGTATAACATTCGAACAATTGACAGGTTAATATTTCGTTCGGCCCGAAGTTTCGCATATACATTTTCATGGTAGGCCTTCTGATCCATGACTCATCGACTAACTGAATCTTTGGACAAACTTTTTGCTTAGATCACCTGACGCGATTTATTTTTTCATGCTACTTAGCTGACAAAAAAGTGAACGGGTCTATCAGTAAGCGGTTACTGTAGCCTGTTTGCTTGTATCGTGGACACTTCAAGTACCACTATATCTTCGCCTATCGCCGATCCTGCAACATTGAGACTGCACTGTCAATTGACCTCGAAAGATGTTCTCAGAATCAGTAGTCTGGAAATGTGTGCATTAGAGCAATACAGGTGGCGAACTGTGTGTGTGCAATCCATCCACCTTTGCCTGCCCCTTTGTGGGTATATAAGAGAGTGAGCGTGTGAGATGAAAATCAGTGCTTAACTAGCTATAAGGAATTAAACAGTACAGTATGTAATAGCCCTTATAAACAGATATATGCTTACGTTTTTAAATAAATATATGACGGGTTCAATCTATACAAATAAATAAAATTTAAGTGTCTGTTTGTAATGTCAAAATAACAGCTTTTTATCTAATGCATATTAAAGTATATAAGGTACCTATACGAAAATATCTATTTTTAAAATTTTTGTCTGTCTGTCTGTTTGTTCCTGCTAATCTCCGAAACGGCTGAACCGATTTTGACGGGCCTTTCACTGGCAGATAGCTGATGTTATAAGGAGTAACTTAGGCTACTTTGATTTTAGAAAAAATAAGGTTCCGCGGAGACAAACACTTTTTAGTTAAAATCTACGCGGACGAAGTCGCAGGTAAACAGCTAGTATTTTAATAATTTAATTTGTTATTTGCGATGTAATTTTGTAATTTGTTTTTTTCAACAGTACTACTGTATATATCACGTAATGCCCCATCTATCGCTTTGTACCCAGTATTCTATGACTGAAGAAATTTCTTACTAATATTGCTATAAGTTTGACAAGCGGTTGTGCTTTACCGTACTCTTGAAGCCCTATGTGCACCGAACATATTTCCAGACTCCACATTGTTACGTCATTTAATTGAAATCTATGGTTGCTGTGAAAATCCCGTAGTACTCTATCTCACTTAAAACATGCAGATTTTCATCTACCATAAATAATTGCTTCTTAAAGACATTAAGGATTTCCTGTGATTCTCACACCCAGACTTGAGAAAATTATTTTTGATTAACATAATTTCTCTTTTAACAACTCATGCACTTGAAACAATTTTTATGTCGCAAGGTACTTTACAAAGATTTAATTATTGGACACATAGGACTCATTGTTTTGTCGGCCTCTATGGCGTAGTGGTTAGTGTAACCGACTGCCACGCCTGAGGTCGCGGGTTCGATTCCCGCACAAGTCAAACATATGTGTGCATGAACATGAATGTTAGTCTTGGTCTGGGTGTTTCTATGTATAATATGTATGTATTTACAAAAAAAAGTATATATGTATGTTTATCCATTGTCTAGTACTCATAGTACAAGCTCTGCTTAGTTTGGGCTAGATGGTGTTGTGTGTATGTGGTAGAATATTATTATTATACAATTATTTGTAGATCACACAAATAATTGGCCCATGTGGGATTCAAACACACTTGTCGTCATGTAGGATTCGTACCTACAACATTCAACGCGGCAAAAGCGGCAAGGTGACCGTTTGTCCACAACGCCATGCGTTTAGTCCTTAATAAAAATCTATACTAATATTATAAAGCTGAAGAGTTTGTTTGTTTATTTGCTTGAACGCGCTAATCTCAGGAACTACTGATCCGATTTGAAAAATTCTTTCAGTGTTAGATAGACCATTTATCGAGGAAGGCTATAGGCAATATATCATCACGCTAAGATTAATAGGAGCGGAGCACCAATGAAGAATGTTTCAAAATCGGAGGGTAATTTTTTTTCTTTTGAGAGCTTCCGCTGCGTGCGCTGCGTAAACAGTGAAAGTTTCGCAAAAATCATATATGACAGAATTGTTCCCCTTTAAAAGTTCTAAAAAAAAGTCCGCGACAGCATATGTCTATCTTTTAAGGTTGGCTCACTATAACTATTTTATGCTAACGAAATTTGTTCTAAAATAATGCATTATTTGCGAAGGTATTATTATAAACATGGTATTAATCCTTATCCAAATAAATACGTTATTCATCACAAGTATTTAATTTAAAACAAAATTGCCCTTTACATCATTCGATTTCAATTAATATCTTAGGAGATACCGTAGTTTTAAAATAACATCGCAGCACAATAATTATCCATTACAGACATACTACAAACGATGTTTCTCCTGGTTTATTCTGCGTGAGTACTACTAGTTCGATTTGAAAAATTTTTTTAGTGTAGGATAGCCTATTTATCGAGGGAGGCTATAGGCTATATAACATCACGCTACGACCCACGGGGGCGGCGCAGTAACGATAAATGCGGGTGAAACCACGGGAACATCTAGTCCTTTATAATATTTCCCTTACATTATTATCAGTTAAGGAAATTAAACAACTTTTACAATGTTATAGCAGTTTTTATTTAGTATTACGAGTTTATATAGGTACTTAAGTGCATTAAAGACTTATCTATATAACTTGGACTTGCACGCAAAATACAAAGCGAAGCCAGTCAAACTACGCCATAAACGCTCACTTAGCGATGTATCAATGTGTGCGTGAGTAACTACATACATAGGTACCTAGGTATATATGTAGATCTTACGCACACATTAAAGTTGTCTTTCACAAATAACATTGTCTTATGAGTTATGAATTTACTTTTAATCTATATATTAATACGTGAAGCAAAAACTTTGTACCCCTTTTTACGAAAATTGCGCGGACGGAGGAGTATGAAATTTGGCACAGTTAAAGTTTATATGGAGAAGAAGGGGCGTATCCTAGTATTTTTATAAAATATTCATTAGAAATACAAATAAAATAATGAAATAAATTAATGAAAAAACACTACACGCACACAACCACGCATTTGACACACGCAGTCGAAGCGCGTAACTATGGTTACATATATCAATATATAATGACATAATAAATCAGCAATATCTTACAGGCAAACTTTGGTCGAATTTCGAGCATCAGGCAAGCTCTAGTGTAGAATTAACACACTACCTTGGTGGTGCAATGGTGGAGAATACAGCTACTTGCATGATGTCTCGGTTCAAATCAACAAGAAGTTGTGGTCAATATTTCTGAAAAGCAGCTTGGAGTCTGTAACTGATTTCGATAGACGGCAGTCGTATTACCCCTATAACGAACGACATAAATAAACTAAACGAAATTAAATGTGGGATGTAATACATGTCTTCCTATCTCTTCGGCGATATAAATGTGTGAATATGGAGAACAGTAATAAATAGCCATTTTTTTTTAATTTTTTTTATTTATGTTTACCAGCTATTGTTACAGTAATACATGCATAATTTACAAAAATAAAATCCTTAATACACAACACCACTTGCTAATTAGAGCATGTTAGATTCACCCAATTTAAGTTTAAATTTACAGAATTACAAATACCTTACATAACGAATTATTGGAAAACAGAGAAAAAGAAATCGACAATTAAATAAAACGCTTAAACAAAACAAAATGCTTAACAAAATGCTTCCTAAATGCTTGCATTCGAAACTTCAAGGATATTCCCGATAAAAGCATTTAGGGAGCCGCAATTAATATCTATGACATCGCTATGTTCATTAATTAGCCTACATATTCTGGGATGAGTGGTAGATTATAGGCCATGAGTGATAGATTACGTTTCTTCAAAATCAGCTATATGGGAGTCATAACATTGCTTGGATAGTCAATTGGCAATACGCTAAGGTAGTAGGAGGAGGAGTAAGGAAACCGTTAGGGAGAGTCACAGAATTTTTGATAATACGACGCGCATCTTGATGAAACGTGATTTATGAAACCTCCATAATATTCTCTAAATTCTTTTGAATGAGCCGCCCTATGGATCTAGTCTGGGCCTGGAACTGGCTGGCTGACTAAGAAAAGGCCCGGCTGTGTAACAATTTATTTTAGTGTGTGTCCTCAATTTGTCCTCGTTTATCTTAGGAGGTAATATTATAATGAAATCAAAACTAATCCATTTGAGAATCAATATTTCTTGTTGTATCATTTTAACACATTCCATACATCCTTTCTTTGGTGTATTCTCGTTCCAAGCCATTCCCATGCACACTTAACTTTAACCCGTCAACTGTCGAGCGGTCATACGTTTGTCCGCAAAAAATGAGTCACTAAAAACAAACAGACAAACGTATGTCCGCTCCACACTTGACTCGTTAATGAGTCAAGTGTCGAGCGGACATACGTTTGTCCGTTTGTGTATTGATTGCACAATGATTTTTTTATTTCTTTTTCCGTATTTCCCCTTGACGCTCAAGAAGTTAATGCAATCAAACAAAAAATAACTACTAATTTATACAACGTTTTAGAAACCCACATTTCTATAACGACGTCTAGGTCCCACGTAATATAGGCTCAATGTTTTGCCTTCTACTGGGCACAGTTGGAGCCTTCGGAAATTCTTATGTGCAGAATTCAAATTTAAATATTTATTGCTTTCTACAATGCAGTATATAATAGATGGTAGACTTATAGCTATGTATCAAGTGTGCACCCTGTCGGGCACAGCATACTAGGTTTATTAGAAGAGAAGAAGAAAAGAGTAAGAATCGAACAATGCTTTCCAGGTTGTCGACCTGAAAATCTAATAACTTCGTAATCTAATCACTGGATCGAAGAAGCAAGGACACAAAAAGATAGCAAGTACAAATTAATACTCAAAATTAACAGGCGCAGTGAATGGACTGTTGGCTGGCGCATGCGCAGGTCAATGCATGTCGTCGGCCTTCAAGCCGTTCATTACCAAGGCGTCGACTTCAGCGCGGAGAATGTCTCCACGTCATCGAGACCTGAAGCGAGTGTACCGGACACTGGGACATATTTATTATGGCAATCTTTGTATGCTACTATCAAGGATATGGAGTGCCAGACTGCGGGTGGGTATTTTTGGACATTTTGGGTGAATGTTCAGACTTTGTGCAGATAGGGCAGAAGCTGACAGAGAGAATGGAAGATTGAATAGAAAAGGTGAGTTAGCATGTATGGCGTAGTGATTTATATGATTGCCTTGTTACGAGTTTTATCCCCTGTACAAAAATTTGTGCGATTCACGAATAGTTGTTCAGAATCATGGTACTCTTAGTTTCCATTGTGTAAATTATTGTAAAGTCCCAGGAATGTGTTCCAGGACGAGACGGGTAGAGATAGATAGAGATGGATAAACACGGATAGATCCATTATTTGCAACTTATAGATTTAAACAAAATCGCTTAAAGTGAAATGTGTGAAATGGGCAGTATACTAACTACACTTCTGAGGAAATAGATATCAGAATAGTCTCATATCTATTTCCTCTTATACATAGGTATATACCCATATCCATGTCGGGATATCAATAAAAGGAATAGATTCAAGTAATATATTAGACAACACTGAAAATAAAATCGTACTGCATGATATGGTTTTTCCTTAGCTTTTTGTCATAACCTACTGCTGGGCAAAAGCCTCTTCCTTGGACTTCCAAACTACTCTGTTCGAAGATATTCCCTGCCAGTTCCTTTCGGCGTCCAAGTTAATATAAAAGTATATATATAATATCAGCCCTGTATTAAACTGTCCGACTGCTGTGCACGGGCCTCTTCTTAATGTGAGAAGGGTTAGGCCATAGTTCACCACGCTGGCCCAGTGCGGGTTGGCAGACTTCACATATCTTAGAGAAAATTATATAGAAGTCTTAGACATGCAAGTTTCCTTAAGATGTTTCTCTTCACCGTTAAAGTGAGCAATAATTAACTATTTAATACGCACATAACTTCGAAAAGTCAAGTTCAAAAAGAGATACGAACTCTGGGATCGAACTCGAGGCATCTGCGTAACAGTCCAACGGTCTCTTGCTAAGCTATCGCTGCTTCCATTTTTTTTTTATACAACTAAGTTGGCAAACAATCATACGGCCCACCTGATGGTAAGTTATCACCATAGCCTATGGACGCCTGCAACACTAGAGGCATTACTTGCGTGTTGCCGACCCTTTAGGAAAAGAAGTGGGAAGGAGAAGGAGCAAGAAGGGGGAAAGAGGGTGATTGGGCCTCCGGCACTCTCACTCACTGAACGAAACATAACAGTAGGAATACTGCTATATCACGTCGATATTCTGTGAGAGGTTAGTCCTTCCCCGGTCGATACGGCCCATTCATGCTGAAATCAGCGGGGCTCTACTACTAAGCATAAGTTGATATAAAATTAAACTCCAATATTCACATTATCCACGTTAGGTACGCAGCATATTAAAATTTCATAACAAACATGTTCCATAATAGTCGGCGATATTACCATAATGTTTCAATAAAAAAATAAAAGTTTGATGACGCTCGACCAGCGCGAGTGATGTCGGTTGCGGTAGGTCAGGGCAAGGTGACTGCCGCACTTCTAGTGCTCTTGTTTGTTTTGTCGATCGATAGGAACTAGATTCGAATCAACTTTAATACGTTTGGTAAGCTGCCACATAATTGTTTATTGATATACTAAATATTGCCGTCTTCCCCCGCGTTGATGTAGATTTTATCAATACAATTCTAACATTCGAATATAGTACTTTCTTCCTGGATGAAGGAACCCCATGTCCTTTCCTGTACCCCTGACAAACTAGTCACATTTGCATTTATAATATTATTGAAATTAAACTACTATATACGGATTTTATCGCGTTGTTTATTTGACACTTTATTACAAAATTTTTGAAAACTGTTACTATTAAACTTTACTCATTTTTAAACTAATTAAATTATTGAAACTATTAAAACTATTTATACTATTACTATACTATTATACTATTTATATTTGTGTTTACACTTTCCCCGACGTTTCGGTTGCTTTTCAGCAGCCATGGTCACTGGGAGACTAAGATGGCAGTTGTCTCAATGTTCCAGTGTAGTTATTTCAAAGTACCCGAACATAATTTAATCATGGGTGTTTCTATTTACGCAGAATGAGCTCAAAGTATCATGAAGTCTAGCTGTGGTTTGCTTCTTCTTGGGTTTGACTATTTGAATGACTGGATCCTAAGCTGGTGGTACATTCCAACCATCAAATCCGTATATAGTAGTTTAATTTCAATGAATAACATTCGCGTAAACAGAAGACAATACTTTATAATATTAGTTAGGATGTACAGGCATCGCCCAATTTTTTTTAAATATTTCCGGTATCTAACTGCCGCACAAAGATTAATTCCTATGGCGGGAATGCTTGACAAATATTCCAGCAATGGACACAAAGAATAACCAGATTCAGAACAACAATTTGTGGATCACACAAATTGTTGTTCCGTGTGATTATCGAACCCACAACACTCAGCACAATGGTGAGGCGACTACTTAAACCACTGCGCCATCCGTGTTTAAATAAGTATACAAATTTCAATATATTTTTTTATTTTTACTCGTAGCTTAGTTTAGCTTGTTCCGTGCTGTGTGCTGGCAACATTTGTGGCTAATATTGTCTTACGGTTACACGAATATTATGCCTTTCAGCGGCTATGTTCATGGGGAACATGCCGCTGAAAAGCAACCGACAACATGGGATCTACCTGAACATAACTGCAACCGAAACGTCGTGAATAGTATAAACTTAAATATAAATAGTTTTCATAATTTAAATAGCTTAAATAGCTGTAAAGTATAATAATAGTTGTGTCGTAGTTTCAAAATAATGTAGGTACCTAATAAAAGTTTAAAATAAACAAAGTGACAAAATCAATGTAAAGTAGTTCACTTTCAAAACATTTGACGAATACAAAACAACAAACTTATATCTATGACTTGATAGCTAATAAATAAACAAGTATATTGCCATAAACATAACACTAGCTATACCTATTCAATGCGACGTATAAGGTGGGTTTTACCCAGCTGATACTTAGCTTTAATGTCAAACGTCTTTTATTAAAATATACTAACAGCAAAGTGCCGGCAGAAGTGAAAACTTGAATATTAACGTTGTGCATTTTTGATATTTTGGAATGGTTAGGGAATAATTTTGTGCGAATTGCTTTAATTATCAGTATAAAAGTACTATCATTTATGTGGTAAAATACAATATTCATTAATTGCGCTATCGTACACAAACACGACAATTCTCCCTCCGTCTTACGAATTTTCGATCAGGTCACGTGTCCTGACGCGAGTTTGACAATTCTCCCTCCGTCTTACGAATTTTCGATCAGGTCACGTGTCCTGACGCGAGTTTAACATTTTTTACCCATCACAAAAAAGTGCACAACGCCGCTAATGAAATTTTCACTTCAATAAAATTGTAACAGCTCGATGGCTGTTTATACTAACTAATATACATCCTAATCGTAATCCTATCCTAATCCTAACTAATATTATAAAAGCGAAAATGTATTTGTTTGTTTATTTTGCATATATGTTGTCAAGTGTACAGAAACGGACATAGGCTACCTTTCATCCCAAAAAAAATTACTGTTCCCGAGGAAAACAACAATAACGTTCTTATAATAATAGATGGCGCCACGTGTCTTTCGAATCATGATTGAATTATATTATTACAAGCAGAGTACAACCCGAATTGATTGTCAAATTCTAAATTAACGCGAGCGAAGCCGCGGGCAAAAGCTAGTATATTATAAATGCGAATGTGAGTTTGTTTGTTTGTTACGCTTTACGCCTTAACCATTCGACCGATTGTCATGAAATTTCTCAGACACCTTGTCAGGAGTACAGAAAAGGACGCAGCGTACCATTTTGCCAGCAAAAAGTAGTTACTAACCTAACCTACATTTACGCAAACAAAGTCGCGGGCAAAATCTAGTCCTAACTAATATAAATCTGAATATGAGTTTGTTTGTTACACTTTCACGTCTTAATTACTAGATCCATCATCATGTTATTCAACATACACGTTGTCAGGGGTACAGAAAAGGATGTGGGGTACCTTTCATACAGAAATAAGTTCTGTTCCCAAGGATAATAATTTATTGACAAAACCTACATTAAAGCGAGCATAGCCGCGAGCAAAACCAATAGGAGATATTTAAGAAAAATGTGAGAGTAGGTACGCTATAGAAGCCAAAACAATCATAATAATAATTGTTTTGGCTTCTATAGCCAAAACAATTATTTGAGAATTTTTAGTCTATCTGTATGTTTATACGCGTATCATGCAAAAACGACTGCATAAAAATAAATTCGTTTTTCACAGTTGTATTGCTAGACCTCTTACTCAAAATCTGGTGTATGTTTCATTTTATTACGCTGTCTATAAGTCCAGTATTGTGTGTAGATTGGCTTCTTATAACATGCAAAGAAAGACAGAATACAGAAAGGAACCTACTTTCAAATGCCACGCGTATGAAGTAGCGGGAATACCTAGTATCGTTATAAAACTATACAAGTAGTAGAATAGGTTTTTTTGGAAATTGTATCTGAGAGATATTTAAAGAAAACCAGCCCACACCAATTTAATCATATTCTTTTTTTGTTCATGTCTGTTTGTTTGTATGTACGACCTTCAAGCAAAAGTCACTGACCGGATTTTGATGCAGTTTTCACATTTAAATAGTTTAGAGTTCACCATTTGCGATGACATCATAAACATTCAAACAACGGACATAAAGAGCATCCAGTTTTTGAACAACTATTTATGGATTACAAACATTTGCTGGTAATGAGATTTGAACCCACAACAATCGGCACACTGGCTGAGTTACCACTTTAACCGCTGCGCTGTACGTGCAATCAAAACCTTTTGCAAAAACTTTTATATAAATTGTAAGGATACAATCACTTCGAATGTACAAATTACATTGTAAAGCTACAATCACCTCTGGACTCATACAAGTATGCTTGTAAGCGCATACGCAGCGTAGTATACACCCGACCTTGACGGGTCGAAGGGATATTCGCGTGGTTTCCTAGTAAACATACCGAAAACAATCCAATATAGACTTTATTGTAACTGGAATAAGATTCATTTTGCTTGAATGTATTTTTGGCGTCTTATCCTTTCTTATTTGTATAATTATATCTATTGACGTCATAAGGCTATTTAAGTAAATCCAGAATTGAGTGATATGTGTTGTCGAAAGGCGAAATTAAATATGAATCCGAAGGCTTTTAAGCAAGGTTATCTGCCACAGTATCTTGATAGATTAGTAGGATGAGTGAGAGTGAAATAAAAAAAATGTAAAATCTAGCAGTTTCAGTTCAGAATAAATAGTATCTACGCAAACCTTCCAATAAAGTTTAATATTTGTGTTGGCATTAGTAGTAATCTTCTATAATATATGTTGCCCACTGCTGGACACGGGCCTGTGTCCAGTGTGAGAAGGGTAACATGGGAGACCGTTGGACTGCCTCGTTGAGGTCTTGAGTAATCTTCTTCTCCGACCAAATTTCATCGAATCTAGTACCTCCTAATCTCAAATCCGATACCTTAATGATAAGACCTTTGGCCTTAATTTCAGATTATACAAACAGTCTCACATCTACATACCCGGAGGGCCAAGCAGTGGTATGACCTCTAGGTCGAGTTTATTGCCGAGCGTAGTTCCAGCTTCCAAAGATTCTACACAAAAAATCCAAAAACACTGCCCGATTCAGGAATCCAACCCAAGACTCATACGCAGTAGTCACATTCAGAATCACATGCGCCACCGATAACGTTTATCAAATCTATACTAATATTATAAAGCTGAAGAGTTTGTTTGTTTGTTTCTTTGCTTGAACGCGCTAATCTCAGGAAGTACTGGTCCAATTTGAAAATTCTTTCAGTGTTAGATAGCCCGTTTATCGAGGAAGGCTATAGGCCATATATCATTACGCTAAGATCAATAGGAGCGGAGTACCAATGAAGAATCTTTAAAAATCGGAGGGTTTTTTCCTTTTGAGAGCTTCCGCTGCGTGCGCTGCGTAAACAGTTAAAGTTTCGCAAAAATCATGTATGACAGAATTGTTTCCCTTTAAAAGTTCTAAAAAAAAGTCCGCGACAATATATGTCTATCTTTTAAGATTGGCACACTATCACCATTTTTATGCTAACCAAATTTGTTCTAAAATAATGCATTTTTTTATTTTTTATTCTTTATTGATATAGGAGTTTTTGTCCAAATAGGCACGTCAACTCCATTGTACCTAATTCTATTTATAACACAAAATATACTATTCTACATCCCTAATTATTATGCCACATAATTTCCTACAAAGTTCAGAGGTAGGATTAGCTAAAATAGATATCACTAATCCAACATCTAACTTATTTAAATTAAATTCCTGAATTAAACATTCTCTTTCGGTTTCGTTCTTAACATACTCCATCAGCAAATGGTTAACGTCCTCGATTTTTCCACATGTGTCATAATTGGGTGAATCCGCTTTTCGCATTAGGTAAGCAAACTTTGCCGATGGGTAATGCCCAGAACGAAGTCTCAATGCTAACTTTATATATTTCCTATTTAACTTATCATTACACATAAACCAAGGCTTATGAAGAGGCTCATTCTGGATTGCCTTATACCATATTCCCTTTTCTTTGGACAAATTGTCAAAATAATCTTGCCATTTACTAAAAAATATACCTTTAAATTTTGAAAGAAATTATCAATAGTCAGGTTCATATGTTATATCTCTCACCATTGCTAATTTTGAGATCCGGTCAGCCACCCAGTCTACCCAGTCTATACTAATATCATAAAGCTGAAGAGTTTGTTTGTTTGTTTGAACGCACTAATCTCAGGAACTACTGGTTCGATTTGAAAAATTATTTTAGTGTTGGATAGCCTATTTATCGAGGAAGGCTATAGGCTATATAACATCACGCTACGACTCACGGGGGCGGCGCAGTAACTATAAACGCGGGTGAAACCGCGGGAACATCTAGTATTATATAAACTTACTTTAAAAATTTAACGTTATCAAAGAAGTATCTAACGGTCACTAGGCATTGTCAAAACTGTTCAGTGATATAGTTCCTTATACTGTGTCCTGTGTCGCGAGGCTTTACAAACATTTATACAATGAACACGAAGAACATCAAAACTTGGGACAACTATTTGTGGATCACACAATTTTTTGTCTCGTGTGGGATTCGAACCCACAACACTCAGCGCAGTGGCAACGACGAGACGGCCACTTCAACCACTACGCCATCCATGCAGTTAAAAGTATCAAACGGTAAGGAACTAGGCATTGGCAGCACTGTTCAGTGATATAGGTCCTTACACTCGTGGTGCACGAAAGTACACAGCGCGAAGTTTGCCCCGCCACGCGACTTCAGGAGGTTTTCCATAAATTAGCGGCCGTCGTTGTCGTGACGTTGCACCCGCAGTGTACACAGCAGGACACGATTCTGTACGCCTCGGTTCACTATTCTCTTTGCTTTTGTATGAGTTATGATGGATTTTTGTCGTGGTTGTGAATTGAAATTTAGGAAGCGCTCTTTATTCAGTTTGGCAAAAAATCGTGTCTTTGGTTACGTGTGAAAAGAATTATTTCTGTCTGTAAAGCCTTGAAATAAAAGCTCTTTATTTTAAAGTGAGGTTCACGCAAATTATGCGACCAAAAATATTATACGTTTTATGGCGTACTAAATTAAAATATCACAGTCACAACAAAAATGCTTGTAAAAATTTAAAATTTCTCTATTCTACTTAGAATTATTCTTTCTTCTTCTAAATGTTAGACTTAGTATCTTATCGATCCTTCGTTCTCATTATCACCTGTACCACAGGGAAATCACAAACTTCCGATCACAGCTTTAAATCTGAAGACAAACAAATAGCTGTAAATAACAGAACTTGCTACATTCGATGCATTTACATGGCTGAAATTAATAATCAGGTACACTCAATTATAAAATCGAACATGATCATTTCATGTATTGTTAAGAAACTATAAAACATGGTACACTGAATAATAATAATATAATTTACACATAGAGTTATACATTTTAAATAGAGACTGATGTCTAAATCGGATAGAACCTATATCACATATCACCAGGCTGACACTCAGAAGGGACTGCCGAATAAAATAAAATTGAACGCAATAAATAAAATATAGCGATGAGTATGTTGTAGGTATAATGAATAACTACACAATATTTATATTTAGATATTTTGCATTATATTACACGCTTATTGTAACCATACTGAATATACGTGATATCATGTCTGTATGGTTATGTCACTGAAGAGTTAAATATAAGCGCGTCTTTATTTATGTCTAACTTTTATGACTTATGGGACTAGTGTGTCGCTGTCAACCGGGCATTGAGCCAAATTTCATGTTGGTACAAAATAATCAAAACACTGTGACCGACGTAAGCATTTAACTCATGACTGCGCTTGCTTTTACGCCAGGGGTACAGTATGAGGCTTTTTCTAAAATTACCCGAAAATTGCGTTCCAAATCATTGTTAACCATCAGCTCAGCTAAGTCCTTGTATTCAGGTCCGTTAACAAAAGGAGTGCAATGAATGATCCACATATCTCAAATCCAAAGCCTTAACTATCAGGCTACCTTCAACCATAGTAATCTTACCAGAAATATATAATTATTATAAAAAGGGGCCCATTTAATTTACCCGCCACTGCACCGATCTGTCAGTAACTTTTCCCATGCATCGCGCGAAGACGAATGGTTCAAGTTGTAGCACGCAAAAACTGCGCCCAGCGAACACCCGACACAAAAATTTTTACCCTGGCAACACTTACGTTTTTCTTTCACCGGCTGAAGGGAGAGTTTCATCAGTAGACTTAATGAGTTGGAAGTCTTGTTCGTTGGTGTTCGACGTATTGTAATAACTTTTAGGCACGTATTTAAAAATATATATCTACTAGCTTTTGCCCGCAGCTTCGCTCGCGTTAATTTAGAATTTGATAATCAATTCGGGTTGTACTCTGCTTGTAATAATATAATTCAATCATGATTCGAAAGACACGTGGCGCCATCTATTATCATAAGAACGTTATTAATGTTTTCCTCGGGAAGAGTAATATTTTTCGGGATGAAAGGTAGCCTATGTCCGTTTCTGTAAACCTGTCAACGTATATGTAAAATTTCAGGATGATCGTTCAGTGGTTTAGGCGTGAAAAGGTAACAAACAAACAAAAAAAACAAACTCATTTTTCGCTTTTATAATATTAGTTAGGATTCAGTAGCTTCTCTTTTTTGTTATGCTTATTAGCAAAATGTTTATCCGTACAGATTGGAATGTGGAGTGAGACAGAGGGTTCTGAGTTCTCCCACATTCTTTAAGTTGCTTGTGGAGCTGATCAGCACCAGAGTCAGATGCTATATTGGTATACGTTTTAACATTATAAGCTATGCGGATGACATGGTGCTGCTCAGTACCTCAGTATGTGGTGTGAAAAAATTAATGAACATTTGCGAAACTTACGCCGGAACTCATGGCTTGTTATACAACGTAAAAAAAGTGTAATTATGGTGTTCAAGGCTAGTAATAAATACTGTAGAGCTCTGCCACCTATCAGACTGAATGGCGTACGCCATTACAAGTACGCCTTAGCAAGAGTACAACAGTTCAAGTACCTTGGGCACGTATTGACTGAATCCCTCAAGGATGATGATCACATCGAGAGAGAGCAGAGAGTGCTGTCGGTTCGAGCGAACATGATTGCCCGCGGGTGCGCGCGTGCTTCTGTGTAAAAAATAGATTATTTAAAGCACACTTTACCAGCTTGTAGCTTGTTGGTACATTTTAAGCAGAAATCGTACAGTGCTCTCCTCGTTCAGCACAATGATGCCTTCAGGGTGCTGATGGGGCTGCCTCACTTCTGAATATTTGCAGAAATGCAAGTAAATTTTTTTAATTCTGTGATGCGGAAAATGCATCCCTGGTGCGCAGAGTGCGAGTCACCTCCAATAGCATCCTAGCCATGATTACGAATAGGCTGGACTGTCGTATTATTAATCATTGCTCCAGAATTGCGGCAGGAATTTTGATGCAGTGATTAATAATAATAATTTGAAGTAATTTAATTTTAATTGGGTAGTATTTTACTGCAAAGAAAAAAATACTAATTGCACACAAAATATGCTTATAAAAAATACTAATTGCACAGCAAAATATATTTAAAGAGATCAAACTAAGTCGACGGAGCCTCGCTTCGCGGGCTTCTATTTTTGAGTGGGATTAAGAAGGAACCTAACATAACCTAACACTTCCGAGATTTTATAGGTGCTCATTATTAAACGGCCTCGATGGCGTAGTCGTTAGTGTAACCGACTGCCACGCCTGAGGTCGCGGGTTCGATTCCCGCACAAGTCAAACATTTGTGTGCATGAACAAGGATGTTTGTCTTGGTCTGGGTGTTTCTATGTATAATATGTATGAATTTACAAAAAAGAAAGGTATATATGTATGTTTATCCATTGTCTAGTACCCATATTACAAGCTCTGCTTAGTTTGGGCTAGATGGTGTTGTGTGTATGTAGTAGAATAGAATATTAGAATATTATGCTGTGCAATTAGTATTTTTGATGGTCATTATATTTAATAGTAATTAGTCAGCCTCGATGGTGTAGTGGTTAGTGTAACCAACTGCCACGCCTGAGGTCGCAGGTTTGATTCCCGCACAAGTCAAATATTTGTGTGCATGTACATAAATGTTTGTCTTGGTCTGGGTGTTTCTATGTATAATATGTATGTATTTACAAAAAAAAGTATTTATGTATGTTTATCCATTGTCTAGTACCCATAGTACAAGCTCTGCTTAGTTTGGGCTAGATGGTGTTGTGTGTATGTGGTAGAATATTATTATATTATATTAATCCCATTTCAATTACGAAACTAATATAGTTATTATGGAAATATCGTTACTAACCCATAATATATGAGTCCCGTAGTTATGAATAATACTAATAAAAAATATAAATGAAGAATTATTATTATTATTACTAGCGGTCGCCTAGTGCTCGAAATTCGACCAAAGTTTGCCTGTAAGATATTGCTGATATATGTTATTATATATTGATATATGTAACCATAGTAACGCGCTTCCATTGCGTGTGTCAAATGCATGGTTGTGTGCGTGTACTGTTTTTTCATTAATTTAATGTATTTTTACGCATAATTTGAAAAAAATATTAGCATTCGTCACTTCTTTTCTGTATAAACTATAAGTGTGCAAAATTTCATACTCCTCCGTCCGCCCAATTTTCGTAAAAAGGGATCCAAAGTTTTCGCTTCACGTATTAATATATAAATTATAGCTGTTGTGGTATTGTAATCATAGCGCCTAAATAATGCCAAAAAGCATTTGACTAAGGCCAGTCAATCCTAACTGTCCTAATCCTAACTAATATTATACATGCCAATGTGAGTTTGTTTGTTTAGAATAAGAATAGAATAAGAATAATTTATTTTACCCACACGTTGCCAGGGGTACCGAGAAGGACGTAGAGTATTGTTCATCCAGGAAAAAAGTAAGCAAAGTGTACCCGAGGGATAGATATCTATTGACAAAATCTACATTAACGCAAACGAATCCGCGGGCAAATTATATAAGTTTATGTTTGGATACTGGCTCTTCATATTGGTTGTTATTGATGTTATATAATATAATAATATCAGCCGTATATTAAACTGTCCCACTGCTGGGCACGGGCCTCTTCTCAGTGTGAGAAAGGATAGGCCATAGTCCACCACGCTGGCCCAGTGCGGGTAGGCAGACTTCACATATTTTTGAGAACATTATTGAGAACTCTTAGACATGCAGGTTTCCTCACGATGTTTTCCGTCACCGTTAAAGCAAGTGATAATTAACTGTTTAATACGCACATAAATTCGAAAAATCAGAGATGGGTGCCTTGGGTTCGAACTCGAGACCTCTGCGTGGCAGTCCAACGGTTTCCCAATATTTATCTATCGCTGCTAATTCTTTTATTTAGTTATTGATGTTATAAATCTAAAATTAACAGTTATGCGTCTAATACCAGGAACGGAGTAAAATTATTACGCCTTATTCTAGGAACTTGTTTGATCATTAAAGGAAGCCTTTCATAAGCAGAGTTTGAAACTTTGATTAGGTTTTGAACTAATTGAAGTTAATTGTTTAAACAGCTAATGTTTCTTGTTAAAGCTATTAGCATACCTAAGCTGGCAAATGTGATGCAAAGTTCAATTTATAGTGAAAAAGATTTTTTAGGGGAATTCTCGTCGCACTTCGACTTGCGCTTATAACAGCCGAGGTTGAAAAAACTTTACATGAATTTCTAGAGATAAGACAAAACGGAGCCTTACTTCAGAGCATATGCTAATAAAAAAAAATTATCCTTTCCTTTCCGTTCTCATATTATTGATTTGAAGCTATGTGTGTTGTTTTGTCTGTCTTTCACCTAGCAAGGGAGAGAAAGACATTTTTTTTTGGCATTTATGTATTTATTTATTTGGATCGCCAACAAATGATACACATTTCTTACTTCTAAGTAATAATTTACAGACATGCCTTGTGCTCATTCACTTACAGGCAACCACATCTAACACAAAATGTAGTTTATGGACAAGTAACATATACTTTTTATTACGGAAATCGGTAGCAAAGCTATGAGAATATACTAGTATTATATATGTATATATGCGAAAATAGCGCGATTCGTTTGTTAAGTTTCCACAGTTTGATCGCTACCACAAATTTGTTGAAACTTCGCATGGATCACAAAACACGACATGTCATTGCGCGCGTCGCTTCTATTATTTGAGATTAAGCAGTAACAATATTCGTAGCCAACACCATCAATTCGTCAGTATAAGTGTCGTGTTTGTATCGCCTATGTAGTTACTTTCGTTTTCATTTAAAAAGACACCTACGAATAATGCCTGTATCACAGGCACTTTACAAATATTCAAATAATTGACACAAAGATAAACCCAGACTCGAAACAATTGTTTCATGAAAATGTGTGTCCCGTATGGGGATCGAGTCCAGCCCTCTAAACGCTACGTAGCAGTGGCGAGATGACTATTTAAACCACTACGCCATACGTAACCTAACCACTCGGATTGTATAGAATATGCCAAGCGGGACATCTCTAGTAGAAAAAGCCAGCCTGCTTTAGTTGTGTACTATCCGGTAAGGAGGCAACAAATAGGCTGAATAAAGACACAAAGGCTAATTTAAAAAAATATATTATTATAATAATATTCTAACACTTACTCACAATACCATCTAGCCCAAACTAAGCAAAGCATGTACTATGGGTACTAGACAATGGATAAACATACATATATACTTTTTTTGTAAATACATACATATTTCACATAGAAACACCCAGACAAGACAATTCATGCACACAAATGTTTGACTTGTGCGGGAATCGAACCCGCGACCTCAGGCGTGGCAGTCGGTTATACTAACCATCACACCATCGAGGCCGACAAATATATCACCATATTATGTTACCGACTAATAACTAGCAAACGATACATCCAATGCAAAAGTTCTCTACACCCGCTATAAAGAACAGATAGTCACTCAAACATGGCACTATAAAGTACCAAGCAAGCTTAATCAAATATTTTCTTGTTAAACGAATCAATCAATACGCGAACAGTAGGTAGTTATAATGCACATTTGCGCAGCACGGGCGTAGAGAACAGGGAACAAATTGTGAAAGCTCATCACAAATTCAATCCCACTTCATTTGGTTTATTTGCTCCGGCCAATCAATTGCCGAAAAAAATGGTAAAGTGTTGTGTTGCTGTGTGTAGAAGGGTTCCGTCGTATTAAAGAGATATTGTGATTGAAATACAATGCTCGCTCATAGCCAGTTGCACTCACTGATCGGTAAACGATTAGCGAGGTTAAGCAACGTTGCGGGTGCGGTCAGTCTATAGATGGGTGACCGCTTAGTGGTATTTCATCTGAGCGTCTCCGTGCTTCTGAGGGCACGTAAAAAGTCGGTCCCAGTTGTTGTCAAATTGATAGCAGTCGTTAAGCCATGTCTGAGGCCTACGGGCGGCTCGAACAACTCTTGATTACAGGTTGGCCACTAACCAAACGAAAATAAAGAAAAATGAAAAGATAGAATGTCCTAGAACTCTTAGTGAGCTTCCAAAGTATCAAATGTTGCGATTTTAATTGGCGTATTAATGTTGTAGTACCAACGAGCTGCAGTTAATCTGTTTAAGGGAGGAAAGTCAGCATAAACTTGGGAATATATCTAAGCTAGAGTTGCTCGGCTGGGAAAATACTAAGGTGTCAAAGAAACATAAGGTTAATACTGATTACCATAACCTATGGATCCTGGGTACGTATACCAGGGATACTAATAGTGTGGTGCTAACTTGCTACCCCTTTGAAATGGAGTTGCTATGCTACCGGTGCATGGGGCAAAGAAAACACTGTTCCCCTGATAAAACAACACCTTTTATATAACCCTCTATAGAAACAATACTTACCATAAAAACACAACACAAAGTTGTTTAGCTGTAATCATGTAGTGTTGAGCTACTTGCTCAGACGAGGAGTTCTAATTCAAGCGAAAGACAGGATTTCTTTTTTATAGTGACAAGGCAAGGTGATTGTAACGGACCTGATGGAAAGCCCAATTACAGTCCAGAGACAGTGACGACGAGGAGAAGATAAGATAAGAGTCTTCTAACCGTCGCCAGTGTCAAGCCGGTCTGACCAGATGCTACTTCACACTACGTTTGAAGGACCCTATGTCATAGAAGGGAGGGAACACATATGCTGGAAGACCATTCCAAACTTGTATGGTAGGGCATAACAAGGAATTGGTGAAGCTTTTGGTGCGAGACGGGATTATGCTTACCGTCCATCCGTGGTTACGAAGACCGGCACGTGTGATTCTCAAAAGGAAGGGGGAAGGTGGGATGAGGTCAAATAACTCTTCGGAGCATTAGGTATTTTAGGTCTCCACTTCTCAAAATTGTATAATGATTACGTAAAAATACTGTCTCGGTGGCATAATGGTAGTAAATGCATGTTATGAAGACTTTCTGTTGAGAAAATCTCAGTTACAGTACGAGGTTCCAAACTGTACTTGGTAACCAGCAATAGGCTCAACCCATATTACGTGAAATCTAAAACCATATCTGGTGAAATAGAGAATACACTACTTCCAACCTCTTTAGGGATATAGGCGAAGTGTAATTTGTGTATAATGAGGTGTTCTCGCGCTGACCGCGGATCCCTTTTGAGCAAAATAGTCAGACGATCCGCATTGCGCTTTAATCGGAAAAATCAACAGAGGCGTGGGCAAATGGGATCGGTTGCATATAATAATACTTTCACAGTCCGATCGTCCGTATGTATGGTTTATATAAGAAAAATCAATCTTGGTAACGTAGGGAATTTGTCCATAGTTGATGAGGTGGGTTCTTAAGCAGCTAGCGTCAGAATTGTAAATTGAAAGTGAGACTATGTCTAAAAATTTCTCTGAAAGACATGTATTCACAGGTAATTGCACTTAACGCATTGGCAGTGCCGAAGCAACCATTGCGCCGTGTGCGTCGAAATTAAATAATTATTATAAAATATTTAACATATATGTAATAGTTTGAAATTACTTTTTGTGTCTAATAATGTAGAAGAAAAGAAAATTCATATGTATTTCCAACCGCGCACACCATTGTTTATGTGAAAAACTACATTTTTCATAACTCTTTGGAAATAATGTGAAACAAACAGTGTCTTTTTAATTTTTTTTATTTAGTATATTGAAGGGTGCCGATAAGACTTCTGCAATATCTTCTTGAAGGCTATAAACACTGTGCGACTCGGTGTCGAAACCATGACCTCACCTTGCTGCAAGCTTGTACCACGAGACCAACTTAACAGATCAACAAATTTTAAAGTTTTATATATTTTATATGTATGCGTATAAAATACTAGTACGCATAAATAATGTATTAGGAAAACATGAAGCAAGAGAGATATGCCCAGATCGTAGCAAGTGGCAATCCGTAGTATCAGTCATGATCGTAATCCTAACTAATATTATAAATGCGAATGTGAGTTTGTTTGTTACCCTTTCATGCCTTAACTACTCAACCGATTATCACGAAATTTCGCATATACATTGTCAGATGTACCTTTCATCCAGTAAAAAAGTACTGTTTCCGAATGAGCGAAGTCGCGGGCTAGTAAGCTAGTATCAATATAAAATGTATTAACAAACAGACAAAACCGACGCCTAAAACTAACGTAAAACACAATAATGAATTCGGTGCCCAATTTCCGAACGTAAATAAGTGTACTTAAAAATAATTGGCATTTTAATGGAGTTCCAATATGGACGGCAAATTATGCTGTTTGCAATGACAAGTGAGATGGAAATCAGTTTAATCAAACAAGGGATACCTCGTTGCATTCCGAGTATATACACAACACAGATTTGTTTTTAATTAAACCTTTACATGATACATAACAGTATTTACCAATTATGAAGCAAGATTACATACACAGATGTCGTAGTTTTCCGATTTGACTTATTTGGATGATGGCGTCGTGGTTTAGTGGCGGTGGTCGCCTCGTCACCGCTACTGCGCCGAGTGTTGTCTTCGATCCCCACAAGAGACAAAAATATGTGATCTACAAATTATTAATTCGAATCTGAATTATTAAAAAAAAAACACATTATAAAACTGTTCGGTTATTGCTCTCAGACTATATTTGTCTATAGTAATATTAAAAAGAGGACATATTTGTATATTGTTTATAATGAATAAACTCAAAAAAAAAATTTACAAATGTTTTACCGTCGACCTCGGCCTCGATGGCGTAGTGGTTAGTGTAACCGACTGCCACGCCTGAGGTCGCGGGTTCGATTCCCGCACAAGTCAAACATTTGTGTGCGAACATGGATGTTCGTCTTGGTCTGGGTGTTTCTATGTATAATATGTATGTATTTACAAAAAAAAAGTATATATGTATGTTTATCCATTGTCTAGTACCTACCCATAGTACAAGCTCTGCTTAGTTTGGGCTAGATGGTGTTGTGTGTATGAAGTAGAATATTATATTATTATTACCTTTAGAAAGCTAATTTATCCAAAAGTTACATAGGCTATATAAAATCTTGCTGCAAGCCAAGGGAATGGAGCAGTAATTATAAACGCTTTAGGCTATCTATAAACCATATTTGCTATTAGGTATAAGACAAGTAAAAAAATGGAGCCTCTTGCATTTCTCTCTATTCTCTGCCATTATTTAACTCCTTGGTATGACATGACTTTTACTATTTCCCTTATCTGATCTATGTCACTTCCTCTAGGTCTCTTGTTTCTTTAATTTTCTTTGAAGCCAGTATTTGTAAAGTATGTCATATCAAGTGCCTCAACATTTTGCTGACGTGACTTGTAGAAGTACATTTTTTTTTCTGTATTTGTTTCTAAATTGTTTATTTTGTTTCCATTTTTTATTTTTATTTTAATTACTTTTCTTTTATAAATGTTAAAGCTCTAATTTGTTAATTATAAGTACCCGTCGTCGGTTCTTCTGAGGAGCGGAGCCACCTATCACAAGCATATTGTTTGCTTAAAAGGTGACTCCAACTACCTAAATTGTAAAAATGTACTTTTTTGTTACTGAAAATAAACATTTTTTTTTGTATTTTATCATAGAAATAGAACTATACATAGTGTCATACCTCTATCACTGCAGCGGTAGACAGAGGTGCATCGCACCCACATTTTGCCAACTAAGCATTTAAGTCCACGTAATAGGAGAGTGCCTATGGCTTTCTATAGGGCACAGTTCAAGACTGAGTTCTATCTTGCAGAAAACGATCTTTCTAGCTCCACATAATCATGGTCACGTTAAAAGAAGGGCAATTTGAACGTTGTCTGTCGGTTACGTTTCTTGACTCCATATCGTGTCGAAATTAAACTACTTTATGCGGATTTTATCGCTTTGTCTTTCTTTTTAAACACTATTACTACATAATTTTGAAAATTCAAATTAAACTAATTTATACGGATTTTATTGCGTTGTTTATTTAACACTTTATTACATAAACAACGCGATAAAACCGTATAAAGTAGTTTAATTTCAATGAATAACATTCGCGTAAACAGAAGACAACATTATATAATTTGAAAACTTTAAACTACTATTGTTAAGCACTTTTACTAGCTACTGTTTACTTCTATTTAAGCTTTTTGAATTACAAAATCTTTTTAGATTCAATTTTAAACCTACCCCGACGTTTCGGTTGCTTTTTAGCAGCCATGTTCACGGAGAGACTTCATCCACATGGTGTTTGAAAATCCAATAATAATTTGACCAACTTGAGAATCGCATTTTGGACTACACGTACCGCCACGACGCGCAAACACCACAAGACAGGCAGTTATTATGTAGATAAACCACTTTATCCTCTCCACGGTTAATGTCAAACCAATTATATCTGGATCAGTCAATAAATCAAAATGACTTTGTCATCAGAGCACGCGCATGCTTTAATAGCCCATCTTTATAAATAGACGCGAGTTCAATTACTTTATCTCGTAAGAATGTATACTAGTCGCTACTGCAATCTTGGAGAATATTATAGAAATAACCAGTCTTAGAAGACCTCTGAATAATATTCATAGTCATACTAACTAAAGGTCAGTCATTTTGGCAGTCGATGATCGGAATTTTGCAAAATTTTATCTTAAGAACTTGTATATTATGTTCTTATTGGCAATAAAAATGTATTATTATTATTATAGTAAATGGTATAATTTTGTAATAAGAAAATAAGAGACATTTTGATTTAATCACTTTTAAACATAACATGAACATAAGACCATAAACAATAGCTTCAACTCTTAAGGAATTGTTATTGCATGTGGGAACGAGACAGCGCGTTACACTTAATTTTGTTATATGCAAAAATAATAATTTAATATTAGTATTAAAGTATTATTTAGTAAGTATTATTTATTATATTTATTTAGTATTATTTAGTACGGCCCAAGTTTTAATAATCCGCCGGTAATAGACCCTGTAACTTCACAATCGGTAGTCATTTTAATACTTTTGCCAATCTTGCAGCTCGAAAATGTCATCATCGAATTTACCAACAATATAGCAGTGAAATCTAAGAATCTGTAAGTTCTGTAAAAGTACTACAAAACGAAATAGTAATGCTGAATCGGGATATTAAATTCAAAACTGTGCAAAATTTTGTAAGTCTAGTCAGAATTATTAAACGATAGTTACTAATGCAGTAAGACTTATGTCCGAAGTGAAAACTTATTGAGAATCACAAAATAGGATAATACTTTCCATCATATCCCTGGTCCTATTGAACTGAAAATAATTTAAATTACACATTGCTTAGATTTGAAGCAAATCAGCAGCTACTAAACTGGTAAAACTGCGTCAAAATCTATTTATTGGTTTTGCAGAATGTTGAAATGAAAATCCTGCCAAACGTTTTAAAAACCATTGTTCTGGGTAGGTCGCCTAATAATAAATTTTAAACTTTCGCATTGCATGATATATATATAATATGTAACGGGTATTAACGCGATCATGCATAATGTTTGCCTTTTATAGGCTTGACGTTTCGACCAGGTTACACCGGCCGTGGTGACAAGCTGACCACGGCCGGTGTAACCTGGTCGAAACGTCAAGCCTATAAAAGGCAAACATTATGCATGATCGCGTTAATACCCGTTACATCAATACTATCTATACTAATATTATAAAGCTGAACAGTTTGTTTGTTTGTTTGCTTGAACGCGCTAATCTCAGGAACTACTGGTCCGATTTGAAAAATTCTTTCAGTGTTAGATAGCCCATTTATCGAGGAAGGCTATAGGCTATATATCATCACGCTAAGATCAATAGGAGCGGAGCATCACTGAAGAATGTTTCAAAATCGGATAGTTTTTTCCCTTTAGAGAGCTTCCGCTGCGTGCGCTGCGTAAACAGCCAAAGTTTCGCAAAAATGTTGTATGACAGAATTGTTCCCCTTTAAAAGTTCTAAACAAAAGTCCGGGACAGCATATGTCTATCTTTTAAGGTTGGGTCACTATACCCTTTTTTATGCTAACCAAATTTATTCTAAAATAATGCATTATTTGCGAAGGTGTTTTTATAAATATGATATTTAATCCTTATCCAAATAAATACGTTATTCATCACAAATATTTAATTTAAAACAAAATTGCTCTTTACATCATTCGATTTCAATGAATATCTTAGGAGATATTGCAGTTTTAAAATAACATACGCAGCAAAATAATGATCAAGATTGTACTGCGCGCGCATTTATGATGTGCAAGGTCGGCCGAAAACTATGAGATACCATGCCGCGCGGCTCAGACGCGTGGTCATGGTCGGCTCCTTACGGAACGGTACACGGCAATCACGCTACGACCCACGGGGGCGGCGCAGTAACGATAAACGCGGGTGAAACCGCGCGAACATCTAGTATTATATATAAGTCGCCTAATAGCCAAACAGTCAGTCTGTTCAGTCTGTTACAAAATTTACATTAGTCCTCAGTAGTGCGGCGGTAGTGAATGAAATTGCTGGGTCTAGTACAACTCTGCCCTCCCCTTTGGGGATACAGGTGTAAGACTATGTATAATAATATAATATTCTATCACATACACACAACACCATCTAGCCCAAACTAAGAAGAGCTTGTACTATAGGTACTAGACAATGGATAATATACATATATACTTTTTTTTGTAAATATATACATATTATACATAGAAACACCCAGAACAAGACAAACATCCATGTTCATGCACACAAATGTTTGACTTGTGCGGGAATCGAACCCGCGACCTCAGGCGTGGCAGTCGTTTACACTAACCACTACGCCATCGAGGCCGACAAATATGCATATAAGTATAGATACCTATTCATAAATAGATAGAAATCACATGTATTGCCAAACGAAGGTGTCGCTAAAGTACTAAAATAATCTTTTATTTTTACTTTATAACATATAAAAACAAGATTTAAATGAGTATATTTATCCGATAGGTATCGAGAACCGGATAAGACCATTAAACCTTCAAATTTCAAAGGTGAAGAGACAATATAATGTCAAACGATAGAATTATTAATATACATATAAATGATTGGTGCTTGGCGCCCACTTAGTGTGCGACCTTTCTCAACATAGCTTGTTAATCTAATGTTTTATTGATAGTTATTTGTTGTTTGTTAGATTATTCACTATCGCATAGAGTGTGCGATCGACGATCATTGGCATTGTGACGTCAGCTAATAAACTCAGTTGGTACTTTTTAACTGACTTCGTAAAAAGGAGGAGATTCTCAATCCGACTATATATATATTTTTTGTATGTATGTTCCGCCATTACCCCACCAATGATGAATTGATTTCAATGATTCTTTTTGGTAGGTTTTTTTATATACAACTAAGGTGGCAAGTTGGCAACCAAGCATACAGCTCACCTGATGGTAAGTGGTCACCGTAGCCTATAGACGCCTGCAACACCAGAGGCATCACTTGCGCGTTGCCGACCTTTTAGGAAAGTAAGTGGGAAGGATAATGAGCGGGAAGGGGGAAAGAGGGTGATTGGGCCTCCGGTACTCTCACTCATCGACCGAAACACAACAGTAGGAATACTGCTATTTCACGTCGATATTCTGTGAGAGAGTAGTCTTTCCCCGGTCCCATTCATGCTGAAATCAGCGAGGCTCTACTACCCATTCTTCAGAGGCGGTCCCATAAAAATTTAATCGAAAAAGATGAAACGAAACGCACTCTTTGAATAACTATAAATGCATACATTGATGACGTTTTGATTTTTATGGTTCCCTTCAGCAAAAGATTTGTATTTTCTTATTTGTACTTTAAGTTTGTACATGTACAATGTACATAGGTAAACGCATGAAGAAGAAGGTTTTTATTTTTCTGCATATTAACTTTATAGTTATCTTGTCAATGTAATCCTGCAACTGTCATAAGATTGCTGTAGTGCGTTTATTAGACGCCCTGACAAGCACATACATACCACAAGAACTTACAGTGATTATAAGACTTGGGAATTGACAAACTATTAAGGTCCCGGACCAAGTATCGACTACGGCGGCCAATCTTAACGGAGACTGGCCATTTGCGCACGATATATTAGAGTTCACAACTGTGTGCGCAAACACAAGTGCACCTTCTATTTCCTTAGTCGAATTGTGCGATAGGACAATAACAACTGGAGAGAAATCAGGCGTGCTTTCCGAGGCACGGGAGTGTTTGACAGATATAAACAATTTTTTGGTCTGTATCCCGGATACGAACCTGAGACCTCATATAGAGAAGTCGTATTCACTACCACTGGGACACCGAGGCACCATTATGATGCATTCAACAATAGACTCATATAGGTAAGGTAAACGAATAAACCAGATTTTGCTATATTTACATAATAATTTACACGTAAAGAATTATAGCTGGCATTCAGCATAACAAACAAATTCCGTTACTTCTGTCGATGACATCTATCTATAAGCATTGCAATTATTAAGTTCGATGGCAGCTAGTCATAAATGACTAGCTGCCATTTTCATTAGTAAAATCAAGTTTAAAGCAGAGTTATTTATAAAAGACAAATTAATTAATTAATTAAGCGAGTTAAAATTATAAACTAAATAATAAGTTTAAAAACAACTTTAATCTGTGATGAAATTATAAATAAAATATTGTCGTAATATCAACGTTGCCACGTTCGCGGATCACGCAGTGATATCAGATCTTTCTTACTGAAAATTTTCAGTATGCAGCTAAGTTCCTTCTTCCTTCAATCCTGGGTTCTTTAAGCGGGGCGTGAAAAAGCATCTTCTCAGGCCGTCAAAGTAGAGACCGCAACATCGCCTCGGCTACTGTGGGGGCGATGTGGAGGTCACTGCCCTTAGACCACACGACTGCTTACCATCAGGTGGAGAGTGGTCATTTTGACGAGCAAAATAAAAAAAATAAAAAAAGTATCTGGGCAATAGCCCAGTAGACACAGCTCAATGCACATATAAGACCAAAACATAGCAACTGAAATATGGCAGGTAAAATCTCTGCCAATATAATCGAATCCTAATCCTAACTAATATTATAAATGCGAATGTGAGTTTGTTTGTTACGCTTTCACGCTTTAACTACTCGACCGATCATCATGAAATTTCGTATACACGTTGTCAAGGATACAGAATAGGCGTACCTTTCATACAAATAAAAGTACTGTTACAAGCCTAACCTAACCTAACGTACATTTACGCGAGCGAAGCTGCGGGCTAAATCTATACTTATAAAGCTGAAGAGTTTGTTTGTTTGTTAGAACGCACTAATCTCAGGAACCAGTTTCAATTTTATTATATGTGTAGATTTAGCGTGTGCAGGTAAACTATATAATAAGTTTTCTAAAAGATCATAGGATGGTGTAAGGACGTCCAAGGTGATCGGAACAAGTGCAGCTCCGATGACGCGACTGCATGGTATACAAACTCATACAACTACACAAGTAATATCGAATCATGTTTCATAATAACCTTTGTTTTGATAAGGATAGTCTTAAGCCTGTATATGATTGCCAAGCTCCAGTCATGTCAGTCATCAAGATGATGAGAGATGTATTTAAGCCACATTAATTCAGCTATGTTTTTTTCGGTACTTCGTAATGGTGGTGAGCCTATTGTTGTCTACCAGGGACAGTTCCAAACGCCATGTTGCTATTCACAATGTCTTGAAAAAGATATCCAATAGGTATTGATACCACGACCTCACAATCACATAAAAATATACTTATGCTTGGGTCAAACGAAGCGGTAAATAAGGATATTTCTACTTACTTAGCTAAAACTACCCCGTTTGCCCAGTTTGCGCTTTTGCTTATGCTTGGAACCGATCATGCGGACACAGGGTCGTTTTCTGGTTAAGACAAAGTTGGGTTGTTGGTTTTTTAGGCGAAACTAGTGAGTTTTGCCTAAAACAAAGAACAACAACAACAGCAGTGGTTGTTTATTTAAACCGACACTATAATAATATGAATATATTAGTAGTTACATATATATACTTTAAATTTTTTTATCCTAAACATTGCTTTTAGATCTTTGTTATGCCTGAACAAACAGACAGATAATGTGTGTTTGCTCAGTTATAAAGCAAAAATCACTGAACTGATTTTGATGCAGTTGGCACAGTCTCGTAGCTTCACACTCCACAACCTTAGCTGTTTTATTTGATTCCATTCGGAAAACCGGAATTAATGGAAATTAAATCCCAGATGAAACATAGTTCACAGGACAGAGGTAACGAAAAAATACTAGTATTATACAACAGTATGGTTCGTTTAAACAGCGCGCAGCGATAGACTTGTGGGAGACAGACTGCTACGCAGAGGTCTCGAATTTGACCCCAAATTACAACTCCACTGACTATTCAAAGTTATGTGCGTATATAATTAATTATTATCACTCGGTTTAACGGTGCAGGCAATGATCGTGACGAAACATGCATGTCTTAGACTTCTCCATAATATGCTCGAAGGTATGTAAGTCTGGTAACTCGCACTGGACTAGCGTATAAGACTATAGACTTACTATTATCGGCCTCGATGGCGTAGTGGTCAGTGTAACCGACTGCCACTTGTGAAGTCGGGTTCGATTCCCGCACAAGTCAAACATTTGTGTGTATCAACATGAATGTTTGTGTTGATCTGGATGTTTCTATGTATAATATGTATGTATTTACAAAAAAAAAGTATATATGTATGTCTATCCATTGTCTAGTACCCATAGTACAAGCTCTGCTTAGTTTGGGCTAGATGGTGTTGTGTGTATGTGATAGAATATTATTATTATTATTATTTTCGTATTAAAATGGCCTGTGCTCAGCAGTGGAACAGTTTTTAAACAAAGTGTAGGTATGTTATCCTAACCAATATTATAAATGCGAATGTGAGCTCGTTTGTTTATCTGTTACGCTTTTACGCCTGAACTACTTAACCGACCGTCATGAAATTTCACACATTGTCAGGGTAACAGAAAAGTCATTTTTATCCAGAAAATTACTTTTACAGACCTAACCTAACCTTACCTATATTTATGCTAGCGAAGCCGCGGGCTAAATCTAGTTATAATAGCTAGCTTTTGCGCGCGGCTTCGCTCACGTAGAAGATAAAGATAGGTTATGTTAGTAACACTCCTTTTTTTTTAATATATGTACTTGGTGATAATAAAGCTTATTAATGGTGATGGTTTAAATCGTTTTTTTTTCAATAGAGCCTCGCTGATGTCAGCATGAATGGGCCGGCTCGATTGAAGAAGGACTACCCTCTCACAGAATATCGACGTGAAATAGCAGTATTCCTACTGTTGTGTTTCCTTCGGTGAGTGAGAGTGCCGGAAGTCCAATCACCCTCTTGCCCCCTTTCCGCTCCTTCTCCTTCCCACTTCCTTTTTCTCTTCTTCCGTTCCTAAAGGGTCGGCAACGCGTAATTGATGCCTCAGGTGTTGCAGGCGTCCATAGGCTACGGTGCCCATTTACCATCAGGTGAGCCGTATGCTTGTTTGCCACCCTAGAGGTATAAAAAAAAATGTTTCCAATTTCTTTTTGCAGGTCAACTTTTCTGAAGAAGAAGATTGGTTTCGAGATGTGGAGCAAGGTATTACAAACAACAACCACAAGGCAAGACAATAAAAAAAAATCGTTTGTTAAACAAACAAACAAGATAACATTTAAACCATTCCTTTCTTTATAATATTGGTATAATATAATATAAGTATAGATTATTGGTTTATTCTTATGCATTACTACAGGGTACAACATATAAACCCAACCACAGAAAATCCAGTCCATTGTCGTAAAAGTGAGTGTTCGAACAATTGTCGTGCGTTTTAATATTTAAGCCTGAATCTATAAGCAATGGAGTCATAAATTCAAATCGAATGGAAATGTACAACATGCGGGCAGAATGCCACTCCTGAATATATTTTTAGGGGTCTGTATCTGTAATGTTTAAGCTATGAGGTTGTCTAGCCGTGAAAATAATGCTAGTGTGAAGACAGACTATGTCGGAGCCACTGCGGTACTGTATGCGGCCGCTGTGCTGAAAGAACAATGGCAGGTTTCTATAGAATGGTTTACCTGACATCGATTTGCGGCGTCTAGAAATTAAAAAATGTTGGAATGATAGGGGTTACACAGTATAATCATGATCAGAAAGATTTTTTTTATTACGAAGCCACAAAAAAGAGGTATTGTCATTTTTATGGACCTAAATGAAATAAATAAAAAAAAAATAAAAAAAATATTCAGAGGTTATATCTATCCAAAACTGTAACAGGCCCTTTAAACACTTTGATGTACTTTGTATGATATATGTTGCCCACCGACGATTATCCCTGAATCCACCATCGATCCACTCAAGGATAATCCTTCGTTAGTCTCGGCCTTTCTGGCCGGCCGACCAACGCAAGCCAGTCCCAACTCTGGCTTGCGTTGAGCCGAACCCAAGAGCGCCCTCAGGACTCATACCGAGAGCGCTCTTGGGTTTCCACTCCAGCTAGACCGTGAAGGCAAGCCATTATTATTATTAATTTACGCATTAATTCATTTACGTTATTATAATGTCAAGCGCACTGTCACCTACTATTCATTGTATTATTATTATTAGTGATTTGCAATTTTAAAAACTCTTGACATTTTGTATATTCTGACATTATTTTGGTGACATTTTATTAACTTACATTTATCACTTTTCAATTATTTGTTCTTTTATTTATATGTTAATAATTCTCAATCATAAATCATACTATTAATTATATAAATTACATTTGTACGCCGTCATGGCAAAACATGTTGCTACATAGCTACTAATGTTAACAACTAATGTATAGGATATATCCTGTATATACTGCACATGTTAGAAACAGATAAATTTATCTTTATCTATATATTGTCATTGCTATGCTTATAATTACCGTATATTTACATGCTTGCAGCCTAACAGAGACACTTTCTACCTTAATTATTTGTCGGATAACAATGAAATACAGTCACTAAATTCACTCTAAAAATTATATTGGTTACCTTGGAACTTTTATTGTTCCGGATAAAAACCCAGCTAGACCTTTCTATAGGGCAATTTGTATGTTTATACAAACGTATTTTTGTGAGAATGAATAAGTTTTAAAATCCGCGATGGATTTGTTACAAGTAAGATAATATTCAAATCAGACCAATTGATCATGTTTAACTACATGCAAAGTAAAGTAAGTCAGCTCACCACCGTAAATGTTTCGCGGGTTGTCGGAAAAAGCCTCATTCAAAAAATTTTTTACATGCCTGTGGCAGCACAATAGATAGGCATTGTGGACTTGTGATCGAGTAGAATAGAATTGAAAACATCAGTTCGTTATAATTATGTCCTCACAATGTTTCTTAAAACCATCGAAAGGTCGTGGTTCCGAATCTCTCATTCGACCTGAACCCACTAGCTAAGCTGGTGGGTTTAACAAGAAAACTAGGAATTTGGAACCCATATCACTAGTAGTCCTTTAAAAAATACTCAAGATTCGACGAATGTAGATGTACTTTGTACTTAATCTTTTTATTTATATAAAATACAAAAGTCGAATTTTAACTATCTCACACATTTTCATTATGACCTACAAATTAATATTAAAATGACCCACACATAACCTCAAAATTCGTAATACCTGTTCGTCCTAAACGACATTTAATTTGTAATCTAATTTCCATGCGCCATTTTCTTTTTTGACTAAATTATCGTGAATGGCACAGAGTATTACTATTTTTATAACCAATATATTAAAATTAATTCAAATTAATGCCTACAAGATGAAGGGAAAGAAATGTATGTTTAAGAAACATTATGTTTATACATAATTATGTATGTCTGTGAAGCTTGTTTTTTTCGAGGCGTGCTTATTGAAGGTTAGGTTAAATGTTATTATATCTTGTTTGAAATATTCTGACGATGTCGTAAAACGCGTTGGTGAAAAGTATTCATAGAATGGTGTACTAATATTATAATAGTTTGTGAAGATGTTTTCATGTTTGTTACTTGATCACACATCATTGGATTTAGGTGGTACTCCGGTTTAAAGAGTTTATGTCTTAAAAAAGAACATTACATAGTTAATTTAAAATATGAGAAAATCCAAACAATTATAACATAACAAGTACATACTATCATTTTATATTCGATCAGTCCAGTTTAGGTACAAGCTAAGTTAGTTTAAGAAATACATTTTAATCGACTTTTAAAACTATTAATAGATAAAGAATTTTTACGTTTTTAGGTAATTTATTATATAACTGAGCTATCTCATACTGTATTTTTTTTATTTTACCGTAAAATATTCTTATGCGAGGTAGTTCTATATAATTTCGGTTTGTATGTGATAACTTGTCATACGGATAGCCTGTGTCCTAGGTTACCACACAGAATTTCTAAATATCGGATATAAAAATAAAATACACAGAATGGTTTACCATCGAAAAAGGTGTTAGACAAGGATGTGTAGCGTCACCTTGGGTGTTTAACCTATACATGGACAATTGTTTGAAAGATTTAAAAGATTGTGAATGGGGATTAAAAATGAATGAGTTACTTGTCAAATGTCTTCTTTATGCCGACGACCAAGTAATACTTGCGTCATCGGCGTAAGAGTTGCAGGCGATGGTAACTATTATGCATGGTACTTTTGAGAGTAAAGGAATGAAAATAAATGTAAGCAAGACGAAAATAATGGTATTTGAAAAGGAAGAGTGCGTGACAATCTGTAATATTATGATTGATGGAGAAAAAGTGGAGCAAGTGAAAGAGTTTGTATATTTGGGTACTTTGTTTACAAGGGATGGTAAACATGAGGGAGATATTGAAAGGAGAACGATTTCTGGCAACAAAGTGAATGGAGCCCTACGCGCTTTTATGAACAGTCGAAATGTATCCGACAAGGCACGTTTGGCTGTTCATATATACATAAGTGTGGACACTAATAGTCCTGCTATAAGTGCCCACACTTATGTATGGAAGTGAAAGTTGGGTATGGCAAAAGAAGCATGAGAGCAGAATAAATGCTGTAGAAATGAGAGCGTTGAGAAGCATATGTGGTGTGACTCTGAAAGATAGATTAAGGAATAGTGTGACTAGAGAGAGATGCGGCATGAAAGTGGATATAGTGAAGAATAGAAAAGGGTATGTTAAGCTGGTTTGGACATGTAGAAAGAATGGACGAGGAAAGACTGACTAAGAAAGTTTATAAGGCTAGTGTGAATAGAACAGTCGCAAGAGGAAAACCTAGGCGAACGTTTCTCGATCAGATCGGAGGCGTTCTGGACAAAGGCCAGGTTAAGAGCACCTTAAACCGACGAGCGTGTATGAGGAATGTAATGAAAGTGAATGAAGCCAGAGAAGTGTGTCAGGATCGTAGCAAATGAAAATCCGTAGTCTCTGCCTACCCCTCTGGGAAACAAGCGTAAATCTATGTATGTATGAAACAATGAAATTAAAAACATCCAGACTCGCAACAAGCATTTGTGAATCACACAAATTGTTGTCTCGTGTAGGTTTCGAACCCACAACACTCGAAATGGTGAGCCACCACTAAACCCACTACGCATTCCGCGCAAACGGAAAACTTGCGTACTAACAGTAACGATAATAATAAGTAGAAGTAATAGTTACAATATAAATTGAGCTAGGATCAAGTTTGAAGTGATCTTAGCGTGACCGGCTGAACCCGCGATCATATATTAAGGATCCGTCCTGCGGAGCAGGGATTAATGCATCATGCAGCTTGCGGTCATCCCCAACACACAGACGACGGCGGGGATGTGATAATGGGATGTTAATTAATAATAATAATATTCTACCACATACACACAACATCATTTAGCCCGTTTGGGCTGGTGTGGTGGTGATGGTGTTGTGTTAATATTATTATAATTATTGTAAACAGAGCTTGTACTATGGGTACGAGACAATGAATAAACATACATACCTACATACTTTTTTTGTAAAAAAAATTATGTGTAGAAACATATTATACATATTAATGGATCATTTACGTCTAGTTTTTTGTGTGTTCCTACACTAGCGGAACTAGTACTAGTACTAGCACTTCCTAACTTTGCAAAAAGTTAGGAAGAAATACGGTAAAATTTTTGTCTTGCCGTTGGCATTAACAGTATGAAGATAAAATTTCAAAACAAGAATTTAAAAATATGTTTTTCTTTTTCATTAAATAATACTACTTTAGCGCAACTATTTGTGGATTTTACATATTTTTGGACCTGAGAATTCACAAATTCTGCCGTAATGGCACGAAATAACTGAACGAAAGGCGCTATAAACGATATTGCGAAAAGAAAATAAATTTGAATGCTGTTGTTTTTGTAAATTAGTATATAATTAGCACTGATGAACAGTTACCTTCTGAGATACAGTTTCAACTAGTTCAGAAGATACCGAACTTTATTGTTTAAAAAAACCTAATCTAATCTAATAAAAACCATTTTTGTGAAACAATTTAATGGCATTCCTATAAATCTCTTCACATTTGAGGTTAAATATGGAAATAAACCACGATATCTTTATATTTGATTTATTAGGTTATTTTTTTGGTAAAATACAGAATTTGAATTTGTTTGCAGACAGTACCTTAATAGTGGGTACCTGATTGCATGCAGTAACTACTGCTAATGCTGCTTCTGGATATAGCTGTATTATCTTGGTATCCCAGCAGCAATTTTACAGAAAACAAGATCAAGCCTCTGCATACCATAGAAAACATTACCTTGTAAGAAACTTAATTATTTTACTACTAAAAATTAACATAGCATTTTATTTACTCTTTATGTACCCATTAATACAGTTTATAGCCCCCTTCATAGGGCAATGTAAGTCGTCAACACATGCTAAAATTAGTAAATTTATTATTCATTGATTAGAAGACAGAAGTGAGATAAACAACTATTCCCAAAATTTACAAACATCGCAGCACACTAGATGAACGCTGTGCGCTTCTGTAAACCTCACTACCAAAACCACGACAACCAAATCAGTTCATATAATTTGAGCTTTTCTTCAGTAATCACAGTAACCATGGCAATGACAATAACTTAATTTGGTTACTGGCAAGAAAACATTAGAGTATTTTAAGGGACTTCTAAACGTGCATTATTTTTAGTACAATGTGTAGCTGCAATATACAGGCTGGCATTAACAGCCATATAACACGCCAGTATTTTACATATAGTCGATTAAAATGTTACATGAGCTTTACATTTTTTAGAGGACGCAATTTTATTTTTGGGACATGTGGGGGTCAATAGAAGATTAACCCCAAATTTGTGGGGTTGCCGCCCTTGTCCCCCGGCCGCCATCTTGGGAAAAGGGGTGCAAACACCTTTCTCGCGATATCTCGGAAACTGTGCGTCCTACAAAAAATTCGTAAAGACATAATTTGTAGCAAATCGCTTTGCCTACAAATATGTTCATATTACTTTTTGCCCTAAATTTAAAATTATAGAAGTTATTAGCAAAAAAGTGAGAAAATTTCTATAAAATTTTCTTTTTTGCTCTATAACTTTTTTTCTATACGTTTACAAAAAATTACTTCAGACCAATCTTGTAGATGGTCTTTTGAGGAAAATTTTTCTCTATAATTTTTTTAATTTCATTCATGTAAAGCGCTGTTACAGCGCTCCAAAGTTGACCGAGTTCGTCAATGCTCATGAGAATCCGGTCAAAACGAAATGTTTAACTTAGTTTTATGATCACATGTCCCAAAAATAAAATTGCGTCCTCTAATAAATACAATATTAGGTCCTTAAATTGTAACATTTCAATGGACTAATATGGCTTTCCAAAAGTTAAATTTGGAAAAGCCAAAGCATTCAATTGTTTTTGAGCTAGCTACAGTCAAAAACATTAACTGTTTTGAAGCCTCTTTGCAGAATAGCATGGCTAGAAACATCATCCACGTATTCGCTTTCTCTTACACCATGAGTCTTATGTCATTTCTCCGCTCCCCGCCCCCCTCAGCCATCGGTTCGTGAAGTAGATGGATTACAGTACACAGCATTTGTTACCCTTTACTATAAGTTATACCACATCGCCTGTACTTAGTACAAATTGAAAAATAGCTATTTATGAGCCAAGTAGTAACGACTCCTTAATGAGAATGTGTTGTAGCTATTGAGTTTATATTTAGTAAAGGTTTTAAGTCGCCTGGCTTTTGGAAATAGTGGTATTTCAGGTGAAATATAATACATAAAGAAAGAAAGAAATAAATAAATCTTTCTTGCTTTACAGTTTTTAGGTAGGCACAATGTGTTTTAGAATAAAACAAATAAAAATAATAATAAAAACGTAAAAGAAAAACAAACAAATAGAAACAAACAGAATAAAATCAAGACACATCTAGTGACACATGCGTTCCACAGCTGCAGCAATCAGGAACCCAGTTCAGCATTTGCCTGCCCCCAAGAACCAGGCGCTGGTCTTCCACTGGAGTCTGTTATATATCAGTCTTACATCTTTTCCCGGAGGGGTAGGTATATGTTTATGTTGACTACGACTATAATACATAGATTAGTGTTACACGTTTTCCCCGAAAGGGGTTAGCATGAGATAATGTTGACTACGTTCTGCCAGACATGGCTTTAGGGCCAAGTGATAGCAGGCGAGCCTATTGTCATTTACTGAGCTACAGATTCTGTATTGGTACTGAGAACTGTTTGACTGACAAACCTTGTTAGTGGTTTGTCTGTCAAACAGTCCTTACTATTAAAAAATAGTTATTAGTAAATACTAATTAAACGACTTCCAGATTGAACAAATATCCAGCCTGGAAGTTAAAACCGAGACATCACAGCCTGCGATATAGTTGCGATACAGTTTCAACTCTGCCTACCGCTTCTCGGATGTGGACTATGTATGTATGTAAAAAGAGGCCTCTGACTTAATATGCCACTGGAGCAGCGATAGCTCAGTGGGGAGACCAACAGACTGCAATGCAGAGGGTCTCGGGTTCGAACCCAAGTCGCGCACCTCTGACTTTCGGAAGTTATATGACTTTTCGAAATTATGTGCGTATTGATTGACAATTATCGCCTGCTCCGTGCCTCGGAGAGCACGTTACGCCGTTGGTCCCGGCTGCCATGAACATCTATGGCAGTCGTTATTGGGAGAGTGTTGACACAAAAGATCCCACTGGGTCGAAGTGTCACCGGTCTGCACTGACTGGCCCCCACGTAAGATAAGATAAGATAATATGCCACTGGCGCCACTAAAGCTTAATCTCGCAAAGTCTAGTGTAAAGCTTTGAAAAAAGAGTTGTGAATTTTCCTTCAAGCAGTTTAACAAGCCGATAGAAATACATCAATAGTGAAAGGTCACGGGCACAACATTCTCAATCTAACGAGAAAACATACCATTGTACCGCCAACAGATGCCAATAAACTATACAACGGAAAAGACACAAAAAACCAAATGTTGCTTATATAAAAACTGAACGAAAGAGCGTTAAACACGATGTAACCACTTAATAAGTCTATTGGACCGCGTCGCGAAATGAATAACACCGTCCAATTTCAGGCATTGCAAGAAGCGCTCGAGAAAAAGATTGTTGCACTCAACATTAACACTTGCTTCGGAAATTTAATTCTACGAAATCCCTCCAATCAAAAACCAACCGAACACCCCTGAACTTACAGTCAAAAATGTCTCGAATAAGCTCTAAAGTTAGGACGTTCTCCAACTCGAAATCTGCTGAATCATTCCGTCTATAGAACAAGATAGGAAGACACAAAAGCTTCGTTTGTTTTCTGTGTGCAAGAGCGGGATGGTTGTATTTCTGTGGTGTTTTTTTGAAATGTCTGGCTAATGCAGTGCGTCTGGCCGGTGACGAAGATGGATGGGTGTTCTGGTTAGCAGTTGAATGAGTGCATGCCATGGACTTAAAAAGAACAATTAAATGAACTTGTATAATAACATCATGGGTTTTAAATGAAAGTAAATGTAAGTTTGGGTTTGAGTAACTCCAGTCATTTGGATGGTACTGCTACTTGTGTAATTTACATTTTGTTTATTTTTTGTACGTGGTCTTGTTTTCTTTGATAAAGTTATTTAAAAATATATTTTGAATGGAATGGTTTCTATAATGTTGGGTAAAGCATAGAACAGATATTTATGTATAGCTAAATAAATCAAAAGTAATTATATTTAGAACTCTTTATGTTTAAGTAAACATATGTGTCATGTTTACTTCATATGGTAATCGAACACACTGCCTACAAACATGGCGAGTCGAATACTCTAAACGATGAGTTACATTCTTTGTCAGATAGCTTCAAATAAGTTATATGAATAAATTTTATATAGGCAGGATAGCAGCTTATCAACAATATTCCTGATTAGCTCCCTATCCCTCGGAAACAGTACTTTTTCTCCGGGTAAAAGCCATCCCATATCCTTTTTTGTATCCTTCATAACGTGTATACAAATGTTATAAACATCGGTCGAATAGTTAGAGGAAACACTAAGGGCGAGAGAAATGAAAAATAGGTATTTGTAAAATCTATTGCTGTCGCGCAGTGCTATATATGAGCGCGATAGAGACAACTACAGCTTGGACCGAAAATATCTATTAAAAGTACACAAAATCAACGTTTCGTAGTCCCCTGATTCCTTCTCCAAAACTTGACCGGTTTAACTACTTTTTTCATTAAAAATTAAATAAAGACTTTAGCCGTGTTCCTGTTTTCTTTTTTTTATATATAATCTAGTCAAATTTGTTTTCTGGATGTTTGAACACAGCGGAAAATCTGATCAATTTTTGAGGTGTTTGAAAGCTCATGTCTCTTTTAATAATTAATTTATGAAAAAAAGAAAAACATACTGACATGCCAATAGAGCACATACATTTTTTGGAAAAAATTATTGCTCTACTGGCGTTATCCAGGGAATAAACAGGGGACTAGGTTTGTATGAAAAAATGGCCCTTGTGTTTCCTCTTAAGGCGTGAAACCATAACAAGAAACCTCACATTTGCATTTATAATATTAGTTAGGATTCCAACATGCTTGTATGTCACAAGTCTGTTAAAATCTACCGACATACCTAGTTTTAATGCGTCTATTGATTACGTTCACCTGTAACATTTGGGAACCGAACCCAGAAACTCACGATCGTCCTCGCTTCATATCTCTTGTTTACACCACTTGACAAAACAGATTGTTAACAAAAACGATATCACTTCTTAAGCCATAATTACAGTTCAAAGGTAGGACTAGCCGTCAAAGGCTCGTCCGAGTATCAAATCTACGATACTGTATCTGAATGCAAAGGCTTATGAGTTCTGAGCACGTACCGATGTATAATGAGGAACATTTGAGATAACACAAGAACCTCCCCTACGCACACCACTAATCTGAAACCACAAGGCGCAGAACATAAGCATATAGCGGATAGAATCCTACTGATATCATAAATGTAAAATTTTGGGTACAAGTTTGTATTTTTGTTCCTCACGCGTAAACTGTTGTATGGATTTGTATAAAACTTAGCGCACAAATATATCATGTCATGAATTAACATATGATACTCTTTATTTTGATGTAGTATTTGAAACAGCAGCGATAGCTCAGTGGGGAGACCAACAGACTGCAATGCAGTGCGTCTCGGGTTTGAACCCACGTCGCGCACCTCTGATTTTCGGAAGTTATATGACTTTTCGATATTATGTGCGTATTGATTGACAATTATCGCCTGTTCCGTGCCTCGGAGAGCACGTTAAGCCGTCGGTCCTGCCTGTCATGAACATCTATGGCAGTCGTTATTGGGAAGTCAGTGCCCTCTAATATCCTGATACTGGTCTAGCCTTAGGGTATCGTTAGCCTTCGGGTTGCGGAGGTCAGATGGCAGTCGCTCCGTGTAAAATCTGATATCCAGTCAAATCCGGTTAGACTAGAAAGCCGACCCCAAGTGACTTGGGCATAATAAAGGAAAGGGAGAAGATTATAAATGTAAAAGTTTGGGTAGAAGATTCAATTTTTGTTCCTCCCGCGTAAACTGTTGTATGGATTTGAATAAAACTTAGCGCACATCATATTATTATATGTCATGAATTAACATATATGATACTCTTTATTTTTATGTGTTCCCGTAGGATACAAGCGGATGAAATTGCGGGCAGAAATTAAAATTCATTACTTAACGTGAATCTCTCGCTCTGCGCCTCGATTACGAGGACTACGTACTTTTTGCCGCAGCGTACACCCAACGAACCGAACGAACAAACTAAGAATTTCTTGGCAGAAACACCCACAAAACACTTATACCGTCAGGGGTATCAGAACCAAGACCTCGTCACATACATTACCGCTACGCCAACGAGGTAGTTTTCCTATTAAATATAATAATGTACAACAAACATTGACATATAAACTTTGATTAATAAGTCATGACCATATCCGGGCAGACTATGGCCATACATTTTATTTGTGTTAAATCTGTAAGTTGTAGGATATACTGTGTAAGCAAGTATCACAACATGCCACTGTTGTATTTTTTGGCACAATAACTTACTTGCACTAAAAGCTAAATAAAACTAGTTTTAGTAAATAAGTAAGTCAGTAAGTAAGTATTTATTTTCAAAACATAAGTAAGTACACATTATTACACGAATATTTTACAGTACACAGAAACAGAAAAGTAGGTACATATGTAATGAAAATGAGGTTACCACTCAAGATTATTGTTCGTTTGCGGATTATGCTATATATATTATAGTTATTACTATCATACTAAATCTAGCTTTACCTAAATTAACAGCACCACAGATAAATGATTATGCAAATATTACATGTATACGTGTCCACTACTCGTACATATGTCGTACTTGTGTCTCTCCGCGGACACACCCTGGTATCGTCGTGGGATCGACCAGGCGGCGATAATGCTGCCAGGATAAGTTGAATGCCTTTTTGGAATAGAGTCGTTGACACCATTTGGGAACAGTAAAATTACAATCTTAATGAAACTAATATGTTTTTTGTGCCAGGCTATTCCGCTGTGCGTTTCTATAGAGAGCATACACCAAAGTCCAAGCCCAAGGAAGCGAGCGAGGCGGGCGTCCTTGCCGGGCCCACTTTCTGTTTCACCAGGCCGCGGTTTGTACGTGGCCCGGCACGTCCAACGCCAATTTACAAGGCGTTTTCAGCCCTTTGTTTTGTTAGCCTTTCATTTCACTGTGAATTGAAAAGTAGGCTTCGTCATATAGGGTGAAATTGTGTTTATAAAAGTGGTAATGTAGGTTACTTTATAACGATTAACAATATGAAGTTTAGAAAAGTAGGCCACGTATCGGGGTGGGGTTATACGCGATAGTCATCGATTAAATATCGAATGATTCGAAAACTGTACGAGTCAATATTCGAATGACGATTAATGCATTGTTATTCGAATATCAAGAAATGTTATTTTCCTGGCCGTTCGTTTTAAAGTTTTGTTTTTATTTATAATTCGAATCTTCTGTCATGCTAGCTAGTGATACTTCTCTGTTCAGCAATTGTACCTTACAGAAGACGAGCAGCTGTGAAATAACATTGTGTTACGATCCTGCGACAAATAGAGCTTTCAAAACTCCTTATGGTTACACTGTAGACTGTCATGAACGAATATGATATTAAAGCTGATTTCTATATCTGCAATGTTTGCGAAAGTTATCTAATAGAAACCTGTATACGCAGTTTTATGTGCTTTCTTAGGTTTCTTCGAATCTAGACTAGTGCAGCCAAAAACGACGTATACGTCATTTTGAATATGACTCTTCATGACATTGGTCTTGATGGAGATCGCTCCCGAGCCGTGGTACAACTGCGATGTTCAACTGGTTGTACCACGGGGAAGTAAAGTTACCCATGGTTCAACTGTTGTACTGTACAAATAGTTGGACATAATTCCACCGTTGTACTACGAGTCATAATCATAAATAGCAAAAAATTTTCTTACAACAGTTGAACCATGGGTAACTTTATTTCCCCGTGGTACAACCAGTTGAACATCGCAGTTGTACCACGGGTCGGGAGCGTTTTTAATTTTATAACAACTACTAGCTTTTGCCTGCGGCTTCGCTCGCGTTAATTTAGAATTTGACAATCAATTCGGGTTGTACTTTGCTTATAATAAAATAATTCAATCATAATTCGAAAGACACCTGGCGCCATCTATTATCATAAGAAAGTTATTGTTGTTTTCCTCGGGAACAGTAATTTTTTTCGGGATGAAAGGTAGCCTATGTCCGTTTCTGTACACCTGACAACGTATATGCAAAATTTCAGGATGATCGGTTCAGTGGTTTAGACGTGAAAAGGTAACAAACAAACAAACTCATTTTCGCTTTTATAATATTAGTTAGGATGTAGGTACACATCGATGTAATAAATATTTGAATTGAAGTAACATATTTTTAACTTCTCAGATATATTATACCTACTGCACGTATGTTATGAATTAAGCTATAATATAGCTCTATCTAAATATATCTGATAACTCCATAGATAAGAAACAAGCAGAGCTCCTGCCAGATGCTAAACAGTTACCGTAGCTTACTGGGGTAGGTGAAGGAAGAGAAGAAAAGGATCAAGATGGTGATAAGACGTTAATTTTTTGGAGTTTATGATCATTTTCAGTATAGTTAACAATCGCTACAAGATTCATGCCTCGTAGAGCTGGTTTGTAGCTGGTTCATCTAATATTCTAAGTGGATTGACATCAATTTAAAATATTAAATGAACCTCTCTACGAGACATAAAGCTTCTACGGCTGACGCGCATCATCTCTATGATAAACCTCACGATTGGGTACCAAAAAGGTCTTATGCCAGCCATTCAACAAGACATGACTCTAAAAAGATTTACGGTAGCAGTCTTCTCTCGGTAGCATTCCTCTTCTATTCTCCAATCTATAGGCCAAAATCTTAGCATCTTGTTCCTCAAGCACACACACAATCTCTCACAGATAACCATAATTCACCAAATACCACCAGTTTCCGCAGCGAAAGCAACAGGTACACAAATTTCTCGCTCGCGCTCCACCTAATTGATGCGATATAATTGTACTTTATACTTAATTTAGCCACATAACGATTTTACGCGACGGCATCTAATTGAGAACGCAACAGGTAGGCTAACTTTTACCCAAGCTTGAGTCAAAATTAGCCGTTAATTGACCACTCGTGCGGTGACCGTGCGTCAACCTTGTATGAGTAAATGGAATTGAATGACTAGGCTAGAATGACGTGTTTGAAGGAGTAAATACAGATTTGGCTTGTCCAACCTAGGACGCAATTGCAGCCACATTAATGGCATAGAAGTCGGCCTCGTTGGCGTAGTGGTTAGTATAACCGACTGCCACGCCTAAGGTCGCGGGTTCGATTCCCGCACAAGTCAAACATTTGTGTGCATGAACATGGGTGTTTGTCTTGGTCTGGGTGTTTCTATGTATAATATGTATGTATTTACAACAAAAAAAAACAGTATATATGTATATTTATCCATTGTCTAGTACCCATAGTACAAGCTCTGCTTAGTTTGGGCTAGATGGTGTTGTGTATATGTGGTAGAATATTATATTATATTATTATATTATAGATGGCGTAGTGTATTAAGTGGACGCCTCGCCATTACCACTAAGCCAACCTATAACAGGTTCGATTATTTGTAAAAAACATTGGGTGTTCCGCAAATGATTGTGCTGGGTCTGGATATTCTTAACTTCCGTTGTTTGAATGATTGTAAAGTTCCCTCTTCGCCACAGAATTACTTTGTAAGATTTTATTGCAGTATATAGTTATTTAAAGCTCTCTAAGAGCTTTGATAATGTGATTTATTTTATTTATTTATTTGGATCGCCAACAAATTATACACATTTCTTACTTCTAAATAATAATTTACAGACATGCCTTGTGCTCATTCACTTACAGGCAACCACATCTAACAAAAATAAAAATTTTCGCCACAAAAACTAAGTAAAAAACACTAAATACATTAACATAATATTAAAATTAAAATTATATTGAAATTAAAAAGAAAGAAGAAATAGAAAAGTTATAGCAAAAATGGGAAATTATACTTAGGCTAGTATGGTATCATAATTACGGAAGCCTGGAACCCAGGTATACAGTGCTTTTTATCTTAAATCTTAAATCTTATAATATTTTACAGGTTCTGTATCGCGTAAGTGATACACTCACGGTACGCATCCTGGAAAACGTAAGTCGCGTTACAAGCAAAGATTTGATTCGCCCTATCACATACACACAACACCATCTAGCCCAAACTAAGATCTTGTACTATTGATGCTAAACAATGGATAAACATACATATATACTTTTTTTTGTAAATACATACATATTATACATAGAAACACCAGACCAAGACAAACATCCATGTTCATGCACACAAATGTTTGACTTGTGCGGGAATCGAACCCGCGACCTCAGGCGTGGCAGTCGGTTACACTAACTACTAAGCCATCGAGGCCGCCTATGAATATATGATCACCTTTCTGGACATTTAGTTGTCATCTGCCTACATGACATATGAATTATAAATATAGTATTATCAAGCTTATTCATATTGAATATTATACACTATAGTTCTTTATTTAAATTGTTAGATTAATCTTCTTGAACAATTTTCCGTGATCTAAGCACATTTTGAATTAAATCATTGGTTTAAAGCATCGATTGTCTACGTTTATCCACGTTTACTGATAGACGGGCAAGCTCGTTTGCAACAAAAGATTGAAATTCTAGACTTCGTTATCACTTCTTGGTATTTCCACGTGCACTATGTGGATTGCTTTTTACTTTCATACCATCGGCATACTAGTATGACAGCATTTAATTTGGGTTCTAAGTAACCTCCGATAGTAGTATAATATTATTCCAGAAACTGACATAAACCTCAACGATGTGCTTTTCAAAAAGTTTGCTGATAATAATAATAAATAAATAAATAAATAGATACAAAAATATTGCGCGCAAGCTCTGTTCTGAATGTTACTTGAATCTCTACTTATGACTAAGTAATATTAAAACTTACACCAATAGTAGAAAAAAGTATTTACAGAAAGCCAGCAAAGATAAAACATAGCACGTATTTAGTAAGTAAAAAGCCTATACTTTCAAACCTTATTCTGCTTTATCTTCTTTCTTAAAATATTTGTCAGCCACTTCTGTTATAAGAATGATTCACGTCAGTAGGTGAAATTACAACCCCCAAAGATTCTGAGATGGGGATGTCGTTGTAACTGTTCCGCTTACACCTTATATTTTTTTATATTTATCATCATCATCAGGCTATAATAGTCCACTGCTGGACATAGCCCTCCCCAAAAGAGCGCCATAGCGCCCTGTCTTCAGCTTGCCGCATCCAGCATCTGCCTGCAGTCTTTCGCAGATCGTCATCCCACCTGGTCGGAGGGCGTCCTACACTACGTTTGCCGAGTCGCGGTCTCCACTCAAGAACACGCTTACCCCAGCGGTTGTCTGTTCTTCGCGCGATATGGCCAGCCCGGCCCATATATTTTTTATAAATATATATATTTTTTTTAATTCTTTGATGACATCTCCCGCACTAGAGCCATAACTCTTGTATCGCGGGGGACTTTACAAACACTCAAACAACGGACACAAAGAACACGCAGACTCGGAACAACCATTTGTGGATACACAAATGTTTGTCTCGCGTGGGGATCGAACCCACAACACTCAGCGCGGTGGCAGCGGCGAGGCGACTACTTAAACCATTACGTCATGCGTGGAGTCAATATAGAGTTGTTCATAACCACTTTACTATGAGGATAAGCATACGGTATAAAAGATGACGGGTGAATGCAACAGGTGAGCAGATCTCTAGGTAGAGCTAATTGAAGATGTAAGTGTAATTGCACTTTTTGGGTGCCGACGACTCTATCTAATTACACTCTACATGTGGTTATGGAAAGATTTGTGTGGATATACCATTCAGTTATTACATTATCCGTGTATTTTACTTTGCCTCAAAACCTCTAAAATTTTCTCTTAGTCATGGCCCAGTTCAAATGGAACTGGGCTGGCAATATCTGTCGCATGTCTGAAGAGAAGTGGGCAAAAATCACCACAGACTGGGAACTAAATAACAAACGATCCCGCGGCAGGCCCAGAATGAGATAGCGGGATGAATTGGATGCGTTCAACCGGGATTGGAGGTAATTGATGCTGGACAGAAAGGAGTAAATATCTAAGGGAGGCCCTTCCCTGCAGTGGGACGATACAGGCTAAAATTAATAAATAATAATGCCCTAGTTGGGCGAAGACCACAATATATCAAATACACAAAATATATACATGCATACACTAGTATGACTCCTGGATTCTTGAAGTCGTAGAAATACATAATTATGTATGTATCATATACCCACATTTTATCAGCAATTGTTTTGGGACCTACGTAAACAACATCGAGTATATCGTCGTCTACTTTATACTATACAGACGGCTACTGAAATTTTTAGATATGACATAACATCTCAATAACACTTTGCCCGGTCCCGGAATCGAACCCGTGACTTCATGCACAGCAGTCACGTTTGCTACCGTGGAGCCACCGAGACACCCCGCAATATTTTCTTCCTATCGTTAATCCCTAGTATATGTAGATCCTAGTGAAAAGGTCACTAGGATCCAGATATAAGTTTCAGGGATATTGAAAACAAGCTAGCTACGTATTAACATAGCTTAAATTGCCTGTAATTGATTAAATTCCATCTTTACAGCAACATATCTTAAAAGTATTAAATCACAATATTTTTTATAGCTAATTATGCAATTAGCCACCTATAACGATGTGGATTTACTTGATAGTTTCCTCGTACAAACGAATCTAATTACAAAATATATTTTGAAAAAAGAATCTATCAGTATTCATTAAACTCTGTTCGACGAGTGCTTGCAAAAAATCAATGCACAACCACGACCGCAGCTAGCTTTATGTAAATACTGCAATTTATTTTAATTCATTTTATTCAACTTGATGTCCTTCAAATTCATAAAGCATTGTTTCAAATAATTATTTCCTCAAACAAGCAGATATGCTAATTTTTGTCATTGGTGTTTGATATCTTCACAAGTATATTGCATGCGCATCCACAAATTTTTGGTTTTTAATGTACTATTGCTTTTTAACTTTTTTGATAAAGACGTTGTTATTAGTTCTTGCCCGTTGCGTTAGATACGTAAGTCTGCTTATTAGGAGTAGATGAACAACCACTTAGCTTAAAGAGAATCAAATTTATTTTAGTAATTTTTAATCATATGAAAATATAATTTACTATTCATTATATTAATTTTTTGGACAAGACATATGTTGAGAGAAAAGAAAGAGAAATGGACCAGAATAATAACGGAATGGTACCCTAGAGAAAGCAGAAGAAGTAGAAGACGACAGCCAAAGCGATGGGAAGACGATTTGAAGCAAGTAGGTAGCTGGGCCAGAATGGTTACGTACAGCAAAGGACAGAAACAAGTGGAAATCCTTAGAGGAGGCCTTTGTCGAAAGACAAGCTGTTAAGAGGGGAGATAAGCCGAATGCCGAGAATAATTATGTATTAGTTTAAGTTAATTTATAGTTTCTTACCTCTATTGTTATATTTTAAGTAACGTTTTGTCAATTAAGTTAAAATCTAACAGTAATAAAGGCTTATTTTATTTTATTTTATTTATTTATTTTTATCTTTCTTTAAAGAGTCAATCTGCGTACTAAAAAGAACTCCAGTATGGCACCAAATTTCAGTTCCAGAGGATCACAACGCTACCTTTTACATTACTTTACCGTCTTTAACCACTTAAAGGTTGGCAACGTGCAAGAGATATCTCTAATATACCAACTGATCTCGATCAACATCAGTCGGACTGTTTGCTTATTAGCCACCTTTATTGTATTAAAAAGGCATGCCCCGTAGCAACATGGTTGAAAAAAAATACAAGAATATTTACACAATTCTTTTTCTAAGGCTTACCCCGAAAAGCTAGGCAGAGGTGTTCACACACATTCTCGGCGACCGGGCTCGACCGGGAAAGGACTACCCTCTCACAGAATATCGACGTGAAATTGCAATATTTCTACTATTGTGTTTCGTTCGGTGAGTGAGAGTGACGGAGGCCCAATCACCCTCTTTCCCCCTGCCCGCTCCTTCTCATTCCCACTTCCTTTCCTAAAGTTTCGGCAACGCGCAAGTGATGCCTCTGGTGTTGCAGGCGTCCATAGGTACCACTTATTATCAAGTTCCTTGGTTGCCAAAATAGTTACATATTAATACAAAATAGTTAGCCTTCGGGTTGCGGAGGTCAGATGGCAGTCGCTCCGTGTAAAATCTGATATCCAGTCAAATCCGGTTAGACTAGAAAGCCGACCCCAAGTGACTTGGGCATAATAAAGGAAAGGGAGAAGATTATAAATGTAAAAGTTTGGGTAGAAGATTCAATTTTTGTTCCTCCCGCGTAAACTGTTGTATGGATTTGAATAAAACTTAGCGCACATCATATTATTATATGTCATGAATTAACATATATGATACTCTTTATTTTTATGTGTTCCCGTAGGATACAAGCGGATGAAATTGCGGGCAGAAATTAAAATTCATTACTTAACGTGAATCTCTCGCTCTGCGCCTCGATTACGAGGACTACGTACTTTTTGCCGCAGCGTACACCCAACGAACCGAACGAACAAACTAAGAATTTCTTGGCAGAAACACCCACAAAACACTTATACCGTCAGGGGTATCAGAACCAAGACCTCGTCACATACATTACCGCTACGCCAACGAGGTAGTTTTCCTATTAAATATAATAATGTACAACAAACATTGACATATAAACTTTGATTAATAAGTCATGACCATATCCGGGCAGACTATGGCCATACATTTTATTTGTGTTAAATCTGTAAGTTGTAGGATATACTGTGTAAGCAAGTATCACAACATGCCACTGTTGTATTTTTTGGCACAATAACTTACTTGCACTAAAAGCTAAATAAAACTAGTTTTAGTAAATAAGTAAGTCAGTAAGTAAGTATTTATTTTCAAAACATAAGTAAGTACACATTATTACACGAATATTTTACAGTACACAGAAACAGAAAAGTAGGTACATATGTAATGAAAATGAGGTTACCACTCAAGATTATTGTTCGTTTGCGGATTATGCTATATATATTATAGTTATTACTATCATACTAAATCTAGCTTTACCTAAATTAACAGCACCACAGATAAATGATTATGCAAATATTACATGTATACGTGTCCACTACTCGTACATATGTCGTACTTGTGTCTCTCCGCGGACACACCCTGGTATCGTCGTGGGATCGACCAGGCGGCGATAATGCTGCCAGGATAAGTTGAATGCCTTTTTGGAATAGAGTCGTTGACACCATTTGGGAACAGTAAAATTACAATCTTAATGAAACTAATATGTTTTTTGTGCCAGGCTATTCCGCTGTGCGTTTCTATAGAGAGCATACACCAAAGTCCAAGCCCAAGGAAGCGAGCGAGGCGGGCGTCCTTGCCGGGCCCACTTTCTGTTTCACCAGGCCGCGGTTTGTACGTGGCCCGGCACGTCCAACGCCAATTTACAAGGCGTTTTCAGCCCTTTGTTTTGTTAGCCTTTCATTTCACTGTGAATTGAAAAGTAGGCTTCGTCATATAGGGTGAAATTGTGTTTATAAAAGTGGTAATGTAGGTTACTTTATAACGATTAACAATATGAAGTTTAGAAAAGTAGGCCACGTATCGGGGTGGGGTTATACGCGATAGTCATCGATTAAATATCGAATGATTCGAAAACTGTACGAGTCAATATTCGAATGACGATTAATGCATTGTTATTCGAATATCAAGAAATGTTATTTTCCTGGCCGTTCGTTTTAAAGTTTTGTTTTTATTTATAATTCGAATCTTCTGTCATGCTAGCTAGTGATACTTCTCTGTTCAGCAATTGTACCTTACAGAAGACGAGCAGCTGTGAAATAACATTGTGTTACGATCCTGCGACAAATAGAGCTTTCAAAACTCCTTATGGTTACACTGTAGACTGTCATGAACGAATATGATATTAAAGCTGATTTCTATATCTGCAATGTTTGCGAAAGTTATCTAATAGAAACCTGTATACGCAGTTTTATGTGCTTTCTTAGGTTTCTTCGAATCTAGACTAGTGCAGCCAAAAACGACGTATACGTCATTTTGAATATGACTCTTCATGACATTGGTCTTGATGGAGATCGCTCCCGAGCCGTGGTACAACTGCGATGTTCAACTGGTTGTACCACGGGGAAGTAAAGTTACCCATGGTTCAACTGTTGTACTGTACAAATAGTTGGACATAATTCCACCGTTGTACTACGAGTCATAATCATAAATAGCAAAAAATTTTCTTACAACAGTTGAACCATGGGTAACTTTATTTCCCCGTGGTACAACCAGTTGAACATCGCAGTTGTACCACGGGTCGGGAGCGTTTTTAATTTTATAACAACTACTAGCTTTTGCCTGCGGCTTCGCTCGCGTTAATTTAGAATTTGACAATCAATTCGGGTTGTACTTTGCTTATAATAAAATAATTCAATCATAATTCGAAAGACACCTGGCGCCATCTATTATCATAAGAAAGTTATTGTTGTTTTCCTCGGGAACAGTAATTTTTTTCGGGATGAAAGGTAGCCTATGTCCGTTTCTGTACACCTGACAACGTATATGCAAAATTTCAGGATGATCGGTTCAGTGGTTTAGACGTGAAAAGGTAACAAACAAACAAACTCATTTTCGCTTTTATAATATTAGTTAGGATGTAGGTACACATCGATGTAATAAATATTTGAATTGAAGTAACATATTTTTAACTTCTCAGATATATTATACCTACTGCACGTATGTTATGAATTAAGCTATAATATAGCTCTATCTAAATATATCTGATAACTCCATAGATAAGAAACAAGCAGAGCTCCTGCCAGATGCTAAACAGTTACCGTAGCTTACTGGGGTAGGTGAAGGAAGAGAAGAAAAGGATCAAGATGGTGATAAGACGTTAATTTTTTGGAGTTTATGATCATTTTCAGTATAGTTAACAATCGCTACAAGATTCATGCCTCGTAGAGCTGGTTTGTAGCTGGTTCATCTAATATTCTAAGTGGATTGACATCAATTTAAAATATTAAATGAACCTCTCTACGAGACATAAAGCTTCTACGGCTGACGCGCATCATCTCTATGATAAACCTCACGATTGGGTACCAAAAAGGTCTTATGCCAGCCATTCAACAAGACATGACTCTAAAAAGATTTACGGTAGCAGTCTTCTCTCGGTAGCATTCCTCTTCTATTCTCCAATCTATAGGCCAAAATCTTAGCATCTTGTTCCTCAAGCACACACACAATCTCTCACAGATAACCATAATTCACCAAATACCACCAGTTTCCGCAGCGAAAGCAACAGGTACACAAATTTCTCGCTCGCGCTCCACCTAATTGATGCGATATAATTGTACTTTATACTTAATTTAGCCACATAACGATTTTACGCGACGGCATCTAATTGAGAACGCAACAGGTAGGCTAACTTTTACCCAAGCTTGAGTCAAAATTAGCCGTTAATTGACCACTCGTGCGGTGACCGTGCGTCAACCTTGTATGAGTAAATGGAATTGAATGACTAGGCTAGAATGACGTGTTTGAAGGAGTAAATACAGATTTGGCTTGTCCAACCTAGGACGCAATTGCAGCCACATTAATGGCATAGAAGTCGGCCTCGTTGGCGTAGTGGTTAGTATAACCGACTGCCACGCCTAAGGTCGCGGGTTCGATTCCCGCACAAGTCAAACATTTGTGTGCATGAACATGGGTGTTTGTCTTGGTCTGGGTGTTTCTATGTATAATATGTATGTATTTACAACAAAAAAAAACAGTATATATGTATATTTATCCATTGTCTAGTACCCATAGTACAAGCTCTGCTTAGTTTGGGCTAGATGGTGTTGTGTATATGTGGTAGAATATTATATTATATTATTATATTATAGATGGCGTAGTGTATTAAGTGGACGCCTCGCCATTACCACTAAGCCAACCTATAACAGGTTCGATTATTTGTAAAAAACATTGGGTGTTCCGCAAATGATTGTGCTGGGTCTGGATATTCTTAACTTCCGTTGTTTGAATGATTGTAAAGTTCCCTCTTCGCCACAGAATTACTTTGTAAGATTTTATTGCAGTATATAGTTATTTAAAGCTCTCTAAGAGCTTTGATAATGTGATTTATTTTATTTATTTATTTGGATCGCCAACAAATTATACACATTTCTTACTTCTAAATAATAATTTACAGACATGCCTTGTGCTCATTCACTTACAGGCAACCACATCTAACAAAAATAAAAATTTTCGCCACAAAAACTAAGTAAAAAACACTAAATACATTAACATAATATTAAAATTAAAATTATATTGAAATTAAAAAGAAAGAAGAAATAGAAAAGTTATAGCAAAAATGGGAAATTATACTTAGGCTAGTATGGTATCATAATTACGGAAGCCTGGAACCCAGGTATACAGTGCTTTTTATCTTAAATCTTAAATCTTATAATATTTTACAGGTTCTGTATCGCGTAAGTGATACACTCACGGTACGCATCCTGGAAAACGTAAGTCGCGTTACAAGCAAAGATTTGATTCGCCCTATCACATACACACAACACCATCTAGCCCAAACTAAGATCTTGTACTATTGATGCTAAACAATGGATAAACATACATATATACTTTTTTTTGTAAATACATACATATTATACATAGAAACACCAGACCAAGACAAACATCCATGTTCATGCACACAAATGTTTGACTTGTGCGGGAATCGAACCCGCGACCTCAGGCGTGGCAGTCGGTTACACTAACTACTAAGCCATCGAGGCCGCCTATGAATATATGATCACCTTTCTGGACATTTAGTTGTCATCTGCCTACATGACATATGAATTATAAATATAGTATTATCAAGCTTATTCATATTGAATATTATACACTATAGTTCTTTATTTAAATTGTTAGATTAATCTTCTTGAACAATTTTCCGTGATCTAAGCACATTTTGAATTAAATCATTGGTTTAAAGCATCGATTGTCTACGTTTATCCACGTTTACTGATAGACGGGCAAGCTCGTTTGCAACAAAAGATTGAAATTCTAGACTTCGTTATCACTTCTTGGTATTTCCACGTGCACTATGTGGATTGCTTTTTACTTTCATACCATCGGCATACTAGTATGACAGCATTTAATTTGGGTTCTAAGTAACCTCCGATAGTAGTATAATATTATTCCAGAAACTGACATAAACCTCAACGATGTGCTTTTCAAAAAGTTTGCTGATAATAATAATAAATAAATAAATAAATAGATACAAAAATATTGCGCGCAAGCTCTGTTCTGAATGTTACTTGAATCTCTACTTATGACTAAGTAATATTAAAACTTACACCAATAGTAGAAAAAAGTATTTACAGAAAGCCAGCAAAGATAAAACATAGCACGTATTTAGTAAGTAAAAAGCCTATACTTTCAAACCTTATTCTGCTTTATCTTCTTTCTTAAAATATTTGTCAGCCACTTCTGTTATAAGAATGATTCACGTCAGTAGGTGAAATTACAACCCCCAAAGATTCTGAGATGGGGATGTCGTTGTAACTGTTCCGCTTACACCTTATATTTTTTTATATTTATCATCATCATCAGGCTATAATAGTCCACTGCTGGACATAGCCCTCCCCAAAAGAGCGCCATAGCGCCCTGTCTTCAGCTTGCCGCATCCAGCATCTGCCTGCAGTCTTTCGCAGATCGTCATCCCACCTGGTCGGAGGGCGTCCTACACTACGTTTGCCGAGTCGCGGTCTCCACTCAAGAACACGCTTACCCCAGCGGTTGTCTGTTCTTCGCGCGATATGGCCAGCCCGGCCCATATATTTTTTATAAATATATATATTTTTTTTAATTCTTTGATGACATCTCCCGCACTAGAGCCATAACTCTTGTATCGCGGGGGACTTTACAAACACTCAAACAACGGACACAAAGAACACGCAGACTCGGAACAACCATTTGTGGATACACAAATGTTTGTCTCGCGTGGGGATCGAACCCACAACACTCAGCGCGGTGGCAGCGGCGAGGCGACTACTTAAACCATTACGTCATGCGTGGAGTCAATATAGAGTTGTTCATAACCACTTTACTATGAGGATAAGCATACGGTATAAAAGATGACGGGTGAATGCAACAGGTGAGCAGATCTCTAGGTAGAGCTAATTGAAGATGTAAGTGTAATTGCACTTTTTGGGTGCCGACGACTCTATCTAATTACACTCTACATGTGGTTATGGAAAGATTTGTGTGGATATACCATTCAGTTATTACATTATCCGTGTATTTTACTTTGCCTCAAAACCTCTAAAATTTTCTCTTAGTCATGGCCCAGTTCAAATGGAACTGGGCTGGCAATATCTGTCGCATGTCTGAAGAGAAGTGGGCAAAAATCACCACAGACTGGGAACTAAATAACAAACGATCCCGCGGCAGGCCCAGAATGAGATAGCGGGATGAATTGGATGCGTTCAACCGGGATTGGAGGTAATTGATGCTGGACAGAAAGGAGTAAATATCTAAGGGAGGCCCTTCCCTGCAGTGGGACGATACAGGCTAAAATTAATAAATAATAATGCCCTAGTTGGGCGAAGACCACAATATATCAAATACACAAAATATATACATGCATACACTAGTATGACTCCTGGATTCTTGAAGTCGTAGAAATACATAATTATGTATGTATCATATACCCACATTTTATCAGCAATTGTTTTGGGACCTACGTAAACAACATCGAGTATATCGTCGTCTACTTTATACTATACAGACGGCTACTGAAATTTTTAGATATGACATAACATCTCAATAACACTTTGCCCGGTCCCGGAATCGAACCCGTGACTTCATGCACAGCAGTCACGTTTGCTACCGTGGAGCCACCGAGACACCCCGCAATATTTTCTTCCTATCGTTAATCCCTAGTATATGTAGATCCTAGTGAAAAGGTCACTAGGATCCAGATATAAGTTTCAGGGATATTGAAAACAAGCTAGCTACGTATTAACATAGCTTAAATTGCCTGTAATTGATTAAATTCCATCTTTACAGCAACATATCTTAAAAGTATTAAATCACAATATTTTTTATAGCTAATTATGCAATTAGCCACCTATAACGATGTGGATTTACTTGATAGTTTCCTCGTACAAACGAATCTAATTACAAAATATATTTTGAAAAAAGAATCTATCAGTATTCATTAAACTCTGTTCGACGAGTGCTTGCAAAAAATCAATGCACAACCACGACCGCAGCTAGCTTTATGTAAATACTGCAATTTATTTTAATTCATTTTATTCAACTTGATGTCCTTCAAATTCATAAAGCATTGTTTCAAATAATTATTTCCTCAAACAAGCAGATATGCTAATTTTTGTCATTGGTGTTTGATATCTTCACAAGTATATTGCATGCGCATCCACAAATTTTTGGTTTTTAATGTACTATTGCTTTTTAACTTTTTTGATAAAGACGTTGTTATTAGTTCTTGCCCGTTGCGTTAGATACGTAAGTCTGCTTATTAGGAGTAGATGAACAACCACTTAGCTTAAAGAGAATCAAATTTATTTTAGTAATTTTTAATCATATGAAAATATAATTTACTATTCATTATATTAATTTTTTGGACAAGACATATGTTGAGAGAAAAGAAAGAGAAATGGACCAGAATAATAACGGAATGGTACCCTAGAGAAAGCAGAAGAAGTAGAAGACGACAGCCAAAGCGATGGGAAGACGATTTGAAGCAAGTAGGTAGCTGGGCCAGAATGGTTACGTACAGCAAAGGACAGAAACAAGTGGAAATCCTTAGAGGAGGCCTTTGTCGAAAGACAAGCTGTTAAGAGGGGAGATAAGCCGAATGCCGAGAATAATTATGTATTAGTTTAAGTTAATTTATAGTTTCTTACCTCTATTGTTATATTTTAAGTAACGTTTTGTCAATTAAGTTAAAATCTAACAGTAATAAAGGCTTATTTTATTTTATTTTATTTATTTATTTTTATCTTTCTTTAAAGAGTCAATCTGCGTACTAAAAAGAACTCCAGTATGGCACCAAATTTCAGTTCCAGAGGATCACAACGCTACCTTTTACATTACTTTACCGTCTTTAACCACTTAAAGGTTGGCAACGTGCAAGAGATATCTCTAATATACCAACTGATCTCGATCAACATCAGTCGGACTGTTTGCTTATTAGCCACCTTTATTGTATTAAAAAGGCATGCCCCGTAGCAACATGGTTGAAAAAAAATACAAGAATATTTACACAATTCTTTTTCTAAGGCTTACCCCGAAAAGCTAGGCAGAGGTGTTCACACACATTCTCGGCGACCGGGCTCGACCGGGAAAGGACTACCCTCTCACAGAATATCGACGTGAAATTGCAATATTTCTACTATTGTGTTTCGTTCGGTGAGTGAGAGTGACGGAGGCCCAATCACCCTCTTTCCCCCTGCCCGCTCCTTCTCATTCCCACTTCCTTTCCTAAAGTTTCGGCAACGCGCAAGTGATGCCTCTGGTGTTGCAGGCGTCCATAGGTACCACTTATTATCAAGTTCCTTGGTTGCCAAAATAGTTTATATAAAATACATTTATCCAGATATGGTTTGAACTCATGATAAAGAAGACACGCCTATTAACGTCTACTCTGTGCTGCTACTGGGAACTTCTCAACTGAAAAACTCGATAATATTTTTCTCGGGAATCGAACCCGAAATCTCTTGCTATTCGTTACTACTGTGGCACCGAGGCAGTCAAGTCTATTTCTAACCATTTATAAGCTTCAAACGCAAGTAATGTCCACATTAAGCTGACGTCATCGTCCACGTCTTGATCGCGAACTGTTTACATATGTGGAGTACGAGCACAGCCACACGACACACTGTCACTAGCTACAAGGAAACTCTTGGCAAACGGATGGCGTGTAAGAAATAATACATGTCTGGTATTATGTGATACTTTTTTTATTTTTGAGTTGTTAGTAGACACTGAAGAAGTGTGCAGCGAAACAGTTGCTTAACTGGTCACCTGACTACTGCTTGTACGTCGAAAATGGCACCACCATTTTTATGATACACAAACAGAGATATATTCAAAATGATAAAAATAAGACGCAGCTGTAGGTTCCCTTCAAGGTGGACATGAACTAGTAAGGGTCGCGGGAAGGGTCGCGGGAAGCGGTTGTATGCGAGCGACCCAGGATTTGTCTGTGTGGGAAAATTTTGGGAGAGGCTTATCTATAGTTCCAGTAGTAGACGTCTTTCGTCTCAGATTATGACGAATTGATATTTTCAAGCCGTTTGCCTCTCCTTATAACTACTAAACAGACACGAGAGCGAGGAACGAGCAAAATCCAAAATTTTTGACGAATCCGACATCAAACTTGTAGTCTCGGAATTACAGCGTATTCTTCGGGTCGCCATTGAAAATTAGAATTAAAGTCAAATGTACAGCATTCTCATCAAGTAAAAAGCTTTTCCTGCCTACTTTAATTACCCTCACAACTTCTAATACCTTTACCCAAATATAATTCTAATTACCAACCTTCCGCATCAAAACAAAAATAATCACACTACCATCAAATGCTATTCATTTCACCAAATCGGGCAAGCGAAATAATTGGACTCAATCAAATGTACAAAATCTGCAAAAAGACTATTCACTGCGGTCCGTCGTCGCGTGCGGATGTACCAGTACTTGAATGCTACCGTGCTAGTCAGTTACTGACCTCTTTTTCACTCAAGTTTTTTTGTATATTTTTTGTCTCTCTCTCTCGCCTAATAGCGTGGCTTTCGGCAGATTAATACACTACTGACTAATGCATATCATTACATTGAGTGGCTCTGGTCGATGTAGTTTAATACACGAATATGTGAAACAAGAATTTTGACACCGCCATGAAATTCGACAAAATGCTCTTAAGCGTTCGGTTTCGTTAGATTTAAATGAAATTCTTTAAGTTTGTGATATTTAAGACATAAAAATATCATAGAAGGAACAATGTAAGGAAAGAGAGGAAGAAGCAGGCCCAAAAAGGCTAAATAAAGGAAAAGGCGATAGTCATGTCTTATAAGGAGGTCAAGGTCTTAGCGGAAAATCAAGAAAGATGGCGTTTACTCCACCAACACGAGCAGAGCTCTAAAATATAAAAAAGAAAAAAGGTCTTTGGTACCGATTTATAATTATTTCGGTGGCGCAGCGGTAGTTAATTAGACTGTTGTGGTCTCAAGGTCGATGCCTGGGTCGGGCAGCGTTCTAAATAATGCTGTCTTAACAAGAAGTCTGACACACACGGTGCATAGTAGACGGCCATAGGCTAGCCTCCTATTACGTGGGACCTTACATACAGTACCATAGGATGAATGAAGCAGTCGCTCCAGGCGCCAAGCCCCAGAGGGCGCTTGCTGCACCTCAGTTGTTAAAAAAGATAATTAGAAGCAAACAAGGGAGGCGTTAGCAGCAATAGCCTAGAGAGAGACCGTTGAACAGACACGCAGAGGCAAGTACGCTCCCAAGACGCGCATCTCTGATTTTTCGAAGTTATGTGCGTGTTAAATAGTAAAATATCGATGAAGAAAAACATTGTGCTGCATGTCTAAAAGTTCCCCATAATATTCTCGAAGCTATGTGAAGTCTGTCAACCCGCACTGGCGTAAGTGTGGTGGATTATGACCTAATCATTCCCACAAAGCAGTGGGACATAACTGTCCTAATGGGCTGATATCCTAAAACCTGCTCCGATCCAGCACTGTTTACATAGCTGGTGAAAAGTGCATGTAACCTAACCATTTGGAGATATGATATTAGACTCGGGTCTCGATGCCGACGCCCAGCTCAGGAAAAGAATTGTAATGACTTTCTATTAAAATCATATTTAAAAAAACGTACAAATGATAACTATACATATGATTGCAAATATATTAAAAAAAATTGGTTGTCTGTAAAGTCGGTTTACGGACGATAGTTTAACGTGACAACGTCATAACAACATTTTTTTCCCCTAACGTTACAATGAGCGTAACGGGACAATGAGCGTAACGGGACAATGAGTCATCCTTTTTCGTGCGTGCAGCCGGCGTACATCGATTTATTAGACGTTTTCACATCAAAAATTTTTAAACGCAACACTTTTTGATATGTAACATAACACTCTTTTGCTTGGGACTAATAAACATAACTGCCAAAATATAATAGACCTCTGCGTGCCTCTTAAAAATCCACAAAGTCTATAAAGCCAGCGAGATATAATTACATCAGTTATTTATGATTAATCAAACCTAAGACTTTACAATTGACCGCAATCTTATTCCACTACATCATCATCCTGGTATCGCAAGTGATAGGCTACGGTTACTACTTCAAGCGAACCGCATGTTTTTTTACTGCCTTGTTGTATAAGAAATGCGCTTTAAGTAAGCGGTGTGCATTTAGTAAATGACTGCCACAGAAATAGTTTAGCTATTGCAAAATGTTTCAGGTCCTAATCCTGGGTCGGTCAAAGTTATTGAGATTTTCAGTCAAGATATTCTCAGTAACAGCACAGATCTTGGAAAACAGCAATAGATAATGACAGAGCTCGTGCGGCGCATATTCAAATCGACGCGCGGTCGCCATAGTAAAATTGTATGGAGGATTTGAGGTGCATTTTTAATAAATATGTATCTTTATTGTCAACCAAAGAAATATTTGGGACGGACAAATTGTAATATAACTATTTATGTTTCGTTTAAGCTGTAAAATAGGATAGATTTGTATTGTTATAACCTAAAAATCACGTAACACGAGCTTACATTTTTGCATTTTTCATGCAAATTTACGTCATTTTGTAGGCGAAAATATTAATTATTTTAAGTTTTTACACGAAGTAATTGTAAACACATTCATTGTTATGGTAAATGTATATTATATATACATAGATTCACACCTGTTTCCCAGAGGGGTAGGCAGAGACTACGGATTTCCATTTGCTACGATCCTGACACACTTCTCTGACTTCATTCACTTTCATAACATTCCTCATACACGCTCGCCGGTTTAAGGTGCTCTTAACCTGGCCTTTATCCAGAACGTCTCCGATCTGATCAAGAAACGTTCGCCTAGGTCTTCCCCTTGCGACTGTTCCATTCATATTTAATATTTGTATTAAACAAAAAGTATTGATTTTATTCACTTAACTGTGACCACCTGTTTTGCTTGGGACCTTAATACATAGGTAGCGAAATGTAGGTGTAATGGAAGGTGCATTACACCTACATTTCGCTAATCTACATCTAGAGATATAGATGTAAGACTATGTATGTGAGTGTGTGTTGTTCGCATAAGTTTGAGCTTACACTTACAGCCAGTCCCACTCCCGAATTCTTTCGGGTCAAACATAATATTCTTGGGTAATTCTAATAACAAATTCTTAGCAAGAGAGATTAGAGAGAAAAGTAAACCTTTGGTTTATTTAAACAATAGTGTGGTGAGTTAGTTATTTATGCGATGGACTGGCGAACGCGGGAGTCAAGAAGCATTTGGTCTCCCTTTTGTACAAATACGTAAATACAAACATACATACTGCGCAGACAGCGTAGTGGGTTAAGTGGTCGCTTCGCTACTACGCGGAGTACTGTGGGTTCGATCCGAGCAAAAATTTGTAGGGTTCTTCGAGCTGCAACTACTTAGGTAAAGGTTACCTATTACTGTCTGGTATACCTATACTAATCATAGGTTTTTTTTTATGTGATAGTAGGCAAACGAGCAGACGGGTCGCCTGATGGTAAGCGATTACCGCCGCCCATAGACACCCGCAACACCAGAGGAGTTACAAGTGCGCTGCCGGCCTTTTAAAAAGTAGTACGCTCTTTTCTTGAAGGTTTGTAGGTCGTATTGGTCCGGAAATACCGCAGGCGACAGTTCATTCCACAGTTTAGTTGTGCGAGGCAGAACATTTCCGGCAAACGCACAGTTGTGGACTGCCAACCATCTAAATGTTGGGGATGAAAATTCTGTCGCGTAGGACGATGGCGAAAAGAGGCGGTAGGGATCACTCCGAACAATTCCTCGGAGCACTCCCCATAGTATAAGCGAATAAGCTATTGAAATGTAGCTTTAATACATCTCTGCCTACCTCTGTCAGTCGTGATAATGTTATACTATGTAATTCTACCTCTTATCTGCATAGACAATCCCTGAAACACCCACTTACTAACAATATGTATAACGATTATGTCTCAATATTCGCTTCTTACGAACCAATTACTCTAGAACGCCTTTCACTCGCTCCTCTCACAAAATCTATCATAATAACATTAGGAAAGTTTTGTTTGTTTATGAATTAGGGGTATCAGGTATAGCTGCACTGGGTTCCGGATAAAAATATGGTGTTATGACGTTTATTCGACCGGTTTATACCCGGCTATGGTAAAACCAAAAAGAAGTTGTGTAGATATGTTCTTTTAAAGACGTACGCCGCAGATTATGGTCTCTCGAACAACGGACACGAATAACATTCAGACGCAGTACCACCAAAAATTTTCCGATCAAAAATTTGTGGGTCCCACAACACCTTCGGAAGTCACCACTTAAACTAGGATACCATCCGTGTCCATTGACTGTAATAGTACCTATTTACGTAATTGTACTAGGGGAACATCAACACTTCTACCGCTCCTTGTCTCCCGCTTGAGTCTAGTAGTACTCTACAAAAGCATCTAACTAAACTTTCTTAGTCAGTATTTCCTCGTCCATTCTTTCTACATGTCCAAACCAGCTTAACATACCCTTTTCTATTCTTGTCACTATATCCACTTTCATGCCGCATCTCTCTCTAATCACACTATTCCTTATTCTATCTTTCAGAGTCACACCACATATGCTTCTCAACGCTCTCATTTCTACAGCATTTATTCTGCTCTCATGCTTCTTTTGCCATACCCAACTTTCACTTCCATACATAAGTGTGGGCACTAATAATCCTCTATGAACAGCCAAACGTGCCTTTTCGGATACATTTCGACTGTTCATGAAAGCGCGTAGAGCTCCATTCACTTTGTTGCCAGCAATCGTTCTCCTTTCAATATCTCCGTCATGTTTACCATGTTTCATGTTATGTTTCTTACTTTTCCTTAATATATTTAGAAACTTTAAAGACCACTCACCATAACACGGAGTGACGTCAAAATCAACTACAAACCTAAGTAGACAATACTGTCTCATCGATAAAATAAGCCAATTTATAACACAAACCCAGCCTAGTTGGACGCCATATTTGGCTGTTTCACATTACATAATAAAAGCTAGCCGGCGACATAGAAGTGTAAAGTCCTTTCCTTCGACTTTCACTATTTATAAGATGGAAAAACATAGAGATAAGCAGTTCTATCTCTATGTTTTCTGGTGAATTTGGAACTCTAAAGACGTACTAACTTCTATGTATGTGTATATAATAAGTTTTGTTTAATTACTGGTAGACTGTCAGTGCCGGTTCTATCATAGAGTGAAAGAAACAGCCGCTCTAGACGTCAAGCCCCAGAGGGCGCATTCCGCACCTCAGTTGTAAGTAAAGATAATTAGAAGCAAGCAAGAAAGGCGTTAGCACCGATAACCTAGTCTTCTTCTTCTTCTCGAGTCAATGGTACAATTATTTTAAACTTGCTTCTGCCCGCGACTTCGTCCGTGTGGAATAGTTACTTTGGGTTAACGCTAACTTTAACCCGTAACTTCGTTATCATTATTTTGCTGCGATGTTATTTTAAAACTGCGATATCTCCTAAGATATTCATTGAAATCGAATGATGTACAGAGCAATTTTGTTTTAAATTAAATATTTGTGATGAATAACGTATTTATTTGGATAAGGATTAAATATCATGTTTATAAAAACACCTTCGCAAATAATGCATTATTTTAGAATAAATTTGGTTAGCATAAAAAAGGGTATAGTGAGCCAACCTTAAAAGATAGACATATGCGGTCGCGGACTTTTTTTTTAGAACTTTTAAAGGGGAACAATTCTGTGATACATAATTTTTGCGAAACTTTAACTGTTTACGCAGCGCACGCAGCGGAAGCTTTCAAAAGGAAAAAAGGCCCTCCGATTTTGAAACATTCTTCATTGGCGCTCCGCTTCTATTAATCTTAGCGTGATGATATATAGCCTATAGCCTTCCTCAATAAATGGGCTATCTAACACTGAAAGAATTTTTCAGATTGGACCAGTGGTTCCTGAGATTAGCGCGTTCAAGCAAACAAACAAACAAACTCTTCAGCTTTCTAATATTAGTAAGTATAGATATGTCCTGCCCAATGTGTAGCCACGGCAATCGCATCAGCAGTTGCGTCCATCAAGTCCTCCATAGTGCACCTACAGGGGCAATTTGGGCATTTTAACAGATGTGACACGGTTTGATTGGAATCACCACATTCACACTGTACTTTGTGAGGCACCCTGATTTCCCATTTTACCAGGTTGCAACCGCAGCGGCCGACTTGAGTACGAAGTAACCTAGTGGGACACCGTTGGACTTCTACGCTGTGGTCTCAAGCTCGAACCCAAGGCGCGCATCTCTGACTTTTCGGCTTGTTTGCTTTAACGGTGAAAGAAAACATCGTGAGGATACCTGCATTTCTAAGAATTCTTCATAATCTATTTGAAGCATGTTGAATCTGCCAACCTGCACTGGGCCAGTGTGGTGTACTATAGCCTGGCTCTTCTCACACTGAGAAGAGGCCCGTGCCCAGCAGTGGAAAGGTTTAATACAGGCCTGATATTATTAAATAGATTGCCTTGGTCCCGTGGCATAGGTTAGCGTGTGATCGTAACGTCCTGGATTCGATAGAGAATCTGGCAAATAGTTATTAAGTTTTTCTGTTACCCCGTCAACTGTCGAGCGGTCATACGTTTGTCCGCAAAAAATGAGTCATTAAAAAAAAAACAACACTGACGAACGTATGTCCGCTCCACACTTGACTCGTTAGTGAGTCAAGTGTCGAGCGGACATACGTTTGTGTATTGTTTGCACAATGATTATCTTATTTTTTTCCGTATTTCCCTTTGACACTCAAGAAGTTACGAAATTCTAATCGTGGAAAATATAATCAGGCAATGTAGACTGCTTGAAAGTTATCTTAATACCCTAAAGCGCAATCTGACAATTCGCACGGTAACGATTTAATACACATATGACCGTGGGACTTATTAATTGTCATTGCATTATTATATGTCGACTTTGAAGCGAAATATATAATTATCTACCCTGAGAAAAAATAATGATAAAATCTATAACCTGACTATAGTAATGGAAACAAAATATCAGCTTTATTTTAAGCAAAGCTTTATCCCTTTCCCTGGGGAATCCCGACTAAATTGTTATCAGTGATTATAATATTCCTATATCCCGGCAACTGTCGAGCGTACATACGCTATCCGCAAAATGAATCATAAAAAAAAAACAAAAAACGACAAATGTATTTTTGTTTTTTATTTTGTTTTATTTTGCTCGTCAAAATGACCATACTCCACCTGATGGTAAGCAGTCGTGTGGTCTAAGAGCAGTGGCCTCCACACCGCCCTCATAGCAGCCGAGGCGATGTTGAGGTCTCTACTTTGACGGCCTGAGAAGGTGCTTTTTCACGCCCCGCTTGAAGGACCCAGGATCCCTACGGATGTGCCTACGGAGTTGCAGAGGTTCCAGTGAACTCGTGACCTCTGGATCTCCGATGATACGGACAGCCCGCCGCTGTAACCTGTCGTTACAGCGGCGGGCTGTCCGTATCATTGGCTCCGCGCAGTACTTGCTGGACGCAAGTACTGCGCGGAGCCATCCCAAAGATGAGAACAGTACTCCACGCAAGGGCGCACTTGTGCCTTATACAATAAGCACAGCTGCCCAGGCGCGTAGAACCGTCTCACCCTGTTTAGAACTCCGAGTTTTCGCGAATCTTGCTTAATGACGCTCTCGATGTAGGTTTTTGGATTAAGGGAGTGGCAAAGATCCATACCTAAGATGGAGAGGCTGTCACGTATCACCAGTGGAGTGTTCTTCAGAGAAGGGAGGGGAAGGAACGGAGACTTTTTTGTCGAGAACGCGCATGCCTGGGTTTTCTTGGCGTTGAACTCGACCAAGTTCTTGGCACCCCATTCATAGATGCGGTCCAAGGTCTGGTTAAGTTCAACGACAAGATTCAGGACGTCCGAGATATCGCCCATGCACGGTACTGTCGTCCGCATAACAATGTATGTTGCCGAGATTCAACATATCATTGATATGCAGAAGAAAGAGCGTAGGGGATAAGACAGACCCCTGAGGCACTCCTGCATTGACCCGCATAAATTTGGAAGTGCGACCGTCGCAAAGGTTCCCGAATACGACGCTTCTGCAGGAAACTTGCAATCCAGGTGCACAGTTGAGGAGGCAAGCCATAGGTCGGAAGCTTGGAAAGAAGAGACCGGTGCCAAACTTTATTTAACTTAACTTTAAGACTCGCCGTGCTTGTCCATAGCCTCACCCCAGAGGTGCGTGACGAACGCTAGAAGATCACCCGTTGATCCTTTAGCCCGAAAGCCGTACTCGCGATCATTGATCAACGACTGATCCTCCAGGTAGCTGACAATTTGGGTGTTTATAATCCGCTCGAACACCTTGGAAAGCACCGAGGTGATAGCTATGGGTCGATAGTTGCTTGGCTCGGAACGGTCCCCCTTTTTGGGAATCGGTTGAACGTTCGCCTCCTTCCAAGCCTCAGGCACAATGCCTGCGGCGTAAGACGTCCGGTATAGGCGCGTAAGTGTAGGAGACAACTCCGCTGCACATTTTTTGAGGACCACAGCTGAGATGCCGTCAGGTCCACTGGCTATCCGAACATCGAGAGACTGCACGGACGGTTCGTTGCCTGATATATATATCAGGCATGGTGTAGCCGCAGTTGGCAATATTAGGCGGCTGCGAACCACAGTCATCGATTCGGGAGTCGGCCGCAAAGAGATTTGCAAGCAGATCTCCTTTCTCCTGCGGCCGATGAGCCAGTGATCCATTCGGATATCTCAGAGGGGGCAGCAAGGTCTGGCAGAAGTTGGACTGCACGGCTTTGGCCAGGCACCAATAGCTACGACTGCCCGTAGGATGCGCCATGAGTTCCTGGCCGAACCGTGCGACGCGCTGGGCATCCGCTCTTAAGTATGCCCTCTTGCAGACCTTTGTGGCTTGGTTGAACGCTGCCTTCAGGTGATCCACGTTAGGGTCATGGAGAGCGCGAGCCCTGGTCCAAGCGCGGTACGCTGTCTGTTTGCGTTCAACAGCATCAGCGCATTCACTACCGAACCAGGGCCTTTTCCTGCTGCCGCTCGTGACATCACTGTATGGAATATAATATTCCATACCCAGGATGATTTCACCAGCGACAGCAGTAGCGCTCTCTGATGGATCCCTGTTCTCAAAGCAGCGTTGAGCCCAAGGGATGGATGCCACAGTCGTCGTCTTGACTCCTCGAGTCGTGGGGGCGTAACAACAACAGCTGTGGCACAAACCAGGCAGTGGTCTGAGGTGCCCAGAGGAGCACGAATCGACACACTGTACCGGTTCGGGTTACTAGTCAGCAGCAGATCGAGCAGAGAGGGCGCCTGACCTGCAATGTCTGGTATCCGGGTGGGCTGGAGTACCAGTTGAGACAGGTCATGCGTGAGAGCGAACGCATGGGCAGTTCGTCCCGCGTGGTCTGTTTTGGGAGAGCCCAACCAGGTCTCATGGTGGGCATTGAAATCTCCCAAAAACACCAACTCAGGGTTCGGAAACCGCTCCTGCGCGTCGTCTGCCGCCTGACAGGTGATCGAAGAGTCGAGTTGTCTCAGCGTCTCCTGAATGGGATCGGTAGAGGCACATGTAGATTTGGCTGAAAGAGCCATGATCTACGTGTACCCAAAGGACAGAGAAGGAAGGGTCCTCTAGGCATTGTAGACGGCGACAGCAAATAGCCGCCCTAACAAACAAGCATACCCCGGCTTTCGCGAGGAAATACTCCTCTAGCACGTAGCCGGGATATTGCAGGTAGTTCGTGTCTGCAGGACGGCGTATTTGTGTCTCCGTTAGAAAAAGCATTGCCGGCCGAGCCGTCTCCAGGTGGTGATGGACGGCATTAAGGTTAGCGTGGAGTCCTCTGATGTTAATAAACTCCACGACACAGGAAGAGGAAGCAGCGGTGGGGTTGCGGCGATTGGCTGCTGTTAAACGACAATGCTTTTTTCGTACTGCCATAGAGTGAAAGGAAGGGGAAACGTGAAAAAAAAAGAGGCGACTATTCTCGCAGCAAAGTGGGGCAAGGCGCAGAGCAAGTTTCGTCATATTACTGTATGGTATGGCGATAGCCGATCCGACGGACGGAAGGACCCCCGTACCCTCCCGAAAGTGGTCGCCGGGACCCACCCTCCGGTCACCATCCGGTACGACGAGCCACCTCGAGATTATGCGCGGCATGATGAGGCAGCCAACCTAGTTGGTTAGATTCGGTTGGGCCTCTGGACTATACCGCGGGCGGCCAGCAGAGCACCGTTTCTACGGCTCTCCCTGGCCGCTGGGTCGACTAGCGCCACCCACACAATGACTCTACGGATACTCTGCAGGTCCCTCATAACCTGCGAGAATCGTCACCTCATGCTTAGGCCTCCTGCGCTCTCATTCACCGAACGAAACACAGCAGTGAAACACTGCTGTTTCACGTCGATTTTCTGTGAGAGGGTAGTACTTCCCCGGTCGAGCCGGCCCATTCTTGCTGTAACCAACTTGGCTCTACTACCTATAAAATGTGTATGTGCGCTGCACACTTGACTCGCACATACATTTGTCCGTTTGTGTATTGTTTGCACAATGAATTTTTAATTATTATTTACGTATTTCCCCTAGACGTTCAAGAAGATATACATAGCAGATTTTAACACCCATATTCTAAGAAGTAACCTCAAACCTTCCTCAACCTCGACTCAACCGAGGATACCTTAAGGATCACCTCAAGGAATCCTCGAAATCGGTATTCTTAGTCATGTCTTTCTCTTGACTTGAGGTAATCTTGAGGATCCTCCAATAAGGTTGAGTCGAGGTAAAACGTCATTACATACGTCACAAAACCATAGATTTAACATACTTTTTAACGTTATTTAATGTTTTTGTCTATGATCACCTCAAAATTGACAGATGTTTGTTTTTTAACCTTATCTATGTCGCATCGTGTCATTCCGAGTTGTTTATGTTTGATTTGTTTGTTGTGTTGTGATCCAAGTTTTATCCTTTAGCTTTATTTGTTCCACACATATATGTCTGGAAGACAAATATTCAGTGAGGCGGAGAAGTTGCGTCTCGCAAATAACGCCTTTCAGGATAATCGTACGGATTATCATATAAATAATTAAAAATCGTTTAAAATCCATTACAAAACACTTTAAAAATCGAAGGTAAATAGGTAACAATGGCGTAGATCTTCCTCGAGTATTCCTTAAGGTTGGTCGCGACGTAAACAGTTGTTTCCTCACCTCGAGTAAGGAAAGATGTCGAGGGACGCTGAGTGGAGGAGGATTTTTGCAACTGTGAATACTGATTTCCTCGAGTGAGGTTGAGTGGAGTCGAGGAACGTTTGAGGAAACGTCTTAGAATATGGGTGATAGTCTCTAATAATAATAGGTATATGTATGTTGTATACTAACAAATATATTATTAATAATAATAATAATCTCTGGAATCCTAACCACCGGCAGCTTGGACCCTATTCCTGATGCCAGTTGGGTACCATATATTTTATATTTTTAAATGTATTTTTTATATATGTATATTTAAAAATGAAAAATGTATTGAAAAGATTTAAATAAAGAGTATAATAAAATAGCCTAAACTAAGCAGGTCTTGTACTATGGGAACCAGCTAAATTTTGAAAGTGGTCTATGAGAAAAAAATCTGGGAACCTCTGGTCTAAGGAATAGGCCTGGTGATTGATGGGTTACTCAGTAAATGAGTCAGGACTTTTCCTTTAATATGTATCGATTTTTCTAAGTATTCATAGGCTATGTAATGCATTTAATATCCATAATAGTGGATTGTACAAAGGTCCTTGCGACTAAAGAATAACTATTAATTATCAGGGCTGAATTTAGGGATGGGCAACCGAGGGTCTTGGGCCATCACAACAAAGAAGCCTCCACAGGGGAATCCTTCTTATAGCCCCTAAAGGCAAAAGAACTAGCAGTCCACCTGGTGGTTACGTAAAACCGCCGCCTATATTAATAGTACTCTTTTTAAACCTGGTTTGAGGCATAAGTTTCCAGGTGCAAAGCCAGCCCTGCTGCGGTGTCAAGTAGTACGATGATAGAAAAGTCGAGTTTTACTTAAGTCACTTCGTGAGTTAGATTATTTTTTGGCTGATTGGATATGATTTGGAGTCTCCACTTCTATGTCGCCGAGGGCATCCAGTCTTTAAATCCGAAACTAGTTGTAAATAGTAAAAAACGTTTACATTCATAAAAACTTATTCTTTCTGTGTAATTTATTCTGCATATCAAGTACTACAGGTTCTGATCTTCAAATGAATCTATTGTTGAAGGCACAGGTAGGTATAGTCTCAATCACTGTAAGTGCGTACTTGTAGCAGGTATAAATTGCTCACCTTGATTGTCTAGTGTTTACAAAGTGTCATACTTAATTTCATTATTTCAATATTATGCTCTTATGACCAGCGAGTCATCTTTGAGGTAGGCCAGAAAGTGCTGATTTGATAGACTATAACAAAAAGCGGCCAAGTGCGAGTCGGACTTGCCCATGAAGGGTTCCGTAGCAGCAAGTAACATAATATAAAAGTTCTTGTAGTTCGTTGTAACTTTGATTGTAAATTGCGGTTTACGATTTAGGATGTATTAAAAAAAAACTACTTACTTGATCTCGTTCAAACCAATTTTCGGTGGAAGTTTACATGGTAATGTACTACATATATTTTTTTAGTTTTATCATTCTCTTATTTTAGAAGTTACAGGGGGGGACACACTTTTTACCACGACACACTTTTTACCACTTTGGAAGTGTCTCTCGCGCAAACTATTCAGTTTAGAAAAAAAATATATTAGAAACCTCAATATCATTTTTGAAGACCTATCCATACATACTCCACACGCAAGGGTTTGATTAAAAAAAATTTTGAGTTTCAGTTCTATGTATGGGGAAACCTCCAAAATTTATGGTTTTTTTTTCTATTATTGTGTAAAAATCTTAATGCGGTTCACAGAATATATCTATTTACCAAGTTTCAACAGCATAGTTCTTATAGTTTCGGGAAAAAGTGGCTGTGATATACGGACGGACAGACAGACATGACGAATCCATAAGGGTTCCGTTTTTTGCTATTTGGCTACAGAACCCTAAAAAACTGCTTCAAGGGTGCAGCGGTAATGAGCGCGACTGCTATACAACATAAGCATTCCGATTCAATATTTAAATTGGGCAAAGTGATATGTTAAGCATGATCGCGTTAATACCCGTTACGAATTATCTACATACTAGATGTGCCCTCGGTTTCACCCGCGTATATAATTTTATATAATAATAATAATGCTTTATTGTTCTAATACAAACAGATACAGTCGTTTTTAGAACACTAACCTCCACACTAGGATTCCCTGTGTCGTGGGGTCTTTCGTCGATTCACACCACGGGTTCTTCGCACCACGGTGTGAATCGCAGAAGGACCCATTTTGAGTTAGTCGTTTCGCACCATGGTGGGCAACGGTGAATGCTTTTATTGTACTTCATCGATTCGCACCATGGTGCGAATCACCAAAGAACTATTTTAGACTTCGTCGATTCGAACCAAGGTTATTTTACTACTATTGAACAGTCTCGCATAAAAGTGTTAGTACACCAATTTATTTATATTTATTAATCCACTACTAAGCTACCGCTTTGGGAATTCATACTAAGTTTCATGCATATATGCAATTTAAAAAAAAACAGCTCTTTGGTTACTAAATAATAATAATAATAATATATATATATATATATAATTATAAACATTATATATATATATATTATGTTTATAATAATAATAATTATTATTTTCTTATTTTTATAATATATATTTCTTTTATATGATTAAAGATAATCAATATTTTGTCATGTGACTAAAATAAACTAAGACGACATTAAACATTGTTTTTTACAACTGCTTGTTACAATAAACGTTTTCTACCCGTCAGTACCTAGAAAGTACATTTAAAAAATAAAAATGATCGTGGTTCGAAACGACGAAGTCAAAAATAGGTCTTCGTCGATTCACACCATGGTGCGAATCGACGAAGTACAAAAAAAGCATTCACCGTTTCACACCATGGTGCGAAACGACTAATTCAAAATGGGTCCTTCTGCGATTCACACCGTGGTGCGAATCGACGAAAGACCCTGTCGTGGAGGTTAGTCTCTTTCATCTTTACAGCAATAAACAAGTGAAACAAGAAATGTAATGTTATCGAAAAGGTAAGTACATTTTAAAATATTATAGCCTAAATAACCTTCCTCAATAAATAAGCTATCCAACAAAAAATAATTTTTCACTTCGAAGCAGTAGTTCCTGAGATTAGCGCGTTTAAACAAACAAACTCTTCAGCTTTATAATATTAGTATAGATTTACTTCAAAATACCATCTTTAACTAGTTGATACCACCATTTTATCTATTTCAATCGCCAGGTAACCTGATTGAAGTACAGAATATCTGTTTAATGTGTTCATAACAAAGACATGTACTAAGCATAAAACGTTGAGCAGTAGATGGCAGTGTCGTCGGTATAAAACATGTACCAGCTCATTAGCCAGTCTGGTACAACAGCTACTACTGACCTACTTCGCTAGGGGATGAGGTGCTTACTGTTTCACCTGCCTACTAATCTACCACTCACATGAAAATGTAGCGTGTAACTATAAGGTGTGGTCATGTTAATAGTACTGCCGTCATAAGGGGAAAAGACACATCTGCCAAAAAATAAATATTTAATATAAATACACTGGCAGATGCGGCTATTTGTAGTGATTCCAAATACATAAAACTTAATTTCGTTAAAAAAAACTCAGATACGTCTTTTTTCCTTATGACGGCAGAGTAGTATAAGACCACAAAAATTCAGAGACGTAGTGGTTTATGTGGTCGCCTCGACAGTGTCACTGCGGAGAGTGTTGTGGATTCGAATCACACACGACACAGAACTTTGTGTGATCCACAAATGGTTGTTAATAAAGTGTGGTCATGTTAAGGCTGAGGCTTCATTAGTCCGCGACACGACCTGCGATACGTAAGCGATAAAAACAAATAGTTCATATTCACGTTTATGGCTACGCCGTACGCCATATATCGCTATTCATCTTTGATTTGTTTATGCGATAGAAACAACATTAGTGTAATCACGGCATCGGCTACATCAACTTGTCAGCGAAATTGAAGCGAATTCATTAAAATTTTCGCTTATAATGTAGCCATACCATGTTTATATCGTTTCGCTTTGACAGTCGCATCGCGAATCGCCGCCTACTGTAGCCTCAGCCTAGAGTATGACCACAAAAATTTAGAGACACGAACCCCAGCCCTGATAATAATTTCAGGCACACTCGGGCGAGAGATGAATTAAAAAAAAAATATAGTCTATTTTATACGGACTTTATCGAATTTGTTTATTATAACAATATAATTTTGAAACTACTATTGTGAAACACTTTTATTAGTTACTGTTTAAAAACTGTTATTTAAATTATAAAAACTATTATATTTCATTTCTATTTTATACGTTGCCCGACGCTTCGGTTTTCAGCAGCAATGTTCAAGGAGAGACCCCGTGAATGTGGCTGAAAAAGCAAAAAATTATTTAATAAGAGTTTAAAAATCCGTGTAAAGTAGTTTAATTTCAACAATAAAGTGTAGTCATCTTAAGAGAAGTGTGTGTAGTAATGATTTTATGCTTACTTGTATGAGCACGCCACAAAGTTGATTATATAACCAAATTTATATACTTCTGATTACATGTAATTAGTTTAATTACGTATCTATCACAAAATATTCTAAATTATAATACAATTTAATATAGAAAAAATACAGACCCTGGAGCAGGACTTAATCCTGCGACCACGACAAACCCTGCTGTCGTTTTAGTAATCAATTTGAAGTTAGGGATTGATATTTGCCTCTGTATTACACATTCAGGGCTATGCTATGCGTCTGCAATGCGTGTTTCATATAGTTAGTTCATGGATTGCCTCTTATCTATACTAATATTATAAAGCTGAAGAGTTTGTTTGTTTGTTTGAACGCGCTAATCTCAGGAACTACTGGTCCGAATTGAAAAATTATTTTAATGTTGGATAGCCTATTTATCGAGGAAGGTTATAGGCTATATAACATCACGCTACATAAACGTGGGTGAAACCGTGAACACATCTAGTAACTTATAATATATAATATACATATACATAGTATAAGAAATGCTTATCTGAAAATACAAGAGATTTTAACCCATTAATAATTAATTAGTCGTGGAGGTTTTACAAGCATTCTAACAACGGAAACAAATAACACCCAGCTTTGACATAACTATTTGACATAACTATTTGATGTTTGGCCAGGGGTTCGAGCCCATAACACTCAGCGCAATAGAAATGGCGAGGCGACTACTTAAAACACTACGTGTTGAAGTAGTAATTTAGACAAACGGTTCCTTCATCAAGTCAGAATAACTTGCTGAAGGAAGCGTTTGCCTTAAAAATTTGCTTGTGCTTGCTTTACAAACAAACTTATGTCACATTCTTGCGTGCGGTAGAGTTAAGCTTAAGAAGACGCTGTTAGTAGAAGACTTCATCTATTTTGTATGCTGGCAGTACAAAGACAGATTGTATGAGTTGTTTGAGATGATGCCCGCAGCTACTTTTTATCATCGCGCCGCTCGCCATCGGCAGGGATTTCATTCTCACACCTTACACCGCCGCACCAAACGGTTCCAAAGGAATTTTCTCCCGCGAACGCTCAAGTTGTGGAATGAACTCCCTGCCCAGATTTTCCAACAAGACTACGGTATGGGGTTCTTCAAAAAGGGTGTTAAAAGGTTTTTACAAGGTCGGCAACGCGCAAGTGATGCCTCTGGTGTTGCAGGCGTAGGCTACGGTGACCACTTATCACCAGGTGGGCTGTATGCTTGATTGCCACTTAAGCAGCATAAAAAAAGATCAATGAAGGGTTTGCAACTGATACCTTGGGTGTTACAAGCGTCCTATGGCAACCGCTTACTATGACGTAGCCTGTACGTTCTTAGTTACATAAAAAACAAACTAAAAAACCTACTTTTCTAGCAAACGCAACTTCTAAATAGGTATCGATATTCATATTCTTACCCATGATTTCGTACACGTGGAATTCGGAATAAGGTACCTATTTTTCTTTGGTTTCTTTGCATGAAGAAGCTGATTTACATGCATAATACTCGACTTTTAGGCTGCGAATTAAGATGAAACATGACTAGATTTAAAGATAGAGACCTCCACCAATACAACTGTGAAACCCGCATTCAATTTCATTCAGTTGTTTTTGCGTGATATGTGCACAAACACACAGATAGACGGACAAAAATAATACAAATAATTGTTTTGGCTTTTCCCACCCATCATCTTTTTAGAAGAATATCTCCTATATAGAAACATTGATGATAGAAAAGTAACTGAAATTGTGATTCTTATAGGATCCCTATTAATGTATGCGGATAGGCAAAACATGGAACCGGACTTCTATCTTATATGGGAAACCTAACCAGACTAAGAAAAAGAAAATAATAGTTAGTACTAGTAAAATAGCATTCTTTGTTATATTACGAAGATGGTAAATATCGTTTTGCCTGATGATAAGCAGTTACCGGTATCACTAGTGTTTGCCCGCAGCTTCGCTCGCGCTAATGTAGATTTTATTAATACATTTGTATCTCTCAGAAGCACTAGTTTTCCTAGATGAAATGGACTTTATGTCCTTCTCTGTACCCCTATATACGTTGTATGCGAAATATCAAGATGATCGGTCAAGTAGTTAAGGCGTGAAAGCGTAACATACAAACTTACATTCGCTTTTAAATATTACTACTTAGTTAGAATATAACTGTAATTCGTGGTTATATTTTAAAACTGCAAACTATTAGTGATGAGCTGATGAATAACATCGTAGACTTGAATAAATATATTTCGATGATCATTCAAAAACGTAGCATCATTTTGTTTAATTTTATTTGCATGCCAATATCAGAATTCCGATCTTGTCTAATAAACGTCAAATGTGAACAGAAATGCGATTTATGTTCACATTCAACTTTTTTTTACTTAGAAGACTACTAACTATTCGTGGTATTTATGAAATAGATCATTATTCTCGAAGATATGTGAAGTGTGCCAACCCGCACTGAGCCAGCGTGGTGGCCCAGCCCTGGCCACACTGAGAAGAGGCCCGTCCCCAACAGTGGGAAAGTTTAATACAGGACTGATAATATTATAAGTATTTATCACATTGAGATCGGAACTCTATTTTGAACAGCTTTTATAACGAGAATTAGCATCTTAGTAATTATGTTTCTGTCTTTGAAAGCAGTTTGCGAGCTATATGTTAGACGTAGGGTCCAATATAGGACCTTAAAATATGACCACACCTTTTTGTTACACGATGTATAGTATCAGATTCTAAGAAAATACTTCGTTATGAGTGTTATGTCGAGGTAAACAGTACTATACATACTTCATATGTAATCATTAAAATAGCAGTGATCATCATAGACATATTAGTCTATGATGTAACTATTCAACATTGTAAGCAACGCGTTGAAGTCTTTTCAACAAAATTAATCGAAAATATAATTTAAAAGATACCATTGCATAATATACCTACAGAAACTCATTACGGATACCATATTCAGAGAGCAATGATGAAAAATGTTGGACTTGGATAAAAAAGGATTACATTTGCAAATCCCACATCAGATTTTTAGACGAGAGGACGTGCAGTATGCAGGGGGTGAACACATACACGTATCTATCATTCATTAGCGTTGCTAGAATCCAATACGACATTTTTTACAATCCCCGGGCACAAAGAACGGGCGTCCACCCCCACACAAGCAAACAACCCCATACAAACAAACGGCGTCAATGTACGTGTAATAAAAACTTGAAAAAAATCACACTGACCCGCGCACACACGCGCAATGCCGCGAAAAAAATCACGGACACAAAGAAAGTCCACCGAAAACTTCTATACGAACTTTTGCACGCACACTAACACAAGTCACACACACATAGTGACGTACAAGGAAGTTTGCGATGTGTGCGTGAGTGCAACGTGTACGTACGAGGGCTAAACTTAGCTTAGTTTGCGTGTAGTTGCGTCTCACAGTTGCAAGAGTCCAAAACTTCGGCTGTGTGAGGTTTCGCGGAATATCCTCGTTCTATTACATTCTAAAAATAATCTTATTCTTGTATTTATAAAGTCGTAATTACAACAGCTCCAAGTGGAGTTGATACGTTCCGCGTTGGGCCCGGAGGTGCGCACCGCGGGTAGTTTTCGTATGAAACTTGGTGGCGCGAGATGCACCGAATGAAACAGATATACGAGAGTGTGTCTCCATCTCAGTCGCACGCCACCCGCCGCCCGGGGCGCATGGGACGTGGGGGGTAGCGGAGGGTAGCGGGAGGGTGTCGTGTCGCGTTGATGAACATTTTTCTCATTTTTTCTTTATTTTTACGCGAATCGTTTTTAAAAAGGGTTTCGTCATAATTGCGTCGCCGCTCCTGATTATGTTAGCGCGAATGATAAGCCGATCTGTTGGCGTAGCAACATAAATATAAACTTACTAATTACTGCCCCCTCGCCCCCCTTTTTTCAAAGACAAGTATCTATTCTCAAAAACAGTCAGACGTCACATTTATATTTTGATAAATGCATAACAAAATATGAATTAATTAGCATTAATTTCGATTATAGACATGCTAATTAAGTAATTAGGAGAATAGTTTAATTTTATTCAGACAAAAAAGTAATTAGCTATGTATACATTAGTTTGGCTACACAAGCTGATGGTATACATAGGAAAGACTCCAATTGTTCCGTAAAATAAAAATCAATGGCGTAAAAAAATAAGTAAAACGTAAGACGCTTGTAAAATGTCGGTGTTGAAGTAAAAAAAGACTCACGTAAACATTGCGTTACGTACGCATGTCTCGAGTGGATCGTCTCGGCGGGAAACTTATTTTCCCGCGTTTTCTCATCCGCCGCCATATTTGTTTGTGTTATTACTTATGTGAATCTAATTAGAATTTTCAAAATTTTCATATTTTCATTATAATTATGAGATAATTAATTTATTGATCAAGTTTAACCTTTATAACAAATTAAAAATTAATTTTCCAATTAGTTTCCGACTAAAGTTTTTTTGCATATTTAAGTATGATATGTCAATAAGAATTTGTTAGATTAGTTAGTTAATAGTTGAACAGATAAACATAAAGACAATCAAATAATCGGATAATCCGAACTTATTTGAGGCGCATCCTCCGAGCGAAGGGAAACAAAAAAAGCACGGCGGCGTTGGCAGTCTCGCAGCAACTGCGGCGCGCACCGCCCGCATCCAAAACCATTCTATTATTTTATATTACGTGTTTCATTTCGCGTAGACTTTTGGACAGCGGTAGTATGCAGCGGCGGTAGTGCAACAAATTGTGACTTTGGACATTTAAAAAATGGAACACCGTGAACTTTCGTATAACAAAAACAATATTTTCCGGCTAAAAAAATTTTGAAAACCGCAACTTAACGCAGTTCAAACTAGATTTTTTTCATGGTTTTTTACAAGTTTTAGTTTTTTTCGCACACACAAACAAACTAATGCAGTTTAATGAGTTTGAGTTTACGTACGTTATGTTTTGTTTGAAACTGTAACTAGGCAAACAAACTGTAATCGACAGACGGAGCGAGTCTATAGAAAAAGAAGAGAAGAGAAGAGAAAATGGCGCTTGCATCTTCTGTCAGCTTGTATTACTCGATAGTGCAGCGAGCTGCGAGGCACTATCTCGAAGATTACTGTCACACAGGTAAGAATTACTATATACTTATAAACCAACCTATTGTGTTCAAATATTATGTGTACCTGTGGAGGTTCTTGGCTAATTCATAGTTAATAATGAATTAAAGTATACAGGAAATACAATCTAGCGTTATACCAACATTAGGAATAATTTAATTTACCGGTAAAATAATCTTTATCTTAATTATCCATCTCAAATATAATGATTTAGGTATAATTATTATTTAATTAATAGTTTATTGCTGTAATTAATCGAAAATATATATTTAAAATTACGATTAAAATAACTAGATTGAACGGATTGAATCATTGGATTATCCTGTAAATCAAATTAACGTTACAATTATAGGAATAATAATAGAAAACATAGAAACAAAATTAAATATTTATAATTTATTCTAGTTTTAATATTAACAAGCATAAAAAAGATGTAGAGCACCACAGTCATTTATGTTCGTTGTAGTTTAAAAAAATAATCTACATTTATGCGGTTACTGCGCACAGATAACTGAACACTAATACATTCAGCCATAGATAATTATTATCATTGGACTTGTAAAACGAAAACTCTTTCGAGTTAGATGACTTCATAATATAACTTATATTTTGTTCGAAATTAAAGTTGCGTCGGCAAAAATAATAATACGGAACGATAATAAATATTATGACTGATCAATGATCAGTATAATGTCACCTTTTTGCTTTATATAAGAACTGACTTATTCAATGCAAGTTTGAAGAATGAGCCACCTAATTATGAATTTAGTTTTCTTTTATTTAAACATAATTAATTAGACTTGTTACTTTATAAATAGGTAATAAGATGCAATGCAATCTTTTTAAAATTAAATCTTCCACTGCCGAGTATAATGCACTTAATTAAAAATGATTAATATTAAACTCCCTAATTACCGTACTTAATTACCAAACAATTATTTACGATATGTACATACGCTGGCAATCTTATAAGATATAATTATAACTTAATTATTTGATTGTTGCCTGTTTGAACGAGACAAACAAAAAAATTATGGCGCGGTTTTTGTCTTGTCTATAGAAAGGTCTTTACCTTATTAAGATACTAACCTTTTAAACTTAATCACTTGCACTGAACTTCTAATAATTTTATAATAAACATAAAAGGGTTTTTCTTATGGTCTAGACATTTGAATGACGTTGCTGTCTATAGGTCACGCATTCGAGCGCCATGGTACTCATCAGCTAATCCTACATATACTGCATATCTAACCTATTTGGTTGACAATCATACCCTTAAACTGAACATTATGAGTAATTAATAACTATAGGATATATCTATATTAATATTATAAAGCTGAAGAGTTTGTTTGTTTGAACGTGCTAATCTCAGGAACTACTGGTTCGATTTGAAAAATTATTTTAGTGTTGGATAGCCTATTTATCGAGGAAGGCTGTAGGCTATATAACATCACGCTACGACCCGCGGACGCGGCGCAATAATGTTAAACGCGGGTGAAACCGCGGGAACATCTAGTATGTTATATATCCTTCCTCGATAATTGGGCTATCCAACACTAAAAGATTTTTTTAATTCGAACCAGTAGTTCCTGAGATAGGGCGTTCAACCAAACAAACAAACTCTTCAACTTAATAATATTAGTATAGATTATTATTTTTTATTATGACATTGGTAGTATTAGTCATGAAGCGTATATCGAAAAAGTTTATTATTTTATTATAATTAACTTTAGATAATATGATTAGAATACACAGATATTTTAAATACAATAGGTAATTAATATTTAAATAACTTTTATTCATTTAATATTATACAATTAATGTTAGATGCTTGATAATTACATTTCTAAATTACGAAAATAAAATATTTAGCAATAGTTACATCCTTAGAACGATTATTCAGACATTTTATATCAAACTAACTAATTTTATAAATATGAAAGTGAGTTTGTTCGTTTGTTACGCTTACACGTCTTAATTACTCGACTGATCATCATGAAATTTCACAGAAAAGGACATAGGGTACCTTTCATCCAGAAAAAAGTACCGTTACTAACATTGCCCACATTTACGCAAGCGAAGCCGCGGACAAAATCTAGTATGAAATATAAGCGACCCCCCCCTCCCCTCTCCCCCGGCTACTAAATTGTATTAGGCAGATTTTTCTTAATTTATCTCGACTGGTTCGTCGGTTCACGGCTGGCTTATGTCCAAAGATTAACAGAAGGCTCTCTATTCGATACCCGCGTGCGATAAAGTTATTGGACTTGCCTGTCAAGAAATTCTAAGATTACCGCATGGAGTCAGTTGGGTATATGTCAAAAGTATGAATGAAGGTATAACACACTTTTCAGCATAAGAATACAAACACCAAACATGAATGTAATATTGTAGTCACAAAAAAAGAGAAAAGACAAAGTACGCCCAAACTCTGCTATTGTTGTCAGACTTAGACCACACGACTGCTTACCATCAGGTGGAGAGTGGTCATTTTGAAGAGCAAAAAAAAAAAACCTTCCTCACTATTGTTTGTATTACAAAAGTCGAACCCACAATCCAACGAGCATAAGTATTTGATTAACGCACTAAACACTGCCTTACTTATAAACTACTCCCAAATGTTTGAGAAGTAACTAAGTACTAGGGCCTATTCAGAGAAAAATCAATCACCCATAAACCTTACTCAAAGATGAGTTGCAGCATAACAGCTTATATGTATATCCGTTTCATTCCGTAATATATGCAATGCAAAATATAAAAACTGAAACGTTAGAAAAACCAGGTGCAGCATTTAATTATAATAAATATTATAATTAAATGATGTTATCATTTAAATTTTAAACTGTCGTTATTTAAGTAACTAAGCATAACCTTCAATTAATAAATATATCTCGTAAATACTATTACGGGTCAAATACACGGTTATAGTCAGCAAACTTAACAATTATAAATACTAACAAATAAACAACCAAACATACAGACTTACGGTAAATGGTTACCGCAATACCAACATTGTACCCTATTATATTTATTTAACGGCAGAAACGCAAATACAACTTTCAATCGACAAATTCAAACTTTATAGCCGAGAGATCGGACTTTTCTGCTAAACAATTTTCTTTAGCTGGATGAGGTCCCTAAACCACAGCACACTCTAAAATAAACGGCGTATACTTACTCTTAAAATTTTACGTAATAAGCAATAGATATCAGACACAGGATCGATACAATAACCAGTTATAAACTGTCCCACTACTAGATTCACGCTTCCTATCAATATTCAAAATATTGAGCGAACTCTTAGACATCCAAATTTCCTTATGATGTTTCCTTTCACTGTTAAAACGAGCGACATTTAAAAGAGCTTGTATCCAAGACTTCTGGGTTGCAGTCCAACGGTCAACGACTAACCAAATACTGCTTCATAATTCTATACCTGCTTATAAATAATATGTGCCTGAAGACTGTCTTATCTTCGTAATCTTTCTTTAATGTTTATAATTATAGCACCTTGCATTCGAACTATTATTATAAACAAATATTAATTTAATATACATTTTAACTGGCACATTATATCGCAATTTGGTTAAAACATGAGATGGTAAACTATAGGAAGAAATATTTAAAAAGAATGGGATAAGCGAGATTGAGACCAGTATATTGCAATAGGGAGAACTCTGGGAAAGTACTATCACCTCTCAGAAGATCGCAGGCAAACAACTTCGAGTTACGGCAATGAGCAAGGCTTCCAGGCTTTTTTCATGGTCAATCTTACCTTAGCTCTATGCGTTGGCAGCACGTTCCTTTTTTAAAGATCTGTTACGCGTTGTATGCGCAGGGCATCACAGACGTCATATGGCTATTTGCATAAAAGGCCACTAATTTGACTGCAATTTATAGGTGCAATATAGTGGCTGGCCACGTTCCCAGCAATAACACTTATGCAGGGCAATACATAATTTGCATTTAGCCCACCTTAATAGCTGGAGATAAGTATGGCATTAAAATGTCACTAAGATGACCGGACTGTAGTTGAAAATATAATAGCTACACATTTTAAAAATACTTTAGAAGAACGATTTATCATTTATTCAAAATCAAAGGTCGACTCGACTTGTTCGGAAGCTACACTGACGAGCCATTATTAAAAATATTGTACAAATATTACAGAGAAAGTTTGTTTTGAATCTAAAAATTGTTCAACCGTTTGTTTAATTATTTGTCCAATAGCATCACTTCCCAAAACCAATATTTTTCATGGTCAGTTAACTGCCAACATGAATTGGTTAGATATTTTGATCCGATCTCAAAAACTGCTGTACCGTATAAAATACTACTTCACTTTAAAACAGGTAGTCATATTATCATAAAATGTTTCGACTAATATATTAATAAACTGAAATTCATGAATTTCAGATTAATTAAATATTAGTGAATACTTAAGTAATTTATGCAATCATGTTAATTTTGCTATTCATTATTATTGCTATGAAGGCAACTGTATATTATATTAAGTATTTAAAGTCTATTGTATACAATATTATGTGATAATCACCAATTAGACACTTCACAATCGGAAACTTTAAGTTGATCGTTTATTGTAATTAACAAGCTATTCAGTAACTACTTACTGTTACCTACTTTTGAAAATGAAGGAGGTTTTTAATTACACATATTTTATTTTCAAAAGAGGTTTGATTTCGTGATAAATTTTAGTCAAACTGTATTTTATTTTCTTAAAGTACCTTAACATTCTTCTCTACATTTCAAGCTTAATCAAAATTAGTTCAGCCGTTTAGTCGTAAATATGTACCAAACAAAAAGTGACTTAAGCCTTTATAATATAAGTATGGATTTGCAAAATAAAGATGTATCAGAAAGTCATTGTCACTTTCAAACCATATAACAATTATCACTCCTCTCACTCAATCTTCACTAGGAAACCTATTTATTATTAAAAGTTCTCTATAATATTTTTAAGGCTGAGAGAATCCAAGAAACCGCACTGACCATGTGCGGCCGCTTGGCCAGTGTGGTAGGATACGTCTCCTCGGATTCTAAGAAGGTAAACGCAGAGCCTTATTAGATCATTATAACTCTCCATAATCCTTCTCTAAGCTTCATTCTCATTTGCATAGTCCATACTGCTACAAATAATTTTCTAACAGACGCCAATAAATTAGATATCATTTATACTAAGTTATACTTAGAAACTAGTCCTACTTTTCCTCTCAATTGGACGACATACGAGATGTTTCTATTATTTTATCCATTCCTATACTTTATTCAGTTTTAAAGAGGAAAGCGTAGCCAGTCCAATAAATTATATGAGGAGCTTATATTTTATTTACGACGGCGATTTGATTTGGTGCACGCCCATTTCGAAGCGATCGGGTACTTACGAGCAGAAAAGTATATTGTCATCATTTATTATCGAATTTTTCCTAAATCCTACTAAATGGAAATTGAAAAAACCCGATTTTATTTATCATTTTGTCAGTCTTCTACACAAAAGGAAGACTTTTCGCTTCTTTAAATATCTTTTTATGTGTAGTTTATACTATACTTTTCCCGGCCACAGAAAGGTTATTTAGTACAGAAATCAGCTCCAAAGCTTTTTTAAATAAGTATAGACTATAAAGTGTCCTTGCCCGGACCAGACACAGTGAATAGGATACTTAAAAAGTGCAAGTGATGCCGCGTATAGCAGCTGTTAAGCTAAAAGTATCTGGACATAAATGGATAGAACAAACTTATTCTATTCAAATAACAGTAGGTATCCGTGGTGCTTTTCACATACGAGTCTAAGTAAAAAACATACATAGTGTGGTGTGGCTTATATTATAATTTCATTCATGTTCATTTCTTATAGTACTGTAAGATTAAGGAACATAAATTTTATGGCAGCAAAATGTAGCGCCTATATAATTTCGTTAAAATCTTTGTATGATGCTCACAAACAAAATAATGATAAATTAATAAACATTTGACACAAAACCTTTATTAAATCATCACTAAGACGAATCATAAAACGACAGTAAAAGTGCACATACCTTGTAACAAACAATCCTCGCGAATAAAATTAACATCGCAAACACTTGACCGCTGAACAGTACAAGCAAGAAACCAGTTGCCAGCCATCGCAGTTTCATACAACCAGTTTGCCGATAATCGCATCGAGCTACGTTTAAATGCAAATGTGATGCATCTACAGTGCGCAAGTTCAAGGCCGCGGCTTGCGTCTAGTCGCGCGGATAACACTTGTGGACATCACTGTACTTTATATGGTAATACTGGCTTATAAAGAGGTTTAGTGTGTTTGTTTGTGTGCTTATCTCGCGTTATAAACATTTCAGTAGTTACGGTTTTGTTTAATTGATGTGTTTAAGAAGGCTTACAGTTTTTGGAATTTTAAACTGCATGTTGTAAAATGATTGCGGGTTTGGTTCCGTCATCTTGTGGTATAAGTTTGCGTTCGTGAGCTCCCGTGTACGATTCCTGGCAATAATTATCAGTTAATTAGAAATTCCGTCGCCGTATGCTGTCGGTTCGAATCCAAGACTTCTCACTTAACTACCTTAAAATTACCCGCAACTTAACTCAACATAACTATAGGTACAATAAAATTATTACGATTAATTAAGAGCGATTTAAGCTTTTTAGAAATTCCGAAACATATTTTTAATTATCATCACTTATTAGCTTTTGTTAGGACATAATTGACTGCAAATTTAATCTTAAAAATGACAAGCAAAGCTGCGAATAAAAGCTAACATGCTATAGCAAGAAACTATGTTTGTTAGATTATGTTGTTACATTCTTAGTAAACTAGGTGACCGCCCCACTTTATATGCATATTTAATGCAAGTTCAATGTCTGCTGGCGAACACTTTAGTGCACAATTGTACATTCATATTTAATTTTATTAACATTTAAGATCAGTGTGTGGGACAGGCGCATTTTATATTTGTTTTAGCCGTCACTTGTTCGAATCCGTTTCTTTAAACTATTGAGTCGCAACAGCACACCGGCGGTCGGATACAATAGGCTTTAAATAATGTTCTTCCAACATGTGACAGGTCAAAAAAATTTCAAAGTCGTTCTCTACTAGGTATTTCCTAAACTAAGTGCAGGACTTAAACAATTTCTGTATAGACTAAGACAGGCTAAGTCTTAGTCAGCTTGATGGTTACTATAGCTTATCGCTTCGATCGATCGCTTGCAAGACCCGAGATATCACTAACTACCGACAGAAGGAATCAAAGATGCGCGAAACGCAATAACTATGTTAGCTCTTACGCTGGTTTCTTGTGACAGTGTCGAAGTTCTCCAAGGGAGTATGTCATTCATAGTATTCATACCATGACTCCATTCTACTATTTAAAGTAAAAATATTTAGTTCCTGTGAGAATTTAAGCCGCTCATGACATTAGCAAGTGACGAGTGTGACATTGTGCTGTTTGTCCAGTAAATAATAATAAATAATTATTTTTTAAAGTACAACAAATAATATGTAAACACAAAATATGAGAAGGCATATATTATGATTATTATGATGGTTGGAGAGGGATGTGATGAAAGTGAATGAAGACAGAGTAGTGTGTCAGGATCGTAGCAAATGGAAATCCGTAGTCTCTGCCTATCCCTCTGGGAAACAGGCGTGAATCTATGTATGTATGATGATTGTACAATAGCACACTACAAAAGGACACAGTGATTCTTAAACTGAGAGTTGCTCGTAATTTAGAAATCGATGGCTGATAATAATTTGATAATAAGATGATAAGAATATCCGACACATAACTGATTTATCACCAGTATCACTTAATTTAATAAATATTCATTATGTCTTTTGCGTAAATAAATAACTTATAATGTCAAAGTTCTCAACGGCTAGTTGCTTAAACCAGTCATTTTACATTACTATCTCTCCATGTCCACTACCGTAGATGTCCATGAGCACTGAAAAAGAACACATGTCATGGCATTTTTGGCAAAACAGTGCCATATGACTATTTCCGCTAGACTCTTAAGAAAGGAAAGGCACGTTGCAACGCTCGGTTTCAAGCCTGAGATCTTGGCAGAAAACTTGCGAAATAAAAAAATACGTTATAAAAAGACTAGCTTCTTTGGCATCGCATACCGGGATAAAAGTATCCTATGCGTTAATTTGGGATATAGTCTAGCTGTCTGCCTAGTCTCAAAACGAGTGATTAAATAACAAACGTCTAAGCGTCCAAATATCTTCACAAACTAAAACATTTATAATATTAGCGGCATTAATAGAACTAGTAATCAAACAAATGTGAACAGATCAGTACCTTACTCATAGGTACACATCAAATCATTCCAAGCGCGTTCTGAGGAGGCGCTGCATTGTCAGGAAGGAACTTGTAATATGTATCTCTTGCACAGCAACCACTTGCTAACGTAATTTCCAACTAGCTGTGGTTACCAATCCACGTATAATACGCCACTGCAATCGCCTAACATTAGGCGAGATTATTTAACGCGTTCACTTAATAAAAACATGCCATAGTAGAAATACGAGGACTACCTCAACTTAAAGATGGGTAAGCAGCAAAGTAATGAAAGTAACTGCACCTATAATTCGTGGAGGTGGACCATCCACCATCGTCACCTGATTACCGACCAGCGTGAAGCGGAAACGCGCCACATGACCGACTGCGGTCATTCGCCAATTTGCACGAACCGGCCCTTTCTACAAGTCTCGACTGATTACTTAAGAAAATTGGGATTGTTATGTCGAAGCTAACGGTGGGATTTACCGCCAGATAGTTTAGTGTTTCTGTACCGCATTTAATACAAGCACATTTTCTTTAGTTTTCCAGTTTACGGCAAATAAATTATTGATTAGATTTTGATTGTTCTACAGGCAAATACTGGAACGAATGTATGAAAACAAAAGTGTTAAATCACAAAGTATCATTTATGAACATTAAAATTCAGTAGCTAGTAAATGGCCGAATTTACATTTATGATAGTTATCTATCTATCTATACCTGCCACAAAGCTCGCGGCCACACTTAATAAATCTTCATTGAAAAATAATTTCGGTATTTTACAAATCATGTCTAAAAGTCGTTGCAGATATTTCAACACCCATTTGCTGTTTTCTACATCAAATCTATTGCCGTCTGTTGAGCAAAATACCGAATTCCGACCTGCTAGTGCAAGTTGCCTAATTCAAAAATTCATTCAACCCGTCAAATAAAGCCACATTTTACTTAGCAATATCACCCCGATAAACTTCTCAGTGCGCAACCAGGTAACTTACTGTGCTAAGGACGTCCCACGTAGCATCACAAAACTCCAAGCACGCAATTTGGTAGCTTTAATATCACCCACTTCCTTGTTTAATACATTTTCTAAGTTATCGTTAGACTTTATTTAGTGAACTACCTATAAAGTATGCTTATGTATGACTCATAAAATATCATGCTCGGTGTAGCCGAACTTTTTGGAACCCTTGACTTTTTAACCAGATTTTTTTACCACATTAAAATTACTGGTTATTATTAAATTTAAAGTAATATAAAACCTAATACATATAAATAAATAAACAATATTCGAGAAACCATATAGAATATTTACATAATATAACAAGATAGTTGATAACACTAAAAGGTGTTAATAAGAAATACATAAATAAAATTTCCTCTTGGAATACCTGTTCAGATTAGTAAAAGATATTCAATACTCTTGGCTAAATAAAACAAGGTTTATAAAAATAAACAATAATGAAATGCTGATTTATTAAATCATTTGTGATGTTTGTACGCAACTCCATACTAAATGTCGAATTGGCATGATTAGCTAGTCCATTTTATGTATGTTTAAGATGACTCATTAAGCACAAAATATTTTATGTTATCTATTTTTTAAAAGACAACTCCAACACTAGGAATAATTCTTGTGTCGCGAGGGACATGCGACGATTCAAATAACGTAGGTACACAAAAACACCATGACTCCGAAAAACCATAGTATTGTTAATTAAGTAGTCCATTAAGTGCCATAATGTATAATAAATTTCTGTGTATAGTGCCAAATTTAAATACAATGTCAATATTGTTCCTGAATAAATACATGAAATGAAAAAAAAATGAAATGTTTGTTCCGTGTGGGTATCGAACCCACAACCCTGGATGCGGCGGCAGCGGCAAGGCGACCAGTTAAACCACTACGCCATCCGTGCAGTCATCTTAAAAACGTACATGTTCCAGTGACTAACTATGTGACGCAGCGATAGTGTGCGACTACTGAGCACAATACCAGAATCTGGTAAAATGTTATCTGGTTGTTATTTTCTAAAATTGACAGTAGCAATACGGAGTCTGGAAAAAGATGGCCATCAACTCGCTACTTATGAGGGACCTAAAACATGGCTAGCAAAATGTGGGTTAGTAATAATATTCTATCACATACAGACAACACCATCTAGCCCAAACTAAGCAAAGCTTGTATTATGGGTACTAGATAATGGATAAACATACATATATACTTCTTTTTTGTAAATACATACATATTATACATAGAAACACCCAGACCAAGACAAACATCCATGTTGATGCACACAAATGTTAGACTTGTGCGGGAATCGAACCCGCGACCTCAGGCGTGGCAGTCGGTTACACTAACCACTACGCCATCGAGGCCGCCAAAATTTAATACAACTCAGTTTTACCTTCGAGGTTATACAGACAAGAGTTTATCTATGAATAGCTATAACTCTAAAACTTGTTGAGGAAGCTAAATTGAAAGTTCTTCCATAACCAATTTATATGCAGTCGCATTTGATTTAACAAGAAATTGTTTCAGTTTTCGTATGCAAAGACCCTTTTCTAAATTTAAAATCATTCTTTCTATTGTAAGTGTATTTTTCAATATAGTAACATACGTAAATAATAATATTCCAGTTATGTAATAAAGATATTAGATAGAATGAGCTCCATTAACTTCAGGATAACATCATTTTAACTCTGTTCAGATAATCAATACTGTAGAATCTGAGAAGAATAAACTGAAATAACCTGATTAAGTATCTAAACCTCCAGCCTAAGGAAATCGCATATATTGTGGCTCTCATATAGTTATTTATTGTGGTTTGTAACTTAGCGGGTTTAAAAGCTCCTTCAAAAACTGGTCCTATTCGCTGGCAACACAACGACATTTTTTTTGTAGTATTGACAAAGCATCAACTTTTCCCTAAATGTTGCCATCCGTAAGCTACAAGTCTCCTCCATCAAGAAAGAGGAATAGTAGTTTGCTACCTTACCAATGTAAAAAACTCCGAGTGCAGACGAAAGCGTGCAAAACTGTACATGTTACATTTTAATATAAAACCGATTGTTATCATCCACAAAAAAACACATTTATCTCTCTTAAAGTAATAAACGTATCTCAAAAGATTCCACCGAAATTCATAGAAAGTAAAGAGTTTTGGTACGAGCAGACGTCACGGGCGGTGGTTCGGTGCGCCCGCGCCGATGACTCGACACTTTTTGTGTCGAAAGTAATTGGGCGTGCGCAGACGAATGTCGGTACCGACACCCCGACCAGGTAAATATTTCTTTTTTATAAAGTTCATTGACTAAAGCTCTGGAGATTTATGTTTACATTTAATTTAATGTATTAAGAATACAGGTAACATAAGCGCAGACGCAGTTAAAGTATAGTATTGCAAAGGCTGTCAGCAGACTGTATCAATAGCAGCACAAAGTCTGGCATGTGCTGGTATGCTGCTTTGCGACAGGTTTCTTTAGGTACCACTTTACTATCTAGTCAAGAACCTAAAACTACTTGCCGAAATTCTGCTGTGCACCAATAACTATATATTATAAACTGGTATCTTATGTACTAGATACTAAACAACTACGTAGCATAGCCTGTTCCAAAGTGCCATTGCTACATAGCAATATGTTTATTAAGATATTGTTGCAAGTATTACTTGTTACCAACAAATCAGTATGGATCCTGAATCGGCAGAACGGAACCAGGAATAATGCTTGCTGGCTCACCGATTTTTACTTAGAAGCTAAACAAACTGATGAAATATAAATGTACTATCCAATCCGATAGACTTTTGCGTATGTTATCTATCCATTTCTTTCACACCATTTGTTTCTTGAACAGGTTACAAAGGAAGTATATAAGTACCCTCATATTTAAGAACTGCAAGTCACGTGCTACGTCACGCAAGCTAAGTTTACAAACATGGCCGATTAGCACAAGCCCGTCCGGCCATGTGAGCAGTCTCGTGCTTATCGCCTGTTTACAAAATACCTTAGCGCAATAGTTGACCATCAACGTGGCTTGGGCTCTACGTCATGAAGTAATGGTGTGTTACATTATGGACTCACGCGTTTTCTCGGAGAAACAAATGGCGACCTGAAAACCAGCTAGTTTTATCATAAGAAAAGAATAGATGCCAGGACCCACCTTTGTCTTATAAAAATGAAATCCTGAATATATAGTAATAGATTATAGCTAGTATTAGTTTCAGTATGCTTTGGGAATATCATCTATGATTTAATAAATAATATCAGCCTAAACCGTCTCATTGAAATTAAACTACTATATACGGATTTTATTGCGTTGTTTAATTGACACTTTATTACAAAATTTTGAAAACTGTTACACTACTATTACTATTAAACTTTATGAATTTTTAAGCTAATTAAATTATTAAAACTATTTATACTATTACTAATTTTAATAGTTTCAATAATTGAATTAGCTTAAAAATTAGTAAAGTTTAATAGTAATAGTAGTGTAACAGTTTTCAAAATTTTGTAATAAAGTGTCAAATAAACAACGCGATAAAACCCGTATATAGTAGTTTAATTTCAATGAATAACATTCGCGTAAACAGAAGACAATATTATAACTGTCTCACTGCTTAGCACAGGCCTATCGCAGTATGAGAAAGGTTATCTACATGCAACTGAAATTAAACAATAATGTGAATAAGTTAATAGAATAAAATATATAAGATTAATTTTTGTCATAAATGCCACATAACAATGGACCAGTATTTCGCAGGCTATATTAAACCCATACTCCTACTTCTTGAAATGGAGTTTATAAACATATCTACCTGTCGGTATATGGGTTAGAAGATGGGACTTCAGTGCAAATGCCGTCTACTGGATAAATTTTCAAACATCATGTTACTTCCTAACAGTTCGTCCAACCTGGGAATCGTATCCAGGGCTATGACCCCAAAATATAAGCCTCTTAGACTTAAGACTAACAAGATAGATAGTCAATTACTATATCATTAAAATAAGTACATTTTAGAATAAAACATTCCAGGTATCTCCAAAATTTGTCTATTGACGGTAGTATTCATCCAGTTTCGTCGTGTGGTTTTTTATATAACATTAGCATATGGCCCACAGTGAAGTGGGCGTCATCTAAGTGACGACAAAGTGGAACGTGCATAGATATAAATATAGTCAATCAATTTCACCCCTTTGAGGGGTGAATGCCGAAAGATTCTGTCTTAGCGAGCATTTCTAGCACGAGAAAAAGTTGAGCAATTTTTCACGTTCGTAGCTTTTATTGTTGCTCTCTTTATAGTTTATGGGACTGGTTTGTTGGTTTACCTAAATACGAATTCGTATTTAGGCAAATGACTTCAACTACTACGCAATTGCGTAGTAGTTGAAGTCATTTGCCGCTGAGTGTTGTGGGTTCGATCCCAGGAACAAAAATGTGTGTGATCCACACCGTGTTCGATAATGGTAGGAAGTTACCATCTGTATTTGCCATTTTTTAAGGTTCTGGCTGGTTACATAGCCTCTCTGCTTAACTATTACGAGGATTAGACAACAAGGATGCTATTAGCCTGACCTTTCTTTTCGAATTTATAGACATAAAGAGGCTTTATACCAAGACGTATAATAGTTAGGCTAACAATATTAAAGTCTTGTCATCGATGCTATAAGAACAGAATAATTGCGTTTAATAGTCCGGCAGCACTACTTTGATAGATATTTATTATTTATTCACAAAACAATCGAAAAAAGAATCACAAAAGGCAGGCATTCGAGAAATATTTGTAATCTGTTTAAGTAAAAAATAGGAATAATGTTATGTCAATAACGTCCGGTAGTAAGTAGCCTTATGCTATATAAAACGGTATGTTAGGCTAAATCAAAGCATTATTTTGATAATATCCACAGTGGGTTAAAAGAACGCCTAGATTTTGACCACCTGTCGACAAAATCCATAGACGCTTGGGCGGGAATCGCGGGAATCAAACCCAGATAGGCAAATGTACCAGAAACAAGCTACCGAATTAATAGCTACAACACCGTATAGAAATATAATACAACAACCTTGAGGATTTCTAAACTAACAATAGAATCCTAAAACACTCTTACTCAAATGTAATAATTTAAAAAGTTCTAAAAAAATGAAAAGCGTCATTGGCCATTAAGCTTATTACACACTAAGCACAACGCCATAATACCCACGTGTAGTGGCACTAGCGCCTCGCCCGCGTCCCGTGCCCAATTTAACAACTAATTGCGCTCTTATCGCGACTAAACGCACGTTATCGCGCGTCGACGGCTCTGTTTATAAACACAGTCGGAATGGGCCGTTACATTCACCTCGCATTGATTTTTCAACGCTGTTTTGATAAGAAATACAGTCAGTTTTCTTTAAGTTATTACTCCAGAGCTTGAATAGTTAACAGTTATGGTAAAAGTTTTGCTTTTTAATACCCTTTTTTAGTTTCTTGTTCGATCGTAGCTCGTTAATTTATTCAAGTATAACATTATTCTTAGTTAATGTTTTGCTAGTAAGAACGTTGGACTAGCAAATCGGAGGTCACGTTTAAAAGCACTGACGACACGCAATGTAATTTTCGCTGGGAACGTAACACCACCCAGCATGCAGCAGGAACTATGGCTGTATATTTATCAATATAAAGAACCATATTTTGCTTTTGTAGGTAGCTCCAGGGATAGGGATCATCCGTAAAGGCACGTAATTTTTTACGAACACAGAAAGCACCCTGTCCTAGTACAGCTATCTGTAGATAACATAGAATTTTCTTCTACACGAAAATTTGCAGTTGTCAAATGTATACGGTGTCCTACAATTAATATAATAATATTATCAGTCGTGTCTAAATCTTCATATTTGCTTAGCAACCGATCACGAGATATGTATGCAGTCAGAATGACCTCTGATATTTACACAATGAGAATTTTGCATTAAATTACAATAAACCTATTCTTCAATTTGACATTAATTACACTTAATATTATATTAACACTGCAGAAAATTTAATAAAATTATTGACATCTAAACAAAAGATACAAAATGAATTCAAATTTAATAATAATAATATTCTATAATAATATTCTATCACATACACACAACACCATCTACCCCAAACTAAACAGAGCTTGTACTATGGGTACTAGACAATGGATAAACATACATATATACTTTTTTTGTAAATACTTACTTATTATACATAGAAACACCCAGACCAAGACAAACATCCATGTTCATGCACACAAATGTTTGACTTGTGCGGGAATCGAACCCGCGACCTCAGGCGTGGCAGTCGATTACACTAACCACTATACCATCGAGGCCGACAATTTCACACACAATTTACATCATACTAGTATATTCTCGAACAATTAAGTTGGATGACATCTGCATATAGCCAGCTGTGCTTCATCATTGCCAACTAGCGGAAAAGATCTAGACGATATTCTACTAATTAAATTTTTCTGATAATATGCTCAATACAACTCAACTTTTCATCGCCTTAAACAAAAAACCCAATAATTGCAATATTTTGGGCATCAAACCCTAAACCTAATTTTAGGCACTCATTTAACTTACGCCTACAGAAATCAACAAAATTTCAAATAACAAAAAAACTTTTGTGACGTAAAATAACTTTCGTATAAAACAAAAGTTTTCGGCTCCTGAAACAAAAATGTAGGGATTTCTTACATCCACCTGTAGGGTGCGAAGTTGCGTAAGGGTGCGACCCTACCCTTGAACTGGTGACCTTGAGCCCGGGTCACTACACAACGATGTTATTATTTAACGACACTCGGTGTGCTCCAACCCTTTATTTGGAGAGTTCCTTTTTAATTTGACAGCTAATTTTGACGTTTTTCTTTTTTGTCATATTCTATTACGTTTCCTATATTAGAAAGAGTTCACTCGCAAGGCTGCTACTTATCTTAAAGGCAAGGCTTAATATTCGTCAGAGTATTTTAAAGTTAACGAATTCCCAAATAAGCATCGGTTATTAATGGAACCCAGGTTCCATTCCATCAATAGCTTCTGTTGAACGAGGCCAGAGATTAGTTGTCCTGTTTAAGATACTGCTGCTAAGGAAAATATCCTAACAGGTAAATTCAATAATGAAACGAAGCCAGGAACTAATGCCTCAAGAATCGACGTAGCAAATCTCATACAAAAAGGTAGATACAAAAGGCATTTCTTATTTCTATACGTCATTCTTATAAATATTAATAGGCGTTTCCTCGTTGGAAACTTGTTGAACCGTACTATACCAATTAGGAGTACATGTCAAGCAGGATTACACTCCTTATTGTGTCATTTTCGTTTTATTTCTCTTTATTTTTAATATTGGGTGATATCTTGATCCTACGTTTTGTTTCCAATCGCTCAGAGTGCCTAGTGCGAGTTTGTTTTACGTTACCACGATCGACACGTTAATGACATTCGGTGCTCCAATTGGTCGGCTCCAAACTCTTGACCAATCAGAGAGCCAAACGCAGTAAACGTTTCGATCGCCTTAACGTAAAATCAACCCGCACTAGACACCCTGGTATGTGTTAACAACGGTAGGTAAGCTTAAGTAATATAATTTATGTAAAATTTTCATATTTTTGACAACATTATGCCTCCTTTACAGCTAACTGGAAGATGCCAGGATCGATTTCCGTTACGAGCAAGCTTGTAACTTTCAACTAGTAACTTTCAGTAGCAGTACGGAGTCTGAATGACCGGCAGGCGGCTATAGACTACCTCTTTTGCGCAGGGCATAAAAAAGCTAAGGAATTCAAATCAAAATTAAATAAAATAGTAAAATAATACTTAATAATATAAAATGTTGTTAATATTAATTTTATTTACTTAAACTACCAAAATAATTATTATGAAATATGCAGCCATTATCATTACATCTTGAATTTCATTGTCATGGACGCCCATATTATCATAATAAAATCATCACAAATCGAATTAAAGCAATACGTCGCGAATCACGTCACTATTTAAGTCCAACACAGCGTGTAACACGATCGGTCACAACACTAGCCAACATATGTCTAACCATAAAGAATAGACACCCCCTCATAGTCATAGACAACCCTCTATTTGCACGGAACTCTATTGGCGTAACGAATTACTGTAGTGTGTTTTTTTAGAGATCCTTAAAAACATTTTAATAGAATTAATTGGTCAAATTAGAAATAGTATAACAATTGGACGTGTCAGAGGGGAAAAGCAGACGTATCGACATACTACATTTATGATACGTTTTGCCAATAGTGTATGCTAATACTGACCCTGTATAATAAAAACCAAGATTCAAGCACCCCGGTATAAAAGGAATCATTTTCTTAGCACAAAAATTTAACATAACTCAATTGCTCAGTTGAGGTCTCAACCTCAACTGAGGAATTGCGCTGCCTTTACACAAAATATATAAAAGAAATAGTCAATTCAAATATTGTTTTTCCGAAACATGGCTAAAATCGATATTTGTCATCAGCTTATGCTATGCTATGCTTTGTTTTTGTCAATAATCGTCATGGATGTATTCGTAACGACTCACTAAAGTCACATCGTAATCTAATAAATAATATAAAAACGCATACGCTACAAACAGCCAACCAATCTATCCATAGATATATCTGGCAACCGCTAAAAGGCAATCTAAAATTTAAAAAATAACAGAACACTTCTTCAGTTCTAACCAAATTAAAAATCCAGCAACATGAATCTAAACACACTCAACATAACACAGGAAATAATCAGACAACTAAATTCATCCCTTGACGAACAGAGGGTGAAATCTAGCCCTACTCGGACTAAATAACCCTTTGTTTGTAACTGGTGGGTAGATATTACTATAGGGTGAGTTACTCATCCTGTTTGACGTCCATCTTGACACGATAGAATAATTGGGATAGATGTATTGTGGTCTTCTTTGTAATCCACCCTAGTATTCCTGGTCTATGTTAAAAGGTTATCCAATTGGATAATCTATTTCTCTATTAAATTATTGTGAGTGTTCACGAACATGACACGTGACGAGTTTATTGTATGTAGTCAAAGAGGGACATACCTAGTGTACATATATTATTCGTGATTATCATATCTGCCTAAACTGATATAAATGTTTTTAGATCATACAGAAACTGTTGTAATGAAAAAGGTAAAATTTTATATATTATGCTGTATGTAATACACTCTAGATATTACGCAATTTATTTTATATTCTCCTAAAAAAGTATTACATGAATTAAGAAACTTAAGTAGTCATTTAATTGTTTTCAAGAGACCTTTTTATTCTCCATATTTAAATAAGGGCTAAGTAACGTTCCTATTCGAACCAATTCATAGCAAAACTTAAAAAGTAGTTCCCTAATTAACCGCAGCATAGCGCCAAACTAACAACAACATAATCAAAATCGCGTCAACATTCAACTAAGTAATCCATAGACAATTCACTATCATAAACTCAAACTTGCCACCATAAAGATTACAACTCCGTTGACGTGCCATAAGAAATAAAGCAATGTACATAAAGAAGTAATAAATAGACTATGGATGGTCTGAAGGCTCCAACTTATTATTTATCTACGGAGCGGCACGTGACATCGCGTGCTACGCTGTGGGGCCACGAAGACAGCGGGGAGCGAGTAATTGAAAATATGTTTCATGGTGCTGTAGTGTCGATTGGTTAAACATGTTATTACTTTGCGTTCAACCAACTGTCTAGACAGGCGTAATCTGCAGTAAAGCGTGGAAAAATGTAGCCATGGGTTTTGGAATACCATGGGTTGCAAGCTTAACATGGTCATACCCGTATTTGTTGACTGGTAAGTTAATTAAATCTATAATTTAAAACAGTAGGGCTACAATTATAAATATTATTTATTAAGATGAATTATGTTCTGGTTGATAAATATATTCATCCATAACTGCAGTACAATAGTAAAATCCCATTATGCAGTATAAAAATTGTCTTAAAAGTTAAAAATCTTTATTGTCGCAAAATTATTCTAAACCCTCGTTTCATCCAACCTAAAACGCAATTAACCTGTACTCACAAAAAACTACACTCACTGTAAGTTGTTAAATCCTAATCCTAATCGTAAAGAACTAATACTATAAAAGCGAAAATGAGTTTGTTTGTTTGTTACCTTTCAAGCCTAAACCTCTGAACCGATCATCCTGAAATTTTGCATATACATTATCAGGTGTACAGAAACAGACATAGGCTACCATTCATCCCGAAAAAAAATTCTGTTCCCAAGGAAAACAACAATAACGTTCTTATGATAATAGATGGCGCCACGTGTCTTTCGAATCATGATTGAATTATATTATTACAAGCAGAGTACAACCCGAAATGATTGTCAAATTCTAAATTAACGCGAGCGAAGCCGCGGGCAAAAGCTAGTTAAATATAATTATAATCGTATAGAGAACAAAGATTCTCTTACTTGTAGATTATAGAATTTTTATATTCATATGTCACAATCTAAGTCAAAGCTCTGCGAGTTAAAATGATTTATTTAATCCCTCTTATATAATTTCTATGCTGCTATACTGCCCGCGTCGCGTCCGTCCCGTTCCACGCTTACACTGAGACGTACGCTGTAAATTTTACAGTGTTAAAGTTCGCGGAGCTACCTATGCGACTCGATATCGTTAACTATGTCGATGTTGTTAGGCTATTTATGATATGACGATATTTATTGATATATTATTGTCTGTCTGCGGTGTAGACAGAGTGAGTCATGCTTTAATGAAAGTATCATGTGTAGATTGAAAAACGTGCTATTAGACATGTTGTTCTGAAATCGGATAACGGAAATATCGATTATTCAACTCGTACCCCAGTGAATCGAGATCGATGTAAAATCACGGTACAATAACAAATAGATAATGTTACGGAGGCATTCTGTGGCCAAAAAGACTAGAGTTAACAATTTAAAAATTAAAAACAAAATTAAAATTAAAATCAAAATTATTATTATTATTAAATTTGCTTTCTTGTGTTTCGATGTGCATACTGAACTACTTATGAGGAATCTGAGATCGATTAATGGAAATAACTATTGTTCAACTCGTAAAACGCAGTGAATCGATTCGAGCGACAGTCTAAAATTTATCTCAAATCTCGATGCAATAAGCAAAAAATATATTGTTGCGGCAGAACTCCGTGGCCTAAAGACTTTAGCGTACACAATCACATTCTCCTTTCTTATGTTTCGATGTGCAGCACTTATGAGGTGAGTCCCTAATTGCTACCAGAGACAATAATGAAGTCTATTAAAAATATAAGTCAGTGCATTGCCTTACCGCTGCCGTGCCGCTGAGTGTTGTGTGGTTTCAAATACCACACAACATTTATTACAAATGATTTTTCTGAGACTATTCTCTAAGTCCGTTCATCTTAACTGCTTGGTTGGCGTAACAATAGCGAATGCAACTTCTATGTGTGACATCTTGGGATTGATGCCCGACCGTCCTATAATTAGGACTTTTTTGATAAAAAAACATTTAGTAGCAGCCCGGAGTATAGTAAAGGTCCTTTATTAAAATAACTACACCTCCCTGCTGGTTGGAAGTTGGAAAAATTCCTGTATCGTGGAGGACTTTATAAACATCATATCTCTGCCGAACGACCAAGGCATGGAATTCTCTGCCAAGGCACGTGTTTCCTTCTTCCTTCAATCCTGGGTTCTTTAAGCGGGGCGTGAAAAAGCATCTTCTCAGGCCGTCAAAGTAGAGACCTCAACATCGCCTCGGCTACTGTGGGGGCGATGTGGGGGCCACTGCTCTTAGACCACACGACTGCTTACCATCAGGTGGAGTGTGGTCATTTTGACGAGCAAAAAAAAAAAAGAACATTCAAACAACAGACACAAAGAACAACCAGACTCAGTACAACCATTTGTGGATCACTTTGCTTAGTAGACTATTAGTCTCGCATTGTGTGTTTGTAAAGTCCCTCGCGCTGCCTTCAACTTTAATGCGAGATTTTTCTTTTTTAAGACAATAAAGAAGTCTTACTGGGCCCCTCCGTACACATAACTTACAGCCAATAAGAATACCTCATTGAATACACGAAGTGTACTTACAAGTGTGACCAGACAGTCTGTCTGGTGAATTGATGTCAAGTGATCTCACTTATGTAACAGCGGCCAATGTCGTTGCACTCCGTAAATGTGACTGTGAACCTACAAAACGCAAGGTTCATAAGTCTATACTAATATTGCAAAGAGGAAAGATTTGATTTTTTGTTCCTGTGTTTGATTTTAAAAATTCTGTCACCTTTGGAAAGCTATCTCTGTGTGTGTGTTAATGTTCTGTTACTAATATAACCTAACCAACGTCTACGCGAGCGAAGCCACGGTCAAAATCTAGTTCATACAGTACATGTAAGATGTTTTTATAAAGAAGAGTACTTATCTTTCACCTTTATAAAGCTATACTATCACCAAGTAACACTGAATATATTTTATTTAAAAACTAGCGGTTACACCCGCGTTTATGATTACTGCGCCTCTCCCGTGGGTCGTAGCGTGATGTTATATAGCCAATAGCCTTCCTCGATAAATGAGCTATCCAACACTGAAAGGATTTTTCAATTCGGACCAGTAGTTCCAGAGATTAGCGCGTTCAAACAAACAAACAAACTCTACAGCTTTATAATATTAGTATAGATAAGGACTGTTACTAACAACATAACATATATGTATTATCCTACTTTTACGCGAGCGCAACCGCAGGCAATAGCTAGTGTTAAATATATAAAGACAATGAACAAATATAATAATTGTTGACACTTACTAATTATCTGCTCCATTGGACCTTAGCGAAGGTTTGTGCTAAAGCAGATGATCGTGAGGTGTCGGTTCAATATCCGTGCTTGTTAAAGTGGTTTTGGATTGCTGTATAGAAAATTTCAATATGGACCCTGAAAATGGCAATAACTTCCTGTTACCTGGGACTTACAACATGGGTGGCAGATGTAAGTCTTAAATACTTTTGCCTACCTATCAGGCATATACACGTGTTGAAGTCACTATGTACCTAAAATATAATAATTAGAAAACATCTGTTTCTGTTCTCAAAAAACATTTAACCAAAAAACCACAGACAGCATTTATAAATTAAAAAAGATAGCGAAAATGAAAGTGTCAGATTTAAAAGAACCTAACAATTAAATATTTTTATTTATGTCCAAATCACTTTTAAAACGTTTACAGAATTGTAGCATAGATATTAGAAAAATGGTAAAGTAAAAAATATTGTCGCTTTTTTTTATTAAATAATAAATTAAAACATCATATGGTAACGATAGGTACTTTATAAATACAGACACGCTGTCTATGCCCATAGGCTGAATATAGAAAATAAGGTGAAAACTACCTTTTTCATGTTTCTACAGTATTGTTTGTTAAAACAACACTGTAGAAATATGAAAAAGGTATTATATTTAATTATAAACATTCTTTTATGTCAATAAAAGAATTTTTAAAATTGTCATTTTGAAAATTTATACGTTTTTCTAGACTAAGATTATTTAATCTAAGCTCTCATACTATGACTACTGACGTTCCCAGCCATCACTCCACGTAGAATACACTCGGTGGATCGAATTGTACGCCATGTCTGATAATACCTTCTTGCTCAGCACGACGTGCGAGTGTACCGATCGGGTGTCGGCCATACTTGTCTCGATATTCTATTTTATTTTTCTTAAATACTAGAAAATTAACATCAAAAAGATAATTTATATTTCACTACGGCTTGTTTTTGCCCGCGATTTCGCCCGCGTGAATTCCACGGGGACGCATACCGGAATACAAAATATTATGGATACGGTCTATCACTGTGCGCAAGTTTCATAAAACTCCATTTAACAGTTTACGATTTTGATTGAGTAACAAATACCCAGACATCTTCACAAGCTTTAACATATTAGTAACTAGCTATTGCCCGCGGCTTCGCTCGCGTTAATTTAGAGTTTGACAATCAATTCGGGTTGTACTCTGTTTGTAATAATATAATTCAATCATGATTCGAAAGACACGTGGCGCCATCTATTATCATAAGAACGCTATTATTGTTTTTCTCAGGAACAGTAATCTTTTTCGGGATGAAAGGTAGCCTATGTCCGTTTCTGTACACCTGTCAACGTATATGCAAAATTTCAGGATGATCGGTTCAGTGGTTTAGTCGTGAAAAGGTAACAAACAAACAAACTCATTTTCGCTTTTATAATATTAGTTAGGATTAGGATAGTAGAGTTTGTAGCCTTAGAGCAAATATACAGAACTATAGCAAGCTCAGACGCACTAAGAAGCCTCACTCGCAATTTCATTACAATATATAAGTACATATCCATTACACCAGTTACCTATCAGGGTAGGCAGAGCGTAAACATGTCCTGGCATATCTCTTTTTCTTCAAACATCGCTTACTCCAAGACATGACAGTAGACTCTGTAATCCAAGTATCGTGGGTTCGATCTCCATACGGGGTAAAAATGAGTAATTACGAATCTGGGTGATCTTTGTGTCCGTTGTTTGAATACTCGTAAAGTCCACTGCGACCCAGAAATTATTGCTAGTGCAGTAGTATTCAAAAAGACCTATATATTCTCTCATTGAGTGACCCACACACTCACACACACAGCGCTCGTAAACAGTGCAAAACCCTGACCTCTGTGCGCGCGCGCAAGTGGTTCAATTGTCCCGCCGGACGTGACGTCACGCACGCACTTCCGTTCGCTAATTACATGCGTCTGCGACTGTCACATCCTGAAGGGTGCAGCGGCTAACTGTATCACTTACTTTTTGTTTTTAATGTAAAGATCATTCTCAATCGTATTGTCTTAATTTTATGCAAATGTATTTTAAGTATTAAAAATAACTTTATTTATGATTCTTGTATACGTAGCCTCACGCCGGTATAAATCCCAAAGGGGCAGAGACACACATTTTTCTAGCTATGATTTTAAGTTTCACGTAATAAAATAATATTTATGGTTTAGAAATGAATGCATCTCAAAATTGTAATGATATGTTCTTTAGTATGCAATAATTATATTTGTATGCCGTATTTTGGTGAAATATAGTGAAACAAAATCAAATGTAACATCTCACACGACTGTAACCTATATTTACAAACAAAGATTCTGATTCTGAAAAGGCGAGCTTGGTGCCATCTACCGGGCACATTTAAAGATGCTGTAGGTGTAGATCGTCTAGTAGGCCTTACTCAGTCAAGTTTTCGTGAGAATACCTTTGTACCAATGCATTTTCTGAATACCATAAATATGCAGCGCAAAAAAATTATGCCACTAACCCAACTCGTGCCATAATTTGCGAACGATCGTGAGGTCCCTGGTTTTGTAAGAAACGTGGGAGCTAAAAACAAAGCTTCCCAGCTACCCCATCGTGTATATATGATTTACAAATGGTTTTATTCCAAATTATTATACTCAAACAAACAAATATTGAAGTAAGTGCACCATTTCAATCCTCTGCAATATTTAAGTCGTCATATTTATTGCACTCATTAAATGTAATGTTACTGTTTACACGGTCTTTATTGCAGTGCTAAGAATATTTAGCACTTTTTATGGTTATTTTATCAGAGATCACATTAAAATATGATATAACTTAATATCCAGGGTATAATATTAAGATGTAGTGTAAAATGAGGTTGTGAAAAGGCAAATAATTTTTATTAATATAAAATACATATTTTCTCCAAAATCTCATCAATTAGGCAGACACCAGACACAATGAAAGAACCATTAATTTTGGGTCCAGGAGTCAATTAAAATTGGCCAAGAGAATGAAAAGTTTAAATTAGATTATTTTGCAGACTGGCGATAGCCAACAACCATAATGGGTCGTTTACACTGAGTCCGAAGTCAGTAAACAACTTCAGTCAGCCGAAGTCGGCTAACTCGAAGCCTTGCCGCGTTGCTTACACCGAGCCAACCTGTTTCGTCGACCGTTGGAAGTCTATATCGCTCGATACCGATCTTGCTCAGCTTGCTGCAAATTGAGCCGCCAGACGGAGTCGTCCTATCGACCTAGTGGAAGTTACCCTAATAGCTCACAGGCTTACTATTTGGGTTCGGTTCCTATATTCACCAATTAAACGGCAACCAGATACAATAAAAAGGCTTCGTACCTGGCCCACGGAGCCAAGCGTTGGCCATATGATTAAAAAGTTTAAATTAGATTAGTTTCTGGCCTCTTTAATACAAGTTGTTTAATAACAACTTAGCAAAGGGGCCGGTCACCACTTAATGTGTGTCATTAATACAATTTTAGTTTATTTATTATGTCATTATGTCTGTGTACTCGTAAATATAGAATAATTTGTACAAGTGTTATACTGTGGTGAAATAAACATTATTATTATTATTATTATTAGTTTGGCAGACCGGCCATAACCAACGACCATAATGCCTAATTTACACTTAGTCCGAAGACAGCACATTACTATTTGAATCCGGTTCCTACAGCCAAGAAACAAATAGTTTTAGCTACGAACAGTTTGACATATTTTTCATACAATATAATAGGAAGCGGGCCCTAGTTCACTCAGTTTTCAATCGAAGTCGACCAAATGCAAGGCAAGCCGAAGTCGACAAACGCCCGAGTGTAAATGCGACACTAAGTAAACTTAAGCGCAAAAAATATAAAAATAAATCAACGAAGGCAGTCTATTCCAATGCCCTGGAATAAAATATTAAAGCCTGCGACAGCATATGACCACGTCACAAGTATACATAATGATTACTTTCAGTTCTTTGAACGTCCACAGAACGCCTTTAGTTCACTGCACTTAGTAATGAAGTCTTTTATTTTTTAAACAACCTACCTGTTATAAACGGAACCTTTCTCGTGGAATGGGTATTAACCTATAGAGCACGGAACACGCTAGCCTCCTACTAGACCGCTTGACATCTTTACTAATATTATAAATGCGAATGTGAGTTTGTTTTTGAAGTGAAAACTTCTTTAGGCGCGTTGAGCACTTCTTGGGTGAACAAAAATCATAGAACTCGCGTCATTGTCACGCTTCCACGCTTTCCATTTTTGAATTATTTTAGAATATTAACAATATCTCAGAAATGGTGCGTCCTACGCAAAAAATAACGAAATGTGACCCCATTAATAACTCCTAAGAGAGTATCAGGAACTAGCATCCGACCCGGCCCTTTTTTTTTTATTTTTTGTTTATAAAGAAGTGTTTATGATCAAGGATTAAAGTTTTCACTTCTATCGGTAGTCCCCAATGACTGCACTAATTTTTTTATTGTTTCTTACACTTTCACACCTTAAATACTCGATCGATCATCATGAAATGTTGCATACACGTTGCTGGAGTAGAAAGGGACATAGTGTACCTTTCATCCAGAAAAAAGTGCTGTTACTAACCCAACCTAACCTACATCAATGCGAAGCGAAGCTGTGGACAAAATTTTGTATTATATACAACCAAAGCGTATCATTGACAACTAGACAAGTGGTACAAATATGACACTTATATTGTTGACGTAAGGGTGCTGCCTGCGCTTGTTGCCGTCCATCAGTAACTTAGCACAAATATTATTATTACTTTCGTGCCCAGTAAAACCGCGGTCATAAGAGATTATAAAACATCGGGCCCAGACATAGAGTAAGTGTCTGCAAACCGCCCGATCCCGGGAAAACTTATGCGGGATCGTGTCAGGCAAAATGCTATCAGGAAATTCACTGTAGCGTCACGCAGTCAAGAAAATCACGGCATCAGTAAACGGCTATAGGTTCGTCCCTACTACGTCGAACCTAAGCTACTAGCTAGACAACATTATCTAGGTATATAGGCTAGGTAGGTATATAGGTGAATGTATATATTCGTAATATATACACCTATACCCTTCGGGGTTATAAGGGATTTATGTATATATTTAATAAAATTAGAACGGTTACATTACCCATTACACTAATTATTATTAGTATAGGTATGTATATTCAAAACAAATATTTAAATTATATAAAAATTTAGCTTCCCACAAAAAGCGTTGCATACAATCATGACCACTGAGCATTCAATTTTTGACCTGAGCAGTATAAGAGGTGACAACTTTAACCATTACTTCATCGTACCAGTGCTTAATTCTATGCCAGAGGTATTATCTGTCTTGTAATATTTCAGTAATGGCTTATAATGCCAGCTAACGATGTTTTAGCTTCTAGTAACTGAAGCGTCCTCTCTCAAGTGATTTATAAAACAGCTCAATCTTTGGTATTAATTTTTTGTTAAACTCCAACTAATTTGACCAGCGTTTAATAAGGTGTGGTCATATTAATGTAAAGTTACCTATAGATGTGTTATACACCATGGTCATAGTCTATCATAGACCTTACGTCTTTATTAGACTCTGTGACTGATGTTAAAATCTGAAAATTGTGTGAGGTTTAAGGTTTTTAATAAGGAAAAGTATTAAAAGTAAAATTCGATATTAAGAATTTAAACCTTAAACTCTCTCATCGAGTAGATGAGCTAATTCGAAATAAAGCCTCGAGATAGACTCGAGTACAGACCTAGATAATTCTAGAGGCTACTGACCTCATGTCTGAATTTGTTTGATAATGTCCTAGTAAAAAAATAAGTAGCTAACTTCTGATATTGATATGACGCTGTAAACCATGTTTAGAATTACATAAGTTACAAATATAAGATGAGCAATACTTTACGACCCAAATATAACTACACTGTAAAGTGTTACCTTGTCTTTACGTAGTTATTTAAATCAAAATTAAGGAGCAGCGATAGCTCAGTGGGGAGACCAACAGACTACAATGCAGAGGGTCTCGGGTTCGAACCTACGTCGCGCACCTCTGACATTCGGAAGTTATATGACTTTTCGAAGTTATGTGTGTATTGATTGACAATTATCGCCTGCTTCGTGCCTCGGAAAGCACGTTAAGCCGTTGGTCCCAGCTGTCATGAACATCTATGGCAGTCGTTATTGGGAGAGTGTCGACACAAAAGATCCCACTGGGTCAAAGTGTCGCCGGTCTGCACTGACTGGCCCCCACATAAGATAAATCAAAATTAAAAATAAATCATAGTAACCAGTAATACTTATAAATATCCAAGTTGTAACTTTAACACTCATAAGTGGTACGTTGAGCCTTTAATGAATGTTACTTATTACTTACTAGGCTAGAGTTATGATATTATATTATTAGTAGCCATACGCAAGATCGTTGCTCCTCCAAGAACTAGGAGCAAAAATAGAGCCATTGGCTTTAATAGCCTAGCCTCGCCTAGTTTAATAGCCTAGCCTCGCCTAGTTTAATAGCCTAGCCTCGCCTAGTTTAATAGCCTAGCCTCGCCTAGTTTACAAGGTTACGTATTTTTTCAAATCTGTGTCACAACCTTGAAAAGCAGTTCAATTTAGATCCTTATTTATAACCCTATTGAGATTTTACACATTTTTATTTTAATAGTCTTCCGTCCATGACTTAATAATAGAAATAATAATAAGTTTATTACTTCATAAAAAAAAACACTTAATCTAGGTACAAAAACTTAGGGCTTAAGGAATAAATAACAAACTGGAGAACCTGACTTCTAAACTAGGTATGGACCTGTATCTTAGAAGCCAGTGCTACCTTCTGACAGTTATATCTTTCATAAACCGGGAACTAAACAATACATCTATCTACATATATAAATAAAGCGTTTCTGAGCTTTCACAACATATATCGTTCAAAAGAATAAAAGGGCGTGCTAAGAAAATTTTCGCTCAGAAAAATGTTAATATTTCTACTTCCCCGTAAAGTATCTCACTGTGACAGATGAATGAACCGAATCAAGTTGTAATGTATTTGAGCCCATCAAGTCGTACCTCATTAGTCAACCGAGACTCATAATCCAAACTCAAGTTTAAAGTACCGCAAGTACACAATCCGTCGCATGGCAACACTGAAAAATGCATTCGTGAAGACAAAAGCAGGCTATTACCGCCCCAGGATTAGCCCTATTGACACTACGTTACCAATTAAAAATGGAGGGGTGCCTTTTCGTCTCGGTTTTTTTCAGCAGACGGTTTTTCAGGCCGCGGGCGTACACCCCCACTTTTCTCCCTAACCCCCCCGTGGCTGTACAGAAAAATCAATAACGCAGCACTTTTTTCCGCGCGTAAAGCATGCACCGACACGGGCGCGCGGCTGTGTGTGTACCCAACACACACACACGCGCGCACTGCATTGGGTTGCCAACATTTTTTCCGTTCGCATTAAAATTTGCTCACAACGACGTTCTCGTGGGTGTCCCGACGTCCCTGCCTTTGATTAGTCGGATGCACCTGGAGGGCTTACGCAATATGCCGCTCCATTTTATGCAAATCCTACTTGATGACGACACAGAGCTCTTTTTTCTTCGTCTCTCGCGTTACGACGACGTCTTTCGAGAAATGTCGACAGATATCAGTAACACTCTCCATCTATGTCTGAAATGAAAACAATTTGTAAACGCTCGGAATATCAAAAATGCGCTCGAACCTTCAAGACGTTAAAGTGCCAACGGAAAACAATTTTAAAACATTCTACCATCAACCTTTTGTTCAAATTCTCTACAAGAAATCGCCATAACTCGTGCTCTTAAAAGGATTGCGGTAAAATGAGGAGAGGATTCAACAAGAAAACGAGTGCAGACGTCCTTATGTACTTAGATGGGTATTGTGAGTCTGTTTAATTCTATAAAGCCGCGAGAGGGAGCCGCGACCTTGTAGGTGGACTGAATGGCATCGCTTCCGCGATCTCTATTTACAACTCATCCGATCATATCGTTGAATGAGCGATAAAAGCTTTTAGACGATGCCGGCTCCAGAGACATATCATTTACATAGATTCCTAACGCTCGGTGCGCGACAACCGCACAACACTAATTGCTAACGCAGACTAACGCAAAAAAAGCATCACATTTAAAAAAGGAACACTTTGCACATTTTTATTTCGCGTTCGCAATGACAGAGGTGCGCTCGTCCCGCTCTCGCGCCATTGTTGCTCGGCGCTCGTCATCACTCCATCTTTGTCTGCCCCGCGCGTTTTTTTGAACGTGCAAAAATATAAAAACGCCGAATCGCGGGTGTGGTGGGGAGCCGGCCGCGCTGCACTTGTGTGCGTCGCCGCGATAATGCTTGTTTTAGGGCTTTGCCCCGATCATAAGTCAATACATGCTCCAAGTTTGTAAGCGCACCAATAGTGAAGTGCTTAAAAGCTAACAACACGAACACTTTGTTCGTAAACAACGATATATACTGAGACTCACAAACATTACAAAGTTCTGTTTACTTACAAACAGAAATATCTATTCCTTTACTAAACTACAAGATTCAATTATAACCGATTTAACGGCTATACAGTTTAACTACTAAATAACAAATTGACTTTTAACAGCTTATGAATCTATCTCAACTTACGAAATACACTTTTTGTTTGCTTTGAAAATCCGACGTAACTGCTAAGACGCAACTATTTTCCATCAAACGAAAGTGTCTGTCAGCGACACTGTCTAAATCTATTTTCGTTAGATGATAAAAAAAGAACCCGTACACCTTTCTCTGCACCTTTCACCTGCTTACAATTAGCGCTCTGTTAATCATAAGATAACAAGTCCAGACTACTTTTTTCGTACGCTCCAAATTGGACTAAGTCGATCAATCGAAGTAGACTACTGCTGGCAATTTAACTTACAGGGCTGTCGAAGTCTTTTAATGGACGTAAACTATACATATCAAATGAAATGCCTGGCAGTGAGACATTAGTCTTTGCTTCTAAAAAAATAAACATCGAGAAACTAGATAGTTCTAAATTCAAATTAAGCTGTGACATTCAGGGTGACCAACATTATATCTGCTTTTAGGTCATTAAAGTAACAACCCTGTTTGCATTTCTATAACCGTTAGTACGCGCATAATAGTCACAAATCCATTGATTATTATTTTGATGCATTAGTCGGTTATGGTCACAGACCGCAGACTGCGAACTGTTCTTTCACTTCTTTGGCTGAATAAAATAATTTAAGCGTGAAAACAACGGTCCGTGCTGTGGACCACATGTTAATAGACAACATTAAAATAAAGACAATGATTGTGATTGTTATTATGTTTGCACAGCGGTTATTGCGGTACTTTTTTGTTATGTACCTACTTGTAGACGTGTGAAAAGGCAGATTTTTAATGGTTTTAGTACACAAAAAAACAATTGGAAGAAATAATTGAATGTGTATATATAATTTCAAATCCCACTAATCGCATGCAATAACCGTCGCACCAGAAAATAATTTAATAAAACGCCGGTTGCATATCCTAGAAAATATCCATCTCTTTCGGTTGGGAAGCGAGAAAAAAGGACGTCGTCTCCGAGCTACGCAGACGTGGTTTTATTGCGATCGTGCCCGTGGCCTCAGTCTTTCTTACCTCATAACACAGTTTCTCTTGGCTTTTTCCTTTTTTTCCTCCATTCACCCCCGCCGGCGTGTGTAGAAAAAACTTTGCGGCCCCGTTAAAGTCCACTTCAGCAAAAACTTGCCTTGTTTTGAATTTCAAAACTTTTGTTTTAATGTTGTTCTGCTGATCATCTTTGCTTCTTCACTTTGGTACCATTTTGATTGAAATACGATATGAATATAATTATAATTATAGATTTATTTTGGCATTGCCTATCGATAATGTCCAACTTTGGTAAAATCAAATTGAAGAAAAGAATACTTCTTTATGATACAGGCCTTACGACCTAGTAATGATTTCGGCAAAGATATTTTAAAAGTAAAGTTTTCTAAATGTCCACCACCATAATTGGTATGTATAAATACTACAAGTCACTTTGTAAACTGTCAAAGTTGTAATTTAATGTTTATCTAGAAAGAGTTCCCGTGAGTTCTTTGCAGATATTTTCTCATCGGCTCAAACTTTTCCGCTGCTTAAATTTATCAGCTTTAAATTTATTTTTTTTTAACTTAGGTGAATGCTTTGACGCATACCTCTCCGCGGGGCGACGGAGAGGTTATGTCGGACTCACCGGGGAAAGATGGTGAGCGACATCCCGGTAATACCGACTAAACCTACCACGGTGTTCCTCGACATAACCGCAATCGCCGAGGCCGCGCGAATCGCTTTCAAATGGAATCGCGACCCCGCTGATAAATGTTAACGTAACTTCATTTAACTTGTTAAATATTCGACTTTGACGTTCATAAGTGTTTTTTTTTATTATTTTTTTTTATTTTGCTCGTCAAAATGACCACACTCCACCTGATGGTAAGCAGTCGTGTGGTCTAAGAGCAGTGGCCTCCGCATCGCCCCCACAGTAGCCGAGGCAATCAAAGGCAATGCAAAGGCAAAGTGTTGCTATGTTATTTAATTATGAAATTAATTTATTTTTTATAATGCTTTAACTTATATCTGCTTGAGATAAGCTTAACATTCATAAACACAAATTTTATTACACAATCATTATCTAACATAAACTCATCATTAAAATGTACAGCCATTAAGCTAAAGAACCCTCCATTTCTGCGCTAGGATCTTTGACAATTAACATCTTCTTTCATAGACGTACCAAACGTATCCGCTAATTAATATTAGTGTAAATAAATTTTAAAAGCAACATTTATTAAAAGCGACTTCTAAACTCTTGCCTATTACAAGTAATTGCGGGATTTATTTAAAAAAATCGTATAGGTACCAGCCTTTCATCAAACTTTAATTAAAGGTATTTCATTAGTGAAAAAGCGGAATTCTTTTGAGAATTATAATTACGGCTTCGTTAAACTCTACTTTACACTGAGTATAAGTAAAAACGCTTTCAGTGGTCTGTCGTCTGTACCGGGGAAAGATGGTGAGCGACATCCCGGTAATACCGACTAAACCTACCACGGTGTTTCTCGACATAACCGCAATCGCCGAGGCCGCGCGAATCGCTTTCAAATGGAATCGCGACCCCCCTGATAAATGTTAACGTAACTTCATTTAACTTGTTAAATATTCGACTTTGACGTTCATAAGTGTTGCTATGTTATTTAATTATGAAATTAATTTATTTTTTATGATGCTTTAACTTATATCTGCTTGAGATAAGCTTAACATTCATAAACACAAATTTTATTACACAATCATTATCTAACATAAACTCATCATTAAAATGTACAGCCATTAAGCTAAAGAACCCTCCATTTCTGCGCTAGGATCTTTGACAATTAACATCTTCTTTCATAGACGTACCAAACGTATCCGCTAATTAATATTAGTGTAAATAAATTTTAAAAGCAACATTTATTAAAAGCGACTTCTAAACTCTTGCCTATTACAAGTAATTGCGGGATTTATTAAAAAAAATCGTATAGGTACCAGCCTTTCATCAAACTTTAATGAAAGGTATTTCATTAGTGAAAAAGCGGAATTCTTTTGAGAATTATAATTACGGCTTCGTTAAACTCTACTTTACACTGAGTATAAGTAAAAACGCTTTCAGTCGTCTGTATTATAACTAAAACGGATCTTTCAAATGGAAACTAACTCAGTTTTCAAGTCAAAAATATATTTTATGGCTAACATGAAAGCTTTTTCATTTTGATAAAGTACTGACTGTGAATTGGCATCAAAACAATTTTGTTATAAAGACTTTTCGGTGTCCATCTACTGGAATAATCCAACGGTATGTCTGCCAGAATTAGACACTTGAATAACTTCCGATTGCGTTCTTTAAAATCGTCATTTTAATTAAATTGTTCGTGTAACAGGGCTCCATAATTATATGGTTCCTATTTTAAACTATAGCCAAAACAATCGCGCATCTCTCGAATTTTAAAAACTGGATACGTGATACATGACATCGGAGGGGCCCCGCATACCGTTATCTAACTACCCCTAGCACATCGGCCAGTGTAAAAAGAGCTGTAGAACAGCCTACAGTACCCCTCCGTAGTGTTGTTTTCTTCGTATATGGAGCGGGGTGGGAGGTCGAGTGTTTCTGGCTTGTAATGCACATTTTTGCATGGAGCCTCGCGATCGGGCTGGGCTCAGCTCGCCCTGCAAGCACCCACACTAACATACGAGCTCGTATGTGTTCCTGATTACATACACACGCACACAGGAGATGAATTCTGTTTTTAGTTTTTTTTAATTGACCAAATTTTGTAGGGATGCGATACTGTGTGTCTTTATAGCCTAACTTATATTTTGAACAAAGCAACTGAAATATGGTACATCGATCGTGCTATTGTTTGATATCAAATAAACTCTTAAAACTCTAAAAGATAAAATGCAGTAAATCTAAACATAATTATGGTCTAACAAGGTCAAGACAAATGATATAATTAGTAGAAGCCAAAATGTTGTCAGGCATTAAAATCTTTACCTACTTATCACGACCATTTACAATGTGAAAGATCATTTTTCAATTATGGATTAAGATTAATTTATACTAAGTAGGTATTCATTTCTCAAAAGAAATAGGTACACTACTACGAGAATCACATACAAATGTAATACCTAAGTGCAATTGATTTCCCGAATACATAGGTAAACCTCATACTAATCGAGAGTGACGCTCGAAAAAATCACATCCCCTGGACGCAGACGAGAGGGGGGTGGTAGGGTGGCAGCAAGGGGGGAGTGCAGGTGGGGTTGCCAGTGTTTTTATTTTTCATGATTGGTGGATTGCAACCGGAGTAATGATCGATGGAATTAACGTGCGCCACTGGCCACCTACAGAGAACGAATTTAAAAATTTTGAATCTGTATGTTTTGGAAATGGAATCGTCGGCTTTATACGTCATATTTGTTTTTGAATTTGACGTACACAGGCGGACAGGGTGTAACTCGTTTGTACATTTAACGTACTATATACAAAAGTACTTTTGCATTTTATGATGGACTTTAAAATTATTTTGGAATGCTATTTCTATTCAAATATAGAATACGAATGAAAAAACTGATATTATTTTAAGAGAATAGTTTAAAATAACCTATTGATATTATGAAACTGTTTTCGACGAGCATTGATTTTGCAATTTGCCATTCATTAACATATTCAATTATGCATGCTCCAGCTCCGAATAAACCATAAAGGTACATACGACAACGAAGTTAGCATTTTTAAAGCATTCGAGAAAGCTATAAAAGCCGCGATATCCACGAAATTCAATAGAATCCACTCGATTACGTTTCAATCCATAAACCGAGCCGTCGCCACTCATAAAAATATCCGATCGCATAAAATCTTCTACGTTGCATTTTTTTTTATTTTCGTGCAGCACTTGTATTTGGTATACATCCTATATTTCGATTCCGTTTACAAATTAAACAGGGTTCTGTTTACATACCACCCACCATCCCTCCCTGCATATAGCCATACATTAACATACATACAATGATTTATACTCCATACACATTTGGCATAATTGAAAAATGGCCGTGCGGTAATGGCGGACGGCGGACACTGCAAATAATAAGCTTTTAGGGCTCTGACGTAACGAAATGTTGCGACTAATTAAGCGATTAATGTCACGTGACGTGGTGCTCTTCTCGTTATTATTGAATTATTGACCATGTTTATTTTATGATTACCTTTTTTAAATGTTAGATAACCCCAGCTATCTATAATTATGAAACTCGTAATTTGATTTTGGAATATTTTCTGGTAAAATTCTAACACTTATTCAGTTGTTTTTGCTTTGATATTTATTACAGTTGTAGTATTTATTTATATTTCGAATTTAACACATTGTATATGAATGGAACGAGATTTGTGTTGGATAAACATCAACGGTTCTTAGTATGTCTAGTTTGACTGACCGATATGATATAATCTCTATTCTTTACATACAATATAGCATCTTTATTTCCACAAAGACATAGCACATTTAAGCTGCCTCGTATGAAATACAAACTACTGAAAAAATGAAGTGAAGAAGTTTTATGCCAACTTTACAAATTTTGTGTACTTCAATAGTTTGTGTCAAAAATAAAACCTTATGCTTCATATTTTGGAAGTTAGCTTAAACTTAAAAACGATAAATGCCAAGAATGACCGGTCTTCTTAGACCATAAATCAAACGAATTTTTAACTCCTTCTTTAGTTTACAATGAACAATATCTCGTAAATAAAAAGACAAGGAAAGCGCTAAATCTTCACTATGGCCAGTGTTGTCGGACTACAAATAATACCTTTTTTTTACTTTGTAAGATTTATGCAAGGATAAAATAAACATAATTATGTTTCTTTTTAAGTTATTAGAGTACACATGCATAGTTGTGCTGCAAGAGACTTTCGTATACAGCCAGATATATGCCTATATTTCGGTCTTTTCACAACATTTAGGTATACCTATATTATAAATGCCTTAGTATCACTTTGGTTGCTATATTTCTACATTTAAATCGTTCAATCAATTTGGATTAACTTGATATGGAAATAACCATGAGAAAAATCATAAGCTACTTCTTAACGCAAACAAAGTCACTCAAACAATTAGTGACATCTAAATCATATGCAATGCATTGATAAGTAAGTAGGTCATACAAAAGTATACGCATTCGTCCTTGAAACAGCAATAGGCTCAGGGAATAGTTAACGAACTGACATTGTAAAGTTGCACTTCGCGTCCCGAAAGTGAAAGTTAGCATACCGGGATACTTAACGTAGGGGTGGCCGCGACCGTGCGACGATATTATTACAATATTATGAGGAAAGTTTAAGGCTGATGCAATTTGAAGAAAATTTAAAGTAGTGTGTTAATTTAGTTTATCTTGTTATTTTTGAACAAGTTTTAAATCAACGTGGGTTTGTTTAAATTTGATTTCAAGTTATCTATAATACTAATATTATAAAGCTGAAGAGTTTGTTTATTTGTTTGAACGCGTTAATCTCAGGAACTACTGGTTCGATTTGAAAATTATTTTAGTGTTGCTTAGCCTATTTACCGAGGTAGGCTATAGGCTATATTACAACATAACGCTACGACCCACGGGGACGGCACAGTAACGATAGACGCGGGTGAAACCGCAGGAACATCTATTAGATATAAAGCCAGATTAAAATATTATAAAGATTGCTTAAATTTTTTGGAAGGACTTTATATAAACAATTATAGTTTGTTTATTTTTTAAATTATGCTAGCACATATCTACTTGTGTTACTTTTTTAAATTTCCTTATAAACCGTTGGTCTTACATATATTCTATAAATTAACTGTATTTATAACGTTATAACGGCTTAACCACTCAAGTGGATGAAATTTGGTACGAAAGTCAAGCTTTGACAAGAACATGATTTATAAAAGGTATCAATGGCGTGGTCATCATCTTGTGTGTATTATAAACTTCTTCATAAATCCTAACTAATATTATAAATGCGAAAATGAGTTTGTTTGTTTGTTACGCTTTCACGCCTTAACTACTCAACCGATCAACATGAAATTTTGCATACACGTTGTCAGGGGTACAGAATAGGACATAGGGTACCTTTCATATAGAAAAAAGAACTGTTGCAAACCTAACCTAAACTAACCTACATTTACGCGAGCGAAGCCGCGGGTAAAGACTAGTAGATTATAATTCAAAATTAACCGTCTTCAGGAAATCTTAGAAATTTGTTGTTTTAATTTTATATATAACTTATGATTATAAATTAAACAAAGTTGGTTTACAAAAGGCAACCCTAAGCAAAGTAACTAAAACGTACCGCGAGTAGCAAATTGTTACTGACAAATTGTTTACGGTAGTACGAAGTTCACAAACTGTGTAGCTCGCTCACTCACACTCGCTTAATTGTAACCGATCCTTGGACTGAGACTACAGATTGCCACTTATTATGATCCTGACATCGCACTCTTATCACCTTCTTCATGCACTTTACTCTGACTTCAGAATGTATCTGGCCTAGTCAGAGACCGTTTGCCTAGATCTTCTTAGGCTTGTCTAGGAGTTATACACACTTATGATTGAGTGACTTATTCATATTTATCCTTAATTTGTCGTATTTTTCCACGTGTCCACACAATTACAATGTATCAATTTTATCATGATGATCAAAGTATGGTTTATTTAAATTTGATTTTATCAAAACATTGCAGAAATGCATTAATCAATATCAAAAGTTTAGAACCTGATGAACCTATATTAGAAATAAAATCCAAAAAGTAAAAATCGTGTAGATGACTCTTGTTTTTTTTTACTCTTGAGGACGTAGGTCCGTATACGTATTTATGATTTAGGTTTATTCCTCAATTAGAATTTTAGTCTAAGGCCCGGCATCCCTTACGCGACCCGAGAAGAGAACCTACTGTTTTTCTTAAGTAACATATTTAAACGTAATTTTATTAAAATTAACTATCACCATGTTTATTATAAGTTTATTACAACAAAATAAAGATACCTACTGCAGTATTTTTAACTTGTATTTATAACTTTACGACTCGTGAGACTTCTTAATGGTTTCCTGTTTCTATTTGGCGGATAAATATAATTTAGTAACCTGATAAGCTATCTTTAATATTTAAAATATATGACATTTAACCATTGCTAAATATTATCAACTATTACTACGATTAAAATCATAAACTGAGTAAGTAAAGTTCCAAATGTTTGCAATATATGTATGGCTAATATCCGTTGATCTCTCGTTAGAACACACTTCGACAGCATTGAGAGATCTAATCAAATTAGTTAATATCTTACTGTTCTACATCTTTTTCCGGCTATTCATCCCACACGGTGGTAGAATAACCCTCTTTTTATACTTTGCCCACTTCGCGCTCTTCGTAACATTGTCTTTAAACATTGCATGCTTTCATGTCTCTGTACAACACATCTGTCTACGTGGTCTTGGGTCTTCCTCTAGATATTGTTCTGGAGACTGACTTATCATCTTATTCTGAGCTTATGGACAAGAACTAGCACAAGATTTAGGTGTAGCACAGCATCTGAAAGCTACTTCACTCGCTCAAACTATATAATAATAATTTATGTATAATTTAGTCACGAAGCGGTATATGTATATGATAGCTATCTATATATATTATTGGTAACTAACCGTGACTGTATGTCTGAGGTTGAGATATTTATTTTCAAACTAATTGGCATCCACTGTTTAGAGGAATCTGAAATCAAAACAATGGTTTAATTGATTCATAGATGTTTTATCTGTTTGATCGTCTGCTCCAGTGTAAAGACATTATTTAAATTTAAATATAAATAATACATACATAGAAACACCCAGACCAAGACCATTATCCATGTCCATGCACACAAATATTTGACTTGTGCGGGAATCGAACCAGCGACCTCAGGCGTGGCAGTCGGTTACACTAACCGTTACGCCATCGAGGCCGCCACATTTAAATTTAGTTTTAACAATTTTGTAGTTTGAAGTACATCTGTAAATCTAAGCCTTATTTTAAAGCCTTATTTTATCTACATTCAATACCCAGCCAAAGATATGATTCATAGTATGATCTACGTCTACGCAAAAAAGTTAGGACTAGCTAGTTCTCAGTACGTAGATCATAGGCGTCCAAATTCTAATAAACACACCACATAAGTTTCTAAAAAGACATCTGCGCAAGTTTTTCAGACATTAAAAAATAATCACGTCGAAGTATCTGTCTGAAAAAACTCATTAAGAAAACAATGCATTAAAAAACTTGAACACAAAAATGCACGACATTCTAACACTTAAAGCTACAGGAAGTAATGTCGTGTCAAACTTCTGAAACGTTCAGCTTTCAGGGGTCGTTGACCCGCAAGACGAATACCTTCACACACCTGTGACGTCCTTATTACGTTCAAATAACGTACATTTTTCTTTGACACACTCCCAATGAGGTTCTTTTAATGATCGTCTTTATACCGTCGGCAAGCCCTTAAGTCTCACACGTTAAGGTTTACTTTGGCATATTCCAGCTGTTGTTTACTGACTCTCTTTGTATGCCGTTATGGAAAGCGCTTAGTTTTTCTTTTGAAGGATTTCGCGTGAAAGAAATTCGGGTTTTAAGAAACTTGCTGACATGCTTGTTTTCTTTTGTTTATGTAGTCGCAATGAGTGGGTTTTAATTATTTTTGTGAGTACTGTAAATAAATTATATTTATGCAATTGGAAGAAAAGTTAAGTGCTATGAGTGAGGAAAAGTTGACTATGTCATTTTAAAAATTATATACTTTATTTTAACAAATAAAATTTTCTAAATATGTTTAGAAACATTCTATTAAAGTTAGCATTTGGCTATTATTACTTTAAAGAAATATTCTTAATTTTTATAATTCTGTGTGTGTCTTGGTTCAATCAATCAATCAATCAACCCACCGCAGTCCACTGCTGGACATAGGCATCTCCCATTTTACGTGTCTTGGTTAGTATAGAGAAATTTATTTTATGAATTAATGTCTGATATAAAATCAATTTAGTTGTTAAACAACTACTATAATCAATTAGATTGCAATCACAACAAAATTATTAATTATATTGAGCTTCTCCATAACAATCTATAACATAAAACTGTATACATATGTATCGCTATTACATACAAACATAGACACACACCAAAATATCTTCGAAGGTCACCAAAATATCGTCAAAATATTTGGTAAGCTATGCTTTAGGATCCATGCAATAGAAGGCGAGCTTTTTGTACGGAACTTCTTAAAATAAAATCTAATACAGATTTTTACCGAGAATCGAACCCTAATATATAATAAAGTAAAAATATGTTTATTAATCACATGTAAACAGTTTCCTATAAGACTGTTGAGGCCGATGACGTTATTAGGAGTCACATTACAAATAATAAAACACTCAGTAACCAGTTGCAGAATGCAAAAATTGCAGGAGTTGCGTGTCAGCTTACAAAAAAGGTTCATTGGCTCTACCTTATTTATGGCTTTTACTTTTTAATTTAACGACTTGAAGTTAACACGCGAGCATTGGTATTAGCGTTAAATGCCTGTTTATTTTCGTGAATTAAAGTTTTATAATAAACTTATGTGAGTGTATCGTTAATTATTTGATATAGATCTGTTTACGATTTGCATTTTTGTTTAAGTTGTTATTCTCGATGGCTGTTACAGCGTGTTTGTTTATCAGATTTATTCTTATGATCTTATTTTATGTTAATTCGTATGTATAGTATTTAAACCATGTACTTAACCTCTCATCCAATACAGTTATCAAAAATACAAAAGTTATTTTTAAAAATATTGGCTATTATAACGAAATCCATGTTGCAAAATTTAAGCTCACATGACGGCGTTCGACCGTTGGTTGAGAGGTTAAAACTGTATAGGCAATTGATCTCTGATTATCGGAAGTTGACCGAAATTCATTGCAAACAAAAAGCTGTCAAATTAAAAGTCAATATAGGTACTCAGTACTTTGTTATGTAATGTAAATAATATGTTAATATGTCAAGTATTAGCATACCAGACATAATTAATTAAAACCTTTTGTATCTGGCCAGCGGTGTGCCGCTGCATCTCAATAGGTTAAACGTACTATTTATCTTTCTTAGCCTCAATAAAAAGCTAAATACACATTTTTTTACCTTAAAAATTACTTACAACAACAACATACCATATAACTTCTTAAAAGAGGCTCGTAGCTCAATGGTTAAGATATCGGTCTTGCAATCGAGAATTCATGACTCCGAGCAACTCCCATTACACTCGCGTGAACACACTGCTAACAAATGCTTTAGATTAAAATGAAACTACTTTATACGGATTTTATAAACAACGCGATAAAATCCGTATAGTTGTTTAATTTAATTAATAATAATAATATAATATAATATTCTACCACATACACACAACACCATCTAGCCCAAACTAAGCAGAGCTTTTACTATGGGGACTAGACAATGGATAAACATACATATATACCATTTTTTTTCTGTAATTACATACATATTATACATAGAAACACCCAGACCAAGACAAACATCCATGTTCATGCACACAAATGTTTCACTTGTACGGGAATCGAACCCGCGACCTCAGGCGTGGCAGTCGGTTACACTAACAACTACGCCATCCAGGCCGACTTGTAATTTATTTTTTAACTTGTAATTGAATTGTATTACATTCGCGTATATGTAAGACAATATAAGTTATAGGCTTAGCTAGATAGCTTAAGAAATAATAGGTAAAGCATATAAAAGGTGAAAAGGAAGTCTTAATTTGTGGCTGTAACATATTATATAGTGCATAGTATCCTAGGTCGTCCTCTTCATCACGTCCCGAGGGCTAGCGGTGCATAATCTGGTAAAAACAGACCCTCGAATGAAGAGCGTCTGCGTCGAGTTAACGTCTCAATGGTGCCTTGTTTCGTAAAGAATTGCACGTGTCTCTAAAATTTACGGTCTATCCTAACTAATATCATAAATGCGAATCTTTGTTTGTTTGTTTATTACGCTTTCACTCCTTAACTACTTGACCAATCAACATGAAATTTCGCATACCCGTTGTCAGTGGTACAGAATAGGACATATGTTACAATATATACAATACAGCAGTCGTATTTACTGCCGCTGCACTGAAGAGGCAAACATTAAGGCTTGAATACGTACATATAATTTTTTTTTTTTCCTTACACGTTTTCTTTAATTCCTATACGAAAATAAAGTACCGGCTTAGTGCCAATACAAATTATAAGACATTATCGAAAGGTTATGTGAAGAATTATCTTCCATAGAAGTATAATATTGTACAGTCAGCAACATAAGTAACTGAACATTAAACTTTATAGAACTACAAGCGATCCGCCCGGCTTCGCACGGCTAGTACAAAACCTTAACAAACTATTCACCTAATCCTTCCACATGAATCATTCTATCTATTGGTGAAAACCGAATGAAAATCTGTTCAGTAGTTTTTGCGTATATCGCGAACAGACTGACAGACGTGGCAGGAGACTTTGTTTTATAATATGTAATGGTTTATAATATGTAATGATAATGATTTTGTTATATACATATATAATACCTAATGGGTATTATGCATAATGTTTGTCGTTTAATTCTTTAACGTTTCGACCAGGTCACACCGCCCGCGCGCCCGTGGTCACAAGCCGGTGTTACCATGACAACCAAATCATGCAACGCGAAATTTTAAAAGTTGGATTTTACTGAATAATGTACGAAATAAACTTATCCGTATTTTTAACAACTAATTTTATTAAATAAAATACGGAATAAAAATATCCGTATTTTAACAACTAACTTTTAATGACGACTGCTATAAAATGCAAGTTTTGTCATTATTTTGAAAGATAGAACATCTCAAAGTCTTGCATGTGTATATCGACTTATGGTGCTGACTATACCACGGGCAAACCGGTTCGTTACCGACCACTCAATTATGTATGTACCCACTCCGTGGTACTTGAGGTAGGCCGCGGCTTCAGCACGTCCCACCAGATGGCGCTAACTATTTAATTTGAAGTCTACCCCGATAGTGCCGTTGTTGACGTAGTCACCCCGACTTATGACTGCGTTAAGTGTTGAGGGTACAGTCCCCGGTAGTTGGTACGGAATAATGTGTTTACTGATTGATGTTTCTATATTCGCGTCATTATCGCTAATGCTGCAATAGTCTTTCATATAGTAAGGTAATTAGTACCTTACTAACTAATTACCTCTGCTTTACTACTACAAGTAAAAACTACTACACGCCTAAAAGTAGGTACTCCAAAGAGACAAAATGCTTACGAAGCAAAGCTATTGTAACTGTATTTATTAAAATGTTCTATATTTGTCTATTCTTCACTTTGAAAAGGAACATTAAATCTAGATAATTTTTTTGTTACCACTTACAAAAAAATCAAGACTTATTTTCATATAAATAATAGATAATAATAACAACATGATGATTAATTAATAAATAATAATATGACGCTACAAATATCACAAACCTCATTTTCATAGTCTATGCTTATATCTTCAACAAAAAGTATTTAAACCTAAATTAAAAAAACACCGCTATGACAGCCAGTACTTTTTATACGTCGGAACGTGTCCGTCACACACGTCGAATTCGGCCTCTTCTTCATCGAACGACTAAAGGATTGTTACTGGCCACTCAATTAAAATACCACTTTGGTATGCTTCAGACCATCGGCCATCCAGCACGTCCCGTCACACAGACAACCGATTAATTTGCTACACATATCTGTAGATAGGCATGTAGATTTTTTGACTATCTGTCAAATATCACAGATCCGACCTACTATCTTTAAATGTGATCAATTTTCTGAACGTTAAGTCCTGTTGTCATGTGACACCATGCCAACGTGATGTTTGAAATATAATAATTATAGTACTATCGCGCTCTCTCGTATTAAAAATTTTAGACTATCATTCTTTATCTAATGTGTGAGCTCACTCTTTTTTGTGCGTAATACATTTCGTGCGAAATAAATCCGGTGAGGGCACATCTATGATTTAAATATTTTGGGAACAGAAATAGAAAACTTTTTCATTAGTAATCTATTCGAGGTTACTAATGAAAAAGTTTTACTAATTAGGATTTTGCTAATAAAGCAAAATGAATTTAGAGTATGTATACAATTCTATTCGAATGTGTTGACAAGGCTACACATAAGATCATGTAAAGTAGGTACCTACCTACTGAGTTAAAAAATGTATTAAAAATAATTGAAATGCGCATACGCATAACGATTATAGAGTATATGTATATTTTCGTCTCATTCCCACTCATCCAATAACTAAACTTGATGGTGGAACTTGCTTTGAAGACTGAAATATCTGGTCAATAGATTTAAACCATGAAATTAAAGAACTTTACGGATTTTATCACGGTTTATATTGTCTGCAAGTTTTTATCTACATTTACCGTTGAAACAAATTTAATTTCAGAATAATGTTCGCATAAAAGTAAGACGGATATTATTTCAGCGATGACTTAATTTACCTATAGGTAGACATTTTACTGGGTGTCAGCTGATATCATCAATCCTTTAATCGTAAGCAAATTGAGTCATAGCTTAATATAATCTTACCTTAACATTTGATAATCAATAAATTATGTTATACGTATTTCATTATAGATAAATGTTACTTACATCTCCATGTTTGTCAATCCTTACTAATACCATAAATGCGAAAATGAGTTTGTTTGTTTGTTATGCCTTCACGCCTTAACTACTCAACCGATCAACATGAAATTTTGCATACACGTTGTCAGGGGTACAGAATAGGACATAGGGTACCTTTCATCCAGAAAAAAGAACTGTTGCAAACCTAAACTAGTACATAATATTATCGACTCATGCAATATTTAGACTCCTTTTTGGAACTATACCTACATTCTTCAACCATAACTGAAACCTTTTTCACATTAACGTTATTGACTAACCTTCGTAACCTTCATTGGATTACACATAAATTACAATAAAAATTAAATCATAAATCCTAATCCTAACTAATATTATAAAAGCGAAAATGAGTTTGTTTGTTTGTTACCTTTTCACGCCTAAACCACTGAACCGATCATCCTGAAATGTTGTATATACGTTGTCAGGTGTACAAAAACGGACATAGGCTACCTTTCATCTCAAAAAAAAGGCTGTTCCCGAGGAAAACAACAATAACGTTCTTATGATAATAGATGGCGCCACGTGTCTTTCGAATTATGATTTAATTATATTATTACAAGCAGACTACAACCCGAATTAATTGTCAAATTTTAAATTAACGCGACCGAAGCCGCGGGCAAAAGCTAGTTATGATATAAATCTCCAATGAATGATAAGTTCATAGCTACGCAAGTTAAAACTATTAATAATTAAAAGTAGATCTATAAATTGTGTGACGTATGTAGGAACGTCCGTCGGCCCACCGATAATTAGCTCGAAATAGACGCGTCGAGCTGGGGGACGATCCTGTCCGCCACTCCCTAATTATTACATATCTACTTCAAATATTAAACCCAGGACAAAACTCAACGTAATTTCATAAATATATTGGCAGAATATACTAACGCCGCCGCGCCGTAGTCCGTCATATGACTATTCTGTTGTATCAAAAAAAACTGAAACTGTCATTTGCTTTGCCGCCCATTTTCGGCAATAGAATTTTCTTTTTTAGATAATACTTACATCCACCTAATAAAAAATAAATAATTCTACGTATCTCAATAATAAAGAAATACAAAAGATTTTCTTTCACTCTCATTTTGATGCTTAACATTCCACATCAGTTTTATCATCGGTACACACAAATACCTATGTTGACTGTAGAATGATAGTGGAAGTTTTTAAATTACCATAATACTAAGATAGTTAACATTCCTGATAGTATAAATATCTATAAATCCTTTGCTGAAAACAAGCCTGTTATTTATTTAAATCACGCCAAACATCGCGCTGTCAGAGCTATCGCTAAGTTCTTACATCGTTCAAAAATCTACCCTTTTTATGAACGAAATCGAGCGTGAAAATGTACAAAGTTTGCATATAGATGATAAAAAGCTCATATAAACTTTATGATGTTAGGTCGAGTTTAAAAAACGTTAGCCACAACGACGATCGTACGCTACGCCGTAAGAAACTGAAAGTGAAGACATAACTTTACACGCGAGTGTGGAAACACGTGGTAATCCATTTCAATATAGAAGTAAAATGTAACGAGGCATTTTAGAATTTCACAAACCCTTATTATGCTAAATATCTTGATAAATTAAGATGTTTATGGTTACTGTAACTCAAAAGATATCATAGGTAGGCAACTTGGAATTGTGAGTGTCTGACTCCATAATAACATGAAAGGAATTTCCTATCTCCAAATTAAACTGTCATTTATCTTATGAATCACAGTTATGAATAGTTATGATATGTATACATTGTTATTTGTAGGTATAATAATACATTTAATGGCTAAGTTAAAGACGCTGGGTATAATCTACCAACCTATTTTGGTGCAAAGAAACTTTTCGTCCCCCTTTTAATGTCTTGAAGACTATAGCGGCGCTAAAAAGATTTAAAAGGCACAAGCATTCACTTTTCCAGCCAGCACAAGTAGACATGCATGCTTTAATCTGTAAGGAACGTTTAGTAATGGAAGCTTTACTAAGCAACAAAAAAACGACGAACATTCAGAATCGTCTTTATGCAATATGCTACAATTAATATTTCTACGAATTAGAAGGTACGATTCATGCTACAAAAAGTATTTACAAGGAATAAAGTGTGACAAGAACATGATTAGTCCAGTAGTACATTCATCTCAATAGTTAAACAGCTCCCACACAAACTGTCAGATATCTTACTTTCATTCTTATAGAGATCTAAGAAACGAGTAATAAGCTACGTCGGCCACGATATTATAAAATAATTAATAACACTGACCGCTTCCTACCTCGATGACCAAAAGTATAAATTAATGAACAAATTATCCTTCTGAGAAGTCTGACAGTGACCCTGAGTCGACATGATTCATTTAAGAAACTAGTCAGTCTAGTTCCCAGGTAGGTATGTTTAAAAATATACGTTTCTTATTTATGGTCATTTTCGCGGGAATTTTTTTAGTCTGCTAAACAAAAGTGCATCGATATTGTTTGATGCATTGTTAATATTCGTGTTGGCTTTTTAGATTGCAATATTTTTGACAGATTGGTATTTGAATATTCAAGATTTTTGTGTTTTGAATGTAAAATATTTACTCTCTTTAGTTATTAAACTAGTACTGCGGTCATCCAGAAGAATGGCGTAATAAAAATGTTATTGTTGAACTTTTAAGCGATTTGCTCTTATAATATTTGATTATTATGTAGGAACTAACAGTGTGTATGATTTGCAAAGCCAGTTTTGAAAGGGTTGTCTGAAGTTAATGCAAGAGTGGTCTGGTGAGTCGTGTCTGTGCATTATGTTGCCAACATTAAAATTTCAAGTTGGCTGTATAAATTGTCTACCTGTGCCTCACTAAAGAAGCCAAGATATAATTCTCAGTCTATAAAATGTACTTTGTGGATATAATACAAGACTTTTTAAACAGAAAAGGCTAGCATAATTTTGTTTTCACTCGTTCTCAGTTGAAAATAATTACTTTACTTTCATAATTAGGTACAACTGCCTAAGTAATCTAATTGCGTTTAGGTGAACTCATACGCCGTTGGAAAACTTGGAATCCAGCATTCGAATCCTGAGTGGCACGAAATTTAGATATTTGTTTAGTAATCAAAACATGACCTTGGCTCTTTTTCTTGGAACCAAAACATATCTGCCAAGATATGGGTGCGATACACCATCATTTAATCCATTAAAAACAAACAAAAGAGTGTTGCTAGGTTATGCCGAATACAATGAAAAAGATCAGAGATATGCAAACTTCGCCTTTTCGCCCTTCGCTCCAAAAATGTGAACCGGTTGGAAGATTTAGAAATAAATGTTGGCGTTACACAACAAATATTTTGATTGCAATTATCTATCTGTAGGTTAATACGGCTGCAATGTCAATTGAAAGATATTTAAATGTCAAGAATCGATATACAAGATTGAAAATACTAAAATCAGATATTGTGTAGGTTTTAGTAGGTATGTTGCTATTTGTTTATATGGCAAAGTGCATTGTGTTTCATAAAGAATATATTGTATTCTTTTAAAAAACACATGGATCAAGCCTTAGCTTGTAGGGGATTCTCCTGCTCTATGGATAAAGTCCTATGTGACAGGGAACTTTACAAACAAACAATTAAAAGCAATTGGCGAAATTTAAGCAGAAAGATCCTCCTTTAATCTGTCAAGTCTTAGAATACCAGACATAATTAAAAATCTATTGTCTGGTCGCCAGTGTGCCGCTGCGACACAATAGGTCGTCATGGTTATAGGGCTTCGTAATCATTTTTTTTATATGCACTCACAAGAAGCGACTTAAAAACTGAGTTACCAAAACTATTACTTTCGATTTATTTCCTCGGTAACATTACTATTAACACTTATTTAATAATAGACAATGCAATACCATTTATATCAACTAAGAAAGAAATACAAAGACATGTAAAAGAACTAACGAACTTCGAAAAAGGTGTAAATACTAAAATGATTCAGACATATAATGGACGACAACATTTCGATAATATACAAAGCTAATGTTAACGAGGCAATTAGCAGGATAAGATTTAGGCGAACTTTCTCTGACCAGAGCAGATACATTCTAGAGAAAGGCAAGTAAAAAGTACTACCATTAGACGAGTGTAATTGAAAAATGTGTTAAATGGCATAAAGCAAGAGAAATATGTCGGGATCGTAACAAGTGACATCAATACTACACCACAATTTAACAATGTTACATATGAAGCACTGACAATCGCCTAAATGACCAAATCTACTTAACAAAACTGATATTGTATTTTTTTTGTTTGTAATGAGTTTAGCTTCTGTAACTATATCTTTCATAACAATGTTACTGTACTCTTACTACTACCACACTAACTATATACTAAAAGTTTGTCTCAAGCTCTCACAAAGTAATATTACCTACTATAGGAAATTGTCGAGTTGATGTCCAATACAAAAGTTCTCACTTCCGCTTTTAAACAAAGATTAACCACCTGTATTAGTCCTACCGATACCAAGCATTAACAGCGTGTCATCTGCATAATAATAGATCAAACTGATCCTGATCCAACCGGATCACTACTAATCAAAGACTTGTTCACCATAGACGTCGCTGCATAACTTTGTAATTTAAATATCCTATGTTTAAGCTTCAGCAAATCTACAGTATTAATAGTCCTATTTCAAATTCCAAAGTCTCAAACTGTTATTCTCTCCAATCAATCAATTGTCACAATCATATCGACATGTACACTAGTTATACTATCTCTTTACTCATTAGAACACGTGAGTCATCGTTTGCAAGTCTACCGAATTAACCTGCATGCAATGGCCATGTATCAGAACATCAGAATAGTTCGCCCGTTTGTTCTTGTTGTTTTGCTTTAACAAGTTCATAAAATAATTGGCAAATCATGTTAATGTAAGCCAATAAAAGCCTGATCTCCAATCACTTTTAATGAAGAGGTTAGAAAAATTATATGATGTATCATAAAAGTGTATAGCGATTGTTTACTCTGGCGGCACTTAACATTGTAATAATAAACAAATAGTAATGGAATGAGTGTGTCGGGAGTCGGGAGTCGGGAGCTCGCCGTGTCCCGCTGGAGTGTCCTAGAGGCCGTTAGCATTTGTCGAGCAGCGTCGCGCACTGAAAATAGCGCGGGCGGCGGCGCGTCATCAATGCGCTTCGTTTGCTTTATGGCCAGTTATTGCGCGCGTTTAATTACCACCGCACGCCATTTTGAAGATTTGTGAAACGTCACTTTTGGCGCGAAACGTGCACTTGACAAATTACCGTGGCACAAGCGCGGACACAGACTATGCACACAGCCGGTCCGCTGAATTAATAGATTTTTTATTACCACCCACTTGTTAACGAACAGGTTTCAAAATAAAAATACTTTTTGAATTAAAGTTGTTTTAATTAGCATACTTTGGATTGCACTTCCGTGCTGCGATACGATTTGGGCGAGTAAAGTCTACTTATTTCTGGAATAACAAAGTGCGCCGTGTTACATCGGCTGTATTAAACTTTTATTGCCTTCAGTGCCATTCTTTAGTCGGTGCGAGTGTGCGAACATGCCATTAATTACAGCCGAAACCATTTAAAAGATTTATTATATTTATTCTGACAATTTAAAAGAGCATAAAAATTCTGCAATACATTAGGGACATACCGAGTTATTGTGTACCCCTGGCCATTTATTAACAACTATTTTATAACATGAAGCTAATAATATAGGTTACGTTAACTATCTCGCCGGCGACGATAAGAACCAAGTTCTCTGTTTTTTGTCATTTGTAACACAAGCAGTTCAAATAATGTAACAATTGCACCATTTATTAGGTGTGTGCATAACAAGTGGGCGGCCGTGGACCGTGCGCGGGCCACGGCAACTAATTTTAACAGCCTTGATTTGTTGCCGTCTACGTTGCATTTATTTTTTCCCTTCGCGTTTCATGTTTACTCTCGTTTATTCGTCGCGCAGATCTCAGGGCTGCGTGCGATAAGTGCATTGCCCCGAACCGAAATAAATTGTCGCGACGCAGGCCGAGTGTCGCGTGGTGCGTACAACCGGTACCGATGTCGTGTAGATATTATAAAGAAACCAATGCCAGACATGGCGGGCCGGTCTCGCGCCAAAACGACCTGTCACTTTCGCGTCGCTGCACACTTGGTGCCGTTCGCATGCTGCAGTTGGCTGAAGTAATGCATACTGAAGTGGCAGTGACGCGCCGATGAATACCGCATACGTTCAGACTCTCGCCGTGCAATTTCGTGAATGTCCAACAAACACTTTTTATCCGTTCTCCAACACTCGCGAGGTTTTTGTAACATCTTCATTCACTTGTCTTTTCCGCATTCGTCCTCAACTGTATGATTCATATGAAAGGTGTTTCTTGGTTTTTGTAAATATATTACTATATTGATGTGTCAATTTGTACGGCGTCTTCACTGGAACTGTTTATAATTTATCTTGGCGCGTTTTTATTTTTTTATTTATTTGACCATGAGGTAAATACTACGGCGGTTACATTGTAGCGTTTTAATAAAACTTTCAATGTTATAAACTAAATATGGTTAAACAAATAAAATATTCCCACAACTGCCTTCTATAGCGTATCTTCGAATCATAGCATTGAAACTAACACTAACCCAAAACCGATCAATACAAAAGCCACAAATGACCAACATCGGCAACACGAACTTACCAACACGTTCTTAGCCCCAAACCACCGGCACCTGCACAAAGATCTCTCCGTGGTGAAGTGTTGGGCGTCTAAACGTGGTCACAAAGAGGCAGATGACTAAGCATCCTGTTTTCATTGTCGATACAACAACAGAGTTACGCCATGATTCACGAACGCTAAAATAACAGCGAGTTATTACAAATTGCTGCAGTCAAAACATTAGAGAAACAGCTTGCGTAGAACGTCACAAACTTAACGGTTTTAAAACATTAAAGGGAGTATTTTAAACCTTGAGTTGGCGACTTGGCAATTATTTATACTGTACTACGTTCATTACACAAAGTAAATCCTTGTTATTAGACATATAAGTTTTATATTGTCGAAGATATGTCGTTTTGAATTTAACGTTCATCTAGTTTCCATCATAGTATTATATTTTTTATCTGTTAAATCTTGGCATTATAAACCTAGTGTAATAACTTATAATTCGTTTCCTTCAACGATGGTATATATCTATATATTTATAGCTATATATTAAAAAGTCTAAAGAAGCCATACTTAACTAAAGCCTCTTTGCAGGATTCTTATAAAAAATGTAGGTATTTGAAATACGAACTACAATAAAGTTTTAAATCTACACCTACAGTTTAAAAAACAAAAACTAACGTTAAATCATGCAACATCTATGAAATTAAATTATTTTAAATAGTGTTTTTTCTGTACCCAGAAACAAAGCTTTTTTCTCATTCAAACCCATTTATTTTCTCTAAAGAAAAAGTCTATAATTATGTATTTGGAACTTAGTCTGCGTTTAATACTAATACAGCTTTTACATATATTGGCCTTATTATTAAACTTATATACCTACCTAAGTATGATACACTTATGTGTTACAGAAAACTATGTAAATATATTGTACCTACCTACATATTTTTTATTGGATACACCCAATATATTAGAAATGCGTCACGGAATCACTGGTCGCATACCACATTGTCCGTAATATAGGTGCAATCAAACATAATTGTCCGAAAATCTCTGTAAGATACCACAAAAAATCATGTACATTATATTTTATACGCGTTCGATTCTCGACCAGTAAACCAACTTAAATTTAACATAACGTAAATCAAATTTATTGGATTTCCAACTGTATTTTGTAAGGTTTAAGGTGTATGTTACTAGTTTTGACGGTATTTTTAAGTTTGTTAGGGATTTAATCCGGCGGATCGCTGCTGCCAAGCGGGTGACGGGTCCGACCATCCGTGAACCCTATACGGTGCGCAGGCGCAGAACAGCGGTTAAGTTTTTGTTCTCATTAGTCATATTTAGATTTTATATTCATAACAAAAATACTTATATGAAATATTATAAAGAACTGTTTGTTCGGTATGAAACTAAAACGGAAATGTTACATTTTGCATTGTATCTAGATTAGAATGATTATTTTATAAAATGGGGATAAAACTGGGAATACATGAATTGGCCTATACCGAGTTACAAAGAAATAATAGCATTCACTTTATATTCAGAGATTTGCTCTAGAGAATTAAGGAATTCCCTTCCTGTTCTGCGTCATACATAACTATGTGGCATATTACGAAAATAAAATCTTCTCTCGCTAGTTAGTTATTTTCAGTAGTTAGATAGATATTTTGAGTGGTAGGGCCACGCTGATTACAGCATGAATGGGCCGGCTCGACCGGGGAAGTACCACCCTCTCACAGAAGATCGACGTAAAATAACAGTACCTATCTGTTATGTTTCGTTCGGCGCCGGAGGCCCAATCACAATTCCCTTCCCAAACCCCATCCTGCACCATTCCACTTTTCCTTCCGGTAGGCAGCGACTTGGTGGTGTTTTTTTACATTGCTTCTGTAATGCTAAGAAAACACAGCCATGTGTATGAGCCACGGTTCTCGCTTACTGTCAGGTGGCTCGTCCGTCACCAATGAACGCAATAAAAAAAAAGATGTTTGTAGAATTTTTTGTCGTCAGATACATTTTCAGAATGTCTTAAATTGATAAAACATAACTATAATTAAATTATATTTTAATCATTATTTTCAGTATACCATAACTGTTCTGAATATAAAAGAATTGTAACTGATATACAATTTTAGTCCACCATGAAACAGGTTCTTATGTTGAAAAGAATGTACCTATACTTTGTACTTAAAATTAATTATATTAAGACTAAATATTTGTGCTATCTGTACGCGGAGCGTGCGCAGGAAAGGGGCGGTCTCGCCGGACCAGTTCACCGGCGCCCGCGCACTCCTGCAACGATCCTACTGCCACACTTCTTTAGATATTGTTTTGAAACTTCTCAGTGTGACAAGGGTTAGGCCATAGTCCTACACGCTGGCCCAGTGCGGATTGACAGACTTCACATATCTTCGAGAACATTACGTAGAGAACTTTCAGATATGCAGGTTTCCTGACGATGTATCCTTCACCGTTAAACCAAGCGATAATCAACTAGTTAATACGCACGTAACTTCAAAAAGTCAGAGGTCAAGACCTTCGGATCGAACACGAGCCTTCTGCATGACAGTCCAACTGTCTCTCACTAGGCTATCGCTTCTGTAATACGGAATGGATATTAATTAGAACAGACGAAGTAAGAAAACAAGTAAACACAGTATTCTCTCTATCTTTCTCTTTATGTCTTTCAAATTTTAAGCCATAGGATCATTGAGTCTCAAATTCAATGAGATTGATATCTAAAAAAATCTATGGTAAAGATAATTTTCATCTATGGTTAAAAGTCATAAATTTAAAATCATATTTGTCTATGTTTCAAAAGGGTTCGTTATGATCTCTACGATATATATTTAAAAATAAAACACAACTGAATAAAAAATATGGTTGAGCATTGCTGAGTCAATACCAATTAAGATTAAACCAAGATTAAGACATTGAATAATTCAGTAATAAATAGTAACAGAACGCTAATTTTATTCGTGTGTTAACGGCCATAGTTCTATTTATGTAGTAACTTATTAGCAATCTGTTCAATCTTATTACTGGCAGCAGGGAAACATTCTTGTAAACAATCATTCCACAAAAGAAAGAAATTATTGATATCATAGACAAAAAAATGCAAATATAAACTATTTGCAAATTTAAGTATTTATTCAAGTTTTGTTAAGTGCTAGGTACTTGTAGGATGTTCGTAATTTTGTGTCAGTGACTGCCTAGATTTGTAACCAAAGTAATCGCCAGTTCGAAATTCCCTTTGCCTTTTTATGTTTCAGTAATAGTTAGAGATTAAAACTTACGCAAAAGAGAAAGATAACACATTGCATTTTAAAGAATCCGGGTCCGGTTCTGTCAAGCTAGATTGAACTTTTCTATCTCGAAGTTATTTAGAAGAACTGTGCTTAGTAGACGCACTACACTCGCTGACCGAAAGTTAACCCAAATGGTGAATACGATCTTTGCCTAACCTGTCAGTGTGATACACGTGCAATATTATGCTCAAGCTGGAACACAGCAAGATCCTAGCTTCAAGCTAGTTTTTCGATCAAACCAGCAGTGGTTTAAAAACCAAGTTGTCCCGGCTGGAAAATAACCTTCACCATACAGAAGACTACAAATAAAGAATTTTGTATTGCGTTCCTTCAACTACTATGGTTTCCAGGTTCCTTGAGGAGGCCCAGTGCTATGAACAGATGATTACTTACCATCAAGCAGGACATAAGCTTAATTACCATCTCGGCTGGTACAAATGCAAAAAAATAAGATATATATATACTGCTTCGCTTCACACGCCTTGAAATCACACGACAATCATATATCCTGTAAATCCCCTTCAGTAATGCTTTCCCATAGCCCACATGTGACATATCCCTGAAAGAAAGAGCATACACGTGGTCAAACCCTTGCGTTTACGTTCACGTCACTTATAAAAGCATATGAGAAGGCGTAGCTAACTTAACGCGTAACTTACTTAAGGTTATTGACTTAGGGTGAAGGTTTTCCTTGAGTAAGAACTTGAATTTGTAAGAATGTGTAAAGGACTTTGTTAACGGTCTTAAGAATGACTCAGATGAATGGTTTTACCAATGTCCAAGGAAATGCAATCAAATTGAATGACAATCATATAGTAGATACTTATAGTTCCTAATTAAAATGGCGATGGTAATAAACCCACCTAACTGGTTTAGGTGTCAATATTTTTAACTGGCTTTAAACTATTTCATTTAAACGTGTGAATGTGAGAAAATACTGGTCAAATTAATGGCGTCAAATCAACACTTCAAAATTAAATTCGAGCCTACTAAAAAGGAGGTTGTCTATTCGATTTCGGACAGTATTCGAAACTTAATCGTCCTACACAGTCACATACTAATTCAATTAAAATCATAAGAACTAACAAGTTTCCGGTCGAATCGAATAACTTTAACGTTGATCACGCTCAACTTGAGATATTCACATCAAATCTGACAGACACCATAACTACACAGCAAGATAACATTCCCATAAGATCGGAACATACGTCACGAACACTATAATTTTTAAAGGGTTAAAATAAAAAAGGTTAATACGAGACGACACCCCACATGTGTAGGCATCCGGCGTTAACCCGCCACTGCTCGAGTCATTAAAACTCCGCTGTCAAATGAAGAAATCGTTTGGACGATGTTTCCTTTAGTATTATTTTATCCCGGACTCGATTATAAACAGATGTTATTCGACAATAAATCTTTGTCTTTGTACTTCACATTAAAGGATTCGTTGTACATCAAGTGAAATGTTTTCGCATGTTATTATTTTGATGTTGGAACAATAGATGTCTGAAATTATCTGTCCGCTTTTCTTGAAATCGTGAATGATTAACTTTAAACTGCTTTGTTCAATTTATTTACACATCAATTATAAAATAATAATTTACAAAAGGAACTACCATTTTAACCTACTCAGTCCTAAGATTGCAATAGAAAAATGGTATCAATCCCTAAATTCCTCAAACTTTTTATGTCTACAAAATGATTGTATATTTATAGTGAAAACTTTCCTCAGTATGTCTGTCTATATATGTAATTATGACACAAATAAGTAATAAACGTAAAATATTCTTAATATGATTCATTGCCGTAATAAACTGACTGGAAGTCTAGTTTATGGATGGTAACATGTCAAAATAATCAATATATCTTATAAAAGCAAGCTAATTATGATCACATTTTATTACTAAACATAGATATTAGAATAAATATCAAGCGAGCGTCAATACCTAAAAATAATATTAGATTTTATTGCTATAAAGCTTTTAATAATACTTTAAACCTGCATCGAAATCTTGAGGTATCGTTGAATCGATCGTGGCATCGATAAGTTTATATAGTAGCATGATTTTATCAACGTTTAGTCGATCTTAGGAGTTATTAACGATGATTGCCCGACCAAGATCGATGGGCCACGATTTTTTACAACGAATGCGTTCATACTAATGACGAATGACGCCGCGGCGGGTTATAAAAAACTTTGTTTAACTTCTTAATCGATAATGAGATATTAACGATCTGCCATGATTGATTTGATGGAAATATCTACTATTATTCTGTTACATATACATTAGCTTAAAATAAAGGACTAAACTATAGTTGACCAGAATACTTTACACGCCTTCGACAATTATAAGAAGCCTTTTATATGATGTTTCCTCACTAAGTATATCTTCAAAGTTAAAGCAAAAATAATTGACTTTTGTAATAGATTGGAAAGGCAATAGCAATCCAAAAGCTAAGCTTACATATGTTTATAATACTATTGTATTGTTTGATAAATTATTATTGTTTGCTTTTAAATGGGTTGCAGAAGTCTCTAATGGCAAAGGGAAGAAGGGTAGACGATATGTACTGATTACCCATCAAAAGTCTGACCGCGCAAACGTAGCTTAAAAACAACATGTTTAATTAAAGCAACGATATTCTATATCTAGTGTTGTATAATAAACATTTCGCAACTAGTTTCGATAAAACACGTTTTAGTGATGTCAGTTTATTTAGTTTATGTCGCTAGTCGCTACTGTCTCTATTCGATTAATTTACAACTAATCCATCTGTCATAAACCGTTGGAGTAAGGTGGAGGGAAATCTCGTACAGTCGCCCACACAAGCCGTGTCAAATTAATATATAATTACTGTGACATTATGAGCTTAATTTTGTAGATATATCTGACTAATTGTGCTCACTATTTAGATGGTGGTAGCAATATATATAAATAGTATTATCTGAATTATTTGAATATTATTACGTAGTTATTAGAACCGCGATTAAGTCTAATGGTTATTGATGAGTTTTATAGCTCTCTAGTCTCTTTGTTTGGTTGTGGACAGGAATCTAAACATTTGTATTATTCACGTCCACTTAAAATCTTCGATAAATACACTACTTTATACAGATAATATAACGCAGTATCAAAATAATATGTAACTATTCGTACCTGCTACTTATCTTATCTTATGTGGGGGCCAGTCAGTGCAGACCGGCAACACTTCGACCCAGTGGTATCTTTTGTGTCGACACTCTCCCAATAACGACTGCCATAGATATTCATGGCAGCCGGGACCAACATCTTAACGTTCTCTCCGAGGCACGGAGCAGGCGATAATTGTCAATCAATACGCACATAATTTCGAAAAGTCATATAACTTCCGAATGTCAGAGGTGCGCGACGTGCGCGTGGGTTCGAACCCGAGACCCTCTGCATTGCAGTCTGTTGGTCTCCCCACTGAGCTATCGCTGCTCATGTAACTGCTACTTACGCATTGATTCAGATTGAAAGGAGGTATATTTTTTTACTTTCACTTTTAGGTACTATTTAATTCTTCTAACTTACTGCTTTGCTACTTATTTCTTTATGCTTTGTCATGTATGCTAAAAGTTATTTCAAAAGTTATGGAATGTAAAGTCAATTAACCCCATACGGCATAGCAGATCTTCAGGCAGCTTGTTAATTCCAACATTGGAGCATCAATCAACTAATAAAATGATCCTTAAAGATAGTTATGTATGTTTCGTACTCGTGCACGCAATAACAACGCCTTAAGAGAAGATAGCAATGCTCCAGAAGAGGAATCTCTTCTTCTTCTTTCATTCCTAAACAACATGTCCGAGGTCTTTGCAGCTCCTACCTATTTCGAATAAAATATAATATAATAATAATATATAATATTCTGTTACATACACTCAACTCCATCTAGCCCAAACTAAGCAGAGCTTGTATTATGGGTACTAGACAATGGATAAACATACATATAAGTATACATTTTTTTTGTAAATACATACATATTATACATAGAATCACCTAGACCAAGACAAACATTCATGTTCATGCACACAAATATTTGACTTGTGCGGAAAACGAACCCGCGACCCCAGGCGTGGCAGTCGGTTACACTAACCACTACGCCATCGAGGCCGTTTAAATAATTTAAAGCTAGATAAATAATACTTTAGTAAACGTCAGTACTTGAAAGATATATAAACTTAAGAACCTAATACGTCTACGGTGGCTGTCTAAAACGTCAAGCGTGACCGCAGCCGTGGTTCCCATTACTTTCGGAGTTTGGAAGCTACACGTGTTCTATCCATCTGTGACGATGTGTTGTTGTACTTACTAACTAATACTTATATTTATGTTGCCTTTCATCTTTAAAAAAGTCACGAGTGTCATTTTCAACCCTATAAATAAACCTGTCTTGCAATGCAATATATAATTAAAAACCTATTGGGTCCGGCCGCCGATGTGCCACTGCAATTCAACAGATTAAGACGCTTATTTGTACCCTGTAAGGAACAATAAGATTTTGGAGCCTTATTCTATGACTGAGAATTTTTACTTGTATTTTTGATGTTGTTGACCTTTTTGTGTATTTCATAGGCAATTTTTCCGAAAAGCATATATTTAATACCAGTTCAGTGGACAAGAGTTTGACAATAATAACGTTATCCAGACCGAAATTCAGACAATACGGCCAGCCTTAATCGAAACTGGACATGTGCGCTGGCATATTATACGGTACAAATGTGTACGCACACAAATGCACTCTTTATTCTCTCACTATCATAATCCGATGAGACCCCACTATGAACGGAAAGAGATCAGACGCAGGACCAACGGTGTACGTGCTATCGAGGTACGGGGTGTGCAAGAATAACAACTTCCTAAGTCTAGGTTCCTATTGACAAATTCTTGACAGAAAACTCTGATTACTTTTTATTGAACCGACCCGCAGATCGATATCAAGATTTCATGCACAGCAATTGCAATCGCTCCCGAAGTCCCAGAGGGTGTTTGTTCTGCTAATAGATAGAAATAAATCAGGCTAAGGAATTTATATAAAATAACATATATTTTACTTTTATTCATAAACAGCTTATTTAAGTCGTACACTGATATAATCTCCGATTTAGCTAATAAAATCGAGAAATTTATCATATTATTATATTTGTGCATTCGAATATGCACAAATATATGATAAATTTATATTAATTTTATATTATTTTAAATTTAATTTATTTCTGTTTGTTGGACAAAGATATCCAACATACTTAACAAAGACTAGAGTTTAAAATAAATATTGAAAATAAATCAATTTTCTATTCACCGTAATGTAAATCTATCTATTCGCCATCGCATCGCCATTTGCATTTCCCTTTGAGCGGGAAAAGAAAATGGTCGTATTTTCCCGCGTTTTTTGTGATGCCACAGCCTCAGTACGTCGAGAAAGTGAATCATTAGAAACGTGTTCATTTTATAAGTTCCTTTTATCTAGGAAGTTTTCACTCAACCGTTCAATCTCGGTATTGGAACCAATGGAAATGTAATGCTCTTAAAACTACGCTACTTAATCATTATTATTACAAAAGATAAAAATGTGTAGTTGTATTAGAGTAGGTACAATGCACTGTAAACTGTGTACTTATGTAGGATTTAATACCTACAAATCTAAACTATAAATTTGAGTACAAGTTTTCAAACGATGTTTTAAACACCTAAAATAAGTTAAAGTTATTTACAAAAGTTAGCGCAGTCGTAATCTTCAAGATAAAATCTTGTAGGAATTTAATGAAACTCTTAAATACATTTATAAAAATTTCAAGAAGGTTATAACATCATTATAAGTACAAATTCAAAAAAGTATTGTTCATGATAATGCATAAGAATGCTAGATTATCTAATAGCCATGCTGTATAATAAAATAAATGTTTACAGAAAATTAATAAATAAAGTTTTTTACAATGCATTTATTAGACATTATTATTATTGTAACTACCCATCGTATATAAGCCTTCAGTAAGATATTTTTTTATGAATGAGACCGTAACTTTATAATCCATAATACTTAAAGTCAATATATTAAAAGACGTCACTTTTTCATTTCACGAGGTCCATCACACAATGTTTGCGACTGTAGCTACCGAAACGTGTCGCGAGGCACACAACGTGACGTTTTATTAAATTCTTATTCGTTTGGCGCAGCGAGTGTTATGAATCGCGCGCGACACGCGATGTCGCGAGCTTTTACCTCTACAGTCTACCTGCAAGTCGTACACCACCGCCCTTTCCTCCACCGCACTGACAATTTATCACATTGTACTCACTCCGCTATTCTTGCGACAACTAAACGTTTTAGCACATTTGAGTACAGATTAATACATAAAGAAATATTTACATAAATAATTTCACAATAGTAATATTGTTTTCATTTGTTTCCAGACACGACAACACCGTACGTCCTCTATAAAGATGGCGTGGAGCGCGCCCCGCCTGGCACACAGTGGGGAGGCGGAGTGCTGGACGGTGGCTACCAACCGATGCAACATCAAAGTCCTGGCGGTCCCTCGCCTCAACCGGAGCCGCAACTTGCTTCCCCGGCGCCGTCACCTTACCCACCTGCGCCTCCACCCCCAGACCCAACCGGAGCCGCAGAGGACGCTGCCCAGCAGCTCGCTCAGCAACAAGCTCAACAGCAAGCGCAACAACAACAACAGCAGCAACAGCAGCAGCAACAACAGCAACAGACTTCTCCCGAACACATGCAAGTGGAGCAACAGCTCCAATCTCAGCCACAACCACAACCTCCAACCCAAGATCATCTCGACCGGACACCATGCTTTGTCCCACAGCCGGACCTTCAGCAACAATATACGCCATATTTTAAGGAAGCCAGACCGGCAAGCCACATGCTCGGCACCGGTGGTTTTCCACTCCACTATCTGAAACAGAATGGAGGCGTTCTGTCGCTCGAGGGTCCGCTAGACCAATATGCGACGCCTGACCTACGTCACCTGCCCGACATTGTGCAACCAGAGCCACCGAAGCCACGCAAGCACAACCCTAACTCGGAGCTGCGCCTGTTCAAGTGTCTGACGTGCGGTAAAGACTTCAAACAGAAGTCGACACTACTCCAGCACGAGCGCATCCACACGGACTCGCGGCCGTACGGGTGCCCGGAGTGCGGCAAGCGGTTCCGGCAGCAGTCGCACCTGACCCAGCACCTGCGCATCCACGCCAACGAGAAGCCGTACGCGTGCGTCTACTGCCCGCGCTCCTTCCGGCAGCGCGCCATCCTCAACCAGCACCTGCGCATCCATTCCGGTGAGAAGCCATATACGTGCGGCGAGTGCGGCAAACATTTCCGCCAGAAGGCCATCCTGAACCAGCACGTCCGCACACACCAAGGCGAGCGCTATTCACACATATATCTCCCCCCTCGGCCCTCGCGCGCGTCGCCTGCACTGACCGCGCCGGTCACTGCCGCCGGCGCTCGCGCTCCCCGCCGCCCCCCGCACCGTCGATTCGGTCTCGCATCCATTGGCCTTCCTATCAGACAAATTCTCGGTCCCCTCGTCGCCCGCATCGCGGAGGGCGCTCGCGAGACCCGTAACCGACCGCCGGACGCTCCCGTAACCGTTCCTCAGTTCGATTAACCCACTCGTCGGTTACCCTTTGCCGGACACCCCCACCCATAACTTACCAGCCTGTTAAATTTTTGCAGACGTATCGCCGCACCTCATCTTCAAGAATGGAACCACGCCGACGCTTTGGCCCCAGGATGTGCCCTTCCCCGCTGATGAGAACAAGGAGGAAGTGCAGTCAACATTTGGCGACGCTGACGGGCAAAACGGCGAACAGCGCGGGTCGTGCTTCTCGCCCGGAGACACTGCGCAGTACCCTGCTTACTTCAAAGACACGAAAGGTCTTAATCATTCAGTCTTTAGCTCAGGGCTCTCATTGCAATACTTAAAAGGCGGTAAACTACCAGATGTTCTTGGTGGCCGAGCGATGCCCCTTTATGTTCGCTGCCCGATCTGCCAAAAGGAGTTTAAGCAAAAGTCAACGCTTCTCCAACACGGGTGCATTCATATAGAGTCTCGCCCATATCCGTGTCCGGAGTGCGGCAAGCGCTTCCGGCAGCAGTCCCATCTTACGCAGCACCTGCGTATTCATACCAATGAGAAGCCATATGGCTGCGTTTATTGCCCCCGCTTCTTCCGTCAGCGGACCATTCTCAACCAGCACTTGCGCATACATACTGGCGAGAAGCCGTACAAGTGCACGCAGTGCGGCAAGGACTTTAGGCAGAAAGCGATCCTCGACCAGCACACGCGGACACATCAAGGTGACCGGCCATTCTGCTGCCCGATGCCGAACTGCCGGCGGCGGTTCGCTACCGAGCCCGAGGTGAAGAAGCACATCGATAACCACATGAATCCGCACGCCGCCAAGGCAAGGCGGGCTGACGCCTCCAAGACACCGCGGCCCCTGCCGCCCGCGGCCGCCGTGGTGAAGCCCGAGCTGTACTTCCCGCAGTGCTACGCGCCGCCGTTCCAACAGTTCCCGGGCTCGCAGCCCGAGTTTAAGCCCGCCGTCGGCCCGGGTGCACCGGTGGCGTGCCTGCCGGCCCAGTGACCCGCGCCCCCGCCGCGTTGGCACCCGGCGCCGTCGCACGCGCACGCCCACGCGCACCATGACCTCTACGCCGCCGAGCGCCTCTACAACTGAGCGCGGCGGCGTCACACACGTATACGACTCGCGGCCTACAACAGCGCCGCGAGCTTGCAGTACCAGTAGTCGAGATGTATCATTAACCGGATCGCTGTAAAACGAGCTTCGATCTGTAAATAACGTCCTGTTTATACTCTATCGGGAGGTCTGTCGCGTTGTACAGTTTCAAGTTCATCACGAGTAGTGTTACCGTCGAGAAAGCGAGTACAGTTAGCGTTTTTGCCCCGTAATCGTTAAGTTACCACGTAAGAGTTAGTTTTCTCGGTGATTATCGATTCTGTCGAAATTTTCGCAGACGATCCGAGCGGATCGAGACCGGACATTAGAATTTAATACACTTCGTTGAAATCTAAAAATTAAGAATTGATCTTTTACCACATAACAATATTTCGCGATGAATGTTTCCGGCGCTACGTTGTGCCTAATTGTAATAAATATACATATTTTGTAGATGTATTAAGTTAATTTTATTTACGAGTATTAAGAGATAAAATCTGGCACAAATATGGGGTTTTATAAAGGATCCATGATGCTCAAAATACGTTTTAAAGTAACGATAAAGAATGATATGAATTTACGAGTTAGCTTTTAGGCTGAGGTCGGTGGTAGCGTAAGATAGACAAACGAACATCGTCGGTGAAACAGAATCACGAATGAAAACCAAAAACGTAGGTTACCTTTCGCCATCAACATTATACTTTGTTAGTACTTACAAAAGATTCTGTTACATTAATTAATGCATTTACCCTTAATTACAATGTGAGATTACTGACATGTCTTCGTAACACTATAGGTGCCAAATAGTGTAGTGATTTTTAAATTTTTTCTACCAGCTTGTATTATAGTTGGCCTAGCTTAGGTTGTTACCAGTTTTTTCAACGACGTGACAAAATGCATTTAAGAGGAAAGGGTCAGACTGAGAGAGGACTGTGATAGGTAGGTTAGGTATCTATTTCGCTCATTTAGCGTTAAATCTTCGTGTGTCGAGTATTCCTTGCGAAGTCGAGTGAATGTTTCAAATTTAGTTTACTTTTTGTGCATTGATTTATTTGTGAGTCGACTCGATATCGAAACTATTTATGTTCCTAAATTGTATCTAAAGTTTTTGATTGTTTCGGTGTGACGCCGGAGTGTCGCCTTCTCTTTCTTGACTGATTTGATAACGTAATTACGATGAGTGAGATTAGTAAATTTTACCATTTAGGTAACGTGTGTGATGACGCCAAGTGCTTTGTTGTAGTTTGATCCAAGGGACGGAGGGTATGCCAGAGTAAATCTTATTTCTAATTTAGCTTAGACTATCGACTTTCGAATTACCAAGCAATTCGATCATTCATCGCGAAATAACTTAGAATTTAGGGAAAATAAAAATATTATATGAATTTGGGATATTGTTGGAGTATTCTGGTATTGTCTATGGTAGTTCACATCTCGTTCAGAAATTATTAGATGTAGGGGTTAAAGTAAACTGTGTGCCGTTTTATTGTATGGGGAGAGAGTCAGATGTATGTAATACATCTATTTTATTAAAAATCATTGGAAAGTTTGACACGGCCAGTCTCACAGACTATAAACAGCCCATATACCAGGATATTCCAGCAAACTTTTTAACGTTTTAATATCTCTGTTTGTATCTATAGACAACTTATATAGCTTATTTTACTATATTATTGTGATGGTTTCGTTTTCCTACCGCATAATATGAACTGTTAATTAACTATAGGTGTAATAGTATGGTGGATTTGTGGGAGTCACATATAACATATAATACCATTTATTATTTGTCACTAAGATGTGATCGATGCAATATTATTATTTAGTGGGTTTATTGTGTGTTGATTTTACGACGAATTTAAGCATTGGACAGTTATGAAAATTGTATAGCCGTTAGTTGTGAACGATGGAACGGGCGCGGATATACCAACACAATATGTCGATTCTATACTTACCAATACAAGAATCGATGTGTATCTATTACATCAAAACCAAATAACTTGTATACGAAAAAAAAACAGCTCTTGCGCACTTTACCAACATGACAACCAAATGTCAAAAATGTCATTATAAAGCCATGTTCACAACAAACGAGCGACTGTAGTACATTTTATTTTCCCGTTTAATTTTCCTATCAAACTTTCGGAGGTTTACAAACGAAAAAACATCGTTATCGAAGAAAATTAGAAACATTTATCTTCCGTGACTAAACATTTTTCCACAACATTGACATGTGTGATCCTCCTTGTGGTGACGCGCGCCGGCCCCGCCTCTCAACAAACAATAGTATAGGATTCAGTTGTATCATATTTTATATCACTACACACGAGCAGCCTTAAACAATAATAGTTAATAAGTATTTTTATACAATAAACGATATATTTTGTCCACTGGGCGGGGGCGGCGCGACGCACTGTAGTACAAAGTTTGAATTCAAACATACAACACAGTGCCATAGCCGAGATATAACCTCAGATTTATACTTATTAGATTTTTATACCGATACAAATGGATTTAATTTTTAAATATAAAACAAGAAGTGATTAAGTATACAGAGATTACAGATGATATTTTATACATTTATTACATACAATATTATTAAAAAGGTAAATGTGAAATAGTCTTAAAGTTAGTGTCGTATGTGCAACGTGCTAAGTACCTAAGTGAAGATACTTGTGCAGTACGCCGGAGTTGTGGAAAATCGATTGTATCAAACTGATTTCAATTTTGCACAACTTTTATATACCTGTCTCCGAATGCACGTTGGTTTCTATAGTGTTCTTTTTCATTTCTACTTACATTCAGTGTGGTTATTGTAAATACATATCATTGAAAATTTCTGAGGCAGTGTTGCAAGCTTTATTTGGTTTTTATTGAAACCGGACAGCTGCGGATAAGAGTGTTAACCAAACCATGCATTAGGTGGTTCGGTTTCAATGAATCTGAATAATAGTATAGTTTATGGATGCAGATTTCGGTATAATAATCACGTCCCAGGCTGTTCTGTTAGTATTGCTCACTGTTTTGTTAAGTTTTGCTCAATTACACGTGTATGTATTACCTATAAAGTTAATCTTATTAGTTTTTTTTAATGTGTACGAAATGATTTTTGTAAATTAATTTTTGAGAGCACGGTTTTGCTTTCTTATGAAACTATTTTTAAGTGCTGAAAAGTATGATCGTGTACGACGATCACGCTCTTGTATTTGAAATTTAAATTGGTGAATCTTGTATTAGACAGTCAAAAACTCATAGTGAACAGAATCATGCCGTATCTACACGTGCCGTCCAGTTCTGATCGGATATCCATTACATACAGTTTCTAAGTAGTTCATGAATTACGTTCCCCAAGGATTTATTTCAATGACATTAATTAGGTTTGAAGCATGTTCCTAACCTTTATGATACGTAATATTTATTTATAATACATGTCATTTCTTACCGACTACCCGTAGGATAGATATACAATCTGTAATCATTTTGCCAATTCTTGTCTAAGAAACTTTTCTTGAATGGAATCAAATTCCAATACACGTTTTAGAACCGTATAGCGTCTTGGAGAATATTACCTATAAACTTAAAGTACAGAGTAATGCAAATTTTTAACGTAAGCAAAAAATCTTCTTCGTATTTAACGCAATGTCAATATACCTACTTAATTTTGTATATTTTTAAGTTGTTAAAAATATTAAAAGGAGAGAATAAGATTGCATTGTAAATCTATACTTTGCATATAAACTTAATAATTATCAAAATAACGTCAATTGTATTAAATACAATGTCTTTGAGCAATGTTAGTGAAACTGAACCATTGCTAAGCTTCAGAAATACGTTAGATTAGTCATACTCGATCCGAAACATGACATTTTCACTAATTCCTTCGTATGCATTTAATTGTGATCTCATGGTGAAATTTAAATGTCTAAATAATATAATATTGGCGAATGTTTAAGTCGACCTACATGTTTCGTTTAATAATTATTAATAATAATACACATATCCACATGCTTAGTAATTCTTAATCTTACAAGGTGAAGCAATATATTGTAAGATTGTGTACTCGACATTACCATTTGTTTTGTAAAACATGCCAAGTTTCGTAACATTTTGGTAGTATACGTATAGGATAACTATTTCGTTTGGTCGCATTACAAACCAGTGTAAACGATACTTAATATTCGCACCGTTTACGTCGATGCATGTTAACATGAGCTTAGTGTAACAACTTTAGTTTCATAGAAAAGTTGGCTACGAATTATTTCAACGTCTTCCATTTTCAGCGTAGTATACTACTTAATACGACGGCGACGTTCGTAGTTTGTGACACTAATGTTTAGTTGTTGTGTACCATCGGGCGCGCACCCGCGACCGCTGCGACTGCTCCGACCGGCGCAGACTCAGTCCTGGAGTGTGCTCCCGACCTACGTGTTACTTGCATATTTTTGTATAGTTTAAACAAAAGCGTATATCTGCAGTTAGTGCAGTTCCAGTGCAATACACTTGAAATTTTTGGCGATATTATTGTATAATTTATTTTATAAATGACTTATTTTAAAAATAGTTGTTAGTGTTAATAAAATAATTGGTAGCCAACATAAAAATGGCCTATTATAATTTGATAAAGTAAGACACCTATGATTGTACACACTGCCACTCGCCAACCGCTGTCGGAAAATAATTAAATACAAGATAATTTTTTATCACAATAGAGACTTGTTAAAACAGTTCCACAATAAAATAAGTGTTGTTGAATTTTTTAATAAAAATATGGACATATTTAGATTAATGATCTTGTAGTCTGGATTGAGTTTTCTACAGATTTTATTGAACGCAAAGTTTTCGTGTGTGAATGGTAATGAGAAAGTTACGTCGCCTATTCAGCTTATTTTTGCTACAATACTTATTTTAAGCCATACAATAACAGTTTTAAATAATAGTACAATACATATACAGAATATACAATTATATACAACAGACATATACAATAAAGCGGTGATATTATACATATTTTATTTACGAAGCATTGTAGGCGGCGTACCTTGTGGCAAATTGTTTTCATTAATAATGGGTGCTGTTATATCATTAATTGTACATATTTATTGTAATATACAATAGACTGGTAAATTTACAATGTTGTTAGGTTTCTACAGAGTTATCATCTAAGGCTGTTCTCATACTGATTAACTAACAAATGTGAATTTCATAACTACAGACGCAAACTTACATGTGTACCTGCTCCTTTATTTAAAAGTCGAAATGTTTCATTTGACATGTTCCATTGATAGATTAAGGTCTGCTAGCACCTTTTCATTAATTCAGGTTTGAGGATTCGACTCTATGTCCCCTGTCGGTTTTGACATTGGTCAAATGGAAATTTACACCGATTCTTGATTTAATTTCAGGGTGCAAGTGCACCTAAGTTATTGTACATAATATTAACAGTTTTTTACAGTGATATATAATATAGTAAGTGTTATATAAATGGCCTAATTAATCAGTACGGAACAGCCTCAGTCCACATGTTACAATAGAATATATTTTCTTACATACCTACAGAGACACCGAATAGACTATATAAATTCATTTAAGACAATCCCAGAATACAAGATCGAACTTTTTACACACAACAGTTAAGAACAGATTTAAGTTATTTTCCATAGCATTCTTAAAATTTTTTTTCGATGAAAACAGTTGGTTGCGATATGGTCACAAAGATCCGGGCGAAAAATTAAAACGTTGGCATTTAAAAAAATATTATAAAAATTGTAAATATATTTTCTAGTTCTTCCAAAATGAATAATATCAGTATTAAATACAAAATTCAACTTTGGTTAAGGTCAAAAATGTATGTGTGATCTATAGAGAATTTTTGCATTAGATTTTTCTTGATGTAACTTTTAAATATATTTTAATTATTTTTAATTACATTATTTTCTTTAATAGTTGATATTTTACTTGAATTGTAATATTCTTGCCTAGAATTGCATTTATGTTAGTTACGTATGATACGTTTGAAGTTGATACCATCGTATTTATGTATATTATTATTGTATTAAGGGTTTTGTTTGTTTTTTTTTGTCATTAATAGAAGTAAAATGTTGTAAAAAGTAAGCTCGTTGTATTTTATCAAATAAACACTTTTTAGTCCAACTGAAGCAATATTTTGCAGTTTTATTTACTGTTTTTTTACCTTTTAATAAACATGAACGTAAAAATGTCTCATAGATTCATATCTATGAGTGTTGATTACATTTTAAATTACTGGATTAGGAACTGCCTACGTGGTGCAGCGGTAGTGAATGCGACTACTGAGCATGAGATCTCGGGTTCGAGTCCTGGGTCAGGCCAACAATAAGTTATCTGGTTTTTCTGTTAAGAAACTCAATAGCAGCCCAAAGTTAAGAAGTTAGCAGTGTAAGGCTGACCCCACATTTGGCGTGCGCATTCCTCGGGCGTGTGAGTAGCGCGCTCGCGAGCGTCGCGTCTTGCTGGCGTTACTGCCCTTTGGCGTCTGCCGAGAGTGCACGCGGCGCGCGCGCAGCGCCAGCGTCGCTCACACGCCCGAGGAACGCGCACGCCTAATGTGGGGGACGCCTTAAACTCCCGTGTCACGGAAAGCACGTTAAGCTGTTGGTCCTGCGTCTGATCTCTCTCTGGTCGTGTCGGATTACCACCCCATCGATCATGAGAATGTACTTTTGTTTGCGCACACTCTTGTGCACTATAATATCTTCTGCTCAGATGGCAAGTATCTGTCAAGATACACTGGCCCGATTTGCAGCCTACCTGGTAGTAAAGGGTCATCTTCGACAACAGGTCCATTTGTTAAAAACCAAGAACATAAGTTTAATTGGTTACGATCTTCTAATAGATATTTCTCTAGTGGGACTATTTCATGTCCGAGAAGACTAGATAGTTCAAGTATTCTTTAAAAATTTACTAATTATACTCTAAACATTTTCTTTTTTAACAAACATCTTAAAGTTGTTTGTTCTTCAAAACTAACCAGCAGATCAAATTTGGCGTTCCCCAGGGGTCTGTCTTGTAGCCTACACTATTTCGTGTTTAAAAATACCATGTTGATTATCGGTAACAAGAATTACTGTTTAGATGATAGTAAGTACTATACGATATCTCAAAGACACTACGGCTTATGCGATCCAAATTACTCATAAGTTATTGCCTACGGGCACTTAAAGTTGTCAATGGGGGCTATCGTTTTTGTGCTCACCAGGCGGCGCCACTAGCGAGTAAGGTCCTATCAACACTGTCATAGCTGCTGTCAAAAGCCGTATTTTGCCGTAATAATTGACGGTTTGTATGGTTCCTGTTGAAGTCAAGTTGAAGTGACTATAAAGTTCGACGTATAGACCTTACCATCCAGTAGGACCTATAGCGGTGAATCCAAGCGCGATAGCCCTCATTGAGTTTGGACTTAACTTTGATATCTTCCATTGGGCTTTTCTATAGTAGGTAAATATCAGCTTAACAATGCAATGCCATCATGACTGCAACGATAACCCAGTGGTTTAAGTGATTACTTCACTACTCACATTAGGTACTCCAAGTTTTACAGATACGACATAAGACGAAAAAATTTGTTATTTTTCGATAGATGTTGTCCTCAATATGTCCCTAGCACGGACCTAACCTTATCACATAAAATAAAAACAAGGTTTGAATGCCTCATCATTGATCACTATCTAAAGTATGTAAAAATTCAGGAAATCCAATCCTTACTAATATTATAAATGCGAAAGTAACTCTGTCTGTCTGTCGGTCTGTCTGTCGGTCTGTCTGTCTGTCTGTTACCTATTCACGCTCAATCCGCTGAACTAATTTAGACGAAATTTGGAATGGAGATACCCTGAGACCCTGGAAACGACATCCTTACTAATATTATAAATGCGAAAGTAACTCTGTCTGTCTGTCTGTCTGTTACCTATTCACGCTCAATCCGCTGAACCAATTTAGACGAAATTTGGAATGGAGATACCCTGAGACCCTGGAAAGGACATAGGCTATATAACATCACGCTACGGCTCACGGGAGAGGCGCAGTAACGATAAACGCAGGTGAAACCGCGGGAACATCTAGTATGAAATAAAAATGCTTTACTAAATATAACGATTTATTTCCATAACATACAACTACAAGAAATCTTAATTTTTTCATTTCTCGCCACGATTCATCAACTTGGCGATGCGCTGTTGATTTCTATAAATACACAAGTCCATGAAAGTCAAACTTAAAAGTAGACAATGTCCTAGCATGTCTTTTTGCAGGTCTTTCTGGTATTTGAACATCTCTTGTAACTTCTCAGGCACGTATGCGCTGGATTTGTCTGGCGTTTGTTGAGTTAGATCTCGTAGGAGTATTTCCACTGTCTGGTCAGTTGATACCCTTTCGTTGCCGACCAGGGTGCCATATAACCTGGAAATAAAACAAGTGTTAGAAAACGGCAGCTTCGCTTCAAGTATAGACGCTTTAAGACGAAGTGTAGCGGCGATATAGCTAATGGTGGCAGAATTTAGAAACTGAGAACTGCAGAGCTCATTGACGTGCTTTAGAAGAAGATAACTGGCTGATTATAATGATAAAGTAGAAGCCTAAATGGCATAAATATAAAGTACCAACTCTGTATGCGTGAAAAGAAACGTTCACAAACAGATTTACCGTTTGTGAACGTTTCTTTTTCAATTGAATAATAACATTTTAATAATCAACATAAGCAACATCTATTGTGCTGTTCTCCATTGGCGCTTAGTATATGTAGAAACAGGGAAACGGACATAATATGCAAACTATTTCCGAGTAATTTTTGATCTTCGTAGTACAGCACACAATTAATAGATGGCGCTATTATAAGTTAAAAAAGTACAGCGACACAGCCACCTAGACTGTTTGGACTTTGAACTATTAGTAGTTGAACGCTGCGAATCGTGCGAGAGAGTGCGTTATATTTTTGTTATTTTGTCTCATTCACGCTGAACGGGATGCGGCGCTCTATCCTATACATGTTCATTCTGAGCAAGTCTAGCTTGGCGCGAATATTAGATTTTACAAGTTTGGTTTTCGATTTACGCCAGCGTCTGAGCGTTAATACATCCATTACCTATTATCCACGCCTGAGATCGCAGATTCGATTCCCGCACAAGACAAACATTTGTGTGCATAGATGTGGATGATTGTCTTGGTCTGGGTGTTTCTATGTATAATTTAATTATTTATTTATTTCTAACTTAATCTATCATTACAGGTTCTTAACCTAATGCGATAGTGTAGTAACATAACTAAAATCAAACATATAAAAAAAATTAAAACCGACTTAAAACAAAACATCAGCACTAAAAAGCGGAAAATAAACTTAATGAAACATTTAATTCAAAGGATAGAAATGTGTAACAATTCTTTTTTACAGATTTCCAATTTCGTTTAAAATAACTTACCTACGTAAATAAAAAATTATTACAAAATCTTAATAAATGAAAAGCTTTGCCTTCCTAACTATTTAATATATTTTCCATTAAGTTTATATTTCGCTGTTTAGTGCAGATGTTTTTTTTTTTAAGTCGACTCTTCTTTTTTTTAAGTTTGTTTATTTTTCAATTTTTAGTTATTTTATAGCATCATGGGTAGACCAACTAAAGGTGCTGCCCGCATGAGGGAAATGAAAGACAAGGAATCGTTAGAAACAAATAAAGAACGTTTATCCAAAAATTGCAAACGGAATGCCATATCTCGTTCCCAAGAATCACCATTAACACGTCATGCTAGGTTATCTCAGATGAGTAGTTACATGCGTTCTCAATTGTCACATGAAACGCAAAGTGATAGAACCCATGCGTTCTCAAATTGTCACAGGAATGGCAAAGTGATAGGACACGTCGACTCAATCGTATTCATGAGCGTTTGAGTGGCTAGTCATCTGAACAGCGCGAGCATCGTTTAAGTATTAACCGACTGGCTAACGAGACTCCCGAACAGCGGGAACATCGGCTCAGTGTTATTCGAGAACGGTTGAATAATGAGGTTGAAAATCTAATAAGTTTGGCTGAATTTGCCGTTCGCTACGAAACCGTTTCGAGTACATTTTGGGACGATGATAATGGTGATGTTAAGCTAAGGGATCAAGTAAACGAGAGTACGAAATACATCCAATTGCGCGATAATACAAGAATGCGAATCAGAAATCAGGCGGCAGTTCTACGCACTCGCTACTACACTGTAAATAGTGACCGAGAAGGATTTTATTACAGTCTGATTGTATGTCACATTCGTTTTCACAATGAAAGTGAACTCATTGAAGAGGGCGAAACAGCTGAAGGTTGTTTCTTACGCTGACAATTAGAGTTAAGGCCTCTTCTACATAATTTATCAGTAGAACAATTCGCCCATGCCGAACAAGTCATCCAACAAGCTCTGGTTCAGGCTGTAGCACTGAACATTGTGAATCAGGATAGAGACGTCAACGGTTCTACAGACCATAATGTAAATATTTACGCCGAAGATCAAATCAATGTGTATAATCATATGTCTTAAGCTTTATTACACACTAGCTTTCCACGCCGAGGCTACGTCCGCGGTTAATTAGGTTTTCCCGTGGTAAAAGTAGCCTATGTCCATCAAGGATAATGTAGGATTCTAATGGTGAAAGAATTTTCAAAATTGGTTAAATCGATCCAGAGATTACCCCGTACAACCTCACAAACTCACAAACATAGCTAAAAATACCCGTCGAATTGACAACCTCCTCCTTCTTTTCTTAAAGTCGGTTAAAATGACTAATACTTCTAGTTTTTAGCATTCACTCTGTTGTCTCCAGAGAAATCAATTATCGATATCGACAAGTCTCTATATATTATTCTAGAACAAGAAATTACCTAACTCCTAACCGTTAAAGAGTTGTACCTTCCTTCATCAGCTTTGCTCGTCAAAATGACCACACCCCACCTGATGGTAAGCAGTCGTGTGGTCTAAGAGCAGTGGCCTCCACACCGCCCTCATAGCAGCCGAGGCGATGTTGAGGTCTCTACTTTGACGGCGTGAGAAGGTGCTTTTTCACGCCCCGCTTAAAGGACCCAGGATTGAAGGAAGAAGGAAACACGTGCCTTGGCAAAGAATTCCATGTCGTTCGGCAGAGGTATGAGGACCCAAACTTGTTGGTACGCGCTCTAATCGACTCTACCGTGTAAGGATGGCATCTGAGCCCAGCACGCGTTGTTCTGGATAGGAAAGGGGAGGGCGGGATAAGGTGGAATAACTCTTCAGAACACTCCCCGTGATATATTCTGTAGAAACATGCCAATGAGGCAATGTCCCTACGGAGTTGCAGAGGTTCCAGTGAACTCGTGACCTCTGGATCTCCGATGTTACGGACAGCAAGCCGCTGTAACCTGTCGAGAGCGTCTAGCAAGTACTGCGCGGAGCCATCCCAAAGATGAGAACAGTACCCCACGCAAGGGCGCACTAGTGCATTATACAATAGGCACAGCTGCCCAGGCGCGAAGAACCGCCTCACCCTGTTTAGAACTCCGAGTTCTCGCGAAGCTTGCTTAATGACGCTCTCGATGTAGGTTTTGGGATTAAGGGAGCGGCAAAGATCCATACCTAGGATGGAGAGGCTGTCACGTATCACCAGTGGAGTGTTCTTCAGAGAAGGGAGGGGAAGGAACGGAGACTTTTTTGTTGAGAACGCGCATGCCTGGGTCTTCTTGGCGTTCAACTCGACCAAGTTCTTGGCACCCCATTCATAGATGCGGTCCAAGGTCTGGTCAAGTTCAACGACAAGATTCTGCCTTTTCCCCTCAACCTCAGCCTGTTTGGCCCCAGGATGTCCGAGATATCACCCATGCACGGTATGCAGCGTCATGATGACCATACGCAAATGTCTCAATAGCTTTAGAAAATGTATGAAAAACATTGTTAATACCTATAACATTTGAGGGTTGCCCTCGATTTCCCTGGGATTCCATCATCAAATCCTGACTTGGTGCCAATGACCTCAGGAGTATGCTTCTTCAAATAAAAAAATAATTTTGAGAATCGGTCCATAAATGGGGGAGAAATCGGTGAAAATACATTAAAAAAAACATACAGTCGAACATAGAACCTCCTCCTTTTTGAAGTCGATTAAAAATACATAATCTTAACAATAGATGGTAGTGTATCGTGGTAGAAATTACGCAAGCATTGTATAATATTGCCTTGCAAAGACAAAATATTATATTCAATGAAAGCTAGTGACGCGCTGGATGAATTTTTTCACTTGATATCTGCCATAGCCGTATTAAAACGTCACTAATTAGTAAAAGATAATATTAGTCTAATTACTAGGACAAAAAATAGTATTGTTTATAGAATATTACACTAGTACTACTTTTCTAACTTATAATAGCGCCATCTATTAATTGAGTGCTGTACTACGCAGATTAAGTGTCCAAATAGCTGTTATTCGGAAATAGTTTGCATATTATGTCTGTCTCACTATTTCTACATATACTAAGCGCCAATGGAGAATAGCACAATAGATATTGCTTATATAGGTTATTAAAATGTTATTATTTAATTGTAGTTATGTAAATTTATATTGGTAAAATAGTTTGTAAGCACTTCTTCACCCGAGCCACAATATGTTCAATCTAGTTCGGGCAAACAACAACAAATGGATTTTTATAAATTAATGAGTCATTTATTATAAATTATTGTACTTATTATTTAAATAAATACTATTATGAATTTATGACATTAGACTAAAGAAACCTCAGTAGTACCATCTCTGAGGACTAACGAAATGTCTGCCATCCTTGTGTTCGTATTATCAGCTATCGAAAACTTCGGACTATATGCAAATAATTGAATTATCTATACTAATATTATAAAGCTGAAGAGTTTGTTTGTTTGTTTGTTTACTTGAACGCGCTAATCTCAGGAACTACTGGTCCGATTTGAAAAATTATTTGAGTGTTAGATAGCCTATTTATCGAGGAAGGCTATAGGCTATATATCATCACGCTAAGATCAATAGGAGCGGAGCACCAATGAAGAATGTTTCAAAATCAGAGACTATTTTTTCCTTTTGAGAGCTTCCGCTGCGTGCGCTGCGTAAACAGTTAAAGTTTCGCAAAAATCATGTATGACAGAATTGTTCCCCTTTAAAAGTTCTAAAAAAAAGTCCGCGACAGTATATGTCTATCTTTTAAGGTTGGCTCACTATAACCATTTTTATGCTAACGAAATTTGTTCTAAAATAATGCATTATTTGCGAAGGTATTTTTATAAACATGATATTAATCCTTATCCAAATAAATACGTTATTCATCACAAGTATTTAATTTAAAACAAAATTGCCCTTTACATCATTCGATTTCAATGAATATCTTAGGAGATATAGCAGTTTTAAAATAACATCGCAGCAAAATAATTACCCATTACAGACATAGTACAAACGATGTTTCTCCTGGTTTATTCTGCGTGATTACTACTGGTTCGATTTGAAAAGTTATTTTAGTGTTGGATAGCCTATTTATCGAGGAAGGCTATAGGCTATATAACATCACGCTACGACCCACGGGGGCGGAGCAGTAACGATAAACGCGGGTGAAACCGCGGGAACATCTAGTATATTATAACTAGTATTTCGCGTGGTTATGCGTGCCGCTTGTGGCGCGCGAGGGGGGAAGAAAAATAATAATCAAAAAACTAGTTTTAGATTCGGATTCAGGGACCTTGGAAATTGGGGGTCACCGATGGCCCCCAGTGACCTTGAAAATGACCTTTTATGGAAAGATCTCGTCGACCTCTATGACATTTATTTCAACACACTCCACCTATCTCTAACCGTTTCAGAGATATTAGAGGTCAAAGTTTGTATGGCGGCCATGTTTTTTTGTATGAAAACCAAGCTTTTTCGACCTCCTAAAAGTTGCCAGGGTTTTAGGAAGATTTTGTTCGAGAACGACTACCGTAGATATCACCATTTCTGAGATCCGATGGGGTACCACCAAGAGCTGACCTTCCGAAGGTCAGGCATTTTTTCCAGGCCTTTTGAACGATTCTCTATACGACACTATATTTACTTTTTTCCTACGACGCCTCCTTTTATGACTTCTATTTCTCTAAGTCAGTCAGTTAGTGAGTGGTAATAAGTTTATAGAATAGAATAGAATAGAATTCGTTTATTTGTCAAACATAGGTGATTACAATAATTGGTGCCACCACCCTACCTACGTCACCGGCACTCGCGAGTAGCATAGCGCCCGACTCATCGTAATTATGGACGTCGGCGTACGCGCGAACCGGTGAAGCGGGGGGCCCCAAAACCTTTGAGCGCTCGGAAATCCTCGCCTTAAGTCTTTAATAAGAACGCTATGTTTTGCCATGAAGGCATACAAATGTTAATTAAAACCGACATTAAAAATACGATACAAAATAATTAAAATAAACATGAAATAATTAATATCCCTTTAGATTTAAATTACATAAAAAATATTAGTATTGATATTCATTCTTACATTACATTGTCGGATTATTATTACGCATTAATTACAATATGATGTCACAGTTATTATTACATTATTCATAAGTTAAATTTAATTACAAAATTTATTATTCTATTAATGCCAAGGTTATTTTATTCAAAATTAATTTCATTAAAAAAATCTACAATATTATAATAAACTTTTTCAGTTAGTAATTTTCTCAGTTTTGTTTTGACATCAGAATAACTCAATGATTGCCATGATCTGGGTAATTTATTAAATATTACTGAGGCCATGCAAAAACTAATATTTCGCATGAGAGTCGTTTTAGCATCATGCAGACACAGTTTGGAATTTTCACGCCTATTCCTGGGAATTATTTCTGACAACCGTGGAAATAAATTTGTATGTGCCTTTACGAACATAACTGTTCGCAAAATGTTTAGTGACGGTAACGTTAACTATTTATGATCTTTAAAATAAGGTCTCAGCTGTCTGTTACTTTTAGTGCAAACATTGACCTAATGCATCGTTTTTGAGCACGAAACACTATGTCACTATCTGTGCTATTCCCCCAAAAAATTATTCCATATCTAAGTATAGACTCGGCAAGACCATAATAGGCTGTAATAAACACATCTATGTTGTTGATTGCTGCAAGTTTATTTAAGGCAAAAGCTACACTACTCAGTCTTTTACAAAGCGCCTCTACTTGAGGTTTCCAGTTTAATTTATGGTCAATTATTAGCCCAAGAAACTTTGTTGTACTAACTTTGTCAATAATTGTACCATTAAAATTAATATTCATGTTTTCAATTATAGGCATTCGTTGGGTGAAATGCATTAGTAATTTCATTTTTGTACGCGTTTTTATCCTTACAAGTTACTGTCACAGTGCTGTCATCAGCAAATAGTGTCATCGGTTGTGCAGGTGCTTTAGGCAAGTCATTAATATATAAATTGAACAATAGAGGACCGAGTACACTGCCTTGTGGTACTCCATATACAGCATCGCATTCCTCGGATCTAACTTTCTTTCTTTTTTAGTTTTAGTGTCAAATTTTGTAATTTCTGTAATTTGTTTACGATATTGGAGATATGATTTAATTAATTCTGAAAGATTTCCTCTAATACCGTAGGCTTCAAGTTTAGCTACCTAGGATTTATGGTGGACGCAGTCGAAAGACTGCCTCATATCGCAAAATAAGGCGCAAACTGGTACTCTTTTATCCATATTAATCATAACATTGTGCAAGAATTCATAGATAGCCAGACTTATGCTTTTATTTTTCCGAAATCCCTTTTGTTCATCTACTAATATCTATATAATAGTAAAGTAATATAATTTGAAATCCAAATATTATTTATAAATGCGAATGTGTTTTTTTTTCTACGCTTTCACGCCTTAACTACTCGAACGATCATCATTAAATTTAGCATACACGTCGGCATGGGTACGCAAAAGAACATAGGGTCATTTTAACCAGGAAAAATACTGTATACGGGAGAAGCCGTGGGCAAAAGCTAGCACTATATAATTTTGTAATTCAACATAATAAGTGACAACCTCCCTCAGTTCTTTATATAGTACCTACACTTCAGCCTGGACAGGCATTTGCATTCATCTAAGACAGTGGTCGGCAACCCGCAACTCGTGAGCCATAAGCGACTCTCTGACTCCTCGGCTGCGGCTCTTCCACAAAATGTTTAGTACAGGCACGGAATATTAATAATATTATTTATTATCTTGCTTTATAAGTATGATACCAAATTTTATTTATTTTCTGTTAATTAAACTAAGACTTATTTGACAAAGGCAAGCTCAAGAATGTTCTTTTAATCCTAATTATTTCCGTAATTATGTCTTCTGCTAAAGCTGTTTAGCTAAAAAATGGCTCTTTGAAAATATTTCAATTGTGCATTATCTATATTTGGCTCTTTTGGTCGACAAGGTTGCCGACCACTGATCTAAGAGGCAGGCAGAGATGTTCCTATTGACGTCTATCAATAGCCACATCTCTTGGGTCCTTACAGCTACTACCAAGGTGGTAAAGTCGTGGAAAGCGATCACCGTAGTATACAATCGCTTATTAAATCAAAAGTAAGTCCCGCGGATGCCGACTCCAAGGAAAGATGAATTAAAAAGGTAGGATGAAATGAAAGTAATTTCAGTAAGAAAGAGTCAGAGGGATGTATTTCCTCGCGCGAGCTGGTCTATTAACATTTGTTAGTCACTAAATAATAGCCAATGGTGCCAATTCTGTTGTCACAAAATTCTCTAAACTTAACTAAAAATCACTAAATTGTAATTTAATCCTGTCAAACGACATTTTGTATTCTGAAATCGTTAAAAGTGACAAGACTAAACAAAATTTTAGTGACTTTTAGTTAAATTTAAAGAATTTTGTGACAACAGAATTGGCACCAATGTCTGGCTATTTACTCTTAAAACTAAGCATGCTGATATAAAGTTGTATGTAAACGTACCTATACGGCAGTGTTGGCCTCAAGAAATACACTTTCTGTATTAAATTTTCTTCATTATTATCTTTATCACTAGATCTGTGAACAAATGAAATCATTAATACTTTTCTAGCAAGATAAATTTTTGACAATAGCGCCATCTAGTATCGTGTGTTGATAACCGTATTAACAAACAGCTGACATTAAGGACTGGTTTTTTAAAATGGTTGCATTTAGTAGAATGGCATAAACATGACATGAAACCTAGATTATGAAAAAGTAAATGGTTACTTTATAATAATAATTAAGTTTCGAATGTAATTTTATATGGCATACCTATGTACTAATGTGAAAACGTAAACTAAATATGTAAATAACATATTTAGTTGCATGCCACATAAAATTATATTCGAAACTTAATTATTATCTTACCTTATCTTCAAAAAGACAATTGCCGCTCTAGGAATAAATCCCGTGGCGAGGGCGGAGTTTCTTAGACCGAATCAAACCCGGAACTTTATAATTCGCAGCCGCATACACAAGCAAACCATTGTGGCAACTAATCTTATATGTTCTGTGGTGGCAATTATATCTAGTTAACTAAAGATGTAATACAGCATTACCTAACCATTCAATGCAAGCATTAGAAATGATTATAATCTATACTCACTGCTGATGACTCCTAGCGTTAATGATCGCGACGATCATAGAGATCATCTGCGATTTCTGCAGGTTCACAGCCAACACCTTCGGGTTGTTGGGATCGCTGCCGGCTGCTCGAAGAGTCGTCGCCTCAGCTTTCATGACGTAAATATCTGCCGTTGGTAGTTTTTGGACTATGCGCCAAGCCTGACAGGAGTAACATAATTTGATAATATCTGGGTGGTTAATAAACTGTTCCACTGCTAAGTACGAGCTTCTTCTTAGTACGAGATGGGTAAGATGAACCATGTTAAAACATGCAAAAATAATTGTATATTTTATTTTACCTAAAATGATTATGATATAATTTGCTTTTGAGGTAATAAGCTACTTCAAAACAGAGACAGGTGATTCAATTGGATTTAAATATTTTTATTTTGGGTCATGGTCATTCATAGTCAAATCTACAACTCATATTCATTTTGAAGCTTGAGCAAAATTGCAACCAATTGTTTGTGTCCCATAGTCTACTTTAATAATTAATTGTTTATTTATATGTATATTCAAAGAAATGCTTACAATATCGAGTATATCAGTTATCTGGAACCTCTTCCCCTCTGGATAGTCTATGCCATAGTATTTCCACTCCAACACCTCATAGTTATTCTTGTCTATTAAAGTCCAACATACCGAGTTTACTGATACATATACACTTAACACTGATTGGCATTCCTGGAAAAACATTTGAATACATAATTTTTAAAACAAATCTCTACAAGGTCTTGTATATGGTCCACCGGCCAATGGCTACTAAATCTAAGGCAATATATTTTAAAGAGTTGCATAAAGACCAACCACCTATTTCAACTGTGAAAAAAGTGTTGTGGATCTGAATACACTAATAATTATTTTAGGCATATAGTACACTATATGTCTGTAATTTATACGTTTTCTACTGCTGGTATAGCTTACATACATTATGCATTGCATTCTCTAATGTCAGCAAAAGTCAATGTACATGCATGTGTCGCTACATGTTTATAAACATCTCTCAAGGATAGGGCTGGATCCTACAGCAGAGATGTCTTTTAAGTGATGGAGTTTTTAAAAAGAAATTGTCAGATATTATATATTTAGTTAAGTTATAAGTACAAAAAATAATAATTACTGTAATGTTCTTCTAATTTAACCTGTCAAGTCTTAGAATGCTAGACATCATTGAGAACCAATTCAGTCTAATTGCCGGTGTGTTGCTGCAACTCAATAGTCCATCACAGTATAATAAAAAAAGTGTAAGTAATAAAATATGAAATAAATATATAATATAAACAAGAAAAATGACAAATAGATATAAACAAGAAAAATGACAAATAGATAACTTAGGGTGAGCTTATTGATCTTATTTAGTTGGTCCCTGCAGTGAGATAATTCAAGCTAGCAGTAAAATTACTTGAGGTGGCAATGGCTAGTTTGCCATTTTATATTCTACTTGTTTAATTATTTGCCAGTTTAATTTTCATTATAGAATATACAAACCTGTATAACTTTCTCACTCAAATTTGGATGTAATATCTGCCCTTTAATTTTACTAGAAACACTTTTTTCCTTTAGTTTACCATCCAATATACTGCTAAATAGCTTCTTGGCAGACTTCTCAGAGAATCCTTCTATATACTCTATGTCAGATAGTGTTTGTATCTGTCCATTGTTACTCCGAAACTGAGAGATCTTTTTTAACTTCACTTTGCTTATGTCATAACTGAAAATGTTAAACATACAAAGTTTAATATTATTTATGATGATAGAATACTGAAATTAAATACAAAATAGCATGGTATGCCAATTTATTCTCCACAACAACCATTTCCTTTACACTAGAAGACTGCTGGCACACCCATTGTCCTCCATGCTCAATAAGAGTCGTACCATACTGTTATACAGTTTATAGTCATATAATGCAATGTCATAGTTTTGCTAATGACTTAAAAATACTCATATCTGTATATCTTTCTAATTGTTGAAGTCTGTTTTTAATTTTTTTTTACTTTAGATTAATTAGTATAGTTGGTAATTTAACCATTCTATTCTATTCTTTGTTTTAATTAGTCAAAAGTGCAGGCCACTTAAGCCTATCTTAACCCATTCGCTATCCCATGATAGACATAATAGAATATCTATTGTTATGTATCATATGTGATACATCGGACAGGGAACCTGTTAAAGTTAAAATAACACAGTATAACTGTCTTTATGACCTTAAAGGTCAGGTAGATGTGAGTTAAATCCACTTTACCAGCCATATTTTGGAGCTGAATCAATTGCGCTCTAATCGGCATAGACCCTAACAGAACACTTTTAATCCCCGTTTAGGAAAAGTAGTGTTCAAACATTTACCTTTTTACATATTATTATATCAATCTAAAATTAAAATAACATCCAAAAGCAAAAGGTCGTTAGATACTAAAAATAATTAAATTATTACTATAATTAAAAATATTGATAAATATAAACATATTTTATGATTTTACCTCGAAAGAGTATCTACATCAGAGTTGTTTATAACCTGCAAAATTTTGTCCTTTTCAGCATCTGTGTATTTACTGTCTAAAGTGTCACTATAGTGTGACTTTGAGATCGCAACCATCCGGCAGTTATTGCATAGTGAATTCTGTAATGATTATAACATTTAGATATCCTAACAATATTAACTAGGCTATAAATGTAAAATAAACAAAGTAAAGACTAACCAAGATTCTTCTTGTAGGATTTACGAGATTAAACAACATTTTAAACACAGAACAGTAAATTAATCTAAAGGTAACTTTCTAATATTATTTTAATTACTTATAAGGCATAATAGTTTAAAATATCAACAATAAGTCATTGTTTACAATTTACATAACCTATTTTCATAATTGACAATTTGACACCAAATGACAAACTAGTGATGTGCGAGTTGAGTTATTTGATTCGAGTAACACGAATCAAACCGTAAACGAGTCAACTCGGGTTCAGTTTCTAACAACTCGAATCAACTCGATCGATCGAACGCACACCGCACGGGCGGTGTGTGTCACTATTTGACGAGTCACACTGCGTGGACCCCGTGCGCCGTTCTCAACTCGATGGGAGTTGAGTGAAATAGAACTCGGGCTGCCGGCTGAGCCGGACTCGCCCGGCCAGGATCGGAAACGGAATTGCGCGAATGAAAAACCACGGTGACAGTTTATTTTGATTTTTTTATTGACATTTTGTTGTTTTATTAGAAGAACCAACGTAAAAAAACGATGCCATTAATATCTCTAAGTGTACTTTATATGACTTTAATAATTAAGTATTTTTGATTGCAAATACTCGCTAATATACTTCTTTCGTAACATGATATTATCCACCTGATTAGTGATCCATATGCTACATTGTGGTAGGCTTGTATCACGTCTTGTATTTAGCGTAACGACTCCGGCTACAAAAACAAACTATTTTTGTTTGTAGTCGATACGCAATTCTAAGTTTCGATTTGCGAATCGATTCAAGTAGCCATATCACATCAACAATTCAACACATTATTATTCCTACCTATCAGCCTCGAGTCGAGCTGACTCGAGGTCCCCGAGTCCCCTCTCTTTCCCTACAAGAGACACCGATTCGAGTCAACTCGAGTTCCGACTCGAGACAGTAGCCATATCAACTCGAGTAACTTGCGTCAAAAAAAATCCAACTCGTCCCATCACTATGACAAACTATAGGCGATGAGATGGTAAAGTTCGATATTAAACATAAGTTGATCGATTTTATCTCGTAATCGAGTTGATTATCTACATGAAAACATGATTAATGTATTATATTATTTATGCATCAAAATCCATAAGACTATGCATTCTAGTCCATAATACCTTCGCCTTAAAATATAACGTTTGACGATATTGGTTGTATTTAACGCCATATCAAACTATAATGACGTCATTTTAGTATTATTAGTCATTTAGTATCTAACATTACCATAGATTTAGTATATACTTAAATCTCTATGAACATTACAGTTGACCTTACGCCTTAGAGCTAAATACAGATGATAAAACAATATCCATCGTTTCTTTTAATCACACCGTAATTTATAACATACATTATAATAATTTTATTATATTATTCATAAACCATAATATTTGAGTTCATTATTCGATATTCGAGTAATTTTAGCCTCGTCAGCCAAAATAACATTATTAGCCAATGCGCCATCTATTGATTTCATGCGAAACTCATAAGAAGTCAATCTTCGTCCCTAACCTACAATTTATTTCGATAGATGGCATTACTGATTAAATAGTTTGTAATCATCTTAACTCCCGTATTTCATGTAGTCTATACTTATAGTTATTCATCACATTCAACGATTGCGTAGTGGGTTAGTCGATAAAATGTTTACGATATTATTATGACGAAATCAATTAATTACAATTTAAGCCAACTAGTAACTTTCCTTTTAAAAAAGCGTTTGTTCAATGTAAGTATCTACCCATTAGGTAGGTAGGTACCCAAAATTAACAAAAATACAATGCATAGGTACTTACGTAAATAATTAAAGGAGCCTATCAATTTTGTTTTATAAATGATCATAGATTCTAATTCAGTTTAAAAATGGTAATTTTTAAGCATAGTGGGTTTACCTTTGACCAAGTTATTTTCATTAAATTTAATAGCGTCGGTAAAATAGTCATGAATTCATGACCCATGATAGAGCTACTATGTAGGTATGTACTCGTAGATACGCTCTGTAAAAATACTAAGAAAGTAAGTAAGTACTAACCGCAATTTATTCCATTACCTAATTTTAGTTTTACGGTAAGGTATCAACTTACTTATGTACTAATATACCTACCTATCCTACTTAGTACCTACTAAATAATTATATTGAAGTAATATCTTCAATCCTCAAGGAATTCATTTGGTTCGAAGTTTGAATAAGGTACATATTTTTGACATATTTTAGATCATAATTCAAATAACAAAAATAAACAAAACACAATCAAAAGAACATTAAAACAACTGACTATATAAGTTTGATATTTGCATGTCAAATAGACCCATTTATGTCAGAGAATGTACGAGATTTCAGTGACTTTGAAAAAGTAAGGTGTAGGTATCGACTTATTGCCTGATTCCTTGATTCCAACTAGGAAGTATCGGCTAAAGAAATAGGTCAGATTTGAAAAAGAAGTAGGTAAGTATAGAATAATATTATTATACATGTAGAACACATTAGAAAAAGACAACATTATTAGCCCTTTCGCTCTAGCTCGCGAACGTATTTCAAAATGGCGGTCGTTCGTGTTATTTCGCATTCGTTCGTATTTTCACACACACAACACTTTTGCGCGCTCTATTCACACACAACAATTCAGCTACCTATCTTCTTTCCTTCGAGAGAGTTCGTTTGCGGTCAGCGCCGATCTTATTCTGTTGTACTGCTGAGCTGCACATTTACCGGACTGGTAAGTTCAGTATTACGATTAAGAAAGTATCTAGTATAATATAAGACGTATAACGAGAATTTTAGTTGTTTTTTGTAGCTTTCATTTTACAGTAAATGTGGGTACACCGTTGAACAATATCGAGTCAAGTCCTCTGGCATGGCATCTCCTTACACATTTATATCAACCTGCTACAAAATGCTTCTAAACGTTTTCTTCTTTCAGTCAAGATAGTTTGTCTTTTTATTAAAGTAATATATTTCTAATATATTCCTACTTAATAAGTACGTACTTACCTACATCCATGTCTCGTGAACTTCCTACCAGTTCTGAAATTTTCTAATATAACTTTGTAGGTAAATTGTCATTTTAATAAAATCCTTATTAAAAATTAAGATCATAGAAATATCATCTAAATAAAAACAATTCTCTTACTAATCAGAAACCTAAAAAGAATGACTGGTAAGGTATTACCACCGATATGTAACCAGCAGCGAGGGCATTGCATTGTATCTGATATCGTGCAGTCGATGTGGCAGCCTGGCAACGTCGCATTTTTCTACAGTACAAACTACAAGCCGACCGACGCCGACGACCGCAACGTTATTATGCGCCGAGCAATGGATTCGCTTCATTTGAAAACGTTGTTAGATGCCATAGTTGTTCAACAACATTGTTTATTATGCCAAACCAATGAGTTCTGCCAGTCAAAACTGCATGCGCAGTACTACATTCATAGTATAAACCAGCCAAAACTGGTATTAACGCGCATGACATTGAGTAGGTACACATTGATATTCTGGCTGGCTGGCAGAGCCGTCACAAACTTGCTAGTGCAGCGTTGCCAAACCGCTGCCGGGCGCTGCCATTTTAATACTTACCTACATAGTCTAATGAGTGTGTTATATATGTATTTCTGCTGTTGATAGATACTTAGCTTGTTCCCTGCCTTATTGATTCTACGTCTCTTCTCCCATTATGATCATGATTACTGAATAAGGCATTCCGTCTGCCGTTCTCCTTTAAATAATATTTGTTCTTTACAAAAGCGATCGATTCCTCAGTCTGTTGCACTACTTATATTCTTTTTGATCGCAAATTCGCAATTTGTGTCTTGTTAAATGCGGAATAACATTTAAAAGGACTATGATGTTTAAATGATTGTCAGTGATATTGCTAATCGGCCATCTTCTTTATACTTAGTCGAGAATATTTTAGTGTATTGTTTTATCTCTTTCGCTCTAGCACAATTTTAACGCAGCATGTTCTGTGTAGCTATTTCATTATTATTGGAGTTATGTACTTATTTGATACCTTATTTGTTATTTTATTACATGTTTAACAGATATTTTAATGACTAAAAAATATTTATCTTATCAAATACATAGGTACATTCAATTCATAAAATATAACTTTTAATAATATAATATTAATATAGGATTAATTTATATAGGATTTATTTTTAATAATATAATATTATTTATCAATGTAGTGGTAGCGTTGCGTTGCTTTGCTCTTTTCTCCATTCTTTTTTTTCTTCCTATGCGAGAAGCGTATTTGTTTGTCGTTCATTGAAGGGTGGCTGCAGATAATTGCCTCACGTTTGTACTAGACGTATTGACTCGAACAGCAATGGATTGCGAACTTTGAGTTTTTCACGTTCGACGTTATGTAATAGATAAACGAAATTCAACGTTTGCTCAAGAATGACATAGGACGGAACAATTAAAATATCGATCAAATCTATATTGTATATAAATATGTGTATCTGTCTGTATAATAGGATAGGTATAATATGCTTTATAATTTATTAATAGGTATTTTATTAAAATTAAATTATATGCAGGAATGCATTAAAACAAAGCTAACACTAATAGAAAAACATCAAAACGCCTTTTGCTATTGTAAAATTTACCGACGGCTGTCGGTAAAATTTCTCTAGCCTGGCACGATCCAGTTGCCAGACTATCTTATCAGCGATTATTTATTTTATGCGAAATAGTAGCTGGTGATTGCCTGCTGCTTAAACTGAACTTCTCTGTTAAATATTTTACCTGTAGAATAAAAAGGTAAAATAGATAAGATGAAGAAAATAAAGCGCTGGTATATTTTCGTAGTACAGTAGGTAGCAATTATTGTGCTAGTCAGGGTCACATTTGATTCTGATGATTTGTACCATTGGCAGTCTGCTAATTTTGTTTGAATCGAGGTCAGTTTTCAGTCTGATACTCTCATCTCTCTGATTTTATTGGTCAGAAACTTAGGTTAGATTATAATTAAGTGTTATTAGGTTATCACCGTATACTTCCCATAATATCTTCATGATTTTTCGATATAGATTGGGTTACTTATTACATTTTTGATTAATAATAGTATTAGGAAGTGTTTTGTACAAGAAAACATCTATTTTTATGATGACGTATTACTGACGTATAACTTGAATCGGCCACATTCGGGCTTGTTCGGGCGATCTCGGCTACGAGTCAAACGACCCACTCGACTCGACTCGGGCGGAGTTTTACGTAAGAGCGGCAACGTCGCCCGTTCTCGATTTGTCCACGAAACACGAGCTCCTATTTTTGTGATTTTTCCTAATTATTGCTAGCTTTTCTTGTAAAAAACAAAATCGTTATAATAATACAAACTTCTGTATGATGTTTCAGCGATATTTTTTTACTAAACGTTTGTGTCGTCAGAATGACACGGCAATCAGATAGGTTAACAGAATGTTTTCAGTTGTTTTATTCCTATACATAAAGTAATGGTAGATGAGTCTTAAGTTTCTATTTACTTAACTTTTACACCTTATTAATATTTCTGAACACCTACTAAGTACATAAGTAGGTATTATTATCATCATTGATGGTTTTGAAAAAATCATAGTGTCAATGTTTACAGTTCTAACTGGAGAGAACATTCGCAAGTTTGAAAAGATCCCTTTTAATACAGAAGTAGAACGCAAGAGAACGAACAACCATTATCGTAACGTGACCTCGCTGAGTAATAATGTGCAGGTTAATGTATGAATGTAGAAGCGGCGCTCTTCGTGTGCCGTTAACGATTCGCCATCCTTTTCTTACACACGCTATCTGAGTATGACCCTTTCAGTCGCCGGCCTCCACCCGCAATGCACGGCTTCAAAACGCGGTTCTCTGTAGTACGGCTACTCTGTGTTATTAGTTCGTGTTCCGTCTGCGATCTCTGTCGTCACATTTACGGACGCCATTTTCTTCTCTCTCTGTCTGCTGTCAGTGTCGCTTCGGACGCGGAATCGGACGCCCGTATGTTGTTGTGTTTTGCATTCTTCTTGATAATTCTTCTACTCCTGCATTCTCTTACTTAGTCATATAGGTGAGTGATTGTAAACATTGGCATGTTTTAAGTTATTGTTATTTTAATAAATCTTTTTGTTTGTTTACGTGTTTTTTTCAGACTTAATTTTTTTTTTTTTCGTTTAGCGATGTTCATTTTATTAGATTTTGCGGCGTTTTTATTATTTTTGATTGTTGTTTGTAAGCCGGTACTCATTTGGATTGATTTGAATGTAGATTATTGCCTGTAGTGTTTTAGTGATTATTAGTTATTATTATTACTAACATATTTTGGCAATACAGGCTATTATAGCCTTTATTGACTGTACTTTTACCTTTTTGCATTTTTACCTTCTTATCAATATAATTATGTGTTCGGAAGTTTATCGGGTACCTATGTATTATTATTTTGCAAGGTTTTTTTTTTCATGTATGTTAATATGTTTATATTCCTTTTATACATATAATTTGAATTAGGCTAAGCCAGTTGGAGCATTTTGAACTATGACGTTAATAAAAATAAGTTTAATTTTGCTACTTAATTTGATTTGCTGGTTGATTGATGATTAATTACTTTTTTGAATATCCATATTTTATTAACATTTTGTTAAAATTTTAATATATGTAATTGTGGCATATCATAGCCGCGGTAAAATGCACTTATAATTAAACATAATAAAATGTATTTTTATTTGTTTAAGTATCAATATAAAATATAACGCTATCTGTTCCTAAATGTTTAAATAACCTAAAATTTTAAAACAATTAAACGTCATCAAAAGCAAAACAAGCAATACCGATCGTCTTTTGTGAAGAAATCCAATGTTCTTTTTAGTAATTCCACGAAGCTACCAGTCTCTGTATTATTGTGACTGGTGTATGACAGCTGGGTTCTCGTTCAATAGCCTCACAAACAGCTTTCCACAATTCCACCTTCACCACGTTCGGTTTATTTTCGTTTGTCCTCGGGGACTACCGCTCTCTCTATCTAGCGCGCGCTAGCCGCGCTACGAGTAAATGCGACAGCTGTTTCTCTCGTTTCGCCTTATAAGCTTGGCGATCAGCGTTGTACAGCACTATACCAAGTGAGTGGGGAATTTATTCCGGTATTTTGCGCGACGGAACGAAGGCAGCCATCTTGATTTGCTGGTTCACGAGTATTTTAAAATGATGCTCGTCTTTCTATTGGATAGGTTTAATAGTTAATTGGATATTTCTTTAGTTACTTGTTTCTGAATTTACTCTGTTTATATTTTTATCAAAATGAATGGTCAAAATGGTAATTATCACACAATCAAAAATTTTTCTTATGCGTATGCAACGCTTTTTGTCCGTCAATCATGTTAGTGACATAATTTACGTTATGAAGCAAAACTTTACTTTGACTTCGAGCATGATTCTTGTATTATTATTCCACGTTGCATTCTATAGATATTTTACGATTTCATAAATTACTAGCTAGCAAATTAACGTTTTGTTTACATTATAAATACAAACCTGAATTATAAACACCATGTGACTTTGTTTGACATTACTTATGAAGTCAAGGACTCGAGAACAGACAAAACGTTTTCTTGCCAATTTAGTTATTTTTGAGGAAAGCCGTTGGTGGCACTTTCAGTATTATTTAATTTTTTTAGGTAGCTCTACTTACTTATTATGTGTATCCGTTCTTAAAAGAAATTTGATGGCCATATAGAAGTTCTTATGAGACGCTTGAGCCCATTAAAAGTCTAAAAAGTATCTTTGAAGTAATCCATCATTTAGTTTATCACCGCGTCGGCGCTGCTGAGACCCAATTACATAAATTTATTTTAATACCTATTTTCAGGCAATACTTATCTTTTTGATATCGTTAAAAATTAATCAAGTCTCCGTCACGTTCTAAAAGGCCAAAACGTTGATAATTTTTATATAAATACCGGTGACCACGCCCATTTCCAAAATTCGTACTTAATTCGGAATTTTTTAACCGTCGAGTTTTATTTACCCACGTTGATAGTGATGCTAGTGGCACTACTACAAGAACCTAAAATTTGTATTTGGTCAGTACCCTGGGGTGCATAACTTGGATACTTGTTCACCAGTACATAGGGGATAAACGCTGACTGACGATATCGACAAACTTGCGGTTCTCCCTTAGCTGCGTGTGGGGCAATCTATGTGGTATCATACTTTTATACATAAGCAATATGTACTAGCTATTATTGCTATCGCAGTTATTAATGTTATTATGCAATGCCCTACTAATTCATTGTAATATTGAGAAATCCATAGGTATATCACAGTTGCCCGTAGTGCGGTATCATAAAATGCGATAATATCAGTTTGATACAACCTATTGTTTAGTCTAATGCGCTCGTGTTTTTCTTTAGCGCCGGTTTTCTTTAGAATGTATGTTTTTGCCTGATATTTTTTATAATAGATAATTGCTTATCAAATGTTTCTTTCTCGTGACATTGACGTTTATTAATTTTAATTATTGTATTTATATTAACTAAGTGCTGATTGTTTAGTCACCAAATAAATGCTATCCAACAAATACATAATAATCTGATAAAATATTAAAGTAAAACCATTAAATTGTTTCATTCACATGTAGAAAAGAAAGAAACAGATTTATTTGGCGCACAAAAGGACACATTTAAATAATAACAGAAAAAAAACTGAGATATAAATAATAGTAAAAGAAAATAATAATGCCAGACACTTCTAACTTGTTAATGTTTTACTAACGAATAACTTCTATCTGACGATTAATATATCAGGCCTAAATATACATATCTTTTATAAAAAAAGGAAATAATGGCTCCTTATTCGAAATTTACATTGTTTTAACGGAACCTGATCATATGCCGCCGCATCACTATTCGATGAATCATATTCGTACTTCAAACGGAACCACTAACGGATTCTTACTAAAAGAGTTTGAACTTACTGCAACATTCTTTTTTTATTACTTTTAAACTCATATTTTAATTTTGCTACCTATGTTCTTTATTTGAATGTGTGCAACTACTTGGATTTTTATCTAACCTTACCTGATACTGCTGATTACTTTTATTTACTCGCAGCTGTTGCTGTTTACCATGAATTATGATATTTATCAGTTTTTGTAAATAAGAGTGTTATCATAGCCTTTACTTTTTCCGTTAGAAAGGAAAGAACAGAATTATTAAAGATAACTAAGATATTGAATACCTATGATTGAATCTCGTGATAGCTGATACGAATACAACAGAATATGCCTATGTATCTATTGATACCTCCGTAATAAATATGATAAATGCCTTGCCCGTGTCAATGTAGATTTTTCAATTATTTATTTATCCCTTTTCATATAATTATGTGTAGTTTAGTTTCAAAATCCTCTAAAATACTTTTCACAAAATAATGGTAAATCTCAAAAATCTATTTAAGATACATATAAATATAAATGGACTATTTTAGCGGTGTTTGCAACAAACTGCTACTTTTGTGAGCTGATAGAATTTGAGTGGGTTTTGTTGAAAACTATCAGTGCAATGCGATAGAAGCAACGAAGGAGCTTCATATTCAATCGGAACATTATTTTTGTTCTGATATCGTTTTGGTGGGTTTTGAAATTATACTCCTCATATATCGTATTCGTTTTCAATTTTTATTCCTAGGGAACAGTACGCACTTTTTTCTGGATGCAAGGTGCCCTAAGTATTTTTCTGTACTTACCTCTGATAATGTGTTTGCAAAATTTTATGATCATCGGTCGATTAGTTTAGGTGTAAAAGCGTAACAAACAAACAAACGTACTTTCGCATTTTTAATATTAATTAGAATAATAACTGTGCCGCGCGGTTTCACCCACGTTTATGATTACTCTTCCGCTCCCGTGGCCGTGGCTCGTAGCGTAACCGTGACATATAACCTGTAAACTTCCTTAAGAATTAGACTACCTATCAAATGGAAAATGAAATTCCAAATACCACTCGTAGTTTCAGAGATTAGCGCGTTCAAATGAAAAACGAACAGTCTTCGGTATTAATATATTATTAGATTTATTAGGTATAGAATAAGTGTAACACTTCTGCATTCGCTTGTGTTCATGTTTCTCTTTGGAACTGGGTGTAAGTAATTATTTACGGTACCACATTATATACTTATATCAATGTCACTTAATTTCTTATTTGTTACACATTGAAACTGAGGCAACAGTGCTTATTAAAAAACAAAAAGTCTGGTCATGTATTTGCTCAAAAACAAAACATTTTGCGGTACATATATCTGGATACCTCTTACACCAATGCTGAAATAACTAACATGGGTTATGTAAAAACAAGTGAGAAACGGCAATGAATTGCCGTAAATCCTAGATTTCAAAAAAATTGTATCACGTGACCTTGAGGTCAGATTAAAGGTCATAGTCATTTCGGGGTATATTGAGTACGCTGAGTCGAATGGCGCTAACCGCGAGTCTCTAGCTGTTACGGTTCTTGAGTTGAAAGTTGCATAATAGACAGACGGACGGACGGACAAAGCTGTTGTATAAGAGATTTTTCGAACTCTAAAAGCTGTTCCGTAAACACTCAAGTATAATAAAGGTCTAACTCAATATCCTTACTTATATTAATATTATTAAATGCGAAAGTGAGTGTTTGATCCACTTTCACGTTTTAACTACTCATCAAAGAATCATCAAGAAATTTTTGATCTGATTTTTGTAAATTTTTCGCATACACCTTGTCAGGGGTTCCGAAAAGGACATAAGGTACCTTTCATACAGAAAAAAGTTCTATTACCGAGGGATAGAAAATTGATATAAGTAATCTATAGATAACTTTCATTTACGTGAGCGAAGCCGCGGGCAAAATCTAGTCTTTTATATTATAAACAACTCGTAAATAAAATTAGCATTGGCTCGCTGCGTCTAGTAACAGTTTATTAGCATTTTGTATTTATTACAGTTCAAAATTATCAGGTACACTACTCAAAGATACTGAATAGACGGTATTGATTAAGTAAGCATTCGGAATATAGGAGTCTGGAACGGTGCTCAGAGACCTTACCACCATCCCTTACTACACACATAGTTATTGCATGTGCTAGAACGAGACAGCGTGATGCAGCTTCGTTTCATTTTCGCGTCGTCATGGCAGGTGGTAGGGTTACAGTAGACGGCGTTGGTTCGTACCGTATTGCGTGAAACTTAAACATAAATAGTGAGGTAGATGATGCAGGGTATAATACTAAGGGCTAAGATCCAGCGGAATATGTCCGAAAATCCACAGTGTAATTATATCCTGAAGGGTAAAAAGTCTTACTGATCCAAACATTATTATTTTGAGAAATGTATTGCTGTGCAGTGCTATTTCCTTCTTGACATTGATAATTTAAAATGTGCCTGTTCAGGTCATCTATTTTAGTAATACATGAGTTGAGAGTTCTTAATTGCAATTTCTTAACCTATGCTGTCCTATTGTTAGGCAAAGGTCTCTCCTTACATTTCTCTAACGGTACCTTTCAAGTTATTACATATTATCCCTATTAATATATTATTTTTCTTTTGATAAGTAATACGGACCTTTTTTTTTTTCGTTAGTACACCAACAGCATTACATTATTGTTACAATAATGAATCAGTTCTGACATGCTTGCCTATTACAGGTATATACAGCAATCACGTTAAGACAACAATCTGTTCCTAGTTGCATACTAACACATAATAAAGTTCAAGCAACAATAAAAAATAAAAAAAGATACAAAATATAAAAATAAACAAAAAATACAGCAAAGTTTAATGAAACAATACAACAAATCATGACAAAGTATGCGCCACCGTTATGTTCCTGCACGTCTAAAACGGTTTTCCTGAATTTGTTCAATGACAGACCGTGAATATTTATATTTGACCTTTTGGAAAGTTCATTGTATTCCCTACACATTCTGAGGGAATACAATAACTTTGGTAAAATCATGACATGATGATCGTTGCCTGCGTTTTGCTCTGTTTGTATGGTTCTATTAGGTCTCATATACGATTAGTAGATACTAATAGTTAAAACTATATATGGCTATGCCTACTTTGAACTTAATTAACCTGCACTGAACGTTAACGGGAGAACTCTTCATCCTACCAGATAAAAGACTGAAAGACATTCAATGATTTTGTGTTACCTTAGTTAACCATGAGAAAATAAATAGTGGTCTATGCCACCCATTAAAATTAATGTGTATTAATATATTACAAGCATTATATGTACCATTAAAATCTTCTCCCTAGCCTTTATTATTCCCAAGTCACTTGGGGTCGGCTTTCTAGTCTAACCGGATTTGACTGGATATCAGTTTTTACACGGAGCGACTGCCATCTGACCTCCGCAACCCGAAGGCTTATACCCTAAGGCTAGACTAGTATCAGGATATTAGAGGGCATTGACTTCCCAATAACGACTGCCATAGAAGTTCATGGCAGCCGGGACTAACATCTTAACGTGCTCTCCGAGGCACAGGGCAGGCAATAGTTGTCAATCAATTCGCACATAATTTCGAAAAGTCATATCATTTCCGAAAATCAGAGGTGCGTGACGTGGGTTCGAACCCGAGACCCTCTGCATTTCAGTCTCCCCACTGAGCTATCGCTGCTATACCATTAAAATACACTAAGTTAAATTACTTTTATCGATTCATTCATAAAGTTTAAACTTATTAAAATAAGTAATTCAAGTTTCAAAATATATCTTTAGCAAAATTAAATAAGTTATTAAAAGGAAATTGCTAAAAGAGAAATTGCCACTTGTAGGGAAAGAAACATTTAATATTAATAAATGATATAAAAATATATATTATTTACGTGATGGGTGAAGAAAATATGCCCAAAGCACCCTCGTCAAGCCCGCGCTCCCACCTGCCACAGAATTGTCAAATAGGTATACGGATTTTGTGAATACCTGAGAATAGCCATAAACAGCTTAGACGGGTTTATTTTTCTGGCCATACCCAGCAAGGACATTCGCGGATAGATCATAGGAGGTCAAAGGCGACGTATCAAAGCGAAATAACTCAATAAAAGTTAAAACTGTAGAGTGAATAACAATAATTATTGTTACTTTAAAACTGACGAAGTATTTAAGCGTCAGCGAGAGTAAATATAGTTTTTACGCACTAAGCGTAAAACCAAGCGAAAATGTATTGTCAGTTGTCACTATGTCAGTTAGCTTTATGATTTTTCATTTCATACAAAAACAAAACTTGCGCTTAAATATTTATGCGTCACGGTTGGTACCTGACATCCCTGGCAAAGGTTGGAACGAAAAATTCCAAGCAGGAGACTATAGGTAGGTATGTAGGTATAAATACTAGCCATGCTTCGTGCTTTACCTGCGTTTATTTGGATTATACTGTATAAGCAACGTCACTATACATCCCAAAGTATGTATAATTTATACATACTTTGGGATGTATAGTGACGTTGCTTATAACCTTGTTTAATAAATAGGCGATCTTAAAAATATTGTTTTATATCAGATTAGAAGTAAAGATTAGCGCGATTAAAGATTTTGCAGTTTAATATTGGTAGTTTAGAGAAATGTTTGAGCTGTCGTCAACTTGCCTCGATGAATCATGTTATTTTATTGAATAGTTTAACCAATAATATTGTATTCTGTTTACGCGAATGTTATTCATTGAAATTAAACTACTATAAACGGATATAGGTATGTCAAATAAACAACACGATAAAATCCGTATATAGTAGTTTAGTTTAACCAACCCCAATCCATTCCTGTAGCAAAAATATCTTACTATAGTATTTCATTATGTATATAATTATGTATAAGTAATACTATAGTATTTGATCATTTGATTTTTTTTGGGTTAGGACTTTCATAACCCTGACGTCAGAAATATACTTAAATCTTCTAATTATTAATACAAAACAAAAAAATTTTGGCAAGAAACTTTTAACCCTCTTTTGATCTCAATATTTCGTCCCTGACGTAAAATTCAAACATACCTGACGTCTACATCCTTTAAAAAATAAATACCTAAATTTAGCTTCATAGGTCAAATAGTTTTCGTGATAAGTCAGTGAGTGCTATCTCGGTGGCCAGTGTCATATATACAACTAGCTGTCTCGACAGACGTTGTCCTGTAAACAAGAAAAAAAAATAGAAAAATAAAACAAATCTAAACCACTCTCGAATCCACTTGAACACACAAAAAATTTCATCAAAATCGGTCCAGCCGTTTAGGAGGAGTTTAATTACAAACACGCACAAAAGATTAATATATAAAGATATGCATGGATATATCAGTGCCATTCCAACTATTGACTTGGAGAATACTACACGCTTATCTGCATTCTTGGCAAAGGCGTCATCATATAACGCCAGACAGAAGGTGATGAGCTATTGATAAAGCGACGAGCTAAAAGCCAGATCAAACCAGAAATACTTCCTCCGAAAAACTTGTGGACATGCAAAATTTACGACACAGTTATGAAAATTAACTGCCATTATAAACACTTTGGTACAAGGTCGTTTTTCGCATGCCAATCTCGCACTTGCCTAGGTCATAATGTTGCGCAGATTTCCACTTTATTTTACTGTTGTTTGTGATGCCACACCCATATACCGCTTTAACAAAAATAATATAATCTGCTCTGGTCACCTTGTTCAGTGTTAGCTATTGTCCAAAGAGTATATTATTGATGCAGAAGATGTTTTGGTAAAACAGGGTCTTACGGGAATAGCTGCGGATAGAATGTTAGGTATTTCAAGTCCCAACGGTTTTACTGAGGACGAAATACCGCTCACAAGAGCCTACGTCACGTAAAAGGGCAGAGAACAACAATCCACCCAGCCCGTTAGGTCATCCGTAAATTTATATTGTGTTTTCTCTAGTGCACTGGCTAAAGTAAAAAAAGCGCTTAATCTTGTCATAATATTCTATGAATGGGACTTGCCAAAAAATCTAGTAAGTTCCAATTCGGTGTATTTACTACTAACTTTTGTAGGCTTTTTTTTCTTTCTTTTAGCCTCAGGGTAACACACATTTGCAATAGTCCTGATAAAAGTAACTTCACGAGTTAATTCAGCTTTCCGAGAAAATGGAGAACCTCATCTAACACAAAAGCCATTACTGGTATTATATAGCACTGATATTGGAAAATTAAAGCTTTTGTAAATTTACGTAATAAAGTTACAGTTGTTTATGGTTGTTGTATTGTTTAACTTGAATGAAAGCCGTACATTTTGCGCTGCCAGTAACATGGCTGCGTTAGAAAATAACCCTTCAAGTAAGGATGTTCCTTAATAGTATAGATACTATTAAGGAACATCTTTAATTGTAGACGCATTTGTTAGAACAAATGAGACTTGAAGCAATAATGATACTACAAAATTAAATGATACGTGACCTTGAACACAGTGAACATATTCGTTTGAACGACAACCGAAAAGGAGCAAAGAGATTGCGTGTTTAAGATATGTGGGCGGAGTGTATTTTACATTACCAATTTCTAGTGTTAGATTTGTTTATCTGGGTAAACCGGATTTGCAAATTCCAATCATGTACTATACAACCATGCATGATCTTTAGATTTCAGTTTTGTATTAATGATATAGTGTTGTGCTTACATTTTAATGCAATAACTAGATCACGGTCAAGAAGCGTAAGGTCGCCAACCTAGTGATCGATAATATCAATAAATCTTTACAATATAATTTCTATTAGCCGCGCCCGGCTGTCTCTAGTTCTGTCTACTCTTATGCGTGGTCTGCCAATATAATTATAGAATGGAGATTTATGGAATCAAAAACATATCATAAAATATACTACATTGTTTTCGCACGCTAAAATATGATGATGTAAGTCAAAGTCAAAATTATATACTTAGTCAAATATGAATAGTGAGTATTAGGTTCATTCAGGTTAGTTGCCAGCTTTGGGTCAGATGTTGAGACTATTAGACAGAGTCAGCATTTTTAAATCGATATTGCATAATTATGTATATACATCATATTTATGGGGTTTTGGTGGATTGCAGGCGTTATACACAATTACACCATTTGCTAAATACCTACACATATACAAAAAAATATATTCATGTAAAGGAACAATAAATAATACTATTATAAATATGGAGAGGTCTAGGGGTCGATATTGTAAATTAAAATTACTTTTATTTTTCATTTAGATGTAAATTCGTACTTTTCTGACCCTCTACTATAATTGCATAATCTTCGCCATCTACAAAATGTGACAATATGCTATTATAATTAAGCACAATATAAGCTGTTCAGCACAGGCTGTACAGGCGTTTTCTCATTGATCGGTGCGTCAGTTCCGGGCGCAGTGCAACCTTTTTTATAATCTATATGGGTCGTTGCTATGATGTTGACTATAATAGGTGCGGCTAAAATACCAGTATTATTATTGTGTTATAATCACAGTCATCAGTCACAGATCATAATAATAAGCAATTTGGGTTCTTCTAAAGCATCGCGGCCTCGTCAGGGTATTAGGGATTTCAACTAGTCCATACATAATTTATGAGTGGACTAGTTCAAGTACACGTACCGTTTTAAACCCGGGCCCAGGTTGACCCGTCTCAATTTGGCCTGAACTATAACCTAGTCAGTTTAATATCTCATATCTAGCGTACGAGAAAGAGATTTTTATGGATCTCGTGCTGATTCTTAATAAATATGCTATCTCTAGTTTGCAACCAATGGAAACATGTAATTTAACGTAAGCTTTTTCGCGTACTGCGAATTTAATCGTTTGTATCGCTTACTTAGCTCATTTTGGCGTACTACAAAATAATTACGGAAGTGCATTTCGGTATTATCTGACCACATGCATGCAACTATTCAATTAATGCATCGTATCATCGTAGTTAGTTTTGTGTTCACTTTGCAGTTGTGGAATAAGCGTTGTGTGATAAGCGCGAACATTTACTCACAGTAGCGACATCTGTTGAAAGAAAAATTATTCACGCTTAATAGATGGCGTTGTTGCTAGTTAAATATGCCGTTGTCATATAGGTATATACTTGCTCTTGTTACTTGGTATCTTGGTAGGTGACGTCGCGGAACCGTTTAAAGGAAGTTGTGTGAAAAATGCAACGCAGTTTTTTTTTGGTACGCACGCTGTACTGTTTAATACGGTTTGCGTCTATAGGACTTTTATGATCATTGGTGCATTTTCTATTACGGTTATTACATACATATTCAATTCGTTCCAGTTACTTTCGCCTTACAAGTCATGTGTTTAAAAATTGTGTATGAATATGCTATATAAATTATTTTAATACATGGTAGACTTCTTCGATAACCATGTATTTATAAAATCGTTTTATATTAATGATTATTCTGTTTTGGTTCCAGGGTGCTGGCTTCGTCATTATAAAAAGGAAATGTTAAACGATGCAATTAATTGTCGAAACTGAGGCTGCCTTAGACATAGAAAGAGACATGTCCACAGTCGAGGATATACAGGATAATAAAGAAAACAATCTCAATATTGAAGCCCTTAACGATAAGAAGTGCAATGGAAATAACAAGGTTAAAGATGTTAATACAACTACTACGGACGAAGGAAGTAAACAAGTCATTAGCGAAATAGAATCAGCATTGGCTAATATTCCTATAGTTCTAAAAAACAATGAAGCAGAATTAAGTAACGTAGATTTAATTGAAATAATTAGCAAACAAAGTAATTTAGAATCTAATGATACACACTTGGATGAATCTCAAAATATTAGTCTTGAAAAAGAAACAAACGGCACTGATGCTGTTGAGGAAGAAATTATTAATGACCCAGAAGAGACGCCAGAGGAAGATTACATGGAAGATGATATAATAAGCATACGTGAGGAACCTTATAATATAATCTCAGACTCTCTAACAGAAACTGAAAATATTGTTACAAAGATTGATGAAACAATCACTAATGATAAAAATCAGATCACTGATGAGAACAATAAAATAAAAGTCATAGAAGAAACACAGGCATCTTCTGATTTCATTGAAGACAAGACGCCAACAGACGATGAAAAAGATGTGATTGAGGTCATGGATGAGTCGCTGGATGCTAGTGATCATTGCGAAAAGGAATCTCATCCACCTACGCAAGAAGAAAAAGATGATATTGAGATCATTGAAGAATCACAAGATTCACCTGCTCAACATGAAGATAAAACACAAGCATCTACATTAAAAGAAAAGGATAATATCGAGGTAATCGAAGAGTCACAAGATGCAACTGTTCAATGTGAAAAAGAGAGTGAACCACATATATCAGTAGAAAAAGATGAAGTTGAGGTTATAGAAGAGTTAAATAATTCTTCTGTGGCTAGTGAAATGGAAACGGAATCATCGATGCCAGAAGAAAAAATGAATGCAGGAGTTACAATAGAAACAGAAAAATGTGAAGATAGAATACATCCACTAATAGAAAACTCAAAACATAGTAACATGGAACTTGTAACAGAGGATAAAATTGATTCTGATGATATAGTTAAAGATATCTTACCAATATGCGAAGATAACATAATTCCTGCTATAGCAGAAGAAAAGGACGAAAATACAGTTCAGACCCAAATCACGGCAGAAACGGCTCAAAGTGAAAACAATTCTGATCTGTCTATAAAAGAAGATAATGACAAAACTAAAAGTACAGAAGAAGCTAATGAGGGTACAATTCCAACTGAGAACGATCCAGACATAGCAATAAAGGAAAAAGAAGAAGTCGAAGTAATAGAAGATGAAGATGTAAATTCTGTTCAAGATGAAAATAAGACAGAATCGTCTTCAGAAGTAACTGCCGATACAAATAATTTACCGAAAGATATAGAAATTCGCAGTAATAACGCCATGAACTCAATTGAACCATTTAAAAGTGAGTCGGCTGTAGAAGTATCAAACAAAGATGATACTTCTACCATACTAAAAGATGTTGCGATGGATGTCGAAGAAATGGTGAAAAACACAAATATTATGCCTGAAGCTGTTGATTCTCCTATAGAATTAAGAGACTATATGGATGTGGAAGAAGTAGTTGAACAAACAACAAGCAATACTATTACTGCCGCTGCTCCAGAAGTAAAAGTGGCTACTTCTGTTAATAATTCTCCTGTAAATAATATCATAGATAAACCTATTATATGTAAACTATCTAATACACTTGATATATTATCTGATGATGATGAAGATGAACCTCCTAAAGAAGAACCATCTAAGGTGGCAGTTCCTGAAGTTGAACCATCAAAAGAAAACTGTCCTGAAAAAGCAGAGACTAAAGAAAAACATTGTATCAATATAGAAGATGATGACGACATCATGTTAATTGATGAGGAAACAAAGACTGAAGAAAATACACCTGTGGGTGATAAAAAGGAAGAAATACCCACTACTAAGTCAGATGTTAATACAGATTCAGAAACGGGTGAAAAAACTGTACAAGAATCAAGTAATCTGGAGAAAAATGTGCAAATTGGTAAGTTTTGATTATGTAATTTTTAACAAGGGAGCTTTTTTAATTTTTCGTTTTTGTATACAGTGTGTAAAAGTATTGTGGGGAAATATTTTCGGGTAGTTTAGTGTTTTATACCCTATAACCAAAGTAAAATACTACTAATTTATTTATGAATATCATAGTTTTTAATATGAATATAATTAAAAAAATATATACATATATATTGGCCTTGCTATATTTAATTTCTCGTAAGATATATGTGATCGAAGGTACTGATGGCATGATGGAATTTATCCGGAATTGTCCTAGTAATAAAATTGAAGAGCTGATATTGATATTCAAACATTTTAAACTGTGTTTGTATTGTATATCTTCGTATTAATAAATGAAATATAATATTAATATCAACTGTTTTCATAAACAGTACTAATACAAGACATTGGCCTCTTTCTAATGTGAGAAAGGTTAGGCTCGAATCATCCACAACAAAATAATGTAAAAAACAAGATTTTATAAGTTACTGTTTAGCACGCATACTTTACGACTCTAAATATGTCCACATCTTACTGTTACACATGGTATATTTAGAAACGTAGGTATACTTTCCTGTAAGAACGAGGAGGATGTGTTTGTTATATTGGAACAAACTGATAATTTAAATGCTTTTTGTTACATTATTCAAATTAACTCTGCAATAATATGTATATTTTTGCTTTCAGAAACTACACCTCCACCGTTGGTTGATATAAAAGACTCTAAAACATTCATCGATAATAAAGAAAAAACACCTGAACCAACTATCGCTAGACAAGTATCTCCAACGCCATTAGTCCCCGACAATTTCCTAAATACTGCCAAGAAAAAATTAGCCGACATGACAAGGGACGAAATTGAAGAATTCTGCATACTAAAAATAGTAGAAAGTATAGTTGACAGAAGTAGTTTAAGTGATATTAAAAACAAACTAAGGACCATGACACAGGGACTTGAGGAGTACAGGAAAAAAGCTATGATGCTCACTAAACAGAACAGAGACCTTCAAGTAGTCTTAAAGTCCGTACAAGAGGAGCAGAGAAAATCTATGGGAGATACGCCAATAACTCCTCTCAAAATTACACGCTCTGTAGGCATGCAGGTGGTTATGGAGAAAACAATCCCACGAAAGAAAATTCCACAACAGAATCCCAACAACAAACCTACAAACAATTCACAGACCAGAAACATTATGTCTCAAGGTCCCCGCCCTCAAAAACCAGCTAACCAGCAAATACCAGTTCCTAGGCTGGTGCCTGCTAACAACCCTGCATTGAAAACAATTTGCGCTTTACCCCATAACAATCAAATGAATACTCAGGGTAAAACCAGCAATCCACCAAACGGCATGATTAAAAACCCCTCACCTGCGGCGAAAGCTGAAAAAAGACAACATAACAAAATAGCGTCTTCGTCGGTAACAGTGGACTTGACTGATGATGAACCGCCAGCAAAAATGCCTGGTGGGCCCAAATCTTCGCCGGCTCCTCCTGTTAGATTAGTACCTCCCCAAAATCTAATGGCGCCGCAGAGACAAGCATTCGGTACATCTGTTAACAGTCCAAGGAAAGTGTACATTCCTATTAGTGGACCACAAAACCAAGCTCTAAGACCAGGGCAAACTATTATGTTAAAAACAGTCCCAGCAACAGGTAAGTAAACAACTAAACATTACTTGAATAATAGTTGCAAAATTCACAGAGGAGATTTGTAAATAAAACTGAATATTGTTCTAGGTATGCGACCAAGATGCCCAACACCCCAAGTAACAAGAGTAGGCCCTAATGCCATGGCAATGAACAGATCAGCATCCCGTCACCCGGCACCACTGCCTAATAATACGAAGCAATACCAGCCGCCAAATTGGAAACCGCTACCACCCGCGCCCGATCTCAAATTGTCAAAAGTCGAAAACGGCATAGTCATATCTTGGAAAATAGAAGGTATGCCTGAGGAGGCTTATGAAGAAGTAGCAAGCTATCAGCTATATGCCTATCAGGAAACGACTACACCACCTAATACTGCATTGTGGAAGAAAATTGGCGATGTTAAAGCCTTACCATTGCCAATGGCGTGCACTTTGACGCAGTTCATGGCTGGCTTCAAGTACTATTTTGCTGTAAGGGCCATCGACATCAGGTCTCGTGTCGGACCTTTTAGTTTACCTGGTAGCATACTTCTCCTGAGTAAAAATATTTAAGACTGATAATTTAACTAGACCATGACTTACAATGTCATGCGTTGTCTGTGCAGTGTGATGTGATTAAGATGATTGTCTGCGTTATTTTAATTATTTATTTATTTACTTTCTTGAAGCCCTCATGAAAGAATTATCACTGTTTTTATAAAGTTAACAATCATATTTGTAGCGTGTAAAATGTTACTTACGAAAAAGAATCATATTTATTTCGCTACAACCTACGTTTCTTCCTAATAATTAAAAATGAATATTAAATAAGGAACCCCTATTTCGTTCACAATGACTGATGTTGATCTTTTGAACAATTAATAGTAGTTTAATGTAGGTAATTAGTCTGTAAAATTTAGTTTATATATATTACTGTCGATATTATGTATTGTAAAGTTTGTAATAAGCTATAATAGGAATGTTCAGTCGCAATTTTCTAATTGTATTAATTACTTGTTTGGCTACATAGAATGTGGACTTTCCAAATACCTACTTGTAATTACAGATTCAAAATCTACCTGTGGTTTTAATTCTACCGTCATTAGACAAAAAGTACTTACGGCACACAAGAAAATTAATATTATTACTGCTTAAAATTTAATATTTTTCGATGAAAATTACGGTAAAATTATATTTTGCCGGTTGATAGCTGAGTACCTGTGTACATATTATAAAAGGACACACAATCGCATTGTACTGAGAGTCAATGCTAAAAACATTCGATTGAATAAGCACATAGAATTTTAATACAACACAGCGCCATCTCTGGTAGAAAATTTGAACAAATGACTTAAAAGAGGTCGCATAAACAGTTCAAGTGCAATCACAATTATGCACATTTGGACAAGTAAACAATGACGTATTCTCTTAAAATAAATCAGTGAGTACGTAATCCTTAACTGTATGTTACCTACGTTTTCACGACTAAATCACTAAACCTCTGAACCGATTTTGATATTTGCTAGTAAGTAAGCACCATTGGTATGTTTTTTATACATCAATGGTAAGCACAGATTAAATATGTTGCAGAAATACTTAAACTGCTTAAATTTAAACTGTTTCCGTTTACATTTAACTTAAATTAATTTGTTAGCTGTATCTTACTTTATTATGTCTATTGCACAGCAGAGTAGGTACCTATATTAAATTGAACGCAAATTGTGAGGTGTCTATAGGAGCACTATTAGCTAGAAAGTTCGGAATGGACACAATCATTCTTTTTAGTGAAATGCGAACGAAAATGAAAGTTATTTTTAATAGGCCGAATATACTGAATACAATCATTTTATAAATATAAGTACCTACCTCGTATGCATTCATTTTAGGAATCTGCCATCTGTGGGTAATGTTGGTACTAATCAAATTAGTTACTATTTAGTACATTTTATATTAACAGGTTCCCTGTCCGATGAATCACATATGATACATAACAATAGATTTTCTATTGTGTCTATCACGGGACACCGAATGGGTTAAAACAAAACGACACTTAATGCCTGCGTCTAAGTTTTAAAACTAAAAATTTATTTTTGCTGGCTTGAATCGAATACATGATAGCTAATAGTCGAATGGTCAATTAAAATAAAGTGGAATCCATAATGACCAAAATAAAATGTATAGTGTTTAAAACCTGTATTGTAACAGCAAATCTGAAAATGAGACTCAAAACCTTACAATCGTCCACAAACAGAAATGAGAACCTGTATAAACAAGAATGATTGTAGGAATTTAATAGAATTAGTGTTAGCAATTTTATTCAAGTTCTACTACTATTATTCCTAACCCTTTGATAAAGAACAATACAAGTTGAAGTTCAATAACATTAGTTAGCAATGGTTAGAATAGACGGGCACGCCATGATCGTGGCGGTAAGTCCCGTGTTTGAGGAGTGGCTGGAGAGGCGGCATGGCGCCCTTACCTTCCGGCTGACACAGCTTTTGACCGGCCATGGTTGTTTTGGCCGGTTCCTGTGTCGCATAGGCCGGCAAGAGACGCGCGGTTGTCACCACTGCGGCGACTGCCGCGACGTTGTCGAGGACACGGCGCTGCACACTTTGGCGGATTGCCCCGCCTGGGCATTGCAGCGCCGTGAATTGATCGCGGCAGTCGGATCGGTTGCCCTCTCGCTCCCGGCCGTAGTTCTGTCTATGGTCCGGAGTAAGAGGTCGTGGAACGCCGTCGCCTCCTTCTGTGAGGAAGTCATTTCCATCAAGGAGGCGGCGGAGCGGGAGAGGGAGCGTTTACACCCTCTCCCCAACCGCAGAGCCGGGCGCCGGAGGGCGTGAGATGACCTCCAGCCACCCTGAGGTTTGACCTGGGGGTGGCGGGCTTTGTGGGTCACAGTTTTAGTAATATTGTATAGTAGAAATATGGTTCATTTAGTAGAATTTGTCGCTTAGAATGTCATCACCTTAAATGCCAATGTCAAATCACTGTCAGCTGAAAGATTTTTCTATTTGTTGGGTTGGCAATAATATTGTGCCAGTTTTCGATAGATTCGCGTAGCGGTAGTTCGCTTGTTTGCATATCGCTCTAATTTAATGGTATTTCAAACGAAAAAGAAGCAAAACATTATCAATCACTCGTATTCCAGTTATCAATTTAATTAATTTCTTGTAAATACCTCTAAAGTTTAGTTTAAGTAGTGTTTTTGCTTAATATACTTGAGATAATTTGACGTAGGTAGTTGACATATCGTTTCGCAAGTAGTCTCACGGAGGTGGTTTATTTGTGTACATTTTGTGGAAAATATCCGCACCGATTTATGTGATTGGTGAAAAGTGTAGTTTGTGTTTTATAAAAGTCCAATATTCGTTGGTGTAATCAATATAATATGGTTCGTGATGTGAACGTAGTGGGTTAAGTTTATCAACTTTGCGCTGTACGTGTTCAGTGAAGTATCGGTGTTTGTTTGCGGTTCCTGCGCCGTAAGAGCCATGCTGGCTCATTCGCACCGCGTCAACTTTTATGCACGCCCGGTGCGTACATATTTATTACTTTTAATAAGTGTTCTTTTGCATTCTTACACCACAGGTTGAAAATAAACATGCATGCTTTCGGCTTCTGTCATGTCATAGTTTTCATATGTAGTTGTAATCAGTATTCTAATTAGGGCATGATGCCATTACAGCGCATTACTTGGCCATTTATATAGCTGAATTCAGAAGGACTGATAATTAGTTAATTTAATGCTGAAACCTGGTTTATTTTTTATATGAAAAGTTATTATTACAGCTTCTTAAATGTACAATAGTGTAATTTTTCTATTAAGTCCAAGGAAATATATAACTGGGTATATAAAAGATGATCGAAGTAATATATTAATGATAACTTCAATGGTAAATATAGTAACCGAAAAATAATATTAATTGATATTACTGATAATAACCAAATCCTGATTTGATTTACTTTGGTGAAGTGAAATTTAAAAGATATGCAGCATCTGCCTCATGGTGGAGGACTTATTGTGGCAATGGTAACAAACCAAGTTGCTGATAGCTTCAATGTGGCCTAGGTAGAGAGACTATACTGCATTTGGTTAGGTATTTAACTAAAGGTAAACAATCTTGATCTGTCTTTTTTATCTAAAACTTAGTTAAAAATAAAATGCTGCTAAAGATCAATGTAAATACAACAATAATGATTACTAAATCAATTGAACCGTTACATTAAGCAGTAGTTTATTTGTTTAATACAGAGGTTGCCAGACTTCTTTTCTCATAGACCACTTTTAAAATTTAGCTGGTGCCGGTGGACTCCCAGCAGTTACATTTCTACCATATTCCTTGGTATTCGTATTTATATTGGTGAAGAATCAAACTAGTTCACGCAATTAAAAAATTTCATCAAATCTCGACGTATAAAAAAATTGGTACCTACAGTCGCTGAGCTTCTTAAAATATTATTTTAGTTCTTCACTATCAAAAGGAAATAAATTTTCGTGGACTCCCTAATTAGCTAATAGTATGTATTTTTATTACATAGATCAGAGCTTCCCAGACTTTTTTTCTCATAGACCACTTTCAAAATGTAGCTAAGTCAAGTCATCATTTTAGTTAATTTTCGTGGACCACCGCTTACGAATTGTGAACCCCCATTTTTTTTGTCAACCCCTGTTGAGTCTCCCGTGGAACCCTGGGGGTCCACCTGGCCCACTTTGGGAACTAATGGTTTAATATATTTTAGTGTAAAAAGTCACATCAAGATTGTTTACCTTTAGTTAAATAGCTATCCAAATGGAGTATAGGTGACACAGAAGTCAATTGAAGGGCTTTGAGCTAGATTACAGAAATGAGGATGGTTTGCAAATAAATAAAGAGGCTAGCTTTACAAAACTTTTTAGAAATTTGAATCAAAAATCAAGGGTTTGAATGTAAACATTTCTGCCACCTCTTTCTGGGATAAACCTATACCTATAGACATCTGTTTTTACTTGTGTATACATTTTTACATATTCTTCTAGAATATTCTTAAATATTCTAGAAGATACTCATTTAAGTTATTAAATGTTATTATATACAATATAAAATGTTGTATTGTTTCCATTTACAACAACAAAATGGTCAATTCATAAGCAGCATGTCGAATTTTCAGTCAATTCACATAATCTGCCAATGCTAAGCATTCATTCCTTCCAACTTGAAGAATTGTTTATTGATGTGTAAGGGAAACTAATTGTTTTAAGCTTCAACCATAGATAAGTAAAACATTGAAATATCACAAGCAATACAGCTATATTTAAAATTTTAATTTAGTATTGTATAATGGCTAGCTCAGTCGTTTACTAGATTATTCTAACATACACATACATAGTGGCTCAACATAATATTATTAATGAACTAGATGTTCCCGCGGTTTCACCTGCGTTTATGGTTACTGCGCGGCCCCTGTGGGTCGTAGCGTGATGTTATATAGCCTATAGCCTTCCTCGATAAATAGGCTATCCAACACTAAAAGAATTTTTCAATTCGAAACAGTACTTCCTGAGATTAGCGCGTTCAAACAAACAAACAAACTCTTCAGCTTTATAATATTAGTATAAATAACAGCCGCAGCGCTAAGTAGACAGGATAGTTAAACAAATACAAATTAAATGTTTTATAGGTGAACTAGATCTTGCCCGCGGCTTCGCTCAGTGCTCACGTAAATGTAGGTTATATTAGTAAAGGTCATAGCACACATATCAACTCTGAAATGGATCGGCACCGTATCAACTCGAGCCGTGCAGTATTCTTTGTATGAAACTCCTTACTGCAACGCACACTAATCGGATTCGTAACGTAATCGCCTCGCCTCGGGACAAGCTTGCAGTCCTCTCGCTTAGGTACGGCTCGTCGTCCCCGCGCTTACGGCTCTCCGTGCACTACTAATGCCGAACGTGTTGTCATTCACAAGACAACTAACAGTCGTGTTGTGCGCGTATTTTATTCAATTTGTAGGTTAGATTTCAGACAAAAAATAACGATGAAAAGGGATCATTGAAGAAGTGAGAAAATATCCATATTAATAATGATTTAAGTGAGCGCGGCGTAAGCGCGGCGTCGCCGAGTCGAAGTACCGGAACTGTTGATCCGCTTTGTCAGGATCGTAGCAAATGGAAATCTGTAGTCTCTGCCTAGCCCTCTGGGAAACAGGCGTGAATCTATGTATGTATGTATGTAATTGAGGGCGAGCCTATTACCGTTTGTCATACACAGTTCCGGACACCGTGCTGCTAAAGAGAATTTCTTGACTGACAAACTTTGTCAGACCTGTGAATCTAGACCCGGGACCTCATGGTCCCGGGTCTAGATTCACATGTCTGACAAAGTTTGCATGAGCACAAGTCGCATTACTCATCGCTGCGTCACCCAAGCAATCATGCTACATTTAGAGACGTGTATCAGTTTATAGTTAAATTGTGGAGTACATCGGAGTGCCGATATACATAAATAAATAATTAGGTATACATATAACTATATAGCCCTTAATATATAAATAATAACCAAAAGAGAGAGCCTACTGGGCAGATCGTAGACTAACTACTATGTCAAAGGCCTTCGGCTTGATCGCGAGCAGGAATCGAAAGTTAATTATATCTATGTGATTTATATATGTACAGATTTAATATATATTGCAAACTCGTAAACCAATCCCTATCGGCCTGAGCTTAGTTCTATGCTAAGCAGGGGCTTATAAATAGGATTGATATTCATAGTTATTCGTAAGGTCTAGCTCGCACTGCCTTGCGTTTTTTTTAACGCATAATCTGTGAAGTATACAGTGTCATAGGGTACCCATACAGTATTGGGTTCATCCCTTGACGGCCTTAAAGCCTATGAAAAGGCCTTTTTTTTCGTAAGATATAACGATCTACGTTCGTATCCAAAAAAGTTTTCCGCCATCACCGGAGAAACGTCAGCTAACGACATATCTGTGTCGCGTCCCAACAGCAACTGAATTTACTGAATGAGTGTCTCAGTGCGTTTTTTTCACCGCAGTGCGCGGCACTTCTTGAGATCTCTATGCGATAAAAAATATGTGCGGTAGATTCACCGCATATTTGCAGCGGGAGGCCAACGACTACTTTATCCATTGCATTTTTTTCACCGCAATGCGTGCACTTCTATGACACTATATACTTCACAGATTATGCGTTAACAAAATGCAAGGTAGTGCGCGCTAGGCGTAATAGGTAGAGGGAAATTATAATTTTTTGTTAGTAATACATACTTAGGTTCTATATTATTATGTTTTGTTTTGGATCATACTTGTGTCCCCAAAGGAGCAGATAGATAGGGATACACACACATTTTGGCAGCTATAGCGTAGGAGACTATTGCCTTCTACCAGTTCTAGGCTCTGGGACACTATTAAGAATTTTTTGACACGACACCTCAATAACACTGCCTGACTCGGGTATTGTACCCTAGACCGCACACACAGCAGTAGCGTTCTCTACCCGTGTGCCACCAAGCTCACTATTGTAATTATTAATAGTAAGTAGCTAACAAGCTGGTTAAACGAGTATATTGGATGTAAAAAAACTATCTTCACGACTGACCATTAAGAGTCTAGTTGCTCTTAAAACAGGATCTCGTGTTAGGGACTAAATGTTGAAAGCAGTTCTTCCGCAGTCGGCTTTCGTTGCCACTTTCACTTGTATCGGACCGGCGCAAGCGCCGCCCCTAGCTACTTTCGCCGGCGAACGCGCTTAACTTAGATTACTTTAACGATCTAGTATGGCGCCTTATTGATTACACCATGTCGGGGTAAATAAGAAATATGACTATCAGTCTATGCCGTCATAAGAAAAAAAGACGTATCTGCCAGTATTTTTCTATCTATAATCTATACTAATATTATAAAGAGGAAAGATTTGATTTTTGTTTGTTTGTAAGGATGTAGCTCAGAAACTACTCAACCGATTTTAAAATTATTTCACTATTGGAACAGTAACATAGGCTATATTTTATTTTTAAAATAGTTTTGTTACTAACATAACCTAACCTAAGCTATTTTTACACGAACAAAGCCACGGAAAAAAGCTAATAGTATACTAATATTGGCAGATAAGTCTCTTTTTACTGATTCCAAATACGTAAAAACTTAATTAACTTAATTTCGAAAAAATATTCGATACGTCTTTTTACCTTATGTCGACAGCAGTTAACTACCTAAATAAACTATGATTCGTGTGTACTTTCATCCGTCAGTACCTAGAAATCATGTGTGTATTAAATAAAATTAATTACCGCTCGCTTTACTGATAAAGAAAAACGTTGTAAGAAAACATGTCTGAGAGTTCTCCATAAGGTCATCGAAGATATGTGAAGTTTGGTAACCCGCACTCAGCTAGCGTGGAAGACTGTGGCCTAACACTTCTCAAGCTGAGAAGAGGCATATGCCCAGCAGTGGGACAGTTAATATATAGGGCTGATATTTAATTAAAATAATATGGCGCTGTGCCCGAGTGTGCTCTATGTATGTTTACAGGCTTCACATATCTTGGAGACACGTTATGGAAAACTGTCAGGAATGCATGTTGCATTTTGTCATGATGTTTTCCTTTAAGCCGGCCATACCCGCTAGGGTGTACCTGACAGGTTTGCCTGTACAGTTCAACTGTACAGGCAAACCTGTCAGGCGTAGCGTGTATGTTGCACAACTGTGCAGGCTCCCACACCTGTACAGGCAACTCGAAAAAATATGAATTTTGATATTTTTTGCCTGTGCAGTTTAACTGTGCAGGCAAAACTGAGCGTGTGTAGCGGTGGCCTGCGCAAGTGTGCGCAGGCGTTAGTTGTCCGCTGATTGCTAGAGGGGAAAGACGCTCGCGCGGCGCTGTATAGGTACATAATTATGCTTTACACCACTATTCGTGAATAGTGGTGTAAAGCATAGTTATGTACCTATACAGCGCCCCGCCAGGAAATTTAAACAAAGACACCGTGTGTCGTCGTTTAAATTTCCTTTTCTTTAATAAAACAAGCAATAAACCTACTAACGCTACTGTGTCGAGACCAATCGCCGCTGTTGGGGCCATGGTATCAACTGAGAGTTTGTACAGGTTTACCGCTACGTGTATGGTCTCTATGCAGCTCTAGTTTGCCTGTACAGTTGAACTGTACAGGCAAACCTGTCAGGTACACCCTAGCGTGTATGGCCGGCTTTACTATCTTTAGCGAGCGGTAATTAATTTTTTATTACGCGCATAACTTTGAAATGTCAGCGGTGCGTGCCGTGGGATCGAACTCGATCTCTGCGTGTCAGTCCAAAGCCGCATGGTTCATCGCCGCTCTAAGCAACTAGAATACGCGATAAACATGACTAGCATTTTGTCAAGTTTGTTTAGTACTTAAAACTTAAAACTATTGACATTCGTGATACGCCATTTTGGCATGGCTTACTTTATTTTCTGATTCTCATACGCTTGTGTTACAAGTTGGTTCAAGTTGGTAATGGGCCGGATTTGAACCCACGACCTCTTAATTATAAGTCCGATGCCTTATCGAGGCTGGGTATAGCTCCACTACTCAATAAATAAATCAAATTCAGTCTATTACAAGTCATTAGACACTGAAGAATTCATGAGCAAATTTTAGTTTATGATACAAACAATTCCACTTCAAAACTTAATTAGCAAGAATTACATCTTTAGTTTATTTGATTTAATTTGAGGACAAATCATTAGGATCATTAGGTCGATTACAAGATTTTTTGATTTTATTTTATTAGTGTGATGAAGTGTATGCGTATCCGAATAGTTCCTTTTTTAATGACTATTCCCTCTAGGAATAATGACATTCACTGAACAATTGTTTGTGGATCACACACAATTTTGTCACGTATGGGGACCATCGAACCCACGACACTTAGCACGGAGGCAATGGCGAAGCTATCATTTCAATCGCTACTCCCATTATATTTAATTGCACAGCAAAATATATGTAAAGAGATCAAACTATGTCGACGGAGCCCCGCTCCGCGGGGCTCCTATTTTTGGGTGGGTTTAAGAAGGAATCTAACATAACCTAACCCTTCCGAGACGGAATGCAGTGATTTGAGGCGTGTAGGTGCTCGTTATGCTGTGCAATTAGTATTTTTGATGGTCATTATATTTAATCCCTTATCTTTGTAATTCCATGCGTAGATGAAAAATCTACAAAATCTTGCCACGTTTTTACCTCAGTCAGTCAAAAATAATTATTTATTTCTCGAACTTTACTTATGAGCAAACTTTACCTATCAAAGTCAAATCGTTTTAAATTATATTTAACATAAAAACTATGGTAACCTCGAAGATGAGTGAGTTATTGAGAAGCTTTAAGAAATATATATTAAGTCACTGTGCATCATCGAAGCGCGAACTCGCGAAATAAAAAGATTAAAAAATATAATATGATGTACAATATTCTGCCTGTGGCTTGCGATGCTTTAAACGTGTTTACACGAGATGTAATTTTGTAAATACTTACATTTGTAATTTAGGTAGGTACGTGTTACTTGGGCAGCGCCATCTATTGATTAGTTCAAATCCAGCCTTGTTGAAATTAAGTAAAATAGGATAAATGGTAGGTATCCTATGTGTTATATGAATATGATTGTGCACGACGCGATAGTTACCTGCTTCGCATGGCCAAGGACGCAACGCACATACCTATATATTATGTGTAGTGTTGTCACCACATTCGAATATTCCAATGCTATTATTAATGTGTACATAATGTGTACATTGCTGCTTTTTTCTAAATGTTGGTCCTTACAGAGCATTAGAGCCATAATGTATTGTTAAAAATAATGAATTTACGGAACAAATTGCGTTCAATAACGTCGCTTTACTGAACCTCACGAATACTCAAGACCTTTAACACTCCATAAATTTCAATCAGTGCCTTCCATTCTTTAAGGAGTAAGCTAAAAGAATTTAATTTAGAATGTATTTGCGTTAAGGATAAATATAAACTTGTTACTATTATAATGTCAATGATCGTTGACAGATCTAAATACCAGCTAAGCCAACCACCACACGGTTAGTCGGTACTTTCCTCGCTCGTCTTGCCTAGCAACTCATGGTTGTTTTATTGATATTGTTAGCTAATAGTATGTATTTTTATTCCTTAGATCAGGTTCCCAGACTTTTTTTCTCAAGCCATAATTTTAGTTAATTTTCGTGGAGCACCGCTTACGAATTGTGCACTCCCATTTTTTTGTCACGCCAACGTAGACCCCCGTCGAGTCTCCCGTGGACCCCTGGGGGTCCACCTGGACCGCTTTGGGAACTAATGCCATAGATAGTATTCTAGTTTAGTCCATTTCGTTCCGTTTGCGTTTTCCGTTTCAACTATTAAGTGGAACCAAGTATTATTCGAATTTTACTTTCTGAAAGTTCTTTATAATAGCAGTATGCAGTATGCCTAGTACATATAATTTATAAGTTAAGGGGTCACCCTATTAGCGAAATATCAGTTGGTGAGTTTAAAATATAGTGAATGTTCGAGGGTGATATCCAATACACAGGCTTCGGCCTAGCTTAGGCTCCAGTCGCCCACAATGTTCCTTGTGATTTGTTTTTATTACTAAGCAAAATGTTTCTTTCGTCAACATTATAAATGTTGTGAAGAGAAAACAATTATTTTATTAATTATTATTATCAAAAGCTTTTTATTTTATACCTTTCTAACGAATGAAAGCTGTAGCAATTAATTCTAAACAGTAATTGCCTACATCAAAAGATCCGAATTCTGATTGTCAACGTTTAAAATAATTTAACTATTAACTAAAATTTTGTAACAACACTATTGAGGCCCGAAAAAAGCAAGCTAAGGCTGAATGCGACCGAACCTAGTACACAAAAAAAAAAACATAAACGTGTCTCTTTTGTGATGATATCACATAGTATTCGCCATTGTTTTTGGTTTCTTGTGTGACCACAGATGATTAATCAACGTAGAACCATGGATTCATAATCTATTTTTTTTAAATTATGTTTTTCGTTATTACGTTGCATGTTTTTGCTTACATTAGGCATGATTTAACAACCAAATACATGTAAATTAGATACGTCACTCCTATTATTATGAGGTTACGTCATAAATCAGACACGGTAATCTTTGTGTTCATCTGTTAAAAATGTCATAAGGAAATTGGTGGGAACGTTTTTGTTGTGATTGTGATAAAAACCTGGTACTACTTACTTTTTATTAAATAAGCAGCCAGCAATTCTTTTGCCAGCCTGATTACTAAGCGTTGTATTCTAAACGCTTGCAGTGCCTGTACTAGAATTTAAAAATAGAATGTAAGGATTGGAATCGAGCAGGCTCAAGCATTATATACCATAATAATATATTATATTTAATGTAGGTAGTATATTAAATTAGGCTTGAGCTAACATTAAAAGTTCATTAAAATCAATTTAAAATTTCATTTTTGATAATACTTTGTGAAATCTTTAAATTACCCGTATTTATGTCAGAAATGTGTACACTGTACCATTTAAGCTGTATGATTTCCAATCATAATCAAAATAGAACTCTTTTAGCTAGGCTTAAGCATTCGCTAGTACGTTACGCTTGTAATAAACTTTGAGCCTCATGTTAGTCGATGGTTAATGTTTGAAGGTTGGTACTGTTCCGTGTTGTGCTAATTCCGCAAGGGCGAGTCGTGTGGGTAGACATGTTTAATACTTACACGCAAGAAGCTTAAAATAAAGCTTGCTAATATTATTTAATACGAAACTTTGCGATGTTTTTTTGTGTCGGGTTATTTCCTGATTAGCCTTGAGTTGAAATCAAGGTTATTTTGAACTTACAATTGGGTCATCTTTACGCTGAAGTTGAGTATAAATACTGCTGTCTGTAATCTTCTAAGCAATAAAAGCCACAGATCCTCTTGCTAAAAGCACGCACTTCCTTAAGGCACTTTTGAGGTACCAGAGCTAACTGCAAAAACTCAATATCCGGTACTTTCCCTTCGGTTTGTACTAATCAAGCTGATTTGAGCAGGTTTCTTAGTCCCTCTTATGATTTCAATCAGGTAACTAGCTAGAGTCAATCAACTCGGTAAAAGAGCCTTAAGGATGGATGAAGTCGGAGCCTTATTTAGCCAGAAGAAGATAATAAGAAGGATATTGCGCGATTGATTGTCCCTATTACAAATGTCTCTAAGCTTCGGTAACCGCTAACCATAAGCCGTGCCAAATGCCAACATGCCAACTTTAAAAAAGATAAGCTTTTTCTTTTTCTTATGACGCGAAGGACTTTAAAAACAACAGACATTCAAACAACAGACACAGAGAACACCCAGACTCGGAACAACTATTTATGGCACACAAATTTTTATCCCATGTCAAACCGTCAAATGCACAAAACTCAGCGCCGCAGTAGTGGTGAGGCCACCATTTAAACCTAGTGGTTTTAAACGTAGTAGCCGAATCTGCACTGGCGTAGTCGCCATCCGTGCAGATTCGGCTATAGATCTGTGGAATCAAAATTAAACTGTCCGTGTTTTGAGAAAATATCTATATTCTCAAAACATGGCATGCATACAGCATACCTTCACCACAGTCTTTTAAATAATGACTATAATATTATAACAAGATTATCTTCCTCAAGGATTAGTCGGAAGTTTCATCGTTTCGTTTAATTATACGTCTGAAATTGTATGTTCCATTTTGCAGAAGAAATAGTTTATGTATACTTCAATAGGCAAGCTTATTAGCATATTTCAGAGCTAGCTCTATTTCGCAACTAAAAAAATCTTGACATAAAAACCTAAAAACACTACTTGATGATGCATAAAATGAATTCTGATCCGAAAATTTGAACATGGCATGTATTGCCAATACCCAGTTCAAGTATAATCTATTTCAATTTTGGGGTTGCAGACTATACATTGAATCTCGTAAACGTTGAAGAGTATAAGATTTAAATCCTAATGTAGAGAGCAACATGTCTGGTCAACTATTAAAAAGCGCCCGTTCCTAACCAGAATAACTAGTTTCATTTATATCACTGGCGCCGGCAGACAGCTGATAGTATTTTTTTATGAAGAAATATCCATAGATTACGTGTTTAATGATCTTTTGTTTTATCACCTTTTATGAGTCGTTAGGTACTGGTTTGTCTCTTACAGAAGCAGTCCAATTGTTTGCGATTTATCAGATTTCACATACCAACAAGAAATAGCAGCTATGAAAGATTCCTCATATTGTCTGTCTTCATCGTTGAAACGAGTGATTATTTGATATTTTTCTCATGCTTACGCGAATGCTACTCATGAAGACTTACTTTTACACTTATTAAGTGTATAATTAAATCATGTACCTATTAGTTTAGTTATTGTAGCTCAACCATTGCATAATGTGTTGTAAATTTTATTCTAACGGAAGAAATAATATGCCTGTACCATTTTCAAGCTGTGTCAGAAGCAGGGATTGTTTAATATTCGATCGCATCTCATCGTCCGGCTGGCCCACGTGACTATGGCTGCATAATTCTATTTCAAACGTCGTTAGCATCAACTCAGCTGTATGACATCTGACATTATGCAGCGATCGACGATATGCTAATAAAATCCAACGGCTCTTCGCCATTTTGAATAGGTCATCTGTCATATATCAGCCCCGAGAGACATATATCTGAATAGTCTGAAGCTATAGCAATGATGACAATATCGAAATAGAAGCTAATGCTGCATTATCGTGAGAAATATTACTAGCGATTATAGTTTTTCTTTTGCAACAGAACACTTTTTTTAGAAAGCAACTGCTTTTCAATTCATCAGCTTTTATTCGCAACTTCAATACTATTGTTCTAAGGAAAAATTTCTTACAGCAATCGTGCATGCATTTTACCCTGATATAAACAAGCTTTATAATATGTAGAATTATCGCGTTGAGACAAATGAGTCCTGTTAATGAGTGAAGGAAGGTGGAATCAACAAACGCTTTTATAATATAAAACTAGCTCATGTTTTCAGTTTGTTCCGCGTAAATTAAACGTGTGTTAATCCTAAATATGATCTATCTTTGTGTTAAGTTTCATTAAAATCTCTTTAACGGCTTAGGCGTGATTGAATAACAGATATCCTAACATCATCACAAACCGTCTCATTCATAATACTAGTAGCAAGCCGGGCGTAGTAACCTGTCTGTAAACGGCTAAGATACAATTTCGACCCAGAGATCTTTAAATACCGCTCTAAAACAATCTCATCATAAAGCTTTTTTGCTCAGTTAGATCATGCAGTAATAAAAAATTGGGCCATATGAAACTAACTACCAGTCATTGAACTCACTTATGTGGGTTAAAGATAAATATAGCACTAGTCGTCGGCTTATTTTAAACTCGTACATTGATTTTATTCGAGTTTACTTTTTTGGTTTATTGGATCGGTAGATCTAGAACTTTAGGTAAGCGGATGGATTTTCGTGTCATTGTGTCATTAGATTCAGTGGTTTTAGTCTATTACGTTTGATGGATAGATACTTCAGAATTGTATAAAAAGATCAATATTTATTGAATACTATTTAGGTAATTTGAATTAAAGATTATTTTCTACGTTCTTTCCAAAGAAATGGCACTGGATGAGACAGGTTAGAGACAAATGTATGGAGCTTATGACGTTTTTATAAGTTAACTAGATGTTCCCGCGGTTTCACCCGCGTTTATCGTTACTGCGCTGCCCCCATGGGTCATAGGGTGATATTATATAGCCTATAGCCTTCATAGATAAATGGGCTATTCAACACTAAAATAATTTTTCAAATCGAACCAGTAGTTCCTGAGATTGGCGCGTTCAAACGAACAAACTCTTCAACTTTATAATATTAGTATAGATATAAGAATCTGCCGTGGTGGCGTAATTATAGTGAGTGTACATAAGGTCTCGTACCTATTCGATTTCCGGTTCAGGCAAACTAGTATTGTGTTTTTGTCAAAAAATATCAGCAATCAGTCTATCTGTATCCGCTTGACGGTGTCGGGCTCCCTCTATTACGTCGGATCTGAAAAACATTGTTGATGAAATATGGGTGTCGTGTACTTCTGCCTACCCTTTCGGAAATACAGATGTAGTACTCTTGTATGTCTATAATAAAAAAATATTCCCGAAAACACCTTTCGTCAGTTGCTTTAAGGTATGTAATATGGGGAGAACTATTACCGTTCTTGGGGCGAGATCCAAGCTCCGAATAAGGGATCAAAATAAGAATAAGGGTACGAGTACTCATTCATGATTAGCAGCTTACTCGCGTTACTGAACTAACAAGGTCACTGGAAGGATACTTAAGTAACTTAAAATATAATTATATATTGGTCCATAACTAAATAATGATTAAAATAATCTTGCCAGTCCGTTTTCCGCAAGTCTGAATACTGTGAACAAAGAATGTACCAAAACAATCGACAAATAATATTGTAAACTACCATTTATTATTTAATATGACGTATCAAATATATAGGAAAAAGAAATGTGAAGATAGGTATGCGACGTACAAGAAGTAATACAAAACAAAATTCAAAAGAAATATAAAATCGAATTAAACGTTCTTGATTTGAAATCGTCATGACTTCAACAGTTTAAAAAGAAGGGAAAAATTATTGTTTGAGTATGTGTGAACATAATGTTGACTGTCATAAAAACAAATGTATCTCAATTTTAGTGCCGGTTATAGCGATACAGAAATGAAACGCTCATAATGGTTCATAATGATACAGGATTACTGGTAACTCGACGTATTCCCGGCAATAATAGATAGAGGAGCTAAAATGCAATAAATTTAACCCCCCATATGTATGGCGGAAAATTAACCGTTTTCGAGATATGCTGAATTTAACGATTTTTTTAAAATATCTACTTTTTTGCCCTTACGACATAAAAAAAAATTGCGTCATTGGATGTCATTTCATATTTTAATTTATAAAGAACCTAGTAATAAAGCTTAATGAGTTAACAAATACCCATAAATGCGTAATAAACAAAAACCATGACTAAAAATGTTTTTAATCTAATTGATAATTTTAACGTTGCTAGAGTTAAAGTGCTTCGTAAAATTAAATGAAAATAAGTTAAATTAAATTAATTTCTTCGGTATAATTTATTGCATTTTAGCTTCTCTATCTATTATTGCCGGAAATACGTCGAGTTACCAGTAACCCTGCATATTTAATACTGGTTCTTCGATTAAGACCACAATACCGTTAAATAACTGCCAACATGCTGAGCAATATAATTTTTGCCATTACTGAATGAATTTATTAACTTACAACATCTGCCACTGTAAGGTTCTATTTAAAAATAAAATACTAGGCTGAATAGCTAAACGACATTGTGGACTCTATTGATTTCACTTTCAAATAGACGTTCTGGAACATTCTTGCGCGCCAACGCACCAATCAGAGCACTGCACGTTCAAATTAGTATTTAATTTTAAAACTAAATTAGGTGTTATGGACGTCTAGTTGCCGCTATATTGTAAATCTACGAAGCATCCATGTGTACTTATTGTTTTGAATAATACATTTAAGGTTAATATATTCATTGTTAAAACAAACGTGTGCTCATTTGTGATATTTAATAGCTTCGTAGTGATGATAGTATTTTTGTGCTACTAAAACCGACCTTATATGCATATCTGGTTTTGGTTTGAAGGGAAAATTTAACTTTACTTGAGGTTAACGGTCACTTTACGGTTATTAGTGGTTTTGGTATATTTTTCCATTAATATCGATTATTCATAACGATTTTTGATCGAGATGAGTTTGTTGTATGTATGATTACATACAACATATGTGATTAGTGATGTTTTTAACATTTTCTTCGATGCTTAGACGATTTTTTAAAAAAAACCTGTTTAGTTAATGTTTAATTGAAACTTGGTAATTACATATTTCTATTTTATGGGTAGGTATACTCGTTGAATACATTTATAATTATTTTATTTCTTTCTCGCTATCTGTGTTGATTGCGAGTGTTTGAAATCGATTCACGAATCGAGGAGTGTTATTGCTAATATTAAAGTGATGGCGGTTGGAGTCAGGTCATTCTCTGTAGCAACTGGAAGTTTGGAATGCTATAGACTATAATTATTAAAGGCTTGTGCTATTATTCTCTTGACGGCTTTTTGATCGATAAAGAATTTATTTAACAATATATAAATAATGTTAAATAAATTCTTTATCCTTCAAAAAACCGTAACTAATAATAGTTACCTACTATTTTGTACAAGATAAGAAATTATTTGTGCTGAATTTGAATTTATAATTATTTTACATTTGTATTATTGCTATTATTGTACATGCTGATGATTATATTTATTTAAACTACAATATTTATGTGTACATTTGTACACTGTATTAATTGGTAGGACATAGTGTATTTATAGACTAACCTATTCACAAATAAATCCTAATTATAATATCGGACCAAAATCTACCTATCTGCCAAATTAAGGATGTGATCCTCCACTGGTGCATACATTTTTCGACTCGGGAATCGAGTCTTTACGATCGGCAATTAACGTAATACAAGTGTAAATCTAGACGCAGACCACTGAAAAGCGTTGTAAGACTACTCCTTCAATGTATTGTGTTTTAAACATATATAATATTATTATCCGTTAGTCTATTGGTATATCCCACTGCTGGTCAATGCCCTCCTTTGGTTTGCCAAATCACTGTTTGTAAGCTACCCCCTGCCGTAGAAAACTTAGCAATGAAAAACCTGCTGCAAAGACTGGAAGCGGGCATGACGTTTCGTCTACCTTCTGAACAGTCGTATCCTAGCCGTGCAGAGAAGAAACTGCGACGATCTCTTCTGTACGGCTTGCTCCATACGCCACTGGTCCAAAGCAGGTAGTCAAATTCTGGTTCTTTATTACAAAATTTTGTAAACTGTTACACTACTATTACTATTAAACTTTACTCATTTTTAAGCTTATTAAATTATTGAAACTATTAAAACTATTTATACTATTACTATACTATTTATATTTATGTTTACACTTTCCCCAACGTTTCGGTTGCTTTTCAGCAGCCATGGTCACGGGGAGACTCCGTATATAGTAGGTTAATTTCAATGAATAACATTCGCGTAAACAGAAGACAATATTATGTAAATTCTGGTTGCTAAATATTTTATTATAAAATGTTTTTTTTTTGTTTCAGGGTGCCAAAGGCCTGGATATACACCCTAGTTTCGCTTCATAATGGTAAGCAGACTGGTCGATCAAGTCGTAAAACAAAGTACCACTTAAAATCAATGAATAATGATTAACGAAGGGCTAGTGTTTATTAGGGATCATCAATCATTGTTTAATGTGCAACACACATGGACTTCAAGCGGTGTACTGCCGGAACGAATCTGAGATATTGCACCATAGTTTCGTAACCTATTTATCATAGTTGTTAGGGCTGCCACAGCTTTTTATGGCATGTCTTTTTAAGCTATATTACCTTATTAAAAGGGCTGTAGTTAAGGTAAAAGGGCTGTAATAAAGGACTAGCCGTCTATCATAGCACCAATATTATAGCCTGAAAATATCATAGACAGTTGCACTCACTGATCGGTAAACGACTAGCGAGGTTTAGTAACGTTGGGTGCGGTCAGTCTATGACCGCTTAATGATATTTCATCTGAGCGTCTCCGTGCTTCGGAGGGCACGTAAAAAGTCGGTCCCGGTTGTCGTCAAATTGACAGCAGTCGTTAAGCCATGTCGGAGGCCTACGGGCGCCTTGAACAACTCTTGACAATAGGTTGGCCACTAACTAAACGAAAAGAAGAAAGAAGAAGAATGAAATATTGCACTAAGGAATGATAACCTATTTATCACAGTTCTTAAGGCTGTCACTTCTTCAGCTGGAACACTTAAAAATGAACATGCTTGGATATCATGAAACTGTATCAGCTTGATCTATTTAAGCTGATAACGAAATTGCCCTAACCGTGAGCCTTACTAGCAGCCCTAACCGTGAGCCTAACTACCTTACGGCCTTGCCCAGCTTTCAAAATATCTCCATAAGATTACAAAATCAGTTCAGTCATCAGTGTATGTTTTGTATTTGTAATAGTCTAAATGCCTACAGATTATAATTTTTTTCTCAGGTGGTTATTGAACTTGTAGCATTCGATGAATTTGACCAATGTACTAGTGGTCAAATGCATCGAATGCCAATGCAATACAAAATAAAATAATATATAAATAAAGTCAAATGACAACGTTATTCATAACATACTGCGCTACAATTCTTATTGCTAGTAACCTAGGTTATAACCTAACCTGCTATAACCGAACCAGATACCGTACATATTTTTATTTAAAAAAGTAACGTTAACCGGATCCGTGGTTCTCGAGTTATAAGCACACAAACAGACACGTTTTATAATATCCAAAGATAGAATTGCCAGACAACAAAATAAAAAACATTCCGCCATGACAGACGAGTTACACAGTTGATAGACGCGAGTGAAAGTCACGTAGATGACACTTTCCTATCGGGTGACGTAACGCGGCATGAAGATAAAACGTCATTAAGTGTTGCGTAACGCTGCGGACAATAAAACTGGCTTGTTTGTTTGGGAAGGCCAAGGGGAGATATAGACGAAATATAGAATTATCTATAGTATAGGTCTCGTGGCTTACGAGCATTAACAAATCGCAGAATTATAAGCTTGTAGTTCTCTGATGTCTGCCCGAAAGATATCAATGCATTCTCACGTTCTTCCATGTTCAAAAAAAAGAGACAGCCCATCAGATGCCGAGAGGAAATGATGTGGATGGATTATCATTACAGAGTATGTACCTAGCGTGCCGTTATACTAGTCGCTTCTACAGTGAGCGTGATTCGGTTTGCGGTCTGTAGTTACCAGCCACGTACAGTCGACTGGTCCTGGGTCTAGAAGACTAGTGAACCTTCTTCTGGCCTGTCTCCAAACTGTTGCTAAGAATTTCCTGTCAGAAATGATACTCCGAGTCTCAAGTTGGATATCGATATTACAATTTCGGCAGTCGCGTTGGTTCTCATATACAAGGTTTAGTACGTTTCGTTAATATGGTTTTCTAGAGTTCGTTCTAAATCTCATCCAAAGTTTTGCATGCCGTTTTAATACCACTGAACATTTAGTTTTGGTTACTTATGTATATCTTACTTATCTTTTAAGATTGATAATAAGAAGAATCTTACTATCTATCTCAAAAGAAAAATGATAGAACATAAAGAGTAATAACTGCATGTTATAAGTTATAACTCAGATCTACAAATGGAATGAATTTATGTCAATTTATGTTCCAACATTCACTTGGTAATCCAAAATGGTGAAGGATTTAAGAGAAAGTGATTAATTTAATGTTTGTTAGAGATTGCATTCAGTCACGACTCACGAATAGTGTTGATGCTAAAATGGCGTTGACACCAATAGCTGTAATAAACATAATTATCCAAGAGTTCCGTTAACTTGAGGTGTATTAAATCTATATTTCGACATCTATTTTTATCAGGTTAGCCTGGGAATCTCCACTGTTGGACATAGGCCTCCTCTAAGGTTTATCACACGGATCACCAGATCTATCAAACTTGGGCGCCCGTATCCAAACGCATCTATGTTTAGGTCCTATGTAATCGAGGATTGTATTGTAATCTGTAGAGACAATGCTTTATGTTCTCTATACTTATATATTCTATGGATACACGGAACTGTATGTTACTACTACATTATAAACTTATTACGTCACAAGTCAGTACAACAATTTAATCTTAATACATTTTAACTGCTAACGAGCCAGATACAATAGAAAAACATTCAGTTTCGTTTATGGCTATGATTAATAGGCTTTAATTTTACAAGGAATTTTAATACTGTTTTCACCAATCAACATTGTTTTAGCCTGACTAATTGTCAGATATTAATGATCTTTATTACTTAATTTAACAATAATAATTTATATTTTTATTTTTAAACTAGCTGTTACCTGCGACTTCGTCCGCGTAGATTTTAACTAAACAGTGTTTGTCTTCGCGGAACCCTATTTTTTTTTTAAATCAAAGTAGCCTAAGTTACTCATTATAACATCAGCTATCTGCCAGTGAAAGTCCCGTCAAAATCGGTTCAGCCGTTTCGGAGATGGGTACCCGGAACAAACAGACAGACAGACAAAAATTTAAAAATAGATGTTTTCGTATAGGTACTATCGGCTCCAGCGACGGATGACCATTTCACAAAAAATTTCGCTTGCACATGTTGATCAGTTGAGTTTGTATCGCCTTAGAATCAGTAAATAAATGTAAAGTGTAAAAAACCTCAAACAAAGAAAGGGGCGTGTCACGGGTACGGGTACCAAGTGTTGACCTGATATGCGATTTTAACCTTAGGAGTGGTCATCCGTCGCTGGAGTCGATAGTACCTTATATACTTTCATATGCATTAGATAAAAAGCTGTTATTTTGACGTTACAAACAGACACTTCAATTTTATTTATTTGTATACATGTATAGATATGACGTATAAAATACACATTTAGAATATAAAAACTATTAAAACCCACCGGCATCGGGAACTGGGTCCAATCCTACAGTGGATAGGGCTCCAGAGAGAGAAATCTGCTCATGATGCGTGTCGTATTTTTATTTATTATTATATTGCCGTATCTATTATTATATTGCCGTATTTATTATTATATTGGATTATTAAAATTACAATATATTATAATGAAAGCAAATGAAGCACGAAAGGAAAGCCAGGATCGTAGTAACTGGAATCCGTAGTCTCCCTTCCGAAACAGGCCTGAATGTGTAATAACTTAATATGTAAATAAAATTTCTAAGTATTGCTTCAACGTGATAAGAAAGAAAGTGATTGTAGGTAAAATGTCTTGATAAGAGTTTACATAGGACTTAAGATAAGAAATATCAAAGTACTAGCTGACTCGCGCAACTTTGTCTGCCTCACATAAGATAATTTTCCCCGTTTTTACATTAATAATAATAATAATGGTAATCCAACTAATCTAAATTGCTTGTCGGCCTCGATGGCGTAGTGGTTAGTGTAACCGACTGCCACGCCTGAGATCGCGGGTTCGATTCCCGCACAAGTCAAACATTTGTGTCCATGAACATGGATGTTTGTCTTGGTCTGGGTGTTTCTATGTATAATATGTAAGTATTTACAAAAAAACAAGTATATAAGTATGTTTATCCATTGTCTGGTACCCATAGTACAAGTTCTGCTTAGTTTGGGCTAGATGGTGTTGTGTGTATGTGGTAAAATATTATTATTATTATTAATAATGTTTATTGTCACTTATAAAGATTTACAAAATGCTCTTATTTTAGATACATAAGTGAACGGTAAACAAAATATTTATACAAATTAAGAGGTTGTCGTTGACGGCTGTGCTAGTTTAAGCTGTGTTACAGCCGCCAGCGCCCTCCACCCTATATGATCATTTGTTTAACGAATAAGTAAGTATGATGAGTTTGTAAATTAATAATTACTGATACAAGGCTAAAATAATTTTGTGTAAGAACATAACATATGAAAGTACAAATATCAAAAATAAAAAGAAATAATTAAAAACAATACAATACATTACAATACAATTTAAATTAAAATTAAAACTAAAATTACCACAACGTTTCAAAGAGTGATTTTACATTGATGCTCCGCACCTTTTATATAACATCACGCTACGACTGTAGCGTGATGTTATATAGTCTATAGCGTTCCTCGATAAATGGGCTATCAAGATAGGCAACAATGAAAGAATTTTTAATTCGAACCAGTGGTTTCTGAGATTAGCGCGTTCAACCAACCAAACAAACAAACTCTTCAGCTTTATAATATTAGTATAGATATGTTAGAATGTCAACGTTGACTAGACCTTACAATGCTTATCTAAATTGCTCGTCCTAATGATGTTCGTGTAAGTGTGTATGTAATAATTAATTTAGATTAGATATGAGGTAGAAAATATTTAGTTTACGACGACGATGTCACACACCTTCGTGCCTCGCAGCATTTATCTCGTCCCTTATGTTGTGAACTGCACGGATGGCGTAGTGGTTGAAGTGGTCGCCCCGCCATTGCCGCCGCCGAGTGCTGTGGGTTCGATCCCCAAATGCAATTGTTCCGAGTCTGCCGTTCTTTGTGTCCGTTGTTTAAATGTTTGTAAAGTGAGGAAATTATTGCTAGTGCAGATGTCTATTTAAAAAAGAAAAAGAACTGTTTAGACAAAAAATTTAGGGCCTACCATCAAGTTTTACATACATACATACACAGTCTCACACCTATTCACCCGAAGGGGTAGGCAGGATATATTAAACTTACATTTCGCTAGCTATGGTTTTCGGTAATAGGGGTTCAGCCTATTCCAGTTTATCAGACACAGTTTGATACTCCGTGCTGCTACGAAGAATTACTTGACAGAAAAACCCCATACCATTTTGTTTGACTAGGGCCTTAGTTCCCAAAGTGGTCCAGGTGGACCCCCAGGGGTCCACGAGAGACTCAACGGGGGTCTACGTTGGCGTGACAACAAATTGGGGGCTCACAATTCATAAGCGGGTGTCCACGAAAATTTATTTGCTTTCGATAGTGAAGAACTAAAATGTTAGCTTGACTTCACCTATCAATGTAGGCAGATAATATTTTAAGAAAACTTGCATATTCCGTATTCAGTACCAGTGGTCTCGAACCTACAGATTTTTCGGTAGAGAATTTCTAAAAAAAACAAGGTCAGCCCGCCTGCCGTGGTAGGGAGATTAGATTAAATTTTTTTGATTTTTCACTAATAGAAATACGAATGCCAAGGAATATGGTAGAAATGTAGCTGCAGGGGGTCCATCGGAACCAGCTAAATTTTGAAAGTGGTCTATGAGAAAAAAGTCTGGGAACCTCTGGTTTAGGGAATCGAATGCATAGCAGTTGCACGTACTACTGCTACCTCACCTTGGCATCAAGATTTACTATAAAATATAATTTTACCTTTAGGTTGCGTCGCCCATATTATTATGAGTTATTTATAGCATTCACTCACAGAATTCGGTTCGGTTATTAACTGATTACATACTGATTATATCAAGTTATATTTATACTATTTTTCTGAACTAAAATTACTTAAATTTATCGAATCCATCGACAAAGGATATCGTAAGGCTCTTTGCTATCCTGGTTAAACTAAGAATACAAACTCGTACATTTGGAATTAATAAAGATTTAAATAACATAGGCCTGCAGTGGCACAATTGTGTTTACAAAAATGTTGCTGATACATTGCTTCTTATTACCATTCATCACTACATATTATAAAACAAAGTCGCCCGCCGCATCTGTCTGTCTGTCTGTTCGCGATTAACTCAAAAACTGCTGAACGGATTTTATGCAATTTTCACTAATAGATAGAGTGATTCATGAGGAAGGTTTAGATGCATAATTTTTTAAGGTTTTAAACTACACGTGCGAAGCCGGAGCGGTCTAGTTTACAATATTACTAGCTTTTGCCCGCGGCTTCGCTCGCGTTAATTTAGAATTTGACAATCAATTCGGGTTGTACTCTGCTTGTAATAATATAATTCAATCATGATTCGAAAGACACGTGGCGCCATCTATTATTATAAGAACGTTATTGTTGTTTTCCTCGGGAACAGTAATTTTTTCGTGATGAAAGGTAGTCTATGTCCGTTTCTGTACACCTTACAACGTATATGCAAAATTTCAGGATGATCGGTTCAGTGGTTTAGGCGTCAAAAGGTAACAAACAAACAAACTCATTTTCGCTTTTATAATATTAGTTAGGATTTAGGATTTAAATATCACTTATGCAAACATGTTTGAAGCAATAATAAATTTTCTACCTGACATCGAAAAATATATCTGAACCTTTCACGATCGTATCGATTTCAAGTAGACATGCAAATTATTTATTGATACTTTTTGTTCGTTCCAGTTTTTTTTACTCAATGTCTAAGTAAGTGTTTTGAGTTGATAGCAAACTTTCTTTTGTAGATGTTTCTTTTTATTAAAGTATTTTCGATTAATAGGTTTGTTATTTTTATACAACTAACTTGGTAACAAGACTCACTTACACATTATTAACCTCTGAGTCTTCTTCAGAGGTTAATGAAAACATTATGTGGGTATGTGTGTCTGTCTGTTAGTGACAGGCATAACTCTGGAATCACTGGACCGATTGACTTGTAACTTGGTTTGCTGACACCTTGGGGTCATACCTCGCTCGAGTATGAATATGGGCCCTGTGGGTCAAAAGACCCCAGAGATATAGGGGTTACAAGGTCACATGATGTACATTTAAGACGAAGAGGTTGTATCCTGGGTTTTTACACCCATCTCGTTTCTTTTTCAAACAAAGAATACCCACGCTCGAAATAACTGTTTGTGGATCACATAAATTTTATCCCATGTCCCATCCTCGAAGAGTAAGGTAGGCGAAAATTACTCTACTTAAAACAATCTACCTTTGAAGAGATGTTCTCTTATTGCGGCTCCTCATTGTCAAGTACTTTAGACTTTTCAAATCAATTTTCTTAGCCTTTATCATGCTTTACATTACACTACGAAACTGTACTTCGCCCAATTCGAAATTAAAAATAAAATTCTCTTTACACACACATAAACACTACACAAACACACACACGTTAATACACCCAATGTTCGTATAAAAAAACAATTTACTTTGAAATTGATATGTGAAGAAACATGCGCAGGCGCATAAAACTTCTACGTTATATAATCGAGCGTATTTTCCTGAAGTGATAACACCGCTATTAGTATTCTTAATGCGTACCTCACCCGGTGTTAGTGATACAAGGTCATATACCATGTTCAAGGAAGTGATCTTACTTTGTAAACACTGACTATGCTTTCTTACTTAGATACCCGTCGTTATGAATTCTAAGCGTGTGCTTGTATTAACATTCATATCTGTAGAGAACCTATCTTGCATGTTTTTCATACATATTTGGTCATACGCTTGTATTAGGTATCTTATCTTATGTGTGGGGTCCAGTCAGTGCAGACCGGCGACACTTCGACCCAGTGGGATTTTTTGTGTCGACCCCAAGATTTAACCCTTAGCTATCTCCTTATGAATGTACTGCATTAGCCGCAGTGTACAATTCAGAGGGAGAAGCCTGAAGTCTTCAGGGTTTGGATATGCCAAACCCATCAGACCCATCCTCAGTCCAGCCAACGCGTCGCATTCACACAGTAGGTGCGATATGGACTCGTCCTGTATTAGGTAGGTAGGCAGAGGCATATTACACCCACGTGTCCCCAGCTATGGTATTAGGTCCCAGAGCTTCAGACGCCGTGCAGCTACTGAGAGACTCGACCTGGTAATTGAACGTCTTGGTTTAAATTCCTTGGTCCAGCGAAGTGTCAAGCAAGCATAACAGTCGCAGACACAGCCGTCGCGCACGCGATAGAGGCAGTCCTAAACATTATAAATACTTGAAATGCTATTAAAACCGTAGTAACAGAATTAAAACTTAAACAGGACAGGGTAACAAAACTAGCCATTCAAGTTAAATTTCGTCGGAATGATGACTGGGCCAAAACGGCCTTCTCTGGTCACACCTGCGTGCCTTCAAGGGAAATCCAGGCAATGCGAGATTTTTACTACTGTAATTACTAGGGCTACCTATCTATCCATGCTTGGGTTGCGTACCTTTAGCCACGGTAATTTATGTACTGTGCTTTAGCTTATAAAACATAAAGTTAAAAGACATCAAGATAGCCACCGCTCCTTTGCTTGAAGCATCTTCGGTGTTCATAGGTGGTTAGATTTAAATATGATTTGTTAGGCTGACTATGTAATTATTTTTTTAACATCTTTGGCTGCACTAGGCGGCTGGTGATAAGACACAATAATAATTGTGTTTCATTGATGTCCGTATGTAACTAATCATCAAAACACGTTCCAAAAAAACAAACACTTAATTTTCCCATCGAAGTTCAGAACCTGAGACCCAGACACAATAAAGTTTCATTGTATCAAGATATATAGTAATAATGATTCATTAAAATAATAATATAATATAATATATTATCATAAGATATTAGGGGTACAGCTTTCATCCAGAAAAAATGGTACTGTTTCCGAATTTATTGACATAATCTACATTAACGCGAGCGATGCCGCGGGCAAAATCTAGTGTTATTATAAAAGACATCTTCTACCAGTCTTTAGTCCGTATACGAATATAAACATATAAATATTACGTAACAAAACATACGGCCGAAACGTTAACCTTTGTCTTTGGCTAAGCAAAGGTTCCCAGACTTTTTTCTCATAGACCACTTTCAAAATTTAGCTGGTTCCGATGGACCCCCTGCAGCTACATTTCTACCTTGATTTCATATTCCTTGGCATTCCTATTTATATTGGTGAAGAATCAAACAAGATTGGTGAATGAAAAAATTTGATCAAATCTCTACGGACTGACCTTTTCTCGGGACTGAACCTACCACGGTAGGCGGGCTGACCTTTTCTTTTTTAGTAAAATTCTCTACCGAAAAATCTAGTACTGAATATGGAATATGCAAATTTTAACAAGTAACAGTCGCTGAGCTTCTTAGAATATCTGCCTACATTGATAGGTGAAGTCAAGCCAACATTTTAGTTCTTCACTATATCGAAAGCAAATAAATTTACTTACCCCGCTTACGAATTGTGAACCCCCATTTTTTTGTCACGCCAACGTACACCCCCATCGAGTCTCCCGTGGACCCCTGGGGTTCAACTGGATCACTTTGGGAACTAAGGGGCTAAAGAATGGTAGTTATTTACCAGTTTTGGAGTAAACAACAATGAGGTACTACTCGCGGTCCGTTCCGCAGTGCCGCTGGTATGAATAAGACGCTGCAAGGTCGTAAACTGCGAACAAGTTACGTATTGTTGTTCAACTAGATGTTTTACTGCTGCTTGACTCGTTTTAGTGCACGCGTACTTAGATATTGTACGAATGTTGATCAACTCTAGTGTATTTTTATATAAAAGGGTAGTTTGATTTTTTACGTAAACCTGACATACAGTGGCATTTAAAATTATCCTTTATTTGAATACAATAGTAAAATTGCTTGCAAAATGAAGAACAATTAATGTCTTAGATTTCGGTAGGTACCTATGTGAAAAAGTGGGTGTAGTGCGGGTATATCGCTATTTCCTTCGCACGCCTGCATGTTAATGCAGATTACCACCATCATATGAGTATTATCCGTCCTCTTATCTGTTACAGAGCGGATTTTAATAAATCCTTTGTATTTGGATAACGTTAACGTTATTAAATATTTAAAAAAAATTATTACCCTGTTGTAAAATATTAAAACCTAAATAACATGTACTTTGTTGTTGTTTTAAACCTGCATGTGTTATAAAATTAACTCATCAAAACAAATGTTTAGGTAGGTAAAATAGGAATGTTTGCATTAATGAATATTGATTAAAAATTGAAATAAATGGAAGTCAATTCAGACAGTGGGCAGTGAGCAGTTGTATAATGGAATGCTGCAGTCTGATTGATTGATGCAAAATAAAATAATAAACATCGTAGAAATGTTTTCCATACATTGAACATACATACATCTGTTAGACTGTATTAAATATATATTGTATGTGTAATATTTTATTATTATTGTGCTATTTCTACCTATGTTTTGGAATTATTGCAAATATGTTTTTTTAGCTTGATAAGATTTGTCTCTTAGGCGCAAATCAAACAGAAATGCTAGCGCAAGCATGGACTGCCATCGACTACTAGCGTATCCATGTACTAATATCGATGCGCCATAAGAGTGTTGGGGTAGTATCATGTGTCTTGATAATACATATGGATATATTTTTACTGGTACCAGAACCGAATTTACGAGAACCGTATCTCTGAGGTTAGGATGGAGAGTCGAGATTTGGGGACAAGACCTGTCTATAACTGGTCCCGGAAGGTGCTCTCGGGCACTGGAAGGTACAGCGGCTCCCCTAATATAACCTTGAATGTTGGTGTAGGGAAACGCTATATCATAAACTGGATTAGTCGTAGAGAAAAGGGGAATGGTACCAGAACTGACTGGTTGCGGGGAGACGACTGCCGCGCGGCGCTATTGCATACCTGCGCCTGACTATATAAAACTAAGGGTCAATTCAGATCAGGCGGAAAAATGCTCGAGCATTTTTCCGCCTGATCTGAATTGAATTCAATAAAAATATCAACCTTATTCCATTTAGATAACGCTTAAAATAGTATGCAACTGTTTATTGGATAAGATTTTAATGTTGCATACTATTTTTAGGTATATCTAAATGGAATAAGGTTGATATTGAATTACCACTTAAAAGATGCTCGAGCATTTTTCCGCTTGATCTGAATTGACCCTAAAGCGTCAGTAGTGTCGCTACAAGAGCATGCGCTATAGCATGCTATATCACATCGCTCATATATGTTTTGTTTGAAATAAGAAAGGGATAGCATAATTCCCGTACGACGTCCGCATTTCTATGTGACTTGCGCCTTACAGACAGTTCTTACGCATAATATCTTGCTCACTTTTGACGTGTACCTAAACGAGTTGAAGCCCTAAACACGGAACATTTCGCTGTTAAGTAATAGTGAAAGGCCCATTAAAATTGGCTCAGCTGTTATACGCGTAAATTGTTGATGATGATATATTTTGATCGTTACGCTTATATGAATGAGGTTACGCAAGGCGCATAGTAACGCTTCTTAAAGAAACGTGATAATTACACAGCGAATAGATAAAAAACAGCTACAAGGAATGTAGGCAATGGTACTTAATTAATAGACTATATTTATGTTTAATCAAACCGAGTCACGGTTCGATGTGCTTTAGTCTGATATTAGTTATGAGGGTGCCCGTGGGAATGACGGAATAAAATCACACTTCTATGGAAATGCAACGTTGTACAAAAACTTCAAGTCAATCTATCGATTACTTTCCGAGCTTACATAACCGCTGAAGGACAGCTGGAACCAATTGGTATCAGCACTGCAAACTCTCAAGCCTGGCTGGAATTTGTTTCAGCGAAAGTATGCGAAATTAACCAGTACATTTATCACTAATAGTATTTAAAAGTTTTTGTAATATATAAAGGTTAGTGACAGAAGATAAATCATTTAATGTAGCAGACTCCGTATGTAATATTTTGTTAAATTCGCTAGCTTTTGTACGCGGCTCTCCACATGTTGCATCGAAATAGAATACAGCGTCATAATCGTGCAGTATTTTTGAAACGAGGTAAAATTTAGTTTATGTAGCTATCTATCTTCTTTATCTTAGTTAAAGATCACGTCAACGCATAATTTTCGACTTGAATAACATGCTGTGTTTTGAAGAATAATTGTTCAAAACGATTCAACTATTTACCATGGCTCCGTTTGCTATCATCACCCTCATACCACAACCCGGAGCCAATACTTGACGGTTTATTCCACTAGTCCCTACCTGGACTCAGCACAGGATCAAGTGGAATTTTCCAATCTACCCTACCATGACGTCACTGGTAAGGATTAGTGATATTCATTTTTAACAATAAAATATCGTCAAAGTACTACAAAACTGTGCATTACCCATTGGCCCCACATTAGACAATTTGTGGGTGCCCGTTACGATTACAATTGTGACAAAACATTATTTGCTCGCACATCATCATACCAATCGTATAAAAATAAAATTGTATTATAACTTATGCTTACCATGCCAGTTTTGTCAATAAGTATTGCGGTGTACATGGTATTGCAGTAACCGTTAGCTACCAGGTCGGCGGGGCGGCGGTAGGATTCAGTGCCAACTTGTCACAAAAAAAAGGACTTTCTTTATTTGGTTTAGTGATGAACTATCTCCTCCAATCCTTGGATATAGTCTATATTGTTAATAATCAGATGTGAAACAGCTTAAAAAAATAACAGACGCATTTTAACCTTTAAATAATCATTGACTTATTCAAGAAATGCATTAACAAATAAAGTAAGAAAATAATTGATATCACCCAACAGCGATCACAGCACGTCCGTTCCGTCCGCCGCTCGATGTCAAAGTGAGTCATTGCGCGCCGAGCGCGCTTTTATAGCACGCTCGATCGGATGATTCGTGGCGGTACTTGTTAACGTCGCATTCCGCAACTAACAATATATTAATACGTGAAGCGAAAACTTTGGATCCCTTTTTACGAACATTGGGCGGACGGAGGAGTATGAAATTTCGCACACTTATAGTTTATACAGAGAAGAAGTGACGAATGCTAATATTTTTTTTAAATTATGCCTAAAAATACATTATTTCAATAAATAACACGTTACACACACAACCATGCATTTAACACACGCAGTCGAAGCGCGTAACTATGGTTACACATATCAATATATAATGACATATATCAGCAATATCTTACAGGCAAACTTTGGTCGAATTTCGAGCACTAGGCGACCGCTAGTATAATATAATTACTTGTTCTATATAAAGGGACAGCGTCTAACCCAACCGTCTCATAACCACATTCCTAATTATTCTAAAACCCCAACATGCTACCTTTACTTTACGGGTATGTTTCTTTATGTCAAACGTATACATAATTAAAATGTATCACACATACAAAGGAGGTTTTCCTCATTAATTTTGTATGACTAGGTGATGTTATATACCCTGTAGACCGACCTTTCCTGTAAACTTTGCCAGTAATTAATTATGCCACCATTTTGTATTTATATATGTATGAGACGAGACATTTTAGTCAAGTTATATCTATATACATAGTCAGGTCATAAGTTCAAGTGTTCAAGTTAAAGTAAGAAATAAATGAGACATGTTTATTATTGATGTAAACATTTATATACCGAAATGAACTTAATAAAACACAGATTCTTATGCTAATAAAGTTTATTCAAAATGACCCCCGCGATTTTGAATACAGGCCTTCAACCTGCGTGGCCAGTCGTCTATCGCAGCACGAACGAGGTCCATGTCAATTTCGGCGGCTGCCTTAAACAAGGATGCCTTGAGTGACTCCAAATCAGGATGACGCGTTGAGCAGGCCTTTTCCTCCAAGTGTTGCCATATCTTGTAATCTAACGGACTCAAATCTGGACTGGAGGAAGGCCAGTCTTCGTGCCGGATGAAGTCAATTTCACGCGCCGCCAGCCAGTCTTGAGTGCTTTTCGCTCTATGAGCTGGCGCAGAATCTTGTTGGAATAACCAGCGCGTGTTATTGAACATGGTATGAGAAACAGGTTCCACAAGGTTCGTTAGGACTGTATTTTGATACACAACTGCATTCGTTTTTACGCCTTTCTTACAAAAATGTACCTCAATTAAGCCCCAATAAGAGACTCCCAACCAAACCATGAGCGAGGATGGAAATTGGCCTCGTTGGATACGCGGAACACGGTTGCTTGCTTCTTCACTGCTGTGTGCGTACACCTTATCATTTTGTATGTTGTAGCTCTCTTCCACATTAAAAATTTTTTCATCCGACCAAGAATTTCCCGATGCTTGTTTCCCGCGTACCGCTTCAACAAAGCACGACATCTCTTCAACCTCAGGTCCGTTAAACGAGCGTCCAAACGATGTCCTGTTTTTCTTCGATATGCCTCAAGCCCTAAGTCTTCATTTATCACCCTTTTCACCGTGGTTCTGCTTAAACCCATCTGAAGGACCAAAAGTTTTTGCTTACATATGGGATTTCTTTGAATTTTCGCCTTGACAGCTTTTGTCACTGCTGGAGTCCTAACAGAGCGAGGGCGACCACTTCTTGACCTGTCTGATGGTACGATAAACGAATCTTATGGTTATATTAAAATTTTTCAATATGTCAAAAATCTGAATTGGCGCGTAACCGCAACGATGCAACGCAATAACCACAACACGGTCTTCTTTAAGTGTCTACTCCATATTTAAAAATGAGTGAAATTCTAAAATGTATACATTTTTATATTCATGAAAAATTCTAAATTCTAAATCAATAAACTTTTTTGTGGCCAGCATTTTAAATTCTAAAGTTTTTATTGTGTGACAGAACTTATGACCAGACTATGTATTATATACGTGGAGACAAAACTTTGTACCTAATGCTGACAAGAGGAAACCTCGGCAAACATTCTGTGACTACATCGGAGATATTCTGTAGACAGCAGCCCGATGAGCATGGAGAATAATATAATGAAAGTGAATAATAAGAATAATGCCAGGATCATAGCCAATTGAAATCCGTAGTATCTGCTCATCCCTTCTGGAAACAGGCGTAAATCTATATTATGTATATAATTATGTCCACGTTAGTTTGCCAGGTGACGTAACACAACGGCTAGCTTCTTTAAGCTCTTTACAATAGTGTCCTGCATCTTCACGTTCATTTTATTTTTAACTTGAACATTCCTTGCTTATTATACTTACTTTTTCTCTAATACACGTGTATAAAAATAGCTTACCTATAAGTTATAGGGAAATGCCGCAGGTTATTCCGAGTGCCGACTTCAGGGAAATTTCAATTGTATATCGGTACTGACAATGCTTCGGGGTACTCAAAACAAGCTCTGGGGAATGTATTTCTAGTAATATAATACGTAGAATCTTATTGTACTGTATAGTAAAATAATAAACAAAAGGATTTTATTCATATGAAAAATGCTAAGGATATTTGCATGCATTAGACTGGTTGAAATATTTATCTTACACCTCATTTGGCATATAGTGATTAGTAGATGTTATACTTTCTTCTCTTTTTAAGACTTTAATGTTGCCGAAATTAGGTTTTTATTATTATTATAGAGGCTTATATGTCGGTCGAGACGTTTTTGATGGGTCTCTGTTAGAACAAGATATATCTTGTTGTTAGTGACTAGTAAGCAGAAGTAAGACATGGTCCGTTATCACAACTAAATAGGCTATTGTCAAGACTTCGTTTGAGAATCCTTGTCGGGTTAGCAACGAGACTTTTTGTCGAGACCCATACCAACAGCAGTACTCTCCGTTTATTCCATTTACTTTATGGTCTCAACAAGAAGTCTGTCATCATCATCAAATAGCAAGCTAATGTCGAGATTTCTTCTGAAGATTTTCGTTGGTGACTCAAAGTGAAGGAAGTACCCTACGTTTTCTATGTAGCAATTATTATACTCCTCCTTTAATTTTGCGTCACCCTATATTCCCTTGGATTTGCGTCTTGAATAGTCTAGTCTACCTTATAACCGCCATCAAGATTTATCCAAGCAGTTATCAAACGATTGCATACACGAGTACTATTCTAGAATATCGGCTAGAATTTACGTCACGATGCATAAACACGTAGGTTGGTGCCAGTCAATTAGTAGTTGTCGATGTTTATTTTAGCTCGACAAGTCATGCACTGCGGTGGCTTCACACTGGTTCAACGGGTCTAATTAATTTCTATTATTAGCCGAACGTTACGGTTATGTGTTTGTTAAGGAGGAAAATTGTGAAGTAAATATTGTAGTAATAAGCTATTGTCAAAAGTACCTATGGAATTTGTTTGTTGTAAGTTGTCGGTTTATGCATGAGAATTTCGTCTGCGGTTATGGCTAGACTGTTCACCTGAATAGGACTTGTATTAAGCCTTAATTGCGTATTTCCAAACAAAATATATTATACTAGCTCTTGCTCGCGGCTTGCTTGGGAACAATACTTTTTTGGATGAAGGGTAACCTACGTCCTTTTTTATATGTATGACAACGTAAACCTAAAGTAGTTGAGGCGTGAAAGCTTAACAAACAAACTGACATTCGCATTTAATATAATAATATATTCTACCACATACACACAACACCATCTAGCCCAAACTAAGCAGAGCTTGTACTATGGGTACTAGACAATGGATAAACATACATATATACTTTTTTTTGTAAATACATACATATTATACATAGAAACACCCAGACCAAGACAAACACCCATGTTCATGCACACAAATGTTTGACTTGTGCGGGAATCGAACCCGCGACCTCATGCGTGGCAGTCGGTTACACCAACCACTACGCCATCGAGGCCGACATTTATAATATAAGTTAGGATGTGCTACATACTAGAGGAGACAACTTAACTAGATTGTATCTCGTGCTTAAGTGCATGTTATTTCAATCGCTTATACTCTCTGTCCATTCGTTTATTTTCTTTTTGACAGCTCACGCCTATGAATTACGGCTTTTTTCGAAATAATGTAGGTACTACAGTAATGTCGTACTTTATTGACGGGTAACGCTCACTTAGTGAAGTACCCTGTGCATAACAAACAACCACAGACTATAAAACAGATCTTGAAATAAGATAAATCGATCATATGAAAAAAAAATTGACCTTATGTAAGTATTGTTTCTGTAAATTTATTAAAAATGATATATATAGTGACTCCATAATTAATTATAAGGAATTAAGTCGAAATCTTGGAATTTAAGTTCGAACCAAGAGTAAAGAACAATAACTCTGTACATTCATTTATTTTCTTTTTGGCAGCTGCCTTGGAATGTAACTATGCACGCGTTTGTGAAATTTAACTTTAAAACGCGTGATTAATAAAATAAAGTCTCCATCAAGTTTAAATCAAGAGCAAATAAATATACTTGGAAAATCACATACCTACCTACTTATTTATTTAATAAATTAGCTAGGTAATTGGGTATACAAATGAAACAAGTAAAATGATTAAATATTATTTATTACAATGATTCATCAGACTCTTCTTCATAATTTACACTAGACTCGATGCATTAAATCGATTGGAAGTTCTTCTTAAATAAAATCGATTATTATTTCAAATCGAATCGATAACGTGTGAGGGCGTCACTAATTTCGAAATGTCTCGAACTGTCAAAAAGAAAATAAACGGATGGACAGAGTATAGTTTCAACCAGGCGCTTAATGCAACGACACTTTTCTGTTACATTAATCAACAACAACATTAATAAACCAATACCACAATACACGTGAAGGCATACAGCGAATACAAAAACTTAAAATTTCTCGTTGCATCATGTAAATTATATACATACTTAATATACCGCAATATTAACAATTCATGCAACAAAAGTAATAATTGTTTGTATGACGAGGCTTTCGAAGGCGTGCAAAGCCGAGGTGGATCGCTATTTTATATGAACTAGGCATTATGCATAATTAAATGTATGTAAAGAGTACCTTTAAGAATACATATCTGCAGTTTTCCATATGTCAAGTGCATCAACACCACGTGTAATGACTTTTGTCATTATCACCTCATCAAAACAAATAAATGCATATTGCGCAAGCATGATTATATCTAGAACAAGAATGCCTACCCACACGTAAAAGCGAATCCTATTGAAAACATTCTTATGTAAACGACAGCAATTGAAAATAATTTTATTCATATTTATTTAGTACTAACGACCTGCCACGACTTCGCCCGGGTAGATATGTATAAGTCCATGTGGAATACTGTACCTTTCACATGATAATTTTTTTTAATGTGATGCCGGGTAATGCCCTTCGTATACACACAAATTCATTATTTTTTTATAATATAGTATACAGAGATTACACATTCGCTTAAATTATTATGAATCCGGAATAGGGCGATAGAGAGAGCTTTAGTCTATTACCACCTACCAAGATATAATATAGAAAACTGTTTTTAGAGTTTGAGCTGTAATTGAGTGTCCCTTAGATTAATCTTTTATCTGGATTTAAGATTTAAACTCATGCTCATTGTAGCGTGTGCGATTAGACCGACACCAGCAAGTCTTATTAATATAAATCCAGAAAAATACATCTACCTATATGTATTTTTGTTGAACTGGAAAGGCTTGTTGTGACAAAAATTAGAGACAATTTTAAGAGCAAGTATTAATGAAAATTGTAATGAGAGTATTTTCGTATGCTGAGTCATAAGTTCTGTTGTCCATCTGTGAAATACGCATTAGTCTATGTATGTGTGTGTATTTGTCAAATTAATCGAAGTTAATGGCTGGTATTGTTTTCCATAATACGGCTCGCCCTTTCTCACGTAGTAATAGGTCAAATGAAAGTGAACAATACACCTCAGCCTAGCCAACTGATATACAGTAGGATCATGTTGCCTGTTATTGTTCCCGTAATAGCAGAGCTCGTACTGTACTGATGGTGTAGTGGCTTTAGAGGTCGCCTGGCCACTGTCACGGTGCCAGAGGTTGTGGTTTCGAAAAATTGTATCATACACAAATAGTTGTTCCACCTGAGCGGTATTCGCTGCCGCTGTGGGTAGAGGTATATACCGCGCGGGTTTCGCTCAGGTATTTAGTATCAAGTTCCGCGGCTAGAGCGACCTGAGCGGTATTCGCTGCCGCTGTGGGTAGAGGTATATACCGCGCGGGTTTCGCTCAGGTATTTAGCATCAAGTTCCGCGGCTAGAGCGACCTGAGCGGTATTCGCTGCCGCTGTGGGTAGAGGTATATACCGCGCGGGTTTCGCTCAGGTATTTAGCATCAAGTTCCGCGGCTAGAGCGACCTGAGCGGTATTCGCTGCCGCTGTGGGTAGAGGTATATACCGCGCGGGTTTCGCTCAGGTATTTAGCATCAAGTTCCGCGGCTAGAGCGACCTGAGCGGTATTCGCTGCCGCTGTGGGTAGAGGTATATACCGCGCGGGTTTCGCTCAGGAATTTTGCATCAAGTTCCGCGGCTAGAGCGACCTGAGCGGTATTCGCTGCCGCTGTGGGTAGAGGTATATACCGCGCGGGTTTCGCTCAGGTATTTAGCATCAAGTTCCGCGGCTAGAGCGACCTGAGCGGTATTCGCTGCCGCTGTGGGTAGAGGTATATACCGCGCGGGTTTCGCTCAGGTATTTAGCATCAAGTTCCGCGGCTAGAGCGACCTGAGCGGTATTCGCTGCCGCTGTGGGTAGAGGTATATACCGCGCGGGTTTCGCTCAGGTATTTAGCATCAAGTTCCGCGGCTAGAGCGACCTGAGCGGTATTCGCTGCCGCTGTGGGTAGAGGTATATACCGCGCGGGTTTCGCTCAGGTATTTAGCATCAAGTTCCGCGGCTAGAGCGACCTGAGCGGTATTCGCTGCCGCTGTGGGTAGAGGTATATACCGCGCGGGTTTCGCTCAGGTATTTAGCATCAAGTTCCGCGGCTAGAGCGACCTGAGCGGTATTCGCTGCCGCTGTGGGTAGAGGTATATACCGCGCGGGTTTCGCTCAGGTATTTAGCATCAAGTTCCGCGGCTAGAGCGACCTGAGCGGTATTCGCTGCCGCTGTGGGTAGAGGTATATACCGCGCGGGTTTCGCTCAGGTATTTAGCATCAAGTTCCGCGGCTAGAGCGACCTGAGCGGTATTCGCTGCCGCTGTGGGTAGAGGTATGTATATACCGCGCGGGTTTCGCTCAGGTATTTCGTATCAAGTTCCGCGGCTAGAGCGACCTGAGCGGTATTCGCTGCCGCTGTGGATAGAAGTGCCTGCCCCAGGGGTTTTGCTGAGGTATTTAGTATCAAATCTACCCACAAGGATAGCGAAATCCGCTTTGGTGTGAACAGTAATATTACCGCATACCCACTTCTTTTTCTCTACCGCAGACGGTAGCCAATACCGCTTAGGTTTGAATAGGCCTTAAATGTTTGTCAAGTCCCTCGCGATACGCCAAGTGTTGTGGGTTCAAATCCCACACGGAACAAAACTTTGTGTGATCCACAAATGGTTGTTCTGGGTCTGGGTGTTCATTGTGTCCGTTGTTTGTATGTTTGTTAAGTCCCAACACAGGGTTTATTCCTAGGGCAGGAGTAGTCTTTTAAATAAATTCAAAATAAAACATATCGGCTAAAACATATCGGCGATTACTCCTGATATGTTTTATTTTTATTTTGCTTTAATTTATTTTGTACCAATCCGGTACTATAAATAAAAAGGACACAGATGAAAATTATATTGCATCTATTGAATACTCAGTGATATGAGAACAATGTTGATAATAAATACTGTTGATACTGGTTATCTGTTAATTCATATTGGATGAAATGATTGCATCGGGATCACAATGACTGCTATAAATTAATTCATAACATTTGGAAAACGGTTCGTTATAATATTATTGTTTTCACAAAGAGTTTGGGTTTGATTGGTACATGCAATTATCTTTTTGAAGCGTTTGCTGGCAATTGTGATTACTTGAAATACTCTTTTTGCTTTGCATATACGTCAGTTAAATGTAATTGGAACAGCACTCGGCCTGGTGGACCAACCATCTGCAAAAGGCGGCTGGAAAGATTAGTGTAAATGACTGAATTTGGAAGACTCTCGCCTACCATTGGACTGTATTATTATAGTATTACAACTTAAGTACATATACGTCGATATTATACCGTCCCTGCTAATAGCCTGTCTATTCAAAATATATACTCGGTGGAGACACGATAATTCGTTCTTTTTTACTATTGAATAATGATTGACCCTTCGATCCGATCATAGCTACCATGAGAACTGAAGGCAATAGTTTAGATTCCTGCTAAAAGTAGTGCCTTTGTTACATTCTAAGAATATTTTAAAATAAATCTTGCCCTTTCTTTAATCCTAGATAGCTAACCTTCTAATGTCTAATCCCTATTTAAGTTAACCATCCGTCGAAACGACGTGGTGTTTGAAAAATTAAATTTTTCATAAAACGTAAACTTAATCAACCTGTTGTTTTCCATTAAAGTTGATTAATGGGATGAACAATTAAAATACGTTTTGCGAGTTGACCTTATTTATTTACTTTTCATACTAAAATAACTTTTCTTAGACCTCTCTTTTTCTTGTAGTGACACTTCCCATGTCTTTCTTTTACGGTTTTCTCCTCTTGAGGAAGTTGATAACTCTTCTGCATCAATAGAAAGCTTGGTCTGATGGCTGCTGATCTCGACTGGTGGTTGATGATTGCAAAGAAAGAAAATAAAAACAAATATACTAAAGCTAACCTCCGTCGAAACGACGGTCAAATTTACGTATCTCAAAAACTATGGCACTTACCTGTTCGATGCGTGCGCACTGCAACGACCTCACCGGTGACTGAGTTGATTTAAAGAGCCAAGACGTTCGGACGCGTCGTTAAAAAGATACAGCAATATTACTTCACACTGCCCGTCGATTCGACGGAGGTTAGCTATCTAGGTTTAAACACAGTAACATTGTAAAAGCGTAACAAAGCCGTTTTCTTCACATGTTAACATATTGTAGGTTCAAACGTACAAATGGATTTTGCAGAACCGGAAACTTTGCTAGTCAAGTACATTAGCGAAAGTAATACCGTGAGCCTGAATATTGCGATATTTGACAACGTTGACCTAGTAGTATGAATGTCAGCTGGGCTGTCAAATCTTAGATTAGGTTTTGGAGAGACAACCAGACGACGGCTAACTTGTCTTGCATAACTGTCTAAGCACATAATGCGAATTCTACAAAAATAACAACATATTTCCTCATTCTACAGAACCCTTTATTGCGAAAAAGAAATTACTTTCTTCAATTTAAAAAGACAACTCTCACACTAAGTATATTTTCTTGGTCGCGGAGGTCTTTACATAAAATCCAAGGAGCGGACACAAAGAACTGCCACACTTCGAACAGTTATTTGTTGATCACACAAATTTTCTTCGATCATCCTCTGAACACTCAACACGAGGCGATAACTTAAACCACTACCCCTTTTAATTTGGTTCCGCTACATTTTCCTCCTTTTAATTAAATTGCATATAAAGTAATTATGATTCTGTGATGTAAATCGATAATATCATTAGGAAAGAATTGCCCTCAATGAGGTCCTAATCACAAATCGAGGACTATAAAACCAGAAAATTCTTGCCTTTAATATGCAAGACATAAAAGAAGAACAGATCTAACTGGCAAATAACATAGACGCAACCGCATGAAACACTTAAAACAACTTGCATATTACATAACTCTATTTACAACTCGTAAGTACTGTAAAACCTTCTAAATTCATGGGAGGTCCTCAGCATTACGGCACCTAGCATTGAGTATCCCACTCGAACGTCATCTCCAAATACCACCCTTGTAGTTTATTAGTTAACAGTAATTAACATTCAAACCCATGCACCATAGTTGTTTAGTTCGCGCATAACCAAGCGCGTCGTTAAACATTCTATATGCTTGTTTCTCTTTGAATAGTAAACTTAGTTTCGGTGTTAGTTCAAGCCCCGTGCCAACACCGGGTGTGAAAATATTATAGTGTGAGAAATACTGTTACGAAGTTTTACGATGTATGCCTCATTGGTTATGTATGAACCGCTCATGCTTTCCGTGTTCCATGCAAAATGTTGGTAAGTATGCATCCCTACTATCTGATAGATCCCGTATGATAAATTGAATTAGTTGGGTTTCATAACATAAATTATTGAATGCAGAGCCTTACAATTCCAACAATTTATTTCTGTCTCTGGGAATTCGTTTATTTCGCGCTTTGGGATCTTGATTAGGACAAATTATATGTTATTCACTAATCAAACAATCTCTTTACATAGGAAATATCTATAAGACGCAAGATAACTTAAAAATAAGACCTCTTTTATTTTAGCAAACTGATAGAAATACTTTAATACTGTCATTGGTGTAAACAGAAGCACTACTAATAGTATCAGATAGTGGGGTCAAAAATAACTCGCCAAAATGAACACATATTATTGATCAAGTCGGGTCACATTCGGCCGAATGTCGCCTCACTCAACACATATTTACGTCAATTCTAGTCTAATAGCCATATCCTCTAATGAGACATACAATACTTACGTATTTAGACTCTCATATTTTGATAAAATTAACGTTGACAATTGACTACAATTACTGTTTTATGAGATGCTAGATTTTGTCCACGGCCTCGTTCACTCTGGAATAGTACTTTTTCTGGGCGAAAAGTACTCTGTCTTTTTCTGTACCCCTGACAACGTGTATCATGCAAATTTTCATGAAGATCAGTCGAGTAGTTAAGGCGTGAAAACTTAACAAACAAACTCACATTTCATTCATTTCGCTTCGCATTTAAAATATATGCTAGGATGTATAGATGATAATAGCTTCATCTAAACAGATATTTAATCAAAATTTACAAAAGCGCCGAGCCCACTATCACTTCATAATAACAAGACTAGAACGATGATGATGTAAAAAGGCCATACATCAATACCCACGTATGCTAGTTGACAAGTTAGTCGCGTATAGGGTTGCCAGGTATTAAAACCTAAAAGCCGGACGGACCAGCCAGCTAAGCCGGACATTTGGGTAAAAAGCCGGACACCTTTAATATTTTAGTCTTAGGGCCTGTTCCACAACCTCCAAATAGCATTTATATATGTAGATACAAGTCTCGCCGTCTCTCTTCTTTAACCCAACAAGAGTCACAAGATCAACAAGATCTTTCGGATATCTTTTACTTGATAGTTGTGAAACTGACCATTAGTATAACACGACAATTTTTTTAAGGGAGGACGATGCTAGTCTGCTTGCTTGCACTAGCGATACAAGGTGAGGGGAGCGGAGCGGGAACCAACATACGTCAAATGTAAAAACAACATATTTATAAAGCTGAATATAAGCCAGACAGGCCGGACACCGTCTAATTTGGCCCAGACATGAAACCGAAAAGCCTGACTGTGTCCGGCTTTCTCCGGACGCCTGGTAACGCTAGTCGCGTAGGTGTGTGATGTTTATAGTGGCTGTGTGGTGTGCGCGACAACGTGGACACATCGGACCGTGTGACGCTGTATTATTAGAATTTAGCTATTTCTGTTTCTAGCTACTTGATCATCGGTAATGGAACTTATTACGCGAGGTTGTGATACACAGGAGAACTCCGAGATATAGGGGTCACAAGGTCACATGTATTTTAAATGGCAAATTATTGACTTGTAACTTGGTGTGCAGATATCACGGGGTCATACCTCGGTCGAGTTTGAATATGGGCCCTGTGGGTCCAAAGATCCCCGAGATATACCTAGGTCATTTCTTTTCATTACTTTTACATTTAAGACGAAGAGGTTGAATCCTGGGTTTTTAGTTTTTACACCCATCTCGTTTATTGGAGAAAACATGAGACAATCTTAATTATCAGGCTGTATTGATTGAGATATGTTGCTGAGTGCCTTCACCAACCTTATTTTGAAACAAGCACAATCAATCATCGACCACCATCACTTAATATCAGGTAAGATGGACCACTTAACACTGTTACGATTGTGTAGGCTAAATGATAATATCACTAAAAATCATACAATAAAGTTCTTCGGTATACTGAAGAGTAGCTACTTAATTTCAAGTATAGCCAAAAATAAGTACTTAACCATGTATATTGTACAATTACGCGAATATTATCATCAAGTATGCTGTCCTTTAGCCACAGTAAACAAGTCATACATGTTTCTCATGACACTGTAAATTACTTGAAATGTCAGAAACGCATTATAGGCTTTTTACAAGAGACGACACGACATTGACGACACTGCGGTAACTATATACGTACGGACTATTATCGTAGTAAAACAGCAGTTTATAATACAGCGGACACGACACACGTTGTCCTACGCGATCCAACCGATCGTAGCACCAACTACCGGGGACAGTTATGACAGCTCAACAAAATCGATCACAATGAATTTTCATTAGGAGAATTTCAGTGACATACACACGTACAGTAGAATTGTATATGTTGTACAAAGTTTGCATTATTCATTATTGTTAATGCCCATATATGAACATGAAAAAGGTTACTAATACTTATTTATGCATTTAAGGCCTTCTGCAAATAGACTTACAAAAATATATTTTTGTATTTGCAGGAAGCCTTAAATGCATAAATTACAGTATTTACCAAAATTGTACATAGCTGCGCATCTATTTATGCGCCTGTTTGTACTTTTAATAGAGGCTGTAGGTATTTACATAGCTATATAATAGCTATATTAATTTGTGAAAAGAAAAGTTTTATTTATTCAATTATTTGATGTTTGTACAAAATCGTGACTTAACCGTGTCGTTTGTCGTAAATGTCCCAAATAATATTGTGTTTGCCAAATATTTGCACGTTTTCAAGCACGAGACTGTTTGTATTGGTGTCCGTACTTCGCTTACGTTCCAGCTTTGTGTCGGTTTCAATGGAATGTAGTTTCAATAGTAAATCTGTTTGATTGCCACGCTGTGTAGTGTAGCTTGAGTCTCTGTGTGTTGGCTCTGACGTGACGGCTTACGAGGGTGAACGGCTTTTCTGTAGACAAGAACTTGATGTCAACTGCCTTGTTTTTTCAAAAGAGTTTTCCGTAAACAGCTACCTGTTATTATAATACGTCAGTAACGCTTTTTCTGGTTTCAGTTTACTCACTTGACATTTCAAGGAGCTTTTGAGTTTGCTTTTTTTGTTAGGTTAGGTTAGGTAGGTACACGTCTAACGATTTTGTTTTTTTTTCTTTTTCACTAAGAGGTCTTATGCACATTGAAACTGCGGACAATAAAACAACATGGGATTCTATTTTCTTTTTACTCTGTTGCACGTATGGCCTAGTGGTTTAAATGGTCGCCTCGCCACACGAGACAAAAATTTGTGAGATCCGCTCCTTTATGTCCGTTGTTTGAATGTTTGTTAAGTCGCCCGCGAAACAGGAATATTTCTAAAGCGGGTTCTTTTCTAAAAATAAAACGATTCCCAGTCTTTTGCGTCACAAAATACGAGTGCATGTATACATTTAGAATTTGTTGATATAATATAATTACGTATTTATAAATGGTACAACAATGATCATTTTTTTACATGGTATGTGCAAATAAAATATAAATATTCCTTATATTGTTTATGTAGATATAATTTATGACTCGTTGACAAGTAGGTGGCGATAAACAACTAAATCACTAGTTAGCCACTTACATATAAATGCACTAACTATTTACATAAATATTCATATATAATTATTATTTACAAACAAGATGAGATGATAGGCCGTGGTCTGTTGTGCGAGGTTTCTTGTTGACAAACAAGAGAACAGAAACTCGAACTGGGAACAGCTGCTTGCGGGTAATTTTGCAGTACTTTGCCCTTTGGCTCTACCTACAGGATCACTAAACCCATTGCCGTTATCCGAATTGGGGAATGATATTAGTCAGTATGACAATCTCAAGGTGTTTAGGATAGCGGGCCCTTTTCTATATACATATATCAGCATTAGCAAATATATTATGTAATTGTTTTTTTTTTATATTGCTCGTCAAAATGACCACACTCCACCTGATGGTAAGCAGTCGTGTGGTCTAAGAGCAGTGGCCTCCACATCGCCCCCACAGTAGCCGAGGCGATTTCCATCTCTTATAAGTATGAGTATTTGACCCACGGGTATTTGGCAAATATCTGTATTTGGTTTCATTGATTTTTATTCCAGCTTTCTGTGGTTAGAAATTTGGAACCTGTGGCAATCTTCACCAGTATCCTTCAAAATCCTTTTAGGATATATTTCACATCTTAACTACTACAACAACATTGGTGGTTACTCAAACGAGGTTAAAAGGAATCGAAAGTATTTAGGAACTGCCAGTTGTGAGCGACAATTTAGCAATTTATCTTTTAAGGAAATCGTGTCACAGCCTACGCATGCGTGACATTTACTTTTTCTTTCATTTCGATGTACTGTGGTATTGTCTACAGTTTATTTCAATGTCATTGTGTTCTAGAATCTTCCACAAAGTATAACGGGTGATATTAGTGTATCGTTGTGTAAACGTGGACAAGGATTTCTTAAACTTAAGGTTTACCGCAGACGACAGACCTTTTGTGCTATTTAGTTTTTGCGAACAAAACCGTCTGCGTGGTTATACATTAATGTGAGAGGAGTCCCTCTGTCATATATCAGGGCTGACCCCTGGTGTACTACACTGTCCCAAGTATAAGGCAGACTACATTTCAATATTATTCCGAGCATATTTCAGCGTTACAGTTTATCTCATGATGTTATCTTTCACTGTCAAAGTAAACTATATTTTCTTTATTTTAATATAGGCATTCGAGCGTAAATTAGTTTACCCTTATATCCATCAGTTTTGCCATTAATTCCGAGAAGGTCTCACGTATCTGTTTGTCAAACATTAGTTCGTTGGCGGTCATAAGTTTGTTTGTCCTCGCCGGCACCACCTACGCACGTTTATAGTCGATATGATTTAATGTTCTCAGAAATCTGGTCCACATTTGAGTCTGAATAAACTTTCTATACTTACCTAGTTTTACCGGTGCTTGATTGTAACCGCTAAAGTTATAGAATCAGTAAAATATTTGTTTCATCGTGTTGATTGGACGTCACTGATTATTGAAATTATTATTCGAATAAAATTTGATTTACTGAATGTGTCCGAATCACGATTTCATTGTTATCAAATTTTGATTCGGACACGTTGAACTGCGCGTTGGACAACAGTTTTCTGGTCATGGTAATCTCTCTCTGATCGTAACTTGCCGATTCGATCGAATAATTCGAATAGCTGCACATGCTATCTAGTTGCAGTGCCTTTAAGGTACAGTTAAATGTAAACTTTTATAATGGTGTCTGCCATCGACAAAAACTATGCGTTTTTCACGATCAAACTGAAATATTTCTTATAATCCAATACTTAAATATTGATTACTAAATTTTTCACTATTAAATTAAATAAAGGAACTAAAGCTAGTTAACACAAAACTGTGACAATGTTTCAAGAAAGTCTTAAGACCCGATTTGAAATTAATTATCATCAAACTGATAAGATTCAAAAATCTTTGATATCATTTATTTGAAGATTACGCATAAGATTGATTATTATTAATTCCTGCAGTTAATCCACTGCGGCATTCTCGTAATCAATAATATTGATACCCGAATATTCCGTTTACGGATTAGTTGGTGTTGTTTGTCAAACATTGGAATTGGTATGTTGGTCATTAGTTTGTTTGTTTACGTCGCCACCCACCTATGTTTATAATTAGTACACATACACACATCTGCGTACTCACGTCTGCAGCAAATAGCCAAGGATTCACATTTCGTCTACGATGTTTTTAGCCGCCACGATATTTCGTGCTATATTTATTGCTGTCTACCGGGAATATTTCCAGACTTCTTGCTGCTTATAAAAATAGCTCAATAGAAAAACATAGCTGGACAGTCGAATTTAGCATACCATGGACTTTTAAACGTAAGCGCAGACTTTACGACGGGATCAATGAGTAAATTTCGGGGTTGGTATCAAATATTGGCATTGGTACGTTGGTTATAAATGTTGTCATTTCGTATGTTTTTATTTGTCCATGTACCGTCACACTACACTCTTTTTCTGGATGAATGGTACTTTATGTCCTTTCCTGTACCCCTGACAATGTGTATGCGAAGTTTCATGATAATCGGTCAAGTAGTCTTACTGTGACACTTTTAAACGTAAGCGCAAACTGTACCACGCCATCAATGAGCAAATTTCGGGGTTGGTGTCAAATATTGGCACTGGCACGTTGATCATAACTGCTGTTTGTTTATATCGCAGCCACCCACGCATGCTTATAGCCCATGTGATTTAACGATCTGCCCGCAGTAAGGGTTTGGGCCGGCATTGGATATTGTTTGACTTGGAGTCTAATAGGCTCATAAAAGGTGTACTTTTGAGGTGAATTGTGAGCGAGATTGGGAGCAACCTTCAATCGTAACTTGATAACAGGCAATAAAATAACTACGGAGACCTAGTCAAGGTTTTTTTATAGATAAGGTGGTAAATACGGCAAGCGGTTATTGTAGCCTGGTGCGAGTATGCAACACCAGGAATGTTTCGGTCTCTGCCGACTCTTCAAAGATGGAGTGTCAGTTCTGCTAGCGCAATGGAACAGAGAACAGACTACTGTGCAGTCTGACCACGTATCTCGTAGAATCTTATAAAGTCACACGCACCACAAAAACGACATTAGGTAGAGATAGTTTCTCAGTCAGCTCCAAGGCTCGGCGGAGATCTCACTGCCCCTGGCCTCTCATAATTTCCATTTTAAACTGAGATCCTTTTCAAACATTCGATTACCTCGATACCTGACAAAAGAATATTGGCACAGTAAAGAACATGATTCTCTAAATACGACACTCGCAATTAGACAAACAGGAGAGTACCTACGTGATCCTGTGATATAAGTTTGTGTTTATGTTGTATGTGTTTGCGGTCGGTCGTGAGGGTGAAGGGTTCGATTCTCGGGTCGAGCAAAGTATTATTGGGTATTTTGCTAGACAATTGTACTACTAAGAATTTAAGTCTTGTTATCGATAACATATCAGTATAGTCCAAATAATATATGGTTTTGGTTACACATTTAGGGATATGTCGGCGTGAGTTTCTATACTCGTATTTACATAAATTCCGGTAAATCTATACTAATATTATAAAGCTGAAGAGTTTGTTTGTTTGAACGCGCTAATCTCAGGAACTACTGGTTCAATTAGAAAAATTATTTTGGTGTTGGATAGCCTATTTATCGAGGAAGGCTATAGGCTATATAACATCACGCTACGAGCCACGGGGGCGGCGCACTAACGATAAACGCGGGTGAAACTGCGGGAACATCTAGTTGTATATAATAACAAACCAACGCTATGTTGTTTCTGAGCCGTTTGTTTTGATCACCCATTTGGCACACCATGAGACACATAATATGATTTGTTTACGCGTAACGGTTTTCTCTCGTCGCTGCCAAAATAAACGTTTTGTTGTTTGTATTTATAATTTTAAATCACGAGTTCCATTTTTAACTTTGTAAATAGTGACGGAGTTGACATATCTGTCATAAACGTATCGATCGCGTTAATGTAAAACTAATATTATAAAGCTGAAGAGTTTGTTTGTTTGTTTGAACGCGCTAATCTCAGGAACTACTGGTTCGCATTGAAAAATTCTTTCAGTTTGGATAGCCCATTTTCAAGTAGGGTTATAGGCTATATAACATCACGTTAGGACTAATGGGAGCGGCGCAGTAATCATTAACGCGGGTGAAACCGCGAGCACATCTAGTGTAAAATAAACTCGCACTAGGTACACAATAGTATCGCCTCGTAAAATGTAAGTACATAATATGTATGTCCTTCGTTTAAACTGTTAAAAGCATAAAATGGGTTGTAATATATCTACATAAATATATAGACTCACGCCTATATATTCCTGAAAAGGGTAGCTAGAGATGTTTATACATCTTTATCCTAACTAATATTATAAATGCGAAGCGAGTTTGTTTGTTTGTGACGCTTTCACGCCTTAACTACTTGACCGATCATCATGAAATTTCGCATACACGTAATCAGGGGCACAGAAAAGGACAGAAGATACTGAATAAAATAAAAGATATAGAAAATAAGTACTGTTCCTGAGCAAGTAAAGTCGCGGGCAACATTTAGTATTATATATACCCACATTTTACCAACTATATCTTAGATCCTGTATCAAAGTCTCTTGTTGGTTTCATGAAAGGACAGATTAATCACTTTCGCGTGTATGATATTGGTCAGGATTACGTGGGCAGTTTTGCCAGGCTTCATATCATTCTATTTAAGGAAGCCTCAATTTAAAGGGTACGGTGTGGAGGTGTAAGGTTCATCGTAAAGTTCAATGGATATGAACTTCAGGTAAAATAATATGTAATGTCGAAAGCTGGATTCGAGAATATGTCCTTGTGTAGACAAGCTCATTAAAAACTATCTGTGCCCTTAACACATGAGAAGAAATAAAAAGTAATTGCCTTCCTTAATAGCTGTCAGTGTTGTACCTAAAACACGTGACGTCAGTCTTTCCATAGCGATAGTCGTTCCAGAAATGTGGCGACTAATACAGACTTGCGTTAGATCATCTCCTAATATTGTCCGCGAAGGACAGCTAGTTCCTCCGCGATTTCTCCGACTTTACTGATTACAGCTTTGCTCCTGTGGCTCGTAACGATGTTATTTCTCTAACCTTCTATCTATTACAAGTCCACCTTAATAATAATAATATTACTGATAAAACCATACACTACAATAGACCAGACATAACTTTTTTTTTATACAACCAGAGTGGCAAACAAGCACACGGCCCACCTGATGGTAAGTGGTCACCGTAGCCTATAGACGCTTGCAACACCAGAGGCATCACTTGCGCGTTGCCGACCCTTTAGGAAAGGAAGTGGGAAGGAGAAGGAACGGGAAAAGGGAAAGGAGTGATTGGGCCTCCGGCACTCTCACTCACCGAATGAAACACAACAGTAGGAATAGATACTGCTATTTCACGTCGATATTCTGTTAGAGGGTAGTCCTTCCCCGGTCGAGTCGGCCTATTCATGTTGAAATCAACGAGGCTCTACTACTACTATACAAGACAATACAAAAAAATACTGTTTTCAAAATAGGCATCGCAGTATGTAACACACATAATCTCCTCACTACGCACGCGGAAAAAAATTCGAAGTATGTTGATTTAGCTACCGATATAGAAAGGCAATAGCAGGGAGACACCGTTAAAATCATCCGTATTGTCATATCTACAACCGGCGTAGTCTAAGACACTTCTACATAGCGTGAGCATACTTGACATGCCGAAATCTACAATCACACTCATACAAAAAGCCGTTCTTCTTAACACATGTCGCCTTACACGTAAATTTCTTGCATCATCTACTTCTTGACTCTTTCCCCTCTGGCACACTTGGCTAAGGCCCGTGTGTCAGGTTTTTACCCCTTTGAAACAAAAGGGAGACCAAATCTAAAACAAAAATAATAATAATAATAATAAACTTAACTTTTGGAAATAAAGTTTATTATTATTATTACCTTAGACTTAGTTTTAAAGGGAGATGAAGGCATAACCATCTCCCAACAAAATGTGTTAATATTAATTGTTGTTCAGTAGTATTGTTACATTTATAACAGTACGGGTTATAGTATAAACACGGGCGAAACCGCAGGCACAAATTACATGTAGATGAGTATAATAAGATCACAGTCTAGCTAAAATAACCATCTGTTGACAATAATTAAGAGGTAACCGTCCAATTAAGATGTTAGACTGTATTCAAATTTGTGGTAAAATTCCATAAAGACTTAAAAGCTGCCAGTATAAAAATAATTTAATAACGAAGTTAGCTGACTTCAGCCAGGAAGTCGTGATTAAATCTTTGCATAGACAAGACCCTTTAACCATGTTCTTATATTTAATGGCAATCCACGCACGCCCTTTAATCTCCAATTATGGTTATGTTATTTACCATAAACTGCCTGAGTCCCGTTATTATGGCAACATTGAAATCATAAACAAGCAGCATGTTATTTTTTTTATCTCTGTTTAATTTACCGTTAGTCTGTTTATGATATGTGCTTGGTGAACTGTTTTTGTTGTTTTGGCGTTTGGGAATAGACAAACTGAATTATTGCGATTTTAATAGATTTAGAGGTAAACTTATAACACGTTTATGTCGTAAATTAGAGAGAATCACACTAAATTTGGTTTTAGGTACGTACTTTCATTGAATGTTATCCAATTGCAGATTATTTATGAAACTTTGAATGGTTGTAGTTTAATGTTTAGCCTTATAGAATGGATAGTATAGATATACAGAGTGTCCGAGAGTAATTAATGGATAACCTTGAAATGTCTTATAGTAGAACTAATGGCCGTTCAGAAAAAAAAAGAAAAATCTATCCTAATTACTACCTGAGATATGATTTTTTTAAGTAATTACCTTATTTCACTTTCTTGTTCACTACGACCATAAATGAATGAATTCTATCGATTTTTTGTTGTTTTATTATTAAACACTAATTATGCTAATAGATAGTCAAAAGTATAATATAATGATATTCTACTACATACACAACACCATCTAGCCCAAACTAAGCAGAGCTTGTACTATGAGTACTAGACAATGGATAAACATACATATATACTTTTGTTTTGTAAATACATACATATTATACATAGAAACACCCAGACCAAGACAAACATCCATGTTCATGCACACAAATGTTGCAAATGTAGTATGACTAGCTATTGCACTATTTTAATATATATTTTTATATCCAATCCCTGTCGTAGGACCACGAATAGTTTAGATGGCAAAGCGACGACACGGATTGTCGAGGTCGTAGGTTCAAGTTCTGCTTCATGGATTTTAGCTGTCCCATGTAAGAGTTTACATTGCAGGGAAAATACTTATAAAGTAAATTTTGTAAATAATGATTTAAGTCTAAGTCTGAATCTAAAGGGTTCTTTTCTGTAAATTATATGAATCGCACTACGAATGAATACTATCGCAGCCATAGGTCAAGCGAGATGTTTTAAAGCAAGAAGATGCTTTAAGAAGTGAAAGTATTACAGCCATAACATAGTACATCAATTATTTTTGTGTGTACCTACACCTATCCCATACATAGATGTTTCCATTCTATGATGTAACAAGATGAATACGTCTGATAAGATCAGTTTAGATATGCATAGCGCATATCATTGTTGAAAGATTGTGTAACAATTGAAGATGATATACAAATGGCACGTTGTCGGGATGATATCCTAATCCTAACTAATATTATAAAAGCGAAAATGAGTTTGTTTGTTTGTTACCTTTTCACGCGTAAACCACTGAACCCACCTTTCTGAAATTTTGCATATACGTTGTCAGGTGTACAGAAATGGACATAGGCTACCTTTCATCCCGAAAAAAATTACTGTTCCCTAGGAAAATAACAGTAACGTTCTTATGATAATAGATGGCGCCACGTTTCTTTCGAATCATGATTGAATTATATTATTACAAGCATTGTACAACCCGAATTGATTGTCAAATTCTAAATTAACGCGAGCGAAGCCGCGGGCAAAAGCTAGTTAAGTATATAAAATCCATAGTTACTTTTTATCATTGTTGCACCACCGATGATACCACCACCGATGATACCACCACTGATGATATCGTAGGAATGAATAATTTGTCATAGATAGCATGTTAGAAAATAGACCTAGCAAAAAAAACTAAGCCGCTGAAGTACAGATATTGACTTGTAATTATTATAACCGTGTATAGAATTGTGGATCGTGATGAGAAAATTTATCATTGGAGAAAATGTATAAAAACATACAAAAATCATTGCCCTTTTTTGCCTAATTTATGGCTCAAATATAAATATGACCAAACCTTACTGTTTTACGCTGAATAGTAAAGATTTTATGTGTCTGACACAAGCGAGAAATCCTTATCTTTACTAATATTATAAATTCGAAAGTAACTCTGTCTATCTGTCTGTCTGTTACCTTTTCACGGCTAAACCACTCAACCGATTTAGATGAAATTTGGTACAGATATAGTTTAAAACCTGGGAAAGGACATAGGCTGCTTTTTATTCAAGTAGGTACCACTCGGGCGGAGCCGCGCGCAAAAGCTAGTAATAAATAAAACGCATCGTACAGCTCAAGTTGTTAGTCTTAATGATCTAATACCACATTTAGTCGGGGAGCTACCTGGTATATAACAATTGACCCTGTATTAGTTATTCATTAGCTTTTTTACTGTTTAACAGCAACACATCATCCATCAGAATCGGTTTGCGGTCAGAAACCAATTTGCGCAAATGAGACCGCAAGTAATAACCAGTGTTTGCTTATAAGTACAAAAATATATTGAAATTATACTACAGTTCTTGGTAGTGATCTTGGTACTTCAAACTGACTAACTCCTGAAAAAATAGCTGCAATCCAGCAGCTATTCTATCCAGATATCAGACAAAAATATAGATTCAGATATTTAGATGTCTAAATTGGTGGAGCTGAAATGTAAGGATATGTTTAATGTATGTTGGTATAGAAATGGCAAATTCTAGTAAATCGATGCAAAAGTGAGGCGATAGATATTTTAGAAATTTGCCAACAATTTCATGCTGATTTGAATAAATAAAGGTATAAAGAGCAGCGACAGCCTAGTGCCCGTTGGACACAAAGATTTTGAGTTGGATCCAAAGGCAAGACCTGACTTTTCGAAGTGATGTGCGTATTAAATAATTAATTATCGCTTATTTAACGGTGAAGGAACCATCGTATGAAGAACTGCATGTAAGATGTGTGAAGTCTACCGACCGGCATTAGGGCAGCATATTAGACCACGGCCTAACCCATCATATACTGAGCATATACCTGTGCCCAGCTATGGGACAGTTTACAAACCGAGCTGATGATATTATTATTATGTTATTATGTAAATAAATACTTCTTCTTGTTCATTCGAATCGAAATTGGACTATTGGCCAACGCGCCAATACGTGGCGGTCCCAACCTTGTGCTAGATAAGCTTTTCAATAGATCAATTTATTTATATATTCATATCCTTACACATATTTTGATATGTTGGAGCCGAATATAGCAGAATGCTTCAATTAAAAAACACACATTTTTTTTATTTATTTATTGCGTTTATCGGTGGTAGACGAGCCAGCGGCCCACCTGATAGTAAACGAGAACCATGGCTCATACACATGGCTGTGTTTTCTTAGCATTACATAAGCAATGTCAAAAAAACACAACCCAAGTCGCTGCCTACCGGAAGGAAAAGGGAAATGGTGCAGGATGGGGTTTGGGAAGGGAAGGGTGATTGGGCCTCCGGCGCTCTCACTCACTCACCGAACGAAACATAACAGATACTGTTATTTTACGTCGATCTTCTGTGAGAGGGTAGTACTTCCCCGGTCGAGCCGGCCCATTCATGCTGTAACGAGCGTGGCCCTACCACTTATGTGTATATAACACATAATATTGTAATACAAGATCCTTTTGCTGCCAGAGCTGCGTTATTTTATTTATATGTAGGCTTTTTTTTATTATATATGTCGCAGAGTAGGACGGCAACTCGCTTTTGACATGATGTAGCAACAAAATATAGGCGTGGTACTATACTTCGTACGTATACTAAAGGCAAATACAAGAGAATTAAAACAAAGGTTTACTGTGATTATCTCTGATTTGATCCGTAACGCAGCGAGTTTGTCACACCGAATGTGTCCGCGCACCAGTCCCCGGCGCTTATATAACGTCAATATGCCACTGACAGTTATAACTGTCACTCCAACTGACACATTGGCTCTGTGACGACCTCACTCAAGCTTACGCTTGACGTTCCGAAACAAACCAATAGATGGCGCTTTATTCAACTCCAGATATATTAAATTCCAATGATTATTTCCTAGACGCTCCGACATATATAATATGCACTATGAGTAATTCCTGTGTCGCGGGGGACTTTAAAAAGAAAGAAAGAAAGAAAGAAAATACATTCATTTGCAGCAGATTATACACTACATAGTTACATATTTCAGACACAGTTAATTACAAAAAAAATAAAAGAACAAATCTTACTGCAAATTGGTCGCAACTCAGCAAAATGCAAACACAAACACATATGTAGATCACCCAGACCCGGTACAATTATTTGTAAACAGGATAAAAAATTGTGGAACACACAATTTTTTATCCTGTTTAGGGATCGAAACAGGGATGTTGCGGATGCAGATTTTTTGACATCTGCCGATACGGATACGGATATTTAGAAACTCACAACCGCGGATGCGGATGCAGATGTCCAAATCGATGCGGAAGCGAATATTCGCAACATCCCTGGATCGATATCACCTGGAAGCGTTCAATTCTAAGACGGTACGCTTTCAGCGATCATTTCTCCCACGTACGTGCAAGCTCTGGAATGAACTGCCAGCTTCGGTGTTTCCCGAGCGCTATGATATGTCCTTCTTCAAAAGAGGTTTAAAGAGAGTTCTTTCACGGTAGGGAGCGGCTTTGCTGTGTCCTGACATTGCTGAAGTCCATGAGCAGCGGTTACCACTTTCCATCAGGTGGGCCACTTGCTCGTATGTCACCTATAGCAATAAAAAAAAAAAAGAAAAAACATAGAACCAACAACACTTGACGTAGCAGCAGTGGTGAGGCGACCAATTAAACGACTACACCATCCATGCAGTCTTTTAACTGTAATTAGTAGGTAAACAATGTATACTCGCTACTTCGCTAGCTTGAAGGCCGAGCCTTGCTTTTTAGAGTTCTAAAAACTCTTATACAACAGCTTTGTCTGTCCGTCCGCCTGTCTGTTATACAACTTTCAACACAAGAACCGTAAGAGCTAGAGACTCGCGGTCAACACCATTCGACTCAGCATAGTCGATATACCTCCGAAATGACTATGACCTTTCACCTCTGACCTCAAGGTCACGTGATACCATTTTTTCTAACTCTAAGATTTACGGCAATTCATTGCCGTTTCTCACTTGTTATTATGTTATTTTTGTCTTAGAACTAGTAGGTAAACCATTCGGATCGATCTGGCCACTTTTATCTACATAACTTTTTTTAAAGTAGTTAATGATATCTCTGCTTACCCTCTCTTAAAATAACCACCATAAAGTCACAATCGTTATTTCCAGCTGAAACATCGCAGTCCCGCAATCGCGATACAGAAATGAATCCTTACATTTCAATTAAACTGTACTCATTGGAACAGCTATAAATATTCTAGTGAGTCACCGGCAGTTATAGACCGACGTGCGGTCGTAGCCTTTAAACACATGTATGTGACGTCACTCGGCAGGCATTACACCACGAACATGATACATACATCTACATTGTAATATTATAAACTGGTGTGTGAACTTGGATGTGGGGATGGAGTTGTGGTTCTAGTGGTTGTCTCGCCATTACCACTGCGCCGACTGGTGTGGGTTCGCCTACATGAGACAAATATTTATGTGATTCACGAATAAACGCTTCGAGTGTGTCCATTCTTTGAACGTTTGTAAAGCTCCCTGTAGCACAGAATTTATAATAACTTTCAGACCGACTTGAACATTTTTGCTTTTGGCGATTATCAGACGGCACCGCGCGGTAAAGCGCGCCACCGCCGGTTTACCGCGCGGTGCCGTGTAAAGCGGATTTCGGAGCGGTGCTCCGCGCGGACAGGCGCGTAAACCGCCTTACCGCGCGGAGCATCGCTCCGAAATCCGCTTTGGATGGATTAAACGCGGTTTTGACCAATTTGATCATTTTTAAATTGCAACACGTCCTGCACCAACGATGATCCGCGCGGTTATACGGCGTCCCGTGTGTGAGGCACCGCCTCTTCGCGCGGACGGCAGCGCGGATGGGCAGTGGCGGTGAGAGCACCGCTCGACCGCGCGGTCGGGCGGTGTACGTGTGTTAGGCATCAACGGATTTAGTAGAGGCAAATGCGACATGAGATCCACTTCACCGCCTACCGCGACGGTGCGCGGTGCCGTGTGTTAATCGCCTTAGGCAGTCCATTTATTGTGGAAGGATATAACATCACGCTACGAGCCATGGCAGCGGAGTAGTAATCATACACGTGGGTGAATCTGCGGTGGACAGCTAGTGCATGATAAAGTTTACTGTTAGAGCCGCGATGGTGCTGGTGGAATTATCAATAGCAATGATGTGTAATTGTGATTGATGGATCGGCATGCCATTCCAATGTCTAAATGTGATTGATAATCTGTTCTTAGTACAATAAGATTTATATTTTGGTCGAAAACCTACCTATTGGAATATTTTTAAACATTGCGATTTAATAGTATCTTATCTTATCTTATGTGGGGGCCAGTCAGTTCAGACCGGCGACACTTTGACCCAGTGGGATCTTTTGTGTCGACACTCTCCCAATAACGACTGCCATAGATGTTCATGGCAGCCGGGACCAACGGCTTAACGTGCTTTCCGAGGCACGGAGCAGGCGATAATTGTCAATCAATACGCACATAATTTCGAAAAGTCATATAACTTCCGAAAGTCGGAGGTGCGCGACGTGGGTTCGAACCCGAGACCCTCTGCATTGCAGTCTGTTGGTCTCCCCACTGAGCTATCGCTGCTGATTTAATAGTAAGTGTTCCATGCATAGGTTAGTAGGAAGTTAGACCTGACTGACTAAACTTAAAAATAAAAACTACAAAAGCTTTATGGTAGTTATCTCGAATCTCTATCTAAGATAGACTAAACAATTTTAAGATAAGTCCTAATTTTTGCCTCTACATGTAAGACAACCGACCGATGGTTTGCTGAACAATTAATTTTAATGTCACGCCTTCATTTAAATCACTGGATAAAGCTTTGATTAGGATAACTTAACTTATTTTAAGTTGTTGTTTGGGAAAGGTGTTATTGGTTTTCCTAATTAGGAAATCCAGTACCTAGCAGTAGCAGCAGGCAAAAGGGCTGATGTACGTAGACTTTTTACTAGAAACTTAAAACTCCTTTTTCTATTCCTTTAAGGATTATAGTATACTCTTTCGTAAATATTGTGACTATCAGCACGCGTTGAGTGTCAGTGTTGGTTGGAATCTCATACGGGACAAAAATTTGTGTGATCCATAAATGGTTGTTCCGAGTCAGGATGTTCTTTGTGTCCGCTGTTTGAATGTTTGTGAAGTACCCCGCGACACAGGAATTACTTCTAGGGCGGGAGTTATCTATATAAAAAAAAAATTGGGTCAGTCTTTGGGGACTGCCGATAGGAGTGAAAACTTTAATCCTTGATCATAAACACTTCTTTATAAACCAAACATAATTCAAAAATGGAAAGCGTTCGGTGACAATTACGCGAGTTCCATGTTTTTTTGTTCACCCATGAAGTGCTCAACGCGCCTAAAGAAGTTTCCATTAAAAAAAAAAGATATATATTCCTGATATTCCCCTGACGGTTATAAGGGGGTCAAAATTTGGTTATTTTTTGCGTAGGAAGCAACATTTCTGAGATATTCTTAATATTCTTAAATAATTAAAAAATGGAAGGTGGAAGCGTGACGATGACGCGAGCTCTATGATTTTTGTTCACCCAAGAAGTGCTCAACGCGCTTAAAGAAGCTTTCACTTCAAAACATCTATACATATACGTACATACAATGAAATAGCAACATAGGGTACCAGAAACAGCTCAACGTTTAAAACAAATCAGTTGTATTCACTGTTCTGTTCGATTGTCACATCCAAATAAAAAGTTAACTCTTTAACAATCTTATTTCGCTCAATTAACAAACAAGGACAGTTCTATTTGAAACGACAGCGATGCTCATATACCTACATTATTAATAACTAGATTTTGACCGCGGCTCCGCTCGCGTAAATGAAGATTACGTGAATTTTTTATCCTTCGGAACAGTACTTTTTTCTGAATGAAAGGTACCCTATATCCTTTTCTGCAACCCTGACGACGCGTGAAATTTCATGATGATCGCTCTAGTACTTAAGGCGTAACAAACAAGCAAACAAACTCACACTCACAATTATAATATTAATTAGGATTGTCCTAGAATGATACTTGTCTGAAGCCATATAACTTTTATCCCAGTGGACGAGTTGGTACCTTAAAAATAAATTAATATTGCCTGGTCTCCTACCGGGGGACCAATGGGCACGTATATAGGGCCCGAATCCACAACTTTTATTCCGGGGGACGAATATTAGGGGCCCAGTTCTAACCCTTCTTTTTATTGGGACTAGACATTAAAAATAATAGAAAATAAAAGACCACATGGATGGCGTAGTGGTTTAGAGGTCGCCTCGCTACTGTCACTGCTCTGAATATTGTTAGTTCGATTCCCACATGACAGAACAATTTCTATGTCTAGTCTGAGTGTTGTTTGAATGTTTGTAAAATCCCCGGTGACACAGGAATGATTCCCGGGGCGGGTGCTGTCTTTGAAATAAAAAACAAATATGAAATAATTATATAATTATCTAAAAAAGCCTGTTCGTAGAGTGGAGGTCTCATAAGGCAAGAATGGCCCAATTTTTTCGATTGCCAATAATAATTGATAACAATCAGTATAATATTTATTTTTCATATATCAAATGATTTGATGATGCTTTCGTGCTTACTAAATATATGTACATAACAAAAAACCTATTTATATAGAAAAAGATAGTAACAAATACACCTTACATTCACATTTTAGGTAATTCAAATATATTGCATATTTTAGCCTAACTTAACCGCCACGCATTTAAGAAATTCTGCTGACAACTTCTCTTCTTTTTTTTCTTCTCCATTTGCGTGTATTTGAAGTACTGAAGCCATAGCCGCTATGTGATGAAACGAAAACCAACTTGTATACATTTCTCATGGTATTTCATTTATTAATTGTTCTTGTCACAGTTTCTGCTTTCGTAATTGCCTATTGTCTTGTAGTTTACGAAATTATAGCGGTATTATTAAGCACAATCAAATTAGAAGAAATTGTTGTTTTATCTGAGAGAATTGAGACAATAAGTTTTTTCTTAACCCAGTCGTAAAAGAATACTTTCTATGAGTTAAAGTAGGTGTTTTATATGTAGTATCTGTCCTGCTTTAGTTTAGGTTATGATAATCATGCTAGCAGCCTGACGTGTGAAAAGAGCAGTTACACAGTTACACCCTTCGCTCTTCTAACTGTACTACTGTCTTAGTTTACGAACTGTGATAGTTCATAGTCTTATGCCCCGGTGACGTGTCAGACAAATTATTATTATTGCGTTTTCCTGTCACGAAATTCTTGGTAGTAGCATAGATTGGAACTGTGCTCGGCAATAGGCTCGCCCCTTATTACGTGTACCCTAAAATCATAGTAGGTGAAATTCGGATATAAGTTAAAAAAATACTTGGTTGGAAACATTCGATGATACAGGAGGTATATTGGATATGTAGTTTATGAAGATTATCTGTGTCCGACCACATAGATACATATAGCAGTTCATAATCTAGGGTTAATACCTTCAAACATCGTGGCAAATGGCCTACTAGCGTTCTTATTAATTCGTTCAATTAAGCTAAAATGCTAGGTTGATGTCATTAATGTAGTAGGCTGATGTTAATTATAGTTCCATTCAACCTTTCGATCGCCTGTCTGACGGTTTTAGTGACGAGCGATCTATTCAACAATAACTATTAGTGATCGGTCGTGAACTTTCGGTTTCGGCGGCAAATTGGAGTTTCGAATTAGTTTCGGTTTTGCCAATAATTGCTGATATTTCAACCAGAGCCGAAACTACGTTGTGCTTCTACAATTTTCAACCAACATATTTTATATAAATGGACTTATAAAATACTGCAGCTAGTAAAATAACAGCAGAACTTAATAAATATGTACGTGACCCATCATAATAAAGTTTCGGTTTCGGCCAAAACCGAGAGTGAAACTTAATCCAGTTTCTGTCATATAAACTAGTTTTAGTCTAACACTAAAAGCAAAAATCGTGTACGGCTAAGTGAGCGGATGCACAATAGTATCTCGTGTTACAAACAATTTAGTTGAGATGTCTCCTCTACCATATAGTACTTGATAACTCAATAGGTAATAATTATTTATAATTACCTACTAGCTTTTGCCCACAGACTCTACACTACTTTTTTCCTAGATGAAAGGTCATTTTCTGTACCCCTGACAACGTGTATGCGAAATTTCATGATGTTCGGTCGAGTAGCGTAAGGTGTGGAAGTGTAACAAACAAACAAACATAACTCATATTTGTTTTATAATATTAATAAGGATAATATCCCGCTTTATTGGCCTTACCTTCGTAAGCCTGCATTGTAGCATTAGCGATATAATTCAACTTCAATTTTATTTAATGGTCGTATAATTCTAAGTATAATTTGTCAAGCAACAGTTAAATTATTCGCCAAATGCCTTCGGATGTGGGCGATATGAGTAATGCAGAATGCAACGCATGCCACCACTGTCAGATATATATTTAATTCACGAGTGCTGGTCGGAACAGCTTGGGAATTACAATCCGAAGTATGAGTACCTTGTTTGCGCTTTATGGCGCGAATAGTTTCCCTGCTGCTGTTTACATACGAGAGTCCTATACATAAATGTTGTGATGTGTGTAAAGTCTAATTGGGATTTACTGATGAGAATTTCTTGCTTAGTATATAGGTTAGAGCTGTGCTTCATCATGTCAGCCAAAATACGTCCACTGCTGGACATAGGCCTCCCCCAAGGTTTTCCACACAGACCGGTCTTGGGCCACCCGCATCCAACCGCTTCCCGCGACCTTTACCAGGTTGTCGGTCCACCTTGTGGGAGGCCTACCCCTGCTGTGAGCAGTGCTTACTAGACGGTAATACTTTATTTGGTAGATAAACTGCCATGCCGTCAATCGAATGTTAGGGGAAAGGCCTAACTTTTCTGGGTATGTTTTTGTGAATTCGTCTTAATCCTCGAGTAATCTCGTTGCCGGCATATATTTGTAAAAAAAATATTAGTCTACAGATTTTTTAATACTTAGCTTTATAGATTACAATTTAATGGACATGCATAATTATAAAGTTATCGATGCAGCACGGCATACCATGTATGCTCCAGACACGCAAACGTTAGGACTTCCCTAACGTTTGGAATTGGAAGCCAAACCAAACTATCAAGATAGAGTCAACTTAAATACAGAGTTAGTAGATAAGTCGATTTAGAGTACAACGTTGCAATTATTATTAAGTTACGTGCTAATACTGTGATGACTGTGTTTACTGTCTCCCTCCAAAACATCATAATATTTCGATATCGAATATCCAATAATTATTTGAGATTAATTTGTTATTTAAATTGAATAAAACTATGGCGAATATTGGAGAACGCGCCTTAATCTTATTGCTATACGGGCTGCATTATTGTGTACGGAATCGTAATAAATTACGCAGAAGTCGGAATTGCACAACTCCTAAAGCCAAAGTCAAATTGCAAAGACCGGCTTAGTGAACATGCATCGCTTGCTTCCTGCTATAACATGCTCTCTAAGACTAATTTGAATTGAATAGATAATATAAATAATATAAATAGTAAATTAGATACATATCGATGTTTGAGATAACTACCTTCTTGCTTTTACTATAACTGAAAGCAAGAGTGTAGTGTAATTTCAATTATTTTGTTACAATTAACGCACACAGCATTTTGTTTCTCTTCTTTGTTATATTTTTTGATTTCGTGAATATTTAAACAATGAAATATGTATGTATCTATGACAGTTTAAGGTTTAAGGTAGAAAAATAAGCGTATCTCGCCCTCAAACCTAAAAGTTTGTCGAGCATAATCTAACATTTTAATGGAAATAAATAAGTACAAACAAAACATATAATTACTCTATGAATCTAACATTTTGATGGAAATAAATAAATAAAAACAAAACATATCATTACTCTATGAATCTAACATTTTGATGGAAATAAATAAATAAAAAGAAAACATATCATTACTCTATGAATCTAACATTTTGATGGAAATAAATAAATAAAAACAAAACATATCATTACTCTATGAATCTAACATTTTAATGGAAATAAATAAATAAAAACAAAACATATCATTACTCTATGAATCTAACATTTTGATGGAAATAAATAAATAAAAAGAAAACATATCATTACTCTATGAATCTAACATTTTGATGGAAATAAATAAATAAAAACAAAACATATCATTACTCTATGAATCTAACATTTTAATGGAAATAAATAAATAAAAACAAAACATATCATTACTCTATGAATCTAACATTTTAATGGAAATAAATAAATAAAAACAAAACATATCATTACTCTATGAATCTAACATTTTGATGGCAATAAATAAATAAAAACAAAACATATCATTACTCTATGAATCTAACATTTTAATGGAAATAAATAAATTAAAACAAAACATATCATTACTCTATGAATCTAACATTTTAATGGAAATACATAAATAAAAACAAAACATATCATTACTCTATGAATCTAACATTTTGATGGAAATAAATAAACAAAACATATCATTACTCTATGAATCTAACATTTTAATGGCAATAAATAAATAAAAACAAAACATATCATTACTCTATGAATCTAACATTTTAATGGAAATAAATAAATTAAAACAAAACATATCATTACTCTATGAATCTAACATTTTAATGGAAATAAATAAATAAAAACAAAACATATCATTACTCTATGAATGTAACATTTTGATGGAAATAAATAAATAAAAACAAAACATATCATTACTCTATGAATCTAACATTTTAATGGAAATAAATAAATTAAAACAAAACAAATCACTATGCTTAAAGTAGGTTTTCACCAAACAAGTTAGCGGCAGCTTTAATCAGCGACTTCTAGTTTCAGTAATTTCGGACTCTTGAAAGTATAGCAGTTGAAGTATTATCTACTGTGTAGGCTTATTTTGCCAATATCTTGTTATTCTGTAATATATTGTAATCTGTGAATAATTTCGTTAGTAATACTACAGTTTTGTACTGGCATTTAATAATGTTGGTTGCCCCTAATAAAATAAACATTGCCATGATTTGCCAGACAATTATTTGATATGACTCTCAGCTGTTCCAATAACACATGCGACAATATTATATTACACAATAGTTCAAATAGGACGTGTGTGAATCACGTTCATATGACCGGTGACTAGTCGTCCAATTTAAATGATAAACATCCTAATTACTCTGATTAACCAAGATTAGGACCGGTCTTTGTCTTAAGCTGTATGTAATTTGTTTAGCACATCAATGACTCAGCACCAGGTGATTTGATAGGATTGTGATGTGATAGGTGTTATTAGATTGTGTTAAGAGTTATATTGTTATATGACCCTTCCTCCATTGACAATGCAGAGTTGAGGTCGTCTACGTTCATTCAGGATGTATATATTTATAAGTAACGTTGTTATATCTCATGTATATGAGAAATAACAACGTTACTTATAAACTAATCTTAAATGTTTAAGACGTAACCAAGTATTGACTAGCGCTTAATCAGAAAATAAAAATATTATAAACAATATTGTAAGTGTTATTAATAATCAAAGGATAATAATTGGTTAAGTATTTGAGAGCTATTCAGTTGAGATACAGCTAAGTGTTACTTAGTGATATTTTTATAATTGGTGTACCACATAAACGTCGTGGTATATTTAAACAACAGATATCGTGTGTAACTACGGATTACTGCTTTTTTATACTTACCATAAAAATTATTATCAAGTATACTAGTACATCTAATAGTAATCAAGTTACCGAAGCTTATGAGTGCCTTCTGCGACTCAGGCGTTGTTTTGACCTTGCAGCAAAGGTGCTCTGCTGCCAATAGAGAAAGACCTGTTCTTGGTAGCAATACAGAATAAAGAACTTCGGCTGTGATCTCCTTTAACCTTTTGACCGCCACAGCATAAAAGTAGCGTCGTGCCCCCTACGCCAGGCGATGATTAATGTAGTTTTAAATAATAGGTAAAAGGAACACAACAAACATATTTTTTTATGTTTATTTTGAACTGTAAAATAGTCGTATTTTCGACGTGCCATGCCGTCAGTGGCGTCGTGAGCACGGTTTATTTGACGTGAATGGACGTCCGTGGCGGTCAAAAGGTTAAGGTTCATCCACAATAGATCTGCTTCACGTTTATGAAGGTTAAAAGTTCTGATCGAAGGGTTTTAACACAGTTAAATAATTTAGTTGCTGTAAGTCAAGATGGTTAGGTGTTATCTTCTAGCTTCAGGTCGATGAACTACCGACTAAGCTGACCTTCTAGCTAATAAAATCATAAAAGTTATAAATATACTTTTTTATTCATGTACGTAAAATAATTATGTATGTTATTTATAATATAATAAAGAACGAATGAGACCAGTCTCTCAACTAATGAACCGAGAACACATTTGGGTAGCCATTTAAGAGATATATATTTTTGCATCTATACAAAATTCACTTGTGCAAAGGATACCAACACAGATTTTATTTCTCCGTACAAATTAATAATCAATACTGGTGCAATTATATCCGAGTTATAGCTGAATGTAGGTACGTCGGCAGAAAGTAGCAACTAACGGCTAATTGAGAAACTTTCTCCGCTTGAACTGGGTTAAGGGTAGAAGAAATTAAAGAGAAATTATTTCAGCGGTTAATACAAAAATGTTTGAACGGATGTGTGAACTTATTTATCACGATTTAGGTCATATTATGACATTGCATAGACTTACGCCTCTATTTACGCAAAGTGGTTGACATTTCGGTAGCGTCGTTATTGTATGTTTTGGTGTTATTGCCGTCTACCACAGCACTTTGCAGTATGTACTGCTTTTTAAGATTGTTTTGAATTGAAATTTAATAGAAAACCCAATAACACTATCCTTGATCCTGGAATCGAAATTTTCACCTCACGGTCATAATAATATGTAGACATTGGCGTAAACTTACGCCTCCGGACCGACAAGGCAGTCGTATAATACATACTAGCGGTCGCCTAGTGCTCGAAATTCGACCAAAGTTTACCTGTAAGATATTGCTGATATATGTCATTATATATATGTAACCATAGTTACGCGCTTCGACTGCGTGTGTCTAATGCATGGTTGTGTGCGTGTAATGCTTTTTCATTAATTTAATGTATTTCTAATGCATATTTTACAAAAATATTAGAATTCGCCCCTCTTTCTCCATATAACCTTTAACTGTGCCAAATTTCATATTTCCGCGCAATTTTCGTAAGAAGGGGTACATAGTTTTTGCTTCACGTATTAATATATAGATTTACATGTATATCAAGAAAAACATTAAAATATGTGTCCTTTATTTTTTATTATATAAAGAAATATAGCAACGTAAAACAAAAGCTCCTGAAATTTGTCCCCTGTGTGATTAATGGAAACTGCAGCACAAAACGCAGAGTGACGAGGTGTCCACTTAAGCTATTGTGCGTGCCGTGCATATGACGTGTACTGAGGTAATCAAAGTGGCTTAGGTGTATCATTGTTATATATTTTGCTTTATTTTTTGAGATATGATGCAAAATAAAGTATCTCTAAGCCAACTACGCCTGTCATCATTTTCACATATTTTTGACGTAAATAGACATGTTTGTTCACACAGTTTCATACGTTTCATATTACTGAAATAATAATACCGGCAGTAGTGTTCGCCTATTTCACGTGGAAACGTTTCCGTACAGCATTGCGTTTTCAGCGAGCATTTATACGACGTACGCCTCTGAAATGATCTATATATAATTTAGCTCTCGAGAAACACCGCAGCAGGTCTGCGGTATTTCTCGAGCGCTATGACTTGTTCTTCTTTAACTTGTCAGCTTAACGATATCCAGACAATTATAAAAGTACTAGATTTTGCCAGCAGTTTTGCTAGCATAAATGTAGGTTAGGTTAGTAACAACACTTTTTTCTGGATGAAAGGTATTCTATGTCCTTTTCTGTTCCCCTGACAACGTATATGCGAAATATCATGATGATCTATCGAGTAGGCATAAAAGCGTAACAAATAAACTCATATTCGCATTTATAATATTGATTAAGATTAAGATTCTGTCTGGATGCCGGTGGACGAAGTAAACGAGATTTAAATAGAGCATTATCATCGCTGTAAGCAGCGGCTTCGTTATGTATACCCTTGACATTACCAAAGTCCATGGGCGGTAATATTTATCATTAGATGAGATGTTATCTCCTTTGCCACTAGCGCCTAAACACTATAGTAAAAATCTAATCTTTGGTATTTCCACTGGGTTTATTACGAAGGTCATATGACAATCGCAACCAAAAACCCAAAGATACATACATATATGTAACAAAAACCCAAACAAAACTTTATATCAGTAACTATTCAGTCTAGGTTAGGTACAGCTTTAGTGTTGGCAATGCCTCAGAAGCAGATACATATTAAAAATCCATTTAACGTAAACTTAAAATATTTTCGTAGGATTTTCTTTTTGTGGATTAGGAGGGTATTGGGAAATCCTATAAAATAAAATGTTTAGTCACTTATAAGTATAGTTGAGAAGTGGGATTTAATTTCTTCGCGGATCTTTAGGTAAAACAAGGGTCTTGTACCTAAACTTGAGACCCATTACTACGACTATTTCGTAGCATAGAACTTCGAAATGCTATTTGGTCCTATGTGTGTGGTATAGTTAATATTGCTTTTCACATTAACAATTCTGACAATTTCTACTACAACCAAGACCAACATTTCTACGTATCCCTTGACGCATAAGGAGGCTCAAATCACGGTCTTACATAATTACGAGAAGTGATAAGACGTTCCTTATGTGACGGCTGAGTACGTTTCACCGTGTCTTAAGCATCCCACACTATCTCTAATTGCCTTTGAACATGACTTAAAGCACGTCCTATGTCTCGCTTATCAGTTGTGTAAGAATGAGACTATTTTAATGCTGTTGTATCTCTGTTTATTGAACTGTGCGATTATATAACTGGTATAACTTAACGATGTAAAGCAATATACCACATTTCAAAAGCTATTCCTATTACTCATCCAATTTAGTTCGTTGCGATTTTAGATTAGTTGCGGGTTTGCATCTCAAAAGATCTGGTAAGTAAGTAATAGTTATCCTTAAAGCAAGGAATGATTAATCGTTTATAGCAGCATTATTTTATTTTCAAAGGCTTTAGTTTGCATGGTTCATAACTGAGACGACAACTTATAAGTCAGATACTTCGTGGATTCTTATGAATTTAGGTATTATCCTAATGTTACACTATCCAAGCCTATTGAATAAATACTTTTATTTATTTTTGACAACCCATGTTATTGCGATAGTTTTTGCTTATTCCTGTGTCACTATATTGTAAGTTTTAAAAAATACGTATAGTTTCGGCAGCCTTTAACATATCTTAGCTTTCTGAATGCATAACATGCATTTTACTCCCCGTGTCCTAAGCCAAATGCTTATTTTTAAATGTAATACTTAATTACTTCTACCTATAATCTCAATTACTTATTGTAATTATAAGTAGGACAAACCTTTGCCTATACATCAATATTAAACGTACATTACACTTACGTTGTTTTTCACTTTCAAACCCCGACATAACATTGCACTATAATCATCTACCTCAATTACACGTACACCGTCATTACGTGGCATATACTATATTGTTCTGGACTATACTTACCGTTATTACAGCACTGACCACTTCATGACATTCTTTGTCATAGCATTTTATTGAATACAGTAAATAACACAAGAGATGAATATGTCCTGTATGAAGCGTTTCACATCATTGTGTAGGTAATTACTATGAGTATTGTCCTATTTCAAGATTTAACTACAGTACAAGCATGCTATTTACCGCATAGACGACTAATAATTGGATCTATTGTTGGATTTTACGTATTCTCAATTATCGACACTTGACATATTATTACTGCCTGCGAGGTCTCCCACAAGGTTCAGTCCTAGAGCCATACATGTTTTTTTTACTGATTAGAGTATTATAATATCCTCTTTTATTTCATAAAATATTTTATACGCATGCACTTCTGAAGATTCTCATGGTTACTTAGTTTTTCTTGACTTCATCATCAGAACACAGTTACCTCCATTATTTTAAGGCCGTGGAGGTCAAATGACAGTTACTGTATTATAACAGATTCAAAACTACAATTGTTTTAGACTACGACCTGAATATGTATGGGAAAGAAGTAACATTAGGTGAGAAATAATAAAACAATTCAGTTCCTCATACTGAATAATTTTCGCGGAACTATCGGGAACTGTGTGAATTTCGTTTTCTTTTTTATTCCAGTTTCACCTTCCTTTTTATAACAATAAGCATTTGCATAATTGTCTACTTAATCACCCGAATGAGTTTAGAACAATACTTCCGCAATTATAAAACTTATTGTAACAATTCTTTGAGAATTAGGATGTATTATTCTCGCCCCATTTATAAAATAATTAAATTTTTATTGCGAAATATTAATTTTGAATTATTATTTAGCAATTTTATACTATTTATATTTTTGGTTATAAGCCATTTAGATTTATACCTATTATAATAAAAAATATATATAATTTTTAAAGTGACTGGCGTAGAAAGTCTTTCAAATGGGATTACTTTTATATGTATGTCATATCCATTTATACGATATAAGAATTTTCTTTTTTATTCTGTTGTGAACTAGTAATAAATGCACATTTGGATTGATTAGAGTACTTGACCAAGAAAGTATCTGCTTGAACTTGACGGATCTAATTATGCTTAAATATAATATTGTTTTTCTTCAGCGTCAAAAGTTTACTATTGGAATTGGCATATGTACCCTGTGCAGTCTGTTATATGGAACAGAGCTTCTTCTGATCAGAGGACTATGGTTTTTAAACCTATTGATTTATGAAGAAGACAGAGATGGTAAACAACTGATTTAATTTAAAAACAGTTACTAGTTTAAATAAACAGAATTCGATTATAGACTTTGTAGGATTCATCAATATTGATTAATTTTTGCCATGGTACGTTCGTGTTTTAGATAGTTGGTAATTGATCCATTAAATAATCCGAATTGGCAAACTCGTTTACGTGTAGTCTGTTTTCGTTTGATGTCTGAGTAAAAAAAGCACGTTTCTCCTTAAATTTCCAATAAAAAGGCAATTGTCCCAGAATAATGTATAGTAAAGAGTTTTCCAAAAACTTGATTCTTTTCTCGAGTAATAAATACGTATAAATTTTTTATCAGTCTGGGAATTTTTCGATTACCTGTGACGAGAAACGGTATCATTTTGTTTGTCAAATATAGTTGATATATTGAAGTGTAGAAGTAATAAAGTAGAAAAGGTATATTGAATTGTAGAAGTAATAAAGTAGAAAATACGTAACAAGTAGATGTTTAGTGAGTTATGATAACCCAGACCTTCTGATATTCATTATTTTGTGACGTTTTGTATACGATTTCGTAGATACCCGCCCGTTATCATCTTGCTCGCATGGAACGTGATATGAGAATTACAACAGTCACTATAGTCGCTGGAATGTTTGATGTGAGCAACGACATTGAATTAATTATATTGACACGGCAATGTCTCCGCACAGGCTTAACTAGATTACATTGTGGAGACAATTAATACTCTAATGACCTGCTAACAATACTGCGGCAGATAATATTTGTTACGTACAAATTGTCGTCGAAAATGTAATTTAGTGAATAAAATTTTAATGTACTTCTTGTTTGTTACAGGCGAGTGCAGACACGCGGCAGTTTAGTATCGCCGCTCAAAATGTTGCGACCGGAATCGCCACTCGCTGATCATCGCAGCCTGCTGCCGAGGCGACTGCTGCCCGTCAAGGCACAGATTGCCGACAAGCGAAAGAACAGAAGATCTTTAGAACTCAATCCCCCATCGAGCGACCATGCTCCTTACGACTACTCTAAACTTCTTATATCGAAAACGACAGACTCCTTAAATACAGAATGTCCTCGCAAGTTGATAAACAAACAAGATTCCACTGATAGCCTGAAACGTGCGTTGCTATCAAAAGACGATAAGAAGCCCGTCATCAAGGAGTCGGATAAAAAAGGTCAGATCTCAAAACATGATTCAAGTGAGAGTTTAAAGAAGGCTCTCCTTTGTCGCCAGGATTCTAATGACAGCGTGAAGAGAAAAGATGTTGAAGCTAAGAGGGCGCAGAAAGAGGAAGTGAAGAGGATCAATGAGATCAAACGCGGTAGTGATAAGAAAGGGTTACTGGAGACTGACATTGATGAGCCTTTGAAAAGGATTTATGAGAGGCGGACAGGATGTGCTCGTCCTACGTTGCCTCCTGTTGCGGAGAAAGGTGCAGTGACACCGAATTCTCCAAATGGGAGTCCGAACACACCGAGCGTGGCTGCAGTGGCCGAAGGGCTCGCACGGTGGGGCAGTGGCTTGCTATCGCCACGGGAAGAGCCCCGACTAAAAGCCGCTAGGAGCTGGTACGGCTATGGGACTTTGCCAACAGACAGCGAGAAGGTAAGGAGCTTTATTCTTTTTACAATGATATTGATCTATGACAACATAATTTTACTTGGATTACCACGACATTCCAAGTACGTGGATGCAAAGTAAACAAGGTTCACATATCGTAAACCGATACGTATATTTTTCAAGATCATGATGTACACGAGTATGCGTAGATTACTTACTTACGGCAGGATATTGATATTCAATATTGTTTCTTACGAATGGTAGAATCTGAATTGAGCTTACTTAATCTACCTACACGTCGTTTGACAGGATTTACGTAACATTTAAATTAAGGATAATTAAAATAGTTTGTCATACCTATACGTCTTGTATAACTACCGCAAGATCGATGGGTGAAAGTAACTTCTAAGCAAGAAAGTGAAAGACAAGAGACAAAGAGATGGTGGAAAATTTGGACATCTATCGAAGAGATATTAGTTTACTAATAATTATGTTAGCCATAAAATAATATAATATTAATATAATATAATATTCTATCACATACACACAACACCATCTAGCCCAAACTAAGCAGAGCTTGTACTATGGGTACTAGACAATGGATAAACATACATATATACTTTTTTTTTTTGTGTATACATACATATTATACATAGAAACACCCAGACCAAGACAAACATCCATGTTCATGCACACAAATGTTTGACTTGTGCGGGAATCGAACCCGCGACCTCAGGCGTGGCAGTCGGTTACACTAACCACTACGCCAACGAGGCCGACAATAAAAAATCTTATAACGTGTTCGGTTAATTTATTTTTAAATCGTGACAATAACTTAGAGGTATGTTATTACTGGACTTATTCTCTTTTTCCTGTGTCAGGGTTTTACCCGCGATCATTCAGTATTTTCCTAATAAATTAAATTATAAATATCTACCTACTTTATCAATTGTTGCATAAGATATTTTTTGATAAGAAAAGGTATTTAGTGAAACTTTTGTGTCACCCTTGTGTCTCGTAGGACAACTATACAGTGCTTACATGATGTGCTAGTTTGTTAGCTTTAGCACTATTGACTAAATTTGAAGTATTTCTTATTATCAGCAATCTGTTATTAGGTTAAAACTGGCTTGCATTGGGCTACTACGGACTTATTTAAAATAAACTCCTCATCTCCATTGTTATGTATGTTCTATCAAGACCAACAGTTAGTAGACTAATGACTAATGCTATTTGCGCATTTGATGAATTTCATGACATTTTTACAGTACTTTACAACTTATACTTTTTCTTTAAAAATCAAAATTAAAACAGAAAGCGAACAAAATGGGTTTCTATAAGTATAAGGAAATGTAGTAAAATCAAAAGAGAACTGTTATGGAAATATAGATGGTCCCCAACTTCTCACAACAGAATAACATTTAAGTCTTATTCACAAAGTTATAGAAAAATTCATTGAAATTAAACTACTATATACGGATTTTAACGCGTTGTTTATTTGACATTATTACAAAATTTTGAAAAACTGTTACACTACTATAATCACTATTAAACTTTACAAATTTTTAAGCTAATTAAATTATTGAAACTATTAAAACTATTTATACTATTATACTATTTAGATTTATTTTTACACTTTCCCCGACGTTTCGGTTGCTTTTCAGCAGCCATGGTCACGGGGAGACTAAGATGGTAGTTGTCTCAATTTTCCAGTGTAGTTATTTCAAAGTACCCGAACATAATTTAATCATGGGTGTTTCTATTTACGCAGAATGAACTCAAAGTATCATGAAGTCTAGCTATGGTTTTCTTCTTCTTGGGTTTGACTAGTTGAATTACTGGATCCCAAGCTGGTGGTACATTCCAACCATCTTCTCTATTGAAATTAGGATGTTTCTTGATTTCAATAGCCTCGCGAAGCATCCTTGGTAGGAATCGGTGTTCTTTAGCGAGCATCTGTGGTTTGTCAAATCTCAGGTAGTGGTTGGTCCCCTGTTGCACATGTTCACACACAGCAGACTTCAACGAGCGTTGGTGTTTTTCATCAGCTATGTGTTCTTTTATGCGGGTGCCTATGCTTCTCTTGGTTTGACCAGTAATTCAACTAGTCAAACCCAAGATGAAGAAAACCACAGCTAGACTTCATGATACTTTGAGTTCATTCTGCGTAAATAGAAACACCCATGATTAAATTATGTTCGGGTACTTTGAAATAACTACACTGGAACATTGAGACAACTACCATCTTAGTCTCCCCGTGACCTTGGCTGCTGAAAAGCAACCGAAACGTCGGGGAAAGTGTAAAAATAAATCTAAATAGTATAATAGTATAGTAATAGTATAAATAGTTTTAATAGTTTCAATAATTTAATTAGCTTAAAAATTTGTAAAGTTTAATAGTGATTATAGTAGTGTAACAGTTTTTCAAAATTTTGTAATAGTGTCAAATAAACAACGCGATAAAATCCGTATATAGTAGTTTAATTTCAATGAATAACATTCGCGTAAACAGAAGACAATATTATATAAAAATTATTACGCTTACTCAACGATCACGAAATGACTACCAAATTAAAATGGCAAAAAGCAAATCCAAAGCAACTTGGAATATTATTAATAATTGTTTATACAACCAACCATCCGAAAGTGTCTCAAATTTAGTACTTAATAATAAATTAATAACTAATCCGCATGACTTAGCATATGTGTTCAATAATTATTTTACGAATATTGATAAAATTAATAGTAATACTGAAACATCATACAATATTATTTATATTAATTCTAATTCATTCTTTATGACCCCATATATACCGTTTGACATTTTTTAAATAATATCTAGTCTTAATACATGCTCAGTCGGCTATGATAATATATCTCAAACAATCTCAATCAACAAAGATAATTAAAGATGTAGCACTGATAGTGTCTCCGGTCTTAAGTTATATTGTTAATCTTTGCATGGAATAGGGTGTTTACCGAAAAACTTAAAATATCGGTTGTCAAATTGCCGTTACTTAAAAAGGGAGATCCAAAGGAGATAGGTAATTATAGACCTGTAGCTTTATTACCTGTAATAGCAAAGATATTTGAAAAGATAATTTACATAAGGTTATACAACAATTTTGAGAATAACAACATATTTTCTGCAACACAGTTTGGTTTCCGTAAGAGTAAAACGATAAACATGGCAATTTATAATTTTTTGTTTAAAGTTATATCAGCAGTGGATAAAAAGATAAAAAGCGAGAGCGCTATACATAGACATGTCAAAAGCATTTGATTGAGTAGACCACGAAATACTTTTAAAAACACTTTTCGATTATGGTGTGAGAGGCAATTCTCACGCATTATTAAAATCATATTTAAACAATAGAACATAAATTACTTACATTAACAGAATACGCCCAGAAACACGCGCAGATACAATATGTTATGGCGTTCCTCAAGGAAGCGTACTGGGGTCCCTTCTATTTTTAATATAATATTAATGACATGCCAAATATAACTAACCACTCTATGACATTATTCGCAGATGATAGCACTATTTTGTTTATAAATGATAACTTTAAGAATTTAGAATTATACATAATCAACACTATGACATGCATTGAAAATTGGTTAACATTTAATAATTTAAAAATTAACTGGACAAAAACACACATAATGGATTTTAAACAACAACAAACCAATATAGTACATTAAAAATAAAATATTTAGATACCATTAATAGTGAAATTAGTTCAACACGCTTTTTGGGACTTACAATAGATGACAAACTTAAATGGCAACTACATATTGACAATGTATGCAAAAGTTTATATCAGTTCTCGTTCGCTCTATATAAACTGGCTCGGGTGGCAAATCTTTCAACAGTTATGACTGCGTATTATGGGCACGTAGAATCTATTTTAAGGTATGGTATCATATTTTGGGGCAACTCCACTGCTAAGTTGCATGTACTTATTGCTCAAAAACGCTGTATTTGGTCGATTCTGGGTCTCAAGCAAAAACAATCTTGTAAAGAGAAATTTAGAGAACTAGATATTTTAACAGTCCCCTCTATATACATAAGTGAAGTTGCTCTCCTTGCTAAAACCAATCCTCAAGTATAATTGGACTTTGAACTGGCTGCCAGTACAAAGTCCATTTATACCTAATATTTTTATTAATTTATATTTACTTTGAGATGAGCACTATATTAATCATAAATATACAAAAACCTCACATTTTAATTTATCTTTATTTTCAACAACTTTCGATAAAAATAGTTTTTCTGTAGTTTAATTGCAATAATTCTCAAAATTGTTTATTGCTATCGACCTTAGCAAGAATGTGTAAATATTAAAATAGCATCGGTGCGTCAGCCTATGCAAATTATTATCATTTAAGAACGCTTTTAGAAAAATGTTCTGGAAAACAATACATCACTCACGTTCCTCGGTCGGAATTCTTCTCCTATATCCATGGCATCTGTGCAAACAATGAATACCAGTATATTTTCGAACCGCCATTGTTCAACGCATATTACAAATATCCCGTAAACAAATACCACCTAAGTATATTGTTTTTAATATGATTATTGTTCTGCTTGGTCTATTACGCCATGAAGAGGCCTAAAACTGACTGATGAAGAAGGGGTTTTAATAGATTCTTCGCAGTAAACAAAGGCCCGACTTTTGTTGCCTGGTTCAAAAATTTCTGTGTTCCAGAGAAATTGTTCCAAGGCTAGCTGTCCTTGAGGACCGTTGTGTTTAAGCTTGTAAACTCTTGGACGTATATTTTTTATACTCTTGGTCAACGTTCGAACTCTTTGGTCTAGATACAATGATTTACCCATAATGTCTGGTTGCCGGCTAATCGACTTATTAATTAATTAGAAAGGATAAATTCCCTAATATAAGTTTTCATTGACAGTTGTACCAGTGAAAATAACAGATAAGGCATGTTTTTAATTTCGGAGCAAGCTATGTCCTCAACAAACGTCTTTGTTCAAGGTTACTATATATAATATTAATATAAGATTAGCATATTGCAAAACATTTTACATTAGAAATTCAGATTCTTAAGAATGTTGATCTATTAATTAGATGATAATAACGCTAGCTGGCTTCTTGGCCAATTCAATATAAGTATACCTCTGAGTACTATATACATACGTATTTGCCAATGAAATATCTTAATCAGTTTATTTCGCAAATATTTTCTTAGTTAGCAAATGACTGCATCGTTAAAAACCTGCTTTCTTAAGGGTAGTATTTAACTAGCAAAAAAATACTAATTGCGCAGCAAAAAAAGCTAATTGATCAGTAACTCATGGCCAGCAAACTTTAAAGAGATCAAACTAAGTCGACGGAGCCCCGCTTAGCGGGGCTCCTATTTTTGGGTGGGTTTAAAAAAGGAACTTAACCTAACACTTCCGAGACGGAATGCAGTGATTTGAGGCGTATAGATAGATGCTCGTTATGCTGTGCAATATTTGCTGACCAATTAGTATTTTTGCTGATCATTATATTTAATCCTCTTTCTTAATATCAAATTTTAAGCATATTATTAAGAATATTTCATTGGTACTAGCGGTCGCTTAGTGCTCGAAATTCGACCCGTTTGCCTGTAACATATGGCTGATATGTGTCATTATATATTGATATATGTAACCATAGTTACGCTCTTTGACTGCGTGTGTCAAATGCATGGTTGTGTGCGTGTAGTGCTTTTTCATTATCTTAATGTATTTCTAATGCATAATTTATATAAATATTAGGATTCGCCCCTCCTTCTCCATATAAACTTTAACTGAGCCAAATTTCATACTCTTCCGTCTGCGCAATTTTATAAAAAAGGGGTTCAAAGTTATTGCTTCACGTATTAATATATCAATTTATATATATAGCACATCTTTTTGGGTAGTTTAAATGATTTTTATAGAAACTATAAAAATATAGCTATCCATCCGTCCAAAGTCCGCTGTACAAGGCCATTGAGTTCAGAAAAACACACGCCATTATTCGATGTTAATAACACACGTATGTGAAATGTTTCGTTCTGGTACTATTACATGACAAATAACACGCGAATCTATGGCATTACCAAGCTGTTGTTCAACTTTCTAGTCGCCGTAAAAAGTGATCGGCGAGGCGCCGCATGATCGCGCACAGCCATTCATCACATCTCCGCGGAATCAGGAACTTTAGAAATACGGATACGGAACGCTTATTTTTTCAATTTAATTCATTAATACTGTTATTCCCGCGGTTTTTGCGTGTGTAAGGAAGCGTCAGGGAGCGCGCGTGCACGATAGCACGCCGATGACACTCGGTGCCCGGTTGTTGACGAGGCCGGTCGCTTAACTCGAACGTAACTCCCTCGCGATATCTCGTCGCGAACTGATAGTGACAGCTGTTCGTCAATGTGTGGTGACGTAATTTTTGATGGTGTGTGTTAATGTGTTTTACAAGTGCGAATAATAGTGGTATGATAATACGTGACCGCAGGATTTATTATGTCGTTTATCTGACATTGATTAATTTCCACATTCGAATTATTATCGACAATGCCGAACGAGGCTCGTCGTGGAAGGGTAAGGATGTTTTAAATACCGTCACACCAAATAAGACACCTAGTTCTAATTCAAAATCAAAGCCAAATTCTTTTACCTATTCGTTTAGAACACAGAATAACACTTATGAACGACAAACGTTTATTGGTTACTGCTATTTGTATTAGTTGCTAGGTTCAGGCAAAGGGTTCGCTTCTGAAGAGGTCAGTGCCCAGCAGCGGGTCAGTTTACAAACAGGACTGTCATTATTATAATGTGTTATATGGAAAAGAGAAGAATTTCTCACACGGATGCAGATCGATAGCAATATTTTCAATGTTCGTGTCAAGACTGTTGATAACAAGTGTAGAGTCAAAGGTTATCTCGTGTAATCAGTCGCTGCAAATCGTAAATGTCAATTAAGGGAAATGTTTTACTTTAACAGTTGTTAAATATTAAATAATAATAATAATATTTATTTTTAATAATAATATTTATTATATTTATTATAAATATCGATGATATTTATTCGTTAGTTTAACGGGTAATTGGTTAAAATAAAAAATGCAGTAGTAGAATTCTTTTGAGCCATCTGACATCTGCCAACTAGGGAAATGCTTTACATTAACAGTTATTTAATACTAGATGTTCCCGCGGTTTCACCCGCGTTTATCGTTACTGCGCCGCCCCCGTGGGTCGTAACGTGATGTTATATAACCTATAACCTTCCTCAATAAATAGGCTATCCAACACTAAATGAATTTTTCAAATCGAACCAGTAGTTCCTGAGATTACCGCGTTCAAACAAACAAACATACAAACTCTTCAGCTTTATAATATTAGTATAGATTAAAGTAGGTACCTATCGATTTGTATTCGTTGATTTGCGGCTAAGCGGTTATAATAGAAATTTACAATTAATTAATTTCGGAACATTTGACTGGCTGGGTGGACAATATTAGGCACTTCTGTAAATAAGGGAGCTCTTTACTTTAACTGTTGTGTAATATTTAAATACCTATTGATGATTGATTGACTTTGTTACAATTATTTATCTTTTTGGCCAGCTAGCTAACTTACAATATCAGTTCTGCAATAATTAAGGAAAAACGATTTACATTAACAGTTGTTAAACTACCTATTGATGCTTTTATTGGTTAAGTTGGCGATATACCGGTTAAAATTGACAGTTACTATTTCAAATCGTTACTTTAGGGCTCTCTGGCAATATAATCACATTAATCACTGTAATGTCTTATTCGGAAGTCATGTAGCAGGGACTAAGGTGTACTTATAATAACGTAAAGAGAAGACGAGAGCATACCTAGCAAAACCTTTAACCTACTAAAAGGGTTTTTTTTATTTAATTTTACTTAGGGTTTTCTTTTTAAAAAAAAAAACATCAAACCCATTGTACATATACAAGAACATAACTAATTTAAAAAAAGCTATTGAGAAAGTCGATGCTGAGCTGCGGTATTTACTAAAAGGGTATGAATTGTCATTTTAATAAAACTTTTTGTCTATATATCTATATGCAAAGACTAAAAAATTATCGTCTCGCCGTTGCCACTGTGCCGAGTGTTGTGGGTTCGATCCCCACGCGGGACAAAAAGGGGAATGCCTATTCTCCATAGTGTCTCAGGCCAAAGATGGACATCAAAAATTACTATAAAAATTGAGTGTTTTAAGATCTTAACAGTATTACATATCTATAAAATTTATTAAAATTGACGCCACTTTTTTATAAATACCTATAAAAAAATGTATTGAGGTTATTTTTCTATACGAAAATGTGTCTGGCTTTGAGATAATTCAAAAACATATCTTTTCTCAATGCTCTATTATTTAATTATGATAGGAGGTGTGTTTGTAATATATTTTTATCTAGTTATACTTAATAGGGTATGAAAAAAAATATATTTGTTATTTTAAACATCTATATTCTCTTCATTGTCATATACTATTAACAAATCATCTAGAAAAGGCGCTGGAGGGCATATATTGGACTCATATCTTGGCCAATAGACTTACTCTTTTTAACTATTGTTTGTAAATTGCAGTGGCGTCAATTTGAATGAAAGTAAATACATATTATTTTTTTTAACGACATAATCAACTGGAAAGTATTTTCTCTAGTCTCTTGTCCACTCGTGGCCTCAGATGGGCGTTGCCCTTTCTGATATCCCCAAATATGAAGTTGTTTCGAGTCTAGGTATTCTTTGTGTCTGTTGTCTGAATGTTTATGAAGTCCCCGCGACACAGGAGTCATTCCAGGCGAGGGAGTCGGCTTTAAAAAATATATATCTACATTTTTCTCGACGCCTAATATGACAAATATTGTTTTGATTATTATTATATTATTGACTCCGGACATCATAATGTGTACTATTTTACAACAATGAATTCCTAAATATCAATAACATTACAATAAATGATTTAGTTATACTTAGTTATTTTGTTACTCGATACACTTGTGTATCGAGTATTAAAATAACGTTCTCGTAACTGGTCTGATTTATTTGAATCCTTTATCTTGGACCTGGAATAGATAATAGATGTATGGAAACGTCATACATAGGTATGACATTATTATGCCTATTGCTCTCAGATATAAGGATACGCACATCCTTAATCATCACATCCAGCGACTAACTAGATGAGTGGAAAAAAAAGTCGTTTATACATGTTGTCTATATCGCTAAAAGGAAAAATAAAACTTCGTTCAACCTGTTTGTCTAGCCCGGTACCTCGTGATCACATGCAATCCCAACTGAAACCTATGCCACGGAACCAATGGAGCAATTCTTTTATGCATATTATAAGTTATGTCATATAAATAACTTTGGGTAAATGGAGACCGCGTCAACGAAAAAGAACAATTAAAATTTTTGTCCAACCTGGTAATCGAATCCTAAACCTTCACCATCACCTGTAAACAGAAGTGCAAACTTATGAAAAATGACCGATAGACCAGTTCTTTCATTTATATCATATCATTTAATTTTCTGAGTTTTTTGTATGTAGATGGCGACAGTTTGGAACGCCTGATAGTGACAGGGAAAGTGGAAGGAAAAAGACCTAGAGGCCGAAGTCCCAAGCGATGGTCAGACCAGATATCCAAACAACTGGCAAACCCATTTAGTGCTGCCTTACATCAAGCAATGGATCGCAACCGATGGAGACAGCTAGTTGACAGAGTCAGAAGGAATCACGATCCTCAGCAATGAAGGAAATCACTGAAGAGACACAGAGAGAGATCTCCAGAATGACTGCATCTATTTGAAATTTTTTTTGCCTATTTGAAAGGACTATAGATCAACATAGGGTATATAATTATTATGATCAACCGGGGAGAACGGGGCCAAGCTTATAAGTTATAAAATGTTATATCATAAGTTACACTCGTTTGACGGTTTTATTGACTGCGCCTAACATTTATTGCACGGCAAAACGCATAAAGTTCTTTGCCAAGTTCACTGTAATTTTGTGTCTTCCGACACATTAGTGTCTTTACACGGCCTTTCGGTTAATTTACTGGCCGTAATAGTCACTTCAAAGCCAAAAAGCCAAGATTATCTCTCAGATATCTGCTATCCACATGGAAAACGTCACAATTGTTTACAAAAGTAAGGAATACGTATATTTCGACAGATAGTGCTTTCTGGTTTTACTGATGGAAAATATTCAGTAGCAGCAACGAAGTCTGATAATGTGTCCAGATAACATGTAATACTATTATGTGGGACGTATAAGCAGAGCAGGCAAAATTTGGGTATAATAAAGTAGCTCGGTAAACGGTAGGGCGTTTCGAAGATATACGTAAGTCTATGTATGTACTTTCTATAGAATATAAAGTAGTTTTTGCCCGCGGCTTCGCTCGCGTTAATTTAGAATTTGACAATCAATTCGGGTTGTACTCTGCTTGTAATAATATAATTCAATCATGATTCGAAAGACACGTGGCGCCATCTGTTATCATAAGAATGTTATTGTTGTTTTCCTCGGGAACAGTAATTTTTTTCGGGATGAAAGGTAGCCTGTGTCCGTTTCTGCACACTTAACAACGTATATGCAAAATTTTAGGATGATCGAGTCAGTGGTTTAGGCGTGAAAAGGTAACAAACAAACAAACACATTTTCTCTTTTAGAATGTTAGGCTAACACTTTTCTCGTCCCAGCATTAAAACCGAGACTTCAGGTACAGCAGTCGAATTTAGTACCGATACGTCACTGAGGTATTATGTTCGGATGTCCTTTACTGGACACCAAAAACAATATTTACTTATACAAAATGGACTAAGACGCCAATCTTAACCGGATATCGAAGACCCAATAACACAAATGCAACTTACGACCTTAAACTAGCGAGACAATTTGACACATAACTAGTGGAATTACATTATAATTAATTGAAACTAAACGAGCAACCATGGCCGGAGAGACTTATGAGGCCTGCTGAAAAGCAGCCGAAACGTCGGATAAGCAAAATATAAATATTTTATAAATAACTAGCTCTTGCGCGCGGCTGCGCCCGCGTGGTACCAACATGAATAAAAAGTAGCCTTCCCCAGGTTTTAAACTATATCCGTACCAAATTTCATCTAAATCGGTCGAGTGGTTTAGCCATGAAAAGGTAACAGACAGACAGATAGACATAAGGATTAGTAAGGATAATAATATCCTTATTGCTGTGATTTAAATAAACTGCGATAAAATCTGTTTACGCGTAAGACAATATTATTATCATTCATATTCAAATGTCAGTGAAACCGCATCTAAAAACTAGCGCCATACTCGGCACGAACTATTAATAAACGTTATTTCTATTTTTATTTTTGCATCTAAAGGTCAACGTTGTACCTGAAAGTTATATTTTGCTTCATTCTTTGGAAACTTCGAGAAAGTAAACTAATTTGTTTTTAAAAGTAGTTTACGCCGGTGGCGCACATGGGGCTGAAAATCGGCTTTCATAGACTTAGGGATTTTAATTTGCAAGTGCCGGAGTTTTTGCCAGATATAGTTTCTATTAGTTATTACTATATACAAAAACGACACCCGAGTTAATTCTGCACAAAACGAAGGAATTATAAATTTTACGAAAAATTTGTATGAAGCTAGTATGATAAATCTAATTATCTTTTAAACGGCAAGGAAAACCGTAGTAAAGTTATTTTATAATTTCTAGTCGTAGTCGTGGCGCAAAATAGATCGAGACCCTCGTTGAAATAAAATATTATTTTTTTCAAATGTATGTTATGTAGTATAGATCTTCCATTTAGATCATTAGTTCCCAAAGTGGTCCAGGTGGACCCCCAGGGGCCAACTGACGAACTAAAATGTTGGCTTGACTTCACCGGGTGTTCGACAAACTCAGCGACTGTTACTTGTAAAAACTTGCATATTACATATTCAGTACCAGTGGTTTTTCGAATTTTCGGTAGAGAATTACTAAAAAAAAGGGTCAGCCCGTAGAGATTTCATAAAAATTGTTTTCTCCGGGGGTCCACCGCAACCAGCTAAATTTTGAAAGTGGTCTATGAAAAAAAAAAGTCTGGGAACCTCTGATTTAGATTATAGTGCAACTTTATTCTGTAATATATACCTACTAGATCAAAAACCTAAAACCGGATTTCAAATGTGAAGCTACTAATTGCCAATATTTTACTATTTAAACTTTAATCTTCGGCAAGGTCAATATAATAATAATAATATCAGCCCTGTATTAAACGGTTAAAATTTCGAAAAGTCAGATATGCGCGCCTTAGATTCGCATTCGAGACCTCTGCGTGGCAGTCCAACGGTTTCCCACTAGGCTATCGCTGCTAAGGTCAAGCTTCTTAAAAATATCTAACCGGCGAACGTGCATTGAGACGTGGAACTGATTTCGTTATCACTTTATGTTATCATATGTAAGAGGTTACGGTAACCAGGCCTGGCTGACTCACTTGCCCTTGAGACGTCAACCATCGTTCCACATTTGAGAGTTTCCTGTTTTAATCGTTGAAAGGAGTCCGTATGTGTCGGTTTGAATATATAATGCGAAAAAGAATGTGCTTGAATTTTCTAGAATTAACGTTTTGTTATCACGTTTGTATGCTCTCAGTAGATAGAGATACATCTACACTTATCCAACGACGTCAAAGTCAATGTCAAAAACCATTCACTTAGGTCACAAAGTAACACTTATGAACGTCAAAGGGGTTGGTGAGTTTGTTACATTTACTGAATTTACATTTATGTTAGTTGCAAAGTTCAGGCAAAAGGTTGAGCCTATGAGAAGATACCTGCAAGAAACTCAAGGCCACTCTTTTAAATCGCCATCAAATTATAATTTCAGTATTTTACAACTCATTTATGTACCAGGTGTTGCAGTTATTATGCCATATGTCACTGTCCATATAAAAATAAATTCTAAAAATAAAGGAAAAGTTTATAATATTAGGTAAGAAGCATTAGTTTATATATTTATTTTAAACGTTATTTTATATTTTAGATTGAGATGAAAAGTCAGACAATATAGATTACGCAATGTTATGTTTAGGACAAATTAATAGCCTACAGACTCATTGTTATTACTGAGTTTGCTAATAACTAACTTACTTACAATGCTCCATCCAAATATAGAACACTGAACAATCAGTATGCAGTCAAACTTTATATCACTGGGCAGCGAGAACCACGTAAGTGTTTTATTGCATTCTAGAATCATCTACAGCGATAAAAACCAAATTGATATATAGGTACCATAAGTTTTTATACGATATATCACAGGTTATGATTAACACCCACAAATAAAGATCATTTATTATTTCATTACGTTACACAGAATGTTATGAATAGTGTTGTTTTGTGTCGTACATATTTTTCATCGTACAAGGTGAAAATGCTCGCAAAGTATCGATAATATTGGTAGTACCAGTATAAATATAAAATAAATGTGCAAACTTTTACCTTGTTATGAAACAAACAAGTTTATGTAACCTAAAGTTGAGTTTTACTACTTATGTTATAAGATACGATTCTGTTTTCTTCGGAAAATTGTACCAATTTGGTCGTCTAACTTACTGAAGAAGTATTATTCTGACGGTATCCAGTAATCAATAATCTGTTATTTTTTAGTTTAAGTATATTCGTTAAATTATGTTTACTAAATGTTCATATGCGTCATGGAATTTTGATATTAACTGCCTAGCTTGACTTGAATTAGTAGCTATATAAAGCTCACAATTTTACTATATGATACATGTAATAATATACCTCGCAGTGATTTGAAGAAAACAAACCGTCCTTAAGAGTATTCGATGTAGACCTGTGGATCAATCTTGTTAGATACATCCTCCAAATCCATTATGGCTTTATTGAGCAAAATATACCCAACGGAACTGTTATGGATTTGGAGGATAATATGTCTAAGGAGAATGATTCCTGTAGTTTATTTTCAAGATGCCTCTCGCCAAAACGTGTAATCTGTGCTTACTTGTATCAAGTTGCCCGATCGATGTCGTAGCATGTCAATAGCTGTTTGTAGGCTGACTCAACTTGCAAACTGAGATTTATAGCAGCGAATATAAACATTTAACTATTGATTATCATTAATAGATTATTATAATACCAGGTAATAATTAATATGGCAGGTATCAGTTCCGCATTAAAAGGTATAATAGTCTGCAAAAAGCCATAGCCATAATAAATTGTATACGATTACCGATCGGCAAGAAAATTGTTTATGTAGGTACAATTTCTACTTTAAATGGAATGACGAAAAACAATTTCGCGTGATACACGCACGGCGCCATTTTGCTATTATCCACTAATCAAGATTGTTGGCCCTCGTTTGTTTGTTATTTTGTAGATATTTAGTCGCTGAAGTTTGATACTTTCGATTAACTGTTTAGAGGAATTGTTCGAACTGATCCCTGCCGCCTCTTTTCGCCATCGCCCTACGCGACAGCATTTTCATTCCCATCATTTAGATGGTTGGCAGTCCCCAACTGTGCGTTTCTACAGTAATTTTCTGCCTCGCACAACAAAACTGTGGAATGAGTTGTCGTCTGCGGTATTTCCGGACCAATACGACCTTCAACACTTCAAGAAAAGAGCGTACTCTTTTTTAAAAGGCCGGCAACGCACTTGTAACTCCTCTGGTGTTGCAGGTGTACATGGGTGGCGGTAATCGCTTACCATCAGGCGATCCGTCTGCTAGTTTTACCCCTTATCCATAAAAATAAAAATAAAATGAACAAGGAAAGATATTTACACTTGATACATAAAACCAAGGAAGGCTTATTGTAACCAGAGGTAAGTACTGCCTTTACCTAAGCTCTCCTCAAAATTAGCCGATGTTAGTTTAATACTAGCTGTCTTCGGTTTGGTGCTACACGTTTTCGGCTCTTAGTCCCACGATACAGCTAAACATAAGATAATACTTGATCCGCTGCACCTTCAAAAGGCTATGGCAACCACAGTATGACCTAAGGATATGGACATACTAATTGCCAGAATATTTGAGTGAAGGAAAACATCGTGAGGAAACCTGCATATCTGAGAGTTCTCCATGATGTTTTTGAAGATCTATAAATATGTAAAGTTTGCCAATACGCACTGCGCCAGTGTGGTGGATTATGGCCTGACTCTTCTCAGTGCTCTCACACTTGCTTATCTTATCTTATCTTATCTTATCTTATGTGTGGGGGCCAGTCAGTGCAGACCGGCGACACTTCGACCCAGTGGGATCTTTTGTGTCGGCCCCAAGATTTAACCCTTAGCTATCTCCTTATGAATGTACTGCATAAGCCGCAGTGTACAATTCAGAGGGAAAAGCCTGAAGTCTTCAGGGCTTGGATATGCCACCCCCATCAGACCCGTCCTCAGTCCAGCCAACGCGTCGCATTCACACAATAGGTGCGATATGGACTCGTCCTGTTCACCACAGGCCCTGCAGATCAAATTGTGTGCCAATCTCAATCTGCACAGGAAGTCGTTGGTGCCAAAATGGCCAGTGAACGCTCCTGTGAGCAGGCGCATTTGGCTCTTGCTATATCCACAGAACTTCCGGGTGAAGCCTGTGGCTCCGTTTGCAATGAACTTCTTGGAGTGTTCCAGACCCCTAAAGGCCATCCACTCCAACCTGTGTTTGTCATTGCCATGTGCATTCAAAGCTGCCTTGACGGTGCTCTCAGAGAGTCCCACGAATGGCTCGGGGCCCACAAACAGCTGCTCTCACACTTGCTAGTTTGGTAGTTTAATACAGGGCTAATTTTATTATTATGATTACTTATTTTGTCTGACTTAGAAATTGATGGCAGCCCAGAGTAATGACTCTAAGTGATCTTCGAAGTAGGGGCTAGTATGCATTTTTATAAATGATCACTCTAATCATTTTGACGTAGCAATCTTGACGTACCGCGGATCTGTGTAACTTGATCCACTGCTACTTCAGTAACTAGTATTGATAGTCAATCTATTATTAACAATATTTGAGACGTTATAATATCAAATTAAATAAATTGAAATTGCTAAATCGCCCTTTTGCGCTGCGACGTCGTGCGTCGTCGCACCGCAGATGTGGAATACAATGCGTTGATCCGTTGCGACTACGCAACGCAACGCACTAATGAGGCATCTCTCTAACAGTCACATAGGAACCATATCAAACGCGAAAGTTGGCTTCTAAAAAAACAAAAACTACAACGTACTCTGACAACTATTTTTCGAAGGGATGCAAAGAGAGTACGCTTTTTAGAGTTCGAAAAATCACTTATACAACAGCTTTGTCCGTCCGTCAATTTGTCTATTATACAACTTTCAACTCGAGAACCATAAGAGCTAGAGACTCGCGGTCAACGCCATTCATATACCCCCGAAATGACTATGACCTTTGACCTCTGACCTCAAGTCCACGTGGTATCACGTGACCTTTGCATATTACTTGAACAATTTTTTCGAACTCTAAGATTTACGGCAATTCATTGCGGTTTCTCACTTGTTTTAGCAAGATTTCAGTATACGTCTCCTACTCTTCCTCGCATTCTCCATACGCATTGTAAGGTAACAGGAAAGTAGAGGCGAGAAAGGACCGTGTCTAACTCACGCAGGCTTGTCACATTTCACAATAGCTTTTTACTGTTTACGTAGTACGATTAGGTTCGGTCAAGGCAGGTTGGCAGCTAGGGAAATGTTGAAACTAACCCTGTCAACCGTAACATGATATAGCCTGGTTACAGATGAAACACAATGGATGCTCTTTGTTTATTGTTGGATGTATATTGAACGGTATCCGTGATCTATCCTCGTTTTTGGACTTTTGACCTGTAGTATTATTAATGCAATAGGGCATGATCACGATACCGGTCGTATAGTTTCTGTTTATGTCAATGTATAAAAATAAAGCATGCAATTGAACAAATAGGCATATAATCAGCATAGCAACATCAGACCTGACTCAGCTGGTAAGAACAACTGGTCACTGGTTGAAAAGTTGTTGCCTAAGCTTTTTTCTTCCTTCATTACTTAATATTTCATGCTATAGCATCTATATAACAGTGTAAGCCTAGTGGGAAACCGTTGGAACTGCCACGCAGAGGTCTCGAGTGATACAGGCTGATTGGTAAAAGACTAGACATATTGAAGGAGGGTATTCAGTACTCGATTCTGGACACAAATATCTAATAAAATAGGTACTTGAAATTTGACCTATGTAGTTATCCAATAAAAACTTAATGTGCGGACACTCTTGCGCATATACCAAAGCTAAAGAAAACCACTAAGGAGGCCACTGCTCTTAGACCACACGACTGCTTAGCATCAGGTGGAGTGTGGTCATTTTGACGAGCAAAATAAAATAAAAAAAAAACCTCTGCCCCAGCTACCGCATCCCGCACTCTCCCGGATTTGCACCCCCGCCCGTCCTTTTCTTATCAAAGGTCATTAGCCTCGACAGCTGTGTGCGCAGTGTCCACATTTTATGGATATTTCATACAAATTTTCATAAAGGTTTTATTATACAGATTTTACTTTTATTTCTTTTTTATACGTTACGTCTGACCATAAATTATCATGTCCTTAAGTATGTACAATGTTTAACCAGTCACACTATATACAGGCTTTATATTATTATATACCATCTATTAAAATACATAGACACATACCTTCAGACGCCGTACTGCTATTGAGAACTTCGTGTTGGAAAATCCAATAGCACTGCCTGTTTCGGGAACTCCATCGAGCTAACTTATGCCATCGGACCAGCGAGGTAGTCTAAATCTATTAATGTCTGAATATCTTAGTGGCAACTCGGAGTCTGCATCGGACTCTGTAGGCAGTAATAGGATTACCCGCTGCACGTGAAATCTAAACTTAGCTAGCGAATGTGGGTGTGGTTATTGTTTATTTATTTATTTATTTACTAGATGTGCCCGCGGTTTCACTCGCGTTTATGGTTACTGCGCAGCCCCCGTGGGTCGTATCGTGATGTTATATAAGCTATAGCCTTCCTCGATGAATAGGCTACCCAACACTAAAATAATTTTTCAATTCGAACCAGTAGTTCCTAAGATTAGCGCGTTTAAACAAACAAACTCTTCAGATTTATAATATTAGTATTTATTTATTAAGGATCTCCAACAAAGAATGTACACAAAATTGTACAGACAAATGGACATTAGTTTTGTATAGTGTACTCCTTTAGTTATAGGAGACCACAGCATGCACATACATATAACAACAAAACATAAAAAAGAAAATTTAAATTAAAATAAGCTATACGTTAGGACACACGTTGTTGTCTACTGTTCTGTTTATAATTCAAGTATAGTAGCTAGGGACAATGGACAAAAAAGACAATAGATAGAGATCTAGTAGTTGGCCTCGATGGCGTAGTGGATTAGATTGGATTATTTAGATGTCATCCTTACTAATATTATAAGAATGTGAGTTGGTTTGTTTGTGACACCTTCACGCCTTAACTACTAGACCGATCATCATGAATTTCGCATTCACGTTGTTACGGTTACGGAATGGGTCGTAGGGATTCATCCAGAAAAAGTGAATCTGGGGGATAGAAAATTCACAAAATGTAGATTAACGCAAACGAATCTGCGCGCAAAATCTAGATACTTATATTTCTAATATATTTATGTGTTGGTACAGTACATTCTAGAACTCTTTTTATCAAATCTATTTATAGATTGCCAACGGACACGAATATACTGTCAGACAGATATTATGTTAATCATGTTCGAATCGATCTAGAATAGATCAGATTTATATTGTGTAGTCCATTTTCGTTTTATTTGACAAATAAATAACTCATTATAAAATACTAGATTTTGCCCGCGGCTTCGCTCACGTAAATGTAGAGATAGTAACAATACTTTTTTCTGGATGAAATATATATTTTGTCCTTTTCTGCTCCCCTAATAACGTGTATACGACATTTCATGATGAACGGTCGAATAGTTAAAGCGTAACAAACAAACATACATTTGCATTTATAATATTAGTTAGGATTCAGTTAGGTACTGCTTTTAAAATGTATTCGTTCGCTAAGAAATAGAGATGACAATAAAGAAAGACAATACATAGATATCTCTATCTATTGTCTTTTTGTCTATTAATAATAATATTCTGTCACAACTAAGCAGACTAAGCAGAGCTTGTAGGTACTATGGTTAGATACTAGACAATGGATAAACATATATATAGATACTTTATTTTTGTAAGTACATACCTACATATTATACATAGAAACACCCAGACCAAAACAAACATCCATGTTCATACACACAAACGTTTGACTTGTGCGGGAATCGATCCCGCGACCTCAGGCGTAGCAGTCGGTTACACTAATCACTTCGCCATCGAGGCCGCCACCCACGCTTGGATTGCCCACCTCAACTATTGCAATAGAAAACTTGATGAGGTTGACAGTAGCGAACTCCTCTGTATGGGGACAGCCACGACGACGTGGGACCCGGGCGTACTCAAACAGTATATCGTTTCAAACACAAAAGCAACACCTAATTCGATTCAATTTATAAAAATATATGCCTTGCCTAAAAAAAGTTCCAAATAACTAAAGCAACAGAATTATGTCATAATCTTGGCAACGTCAAATGTGTAGAGTATGCCGACCCCACACAAGCGCCATGCATTTATAAACAACATTTTAACAAAAAAGAAAACCGACTTCAAAAAAGAATATTCTAAAACTTAAAATGCACTAGAAAGTTAATAAATAATAGCATATTCTTGTGAATAATTAAATTATTGTTATTAATGGAGTCGGTGTCAGCCAAGGTAGGTTTGTAACTAATTAAACATGAGATGTCTTACTATAATCATAACATAACATTGGCATGCACAATTACACATATAGGCGCAGCACGCGGCGCGGGCGGCTGACACCGACTCCAAAATTAACAATAATTTAATTATTCACAAGAAAATGAAATTGGGTATTTATTAACTTTTTAGTGCATTTTAAGTTTTAGAATATTCTTTTTTGTTAAAATTTTGTTTATGTCTCGGTTTTTTGTGAATCTTGCCAAAAACGAGAACATCATCAATGTAGCCAAATACGCATTATATTTCAAAACAGAACCATTATAATATTAAAATAATATAAATGTCTTTTAATTTTGTCTCAAACGCAGATGACAGAAGAGAAATTTGTTTATTTGAATATTAAAAACCTGTTCGAGATTTATTTAAGGATCGCCATATACTTTGACGTCAATGTTGACGAAAATATAAATAGTTATGCATTGGATAATGCGACAGTGGACAAGTGTTATTGACACATAACAACTATAGTTTAATAGAGAATGGACACAAGCATCTCTTTAATCTCTAACTACTCAAGTTTTTTTAAAACAGGCATTCCCGCTGTAATATTTATTCTTGTGACTTTACATACATTCAAACAACGGAGGCAATGAATACCCAGATTTGGAACAAGTATTTGGACGACCAAGGCATGGAATTCCCTGCCAAGGCACGTGTTTCCTTCTTCCTTCAATCCTGGGTCCTTTAAGCTGGGCGTGAAAAAGCACCTTCTCAAGCCGTCAAAGTAGAGACCTCAACATCACCTCGGCTGCTATGAGGGCGGTGTGGAGGCCACTGCTCTTAGACCACACGACTGCTTATCATCAGGTGGAGTGTGGTCATTTTGACGAGCAAAATAAAAAAAATAAAAAAAAACGTACTTTCTGAAAAACGTTCCAACCCACACTCGGGTTAAAATCGAGTTATTATTAGCAAATTAGTCACGGGGTTACTATTTACTAGCTGGAAAAATTTGGTAGCTCTACTATCACTCTAAATTAAAATCATGGCTTAGTAGCCCAACCCACATGTATGAAGAAGCAATACGGGATTTAACTTCAATCACGATTATCTCAAAATGTTAACTTTGTGGGTTGGAACGTTTTTCAGAAAGTACGGCCATTTGTGGATCATACATTTCTTGGGTACGTATAGGGACAAAACTACGCACAGGGGCAGTGGCTATGACAGGTGACTAATGAAACGGTTAAATATTTAAAAAAATATATGTTGGTAAATAACTAAACTAATACGAACTGGGAATTCAATCTATCATCATTATATTGCGTTCTGTTTACGCGAATGTTATTCATTGAAACTACTATATACGGATTTTATCGCGTTGTTTATTTGACACTTTATTACAAAATTTTGAAAAACTGTTACACTACTGTAATTACTATTAAACTTTACAAATTTTTAAGCTAATTAAATTATTGAAACTATTAAAACTATTTATACTATTATTATACTATTTATATTTATGTTTACACTTTCCCTGACGTTTCGGTTGCTTTTCAGCAGCCATGGTCACGGGGAGACTAAGATGGTAGTTGTCTCAATCATTATTATTTTAAGTCAACTCCTATACTGTTATAATGTCGGTATCGCTGAGAAATTGACAAACTTTCAATGAATGGACACAAAAAACATCCAAACACATTAGGGGATCACATAAAGCCATTTAGAATAATTTCTGTGTCGCGGAGGACTTTACAAACGTCCAAAGGAAGGACACAAAAAACACCCAGACTTGGAACAACGCAATTTGTGGATTACACAAATGTTTGTTCCGTGTAGGATTCAAACCCACAACTCTTGGCATAGTAACTAATTCATTTTATTTGTTTTTTTATGCAACTAAGGTGGCAAACAAACATATGGTCCACCTGATGGTAAGTGGTCACCGTAGCCTATGGACGCCTGCGACACCAGAGGCATCACTTGCGCGTTGCCGACCCATTAGGAAAGGAAGTGAGCAGGACAAGGAGCGGGATGGGGAAATGGGGGTGATTGGGCGTCCGGCACTCTTTGTTGTTGTTTGAATGACATTTAAAGTAGATATGCGACTATGGTCATATGTCGACTGGTCGTTGAGATAAAGGTCAACAGAAAGGTACTGAACACACTCATATATTATTGGATTTTTCATCTACCATCGCACAATACTAATTCACGAAATGTGACGTATCAATTACTTCTTTTAACATGTATAGTAACCTATGCAATGTCATAATAATGTTTATCTATACTGATATTAAAAAGCTGAAGAGTTTGTTTGTTTGAACGCGCTAATCTCAGGAACTACTGGTTCGATTTGAAAAATTCTTTTAGTGTTGGATAGCCTATTTATCGAGGAAGCCTATATGCCATATAACATCACACTACGAGCCACGGGGGCGGTGCAGTAACGATAAACGCGGGTGAAACATTTTTAATAAATGTACTAGCGACCCGCCTCGGTTTCGTACGGGTAGTACAAAACCTCAACATATGCACTTAAACCTTCTATTGGTGAGAATCACATCAAAATCCGTTAAGTATTTTTTGAGTTTATTGCGCGCAGACGCGGCGGTGTGCTTTGTTTTATAATATGTAATGATGACTGTATATTCCCGAATGTCTAACGTATAACAGGAGGATTCCATTGTCATAAACATTATTTACATGCCCATACACTTCCAAAAATAGGCCGTGGTCAATAAAAAGCTTATAACAGTGTGATTCAGAAATCGAACCCGGGATCTTAAAACCGGCCACATGATTATAATGTAATAAGGCCGTAGTTAGTAAAAAACTATCTAACATTGTGAATCGGAAATCAAACCTGGGATCTCCAAACCGGTTTAATAATATTGCAACAAAAGCGTTAATAAGTTATTAAAGTACTCACTGATGCACCTGTCATTTAAAGAACTGTTTAGTGATAACTAATTCTCAGTAATAAGTATACCTACTAAATTCCAACAGTAATACAATAACAAAGATAATTACTATAGGCAAAATATCTCGGAAGAGGCACTGTGGGGGCACCACGTGTCCTTGAAGAAAATGTGGCATAAAATAGGTAAATAACAGTAATGAAAATCTCAAATCGAAACAAGGAGGGAATCATGAGATACAGACGTTTTTGTGTTCGTTTCCATACAAAAATAACAGGTTTCGATTTGCTCTTAAAGTGCTGGTCAAATAAAAAAGCGTAGTAATAATTTTTGTTGTTCTTTAATAGAGGAATGCGACTGAATATTTATTTTTTTGAAATTAAGTACTTTTTCAATTATTGATTCTATGTCCAACCTCTTGTATGGGGACGATCCACTGTGCGGCGTAGGCGTTAATACTTGAACGTCTGCCGCTTGAGTAATCTCGGGATCTAGCTAAGGGCTGTTACCAGACCAATCGATCGATCGTCGATCGACGGCATCGGTTGACGTCGATGGACGGCATCGGTCGACGTCGATCAAAGTTGTTGACGTCAGTTGGTCTGGTAACACCCTAAGATATGCGTTTTTCTGTCACGTATTACTCAGTAACATTATGCTACTGTGAACTTCACAATTAATTAATATGTAAATAGATAAAACGTGGAAATTGTTGTGAGCTACACAATTACACATATACATATAATGTGAATACTCTAGATTAATAAAATTGTAACTGTTTGCTTTTCCTAATAAAAAAATATTAAATTAAAAAAGAAAACTTTGATGCTTGTTAGACATTTAATGCAATGTATATAAATAAGTATAAAAGACCCCATTGACAGTAAATATACTGGGCGGAATGTGGGCGTTGTATAAACCTCTGCACAATTCCACGGGAATTTGCATACGTGAAGCTATTTATAATACTTTTGAAATCATTTTCTGAATATTTCTTACGAGGGATAGGCAGAGATGTATTACACCCGCATTGAACCAGCTATGGCTGTAGATTCACCGTATCACAAGGCGAGCTTATTGCCTTCTACCGGACACAATTTAAGGCTCCATGCCGGTACTGAGATTATCTTAACAGAAAAATCTAATAATTTGCTCGACCCGACAATCAACTTGGCTTCCCAATCACGAACATTTTTGTAAGCAAGTGAAGCAAATGAACACAAAAATTGGTAAACAGATGATCAAAAGTATGTCATAAATTGACTAAATAAGCAACATCTTTAATTGACGGTTGCTAATTGAGTCAAATTAAAAATTAGCAAAACCAATCAAATCACTTGACATGGCTTTAATTTTGACACGTTGAATAACCTTTAAAAATCGAATGTGAGATTCCTATTTAAGATTATGTAGGAGGTCAGCGTTGTTTGCCAGCATCTTCACAACGTTTCATCTCTGCACGATTTATTCTTACACGTGTCGCCAAAGACTCTTCAGTAACACGTGTACGAAGTCTTCCAGTCTACCATTCTAAACGCTGGTTTTATTCGTTGATAATAAAATTGCGTTTTGATACCCCTTTTTAGTCTTTATACCTGTAGCTGCGAAGCTTGCAAGTGAATACGATTTGCATATCAGTTACGACCAAGTATAATGAGTAACCATTCGTTTTGTTTGTTTCCTGTTAAATGTCCGCAATAAAAGGTTTTTGTCTCTTGTTTAGTTTTATTTAAGATTATGTAAATGTATTATATAAAGATATGCAGGTTTTTATGATGTTTTCGTTCACCTTTAAAGCAAGTGACGTAAAAACGAACATACCGCCCGAAAAATCAGAGAGATCAGGATGCCTTGGGATCGAACTTGGGATCTCTTCCAACAGCCTCTATTACTACTAGGCTATCGCTACTGGTTTCTTTTTCGAAATAAATCGAATGGATGTAGAATGCATGCAGATTCATGTCTGATTTTTGGAGAGGTAAGCAGTACGTCTTTCTTGATCTTTACTTGATGCTCTTACATTATAAGCTTCATGTACCATCACCACAACACTCATATCGATCGTCTACTGACGGCACATCGCTCTAAGGGTATTTGGTGGCGGTACCTTCTCACCGGGCTTTTCCCTTTTGAACGGATTCGCAAATCTATGCGGCGCAGGCAGGCGGTTTTGTAGTGCTCAACAATAAAAAAAAACATTATTTTGTTGTCAAATAACCCATCTACAAATTCCACTACATAAACTAATAAGTCAGACTTGCATATTGTAACGAATGATGGTGTTACGATTGGCATTCAAAACCTTTGGCTATTTATCCATTCCATGAGAGTACATCTTACGCAGTCAAACTATCTAATTAGTTGAGCTACACATAGCAATTTATGCATTTGGATCAAAACTATTAAAGTTGTACTAATTGCTTATTATAAACTTTTCGCTTTATTGCCATAAGTCATGTACTGTTTGCCATAACAGCGCCATTTTCGTCAAGGTTTACTTTCGTGTTTGCTGAAATCATTAGAGAACATTCCTATTACTAATGTTTATTAAGAACTAGCTTTTGCGCGCGGCTCCGACCGCGTGGTACCTTCGTCAATAAAAAGTAGCTTATGTCCTTCCCCAGGTTTTAAACTATATCTGTACCAAATTTCATCTAAATCGGTCGAGTGGTTTAGCCGTGAAAAGGTAACAGACATACAGACAGATAGACAGACAGAGTTTCTTTCGAATTTATAATATTAGTAAGGATTGCTGGCCTGCGCACTATCCACGTTCATATGTGTGGAATAAAGTTATAACGATTGCTTGGCAGATAAGTCAGCAGCAGAGCTTGATGGTAGAGAATTAGTATCTGCCACCGCCGCTGTTGGAGTATGCACAGCCAGAACAGCTGTTTGTGCTTTTAATATCTGGGATATTAGTATTATTTATAAACCTCGATTAAAGGAAGAAGCTTGTCTTTGCGAACTGAAACAAAATCGCGGCGCCTAGATCATTTTGAAGCCTGCAGGAATTATCGTTGGAAGCGTAAGATTGTCTTCAGATATTGTAATATCTATTGGAACGATGGTAGAAGTTAATAATTAACCTCGTACTTTACCTACAAGGCACGATATCCCCTTGAATCCTACACTCTGAGAAAAACATACACAAAGATCACCCAGGTTCAGAACTACCATAAATTTGTATCAAGTGCCTGCAGTTTACAAAAATATTTTAGATTCGGAACTTGGATATTAAGGTGTTCGCTCCTAATTGTTAAACAATTTGGACAATGAGCGACCGGCTTGATATATTCATTATAAGGTGTGTAAGACGTGTAAGTATGTACTAATACATTAACGTAACTGTGAACTATGCCGATCGATATGCACTTAATTGCCTTTGGCACGTTATTAATCATCGTATGGCTTCTCTGTAAAGTGTGCTAAAAATACTTGCGGCTTTTTATGTAAGTGTGCCACTAAAGTGACGCATAAGTATAGGAGTCGTCTGCTGGTAAGCAGTTACTATAGTTTTTGGATAGTTGTGTATTATCATTATGATATCGTTGAGATTAAACTTAGGATTTTTACCGTTGTTTATTTGACACTTTATTACAAAATTTAGAAACTGTTACACTACTATTACTATTAAATTTTACAAATTTTTAAGCTAATTAAATTATTGAAACTATTAAAACTATTTATACTATTATACTATTTATATTTATGTTTACACTTTCACCGACGTTTCGGTTGCTTTTCAGCAGCCATGGTCACGGGCTAGTAGTGTAACAGTTTCTAAATTTTATAATATAGTGTCAAATAAACAACGCAATAAAATCCGTATATTGTAAGTAGTTTAATTTCAATGAATAACATTTGCGTAAACAGAAGACAATATTATTATGATATCGTTTCTGTAGCTACATCCTGGATGACTTCGTAATGTGCAGACATCTATCCAAAGAAGTAGTAACGATCTGTTCTGCAGTTATGTCATAGAAGGTATGTAGATTTTTGTAAAACTACGCGTTCAGTTCACTATTATGATATATCACACGAGTGTATTGTCGACCTATAAAACGGAGGAGTTGCTCGACCAAGCTTCATATCGCCTAGGTGACAGAAAAGTGTCTGGTTTTAATATGTGCTTTACACAAGTGCCCGAAATCAACAGTTGAACCGCGGCTCGCCAGGGACGATTACCAAGCCTGGTCGGATGATCCTACCTTTATGTTGGAGGGACATCACACCACGTTCCTCCACATCTACTCTGGAGCCCTTGTAAATGTCTTTTATTCACCGCTCTCGCAGAATACAATACAAATTTGTCTAGCTGCGGTCTCCGGAAGGACATCTTCCCAAACTGTGTGCTCAAGGTCAGCATGACGCATATTTCGTTATGCTCTGCTTGTTTCAAAATAAAGTTTCTTGCTTTATTCATTCATTGTGTTAAGGAAATTATTGTCAGTAAATATTATAACATTTAGTCGCGATTTATTATTTCTCCAAATGACCAGGGTTTTGTAGGGAGTGACGATAAAATTCAAACGCTACATTTAACATTTCGAAAGCATTTCTCTTGCCGAATATATTTAAATGGGTTGGTGGGTAATGAGGGGTACTCTTAAGTGGCTGTTCATTTCGTTGATTTTGTAATGTTATTATGGAGAATTTCTGAATGGAATAAATATTATAAAAGCTTCTATTTTCTCATTCAGTTTTCTTGTTACTTTTTCAGGACTATGCTTGTGATGAATTATGACGAAATGTTGTAGGAAGATAACCAGGCCGCTGATTTTTAAAAATCCAACAGACAAAAGCTTGCGTAATCTACAAGACAGGTCCGTTTGTATTGCTTGAATATAATAATCTATCAGTTTTGAATTGAATTCTATAACTATCCTAGCTTCTTAATTCGCAATAAACAATTACATTTGGCGAGTATAAAACTTGTTATAAAGTTAAAAAAGATAACGTAATATACCTCTCGTAAAGTTTCTAATCATGACGTTTAATATATGCTACTAGCTTTTGCCCGCGGCTTAGCTCGCGTAAAAGTTTTTAAATAAAATATAGCCTATGTGATAATATAAGTTTCTAATGGTAAAATAATTTTTAAAATCGATTTACTAGTTTTTGAGTTAAATCCTTACAAACAAAAAATATAATAATTGTTCCTCTTTAGAATATTAGCATAGACAACTAGGATCTAGTAATCAAGTAGTTTCCTTTATTTTTTTGATCTTACCATACTACCAACTTGTAGTCCATATTCACAGAAAAGAGGATAAACATTCATTCTTCATTTGATAGTCAAAACCCTAAAGAACCGATTCAATACAGTCATTCGAAACGTGACTTTCTCCATGAGCCCTGTCGTAAATACCGTCGATTACCGGCGGTAAGATTTCATGTCACGTCTAAACGCCATCGACTTGGACAGATTAATGGCTTTGTTTGTATCTAAGCCCACGGCAATATTACTGCTGGAATACTATAATAATATAATACATAATAAAACATTCACGTGACTAGCTTCAGTCGTTAACTTCGCTTGATGTGTTATGACGATTCAAGTTCATTCTCTGCATTGAAACATAATTTGCTTTAGTCTCTTAAAAGGAAACAAGTTTCGGTATAGATTGCATTTAAATGCTATTACGCTGTATTATATTATAGATCACCTACCCTCGTATTATCGTAAAAGATTTACAATTTTACCTTACCTACCTTACCTTAAAACCTCTCACACATCCAAAAAATAAGTTGGATACTTCAGTCTTTAAAAAAGAAAATCGCTTTTAAATAATCTTTACATTATAGAGGATTCCGTTAGTCATTTCTAATAAAGTCCCAATTTCCACAACAAAAATATTTTCCCTTTTTTAATATACAACCACGTCGATCCCGACCCAAGATCTTTTATATGTCTTATCCGACATTTCTTTCCGAGCCGGCATAACTAAACCGTTCCGGCTCGAATAGAAACATCCCGTGAATAAAAACCTTTATTATCTCGTTCTGATCCTTGACTTTTTGCGACCTTAACCTTTTCGTTGTTCGTGACAGGACAGCGCGGCGGAGTCGCCAAATAAATGTTATCTATGGCGAACTGTCGACGGTAATGGTTGAAGAGTTGTGATGATACATTGTAGATGAATACACGTCTCTGTTTTTATTCAGGTTGAGTTATTATGTACATGAATATCTCTTTAACGTAAAGGCTTGCGTAACTATCGAAGGTTTTGAATTTGATTTATAAAGAAAAAATATCGCATTGGATTTTTCTTGTAGAGCATATTAATTTGAAGCATGTAATTACAGTCAATGTATTAATTGATAAAGAAAAGTGTTATTATAAATATGTTACATGTTTTAAAAACGATTTATTTTGTCCATCGGCATACAGACGCCGGCGTCCAGATACTCCAATATTTGTATCATTATCAAACAATTATTGTCGGGTTATGGTCAAGCTGACAGGCTAAAAGTGGCTCAAATAAAGGTTTGTCATTTCGGGAAACCCAAAAATACTTAAAATATGTATATTGTTACATCAAGCAAATATTCTGAAGTGATTGGTTAATTATGATGTCGAGAGTTTGATTAATTGCCCTTCATTCTATATTCATGTGTATGTGCCAGGTACTACTGTTTATTTAATATCATCGTACTAATTTCTAATTAACATACTAACAGATGGTTAAAGAAGTTAGTAGAGAGACCACTTACTGCGCTTGCACGGTGACACAAAGTGGCCTCCGACATTGAAGTACCTACGCCATTCCTTTCTATAGTGTCACATTTTAAGTAGACAGACTAACTTGTCATATATTCTGTATGAAGCTTCGATTAAGGTATAATATGACGGACATTTATATTTTTTAAATTAGGCACACGTTGCTTCTTCACTGGTTGCCTTATACGTAAAGAAAAACAGTAATGAAGTAAATAGCGTGTACTTATATGTCGCAGGCAATTTGTATGATTCCGCGTTTTACAAACGGCTTCGTCGGTCTAAAAACGCTCGCTGTTTTAAAACATGCCGAAGGCAAAATGTAAATTGCCTTGTCACTTTATAATATGCCACAACATTTGATAGACAATTGAACAGCATAACGAGCACCTATACGCGTCAAATCACTGCATTCCGTCTCGGAAGGGTTAGGTTATGTTAGGTTCCTTCTTAAACCCACCCTGAAATAGGTCTGTCGATGGTATAACAATCAACGAGCGTTTTTAAACGGACGACGCCGTTTGTAAAACGCGGAATCATACAAATTGCCTGCGACATATACAAGATCATCCATGTTTAAGAATAGGTGTGAACTTCGATCAGTGGTAAGTAGCAGCTACATGGAATTTAGCCTGCCATTATAAGCGTACTTAGACCTGTTCACACTGATATACTAACATTTATAAACCTGGATTGATAGATAACGGTATCGTTGGTAATACTTTGTGGTAAAATTTACTACTGGTCGTGAGATCCAAGGCCCTAAATTAGGCAAAGAGTTAAAGTCTAAATTATTTACTCATTTAGGTACCAAAGTAACACTTATGAGTTATGACCGTTATAGTGAAGTGTTTAGTGAGTTTGCTAAAGTAACATTTAGATTAAGTGCTTGGTTTAGGTAATTGTTGAGCCTTCAAGACGATACCTGCAAGAATCGAAAGGCCACACTTTTTGAATTGCGATTGAAATCCAACTAGCCTTCCAAATTTCTCTTGAATAATTTTACTATGATTATTCTGTCGCTGTGCGTCTAGAGACATGATGAAAGTAACCGACTTACCCTCAATTAATTGAGATAAAACAAAGTTGGCGAAATGTTTGTGTTCTACACTTGGTCCTAAACTGACGTAATAATGTTATAATATACGTGCAATGGAATATTACTTATAAAAATGGTACCAGATTATTCAGTACAATAGTTGAAACGGCAAATATCGCGTATTGTTGTCTCTTCTTATCTCTCACGTGGTTGTGTTGCCTGTGTCATTGTGGTATCTCAGTTGATAACAACAATTAGAGGACAATTCAATAATAATAAAGAAAATATTGTAGCTATTAAGGAGGCAAACTAAGATTGCCTATAATGCCAGTTTCGCGGGATGCCGATTCAAGCAATAAAATGCTCTCCTCTGCCCATGCCGGCAGGATCAAAAAAAGAAGTATTTAAATTTCGATCAGTTAGTTTTGTAGCCTAATACAGGTATTGAAAGAAAAAGAAGGAATACAGTAATTCCTACAGCTCAAACAAAAGTATTTGATTAAATATTAAATTACTTAATCGTATACTAATAATTATAGTAATAAAAGTAATAGCTCCTAGAATCAAGGAAATTCCAGCTAAATGTAATGGAAAATAGCTAAATATAGTGAACTACATCTATGAGCAATATTAGAAGAAACAGGGTGATATACTGTTCATCCGGTTCCAAAGTCTGAGGGTAGGCTATTACAATAGCCTATGTTCGCTTGTTACACCAGGCAATCACTCGTTCGTTGTTAAACCTAGCAAAAATAATGAAAGGTGGGATGAACGAAAATGCGAGAGACATGTGGGCCTCTAAAACTCTCACTCACAGGCCGAAAAAATTAGTATGTTTTTTTTTTTATTAAATTTGTATGTAAGTTAACACATGACACACATGGCACATGACCAGAGTTATTTAACAGTCACATTATAAATAACTACTAATTATTAATTCAGAAATACATTTGCATCGAATTTGATATGGCTTTTAGTAGAATATGTCTAGATCGGGTAGCTGAGGGAGTATCGAGTATAGCAGATATATAAACGCTATACTTATATATGTATACACAACCGTTCTGCCTAGAAGTACATAAGATTTCACCGTTCATCGTTGCCTAAAACAAAAAAGACAGTCTTACGTACTTAGGGTAAGACTAATAGAAATGACATTAAACCATTTTGCAGTCGAATTTCCAAGGCGAACTTTGTAAGGAATGTGCCGGAACTCCACCAGCTTAATTTAATTTGAAACAATCTTATTTCTCTTGATGTTTTCTCTTAATATTGCTCATTTTCGCAGAATTTATTTACTTTTCCCCGTTCAAAGGCTTTTGTTTTTAAATACACATCACTTTATCGATTTGATGATAGGTTCCCTACACCGCATTGATAAACATTCTCATGCTAAGGAAAAAGGTTGCTTAAAATAGGTTGTTTGAATATAGAATGGATTATTCGATTTTTGTTAACCCTATATATTGGTGAATACGTGTTATGAATACACATATGTACACCTAAATAATAAATTGTCTCCATAACGTATTTCAGTCACGACGGTTAGTCTTAACGAACATTTTGTATCTACATTAAAGTACTCGAGTTTGGGCGCAAACACAAGTACTTTAATGTAGCTCTCTATTCCCTCACTCTCATAGTCCAATGGAAGTCAATCCGATACCACCGAGCGATGAATTCTCGGCAAGGTGTGCAACTACGCCAACTTACCACTGTTATTGAGGATTTGTCGCCAGATAAACCCAGAAACTCTTCGTTGTTCCTGGGTCGAACTAAGAATAAGGCTCGAGACCACATGCACAGCAGTTGCATTCACGACTGGTACGCTACTGAAGCAGACAATATACATAAATATACTCATGTATTATATGTGTATTAATGTATTTTCCTGCTTCGGCTGGCCGAACTAAAAAGCTTACTGCCGTAAGACTAAAAATGAATTATTCATTCATTCAATATTTTCTAACTCGTATTATTATTATTATTGCGGCATTTTCACGAAGCCCGTGGTTTCGTTATCGACGCATGCGTCATTAAGTTTATCAATTATTTAGCCATATTGCTATAATTTGTTCCATGTGCCGACGGAAGGAAAACATGACCTAATTTTGATACGAATCCGCTTTATTTTTTCTGTGGTGGTTTTTGTCGGTGTTATTTTACCAAAATATGCGCAATAATAAAATCGGTAACAGCAAAATTTAGGAACAGGTCTATAAAATAACGTTTAAGATTCAATCACGAGATACGCTTCTTGACTTGAAGTTTATACTCACAATGCCACACTCCATACTAAGGCTGAATGTAGGTCTCTACAAGAGCACGCCACTAAATCTCATTTCCGCTTTCCCTTATCAAATTGCTGTCAGCTACTTTACGTATATAAAATCCTTAACACTGTAGCACAAAATAATTTTAAACTTGTAAAAACAAAGTACCATTAGAAAATTACGTTTTATAAGATCTTTGAATGACACGAATTGTGATAGAAGCTAAAATCTAGTACTAATTTGAATATACTCATAGTGTGACAAAATTGTTTGAACTTAAGCTCATGATCACCATTTACCATCGTACCTTTAGCCATCGGGATTCTCTCTCACACCTTCGAACCAAATTGGTCGCGTTTCAAGCAGTTTCAAAAGTACTTTCACCATGAACACTAGTTAAGGAATGACCAAGAGGATTGCTTGGTGACTTTAATATTAGAGCTTCTTAAATAATCGCATGATGAGATTCTTACAGGAAAGGTAACAGGCGAGTGTACAGTTACAAATGTCCGTAGCAGTATACCATCTGATGCACCGTACGCTTTTTAGACGCCTTCAAAACATAATCCATAGCTTACCGAATAGTCTTTTAAAATTGTATGTCGATATTAAGACACAAAATACACATGCACAGAAGATCCCACTCACTCACAGACATAATTACGTATGATTAACCATAAATATATTGTTAATGAGGAATGTCAATAAGAATGTGTGAATCTAAATGCAAGTTATTCTCGTTATGATGAAATTATAACAAGGTATATATATTTTTATTACATTATATTGCGGGCTGTTTAACCTTGATCGTAAATACTTTATTGGACACCATAAATATTTATTGCTCTAAGATGTTACTTATAAATAATGAGGTTTACAGGTGACAAAGTCAACTAGATTGTGATTACACATTACACGTACAACGCTTGGAAGAACTGTGACATATTGTCGTACTAGCTTCAGGCTGCGGCTTCGCCCAAGTTAATCCCACGGGAACTCACACCGTAAAATTATCATATATGGTAATCTAGGTTTGTACAGTCTATCTGTGTGCCAAATGTCGTCCAAATATAACGGTTTACGCGTGATTGAGTGACAAACATCCAAACATCTTTACACAAAACCTAAATACAGATCGCGCAATCTATGATGGCCGGTCTGAACATAGCGTCTCCGAACTGTTGCGCAGGTATAGTCGCTAAAAGGCGTTCCGACCCCGCCCCCCTGTCACCAAAGAGACCTAAAACTTGCAACTGCGACGCCACTCGCGCAATGTTCAGACCGGTCATCAACTCATCATACAGTGCGCGATCTGTACACTATCTGACCTTACAATTGAAATCAGGACTGCCCGACTCTGACTGCATGATTCAGGCGCGAGCTACCCATGAAAGATACTTATATGATAACTTGAGCATGTAAATTGCGTGACTTGCGTACGCATGTAGCTCGCGTCATCTACTTGCATCCTGTCCAAACACCATTACTAAAAGATAAGATAAAACTTTATTCATAGATAAATTTAGCCTAGGTTTACAATGTTGTTGTTTTAATATACATAATTATGTTACAAATATGTTTACACAGCATGTTTAAAACAGATACAATACAGTACAGCTAAACATATTAACACTATTAAACATATTTGACTATAGTAACTTGGAACATTAGCAAATTAATATATAAATAAGAAGAAGTATTCTGTTTAACTTCAAGATAAACCGATAAAAATTCTTTACCTTCCGTGCTAGTCAAATGATTGTGTTACGGCAAGGTAAGAATTCTCGCTCTAGAAATACCAACTGTAAGTTAATTGAATAAGGACAGTTTTGTATTAATGATTGTAATATTTAAGCGAACAAAACATGCACGATATCTACTAATGAGTTTGGTGTAAACAAGTAGTATATCTACATATAACTATATATATATTGTACTACTATATTGATTATTATTGTCATTGAATAAACCACTATAACTTTGGTTCACTCAATTGTGGTTATAAACAAGTTATTTTTTCATTTTAAATCGCAAATAATTATTTATTATCACGCCAAGCGGACACAATGCGGTTGGCAGAGTACAAATCGATTGTATATTAACTAGGTGACGGCTGATAAACCGCTAAATGCATGGAATGACACATTTTATTACAGGCTATTGTGTTTAAATTATGCTTGGTTAATGCTAGACAAATATTGACTGAATGCTGTCCCCCGCGTTTTCATCCACATTCATGATTATTTTATTATATTGCTCTGCTGTCGTGACTCGTAGCGTGATGTTATATGCCCTTTAACCTTTTGAACGCCAGAGTATAAACGCATCGCCGTACCACCGACGCCAAGCTACTTTTTCTGTAAAATGACCTTCAGAAGTATAGGGATTCCAAAACTTTATCGAATATCAACTGTGTTTTTATTTTCGTCTTAAATTTTCTAGTAAACCCTACTCATGACACTGATATTTATTTAACCACAAAAATAATATTTTATTTAGTTTTATTGTTTATTTTTATGTTAAGGTGCGACGTATTTTTTGTCGTACATATGTGACGTTGGCGTTGAGGGCAAGATTTCGTTTGTCACGTATATGTGACAATGGCGTCCAAAAGGTTAATTTTCGTTAAGAATCGGACTATCAAAAGAATATATTAATTACTAGATGTTCCCGCGGTTTCACCCGCGTTTATCGTTACTCCGCCGCCCCCGTGGGTCGTAACGTAATATTATAAATAAAATAAATAATAATAATATATTATAATTAAATATTATTGTTTCACCAATATCATTTGTAAGTGTACTAAATTGTAATTTTTTTGGTAAATAAATTATTATTATTATTATATGTTTCTCTTTCACGGGTATATTCCTAATACGTTAAAATACCCGGCCCTTTGGGAGGCTTACACGGAGATATAGGTCCAACGTGAAGAGGCCCTTCGAGAGTTTTAATCAAAGGTGGGATGGAATAACTACAGCGGCACTAGCCGCAGCAGGCGTAGGACTATTGCTACGTATGGATTCTAATATATGGGCTATGGGTATGGGTGTTTGATGGACTGGTATATTGGTAACTATGGATGATAAAACGGCGTCTGCCCTGAATACTCTAATAGCATAAATCGAATGGACAGACGGTGACTCGCCAACTCACTAGATGGGCCCCCTGAATTACTATTATTATTATTATTATTTCTTTTTTCTTTTTTTTTTAACTCCCTTTTTTGAAGGTGTAAAGGCGTGTCATGCGGGCCAAGACCAAGCATGGCACTTTAAATGAAGTAAGTTGATGATATGGATGATGATGTTAGCAATTTGCGTGTGATGCGGCACGTGTTGAGAATCGTGGCTTTTTGCAATAGTTGTAGTGTGTGTATAGGCATGTGTAAGATATCAAGGCTTTGAGTGAGTGTTTTGGGTATTATACCAGTTGATGACAAGACTATTGGTACAATATGCACTGTACGTGCTCTCCATTGTATTTTTAATTTGATCGCTAAGTCTTGGTATTTTGAAAGCTTATCGGCTATTGTTGATTGTACGTTGTGACTGTTGGGGATGGCTATGTCAATAATATAAATGGTGTTGCTATTTTTATCATGTAGTGTTATATCGGGTCTGTTATAGTGTACGGTTTTGTCAGTAATGATTGTTCGGTCCCAATACATTTTACAGGTGCTGTTTTCGAGGACAGTGTCTGGTTTATATTTGTAGTATGGCAATTTTTCATTGATAAAATGATACTGATGTGCTAAATGTTGGTGTATTATTGCAGCTACTTGGTCATGCCGGTGTTTATAATCAGACTGAACCAGAAATTTGCAAGCGCCAGTTATATGTTGTACTTTATTATTATTATATAGCCTTCCTCGATAAATAGGCTATCCAACACTAACAGAATTTTTCAAATCGAACCAGTAGTGCCTGAGATTAGCGCGTTCAAACAAACAAACAGACTCTTCAGCTTTATAATATTAGTATAGATTAAATAAATAAATATTATTTCATATCCGACTGGTAGTTCCAGAGATCATCATCATGTATAATTATGACTTATTGCTTTTAGTGCTTATCATGCTCTCGGCTGCTTTTTATTAGCGAAATGGCCACGCACATAGTTGAGAGCTATTTCCTCCTATGGACGCTTAGGGTTTTGGATATCCTTAATCTTAGTTTTCCATAGAGTTGACAACAGAATGTTTTGGGCTTAAAATGTTATTTGCATATTTGACAATATGTAAATGATAACCTTTGTGTTATATATACCCGTAGGCTACGGCATTCGTTACCATCAGGTGGGCTATACTATTTTTGCTATCTGTGCTGCCAGCGATAGGAATAGTATTCTGCTGACAGCACAGTGTCTCAAGGAGCCTCAAAAATCTGTGCACAACTCTAAACTATTTGGCTACAATCATTTATATATTGGGAGTAGGTAGTCTCCACCTGGACCAATAGAGCGAAATTCCAGATTTGTTAGCCGTAGACGCTACGTAATTGAAATTCCTAACCTGTTTTATAAGTTGTTAGTAAACCGAGCCAAACGTTTGTAATCTAGGCAGGCTGTCTAACACAACGTCTATCTCATTTCACTTACTAATAGCGACTTGACAAGTTGAACGGTATCTCAGAATACGTATCTTAGGTACGAACTAGAAAATTCAATTGGCGTTAGGCAATATGCATTTAGTTAACAAAATGTATTAGGGTTACATAGATTGTCTTGTTGGTACCATGGGTTTTGTTGGCGTGTGATTGTGATGTCCCAGGTCCGATTGTCAGGATGAACAATGTGTTTTGGGGTTGTCTATGAGAAAATTCTTAGTAGCAGCACAAAGTCTGGAAATTTAGTCGGTTGACGTATTACATCGGTGGAAGAGATACTATGTGTGGTCTCTACACCAAAATCTAACTAGATACAACTTGAAACCAACAACAAATTTAAACCAAATTACAAAGTACTGATGAAAGCTAGCTTTAATAAGCTACAAGTGTGTTTAATGAAATTCTCGAAGATTCTAGAAAAACGTGACGGCAAAATCTCTACAACATTCTATTCTTAGTATTTCCCTTTACCGTCGCGTGAGTTTGTTTTTCTTTGCAAAAGTTCTGCAGGAAAACGGAACCTACGCTTTTTCCAATTACACTTGAGGAAATTGTTTCTCTTTTTCCCTTTAGATTATCTTGGAGATTTTTTGTTTTCACATGTTTGCGAAATTTCTTTTGTATCGATTGTAACCCTTACACGGTAGAAAGAAGGTATCTTGAAGACACCTTTGAGACCCCCAAACACTTCCCTCTACGGCATACCGTACCGTGTTTTATCAAACATACGGGTTTGATAAAATATAACCTGGTCACCTATAAATAAAAACTAGAGTACATAACCGAGAACTGTCGTGTCCATATAAATAAGTATATTTGGAATGTCTTTAACCTATGTTATGTAGTATTCATTTTTGAAGTTACAAGCTATTACCATAAGACATTTCACCAAAATCGATTCGGCGAGAATATGCAGTTTCTTAATAAATAACTACATATACGTACTATATATATACGTCGTCGGTAAATTGTATGCAAAAGTGTTAATTGAAAGGATTGTGAAAGTAACCGACAAGAAAATTTGGGATGCACAAACGGGATTTCGAAAGGGTATGGGATGTACGGATCAGGTCTTTTCCTTACGGAGCATAGCCGAAAAAGTTTTGGCCAAAGGTCAAAAGGTCTATTGCGCATTCGTGGATCTGGAAAAGGCTTATGATAAAGTGGTGAGGAATGAACTTTGGTCGGCATTGTCCATGTATGGAGTGAATAGCAACCTCACGCGAGCTCTGAAATCTCTTTATGATGATTCCAGAGCTTGTGTTAGGATAAATGGGACCTACACAGAGTGGTTTAGCATCGATAAAGGTGTTAGACAAGGATGTGTAGCGTCACCTTGGCTGTTTAACCTATACATGGACAATTGTTTGAAAGATTTAAAAGATTGTGAATGGGGATTAAGAATGAATGAGTTACTTGTCAAATGTCTTCTTTATGCCGATGACCAAGTAATACTTGCGTCATCGGCGGAAGAGTTGCAGGCGATGGTAACTATTATGCATGGTGCTTTTGAGAGTAAAGGAATGAAAATAAATGTAAGCAAGACGAAAGTAATGGTATTTGAAAAGGAAGAGTACGTGACGATGTGTAATATTATGATTGATGGAGAAAAAGTGGAGCAAGTGAAAGAGTTTGTATATTTGGGTACTTTGTTTACAAGGGATGGTAAACATGACGGAGATATTGAAAGGAGAACGATTGCTGGCAACAAAGTGAATGGAGCCTTACGCGCTTTTATGAACAGTCGAAATGTATCCGAAAAGGCACGTTTGGCTGTTCATAGAGGACTATTAGTGCCCACACTTATGTATGGAAGTGAAAGTTGGGTATGGCAAAAGAAGCATGAGAGCAGAATAAATGCTGTAGAAATGAGAGCGTTGAGAAGCATATGTGGTGTGACTCTGAAAGATAGAATAAGAAATAGTGTGATTAGAGAGAGATGCGGCATGAAAGTGGATATAGTTACAAGAATAGAAAAGGGTATGTTAAGCTGGTTTGGACATGTAGAAAGAATGGACGAGGAAAGACTGACTAAGAAAGTTTATAAGGCTAGTGTGAATGGAACAGTCGCAAGAGGAAAACCTAGGCGAACGTTTCTCGACCAGATCGGAGGCGTCCTGGACAAAGGCCAGGTTAAGAGCTCCTTGAACCGACGAGCGTGTATGAGGAATGTGATGAAAGTGAATGAAGCCAGAGAAGTGTGTCAGGATCGTAGCAAATGGAAATCCGTAGTCTCTGCCTACCCCTCTGGGAAACAGGCGTGAATCTATGTATGTATGTATGTATATTATAAAACATAGTGCCCTGCCGTGTTTGTTCGCGATAAACTCAAAAACTACTGAACGGATTTGCATGCGGTTTTCGCTAATAGACAGAGGGATTCAGGAGGAAGCTTTAGGTGTATAATTTGTTATGGTTTTGTACTACTCGTGCGGAGCCGTGGCGGGTCGCTAGAAAACAAGTTTGACGAGCAAAAAAACAATAAAATACAAAAAAAAATACACAAATTAGTTTGGTAGTTCCAAAGATTAGCGCGTCCAAACAAACAATATATTATGCTTTATATTTTAGTATTTATATGTTATTATAGTTTGAATAACAGCAGCATTCATATAGTACTATTCATCCGATAATATAATCTTGACCTTGTAGTTCCGAGTTCAATATAAACTCTAATTTATATTTCCCGTCATGTCCGACATTAGGCGGAATGTTCAGGCCTATTTCCTTGAGACATAGCGAATAAGTAATTTAATCTGTTGGCCATCTTCCAAATAGAAAATGTTTCGTCGCCAAATAAAAATAGGCTCATAAGCCATCTCCGTTATCTAAATCTGAAGAGGAACTAGCTTTATTTCGTCGTAAGAGATGTATTGACTTTCTCCATAGCAGTTGGCGTAAGTCTGAGCCCGAAAAAATAAGTTATATGTCTATTTTCTTGGGGTTAAAAACTTCAAAGCCAGAAAATAAGTTAATACTTTCATATTAATTACTAGCTTAACGAACAGCATTATTAAGTTCTACAACACCTAACCTAACCACAATCGGGTTTGTTATATAAAAAGAAACATATACGTTTAAAACATATTTTATTTTTGTTTAAAAAAATATATAAATTATAGAATACATATATTTATTGGATGGATGGCGTAGTGGTTGTAAGTTCGATCGCCATACGAGGAAAAAAATTGTGTGAATACATTTTTAATTTTTTTATTTTGCTCGTCAGGATGACTACTCTCCATCTGACGGTAAGCAGTCGTGTGGTCTAAGAGCAGTGGCCTCCACACCGCCCTCATATTGTTGTTATGAGTTTGGGTATTCTTTGTGTCCGTTTTTTGAATGTTTGTAGAATCTATTGTGACACAGCAGGTATTATGCCTATTGCGGGCCTCTTTATATAATCTTATAGGAACATGTTTTTAGTTTTGTATTTAATTTTCTATGGATATGCGGATCAGCTCGTACTATCTACTTATATTTCTGGTAAAATACAATTAAAAACCATGAAAAAAAACAGCAGTTTCAGCATTGGAACGTAATCTGAGCTAATAAAAAATAAAGCTGAAGAGTTTGTTTGTTTGTTTGAACGCGCTAATCTTAGAAACTACAGGTTCGATTTAAAAAATTATTTTAGTGTTGGATAGCCTATTTATAGAGGAAGGCTATAGGCTATATAACATCACGCTACGACCCACGGGAGAGGCGCAGTAACGATAAACGCGGGTTAAACCGCGGGTACATCTAGTATAATATAATAACCATTTATATCGCGTGGCATAGCCGTACTCGTCATAAACAATCGTTGCACATCACTTACGAGTCTGGACGAGACTCGAGATTACTTGTATGATATTATACATTTCCTATAGCAAATACGCATATCGTTGCTTATGTCATATACATAAGCGACCTTGGGGAAATCGTGTACCATCATACAAATCCAATTAGTTTTAATTATCAGTCTTGGTGATCTCATGGTACCATTTGCTAGTGCTATGAATCTTTAATCTCTATTATACAACTTATTGTACATTTTTATGCATCATGGTAAGTTGATGCCTATCATTTTACGGATGTGAATAAAAATCTATTTAGAAAGTAAGGTAAACATATTTCCTTTTGAATTGCTATTGCATTCGAATAACCTTGCGTTGTGTTTCTATAGTGGAGAGTAAATCTAGAGGTCCTTGAAAAGCAGCTTTTGTGTCAACAAAGGAACTATAATGACGTCTAAATGTCTAAGCAAAAACAACACGAAGACTCCTTCAAAAAAATCTGTTGAATAGTTATATCCTAACTAATATTATAAAAGCGAAAATGAGTTTGTTTGTTTGTTTGTTACCTTTTTACGCCTAAACTACTGAACCGATCTTTGATATTTTGAAATTTTCTTCCTTTTGAAATTTTGCATATACGTTGTCAGGTGTACAGAAACGGACATAGGCTACCTTTCATCCCGAAAGAAATTACTGTTCCCGAGGAAAACAACAATAACGTTCTAATGATAATAGATGGCGCCACGTGTCTTTCGAATCATGATTGAATTATATTATTACAAGCAGAGTACAGCTCGAATTGATTGTCAAATTCTAAATTAACGCGAGCGAAGCCGCGGGCAAAAGCTAGTCCTTAATAATATCATGATAAAACCAATGGTTAAATACCTTTAAGACTATTGAAGTTTCACGAAATAATCATCATCAAGAACAGTAGCATTATTTAATATGAATAATATCGACCGCAGATATGAGTCAGTGATCATTTTCTCTAGACCGAAGCGCAGTATGTAAAGATCATAACGATTTAACACTAAAGGGGCAAAATGAGATTATGATACATGTGATTTACAGACAGCATATTCAAAATGTTGAAATATTTGCTTCTGTGATTTAAATAATATATATCATGACCTACACATGATAAAGGTCTAAATAGAGAGTCTGGTCTAGACAAGTATTTAATAACAATAACACAAATAACATTATAAATAAAACATGAGTTCGATGTAAGCCTCTCCAAAGCGTTTTACTGGACAGTAAATCATTATGACAAATCCATCAGCATGTCCTATATATCCATATAGCTATCAGTTTTTATGGCCTGTGTGGCCTAATATTTGCGGACGAAACAAATAATGTTCACGGCATTGCGTAACTGCGGCCACAAAACACGAGACACCACACTTATTTATACGCCAATCAGGAAAGAAAATATTTGGTTTTCCCCAAGCTAATAGGAAATGTGATTTGAGGAAATCGTTTCGTAGTGATGTAGGATGATAATAAAGTCTAGACTGCTAAGAACTTGTTTGTAAATAGATCGTTTACTTTATACATTGACATTAAAAAATGTTTGCCATTTAGAACTGCCAGATTAATTGCGCGGCGTGACTTTTTGTTTAGGTAGTTATTATTCAACTCTGAATAATAAGGCTAGTCTAGAATATCAATTTAAGTATATAGTATGCCGAAAGCTTAGACTTTTCTTGTTAAACCTTTCTGTTCTGTTTAATTGAGGACCACGGTATTGCCCAAGAACTATCTAAACACACTACTTGGCACTACATACTACTTAGTCTGCCTCACATTTGGCATCTAAGTCGCACAGAGGGTATATCGGAAACAAGAACTCTTTATATTGCCGTTTCAATACTCTGCCAATAATCATATGAACTATGCCTCTTCCAATAGAATCCTGGTATGATCGGAGCGACCCTCTACGGTAAAACTTTATCATACAAATCTCGGTAAGAAGAAATACATATGGAGGTGTCTATAGGTATATTCAGTACTATATAATTAAATCTGATGTGGACTCATACTAAGTCGTAAATTTCAGTACGTATTTGAAGATGAATGAAACTCCTAAATTTAACATGAAATACAAGATGTATCGCGAAACTAGAACAAGATTGAGAGTAATATTTGTTATTCAGTGTGATATACGGTAGAATGGACACCATTGTACTGAAGTATGTGAGTAATATAAAACATAGATCGTTTGCCAGTATTCGATATTTGCATAGAAAGTATTGTGCGTGCTATTTTATCTCCACTAGTGGTATGATATCTAGTTCTACTCTGCGGGTATGCAGGTAAACACGACAACGTAAAAAAATAGACACGTATGTTGATGGCCTAGCTGTAGTAATGTAACCGCGGTTTCAATTCGGGCAGATTTTGAAGAATTTTTGGTAAAGAAATTCGGTCGAAGCATGGGTTCTGGGACTGTGCTTGGGACAGCAATAGGCCCATCCCCTATAAGGGTTTCTCTCGTGTCGGGACAGTGTCGATAAAAACGTTAAAGAACGACCTAAAACGATAGGCTATAACCGCGAATTTGACGAAATGTGCATATTGTACCTACACTACTGCTTACGCCTAGGAGGTATATGGTAAGGTAGGTAGTCACGTTTTATGAATATATATCAAACGTCATGATAATATGAAGCAAATTATTTGTTGTAACCGCTACGACCAAAAATGTCTTCACATACATTGAAAGTCTCCTTACATTTCGTTGTTCTTCTCAATTGTCCTGGTTCAATCTCACGTCACATTTTGCTTCTTTATTGTCTTGTTTCGCTATTCATGTCAAAATATAAGTCGTAAATAACTGTCAAATTATGAATATCTGTCCCACTATTGAATGAATACGGTTTTGTGACTTGTCAGCGTCAATGGTCACGGACCATTTCAACACGCTCACTTTCAATCGAATAAGTAATTAACAACTTATTTATCGTTACATTTAAAGAAGAAAAGGACGAGTGCCATACTTATTAAGTTTCATTAGATATAGTTATACTATAACAAATTAAACTTAATTTATACTTATAGTTATACTATATTTATGTTAGTAGATAGGTAACTCTTCTGTAGATGTATTTTGTACATTGTCTTATGTTGCGCGTAAAATTTCTGGGCCATTATTGCTTAATTCAGGTAGGTAGGGCCCTACGGACTATCACCAAAACTTAGGATTTTGTTCAAACTTGAACAGCTGGTCTGATGAAATATCTTCTTCCTACAATAGTTAGCAGCCTGGCAATCTCGTGTTGATTTCCAGTGGTGAGTAAAGAGACGTCCATTGACGAATTGCAACTGCAACTGCGAACGAGATTTTGAGATGATGAAAAGAGCTGCTACTGCTTCCAATAAAATTACTATATGTTTAAAGTTGAAGACTTGTCATCCCTTAGCATATAGACCTACGAGGCTGCCTTGCCTCCCTAGTAGAAAAATAAATAATTGTACGCCTAACGCCAACAAGGCGAGAGCACAACAAATAAAAACTTCTTTGCACATTTTCTTGCAGTTTAACCTATTCTGTTTATAAAACACTTCACAAAGATTAACGACGTGCCATGTTCTTGTTTCGCTCACATGTATAGTTTTATAATTCAAGCCTATAAAATAAAATATAGTTCTAGTTATTTTCAGTATTTAGTTGTCTTTTAGTATCTAGATTTAAAATTGAGATTGGTTATTGTAATTTATTGCACAAATCAGTGTTATCAATGCGGATGTATTATCATAAAAGGACTTAAATGGTTTGTTTTTATGCATCTTACTTCTTTATGATATTGATTTCTTTAAAGGAACAAAATATGTAATGAATAGTTTGTTTTAAAAGGCTCTATTTAAAGAAAATATTTTTACGTATTTACTATTTTTCATACCAAAATTGCGGCTTTATCTGTCTGTATTTGCTTTTCTCCAAAACTACTATTCAAGATCAACAAATAGATTTATCGTAGACCAACATTGTTAAAATAAAATACTGTTTTGTATTTTATAGCAAAAAGGACGCTATTACGTGTAAAAAAAAGTTCAACATGCAGAATCTCTGTATTATGCGGTAAAAATAAAGGAGATTTTGGATTTATTTTATTTCTGCATTTATCGACTAAATATCAAAAATTGAAAAACATCAACAATACATAGACACTAATTGTAAGGTTCATATTTCATGTCTCTTAATTTAATGTTGAGCCACTAGGCTTTATTGAGACAACTATTTAACTATTATAATTACAAATTATACAGTCCTCATTCCATTTTAGGGTATTAATATATAAACGTATCTATTCCTAAAATAGGAATAAGTCACCGCCTACGTAATATAGAATAGTGACATGGCTTCCCTCATTATCAAATATGGCAGCTAAATTCGCCGAACTGGTAATTATAGCCGAACAAAGCCAGTGGCAAATTAAAGGTAAATATTACGTAGACTTTATTTGCGTGGTCTGTTTATTATAGTAGGTACATGTTATGTATAAGGTTCATTCGGCTAATATATAGAATTATAGGTATATATGTTTCCCTAAGGGGTAGGCGAACGCTACGAATTTCTACTTGGCACGATCATGTCTATAAATAGATTGATTTATTTTCGTTTTATTAATATACTAATACTATTTCATGAAATCTGACTAAGAAAGTTTATAAGGCTAGTGTGAATGGAACAGCCGCAAGAGGAAAACCTAGGCGAACGTTTCTCGATCAGATCGGAGGCGTTCTGGACAAAGGCCAGGTTAAGAGCTCCTTGAACCGACGGGCGTGTATGAGGAATGTGATGAAAGTGAATGAAGCCAGAGAAGTGTGTCAGGATCGTAGCAAATGGAAATCCGTAGTCTCTGCCTACCCCTCTGGGAAACAGGCGTGAATCTATGTATGTACATATGTATTTCATGAAATTTGTGTCTCTGATAATAATAATAAGATCTTAGTCGTACACTCCTAGCAGAGTTGTCGTTATCATAGAATGTCTGAAAGGTTGGTTGCGGCTATTGCGAGACTTTTCTATCTCCATTTGTGGCACTCCGTGTACTTAGTGTGATCTTTGGGAAAATAATAAAATATATACATATTGAAATTAAACTATTTATTGTTTGATTATTTAACACTTTATTACATAACTTTGAAACTATTACACTACTAGACACTATTAAACTTTACAAATTTTTAAGCGAATTAAATCATTAAAACTATTAAAAGTAGGTATTTGTATTTAATTTTACACTTTCTCCGACGCTTCGGTTGCTTTTCAGCAGCCATGGTCACGGTCACATATGTAACGATATGTCTTCTTCAGATGTATCTTCTTATTCGTATATATCTTGGTCTTCGGCGACCTCGCGACTTCCGTAAGAACTTGTTTCTATAAACATAATATCTATTGGTCCCTTCCTTCCTTTGAATCTTTGCTCGGGAATATATACACGCAATAGACGCAGTGTTTCGTTGACGATGCAGTATCATAGCTTTCTAACTCAGTTCCCAAACAGCATCTGCAACTTGTTTAGAAAAGTACGAAGCTTACAAATTATATTAATTTGTAATTTTGTACTTTCGCTGCATTTCTACTGACTCGACAAAATACGGAGCAATTCTTCCAATACAAAAATTATGCGCTGTTATTGTTTCGCTATATATACCACAACGACCTCGCAATGACTATTGACACGACCTTATCGACCGCTTATTCGAAGAAAAGATATTAAAACTGAATGCAGCTAGCTATAGAACCTTTCAGTTTACCCCTTGAATCCGACAACCGTCCAATTATCCAAAGAGGTGCACACATTATGCATGTGATTTATAGTCGGATAGGATTGTAAAGCGGCGATGTTCCGCAAATGCATTGTTAACGTGTGCTGATTTACTGACCTGGTCAGCTCCTATTTAGATTGCTTCGCTCTTTAGTGTAGCGAAAATGCTTGGAAATAACATTGGTAAATTGTTGAGGTTGTTAGAGGTATTCGTATTGTCTTATCTTTTTAGCGTAATCGGGGAATTTTGGTACGTATTGTTAAGTGCTTATTTGGTGAGTGTACGTATAAGCTTTGCTCTGGGAAGTGCTACAGAAACTGATATAAGAGAAGTTTGTTTTGATAATAATTGATAATAGAATAGTGCCGTGGGCAGAATTTCTTTTTTCTAAGATAGGCAACAGGCAAATTGTAGTACTTAGTACTGCTAGTAATCATAGCCGTATGGTTGTTTGGCACTTTGGTAGTGTTGCTTACTAAATGCACCTATAATCTATATGTTAAAGAATACCGAGTCTTCGCCTACGGGTCAATTCAGATCAGGCGGAAAAATGCTCGAGCATTTTTCAATTGGTAATAAATATCAACCTTATTCCATTTAGATAACGCTAAAAATAGTATGCATCTGTTTATTGGATAAGATTTTAATGTTGCATACTATTTTTAGGTATATCTAAATGGAATAAGGTTGATATTGAATTACCACTAAACAATAAGATTGCACCTACTGAGGTAGGGCTCAGTAGGTGCAATCTTATTGTTTATGTTTGCTCATGAATTCCTAAAGTAATCACGATCATCATCAACCGAAAGACGTCCACTGCTGCACACAGGACTATCCCAAGATTTTACACACAGGCCAGTCTTGACCCGTCTGTATCTAACCGTTTTCCGCAACTCGTAACAGGTCGTCGGTCCACCTTAAGGAGCTTGCCGCTAAGACTCTTGAGTCTTAATGCGTTGTTGCGATGCCTAAAGTAATATTGTTTAGAAAATAAATAGTGTTTTATTACATGTATTTATGTTTTTTAGTTCACGATGCGGTTTCTTTCCACCCCCGAGAATGGTTCGTATCTTTCGATCACAAAAATGTTTGTCTCATACAGACAAGAAATATGAAATTGCAAAAATGGCAAAAGGATCTCTGCTTTGTATGTATAGATTCACATCTACTACTACCTGAAGTCATACATATGAATAAATAAACAAACAATAAATTATAAACATTACAAAACCACAGTTTATTACAATATAATAGTCTATTATTCTCGTAGTAAAAAAACAAGTCCTTGAAATAGATTGTGTAACCGAATCCCTACGATCGAATCATGGCAGCCTGTAGTGGGATTCAATATATACTGTGTTACGCAACATTCGAGCTGTGTTTGTGTTATAGAATTACAGTTTTTTACATACCTACTATGTTTTTATTATGTTACATTGTATGAAATAAACGCTTATAAAACATGCGGTGTAATCGCCGCTGCCGGCCGCCGCGGTTTGTAGTGGGTTCAAATTCCACACAGAACAAATATTTTTAGAATCCACAAATGATTGTTCTATGTCTGTTGTGTTGTCTGTCAACACAAAGTACATCCACACTTTGAGTTTATTGATTTGCACGTTTGAAAGACTCTGCAGCACAGCGTTTTAAAATCTAATGAGTAGTGTAAAAAAAAAGTCATAATATGTTTTTTTTATCATATTATGGTAACGGGGTCGCACACTGGAGAACAGACAACATGACTAGAAGCTAATAATTATATAAGTTGTTGACTTGTTCGGCAACATAAAGTTAAACAGTTTAACTCTTCATAGCCTTATTGCTTAACTTTATGGATTTGTTCCGCATTCGTCCCTCATGTTTCGTCCCAAGAAATTCCTTACATGCCCCTAAATTTAAATCAATATTAATTTCTTAATGTAATTCCGCTTTCGTCCCAAATTATGTACCTTTTTTGTATGGAAATTTTTGTTGTACCGTCAGGCGAAATATATTTTTAAATACTTAATTGATCTCTCAGCAAAACTTCGGGCTAAATTTTGCATGACATCGAGTCCGACAACAACATTACATCTTTGTAAAATAATTTTACCATGTTTTGTTTTGTTAACCATAATTATGCATAAAAATGTAGGACGAAAAAGGAATAATTTGAAAACAGGGGCGAATGAGGAACATTTTGGAATGTGGGACTGGGACGTAATGTAGGGGCAAATGCGAATCAAACCACTGAAGATTTGAAAGATTATGAAGTCTGCTATACCAACTGTGGTAGCTATTTCCACAAATGCATTTGAATAATAATCGATTGTTAAAATCTATCTTTATCTGCAAGCTATCTGTCTAAAATAACAGCAATGTTATACCTTTATCCATTGCCATAGTCTCAGCCTCTTTTTCTAGAGACCTTTATATAAAGAGTTTCTATATCGGCAATATTTTTACTGCAATATGTAGATGCAATATTTTCAAGTATGGACTATACTTAAAAATATAATACATCTTGCAGTAAAAATATTGTCCGTTCAATCCGCCAGCTCAATAACCTCTGAATGCATCGGCCATTTCAAACATATTTTTTGCATAACCATAATATTATGAAAAATACTGACGTGTATTCTAAAATATTGTTGTTATTGCTAGCCAGAATATTGCAGTAAAAATAATGGCCGCTTAAAAGACTCTTACGACCATTAGTTAAGAGCCATATTTTAGTCCCATTTTGGACGAACAAGTCAAATACATATCCACTTCATACTTTCTACCTCGTGCCCTCTGCGAAGGCGGTATTAAAAATCATGTTTAATGTTAATAAACATACTTTTTATTTGCCCATGTGACACTCACCTACTTAAACGATACTGTTAACGTAATACAAACATTGGTGGGTGAATGCGATGGCTTTTATATACATATTGCCTAATCATGGGTATAAAGGTGACCAGTACTTTCTTAAGTTCAACAGTCTGGCATGCCTTATAGAAAATTATGATATAAATACCATTTCTCTTGCATTTGGCTAACAAACAAACTCATTATAAAAACCATAATTATCTATTGCTTGCAGACTATATTCGCTATATAATAAATTGAGATGACAAAACGATGGACATTACCTAGATTAGATACTAATCTATAATGTTTTGCCTGTAGCTGCCAACTCGCCTTTTTGTTTATTAAATACTAGATGTTCCCGCGGTTTCACCCACGTTTATCGTTACTGCGCCGCCCCCGTGGGTCGTAGCGTGATGTTATATAACATATAGCCTTCCTCGATAAATAGGCTATCCAACACTAAAAGAATTTTTCATATCGAACCGGTAGTAATCACGCAGAATAAACCAGGAGAAACATCGTTTGTACTATGTCTGTAATGGGTAATTATTTTGCTGCAATATTATTTTAAAACTGCGATATCTCCTAAGATATTCATTGAAATCGAATGATGTAAAGAGCAATTTTGTTTTAAATTAAATACTTTTGATGAATAACGTATTTATTTGGATAGGGATTAATATCATGTTTATAATAATACCTTCGCAAATAATGCATTATTTAAGAACAAATTTGGTTAGCATAAAAATGGTTATAGTGAGCCAACCTTAAAAGATAGACATATGCTGTCGCGGACTTTTTTTAGAACTTTTAAAGGGGAACAATTCTGTCATACATAATTTGTGCGAAACTTTACCTGTTTACGCAGCGCACGCAGCGGAAGCTCTCAAAAGGAAAAAATACCCTCCGATTTTGAAACATTCCTCATTGGTGCTCAGCTCCTATTGATATTAGCGTGATGATATAGCCTATAGCCTTCCTCGATGAATGGGCTATCTAACACTGAAAGAATTTTTCAAATCGGAGCAGTAGTTCCTGAGATTAGCGCGTTCAAGCAAACAAACAAACAAACAAACTCTTCAGCTTTATAATATTAGTATAGATGACTTGACAGAGACTAGAAAAAACGGATTATACAATCTGCATTGACATGCCTTCGATGTTGTCTAGTAAGCTGTATGTGCAAGTATTCAGGAATAAAGGATTCAGATGAAGGATTTACTGCTAAGAAAACATATAGGTCTCCCTTATTCGAAAACCCTACTACTGAATCAATCATCATGAAATAAATACTTCAAAAAAATGTATGGAAATGACATAGCTGTTCACAGTGGTGTATCATTTCTAGAAATTGTTTTTATTTCTATGGTGATCACAAATCGTCATCTCTTGGCTTGGTCATTTAATTTTATATGATTTTACAGCCTTTTTATAAATTTGAAATTTGAATATAAACGATGTAATCTTCAAATTTTATTGAATAGTCGTAAAAATATTTCATTTTGGTTTTTATGTTGAAATTCTACCTACCTGTTTTCTGTTATTTCCTTTTTTAACATTACCAATGTTTAGTTCTATTCTTATTAAACCTAATATTGTCAATGCAAAAGTAACTTTGTTAATTACGTGTTCATAGCTAAAGCACCAAGTTAATTTGTATGGTATTTGGTAAGGAGATAGCTTGAAAGTAGGAAAAAGATACACAAACTCGTTTAATCAACTACTAGAGAACAACAAACTATTTTTTTTACATCTTTCTATAATTTTCCGACAAAAAATTCGATAATACCTTGCTCGATTTAGGATTCGAATTCGGATACTATCAAGCAAACCTAAGAAACTCATGCCACATAGAGGCTGGACATGAACCTGAAATTGTTCGATTTGTTAGCACATAAAGCAGTCTTGAGTCTAAAGTCCAGTCTGTTAATATAGTTTTCCTCGTATCATTTTAACCAGTGTACCTAAAGTTCCTCTATTTATCATAATATTGTGGTGTGTATACGGAGTAGTACATTAATGATTGCCATTACATTGTTTGCGTCAATGTCCCTTTGGAATTCAATGCACAGCGCATGTCCCATATAAACGTTGCAAACCTGTCAAGTCTCGCCGAGAATTGTAATGAGCGGGCCCACTGTTTTGATCGAATTGGCGAAATTGTTTAATGGAATTGTTTATTTTTTGTAAAAATACTTTGTATTATAGTACCTTAATCTTATTGAGTCGCAGGCACACCGGCGTCCAGATATAATAGGTTTTTGATTATGTCTGGCACTCCAACAATTGACTGGTTGAAACCTACATAGTATCACGATACACTAGAAGGTTAGGCAGAGGCGTATTATACTCACATGTCGCTAGCTATTTTTGTAGTAAGTGGGCCTATCGCTGTCTACTGAGCGCAGATCCAGAAAAGGCAGTCTCTTAACAGAAAAGCCGTAACACTTGTCCCTACCCCAAAATGGAACCCGAAATCTCAAAGTAGTGGTATTCACTATCGCTGTATCACGGAAGCAGGCTTACAAGCCTGTTATTCACCTTAAAAGCCAGTGTTAAACGTATTAACAGCTTACTCATCATGACACAGTACGGCCCAACGTTCACGTCACACATGGGAACGGTAATTCAATTTCACATGCCTGTTAGCAAATTAATACAAAATGGGGAGAATGCATCTAAAACCTGCGTCAGACTTACTTTGCGAAGATTCCGAAATGCGAAAATCTTTTGACTATGCACGACAAGTTTTCAGTTTAGGCAGATAATATTATGGGATGTAAACCAGTGCAATTTCCATTCAAACTTAGAGAACCCGATTGGAAAAGTTCTTCCATGCTTCATTACAGCCATATATATTTATGGCGTGTTCTGAGGCGAATATGACTTCAAGACAGACGCATTCTGCTGTGTTAGCTGGATAATAAAGACCTTTTTTATCGTTCATTGCATATTAAAATGTTTACATACGTACACAACTTTTAACTCTTTAACAAAGTAAAACTTGTATTAAGGCCGTCAGAGAGCTCTTTCAATTTAACATACTTATTGTATATTGTAAAGGAGCAAGCAAGTATTCCTCAATTCTATACCTATTTATACAATATACTGTAGATTAATCTATGGTAACAGAGGCTACGATATTTACTTAGCACCAGGCTTTTATCTTTCTTTACTACTATTGTAGTTAACAAAAAAAGCATTTCATTTATATAATATTTATAAGTATTTCTATGTATAATATGTATGTATTTACAAAAAAAAAGATATATATATATATATGTATGTTTATCCATTGTCTAGTACCCATAGTACAAGCTCTGCTTAGTTTGGGCTAGATGGTGTTGTGTGTATGTGATGGAATGGAATATTTGAGTTTTTCGACAATTTATATAATCTCTTTTGTGGATACGTCCTTTAACCTTTTTACCGCTTGTGTCGTGTTTAAGCGACACATATTTCCGTGGCCCTATAGCCCGTGTCGTATTTCTGCGACAGAGAACATGCATGATTTTTTTGTTCTATTTTCGTCCTATTACCTCCCTAATTATTGTAGGTATTATTTTATCGATTTGTAGCCGGGCGCTAGGGGCACGGCAATCGATATTTAGCTAAGCGCTTAAAAGGTTAACCTCTACTCATGTAAAGTCTATATTGTATAAGTAGACCTGTGACGCAAAACTCTTCCGATTCCGACGTCAAACTGTTACGTTGTTGCACTTACAATGCTTCGTCTTTCATTCACTGTTCAGTCGTAATAATACTGATAACTAATATTATGCTACATATCGCATATACTAGTAGGATTTCTATTCATGAATGACGAAAGAGGGTGCATCCTCCCATATAACCCGGCTATGGCGGCTTTACGCTAGATATAAGCATCTTGAATATTCACGCTTCTTCGCACATCCGTAGTTCGAATATCTATATATTTTGCATAACTGAATCTCGTGGAAAATATTGTAACTATGCCTGTATTTATCAGAATTACTGCTATTCGCAATGTGCGCGATTGTATTCGAATGTGCCTATTTGAAACTAGCTACTAGCCAGGATCAGGCAAAGGGATGAGCCTTTGAGAAGAAAGATGCAAGAAACTCATGGCCACTCTTTTAAATTGCCAATTAGCATAAATATATAATATTAGTATTTTACAACTCTTATCAACAAGGTGTCGCAGTTATTATACACATATATGACTATAGAAATCTAAAATATTAACAATATATATAATTACTTTATTTAAAAGATGAATGATAAATATGATTGTATTCGAATATCATTCGAAAGCAATAAATCGCATCAATAACTATCTACTATTGCGATGATTTTCCACCTGATTGTAAAAGTCTAATATTCAAATACATGTCCAAAATATTTTTCATCAATCAGGATAGGTTAGATAGAGATATTCCGCCCGGCTTTACAGTAGAAGTCGGTTGAATGTGTGGCACCGACCTTACTTACGTGGTTCATAGTAATGCGAATCTGTATTCCATATGCAGCCATGTTTGATCTAGTTAACGTTACGAGCTAAATACTACGTGGGGCTCATATACAATACTGTTGTGCAACGTTTCTTGAGGACGAACACGGCAGCCATTCCGAGAGTTCACTTGTATGGGAAATATTGGCTTGTTCGTATTATGCTTGGCCAAATTGCCATAGCAAAGAGATAGTTATAACGCTGAATAGTTTTAACGGTGCAGTAAGTGTACGTATAGTCAGAGAGCAACTGCACGGATGGCGTAGTGATTTAAGTGGTTGCCTCAGCACTGCCGCCGTGTCGAGTGTTGTGGGTTCCAATCGCACACGGGACAAAAAATGTGTGATCTACTAATGGTTATGCCTAGTCTGGATGTTCTTTATGTCCCTTGTTTGAATGTTTGTTAAGACCCCCACGCCACAGGAATTATTCCAAGCGCGGAGGTTGGCTATAAAAAAATTTGAGGCAGTCTTTGGGGACTGCCGATAGAAGTGAAAACTTTAATCCTTGATCATAAACACTTCTTTATAAACCAAAAATAATTCAAAAATGGAAAGCGTTCGGTGACGATGACGCGAGTTCCATGATTTTTGTTCGCCCAAGAAGTGCTCAACGCGCCTTAAGAAGTTTTCACTTCAAAAACGGCTATCTTGTTTTGCAGATATTTACTACTTTGTTCACGGGTTCGTATTGAGCCCTTATTTTATTTTGGTGAAGGATAACGAGGAAACAAAAAAGCGTTAATTGCTGTTTTTGCGAACTCGCTGCTCTGAATTTATAATGTATGTAGACTCACGAAACAAGTGGGCTTGTTAGTGAATTTAATTTTTAATTATACCAAGGTGACGAAAAAAGCGTACAGCCTGTCTTTGTCTGTCTGTGATTTATGACGTTATGTGACTAGGGGTGTCACTCGTACCTTGTTCCTATAAAATATAATAATACTCTAGTGAATGAAGCCAGAGAAGTGTGTCAGGAACGTAGCAAATGGAAATCCGTAGTCTCTGCCTACCCCACTGGGAAACAGGCGTGAATCTATGTATGTATGCATGTAATACTCTAGTAGTGCCAAATAGATTTTATCCTGGTATGCGGTGTTGTAGGATTCGTGCGGCTGAAGTCGCGGGTAGAAACTAGTTTAACCTATTGAATTACAGCGGCACACCGGCGGCCAGACACAATAGGTTTTTTAATTATGTCTGCAATTCCAACAATTGACAGGGTAATATAAACTTCTTTCAATCATATTATTATTACTAGCTATGCTCGCGGTTTCACCCGCGTTTATGGTTACTGCGCCGCCCCTGTGGGTCGTAGCATGATGTTATATAGCCTATAGCCTTCCTCGATAAATAGGCTATCCAAAACTAAAATAATTATTCAATTCGAACCTGTAGTTCCTGAGATTATCGCGTTCAAACAAACAAATAAATATAATATATAATAATATAATTATTTATTTATTTTAGTATAAGTTCTTAGCTTTACAATTGCATCTTAACAATAACATAAAATGCACTTATAGATATTTGCCCGAACTAGGTTAAACTTGTGTTTCGAGCGACAAAACAAACAAACTCTTCAGCTTTATAATATTAGTATAGATAATAAGTTACATCAAGGTTATTTCTAAATTAAGCATAGTCTGATAATAGAACTTCATGACAAGTCAGATTTTTTAACCCTCTAACAAGTTACAGTGTTCGTCCATTTGTAAAACACGTTTGTCACGAAAAGGTCATTGAAGGCTGCTGAGTACAAAAACACATAGTACGAAACGAACAGTATTGTTCGTGGACTATTCATATGGTCTGATAGAGCTTAAGCACTATTCCGTTATGGTATAGGGTCACCACCTGTGCGTAAACTAGTCATAATTTAGCTTGTAAACGTGTTTGTAGGTTCTTTTATTTTAAACACTGCTATCTTTAAAAGGCGGGACTTCACTAGGATACCAGTAATTTGAAAAATAATACCAGTGGCGAGACACAATAGGTTTTAATTGTGACTGACATTCCAATATTTGACAGGTTAATACAGTTAAATAAATGTTTTGTTTACTTAGTTAGTAAATTCACTTTATATAATGTACTTAAGTACATTATATAAAGTGTATTTGGGTTTAAACCTATTAAATACCTTGCCGACTAAACCTTCAATGATTTTTATATATCTATAATTCTATCCTAATCCTAATCCTAACTAATATTATAAAAGCGAAAATGAGTTTGTTTGTTTGTTAGCTTTTCACGCCTAAACCACTGAAGCGATCATCCTGAAATTTTGCATATACGTTGTCAGGTGTACAGAAACGGCCATAGGCTACCTTTCATCCCGGAAAAAATTACTGTTCCCGAGGAAAACAACAATAACGGTCTTATGATAATAGATGGCGCCACGTGTCTTTCGAATCATGATTGAATTATATTATTACAAGCAGAGTACAACCCGAATTGATTGTCAAATTCTAAATTAATTTATATTATAAAGAAGAAAAGATTTGATATTTTGTTTGTTTGTTTGTAAGGATTTAACTCAAAAACTACTTAGGTACCCGTTAATAAAAAATTATTTCACCATTAGAAAGCTTTATTATCGCCGAGTAACATAGGCTATATTTTATTTTAGAAAACTTCTGTGAAAAAATTATCATGTCGAATTAGGTGTCCTATAATTTTACCCCATCTGTTCCCTATGTGTTTCAAAATTTCACGTTTTTCATTTAGTCTTGTCAACATTGATTACATTATTAAAAAAAGGGTAGGATTTAACTGCACAGCAAAAAAATACAATTTGCACTGCAAAATATGCTTACCAAAAATACTAATTGCACACCAAGATATATTTAAAGAGATCAAAATAAGTCGACGTCTCCTATTTTTGGGTGGGTTTAAGAAGGAACCTAACATAACCTAACCCTTCCGAGACGGAATGCAGTGATTTGAGGCGTATAGGTGCTCGTTATGATATATTTTAGTAAGCATATTTTGCTGCGCAATTAGTATTTTTTGGTTAGGTGATCATTATATTTAATCCCTTACAAAAAACACATATACAATAATGTTTTCAACGTTCAGTTCACACGGCGAACATTCTGGTCCTTGTGGCTCTAGAACATCATACGGCCATTACTATTGTGTGGCATCCATAACCTTGGAGCTCATACAACATCATATTACACCTTGGCATACAATAAAGTACTTTTTAACGTACTGTAACGGAACAGGAACTGACATGCTAACCTCAATACAGTTCCTTATAAATCTTTAAGCTGCTTATTAACAACACTATAAGTATTTGTACGAATAATATTATTACCACGACAGTGTATTTTTGATGAAATATGCACTGATATTTACTTTTTCATACCAGTAAAGCAGAATTTTAAAACATGAAATGGCTGTGTTGGCTGATACCGTATTCTATTCGTCATTGCATAGCGTTGTTGGGCTGCAATTATCTTTAAGTAGAAATCCCAGGTTTAAAAGACGGTACCTACTACTCGGATCTTTCTTAAAATGTATATAACACATATTAAACCAACTTATAATAAATCTAAGGCTTTAGTTCCCAAAGTGGTCCAGGTGGACCCCCAGAGGTCCACGGGAGACTCGATGGGGGTCAACGTTGGCGTGAGAAAAAAATGGGGGTGCACAATTCGTAAGCGGGGGGTCTACGAAAATTTATTTGCTTTCGATAGTGAACTTCAACTGTTACTTGTAAAAACTTGCATATTCCATATTATGTTTTTCCGGTAGAGAATTACTAAAAAAAAAGGTCAGCTCGTAGAGATTAGATCAAATTATTACTTGCATGAACTTGTTTAGCTGCAGGCGGTCCACCGGGAACCTATCTAAAATTAACTAGTACGAAGTTGCGAATAAAACTAGGTAGTTTTTTGGAGTGGGTACTCCATATTGAAAGTATTTTCAGCTTTTATTGTGTGTACTGTATGGAAATGAAATAGTCACGATCATTTGGTTGTAAATTAAGTATGTATCATGTCGTCCACGGTCAAGTTCACAATGTCTGTGTAGGTTTTAAACGTTAGCACGGATGTCGCTGTTGAATTAAAAACGTCGAAAGCCGAACAATTCAATCGCAGTACGAAGCTAGTTTTGGGTTTGATCAAGGTTTTACTCGTAATATGATAATACATATACAGGTTAACCATATATTATGTTAATACGTAAATTACATGCTCGGAAGATTATTTTATATGCCTTAACTAATGTTTATATGGAGAAGAAACTGAGAGAAGATGAACAAACGAGGTATGTCGCGGATGCAGATTTTTTGACACCCGCGGATGCGGATACGGATATTTGGAAACTCACATCCGCGGATGCGGATACGGATGTAGATGTCCAAATCGATGCGGAAGCTCCGCAATTGCGGATGCGGATGTTGTTGAAAATTGTTCATCTTATTTAATAAAAAGTATCTAATATCACTGCCTTCGCAGGTTCAAGCCTGTTTTGTAAAGGTTCATAAATTAAACATGTACCTACTACTGAACAACTGATTCTTTCTTATCGTAACCTACGCTATATCTGGATCCGCATTAACATCCGCGTTGATTATTGCGGAAGCGGATGCGGATGCGAATATTCGCAACATCCCTGGAACAGACTACGACCACTAATTATTATACCTATATAATTTGGCATTTGTTACACTGCTGGATACGTGCGATTATTTAGTCACTTATCTTATCTTATGTGGGGGCCAGTGAGTGCAGACCGGCGACACTTCGACCCAGTGGGATTTTTTGTGTCGACACTCTCGCAATAACGACTGCCATAGATGTTCATGACAGCCGGGACCAACGGCTTAAACGTGCTCTCCGAGGCACGGAGCAGGCGATAAATTGTCAATCAATATGCACATAATTTCGAAAAGTCATATAACTTCCGAAAGTCAGAGGTGCGCGACGTGGGTTCGAACCCGAGACCCTCTGCATTGCAGTCTGTTGGTCTCCCCACTGAGCTATTGCTGCTCGATGAAAAATGGCTTAACCCGGTAGTGTAGTTTAGTCACTTACAAAAACATAAGTTAAAACCTACACAAACGTATAAATGCATTGATAATCCTAACTAATATTATAAATGCGAAAATGAGTTTGTTTGTTCGTTACCTTTTCACGCCTCAACAACTGAACCGATCATCCTGAAATTTTGCATATGCGTTGTCAGGTGTCCCGAAAAAAATTACTGTTCCCGAGGAAAACAATAATAACGTTCTTATGATAATAGATGGCCCCACGTGTATTTCGAATCATAATTGAATTATATTATTACAAGCAGAGTACGACCCGAATTGATTGTCAAATTCTAAATTAACGCGAGCGAAGCCGCGGGCAAAAGCTAGTAATCCATAAAGATATTCGTGATATGACCACCAAAACAACATAATTCGTTTAATATTAATTCAAGCTTTTCTCTTTAGACGAAGCGCTGAAGCTATGTTTTACCGATACCTTTAATGTGTGCTACCTTTACCAATATCTATGCATCTGTGCGTGTGTGTGTGTGTGTGTGTTTATGGAAAGCAAAGTTTAATGTCATATTGTGATCGTCAATCTAGATCGCGTGATAGTTTATGAATACGGTGCCAAACAATCACTGAGCATAGAACTGTGGACTGTACTCGAATGTGCGATTGACAGTTGGCAAACAGTTTGTAAACCGTTCTAGTTGACGGGTTAAATAATGAGGACGGTCGCAATAGAGATATTATTTCGGATTATGATATCAATTATGTTTATTTTGGAGTATTGATACACTGACTGTTTGGCCCTCCTCTTTGATTTTGTGACATTAGTTTGGCTTGTATTTGCGGTCGGTCGCGATGCGAGCGAATTGTTATTGAGTATTTCTACTAGCCAATTTTAAAGTGCATATAGACGGTTGAACATGGTGTGACCGAACCACCGCACCACGAACCGTCATATATTTTCGGTACTGCACCAAGTTCGATGTCAAATCATCGTACCGGTTTTAATAATAATAAACTTTAACGCACTGTGCGCCACACGATCGAATATAGTAAAATAATGTTCGGTAGACACAGCACAGATCTTTGTCTGTTGTTCGGGTACATATAGGCATGCGAATTAACGAAGATTAAACGTAAATATACAGTGTGACTGGTTAAACATTGTACATACTTAAGAACATGATAATTGATGGTCAGACGTAACGTATAAAAAAGATATAAATAAAAATTTGTATAACCTGCAAAGAAAACCTTTATGAAAATTTATATAAAATATCCATAAAATGTGGACACTGCGCATACAGCTGTCGAGGCTAATGACCTTTGATAAGAAAAGGACGAGCGGGGGTGCAAATTCGGGAGAGTGCGGGGTGCGTTAGTTGGGGGCGGGGGCGGAGGTTTTGTTTAGATTTGGTATATGCGCAAGAGTGTCCGCACATAAAGTTTTTATTGGATAACTAGTTCAAATTTTAAGTACCTATTGTTTCAGATATTCGGGTCCAGAACCTAGTGCTGATTGGTAAAAGACTGGACATATTGAAGGAGGGTCTTCAATATGTTCAGTCTTTTACCAATTAGCCTGTATATGTATGTTATTAAAATGTTCATGTCTTCTAAATTATCTCTGTCTCCTGCTAAGTACTAGGCCACCGGATAGATAGGAAAGTGTATAACTGTATAACATGCGGCAGAAAGCAATTGTCGTCCATTTCAACTAGACTTTCTGAAAATAAATGCTTTTGGCCAACGCTCGAAAACTCAGCACGGCGGTAGCGGCTAGGCGATTCCTTGGCCACCATGCTGTCCGTTCAGTTCTAAGTCTCTTATAACATTAATTTTCCTCGTCATATGTTTATATTGCGACCCATTCGTCTCATTCATTACCATCATTATTTACAGTGGAGGAAAACATAAGGGAATCTGCTTGCGCTAATGCTTTCTTCGTACCAATTAATTAAACTACGCACGCCGATGAAAGGCTTTTCCTACCTGCAATAAAAACTACGTCGTAGAATAAGAATTCCAAATACCTTCCTATCCGTTTTTTGAACTGACTCGTTAAAAACGTAGGCATTGCTGCAAGATTTCATAAGATTTGTATTTATAGATTGTTATTAGGATGTCAACCGGTCCTTAGGTCTGACGTAGGTCTTATGATATTAGTTATACCTTTTCGACAGGTAATTAATGACCTGTTAATTTACCGCAACCTCAACGGTAATTAAGACAAAAATAGCAAAATCGGCAATTCGTGTTAATCGGTGCCAGCAAATAAATAAATTACGTGTAAATAAATTATGGATATATTTTAAAATATGACATTTTTAACCTGGTCCTTTTCTCCCTGAAAAGGCCCGTGGCCAGCAGTAGGGCAGTTTAATACTGCTATTATTATTTTATTGAACATATTATCACTAGGAGCCGATTGTCTCCCTTGATTATACCCACTTCAACTTATCAGCTGCAAACTGGGACTAGCCCTTTCAGATATCGGCAGAGCGCCTGTTTTCTGCTCTCGGAGTTTGGAACTGCCTCTGGTCACTGCTGCAAACTCCGTGCTGGTACTGAGTGTTTACGTATCAGAAAATCTCAATACCGTTTCTTCACCCCGCCCTCGGGAATAAAATCCGACCCCATCTCTCATGACGCTCACGCATTTAGCGTTATTATTAACCACAGATAGTTGACATTATTATATTTCTTAATCACAGTCCTATGACATTGAAAGCGTTATGTTTTTGGTCATAGAATAATTAAAAAGGGCCGAAATTGAATCGTGAAGGCTCTATTAAAAGTAAGAAGTGGCCACTTGTTGTTTGCCCTCCTTTCCGAAGCGGTGTTGTTGTTAACCTTTGTCGTTAAAATACTATCAATATTTGTCACAAAAGGATAACTTGCTTGTAACAATATTGAGTCGAAGGTAAACTTAATTATCTATAAACGGTGTGATTTATGACTACAGGTTAACTTAATAAAAAGTATAAATTTTAATATACTTTTTTGTAAGTCAATTATATATCTGGTACTTAACCTAATGAGTCGCAATGGCACACCGATGGCCAGTTACGATAGATTTTTAATTATGTTTGGTATTTTAAAACTTGATATGATAGATAGCGGTCGCCTAGTGCTCGAAATTCGACCAAAGTTTGTCTGTAAGATATTGCTGATATAATATGTCATTACTCATTATAGGTATATTGATATATTATTATGTAACCATAGTTACGCGCTTCGACTGTGTGTGTCAAATGCATGGTTGTGTGCCTGTAGTGATTTTTCATTAATTAAATATATTTCTGATGCATATTTTATATAAATATTAGGATTCGCCCCTCCTTCTCCATATAAACTTTAACTGTGCCAAATTTCATACTCCTCCGTCCGCGCAATTTTCGTAAAAAGGGGTACAAAGTTTTTGCTTCACGTATTAATATATAGATATTTCGCTCGCTTTTAAAGATTACTAGCAATTACATATTATTGTTCTTAACACCTACAGCTAAATTAAATGGTTGTGTTAGGAGGTGGTTAAGGCAATAGTGCTACGGGGAGGGGTCGAACCCACCACTTCTTAATCGATGGTCATCATTGGGAGACAGCTGCCTCAATTATAATAGACTGTTGTTGTTAATTAATGTTACTCTAAAAGGCTCGCACTGCTATTGGGTTCTTCTATCAAGAAATTCTTAGCACGAAGTTTGGAATAGTTTTTTTTTTATAAAGCTTACGTGGCAAACAAGCGTACGGGCCACCTGATGGTAAGTGGTCGCCGTAGCCTATGTACGCCTGCGACACCAGAGGCATCACCTGCGCGTTACCGACCCTTTAGGAAAGGAATTAGGAAGGAGAAGGAGCGAGAAGTGGGAAAGGGGGTGATTGGGCCTCCGGCACTCTCACTCATCGAACGAAACACAATAGTAGGAATAATGCTATTTCACGTCGATATTCTGTGAGAGGGTAGTACTTCCCCGGTCGAGCCGGCACATTCATGCTGAAATCAGCGAGGCTCTACTATTGTGCCCGATAGACAGCTTATCTTTGACTACCGGGCATCTCCCATTACGTGGTACGAAAAGCCATTGCTGGCCAAACGTGGGTGTCATACACATCTCCTACCTAGGCTTGAGACTATGTATGTGTGTAACTTTTATCAAACAATTGTTTCCTTGTTAACAGATGGGAGCCGGCGCGAACGGGCCAGGTGGTAGACGCGCCCTTGAACTGATCTTAAGCGGCGGACTTAAGTCCCTGGCGAGGCCCACGAAGCCAGTGCGCCGAGCCGCCTCCAGGGACTCTGTACTATCACAGCCGCAGCCTTTGCTTGAAGGTAAGACTTCGAAATATTATTATATTACACTCTGTATAAAATTGTTAGGTCTAACCACTATACGTGTAGTTAGCACGTATAGTGGTTTAAGTAACCGTCTCGCATTTCTTTATTGTCAACCAATAACTTAAATATTTGGGATGGGCAAATTGTAATATAACTATTTATGTTTCGTTTAAGCTGTAAAATAGGATAGATTGCTACTGTTATAATCTAGAAATCACGTAACACGAGCTTACGTTTTTGCATTTTTCGTGCAAATTTACGTAATTTTGTAGACGAAAATAGTAATAATTATTTTAAGTTTTTTACACGGAGTAATTGTAAACACGTTCATTGTTATGGTAAATGTATATTTTATATTTGTATTAAACAAAAAGTGTTGATTTTATTTACTTAACTGTGACCGCCTGTTTTGGCACATTTCGCTCGGCGCAGTCTTCTAAGCAACACGAAGTTTGGAATTGTTTTTTTCTTTATTTTTATACTACTAAGATGGCAAACAAGCATTCGGCCTACCTGATGGTAAGTGGTCACCGTAACCTATGGACGCCTGCAATACCAGAGGCATCACTTGCGCGTTGCCGACCCTTTAGGAAAAAAAGGAAGTGGAAAGTGCGTCACTCTTTCTTCTGCCCTAAGCATAAATTCTGTGTCGCGGGATACTTTATAAAAATTCAAACAACGGACACCCAGACTCGCAACAACCATTTGTGGATCATACAAAGTTTTGTCCCGTGTGGGATTCGAACCCATAACACTCGGCGCAGTGGCAGTGCCATTCAAAACCACTACGCCATCCATGCTGTCAAAAGTAATAATTTTTGGACAATAAACGGTGGGCAAATTACTTAAAGAAATAATGAGAAGTATCGGTTTGTGTCAACGCCTCGTCTTTGGCACGCCAGCCTCTTTAAATAAGAGAAAAGAAACTTGTTACAAGTTGTTATTCGAAGAAGTCGTTAGAGTAACTGTATTTAATGAGGTACTGATTACTGCCAATGAGTTTATAAGCTATTAGATGTTCCCGCGGTTTCACCCGCGTTTATCGTTACTGCGCCGGCCCCGTGGGTCCTAGCGTGATGTTTTATAGCCTATAGCCTTCCTTGACAAATAGGCTATCCAACACTAAAAGAATTTTTCCAATCGACCTCTGAGTCTTCTTCGAAGAGGTTAATGAAAACACTTTGTGGGTCTGTGTGTCTGTCTGTTAGTGACAGGCATAGCTCCGGAACCACTGGATCGATTGATTTGTAACTTGGTGTGCAGACACCTTGGCGTCATCCCTCGGTCGAGTTTGAATATGGGTCCTGTGGGTCAAAAGACTCCCGAGATATAGGGGTCACAAGGTCACATGAAGACAAAGAGGTTGAATCCTGGGTTTCTACACCCATCTCGTTTCATTAAACCTTTTTAGAATGCCCGAGGCATAAGCAAAAGGGCGGAATTTTAATACAATTTTTACGTTTACGCTCAGCTATTTAAACATTCCCTAACTCAACAAGGAAGAGGCTATGCCGTAAAATGTGGAGCTATTATGTCTTTTGCGTATTTGGTTAATTGAAAAACTGATATATGTGAGAGCCAGGGACCTTTATAAAGAGCTGACACGCAAAAAAAGGATATTTACGACGTCTGCTAAAGTACAATGTAATTTTTAGCGGAGTTTTAAACGTTTTCGAGGTTTTTATGGATGTGTTAGTGTGCTGATGTATTTAGTGGTAAGCGACGCTTTCTTAGCGTCATGTTTGAAGTATCTTAGAGATTGGTAAATGAACTACTTCGTGAATTGGTATATTTTAAAATTATGAGTACGATCTTTTAAAAGTGCTAAACCTATATAGTATACTAGATGTTCACGCGGTTTCACCCGCGTGTATCGTTATTGGGCAGCCCCCGTGGGTCGTAGCGTGAAGTTATATAGCTTATAGCCTTCCTCGATAAATAAGCTATTCAACATTAAAATAATTTTCAAATCGAACTAGTAGTTCCTGAGATTAGCGCGTTCAAACAAACAAATAAACTATTCAGCTTTATAATATTAGTATAGATTACATTTTGTCTGCGACTTTGCTAGCGTTAACCTAGAATTTGTAAATAAAATATCCCTCGGCAACAGTAATTTCTTGAAACTGTTCTGTACTCCTGAAAAACGCTAATGTCACAGCCCAGTGAATGCGCAGCGACAATGAATGTGACTGCTGTGCATCTCGAGAGCTCTGGTTTAAATCCCCGGTCAGGTCAATAAAAGTTATTGGGATTTTCTTCCAAAAAATTCTGAAAAGAGGAATACTAATCATCCAGATCATATCTATAATAAGCTGCCAAGTAGTTTCAAAGAAATTGACAGTTTTAATATTTTTAAGAGAAAATTATATGTATTTTTATTGAATAAATGTTTTTATAGTGTTAAAGAATTCTTAGAAGACAATAATTTGTGATATGCTTTGATATAATTAAATGATTATTTTTTGTAAATTAACCATATCTCAATATTTGTATGCCAGATAATGGTAGAATATGGTTCGAAACTATGTTAATTAATATTAAGATCAATGTATACCCATATTCCGACGAATAAATGAATACTTACTTACAGAGCGAACTCTGTCGTATACGTTCTGTTTAATTCAGACAAAAGGGACATCACAGAGATAAGAAAGAATATATAAGAGAGCATTGGACATTATCTAGTGTTAATAACAAGATACTAAATGAGTGCTATATAGATATATAAATATTAAACATTCTAAACTGTCATCAAAATGTTACAAGCTTTAAAATAGACGCAGTACAATGGCTACAATGTTGCCAATCATTTTAAAATGGTCGATGCCATAATCGTTTCTATGTTTACATATTATTTTAGTAGTCACGGCGTACAATAACGATTCTTTAGATGATAATCGAGTTATATTGATGCCGTGCACATGTTTCGATGAACAAATACCTTGCTTATAAAGTAACAGAATGCATATGAAGTACCTGTGTAGAATAATGTTTTTTGTCCTACTACACAGATCTTTAAATAAGTATATGACCAGGTTAGCTAAATAGTTATTGTGGCCTTTAAACGCTTGTATCATTGGCCCGTTACTGACTTTGTATGAAGAAGTCACTAGGCTGGTCGTGCGAGGGATAAAGGTTCCTCTGTTTACAATACTGTCAGTCAGCCTAGGAAAAAAAATTACGGCAGTCTTTGGGGACTGCCGATAGAAGTGAAAACTTTAATCCTTAATCATAAACACTACATTATAAACAAAAAAAAAATGGGGTGGATATTGGATTCCTGATACTCTCTTAGGGCTTATTAAGGGGGTTAAAATTCGTTATTTTTTGCGAAGGACGCACCATTTCTGAGATATTGTTAATATTCTAAAATGGAAAGCGTGGAAGCGTGACGATGACGAAGCGTGACGATGACGCGAGTTCTATGATTTTTGTTCACCCAAAAAGTGCTCAACGCGCCTAAAGAAGATTTCACTTCAAAAACCTTGTGGCTGTGTTGCGATCTGAGTACAAGTAGAGTATTATGAAGTAAGGACCAATCAACGCGCAAGTGATGCTTCTGGTGTCGCTGGCGTCCATAGGCTACGGTGACCACTTACCATCAGGTGGGCCGTATGCTTGTTTGCCAGTTTAGTAGTATAATCAACCTACTTCACTTTTTAAATCCTCTGTAGCTATCTATTTAGCGTCACGGTACCTGAAAATATTAGCATAAATATTGCTTAGCGATAGTGGACTTGATTTTATTGTAATTTTGCTCTTGTTTTAAATCTTAGATTATCCGTTTATTAGTTTTTAGTACACAGTGTCAAGCTCTTCTATTTGGAAATTCTCTAAAGCAGTATGGACTCAGCCAATTTGTATACTAAATCTGAATTACGAAATATAGTGAGACGTAAATACTTCTAAAATTGTGGATATATCGTATCATCTATTCGCGGATACCTACACTGGCGTGCGGCTTTGTATGTATCTAATAAAATACACATAAAATAGACGTATGAATGTACCATTAAACCACAGAACAAGAAATACTTAAGACAGACTAAAAGCAATATCTTTGACGAATGAGGGATAGCGCCGAGTGCAGGCAGCACTGTCAGTTCGACAATATAAGCATCATATTTGTATTGCCTGTGTAGTTATCACTAACACGCTTATAATAGAATATCCGAGCAAGTGTTTGTAGCAAGCCAGCCTATTCGTAGCTCTGTGATGAAAACCAATTTTCCTGTAACGCAATATTTCAGCTACCTTCTAGTTTATAAACTAACACGTAATCGGAACGGACAACACACCGCTCGGAGTACGAGCAGTAAGCTCTCAGGGGAAATGGCTTGAATTCCCATAAATAGATTATCGCAACAGAAATTGGGTCAATCTCACGGTATAACGTTTCAAGAGCTTGATTGCCAATTAGCAAGCCTGGATCTGTTAGTATATTATTTTTGACTCCTGAGTGACGTCGAAAGCGAACGATGTTATAAAGTTTGACGTACAGTCACGAACTTTAATATAGGACCCCATTTCCTTAAAATGTTGTTAGAATGTTCAAATTGCAATAAGGTCGAAAATGTCAGTTCAACAATAGTGGTGAAAAGTCAAGTTGTCAAGTTAAGTCATTTAAATATCTCTATATTCGTATATTAGATAGATAACCTCTTTGCACAAAGCTATCACGGTTTTCTAGTTACGAATGTGTCAGTCACTGACAGTCAGTGTCAGGCAAAAAATATATATAAAAGTCTGTGTAAAATATAATTCCAAATAACAAATATGCTTGCAGCTAATCGTAAGCAATTAAGACTTCAAATTATTGAGTGAGTATATGAGAGAATAAAACAGTTTATTTTGTTTAACATTTGATAAACACTGTGACTGGAATCTCCTAATTTCTAGGTTAGTAGGCTAGATTATATTTTATAATAAAGGAAATAATTGGAAATTACTGTTTCTTTATTTATTTCTGAAATACGAGCAACAAAATAAATATGGATATCGGATATCGGGAAGGAAACATGGCCACAAAGACAACAAAAAGTGACATTTAGTCGAAAAAAATAAACGTAAGTTGTCGATGACAGACATTATGACACTGCATTAATATATTAACTCTTAACGTCTACAGTTTGCTATACGATATTCCACCTTAGGTGGGTCTCAAATTAAAGTTCGTGACTGTATGTGTTTCTGCCTATGTGAACCCAGTACTCAAATATAATGATTGTATCTATAGGTGGAATTCGAGACCACGGTCCCGGTCCCAAAACCCCCTGACCCAGTCTAACATGACTTATTTTTCAACAATTTGATTACTAAACGTACTGGTGATGTATAAAGTGTTGTTTTTCAACAATTTGATTACTAAACGTACGGGTGATGTATAAAGTGTTTTTTTCAACAATTTGATTACTAAACCTACAGATAATGTATAAAGTGTTATTTTTCAATAATTTGAATACTAAACGTACGGGTGATGTATAAAGTGTTGTTTTTCAACAATTTGATTACTAAACGTACGGGTGATGTATAAAGTGTTTTTTTCAACAATTTGATTACTAAACCTACAGATAATGTATAAAGTGTTATTTTTCAATAATTTGAATACTAAACGTACGGGTGATGTATAAAGTGTTTTTTTTTTTTCAACAATTTGATTACTAAACGTAGGGGTGGTATAAAATGTTCTTTTTTCAACAATTTGATTACTAAACGTACGGGTGATGGATAAAGTGTTTTTTTTCAACAATTTGATTACTAAACGTACGGGTGGATGTATAAAGTGTTTTTTAAAGTAGTTAAGTAGTAGCTGGAATGCTTGTATTAGAGGGGGGGTCACGCTGGTAGTGCAAAGGATGGGATTCAAATCCAACATGATCCGACTCGATGGCGTAGTGGTTAGTGTTACCGAGTGCCACGCCTCAGGTCGCGGGTTCGATTCCCGCACAAGTAAAACATTTGTGTGCATGAACATGGATGTTTGTCTTGGTCTGCGTGTTTCTATGTATAATATGTATGTATTTACAAAAAAAGAAGTGTATATGTATGTTTATCCATTGTCTAGTACCCATAGTACAAGCTCTGCTTAGTTTGGGCTAGATGGTGTTGTGTGTATATTATAGAATATTATATTATATTATTATTATTATATCTTATTCATTAGGCTATCGCCGCTTAAGAAATGTTGAATGAATAAGGTTTGCCGTACTTAACATAATTTGTACTTATTTAGCAATATCATTGGATGGCATTATTTTTTTATTCTATTTGCATCAAGATTCTTTTGAGTATATTTTAAATGTGAATTGATATCATACGATGAATTATAGGTGTCCATAAATATTAAATTTATTAAATACAAACAGTGTTTACTTATATTTGGGTGATACGTTCCCTGCAAAGTACATACTTATCTTGTATTATTATTACATTGGTTATCAGACTATAAATAAATAAATTAATTATCATCGTGTTTAGCTGTGATTTCGTAGCGCCCACACGGCTAAACCGATTTCAATGCAGATTTTGCTAAGTGAACGCTAATTTAACTGGGGAGCTTGTTTTTAAATAGCTGAACATTTAACTTATGTATATTGCGAAGTAATATAAGAATTTGATAGGCATATAATGGATTAATCGACGCATTAATGGAATCTCATACTGTTGGCATAGCTAATGGATTTTCAAGGAAAAATTGTTAATTAGTGTAGGGAATATATTAAGCGAAGGCCTTGTTGGTTTAGCGTTAGCGTAACAATACAAATTAGATATGAATAGCCGACATCGAATCCGAAATAGCCGGCTCAATGTTACGCGGGAAAACATACGCACTTACATAATTACTAACGTGTGCATAAATATGCCCCGTGACGGTAGGCAAAAGTGTATGACATCGACATTTCGGCTGTGGTGGCCGCATATCAGTCATGTTTATTAGCTATTATGAATTTCTTGCACACACAGTGCCGCTACTATGAATTTCTTGCACACACAGTGCCGCTACTATGAATTTCTTCCACACACAGTGCCGCTACTATGAATTTCTTGCACACACAGTGCCGCTACTATGAATGTCTTGCACACACAGTGCCGCTACTATGAATTTCTTGCACACACAGTGCCGCTACTATGAATTTCTTGCACACACAGTGCCGCTACTATGAATTTCTTGCACACACAGTGCCGCTACTATGAATGTCTTGCACACACAGTGCCGCTACTATGAATTTCTTGCACACACAGTGCCGCTACTATGAATTTCTTGCACACACAGTGCCGCTACTATGAATTTCTTGCACACACAGTGCCGCTACTATGAATTTCTTCCACACACAATGCCGCTACTATAAATTTCTTGCACACACAGTGCCGCCTCTGAGAATTTCTTGCACACACAGTACCGCCTCTTAGAATTTCTTGTACAGACAGTGCCGCTACTATGAATTTCTTCCACACACAATGCCGCTACTATAAATTTCTTGCACACACAGTGCCGCCTCTGAGAATTTCTTGCACACACTGTGCCGCTACTGAGAATATCTAGCACACACAGTGCCGCTACTAAGAATTCCTTTTCCGAGCCGGGAATCAAATCCTCATGCACAGTACTCGCATCCCATACCGCTGCACCCGACCAAGTCAAATTGACCGAATATCCATTAAAACTGGTTTACAATGTTCCAGTCCAGCGATCGAATATAGAACTGCTTCTATCTACTCCTTCGGGAAAACATAGCCGTGAATCTTTGTGTTATCGTATATGAAACTTAATAACACTTGGCAAGACTTCATGATTCATAATAACATTGCACTTATACTTTTACGAGATCGACGAAGCAAACCCATTGTATATTTTATTCATAATTTCTCCTTGTCGTTTGTTGCCATGCAAAAAATCAATAACGCTCTCGATCCAGTGTTACCCTTTACAAATCTTAAACGTGACATAATGTATATTTATACAAAACTTGAGTGTACGCACATAAGTCTATTTATATTTCTCGAAGGTTCTTGCCGAGTACTTTAATTGGAAAACATTGTTTGCTGTCAATGTTTGTGCACGATCGAACACGTATTGCACGATAAACTTTGTATTTTTTTTAATGTTTTTATTTTTGCTACTTTTTGATATTATGCTCGGTAGGTAGATGGCGTTCGCGTAATATAATGACGACCGTGAGGTGTTCGAATTACGAAGCACGCGAATTGTTATTTAAATTTATCAGTCTGGTAATCCTCGGTTTCTCGGTGGCAAGTGTGGATCTGTTATTTAACCTTTATTGGAGAGATGTTAATCTTATAAAAGTCGCGGTAGCTTAATGGATAAGGCATTGAACCTTGTGATCGAGAATCTTTACATCCCAAACTATGTTTTAAGTTAGTACCTACTCGAGGTTTGAATTTAATCATGAGCAAAAGGATTAATCGTGCTGGCATCAAACGCGTCATAATAGTTACATCCATCCCGCTCGCAAAAGCTAGTATCACTTTGAATATAGCTGTTAAACCTCACATAATAGTATAAATGCGATTGTGAGTTTGTTTGTTACGCTTTTACGCCTTAACTATTCGATCGATCATTATGAAATTTTGCATACACGTAGTCGGGAATACAGAATAGGACATGATGGATATGGGTACCTTTCATTCAGTAAAGGAACTGTTTCTAAAGGATGGTTATTGAAAAATTCTACATGTAAGTACCTACTACTTACATTAAAGCGAGCGAAGTCACGGGTAAAACTAGTTGTTTATAATTATGTATTACACAGTGTAATTATGTTCTACTTACTATTTGTCTCTTTTTCTTATAAAAGGTATGTTATGGTGTTTACTAAGTAGGCAAAATACCTACTGCTTTTTCGACAATAAACTAAGTTTAAAATAATCTTCATACTTTTTGTATTACTTAAAATTTTTCTTCGACATTACTTTCACAAATACGAAAGTAAATTTTTATATATATTTTGAAAGTTTATTCCAAAGAAATATACAACCTTCAATTCTATATTGACCATAAATATACGTAAATTGTTTTACTTATCATGTACCGGTTGGATGCTGTCTGATCATGAATGAGAACATATGCTGATATACTCAATTGCACGGCAGTCGTTATTGGGAAGTCAGTGCCCTCTAATATCCTGAGACTAGTCTAGCCTTAGGGTATCTTTAGCCTTCGGGTTGCGGAGGTCAGGTGGCAGTCGCTCCGTGTAAAAACTGATATCCAGTCAAATCCGGTTAGACTAGAAAGCCGACCCCAAGTGACTTGGGAATAATAAAGGCTAGGGAGAAGATGACTCAATCGCACGGCAACACGTACATATGGCGTAGTGGTCTAAGTGAGCACTTAAGCTGTCCATATACGCTAGGGTGTACCTGACGGGTTTGCCTGTACAGTTGAACTGTACAGGTAAACTTGAGCTGCATAAAGACCATACACGTAGCGGTAAACCTGTACAAACTCTCAGTTGATACCATGGCCCCAACAGCGGCGCTTGATCTCGACACAGTAGCGTTAATAGGTTTATTGTTTGTTTTATTAAAGAAAAGGTAATTTAAACGACGACACCGTGAACTATGGTGTAAAGCATATGTACCTATACAGCGCCGCGAGAGCGTCTTTCCCCTCTAGCAATCAGCGGACAACTGACGCCTGCGCCACGCTCAGTTTTGCCTGCACAGTTAAACTGCAGAGGCAAAAAATATCAAAATTCATATTTTTCGAGTTGCCTGTACAGGCGTGGAAACCTGCACAGTTGTGCAACATACACGCTCCGGTTTACCTGTACAGGCAAACCTGTCAGGTACACCCTAGCGTGTATGGCTATGTGTAGGCTTTAGGCACTACCACTGCGCGAAGTGTTTGAAAACTATACGAGACAAAAGATCTGTGACACAGAAATTTTTGTGTGTTGTGTCGAGTCTGGGAATAGACGGTTATTTGTGTGTGTTGTTTGCATGATTATAAATTCCACCATGATACAGGAGTTATACGTACGTACGTAGATTTTTAAATAGAAAATTAATATTACTGTACTTACATACATGACTGTGGAGGAACGAAATGTGCTGTTCTGACACAAGGACAGGACTATTCGACCAAGCCGGAAAGAACAGTCTGGCGATGCCTGTTGGCGAGTGATACATACGTAAAATATATTTATAGCACATTTATTCCATATCGTGATAGAAAGATTTCTTACACAAAAGTGATTGATGACGCGTCGTAATACAGAATGGGATTGATTAGGCAGATAACAAATATAGCATTTATACGAAGGGCGTAAGAAAATGTATGGATAATAGCAAATGTTTGCTAATAACATCGTAGGGTCAGACAATATCATATCATCCATACATAATGTAACGCCTGTATCCTTGATAGGACATTCAGTATTTCGTCCCATGAATGGAAATCCATCATACCGATACAATTTCATAAAAAATGTAATGTGTCAGACACTTTTTTTGCCGATATTACTTTATACATATTTTTGTTTTAAAATGACGAAAACTAGTCAATTGGACGAAACACCGAATGAAAATAAATATACTTATGTGATACGTCCCATTGGAACGAAACACTCGTGGTACGAACCACTGAACGAGCCCCTGATAAGGTAGGGAGAGGTGTATTAGGTACCTACATCTATGTCGCCAATTATGTTGTTAGGTACCGCGTTATAGCCTATTTCCGTTTACTGGGCAAAGTTTCAGATTCTGTGCCTGCTACTACGAAATACTTGACAGAAAAACCCAACAACACTGCTCGGCAATTTAACCTTAGTCTTTATGCACAGCATTCGTATACACTAACGCTGAAAAGCAATGAGTAACACTTATAGACAGATATATTATGTGGACTAATTGCATTAGCCAGTGCGCCTTCATGAATCTCAAGCATGAAATTCTACTCATTGTCTAAAACTTAAGCTTAATAGACGCCAAGTGGATCTCGGCATATTATTATTAGTTTCCAACAATATAATAAGTTATCTGAATGGGTTTACACTCGAACGAGTTTCAATTCGAGACGGATTTCAATCGATAAGTTATTGATATTTAGTAGCTATTCAAGTGGGTATGAACGTCTTGATATATCGGCTGATATGCAAACAGAGGTGGCAGTCATTAACTCCTTGGTGAAAGAAACGGCGATTATTTTCTTTAATATCGAAAGGGAAAAATTGCAATTTAGCGTGATGGGTCAAATGCTGTTAAAGTAGACGTAATAAGTGGCTAGTCTACTCTCGCTGCTGAGAAATTTGTAGGCATTTTAAAAAAGCTTTCAATAATCTGTACGGAATTAAAAGCTAATTCTATTAATTAATCCTTACTTCCTTACTAATATTATAAATTCGAAAGTAGCTCTGTCTGTCTATCTGTCTGTCTGTCTGTTACCTTTTCACGGCTAAACCACTCAACCGATTTAGATGAAATTTGGTACAGATATTGTTTAAAACCTGGGGAAGGACATAGGCTACTTTTTATTGATGTAGGTACCACGAGGGCGGAGCCGCGCGCAAAAGCTAGTAAAATAATAAATGGAAATAGCATAATCCATGTGTCGAGGGGGAATTTACTAATATACAATATTAGTTTAACTAAATTCACAATAGCGATTTGTAGACCACACAAAACCGATAAGGAGCTTTTACGGTACCTATATACCTATCTATGCTCGATTTGTTATTCCGTGATCGAGAAATGATAGTTCTCCTAATCCGTACGTGAGTAGAGTTTTATATTCTAAAATGCTTCTGAAGGACTAGGAGAAAAAGGAGTTACTCATCATAATTAGCAATAATTCTTTAACATTCGAAATTGTTATTAAGTCGTTTTTACAACCGTACTATTTATTAACGGCTTAAAAAGAGTAGATTCTCAATCAACTCCATATGTTTTTTGAAATTAAAAATTTTGAAAAACTGTTACACTACTATAACCACTAATAAACTTTACTAAACTTTACTAGTAAAGTTTAATAGTGATTATAGTAGTGTAACAGTTTTTCAAAATTTTGTAATAAAGTGTCAAATAAACAACGCGATAAAATCCGTATATAGTAGTTTAATTTCAATGAATAACATTCGCGTAAACAGAAGACAATATTATCCATATGTTTTATCAAAAATCTTGTTTACTTGCATGGATAATCCTCCTCGACGTTGTATTACACAGGACTAGCAATGTGATCCTGATTCCTGATGAAATTAAAATCCTCCGCATCATGCAAACATTAATATTATATTTTAACGTAAAATAAATTACGAGAGCGAACTTTACTTGTGTGAGTGCACGGCATGAGTGAATTACAAGATTCAATATCACCGTGTATTTATACGGATGCTCATACAGATGACTGCGAGCGAGGGTAGCGTGGCTTTTGTGGCACGTTGAATTGCTTGCAGTCCATTGTAACGGGTTGGCCGGGTTATGTAGAACTCCGGGTAAATACGAGGATGAATAATCTAGCTTGCCCGAACACTCAGGATAAGGCTAGCACGATGTTTTTTAATAGTCAAGTGAAATTCATTTTGTTTCCTCGTTATTCTTCAATTTCACTTGCATTTTCATAAGTTTACCAAAACACGCTAAAGTTCTGCATTAAGTATAATAAATTATTTTAAATTTGCTTTGAGTGTTTAGTAAGGGTAACCGAGCTTTTGGGGTTGTATGAAAATAATGACTTGTGACATTAACTGGTGCAACTTATACTGTTTACAACTAATATTATTTTACTATTAGGTACTTGATACTCATGAATATGTTGTACTTTAATTTAAATTGTAGCTTATGTCCCGGAGTCAATCTATTTCCATATCAAACTTCATCAAAATCGGATCGACAATTTAGTCGTGAAAACCTAACAAAGTACTCGGTTACTTTCACATTTATGACGATTCATTTCAACATTAAACTTATATCAAGCGATTTGATTTCCTGGGACGCATGTCATTTGATTGGATTGGCTAACTGAATTATCAGTTAGCCAATCCCAGCAAGCAACCAAAGCAAAAGACATGCATTTGACAGTCTGTTAACTACTTTCGATACGCAAATATTTTTTGTGTATTAAAATATCTTAGATACAAATCTGCTAGTACTAATCAAGATATTTTATCCACCAGGTTTAAGAAAGTGCTCGACGGTGCTCGCGCTGACCGATCGCGAGAAGAGCTCGGAGCCGATCAGAGCACACAACAGGCTGCGCGCGCCCTCCGTCTGCTCCCGATGCTCCTCGCTGCTGTCCCTCGCCGGCGCTGGGGGCTCCAGGTACAGGATCTTCTTTCTTTTAGCCTTTGGTTTTTGCCCACTGCGGGCCAAAACCCTCGTCCTTGGACTTCCAAATCAATCAGTACAAATGTAGTCTTACGTTTACGCGAATTTTATTCATTGAAATTAATCTACATCATACGGCTTTTAAAGTGTTAAATAAACAACGCGATAAAATCCGAATCAAAGTCAAAAATCATTTATTCATTTAGGTCTTAAAGTAACACTTAAAAAACCACAAAGTATATGGGTTAGTGAGTTTACTAAGTTACTGAAGCTTCGTTTATGTTACTTACTTGGGTCAGGCAAAAAGTAGAGACTATGAAAAGCAACCTGCATCTTCGAACATATCCCCTGCCAGTGGACTGTCTTGTGGCACCAAATTGGTCACGGTTTTGTTTTACCATTAAAGATGGAAGCAGTTAGTTGTTTTGAAGTTAGAAACTGTAAATTCATGTATCATATATTTAAAAAATATATATATATATATATATATTTATATTTTGGCCACATAATTGCTTTAACATTAAAATCACTGCAACGTGACACTATGGTATAATATTACGATTGCACGGATTAACTAATAATTGTCTAGTTTAGCGTAATGAAATTTAGGACACAGGTGGACGATGCTGTATGTCTGTCTTACTACTGTCATCCCATAATCTCTTCCTGTAGGAATTAGGTAGTATACTATTGGGATAAAATGAGAACAACACGTTAATAGTACAGCTTAAGACAGCTAGATTTCAGAATTCATTAGTATTCAATACTAGATTTTGTCAGCGGCTTCGCTTGCGTAAATGTAGGAGTTTGGTTAGGTTAGTAACAGTATTTTTTTTTAGATGAAAGGTACCCTTTGTTCTTTTCTGTTCCCCTGACAACGTATATGCGAAATTGCATGTTGATCATTCGAATACTTAAAGCGTGTAAGGGTAACAAATAAATAAAGAAACTCACATTCGCATTTATAATATTAAGTTAGGATAGAAAACATTGAAAATACAGAACGTTCATAATACCTACGGGTCTTTAATTGCTGTACCTGTATATTTTAATCACTGTCTGGCTAGGTAGAACATTTTCCATCCACATGTCGCTAGCTTTGAATCTCGGATATACGTAATTATTTTGTAAGCGAGCTCATTTGCATGCTGCTACTATTCTCATAACACAAAAACCCAACAGCACGTTGCTTGACTCGGGCACCGAACCCAGGAAACCTGACGATAAGCGCTACAAACTTTTGCCGGAGGCCGACTGACGCAGTGCTACAAACAAGAGACCCTTTTTCTAATTCTTCATTTTCCTTCACCAGGTATTCCCTGGACGGTGCCGGCGGCGGCTTCGTCCCGGCTGCCCCGATCAACTGCAAGCTCTGCCTAGAAGATGCGACGCCAGAGAAGATCACCATGATTTCAGGCTGCGGCTGCTCTTTCTGCACCAAGGTCAGTAGTCTACATTATATTAACAGTTCACTGCAGATCACAGCGAAAGAAATCCTTACATAGTTATGTACTTTAAACAAAAATTATTTCGAGGTTTGAGACTTACGTTGCATCAAAACTTGTGTTCCCCACAAGTTTTGATGCAACGTAAGTCTCAAACCTCGAAATAATTTTTGTCACAACGTCCAATATGCTGAAGATGGCTTAGGAGTCCACACTGTGGTACCTTTAAAAACACTTGTTCCACGCCTCGCTTAAAGAAAATTGGGTTGAAAGAGGAAAATGTCTGTTTTTATTTTATTTATTGCTTTAACACACCAGTGTTAAAGCAATATTGTAGGGGTCTAAAACAGACATTTTCCTAGCTAAAATATATACACAGTATGTTTACTGTGTATATATTTTAGCTACTGACAGATTAAACGGACTCGGCTGTTTAAGGGTCAGCGCCGACGGACGAAGTGGCGGCGAAGAGACTAATTCAGTAAAAAATTAAATTCAACCTAAAGTGCTTCAGAATACGACTGTATTCGGTACAACGAAATAAAATGACCGCGCTTTGAGTCGCTCGCCGTCATTTTATTTCGTTGTACCAATTAATACAGTCATATTCTGAAGCACTTTAAGTTGAATTTAAATTGTTACTGAATTAGTCTCTCCGCCGCCACTCCGTCCGTCGGCGCTGACCCTAAGGGACACGATTCCCTCAATAAGTTTTGAAAGACATTTGACGAATCTTACCTATATCTATCGTATTTATATTTTACTAGTTTCTATCCGCAATATTGCCCGCGAGAAACCTATACGAATGTATTTTGGTATAAAAAGTATATATACATATGTTAATCCAAGACACGATCTTTCTATGTGCCAAATTACATCCAAATTCTTTCAAAAGTTTACGCGTAATTGAGTAACGAACATACAAACGTGTTCTTTATAATATCAGAAGGATTTACAGTATTCTAGTATCGACCTGGTAACAAAATGTGATTGAAGTATTAAAGAAGGATTATTCGACAAGTGCGCTACTAGATACTTATCGCTATCTGGGCTCCACGTATTCTCTTATAAGTACCTTGCTTTAGACAATAATAGCTCTTCCCACTAGGCCATCGCAGTTTATCGTGTCATCAAGCCGATTAAATTCACATTAAAATGCAATTAAAAGATCTCAGGCACAAAAACTAATTGAAGATAAAATCAGCTTAATTAGAGTCGTGATTACTCGGAAGAAACGAAGATGTGATTTGGAACGAATCGGTATCTTAATGTGGAAGTATTTATTGATTTATCTTATGGATTACATGCGACAAATGAGGTAATAACATTACGCTATTATGCCTTAAGGAGCTTGGCAGTGGTGTATCACACCCATCTTTCTGTTTAGGTCGCCCAGTATAGGCGACGAATATGTTGCATTTAGTCGGACACAGTTTATTTATTTATTATACACCGACAGGAAACATACACAACATTGATTGAAATAACGAATAATGTTCTTACAACAATAGATTGTATTTTTTATTGATTAGACAGTTCTTCATTTCGCTGTCCCTACCTCTTTGGCACGACTGTCGTGAGGTGAGATAAGTGAGATTCCCAGTTCGGAAAACTGTAATTCGGTTTTCTGTCTGTTATTTATATATCAAAGTTCAAAAGCACGCAATCCTAATCCTAACTATCCTAACTAATATTATAAAAGCGAAAATGAGTTTGTTTGTTTGTTACCTTTTCACGCCTAAACCACTGAACCGACCATCTTGAAATTTTGCATATACGTTGTCAGGTGTACAGAAACGGACATAGGCTACCTTTCATCCCGAAAAAAATTACTGTTCCCGAGGAAAACGACAATAACGTTCTTATGATAATAGATAGCGCCACGAGTCTTTCGAATTATGATTGAATTATATTATTACAAGCAGAGTACAACTCGAATTGATTGCCAAATTTTAAATTAACGCGAGCGAAGCCGCGGGCAAAAGCCAGTATTACAATAAATTATTTATTTATCAGTCTTACTCTATCTGCGTATATTTTAAAAGGAATTAAATTTCCAGAGATGTTCTCTGCAATGATTACAAACTGAAACGTTAATTTGAAAGCAGACTACAGCATTAATTACAAAGTCATTCGTAGTTGTACTATGCACCGCAATCAGAGATCAACTGGTAGGGTTATCAACACATACATCGCACTTTTTATAGACGTTTTAAGAATGGTAGCTTTCACACCAATAGGGCATCGTTTGTGTGTGCGTGGTCGTAAGGACCCCGTTTGAATAATGAGTCAGTAAAGGTGGTGTTGGTTTTCTTTTTAGGATTTTTCAAGTAAAAACTTCTTTAGCGGCGTTGTGCACTTTTTTTGTGATGGGTAAAAAATGTTAGACTCGCGTCAGGACACGTGACCTGATCGAAAATTCGTAAGACGGAGGGAGAATTGTCATGTTTTGTGTACGATAGCGCAATAAATGAATATTGTATTTTACCACATAAATGATAGTACTTTTATATTGATAATTAAAGCAATTCGTGCAAAATGATTCCTTAACCATTCCAAAATATCAAAAATGCACAACGTTAATATTCAAGTTTTCACTTCTGCCGTCACTCCCGGAGTGCAACCCGTTGATTTCTTTTCGAAACATCACGGTGTCTAGAAATGTGGTCTGTAGACGACAATAGGCTCGTATTCTATAACCTGGAACCTTACGTCATAGCTGGTGAAATGTAGCTGATCAAATAAATACAATTATATAATTAACTAAATACATTATTAGGCATTGAACAAACGAAACTTTGTGGTTTGTAGCGCAGTTAAGCGATAATTGCAATACACGTCAGACACAGATCTTAATTAAATCTCAACTTAACCTTACTAATCGAAGACACCACTTGTAATAGACTAAACATCATACCAGGCTCATAGTACTGACTACGCTGAATTGTTTATATGCAAATTAAATTAAAAGGCCTGGTGGCCTGAAATACAGGCTAACGCCTAGTTTAGGCACCAGTCACCCACAATTATCGAATGCTATATAATAATTATAAGCAATTATACATAATTTACTTATGTATGTATGTATTATGTAATAATTATAAGCAATTATACATAATAACTTTATTTCTCTCACCACAATATCATGTTACAACAATATTTTGGTGAGAGAAATAAAGTTATCTTTATGTTTAACCTCTGCGTGCTGCGTGCTGAACCTATTTTGTAGGTTAGCCGCCTTTCCAAAATTCAGCGACTTTTCTTAAGACAAAGAAGCGGGTAAAAAACTAAACATTTTAATTTACAAACAAAGCAAAGTGCAAAGACATCGACTAAAAAGCTTGATCATAAATGCAATGTCATGAGCTTTGGTGATTGTCTCATTGCATAAGTTTGCGATCGACCGTAAAGTCCCAGTTTAGTTTCGCAGTTAAGGCAAAGTGTTATGATTTTTCAGTCATCGTATCTATATTATAGTTCTTCCTTATCTGTAGTTTATTTTGTGTATCTGTCAATGCTAAACCAATATTGTCACACGAATCTGTAAGAGGGAGGCGCCAGTGTCTGTAACATAGTTAATACTAGCACAGGCACTGACGTTCACTCTATCTCTAAATATACATAGCGTTGTACATAATGTTACTTATATGTGATTGAGATGGACAAACTGTACTTGCTTTTATTATTTTATTTATTTATTTATTCCCAAGTCACTTGGGTCGGCTTTCTAGTCTAACCGGATTTGACTGTATATCAGTTCTTACACGGAGCGGCTACCACCTGACCTCCGCAACCCGAAGGCTAATGATATCCTAAGGCTAGGCCAGTGTCAGGATATTAGACGGCACTGACTTCCCAATAACGACTGCCATAGATGTTCATGGCAGCCGGGACCGACGGCTTAACGTGCTCTCCGAGGCACGGAGCAGGCGAAAATTGTCAATACTTGGCTTTAGATAAATTATTTTTATTATTATTATATTATTCATATTGCTAGAGACAGCAATGTTATAGGCTTGGGATGATTGCTAGTGATCTGGCGAGCCGTATATAAAAATCTTATTATGCAATTTGTAAACTCTCGTAGACAACCCTATCTGCTGACATGAAGCTCGGAAGGTTAATTGGCAACCTTATGAATCACTCCAGAGCCTTATATAGCGATCTATTAATAGCGGCAGCACGTGTGCCATCTCTAGTTAGCGTAGCACATGTAAACATTCCTGCGGTTGTAATCCTATATGCTGCAATTCTGATGGAAGATTTTTATTAGGCTTATTGGTCGTGTCGCACGAATCTGTTCGAATGAATTGTGCGAAACAACACATGTTTTTAAAATATCTATCGTCGGCCTCGATGGCGTAGTGGTCAGTGTAACCGACTGCCACGCCTGAGGTCACGGGTTCGATTTCCGCGCACGTCAAACATTTGTGTGCATGAACATGGATGATTGCCTTGGTCTGGGTGTTTCTATGTATAATATGTATGTATTTACAAAACAAAAGTATATATGTATGTTTATCCATTGTCTAGTACCCATATTACAAGCTCTGCTTAGTTTGGGCTAGATGGCGTTGTGTGTATGTGATAGAATATTATTATATTAATAGAATATACATATATCTATACTAATATTATAAAGCTGAAGAGTTTGTTTGTTTGGTTGAACGCGCTGATCTCAGGAAATACTGGTTCGAATTGAAAAATGATTTTAGTGTTGGATTGCCTATTTATCGAGGAAGGGTATAGGCTATATAACATGACGCTACGACCGTAGTAGCGCATCAATGAAATATGTTGCAAAAACGGGAGAAATTCTCTTATATGAAGCAGACGAAGTTGCGCTGATCAGTTAGTATTATTATATTAGGTGTCGATTCATACACCTTCTTTTTCAGATCGGTTCGTTTCGCACTCGAAATTATATGGATGAGTGTGAATCGACACTAAAAAGATATTACTTTTAAAAAGTGTGTTTGCACTATTCCTGCGAACAGATTAGTTCGAAACGACCAATAAGCCTTTTATTAACAAGTCATGCATGAATTCACGGATGGTGTAGCGGTAGTGTGGGTTCAATCTCCATACGGGACAAAAAAATGGATATAATATGTACTTCAACCCGTCATTATAGGCTTGTTTAGACCTGTTCACACTAATATAGGTACCAATATTTATGCGTGAGCAACCATGGGCGAAGCTACTAAACAGTCCATAAACGATGAAGGAAGTACTGCGCAACACCGGTCCCCTATTGTCTTTCTGGACGGAGCTGAGGTGGTATGAGTAAACGAACAACTTTTCGCGTCGGTCACTTACGCACAATGGCCCATTTGTGGGGCTAAGTGCGGATAACACACATTCAACTCACTATATGTAGTTTTAATTAATTTGTAATTAATTATATCAATATTTATAAGCGTGGTTCGATAGATAAGCCTTGTATGGTAAACAATTGTGGTAACCTAATTAAAGTAATTAATGACTGAGTAAGGATGGCATAGTGGTTTAAGTGGTCGCCTCGCCACTGACACAGCGTCGAGTGTTGTGGGTTCGATCCCCACACGAAACAAAAAATTGTGTGCTCCACAAATAGTTGGCCTCGATGGCGTAGTGGTTAGTGTAACCGATTGCCACGCATGAGACACCGACTCCAAAAATAACAATAATTTATTTATTTACAAGAATATGCAATTATTTATTAATTATTATTATAGTGCATTTTAAGTTTTAGAATATTCTGTTTTGAAGTCTGTTATCTTTTTTGTTAAAATGTTGTTTATTTCTCGGTTTTTAGTGAACCTAGCCAAAAATGAGAACATCATCAATGCAGCCAAATACGCATTATTAAGGATAACTCTAAAACGAATGGTCAAATTAAATGGGACCGGAAGCACCAGCTTTCAAATAAAAAAAGAATCATCAAAATCGGTTCACCCAGTCGAAAGTTATGACGTAACAAACATAAAAAACAAAAAAAATCAAACGAATTGAGTACCTCCTCCTTTTCTTGAAGTCGGTTAAAAACAGCTACCTACGTCAAATAATCCGCCATATTTAAAACGCGTATGTGAGGTTGGTAGCGTCGAGGTCAACAACCCGGTCAGGAATAGGCGCCTAACCTAGAACTTGATAAAATGTAGGCATACAAACTATTAGTGGAAGTTTTAAGAACTCTTAGTCATTTATATGCAAATAGAAAGAAAGTTTTAGAAATATCATTCAAATTTTATAAATTTTCTGTGCTACTCTTTAACTGGATTAGTATAGACAACCAAAGTGTTTAGTCCCGTGTTGAAATTTGATATATTGGTGATCGCATTGGCTCAGCGATTCGCTCACTGGCGCGTATGGGATGAAAAAGCTGTAACATTTCAGATAAAAGGTACTCTTTGCATCCGTTGTATTCGAACTACTGCTTTCATGGTGCATTGGTTTTAGTTTTAGTGTATGTGTTGCAGGGTCCATCAACAAACAGTCAAATTGCTTTTCAGTATCTAGGTGTTCTTTGTAAGTATTTTAATGATTGTAAAGCATTCTTGTGACACACGTTATATGTATAATGCCAGAGTTATCTTTTAAAAAAGAATTTCTGTGATCTCTGGGTACAGGGCAATTTCTCACATTTCTAGTATTATTTAAAACTACTCTAGCTATGCTAAGCTCGAAGGTAAATCAATTTGGAAAATTGCAATATTACAACCATGTCGGTACGGATTGCCAAGGTCGGGGATTAAAATATTGCTAACACAAATACTAATAAAATAAGCGAGAATAAAAGTTTCGTTAAAAACCTATATGTGTTTACTGGTTTATATTTCGCATAATCATTGTCAAGACCTACATTCAAGACTTGACAGCTACTTAACGTTTTTTGTTTACATTCAATTAGTGTTTAAATTGAAACACAAATCACAAACATACAAGCGCCTTGTGTTATTGGTACTCATGTTAATGATTAAGCAAATTTTAGTTATATTTTCAATTCGTTATCCTCTGATGAAAGCACATGTCTGAATTAGCATTCTAATCTGATGAAGTCCGACTGGGCAGTTAAATGTAAATAAGCGGTGCGGTCGTGAGGTCCTGGTTTCAAATCGTAACCATTAACGTGAACACAATTCTAACACAATGTGTTTGAAGGGCTTATTCCCGCCCGCTCCGCTATTTTGTTCCCCAGCGCTCCAAAACTAAAATTAAATATTATTATTACTTTTAAATCGTTCCCAAGGGCTCCAAAAGCTTATATTAATTTATTTATTTAAAACCTCTGATCTCCATACATTTATTCACAGGAGCTTTAAATTACATATATTACTTACACCATTAAATATAGACCTACTTACTAGTGTGTTCCCGACAGCTCGTGGTAACGATTTTTATATTGAAGTATTTTCTTGGAGCTGCTGGAAATAAAATCTCAGATTACCAAGATAATGTTTTGGAGCTGTAGGGAATGAAATTGGTAAATGTGGCTTTATTAATTATTTGAATATAAAAATCATTGGAGCTCCTGGTAATGAGTATGGAAATATGAACTTTGGAGAACAATAGATTTGGAGCGCACGGCAATAAGCCGTTTGAAGTGGAGTAGCTTATCTAGAGGGGTTTCCATAAATACTAGTATGTATATACCAAATTGCAAAATATCTTTAAAAAAAATGGTGTAGCTACCTACTCTCTCCTCTAACAAAATATCACAATAAATAAACTTATTTTCCTATTATATGGCTTCCAGGGTTTTCTATAGGTTAGCAATACCTGAGCATCTCAGAATTCTCACATGGCACACTACTTTGTTTACCATCTAACCTAATAATATAAAAAATCATATCGACATTATAATTTAGGTGCCGTCTGTTAGTGCCCGCAATCCTCGAAAAGTAAGTATTCGATAGATTGACTTAATTTTTGTACACATCATTGCATTGTGCTTTCGATATAAGAGTGTTTTTGTATACTATTTATCCAGATGTTTACACGGCAACGGGTATTAAAAATATCAGACTGATCCACAGCCATATATGTATTTGAAATCTCCAATTGATCACTATCATATAGAAAGAAAGAAAGAAAGAAGAAAGAAATTTGTTTATTTCGTACAGAGCACACACAATTAATTAAAACCAAATAAACAAACATATTATACATATTAAAAAACAAAATGTGTATGCCCTCGCCGAAAAGGGTCACCACCTCAGCATTAGCTGGGTATCCAAATTGAGTGCACCAGCGCTGGTTTTCAGTTGGTCACCCGATACCGTGGTATCAACGCTGGGTTTAAAGGTATACTTCTAATTGCCAGTTGTGCTTTTCGATAGCCGTATACCGTAAAATTCCAATTCAAAATATGTTTACGTTTACATGTAAAAGTAATTTTGGTGTAAAAACGTGATAATGGCGCAATTACTAATGCACTTTATGAGTACTCTTGTATAGAACAAATATTTATGTAATCCGCAGATAGCCGCTCCGCATCCGGCTGTGTGTTTACTACGATTGTTTTGCAGTACAACAGTCATCTTTAAAGATGGCCCGACTTGATTCAAATAGCAGTTTATGTTTGTAATCATGTCATTGTATCATCTATGACCCTTTTCTGTGTTATTTTTACAACAGATTTATTGAAAATTCATTCAGGTACTGATTTCAGACTATATTCGATCTCTAGAGTAAATACAGAAGCCAAAAAAATAAAGACAATACATACATACAGTACATACAGTCAGTAGGTACCAGTGCTCTATTTTTGTTTACTATAATAAAATAAGACACATACGAAAATGAGTCGATACTAATGCATTTTAAAAATGTAATGTATCATTTTAATTCGTCAATTGATTTAAATAAAACATATACATAATGGGCATCAAAACTTAGTATATCTCTAAAGACGACATCAAAATCGGTTTTAGCCATTGTGAAGCGTTTACTTCGCACAAACCAAAAGACGTATTTCTTTTATATTTTTATTTTATTATTTATAGGAAAACTTACAGCTAACACGGTATATTAGAAAATCTTGTAACATAAATAAGGCCAAAAACAAGTTCTCACTTATAACCTAATTAAATAACTTAAAACCTAACCAACATGCAACACAAATAATTACAAAAAAGAAACAAAAAAGTAATATTATGTTCAACCGCGATTACTGCCAAAAAACTGTTTACAACACATTTGCTTTAATTTCGATATATCTATACTAATATTATAAAGCTGAAGAGTTTGTTTGCTTGAACGCGCTAATCTCAGGAACTACTGATCCGATTTGAAAAATTATTTCAGTGTTAGATAGCCCATTTATCGAGGAAGGCTATAGGCTATATATCATTACGCTAAGATCAATAGGAGCTGAACACCAATGAAGAATGTTTCAAAATCGGCGGGTGTTTTTTCCTTTTGAGAGCTTCCGCTGCGTGCGCTGCGTAAACAGTTAAAGTTTCGCAAAAATCATGTATGACAGAATTGTTCCCCTTTAAAAGTTCTAAAAAAAAGTCCGCGACAGCATATGTCTGTCTCTTAAGGTTGGCTCACTATAACCATTTTTATGGTAACCAAATTTGTGCGCGACAGCATACTCGTATGTGTGTTTGTCTAAAATAATGCATTATTTGCGAAGGTATTATTATAAACATGATATTAATCCTTATCCAAATAAATACGTTATTCATCACAAGTATTTAATTTAAAACAAAATTGCCCTTTACATCATTCGATTTCAATGAATATCTTAGGAGATATCGCAGTTTTAAAATAACATTGCAGCAAAATAATTACCCATTACAGACATAGTACAAACGATGTTTCTCCTGGTTTATTCTGCGTGATTACTACTGGTTCGATTTGAAATTTTTTTTCTTTTAGTGTTGGATAGCCTATTTATCAAGGAAGGCTATAGGCTATATAACATCACGCTACGACCCACGGGGCCGACGCAGTAACGATAAACGCGGGTGAAACCGTGGGAACATCTAGTTGTATATAAAGTAGGTATATAGTTATAAATATTTCGTAAAGGTGTTCAGAAACTTATTTTCCTTTCACACTAACAGTTGTATTGTACTTTTTGTGTGATAACTTTAAAGTAAAGTTTAAACTAAGTTCATTTTAAAAAGCTTTTACTGAAAGAGAATTTAACTACCGCAACCCCAGCTGCGAAAAAGAAAGATCTCTGTAAAATGTTCTACTTTACTTTTTAAAAGAGTTCGACCACAATAGACATATAAATATAAGTATTTTTCGTACAACAAGCATGCGATCTGCCTGAAGGTAAGTAATTACCATTGCCAATGATTAATTGCTATACCGAAATGTTATTCACGCGTTGCCGGCCCTAGAGAAAGATAATTAAAGATGGGATGATAGAAAAATAATGCGAAAAGTAGGCATGTAGGCCTAGAACGTACTGTGTCATTCTTGCGCATACAAAGAAAATGCTTTAGTTCAGAGGTTCCCAGACTTTTCTTATTCTCATAGACCACTTTCAAAAGTTAGCTGGTTCCGGTGGAGACCCTGCAGCTACATTTCTACCATATTTCTTAGAAATCGTATTTATATTGGTGAAGAATCAATAGGTTCGACACCACTGGTACTGAATATGGAATATGCAAGTTTTTACAAGTAACAGTCGCTGAGCTTCCTAAAATATTATCTGTCTACATTGATAGGTGAAGTCAAGCCAACATTTTAGTTCTTCACTATCGAAAGCAAATAAATTTTCGTGGATCTCCGCTTATGAATTGTGAACCCCCGTTTTTTTGTCACGCCAACGTTGACCCCCGTCGAGTCTCCCGTGGACCCCTGGGGGTCCACCTGGAACACTTTGGGAACTAAGGCTTTAGACCATCCCTAAAAGGATTGTCTTTGTAACCCACCAGGCCCAGGTGTCTTACTTATAGGGAAATATTAGAGGTACTATTCTGGAGAAACGAGGTGTGATGTCCAAGAACCACCATGTGTGATGTGAGCACAAAGGTCGGATCCGTCGACCAGGCTGGATGACCTGATGACATGATGCCTAGCGCCCGACGGTTGATGTCGGAAACTTGTGTAGTTACTCAATGTGTAAATTTCGCTTGCGCAATCCACAATTGTATGGCAAAGAGTGTAATTATGTACAGCGACATCTCTTGACATTTGCGCTAACTTCTTTGTTTGTTTGTGTGAAGTCGCTACGGTATATTAAATAATCTTTCCTAAATTATTGAAACCTTTGCCGATATGGATGAACTTATATGAAGGCTTTTCCTCGAGTCAAAGACCTGCTTATTGCCTTGCGAAAGTTGAACGACTCGACATTAATTACATCTCGGTCGCTATGTCTGTAGGAAGTACATAGAGATTGTAATCATGACAGGCCTCTGGGAAACCATAGGAAGTTATAAGATTATATTAAACATTGTGAATGCGACAGTGTTTTACTGTTCATTCTTATTCTCATAGGATTAATGAAAGTGGGTACGGATGGCGTAATAAAATTGCTTGGAGGTACATGGAATAAATTCTCACAAAGATTTGTCTAATAGATTTATCTATGTTGAATTGAAATGGCGGAGTTTCGATCGAACGATTTCAAAGGACACCCGACATTTTTATAAATAATATTTAATTATTTATACATTTCCAAAAAGTAAATAAGGTAATCAGGTAAATAATACTTTCTATCGAGATTTCGTGGTTTCAATAAAAGTGCTTATGACTTTATGAAATAAAGTGTACATTTTCGTACTACTACATAATTGGGTATAAAAATTAAAATTTGTATGATGTCATATTGTTGACGCCAAGAAGTTTATAATCTATCTCCATTCTCGTTAATAAGCAAAGTGTAGAAATATCAAAAGAAGTATCTGCCTCCTTCGGGATGAAGTGCCTTTGTTAACATTGAGCTTACCTGGTCAGTTTACCAACTTCTAATAATTTCTCACCGAAATTGCCATAATCTTTTCTTTAATATCCAGGACTAAAACACAGCTCCTAATACTTCTCAGAGCACGTAAAGCGTCGGTCCCGAATGTTATAAACATCTGTGACATTCGTGTGGGTAGTATAAATAACAGTCTTATCACTAATATAAATTTTCCATTACAATAGCACCGTTCTACAATGTTGTATGCAAATGACAATAATATTGAAAACTTTCCGCAAGTTATACACGAAAGTTGAGATGAAGTTCCATCTGTCGACCACAAATGGTTGCCGGCGAAATTAGGTTCTTGACGACAATTTCTCTTTACGAATGCAAATGTACATAAGGAGATATCAAAGTATCAATGGAGATATTGAGCTTTCAGCTTTGCAACATATTTATAACCACGAGTTAAAAAAGAATAATGTGAATATAAATAATAGGATACTTACTAGAACCACGAAATTGAAATTATACAAAGACTACTGCGCTGTTGCTTCATAAGCTGGTAACGCTGAAATAGTTGGTAATTTGATGCGCAGAGTGTTTGAGTGATGTAGAGACAAAACATAACCCCTCTGAAAATTTCGAAAGCATACGACTTTCTTCTTTATTAATCAGTACACGCATTAAAATGGTCACTTACGTGTATGTCAGTACTTTTTGCTAGTAAAATTTGACTGGAAAAAGGCAAAAGAAAAATTTGGTTGTAATAATATCACTATTAAATTTTCTTTAGAAATTATACCAGCATTTATTTTCGGTCTCCAATACTAAGTTCAGGTTGGTCTTTTGACGTCTTCTGAGTACCTTTTCAGATTTCGTGCTGCTTATAATGCTGAGAATTTCTTAACAGACAATGTCAATAACAATTAGCCTGAACCGGAAATTTAATCCCGCACCTCACGTTCGAAAAATGCAAATTTATCCTTCTAGCACTGTAAAAATACTCAATTTGTTTCATGAAGTCATCAGTAATACTATTAACTAACATGTACAGATAACCTCATTTTTAGCTAAACAAAAGTAATTAACACGCTAAGCGTAAAGAGGTCTAATTATTCGAAGGTAACGTTCAGACTGAAGATGAACAAATAACTCATTCAGTAATTATAGCTTAGATAATTACACAGGTGTGATTTATGTACATTACATTTTATGCTGAACGAACTGTACTAACATACATAATAAAATAGCAAGCTCTTTGTCTGAACTATATACAAATGACATACGTATTCTTAACGAGATTTTACCGGCGGCTAAGAAAGGTACTCTATGTTCATTCTGTAGGTACTCCTGAAAACGTGTATGCGAAATTTCATGATGATTAGTCTAGTAGTTAAGGCGCGAAAGCGTAACAAACCAACAAACTCACATGCGCATTTATAATATTAGTTAAGATTATTAACATTTTGAATGAGATACTTCAGCTTTAAATTGTGGCAAGCCTTGTGTCGCGGGAAACTTAACAAACAATGAAATAACGCACACAAATAACAAGCAGACCCGAAACAACCTATTGGTGGGTCGCAGAAACCTTTGTACCGTATGGGGATCGAACCCACAACAACCGATAGTGTGTAGCGGCGAAATAACAACTTTAACTATTGCGCCATCTGTGCCGTGAATATCCCCACGCTTGTTTTCCGGTAGGAAGGTCTGCTTTTCATTTACTTCGAGCCTTGCATATCACTCTTGTTTCATTCTCTTTCATTATATTTTATGCATGTTCGTCGGTTTAGAATGTCTGAAATAAGTCCAATTTGTCTGAACGTCTGATGTTTTTGGTTGATTTCGAGGTTTGTAATGTCGACTTTTGATAGGCCTGTACAATATTGTATGGTTATAATATTTGACGGTGTAATCCTGCATAATGTTGTCATACGTTTACAAGCATGCGCGTAGCCATAAGACACTGCCATAATGCCGAGTGTTGTGGGTTTCGAACCCCGCACGGAACAAAACTATGTGTGATCCACAAATGGATGTTTCGAGTCTGGTTGTTCTGTGTCCGTTGTTTGAATGTTTATAAAGCCTTCGCGACACAGGAATTATGCCTACTGCGGGAGTTGTCCTTTTAACAAATCAAATCCAGTCTTGACTTTACGACACTAATTAAATTACTTTAGGTACGGACTACAAATTTCTTTGAGCCCTTTTTGTTAAAGGCAATCTCCCGCCCTATTAATAAATCCTGTGTCACGGGAGGCTTCACAAACATTCAAACAACGGATTCAGATAATTATAGTCGCATACTTACATATGTATGCTACTATAACTATCTGAATATGTGTTACATGGTGATAATATTGTCATTAACACAATGAATGTTATAAAACATGAACGTATTCAAAAAACAAGCTGTATACGGATTTAAACGCAGTTTATTTTGAGTAAGTATTCACATAGTTACGTCTGTGAACATGAGAGCTAAAATCTTAAAAAGGACAACTAAAAATAAATTCGTTGATTTTGGTTCATTCTAGTGTTTCATTCTTATTTATTTTAAGAAATGACCTGCTGTTTTAATTGGCTTACAAATAAGGAGGTTCTATATTTGGCACTGGCGTAATATTCTTATGTATGTTGTCTGATTTTTTGGCTACAGATATATCGATTAGGTTAATTATTTTTCTTTTAAAATGACACACTTGATTGCGTCGTAAAAAAATTGATTCGTGTTTGATGTTGAGTTTCAGAATTAATTAAAGGAATTCCTCAATAGTAAACAGCAAAAATGTATTTTGCTTATAAAATATTAAGCCTGCTTATTCCTGAGGAGACCGCCAGTAGTCTCAAGCATTCATGTCATGTTAATGTAAATGGTACATTTCAACAAATAATTAAGCAATAGGTAATTATCAACTTTTTCATTTAGGCCAAGGAAAATAGTAAAAAAGGAATATTAACTTGTAAATAATGATCCGACTTTATAACTCCAAACATTGAAATATTTTTTGTCTTAACTACGCTTTCAAAGAATCGAAGCAATTTGAAGTCAGTTCGAAGCACATTTGACAAAATTATACAGCATCAATTTGTTGCGGCTAACCTATTGTTTAGAACCGATTCCAAATTGGTTACAGATCGCGCAATCTATGATGGCCGGACTGAACATAGCGTCTCTGAATTGTTGCGTATGTATGTACAGTTACAGTCGCTAAGATGCGTCCCGCCCCCGCCCCCTGTCACCAAAGAGACCTAAAACTTGTAACTGCGACGCCATTCGCGCAATGTTCAGACCGGTCATCATACAGTGCGCGATCTGTATATTCGTTTGACAACTTAGGTAAGAATAAAAAAAATCAACGGGTTGCACTCCGGGAGTGCCGGCAGAAGTGAAAACTTGAATATTAACGTTGTGCATTTTTGATATTTTGGAATGGTTAGGGAATAATTTTGCACGAATTGCTTTAATTATCAGTATAAAAGTACTATCACTTATGTGGTAAAATACAACATTCATTTATTGCGCTATCGTACACAAACATGACAATTCTCCCTCCGTCTTACGAATTTTCGATCAGGTCACGTATCCTGACACGAGTTTAACATTTTTTACCCATCACAAAAAATTGCACAACTCTGCTAAAGAAGTTTCACTTCAAAAAAATTGTTCTCTTTTCAGTTTTGACTGTGGTTTGTTCTTAGTTAATTTTATTTAAATTGTTTTACGATGTCAAGTTTTTAGTAGCTTCAAGTTACCCATAATTTAAAACTACTAAACATTTATTTTACATGTCAATTTGCATTTTAAATTAAATAACACAAGCAAACAATAAAATAATAAAATAAGTTGGTATATTAAAACCTCGGTTCGCTTTAATTTCAAAAATTAGCTCATTCCGGCACCGGTTTGCTGACTTAGGATTCATTTTAGCACTCTGAGGTCAACAACCCCGTTGAGGTTGGATCCTTATATTAAAGTGCTATTTTGAGTCTTTGTTTTACATATACTACTCAAAACAAAATAAGGGCCACTAGTTTATTTACATTTAAGTGCACTTTAGTAAACTGAAAGTAACTGATAAGTAGCATTATATTGATATTACGAACTCTTTGGTGTTTGATCTCTTTTATGCTGGTGTTCGTGTTCCTAATTTGAAAAGTATTGGCCATCATTTTAAGAAAAAAAAAAATTGGATGTTATTTTTATTATTGTCTTCTGTTTACGCGAATGTTATTCATTGAAATTAAACTACTATATACGGATTTTATCGCGTTGTTTATTTGTTTTTGTCAAATAAATAACGCGATAAAATCCGTATATAGTAGTTTAATTTCAATGTTATTCTTATGTTTTTCTTCGATTGTCTTCTTAACTTCTTTCGGTTATTTTAGGAAAAAAGTTTTACTTTTTCAATTTTAATTGATTCATTTATCATCTCACGTTAATCATGCCACCAGTACGAAGGCACATGGATGCAATTACAGCAACCAGAGCCATAACTATAATTCAAGAAGGACGTTCTCAGCTTTACGTGGGTTTGCAGCTGGGTTTTTCTCGAAGAGCTGTCCAAAATGTATGGAATCGCTTCCAAGAGACCGTCAGTGTTGCCAGAAGACCCGGTTCAGGTAGAGTTCGTATAATAACGGCGCACGAGGATCGGTACGTCCAACTAAGTGCTCGTCGTGATCGTACAGTAACGGCCCGTAAGTTACAACACCACCTACGGCTGACAACGGGTACCCGTGTCAGTGATCAAACTATACGTAATCGATTGCACGAAGACCAGCAAATGTCAAGACGACGAGTTGTTCGAATTCCTCTGACTAGGGTTCAACTGCAAACTGTTTAAGTTTCTCTCGTCAGTATTTGAACTGGGGGATTAATCAGTGGGGCAAGGTGCTTTTTACAGACGAATGCAAAGTAAATTTTTTTAATGATGATCGGCGTGTTAGGGTTTGGAGACAACGCGGCGAGCAGTTTTCGGAGTCCTGCATCCACGAAGTTGACCGTTTCGGTGGTCCCAACGTAATGGTTTGGAGTGGGATTAGTTTACACGGTAAAACCGAACTCACCATTTTAAATGCGGGTACCGTAACTGCAGAACGTTACATCGAGGACGTCATCAGTCCTCAAGTGATCCCATTTGCACAGCGAGTGGGGCCTGGATTCATCCTGATGCAAGACAATGCCCGTGCACACAGCTCGATCGACCCAAACTGTCCTAGAAGAGTCTCATATTGAGGTATTACCATGGCCAGCTAACAGTCCGGATTTAAATCCAATCGAGCAATTGTGGGACCAATTGAAACGAAGGGTTAGAGAGAATGAGCAAGGGGTCTACAACCAACAGCAGCTGACTGACGCTTTAAAACGTGCCTGGGAGGAGATTCCAGATGAAAACGTGAGGAATTTGATCCAGAGTACGCATACGAGGCTTCAGGAGTGTATTGCTAAGAGAGGAGGACATACTCGTTACTAAAAAGAAGAAACTAAAGTGACAAGAACAGTATTTTGTCTTTTTCCGGTGATTTCTTTTGTTCATGTTTTCCATTCAAAATGGCCAATTTCATTATGAACTTAAAAAAAACAATTCATGATCATTATTTTAAACAATTGTTAGCCTATATTATAACATTATTTTGTAGTTACATAAGTTAAACAATTTAATGTCTTTATTGTTTTCATGGTACCTACAGCAAAAAATCTTAGTGGCCCTTATTTTGTTTTGAGTAGTATATATACTGATACGAATAATTACGATATCCGGTAAGACCGTAAGATCTAAACAAAAAATGGTCAATTTGTTCTTGCATATGGATTCAAACATTGCATGAATAATTAATTGATAATGTTGGACCTCCCATGCAGGCAGAGGTAAAGTAGGTACTTACTTGATCTAAGCATACAGCTTAGTGTACATGTAATTGCAGTCATGTCTTAGAGTAGTATGGTGATTGGTATTGGATAAATATATTATGCATTAACTGGACGTGCGGTTGATAATAGTTTTTGTTAGATATATAACGCGTCGAAGAGATGGATAAAATATTGAATATATTTTTACTACATTTTGTCCGCGGTTTCGCTCGCGTAAATGTTGTATTAAGGTAAAATTATGATATATATCAGCCCTGTATTAAACTGTGTGGGCACGGTCTCCGGGACCCGCACTGGGCCAGCGTGGTGGACTGTGGCCTAACCCTTCTCACACGGAGAAGAGTCTCAGTGTGAGAAGGGTTAGGCCACAGTCCACCACGCTGGGTTATTCCCAGTTGACCCCACTATCAACGCCACCACTGGTGACAAATGGGATTTTATGGAACATTTTATGGAAAGAAATCCCATTTGTCACCAGTGGTGGCGTTGATAGTGGGGGCAACTGGGAATAACCCACCACGCTGGCCCAGTGCGGGTTGGCAGACTTCACATATCTTCGAGAACTATAGAGACCTCGTAGACATGCTGGTTTCCTTACGATGTTTTCCTTCACCGTTAAAGCAAACGATAACTAACTATTTAATACGCACATAACTTCTAAAAGTCCGAGATGCGCGCCCTGGGATCGAACTCGAGACCTCCGCGTGGCAGTCCATCGGTCTCCCACTAGCTGCTGTTAAGGTTATGGAAATTTTTAGTCTCTCGAAAATCGTCGTGTAGTTAATGCGTAAAAGCGTATCAAACAAACTTACAATCGCATTTATAATATTAAAAGTCAGGATAACTATTATATAGAAAACTCCTGCTTATAAATGGAAATGTACAGTCCACACCACCAGTACCATATAGAGTCACCCTTAATAATAGGAAGAATAAAATATTTGTCATATTTTATGCACACATTTTTACCGCATACGTCTTTTTGACACTGACTATGCGTGTATTCACACATACTCAAGTGAGTATGTGTGAATATAATTATAATGCTTAATATATAATATAATTATATTAAGTATATATTAAGCGAATATATTCGACTACTAGCTGTGCCCGCAGTTTCACCTGCGTTTATGATTACTGCGCCGCCCTCATGGATCGTATCGTGAATTCGTGATGTTATATAGCCTATAACCTTCCTTGATAAATAGGCTATCCAACACTAAAAGAATTTTTCAATTTGAACCTGTAGTTCCTGGGATTAGCGCATTAAAAACAAGCTCTTCAGCTTTATAATATTAGTATAGATTTACCTCAATACTCTCACATTCGTCACCTCTATTTACTAAGAATGCTATCGAGCTATGTGTCACATCTTTTTGTTACTAACAACGTAAGTGAAATCTTAAATGTTGCGGTTGTTTTTACGGTTATGTTAAACAATGTCTTGTTATATATTTTTTTCTTGTACTACGATTCATTTCTAAGAATTTCTGTGTACTGTCATATTCCGCGGTTTTGTTCTTGTATTGCGAGACGAATGTTTTGTTTGTGTGATAGGTATTTTTATTTATCGAAGTTATTTTTAATGTAAATAAATATTGTGTAAAGGAATGTTTTTATGATATCAATTAGAATGAAGATATCTCTTTTATTCTACGCTCATGTTGAGTCAGCTTTTATTCAACTCACGTATTTTAAAACTTGAGTCTATTTTTGTAGGTTATTTGGAATGTGGTCTTCTTCTGCATTTTATCTACCAGATTGTATTAACATGCGTATTATAGTCTGAAGTTTTATTTTGTTTACTCGAAAGACTTAAATTTGATATAAATTCGCAAATCTAAAGGTTCTTCAATGATATGGTAAAAATATAATTATACTAATGTGTTGGCTATTTTATTTTATTTTTACTATCTGTACTACCTAATATACCTACTCCTGATAGCCTTATGAATACCCTTGGGAGGTTGGAGCTCCTCTACGACTTTGGTCTTACAACAAGTTTTCATTCGATTACAGAAACCTAGTCGCTATCATTCAAATAAAAGTTGCCTGCGCATCCGACGCTCTCTAATTAAAAAGTCATAGCAACTGTTTTTTTCAGACTGTCTTATCTCTAATAACTTAGAAAAACTAAACATACTCCAGTAGTTTGTGGTCAATATTGTACTCAAGGTTCACTTTTTATACATATACTTCTTATTGTCATTAAAAAGTAGACGTTGGACACTGCTTGGAAGGTTAGCAACAAAACGGTTATATTTATCAATTTCTCATTCGCTAATTTTATTGAAAATCAATCTCTTATATAATTATATAGGTACACTTGTATATTTGTAGACTTTAAAAAGAAAAATTGAAAATGTATAGTCGGTTAAAAATTATAAAGTAAAACATAAACTTATTCAAAATGAGAATAAAATAGTTTAATTATTTCTCTTTTATATTGCGTCTAGTTATAGCAATACTGATGATTGAATGAGCCTTAGATGGATAATCAAACAGAGTCGTAATAAATAAATAACTGACCGCACGGATGGCGTAGTGGTTTAAGTCGACGGCTCGCCACTGTGTCTGCACCGAATGTTGTGTGTACGATAATAAATAATTGTTCCAATTTAGTGTGTTCTTTATGTTCGTTGTTTGAATGTTTGTAAATGCCCTGCGACACAGGAATTATTCTTAGTGCGAGAGCTATCTTAAAAAAGAAAATAAAAATATTCTACCTACCTACAACCTGTCACAGTCACGTATATTGTTACTGATCCTTCAGGCCGTAACGTGATGTTTATAGCCAATAACCTACATTTATAATGTTTCAAATCGTGCTAATAGTTTCAGAAATGCACGCTCAGTGTTCAAACATGCAACCACGTCAGCTATTTGTAGATATAGATTACATTATTATTAAATATTTGAAAAGTATATATGTCAACAAATATACACATATTTGGAAACAAAATCCATACTGTGTCACCAACAAAAAGGTTTTAGACAAAATATGACAATAAATATGGCTGTATATGATTTTCTACTGAACATAATGACAAACATGGACAAACGAACGCCAGTATGTGCTATTTACTGCGATATGACGCAGGCGTTTGACTACGTAGATCACACTATCCTAAAAGACGAGCTGGAATGCTATGGAATAAGAGGAAATGTCTTAAACCTTTTAGACTCGTATCTTACTAATAGAAAGCAAGTCACAATGATCTCGAGACTAGACAATAAAACTAAAACAGAAGTGCTCTACACCTCAAGTGAACGCTCTATTAAGTTCGGCGTCCCACAAGGGAGCGTGATTGGACCCCTACTATTCATTATCTATATAAATGACATGCCAAAATCCATAAATCAACCTATGACTCTCTTTGCTGACGACAGTACACTGACAATTGCTTGCAAAAATCGTGACACTTATAAAAATGACATAAATAATTCTTTGACATCGATAATTTCTTGGCTAATTAATAATAATTTAAAAATTAACTTAAATAAAACCTACATAATGCACTTCAGCCAACGCATAAATACTCCATCACAAATTGATATAAACTATAATAATAAGTTAATAAAGGAAGTCGACAGTACTAAATTTCTAGGGCTTATAATACACAAAAAACTAAATTGGAAAAATCACATTGAGCATCTTAGTAGTAGATTAAGTAAGTCATCTTATGCTCTATATAAACGAGCACCATCAGTTAATACAGATACCTTACTTACAGCGTATCATGGATCAGTGGCATCCATCCTAAGATATGGAAGAATTTTTTGGGGAAATTTGACAGATAAAACATTAATATTTAAACTCCAAAAAAGATGTATACGTGCTATGTTCGAGCTAAAAGTTACAAACAGCTGTCAACCACACTTTAAAAAGCATAGAATATTAACTCTACCTTCCTTATATATATTAGAGGTATGCGTGTTCGTAAAAACAAACCCAGAGCTATTTCCAAGACTATCTGACACAGTGAAGCGCAACCGGCGCGACAATGATCGCCTACGTTCACACGGCGCCAAAACTGCTCATTTGGGTAACAGTATATTTTGTATGGCACCTAAAATATATAATAAACTTCCAAATGAGTATAAGACATTAAATGTAAACCCATTTAAAAGGAGACTTAAAGAAATGTTGACAGAAAAATGCTACTATAATATCAGTGACTACCTAAACGATACTTAATAATTACTGCAATAATGTTATTACTATTGACTTATATAATATTTTACTCGGACATTCTCAGTATGACATTAACCTTTTGACATTTCTTTATTTTTTATTACCTTTATTTAAAATTTTCAACATTAATTACTATGATTGCATGCACATAAAATTTTATTCACAAAATACATTTGTATGCCAGTAATGGCAAAACATGTTGAGACTGCTATCGTTTAAGACCTATTTATTGGAACACACATGTTTTATGCAAATAAAGATTATTATTATTATTATTATTATTATGTTTACCGATATCCAACAAGTATTTTCAATGTTGTATGATGGTAATATTTGATGTAAATTGAACATTGATCCTCTTGATTATTGGCTGAACACGAGTGTTCATAGAAATGTCAGACTTTGAGTTTCGGGTGTGAATAAGAAACGCATGGCTTTTTTCACCGACACTCAGCGGGTGAAATAGTTATTTATAGATATTATAAATAACTAGTAAATGAGTCGAAGGTTATTAATACAAAAAGTTGTATCAACAAACGTGCAGACAAACGGTATGTGTAGTTTTTCATTGAACATAAATGTACTTAAATTACATGTGTTTTTTGTATCATGTTTTTGTATCATGTTTTTGTATCATGTTTTTGTATCATGTTTTTGTATCATGTTTTGATAATAAATCTAAAGTTCTGTATTAAAATATTATTATTTTGTTTGGTTTTTAAGATATGATATGACATTAAATTTATCATTGATAATTGTAGCTTGAAAATAAGTAGGTAGTACTTGTTAATGTCTATAGCTAAACTAATAATACCCAATTCTGGTAAAAGCTTGCCGTTATTTATGGGATAAACTTAATTTCGTACATAGAACTGCAACATTGGTGAAAGTGTCATGGAGACCGAAATGGAGCTACTTGATAAGAATTTTATCACTTTGTTTATTTAAATAACAGATTATAAAAGTAAGTAGTTTCAGAATTCTGGTAAAATAGTGTTTTGAAATAAACAACGCGATTAAATCCGCATAATGCAGTAACAATATGTTGCTTGTTGATCTGTTTGTTGCAAATAAGAAAAATAAGAAAAAGCTAGCGATTAAAAGAGATATCTCGCTATCTTCCTCTTACAGCTGCATTTAAATAGCGTCATGTCACAGTTTGAATCGTACATCCTTTTTATGTCCTTTTACATTTACTCCTACTACCAAATTTGCAAACTTAATTATATTTAAGTAGATTTCAATAATTCTTTGTAGTTTAGTGTTTGGGTGAAGTAACTAGATGACTTAATTAATACAAAAATTTAGTCAGCTACATATTATTAGTTTCGAGTATGGTTGATCAGATTTTTGTAATGTCAATCGCAAAACAGGCAATATGCATAGTGTGTTATTTATAAAGGAATTGTTTTAAAAGGAACTGTTTCTGTCTATTCCTTTTCTGGATAGACAATGCAGGTCTACGTATTAAATTCTAATACCATGCTATGAAAGTGATAGCTAACCTTCCTTCGAGATGCCTCCGCGAGGCGTAGAATATTCCGCATTTGTTACTGCTCCCCTACTTGTCTAGCCGAACGCATCGCTGTACGCTGTTTTATTTGCATCTCGTTCGTATTTACTGGAAAAGACGCCGTTACACCGTGCATATCAATGTTGTGGAAGAACTTGAATACAGAATTTAAGTTGTAGTTTTACGTGTATGTGTTTTAATAGACTTGAGTCTAAGATGAAAATAGAAGTCTAATAGAGTCCGTGGCGCAGCGGTAGTGAATGCGACTGCTGTGCATGAGGTCTCGGGTTCGAATCCCGGGTCGGGCCAACAAACAGTTATTGGGTTTTTCAGTTAAGAAATCTCAATAGTCACTCCGGGCTGGAGTTAGGAAGTTGGCGGTGTAAGACACCCCCGTGCCTCGGAAAGCACGTAAAGCCGTTGGTTCTGCGCCTGATCTCTCTGCGGTCGTGTCGTATTACGGTCCCATCGGATCATGAGAGTTAGGGAACAGAGAGTGCACTTGTGTTTGCGCACACATTTGTGCACTATAATATCTCCTGCGTAGTTGGCCAGTCTCCGTTAAGACTGGTCGCCGTTGCCGAAATCGATCTGGAGGATATTATTATTATTATTATTATATATAATATTATAGATTTAGGCTGCAATGTACGGTAGCCACTTTTTACTTGTTATTTTCAAATGCTATGTTATATTGGACGAGACTATTTAAGCGCAAACATAATGTGCTAGAACCAACAATACAGCATTAATTTTACGGTCTAAATGAATAACCTTATTTATTGATTATTTTACCTATTATAGAAAAAACATTTGTGGCAGTCTTTGGGGACTGCCGATAGAAGTGAAATCTTTAATCCTTGATCATAAAAACTTCTTTATAAACCAAAAATAATTCAAAAATGGGAAGCGTTCGGTGACGATGACGTGAGTTCCATGATTTTTGTCCACTCCAGAAGTGTTCAACGCGTCTAAAAAAGCTTTCACTTCAAAAATGTTATAAGCTCCATTATAGTTATGTGTCTGACTCCGGTATGTTAAATAATCCAAAGATGTTATTAATTTTGGCATATCATACATATACTGACTGACTGCCCCAGTGGCGTACCGGTAGTGCCGACTGCTGTGTCACTACCTTCTTACACAGCACAACCAAGACCTACTTGGGGTTTTCCAGGTCGGGAAAATATTATTGGGTTTTTCTGATAAGATATTTTTAGAAGCAGCACGAATCTTGCAAATAGGCTCAATTGACAGTAATATGCTCGCCATCCATACTTGGGACCTAAATCTGGCGCAGTTTGGTTGTAATTCAACCTTAGCCTACAACTTCGAGTATTAAGGACTCTAAATAAGGCCAGGTTAAGAGCTCCTTGAACCGACGGGCGTGTATGAGGAATGTGATGAAAGTGAATGAAGCCAGAGAAGTGTGTCAGGATCGTAGCAAATGGAAATCCGTAGTCTCTGCCTACCCCTCTGGGAAACAGGCGTGAATCTATGTATATGTATGTAAATAAGCATGTATATACTAGTTTAATATCTGTACTATCGTCTCGTGTAGAGATACTAGATACTAAACAATTTAGTAGAACGACATACCTCCAACCAAGTTAATAATTTTAAACATACATTCCTGAAAGGTAAATAACATCAGTACTAATTGAATTCCTTGTATCAATGTCGACTCAAATGAAATGCTGATTTGTAGTTGTAATTAAGACTGTTTAACTATTTATTGTTGGGTTTGTTTGCTATTTGATTAAGTTAGATGTTGCTTAAAATGTAGACTTACTATGTTGCGTTTGAAGCATTGGAGAAGGACTTTTGGGAATTGTGAGACTCCGTTTTTGGTTAGTAGGATTCCCAGGTTGCACAATGTGTTATATAGGTCTTTAGTTTCTACAAGTTGTGCCTATCTGGTTTGTCTAATGGTATAAATTTGTGTCTGTGGCCGATCGTGAGTGTCGGTTACAATTCCCGGGACAGTCAAAGTGTTATATATAATTTTGTTAAAAAAATCTCTACACAAGCACGGATGTATTCTCGATTCTCTCGTTCTCTATAAGCGAAAGTTGGGAGCAAAAGACCTCTGTAGATAGTACCTATGTCGTTTGACCCCGTCGGAGATGTATGCAGATGTGAGTCCATTACGGACTTTGGTACTAAGCTCTATAATTGGCAATAGACGGGCCTTCTATTGTATGGGACTTCAACATACATACATACTCATAGCTAACAAAATGAAGTTATGATGTATTCCAACTACATCGATAAAGTGTATATATCACCGTTTATCTCATTCCACGCTTGTGCATAATAGCATGATGCATATATGCAGAGATATCTCCAGAAACTCGTTGAGGGTTACATTTCTAAAGTACTACTAAGTTACCAAAACAAGTATCAATAAAACACAAATCAACTATCCGATGCTCACACGATAGTTTGCCCCTATATACATAAACTGCTATATAAATATCGTATGTACACAATATCTCTCCATTCAATCTCTCAATATCTCAAATGCATAAGAACAAGCAAGAAAATGCGCTCCAACAAAACGTATAGAGGCGTGTTCCAATACACTCGACGCGAGTGAATAATTCAATCGTGCTCGTCCAATGAATATTGCAACAGTTACATGTGACATACGGTCTGAACCCCGAGTGTGCTGACAGCCAACATTTATGAGACCAACCCTCATCGTACATTTGTATTGGTTACGTTTAGTTGGTATATTTTATTTGAGGACAGTTGAAATACTAGTAAATCTAGAGCTTGAAAAATGGTTTATAAATTGACTGCATGGGTAATGTGGTGGTTAAAGTAATCGCCTCGCCTCTGCCACTGTGCCAAGGTTCGATCCCCACACGAGGCAGATTTGTGTGGTCCACGATTAGATAGTCTCGAATTTGGGTGTTACTTTGTGTCCGTTGTTGAAATAATTGTATAGTCCTATGCGACAAAGTAATCTCTCTACTGCCATTGGCCCTTGGAATGTCCCATGACTCATAAAAAAAACGCTACCGTTACGCGTCCTTGACCCCTACGGGGGAGTCAAAAAATCTCGTGATTGGTCGCGAAAAAAATACCAAATATTTTTGACTCCTCCATAGGGGTTACGGACGCGCAACGACGTCAACGTCCATGACTCCACCGTAGGAGTCATAGACGTAGCAGAAGTTAAAAAAACTTTCGGGTTGTATGTTATACGATTGATTCTCGTTCCAGATATGCATAGCAATCAAGTAGGACTTTGATATTTCACTTAATTATCCAATAAAGTACATTAATTTTGTTGAAGTATGAAGGTAAGACGGATCATACCAGTCTCTCGTCACCCCCCGCTTTACAAAAGGTTGTCGCTTGAGTCTCGCATGGTGGAGATGCGCTTGCTAATGACCGAACCTTCACATTTTCGACATTTTACTGTAATGTTTACATTAAGTCTTTTTTGATGTTTTATTTGTTATTATTGTAAGCATTATAGTGTACTTAAATATGTGCCTTGTTTAACCAGTTATGCTATTAATATAATTCGTAACGGGAATTAATACGATCGTGCACATTGTGGTGCATCACGTTTTGACCATTCATTCGCGAACATTGAACATAACAAACATGAACTACGCCTAAACTGGATGATCTTTTTTCATATTTCATATCTTACGACCTCAAACTTGCAATATTCAGCATATTGTACACTTAACTCACTGCGCTATGCATGTTCTTTGCACATGCACTTTATCTGCCAACCGTACAGTCACTTCCTGATGCATTGAGTGTAACGCTACCGGTTTGTTCACTCGTTCTTGACTTCACTCAATGTAACACATAAGTGTTTTAGAACAAGTTGAGAGCACGGTCCCGTGACACACGGATGCACTCATGTAAAAAGTGCGAAAATAGCTCTTAAAATGTAATCCCAATGTGTATTAACTTTTTAAGTGCATGTTGTAATGACGCTATGAATTTATTTTAGAACTGCTAGATTTTGCTCGCAGCAGCCCTCGCTCGGGAACAGTATTTCTTTGTGGATGAAAGGTACCCTTTGTCCTATTCTGTACCCGTGACGTGTATGCAAAATTTCATGATAATCGGTCAAGTAGTTACGGAGAGAAAAAGCAACAAACAAACTCACATAAAAATATAATATATAATATAATATTCTACCACATACACACAATACCGTCTAGTCCCAACTAAGCATATTATGTACTTTTTTTTTGTAAATACTTAGATATTATACATAGAAACACCCAGACCTGTGCGGACCCTGACTTGTGCGGGAATCGAACCCGCAACCTCAGGCGCGGCAGTCGGTTACACTAACCACTACGCCATCGAGGCCGATGAAATATTATAAAATTTTTAATTACGTACTAATAAAGCTCTCAAAGAGGTACGACCTACGTACGGTACGTGGTCGAATAACCATACAACAACACAGCGTTCTTATGATCGTTGTGTTGTTATGTTTGGTTATTCCAAGTTTTAAGTACTCACGGAAATACAAAAAAGAAGCTTACGTCTCCGAAGCCGAATACTTTAAACTAGTTTAAATCATTCTTACATAAGCCTCATAAACACACATGACGATGGTATATAGGTCGCTTATCAGGCACACGGCCCAGATGCCTGGCTGACCTGGAATGACCTAGATCTGAGATGAAAGATGCAACAAAAACGTGCCACCGGAATGTACACGGAGCCTTCACATGATGAATATTCAGTGTAATTACTCGTATGTATGATGATGCTTTGCTGAACATATGCCTTAGTGTGTGTGTGTGTGTTATTGTAAGAATTATTATGTCTTGTGGTTTTGTGCATGTGTGTGTTAGTTTTGATGTTAGGTTACGTGTTTGGGGTGAGTTTAAGGATTAGTCTATTGGACTCCTGGCGACATTTACACTTACGGATTAGGGTACCAGGTGGATTCATGGGTTTGAAGACAGGTTATGGAGATTTTTTAGTTAGTTATTCTTAGTCGCAGCGATTGATTTAATATGCACTACGTGTTCAAGGAGACAACTCAAAAAGGTTTTTAACACGGTTAGAACGCATGCTTAGACGTAAATTACTAAACTGATTATATTTAAAATAGCCATTTGCTTATGTTTAGTAGAAAGTCTTAATTCATCCAATCGCTTTTGCAGTGGTATATTTTACTCAATAATTATTTAAATTGATTAATATTCACGTTTAACAAATATGAGTTTATTGATCAACCGGTTTACTGTAAATACATACCTACATTATTTATCTTCATACATAAATATCTATGAGTATGTACATATGTGTGTGTAAGACGCATGTGAGCGTGAGTGCTGAAAAAGCAGAATTTCCTTTTATTTACATTTCCTAGAAATAATTCAAATTGTTTTCATATGAATATAAATGGTTTCCACGAATGGTGAGCCCAACAAGGCTTAATAGTAATATTATTCAGTAAATTCTCAGTATAATAATATATTTTAGGTATTTCATTTCAGCTACCGGCGCGTATAATTAAATTCAATATGGTCAAAGTTTACCACAGTGCTTATTAATATGCAAAAATTGTTGAAGTTTACCTTCTATTGTAAATGTTCGAGAGTTAGTTTGTTTGATCTTTCTTTTGAGAGGAATATTGGCTATTTTTTACTTTGACAAAATGTCTTGGGACATCTTAGATAATGTGATTGTGTTACATTTAAATGAAGGTTATTTTGAAATCGCACAGGCGATAGTATGTCCAGAAGTTTAAATGTCGTCCAAAAAACATTAACATTATGGAACCTAACATATATTTACATTATTTTATAAACAAATATAAATAAACCGGACATGGAATTGTCTGGCTACACCAATCAGATTCTGATGTTTATTCAAGTGTTAAAAAAATCGCCTAGGAGTCGTCACTCGTAGGCAGCTAATGCTTGCATTGGGCACTGGTTGAGAGGATCACTGAAGTAGTTTCAGTTCCAGCGACCCACCTACCATTCAAATTACGCATACCGTGGTAGGTTAGATCGGTAGGACACGGGACTTTTGCCATCTTACCCCAGGTGAGCCCGACCCATCCTCTTTGCTCCTCTTTACCTGCAGAGAGGGATGAGTGAAAGCCATTACCACAAGTTACAAAAAAAGATTGGGGCAGTCTTTGGGGACTGCCGATAGAAGTGGAAACTTTAATTCTTGATCATAAACATTTTTTCATAAACGAAAAAAAAGGAAAAGGGGCGGGTCGGATGCTAGTTCCTGATACCCTCTTGCGGTTTATTAAGGGGGTCAAAATTTCGTTATTTTTTGCGTAGGACGCACCATTGCTGAGATATTGCTAATATTCTAAAAAAAAAATTAAGCGTGTAAGCGTGACAATGACGCGAGTTCCATGATTTTTGTTCACCCAAGAAGTGCTCAACGCGCCTAAAGAAATTTTCTCTTCAAAAAGCGTATGATAGAGCGTGCATAGTCAGTAAATGGTAAAAGTCGAATATTGCGTTAACTCTCACCTGCACAACGTAAGATGTAACCTTGATTAACATTCCGTCTGGGTAGCAACCGCCGCCAGGTGCCTAGGTCGTCGGTGCCAAATACACTCGATTTGTTTCACCTGACTTCGAAGAAATGAGTTTTATTTTGGCAACACTTCCTTTAGTAGAATGTGGAGTTTGGATTTCGAAACTAGAACTATATATTCTAGAACTTTTAGACTGTCGAATCGCGTTATTGTTTTAGGTGATAACGTCGCCAGTATTATTACATTTAGAATTACTGGTGCAATCGGGAATATGTTTCAAAAATACAAATATCACTTTAAATGCAAAGTAAATACCATAAATAGCCTACTTGGCAAAGCGACAGCACGGTTTATTGAGGTCACAGGTTCAAATCTTTTCCCTCGATTTTGATTTAAAATATAGATTTAGTTCAAAGATATATTAAAAATACTGCCTTGTTGATTTATAATATTAGATTTATTTATCTTGCGATCCAGGCTTAATCCGCAAAATGTTTGATATTTGTCAATTTTCTGTAACAACATGGAGTCTAGAAAGCCAATTGCCTGGTAGAAAGCAATTTGCTCGTCTGCATATTACATGACCTGAAACATAGCCGACGAAACATTGGTGTTATATACGTCTGGCTATTCGATGATACTTGCGGCGTCATTGTATATATTATGATAATGAAATAAATGATAACGCCAAATTGCATTGAAAACACAAAGTCCAATAAATTCACAAGTATTCACGTAGCTTCATCGTTTGGCCTAAATATGACCTTCCTTTCTATCTCCTTGACTATAGTAATAAATTATTATATATTTATACATACATATTTATTTTGTAAAAGTGACGTTTATTACAAAGATTACACTAATTAGTGTTTATGTTTTACGCTCCGATTCCCTTGTAATCCTGTGTTCATAATTACGTTACGTTTGACATTCTTGAAATTTCGTTTTAATTTATGCTATGCCTGATGATGATAGCATAGTATGATACGTAATCCACACATTTTTTAGGTATTACAATTTGGTAATTGCTATGTGAAATAAAATTATTGCATTGGTGTAATGCAAGAGTTTGACGCTAGAAAAAAGGAAATAAAAGGGGGATGGAGGCATTAAATACGACTGCTATTAAAAGAAGTTATTATTAAGTATTTATTATTCTCACTAGCTTTTGCCCGCGGCCTCGCTCGCGTTCATTTAGAATTTGACAATCAATTCGGGTTGTATTCTGCTTGTAATAATATAATTCAATCATGATTCGAAAGACACGTGGCGCCATCTATTATCATAAGAACGTTATTATTGTTTTCCTCGGGAACAGTAATTTTTTTTTAGGGATGAAAGGTAACCTATGTCCGTTTCTGTACACCTGTTAACGTATATGCAAAATTTCAGGATGATCGATTCAGTGGTTTAGGCGTGAAAAGGTAACAAACAAACTCATTTTCGCTTCTTTAATATTAGTTAGGATTAGGATAGGATAAGCATAAATACATAGCTTGACACAATCTCCTGCCAAACTGCATTGCAGTTTGTCGGCAGTAAGCGAATGCAGCTGTTGTGCATGAGGTATCGGTTTCGATGTCCGGGTCGGGAAAAGGGCTATTGGCATTATCTGCCAACGAATTCTCAACAGCGCCGAATCTGGAACAGTATGGTTGGCTGGCTGGTAGACGGCAATATGCTCGTCACCTCATATTATCGTGGGACTTAAAATTATTATTGTTGGCGATTACATGTAACGCCATAGCTGGTGAATTGTGGGTGTAATGCTCTACATTAAACTCACAGTCCGCTAGCCATATCTTACTTCTAGCGTCATAAATGGTTAATAACCGTTTCTCGTTTATCGAACCCGATATCTCACGCACAGTAGTCGCATATACTAACGTATTTACGATCATATTGTGGCGACTCCGCACAGACGAAGAAGTTCACTCTACATTTAACAGATGGCGATACAATCGCACTTCACATGACGTCATAGTATTCTGCATCGCACAAGTGGATTTTACACAGCGACTAAGTATATATACAAGTTCCCGACATCACCGACATCAACCGTCGGGCAGCGGCCTGCCAGGCACGATCAACCAGCCTGGTCGGAGGATCCTCCCTTTGTGTTGGAGCGACATCACACCCTGTTTCTCAACAATATAATAATATCAGCCCTGTATTAAACTGTCCCACTGCTGGGCACGGGCCTCTTCTCAGTGTGAGATGGGTTAGGCCATAATCCACCACGATGCCCCAGAGCGGGTTGGCAGACTTCACATATCTTTGAGAACATTATTGAGAACTCTTAGACATGCAGGTTTCCTCACGATGTTTTCTTCACCGTTAAAGCGAGCGTAAATTAACTATTTAATACGCACATAACTTCGAAAAGTCAGAGATGCGCGCCTTGGGATCGAACTCGAGACCTCTGCGTGGCAATCCAACGGTTTCCCACTAGGCTATCGCTGCTGATCCGATGATTACGATCATATGTAAATGAATTATCACTCATGCCAAAACTAACAAGAGAAAAGGGTCACTGGCCAGGACCGTCATAGAGATCCCATAGGAACAAATCAAATTTGTTTTGCAAATTAGATAATACTCCGAGGGAGGTCCGCTTCGAAACAACTAATGTGTTGCGACACGTGTCAGTTTAGCTTCTACACGAGGCATCAAAACTTGGCAGCCATTTAGCTCAATCATCATTACCAACAACAGGTTTCTGCCAAGTAACGACTAATTAAATTCATTATCTATTATGATGCTGTCACAATGCACACAATGAGTGATATAGATGACAAGAGTTTTTCTATTGCATAAGTTTCTGCTAATGTTTGTCGGTCACGATTTGATTCTCGTGTCGGAGTAAAGCGCCTGGTTACTTTACGCGACAAAAGTCATAGACGCAAGCAGCAAACGCAGTTTGTTTGCGCGTCTGTTTAGCTTAGGATGACACGCTTATCATGCTGCAATTGAAGCTGCGTTTCACGCAGAAACCAAAGCTTATCAATTACTCCATCACTACATATTATAAAACAAAGTCCCCCGCTGCGTCTGTCTGTCTGTTCGCTATAATCTCAAAAACTACTAAACGGATTTTCTTGTGGTTTTCACGAATAGACAGAGTGATTTCATGAGGCAGGTTTAGGTGTATAATTTGTTCAGGTTTTGTACTACCCGTGCGAAGCCGGGGCGGATCGTTAGTATTTTATAGAAAGAAGAAAGAAAGAAAAATTATTTATTTGACACATACTACAAACACAATGAGCAGCGATAGCTCAGTGGGGACACCAACAGACTGCAATGCAGAGGGTCTCGGGTTCGAACCCACATCGCGCACCTCTGACTTTTGGAAGTTATATGACTTTTCGAAATTATGTGCGTATTGATTGACAATTATCGCCTGCTCCGTGCCTCGGAGAGCACGTTAAGCCGTCGGTCCCGGCTGCCATGAACATCTATGGCAGTCGTTATTGGGAGAGTGTCGACACAAAAGATCCCACTGGGTCGAAGTGTCGCCGGTCTGCACTGACTGGCCCCCACATAAGATAAGATAAGATACTACAAACACATAATAACAAGTATAAAATAAAAAGAAATACTTAGATACAAACATAAACTTAGCGAAACTAAACCAAAACAGAAAAATAAACAAAATACATATAAAGTGTCAACAGTAGTGTCAAATAGGGCCCAGTTCAGCATGTGTCAGACGAAAGCCTGACGCTGGTTTTCAACTGGGTCCTTTAGTGACTCATGGATATAAACCATCTATAATATAATCAAAGAAAAAAAAATGTATATAATATACCTATAAACAGAATAATAAAAATATGTCTCATAAACGAACCAAGCGCTTTAGTCCTGGCGTGTTCTTAGGAGTCTGGCAATGTGCCGCTAAAAATGGACAAATAGCTGGTCAAACGTGAAGTGCGATAATCTGCTTATCTCTTTAAGATGTGAGTCTATCTATGTATGTATAATATTTATCCCATGTCAGTCTTATAGTTGTCATGTAGTATGACTTGTTGGGCTTGTTTACGAATTTGTAGCTAGTTTTATACTTAATGTAGCAGGGCCTTACCACTATCTCTTAAAGCATTATAAAATTACTAGCTGGCCCACGAAACTACGTCTGCTTCATATAAGAGAATTTTCCCCGTTTTTGCAATATTTTTCATTGCTGCTCCGCTTCTATTGGTCGTAGCGTGATGTTATATAGCCTATAGCCTTCCTCGATAAATGGGCTATCCAACACTAAAAGATTTTTTTCAATTCGAACCAGTAGTTCCTGAGATTAGCGCGTTCAAACAAACAAACAACCTCTTCAGCTTTATAATATTAGTATAGATAACATTGTTATTGCATGCGCGAGAGTGGGACAGTGCTTTACAAAGTGAATACCTCTATTTTTAACATTATGACATATGACATAATACACGTTTTCCTACTCTTTCAGGAATAGGGATATGCGTGAATCTGCTTTGTCATTAATTTTTGTTCTAGCTGTCCGAGTTTGATTAATATCCGTATCATATAACTATGATAATACCGATATCGCTTTTTTATTTTGGCAACATATTAGTTCTGAACAGTCTTCTCCTTAGCCTATATTATTCCCAAGTCACTTGGCTTTCTAGTCTAACTGGATTTGACTGGATATCAGTTTTTATACGGAGCGACTGCCATCTGACCTCAGCAACCCGAAGGCTAATGATACCCTAAAGCTAGACCAGTGTCAGGATATTAGAGGGCACTGACTTCCAAATAACGACTGCTATAGCTGTTCATGACAGCCGGGACCGACGGCTTAACGTGCTCTCCGAGGCACGGAGCAGGCGGTAATTGTCAATCAGTATTGGCAATAAATGCAGCCGTTCACTCAGCCGGACCAATAACTGTCGATATTTGTCAAGGTTCGTTAAAAATATTGACATCGGCTTTCAATAACAATCCACATTACGAAATGGTTGAATAAAACGTTCAGGCTTGTCTGCACACTGTCACTGTAAAAAAGATCAATGTATATAGGTGACGTATGTTTTTTATTTTTGAGAACATGTCGTGCTCTCTTATATTAATGGGGAACTTTACAAAGATTCAAACACACAGAATCAAAACAACCACTCACATTTTTGTTACGAGTAGCATTTGAACCCTCGAATAATATTCGAATATATGGACAACGTTATATATATAGTACGTCCGCTGTGTCCTTGACCATGCGAAATACGTATCGTATTCGAATACTGTTAGTATTCGAATGCAATTTATTCGCATCAGCACTCGACTTCGCAACGGAACACAAACGTAGCTTGCCATAACTGTATCATTAGTTTAAACTTCATGTCTCCAAATTCTATTGTATTTAGATAACCAATAACCTTAGATCGTACATCATGTTATGTGATTACGTTAGGGTACCAATCAGAGCTAAATCTAGAGTATTGTTATAATCATCATGCTTTGTTTGTTACCTGTTGTAATTACCTTAATCAATAAATAAATAAACAAGCGGAAACTTATGCCTCGAGTAGAGCTTGGCAGTTAGAATTGTTTAACATTAAACTAGAAAACATTTCAACTTACGTTAGATGTAAACAACAAGCTGCTGCATAATAATTTTGAAGCGCTACGTTGTTTGTGCACAGCGCAACGATCATCATTTTGCCGTAAAATGATCTGGTATTTATGTTATTTGCATACAAATTGTTTATACTGCACGCACCACAATTTAAGCACAATCCTGTGCACGCACCAATTACCGCAGAATCTCTATAAGTAAACTAATCATTTGAATTTATAATCAAGTTCTTGCGATATACCTATAGTGATTACCACAGGGGTGAAAATTGTCTGAACAATTGCGAGGTAGACTTGTGTGCTTCAGAAGAAAACATATAGAAAGTTACATACATATTTTTATACTACGCTTGTATCGACTAAGGTGTAGACAGAGTTAGGTATATTACACCCATATTTGGCGAGGACAATCTACCGTGAACAATTCCATGTTCCGCGTTGCCACTAACGATGTTTCCGACCCGAAAAAAGAACCGCGTGCATTTTCTAATCTTACTTTAAATTTTTCATACGCTCTTTTGGGACGCTGCACGCTGTTGAAAAATACAATTAGTTTAAGTAGTTATCTTCATTTGCAATAAAGTTGCAAGCATACCTTACTTCAAGTGAATAATATCATTACAAATTCCTGAGACCAATTGTGACAGACAGTCAGACGGACGAACGAAGTCGCACAACAACGGTTTTTTTACCATTTCACTACAAAAGCCCTTAAAAGCAAACACAATATTGCAAATATGAATAGCTAGCCTATAAGTTTTAACATTGCATCGCATTAGCCGGGAGTTAACATTTCAGTTCACGTTTTGCAAAAAAAAAGATGTCGTCATTATCCAACCGTGTATTTATGTGGCTCGTCGCGTCGTTGCGAATAATTCTCAATGCTTCACAGAATGCAACTCAAACGTATTACACTTTTATAAAACTATTTTCATATTATAAAATGGCGCTTATTCCGTTGTATAACGCACTAGAATAGCTTTTACATCGCTCGGTATATTATCCGGCACTAAGAATGTCTATTAGGAATCTTGTTCTCCGAAATTTATGTATCGTGCATGTAGAAATTTACAATTATTGTTTATTCCACATTCTTACGATTGTGAGCGAAAACTCAGGAATGTGCTACTTTATTACATAAGGTGGAAAAAAACACAAGGCCTACCTGATAGTAAGCAGTCATAGTAGCCTAGAATCCCTAGCAATATCAGGGATAGATGTAACTCGCGCACTTACGATCCTCGGGAAAAGGAATTAAAGATGGGATGGACGGAAAGAAACGAGTGAAGTTGGAACGACTATCTGGACTATTTTAGGTTATAATATAGTTACTTAATAGGTTATAAAAGGGTAGTATTTAACTGTTCCTCAATTTTTTGCCTTTGTTCCACCAAAAATACTAATTGCACATCAAAATATGCTTACTAAAATATTTTAAAGAGATCAAACTAAGTCGATTCGCGGGGCTCCTATTTTTGGGTGGGTTTAAGAAGGAACCTAACATAACCTAACACTTCCGAGACGGAATGCAGTGATTTGAGGCGTATAGATACTCGTTATGATGTATTTTAGTAAGCATATTTTGGTGTGCAATTAGTATTTTTGGTGGTCATTATATTTAATCCCGTTATAAAATAGTTACTTAATACATTAAACTGACACAATACTCACCTATTGTCATCTGCTGGCCACAGCATCTATCTCCGTACTGCTACTAAGAGTATCTATATTAATTAACACGTGAAGAGAAAACTTTGTACGTAGTTTTAAGCAAATTGCGCGCCCAGAGGAGTGGAAGAATTGGCACAGGTATAGCTTATATGAAGAAGGAGGGCACGAAACAAAAATAAGTACGAGACAATATTTTTTAAATTCAATTAATTAAGACGTATTTTGATTACTAGTCTTTATAAATCAACATTAAGCAAACAAATGAAGACGTCAATTATATGGATGTACATTTAGCTTATAAAGAATGTTTACATCATAATTAGTACTAATTGATTATTTATGTGTAGATTGTACTCGTTTTTGTCCGGTCCATTATATAATAGTCTGCAATTAACACTTCCCTTCTGGTTATCATGATTGATATTGTCTAAGAACAATGCGCGCGCTTGAAGGAAATGTTATTGCTTGATATTATATGCAGTTGTGGCGACTCCGAACAGACGAAGAAGTTCAGCCTACATTTAACAGATGGCGATACAATCGCACTTCACATGATGTCATACTATTCTGCATCGCACAAGTGGAGTTTACACTGCGACTAAGCATATATACAAGCTCCCGACATCAACCGTCGGGCCGCGGCCCCCCAGGCACGATCAGCAAGTCTGGTCGGAGGATCCTCCCTTTGTGTTGGAGGGACATCACATCCTGTTTCTCCACATTGGTGATCCTGACGTGATCATCCAGTACCCGACGTCATTAGAAGCAACCTTCACGGAGCAGATCAACAGCAGCAACCATCGCCATCATCTTCACTCCTCGCACACAGCACTTCTCCAGATGAGCAGTAATCAAGTCGCAGCCAGCCAGCCTCTTCGGCCTCAACAAGGACCACCACACGCCTGCAGCGAACGACTCTGTAACATAAACAGTCTCTAACATAGGGATATAGAGACTGTATGGACACCAAGGAGACACCAACTCATGAGTTCCTTACATTGGAACCGTGAGCAATCAACAAGCAGAGTTGCTAAACAATTTCAAAACTATGATTCATTAATAGCTCACTTACACTAGCTATATTGACAGGAAAACAGAAAAATGTCCCAATGTAATAGTCTCTAGCCTTCTGACGTCGCAGCCTTGGTGGACCAAGTTCAAGGCAAGATGAAATCGGCAGACGATGAAGTGTAAATTGGCCAGGTTTCCGATAACTCACGAACTGACATTTATCATATCGGTTACTTACATACCAAACGTAAGCCCAACAATACATATAGCAGAATGGTACTGTACCATAGCGTAATCTTAGTTTGCTACAGTTTTCTGGCAAGCACCGCAAGGCTCCCACTACAGATGGAGGCTGAATAAGCATTTGTTATTTTCCAATTGAGAAAGGTTTCCAGAACTTTCTAATGAGGTGCTGATTTTCTTAAGTAGCTGTGGTTTCTAAGTCATTTAATGCGCGTAAGATATAGATTGTTTCGTATAGATAGTAGTTGCAGAAGTACATAGGCTTCAATAAACACTATACTGTCAGAAGCGTCGTTTCTTTAAGATGCTCTGCAAACGCGACTACCTGCGGGTACGGTCTTCACGATGGGTAGTACCGGTTTAATCTGTCCGAACACCAATGGACTTAACGTCCTTCTGTTGCGTTTGCTTTGTAGCATTATATTACCGGTCATATTGTTCGGTCTGCTATTTTTCATCGTCAGCGAAATGCCAAATGGTCTATAAAAAGGATCTTCGTAAAATTATCGTTCTTTTTTTCTTCACTAAAGTCATTCGGGCCACGTGTTCGTTATAATAAACACGTTTCACATAAAGATGTAAATTATACACAAAGTGCGACATTTTAACCTATCGTATGTTTTGATGATTCATTATAATTTTGTTTGTGGTGACTGGCAGCGGTGAGTAATCGTCAACATTATTTTAATGAAAGATAAGTTGTTGACATATTACATTATATTAAGAATACTTAAGTCAGTGGCAGGCTGGCATATGAAGGCCATATGTAGCATAGAGCATATTATGCCTAATTTAAATTAAATTTCTTCAGAAACTTACTTACCTTTTATGGGTTTTAGGAACATTCGGTTTGGGTTTTTTTATTTTTTTTTATTTCGCTCGTCAAAATGACCACACTCCACCTGATGGTAAGCAGTCGTGTGGTCTAAGAGCAGTGGCCTCCACACCGCCCACCAAGTCAAGCTAGTCACCAAGAGACTGGGTGAATGTATCTTGGTGACTAGCATTTCTATTTTCAGGATATTTTCAGCTCGTCGTATTCGCGCATAAAATACATAACTGTTAAAAGCAAGTGAGCCCATTGCCGTTTATCTTGCTGCTTCTGAAAAATTCTTAATAGGCATTGTCTCAGCCCAATTTGGGAATAAAACCAAGCATGGTAAACGTATGTCACGGGACCGATGAGGCAGTCGTGCAAGTTAGGTATCATTTTAAGACCAAGTTATATAAATATATAGTACAAGTAGAGTATGCCTACTAAACTTAATGAAAACCTTATCGACCTTGCTTCACTTGCCTCAACCTCGAGATGAAAACCACCAAACCCTCGGTAAACGGAAAATGAAAGCCGCAAGTAAGCTCTTGAGAAATTCTAAAGTTGGTGAGCAGACGCTTGAAGTAGTTTTTAACTGGAGGAAAGTTGGTGAAGAAAAAAGCGTTGGCGTTTGATTCTTGAAGGCCGTACTGTGTTTTCTATAAATGAAGTCATGTAAAAGGCATTCTAATGAAAACTATTTCGTGCTAAGTAAAACTTATTACGCAATACATAATTATTTAAATGAAAGCTTCTTTAGGCGCGTTGAACACTTCTTGGTGGAACTCGCGTCATCGTCACGCTTCCATGCTTTATGATTATTTTTAGAATATTAACAATATTTCAGAAATGGTGCGTCCTACTCAAATAACAACGAGATTTTGACCCCCTTAATAAACCGTAAGAGAGTATCAGGAACTAGCATCCGAACCGCCCTTTGTTTTTGTTTTTGAGGAAGTGGTTATGATCAAGGATTAAAGTTTTCACTTCTATCGGGGCAGTCCCAAAATACTGCCTCAATTTTTAATACTTGTTTTTTTTTATCTTAAAAGACAACTGTCGCACTAGGAATGAATCTTGTGTCGCGAGAGACTTTACAAACATTCAAACAACGAACACAAAGAAAACTCCGAACAACTTTTTATGGATCACACAAATTTTTGTCTTGTGTGGAGATCGAACCCACGTGTCTGTAGTGTCTTACTGCCTCATATGTCTACGGTGGTGCAATCATAATTATTATTGTCGTGTGTAAGTTCCTAAGTTAGTTCTCTTTAAGGAGTATTGAGAACTATATCAGAATGAAATGTGCGCATCGCTAGTATAAAACAGATAAAGCTTGTCCATTTACTCAATCACGCTCGAAACCACTGAATGGATTTCGGTGAAATCTGGTATAAAGATAGTTCGAACCACGGGAAGGACATACGCTATATTTTAAAGAAATGTGTATGTATTTATATGTCTCAAACATGCAACAAGAGAGATCAGGCACGCGGTCAGCCTTGCCAGTGTTGCGCGTTGCGTACACCAGACGGGAATGGCATAGTCATAACATTACACCGTGAAGGTCTCACTCGACGTGTAAAACACTCTTATTATACATTATAATACATATACAATAGACGTTTATGAAATTAATTACCGCACTAAATAAATCGGATTAGTTAAAAAGATTTTATACTTTAAAGGCCCGCTCGTATTGGCATTAACTTTTGTATCGCGGGGACACACAAAGAAAACCAGACTCTGAACAACTATCTATGGATCACTTACATTTTTTAACCGTATGGGGATCGAAACCGTCATGAACATGGCAATGACTACTTTAATCACGGCACCATTTTACTTGGCAAATAATTGAACAAATAATTTCGCATTTATATAATTTGGCGTTTATTTAAACTCTAGGTACTATGCTTTTATAATTTATTTACATTCTAATTTAGCCGGTAAATTTAAATACCATTTTATTGATTAGTAAAAGGTATTTTTGAGATTTACCTTAATTGTATGTTGTGAAGAGTTGTTGGTTGTTTGGCACCTAGATAAGCACAGGAGCGTAGAGTATGGCACAATAAAGTGAAGCCTAATCATTGTATCCAAACTTTTAAGTACCACACAATTTGAATCGTGTAACTTTACACGTGAATGTATAAAAAAAATATCAGTTGTTTATTTAAATTGTTAGTTTATCCATACTTACGTATTGGACGCACCATTATTTTATACATTTTGTAAACATTCGACTATTGAAGAGCGGCGTTGTGTTTCTTGTCTGACTCTTCTCACGAGAGCTCTTGGCTTCACGATTCTTTTTTTTAAATAACGTTTTTGTTTACTTTTTTTTTTGTTTCTATGCAAAGTTATGTGACTTGATAAGTATGAAAGAGTTTCATTAGGATTAACCTATCAAGTCTTAGAATACCAGACATTATTAAAAATCTGTTGTGTCTGGCTACCGCGCTGCGAATCAATAGACTAATAAAAAATGTGTGAAATGTGACACCGGTCTTGCTTTCAAAGTTAATTTAATAGCTGTCTTGTTTAATGTAGTTCCAAAATATTTAAGCTACTGTATCTTTACCGGTAAATCTGTGTTCCGGAAACTCACATACTTACTACCACTCTCATTATTTTTCTTTCATTACCGGTAACTTGGGGTGATTTTCCGCCTGCCAGGAATATTGTGCTCTGAATCTGAATAACTTTTAAAGCGAAATTTAGAAAAGTTTTAGTGTTTACTATGTGGGGTATAATTGCCCCAGTATTAATTGTATAAGAGTTAAGGTTGATTTTATAAAGTGGCGCAAAATATCCCGTCCAAAGGGAACACTTTGCGCCAAATTTAATTTAAAAAAAATTATTTTCTTGGTTTTGGACCATTGTTGGTTAGTAATTAGAAGCAGTCTAATATATCTAGTCTTTCAATTAATAAGAATCCTTTAATCTATAGATATGTACAACACTTATTTGACATTTACTAGTAACATATTAATTAAATTAGGTGAAAATTCTCCCCGACTTACGGTACTTCTTTGATTCCTTTTCGTTTAGGTCGGTGAAGCCCGAATGATAGCCGAGGTATTGCAAGCGATCAGAAGCTAATTAATTCTTTATCATCAAATAGGACGTATGCTTGTTAGACACCAATATACAACAATTTATTAAAAGCATAGCATGGCATATTATGTTTGGGTTCTAAGTCTTTAATATATTTATATATATTTTATCTTATCTTATGCGGGGGCCAGTCAGTGCAGACCGGCGACACTTCGACCCAGTGGGATCTTTTGTGTCGACACTCGCAATAACGACTGCCATAGATATTCATGGCAGCCAGGACCAATGGCTTAACGTGCTTTCCGAGGCACGGAGCAGGCGATAATTGTAAACCAATACGCACATAATTTCGAAAAGTCATATAACTTCCGAAAGTCAGAGGTGCGCGACGTGGGTTCGAACCCGAGACCCTCTGCATTGCAGTCTGTTGGTCTCCCCACTGAGCTAGCGCTGCTCTTATTTATATATAATACTAGCGGTCCGCTCCGGCTTCGCATGGCACGGGTAGTACAGACTTAATACATTATACACCTAAACCTTCCTCATGAATCACTCCGTCTATTAGTGAAAATTGCATGAAAATCCGTTCAGTAGTTTTTGAGTTTATCGCGAATACACAGACAGACGCGGCGGGAGACTTTGTTTTATAATATGTAGTGATGTGTACATATATTTCCCAACTTATTACCTAAAATTACACTTATTTACAAGTAACATTAGTTTTGTATTACGGTTATTAAGTGCTTAATTGCATTAACGATACGCAATTTTGCACTTATTATTAAAATTATTGTTTGCACTTAAAGTAGTAAATCACTAATCCGCAATAGACATATCTATACTAATATTATAAAGCTGAAGAGTTTGTTTGTTTGAAAGCGCTAATCTCAGGAACTACTGTCTCGATTTTAAAAAATCTTTTAGTGTTGCATAGCCTATTTATCGAGGAAGGCTATAAGCTATATAACATCACGCTACGACCCACGGGGGCGGCGCAGTAACGATAAACGGGTGAAACCGCGTGAACATCTAGTGTACATATAATAAAATTGTTATGTTTGGCAGTTTATACTTATATTTACTTTTACTAGCGGTCGCCTAGTGCTCGAAATTCGACCCAAGTTTGCCTGTAAGATATTGCTGATATATGTCATTATATATTGATATATGTAACCATAGTAACGCGCTTCCACTGCGTGTGTCAAATGCATGGTTGTGTGCGTGTACTGTTTTTTCATTAATTTAATGTATTTTTACGCATAATTTTCAAAAAATATTAGCATACGTCACTTCTTCTCTGTATAAACTATAAGTTTGCGAAATTTCATACTCCTCCGTCCGTCCAATTTTCGTAAAAAGGGATCCAAAGTTTTCGCTTCACGTATTAATATATAGATAGATTTGTAACGATCCGAGTTTAGTTATCAGGTCAAGCCTAATGGCTAAGGTATTAGATATTCGATCCAAAGGTCATGGGTTCACACCCGACCTATTATGCTACTAATGTGACTTAAAAGACGAGCACATTAACTTATCTGTAAAGTTTATCAAGGATAATATTTCGTCATGAAGCCAGAGAAGTGTGTCAGGATCGTAGCAAATGGAAATCCGTAGTCTCTGCCTACCCCTCTGGGAAACAGGCGTGAATCTATGTATGTATGTACTATCTCATCAAATGTAATTACAGTTTTCACTTTAGCAGTTTGGATTACTAGTTATTAATATTCTTAGTTTTATTGCTAGTATTACACGAATTAAAATATTAGAACTATTGACAAATAATATTAGAAAAATTATTACTAATTGTGGTATTGAAATTAAACTACTATATACGGATTTTATCGCGTTGTTTATTTAAAATCCGTATATAGTAGTTTAATTTCAATGAATAACATTCGCGTAAACAGAAGACAATATTATACTAATAGTGGTATTTTTACAATACTAATAGCAACACGGGATATGGTACTACAATAGTCTACAAGTCTATTCATGTTCGAATGTTAGTCGGCCTTAATGGCGTAGTGGTTAGTGTAGCCGACTGCCACGCCTGAGGTCGCGGGTTCGATTCCCGCACAAGTCAAACATTTGTGTGCATGGACATGGATGTTGGTCTTGGTCTGGGTGTTTCTATGTATGCTTAATATGTATGTATTAACAAAAAAAAAGTATATATATATGTTTATCCATTGTCTAGTACCCATAGTACAAGCTCTGCTTAGTTTGGGCTAGATGGTGTTGTGCATGTAGTAGAAAAAAAAATAGCCAACAAAAGTTACTACACAAAAACTTATTGGAATCCTAACTAAACTTATAAATGCGAATGTGAGTTTATTAGTGACGCTTTCACGTATTAACTACTTGACCGATTATCATGAAATTTGGTATACGCGTTGTCAGGGGAGCAGAAAAGGACATAGGGTACCAGCGTTGTGGATATACTGCATCATTGCTGACGCAGGACCTTATTTGTTCCTAATAAACATGGTTGTTTCCTGTTACCTTGTAAGCGTGGAACAAATAAAATTATTTTCTTTCTTTCTTTCTTTCTTTCTTTCTTTCATCCAGAACATTTACGCGTGTGAAGCCGCGGGCAAAATCTAGTTATCAATAAAATCGATAGTTCTAGTATTTGAAGTACTATTTAGGTACATTGTAGATTTGTATTGTTATTACTTCTAGCTGGTTTAATTAAAAGTTTTCAGACCGTCATATCCGATGCGGTACTGGAACTACGGAGTAATGTAATCAATACTCTTTAGAGTTCAATAGATTGTAGCGATGCTCTAGCAGTCTAGCTACAGCAATCTCGGCTTTTATACCCGCCGGTATAAGCTTTAGGTATTTTAGAGATGAAAGGTTTTATTACAAACTGGCGACTGCTGTATTATTGAACATTGAACCTACAATGTTTTGTGCAAGAGGCAATATTGATTTCATTAATTTAATGTATTTCTAATGCATATTTTATATACATATTAGGTTTCGCTCCTCCATCTCCATATAAACTTTAACTGTGCCAAATTTCATACTCCTCCGTCCGCGCAATTTTCGTAAAAAGTGGTACAAAGTTTTTGCTTCACGTATTAATATATAGATACTGACGTTTGTATTAGGCAGACCTGCTGTTTTAGGTACACGTAAAAGAGAAATTGGTAAGCCTATTGCTGTATATACGCTACTTCTACTGTCCACTAAATAAAAAGACGTTAAGTTATATGGGACGCGTATGGCCTAATCTGCCGTCATAAGGAAAAAAGACGTATCTGCCAAAAAAAATTATATTTAATATAAAAATTCTGACAAGCGTCTTTTTTACTGATTTCATATACGGAACATATTCAATTTCGAAAAATAATTGTGTACACCTTTTTCCCTTATGACGGCAGTAATGTCCTTTTAGTTAACGGACGGCAGATTTAGAATTACTTAAAACAAGATAAAATTCTGTCTGACGCGGTAATTAAGCTCGGGATCTGCAGACATAAAGGTAGAACCTGTGTTGTAATATACATAATAAAAAAAAATAATATTATTACATATATTTAACTTATCTGTTAGAAGAATTTCAGTAGCTACTCGGTGTCTGGAAATACAAGTGGACGGCATTAGACTTTCTCCTATTACATGTGACCTAAAAACAACTAGCCAAATGTAAGGGTAATATACCTTTTCGTGGATATATTGAGTGTATGTATGTATATATTATATGTATCGAGCCGGACTTACAAGGTCATATTATCATTGGCGAGTGACCTTGTGTAATGTTGTGAATTGATAAAATTTTGCAATAATCCGCCGTAACGATTGTTCAAAACTCGTTTTGGAGTGAGTGCTGTTTGTCGAGTTTTGATTGTTATCATTGCTTTTTTATATTCCACTACTAGATTTTTCCCGCGGCTTTGCTCGTGTTAATGTAGATGTCAAAAAATTTATGTCCCCCGGGAACAGTACTTTCATTCCGGATGAACGGGTACCAACCGTTCCTTTTCAGTACCCTAACAACGGGTATGCAAAATTTCATGATGATCGTTTGAGTCGTTAAGGCGTGAAAGCGTAACAAACAAACTCACATTCGCATTTATATTATTAGTTAAGATTAGGATGTATATACATACCTGGATTTGCTCGCGTTGTATACGGCTTTAATAGAGAGGTTTACGTAGTTTTATGTACTAAGTTAATATGTAGTACGTACTAGAAAGAAAGAAAGAAATATTTTTTATTTTGGCACACAAAAGAGCACACCCAAAACACGACGAAATAAAATAAAATATAAATATAAAAAAATTATAAAATAAAAAGCAGAGCAATACGTAACTAAAATAATAAATAAAACAAGTACAGATCGCGCAATATACGATGACCGGACTGAACATTGCGAGAGTGGCGCCGCAGTTACAAGTTTTAGGTCTCTTTGGTGACAGGGGGCGGGGGCGTTACGCGTCTTAGCGACTGTACATGCGCAACAATTCGGAGACGCTATGTTCAGTCCGGCCATCGTAGATTGCGCGATCTGTACTAATGCTAACACTATAACTATTTCATTTCTGCTCACTGGCAACACCACACCCAACCCATCAAGTCAAGGCTAGGTTAGTATTGTCAGTGTACTAGTAGAGACAACTGAATTAGATTGTTAGTTGTAATTGCCTCTGCGGCGCAGCGGTAGTGAATGCGACTGCTGTGCATGAGGTCTCGGGTTCGAATCCCGGGTCGGGCCAACAAAAACGATTTGAGTTTTTCTGTTAAAAATCTCAATACGAGCTCGGAGTTAGGAAGTTGGCGGTGTTAGACACCCCCGTGCCTCGGAAAGCACGTAAAGCCGTTGGTCCTGCGCCTGATCTCCCTCCGGTCGTGTCGGATTATCCGTCCCATCGGATCATGAGGGTTAGGGAACAGAGACTGCACTTGTGTTTGCGCACATACTTGTGCATTATAATATCTCCTGCGCAGATGGCCGTCGTGGCCGAAAATTCGGTCTGGAGGACATTATTAGTACGCGTTAAAGTTAGCTTTCTAACACTAAGTCTGAGCTATGCACTTACATCAGCGACATGTATCTATCAGTGCAATATTAATTAAGCAATCCAAATGAAGGCTTTATCTTTTATACAATATTTTAGACTACAATTTTCCCACGGCTTCGTTTGCGTAAATGTAGGTAGGTATTTTTTCTGGATGAAAGGTACCCTATATCTTTTTCTGTTCTCCTAATAACGTTTACGCGAAATTTCATGATGATCGGTCGAGTAGTTAAGGCGTGAATGTGTAACAAACAAAAAAAAACTCATATTCGCTTTTACCTATAATATTAGTTAGTTTGGTGTAACATATCAAAGCAACATATCAACATGATTTTTTGTGTATGGATGCCTATTTAAACCTCAAACAATTCCTTGTGAAATAGTTTATTTTATATATGTGCTAAATGTTCCGACGGTTTCACCCGCGTTTATCGTTACTGCGCCGCCCCTGTGGGTCGTAGCGTGATGTAATATAGCCTATAGCCTTCCTCGATAAATAGGCTAACCAACACTATAAGAATTTTTCAAATCGGACTAGTAGCTCCTGACATTAGCGCGTTCAAACAAACAAACTCTTCAGCTTTATAATATTAGTATAGATTTAAAAGACCACTCCCGATCTTGGAATATTTGCTGTATCGCGGAAACTTTACGAACATTCAGGCAATAAAACGCCCAAACTTGGAATAACTATCTATGGATCATAGAATTATTCTCGTGTGAGGATCGAATCCAGTACATTCGGCGCAATGGTGACGACTTAAAGCACTAAACCTTTTATGCAATTCACTGCCTTATAACGAAATCTCGGGTAAAGCCAATGCTATTTATTTATAACTTATTTTAGATTAAGTAATGAAACATGCTCTGGTTTCCCGACGTTTCGACCAAATTGCTTTGAGCAGTGGTCGTCGCTTCCGGGAAGCTGAGGTTATGGTTGCTATCCTAAACTGGTTTAAGTAACCAGTGCAGTCTACAGCGAATGCAGATAGCAAATACTTGTGTAATCTGTGTGTACTTGTACCGACTCGGAGTGCTTGAGTTTGTGTACAGATTCACAGTACAAAAATTATGCTGCAGTGCAGAGAAATTACTAAAATAGATCTAATTTTATTGAATCGTTACTTGGTGGAAATCCATTGTAATAAAATGAGTAGGAAGATAGGAATCCGCCACGCACCCTCAGATTGTCCATCCTAACTTTTGCTATAGAAAAAGGTTGACAATACCGAACTCCTCTGGAAAGCTGCGTCGTGGGACCCGGGCGTACCTACTTTAACTTGCAGGAAATTCAGTTTCGAACACAAAATATGCGTCTACACGTATTTCGCCTCAGCACGAGGCATCTTCAAGACCGTTTCGCAACGAATGAGGCTTTTATTAAAAAAAGACATACCTTTTTAAAAAAAAGAGTACCATAGGTATTCTTTTTTTATCCTATTGTTCAATAACTAAAAGAACGTTAAGTGCTATGAAATGCATATGGCTTTTATGTCTTTTTAGTTAAAGGACGGCAGAGTATCGGTGTAAGGAGACCGGCGTGGCGTCTAGAAACAATGCTTTTATTAAATTTATTGTCTTGATATGATTTAGACTGCGCCGAGCGTAAGACAGATAATGACAGAGCTCGTGCGGCGCATATTCAAATCGGCGCGCAGCCGCCATAGTAAAATTGTATGGAGGATTTAAAGTACTTTTTTGATAAATATATCTTTATTGTCAACTAATAACTTAAATATTTGGGACGGACAAATTGTAGTATAACTATTTATGATTCGTTTAAGCTGTAAAATAGGATAGATTTCTACTGTTATAATCTAAAAATCTAACACGAGCGTACGTTTTTGCATTTTTCGTGCAAATTTACGTAATTTTGTAGGCGAAAATATTAATTATTTTAAGTTTTTTACACGGAGTAATTGTAAACACATTCATTGTTATGGTAAATATATATTTTATATTTGTATTAAACAAAAAGTGTTGATTTTATTCACTTAACTGTGACCGCCTGTTTTGGCACATTTCGCTCGGCGCAGTCTTAAGGAGACAGGTAAAATTTTATAAGAAAGGGAAATAGTGTCATCGAAATACATTGTAAGTTCTAAATTAACCCATTTTAGGTTTTATATTATTATTAAGCGAAAGATAGTGCAGAAAATGCTGTGCTAGATCTCGTTGACTGTTGTTGTTTTTTGTTTTCTTTTCTTTCTATTTTGTTGTAATAATTATGTCTTGTTAAATTTGTATTAAGTTCTTAATTTATGTTTAATTTTTATTCTTTATAATTCTGTACAGAAAATGTTGTGTACATCTATATTAGATATAGGTACATATAAGTTTTTATTATCAGCTTCTTTTGTAAACCGACTTTGTAGGTATATGTATGTATATTTTTGATGTACCTTAAAATAAATAAATAAAATAAATAGTTGTCTCGAATGCCTCGGTGGCGCAACAGTAAATGCAATTGTCGTGCTTGTGCGTAGATTACGAATTCTTTGCATAGATCGGGCAAAGATTTGTTTGTCAGTCAAACAATGTTTGGTTGTGATACCGAGTCTGTAACTGTGTTCTACTGCGACTAAGAATTTCTCGATAGAAATCCCGATAACACATTGCCAAACCCGGCAATCAAACACGATCCCTTGTGCACAGCAGTCGCATACACTACCGCTGTGTCGCCGAGGCAGTTGCTTTATACTTGCTGTCTATAAATGACAACATTGAATCACTGAAAAATACTGAAAATACTTTGATACTAAAATACCTTTTGTCGCATTTCAATTCGCGCCAATGCAGTAAAGCTCACTGAAAACCAAAGAGAGGCCTGTATAGTATCAACGTGTTGGCCTAAAAACGGTCTGACATGTCCGCAGAACCTTTCGGTTTATTTTTAGACATGTTTCACTACACGGGTCCGCCCACCACACACTTTATGCTTCCAGTTTTTTAGTACTTTTAACTACCGCCTACACTACTCTGTGAAATATTTGCTGAATGTATAGTGAATGAATAAAAGATAAAAGAAACATGGTATAAAAACTTAAATTAAGTTTTACATACGTTACTTCACTTCAGGAATGTGATGAAAGTGAATGAAACCAGAGAAGTGTGTCAGGATCGTAGCAAATGGAAATCCGCAGTCTCTGCCTACCTCTCTGGGAAACAGGTGTGAATCTATGTATGTATGTATTCACGCCTTTATTTCCGAAAGGATATGCAGAGGTACACCTCTGCCCCTATTGACCTCCAGCCTTAGCTGGTGAAATGTGGATGTACATACCTGCCCGCGAAGGTTTAAGGTCTCATGCAATAGGTGAGCCTCTTGCCGTCTACCTAGCATAGTTCCAAACTTCGTAATGCTACCAAGAATTTCTTGACTGAAACATCCAATAAAACTGTGCACTACTCAGCCATCGAAATTAAGACCTTATGATCTCCTCACTTTAATAAACACTATCCCATTAAACGGGCCCTGTTGTCAAGTTAAATCTAATCTACTCAAACTCTTCTACTAGCAGCTATTTACTTACAACATTTTTTACCGAGGGAGAGCCACGTTTCGGCACGAATGGATCGGCTCGACCGGAGTGATACCACGGCTTCACAGACAATCGGCGTGAAATAGCGCGCGTTGTGTTTCGTCGAGTGAGTGAGGATACCGGAAGCCCAACCCCTGCCACCCTCCGGAGGGAGGAGGATCCAATTTAAAAGGCTGGCAACGCACTTGTGACTCCTCTGGTGTTGAGGGTGCCCATGGGCGGCGGTAATCGCTTACCATTAGGCGATCCGTCTGCTCGTTTGCCTCCTATATCATAAAAAAAACTTTAACCATATGCCAACTACATGAAATTAAACAAGCCAATAAAAACATGTTAAAAATATCTCTTTCCGTATTTTAATGCAATCCTCGCTTTTATTCGAGACATGTAATCTATGAAAATAACGCAACCTATTGCAAGCTGTATCCATTGGCGTATTTGAAAACCTTACATTCTGGACCAGACAATGACGGAGTAGACACGGTCCACCATGCCCTTGTTGTGTGTTCTACATTCTTCCTACTGTTAAAAGGAAACTTTATTTAAACTCAACTTGAGTCCTTACATAATACTTCTTGATTTGGGTATCTGAAGAAGCCTCAATGCCCCAGATATATAAGTCTTATTTATATTCAGCCTCGGTTCAAATGTACGTTACTTAATTCGACGTTCGTTCCAGTTGAAACATCAAAACGTTTCGGTTCATAATCGTTTACGTGTCTTTAATAAACAAGGTCTTTTATATGTATGTAGGTACATCTCCTTGGCATCCTGGTAGCATGAACTGTTTTTAAATTACTTTTTTATGGTACTATCACACTGCTGTCGTAATGAGTTAGGCGAAGGGTGAAGGAAGTTTGGCCGAATTTCGCTACGCTAGTAAACTTTTGTTATCATTAGTGAAAACAAACACTAGCATTTTATATTAGGATTACAAAAAGAACTTAACCTTGAAAATTATTATCATGTCCAAAATGTTAACTTGAAAAATAATACCTTGTAAAATATTACCCTATTGTTTAAAAGTTTTGTAAATAAAATGACAAGAATCGTTTGCCGTAGTATAAATGAACTGAAGGGAACATAATCCAGAAATAGTTGTTTTAATTCTGAGTATCTTTTTGGTATTCTCCAAACCTAAGTGTTGTTGTGTCCGTTAATTAAACGTTTGTTAAGTCCCTCGCGACACAAGAATTAATATGTTTTAATCTTCATCAAATTTAAACGATGTAAACCAACTAGTGAGACCCGCTTCTATTTTATGACATAGAAACTAAATAATAAAATGTGGGTCCATCATAAAATTATACCAATCTATACTAATATTATAAAGCTGAAGAGTTATTTGTTTGTTTGAACGCGCTAATCTCAGAAACTACTGGTTCGATTTAAAAAGTTCTTTTAGTATTGTATAGCCTATTTATCGAGGAAGACTATAGGCTATATAACATCACGCTACGACCCACGGGGGCGGCGCAGTAACGATAAACGCGGGTAAAACCGCGGGAACATCTATTATTAAACACAATTATAATGTGTATTGCTGAAATCCAATTTGGATAATTGTTACAAACCCGTTTGTTCAAGTTGTAATTATTGCTGATCACGCTCCGAAAACAGGAAAGTTTTTCGAGAACAACCGTTCTAAGCGTTTGTTCGAAAATGGTCACCACAAAAACTTTGGTAAAATGTACATCGTAATGTTTAGGTAGCATTCAACCCTTGTAGTATTAGGCAACCCAACAGCACATATTATGTTGAGTTTTGCTAACTTTACACGCTGACTGTTATGAACCAACTTTATTTACAAATCATAAAGTATCTAACATGTTATATATTAGCACACTTTAAAATTGTTAAATACATTTATCGTTAATCAACATAAAAAATCACAAAATGATAGCCCAAAATTATCTCAATACGTAAGTGAAAATATCCAAATTAATTAGGTACCTAAATGTAATTGAATTATTTTTTTGTAAAATGTATTTGGGGTCACACTATGGTGCGAAACGACTAATTCAAAATGGGTCCTTCTGCGATTCACACCGTGGTGCGAACAACCCGTGGTGTGAATCGACGAAAGACCCATGTATTTTACCGTTACCATGTGTCCATATGATTACGACAGGTATGTCATTTCAGTTCAACCGCGTGTAGCTTCCATTAGAATCAAACTCCATAATAGTAATGGAAGATGTGTGGTCATAACAGAAGAATCTCAACATAGGCGCTCATAGCCAGTTGCACTCACTGATCGGTAAAACGATTAGCGACGTTAAGCAACGTTGGGTGCGGTCAGTCTATAGATGGGTGACCGCTTAGTTATATTTCATCTGAGCGTCTCCGTGCTTCAGAAGGCACGTAAAAAGTCGGTCCCCGTTGTTGTCAAATTGATAGCAGTCGTTAAGCCATGTCAGAGGCCTACGGGCGGCTTGAACAACTCTTGATAACAGGTTGGCCCCACTAACCACACAAAAAGAAAAAAAAGAAGAAGTCAACATAAGTTTTATATATTATCAGTCCTGTATCTTCACCGTCCCATTGCTAAGTACGGCCCTCTATTCAGTAGGTATGTTAGCCCATCGCCATCGCCATCCCGGCCCAGCGCGCGTTGTCAGACATCAATTATACTCAAAGTTATTTATAGTTAACTTACAAATAAAGGCATAATTCAATTCTATAACCGTTTATCAACACAGCAGTTCGCGTGCAGCGTTTATATAACATTTATTTAGTTTAATACAATCATCATATTACGGTTGACATGCGACTGACGTCAGCAAACAACTTAGGGTATACCTGCGAGCTGTAATCATTGTTTCATAACTCGTAACTATGCTTGATTACTATCCATTTAGTTCTGACAAACGGCGTAATGGATGGAATAATTTTGTATGCTTTACGTAACGTAGCATCACATGTTTATGCTCCAAAAGGGTATACTAAAGCGTGTGAATGTAATAACATCTCCTACATTTCGACAGCTATGTTATAGGTCCCGCGTACTGTCGGCCTTATAACTGCCTCTGTGGCGCAGCGGTAGTGAATACGACTGCTGTGCATTGTGTCTCGGGTTCGAATCCCGGGTCGGGCCAGCAAAAAGTTATTGGGTTTTCTGTTAAGAAATCTGAATACGAGCCCGGAGTTAGGCAGTTGACGGTGTTAGACACCCGCGTGCCTCGAAAAGCACGTAAAGCCGTTGATCCTGCGTCTGATATCTCTGCAGTCGTGTCATCATGAGGGTTAGGGAACAGAGAGTGCACTTGTGTTTGCGCACACACTTGTGCACTATAATATCTCCGGCGCAGATGGCCAGTCTCCGTTAAGATTGGCCGCCGTGATCGAAATTCGGTTTGGAGAACATTATTGTCGGCCTCAATGGCGTAATGGTTAGTATAACCGGCGGCCACGCCTAAGGTCGCGTGTTCGATTCCCGCACAAGTGAAACATTTGTTTGCATGAACATGGATGATTGTTTTGTTCTGGGTGTTTCTATGTATAATATGTATGTATTTACAAAAAATCTATATATGTATATTTATTCATAGTCTAGTACCCCATAGTACAAGCTCTGCTTAGTTTGGTCTAGATGGTGTTGTGTATATGTGATAGAATTTCACGTTATTATTTCACGGGCCAGCCAAAAAGTCAGTCAATTAACAACTCTTTGTTGTAGTCAAAGGAGACCGTCCATATTCGGCTTGCACGTGGACAATCGTTTTATAAACAAAGTAAAATATATAAACAAAGTAAAATATTAAAAGTTTTGTTTTAATATATAAAAAATATTGGTTACCATCCAGTAGTATGAAATTGACTTATTTTATTTATATATTACATCAAAATAAAGCACACAGCCTGGAAGCAATAAGGCAGTATTACTGCAACTGCATAGTGGGCCGAAGGACTGTTGGTTGCTGTGCTCACATAATGTCTGTAATATGGTACCTGAGCTGGGCAAGATATGAAAATGTCAATCTACCAGCCCAGTTTTTGGAAAATATTTTAATAACTTATGAAGTTGATGGTGACACATGAAAATAAATATTTATTTTAAACAATGTGTTTTATTTTATTATTTTACGAACTTGATACTAAACTTCAAAGAATAATGTTTTGTACTTAGTTTAGGCTACTCAAAATGAATATTGTTATTACAATATAAAATTGTTCACGCCCAGGCCAGGGTCCCATACAAGGTGGTCGGTCTCCTTTACGTAAATACCTGTCAGTGTAAAGTATCAATGTAATAAATATTTACTACCCACTGTTCTTGTTTAGCAAAAACATGATGAATTTAGTTGATAGGTAAATTAACAAACTTAACATAACAATAAATATTATTCTTTTAAATAAATTGAGTAAGAACTTAGCTTTGAATATGTATATAATTTTAGTTTGCTGCGACGGAATTTGTATTGTTATAAATTGCACATCGTTTATTTAACTATTGTATGGCTTTTTACAATGTTGGAACATAGGTTACATTATTTAAAATATATATTTTTATATTTATAAATCTTAATCTAAATTACGGCACATTTATATAGAGATACCATAAAAAAATTAAAAATATAAAAAAATAATAAATGAATGAAGAATACTAAATTACATAAGCTTTTTGCAATTTATGTAAAACTAGATCTATTAAAAGGTAAAAAAAATATTTTTCCTTGTTGAAAATTACATAAATAAATATTTAAGTTCCTCCAAGGATATATCATTATTATAATAATAATAATAATAATAATATTCTATCACATACACACAACACCATCTAGCCCAAACTAAGCAGAGCTTGTACTATGGGTACTAGACAATGGATAAACATACATATATACTTTTTTTTTGTAAATACATACATATTATACATAGAAACACCCAGACCAAGACAAACATCCATGTTCATGCACACAAATGTTTGACTTGTGCGGGAATCGAACCCGCGACCTCAGGCGTGGCAGTCGGTTACACTAACCACTACGCCATCGAGGCCGACAATATATTATGTAGGTCTACGGAATATTTTAATGTTTTGGTCTCCTCTAGGAGTAAATATAATCATTAATGCAAGAAGCAGATATGATTCGTGAAACCACTTAACAGATCAATCTAATTCAATACATTTTTCATTAGGTATAAATATACTAACAATTCAACGCAGTATAAAAGCGTATGGATTTTAGTAAAGTCAAACAATGCCGACCGACGCTGCTGCAGAACAATTTTTATACAATTCTGAAAAGAACATGTTTTAATTTATGATGCTGTAACAAAGGATTATAAATTCTAAATCATATTAAGTACGGAACCTACAACTGTCGCAAACTTGGAATGACTCGTTTATTGTTAAGCTATTGTGGAGATTTTAAATACTTTATATTCAAAAGTTAAAATTTCATACTAAAATGTTACCAATTATGACAAAGTGGCTATTGACATTTATGAAAAAAAAAAAACTTAATTTTTACACTTGTGATCGTGACAAATTATTAACGCTGCGTTTTAAATGTTCATTTTAGTGCTTAATCATCATCTAACGATAATACTGCACAAAGCTTCCATTATCAAACAGAACTGTTTATTATCCACACAAAGAACATGCACTATTATTAATTAATTCACTCTGTATTTTTATTTGCTATCGCCCCTGCTTTACGCATTCGGCGGTACCAGGAGCCTATAAATGAATGGAGGTTTTCGCACTGGCGCTGCACACTTGCACAACCGGTCACGTCGCCGTACCGCACACAGCATTGAAAATTACGTCATGCATTTTATTTAGCCTTATGCAGTGCTCTGTATATCTATCTATACTTACGCACGGCGGGTAAGTCACGACGCAGCTCCTACGTTCACTGCTAGCCTGGTACTTTAAAAGCAAGAAAGGACTCAAAAGGATCCTTATTGCACGTTTTTTAGGTCGCGCTGATCGTGATAACGTAAAGGTTGAAAGGATTTTTACCACCTGCGTTTGTCGTATGTTTTTTGTCTCTTTCGATTTTAATGTCTCGCTCTACTTATCCTTTGTCTTTTTGGGATTACTACGTCATAATCACACATTTCTTATGTCTTCTTGTTTGCTAAACTAGAGTGTTTTGCATTTTGTAAATGTTTATATGCCCTTGACAGTTTTTGTTTTGCTTTCAAGGTCTCGACTCGATACGTATGTTCTTTGACATTTAATATCAAATCGTTTGTCCATAGTCCACACTGCATCATCATTTTGTTAACGGTTTCTTTACCAATGCTTGTCGGATTGTATTTTTATGGACACTAGATATTATATGCAAGGCGTTACATTAAATTAGGAGATGTGGATATAACAAAGAACGCGCACATACTAAAATTATCACATAGTCTAAGCTGTCTAAGGAATAAGAAAATTCTTAAAGTTATCATATTTTGTTGGAAGGCTTAATCTAGGTTGAACTTTAAACGCAAACATTCAGCTAAGTAGATTTCGTCTTCACAAGTACAAAGCCGCTCGCCCTAAATAAAACTGATGAAATGTGATTGTGGTTAATTTTACAATTTCTTATTTCTGGGAAGATAAAGTGGTGGTATTGCATATATTATAGCTAAGTACAAAGACTGTGAATATTGTGGATTTCCATTCGCTACGATCCTAGCATTTTAATCCCCAGTTTCTAAAAGACTCATTAATCACTGCACGGATAGCGTAGTGGTTTAAGTGATCGCCTCGCCACTGCCACTGCATTGAATGTTATGGGTTCGAATCCCACAGGGGACAAAAGTTTGTGTGATCCACAAATGGTTGTTCCGATTATGGGTGCTCTTTGTGTCCGTTGTTTAAAGGTTTGTAAAATCCGCCGCGACATAGGATTTATTGTTATTGCCTTTCAAAAAAAAGAATATAAAAAATTAATGAACGACGTGTCACAAATCTAGCCGATCCCAGCAGTTGAGATGCGTTTGTTTTCAGATCATTTATGTTAATCATCAGAAACCGCTTTATCTCTTGCTTCATTCCCTCGCATAACATTTTATATATGCTTGTTACTCTTTAGCATCTCACCAGGATGTCTTCGAACTGGTCAAAAAAAGTTCGCCCAGGTCTTGCTCTTCTTAGTTTCAATTTCAGCGACCCACCCACTATTCAAGGCAACGACCCGGGACATTCCATCTTTTCTCGGATGAGTCCGACATAATCTCTCCACTCCCCTATCCCCCCGGAGAGGTATGCATGAATGCATTTCTCTCAGTTAAAAAATAGTCTTGCCCTTCCAATGCCACTCACATTGGCTTAATAAGCCTCGTGCCCATTTTGTCATTATCAGATCTGAAATCTTATCAAGGACTTAAAGCGTTTATCTTCAATTTTGTTTACCTCCAAGTTCAGTGATTACGGCTTATTACCAGTATTACAGGTCAATTCGTCGGAATGGCACCGACGTAATGCGGCGACTCTGCACGCGACTCGCAAAGCGAACAAAATGTGTATTTATTTCCGAGGTAGAGCATTATAAATAGTAATGTTTGTTAATGGCTGCGTCTATTCTTCTAGTAATAAAAATGTTTTACTTGAGTTGCTTCGTTGTTCTCTGGTATAAGTTTGCTGTTATGCTTGCGCGTGATCGTCCAGATTTCGATTAGTTTTTTTTAATCACATCTTGCGACTCTTTATATGGCTTTCGCAAACATACACTAAACGGACACAATAAACACGAAAATTATTTTTGGAAATATAAATAACTAGATTTTGCCAGCGGTATCGCTCGCTTAAATGTAAGTTAAGTTAGATAAGTAACAGTTCTTTTTTTCTGAATGAAAGGTACCATATGTCCGTTTCTGTTCCCCCGATAACATGTATGTGAAATTTCATGATTATCGGTCGAGTAGTTGACGCGTAAAAGCGTAACAAACAAATAAACTGACGTTCGCATGAATAATATGTATTAGTTCGGATAGTCTCGTGTGGAATACAAACCCAACACCAAAACGGCATCGGCATGGTAATCACTTTCCTAATACACCATCGTTGCAGTCAATTTTTACCGAACAAATGAACAATTCAAATGAATATGTACTTTTATTTTTTTTATTTATTCAAAAGAATTGTAATAGTACGGCACAGCAATGTATAGTAAATTAAACCCAACTTGTATATCAGTAGAAGCTATTATACTGCTCTGTCAAGAAAGTACTGGAAAAAGATCAATAATACACAAAATGTTAGTTATTCATCCAAATTTATTTTATCGCCTTCAAAGTATGCTTCTTCAGAAATGATACATTTACGCCAACAAATAATCTACAAACATTTTTAAACGCTTTTTCCGGAATTGAGTTTAGTTCTCGCCGCGAATTCTCCTTTATGTCATCTACCGAATGAAAACGGATGCCACGAAGTGGTAATTTGGGTTTAGGAAAAGGAAAGAAGTCGGCTGGAGCCATATCTGGTAAATAAGGTGGTTGCTCTATGGTATTTGATGAGTTTTTGGTCAAAAACAATTATGGCCTAGTGTGAAGGCGCATTATCGTGATGCAAAATCCAAGAATTTTCTTGCTACAAATCTGGCCTTTTTGTCGAATTTGCTCTCTTAAACGCCACATAACGCACAAATAATATTCTTTATTTACAGTTTGACCTTCCGGCAAGAATTCCGAGTGCAAAACACGACGATAGTAAAAAAAAAACAGTCAACATGACTTTGACTTTTGATCAGCGTAGTTTTTTCGGTTTCGGTTCAGTTGGAAGGCGCCACTCCGAAGCTTGTTGACTAGTTTGCATGTGAAACTCGTAAATCCACGTTTCTTCACCAGTAACAATGCGTTTCATGAATGTAGAGTCGGAATTGAATCGTTCTAGCATGTCCTTGGCGACTCTCCTGCGATTGCGTTTTTGGAGAAAATTTAGTTCTTTTGGGACTAGCCGAGCGGCAACATATTTCATACCCAAGTGATTATTTGAAAAGGTACGGATCGACTCGTGAGACACAGAAAGTTCAGCGGCTATCTCTGTCAAACTTGAATGAGGATTTTCAGTCACTTTTGCAATGTTAACTTCAGTTGAAGACGTTGATGGCCTACCAGAGCGAAGCAAATCTTTCATCACATCTCGACGGCTTTTGAACGCTTTGTACCATTCATATATGTTTTTGATAAAGTCGATTCACCGTAAGCCTTCTGTAACATATTCAGTGACTCCGACGAAATTCCATTGGCGATAACTCTTTGTTCGATGTTTTTGTCCATTATGAAATACACACTAGATATGATCTAACTAGAAACAGCACTGTATTTAATCCATTTAATCTAACTAACAGAGGCAACTCAAATTCCGCGTCAAAAGAGAAAAGAGTTGTGCCAATACAACAAAAAAAAATCAAGTAATTGAATTTGGAACCATAAACAAATCATCCATTCCCGATACTTTTTTGACCGAATGTATAGTAATAGATTTCTCAATGGCTCGTGTAAACAACTTATACGCTTCAATATGCTGCGACCTTAGTAGTTATTTATGAAGAAAATAAATCATTGTATTAACAATAACATGTTATAAACAAAATTAATATCAGCGGCGACTACCGAAGACCTTGAACGAACGACTATTATCTGCATAATGATGATGAATCTAAATAAATAAATCAGAGTTGGAGTTTGACATAATATACCTATAGATAAAATTTTGTTAGCAAAAACTTTACGAAGTCAAATTATAGAAAATTTCTCCCCGCGATTTCACCCACGTTTATGGCCCTTTTTGGCTCTATTAATGAGTAAACTATCGCTCGATTTAACGGTGAAGGATAACATCATGAGGAAACCTGCATGTCTGAGATTTCTCGATAATGTTCTCAAATATACGTGAAGTCTGCCAACCCGCACTGGGCCAGTGGCTTATGGTCCCTTAACCCTTCTCACTTTAAGAAGAGACCCGTGCCCAGCAGTGGGACAGTTTAATACAGGGCTGGTATTATTATTGTTATACATATATCTCTTCGTGATAATTCAGGCGTGAGAATTACATAATTATGTATGTAATCACATTTGATAAGTGCAGCATATCTGTTCAAACAGAAGATAATAACGTTGGTGCATAAGAGATAAGATATATTTGATAGGTACTGCATGTTGATTAAGTTCTTATAGATAGAAAACCTCATTTACAATCATATGATGGATTCATCATTTTATTAGGGTTCCGTACCCAAAGGGTAAAACGGGACCCTATTACTAAGACTCCGCTGTCCGTCCGTCTGTCACCAGGCTGTATCTCATGAACCGTGATAGTTAGACTGTTGAAATTTTCACAGATGATGTATTTCTGTTGCCGCTGTAATAAAAAATACTAAAAAACAGAATAAAATAAATATTTAAGGGGGCTCCCATACAACAAACGTGATTCTTTTGCTCGTTTTTGCTCGATATTGATAACGGCAACAGGTAGACGCTTGAAATATTCACAGAATATTTAGTTAATATAATATATAATAATATATTCTACCACATACACACAACACCTTCTAGCCCAAACTAAGCAGAGCTTGTACTATGGGTACTAGACAATGGATAAACATACATATATACTTTTTTTTTGTAAATACATACATATTATACATAGAAACACCCAGACCAAGACAAACACCCATGTTCATGCACACAAATGTTTGACTTGTGCGGGAATCGAACCCGCGACCTCGGGCGTGGCAGTCGGTTACACCAACCACTACGCCATCGAGGCCGAGTTATATATTCACTTTAAAAATAAATAATTAAATTAAAATAAAACAAATATTTAAGGGGCTCCCATACAACAGACATGATTTTTTTGTCGTTTTGATAGATAATGGTACGGAACCATTCGTGCGCGAGTCCGACTCGCACTTGGCCGGTTTATTTATCTATGTTATTTTATCTGTCAAGTTCGTGGGTAAAGTTTATTGTCACTTTGTATGCGATAGGGATTATAATTTATTACCTTTACTTACTAGTTTTTGGCTGCTGGCGGCTTCGTATAAATGCCGAGGGAACGCATACCGGGTTAAAAAAATACCTGTTTGGTAATCCAGGATATTCTCTATCTAAATCCTTTTAACGGTTTACGCGTGATTAAGCATCAAACATAATTTAAACAAAAAACATTTCCACATAATACCATCATCATCATCATCATCACCATCTAAGCTGAAAGATATCCACTGCTGGACATAGGCTTACGCCAAGGTTAATAATATAAGTAGGAATAAGTGATAGTAAAACTAGTTTCTGCCCGCAGCATCGGCCAAATCGCATACAAGGATAAAAGTACCCTTGTGCTAATCCATGGCATCGTGTATCAGTTCAGTGCTACTGTAAGTAATAAACATCTGAACTTCCAAATACCTTAAATAACTTTTATATATTAGTAGGTATGTGGAGGCTCTACATACATTCAGAGAATTCGAGTGATATCGTACCGTCAGTATCTCCAACTAATAATGTCCTCCAGACCGATTTTCGGTCACGGCGGCCAATCTTAACGGAGACTGGCCATCTGCGCAGGAGATATTATAGTGCACCAGTATGTGTGTAAACACAAGTGCACTCTCTGTTCCCTAACTCTCATGATCCGATGGGACGGTTAATCCGACACGACCGGAGAGAGATCAGGCGCATGTCTAACGGCTGTACGTGCTTTCCGAGGCACGGGGGTTTCTAACACCGCCAACTTCCTAACTCCGGGCTCGTATTGAGATTTCTTAACAGAAAAACCCAATACCTTTTTGTTGGCCCGACCCGGGATACGAACCCGAGACCTCATGCACAGCAGTCGCATTCAACTAATAATATCATAGCCAAATGACTTGTCTTATAATTCTGCAACGTGTAAAGTTTACAAAGAGCATTAAGCAGACGAATGTGCAAAATGCGTCTGCTACTAATAGCAATATAGAAAATAATAGTCGGCCTAATAAAATTACTACTAGTGATGTGCCGGATAATAAAAAATGTAGATCCGCGGATACGGATATGGATCATTGGCGTCAAGATCCGCGGATACAGATACGGATACGGACCTTAACTTTCTTACTCAATCGGTGTCGGTGCGCGTGACCTTAAGATTTAAGTTTTGTTATAGAAGTGATCTTATAACTTTTTAAAATAAATGTTACAAAGATTTAAACTCAATTGATCTCATCATAAAGATATTTTAATTAATATTTTATAATAATTTCCTATACTATAGTAAGTGGTTAAACATATATTAGATAGTTGATTTAGTTCCTTTAAGTTACGTGCAGTATTGTATCGTATCACTACGATAATAATTGTTGATACCAAATATTTCATTTTTAGAAATAAAAAATAGTTTGATTGGAATGTAATAGTAGATATGTATGTATTTTATTGCTACCTAATCACCTACATATAGAATTGTATCTATGTATTAAAAATTAATAAAGTAAAAGATCCGTCAAAAATGTAACGGATACGGATACGGATCTTTTCTCTCGCGGATATCGGCGGATACGGATACGGATATCCGGATCATCACTAATTACTACTAAAATTGCTACTGATACACTACTTAACGCGTGTGTAGAACGATTTGAAATAAATTACGTTGCATGCAACAGAATATACGTTGAACACACATATCTACGCATGTGTGCGTTCGTTTTACCGCGTTATATTAACCCGACCATCTGTATCTTACTAATCTATGTCATTGGCAGCTCGTTAGTGTTATAAATAAAGACACGATGAAATCCTACAACATTATTATTGTTGAAATTAATTGATGATATACACGTGTAAGGATATCGCGTGTGGTACACGACAATGATCTTGCCATGTTCACGAAAGCACGCTATAAATTACACTTGATACGTTCACTCGCTCGCACAATTATCCTGTCAAGACGGGACGAGGTAATGACGATGGTAATACTAGAGAGTATTTACATTAATGTGTGTCAAGATGTCGCTTTAATAGCGTAATATCACGACTTGCTGAAGGAGCTTGAATATTGGACTTGTGTTTCGTAGCGAGCAGCTTTTAGTCCGTGCAAACCTACACCTATGTTTTCGTCTTGATTAAATCCATACAAACGTATTCCTTTGTTTTCTTCCTGAATAATGATAATAGAGGAAAAATTTTCATATTTTGCTTTATTATATTTTAATAGTTACAAGGAGTTAACTGACTAAGTTATACTGTTGTTTTCAGACCGCAGAAAAACAAAAACGACATTAATAAAATAAATAAATACATACATAGACATACAGACGCCAGTATTCTTCCTATATTATTTATGGAAAAGTAGTTTTGGTAGTAGAAGCAGAGGAAGACGAGATGATAATTTCGGTGGCCTCATAAGTCCGAGCTGTAGTTATCTTTTTTGGCCATTGATATTTCGTCAGGCCCAGTGCGACAGCAAAAGATCTGTTAATACTTTTTCTTTAAATCTTTTGATTCTATTATTTCCTCTTAATCGAGTAGATAGCTTAATAAGTTCCTCTCAACAGGTTTATGTTCTCTGACTGAAAATTATCTGACAGAAAAATGCAATGGCACGACCTAAAAATCGTACCTAGGATCCCGGAATCGACAAGCAAATCATAAACACAATCCTGTAAAACTGGACCAACTGTAGACTGGACTGGAGTCAGTTAACAATACATCTTCTTAACACGAACATGCTTTAAAGTTACCACATAGGTACTTGAACAAGGCGTAATATTCGAGATGCATAATATAGCTTAACTAATACAAATTACCGCAGCTCTCATGCCATTAACGCCGGTCCTGGCTCAAGGATAAACGCGTTTCAGTATTCTAGTATATATAATGTCACTAATAATAAATCCTATTAGTGCCTAATCGCACGCGATGCCAATCAATAGCAATTTACGTCGTACTGTTCGAGGTTTGCAATCGATCGATCTTGTTTTAGCAGTAATAGTCGACTTATTTTATCAAAAGTAGTAAGGCACTGCAGGATTCTAGGTTAAGCCTTAAGACTGCGCCGAGGGAAATGTGCCAAAACAGGCGGTCACAATTAAGTGAATAAAATCAACAGTTTTTGTTTAATACGAATATAAAATATACATTTACCATAACAATGAATGTGTTTACAATTACTCCGTGTAAAAAACTTAATATAATTAACATGTTAGCCTACAAAATTACGTAAATTTGCACGTAAAAAGGCAAAAACGTAAGCTCGTGTTACGTGAATTTTAGATTATAACAGTAGAAATCTATCCTATTTTACAGCTTAATCGAAACATAAATAGTTATTTTACAATTTGTCCGTCCCAAATATTTAAGTTGTTGGATGACAATAAAGATACAATTTATAAAAAAAGCACTTCAAATCCTCCATACAATTTTGTTATGGCGGCCGCGCGCCGATTTGAAAATGCGCCGCACGAGCTCTGTCATTATCTGTCTTACGCTCGGCGCAGTCTGAAGGAACTCCCAAAAACTGTAGCACCACGACTGCAAAAGTATCTCCTTCCTAAAGAAAACTGCAGCTAAACGACCCATTCAATAAGAAAATGCAATGCTTTTAGCAGTGCATATATTTTGTGATCGTTACTCTTTGTGTTATCAAACCGACTCCTTATTAAATACCTCTCGTATTATTTGGTATTGCCCAAAGGCTACGATAAATGCTTGCTACAGGACTTGATCTGTGTTTTTTGCTATCTTAGATTGGCACTTTATGGGCACTTTTCCTAATTCATCGGTCCATCTCTTAAATGAGCATACCTCATTATATTAAGGTCTTATAATGCATTTGTCTTACGCCTTTCAACGAGTGTTAGAGTTGTTCATATTTTGGGCTTGTAGAGCACACCTTATTTGCTCCTCAAAGACATTCGTGATCATACAAACTTGTTACTATTAGCATCGTGATAAAAACTTTCTATTCACGTTTACTAGTATGTGTCTGTCTTGCGTGATAATTTTGAATACAATAACATCTTGATAGATTTAAATCTTACAAAACAATCAGCCAAACGCTGCATTTATCATCATAACAATGTGTTAATTGAGGGCAGGGATCGGAGAATGAAGAATGATGTATTTACAATTATTAGTTATTACTTTTTCAAACAACATTTTCTGATACTGAACAATTAATAGTAATTGATACGTTTAAATGCAATCAGTTATCTTTAATTGTAGCAGGTTGAAAAAGAAGGTGCTTACAGTACATGTATTTTGTCTGGAAGAGACGGATAGCTCTAGTAGTATCTCTGATGTTGCACCTGTCTTTAGGCTATGGTATCGGTTTTGCATCAAGCATGGTATACGATTGTATACAGCCTTTATATATACTTTATGAACTACACATGATTTAGTTACTCACCTTACGCTACCAGTGATTTGACTAACGGTTTCGATTGCCTTATGGGGACAAAAATATACTAAAAGTTGTTGTGAACCTGGGTATTTTTTTCACTGCTTACTTGAATGTAAATAGAATTAGCCAAGTAAGTCTTCTATACTAGAGAAAATCTTTTTATTCTGCAAAAGGCAATCTTGGCAGATTTTCATCTTTTAACCCTGGGTCTTCCAGAGAGACTTGAAAAATAAGTTTCATTATAATGTTCATGAGCACTTTTTAATATGCAACTTTCTCAACAGCATTTGGAAACGTATCTCTTATGCTATAAATAATACTTAATGTTAGAATAATCAGTCTAACTCACACAAGAAAACATCACAACAAAAAACAGGTTGCACTCCGGGAATGCCGGCAGAAGTGAAAACTTGAATATTAACGTTGTGCATTTTTGATATTTTGGAATAGTTAGGGAATAATTTTGCCCGAATTGCTTTAATTATTTATCAGTATAAAAGTACTATCATTTATGTGGTAAAATACAATGTTCATTTATTGCGTTATCGTACACAAACATGACAATTCTCCCTCCGTCTTACGAATTTTCGATCAGGTCACGTGTCCTGACGCGAGTTTAACATTTAATACCCATCACAAAAAAGTGCACAACGCCGCTAAAGAAGTTTTCACTTCAAAAACTTAACACACCATATATCCAATGTACCCATGACCTGCTACATAGCCTCACTACAGTAATTCATGTCTCATATATACGGGGTCTAAATGCGGTAACAAATACGGCTGCATATCACGCGAGTGCCGGACGTAAGCTTTTGCAGTAATTAATTAAAATTACCCGCCGTGTGTGCCATGTAGGGTGGCGTGGGTACTGGCGACGCGAATAAGTTTAATTGTGAATGAATATGTGGCCATTTATACACATTGGGTTTGTACTTTCACACCCACGCGCTTTTAGGTCGATGGTATGGGACTAAATAGCGTGTATTCTCACGCTTAACAAAGTTAACCTGATTCCCGAGGGATCTCACCAAGGCCGCGGTTATTTTAGTCACAACAACGCCAGAAATTGAAAATAAAAATTGTGATGGAAGAAAAATTGGAGATGCAAATAAACGGTTATTAAATACAACATCTATTAATATGTATTACGAAGATAAACCAAGAGAAACATAGTATGGCGCGAGCCGACCTCCAGCCACCCTGAGGTTTTACCTGAAGGTGCCTGCCCGCCACCCGATCAGCACCAAGTTCGAGAGGCGACGTGCGTGTTTCCACGCGCGCCTCTGTGTCGTGTTTCCGGCCCCCCTCAAGAGGACAATAGGGTTAAAATTAGTAGTGACCAAAGGGTAGGTCTTTTAGTGTAGTGGCCTGCCGTTTCATACTGCGAGCCAAAACCTTGGTGGGGTCGCGATTGCATGTGAAAGTGATTCGCGCGGCTCCGCCGACTCTGGTTATGTCGAGGAACACCGTGGTAGGTTTAGGCGGTATTACAGGGATGTCTTTCTCCCAGTGAATTCAATATAACCTCTCCGTTGCTCCGCGGAGAGGTATAAATTATATATTTTACTTTACAGAAAATGGAGTACAGTATGATATGCGTCAGTGCATCGCTCAACGTAAAAAAAAAAAAAAAAAGTGTACCTTAGAATGGTCTCTAATAGAATCCTATTTTGGGTAAATATATAATGACTTAGCTAGTTGATAAACGTAATAATATTAATTATGATATACGAAATATTTTGACCATGACTGCAAGTCAAATGAACATTCTCGCTAGATGATACCTATTCAAAAATATTAGAGAGTATTATTATAAAATTATTTTAGCCTGTGTCCAGGGTAAGGGACGGCATACGTTGTTGGTTATTGCGTCCTTAATCGTTGCGTGGGTTAAACGAGTCGTCGTAACTCTACTACACCTCAAATGGGAGTCCAGTTCACAATCTTATCTATTTTTACTGATATTAAAAAGGTTGCTGCCCTTTGACCTTTAAAAGAAACCCAAGAATACTTGTAAGCTAAAATATTGCTTTTTGGAGTTCATTAAATTATATTTCGCGTAATATTTTCGAACTGAAAGGTCGGTCCATATATTATGTTTTATCTCTTCTTTACCCAAGCTTTAGAAGGATAACTTGTTTTTGGAAGGCTTAACATCGGTTTCGAAGTTCAATTTTTGAAATGTTTGTATTATTAGAACCTTACAATTCGGTTTTTTTTATCTTATGTATATGAATACATGCCATTATTTTATTTGAAGCAACCGGAAAATATTATTTGAAGTAGTCGGAACATCAAACAATAATAATAAAAAAGAGATGTTCAATATGTCGTAGAAAAAGGCTTCAGATCACTATTTCTTATTTTTTTCTCAGAAATAATAAATTGTGTATTTATTGATCTAAAGAGCTCTTACAACCCCCTGACGCTAACGATTTTCCTGTTATTCTTACAAATAACACATCATTATATTCCAACATACATCTATACCTATATCTATTATTATACATGTCTATGTCAAACTATATAAAGTGAAACCACACAATAATGTTATAGAAAACAATCCTTTGTTGGATGTCACGGTTCTGAGCGAACTTTAGAAAGTGGAAAGCGGTATAACTAGATATCTGATTCCGCGAGGACGGAACAAAAGGTACACTATACTATGCCTGTTATTCGAGAGTCGGTTTAGGATTACCCTAGCTCTGTTTTAATGTCAAGCATAGACAAGAAGAGTACTTACTATCCTAACTAGTAATATAAATGTGACTTTTTTTTTATGTTTTCACACTTTAACTACTCGATCATTATTCGCATACAAGTTGTCAGAAAAGGGGAAGGTAGTTTTTTGATGTAACGGAATATCGCAGTAACAACAAGGCGTCGCAGTATAGAGATGTCGTTGAAAGGTTTTCGAAGAAACAAAATTCGACGAAAAATAAGACTTTCGCACTCAAGTAGGAATTCCCAGAAAAGGACATAGGGTATCTCTCATCCAAGAAAAAATACTGTTGCTGAGGGGTAGAAAACTGACATAACCAGAGGAGGTGGAATTTTCCATTCCAGCCATGATACGTTAGTCGAATTAATATGATGAAATATTTTCGATATTTTCAATGTTCGATATTTATTTAGGTTCAGAATTATATTATATGCAATTGAAATTGGAGCTCTAGCGGCTATTGAAAACACTACAGTAGGCAGTCAAAGGTCTTGAATAAGAATGTATAGGATCTCTATGAAATGAAGCATGAAATTTTTGTAGCGTGCATTGACTTGCGTACTTATTTGCATATTTTTATTACGGACGTTTGTCTTTTATTTGCGCTAACAAAATTAAGTATCCGTATGAAGTAGTTTAATTTCATTTCGTATATATAATGTATAATATTACGTAAACGTAAGACAATATTTGTGATGACATATCTAAAGGCAACAGCTCACAGCCGCCTCTTGTCATATCTTTGGTGACAGCATTAGCAAGGATGGTCAGATATTTAGTTGCTAGATCTGAGGCTTGCTCGTTTGTGCCATGAATTATAGACATTATTTAGAGGAGTTGTTTTAAAATTAATAATTGGTAGTTGAAACAGTGATTAAAATCAAAATAAAGTAACTTGCATGCTTTAGATTTATTTACAACTAGCTGTTACCTGCGACTTCGTCCGCGTAGATTTTAACTAAAAAGTGTTTGTCTCTGCAGAACACTATTTTTTTTTCTAAAATCAAAGTAGCCTAAGTTACTCCTTATAACATCAGCTATCTGCCAGTGAAAGTCCCGTCAAAATCGGTTCAGCCGTTTCGGAGATTAGCTGGAACAAACAGACAGACAGACAAAAATTTTAAAAATAAATGTTTTCGCATAGTTATCTTATATACTTTCATATGCATTAGATAAAAAGCTGTTATTTTTAAATTACAAACAGACACTTCAATTTTATTTATTTGTATATATATAGATGTCTTAGATAAGGCAATTAAAAACAGCACGATCGTGTAGATAGATATTAACTCTGGTCTAACATCTGTCGATGCGAGAATTTGACACCCAGCCCTAATTAAAGCTTATAAAAATAGAAACTATAAGTCTACCAATAAAATGTTATCTTTATGTAGGAAAATATAAACTGTACTTCTAAAAATACCTTTGTTTTTATTTAAAGTGTATGTTCTTCGATGTAAATACATATTTGTTTTTACAAGCGAAGGATTAAACCGAAATCGAGTTTTCCATTTGATAAAACAATTTTCCACTCAGTTGTACTGTGAACAACCACAGACGGGTTGAATTAAGCTTCAAGGGAATTAATGGCCGTGTATCTCTAAGAAACAGATTTTCTTTAATCTTTTAATGTAATTTTCTCATATTAAAGATTAAGTAACAAGGCTATGCCCACGCTATGTCGAAGGGGAGACAAATGTCAAGCAAGGCATCAAATGAGCTGTCAATATTATTTATTTAGATTTTTTGATGTTATCATTCTTCTGAAGTTGAATGTCAGATATCGTCAAAAGATTACTTAATATCGTTGCTCTTTTTCGACACATAAATAAAGAATAAACAAGTTCATAATATTAGGCTTTTAAAAGTTAAATTACGTGTGACGAAAGAGTATTTTAATATTAAACAAGAATTTAGCTCTTTTCTGTAAACCCAAACAAACAAAAGCGTTAAGTAAACTCATTAAAATTAATCTACCAATTTTTGTATGCTAAGTTGAGCAAATATTTTCTAAGAATACATTTTATAGTTAATCCTGTAAGGCTTGCTGCCAACAAACAGATTAAATATAGAAGATTTAGTAATATTTAATTTTTATTTCTCGTCTCGAGCCAACGAACTAGGAGGGTAGCCAAGGTCGCAACTCGAGGTCTATGAATCGATTTGTGACGTAATGCATTACCAAGTAAAATAAGTTCTTTAATTAGATAGCTCGGTAGGTCGTGGAACTCTCGCTTTGTTAGTTCCAGACTCAAAGCGTAAAGTTGAATAATGAAATATTTACAGACTTTATGAATAAGGCCGTAATTGTTAGTGTCGTCGACTTGTGATAATATTATAAGGTATCATATTTTGAAGAAATGCCAAACGTCTTTAAGATGAGTGTTAACAAACTAAAGATGAAAGAGTGGGTGAAGAAAAAGTTTTAGGCATGGTAAAGCAGAATCCTCGCTTCTAACTGGGATAACACTGAATCTGGTATAGGCTCCAGTCTAGAAGGGCGGTACCTCAATCCAACAGATAATGTAGCTAAATAAATAATGTTGTGTTGTGATCCTGTGCTAAGTCGGGTATCCAGACTTTTCAAAGGCTCCCTGTGCTATTTAAGGGGATACAATAAAGGCCCATTTCTATGAGACAATTTTTTAATGCAAATGTCATACTATCTTTGTCTAACTTGGCATAAAAAACAGGGATAGCAGGACATGTCTAACTTGGCATAAAAAACAGGGATAGCAGGACACTTGCTTCAAGAAACTTGCCTTGTGTAAATAGGCTTAAATAAATAGCTCAAGGAATTGGAAAGGCAGCTCAGCACCACTTTTTTGAAGAGCTGGTTACACGCAAGTGATACATCTGTCGTTACAGGCATCCGTAGCTATTACAACTCCAATTAGACATACGCCTTAAGAAGCCAGGCGAAGTTTATGTGTCTGTTTAAAACGAGATCCAATTTATATTCATCTGCCTTTTGACATTTAAAGATCTTACAGAAGCTGCACGGGATCGCGGCTTTCGTCTTAATAAAAGGCTTCCTTAAGCTAGTAGCGTGCCTAGGCTTTCAAAATTTCATCCATATATGTGTTCTCAACAGTGAAAAAAGTAAAATTCACATTGTTCTCGTTATTCGTCCCGTGCATGTTGTTGATGAACTCACAAAATATACCTACTGAAAGCTGCTAGTCCTACATTAAATATAACAAACTAATATATACGTATTCGGAGCGTTCAAGTAGGCAAGCCAAACTTTACGGCTTGTATGAAGATACCGCCACTGCTTTAAAGCATTAGCTCTAGTATGCAATCTAGATAGATGATTTTGAATCAAGGACACATAAAGACGGCATCCCTGTTTTAAAAATAAAGCTTGCTATCTAAATGTTACTCCATTTTATTGACGTGACGACGTCTAATAAATCGATGAACGCCGGCTGCACGCACGAAAAAGGATGATTCATTGTCCCGTTACGCTCATTGTAACATTACGATCGGAGCGAGAGCGCTACACGAGCAAGCGAAGGGCACATTATGACGTTGTCACGTTAAACTATCGTCTGTAAACCGACTTTACAGACAACCATTTTATTTGCATGCATGATATGTATCAACTAACAGCTAATACCCACAAGATTGGCAAGGCGCATTACAGAAGCGTAAGAGTAGATCTAAGCTTGTTTACGAAGAGCCAGCTCTTCATATGTAATGGATTAGTTCGACGCGGGGCAACTTCGTCTATTTGCTGTCTGAGATCTCGTTTAAGTTGAGACTACTTACTTTGAGAAGTTCTTTGTTGAAGATCTAAACTTAAGATGAGATGTCTACCGTAAATTTGATATAAATTGCAACTTTAGATGTCTCTTATTTCAATGTTTTAGATGTTGTATTCTTGTCTACAAATGTTGTACTTTTTGCTCTTTTATGAATATGAAAGTTTGTTTGTTATTCTATCACGCAGAAAGTGTTTTTATTACATAAATTATCCAAAATTCAGGATCCCTGTGGGCTAAAGACTTAAGTTATTACACAAATCAGCATAATAACTATAGTTTACCCATAGATCATCATCATCCACAAAATTCAAGGACCCCTGAATTTTAGATTAGTTTTAACAGAGGAAAAGTTCACCTGATTCAGGCATCAGGTGAACTTCTTTTCTGCAAAACTATAATATCTCTAACTCGCCACTTACTACACATATGATTAGATGGGGGATCACTCAAGGGCATTGCGTGACCCTTAGCTAATGTGCGAATACCCCCAGGGGATAGGGGATAACAGACGTGACATTATTGTATATTAAATCTATGAACCTATCTCCATCTCCAAATCATTTACTTATCATTACCGAGCCAAAATTGTATTTCAATTATTGTTGTCGTAATAAGGCATCTACAGAACAGGCTTGCCTAGTGTGGGGTCAATAGATACTATGTGTAATAGTGTACTTACTCTTTTGGTAATAAATAATATTTATTTTATTTATCTACGGTCACTTGATGATTATTCTAACCATCTGTTTCCATTGTTGCAGTGTATGAAAGCGTATGTGGAGTTCGAAGTGTGCAACGGCGCGTACGAAGTGTCATGTCCGGACGCGAGGTGCCGGGTGGGGGCAGCACTCGCCTTAGACGAGATAGGCGAGCTGGTAGAGCCCGCAGTCATGGAGAAACATCTCAAGTTCCGCCTCAATCATGGTTAGTAGATAAGTTATTTTTTTCTGAACAGCCATCAGTTCTACTATAAGACATTTCAAGGTTATCTATTAATTACCGGGGTACCCTGTATATATTATCTGATACTCGGATACATGCATTTCTGACTTTTCGAAGTTTTGTGCGTATTAAATAGTTAATTATCGCTTGCTTTAACGGTGAAGCAAAACATCGTGAGAATACCTGCATGTCTAAGAGTTTTCATAAATGTTCGCAAAGATATGTTAAGTTTGCCAACCCCCACTGGGCCAGCGTGGTGGACTATGACCTAACCCTTCTCAAACTGAGAAGAGGCCCGTGCTCAGCAGTGGGACGCTTTAATACAGGGCTGATATATTATACATATATTCTCGGATACCGTATGCTCTAAAAACCAGCTCGCTCGTTCAGCGGCCGATGCGTCTGCTGCAGACATTTTGTCGTATACGCTCTGTTTCATGACGATTACTCGCTCCGTGACGCCGCATTATTGAACGTTTTCTTTACATTACAAACACAATAAGTACTTTACTTTTTATTTACTTTAGTTTCCCACAACATATAGTTACGGTAATTTTCATATTGAAATGCAGGAAATCTACATTGTAGTAGTAAAATTGAGTGAGGAGTTCCACTGGTGAGTGCGGTCTAGATTTTAAACAAAGGTTTTAGTAAATTAATCCAGACAGCGAGCTGGTTTCGCTTTAGGTTTTTAAGATTGTCTTTTTATTTTTTGCCTGGATTAAATCTCTCTCTTTCTCTCCTATCTTTATGCCCTTTTCTTTAGAGTCATCATCGCGATTGATATTACTGGTAATGCCAGCAATCATAGGCGGCAGTTCAGAATTATCTAAGTACCAAAATAAGTTATATCTATGTTTCTAGTGAGCTTCCAGTTTTGTGCCTATGTTCTTTAGCTATAAAGAGAGGATTATCGCTTAAATTAAATATTTTGCTGAAACTGGCAACCATAGTCCCTTCAATTTACAAAGATCGCGTAAACACTGTTACTGTGTACTATTGTGATCCTCAGATCATCGTCTTGTCTTTTTTAAGTAAGGTGATGATAGATTGGTGACCAGTATAAAAAATCTGTACCGGCTTAAGACAGGCCGAATGCAGTGTTGTAAAAATATTGCAATATGGCTGCCAAAGTAAAATATCATTTACTGACTCATACATCACGAAATTACTCGAACTATAAAGGCAAGTTTGACATTTGGCATGTAGCTTCCTCACAGGTGTATATATTAACAATGGATTATGTAAAAGTCAACCCATAAAGACATATAAATGGTGTTGACCTTTTGTTGGTTAATATGCTTATAGTATTGAGAGCTCTGCTTAAGCTGATTTTCTTAGCTTCCTCATTTACTAATCACTAGATTTTGCCCGCGGCTTCGCTCACGTGAATGTAGATTTGGTCAATAAGTTTCTATCCCTCGAGAACAGTACTTTTTCTGGATGAAAGTACCCTATGATACATCTCCTGAAGCATTCGCATATGTGACAAGGAGACAGCTCATTACAGAGCGTATTGTCCCGTTATCGCATATGCAATAGCAATACTTAGAGATTTTGATAAGGTCCTGGTCGACATAAATAACGGGTAAGCTAAAGATCAGGTATCCAAGCCAGGCATCCTGCTGAGCTGGACAAATGTTTGACACAAGGGTGGCCATTATATGTTTCCATATACACATATTTATTTGGACTGCGTCTTTCAACAACAAGATACCTACGTATCTTGTTGTGAACGGCTGTATTCGAAAACCATTCGAATACATTTATGCGTATAAGTTTGAGCGTCCGTTGTTTGAACGTTTGTAAAGTATTAACAACACAGCAATAATTTCTGTGTCGCGGAAGACTTCACAAACATGTAACGACGGACACAAATTTTAATAATACCTAGACCCGGAAACATAATTGGCGGATTACACCAATTTTTGTCCTGAAACACACAGTAGCAGGCCACTGAAACACCATCCGTGCAGTCAAAGTTGAAAAAAGGGAACCCAAAATGGCCTCGTGCTAAACTATAATTTTATCACAAAGTTACAATAAACACCTATACATGGATAGCAATAAAACGTGTTAAATACTGATTTGATATTTGTCTTTAATTTACGTTTACATGTCGTTTCAGCTGAACAAACACAATGAAAACATAACACACCTTAGCGAATATATTTACGACTAGCTGTTAACCGCGAATTCGTCCGCGTGGAATTGTTTTTATCGCGGAATCCTATTTTTCTTAGAAAATTATAGTAGCCTAATTTACTCCTTACAATATCAGCTATCTGCCAGTAGAAGTCCCGTCAAAATAGTTTTAGCGGTTTCAGAGATTAGCCGGAACAAACAGACAGACGGGCAATTTTTTTTTATTGTTTTTTTATATATATGCCGTGTAATACTTTCATATGTATTTAGTAAAAAGCTGTGGTTTTGACATTACAAGCAGACACTTAAATATTATTTATTTGTATCGACGTAAAATGTTTCGATGTAGGACAGGATTCATTGAATACCAAACGTCCGTGAATATCCCTTAATACCGAGCGTTTGAAACAAGTGATCCATGATATTAACATAGATTTGATCGGGATAAAACCATCCAATTGTTTAATCGCGCTCCGATAGGTTTTGATAGAAAATAATACATAAATCGTCAAAATGGTTCCGATTTATTTGGAACGATAGTAACTGGATTTTATTTATGCTGTGCCTCAGTCTCAAAATGGGCTTTCAAATACATGTGGTGGCATCTAGCGGCGAGTCTTTAGAAGGAAGCTTTATGCTGCTTCTCGTATCCCATGGCAAGTTTTGGGTTTAGGGCGCGATCGTGGTCAAGTGAGGTATCCGATTAAGCTTATTTAAATGAATAGTAAATGCGCATGGTAGCAGTTATATCTGCATATTTTCAAGAATACGTAGGCTATAACACTGCACAACAGCATGTCTGATGATTGGGTTATGGTACATGATATTAGACCAACTTTTAATGACAATTTCAAATCTGTGACTGAAATTTCTCTATCAGGTCTAATTAACAAAATATGACACGTGGGTCTTTTTATAATAAAACACAGTATATTTAAAGATTATCTTATATTATTTAGTGTAACCAACTGCCACGCCTGAGGTCGCGGGTTCGATTCCCGCACAAGTCAAACATTTGTGTGCATGAACATGGATGTTTGTCTTGGTCTGGGTGTTTCTATGTATAATATGTATGTATTTACAAAATAAAAGTATAATGTTTATCCATTGTCTAGTACCCATAGTACAAGCTGTGCTTAGTTTGGGCTAGATGGTTGTTGTGTGTATGTGGTAGAATATTATATTATATTAAATTCTTAATTTGAAAAATCCTTTTTTTTATTTGACTTCCTTGATGAAGCTGAAGGTAGAGAGCTGTGCTTATTATTATTATTTATATACTCTCCGCAAATGAAACAAAAATTATTCGGATTATCCACACAAACACGTCTTGACGACGCCATATCAAATTATATTAAGAAAACTTAATATTGTTCTAGTTATCAGCAAATTTAGTGGAAGATACAACTTGTAAACAAGAGATGTTACAAAATGAGGGTATATGTAGAATCAGCGAGGTCGTATTAGTAAACATCATGTGATAAAAGTCATTCACCAGACAAAAGTTGCAAGTTTTGTTGTGCAGTGCGTATGTCAATACATTTATTGTTGTCATATTTAATCCTATCCTAACTAATATTATAAAAGCGAAAATGAGTTTTTTTTATGAGATAGGAGGCAAACGAGCAGACGGATCGCCGGATGGTAAGCGATTACCGCCGCCCATGGACACCCGCAAAACCAGAGGAGTTACAAATGCGTTGCCGGCCTTTTAAAAAGGGAGTACGCTCTTTTGTTTGTTTGTTACCTTTTCACGCCTAAACTACTGAACCGATCATTCTGAAATTTTGCATATACATTGTCAGGTGTACAGAAACGGACCTTTCATCCCGAAAAAAATTATTGTTCCCGTGGAAAACAACAATAACGTTCCTATGGTAATAGATGGCGCCACGTGTCGTTCAAATCATGATTTAATTTTTATATTGAATTATTATTATTACAAGCAGAGTACAGCCCAAATTGATTGCCAAATTCTAAATTAACGCGAGCAAAGCCGCGGGCAAAAGCTAGTATACCATATATCTAGACCAATTGGTTGAGTTTAGCGACACATTGCCAGATTAAAATATGATGATCGCCCACGATTATCGATTAAATTTGAATTATTCGATTGTTGAGCAAATCGAAATATTCGAATCATTTATAAATTCGACTGCATACGTATTGGTCTTACTTAAATATAAATTTGAATATAGGCAGATATAAAGTTATAAAAATACACTACGAAACGGACCTACAAAATGGTGTACTGTCCGAAGCTCACACGATGTGAGAACATGATCGATTGATCAGAACGACCTAGATCTATCAATGAAATCAAATTTCGAATATTCGATTATGGTTAGAATCGTAATCAGTGTAGTCGAATTGAATCAACGTTCAGATACGGAATCGTTCTACTTTCGTACAGTCTCAACTTTTTTTATGGCCATAACACATTGCTAGTTGAATCCTTAAGAAGAATCCTATTGACCTACCCTACAACCTATACTATCCAAAACAACAGAAAATTGATAGATATTTTTTATAGAACACCAAAATATTCGGTCACGGTGGTCCATCCTTACACTGTGGAGTCGACTAGAGCGCGTACCAACAAGTTTGGGTCCTTATACCTCTGCCGAATGACCAAGGCATGGAATTCTCTGCCAAGGCACGTGTTTCCTTCTTCCTTCAATCCTGGGTCCTTTAAGCGGGGCGTGAAAAAGCACCTTCTCAGGCCGTCAAAGTAGACACCTCAACATCGCCTCGGCTGCTATGAGGGCGGTGTGGAGGCCACTGCTCTTAGACCACACGACTGCCTACCACCAGGTGGAGAGCGGTCATTTTGACGAGCAAAATAAAATAAAAAGTTTCTCAAGTCGTCGTAATCTTTTTTTTTTATGTATGTTCACCGATTACTCGAAGACGCATGAACCGATTTCGAAAATTCTTTTTTGTTTCAAAGGTGTATGTTGAGTGGATGGATATATTCCAGTAGTGTATTCCATTTCCATATTCATAAGACGTCAGCTCGATTCACTCCACACATGTTGACCCGATTCTTTATCGTATGTTTTTATTTCTCGAACAGTTTTGGGACATTATATTTGGACATGTGTTGTTTACGCAGTGAAGGGTTCACGAATATTATAATGAAATATGATGGCCTCGTGCTTGTATAATGGCTGAAGGGTTAAGCAGGCGATGTATTTTCTTTTCCCTGCAACATGGCAAAGAAGAGCCTTCAAGAAAAGAGCGTTACACGAACTGTCAAACTAGCGAGGTCAAATAGTCGTTAAGTTTTCTGAAATTATCTATCCAATTTTCTACACAACTTTCTTAACATTCCTTTCCGTAAGAACCTTCTACAAAGAATAAGAAAATTAAAAAAAAACAAAAAATTGGGGCAGTCTTTGGGGACTGCCGATAGAAGAGAAAACTTTAATCCTTGATCATAAACACTTCTTTATAAATAAAAAATTTAAAAAAATGGTACTTGTCGGATTCCTGATACTCTCTTAGGTGTTATTAAGAGGGTCAAAATTTCGTTATTTTTTGCGTAGGACGCACCATTTCTGAGATATTGTTAATATACTAAAATAATTCAAAAATGGAAAGCGTGGAAGCGTGACGATGACGCGAGTTCTATGATTTTTGTTCACCCAAAAAGTACTCAACGCGCCTAAAGAAGTTTTCCCTTCAAAAATCCCTTGACCTCGGCGAAGCACACGGATGATTAGTTGGAATCAACTCTAACGTGAAACAATTCCCCAGAAAACTGACTTACAACTGCAATCAAACCTGTAATGTCACGTTGCCATCCTAATCACTCTCACGGCACTAAATCACGAATATATTCACACAAAATGCCAATGTAATGTGGTAATGATGTTGACAATCAAAATCACATTTAGCAGGCGGCTAACAAAAAATTTGTTGATAAGTTGAGGCTAGTTAGTGACGAGTTTTCCTCATATCTACGACTACTTAATTTATTACGATAATTGACATACATATGATGCAAATATGTAGCTACTTATTTAAAAAATAGTATCTAATCTATATATATACTCGTAAAAATGAATTCGTGTTTCCCTTGGTCACACCATAATTTGTTTTTTTTAAAGTGAAAACTTCTTTAGGCGCGTTGAGCACTTCTTGGGTGAACTACAATCATTGAACTCGAGTCATCGTCACGCTTCCATGCTTTATTTTTTTTTTTTTTAGAATATTGGCAATATCTCAGAAATGGTGTGTCCTACGCAAAAAATAACAAAATTTTGACCCCCTTCTAAGAGAGTATCAGTAACTAGAATCCGACCCGCTCCCTTTTTTTTGGTTTATAAAGAAGTGTTTATGATCAAAGATTAAAGTTTTCACTTCTATCGGCAGTCCCCAAAAACTGCCCCAATTTTTTGTTTTTTTTTAAATTTTTTTTATTCTTTGTAGAAGGTTCTTACGGAAAGGAATGTTAAGAAAGTTGTGTAGAAAATTGGATAGATAACTTCAGAAAACTTAACGACTATTTGACCTCGCTAGTTTGACAGTTCGTGTAAGACAGGACAACGTCTGTTGGGTCAGCTAGTATATAATAAATACGGTAGTAAATTTGCTCGTTTGTTTGTTATGTTATATTTAAATTAAGGCACTCCTATATAGTTGACGGTACGAAAGAGCCAACTTCGCTAAGGAATTACCATCATATGTATATGTGCCACGTATAACAGTAACAACACTGTGATTGTATTTTGTCCGATAAGTAAAAGTTTACGTTCCATAACCTCTTCCTATTCCCTTTTTTTAATATCTTATCTGTGATTCCTTTATTTCTTCGCCCGAGGAGTAAAAGATTTTTAAAAAGCGAATATATTTTACCCGATCGATTGCATCGTATTGCAAGCGTGCAAAGACTATATTTAGTATCATGCGGATCGTATTGTATTTCCGACCTTTGGGAAAGGAATAATTTGACCGTATGATCCTGGAAAACCAGCTCAGGTAGACACAGATAAAGTAAAATACCATTACAATTGTTATCGGAAACGGCGTTATCGTACAAGATTCCATTTTTAAGGTCGCACAAAATTTACAAACGAATACGTTGACAGTCAAATATACTTGCCGGAAGTGAGAAAAAGAAAGGACACAGCATCAGGTCACTTCCGCTTCCTGTATATTATTAATCCTAAAGATGTCTTGCGAAACTTTGCCATAGCGCTTATGTTTGCGCTAATTATAGAGCCTTCGTGTTTGGGTTTGTAGTATTGGGTCTATGTGCCAAGATATTTCAGTACTAGATCGAGATCTATAACACAATGTACATGTAGATTTAGATCATTAGTTCACAAATTGGTCTAGATGGACCCCCAGTGGTCCACGCGAGACTCGACGGGGGACTACGTTGGCGTGACAAAAAATGGGGTGCACAATTCGTAACCGGGAGTCCACGAAAACTTATTTGCTTTCGATAGTGAAGAACTAAAATATACTTGCATGAACTTGTTTCGCTGCAGGGAGTCCACCGGAACCAGCTAAAAGTGGTCTGTGAGAAAAAAGTCTGGTCATCTCTGATCTAGATGATAGTAGGTTCGTCTCCTTTAACGTAAGACTTAGAATATAGCTAGCGAAATGTGACTGTCATACATCGCTGCCTATATTTCCTGGAATAAATGGTGGAAGTCAATATAAAGATGTCTTTGTAATATAATTTACGTAGATGTTCCCGCGTTATCACCCGCGTTTATCGTTATTGCGCCGCCCCCGTGGGTCCTAGCGTGATGTTATATAGCCTATAGCCTTCCTCGATAAATAGGCTATCCAACACTAAAAGAGTTTTTCAATACGAATTAGTAGTTCCTGAGATTAGCGAGTTCAAACAAACAAACTCTTCAGCTTTATAATATTAGTATAGATTACACAACGTGACAACAGACTTGCTTTGCCATACATGGATCGAAGACCCACCAATCAAAGACAATTGCCAACATAGGGACCATGTGTGCAGTTAAATTATTATAATATTTTATTTTTGACCTAATACAAATAAAATCGACAAAAACTATGTAACGTTATTAATTATCCAACAACATATCAGACACGAGTACTATGGGACACATAAACACAAACATGGTTCGTCATCCATGTTGTTATATTGTCATTGTCAGGACAGTGACGAGATCATTCTATTGTCTATTACTACTAGTACTACTCACTCCTAACACAATACGAGTATTTGCTACTATTACTTCATTTGTATGACAGTAATACAGAAAACTGCTCCATTCATTAAATTTCCCTCCCTAATCTTCTTCCTCCATAACCAAATTCTTAGTCTAATTATTTGGTTATACTAAGAATCTGGTTTTCAGCCATTTAATGGATGAATATCAACATTTATAAAGGGCGAATGCTGTTTCCTTTAGCATAATTAACGTGTAGCTGTGATATCCTACTGTTAGATTGTCACGCAGAGGTCTCAAATTCAATCCCAAGGCGCGCATCACTGACTTTTTGAAGTTATGTGCATATTGAATAGTTAATTATCGCTCGCTTTAACGGTAAAGGAAACCATCTTGACGAAACATGCATGTCTGAGGTTCTCCATAATGTTCTTGAAGATATCTGAAAATTGCCAATCCGCATTGGGCCAGCGTGGTGGACAATGGCGTAAAAATATCAATAGGTATAACAAACAAAATTGTCGTGTGATATACTCTAGTAATACCTTTTTTTAAACAAATGTAAATAATAGTTTATTTTAATTTTGAGATAGTTGAGCAGAGTGAGTCTGGTTGGTTCCTGATAATTATAAAGATTGTTTTTTTGTTTTTTCTCAGAAGTGGCGATGGACTCGGGGCGCGCGTTTTGCCCACGCGTGGGCTGCGACACAGTAGTCAATGTGCGAGCTGCCAGCCCTGCACATTGCCCGACGTGCCGCCACGACTTCTGCTCGCAGTGCAACCAGGAGGTAAGCGTAACACTAGCATACTGCATTCAAAAGATGGCGTGCTTCGGAATTACAATCTAAACGCAATAAAATACATTGAAATTAAACTACTATATACGGATTTTATCGCGTTGTTTATTTGACACTTTTTTACAAAATTTTGAAAACTTTTACTCTACTACTATTAAACTTTACTCCTTTTTAAGATAATTAAATTATTGAAACTATTAAAACTATTTTAATAGTTTCAATAAGTATATAGTAGTTTAATTTCAAAGAATAACATTCGCGTAAACAGAAGACAATATTACAATAAAATACAATAAAAAGTAAGATTGTCTTAAGTTTTAGTGTAATATGTATGTTTTGTAAAAGCGTTATCTCTTTCAATACAGTTGTAACTCTATATCGGAGAATACAAGTACTTAATCAGCGAACTTAAAAAATATCAAGATTCATAACAACTACTCGGGATCACTAACATTATTGTACCGCAAGAATCGGATTCATAACAACGAGGTGGGTGTAAAAACCCAGGATTCAACCTCTTCGTCTTAAATGTACACCAACAAGTTTGGGTGCTCATACCTCTGCCGAACGACCAAGGCATGGAATTCTCTGCCAAGGCAAGTGTTTCCTTCTTCCTTCAATCCTGGGTCCTTTAAACGGGACGTGAAAAAGCACCTTTTCAGGCCGTCAAAGTAGAGACCTCAACATCGCCTCGGCTGCTATGAGGGCGGTGTGGAGGCTACTGCTCTTAGACCACACTACTGCTTACCATCAGGTGAAGTGTGGTCATTTTGACGAGCAAAATAAAAAAAATAAAAAAAACCCTATATCTCGGGGGTCTTTTGACCCACAGGACCCATATTCAAACAACTCGGCCGAGGTATGACCACAATGTATTTGCACACCAAGTTAAAAATCAATCGGTCCAGTGGTTCTGGAGTTATGCCTGTCACTAACAGACAGACACACAGACCCACATAGTATTTGCATTAACCTCTGAAGAAGATTCAGAGGTTAACAAGCGTTGCTTCCACTTTAACTAATATATCGGTTGTTAATCATTACTGAAATTCACATTTTTTTTTATACAACTAAGGTGGCAAACAAACATACGACCCACCCGATCGTAAGTGGTCACCGTAGCCTATGAACGCCTGCAACACCAGAGGCATCACTTGCGCGTTGCCGACCCTTTAGGAAAGGACGTGGGAACGAAAGGGAGCGGGATGGGGGAAAGGAGGTGATTGCGCCTGCGGTACTCTCACTCCCCGAACGAAACACAACAGTAGGACTACTGCTATTCCACGTCGATATTCTTTGAGAGGGTAGTGCTTCCCCGGTCGAGCCGGCCCCATTCATGCTGAAATCAGCGAGGCTCTACTACTCAAAACTACTAGGTATACTACACTACAATTGCATGAATGATGAGCTATTTTTTGTCATCGCCGAAGCTGAATATGGATGCTATTCCATTACATTTTTACATATGGAATATGGAGATATATGCTTTGTATCAGCATAGCATATATCCCCATAATAAGACAGCATCTTACAGCTACAAGTTATATAAACTAACTCACTAGTTTACTTCAATCTACTATGACGTAATGTTGAATAAAACAAACACTTTGTAGATTCACGTGGATCGTAAACTGCAACAAAATTATATGTAACACGCGCCCAACGTATCGATTTATCACAAAGTATTAGCATAGTGGAGTTACTAGGGATGGTTATATTTATGATACACGTGGACTAGGGCCAGTGTTTTTTATTGTAAGGCATCACGACTTTCTATCTCCTATGTATTATTAGGTAAGACGGTATCGTGGCACCCGTTATCTTATTCGAACTTGTAAAGGTGGTCCACGGTGTGTAGTTTTGAGGGTTTGTTCCGCATTCGTCCCTCATGTTTCGTCCCAAACGTAGAAATACGCATTCGTCCCGAAAAGCGTTCCTTGTATGCCCCTAAATTTAAATAAATATTAATTGCCTAATGTAATTACTATTTCGTCCCAAATTATATTCTTTCTTTGCCCTGTTTTTGTTTGTGTGGACATTTTGTTGTACCGTCAGCCGAAGAATACCTACTTTAAAATACATCCTTGATCTCTCAGCAAAACTTTGAGCTTATGATTGCATGACGTCACGAGCCCGACAATGAAAAGGTTTTATATAATTTTAACCATGTTTTGGTTTTGTAAGACGAAAAAGGAATAATTTTAGAAGAGGGGCGAATGTGGAACATTTTGGAATGTGGGACGTAATGTAGGGGCAAATGCGGGAAAAATAGTTTTGACGATTACATGGGAAGCCATCATTGATGATGATCTCAAACCATTGTGTACGTTTGCTAGTTATGGAATCGTGGTGTACGCGATATCGCTAACCTCTGTTTATTTTATACTAGCTGTCCTCCTCGGTTTCACCCACGTTTATGATAACTACTGCGCCACTGTAGTTCGTAACTTAACGTTACACCTACGTTACTTCTGTATAAAGTAGCTTTCGAATGATAAAATAATTTTGAAAATAGGTCCGTTAGTTTTGTTTTGATAATACAAACAAACAAATCTTTCTTTTTTATAATATAGTATAAATACTTGTATAATGTATTCAGTCCTCGAAGCGGTACGCAGACGTGTAAAATACCTATTTTTATTATTATTTTAATATATTATATCCCGACATTATTCACAAATTCTTTAAGATAAATTCTTCGAAACACAGGAGCGATGCCATTAATAAAAGCTGGTAACAAATAATATGTTTCAATGAACGCACTTAGTTTAAACCCTACTAACTGTTTGTGATAAATGACTTGTTATTAAGTATGTCTGTAAACGCCGAATAACAAATACATAAAAATATATTTTTACGGTATAATATTGAGTGAAGGGCAAAATTAACGGCTGTGGGTGACTGCAATGTTTGGCAGTGTTGAGCTGCGGTCATTCACCCCACACATATGCAAGCACACAACAATACATTCTCCAATGTAACTTACAGTGCAACTAACGTGGCTTGTTATTGACATGATAAATTCTAAACGTCGTAGTTTTGAATCTACATGTTCAGACTAGCACAGCGGAGTGTTTCAGTGCAGTTATTCGTAAGCTTGCATTTGTAGTTAGCCTTACCGCACACAGCTGACACAAAACGCAAACTTGCGGACTACATTTTTCATACATTTTAATTTTGACTTGCCGCGAACAGGTTGCGGACTTAATCCTTATCCTTATCCTTACTATCCTTACTAATATTATAAATTCGAAAGTAACTCTGTCTGTCTATTTGTCTGTCTGTCTGTCTATCTATTACCTTTGCACGGCTAAACCACTCAACCGATTTAGATGAAATTTGGTACAGATATAGTTTAAAACCTGGGGAAGGATATAGGCTACTTTTTTTTGATGTAGGTACCACACGGGCGGAGCCGCGCGCAAAAGCTAGTAATATTATAAATGCGAAAGTAACTCTGTCTGTCTGTCTGTTACCTTTTCACGCTCAAACCGCTGAACCGATTTAGATGAAATTTGGAATGGTGATAGCCTGAGACCCTGGGAAGGACACAGGCTATATAACATCACGCTACGGCTCACGGGAGCAGCCCAGTAAGCACAAATACCACTGACGCGGGTGAGACCGCGGACACAGCTAGTTCTTTATAAATTTTAACTTTGACTGCACAGATGCCGAAGTAGATTAAGTGGTTGCCTCGCCGCTTGTTATGCGCCGACTTTTGTGGGTTTGATCCCCATACGGGACACAAAACACAAAAATTGTGTGATCAAAAAATAGTTTAGCTGTTATTTGTGTCTATTGTTTGAATGTTTGTAAAGGCCCCTACGACATGGAAAGTCATCCTATACAAGAGCTTTATACCTCCTTAATAAACAAACAAAAAAAAAGGGCGCATCGGATTCCTAATACTCTCTTAGGAGCTATTAAGGGGGTCAAAACATCGTTATTTTTTGCGTAGAACGCACCATTTCTGAGATATTGTTAATATTCTAAAATAATTCAAAAATGGAAAGCGTGGAAGCGTGACGATGTCGCGAGTTCTATGATTTTTGTTCACCCAAGAAGTGCTCAACGAGCTCAAAGAAGTTTTCACTTAAAAAAATATATACATATATATATGAGCTCGCCTCGCACGGCTCATGCCACAAATTGCCACTCGGTGCCTACGGCCGCAATTAGATATAAAACGGAGCCTAATTACGGTGCTAGTAATACGTTATAAAAAAGAAGCAGCCACCTACAACTGACCACAAGTGGCTATCGCACGCTTCCGTTTCTTTGTAGCGGCTTTCAGTTTCAGTTACGTTTTGTGTTTGTCGTGAGTGGTCCGTATGCTGTAAGGCTAGTTTTGTCGTACTATTTTGCTAAAGCTCGTCCCGAACTCTATTGTCACCTTGTAATCATAGTAACCAATGTTAATGATTTTCAACCCGCACTAGTAATTTTCCTCAATCGTGGCTATCCTAATCCTAACTAATATTATAAAAGCGAAAATGAGTTTATTTGTTTGTTTGTTTGTTACCTTTTTACGCCTAAACCACTGAATCGATCATCCTGAAATTTTGCATATAAGTTGTCAGGTGTACAGAAACGGATATAGGCTACGTTTCATCCCGAAAAAAATTACTGTTCCCGAGGAAAACAACAATAACGTTGTTATCATAATAGATGGCGCCACGTGTCCTTCGAATCATGACTGAATTATATTATTGCAAGCAGAGCACAACCCGAATTGATTGTCAAATTCTAAATTAATGCGAGCGAAGCCGCGGGCAAAAGCTAGTCTACTTTATAAATGTTGAAACAACGGACGCACCTACATTCGGAACGACAATTTGTGAATCACTAAATTTTTGTCTCGTGTGGGCATCGAATCTACAACATATGGCACACCGGCAATGGCTAGGAATTCCCTTTAACCATTACGCCATCCGTGCGTAGGCGTCGCCAGTTTACTGTAGAAAAACTTAAATAATAATTACCTACTTGCGTGTGAGTTTGTTAGCAAGATTGCACAGCTGTAATGCATTTCAAAGTTTATTTATATTTAAGCTTATACGCTGACAAATACTACAATACAAACCACTCAATACGCCCCGATTTACGCCCCGTATTACGCTCCACATTACGCCCCGCTCTACGCCCCGTATTTACGCTCCGCTTCCCGCCCCACTTGTGTAACCACACAACCTAACTCCCCGAGTAATAAGGCATGACGACAGCCTTTTCACAGCACACCTATTGTCAAACTGAAAGGCACGACTCTCGCTTTCCCTCAAACACATTTGTACATTACACGCCGAGTCATACGTACTTTGAGAACGATACGACCGAACATAATCGGAGGGAACTGAGTTGTTTATTTTATTCTGTTTTAGTATTGGAACGAATGGCTTTAGTCGTAAAATCTTAACTAATATTATAAATGCGAATGTTAGTTTGTTTGTTAAGCTTTGACGCTTTAACTACTCAACCGATCATCCTAAAATTTCGCACACTCGTTGTCAGGGACTGTCAGGAAAAAAGTGGTGTTCTCAAGGGATAGAATTTTATTAAAAAATCTTCAATAACGCGAGCCACGCCGTGGACAAAACCTAGTCATATTATAAATACGAATGTGAGTTTGTTTGTTATGCTTTTACGCCTTAACTACTCGACCGATCATCAGGAAATTTCGCATACACATTGTCAGGGATACAGAAATGGACATAGAGTACCTTGTATCCAGAAAAAAGTACTGTTCCCGAGTGAAACCGCAGGCAAAAGGTACATAATATATGTATCTATATGAATATAATATTGTAGTCGCATTAGGCTGAGGTCGTAATGTACGGAATTTTTAATGTCTGTCGTTTTATATGTGGGTATTCGCTTTGTTCTTCTTTAGGCGCGTTATTTATTTGCTAAAGCGAAATATCGCGGAGCATTATCGTAATTTTATTTCGGTGCTAGCATTTGCCCGAGACAGAGAGAAATAGGTACCTACCTATCTATTTTGTTTCTTTATTTAAAAAGAGACAACTGCCATAATATGAATAATTCCTGGAATAAACAACCGACACAAAGAACTACCAGACTCAGAAAAATTTGTGGATCACAAAAATTTTAGTCCCGGGTAAAACCACTACCTACCTCATCCATCTATAGTTATCTCTTTCTTTGCATGTAAGAAGCTGATTTACACACTTAATACTCGACTTCTCGGTGGCGTATCAAGATGAAACATGCATCAGATTTTAAGTTAGACCTCCAGTAACATAAATGTGAAAACCGCATTCAATTTCGTCCAGTACTTTATGCGTAATGATACAAATATACAGGCAGAGAGAAGGAAAAAAATCTAAAATATTTATTTGGTCTCTGTAGCTCTTACAAAGACTCCACCATTTTTTTCTTAAATATATCCTAGTTAAAGACATCGACCAGCTTAAATTTTATTAAACGTATAAATAAGAATGATCAAACTTTTTCCTACCTGTATATAAATACGTGAAGCAAATACTTTGTACACCTTTTTACGAAAATTGCGCGGACGGAGGAGTATGAAATTTGGCACAGTTAAAGTTTATATGGAGAAGTAGGGCCGTATTCTAATATTTTTATAAAATATGCATGGTAAATACATTAAATTAATGAAAAGACACTACACGCACACAACCATGCATTTGACACACGCAGTCGAAGCGCGTAACTATGATTACATATAATATTGTCTTCTGTTATGATTACATTTATATCAATATATAATGACATATTATTATATATCAGCAACATCTTACAGGCAAACTTTGGTCGAATTTCGAGCACTAGGCGAATTTCGAGCACTAGGCGAATTTCGAGCACGAGGCGACTAGTTTCTTCATGCGGTTTCGCTTGCGTGAAATTTATTAGATCGCATACCGGGATAAAAAGTATCCTATTAGTCTATTCGGCACATGTAACATCTGAGTACCTAGTATCATCAAAATTCGCTCAGTTTTACGCATGATTGAGTAACAATTATCCAAAGACTGCACGGATGGCGTAGTGTTTTAATTAGTAGTCTTGCCACTATGCCGAGGTTTGATCACTACACGCGACAAAAATTTATGCGGTCTGCAAATTGCTGTTTCGAGTCGTTGTGTTCTTTTGTTTGTCAATTCCCCTGCGACACAGAAGTTATTCCAAGTGCGAGAGATATCTTTCAAAATTTTTTTACAAACTTTCACACATACATAATGATACTATAAAGTATTAGTATGTTAGTTGTGTGGTGTGTGCTCGTGTGGCATTTCATGATGATTTTACGACTGCCTTTCACATATTATTATGTAGATTTGTAATAAAGGTTGACAGCAATCGTTGGAAAATCTCAGAAGAAATCTCTCCATTGATCGAGAGAATAACAATACTTAAACCAAGCAAAGTCTATGCTTTAGTACTTAATAACTTGCTAAAGTTACATATTAAAACCCGGAGACAGATTGTACTGTATTTTAATATACTGCACTGTGTTGATCCGAATCAACACAAAAATTTGTTAACAGATAGACAAACACATATCAACTGCTAGGATTAGACGACTGAATTAGCAACAACCAATAAAATTACTTGCTTGATTTTGACATGAATCGTTAATTAGCCTTTCAGGAACCGGATGGACATAAAGAAAGTTTAGTTGGCAATACTTAGTAGAACTAATTGGAAGTACGTGATGAATAACTTGACTTCTAGTAATCTGTAAGAATGCTGTAATTAGTCTTACTTCTTTTCATTAAAGTAACTGACTAAGTAGCTTCGTTCGTCCAGTGGAATAAGTAAGTAAATAACTTATGTGTCCGTGCAATCGTTAGGTATCGGGTTCGATACATAAATGGATAGAGTTATTTGGTTTTTATTTTAGGATTTTATTAAGAGTCAGCAAATTTTTGTTTCGGGATTCAATATCGAGGTAAAATAGCAGTATTCCTACTGTTATGTTTCGTTCGGTGAGTGAGAGTGCCAGAGGCACAATCACCCTCTTTCCCCCTTCCCGCTCCTTCTCCTTCCCACTTCCTTTCCTAAAAGGTCGGCAACGCGCAAGTGATGCCTCTGGTGTTGCAGGCGTCCATAGGCTACGATGACCACTTACTATCAGGTGGGCCGTATGCTTGTTTGCCACCTTAGCTGTATAAAAAAAAGTTTACATATTATCTAAGACCGATTTTCAATCTTCGTGTAGGTATCTATTCTACACAAGAACTACCAAACCGCCAATTCTTTTTTATTGTAAAGTTTATCTATTCATTGATTGGTCCTTAATGAGTTTTACCTTTAAACAGATAATGACTGTCTTTTAAGGTCAAAATTTTATCACAAGGATGAATAATTTGTCAGTTCATTAGGCACTTTATTAAAACTCCTTTGTAGCTTTATAAAGGTAATATCTCTATAAAATTTTACCCCTTAGCCATTATTATTAGATTAAGTTATAGTTTGCCCTTTTCACCTGCATCGTCTTATTTCTATGGCCGTCTGACATTTTGTTGGAGACCCTCAATAAAAGAGAATGTAGTTTTGTCGTAAAAATGTATAGTGCTCATAAACTGTCACTCATCTCTGTATCGATATTTTTGCTCTTTCGATAACTTGACTTTTTAAGTTTATTTCGAAGGGTCAGGTCAAAAAAAAGAAAACGGTTGAATTATTTTATAGTTTAATCTTTTGGCTAAGATGCAATGCTTTTTTCATTGTGGGTTTGTAGACAAAAAATAGATAAAATATTTTAAACACTATTCAATGTTCAGCTATTTGTGTTGCTGAGCAAGCCATGCTTACATTTCCACTGCTGTTTGAGTCCCATCAACTATGACACGCTTGTTTTTTGGTAAAAAAAATGCACAACGTTAATATTCAAGTTTTCACTTCTGCCGTCACTCCCGGAGTGCAACCCGTTGTTTTTTTATTTAGAGCAGCGATAGCATAGTAAACGAACGTTTTCGTATCATATAATAGAAGAAAGGCCAGGTTAAGAGTACTTACCCTAAACCGTCAAGCGTGCATGAAGAATAGGTATAATGAAAGTAAATTAAAAACAGAACGTTCCTACAGGATTGTAGTAAATAGAAATCCGTTGTCTCTGGCTACCCCTTCACGAAACATGCGTGAGTATATGTATATATAGTTAGAGCTCATAAGACAGCCACACAGAAACCTTAAGTTCGATCCCGCGGCAGACACAAAGTTATACTGGGTATATGCATATTATATTATTAATTATCGCTCATTTTGGGAATAGTTACATGATAAAGCCTGCATGGCTTAAAGTTCTCTCTCATAATGATCTCGGATATACCTATGTGAAGTCTGCCAGCCTGCACTGGGCCAGCGTGGTGGTACTCCACTAAAATATACTTTTTATCGTTCCCACAAAATTGGTTGTCTGTAAAGTCGGTTTACGGACGATAGTTTAACGTAACAACGTCATAACAAAATTTCTTTCCCGTAATGTTACAATGAGCGTAACGGGACAATGAGCGTAACGGGACAATAAGTCCTCCTTTTTCGTGCGTGCAGCCGGCGTTCATCGATTTATTAGACATTGTCACGCCAAAATTGCCAACGTCCTTGTACAGCCCCATCTGTTGATAAGTTCAGAACTAGCCTATTTCCCAAATATCATTATCCTGTCAATCGTTGAAATGTCAGATATAATTGAAAACCTATTGTGTTGAGCCGCTGGTGTGCTGCTGCGGCCTCTACTCAATAGGTTAAACTTCTATCCCACGAGAACTTATTATTGGAATGAAAAAATATCCTATATGCTAATGGATAAACACATACTTAAACATAAACCTTGTAATACATGAACCATGTTCTGGAGAACATGGTCAATCTCTGTGCCAAATTGCATCCAAATCCGGTGAACGGTTAACGCGTAATCGAGTAACAAATATTGAAATTAACGCTTTTTTAATATTGTATTCTGTTTACGCGAATGTTATTCATTGAAATTAAACTGCTATATACGGATTTTATCGCGTTGTTTATTTGACACTTTATTACAAAATTTTGAAAACTGTTATACTTACTACTATTACTATAAAACTTTACTAATTTTTAAGCTAATTAAATTATTGAAACTATTAAAACTATTTATACTATTATACTTTTTATATTTATGTTTACACTTTCCCCGACGTTTCGGCTGCTTTTCAGCAGCCATGGTCACGGGGAGACTAAGATGGTAGTTGTCTCAATGTTCCAGTGTAGTTATTTCAAAGTCATCATCATCATCATGTCAGCCAAAAGACGTCCACTGCTGGACATAGGCCTCCCCCAAGGTTTTCAAAGTACCCGAACATAATTAAATCATGGGTGTTTCTATTTACGCAGAATGAGCTCAAAGTATCATGAAGTCTAGCTGTGGTTTGTTTCTTCTTGGGTTTGACTATTTAAATTACTGGATCCCAAGCTGGTGGTATATTCCAACCATCTTCTCTATTGAAATTAGGATGTTTCTTGATTTCAATAGCCTCGCGAAGCATCCTTGGTAGGAATCGGTGTTCTTTAGCGAGCATCTGTGGTTTGCCAAATCTCAGGTAGTGGTTGGTCCCCTGTTGCACATGTTCACACACAGCGCTTTTTTTACTTAATTTTGAAAATAATATATTACTAGTGAACCATTACTACTATTTAAGCTATTTCAAATCTATACTAATATTATAAAGCTGAAGAGTTTGTTTAAACGCTTCTCAGGAACTACAAGTTCGATTTAAAAAAATATTTTAGTCTTAGATAGCCTATTTATCGAGGAAGGCTATAGGCTATATGACATCACGCTACGACCCACGGGTGCGGTGCAGTGATGATAAACGCGGGTGAAACCGCGTGAACATCTAGTTATTATAATAAAATTATTTAGATTTAAATTTACGCTTTCCTCAACGTTTCGTGCGACGTGCTTTTCGGCACCCATGTTCATGGGGAGACTCTCCTGTGAATAGCTGCTAAATAGTAGTAAAGGTTCAGTGGTAGAGAAATATTTTTTTAAAAGGTTGTAATAGAAATCATAACAAACAACGAGATAAAATCCGTATAAAGTAGTTTAATTTCAATGTATGACATTAATAACATCGCATAAAAGACAATATTGAGTACCTAACACATATCTCGCTCATAGCCAGTTGCACTCCCTGATCGGTAAACGATTAGCGAGATTAAGCAAGTTTGGGTACGGTCAGTCTATAGATGGGTGATCGCTTAGTGGTATTTCATCTGAGCGTCTCCGTGCTTCGGAGGGCACGTAAAAAGTCGGTCCCGGTTGTTGTCAAATTGACTGCAGTCGTTAAGCCATGTCAGAGGCCTACGGGCGGCTTGAACAACTTTTGACAACAGGTTGGCAACTAACCACACGAAAATAAAAGAAGATTCCAGAATATTCATAATATAAGTTTAGTAGGGTATTATAGGTAGTGTTGAGAAATATTTGTCAAAAATGCATATCTATTAAAATGCATACAAAAATATTGTGAAACTGAATAATATAAAAGCACATTGACAACTAAATAATATAAATAACGTGGAAATTGCTTTGATAAAGAAATACACAAACAATGGATGTGAATTTACCTAAGTGCGTCATACTCGTATGAAATAAGTATGTAGTCATACACATATACATATATGCACATACTGTATACATATACATGTTTGTGTGTAACTGTGAACAAGTGCCACTTATGTATTAGCGCTGAAAAATACTCGGACATGTCGCAAATAAAAAATAACAAACATTTGTTGCAGTTATTTTTTATTTAAAATTATTTTTGTAATGATTTAAACAATTATAATTATGAGCCGATTTTTAATCGTCGTGTAATTTTTATCTAGGGAATATCTTTGACGTTTTGACAGTTTCTGTATACAGGTTGTGTCGTAAATAGTGATCCAGAGTAAAGGAGTCGATACACTGTATTCTTATGTATCACATACCGAAATTTTAAGCATTTTCAGTTAAGGGTCTCCTAACAAAAAATAAAAGTTCTTTTTTTAAATTTCTGCACCTTGCTTCACGAATTTGGCTGTCATTTCAACAAATATCAATATTTTTTAATTCTGTTTTTTTATTATTACTCTTGAATATGTGTACTATCATATCCAAACCCTTTTTTATGTTTTAAAGTCAAAGGTACTTAAAGAAATTAATCTGTTTCCAATTTCAATACTCATCTTCAGCAAATCATGTGACTTTAGGGGCATAAAAAAAATGGTTAACATTTCGGTATGTGATACATAAGAATACAGTGTATCGACTCCTTTACTCTGGACCACTATTTACGACACATCCTGTATAAGTCAAACCACCATATTTATTCCTTGTTAGAATATAGATAACAAAATTGTCAAATGCGTCAAGTAACGCCATCTACATATGTATTTCTATGTGTCCTTTAAAAAAATAAAGTTAGTCTATTACGGAAAGCAACGTGTTTTGAGATTCCTCTCGTAAAAGATACCTAAGGATTGAAAATCGGCCCAAAAGAATAAATTCAATGATCTTGTCATCTTTTTTTAGATTTGTGACTTACTTGGAGCAATTAACAATTTGTTATACCTATATATTTAATTTTTAGTGTCTATGGTGTATCTATCATACAGTTTGAATTTGTCACATATTTGCGTGTCGAAAGTTTCGTTTTCTAAGGGATAATTACATTGTATAAGGGCTAACCAACAATATCAAAAAATATTTACTTATTGAGGTAAAGTAGCACTTATGACCATCAAATTTGAATTTACTCAGATATCGGCAAGAAGCTCACCGTCACGTCACCCTTATTAATCCGAACTTACCTTCAGAAATACACACTTTTACCAAACGTACGACTGGGCGCATTAAATATGAGGATACTTAAATGACTGCACCAGTTAGCTTGTTTTTATTTTTAAGATTTTCCATCAAGTAATGGTTTAATCAATCTCTTACATACGCCTCGCCAGCCTGATCTCTTCACAGTCAGAGGAAGATTAAATCAAAACATGTCCCGTCAACCGTTGATGAATGGCGTTATTTCAAGATTGGCGCTACAAATAAATTGCCTTGATCATTTCGCTTGTCAGCCAGACATACATAATATATGTATATACAAGTTGTAGTATACTTTAGTGCAGTACAAGATTTAAGTCTTCGTATCATGTTTATTTTGATTATGATTTATTGGACTCTACGACGTCTACGGTTACAGCAGGTCTCCAAGATTAATGGAATGAAGTCATTATAAGGTCCTGAGTACCACATAGGAATCCAAGTCTCTTTATGTAGGTACTTAAGTCCTTTTACAGATTCGGCCCATATATTTTTTATAGGTGAATTCCTCCACGTTTTTGATTACTGCTTTACTGCAAAAAGAATTTTCTAAATACCACTAGTAGTTCCAAATAAAAGCGCGTTCAAATAAAAAGCTAACAGACTCTTAAAGACTGCGCCGAGCGAAATGTGCCCAAACAGGCGGTCACAGTTAAGTTGATAAAATCAACACTTTAATACAAATATAAAATATACGATTACCATAACAATGAATGTGTTTACAATTACTCCGTGTAAAAAACTTAAAATACCTAATTAATATTTTCGCCTACAAAATTACGTAAATTTGCACAAATTTGCACGAAAAATGCAAAAACGTAAGCTCTTGTTACGTGATTTTTAGATTAAAACAGTAGAAATCTATCCTATTCTACAGCTTAAACGAAATCTAAATAGTTATATTACAATTAGTCCGTCCCGAATATTTAAGTTATTGATTGACAGTAAAGCTAGATTTTGCGTGAAGGCGTTACAAACAAACTCACATCCGCATTTATAATATTAGTTACGTTTTAGTTTATAGATGTTAAACCTACATACAAATTTTCTTTATTTATCCGGTAACCTGTTACCGCAAACTCGACTCGCACTTACCCGGTTTATTATCCAAGTGCTCAGTATATCAGGCACCCAAGTGTACTATCCCCATTACACGCTTCGCTGAATGCAACTGGGTCGAGTTGTGCGAACAATGGCACGAGAACTAGATGTCGCTATGCTCAGTACCACTCAACAGGGTCGTAGCCATGTTTGTTATGGTATTGAGAACTGTGTTTTTGTTTCTATCGATGGCGTAGTGGTTTAAGTAGTCGCCTCGCCATTGCATCAGCGTCGAGTGTTAAGGATTTGATTAACATACGGGATAAAAATTGTGACCTTCAAATAGTTGCTCCTAGTCAAGGAGTTCTCTGTGTCCGTTGTTTGAAAATTTACAAAGTCGTCCACGACACAGGATTCATACCTAGTCCGCTAATTGTCTTTTTAAAGAGGAATAAAGCATAGTTGCGCTGAGTACTGCGGGTTCGATATACATAAGTGTGGGATTACAATTAGTACGATAATATGTATTTAGTCGTAGTCAGATCTTGAGGGTTGAGAGTTGAAGCAAGATCCTGAGTTATAAATTTGCTACCATAAAGTACTGGGTTAGATTGCCGGACCGAGCATATAATCGACAAGTTATTATTCTGTTTTAAGTAATTTGTTCTCGTTAATTGTATGTTCGTGATGTCCGTAATGACATGAGGCATGATCAATAGCTCAAATATTGATATCTAATAATGTCCTCTAGACCGCATTTTGGTCACGGCGGCCAATCTCAACGGAGGCTGGCCATCTGCGCAGGAGATATTAGGTATAGTGTACAAGTGTGTACGCAAACACAAGTGCACTCTCTGTTCCCTAACTCTCATGATCCGATGGGACGGCAACCGATACGACCCGAGAGAAATCAGGCGCAGGACCAACGGCTTTACGTGCTTTTCGAGGCACGGGAGTGTCTAACACCGCCAACTTCCTAATTCCGGGCTGCTATTGAGATTTCTTAATAGAAAAACCCAATAACTTTTATGATGGCCCGACCCGGGATTCGAACCCGAAATCTCATACACAGCAGTCACATTCACTACCGCTGCGCCACGGAGGCGGAGGAGAATATCGATAACAATATCTTAAACGAAAGGAAAGGAAGGTATAAATTCCGGCGCAGAAAACGTAAGTTTGTTTATACTACAACACCGACTGAACACGTAACATTGAAAGTTACGCATATTTACTTATTCAGCAAGCTAATAAACACGAACATGAAGTACCTATTCAACTTTATGGTTTTCACACAGCACCGGTATACGCGGTACTACATAACGAGTATTTCCTTATATTTCATAGGAGTTACGTCAAAACGCTAACTTCCTACATTTCTTTTACAACTAGATACCTAGGTGATAAAGGAAATTGCATAAAAACGACCCCCCAAATATTACATCGACCAACAGCTTTGAAATGTATCTCAATCAAAACACCTTAGTAAGGTGAATTTTTTTTACTATGGCGACATCTCTTAAAAGTGCGGGATATAACGAGAAAATCATGTTTTAACAGGTTCCCTGTCCGATGAATCACATATGATACATAACAATAGATTTTCTATTGTGTCTATCACGGGACAGCGAATAGGTTAATATTATTATATCTTGGCACAAAATAACAGTTTGTGTTTTAAAATATTATAATTACCTATTATCTTTGTTGTTTATAACATTGCATACTGTTCAGTAATAAATCGTACCAGCATCATCGTTGAATTGTCTTTAATATTGTTATTTTAATTTTTATAACATGTTTGTAACGAATTGGAAATGGATTTTTAGTTTTATTTTATTTCTAAACTCTATGGATTTTTAAGTTAAAATTGTTTGGTAGTCTTTTTATAAATCCTTAAGAACCTACTAAGGCGATAATTGTCAATCAAGACGCACATAATTTCGAAAAGTCATATAACTTCCGAAAGTCAGAGGTGCGCGACGTGGGTTCGAACCCGAGACCCTCTGCATTGCAGTCTGTTGGTCTGAACTCTATAGTTCAGACCAAGCATTTATAGATAGCTATATATCTATAAATCAAAATAGATGACCAATATACTTAACGCGCAAAACTACTATTCGAATTTGTTGTTTCAATTTCTTTCCTACTGTATTTTAAATGCATCTTTAAAAACAAAACAATTATTTTTTGCCATTGTACAGCTATCTTACCTATAAGTATATATAGTTGATATATTCACAATGCACATTTCGGAGGGAAAGTAGCTACTTTAAAAATATAAAGAGTGCAAATTGTCTAGACTCTATAGTCTAACCGTATTATTGACATTTGAAAGTGTAAAGAACTCGTAAGTGAGGCGAATAGGCGATAGTACAGTACATCGAACTTTAATATACGTCACTGCTGTGTTAAAATATTTACTAACTAGATTTTGCCCGCGGTCCCCTTCGGGTTGGGGAGGTCAGATGGCAGTCGTTCCGTGTAAAAACTGATATCCAGTCAAATCCGATTAGACTAGAAAGCCGACCCCAAGTGACTTGGGAATAATAAAGGCTAGGGAGAAAGAAGATTTGTGATTTAATTTGTTATCCTAACTAATGTTATGAATGCGAATGTAAGTTTATTAGTTTGTTACGCTTTCACACCTTAAACTAATCGACCGATCATCAAGATATATTGCGTACACGTTGTCAGGGGTACAGAAAAGGGTACTTTTCAACAATTTTTATCTCCTTCTATTTATTTATTTTACTTTTCTATTTTTTATTAACATAATTTATTTCTTATTTTTTTTTATTTTGCTCGTCAAAGTGACCACACTCCACCTGATGGTAAGCAGTCGTGTGGTCTAAGAGCAGTGGCCTCCACATCGCCCCCACAGTAGCCGAGGCGTTGTTGAGGTCTCTACTTTGACGGCCTGAGAAGATGCTTTTTCACGCCCCGCTTAAAGAACCCAGGATTGAAGGAAGAAGGAAACACGTGCCTTGGCAGAGAATTCCATGCCTTGGTCGTTCGGCAGAGGTATGAGAACCCAAACTTTTTGGTACGCGCTCTAACCGACTCTACCGTGTACGGATGGCATCTGAGCCCAGCACGCGTTGTTCTGGAAAGGAAAAAATTGACGTGTCCAAGAATTGTCTGCACATTTTTATGGAAATTAAATTTTTGTGACTTTATCCAGAAGAGTGCTGTTGCCGAGGGATCGCTATTATTATTTTATTAATTGAATAAAAATTTATTATTATTTAAATAAATCAAAAAAGTACTTATATATACGATGGCTTGTTTGATACCGTTATATTAGAGAAATGTTCTAACAAAACGTTAATTACACTTTCATTTGACCTAAGACCTTAGAAAGGTTTCATATAAACTATCTTATAAAGGTCTTTAGCATGACACAGCAAAATACTTTCTTATTAAAAACCTCAATGGGATTGTCTCAATTTTCATTATTGGATCGAATAGTGTTACGAATATACATCGAAATACTTCTATTACCTAGAGGGATAAGCAGAGAATGTAGATTTTGCATAGTGTTATTAGGAAGAAATGTTTAGGTTACCGTAGGTACGTTTTACCGTTCAGATATACGGTTTCTGAAATTGCTTAGTGAACGGTAAGGCTCAATCTCTTATTACGTGACTTCTGAAGGTGATAAAATGTGACAGTGCTAGGCATCTGTCATTGCTTCATCTATATACTGCCATGATGCTATGTTATATAATGAAATCCTTACTAATAATATAAATTCTAAAGTAACTCTGTCTGTCTATTACCTTTTCACGGCTAAACCACTCAACCGATTTAGTTGAAAATTGGTACAGATATAGTTTAAAACCTGGGGAAGGACATAGACTACTATTTATTCATGTAGGTACCACGCGGGTGGAGCCGCGCGCAAAAGCTAGTCATATATAAATCGATATCTATAATCTAAGGGGCGTGGGACATATTGTTCTCTTAGCATCGGTAATCGGCAATTTAATAGCATAGTTTTAGATTTCGTCGTAAGCATGATAACTACACGCAATCGAATGCCATGACTCAAAAGCCGGTGATTTATCATATATTACATCATTATCCTATTTTCATATACGAAAATATCCGATTACATCTCAATCCGGTAGAAAATCGAATTAATCGAATAACTCGCAACGAAGATTCGAACAAAATCGTTGCGAAAATTCGTTAGCGATGCGAGCGGCCCTTCTAACGGATTTAAAATACTTGTAAAAAGGGCAAATCTAATATAATATAAAAGTTAACAAAAATAGCGCCTTTTCTATAGAAAATTAAGGTTTTCGAGCAAAACTCATTTTGTATTCAGAACACAGTCTTTTATCCTTACATTGGAGCTTCAGCCTCGCTTTGATGTAAAGGATTTGCCTTTTGAGCCAGGATTTTGGAGCCTGAATGGCTTATGCAGGCTTGCTGCTGTATGTGATTTAGATTCAACAGTTTTGTTAAACCGTGGCATGATTCACCGTTAAAAGGCTGGGGTAGATTAGGTATTTGGCAAGAAGTTTTGCCATTTGGTCAGTATGATATACTAAGGCTTTTATCTTTTAAGTTCAAAAGGCTGGCTTGCTTACGACATTTTTGGAACCAAAATATCGGTAAAATTGTAAACCTTTCATGTACTTTAATTAAGGTCATCCGCAAAATACAAATAAAATTGAAGAATAAAGTGGCAAAAAGTTGGCTCCAATGTTTCTGAAACTTTAGTCTAGAAGAATACAGGTACAAAGTCACTTGTTCCTTGTGCCAGCTGGAAAACCAACTCACTACAGACACAAAACAAGGCTGTCTGAAGGATACAGTAACTTCAGCAACCTTAAAGGATTGTTCCAGTATGAAGGAAAGACAAGAACTCGTTTATTTTTAGGTTTAAAAATGACCGGTTCTTATAGCCCTTTATTAATAATAGGAGTCATCCAGAGTCTGACCAGAGACTCAACAACCATCTCATACGTAAGATCGAGACCAAGCTATAGATTCTGTAATGCTCTGTCTCGTCTTTGCGCATGCAGTGAAAATGTTTTAAGAGATCATAGTAAGACCCAGGCCTATGGCCCGATCAGGCCTGAAAGCTCGACACGATAATGTTAAAGAGAAAATCACGTTATAAACTGTTTACCTGATGAAGTAAAAATATGTTTTTCAAATGCAATTTCTATGAAGCTGTTATACTCTATTAAATTATTTATTAATCTGGACTCGCCGTGGAGGCCCCAATTCCCAGTTTAATCCAGCGGAGTGGTCCGAAGTGATTGCACCTACATATTACTGTGTTATTTAACAACAGACCGGGTTCACAGGTGATTGGAAGTCTGTGAGTTTATCTCCAGTTAATATTTAATGGGTAGCGCTGGATAAAGTGCTTGTCCGTCCTTTCTAGACTTTATTTGATTTTATCAAGACGACATTAGGTACCAGAAAAACTCGTTCGAATGGATTCGAATTAAAATGATAGTTAGTCATTTTTGTTGGTAAAACAACCGTGGCCAATCATTACCTGTGTCAACCGGAAGGTGAGGGCGTCATGCCGCCTCTCCAGCCACTCCTCAAAAACGGGACGATCGTGGCGTGACTTATGAGAACACCGGGTATCTACCAAAGCGGGGAAGAGATAGCAATAGCTAGACTTTTCCTTTTCGAGTTTTCCTTTCAGAAAATGTTAGTATTGAACCTTTTTATACTTTTTATTAACATTGTTATTGAAAAATCTTTTCATAACAGTATTTAGAAGAAACAACAAACAAATTAATTAATCTCCGACTTTACTTCGCTTGGATCTTTCCCGGAATCAGTTTGAGTAAACAAATTATATAAGAATCTGACAGAATTTCATTAACACTCTCTGTCGTAAACTTAATCTGTTATTTGATACGGCCCGTTTGTTCGAGATTAACTTAAAATGGATTATCTATTTGCAAGCACTTTAATTATAGACATGGAAGATAATAAAATTACAAGTAATGGACACTGTTGGATGAATTATCTGTTTTATGGTTTTATGTCTCGTTCCACTATTGCATTTTATCGCTCTTAAACTATTGGGGCACAGCGGCACACCGGCGATAGATATTTTATTATGTCTGGCATTCCGAGACTTGACAGGTTAATGCTGATTTCGGCATGTTTTTAGACTGCGGCAGTCTATTATGTAGGCTTTATTAAAACCCTTGACAGTCGAGTGAATACATAGATGATTATAAAGTGCTTGATGTTGAGGACTAGTCGAGCACATATTATACATATGTATGTGTGTAAAAGGAACGCACTCGTATTAGTCAGGACCATTTCACGGACACTCCCTCAACTCAACTGTTTATGGGCACAATGCAGCAGCTAGCGCAATTTCACGTCATTGATCTTTGATGTCCATCATCTACGTCGTATCGGCTTACACAAACACATACTGCAAATATGCGATCAAAAAGTACTGAAGTTCGCTGCAAATGCTGCTGCACTAAGTCAAAAAACCACCCAGCTTACTTTATCAGAAAGAAGGGATTCTTCGATTTATCAGAAAGAAACCCTTGCTATAATAATAATACATTTTTGTTTCGACTATTTAAAGAACATATGTAAGTAGGAACATAATTATTAAATATACAGTACGATAACTAACGAAAGGCGTTCCCTTAAATTGGCAATATTATGGCGTGCGTAGATCCTAAAAAAAATGCTCCCATAAAAAACAAAAATTTTTTATTTTAATTACTTACTTCAAAATATTTAATAAAAAATATTAACAGAAACGAAAAAGAAACACTCTTTGCATACGCATAAAAGTACCAATGCAAAACGGCAACTTCGCTTTTTACTTAGTTATGAATTTTTAATTAAAATGACTTTTTAATTAGTTTTATATTAAATTTATTTTTCATGCTTATTTTTCTATGCAAATATGTTCATGTTAAACGATCAGCGCGGTTAAGCAACGTTCGGTGCGGTCAGTCTATAGATGGGTGACCACTTAGTGGTATTTCATCTGAGCGTCTCCGTGCTTCAGAGGGCACGTAAAAAGTCGGTCTCGGTTGTTGTCAAATTGACAGCAGTCGTTAAGCCATGTCAGAGGCCTACGGGCGGCTTGAACAACTCTCGATAACAGGTTGGCCACTAAACACAAAAAAAAAAGAAAAGAAGACCGGCTATAACAGCCAGCAGATCATTTGTGCTATCAGTTTGCCTGCGTTTTACGTCGAGCTGGCTTTCTTTCAATAGGGTCTCATGTGGGTATTGAATCCACAATACTCGGCATACTAGCAACGGCCAGGCGACTAATGAATTCGTGCTGTCAGTTTATAATGACTTATGTTTAACTTATCATCAGATATAGTAAAATATAACAGTCAAAAATAGTAAATGATCACCAAAAATAGTAAATGATCACCAAAATTAAAACCGCATTTTAATACCAAAAATATTAATTGCACAGGAAAGAAATCAAAATAAGTCGACGGAGCCCCGCGGAGCGGAGCTCCTATTTTTGGGTGGGTTTAAGAAGGAACCTAACATAACCTAACCCTTCCGAGACGGAATGCAGTGATTTGAGGCATATAGGTGCTCGTTATGATATATTTGAGTAATCATATTTTGGTGTGCAATTACTATTTTTGGTGGTCATTATATTTAATCCCGTTTATAATTTTTTGGTATAGTATACAAGCTGACAGACTCTTTGCATCATCATCGGACTAATATTTTAGTAAGGAGTTCCACTCACGCGAAGCAATTGTGCACATATTTACATACAAGCGGGTATTATTTAGATAACAATATTGAATGTTTACCTATTATTACCTATACACCGTCAAAACTTTTATCAAAACATTGAACGAAGAATCCACCAGCCAATTGTTTAACTCTCGTTATGACACAAACTGGTGATGAACGAGAAAAATTCGGACGTCTAGCTTAGTAAGTGCATCTATGTTTAATCCTACGCGGATATAAAGTGCGACTTCGATTGTATGTATAGACTCACGGCTGTATATCCACATATGGATAGCCAGTTCATTTATCAGGAACTCTTTAGTTACCACGCAGTAGGGTCTTCTAATGTTCCTTAGGGATAAAAACAGCATCGCACTCAATAATGATATCTATACATAAATACTAGAAGGAAAAACTTTGCACCTATTTTTAGAGGGAGTTTTTTGAGGAGTGTGATATTTGCCATAGTTAAAGTTTATATGGAAAAGTCGTGCAGACCTGCAGAATGACTACACGAATGGTATAGTGGTTCAAGTGTTCGCGTAGCTTCTGCCACTGCGCGAAATGTTGTGGGTTCGATACCCACGCGGGCCAAAAAATTATGTGTGCCACTAATAGTAATTCCAAGTCCGGTGTTATTTGTGTCCGTTGATTGAATGTATGTTAACCCTCCAGTGACAGGAAATATTTCCAACGCGGGAGTTGTCTCTTTTAAAGAAAATAACCCTTTACATATATTAAGTTAAGGTTGAATTTCGCCTACAAGTTGTTTTAACTGTACGGTGTATCTTTTCCAGTGGCATGGCAGTCTTTCCTGCGAGGCAGCAGCTGCCTCCTCGTCCATGGGTGGCGCTGGGGCTCCGTTGCTGCCCGACTCAGAGCTGATCAAACTCTGCCCCATGTGCCGAGTCCCCATCGAGAAGGATGAAGGCTGTGCCCAGATGATGTGTAAGAGGTGCAAGCATGTCTTCTGCTGGTATTGCTTGGCGTCGCTTGATGTGAGTATTATGTTTAATATCAATAATAATAATATCAGCCCTGTATGTGTATAAAGGTGGCTGGAGGTGACTGGATGGCGAAAACGGGACATCGGGCCTTGTGGCGCACCCTGGGGGAGGCTTATGTCCAGCAGTGGACTGCAATAGGCTGAAATGATGATGATGATGATGATGTGTATAACCTATTAAGAGTTAAGCCATAGTCTACTACGCTAACCCATTGCCAGTTGGCAAACTCTACACATCTTCAAGAACATGACGAAGAACTCTCAGACATGTAGGCTTCATGCTTCACGTTGATTTTCTTCTCCATTAAAACAAACAATTATTAATTATTAAAAACGCACATTTCGAAAAATCTGAGGATTGTGCGTAAACTCGAAACCTCCGCTTGGCAGTCCAACGGTCTACCAACTCGGCTATCGCTGCTACTTTAAATTTTTTATTTTATTTAGAGCAGTGCAGCGATAGCATAGTAAACGAACGTTTTCGTATCATATAGGTAATAAGAAGAAAGGCCAGGTTAAAAGTAGGTACTCTTAGAGTAGGTACCCTAAACGACGGTTTCATTTCATTATACCTATTCTTCATGCACGCTCTACGGAGCGTGCATGAAGAATAGGTATAATGAAAGTAAATTAAAAACAAGAGCGTTCCTACAGGATTGTAGTAAATAGAAATCCGTTGTCTCTGGCTACCCCTTCACGAAACATGCGTGAGTATATGTAAGTATAGTTAGAGCTCATAAGACAGCCACACAGAAACCTTAAGTTCGATCCCGATATTCGACACAAAGTTATACTGGATATATGCATATTATATTATTAATTATCGCTCGTTTTGGGAATAGGTACCTACATGATATAATAATAAATTTATAATAATAAATTTTTATTCAATAAATAAATAAAAGTCTTTACAAAACACATTACAGGCTACTTATTGTATTAAATTCACATTAAAACTATATTTAATCTAAAGGAAAACATTTTACAATTTAAAAATTGGACACAAAAAGTCTTGTTTATAGTCTGTTTTTACATTTTATTACCTGAACTAGGTCAGAGACCTGTGTTTCAGGCTGTTTCTAATATTACATGGTCATTCTATTGTTAATAAAGTAAGGGTCTACAAAAAACATTTAACATTTATACATGTACTGCAAACATATATAGGTAGTTAAGTATAACTACAATTAAAATATTTATAAACTATAACAATTATAAATAAAAAATTGCTTAAACAAAAATAAATTATTTTACAACTACTAGCAAATTCTCTGTATCTGAATACGTAAGCGTTTTTAGGTAGATTGTTAAAACTATGTGACATTGATTATGATTAATGCTATATATATCTAATAACTTATTTAGTTTATTGTACAGAAAATGCCCTAAGAATAAGAAAAATTTCTTCATGTAAGCATGCTTAGTTTGGAAGCTTTCACAAACTAAGTCTTTCGTTCTTTTGTTCGTAGGTAAGAAAGGTAGTATGTTGTTTTAGGATAGTGTGCAGGATAAATAGTTGCATGGCTTAAAGTTCTCTCTCATAATGATCTTGGATATACCTATGTGAAGTCTGCCAACCTGCACTGGGCCAGCGTGGTGGTACTCCACTAAAATATACTGTTTATCATAAGTTCCCACAAAAACGGAAATTGAAAAATAACATACTGGCCACAGCAAAGCCTGGTAAAGCTATATACCAATATTTTAAACATAGCCATTCTCTAGGACTACTCAAACAAGTTCCACACAAATTAGTGCCGGGGACGGGTCGTTGTTTGTTTTCTAATTGTCAGCGTCGTCGAGTAAAAAACAGCGTCCCTTGACACCTATTGTGCGCATGCGAGTATGCCGTACCGTCTCAACGCCGAGTTTGGCGCTACGTTTATACAACACAATTATGTTTAGATTGAGTAATTAACGCTGCGATGATAAAGGGAAATGTAACGCCCCAGAGGCTAAATATTTATTTAGTACTTATTATATATATACATATATATTTTTGAAGTGAAAACTTCTTTAGACGCGTTGAGCACTTCTTGGGTGAACAAAAATCATAGAACTCGCGTCATCGTCACGCTTCCACGCTTTCCATTTTTGAATTATTTTAGAATATTAACAATATCTCAGAAATGGTGCGTCCTACGCAAAAAATAACGAATGTCGATGGCATGCATTATAACAATGTACCTAATAGAATAATTAAGATAAGGTTAGTGTACGTTCCATTATATTTTTAAATAAAAAGAGAAACATAAAATATGACATCGCAGTTTTAGTTATTCTATGAAAAATATGTTAAAATATAACTGTCTGTACTTAAAACGACTCGTTTCTTAAATATAAGAGCCGGGCCTTAATTAGTTTTCAATAGTAATCAAAGCTGAAAGATGACTTAAGACTATACCTAATTGTGTTTTTTTCTGTTTCCAGGACGACTTCTTACTGCGCCACTACGACAAGGGCCCGTGCAAGAACAAGCTGGGACACTCACGCGCATCGGTACTATGGCATCGCGCTCAAGTAATTTCATTTCTTTATATTTACTTTTACATTATAACTAATACTTATCTTACTTAAAAAAGGCTTTGGATAAGCAATACTTGAATGTGTGATGAAGGTGGGAAGGAAAGAGAAAGAAAACATTTATTGCAAGGGCAGACAATGAGAACCAAAATAGAAATTATATAACAAGTTGTTTTTCAACGAAGTTAAGATAAATTAATTCGATAACAAAACAAGAACAATCATGTGTCCCACGGCCGTTGCAAAAGGTGTCCAGTGCAAGACGAGAAGACGAGCGCTGGTTTTCAAATCGATCCCAAGGTGAACACGTATGTCAAACTAGCCAAAATCGTCAAGTACTCTCGGGTGCAATAAGTGATTTACATAATTAGTTATAGCAGCGATGGCTCAGTGGGGAGACCAACAGACTGTAATGCAGAGGGTTTCGGGTTCGAACCCACGCCACGTCGCGCACCTCTGACTTTCGGAAATTATATGAGTTTTCGAAATTAAGTGCGTATTGATTGACAATTATCGCCTGCTCCGTGCCTCGGAGAACACGTTAAGCCGTCGGTCCCGGTTGCCATGAACATCTATGGCAGTTGTTATTGGGAAGTCAGTGCCCTCTAATATCCTGACACTGGTCTAGCCTTAGGGAATAGCCTTTGGGTTGCGGAGGTCAGATGGCAGTCGCTCTGTGTAAAAAAATTGGTTGTCTGTAAAGTCGGTCACGGACGATAGTTTAACGTGACAACTTAATAACAAAATTTCTTTCTCGTAACGTTACAATGAGCATAACCGGACAATGAGCGTAACGGGACAATGAGCGTAACGGGACAATGAGTCATCCTTTTTTAGTGCGTGCAGCTGGCGTTCATCTATTTATTAGACGTTGTCACGTCAAAACTGATATCCAGTCAAATCCGGTTAGACTAGAAAGCCGACCACAAGTGTCTTGGGAATAATAAAGCCAAAAAATAAATTACATAAATTTTGCTGTCTCTGACATAGGTAATAATTATTATGATACTTTGAGAAAAGGGTCGTGCTCGTCGTTAAACAACGAGCACCCAGTACCATAACAATTATTTGTAGCTTACGTTAATGTTTATACCGTGTTTCGAACCCACAACACTAAACTAGCATGGCAGTGACGTCCCCTGCCGAAACCACTACCTACGTTATCCGTGCAGTAAAATTGTTAGACAATTCGTCCTCGGCCTCGATGGCGTAGTGGTTAGTGTAACCGACTGCCACGCCTGAGGTCGCGGGTTCGATTCCCGCACAAGTCAAACATTTGTGTGCATGAACATGGATGTTTGTCTTGGTCTGGGTGTTTCTATGTATAATATGTATGTATTTACAAAAAAAAAGTATATATGTAAGTATGTTTATCCATTGTCTAGTACCCATAGTACAAGCTCTGCTTAGTTTGGGCTAGATGGTGTTGTGTGTATGTGGTGAAATATTATTATTATTATTAATTTCTTCTAGAATTAAGGAGTGTTTTAATAAAATGTGTGTCTTCGTTTGCAGGTGGTCGGTATATTCGCTGGCTTCGGTCTCCTGCTCCTGGTCGCCAGTCCGCTCCTGCTGCTTGCTGCACCGTGCATCGTCTGCTGCAAATGCAGGTGCGTAACGAGCATTGATTAATTAATGTTGGTAAATACATGTAGCGAATTAACACTTTAATTTTTACCTTTGCAATGGTTGAACAGTAATTGATACAGTTAATTTATTTATACTAATATTATAAAGCTGAAGAGTTTGTTTGTTTGAACACGCTAATCTCAGGAACTACTGGTTCGAATTGAAAAATTATTTTAGTGTTGAATAGCCTATTTAGCGAGGAAGGCTATAGGCTATATAACATCACGCTACGACCTACGGGGGCGGCGCAGTAACTATAAACGCGGGCGAAACCGCGGGCACATCTAGTTTCTTTATAAAGGTTGAACAATAACACTCTTACATATGCAAAATGTACATACAATAGAAAGTAACATAATGGTAGTGTTGTGTAGAACTCTGGTACCCATGGTAAGATTTAACTGAGTTATGGGTACCATATAGATGCCATCCTTACACAGTAGAGTCGACTAGAGCGCGTACCAACAAGTTTGGGTCCTCATACCTCAGCCGAACGATCAAGGCATGGAATTCTCTGCCAAGGCACGTGTTTCCTTCTTCCTTCAATCCTGGGTCCTTTAAGCGGGGCGTGAAAAAGCATCTTCTCAGGCCGTCAAAGTTGAGACCTCAACATCGCCTTGGCTGCTATGAGTGCGGTGTGGAGGCCACTGCTCTTAGACCACACGACTGCTTACCATCAGGTGGAGTGTGGTCATTTTGACGAGCAAAATAAAAAAAAAACAAAAGAAGTATAGGTATATGGAAATGAATGGCAGAACTGTCCTGCCCAAGCTTTGGCTTGCAACCCGATCGCAGCGCTACCTACTGGGTCCAATCATGAATCTACACCAAACAGGAACACATGCAAATACACACAAAAAATTTCATCAGTATCAGTCGTTTAGAAAATGTTCATTCCCACGCACAGAAGAATTATATACTCGTATAAAGATAAACAAAATTAAAATATTAATCTATATATCATAACCATTCCAGATTATGCAATCCAAGCACGAAGAATCTCGAAGAGGTTGACGAGATTGACAGCATCACCCCGGGCCGAGAGGAAGACGAGAATGAGATCACACGCGCTGACAGGTACCTGTCCGACTGACGCTCGACCAGATACTAAACGCGAAAGGATATGTGTGCAGCCGGCGTATATCACTAGTGTATGGGCACAGCGAGAAATTGTTTGTTTTATAGTTGCTAGCCAGTTTTTGATGGTTTGATACGTTGGCAACCGGTTTCTGATAGTTGGCATCATGTTGGCAATGGAAGTTTGCAATCTACGCAATTTTTGGTAAAAATGATTTTAGAATTTGTGGATGAGAAGTTATTGAAATTATATTTTTTTCTTTTGTCTATTGTTTCAATATGGATAAAGTTACCCGCGTTACCAAAAAAATACTGATGCGGGAGTTGTTTTTTTAAAAAGAGGATCTATAGATATTACTTGCTGTGCTCATGACAATGTATGTGCAGTTTTCTTTCCAATTATGTATTTAGGAAGATACTGCAGTACTAGATATATACCTATGTCCGGCTAAGTTTGGCCCATTACTCCAGTGCAGAGATGTATCAGTGAGTTTAGTGGCCAAGTATGGCCCAATTTCTTGACATGTGATATAAAGTGAACAAAAGCTATCTATTAAGATAGTTACAAAACAAGATCCATTATAGACAATTAGCCTGCTCGTGGCCTGACAAGAAGTGATAAATTATTGACTGTAAAATTTTAAATTCTGTGTTATCAGGTAAAAAAGATACAACATTATGAATATTTTCGATGGCTACACTGTGCCTAACAGTTTAGTGAGGATAATTTTTAAATAATATATGTAAATAATCTATCAGCAGCTGTATTTTTGAAAACGTAAAATAGTGACGCGCAAATAAAATATATAACCATCGATGTCTTTTTAATTAGAAATGATCTGTGTTACTATGGAAAGTTAAATCTGTTGATGTAATTTAGTCGATATTTGTGATGTTTTAGTCGTTCATTTACTACACTATTATAAGTAAAACAGTTTCCAGAATCGATAATAGATTAAGAAAGATGATTAAATTATATAAGTGTTACAGCCTGATTAGAAAAATAAACCTAATTTGAGCGACCCATTCTTTATTTAATTTAATATTTATCCGCAAGATGGCGAGAATAATTTATTTTTCTTATCAGGCTTATTTATTGATGTTAAATTCAAAATACAATATAATGTTTAGATTCGTTTAAAATATAAATTATGACTTAAAAGAGACAAAAATACGTTTTGTTTTTCGTTGACTGAGACTTAATTAATGACGAATCTTTGCACAACTGTGGAGGCGATACTTATTTAATTGATATATGACTTATGTACTGAATATGCATCTATGTGAGATCTCATAGAAATAATACCAACAGGGCAATAAGCAAAATGTATTGGTTGAATGACTATCTACATATATCGCCACGATTCTTCGATTGTGCTGCCATCTATAAATATTATATTCTTGTAGTATTTATCTCAAATGTCACATTTATAATATTTACAATAGAACATATTTTTATAAGTACTGTAAATTATTGATATGGCGCGAGTGACAAATTACACTGAAATGAAGGAATATTAGTACTTATTTGAAACTTAGAACTGATTAAAAATGTGTGAACAAAGTATACTCCATCTTATTATAAGTATGTTACTATTCTCCGGTAGATGTCAGCAGTATCTTTTAAAATATAATAACTACGATTTTCCTTGAAGAAAAATTTACAGACTTCCTTAAAATTCCTTTAGACTCGATATCTGGAATACGTAATACGTTTATATAATATTTGTGTATTTATTTATACCTAAAATATAATAGGAACATACATGGTTAGCTCATTAGAATAGGATAAAACAACAACCTGAATAAAAATATATAATGAAACTGAAAGAAAGTGTAACTGCAATGCAGTGTGTGTCAATGCGTGTAAACATTTATATTTTTATTTTAGTTATCACCTGTGATGGAACTGTCAAAACGCGAATTCAAAATGGCGGCGCGTTGTTTAAAAAGAGTATGTTATAATTGAGCTCTAAAGATGAGTACGGAAAGTATGATGGCGCGTGTGTTGGTAGCAATCGCAATTCCTTTAGTGTGTGATCGCCAGCACACAGTGATTGTTATTACTTGAAGTACTGGCTGCGCAGTAGATGACATACAATATCTGTTTTGCCTCGGATCAAGGCGATTAAAAAATTTGCTGAGAATGATACCATGTGTTAAATCATTATATGCGATTTGCGAGTACACCAATCTTGAGCTATCAACATCATTGTAGTAGCAATGATGTTGATAGCTCAAGATTGGTGTACTCGCAAATCGCAAGAACAACCTACAGTAAATTAAAATAGTAAACTGCGCCTCCCTATTAAGAATTGACGTATAAGAATACGCGCACCGCTTCCGTGTGTCACTACACAGCGCCTTAACATTAACTTATTTATAGTATGTTAAATATTTATGACTTTAATGTAAATAAGAAATAATATTGTACTTAATTTTATAGTTCGAGGATCGGTGACGTCATATCTTGTGTGTTAATTGTTTTTTTAGATTGGCAACACTGTTTTTTGTCAATCTACCTTATATATTATGTTTTAATACTGTTGCAAGGGAACGTGAATAGTAAAGTAATAATGTGCATGTATAATATTTGCGTGAAAAGAAGTCTTAGCGGATGGCTTGTGGTGACGATAGTTTTACCTTGATTATATAATAATGATATGTATGTTTCTAACTGATATTAGACTCCATCGATCCTTCGTAGCTTGTTTTAGCAAGCTAGTTAAAGCATTTGTAGATTTAATCAAAAATTGACAGTAGGAGACTTAGACATGATAAGTGATAAGGCGGATGTACAGTTGCAATGTCGTCAGTCAACTTCTTAATTTTGACATGTACTTATGCATACTTTGCCAGAAGTATTGGTCCATACAGTTATGTAGAAGAAGAAATAAGAAGAGAAAACGTTTTATTGCAAGTGTACAACAACCTTTATTCTAATGTATCTCAATAAGTTGATTGTAAAATGACTTGTCTATGGTATTGAAAGACTTTCATTTTGATTACTATATTATTGTTTGTGGTAGGTGCAAATATAGATTTAGGACATAGTTATATTGGCTGGTCAACATGTTGAACACGATAATACAATATTTGCATTTACCATTAAATAAAGTCAGGATATTGTAAATAAAAAAATAAATTTATTTTTTGTTATTGATTGTACTTCTTTATTTTTGTGTTGAGAGGAACGTATTTCCGTTACTATAATTAATAAACAATAAAGATTTTTCTGATAAATCTTAATGTTTCGTTTTATTTTGTGCAAATAAAGTACATTTTCATATCAGTCAAAGCATGTTTTGTATTGTCATTGCTATCCTACCCTTACATTTAAAAACTTGTTAAGTTTATTTTTCTAAGGAAATACCTTCGACGTCTATGAGATATAGAACAAAGGTATTCTTTATATTGCTAGTCAGATGTCCAGTAGTGGATCTAGGGGGGAAGGTGGGGACTAAGATGCTCAAAAGCATCTGAGTTCGCCCCTGGCAAATCTATATATTAAAATTTATAGTATTCTATTTTCTACTAGCTGTTACCTGTGACTTCATCCGCGTAGATTTTAACTAAAAAGTGTTTGTCTCCGCGGAACCCTATTTTTTTTTTCTAAAATCAAAGTAGCCTAAGTTACTCCTTATAACATCAGCTATCTGCCAGTGAAAGTTCCGTCAAAATCGGTTCAGCCGTTTCGGAGATTAGCCGGAACAAACAGACAGAGCCAAATTTTTTTTAAATAGATGTTTTCGTATATGTACCTTATATACTTTCATATGCATTAGATAGAAAGCTGTTATTTTGACATTACAAACAGACACTTCAATTTTATTTATTTGTATAGATGTACAAGCAAATCATACACCCACATTGAAATCCTAGATTCGTCACTGCGGATGTCTAATGGCTATCTAAAAGATCGGGGCTATCTCATAGTTCGAGCTGTAAAATCATATTTGTGCCGCACTTTCGCAGGCAAACGCCTGCTAAGTTCACTGAAACGGTATGCGCGCCATTTCTTATGATCCACAACAACACAGGGTGGGAAAGTCTTTTATGGCCACAATTCGCCAGATATGTCTTCAGATCTCTAGTATTAGAGGGCAAACCATTTAAGGGGCAGATCACATTGCCAGAATCTGTGCTGCTGAGAATTTCCTAAAAGATGAACCTAATGGTACTTTGCCCGACTTAGGAATCGCATTCAATTCATACCAAGTGAGGGTAGTTGCCGAAACCCGCACTACACGAAGGCGCCGCTGAGCTATGAGCTAACACCAGTCAACAGTCAACCCGCGACCACGATCGATGCAAGTCGGTCGAAACGTCGGGCAATCTATTGTACTACATATATCAATGTATGTAGCTTTACTTTATCGCGAGTAACAGTAGTCACATTCAACCAATCTGTAGTTATTCTACATCCTAAAGCTTCATTTCTAATTCAATCGTTCATCATTTCTTACCATGGAGCAGTGATAGCCTAAGTTCGATCCCAAGGCACACACTTCAGACTGGTTCAGGCGCAGAACGTCCGGTGAGAAAAAAGGTCCGATTTGCATATTGTCCTATTCGCAAAACGTCCGATTCGCATATTGTTCTATTCACAAAACGTCCAATTCGCATAATGTCCTATTCTCAAAATGTCCGGTTTTCAAAATGCGTGGTCCTCCACATCGACGCTTATCACAAAATGGATCTTTTTATTTTACTTCTTTAAAATGCACTTTTGTAAGCAATTGTTATTGGACTTTTTTGGAATAAGTCTACGTTTGGCCGCCGACTCGCCTGATGTTAAGCGTCGATGTGGAGGAGCACGCATTCTGAGAACCGGACATTTTGCGAATATGACATAATGCGAATCGGACGTTTTGCGAATAGGACCTTTTTTCACACGGGATGTTTTGCGAATCGGACGTTTTGCGCCTGAACCCTCAGACTTTTTGAAGTAATGTGCGTAAATAGTTAATTATTGCTTGCTTTAACAGTATAGATAAACAGTGTGAGCCATAGTGGACTATGACCTCTTCTCACATTGAGGTGAGGCCTGTGCCCAGCAAATAAGACAGTTTATATACAGAGCTGGTATTATATTCTTGTCATGGTCTTACATTAATCTAATGTAAAGTGTAATGGTTAAGGTACATAGACTTGCAATCAAGAGGTTGTGGGTTACAGAATCCTCTGTTAACACCACTTTATAGCTTAATTAGAGGAGTAACAAGAATACTAGTAATCTGTTACCAAATTACTAGTAGGCTTTAAATAAAAAACATCATATCAACTAAAACTATATTTACAATCAATACAAAACATTAAAATAAAGGCTTATTTCACAAGTTTCTCTTTAATCCAGCAGTACAGTCGAACAGTAAAGCATTTTTGAACTCGCCTCTCATATCCAGCATATAATGCATCCACCTGCTTTTGATTTTTAGCGGCAACTGTACTTTAGCCAAATTCCTAGATTCTTTACAACAGACGTTTTCTACAGGTACTTTCATCATGCGGTTCCTACCAAATGGTGTGTATGTCACGAATGTTAGTTGTTTACCACCTTTGTTAAGTATTAGATAGCGAACAGACCGTAAGGTGTACATCCATATCATGGCGAGGGAACCACCACCTGTAAAAGATAAATACAAATGAAACTGTAGAAACATGTAATTTATCCTTTTTTTTTTATTCAGGGTCGCTAAGATCTAATGTCTATTATTAGACTGGACAAATCTAAGTAATATGATGACTGCAACACAGAAAAAGGGCTACACTACTAAAAACTATAAGAACTATATTCATAAGATCTATATTCACTATTATAATAATGACATTTTTACAAAAGGCAATATACATCACACATAGTTAGTTGGATGTGTGTTATCCACACTTAGCCCCACAATTGGGCCATTGTGCGTAAGTAACCGATGCTAAATATTGTTCGGTTACTCATACCACCTCAGCTCCATCCAGAAAGATAATAGGGGACTGATGTTGCGCAGTACCTCCTTCATCGTTTCTGGACTGTTTAGAAATTTCGCCCGTTGGTTGCTCACGCTTTTGCAATGTAGGAGCATGTGAGCCGGTGTCTCCTCGGTCTCCATGCAGCCTCTACATAAGGGACTGTCAGTGAATACATACATCACACATTTAGCACATCTTAAGTAAATTGACACAGGTAAAATTAAGTCTTTTGAAAAAATTCTCCCACTATCCTGTTACTGATACAAATTACTTTGCATTTATGTACTTATCCATATTATTCATTAGAAAACCATAATTATAAATAATACTAACCTACTATCAAAGAGACAGCTCCTAGGGTGTTCCTATATTTATTTTCTCCAAGATTTATCTTTCTGAACCAAGGTGTACTCTCGTCAACCTTCGATTTATCAACCGGTGCGTCTCTTAGTGTAGTGAACGCAAATACGCCCAAATACGACCAAAAAGCGTACTGCACCACAGCAAATATATTCATATATAAGTAAAACTTAGGATTCTCATATTTAAAGAGCACTACATCTTTTATGACGTTTGTATTCACATCATGAATCGTTTTCGTGGGAATCGTACTGTAAGTCGCCGGTTTTATGTTGTTGATACAATATTTACATTTAGTAGGTATTCGTAAGGCTGCAAGCCGTTTAACTGCTGTAGAAGCATACGCTACAATTGACATTTTATTTAATTTTTGCTGTTACGCTCCTTTTTCTATTTTTGATAAACTTTAACATAACCTAAAATCAATTGTCACTGTCAATCTTTCAGATTAACAATAACAAATGTCAAATGTGTACATAGAGTAACAGTTAGCAACTATATAAACAATAATAATAATAATAATTTATTTACCAAAAAATTACAATTTAGTACACTTACAAATGATATTGGTGAAACAATAATATTTTATAAACAATAAAAGTAAGTGTTTTTGTTGAACTCTGGTACCCAATGTAAGATCTAACTTGTTATGGGTACCAGCGCTCTTCAGTATCTTTGGTTAGTACAGCTACTGTGTGATAATTGGTCCGAGGTTAGTACCATAGGTTAGTACACACAGCACAGTTGATGCCATTCGCATTCGTCCGTGGCCATTCCGCATAATATGTAAATCTTATGTATACCTAGAATACATGCAAAAAGTAGGTCTAGTAAGACCTTACTCTTAGACGAGGATGTGTAATTCTATGAATTTTACTTTAGCTGATTGAATCACATGCGCAGACCCGGGGTATGTAACAACATAGAACCCATCAACAGTTTACTGTGTACTTTACGGTACTATAAGATGTCTGTGATAATCTCTGTTAGCGATTCTAAATGTTTATTTTTCATGAATAATACCAATAGCTCAAAATGAAATGTAATCTGGATACGGAATAGACATTACTCTTGCTTGGAAAAACCTTCACGGAAAATTTTCCTGACCGTTGAGTGCGATCCATAGAGCTGTGCATAGACAAACATACAATTTAATTTAAGAAGGATAAAGTCGTTTGTTTATGGTTATTCTTGGCGTCTTCGTTGTTGCATCGCGGTCGTGTAATTACAAAATAAAACATATTTAAAAATGGTATTTCACAACAACGTATGTAATTAGAGTACGTTTTGCTCTGGTCTCCAGACAAACGCTGTTTAGCGTAAATCGCAGGCGTTGTAAAAGTACCTCTAACAAGATGGCTGATATAAAGGTGAGCGAAGCATTTGGCGGCATTTTGATCGTTAACGGCCAAATTTGTATTATTTACTCAGTATAAACTAATATTGTACTGGTGTTATATAGGTCATAATATAAGTATTTAATAACTTCGATATGTTTTCAGACTAACATTAATTTCAGCTGCTAAGCTGTTGGTACAAGTTATTGTAAAAAGTACTGACACAAATAGGTACATGTATAAAGTCCTCACTAATTATTGTTACTTGTTAGTTCACATAATATTTGTAATGTTTTGTTCGTTTAAGTTTCAGTTAGCTTTAACTTGCAAGTTAGTCAACACCTACCCTCAAATATACACACAATTTGCATGCTTTCACTATGTAATGGCAGGTAATTAAGTAGCCTGTATTTGAAAATGTTAATGCACCTGCTGGCTCACCTTCATAGAGTCTAGTAACGACACCTTTCTAGGTGTGCTCACGCTTTTACACAATATTATTTGATAGATATAAAACTAAATTATAGTGTTTGGATTGGGGGGTAATGCTGATCTCATGTGATTGTTGTTGTGTAGCAACTTTCACAAAAAGATATATAGTTACCTACCTATGTTATTGAACTCTCTTTTAAGTTAACAGGTAATGGAAATTATTGTCTATGTTAGCTTGTTTCTATTTATTGCAGCATTATTATCCTTTCTATCCCAAACATAAATTGATGTTATAAGTTTAGTTTTTTCAAATTAGGTGTAAATAGATTTAAATTTTGATTAAAAAAAGTTTAAAATTTATTTAATATAGATGTTCCCGCGGTTTCACCCGCCTTTATCGTTACTGTGCCGCCCCCTTGGGTCGTAGCGTGATGTTATGTAGCATATAGCCTTCCTCGTAGTCTATCCAACACTAAAAGAATTTTGCAAATCGAACCAGTAGTTCCTGAGATTAGCTCATTCAAACAAACAAACTCTTCAGCTTTATAATATTAGTATAGATATGGTTTTGTTGCAACTGTTTATGATAAGAAGAACATCTCCCACAACAATTGCAATACATAATTATAATTGCATTAATTATATGATACAATGTCAAATGCATTTTGTCTGGCCTCCAGGGGCATTGGCCAACTGATGAAGGTTTTTATGGATTTTGTGATATTTTATGTCTTTCTAAATGGCTCATGATGGTAGTTACAAAAAATATATATTTTAGCTGCAAAATAAATTTTGAATATGGCTCAATTACAATTATATGACCTGCTTAAATTAATGTGTCTGGATGCCAACATCCATACACTATTGGATATTATAAATTAAAAATGAAATTACCTGAAAATATTATTTCTTATTTTATTTATATTGCCACTATTTGAGCAGAAAAAAGACCAAGGCACAAAATGGAGGAATGCGCACCATCTCTTACAGCTGTATAGCTTGTAGCTGTCTTCTTCTCTCATAAAAAGCATTATAATAATGATATTTTATGAGAGAACAAGACAGCTTAATACTAGCTCGATCTCATTTTGTGCCACAAGAATACAGGAGATAAGAGATTATAGTGCAGCCTCTGGGTACTTGATGCATGTTATTTATAATGATTTAAATTATCATTAATTATGATTAATTTGTACCTGTTCATTAATTAACTACTTGACACTAGGGTTTGGTTTACTCATTTAAATGTAAATTGTAGGTGTATTATTGCATTTAATCATAATAAAGAAAGTTATGAAAGTGCTTAACAAAACATCAAATTAGTGTAGCAGATCTTATCAGGTAAATATTTAATGCAGTATAGTATTATAGTATCTGTGATGTGGTCTCCACACTAAGCAAGCCTATATCGTGGGGCAAGCCTGTATACATTATCTGTATGTTTTATACATAGATTTGTTTAAAAAAATTATAGTATCACCTATAGATTTGTGGTAAAAGGTATTTTCAGACATATACCAATTGAAAGCATTTTTTTTATGAATTTAGAATGGTATCCTAATGTTAAAATTGATGTCTGAACTTCTTGAGACTTAAACTGTCATGGTATTTTATTTTTATGGTGCAGATCAGAAGGTCACTTTACATATCTACATGTTTGTAATATGGCATAAGTGGCTTAAATCTAAGATGAGGCAATTATTTGTTGGACAATTGATTGTTCGGAGTCTGGGTGTACTTTGCAACATGGTATTATTATGGTTTGTCATTGTGAGAAGAGGCCTATGCCCAGCAGTGGGACAATTAATAAACTCTGCTGATATTATTGCAAAGAATTATACATACTGATATTTCATTATCAGTTATTGGTTTACTTATGAAATATATCAAGTGTACTTAAATCCTTAAAAACTATTTGCTCTATTACATAGAATTGCAAGTTCGCCATCTGATGTAAAATAGACCTATTTGTTCTGGAGTCTTTTAATTAATTTGAATAGTGTAAGAATATTCTATAAAGTGTTTTATCTACCATTATGCTTCCTTGATTTTTACTGTTATGTTTTTTTGTCTGTTAGCATGTTATATGAGTTTTTAATTCTGATAGACTAGTGGAATGATTACTACACTTGTAACCCATCAATATATATATCTAATCATTAACTGCAATTTGTGGCACCTTGCCAGCAATGCCTAATGTATATATTTCATCAGTGTTGCACCATATTTTCTGCTTCATAGTCATAGTCATCATAAGATGCATATCACTAGGTGCAGATTGTGATATCCTGGGTTCGATACCTGCACGGGCTACGGATTTACTACTGATATATGCATCATCTGGTTTATTAATATGCTTTTCTAAAAAAGCAATTTCTTTCGGCAGACTATGTTTAACAAAATGAACAGCGCGGCCCAGAATGGCACCGCGGAGGCGGCGCCTCCCGCGCCTGCCAAGGGCGGCAAGGGTACGATAGAGAAGATATATCAAAAGAAGACACAGCTGGAACACATACTGCTTCGACCTGACACTTATATTGGTTCCGTTGAGCGGGCCACAGAGACCATGTGGGTCTTTGATAAGTCGAAGGAGTGCATGGTCCAGAAAGAATTGAGCTATGTGCCAGGTATGACTAATCAATTTTATTATTGGCTGTCAGGTCAAGCTGCCTGTTGGGATGTGATTACCATATGAATACTTACAAGTTCAATCACATATATGGATATGCTGGTAGCATAGCCAACAGCATACGGATCCCTGAGTAGATTACTTAGCTCTAGACAATGTCAATGCATTCTTGTTGTTTAGTGATACTCATTCAGGTTTATATAGCACATAGAAATATTTCATTTTGTTTTTGTTGATCAAATTAAATGTAATTGCTATTGATATTTCGCAGGTTTATACAAAATATATGACGAAATATTAGTAAACGCAGCTGACAATAAGCAAAGAGACGCTAAAATGGACGTAATAAAAATTGATATAAATCAAGAACAAAATACAATATCTATTTACAACAATGGTTGTGGTATTCCAGTAGTTATGCATAAGGAAGAAAAAATGTACGTGCCAACAATGATCTTTGGACATCTATTGACATCATCCAACTATAATGATGAAGAAGAAAAGGTAACGGGTGGCAGGAATGGTTATGGAGCTAAATTGTGTAACATATTTTCTACGAAATTCACTGTAGAAACTGCATCTAAACAGTATAAGAAACATTTTAAACAGACTTGGGGTTCCAATATGACTAAAGCTTCTGAACCTAAGGTTAAGGAAGCTGGCAAAGATGACGACTTTACGAAAGTGACATTCAGCCCTGATTTAGCTAAGTTCAAGATGGAGAAATTGGAAGATGACATTGTGGCACTCATGTCTAGAAGAGCATATGACATAGCGATGTCGACCGCAGGCGTCAAGGTTTATCTTAACGGAGAGAGGCTAAAGATAAATAAGTTTAAAGACTATGTAGATTTATACATAAAAGGTAAAGAAGACGAGAATGGTCAGCCATTGAAAGTAGTATATGAAAAGGTGAATGATAGGTGGGAAATTGCTATCACAATCTCCGACAGAGGCTTCCAACAGGTTTCTTTTGTTAACTCTATTGCTACCACAAAGGGAGGTAAACATGTGGACACGGTAGCTGACAGCATTGTAAAGAATGTTCTGGAAATATTAAAGAAGAAAAACAAGGGAGGTGTTAACATAAAACCGGTTCAAGTAAAAAACCACATGTGGCTATTCATTAATTGTCTGATTGTAAACCCAACCTTTGACTCACAGACTAAAGAGAACATGACATTGCAAGCAAAGAGTTTTGGTTCTAAATGCAATTATTCAGAGAAATTCATAACAGCGGTAACAAAGTCTGGCCTGATGGAATCTGTGCTGACATGGGCGAAGTTCAAAGCCCAGACAGAGCTTGTCAAAGCGTCAGGTAAGAAACAGAGTAAGCTAAAAGGTATACCGAAACTGGAGGATGCTAATGACGCAGGGACGAGGAACGCACATTTATGTACGCTCATTCTGACTGAGGGAGACTCAGCCAAGACCTTGGCTGTGTCAGGACTCAGTGTTGTTGGCAGGGATCACTATGGTGTCTTCCCCCTCAAGGGTAAACCACTCAATGTAAGAGACGCATCACACAAGCAAGTATTAGAGAATGTGGAGATAAACAACTTAATCAAAATTCTTGGTCTCCAGTACAAAAAGAAATATTTATCAGTTGATGATTTGAAGACCTTGAGATACGGCAAAGTGATGATCATGGCTGATCAGGATCAAGACGGATCTCACATCAAAGGTTTAATCATCAACTTTATTCATCACAACTGGCCAGAATTATTGAAACTGCCGTTCTTAGAGGAATTTATTACTCCTATTGTAAAAGCTAAGAAAAAAGATAAAGAGATATCATTTTACTCATTACCTGAATTTGAGGAATGGAAGAATAATACGGAGAACAATCACACATACACTATAAAGTACTACAAAGGTTTGGGTACCTCGACTTCGAACGAGGCTAAAGAATACTTTCAGAATATGGAGAGGCATAGGATTAAGTTCAAGTATGGTGGTCCTACAGATGACCACCATATTGAGTTAGCGTTTTCAAAGAAAGGCGCTGACCAACGTAAAGAGTGGTTGACAAACCACATGGACGAGGTAAAACGTAGGAAGGAAATTGGTCTTCCAGAGAGATATTTGTACACTAAAGATACAAAGGCTGTCTCTTATTCAGATTTCGTCAATTTGGAGCTGGTTCTCTTTTCTAATGGTGATAATGTGAGGTGAGATGATATTGCATAACATTTCCCATTTATTTAAATACTAGTTTTCACCCGCGGCTTCGCTCGCGTAAATGTAGGTTAGGTTTGCAACAGTTATTTTTTCTGGATGAAAGGTACCCTATGTCCTATTCTGTACCCCTGACAACGTGTATGCAAAATTTCATGTTGATCAGTTGAGTAGTTAAGGCGTGAAAGCGTAACAAACAAACAAACTCATTTTCGCATTTATAATATTAGTTAGGATCATTGCAATATTGAAAAATTATTGTGCCTAATATTTCATTATAATATGTATTACTGGCATCTTATTTACGTATTATCATTTCAATATTGCAAAATTATTTTGTCTTATATTTAATTGGAATATGTAATGTTTTCCTAAAAGCATATTAGCCACTAGACACTGATGTATATTTTATCTTTCCAGATCTATACCTTCTATGGTAGATGGTTTGAAACCCGGCCAGCGTAAGGTGATCTTCACGTGTATAAAACGTAACGACAAACGCGAGGTCAAAGTCGCTCAGCTGGCTGGTTCCGTCGCTGAACACTCTGCATACCATCATGGTGCGTAAATACTACATATTCTCTACTGTAATCCATTCTATGTAATGAATTTGTAGCAGACTAAATACAATTACAACGTAGTGCAATCTATACTGAACAGATAGTTTGAAATATGTATAATATAGTACATTTCTATGTTTAATTGGATGTCTCCCATCTGCTAGAGCTCCGTGTTTTGTAGATGGGTGATCTATTTACAGGACAAACATTTGGTTGTCTATTGTTTACCTGAAGATTATATACCATAATCATCATGTTCCCGAATTTCATTTACCCGAATTTCATTTGCCCGAATGTTTTGTTTACCCTAAAAGACATATGACATACTTTTAATTGCCCGAAACTTAGATACCATAAGATACGAGTGCCATACGTATTGTTTTTCATATTTTTAATTGCCATAATAATTATTAGACATTCTCTTTTAAGTTTAATGGTTACAGTTCTAACCTAACCTAACCAAACTACTTCTGGGTGTTTTATAAAAAAATAACCACGAAGGGGATGGCGGGGTCTAGTCGCTTGCTTCGCTCGCTCAAACGACCCCGCCATCCCCTTCTAACCTAACCTATCCGAGTTGGGGTGCCCTAAAGTCCCGATTGCATCCAGTTTCTCCTGATATAACAACCGTTACACACCCAATGTCGATGGCATGTGATAATTAGGGCTTACAATGATTATGACAAATGATGTTATGTTAAGTGACTTTATGGGAAACAAAGCTTCTAGCACGTGACTAATATAGCAAATAAGAGTAGGGCAAATTAATATTACGTCATACAATATTATGGCTGTTGACTATTATGGCAAATGATATTAGGTTAAAAGATTGGGTCCTCATACCTCTGCCGAACGACCAAGGCATGGAATTCTCTGCCAAGGCACGTGTTTCCTTCTTCCTTCAATCCTGGGTTCTTTAAGCGGGGCGTGAAAAAGCATCTTCTCAGGCCGTCAAAGTAGAGACCTCAACATCGCCTCGGCTACTGTGGGGGCGATGTGGAGGCCACTGCTCTTAGATCACACGACTGCTTACCATCAGGTGGAGTGTGGTCATATTGACGAGCAAAATAAAAAAAAAAAAAAAAAAAGGGCAAATAAAATTCGGGCAAAGCAGGCTACCCCAAACATTTGTGTAATTTACTAATAGCTGTTCCAACTATTTGTGCCATTTGTTTGAGTCGAGTCACTGAGTCGAGTGTTGCTCTTTGATGTCAACTCCCCACACGGGACAAAAAATTGTGTGATCTGCTAATTGTTGTTAACGCCGAGTATGGTTGTTCTTTATGTCCGATTTTTGAATGTTTGTAAATTTCCTTGCGACACAGAGCTTGATACTAAGATTGGGAGTTGTTAAAAAATGTTCTGTATGTAATATAGTAGTTTAAGAAATTGTGGGTAAACTATAACATGTATTATCTATGTTTGCAGGTGAACAGTCCCTGGCTATGACTATCGTAAACTTGGCGCAAAACTACGTGGGCTCGAACAACATAAACTTGCTGGAGCCGCACGGCCAGTTCGGCTCTCGCCTGTGCGGCGGCAAGGACTCTGCCAGCCCGCGTTACATCCACACTCTCATGTCGCCACTCACTAGGCTCATATTCCACCCGCACGATGACCCCCTGCTTGTTGTGAGTATATCGTATCTTTTATTTTTTTACTCAAATGTTTCTGCCACGCTGAGTCGACTTGACTTCACTGGTTAGTTTGTGTATTAAAGGTTCTATAAACACGCATTGGCTTAAAGCAGGCCATACATGCTAGGGTGTACTTGACAGATTTGCCTGTACAGTTCAACTGTACAGGTAAACTTGAGCTGCATAGAGACCATACACGTAGCGGTAAACCTGTACAAACTCTCAGTTGATACCATGGCCCCAACAGCGGCGCTTGATCTCGACACAGTAGCGTTAGTAGGTTTATTGTTTGTTTTATTAAAGAAAAGGAAATTTAAACGAAGTCACCGTGAACTGTGGTGTAAAGCATATGTATAGATACAGCGCCGCGAGAGCGTCTTTCCCCTCTAGCAATCAGCGGACAACTGACGCCTGCGCAGGCGACCGCTACACACGCTCAGTTTTGCCTGCACAGTTAAACTGCACAGGCAAAAAATATTAAAATTCATATTTTTTCGAGTTGCCTGTACAGGCGTGGAAACCTGCACAGTTATGCAATATACACGTTCCGGTTTACTTGTACAGTTGAAGTGTACAGGCAAACCTGTCATGTATACCCTAGCGTGTATGACCGGCTTAAGTAGATATCAAGTCACTGATGATGCGCGCAATATTGTGGGTTCAATCTAAAAAAAACGCCATGTGCTTTCCTTGTGGTCCAGATATTTCCACGAATAGCCTAGTGGTGTAAGTGATCGCGCTGTTGCCACTGCGTCGAGTGTTATGGATTCTATCCCCATACGGGATAATAAATTGAGTGATCCACATATTATAACTGTTCTAGTCTAGGTGTTCTTTGAGTCCATTATTTGAAAGTTTGGGAACCACGTGTGTACCATGCGATACAAGAACTAATGCTAGTGCCAGGTAGTATCTTTGTAAAGAAATAGAGTTACCTAATTAAAAGTACTGCCATAATATATTTGTAACACTATAAAATTATTATCTACACTAATATTATAAAGCTGAAGAGTTTGTTTGTTTGTTTGCTTGAACGCGCTAATCTCAGAAACTACTGTTTCGATTTGAAAAATTATTTTTAGTGGTGTATAGCCTATTTATCGAGGAAGGCTATAGGCTATATAACATCAAGCAACGACCCACGGGGGCGGCGCAGTAACGATAAACGCGGGTGAAACCGCGGGACCTAGTGTCATTATAAACGTGCACAGTTACATCACGATAATATTATATTTTAGCACGACTTTGAAGACAACCAGAAGATTGAGCCAATCCAGTATATCCCAATTTTACCCATGGTGCTCGTGAACGGTGCTGAAGGTATTGGCACTGGCTGGTCCACTAAGATACCCAACTACAACCCTAGGGACATCTGTGAAAATCTAAGGTTTGTACTTATTATACATCAATGTTATTTCTAACAAAATGTTTCGGCCCCTATTTTCACTGGCGAAGATAATGAATACTTAATTAGCTGCGGTGAAAAGTCCTCCCACGCCTATGTAAAAAAATTGTTAATATCCTCTAATAACCGCAATATGTGGTCGATGTCAATATCAATGAAGCTTGATACACAAGCATAAAAAGATACACACTGAATAAAAAAATGGTGACTAAAACTCATTTTCTACATTGCAGACGCATGTTAGACGGCGAAGAACCAAAACCTATGCATCCTTGGTATAAGAATTTCCGCGGCACCGTTGAGGGCTTCGGCGACAAATACGTCATATCCGGCGAGGCGGCCATCTTGCCCGGCGAGAAGATCGAGATCACGGAGCTTCCGGTCGGCAGTTGGACGCAGAACTACAAGGAGAATGTGTTGGAGCCCATGCTTGGAACAGACAAAGTGAAGCCGCTTATATCAGAGTATAAGGTAAAGAAATCTTTGTTGCGATTTCAAACATTTATCGGCTACTAAAAGGCGTGTCAAATCAATTCAAGTCATTTGATTGGCTATTGCTAATGAATTCAGCCAATCACAGCACTGATATGCGTTAGACTGCCTGTTAACTAACTTTTGTGTTGATCGGCGTTCTAGAAGCCGGGCCAGGGTACGTACGCCGTGTCGTATGATATATCGTCGATGATTTTACGATTAGTTGTCGATTGATTCGGTTTCGTGTCGTATGATTCGTTATATACATTTTTAGTCTGCTTATTTTGAATACAGAAAACAGCAATACATTCGCGATGTATCGTTCCAGTTAAATTATTTGAAAATATTTCTGTTTTCTTTCTAATTTCACCATTTTATGACAAGTCTGCTAAACTCTGCGCTGACATTAAATAATACCATTGTTTATTCTTGTTACCTAACTAATGTAACTACTATTATAGATAATCAGCTTATGTATTGATGTTTTCTGTAAATATCATGTATACAGGACTTATGCTATACTAGTAGATATGCTCGTTTTCGTGAATTGAACTATAGTTGTAAATATAATTACAGGATTACAACACAGACACGACAGTACGTTTCTTGGTTACCCTTCTGCCGGGCAAACTCGCGGAAGTCGAGGCCGAGGGCGTGCACAAAGTGTTCAAACTGCAGACCACCATCTCTCTCACTTGTATGAATGCTTTCGATCACAACGTGTGTCTGAAGAAGTAAGTATAGTTTACTTACCATGGTAAAATATTTGTTGTTTCTTGTCAATAATGTATGTCCTTGTTTGAATGTTTGTAACATACCCTACGATACAGGAATTATTTCTAGTGCGAGGGTAGTCATTAAAAAATAAAAGATTAATAAGTGCATACTAAGTTTATTTATCAAACTTTTTTAAACTTCTTTTAACTCCACTGTAGTCCTAGTGTAGTTTAACTGCCTCCGTGGCGCAGCGGTAGTGAAAGCGACTGCTGTGCATGAGGTCTCAGGTTCGAATCCCGGGTCGGGCCAACAAAAACTTATTGGATTTTTCTGTAAAAAAATCTCAATAGCAGTCCGGAGTTAAGAAGATGGCGGTGTTAGACACCTCCGTGCCTCTGAAAGCACGTAAAGCTGTTGGTCCTGCGCCTGATCTCTCTCCGGTCGTGTCGGATTGCCGTCTCATCGGATCATGAGAGTTAGGGAACAGAGAGTGCACTTGTGCTTGCGCACACACTTGTGCACTATAATATCCTGCGCAGAATACCACTCTCCGTTAAGACTGGCCGCCGTGGCCGAAATTCGGTCTGGAGGACATTATTTTATTATTAGTCCTGGGTCTAATAGACCTATGGCCATGGCCCATGGCCAAACTTTAAACCATTTACAACCGTCGTAGTCGCTACAGCTTCCTATGCAACTCGGCGCCTTCCTGCAGTTAGCCTAAGTACGCATAGTAGGACAGACGCGTGTCTCGCTACTCCTTGGTCAGGATCGTCATACGCATGGGTCTACGTCTACGCAGGATCGTCATACGCACCCATCACTATAGATGCGTATATTTTTGTGTGATGGAAAATCGATGCATTTTGATTAACTAATTGATATGACTTCAGGTATGAAAAAGTAGAAGAGGTTCTTCGCGACTTCTACGAACTACGGCTAAGGTACTACGCGAGACGGAAGGAGTATCGCGAGGGACAGTTACAGGCCGAGGCCGACAAGCTTTCCAACCAGGCCAGATTCATCCTCGAGAAGTGTGACAAAGGACTTGTGGTCGAGAACAAGAAGAGAAAAGTAATGGTTGAAGAGCTCATCAAGAGAGGTCAGTGACTTAGACAAAGTATAGTACTATGTATATTGTATTTAGAGTTTCTTGACGAAGTCTGAGCTAAATTTGATTTGTTGCAATCATACTTACACAAGCTTCAAGATTATATTTCTCGACAGTAATTTATATGATTACCTGAATGCTTAAAACTAAAATTTGTCTGGAGTGTAGGTTTTTGTAGCTTTTTCATTAACGATAAGAAGGCCGAGAGTCCGATATTTCCGAAATTAAATGTCGTCCAGGTCATTAATGGACTATGAACAATGAATTCTCTATTGTGACAAAATATTTTTATTGTGACTGCTGCACCACTTTCAGGTTCTAAAATCAATTAAAATATGAATAACTCAACTACCGATTGGCTTTGTAGCCAATTCCTTGCTTATTTACTTATTCTATATACAACTGCAGGTTACGCACCGGACCCGATAACGGAATGGAAGAAACGTGCCGTCAAGATGCAAGGGTTGAACGCGATTGAAGATGATGTCGAACAGGAGTCTGAGGACGAGCCGGAACCACCACAGAACGATAAGGGCAAACCTGTGGATCCAGGTAACTATTGTTATAGTATTCACTTTACTAAAACTATCAAGAGACTGAAATATAACGAAAGCTCATCGGCTTTGTCTGCATGTGAGAATTAGAAGTGAACTTGCCTTTTTTTACCTGACTAAAGAAAATTTGAAATATTAATATTTTAGTATTAGTTTGTTTTACCTAAAATACTGTACCTAAAATTATTACCTAAAATAAGAAGTGACTTACTTCTGCCCGATTCTTCTATTTGAGTAGTAGTAGAAGTAGGAATAATTGCACTTTTTATTAAAGGTAAAGAATATTTTTTATCAATATGTTTACATATATAAAATCTCTGCCTAGGCGTCAATATCTTTTGTTTGAAGTAGTGCAGTATATTATTTTTAAAATAATTATTGTGTATAATAAATTCTTATTTAAAAAATACTGCACCACAATCCAATCTTTGCCTAACCTCTTTACAGGAAAAAAGAAATTCAGACTTGAATATATTTTTAAATTGTGTCCCAGACATTGGCCAAACTGATTTCTATTTAACTAAATCCATTATTATGTTTACAGAAGCAGCATTTCAGCAACTAAAAGAGGTAAAGAAGTTCAACTACCTGCTGGGTATGTCGATGTGGATGCTCACCAAGGAGAAGAAGGATGAGCTGCTCAAACAGAGAGACCAGAAGTTGACTGAACTTAACGCTCTCAAGTAAGTCACTTTGATTTTCAATACTAAAGGAATAGTCATGTAGATCGAGATTTTATTTAAGACTGCGCCGAGCCAAAAGCGCCAAAACAGGCAGTCACAGTTAAGTTAATAAAATCAACACTTTTTGTTTAATACAAATATAAAATATACATGTACCATAACAATGAATGTGTTTACAATTACTCCGTGTATAAAACTTAAAATAATTAACATTTTCGTCTACACTATTACGTAAATTTGCACGCAAAAACGTAAGCTCGTATTACGTAATTTTTAGATTATAACAGTAGAAATCTATCCTATTTACAGCTTAAACAATACATAAATAATTATATTACAATTTGTCCATCCCAAATATTTAAGTTATTGGTTGGCAATATCCACTAGGATTGAGCAGTTACAGCATTAGCCTATCATGGACACTTGCAAAATCAAGGGACTCCTATCGGCAAAACATATGAAATGAATAATTGTCCAACAGAAATCGTGATTCAACCGTAACTCAATGGATTCACACGTCATACTATGTTGTGTTATACGACGATAACACGAGCTAGTCGGCCATAAAAAAGTTACTCGACTGTGGTCTTCTGTAATAGCTTATACATTTTTTAAATGTAATAGAAATGTTGCATTTTGCATAACCTACTGTTTACGGTTACCTCTTACACTTAAAAGAGGCGTATGCCCAGCAGTGGGACCGTTTGAATTCATATTGTTATATTATTATACTGTTTATAGAGCGAAAACACCATCGATGTTATGGCGCGACGACTTAGACGAGTTCCTGATAAAGTTGGAAGAGGTGGAAAATAAGGAGATACAACAGGAGCTCAACGTCAATAAGAAGACGGCTAAGGCTAACGTAAGTCTTTTGTGATGTTCATAGATTTGCTTATATCAATATCACACAGTTCTAAAGTGTAACAATAAAAAGTTTTTAGGAGATATCAGTTTGATTTTGTAAAGTTCGAAACTAAAATATTTTGGACAAGATGTTGCCTCTATTCATGTGTTCTAGAGTTCACTTGTGACGTCATTAATCATCATACCATGTTTTTCACATCTACTTTAATAAGCGCTCTATATTTCCATTGAGATGTTCGCTTTTGGAACTTGGATATCAATAAGTTAAATTAAAAATGAAACCTTTACAATAGATATCTTTTACTGGACATATTTTATAACATTGAAGTTAATAAATAAGAAAGAAAGAAAAATGTTTTATTTGAATCTCCATATATACTATAATATACAACTACTATAATATACATAAATACTATAATATATACAATTTAACAGAAGGCGGTACATGGAGATCAAATTAGGCAACTGCGTCAGCTATTGTTGCAGTATAGACTACAGCACTGGTATTCTCGCAGACCTAACAATAATTTATTACAAAAACCAATGGATAAGAAATAAAATATACAAAAAATGGAATAACAGTAATAAATATAACCTTATAACAATATATTATATTCATACAAATATATATATGTATATATAAACGTAAATAGTCTATAATAATTAACGTAATATAATATTATGTTATGCTACAAAACACTGCATGTGAAAATGACACAAAAAATAACGAAAACATCTAAATTATTTATATATTTGATAATACCAATACATTATTTGTTTCGTGCACGCCGATTAGATGGAAAGGATAAAGGTAACATGTCTATTCTATTACCAGCAACCATTTCATTGTCATTTTAAAATTAAGTACCATGTGTACATAATAAATAATCATATATATTATTTGTTAGGCCGCCAGCAAGAAGAATCGCAAGTCGTTTATGGACACAGCACCTTCGGAGCATGGTCGCAGAGTGGAGCCCAAGATCTCAGAGGACCTGATTAAGAGGATACAAGCTGCAGAGAAGGCTAAGACCAGGAAAGAGATCAAGAAGGAATATGATCCTGTAAGTATTTGGCAATTTTGGACTTAACAATAACATCACCTCTATGCTGAACTCTCCCATTGCTGGGCACGAGCCTCTTCTCACTATGAGAGGGGTTACACTGTCCATCACACTGGACCAGTGCAGGTTGACAAACTGTACATTAATATCTTCGAGAACATTATGGAGAACTCTCAGACCTGCAGATTACCTCCTGATGTTTACCTTCATCCTTTGACTTACTTAAAAATATTATGCACAGTTTGACTTTATCCGGTGCTGGATGTAAGCTTGTTTATGCCTTGTTCACCTTCCTGGACCAATCTCATCCAAATTCAGCCGATAACCGCGTTACAATCTCGGCTCCGCGGATAAATTACTTCTACTTGCTAATTGTCCCCATTCGGTCAGTCTCACATTTTATATTGAATAATCAGGCCAGTATTAGAACTCGCTTGTCCCTCCTCGGCCGTCAGCTTCTTTTCTGTAACTATTCATAGCTTTTGAAGCAAAAGCTTCAATTTCCTACACCTATTTTAAAAACGGCTGCAGTTGGTGTCGTTCTCATCTACCTTACAATTTTAGAAACTATACGATCAGAGCGTCATTTTCCAGTAAGAGTATTATTTAGAAAATATCTTCAGTGAAATTTTTAATAAGAGTATTATAAATAATATAGAAAATGTTTCACTATATTTAAAAAAATAGTTGTACGCTTAGGTTAAAGGCATAGCAGGCACTTTTACATGTCTATTTCCAAAGAGGTCTATTTACGTGGTTAAAGCGATCTCTAATAAGATCGGTTGCATATAATTTACTTACCCTTTACATAATTGTCATTGCAGGATGATCCAACGGGTATCAGTCCCACAACTGCGGAGAAGAAACCAAAGGCGCGGGTCAAGAAGGAGAAGGCAGAAAAACCAGAAAAACCTGATAAACCCGAGAAGACTGAAAAAGCAGATAAGGCTGGCGATAAGTCGGGCGATGGGCTGAAACAGACCAAAATTAGCTTCAAAAAAGAACCTAAGAAGGTCAGTTGAAACTATATTTAGCCAACCTTATTTTTTAATACCGATTACTTGCTATTTAGATTAATAATTACTCGTATTTTTGTTAACCTCTCCAGCTAACCTAAATATGCTTGATATGAGTAGAGTCACGTCGCTAGTATAATAAGTAGGATTTGACCCCAAGACCTCTTCATTGCAAGTTCGATGCCCTCCGTTGGGCGAACGCCGCTTCTTCACTCGGAAACCACACTTCAGAATACCATTGGGAACAGTTTTATAGTTTGACCAGCTATGTGGTTGAACAGCAGTTTTTCCTGGGAAAAAGAATGTATCAAAAGTCGTAGTTGATCATGCTGTAAAGCATTCTATTAAAAAATTTACAATCAGTACTAAAATGCGTATGGCTTGAGCCAATTATAAATCGTATTGATACTGAGAAAATGTTTACACAAATAGTTAAAAAAACTTGTTAACTTGTTTAATTTTTAAACACGACTTGTGTTTGAAAATTAAACAAGTCGTATTTTAAGTTTTCCTAACTTTAAACTTTTTGGTTCAACAAACTGAATGTTATTGTTGTAAAAGTTGAATTATAATGTTTGTTCAAAATGTACTTCAGAAACGGATGACGTTCAGCGGCAGTAGTTCAGACGAGATGTCGGGTTCCGATCTGGAGATTGCGGCGCCTCCCGCGCCAAGAGAAAGAGCTAATGCACGGCGGGCAGCTACCAAGGTAAATGAAAGACATACCTTTATTTATAAAGACTGCTTCTTCTTTAATTTAAGAGTGTAGCACTTGTCGGTGGTGTAATCGCCACGTGTTTGTTTACTGCTTTTCTTTTAACCTCTTGATACGATACGATATACTTAAGGATTTCTGGTCGTATGTTATAATAGCAGACTTATTGCGAGCAAGATTGTATATTGTATTCTGTAAAGTTCCTAACAGAGTACATTGCTTGATTCAGAACTTTGTAAATAATTAGAACATAAGTTATGTCAGTGTGTTGACACAAATCCATTATAATATCATATACTAATATAATAAAGCTAAAGAGTTTGTACCACATGGATTTGCAAATCTATTTCCATATGATAGCCTGCCTAATTCTTGAGGCAGGTTTAGCTATCATAACATCCCTCTTTGAGTCACGGGAGCAGTAATCATAAACGACAAACGTGGGTCGGAACTGCGTGGGACAGCTAGTAGTATAAATAACTAGTTTTTACCTGCGGCTTCGCTCGGTCGAAAACAGTATTTTTTGGAAGCAAAAACGAGATGAGACTAAATTTTGGCTTACTCGCAAAATGTCTACCAGTCATAAAATGTCTATTTCGCTTCGCAAAATGTCCCTTTCTCATAATGTATCTTTCGCAGAATGCCTCTTTCGCAAATATCGCGATAGTATCTTTAACTATAACTGCATACATTTAAAGTGATAAAAACAAAAATAAACTAAAATTTATGAAAAATAAATGACTAATAAATAATATGTTTACAGGTACAAAAATACAAGGACGGCGAGGACTCCGACTCAGGCTCTGAGCCCGAGTTGTTGGACAACAAGTTGGACTCCGACAACGAGGTGCCGCCCGCCATGGCGATCAGTGACGACGACGACGACGACTTCAACGTCAAGAAGAACGCTGACAAGAAGCCCGCTGAGATGGACTCTGGTTAGTACTTACTTGATACATATGATGACAGACACAGATGGTGTAGTGGTTTTAGTGGACGCCTCGCCACCGCCACTGCGCCGTGATGTAGATTCAATCCCCACATAAAACAAAACTGGGTCTCGGAAATAATTGCTCCAAGTCTAGGTGCTCTTTGTGCCCATTGTTTGAATAATATTCTACCACATACACACAACACCATCTAGCCCAAACTAAGCAGAGCTTGTACTATGGGTACTAGACAATGGATAAACATACATAATATATACTTCTTTTTGTAAATACATACATATTCTACATAGAAACACCCAGACCAAGACAAACATCCATGTTCACGCACACAAATGTTTGACTTGTGCGGGAATCAAACCCGCGACCTCAAGCGTGACAGTCAGTTACACTAACCACTACGCCATCGAGGCCGTAAAGTCCCCCTCGACATAGGAATTAAACCTATTGTGTTAGTTGTCCTGAAAGAAAAAAAAACGATTGAAATATATATTTTCGTGGAATTATTATTAGTTATTATATTCATATCAAAAAATTCAATTTTTATTATAAATGCAAAAGTGACTAGTAACATGTATTAACATCTAATATCTTGATTCTCTATTCTTAGATTTCCATTTTTATCTGAAGAAAGTCACAGTAATTATCTCATGACGTTTTATAATTTAAGCATGCTTCCTATTGGAAATGTATTTTCATAAATTTGACTGAAACCTTTCTAACTTAAAATGCAAGATAACATAATACAAAAAAGTATATAGTACACGTTTAATGCCATTGTATTATGGTACAACTGATATGTTCGTGAAGCGCATGCATCAGACAATAACAAGAGATTTAACTGTTTATTAGATAACAGACCACATTTCTTTCGTATCCCATCAAGATATTATATGCAAAATATTTATAAGCTGTACATTTCTTATTCCAGACTGTCTATTCGATTCTCTAATTGAGGATACGAGAAAGGAAGAGGATGAGAAGGCTAAAAACGGCTCCCACCTACCGACCACCGTGCTCTCCAGTGATGAAGATGAGCCCGCGCCTCCACCACCAGATACGCCGCCTAAGAAGAAACCGGGACCCAAACGGAAGCTTATGAACGAAGACAAACCTAAACCGAAGAAGAGGCCGGCTAAAGAAATTATCAGTGATGACGACGATGACAGCATATTTGATAGTAAAAAGGTGAGATTATCAGACATTTTATTCTACATTCCACTTTGCACATGTGCACGTGTAAGCGTTTCCGTCTAGCACGATTTGTTTTCAGCAATCCTTTCTCCCACGTATGTTTAGATAGGCTCTGGAATAAATTACCTGCGGCGGTATTTTCTTAGCACTATTTATTTATTTATGACATGTTTTTCTTTAAACGAGATTACTGTCACATAGGCAGCGGTTTGGCTGTGTGTAAGCTTGACATTGCAAAAATCCATGAGTGGCGGTTGACACTTACTATCTGGGCTGGCAGCACAAGCTGCCATAAATATTTTTATTTATTACACTTTGTAGCAGATGACTGCTACAAGGTGTAATAAAAAAAATATTTATGTTAATCGACACTTAGTAATATGCATAATTGCACTTGAACAATATTCAAATATACATATTGACAGCATAGGTACAAATGTGTGCGCTACGTGCTTGTCTATGTAAAGTAACGCATTGTACAAAACTGTATTCGAATAAAATCAAAATTAAAAAGGTAAATAAATATATTTATTTATTTAGGTCACAAAGTAACACTTTTGAACGTCAAGGTTACCTTAATTAAACAATAATATGAATTTATGTATACCTGTTGCCTTCAGCAAAGCAAGGGTATAGACAATATCACTCGAATGCAATTACGCGTACTAATGCAGTCTTAGCACTATATTTGTACGTAAATAGATAGCGTATGAACTAAACCAGAGGTTCCCAGACTTTTTCTCATAGACCACTTTCAAAATTTAGCTGGTACCGGTGGACCTCCTGCAGCTACATTTCTACCATATTCCCAAAACTGGACAATAAATGTGAAGATTAGATCAAACTATGGCAATTTGCATTGTGGCTGAGTTCCAACCACGAATTAATAGTTTTAAAAAAAGAAAGTGAGAATTGATTGTTTAATTAATTAATTGATTATGCTGGAGTGGATGTCAAAAAAGTAAAGTTGGCCAATTAAAAAAGTGATTCCATCCAACTTTACTTTTTAACCGACTTCAAAAAAAGGAGGAGGTTATCAATTCGTCTGCATTTTTTTTTTTTATATTTGTTACCTCATAACTTTCGACTGGGTGAACCGATTTTGATGACTCTTTTTGTATTTGAAAGCTGGTGCTTCCCGTGTCGTCCCATTTCATTTTAATGAAGATTTGACCATTCGTTTTCGAGTTATCCTTAATAATGCGTATACTACATTGATGATGTTCTCGTTTTTGGCAAGGTTCACTAAACACCGTGAAATAAACAAAACTTTAACAAAAAAGAAAACCGACTTCAGTCAAGAATATTTTAAAACTTGCAAAATGCATTAAAAGGTTAATATAAATAATTGCATATTCTTGTGAATAATTAAATTATTGTTATTTTTGGAGTCGGTGTCAGCCGCCCGCGCCGCGTGCTGCGTCTATGTGTGTAATTGTGCATGCCAATGTTATGTTATGATTATAGTAGGACATCTCATGTTTAGTTACTTCCACAATGACAATCACAAAATAGTCATGATTTTAATGGCAAGGATGTATTTGATGGATTGACAGTAAATAATTAATATTTGGCTTCAGTTTTGTTAGGAATAACCGCAAATCTCCCCGTTCCGTGATATTCAATCTGCTCCTTTTTTTTGTTAAAAGGTTTGTAACGACACTAAAACTTTTTTCGACAAGATATGACGAGGGAAACGCTATCAAACAATGATATATAAACTATAGATACGTTGCCCGCGCTCTGTATAGTGGCAACATGAAAGCAAGGTAATTACCAGAAGTCCAAAGTCTGTGCCCGCGGTTTTTATTTGTGGTTACTGCGCCTCTCCCGTGAGCCGTAGCGTAATGTTATTTAGCCTATGTACTTCCCAGGATCTCGGGCTATCTCCATTCCAAATTTCATCAAAATCGGTTCAGCGGATTGAGCGTGAAAAGGTAAAAGACAGACAGACAGAGCGACAGACAGACAGAGTTACTTTCGCGTTTATAATATTAGTAAGGATTAAGTCATTTGGCATTAGGAATTTGAAATATTTACAATCATGTAGGTCAATCATAATATAATTATCTCTCCTTTAGTGAACAACCACAAGTCGGGTAAAAAAAAATTACTAATAATTTAGGGACAAAAAGTTCAACCTTTCTCGGCTTTCTGTTCTTTTATGGAAGTATCTAATAATAATGACTGTGTTCAGTATTTAATTTTTAATAAGTACCTACCACACGCAAACATTACAAATATACTTATTACAACATAAAATAAAAGTATGTATAACCAATAGGCAGGTAAATACTTTTGCCGACACTGGCAAACACTAACATCGATTCACTTTACTTTAGTATTCTTTTCGAAATTCCGGAAACAAATGAGTAACGTTTATCCTTGGCATTCATATTTATATTGGTGAAGAATCAAACAAGTTCATGCAAGATTGCACACACACACCACACGTCGTATTTGGTCCCTTTGCACGTCTGTACAAACGTTGCGGACGGCGACGGAAGCAGCGGCGCTTTGAAAGTCTCAACACGTTGTACTGAATATGGAATATGCAAGTTTTTACAAGTAACAGTCGCTGAGCTTCTTAAAATATTATCTGCCTACATTGATAAGTGAAGTCAAGCCAACATTTTAGTTCTTCACTATCGAAAGCAAATAAATTTTCGTGGACTCCCGCTTAGGAATTGTGAACCTCCATTTTTTTTGTCACGTCCTGGAGGTCCACCTGGACCACTTTGGGAACTAAGGTACTAAACACACCTGATATAATAATTGCAGGATCAGAAGAAAAAGGCGGCACCTAAAAAGAAGGCCAAGAAGAAGGTCGCCAGTGAGTCTGAGGTCTCGGATGGCGGGTCCCCCGCGCCGGCGCCGCGGAAGGCGGGCGGCGCGCGGGCGCGTCCGCTACAGAAGTACAACTTCAGCGACGACTCCGACTCGGACTAGACCACGTTATTTGTGTTTGAGGTCAGTACTTACCACTCATTGTACTCACAATGCGCCTCCTGATATTTGTAACTAGATGTTCCCTCGGTTGCACCCGCGTTTATCGTTACTGCGCCGTCTCCGTGGGTCGTAGCGTGATGTTATATAGCCTATAGGCTAAAAGAATTTTTCAATTTGATCCAGTAGTTCCTGAGATTAGTGCATTCAAACAAACAAACAAACTCTTCAGCTTTATAATATTAGTATAGATACCATAGATGGAGCTACGCTGTTTGTTGTGATGCACAGTCTGCGTTGTATGCAATGCAATAGATGGCTCAGTCGTAGAACACCACTGTCCACTTCGCAAAATATCTGTTTCTCAGAATGATTGATGACATGAATGATGAATGACGAAAATTTCAGAAATGTCCCCTTCGCAGTCACTTCTTGCAATTCCTTAGCAAAAGTAATAAACCAGTTAAGTGCAAATTAATGCAAAAATGCAAGGATTTTTATAATAATAATAATATATTTTTCTCTCTATAAAGAGAGAGAACAATATATTATTATATTGTTCATATATATATATAGATATATATGTATATTTGTTATCCTTTTACTATGTAAGTATTATGTCGGAAATATTCGATGCGTAATGTGCGTAGTAAAAGGAGTACAAATGTATATTCCATCTATAATATACTTTTACTTTAGTGTATAGTGTGTAATGAAACGATTTTAAAAATAAAGCCCAAATTAATTACATTTACTAACCTTAAAAAATTACACTGATTTGCGACATTGCCATTTGTTACAACCCACAAGGCATAAACACTCTACCAGCATGTACGTAACATAACTGTTTTTTGTTTCAGCTCCCAGTATTGTGAAAAACGTTTTTATCAGTGAAACTATCGCAATGTTCGATGGTGTAGAGAGCAGGTTGCTGGTTCAGCAAGTTTTATAATTGTTATTATCGTATAGACTACGTGAACACGTTATTTTTATACGTTTCGGCGAACAGCCGCTCACCGGCGACTACATGTTTGTAATCTCGATCTTTTAAATAAGTAATAAGTATTTATAAAATAGATTTTAATTAGTATAATTAATATAGATAATGTGTCGCACGCCATGCTCAAACAATTATTGAAAATTAGACGTTTTGTATGAGTGAATTTTTGAGCAGTTCCAAAATATTTTCTATTACAAATTATTGTAAATATCTGAAAAAGTAACGAGTAATTTCAATTTCTTTTTGTACATCTTCCCATTTTTCTTCTCTATATTTTGTATTATTTGACCTATTATAATTTTATCAGCATTATTACAATATTCTCTTATTTTTATATTATATATTTAGATTTTCATCTTGCATTTTCTTTATAAAATCTTTGTTTGTGAATGTTTTATTATAATTAAATTTAATGTATTCGTGATGTCCAGCATCACAATGAAATTGAATTATTCTGTTATAGCCTAATGTTTACGTTAACATATGTAATTTCTCGATAATTTGTTAATTTTAACAATGTGTAAATAAATAAGTTTTAGGAAAATGCCCTTTTATTTTACATATTTGTATTCCCCTTGTCCCTGTAAAAACAACATTAAACTGATGTCAGAAGTGGGACACGAAACCACGCGTTGTCTTTAAAAAAAAAAATTCTCATTATACTAACTACCTACATGATTAATTTGATCACATTTTTATTCTACTTTTATGGCAACCTTCACACCTTATGATTTCTTTCATATAAAAGGTAATAAGAAAATAAACCGTTTAAGAATAATAAAGATCATTAGCGTAAATATAAGACAATTATAAAAAGATATGTCAGAAGTGGGATTCGAACCCACGCCCTCAGAGAGGACCAGAACGCCCTGCGCCCGTGTGACACGGGCAAGTTGCCTTGAGTCTGGCGCCTTAGACCGCTCGGCCATCCTGACTATGACAACGTATGCCAATTATCATTACACTTACTGATGGTATTTAAAAACAATGAAATTGACCTCGATATGTGTACGTTAGTGCGTTACTATCTTTTTAATTACCTGACTCATCAATAATTAATGATGTATAGTACCTAGTAGTTTTATGAGAACTAAGTATGAAATAATAAATAAAAGTATGTAGTATAAATTACGAATGCCTATGGCCGCTATTGATATACATTGTATATTAATAAATAAATAAATTAAATTTCTTGAAAGTGAAATAAATATTATTCTGTGGAATTGTAGTGTTTATCTAAAACTTATATATTTAATTAATTATAGCTTAATGTAAGTAGTTGATTATAAACATACATAGTTTCACGCCAAGTAATACTTGCGTCATCGGCAGAGAAGTTGCAGGCGATGGTAAATTTTATGCATGGTTGTTTTGAGAGTAAAGGAATGAAAATTAATGTAAGCAAGACGAAAGTAATGGTATTTGAAAAGGAGGAGTCCATGACGATGTGTAATATTATGATTGATAGAGAACAAGTGGAGCAAGTGAAAGTTTTTTTTTTTATGGCGAGACTAATATAATAATAATAATTTTTATTGAAAACCTTGTTACGTTTTCACAATAATTAAACGATAATATATAGTATAAACTGTGTCGTAGCCATTAACGCCCATATCCGAATATATTTTAAATAACTAAGGTTAGTAAAATGTGTGAAAGAGTTTGTATATTAATTAAAAGTTATGTCAGAAGTGGGATTCGAACCCACGCCCTCAGAGAGGACCAGAACGCCCTGCACCCGTGAGACACGGGCAAGTTGCCTTGAGTCTGGCGCCTTAGACCGCTCGGCCATCCTGACGATGACAATTATCAGCATATATTACGCTTACTGATAAGTTACATACAAAGACAAAAGACAAAAGTAAAAAAGGGCATAACCCTTTTTTACGGGGCAAATCTTTAGAAGATGCTAATTTAGATTTCTTCATCTCTGCATTAACATAAGTGCATTATCTACGTATGCTTATTTTCTCATTCAGAATAACAGTATTTATATAATAAGAGTTTATTTGTCTACTATACATATAACTACCTACTACTTTTATATTATATTGCATATACTGTCAATAGCTGTCAATAATGGCAGCAACCAGCGACTAGTTGCTACGATTGATGTCAGCAACCAGCCAATAGTAGCAGTGACTAGCCGGCAACCAGCCACTAGTGGCTTTGACTGGTGGCAGCAACCAGGTACTAGTAGTTGGGACTAGTAGCAGAAACCAGCCACTAGTGGCTACGACTGGTGGCAACAACCAGCCACTAGTGGCTACGACTGGTGGCAACAACCAGCCACTAGTGGCTACGACTGGTAGCAACAACCAGCCACCAGTGGCTTCGACTAGCGGCGGCAACTAGCCACTAGTGGATAGCTCGTTTGGCAACCGATCGCTGCTACGAGTGGCTCAGGGTACTCAAAAGGCCGACTCTTACAAAATCTAAAATCTTATAAAATCACACCAACCACTTTCAAATGGATTGGACAAAGGATGTTGTAAGAGTATAAATACACCGTTGACATTTATATAACAAAATAGCTTGCTCATGTCACGACTCACGCGATACATCTATGGCTAGATTGGTTTTACAACATTTTCGTTGCGTTTGGAAGAGTATAATGAATGCATTGCTTTGGTACGAGCCACAACCAGCGTTCGTATCCTGCCACAGAGACGTAGAGGACGTGAAATAAGTAGGTATGTATAATTTAATAGAATGTAGTCAATAAACCGATCAGATAATAATTAAAAATGGAATTAAATATAATGACCACCAAAAATACTAATTGAGCAGCAAAATATGCTTATTAAAATATATCATAACGAGCACCTATAGATACGCCTCAAATCACTGCATTCCGTCTCGGAAGGGTTAGGTTATGTTAGGTTCCTTCTTAAACCCACCCAAAAGAAGGAGCCCCGCGAAGCGGGGCTCCGTCGACTTATTTTGATCTCCTTAAATATATTTCGTTGTGCAATTTGGTGGTAATTTATTATTTTTGACTGTTATATTTTACTATATCTGTTGATAAGTTAAATATAAGCCATTAAAAATAAACGTTGGATCGGTCCTTAGCTGACGTCTATTTTTAAATGTAAATATATACACAAGGTAATTAATTTGTTTATTCTACTTTTATTGCGACCTTTATTTACACCATACCATTATTTTACCATTGTTTACTAAGGTACTTTAGTACTTTAGGTAAAACTTTAGTGAGCTAAGGCTCACTAAAGTTTTAAATATCAACTGAATTATGTGTACCTATAGTTTTAATTATTATTGGTCTTCAGGTTGCCAAATGTTCAATTGAGTAATGTATGTGTAAATATATTAAATCTGTTGTCTGTTACTGTAATTATTTAATAAAAATAAAATAAAATAAATACCTACCTAATGGTTCCTTTTATATAAAAAGTGATAAATTAAATAAAGGTAAAGACCCGATCATTAAGTAAATATAAGACTATTATAAAAGTTATGTCAGAAGTGGGATTCGAACCCACGCCCTCAGAGAGGACCAGAACGCCCTGCGCCCGTGTGACACGGGCAAGTTGCCTTGAGTCTGGCGCCTTAGACCGCTCGGCCATCCTGACTATGACAATTATCACCAATTATCATTACACTTACGATGTGCAGGCAATAAACAATATATTGACATCAATTTATTTAATAATGTGCACTGTTTGTCTACACAAAGAATAATATCATTAAGAGAAATGTTTGTATTATTTTTTATAATGACTAAACTCAAAATCCAGGGTACAGATTTTTATTCTATCCTTATTAGAAAAGTACTTTATCTAGAAGTAATATCGGCTATGTAACATCACGCTACGAGTCACGAGAGTGGAGCAGTAATTATAAACGGCGGTGAAACCGTGGCGACGTGGTGACAATTAAATAGTACACTTTAATTTTATTGAATCGTCACATATACACTGTTAAAAATGTATTCATACAATATGAGTGAATGAATGAATCTTAGTCTCTTCGTGAACATGGCATGGCTGCTGTAAAGTGTCGCCCATCGAGGCAAAGTGTAAACAAATAAATAATTAATTTAAATAGGTTAAATTGTAGTAAAGCTTATTAATAGTCGTGTTAGAGATTTCAAAATTATGTAATAAGTGTTTTAAAGTAAAATAAACAACGCGACAAAATCCGTATAAAGTATTTAATTTCGCGTAAACAAGACAATACTATGAAAAGAGTTTTACGAAACGTATTGCCTATAAAATTAAATATACATTGGCAGATCCTATCGTTGCCAATTACTTGGTGATGGGTGATGGTAGGTACTAAAGAGTTGGCTTGCCCGAGGATGCATCTTACAGGACTGCTACGAATGATATAGGTATAGGTACCTATGATTACCTATATCATGCAACGCGAGTCTACAAGTTATCATCTAACAGGAGACTTGGCGTAAGTCTACCTATTAATAGTACTTTTCCATTTGGTTTCGTCCGGTGTGAAGAAGCTCAGTAAGCTCACTTTATTTTCCTTTCATCTGATCTTTAAATATTTTTCTATAGGGTCGGTATCGTTCGAGTTATAATTATGTATATTCTATCTATTACATACACACAACACCATCTAGCCCAAACTAAGCAGAGCTTGTACTATGGCGGCGATATTGTCGTCGTGCCACGTATTTCTTTATGTATATCTACTCTCTATGAACGCGTCTCCACACGGCGATGTTATCGCGGCGACGCGTAACGTCGCTAACTGGTAGCGCGCCCGCCGCGCGCTCGCCGCAGAACGTGGCGCTCTCGCAGCGAGCGCGCGGCGGGCAAATAAAATCACAACGCATCGTCAAGGAAATGCGGCGATTCCGTCACAGAATAAATAGATTCCGTTACGAGCCGTCGCGGACACACTGTGATTCCGTCACGAGTCGTGACGATACGCTGGCGAAACAATCGCTCGTTCGTGGAGATTACCCGACGATAGAAGTGCGGACTCGTCGCGATTCTCTCGCTCGTGGAGACAGCGCCTATAGGCGTTGATCTGTATTACTAGACATACATAATATACTTATTTTTTTTTTGTATTTACATACATATTATACATATAAACACACAGACGAAGACAAACATCCATGTTCATGCACACAATTGTTTAACTTGTACGGGAGTCGAACCCGCGCGTCAGGCGTGGCAGTCGGTTACACTAACTACTACGCCATCGAGTCGTCATATATGTTTATATAGTTTATTGGCATGTAAAATAAATGACACGTTAAAAAATTGTTTTACCCATGTGCTGGGCACTTTTTGAGTTCTGGTCAAGCGAGAGTGTATATAATCCACTTCTGCATTGGCACTTGATCAATGTTATTGGCGTACCTAAGTTATTTTATAGAAGGGACCTAGTCCCTAAACAATGACGGCTACATACAATCTTAGAATTTTGAGTTGAAACCTGACCTCCTATGGTTGGCACCAGACAATTCTGGGGTAGACACGGCTCAGCTGGCACTCTCTTATTTACGTCAATGGCCAGTGTGAGTGCAAGATACCTTCAGTAGCGTAGTAGGGGCGGCATGGCGGCTCGCTCCGGGCGCCACGAGCACGACCCTCTAACATTCTGACACTGGTCTAGCTTTAGGGTATCGTTAGCCTTCGGGTTGTGAAGGTCAGATGGCAGTCGCTCCATGTAAAAACTGATATCCAGTCAAATCCGGTTAGGCTAGAAAGCCGAGCCCAAGTGACTTGGGAATAATAAAGGATAGGGAGAAGAAAGACCTAATTACGAGAGCGGCAAAATTTGCTTCCGCCTCGGGCGGCTTTTACCCATGCTACAACATTTTTAAGCGAATTCAAAAAAAGGAAGAGGTTCTCAAATCGACTGTATGTTTTTTTATGTTTGTTACCTCATATCTTTTTCTAGGTGAACCGATTTTGATGATTCTTTTTTCATTTGAAAGTTGGTGCTTTCCATTTGGTCTCATTTAATTTTGATCAGGATTACTTTTCGAGTTATCCCGTATTTGGTTGATTTCGGCTTCATTGATGATGTTCTCATATTTTGCAACAACAAAATAAAAAACTGTGTGGGATGGTTTGGAAGCCCCTCGTAGCATTTCATAAACGGCGTTGTCTCATATGAGCAGCGCGTTTAGTAGGGCTACCCATATTCAGACAAATAAAATCAGTTATCGAACTTCAGATCCACTAAAAACTGAGAAATAAACAAAAATTTTAACAAAAGAGAAACCGACTTCAAGAAAGTATATTCTAAAACAAAAAATGCACTAGAAAGTAAAAAAGTAATTGCATATTCTTGTGAATAATTAAATTCTTGTTATTTTTGGAGTCGGTGTCAGCCGCCCGCACCGCGTGCTGCGTCTATGGGTGTAATTGTGCATGCCAATGTTATGTTATGATTATAGTATTCTATGTCTCTCTTTCTTGGATATAGATAGAAAGAGACATAGAATATTCAATATTGCTGCTACCTGCAATAAAGTAAGCTGCTTAATAAAGTAAGCAGTCGGTATGCTTGTCTATAACCACTAAAATACTATTTATTTTAATTTAGAAAGGGCTTAGAGATACATAGTCGATTCTAGCATAGATGGCGCTGTCATCTCGGTGTCTGTCAATTATTAAGGAACCTCATTGAAGTTGTTAGGATTCAGTGGCGTAGCGTGCCTGTATCAAAATTAGTTGGGGGGCCCAAATGAAGGGTAAAGATTTCTCACAAAAGTGAAAACTCTATAGGCACGTATGACAATTTTGACGTGACAACGTCTAATAAATCGATGAATGCCGGCTGCACGCACGAAAAAGGATGACTCATTGTCCCGTTACGCTCATTGTCCCGTTACGCTCATTGTAACGTTACGGGAAATAAATTTTGTTATGACGTTGTCACGTTAAACTATCGTCCGTAAACCGACTTTACAGACAGCCAATTTTTTTATATGTTTTTTCCCAGGAAGCACGAGATTGATTGACATTGTGGATAACATTTTACTAATTTTTGCTTACACACGCTAGGGGCCTCTGTAGCCCGGAGGCCCCGTATCATATTGATACGGCGGTAGCTACGCCCCTGGTAGGGATAATCTTTTATATTTCTTATCACAATAGCCAAATATTTGTATGATCCATAGTAGTAGTAGTGCCTGTTGTATCAAGCTTTGCTGAGCTTCTTGTAGCATAGAGATAAATGAAAGAGAACTCATGGTATATAAAAAAAATACTTGAGTTGTTACATAAACAATATAATTTATTGAAAACTAATTAAATTTTTTGTCAAGTAAGTTACTTTATAAATGTTTCAACTATTCTATTTTCTTTATTATTTTACATCGTGTTAGGTACTGACATGCATTTTTATATATTTTCAAATATGTCCCTGGCCTTTCTAACCTTAAAACTATACACTCTTATTAACAGGTAATTAATATGGCATTTAATACAGAGTGTCTGCTTAATATTATTATTTACATTATATTATATCTTTATTATAATTAGATAAGTACAAATTGTTACTAGAAATTAGGTAGGTACAATATTAAACATTTTATTATTATTCTAGAAAAAGGGTATAATTGACAACATTTTAATGAATTAGTATTTAAGAAATTCTTTATGATATATATTATAAAAAGTCAATAAACGTGTTGCTGGAGTTATCAGCCATATAAATAGCTATATTTCAACCATTTTATACCAGACGCACTATTACGTAATACTATTTATTGAAACACGAAGAATATTGATATGAATTAAAATATCAATATCCATTCTTTTCAAAGCGCCATCTAGCGGTAATGGCTGAAACTAGCTTGCAACGAGTTGTCAAAAATCATTAATACCATAGATTATATTATTTTATTTTCAGTACCTACTAAGTTTACTTTCTCTATCAGAATATCCCTTAGCACTCTCCCGGTCTGAATATTTCCCGTTGTACTTGTTATATCTGTCGCCGTGGCCATTTTTAATATATTGTTTTTCACTAGTGCTGTAGTGGATTTCCGAAGGTCCTATGGTCTTCGACCAGTGGTGGGTCCAGTAGAAATCGTCCGGGTACCGTGGGTAGGGATTCTCTCGGCATAATACAACGCAGTATATGAGGCTGCCCACCAGCGTGATGAAGCCGAATATCAGGAAGACTATGCCCAGGACCCTGGAAAACAAAAATAACATATTTAAAAATTTGCTATCAGAAAAAATGCTATTGCAGATTAATTTTATAAAAAGTCAAAGTTGACAATCTTTGCTAGCTATTCAGCTTATAAGGAAGTTTCGTTTACGATTTTGCCAATTATTTGGTGATGGGTATATGTGACCGGCGTAAACCGGTGTAAGAATACTAATATTGTTACTGCGTTTCGTCTAGTAAGTAAGTACTCCGGTGGCTTACATACCCATCTACCTCTATTATACCTTGCATCCCTTCCATAAAGGCGAGAGAATTGAAGAATAGGTATTTGTAAAATCTATTGCTGTTGCGCAGTGTCATGTATAGTATTATGAGCGCGATAGAGACAACTAGAGCTTGGACCGAAAATACCTATTGAAAGTACACAAAATCAACGTTTCGTAGTCCCCTGATTCCTTCTCCAAAACTTGAGCGATTTAACTACTTTTTTCATTAAATATTAAAGAAAGACTGGCCGTATTCCTATGTTTTCTTTTTTTATATATTCTAGTCAAATTTGTTTTCTGGATGTTTGGACACAGTAAAATTTGGTAAATTTTTGAGATTTTGAAGGCTCATGTCTCTTTTAATAATTAATTATTGAAAAAAAAGGAAACATAGGGACATGTCAATAGAGCCCATACATGTTTTGGAAAAAATTATTGCTCTACTGGCATTATCCAGGGAACAAACGAGGGAGTACGTTTGTACGGAAAAACGGCCCTTGTATTTCCTCTTAAGTTTATAAGTTTTTTGAAACCATTGTTCTATAAAAAAATGTAGGTAAACTACAAGTTTGTACCAATTTAGTGTTAGTTGCAACAGTGAATATGACTAATCTTTGTAAAAATCTTCATTTTTCTACATTAACAATATTTTACGATCATGTATTTACGACCTTTTTATTACCAACAAAACAGATAATAAAAACTAAATAAGTGATCGCGTCTATGTAGATGCAGCCAACTAATATTATTAGGGGCAATTGCACTTTAAGACTCACTTTTTTAAAAAGATAACCTAATTTACAACAGACGCCACAATTACTTGAACCGTTATTTTTAAATGAATGTAAAGCGATTTTTAATGTCCCATTCATGGCGACAATGTTCTATTTGTGAATCAATTGTTGCGAGTTATGAATAAAAGTTTGATATTGTGTGGTAAAATGATTTTGAAGACGTCATGGCGATAGTGTAAAGTGCAATAAAAATGACCGGCTTACTAAAACGTTTCTGAGTTAATATTTAATTGAGAAAACGTAGTGCTTTAGTATTTTACTATGATACTAGCGACCCGCCCCGGTTTTGCACGGGTGCATTGTAGATACTATGTAATACCTATATCTCGTAAGGTTTAGTCAGCGTTTGAGATTTAAGCGCACAAAAATATGTTTGTTACGACATCACATTACAAATCTTTGAATTTTTTGGTTTTTCTTTACTATAATATGTATGTATTATACACATAAACCTTCGTCTTGAATCACTCTATCTATTGCTGAAAACTGCATTAAAATCCGTTGAGTAGTTTAAAAGATCTAAGCGAACAGACAGCGGAGCGGAACTGCGGAAGCGACTTCATTTTATACTATGTAAAGATTAAGTCATATTATTATATTTAATATGTTAGGCTAAAATTGGAACACGTTATAAAATCATAAGTGTGCTATAGATAACGTAATTATGTATACTAATGGCAACTTTCTTTTTGGTTGCATATTAGAAAATCAAAACTTTTCTGAGCAAATTTTAAAAGAACAACGTACAAATCAACAAAGTTTAAAATAACGATGGTTATTTGATCAAAAGTTTAGCTGACCAAAGTCTGGAATATCAATGTTTATATTATTTATTACACTATTGACCAAAACGTTTAAAAGTCAAGATAAAGTTTTAATTGCCGATAGCCGTTATATCGAAACATAAAATACCGATGTCCGAATGCCCGAAAGGATAAAACCCCGAATGTACGAAATCCCGAATGGACGAAATACCGAAATAATATATGAAATAAACATTTAATAAATTGACTGGCTAATACTTAGGCCATCGTACGATTCCGACTCGGCAGCGGTAGGTTGTGTTAGGTTCTCTTTTGTAAACCCACCCAGAAATAGGAGCCCCGCGAAGCGGGGCTCCGTCCAAAACTCCCATTAGTTCATTAATTCTTCGGGATTTTTAACTTCGGGATATGGGATATGCAAATAAATATAAGTATACCTACATTTAAATTAATAATTCTTAATAAGAAATCATTTGTGATTATAAAATTTGATTAGTTATGATTTGATATTTAAAATTACATCTAGCAACTTTTGATCAGTCGTTCATTTGATGTCACGACTGCTTACCATCAGGTGGAGTGTGGTCATTTTGACGAGCAAAATAAAATAAAAAAAAAACATACATTGGGATTTTAAAATTTTTCTAAATAAAACATTTGGTCATTTAAATTGTGTTATTTCGTTTATTGTTCTTTTGAAATTTGCTCGAGAAAGTTTTGATTTTTTAATATGCAACCTTCTTTTTATACAATTTGGCCTTATTGTGTACATACAAATGATCATTTGCGTTCGGGAGTGAAACGTCTGTAATCGAACTAGGCTAGGCCTGTATATCAGCGCCAAACCTCTCGACTACACTCTACCTATCAACAGTTGGGAGTTTCAGACATAATTAAAAACTTATTGTGTCACAATATGTTAAGAAATGTTAGCCAAATGAGACTACTAATCTTTCTGAAATGGACTGTGGTTCTATTCATAAGTCAATCTTGCATAATAAAAACTGGCGAAAGCTATCGGACTTGCGATCGAGATGTGGTTTTCATTTCCATTAGTTATTTATCCGACTCTTTTATTGCTATCGGTGCCAAATAAGTCAGTGCTACATTAAACACAGCGCTCATAGAAAGCGCTGTTTACTACTATAAACCATATAAATGACGACACACCTGATCTACTCTGATACAAACATTTTTTTTTATCTTTACCTCATACTTAATAACTTCTGTTTTAACACTTTTTACAGTATATATAATTAATATGTGAAGCAAAAACTTTGTCCCCTTTTTACGAAAATTGCGCGGACGGAGGAGTATGAAATTTGACACAGTTAAAGTTTATATGGAGAAGGAGGGGCGAATTCTAATATTTATATATAATATGTATTAGAAATACATTAAGATAATGAAAAACCACTACACGCACACAACCATGCATTTGACACACGCAGTCGAAGCGCGTAACTATGGCTACATATTATATCAATATATATTTACAGGTAAACTTTGGTCGAATTTCGAGCACTAGGCGACCGCTAGTACTTAATAAATTTACCATAAAGCATATTTCAGGCTAAAACTACATGCGCCCCGCCTCCCGCACAAGGCTTCTGTCCGCGGTGTGTTTTTTGATTACGCTACTGCTTTCTTTCGCGATCGCGTGTGATCTTAAGTCTTAGTAGTGCGATAGAGTAATCAATTTCTATATTTCTATGTTTGTATGAAAGATATCATACGTGATTCATTACGATGAATTATGTAAAGTGGTTGAACAGAAGTTGCTAAGTAAGGTATAAAATTAAATATGTCATGGGTAAACTCTACATAACCCAATGTTCCGCGGCCGACTCATGCTGTTCTCAGCACGAATAGGATCTATCTCTTCTTCTGCAAGGGTGTCTTACCAAACAAAGAGCGGTTCGAAGAACTGCAGCACGATAACGAAGCCAAGGGTGACCAGGATGAGTCCCAGGTTCAGCAGAAGCATCAGACAGCACATGCCCTTCACGTTCGGACAGAACGGGTTTGGTGCCGCCATCGCATCGACTTTTACTCCTGCCTGAAATTACAGATATAGTACATTTCATTAGAGTCCCAGTATTGTAGCACAATAACGACCTTAAGTGAAGTAATAATAATAATAATAATCGTCTTCACGTTAAACCCTTGTCTCCGTGTAAGCCTCCCAAAGGGCCGGGTATTTTCCTAACGTATTAGGAATATACCCGTGAAAAAGAAACAAATAATAATGATATCCTCCAGACCGATTTCGACCACGGCGGCCAGTCTTAACGGAGACTGACCAACTACGCAGGAGATATTATAGTGCACAAGTGTATGCGCAAACACAAGTGCACTCTCTGTTCCCTAACTCTCATGATCCGATGGGACCGGCCCATATACGTCCCAATACCACACGACCGGAGAGAGATCAGGCGCAGGACCAACGGCTTTACGTGCTTTCCGAGTTTTGAAGTAAGCAAGGTATAGAGTTCAGTTCCTTGGATAAGTATAAGTTCTTTGCTTTTGGTTAAGTTTAGGAAATTCTCAGTAACGTTATGGAGCGTATCCTATCTTTACCTTTTTTATTCTAATTTAAAACCGAAATCTACGGGGGTTTATGTTTAGTGCCGCTATAGCATCGCCTTTAACTCCTGCCTTAAATTATAGAAGACCCGTAGCGAAGTAACGATCTTGAGTAAGCGTAAGGTACTAGATTTAGTAACCGGGAAAAGTAAAGTTTTTTAAAAACATATTTGTGGTCATGGAATATTCCCAGAAGCTTCATTGCTTTTTTATACAACTATGTTGGCAAACAAGCATACAGCCCAACTGATGGTAAGTGGTTACTGTAGTCTATGGACGCTTGCAACACCAGAGGCATCACTTGCGCGTTGCCGACCCTTTAGGAAAGGAAGTGGGAAGGAGAAGGAGCGGGAAGGGGGAATGAGGGTGATTGGGCCTCCTGCACTCTCACTCACCAAACGAAACATAACAGTAGGAATACTGCTATTTCACGTCGATATTCTGTGAGAGGGTAGTCCTTCCCCGGTCGAGCCGACCCATTTAAGCTGAAATCAGCGAGGCTCTACTACTCAAGAAAATTCATGTTTCCAACATTGGCTGGTAGACTATAAGAGTTATATACTACTATAGGTTCTACTATATGTTTTTTTTTTTTAACTATCTGCTGCTTGTACATTACAATGGCGGTATTCATCCCAATAGTAATAAGATTTTAATATTGCTATGTTTACGAGAAAAGTAATTTAAAATTTAAGAATTACTTTATGTTTCACTTGCCTTTCCTATTGCCTTTTAGTATTGACAACATTTTATAAGTAGATATATTTATATTCTTACCTTCCTAGAGACTTTGGATCTGTGTGTGGATGCGACAGAGGGCGCCACTGCGCTTCGGTACGAGTAAACGCTGCGGGGCGCGCGGGACTGCCGGCTGTTGACAAATTAAACATAATTATTATAAATACTGCGGAAGTGGTAGTGAATGTGCCGCTGTGTATGAGGTCCCGGGATCGATTCTTGGATTGGGCAAAATTTTATATTGTCGAGAAATTCTTAGTAGCAGCACAAAGTCCGGTTCTGTGCCTGGTAGAAGTCAATAAGATAGCACATCAACACGTTGGCCTAACCGCCCGTAACCCGTAACCTAATATCAAGTACCACTTTACTAAGAATTTTTCAGAACCCTATAAAATTTTGGCCGAATGAGGAATCGAACCTGGGACTTGGCGATTGTACGCAAACGGGGGCGGGGTCTACGAGGTACCTAATCTAACTGACGTATGTAGTAGAAACCTTTTACCCAAATAATATTAATAGTTTAGCCAAGTTAAGCAGCGCAAGGCTTATGGCAGTCGTTACTGGGAGAGTGTCGACACATAAGATCCCACTGGGTCGAAGTGTCGCCGGTCTGCACTGACTGGCCCCCACATAAGATAGGATAAGCAGCGTTGTGTTTACATGCTACATAAAACAAATAGATATATATACTGTGGCAAATACCACAAAACCAGAGACATAATTTATTTTAATAAACAAGAATATGTGACAGTTACAAACAGCCTGTCAGATAAAATACATAGACGTTTAATCTGTGCTCTCGCGGATATGACGTTGTGCAAAAGATATTTTCCTTAAAATTAGGTCATATAATAGTAGTCGTGAAGTATAAAACAGTGTCGTCTATGACTCCGTGACAGTCCTCATTCGTTCCGTGCGTGCGTTGTGCAGACCCGTGCTTCTCGGTATAATCTTACCCGCACGTGTGTCACGAGTAGTCACGATGGCGGCTATGTGGGACGTATAACCTAGGCGATGTTGCCAAGGTTAAAATATAGACTGAATTTTTTTAACGGTTTTATTTAGTTAGCTTTGCAGGCGATTTTATAGACACGAACTGTCGTTAAGCACTATTTCGAACACGATTTATCCACGTATACGTATGTTAGCAATGACATATAATTTCATGTTGATCAATTTAAATCTAGGCTAATCAATGACGTCAAAATCAAACTTATATCAAGTGAGTTGATTGGCTGTCATTAATTCAGTTAGGTAATTATAGCAGTCAACGTGCGTTTGACCGTCTATAACAAATGGTATTGATATGACTTTCTTAAACCGAAGGTAGATTTCAAACTGAGCTTTACACAGTAATAGGGTAGCTGATTTACACTTTTTTCAATTGTAGTAGTGTAACAGTTTCAAAATCTATACTAATATTATAAAACTGATGAGTTTGTTTGAACGCGCTAATCTTAGGAACTATTGGTTCGAATTGAAAAATTATTTCAGTGTTGGATAGCTTATTTATCGAGGAAGGCTATAGGCTATATAACATCACGCTACGATCCTCGGGAGCGGCGCAGTAACCTCACATCTAGTTCAAATATAAAGTATTAATTACCCAAAAAGTGTCAAGTGAAATTCCAGAAGTATAGCCCTTGTAGTAGATATTTTGTACTGTTATTATAATTGAAACTTAGGCAACTAACCTATTAGCTGGCGGTGACTACACAGGCTACATTCATGGGTTTATCGTATAGGTTACTTTCACAGGTGGCTTGCGTTGGACGTCAGGCATTTGGATGAGTTTTAATAGGATTACTACCAAGGTTTTTTTAATAGTAGCTTAATGCTACTACTAAAAAAACCTTACCCTGGGGCTCTATTGCTGTCTACTCAACACAATCCCATGATTGTGTTGAGTAGACAGAAATAGAGTCCCGGTCTATTAGGTGGAACCAAACAACCTGGCAAATTGTGGGTGTACTTATAGCTTCAGCCTATCAGCAGCGATAGCTCAGTGGGGAGACCAACAGACTGCAATGCATTATACAAATTATGTCTCGGTTCGAACCCACGTCACGCACCTCTGACTTTCGGAAGTTATGACTTTTCGAAATTATGTGCGTATTGATTGACAATTATCGCCAGCTCCGTGCCTCGGAGAGCACGTTAAGCCGTTGGTCCCGGCTGCCATGAACATATATGGCAGTCGTTATTGGGAGAGTGTCGACACAAAAGATCCTACTGAGTCGAAGTGTCGCCGGTCTGCACTGACTGGCCTCCATATAAGATAAGATATAGTTCCGCCTACTCCTTCCGGGAAATAGGCGTGAGACTATGTATCATATTTTTGGATTTTTGCAAAGTAAACGCTGTTTATGATTTAGTTTTGTGAAATACGGTATTTGCGAAGTAATTTGCGTGTAACGGGAGGGAAAATTACACGGCCATGGCGTTCAGTGTCCAGTGTTATGATTGACTGCTTCGTAAGTCCGGTGGTGTAAGTGTGAGAGCTTGCGTAACTGCCCATCGCGAGGTCTCAGATTTGACAGCAAACTCACCCCTGTTATATGAAATCAAAACATAACTAGTGAATGTGGATGTAGTATTCCTGTGTTAACTCCATTAAGAATGTTTTTGATTTGGAAAGCTTAGTGTGTATGCCTGACTTATGCATCCTAAATATGACAATCTTGTTGTCACAGCCTGTATATGAATACATACATCCTGTATATGAATACATACACTCTGTATAGGATGACATCTTCTTGACTGCACGGATGGCGTAGCGGTTTAAGTAGTCGGGTTCGATTTCCACACAGGACAAAAAATTGTCATCCACAAATAGTTGTTTCGTTTTGATCGTTGTTTGTCTCCCGGGACACAGGAATTCTTCTTAGTGCGGGAGTTGTCTTTTAAAGATTAAGATGAAAAAGATCATATATGTATGTATATGCTCACAGCTTACTGTTACATTCTGTATATGACGAGACCTTAATGTAACACTCTATGCCTATGACCATACTTTTGTTATACGCGATATCGGACATAGATATATTCAACTGTGCTCTAAGTGAATTCACAAGGACGGCCATAAGTAACGGCGAAACATGATAAAATGAAAAAAAAATCGTGTCTACTTTTTGGTTGTTTGTCACGCTTTGACGCCTTAACTACTTGACCGATCATCATGATATCTTGCATACACGTTGTCAGGAGTACAGAAAAGGATAAAGGGTACATTTCGTCCAGAAAAAAAGGTTGAGATACAAGTTTATTGACAAAACCTCCTCCCGTTTTGAAGTCGGCTAAAAATCTATATAAACGCAGGTGAAACTACAGAAAAATCTAGAAAAGAAATAAATAAATACTTATTCTAGTAGTAATAAATAAAAAAATACGAGAGGTCTCACATTTTCTGTTCGTAACTGTTGTTCTACTGAATCGGTTGACAAGTGGCTCAGTGAATCAGGTTGCCGACAAAAACTGTCTCGGGTAATTGTGTAACAGCCATCGATATTAGTCACGATTGTTGAATCGATTCAACAATCGATGGAATCAAGGTCGATGCGACAGATGTCACTCGAGTTATGTAACGATTAAAAAAATATCGTTGTATTGTCGATGAGCTTTTTTAGATGAAAGTATTAGGTCTTTAAATTTGAAATTGCCATTTATGTCGTACATCCAATTTCGTGGTTTCTGTACAAAATGTTATGATATTTCGAGAATAGACTTATATTATATATTATTAACAACAGGTATTATTAATAAATATCAATAAGCTTTTATACAATTTGTATTTAAAATTACTAGCGGTCGCCAAGTGCTCGAAATTCGACCAAAGTTAGTAAGATATTGCTGAAATATGTCATTATACTCGTATGTTGATATATGTAACCATAGTTACGCGCTTCAACTGCGTGTGTCAAATGCATGGTTGTGTGCGTGTAGTGTTTTTTCATTAATTTAATGTATTTATTATACATTTTTTATATAAATATTAGCATTCGTCACTTCTTCTCTGTATAAACTATAAGTGTGCGAAACTTCATACTCCTCCGTCCGCCCAATTTTTGTAAAAAGGGATCCAAAGTTTTCGCTTCACGTATTAATATATAGATATCGCTTAGCCTTTTCTTTTAATTTTGTATAAGTCTAAGGTGGCAACAAGCATACGGCCCACCTGATGGTAAGTGGTCACCGTAGCCTATGGACGCCTGCAACACCAGAGGCATTACCTGCGTGTTGCCGACCCTTTAGTAAAGGAAGTGCGAAGGAGAAAGAGTGGGAAGGGGGAAAGAGGGTGCTTGGGCCTCCGGCACTCTCACTCACCGAACGAAACACAACAGTAGGAATACTGCTATGTCACGTCGATATTCTGTGAGAGGGTAGTCCTTCCCAGATCGAACCTGCCCATTCATGCTGAAATCAGCGAGGCTCTACTACCTGCCTGTCTGCCGGTGTTCGTTGTTTCAATTCGCCATAATTACGTGATGGCTGACGTTTTTGTTAATTTAAGACAAGCCATAGTGGTCGTTGCAATAATTGGTTAAGTGAGTTAGAGATAATATACACTTAATTTTCGACACATATTTGGATAAAAAAAGATGGTTTAAATGTACCCCCAGCTTGGGATCCAGTAATTCAAATAGTCAAACCCAAGAAGAAGCAAAACACAGCTAGACTTCATAATAGTTTGAGATCACTCCGCGTAAATGGAAACACCAATGCTTTCAATACTTTGAAATAATTACACTTAGAACATTGAAACAACCACCATCTTAGTCTCCCCGTAAACATGGCGGCTGAAAAGCAACCGAAACGTCGGGGAAAGTGTAAAATTAAATCTAAATAGTTTTATAATTCAAATAGAAGTAAACAGTAACTAGTAAAAGTGTTTAATCTATACTAATATTATAAAGCTGAAGACTTTGTTTGTTTGAACGCGCTAATCTCAGGAGCTACTGGTTTGAATTGAAAAATTATTTTTGTGTTCGATAGCCTGTTTATCGAGGAAGGCTATAAGTTTTATAACATCAGGCTACGATCCATGGGGGCGGCGCAGTAACCATAAACGCGGGTGAAACTGCGGGCATAGCTAGTGATGTAATAATAGTGTTTTATAAAAAATAAAAGACTGACTAAGGAAGTTTATAAGGCTAATGTGAATGGAACAGTCGCAAGAGGAAAACCTAGGCGAACGTTTCTCGATCAGATTGGAGGCGTTCTGGAGAAAGGCCAGGTTAAGAGTTCCTTGAACCGTCGGGGGTGTATGAGGAATGTGATGAAAGTGAATGAAGCCAGAGAAGTGTGTCAGGATCGTAGCAAATGGAAATTCGTAGTCTCTGCCTACCCCTCTGGGAAACAGGCGTGAATCCATGTATGTATATATAAAAATAAACAACGCGATAAAATCCGTATAATTTTTAATGTATAACATTCGCGTAAAATTTTACTGTCCGTAGTTAAAACGACTTGTTTCTTGATATAGGAACGTGGTCTAAATAAATGAATGAAGAAATGACTTGAGATGTCTTCTCTAGTTCGTAGTTTATACTATAATACTATAAATAAGAGAGACTTGATTTTTTGTTTGCTTGTAAGCATTTGACTCAAAAATGTTGGACCCGGTTTTAAAATTTTTCGCCATTAAAAGGTTATCACCGAGTGACATAGGGTGTTACACTACATATTATAAAATAAAGTCGCCCGCCGCGTCTGTCTGTCCGTCTGTTCGTGATAAACTCACAAACCACTGACCGGATTTAATGCTGTTTCCAGGTATAAAAAGAGTATTTCACGAGGAGCGTTTAGATGTGTAATTTGTAAAGGTTTTGTACTACCTGTGCGAAGCCGGAAACGGTCGCTAGATTTATTTAAAACAAAGTACTGTTACAAACATTACCTAATCTGACCTATTAGGCGAGCGAAGCCGCGGGCAAAAGCTAGCACTTAATAAGTTAATGTTTTACCATTATATAAACTTAAATTACCACTCACTGACTACTGACTGACTGACTTAGAGAAATAGAAGTCATACAAGGGGGAGTCGTAGGAAATAATTAAATATAGCGTCGTATAGAGAATTGCTTAGAAGGGCCAGGAAAAATGCCTGACCTTCGGAAGTTCAGCTCTTGGTGGTGGTACCCCATTGGATCTCGGAAACGGTGATACTTACGGGGGTCGTTCTCGAATAAAACCTTCCTAAAACCCTGGCAACTTTTAGGGGAGGGCTGGGGGGGGGGGGAGGGGTAATGGCTTCCATACAAAAAAACATGGCCGCCATACAAACTTTGACCTCTAACATCTCCGAAACGGATAGAGATAGGCGGGGTGTGTTCGAACAAATGTCATAAAAGTCAACGCGATCTTTTCGAAAAAGGTAATTTTCAAGGTCAAAAGGTAATTTTGAAGGTGACCTAATTTTTGGCTTCGGGGGTCTTCAAGGTCCCTGAATCCGAATCTAAAATCAGCTGTTTGATCAAATCAAACTGACGCAACCACGCGAAATACTACTTTTTTATATACAATTAAAGTGACAAACAAGCATACGTTTGTATTTTGTACGTTTGGTTTGTTTGTATGTTTGCTCAAAGAGTCGTTTGGTATCTTTGTCCTTTGGGAAAGCAGTACCGGCTTTTTTATAGGCTTGATAACGCGTGTGTCATGGCTATAAGCTATGGTGGCTGCTTACCATCAGGTGGGCCGCATGCTTGTTTACCATCTTTGTAGTGAAGTTTAGAGATAGTCACGGATTTCGGTGTTATTTTATAGTTTATACTGTAGCTTATACAGCGTCATTTACATAAACAGACATGGTTAAAAAATCTCGGTCAAGTGAGAGTTGGACTGGCTGGCACATAGAGGGTTTTGGCGTCACCATAAAAAGGTGCGAGTCCGACTTAAACTTGGCCAAAAATTTGAGTTTATGTAGTAACCTCTCCAAGCTACGTAATAAGGATAGAGCTAAAAGAAAATCGTTGAAAATATTTATTTTATTATACCTTTATTGTTTTTAAGAATACGTATCATAACATGCCGTTAAGTCGACCAGCTATGCATACAGACGCAACAGGCTGAACATTTTTCTGAGAAACATTACACCGAAAGGATTAGAATAAGAAAAGAATCAACAAATAAAAGATCGACAAATTGAATTATAGGTAGCAAGTAAGTCGATATTTTTTACAACCACCTTGATGTTAAATGGTACAGGTCACTAGACATTTTGATGCTATAATCCTTTGCAAGATCAACAGCTGCCATAGACTTAATGATAGGATACCATTAACGCCATTTTGGATACCGAACGCCAAAACATTCAAAAGCTACTTTATTCCCCAACTAGATGTTCCCGTGGTTTCACCCGCGTTTATCGTTACTGCGACGCACCCGTAGCTCATAGCGTGATGTTATATAGCCTTTAGAATTCCTCAATAAGTAGGCTATCCAACACTAACATATTTTTTCCATTCGAACCAGTATTTCCTGAGATTAGCGCGTTCAAACAAACAAACAAACTCTTCAGCTTTATAATATTAGTATAGATAATTGACCAAATGCCGCCATCTAAACAAGCTGTCACAACATAGTTTAATAAAGACCATTAAGGCTAAAGATTACAACAAAAAATAATCGAACATTCCTATCGAAACTTTTTGTTAATTCATTGACAATTTAAAGAGAGAGTTTGGAATTAAATCATAGAAAAAACTCCTTAACAAGCCGAGAAATCCTTAGTCATAGTGAGGCGAACAAATATTTGGTTATTCTTAAATAAGATGTCAAGATACAAAAGTAAGTAGAAAGGAAAAAAGGTATTGAAAAAGCCCTTAGTTTGTTGCGTAGGCGGTATTTTTTTCGAGTGGTTAAAGATGTAATAAAATTGTCCGTGTGTGGGTATTCAATCGTCGCCTTTCTTCACGAAGTTTTCAATTATTAGTTTAATTAATTATTTCGGTGATGTGTCGTTGGAAAGTGCTGTGTACTTAGAGCCAAATTAAACCATGCTTATACAAGGTTTTACCGGCATACTATAAGTATATACTATGGATTTGGATCTATTTATTTTCCATGGATACCAGGATTACAAAAAGAATTTAGTTATTAGTATTTAGTTTTACTTGTAGTATTTAGTAGATATATTATACCTATGTATATTATATTTACTTTAACGTAAAATCAAATTAGTCCGTAATTCATAAAATTATATATAGTATATTTTTTAAATATTAGCTTTCTGTAGGTTCCTAGGTTCCTTTCTGTAGGTAGTTCCTTCATATGAACTTCAACTCTTTTTTTTCTTTCATTCTTTTGTCTTTCTTGTGCGCAATGTGCTTAAAAAGGAGTATTCACACAATTTTCTCTTCACGTATTGATATTATAGATAAGGCCTTATATTGTACGTTCTAAAAGTCTTTAAAACGAAAAAGGAATCGTCATAATTCGTATTATATTTCTATCAATCACCAAATATTTATTTATTGTAACTATATCATATTTATTATGTATAAATTCAACCATTGCCGGAGTCCTTCAAAATCGATTTTAATTGTAGGTATTATAAAATTATATCAAGTACCTACAGGTATTCGGGTGAAACCGCGGGAACAATAAGTCGGTGACTGCTCAAAGGACAAGTCATGCAATTGAATTATCGAAAAATGTGAACCATACAGTGCCCTCAATTGCTCCAGTGAGAACAGGGCTGACACTATACAGATGTATTAAAAACAATAATTTAACACTATTTGATTTAGACTTTAATGTACAAGACCGGAAAATTAAAAATTAAAATTAAAATTAATTAATTTTAAATTTGGTTTTTTTTATTCTTAATGGACAGTCTCGATATTTTCATTTCCTTTAATGTATGTACTTTTCCTTGGGTGAAAACTGCTTCAGAAATATACTATAGTAATTAAATTAAATAATAAATTTAGCCAAGTTAGACTTGTTACTCCGACCAGGTGGGATGACGATTTGCGAAAGACTGCAGGCAGATGCTGGATGCGGCAAGCTGAAGACAGGGCGCTATGGCGCTCTTTGGGGGAGGGCTATGTCCAGCAGTGGACTATTGTAGCCTGATGATGATGATGATGATGAAACTTGTTACTGCAGCTGATATCAATTGATTTAATTGGTTAATTCAGTAAACTTACTGTAACTAATAATTCATGTTAAATACCTATTCGAAATGCCTTTCTGAAACCTGTAGTTAATTAATGAATAAAGACGGGTACATTTCGTCAACACATCACTCTTGACATGATAAAGAGGGTGAAATATGATGTGCCATATCACACTTGCGATCGAAAGTTCGTAATACACTGCTTAAACATGCAAGAAGTCTAGTTAACTATAAACCAAATATATAATAACGTTTAAACATAAATATTTTTTATTACTTGAACTTTGAATGACAAATTAGGTACTAGCATTATCTCTTAAGCCTTCGGCTAACCTATGCTTGTTTTAGGCGTTCACGTCGGTAGCTCATTCGATGGCATCAACTGTTCGTGACAGTTAATGATTGCACGCAAGTCCAACAATGACAATTTTTATATGACAGTCCCTGACAACCCTAATCTGATCCCGTATCGTCACAAACTCAAGGACGCAAGTAGAAAGTAAACCGAATTCGTTGCGGTCAGGACACCGCCTTAATAACCACAGTTTTTATCATGCTCGACGCTGGCCGAAGGTTTTTATGCTCAGTACCGAATTAAGCTTCTATCCAACGGCGACCGCTTAATGTTGATTTAAAATGGAATCTTTCACACGATCACAGCGATTCAATTTATAGGAACGCGGAATATTTGGTGTTGATTTTTTGTTACTGTCTGAGTTCTTAAGATATTCGAAGGTTTATATAACGATTTTTAACACAAATTTATTTAAAATATATTTTGTCAATGCTTTCAGATTCAATCTATATTCGTTCTCTAATAAATACAACACAATGTTAGTAAGAAAAATATTATATAATTATGTATAATAGACTAGATGTTCCCGCGGTGAAAACCCGCGATTATTATATACGAATTTTTTTCGATTAGATTCGAGCGCGAGCCCATATGCACTACTGCTGCGTTGTGGAGGCAATCTTGTATATACGTAAGTACCACTCAGAAAAACTCAATATAACTATACAGAATGTCCCAGAATATGTGAATCAAATTGTAACGCGAGTTAAGTAAGGACCTTTCAAAGGTGCTAAATAAAAAAATAAAATTATGAGCTGTGTAAAAATAAAAAATCTAAGTTTTTTTAAAAGGTAGGTACGACTTTTCCAGACTTTCTGCGACAGGTGCTTCGTTTATGGCTAATTTTAATTTTTCACTATTATTATTTGTGAAGGATTCATTTGTACAAACAATTTTTATTAAAAACTGACGTAGTTTTGAAATCGCTGCATTATTTTGGTGTATTTTTTTGCACCAAAGTAACCTTTTAAGTTTGACCAACAACACAACATGTATTTTTTATTTTTTTATTTAGCACTTTTGATATCTTTACCTAAGGAATGTCCCGTTATAATTTGATTCACATATTCTGGGACAGCCTGTATACGTGGTATAACTGAATCAACATTACGAGATATGCAAAGTGATATATTAGGTAGTTAAATATTTCATAGTTTTATCGAGCAACCTGTTTAATAATGGGATTAAATATAATGACCACCAAAAATACTAATTGCGCAGCAAAATATGCTTACTAAAATATATCATAACGAGCACCTATATGCCTCAAATCACTGCATTCCGTGTCGGACGGGTTAGGTTATGTTAGGTTCCTTCTTAAACCCACCCAAAAATAGGAGCCCCGCCAAGCGGGGCTCCGTCGACTTAGTTTGATCTCTTTAAATATATTTTGGTGTGCAATTAGTATTTTTGGTAAGCATATTTTGCTGTACAATTAGTATTTTTTTGCTGTGCAGTTAAATACTACCCTTTAATAATTAGGTATGCGAATTATAATCGTGCTGTACAGGTATTACTGCTAATTAGGTACATATTATTCATGAATTTACTATAGCAATACTTCAGGTTAAACTTACATTTTATAACGGCCATATTAGAATTTATAATTTTATTCAATGAGCCGGAATTCTGTTAAAGCAGTCGTGACTTTAATTTTATTTAGTTGGGAGAAAATCTTTGGTAGCTTTATGTGTTCAGTGGCGTATGTAGGACTGTCTAACGTGTAGTCTCGGGTTTGATTCGCGTATTATTTAAAGTGTTTGCCCCCAAAGTATTTACAACTTAATATTGTCTTACGATTACGCGTATGTATGATCCTTATAAAGTAGTTTAATATCAATATTATTTACAAATTAAGAGGACACACTGAAAAATGCACTAACTTTCATCGAACAGTATAGGACTATGAGAAGACCAATTAATCTAGAATTTTGGTATAGGTAAATTGATGACATTTACTAGAATTTCCTAGCTCAAAAACACGATATTGTGATTTTGGCTCGATCATAATTATTTTCGAAAACACCACCGCAAAATTACTATTTTGAAATTACAAGGAAGTTACAGTATCATTATGCTTAGGAATTACTCAAATATATTCGTAACATCAATATTAGTAATTTGCTAGCTCATTATTTCCATAACTAAAACCAATCATTTTTAAATAATATTTTAAGATTTTAACAAACAATTTCTAAGCGCTCTCGATCATTGCGGGCGCATCGCAATTTTAGACCTTATGACCGCTCTTTAACGATTGATACACAATGAGTGTCAATGAGTACAGGCGTCGCGTTTCGCGATGTCCCCTTAATTAGGAATAAAATATGTACTTACTTACTATATGCACTTGGCTTGCAAGCATAAACACATAACTAAACTAAAACTTACAATTCATTGATTGTCGTCCAAATTTAAAAAAGAAGCAGAAAACCGCAAAACTATAGACAACATCACAACTTCAAAACCATAGACAAAAAACGAAAACATTCTACCTCTCTAAAGAGGTTAGAATAATAACATCGAGGCTGCTCCAACCGATTAGTTCGAGACTTCAAGTTCTGTGGTACTAGCTAATAAATCGTGCCCTAGATGCCGTGGTTCGATTCCTGTGTCGCGACATCATTGAACTGTCGGCAGTGCAAACCTCCGTTGAATTATATGGCTTTAGATTTATGGTTTAACTGTACAGTTGCTTAGCTCGTACAATTTGTATTGATATTGAGTTTGTTTAATGTATTGACCCGCTAGTCGTTCTTATGATAATATTGTTATGATAAAATGATATGATATATTTATTATTTACTTGCTTCGCTCGCGTTAATTTAACACGTTAATTTGACAATCAATTCGGGTTGTACTCTTCTTGTAATAATATAATTCAATAATGATTCGAAAGACACGTGGCGCCATCTATTATCATAAAAACGTTGTTGTTGTTTTCCTCGGGAATAGTATTTTTTTCGGGATGAAAGTAGACTATGTCCGTTTCTGTATACCTGACAACGTATATGGCGTGATTCACATATTCTGGGACAACCCGTATACGTGGTATAACTGAATCAACATTACGAAATATGCAAAGTTGTATATTAGATATATATTAACTTAGGCGTGAGAAGGTAATAAACAAACAAACAAACTCATTTTCACCTTTATAATATTAGTTAGGATAGTTAGCATATTTTGTCGGCCTCAATGGCGTAGTGGTTAGTGTAACCGACTGCCACGCCTGGAGTCGCGGGTTAGATTCCCACACAAGTCAAACATTTGTGTGCATGAACATGGATGTTTGTCTTGGTCTGGGTGTTTCTATGTATAATATGTATGTATTTACAAAAAAAAGTATATATGTATGTTTATCCATTGTCTAGTACCCATAGTACAAGCTCTGCTTAGTTTGGGCTTGATGGTGTTGTGTGTATGTTATAGAATATTATACAATGTCGGTCACCTCGACCAATCTAGACGGGTGACAATGTGCAACCACAAATGCACTCTCCATTCGCTAAGTCTCATGAGCTCATAAATGAGACGGCAATCCGACACGACTGGAGAGACATCAGGCGGAGGACCAAAGGCTAGAAATGCTTTTCGGGTCCATAGTACAGGCTTAGTTTGGGCCAGATGGTGTTGTGTGTATGTGATAGAATATTATATTTTTTATTTTATTTGTATTTAAAGCGATGTATTTATTTATTCTGTATTTATCGGGGTTCAAATAAAAAAATGGATAAAGTATTCAGTTGAGTCTTTTTGTCTATCTATTTGTTCCAGCAAAAAATCATCGCATCACGCAAAAATCATAAAATGGATTCTGATGGACAGTCAGACGAGAATTATCAACGATTCGTTTGCATTCAATCTCCTCTAAATAATCAAATTCCAATCGCATAAACTCTAATAATGTTTATAGGTTCAGCCTTCACATATTGCGCACAGTGGTTTAAGCAGTCGCCTCGTCACTGACTGTAAGTATTGTGGGTTTGATTCTCACATGAGACAAACAATTTGTACGAGTGACAAATAGTTGTTCCAAATCCGAGTGATTTTCTAATGTAGAAAACTGAGTGATTTTCTAATGCAGAAAACTGAGTGATTTTCTAATGTAGAAAACTGAGTGATTTTCTAATGCAGAAAACTGAGTGATTTTCTAATGCAGAAAACTGAGTGATTTTCTAATGCAGAAAACTGTCGTTATTAAATAAAAACAAGCAAACATGTTTTAAAATCCTTACTAATATTAAATACGAATGTGCGTTTATATGGTGCTTCGTAACGTTTAGATTCACGTTTTAACTATTCGACAGATCATTATGTAATTTGGTATAGACTTTGTCAGAGGTAAAATAAAGGATATTTCTCAGACCTTTCATCCAGAAAAATGTACTGTACTCGCTAGTCTATACTAATATTATGATAGGTATATGAAAATAGTTTATTTTTTATTTGTTTGTAAGGATTTTACTCAAAAACTACTCAACCGATTTATAAAAAATATTTTACAAATAGAAAGATATATTATCACCAAGTAACATCCTAACTTCTTAACTAATATTATAAAAGTGATAATGAGTTTGTTTGTTTGTTACCTTTTCACGCCTAAAACACTGAACCGATCATCCCGAAATTTTGTACGTTGTCAGGTGTACAGACATGGACTAGGCTACCTTTCATCCTGAAAAAAAATACTGTTCCCGAGGAAAATAATAATAAGGTTCTTATGATAATAGATGGCGCCACGTGTCTTTCGAATCATGATTGAATTATATTGTTATATATTATTACAAGCAGAGTACAACCCGAATTGATTGAAAAATTCTAAATTAACGCGAGCGAAGCCGCGGGCAAAAGCTAGTAGACTATATATTATTAAAAAAAAATTTGGTCAACTCTGGGGACTGCCGAGAGAAGTGAATACTTTAATCCTTGATCATAAACACTTCTTTATAAACAAAAAAAAAAGAAAGGGGCGGGTCGGATTCCTGATACTCTCTTGCGGGTCATTAAGGGGGTCAAAATTTCGTTATATTTTGCGTAGGACGCACCATTTCTGAGATATTGTTAGTATTCTAATTCAAAAATGGAAAGCGTGGAAGCGTGACGATGACGAAGCGTGACGATGACGAAGCGTGACGATGACGCGAGTTCTATGATTTTTGTTTACCCAATATGTGTTCAACGCGCCTAAAGAAGTTTTCACTTCAAAAAGTACTATCACAAACATAATAAAAACCAAAAAAAAGAAAAAACAACTTTACGCAAGTGAAGCGCTAGCAAAAGATAGTAGTACCAAAGAGTAGTACATATAGATATAGTCACAGACTACAAATTACAATACTGAATCCGTCACAGAGCACATAACACAAGTACAAACGACCACAATATGACGTAAAGCCTAGATAAGTTAAGCCATAAAGGTTTACAGCCAGTATATTCAGATGAGCTATGCGTCTATGATTCATGCATGCACCGTTGCGTTGTTCGAGTAATTTTCCATCAATCCGTGCTTTTAATGCAATGGTTTTGTTTGGTATGGGGAGCGGGCAGACGGACCGGTTGAATGTGGCGTTTTTTTATTTTGCAAGTTTATTACATAATTTAATCTATACTAATATTATAAAGCTGAAGAGTTTGTTTGTTTGTTTGTTTACTTGAACGCGCTAATCTCAGGAACTACTGGCTCGATTTGAAAAATTCTTTCAGTGTTAGATAGCCCATTTATCGAGGAAGGCTATAGGCTATATATCATCACGCTAAGATCAATAGGAGCGGAGCACCAATGAAGAATGTTTCAAAATCGGAGAGTATTTTTTCCTTTTGAGAGCTTCCGCTGCGTGCGCTGCGTAAACAGTTAAAGTTTCGCGAAAATCATGTATGACAGAATTGTTCCCCTTTAAAAGTTCTAAAAAAAAGTCCGCGACAGCATATGTCTATCTTTTAAGGTTGGCTCACTATAACCATTTTTATGCTAACGAAATTTGTTCTAAAATAATGCATTATTTGCGAAGGTATTTTTATAAACATGATATTAATCCTTATCCAAATAAATATGTTATTCGTCACAAGTATTTAATTTAAAACAAAATTGCCCTTTACATCATTCGATTTCAATGAATATCTTAGGAGATATAGCAGTTTTAAAATAACATCGCAGCAAAATAATTACCCATTACAGACATAGTACAAACGATGTTTCTCCTGGTTTATTCTGCGTGATTACTACTGGTTTGATTTGAAAAATTCTTTTAGTGTTGGATAGCCTATTTATCGAGGAAGGCTACAGGCTATATAACATCACGCTACGACCCACGGGGGCGGCGCAGTAACGATAAACGCGGGTGAAACCGCGGGAAGATCTAGTACTTGTATAATTTTGGAGGGTAGGTACACCTCTATTTCGGGGCCTATGTGCGCATTGACATTGCCCATAAACTACCAATATTATATGAATATTCGGGAATTGTGGTATCTTAAACTCTATAAAATGTGTTGTTCTTAAAGTATATTATTATGTTTCAATTACCTTACTAAAACCGTAATTTTATTAATATTTATTATACCATTGCACGCAAATTTTTTCTTATGGTTACATATTTAATTTTTATTTGTATTTAAGATTTTATTTGGAAATAACTACACTAAAATAGTACTTCAATATATTTTTAAATCAAATCTAACATTTTTCTCCATTTCTAACTTTTTGGGAGTAAATTTTAAAGACACTTTTTTAAAGGACGTATAGATACTATATTTTAGGACTAAGAAGTCTGTGTAGGTACAGTTTGCATTAGTCAGTCAGTTTAACCTTTTATACGTCTTATAATGCTGTTATAAATTATATCTTTCCAACAAACAAATAGCCATTTGTCTAGAAATGCCATCACGAATTAACTTCCATCACAAACACTAAAGTGTTTAGATCACCGCCATTATCTATAGCACGAGTGAGTACACAAACGAGTCACTAGATGGCGCGGTGTGGTACAAGTGCGCGTGCGCCACATATCCATTGATTAGCATTAATTACTTGTTTATGTTTACATTACTATTCTAATCACGATCATATCTTGAAAACTACCTTGAGGTAAGATACTCCTTTACAATGAGAGGAGTTAGACCATAGTCTTCTACGAGGATTGCCAGACTTCTGGTATGAAAATTGAAGTTTTAAGTTCGAAGTCAGGTAGGGAACACTACGTATTTTAAAGTTCAAGTCCATGTTTTAATTAAGAATTGGCTGTCTTTTTATATCAAAGTACAAATATTGGTTCTAAGTGAGTATTGACAACATTTTTATTTTAAAGTTCAAGTTTTAGTTCGAAGTCAGGATTAGCAGACTTCTTATATTAAAGGGTGTGTTCATCATTACCGGTGAATTTTTCCGATTTATACCTTACATAATGTGGATCAGCAGGGTTATCTACCAGAGCTTCAGTGCAACAGACAAAGATTTTTTGGCTTTTCAGACCACGTGGTGGGATTTTGTGTTCGTACAGAGGATGTCATTGGTCAGGTTCCTGTTGCTGCTCCTTAAAAGAGCAGGCTTCATCTTGAATCTGGTGACGATATCTCTGCTAGATGTATTTAAGCCTTTAGTGATGTGGGCTTTAGGCAGCCAGGTATTGTATGTATTTTATGTGTCCTTTCATCGACATTGACGAGCAAGAGACTATCACTAGAGAGAGAGACGTTTGTAAGGATGGTGTAATGTTTTAAGTGCCGCCCCCGCACCGAATGTTGTGGGTTCGATCCCCATACGAGACAACAATGTTGTAATCCATAGATAGTTGTTGTAAGTCTGGCTGTTATTTGTGTGTTGTATGAATGTTTATAAAGTCATCCGCGTCACAGGGAGTGTTCCTACCGCGGGTATTATAGAAAAATAAATAGAAATTTACTGTTGCAATTTTTTCACATACATACATGCACGGACAGACAGACGCGGCGGGCGACTTTATTTTATAATATGTAGTGTAACACCCTATGTCACTCGGTGATAACCTTTTAATGGCGAAAAATTTTAAAACCGCGTCCAACATTTTTGAGTCAAATGCTTACAAGCAAACAAAAAATCAAGTCTCTCCTATTTGTAGTATTATTGTATAAACTACGAACTAGAGAAGACATCTCAAGTCATTTCTTCATTCATTTATTTAGACTACGTTCCTTTATCAAGAAACAAGTCGTTTTACCTACGGACAGTAAAATTTTACGCGAATGTTATACATTAAAAATTATACGGATTTTATCGCGTTGTTTATTTTTATATATACATACATGGATTGACGCCTGTTTCCCAGAGGGGTAGGCAGAGACTACGGATTTCCATTTGCTACGATCCTGACACTTCTCTGGCTTCATTCACTTTCATCACGTTCCTCATACACGCCCGTCGGTTCAAGGAGCTCTTAACCTGGCCTTTGTCCAGAACGCCGAATTTTTTCACAGACACACAAAATAGACTTTGCCAAACAAAATAGTTAACAATATCTGTATTTTTAATATATTTTTAATATATTTTCAAGTGCTTAGGTGTCTGTAACAAGTATTGATTATCTGCAGTTGCAGATAATCTTGGAACAGTTTACGTAAATTTTATGTTTTAACCGTAAATTGTATTAAATAAACCGGATTTTAGATCAAAGAGATTCCTTGAGGCAATTCCATTCAACATTGTAGGAAGTTGTTTATATCTTATAGATACAAGTGCAGCGTGCAGAGTGAAGGTGTCGTTATCTATACTAATATTATAAGGACGTTATTATTTAGGATTTTATTTTCGTTTGTTTGTTTGTAAAGGTTTAACTCAAAAACTAATCAACCGATTTGAAAAATTCTTTCTCCATTAGAAAACTATATTATCAGCGAGTAACACAGACTATATCTTATTTAACCTAACCTAACCTAATCTACTTTTACGCGAGCGAAGCCGCGAGGAAAAGCTAGTAAATTATAATCGTAATGCTAAATAGAAAAGTGTGGTCGTTTATTATTGTAATCGTAACGTAACAAATAACAGACAAGGTAACAATTTAAATCGTACGTAACAATTATAACCGTTGTTTCAACAATAATAATCATAATTTCACAATCGTAATTGGAATTTCATAATCGTAATGTAACAAACATAATTACAGCGTATAAATTATAATTGTAACGTAAGAAATATAAGCATTACTTATAAAGCACTTAAATATTTAAGTATCAACTAGCGACTAATCAGAAAGCAATAAAACACCTATAAACATAACTGAACGTTTAGTTAGCGGCCCGTTAATCAAAAGTTAATCATTGATCAAGGATTTAAATGTTTTCAGTAGAGGCAGCTAAGTATTAGTCAGGGGTACGTCCCCTTGCAGGATAAATGCGCGAATGATCCCTGCGCCCCGGCCATAGATTGTGGAAAGGAACACCGTGGTAGGTTTAGTCGGTATTACCGGGATGTCTCCATTTTCTCCTGGGTGAGTCCGACATAACCCCTCAATAATAGGCGTCAATGTATTCATCCAAGTTTAAAACAAAAAAGGTTGTGTCCCCGAAATGGAATAGACGCCCGTCTGTTCCATTTCGAGGACGTAAAGCTGTAATACGGCACGTATTGAGCTCTGGCGAATGAAATTAGGGGACTTAGGATTTAGTCAATACAACGGTACAATCAACCGTGGGGTCAACGACACACCATGCTACAATTAAACCATGCTACAATTTAACTACGAAGTTTATAATGGACGGTCATGCGAACTAACTCGCCGCTGATTTTTTGTATAAAATGTAGCGTCGCGGATGTCGGCAATTTTTTTGGTTAAGTCTATGTTGTTTATTAGATTGGTTGTAGAGGCAGGGCTTTGAGTTGTCATCTAGATGTGTTTAAGTTTGGCTCCCGTTTATGTTTGATCCGCTATTGCATAGGAATTATCTTTATATAATAATATCAGTCCTGTATTAAGCTATTCCACAAGAGCAGCGATAGCTCAGTGGGGAGACCAACAGACTGCAATGCCTCTGCATTGCAGTCTGGTCTCGGGTTCGAACCCACGTCACGCACCTATAACTTTCGGCAGTTATATGATATTTCGAAATTATGAGCGTATTGATTGACAATTATCGCCTGCTCCGTGCCTCGGAAAGCACGTTAAGCTGTTGGTCCCGGCTGCCATGAACATCTATGGCAGTCGTTATTGGGAGAGTGTCGACATAAAAGATCCCACTGAGTCGAAGTGTCGCCGGTCTGCACTGACTGGCCCCCACATAAGATAAGATAAGATAAGCTATTCCACTGCTGGGGAAGGGCAAGTTCTCAGTGTAGGATGGGTCAGACCAGAAAGGTTAGGCCATAGTACAACACGATGGTCCAGTACGGGTTGGCAGATTTCACATATCTTCGAGAACATTATGGAGATCTCTCAGACATGTAGGTTTCCTCACGATGTTTTCCTTCACCGTTACAGCAAGCGATAGTTAACTATTGATTACGCATAAATCTTCGAAAAGTCAGAGATGCGTGCCTTGGGATCGAACTCGAGATCTCTTCGTGTCAGTCCAACGGTTCTCCACTAGGCTTCACTGCTGTTTATTAATTATCTTTAGTGAGGTGGTATTTGAGAAGAGAGCAAGGAATGGTGAATTTTGTTTTCTTCGGAAGCAGCCAATGAGAAGTAATTCATCTTTGGTTTTATTAAGATTATAAAAAATACTAGTGCTATTTTTAACCCGCTAGCTAAGCTTATATGATTTAGGAGTGGGTTCACATCGGTATTGCAATGGTTGGGATTCGAATCCATGACCTCTAACCTAAACCTTAACTCTCCAAAACCTAAGGCCCGGTATCCACCAAAGCAGAGGAGAGGAGACAGGAGATGCGTAAAGGAGAATGGAGGAGAAGGAGATGTGAGCTGTGTGTACCTAGCAGGGATGTGAGCTGTGTAAGGCCGGGACTCCACCAAAGCGGAGACGAGACGAGCGGAGAGGAGATGTTTTTTAAACAACCAATAGAATTGCGTTATTGACACATCTCCTCTCCGCTCAGCTTTATACACAATTCTATTGGTTGTTTAAAACACATCTCCTCTCCGCTCGTCTCGTCTCCACTTTGGTGGAGTCCCGGCTTAAGAGCTCGAAACCAGTCGATCGAATGACACTTTATTGCAAATTCATATTATTTAAATGGCACTTAGAAATTACCAAGTTCATCTCTACAATGTAATGTAGGTAACCGGAAAACAAAGGTCAATCCCAGGCTGAAGATCAGTCTACTGAGCATTGCGTTTTGACCCACGACCCTGTTACAAATACCACACGAGAATTATTAACTATACCGGCATCCGACCGATTGGCCTTTGCCTGCAATTTCTCCTACTGCGTTGACTTTAGTTATTAGAAAGTATATTTCGTGTTAAATTTAAAGGGATTAAATATAATGATCATCAAAAATACTAATTGGTCAGCAAATATTGTACAGCATAATGTTATGTTAGATTCCTTTTTTTAAACCCACCCAAAAATAGGAGCCCCGCTAAGCGGGGCTCCGTCGACTTAGTTTGATCTCTTTAAAGTTTGCTGGCCATGAGTTGCTGATCAATTACCTATTTCTGCTCACAGATTATATTTTTCTGCCCACAAAAATACCAATACTATGCTAACCATTTAAATAATACCCAAATTTAAATACTCGACTCGAGTTACTATTGCAACGGATTTTACTTTAGGTCACCCAGTGGTGCAATTGCGATCGTTAATTGCGACACAGAAATAACTCTTAGGGCCACTTGCACGACAACTCACAAAATACTTTTAGCACTAAATAGATTTAAAAATCGTGCATCAGTCATCAGTGTGATCGTCATTGATTTCCATTTGCTACGATCCTGACACACTTCTCTGGCTTCATTCAATTTCATCACATTCCTCATACACGCCTGTCGGATCAATGTGCTCTTAATCTGGCCTTTGTCCAGAACACCTCATATCTGATCGAGAACGTTCGCCTAGGTTTTCCTCTTGTGACTGCCAGATGTTATTTTAAATAAATAAATACTAGGAAAAACCTGTGTCGCTGGGTACTTTACGAACATTTAAACAACTGACAGTTGAAACAAAGAATGCCCAAACTGGCAACAACTATATTTGTAAATCCTCAAAATCTTGTGTTCCACATGGAGTCGAACCCACAACACAAAAAAACAAACAGTCAAAAACTTTAAAGCCTTTACGCCATCTATGAAATGACTTTGTACTTTGTATTGAGTAGACTACTTCTGCACCTCTCCACATAAACTTTAACCATGCCAAATCACACAATCCTTTTGTGCACTATGATTGGAAAGGGGTACTAAATTTTAATATTCTCTTCACGTACTAGTATTAATAACAATGATGATGCCGAGGCTATTGAAATTCAAAGGCTACCTAATTTGAATAGATTAGATGGTTGAAATCTATCACTGGCTTAGGAACCAGTAATTGATATACGAGAATTCAAGAAGAAACAAAACACAGCAAGATTTCATAAAACATTGAACTCCAAAAATATATAATCTTCTCTTCTCCTTAGCCTTTATTATCCCAAGTCACTTGTGGTCGGCTTTCTAGTCTAACCGGATTTGACTAGATATCAGTTTTTGCACGGAGCGACTGCCATCTGATCTCCGCAACCCCAAGGCTAACGATACCCTAAGGCTAGACCAGTGTCAGGATATTGAAAATTGTTTTTTATTTCGGAATATTGACATGAAATTATGTTAATACTTTGAATTTATGTAAACTCTAGAGAGCCAATTCGAGAGTGCTGGTGGTATGTCCAAATTGGAACATAACAGTCCAGAATAAAAAAAAATAGTAATTAAATTACTGATCATCATCATCATCATCAGGCTATAAATTACTGATATTGACGTTCAAACATAATTTCAAAATAATAAACTATGTTTTTGCATTTTGGATAATATATTTTAGTTGATTATACTTTTACCCTTAAAATAAATTGTGAGTTGCATGTTCCATTTATAAGTGTAGTCATGTATAACTAACCTGATCTCCGAAGGTGGTCTATAGGCTGCGCTGGTGACGTATACCTCGGAGCCCGAGTCCCCGGCCCTGGGTGAGCCGTTGGTGTGAGGGTGACGCCGCCCATTCCTGTGCTCGCCGGACGGAGATCTCGTCCGTTCGTCCATCGTCTGAAATATATACAAACAGTGAGTGACGCAGTGGTAGTGAATAATAGCCCAAACTAAGCAGAGCTTGTACTATGGATACTAGATAATGGATAAACATACATATATACTTTTTTTTTTTTAAATACATACATATTATACATAGAAACACCCAGACCAAGACAAACATCCATGTTCATGCACACAAATGTTTGACTTGTGCGGGTATCGAACCCGCGACCTCAGGCGTGGCAGTCGGTTACACTAACCACTACGCCATCGAGGCCGACAATGCAGACTGTGACTGCTTCGCATGACTTGGCTTCCATTCCTGGGCTAGGGAAAGTCTTATTTGGCTTTCTGAGTTTGTAACTGTGTATGGTAGTTTTCTGTTAAGAAATATAGCAGGGTCTGCTGGAACTGAGCTCGGTACATGGGAATAGGCTCGACTTCTACTATAATAATAATAATAATATTCTACCACATACACACAACACCATCTAGCCCAAACTAAGCAGAGCTTGTACTATGGGTACTAGACAATGGATAAACATACATATATACTTATTTTTTTGTAAATACATACATATTATACATAGAAACACCCAGACCAAGACAAACACCCATGTTCATGCACACAAATGTTTGACTTGTGCGGGAATCGAACCCGCGACCTCAGGCGTGGCAGTCGGTTACACTAACCACTACGCCATCGAGTCGTCAATGTGGCACCTTAAAGCGTAGCTTGCCCAATGTGTGTGTGATACGCTTCTGCCTACCTTTTCGTGGATGATGATAATAGATGATGAGATATAGACGGGGATTGGACGCTAGTTAGTGTGTATGGTTTTTATCATTTATGTATCATTTGTAGGCCTCGATGGCGTAGTGGTTGGTGTAACCGACTGCCACGCCCGAGGTCGCGGGTTCGATTCCCGCGCAAGTCAAACATTTGTGTGCATGAACATGGGTGTTTGTCTTGGTCTGGGTGTTTCTATGTATAATATGTATATATTTACAAAAAAAAAGTATATATGTATGTTTATCCATTGTCTAGTACCCATAGTACAAGCTCTGCTTAGTTTGGGCTAGATGGTGTTGTGTGGATGTGGTAGAATATATTATATATTATTATATTATATCTGGGTCACAAAGTAATAATATAATAATAATATAATATAATATAATACATATGAATGACAAAGTTTATATCACCTTGAGCATCTATGCGCCATCTTATGTTTGAGCAACTCCTAATGTAAACGGTTACTAGGTCTGGAGATTGAATCCCAGGTCGAGTAAAATGCTGCATATTATTGTGCCGTGTCATCAAACCTGCAATGCTCGGCGTACTGGCGCGGTGACTATTTAAGCCGATGCGTCATTAACGCATTCATCTCATTTCAGTTAAAACAGATCAGTCTAAAGGCTATCAATCAATGTCATCCTATATCACGGCGCGGATGCTTACGGCCTCTTTATTCATGGTAAAATTCGTTGTGATCAGTTGCGTTTCGTAGCGGAGTCGCACGTAACGCAGCGAAAACATAGAACGAAGTTGTTCAAGGCTTTTTCAATTGTAATGATACTGTAGATCAGATTAAAATTCAAATTCAAATAGTTTAATGCGAATAATAGGCTGATGCAGTTGGTGTTTAAGGGTCAGGGACCGCGCTTTAAGTCGCTCGCCGTCATTTGATTTCGTTGTACCAAATACAGTCGTATTCTGAAGCACTTTAGGTTGAATTTACCGCGATACAAGCCTCGAGCTTAGTGCGGAAGCCGCTGCCAATTATAAAAATGTGTAATGTAATAAATAGAGAAATAAATAAATAAATTTAAATTGTTACTGAATTAGTCTCTTCGCCGCCACTCCATCCGTGGGCGCTGACCCTAAATAGTTTTATCAGTATTGAACAAACATTTAGTGCAGCTATATGCTGCCATTTGGCATGCAATATCACTAAAAAAAAAATTATGATAAATTTTTAAGAGGCTTATATACGAGCATTGTGTATTTGGCTAGTTAAAGTTGATTATTACATCAAACATGTATATGTATATTGTAAAGCAGCGATAGCTCAGTGGGGAGACCAACAGACTGCAATGCAGAGGGTCTCGGGTTCGAACCCACGTCGCGCACCTCTGACTTTCGGAAGATATATGACTTTTCGAAATTAAGTGCGTATTGATTGACAATTATCGCCTGCTCCGTGCCTCGGAAAGCACGTTAAGCCGTTGGTCCCGGCTGCCATGAACATCTATGGCAGTCGTTATTGGGAGAGTGTCGACACAAAAGATCCCACTGGGTCGAAGTGTCGCAGGTCTGCACTGACTGGCCCCCGCATAAGATAAGATGTATATTGTATATAATTCACATAGGATATGCGATCATGGCCTTTTGGGTAGTGATATGCAATTGCTTCAAAACAAGAATCAAGCATCAGTGATTAGACCGAGAGCGTTACGTAGTCTTTGGCACGGAACATCATACATAGTGCAGTCGACAGATATTTTTCAAACATTTGTCCCTAATAATCGTCACCACTAGTTCTAAGGTATAAATTCAGGTTACATAATCCAGAAACAACAAAAATGTCAAAAATAGATGACTAAAAACAAGTCATGATTTAATCTGTTTGTGTTCATATGCCTCTAAAACTGCTTGACGAAATTTAATGAGCCTTTTATCGTTTCCGAGCCCTCGCTATAAATTTTTTACAGTTTAGCGGTAATGGATCACGCATATGTTTTTATCTACGCCGTATTTTTGCAGTTTATTTATAATTTAAAAGATACGATTTATAAGTTTTGATAGGGCGGATGTTGTTTGTATAAAATACTTGGTAAAGCTCGCAATTTGGTTTAGTTAAATTAGTTATAACAATAAATTTATTTAATTACACAAATATTACAAAACACAAAAATGTATTTATGTATTTATGTATTTGGCGTTCTGGACAAAGGCCAGGTTAAGAGCTCCTTGAACCGACGGGCGTGTATGAGGAATGTGATGAAAGTGAATGAAGCCAGAGAAGTGTGTCAGGATCGTAGCAAATGGAAATCCGTAGTCTCTGCCTACCCCTCTGGGAAACAGGCGTGAATCTATGTATGTATGTATGTACAAAACACAAAAAGTAATTTTACAGTTTTGTACATTAGCAGATAAAAGGTAGGTGCAATGACAAAAATAGTTACAGTTGCCGCGCGACGACCTTTACAAGATTCACACTGCGCGTTATAAGTTCGATTCCAATAAACGAAATAAGAGGTAAGGTAGTTTAGATTAAGTGTGAACCAAACTGTGAACATTAAAAAGCCTAATCCGTATCCAGCACCAGCAGGTATGAAGGAAAATATATGTAAGTATTTTCTTTCATGCCATTTTTAGTCTAATCAATGGCCTAGATTGATTAGGAAATTAGTGTAAGGATTAATACCTAAGACTTAACGGCTTTTCTAGTTTTTAGTACATTATAGACATCATAGTTATCTTACTTTTCAATAAAACAGTTTAAAATTAAAAAAATTGGAAGATCACCCGCGCCATAGCGATATTCCTTGAAGTTTTACAAAAACTTAGTTCCAAATTGCGTTTTATACATTAAACTAGTTTTCACCCGCGGCTTCGCTCGTGTAAATGTAAGTTAGGTTAGGTTAGGTTTGCAACATTTTTTTTTCTGGATGAAAGGTACCCTATGTCCTATTCTGTACCCCTGACAACGTGTATGCAAAATTTCATGATGATCGGTTGAGTAATTAAGGCGTGAAAACGTAACAAACAAACAAACAAATTTTCGAATTTATAATATTAGTAAGGATTACAGTTTTTATTTTTGGGATTAAATATAACGACCACCAAAAATATTAATTGCACACCAAAATATGCTTACTAAAATATATCATAACGAGCACCTATACGCCTCAAATCACTGCATTCCGTCTCGGAAGGGTTAGGTTATGTTAGGTCCATCTTAAACCCACCCAAAAATGGACGTCCGTCGACTTATTTTGATGTCTTTGCTGTGCAATTAATATTTTTGGTATTAAAATGCAGTTTTAATTTTGGTGATCATTTACTTTTTTTGACTGTTATATCTGGTGATAAGTTAAACATAAGCCTTTATTTTTAAGATATAAGCGTAGTCATTGTCTAAATTAGAACTTTACAAGCAAATCCTACATTTTATAATAATTATATCGGCCCACATACAATGCTTCTTGTTCTGTCTAGTCGAGGTGGTTTTTTATTTATTTATTTTAGGAAAGCTTATAGTCTACCAAATACATTTGATCAGTTACAATTAAGGTACACATGTTGCTAATTACAAGCTTTCACATAATAATTAGTAGTAGTTATATAACTACTCTGATTCCCTATGAGTTAGGTATCGTATCTTCAACTAAACAAATGGAATAAAAAGAAAGAACATAGATAAAAAATTAACAACAAAAACAAGAAACATAAAAAACAATAATAATTTTGCAAAGATTTAAGTCGTAGATGTACCCACAACGTACTTAGATCACACGAACTCCCCACACAATAAGTGAACTCACTCATTATGTAGACGGCGATAGAGTAAAACTTTTAATATGAGTGAGCGTAATCCCAACTTAAAACATAAATGTAAATGTGAGTTTGTTTATTACTCTTTTATGCCTTATATAGTTCTTGCAACTCACGAAGGCGAGCGGGTTATGCATGTGTGTGTGTAAGTGTCGCTCGCAACTGACCGCTCTGTCAAACACGCATACTACCGCACTGTGCATGTACACGTAAAGCCCGCTCGCCTTCGTGAGTTGCAAGAACTATACTCGACCGAACATCATTAAATTTCGCACACACGTTGACAGGAGTAAATAAATGGACATAGCGCACCTTTCATCCAGAAAAAAATGTAGATATTGTTCTCGAGCGAAGTTGCGGGCAAACGCTAGTAATATGATATTTATAATTCAGACTAGCTTTTGCCCGCGGGTTCGCTTGCTCCCGTGTGGGGATCGAACCCACATTACTCGGCGCGGTGGCAGCAGCGAGGCGACTCTTACACCACTACGCCATTCGTTAGTTTTTAATTTGGAAACTACAGATTTTTGTTCGAAGTATACATACTTTATTTAATGTATCGCTTGTATCTTTTGCCGTATACCATCCATCTTAACAGTTCAGAATCCAATATTAGTGCCGCATTCCGTGCAACATGTTTCTTCTCATCATTTTAATTGATATGAACTAACGTTAGCATGTTTTGATGTACAACTCGTAAATCTTGCTATTTAAAGTTTGGCAAAACTCTTTTATTTGCCCGTTTGTTTGTGACGTAAGCAGCATTGCATGAGTGGTTTAGCGGTTGGAACACCTCGCTATAATGACTGGTGTGGATTTGATGACCACATGATGCAGAATTGTATGCCAAATTAAAATTATTATTTTATGCAAAATATTGCTTATTGGGAGTTCCTAAGTTCAGATGTCCGGTCTTGTGATTGTGTTTATCTACTGCTCGGAATATGTTAACTCAATTGACTCTTATTGCAGTTATGTTCATAGGTACTAGATCTTGCCCGCTACGTCACTCGTTCGGGAGCGGTGTTTTTTTCAGGATGAAAGGTATCCAATTTCCTTTTCTGTGCCAAACAACGTGTACATTAAATTTCATGATGATCGATCGAGTAGTTAAGGCGTGAAAGCATAACAAGCAAACAAACAAACTCATATTCGCATTTATAATATTACTTCTAATAATATGGTAGTGGAGTAAGGTGACGGTACTTCTAATCAAGCCATTTCGGATTTGAGTGTCAATACAAAAATTTAAATATAGGCTTAGCGCGCACCGCGTTGCACCGCAAGGGGCCGAGCACTGCAGCGAAAAAAACGCAGGTTTTGTCATTCGAACTCCAACTGTGGTGCATACACGTCATCGTTATGGACTACGATACAAGAGTTGCTATCTGTATATATTTATTATTGCATAAAAAAGGTACCCAAACGGTATTTGGTGCATCCCTTGACGGCCGTAAGGCCTATGAAAGGCTTTTTTTTTCGTAAGATATAACGACCTACGATTGTATCCAAAAAAATTTTTCGCCATCACCGGAGAAACGCCATGTAACGACATATCTGTGTCGCGTCCCAACAGCCACTGACTGACTGTCTCAGTGCGTATTTTTCACCGCAGTGCGCGGCATTTCCTGAGGTATCTATGCGATACAAAAATATTTGCGGTAGATTCACCGCAAATTTGCAGCGGGAGGCCAACGACGACTTTACCCATTGCGTTTATTCCACCGCAATGCGCGCACTTTTATGACACTAAATACTTTACAGATTATGCGTTAAAAAACGCAAGGCAGTGCGCGCTAGGCCTTAAAGAGAAACGCTTTTAGCCGTTACCTATACCTATTTGAAACTACGTTTTATATTCGAGAATATTATATAATTCGAAAGTAAAATATATTTATGTAATAAGAAACTAAAGAGAGTCTTTGAAGTACATAATTAACTAACAACAAGCACGTATGTTTAACAATAAACATATGCAGTTATATTTTGATATGCATTATTTTCTAGGAAGTTCGCATTGTTGGTTTTAATTGTTTATTTTTACGATGAGAGATTATAAGCACAACTTTACTAATATGCGAATCAGAGTTTGTTATTATTTCAAGTAGTAATGGAGCAACTGATTGAACTTGATGACTTTTAGGGTGAGGCCAAACGAGCGTAATTTTGTGAGTCGTGAGTCGCAGAATTCCGGCTGCAGAAACTCATTTGTAATATATATCATAACTCATTTTGCGTTGCCGTGTGAATCAAATAGGACTTTTCTATGAAACCGAATGCAGCAGAATTTCTGCAAGCGAAATTCTGCGACTCACGACTCACAAAATTACGCTCGTTTCGCCTCACCCTTATATAAAAGATGGTTTACATAGTGACGTCCTCCAGACCGAATTTCGGTCACAGTTGCCAATCTTAACAGGGACTGGACTGGATAAATAGGTAGATACTCGTATCGGATCGCCTCCGCTCGCTTTGTTTAATTGAATCTATCAATAGTTTGGAGAATGACACAGGCAATAAAGACTTCGCCACTCTCCGGTTCATAGACCATGGCTATGCAAAAACTTATGTCGATTTGTTGTTCCGTTCTTGCGTGAAGGATGGACAAACTAACAAAAACGCTTTCCATTTATTATACTAACAAGAACTAAATACTTAGTAATATTGATTTTTAATAGGTTCTACTTTACAAGTTCATAAATATCGGATCATTTATTTGGTTTATAATTTAGAAATACCGACTTTTGCTACATTAATTTTAAATAGGCGTACCAAATCCATCCAAATAGGAGTACCCCAACTACTGATTATAAAATAGCTTATAAGAAAACGATAATAAACAATTTTTAATATTTATTAATTTCATTTTTTATTTTTTTTTAATTAAAAAAAAATCATATTTAGAGGAGAGACGAAATCAGAATTGAGTGTATTAAAAAGCAAATGAGCACTTTCATAGCGAAGAAAAACTTCGTTAGTAGAATCTGCAAGCCTGAGAGTTTACTATGATGATCTTAAAGTTATGTAAAGTTTGCTAAATCACGATAATTATGGCCTATACGGCCTTTCAAATTCAATATCCTTTATTAATAGTTAACTTACCGTATATTCCGACAGCGTCCTCTCCGATGGCGCTCGATGACTGTCATTCTCGTCCCTCGATGATGCTCTGTGTAAATACCCCCCAGATGAAGGTGAGTCCACCCCAGACCTATGCGTCGCCACGTAGTGGTTATTCTTCACTTTATGTGCCATTTTGTTTTTGTATATTCACTAACACTTAACCATAATCTGACACTGACAATAGTCCACTATTGGGTGACGATCACGCACTATTCGCTGACGACAGTCCACTATCGGTTGACAATCACACACTTTTCGCTTACAATAGTCCGCTATTGGCTGTCAGTCACGCACTATTAGCTTCTGCTAATACCGTCGAATATCGGCTGCAAATCACGCACTATCAGCTTACAAATGCTGACAATTGCGCATTTTTGTTGTCCTAATATGTAATCGTCCGTGACATCGTTTTGTTTTTAGTACTTTTAGTTTATCGTTTGTTGAACTGCGTTGTATTCCTGTAACAAAGAAAAATTATGGTTAGCATTGATTTTAGAAATAGTCAAGATTATTGCTATCGATAATGATCGCTAATTTTAATTGTGTTTGTAAACGGCAAAGGTATCTGAAGCAAGGTACACATGGGAGTTAATCATGTGGGTTACTTTCGCTTGCATCGGTCTTATATACAATCTGAACATACTTCGCCAATGCCTTAACTTGCGCATATAACCAACGTCGTGTACAAGACTCACAACTATCCGTAAGCCTTAAGTGCCAAAGCAAATATTTAAAGTGAAAGTCAAAGTCAGAAATCTTTATTGCCATAAAAACTTCTAAGATACGTCAATTAACTTTTATATTATTAATCTATACTATAATATTATAAAGCTGGAGAGTTTGTTTGTTTGTTTGTTTGAACGCGCTAATCTCAGGAACTACTGGTCCGAATTGAAAAATTATTTTAGTGTTGGATAGCTCATTTATCGAGGAAGGCTATAAGCTATATAACATCACGCTACGACCCACGGGGGCAGCACAGTAATTATAAACGCGGGTGAAACCGCGGGCACATTTAGTAATAAAATAAAAAAGGGAGTTGTAGTTTTTACGTCAACCGTCATTGTAAGAAAGATAACGGATGGAGAATGGAATACATACAGAAAACAATATATCGAATTAAAGTGTCACTGGGCAACAGTTCTTCAGCATTATGTTGTGTAACCCCCCTTTAATTAAATACAATAACAATTGATTAGAACACATTAGTATATGCTCACCATAGTTGGTATCTCATCTTATGTGGGGGCCAGTCAGTGCAGACCGGCGACACTTCGACCCAGTGGGATCTTTTGTGTCGACACATTCCCAATAACGACGGCTTAACGTGCTCTCCGAGGCACGGAGCAAGCGATAATTGTCAATCAATACGCATATAATTTATATAACAACTCATATAACTTCCGAAAGTCAGAGATGCGCGACGTGGGTTCGAACCCGAGACCTTCTGCATTGCAGTCTGTTGGTCTCCCCACTGAGCTATCGCTGCTCTATACCATAGTTGGTAAATATTAAATATAATTTTTAAAGCCCAATAAAATTTCGCCTAACCTTGGAGTTTAACCAGGCCTATAGTTATTCTTAATCTTTTTGATCTTAATAGTGAAGTCCATAATGAAGTTAATGGCATGGTGAATAAAATAGACATAACGTTGATTGATAGGTGTTCACCTGTGAACTTGGCATGGTATTGCTAAAGGTCTGCTAAATGTTAGGCAAGGTGATTATTTCAACTTACTTATTAGAACATTAGTGTTCGATTGCCGAGGTCGATCATTATCGTGTATGATTAATAGACTTTAATAGAAATTGTAAAGTGTACTAGCCGTAATGTGCAGGTTTTATTAACCCCCTACGCAAAAACGACGGGGTGTTATAAGTTTGACATGTCTGTGTGTGTGTGTGTGTGTGTGCGTGTGTGTGTGTGTGTGTGTGTGTGTGTGTGTGTGTGTGTGTGTGTGTGTGTGTGTGTGTGTGTGTGTGTGTATCTGTGGCATCGTAGCTCCCGAACGGATGAACCGATTTAGATTTAGTATCTTTTGTTTAAAATGTGAATTAGTCGGGAGTGTTCTTAGCTATGTTTAACGAAAATTGGTCCAAGATGGCCGCCGCCACAAAATAGCAGATTACATATTTTTTTTAACAACCCCTTTAATATGAGTATCAAATGAAAAGGATTGACTGGTAGAATACTATACACTATGATAAATTTCAAATCCAAGATGGCCGGCAGCGCAAAATGACTGATTACTATTTTTATTATTTTGTATCGGGGGTTTTTTAAATTTTAAATTTATAGTTATTGTTATTTAGTGATCACTTCGCTATTACCAATATATAATACTAGATTTTGCCCGCGGCTTCGCTCGCGTAAATGTAGAATAGGTTAGGTTAAATTACCAAAAGTACTTTTTCTTGATGAAAGGTATCCTATGTCCTATTCTAAGCACCCGAGAACGTGTATGCGAAATTTTATGATAATCGGTCGCATAGTTAAGGAGTGAAAGCCTAACAAATAAACAAACTCACTTTTGCATTTATAATATTAGTTAGGATTAGCCCTGTATTAAACTGTCCCACTGCTGGGCACGGGCCTCTTCTCAGTGTGAGAAGGTTTAGGCCGTAGTCCACCACGCTGGCCTAGTGCGGTTTAGCAGACTTCACATATCTTTGAGAACATTATTGAGAACTCTTAGACATGCAGGTTTCCTTACGATGTTTTCCTTCACCGTTAAAGCAAGTGATAATTTTTTAAATTTCTCTTGCATGCTGTGGGTGAGTTCCCTAACAGCTTAGTCAAGGCATGCTTTTGAATATGGTAAACTATTATACACACATCTAGTTAATACTAGCGCCCCGGTTTTGCATGGGTAGTACAAAACCTTAACAAATTATACATCTAAACCTTCCCCGTGGATCACTCTGTCTATTGGTGAAAACCACATGAAAATCCGTTCAGTAGTTTTTGAGTTTATCGCGATCAGAGAAGGACGCGGCATGGGACTTTGTTTTATTAATATGTACAGTAAAATGGTTCTACTTTGCTTCCCCTATGGGTAATTACGCTCCTCTGTTTTATCGCCTAATATGTTATTAAGAAATATGTAATCAGGAAAGCGTAAATTTGTTCCTAATACTTTCACAGTTGAGATTGGTTGACAATTGTATCTAGGAGCAAAGGTACCCATGTCAATGGGTAACTTTGTTAAAAAAAAATAAAGAGACACGTATGTCTCTTTATTTTTTTTTTGTCAGTTACTTACTACGTATAGTAAGTAACTGACAAAAACTACAGACACAGGTGTTAACTGTGTGCCCATAGTGAATGCATTGCTTACCGCATTTTTATTTTTAAGCATCGCGGTTGGGTGACTTTAAGTTATTTTTTGCAATGTCTGAAGGTGACATTGATGGACTCATCCACCAAATTAAATATGAATAAACAAAAACGTATAAAATACTATTGCATTTAATTTCTACTTAAGATCTATCTTAGGTATTCTATAAAGTAAGCACGCATACGTTTGGACGGTAATAACAGTAAGAGTATCACATGTTACTGAATCTGCCAATATTCTTCTTTTTTTTGAAGGGAGGTTGCACAAATCCATTTTATATGATTAGTTTAGTTCTAAGATACGACTTCCCTGTCAGTATTGACAAGAAAATGGTAAAGAGAAGTTACCAACAAGTGGGCCATGAGTATGTTTGTTACTTTGTTGATTTAATAAAAAGGATGATCCAAAACGAGAACATCCTTACTATATACTATACTATACTATATACTATACTATACTATACTATATACTATACTATATACTATACTATACTATACTATATACTATACTATACTATACTTACTATAATATTATAAATGCGAAAATGAGTGTTTGTTTGTTACGCTTTCACGGTTTAACTACTCAACCGATCAACATGAAATTTTGCATACACGTTGTCAGGGGTACAGAATAGGACATAGGGTACTTTTCATCCAGAAAAAAGAACTGTTGCAAACCTAACCTAACCTAACCTAACCTACATATATCCGAGCGAAGCCGCGGGTGATAACTAGTTTTTTTATAAAAATAATAGTAAAGAATAGCTTACATTGGCGAGTGTTCAACATCAAAACTACAACTTTCAGAGATGGCGTGTTTCATTTCTTCGTCTCATTTTATAATGACCACCTCGTCTTTGCCAGTAGGTAACACAAGTGACGTGTGTTAAAAAAATAAAAAAATAGTGCCCTAGAAATAATATTGCCGAGTCTAGATTATCTTTGTGTTAGTTTTAAGTCCACCGCGGTATGCCTACATATGACTAAAAGCAAATATTTTATTGTAACTTTAAGTAAACAGCACGATATAGATCCATTTACGGCGCCATCTATTATCATAAGAACGTTATTATTGTTTTCCTTGGGAACAGTAATTTTTTTCGGAATGAAAGGTAGCCTATGTCCATTTCTGTAAACCTGCCAACGTATATGCAAAATTTCAGAATGATCGGGTCAGTGGTTTAGACGAGAAAACGTAGCAAACAAACAAACTCATTTTCGCTTTTATAATATTAAGTTAGGATCTATAAGTGAGAACTTGTAATTGGCTCTCAGATGACTATGGTGCCGTAATATCTAATGTGTTATAGCTGTAAGGTTTCCATGTCCAAATAAATAAATAAATAAAAAAAATATTTTCATCCATTTGAATCTCAAATTCGATTAACATTTTTAATTATAGTATTGCAATACGTTGTGGCTGTTTTGAACGAAGCATACCATATTTTCCTTACGTGGTTTAATATTCCTCGTCCTGCCTTCCGGCGCCTTAGGCATATGACTATGTATGTATGTTTGTATTGAATTCTGTTTTCAAAGAACTTAAAATAATGACCGTTATCGCTGAAAGTCGTAAAGTATAACATTTTTGCCACCAATGGCCAATAATACCAACATGACATTTGTATTATAAATAGTATCATCACGCTCACTCATATTGAAAATAGTACCTACATTACACGATAGTAATATGTGAGCTCACTCTTCTTAGCATGGACACGTTTCCGTGCGATCTAAGTACAGTGAATCTTTATAACATCCGTTATATTACAAACAGTTTAACTGTCAATAAAGAACCGCAGAGACCATCTGGAATTTCTAAAACGTATTTCGATCCACTACAGTATGTAAACGAAATCAAAGCGATTAGTCGACCTTGAACGAATTAAAGCAACAATGCATTATGCATTCTACGACTCTCAAAATAGAGTTTAATATCCGATAAAACGCGAATAACTTAAATTATTGCACATGAAACAATAGCACGCCGCGCCGATCTGACTCGATTAGTGACGCAATCGAGAACAGAGTACGCAGGTATCGATTTGAATCGATATGTTTGTTAAATTGCATGTAATGTCGGTGTTTTTACGATAACATCGATTATTGTGATAGAGTGGACGGTATTTTGAAATAAAAAATGGCTTCCTGTTCTTGTAAGAAATGTTGGAGGCCTATTTATTATAAAAAGGGCAATTAGATTTATTTTTTTGGTTAAATATAAATAGAGCAGTATTGATAATGATCGTTCGCTTTTTTGTGTAGGTAAGTTTTTGTTTCGTTTGTAAATTGTTAGTGTTGTAGCTTTTTATTTTAGTTGTGCAGGTGTAATTTTTATATTTATGTGTTTGGTAGCGGTAGTTCAATTTTGCTGTGAGATTCGGTGTTCGATTCTTGATTCGGCCTGTGTTAGGTTTAATATAATGTCCTCTAGACCGAATTTCGGTCATAGCGGCCAGTCTTAATGGAGACTGGCCATCTGCGCAGGAGATATTATAGTGCGCAAACACAAGTGCACTCTCTGTTCCCTAACTCTCATGATCCGATGGGACGGTAATCCGACACGACCGGAGAGAGATCAGGCGCAGGACCAACGGCTTTACGTGCTTTCCGAGGCACGGGGGTGTCTAACACCGCCAACTTCCTAATTCCGGGCTGCTATTGAGATGTCTTTATTACCCATTACCTAACTTTTTGTTGGGCCGACCCGGGATTCGAACCCGAGACCTCATGCACAGCAGTCGCATTCATTACTGTTGCGCCATGAAGGCAGTTAACCTTTTAATCGCCCCACTTCATAACAGTTTTCGTGCTCCCAGCGCCCGGCACAGTGAATCGAAAATAAATACTTACAAAACTAAATACTTATTTTTAGGACTTCTAATTATGAGACTAAAGTGTATTAAATTGTAAATGATTACTTAATTATCCATTTACACAATATAAACATTTTTTTGATAGAAAACACCGTAATTAAATAAAAAAGCGGATTAAACGAGCTGTGGTATCTGGTTGGAAATATACGACGCTGGCGAAATGGACACGAAAATATTTGTCGGATTAATCCGACGTAAGCGGTTAAAAGGTTAATATTGTTCATATATGTTTATATTTACATGAAGATAGTAAATACTAATCATGGAGTAGTTTAGGGCAATAGTCACAAAGTACCTGATCTCTACCAGACGGTCTTTAGAGGCTTAGAGTTACGGACGGTTAGAATTGAAGTTTTACATACATAATTGCGCCTGTTTCCCGGAGGGGGTAGGTCCTGTAGCCATTGCAAATTGCCATTTACTACGACCTCAGCATGTTGTTCCAGAAAACAATAATCCTGATATTACAAGCGCCTATGTCTTACGGTAACCGCTTACCGTCAAGCGAAAATATATATATTTAGCAAATTGGTTATATATACAATAAAAAATACTTTGTAATATAACCTTAATCGAACTATTACACAATAAAATACCGTTTATCTCGGGAACCGAACACAATACCCATTGTATCAGCTCACTGATCAGCCGTGATGGATGAACGCACATGTCAAGCTTAATACAGTATTAATTTGTTTGACATATCCTTACTAATATTATAAATTCGAAAGTAACTCTGTCTGTCTATCTGTCTGTCTGTTACCTTCACGGCTAAACTACTCAACCAATTTAAATGAAATTTAGTACAGATATAGTTTAAAACCTGGGGAAGGACATAACCTACTTTTTATTGATGTAGGTACCACGAGGGCGGGGCCGCGCGCAACAGCTAGTACATAATAACGTGAAGGCCGCCACTGTCGTCTATTGCGATATGTTTGAGTACCTTATAGTTTTGTTACTAATAACCAATTACTATTGCTTGCTGCTAGGGACACTTGTTTGGTAATTAGATTACCTATATTCACTTATATCAGTACGCTTTCAGGGAATATGCAGTGTTCTATACGTCTTTTTTAGTACAATATAATCCTTTGACCGCCACGTCAATAAAGCAAAGGCGTGCTCTCGGCGCCAAGATACGGTTTCATATTTTAATACCTGCATCGTTTTTGGTATATTATGCTAATATGGATGAAATAATAAATGTCCTCCAGACCGAATTTCGGTCACGGCGGTCAATCTTAACGGAGACTGACCACCGGCGCAGTAGATATTATAGTGCACAAGTGTGTGCGCAAACACGAGTGCAGTCTCTGTTCCCTAACTCTCATGATCCGATGAGACGAATAATCCGACACGACCGGAGAGAGATCAGGCGCAGGACCAACGGCTTTACGTGCTTTCCGAGGCACGGAGGTGTCTAACACCGCCAACTTCCTAACTTCGAACTCGTATTGAGATTTTTTAACAGAAAAACTCAATAACTTTTTGTTGGCCGACCCGGGATTCTAACCCGTATAATATGTTAGTAAGCAATTCATATAATATAAATTGGGTAGAGTTTAACTACATAATTAATAATACAAATAAAAAAACCAATACTTTTTTATAAGATGTATTAGCGTTTAAACGTTTGTCATGTAGTCGTGACCGTGATGCGAATGTTTCAAATCCGTCTGGTAGTTTCAGAAATTAGCGCATTCAATTCAAACAAACTCTTCAGCTTTATTACATTATTATTATAGATTCAAATGTATTCATTAAGCAGTGTACTAGTTAGTAGATACAAAGTGAATGCAGTAACTGGAGGTGCCAGGTTCTCGGCCGGGTCAGGAAATAGCTCGCAACGGTCCATTGTCAGCATTACACAAATTCCTGCTCCGATGAATGAACTCGGCGCAAGTCATAAGATTTAGTTACTAAATAAATTATGACATGCATAAAAGGAATAATTTATATTATGCCAGTTATGCAAGAAGGCGACTGTTGTGCATGTAATGATTTATGTTCGATTCTATGGTCGAGAAAAGCGCTGTTTGGTTTTACTGTCAAAAAATAATTCGTTAGTAACCTTGAGTCAAAATTGTGCCCGGTAGGTTGTAATAGGCTTGCGTACTATCTTATCTTATCTTATGTGGGGGCCAGTCAGTGCATACCCGCGACACTTCGATCCAGTGGGATCTTATGTGTCGACACTCTCCCAATAACGATTGCCATAGATGGTCATGGCAGCCGGGACCAACGGCTTAACGTGCTTTCCGAGGCACGGAGCAGGCGATAATGGTCAATCAATACGCACATACTTTCAAAAAGTCATATAACTTCCGAAAAACAGAGGTGCGCGACGTGGGTTCGAACTCGAGACTTTCTGCATTGCAGTCTGTTTGTCTCCCCACTGAGCTATCGCTGCTCTTGGCTTGCGTACTATGTGGAACCTTAATAATAGCTGGCAAAATGTGGGTGTAATAGACCTCATCTTATGTCTTTGGGGATATAGTCGTGATACTACGAGTACAGGTTGTCCCAGAAGATGTGAATCAAATTGTAACGGGAGATTCCTTAGGTGAGGACCATTCAAAATCTATGGCTAAAATAAAAAATCAAAGTTTTAAAAAATTACGACTTTTTCAGACTTTTAACTACAGATGCTTCGTTTATGGCTAATTTTATAAAATTTAATTAAGGTTGAATTACTCTCTTCGCCGCCATTCCGTCCGTCGGCGCTGACCCTAAAGCTACTCTATGTATAAGAGCTGTATCCAAAAGCGTACAACTTGTACCAGCGAGTAACAGGGTATGTTGAACGACCTATTGTTTTTGGAAGCACTGCCTCGGTAAGGTAGGTGTTTTGCACTCCAACACCGTTACAAGCGCACCATCTATATATCTACAGTATGTTCAATAAATCTTGCAGCGGTTTTCGACTATAATAAATTATATTACATATTAAGCAGCGATAGCTCAGTGGGGAGACCAACAGATTGCAATGCAGAGGGTCGCGCGTTCGAACCCACGTCGCGCACCTCTGACTTTTGGAAGTTATATGACTTTTCGAAATTATGTGCGTATTGATTGACAATTATCGCCTGCTCCGTGCCACGGAAAATACGTTAAGCCGTTGGTCCTGGAGAGTGTCGACACAAAAGATCCCACTGGGTCGAAGTGTCGCCGGTCTGCACTGACTGGCCCCCACATAAGATAAGATAAGATAAGCAGCGATAGCATAGTGAGAGACTGTTGAAACACAACGCGTAGGTCCTGAGTTCGATTCCAAGGCATGCTATTTAGACTTTTAAGAGTTATATGCTGCGTGATCACTCAATTTAACGGCGAAGGAAAACCTCGTGAGGATTCATGGATGTGTAAGATTTCAACATCATGTTTTCGAAGATGGGTGTAGTCTGCTAAACTGCCCTGGGCTAGAGTTTTAGACTATGGCCTAACTTATATCACAATGATAGAAAAATGAGTGAGTATACATATTACTAGTTTCTGCGTGGCTTCGCTCGTGGAAGTCCGACGTGAACACATACTGAGATAAAGTATCCTATGTGTTAATCCAGGTTTCAGATATATCAATCTGTGTGCTTAATTTCATACATTCAACGGTTTACGCCTTTATTCAGTACGAAACTTCCAAAATCTTCATAAACTTTTACATCCTAACTAATATTATAAATGCGAATGTGAGTTTGTTTGTTTGTTCGTTACGCTTTAACGCCTTAACTACTCAGCCGATAATTATGAAATTTCGCATATACGTTGTCAGAGGTACAGAAAAGGACATAATCTACCTTTCATAAAAAATGTCCTAATAGAGGCTTAGAAATTTATTGACAAAATTACATTAACACGACTTTGGCCCGGACCCAATTTTAGAATAGTATAAATCCTGTATGTTTGCATATATAAAAAATATAAATTCTTGCTTCAACAGTCCGCGTACGCAGACTCTAGTAAGTACTAGGTAGTAGGCATTAGGCGTTCAAAACGCCTAGGGAGCTCGGCGCAGTCACGAAGTGAAAATAATACTAATGATCGCGCCTTATATAGCTCGCCTGTTTGAATACACTCGAATATATTTCTACTTTACGAAGGAGTAATCAGAAGTGTATTTGCATGAATATTAATCCACATTCAGTCGGCTGCCTCCGTGGCGCAGCGCTGCTGTGCGTGAAGTCTCGGGTTCGAATCGCGGGTCAGGCCAACAAAAACCTATTGGTGTTTTCTGTTAAGAAATCTCAATACGAGCCCGGAGTTAGGAAGCTGGTGGTGATAGACATCTCCGTGTCTCGGAAAGCACGTAAAGCCGTCGGTCCTGCGCCTGATCTCTCTACGGTCGTGTCGGATTATTCGTCCCTTTGGATCATGAGAGTTAGGGAACAAGTGCACTTATGTTTGCGCATATACTTGTGCACTATAGTATGTATCTCCTGTGCAGGTGGCCAGTCTCCGTTAAGATTGGCCGTCGTGACCGAAATTCGGTCTAGCGGTCATTAATCCAGATATAATAATAATAATTTTAGGTTCGTTATAGAGGACTGGTAGATGGCCTACAAATATCACTAAAGAGCCAATTATAATTGGCTTGATCCGGGAATTGAACTCGGGATCTCACAATCGTCTTCAAACAAACGCAAACATATGCCACGGAGTCATAGAGGCAGTCGTTCTAATGTTAACTTTAATCTGGTTGGTACGTTCAATTGGATAAGCTAGCATTGGACTGTATAGGTAGTTGGTTCTTGGATCTTATGCAGTTTTTGTAAGGAAATTCTCCATAGCAATATATAGTTTGGCACTGTGCTCGATAGTTCACTGACGTCGACGATATTTCTTCTTCTGCTAATAAATATCGACTAGAAAGCCGACCCCAAGTGACTTGGGAATAATAAAGGCTAGGGAGCTTTTATTATTCCCAAGTCACTTGGGGTCGGCTTTCTAGTCGATATTTAATTTGTTAAAGTACTAATTTTGATCGACACCTGGTAGAAGATTGCTGGTATTTTACCAGTGACCTTTGAGTCTCGATTAAAATGTGAGATTTTTTGCAAACGTGAGACATCTACAAGAGTTTTATTGTCTTTTTTTAAATTTTTTATGGAACTAAGGTGGCAAACAAGCATACGGCCCACCTGATGGTAAGTGGTCACCGTAGCCTATAGACGTCTGCGACACCAGAAGCACCATTTGCGCATTGCCGACCCTTTAGCAAAGGAAGTGAGAAGGAGAAGGAGCGGGATGGGGGAAAGGGGTTGATTGGGCCTCCGGCACTCTCACTCACTAAACGAAAGACAACAGTAGGAATACTGCTATTTCACGTCGATATTCTGTGATAGGGTAGTCCTTCCCCGGTCGAACCGGCTCATTCATGCTGAAATCAGCGAGGCTCTACTACTCTTAAAACTCTATTGTAGACAGACATTTGTTAAATCTGAATGCAATAACTGTATAAAGACTATTTCCGCACCAGAAGCCATTCTCGTCGCAGGGTACTTTACAAATGTTTGAACTACCGACACCAAGAACACCCAAACTTGGGAGAACTTATTGGGGATCACAGAATTTTTTTTCCGTGCAGAGGTCGGACTTCACATATTTTCGAGACCATTATGGAGAACTCGTTACCGTTAAAGCGAACGATAATTCATTATTTTCTACGCAGATGACTACGAAAAGTCAGAGAAGCGTTCCTTGGAATCAAACTCGAGAATCGCAGTCCAACCTACGGACTGCAGACAGTCGAGAGCAGCCCTACCGGCCATCTCACCACATCTGACACACCGCCTGCTCAACCTACAAAGATTGGACCTTCGGACCACCGTGGGGATCCTAACAGGACACTGTCTCCTAAACAAACATCTGTACAACATCGGAGCAACAGAGCCCACTCTGTAGGGGATGTCTGGCCGAAGAAGATTCTGCTGCCCATGTAGTCCTGGAATGTGTGGGAGTAACAGCACAGCGTAAGGAAACAACCCGAGGTCACTCTGCGAAGCCTGCAAAGATCCCAGAAAACTTACGTGCTTCTGAGCAGAGTTGGGCTGGCTATCTCCATAAACGGCCGACTCTCACGCGTAATGGACCAACTTAGAGTTCAAATGCGGAAAAGGGAGTCCAATTACATTACATTACATTACATGGCAGTCCAACGGTCTCCTACTAGTCTAACACTGCTATAGGAACAATACAATCTGTAAATGATCTATGGATCTCTAAAGAAAGACAAGCTGACTAATCGTTAATAACGTAATCCTTTTAGAAGAACGTCGATATCATTACATTCCGCTGTGTGACGTGACATGACGATATGTTGCCGTACCGTCACGCCACAAAACTAATCAAAAAGCTATCATATAAAAATTAGATTTGAGCTATCCTCATCATTGTTGAATCCCGTGTTTGTAAGGTATGTTATACATAACGGTAGAAAGCTATGTTTTATAGCTTTTTCTTTTAAGGGTACAATTTTTTTGATTTTGATAGTATTTTTCAGACTTTTGTAAAATTTTTACCTAAGGCAAATAAAGTAAGCTGTGTCTAGAATTGTGGACCTTCATATACAGTGTGTAACAGAAAGGTGTAGATATATTTAGGATTTTTAGGACCGTTATGTATCTATATCCGAAAAATAACCAATGTATTTACGGATCAAAAAAAATATTTCAGACAATTTATTTATTTATTATTTGAATATCGAAACAAACGCAGTAAACCACTATCCATTTGCGTCTGGTTATTTTCTGGTTCAAGCAGGTCACAGAGTGATGCTGATATTGACAACTCGATAACAATTAAAATGTATTTTAAATATCTAAAATTGTACCTAGTGTAAAAAATCAAAACGCATTAATTTGCGGTTCGGGGGCTATATTATACATACATACATAGATCCACGCCTGTTTCCCAGAGGGGTAGGATAGGGCTATATTATGTGACGCTTAAATACGACCACACCTTTCTGTTACACGTTGTTTGTCCTTGCAAATTGTTTTTAAAATCTACAATCTACGCGGATGGCAATCAATAAGACATTATGTTTCATACTGTCAAATAGCCTATTTATTACGAGAATAAATTATTTTAAATAGGAATTGATTTGGTAGCTTTAAGTCGAAGATCATTAATAAATTAGAGCAAACTATAAAATAACCCAAGTACGACTATTCAAAAGGTAGCAGAATATTAAATATAGAGTAATTAGAATAAGTATCACCTATAAACATAACTCAAAATTTTAGTTTAATAGTAGTTTAGTAACAGCGGTGGCCATTGATCAATCGTTGATCATCGAGGGCTACTCATTTACAGCCGCTTTCTAAATTCAATCTCAATCGAAATATTGCTATCTGAGTTAGAATGTTGACAGATCTTCCATAGAAAATATGTCAAAATTCTAAGAGAGAATTTCTTCAGAGAGCAACATTTCGATTGAAATTGGATATAGAAAGCAGTCGCTAAAGTTAGCTAAGTATCAGTAAGCGATATTTATATAAGTAAGGCTTTATTTTATAGCTCCATCGCTCACACTGGAAGCAGTACCTCCACCACCCACAACCGCACATTTGTTGACTACTTACGAAACGACGATATCACATTATATCTGTAATTACTGCCACGCCTCTCCTGCGCACGCGTGAGGATAAAGACTATCTCTGTATCTCAATTTATTTAAATTAAAACTATTATGCAGATTGTCGATTATTGTAGTGTATGATTTGTTTGATGTGGGAGGGACTATATCACACATATGGCAGTCGACCAAAAGAATGATACCTTTTTTGAAGTGAAAACTTCTTTAGACGCGTTGAGCACTTCTTGGGTGAACAAAAATCATAGAACTCGCGTCATCGTCACGCTTCCACGCTTTCCATTTTTGAATTATTTTAGAATATTAACAATATCTCAGAAATGGTGCGTCCTACGCAAAAAATAACAAATTTTGACCCCCTTAATAACCTCTAAGAGAGTATCAGGAATTCGACCCGACCCTTCTCTTAATTTTTTTAAATTTTTATTTAGAAGTGTTTGTGATCAAGGATTCAAGTTTTTTATTTATTATTAATGTATCTTATCTTATCTTATGTGGGGGCCAGTCAGTGCAGACCGGCGACACTTCGACCCAGTGGGATATTTTGTGTCGACACTCTCCGAAAAACGATTGCCATAGATGTTCACGGCAGCCGGGACCAACGGCTTAACGTGCTCTCCGAGGCACGGAGCAGGCGATAATTGTCAATCAATACGCACATAATTGTGAAAAGTCATATAACTTCCGAAAGTCAGAGGTGCGCGACCTGGGTTCGAACTCGAGACCCTCTGTATTGCAGTCTGTTGGTCTCTCCACTGAGCTATCGCTGCTCCATTATTAATGTATAGTCTTGTCTTGTATTAAATAAGACAAACACGAATATTGACAATACCTAATAAGGTACTGCCACTAAAGTGCATACTATTTTCATTTTCATTACCAGCGGCTATTAAAAGGTTACATATTGATCGTATAATGACATTCTCAGTATCCTATACACATGTAATCCATATTAAACAACAAACAGACAAAAAAACACATTAATTACTACATATAATATAGCGTGCAAGCACGATAATTTGTCTAGTTTCACCTTATGATACAACCGGTAGAATTAAAATGGCTTCGAGTGCGTTAAGTCGGTAACAAATCAGGATAAACACATCTGGTAGGGCTCATTTGAATATTTTCTATCGCTATAAGTGTATACTCGTGTGGATTACGTAAAAAATTCCAATATTTCGTAATCATCTGTGATATTTAAGTATCATTCTGTCTTTGTATGCGTTTCTTCAAAAAGTAGCTTAAGCTTTGCCAGATTTCTATAGTTATATTCATACCAAATATGTTTAAGTTGGTCTAGCGGTTTAGTTGTGCAAACCATAGATATACAATACTAGATGTTCCCGCGGTTTCACCCGCGTTTACCGCTACTGCGCCGCCCCGATGGGTCGTAGCGTAATGTTATATAGCCTTTAGCCTTTCTCAATAAATAGGCTATCCAACACTAAAAGAATTTTTCAATTCGGACCTGTAGTTCCTGAGATTAGCGCGTTCAAACAAACAAACACTTCAGCTTTATAATATTAGTATAGATTCGTTCATTCATATTCTCACGTCATTATCCTCAAAGGAGTACAGAGAGGTGTATCACACCCACTTTTCGTCTACTATGGCACTTAATAGGTGCTATTGCCTTTCACCGAGTACAAATCTACATATACTCCGTGCTGGTATCGAGAATATTTTGAATACGGTACCTAAGTAACACACCCGACACGGGAATCGAAACCGAGACTTTATGCACAACAACAAAGGTACCTGTTGGACATTTAATACTTGTACCTGTTGGACAATTTATAACACCAGTCACAATGTTTTCCGCAAATTAATAAATGATTTGATTTGATTTGATTTGATTTGAACACTAGCATTCATTATCGCTAAGCCACCGAGGTAATTTATATCCAATATTTCTGCCATAATTTCTCTTTCTAGGTTTTAATACCCAAATCGGGCTTATGGCCAGTCCCACAACTAACAAGTAAAGTTATTTGAAAGATAAATCGCATGCTGTCTCACTCTTGTTAGGTTAAAGAAGAGAGATGGCGAGAGTTTTATCTTATAGATAAATGTTATTATGAGATGGTGGGACAAGCCCTTAGTGTTACTTTTATTTAAAAGAATCAACGGGTTGCACTCCGGGAGTGCCGGCAGAAGTGAAAACTTGAATATTAACGTTGTGCATTTTTGATATTTTGGAATGGTTAGGGAATAATTTTGCGCGAATTGCTTTAATTATCAGTTTACAAGTACTATCATTTATGTGGTAAAATACAATATTCATTTATTGCGCTATCGTGCACAAACATGACAATTCTCCCTCCATCTTAGGAATTTTCGATCAGGTCACGTGTCCTGACGCGAGTTTGACAATTCTCCCTCCGTCTTACGAATTTTGGATCATGTCACGTGACCTGACGCGAGTTTAACATTTTTTACCCATCACAAAAAAGTGCACAACGCCGCTAAAGAAGTTTTCACTTCAAAAACTTTTTGTTACAGCGCAACGCTTAGATATGTACCTGGTAGATAGCAATAGCCCTCTTATATATCAGTAAGTACCTAAAGTTACTAATGGCCAGTTGCACAACTATCAAGTAAAACTTATCCAAAAGATAAATCGCATGCTATCTCACTCTTGTTAGGTTAAAGAAGAGAGCGAGAAAAACCTAAACTTTTATCTTATAGATAATTAATGCTATGCGTATGCTATCCTCGAAAAAACCGTCAAATAAAATTTGGATGAGATTTACCACATAGATATACCAAGTCCTATAGCATAGGATCTTTTCATCCCGATATTTAAAACCGGACAGAATCTAGTAGCCAATAAAACAATATAAGCCCATTCCACAATTCATTCAGACATAATTTACGAAATGCATTCCGCATATCAAGTACACAAATCGCGTTATTTGGAGCTGTGTCTGACCGCGCCCTTACTGCCGTCGTTAGCTTGTGTCGGTTACGAAACTATAAGGGCAATGGGCAAGCTATTGGTCATTGTTTCTGATAGTTTAAATGTTAGGCTATTTGGCAATAAAAATGTTCGGTGTTGCAAGGTTGGTTAATGGTTTTTATCTTGACAGTTATCAATTATTTTTATTATAACTAAGTGCTTTAAGTTTGAAGGTTTCGTTTTTGTACAGTTTTGTTTACTGATTCTTTGGCTTGTGTATATAATAGCGGGTTTTATGTTAGTGAAGTGTGTATGCTCCTTTAGATTAAATTACCTATTAAGTATTCTCCTTAATAATAATATTTTATTCTGCTTACTATACAGTTTACTCCATAATGCGCATTATATTGTAACAAGTATTCAATAAACTAATTTCGTACGTTCCGGTTGTTCTTTAATTTATCTTAGGATCCCCAATACTACATTAGATTTTCAGGTTGGTAGTTATGTTTGCTGCTTGCTTGCTTGCAAATTTTATGGTGTCTATGATTTTTATTAAGCTACGTAAATATATTAAAATCTCTATATTGTAGGGATTTTTCAATTTAAGTCTACCCAGTCTATAAAGATATTTCTTTAGCTCGAGTATGTATTTAAATTATAAATATATATTAATTAATAACAGTCCTGGTTGTACACCCACGTTGGTCGCAGGCCTGTGCTCAGTGTAAGCCATTACGCAAGGTCAGTGTGGGTTAAACTTCACAAATTTTGGAGAATATTACATAACACTCTTAGATTTGATTTGATTTCTCCTTCACCGTTAAATCAAGGTATAATTAACCATTGAATACGCACAAAAACTTCGAAAGTCAAGGTGCGTTCCTTGTGATCGAACTCGAGACGCCTGCATGGTAGACCAGTAGGCTCTCGCTATGGGTATATACTATTAATATTTTTGGGTATATACTGTTCATCCTAAATACTGTCGTCAAAAAGCATTCGCAAATAAACTACATATGATCCGGAAATAATAAAAAATGTTCGTAGAAAAGATAGGGTTTGTGAAAAACAACTGTTGCATACGAGTTTCTTGCGCCATTTCTATTGCTATGAAAGCAGTAATCTCTATAATAAATTAAATATAATTTTGTCAATCTACTCGCTAACAAAGGATAGATGTAAATCATCAGTTAAAGAATGGCTGCTGGAGCTTGACTATAAAGAAACAGAAAACTTATTAAGTTAATAATAAACTGGGATAACATACATATACATGCACACACACACACGCACACATACACGCACACACACCCACATAAACACGCATACACACACACATACACAAACACACACACACACACACAAAATCTTTAATGTATGTATATTCAGATATTCTCGAACAAATTATGACTGAGCATTATACCCGTGACATATGGTAACAATTGAAATTGTAAACATGTTATTCTGTGGGGTGGGGACCTGGTGATCGGTAATACAGGTTTTAAACTACTACAGACACCAGCTCCTCACATACACTGGACTATAAAATTTACTAGTTATATGGGTCACTATACTGTATGGAAATAGTCTATTGTGTGAGGAGAAATAAATGATATTATTATTATTAATCATTTATGTTAAATTGTCTATCTTCTTCTCATTAGCCTTTATTATTCCCATGTCACTTGGGGTCGACTTTCTAGTCTAACCGGATTTGACTGAATATCAGTTTTTACATGCAGCGACTGCCATCTGACCTCCGCAACCCGTAGGCTAACAATACCCTAAAGCTAGACCAGTGTCAGGATATTAGAGGGCACTGACTTCCCAATAACGACTGCCATAGATGTTCATGGCAGCCGGGACCGACGGCTTAATGTGCTCTCCGAGGCACGAGTTAAATTGTCTTTCTATGCGTTATTATTTATTACATGTATAATAAGACAACTAAACTTAATAAAAACTTCGTAAAACCAGTTATTAGGCACCTACGTGTATTAATACAGCAAATAATAAGATATTTTATATTACAGCAAAAACTGGAGCACTCCATCAACTAAGGCAAGTATAAAAATATTTTTACATAATAGCAATTGACGGATAATAATGTAGAAATCGATTCACTCATCACTGTAAGACTAGACACTAGGATATGATGCCTTTGAAAGTAAGCTATTAACTTAAATGCACTGTCACAAAATATGATTAGCGAATATTAGGCTCTATCTAGACGGACGCTCAGGTTGCCGAGATTTACCCTCAGGATTACAGTATAGGGTTATTCAAAAAGGGTGTTAAAAGTTTTTTACAGGGTCGGCAATGCGATAATGATGGCTCTGGTGTCTTTTTTATCTTTATTTATTATAAGAGATTTTTGTACAAAATAATGACAATGTCAATCCCATCGTACCTTAATCTAAAAAGAAACAACTACTACAACAATAGCATAGCTAATCTTAATAGCTATCTACTAATCACAATCACTGTAATTAAATGTATAATATATTATGGAAATAAAGAATTTATTATTATTTAAAAAAATATATATATATAATATTCTAGCTGTATCAGAGTTTGGTTCAGCTAGAATACTATGAAACATACCGACATCGTATAAATTTAATTTAAATTTATTTATAAAATGGACTCTTTTATCAGCATACCTGACACATTCCATTAGTAGATGGTATACATCATCCTTTTTATTGCACACGTCACAATTAATGCCTCTGGTGTTGCAGGCGTCCATAGACTACGGTGACCACTTACCATCAGGTGGGCCGTATGCTAGTTTGCCATAAAAAAATCCTACGCTGATGACGTGGCGTTAGTGAATGCATCTGCTGTGGATGAGATCTTAGGTACTTCTCGGATAGCGAAGGGCTGCGTGGAAATAAATTCGGGATGATGGTCCTACTAATTATACTTTTAAATTATAATAAATGTAATGCTATTTATAATAAGCGATAGCTCAGTGGAGAGACCAACAGACTGAAATGCAGAGGGTCTCGGATTCGAACCCCCGTCGCGCACCTCTGACTTTCGGAAGTTATATGACTTTTCGAAGTTATGTGCGTATTGATTGACAATTATCGCCTGCTCCGTGCCTCGGAGAGCACGTTAAGCCGTTGGTCCCGGCTGCCATGAACATCTATGGCAGTCCCACTGGGTCGAAGTGTCGCCGGTCTGCACTGACTGGCCCACACATAAGATAAGATATAATAAAGTAGACATAGACATTTTCTCCAAAAAATAGTTAAATTTAAAAATACATTATTTAGTCTAGTATAGTAGTATAATAGTAATTTAGTCTTTAATCTACCCTTAATTTTCTTGTGTAGTTTATATAACTTAGGAGTTGAATTGTAACCTTACATGTATGTACACTTTAGATAATTATACTCAATGCTGTGCTCACCTTTAATTTAAAAGCATACACATATACATATATTTGTATGAATGTTTTCATGTAAAAGCTTAGTATGTATTTTAGTTGGTAAGCCTTATGTTAAATAAAAATAAATAATATAATAAATTTGTGTCTAGTGGTGCTAGGTCACTGCTCTGAATAAGCGCAGGTCTTGGATAATGTTGTCTTCTGTTTACGCGAATGTTATTCATTGAAATTAAACTACTATATATACGGATTTTATCGCGTTGTTTATTTGACACTTTATTACAAAATTTTGAAAACTGTTACACTACTATTACTACTAAACTTTACTAATTTTTAAGCTAATTAAATTATTGAAACTATTAAAACTATTACTATACTATTATACTATTTATATTTGTGTTTATGTTTACACTTTCCCCGACGTTTCGGTTGCTTTTCAGCAGCCATGGTCACGGGGAGACTAAGATGGTAGTTGTCTCAATGTTCCAGTGTAGTTGTTTTAAAGTACCCGAACATAATTTAATCATGGGTGTTTCTATTTACGCAGGTCTTGGAGTTCGCATGTTTAGTGACGAGGGCTTTGGTTCGATTTCCAGGTTTCGGCAAAGTGCTATTTGGTATTTCCATCAAGAAATCAATATCAGCATGGTGTTTAAAACTGTAACCGGTAAATTCCCGATTCATTTCGATTCCCGCACAAGTCAAACATTTGTGATGTTTGTCTTGGTCTGGGTGTTTTTATGTATAATCTATACAAATAAATAAAATTTAAGTGTCTGTTTGTAATGTCAAAATATATAAGGTACCTAAACAAAAGCATCCATTTTTAAATTTTTTGTCTTTCTGTCTGTCTGTCTGTTTGTTCCGGCTAATCTCCGAAACGGATGAACCGATTTTGACGGGACTTTCACTGGCAGATAGCTGATGTTATAAGTAGTAACATATTTAAGCTACTTTGATTTTAGAAAAAAAATAGGGTTCCGCGGAGACAAACATTTTTTAGTTAAAATCTACGCGGACGAAATCGCAGGTAACAGCTAGTATGTATACATATATTTACAATAAAAAGTATAAATTTATGTTTATACACCGTACCGATAATACAAGCTTAGTTTGAGCTAGATGGTGTTGTGTGTATGTGATAGGATATAAAAAAAAACATTAAGCTTACTTACTATTATGTGGGACCTAACACTCAACTAATACATCTTTGCCTTAGTTTTGGGGATATCGGCGTAAGATTTATATTAATAAACGGAATTTATTTTCTTCTAATATCTAAATTTAAGATATAAAATCATTTAGCAATTAGTTATGATATAACTGAAAGAGCAGCGATAGCTCAGTGGGGAGACCAACAGACTAGGGCATCCAGTATCGGAAGGTTTTCAATTCCGGAGTTAATCTACGATATTGGGCTCTCAACTCCGGAATTCCGGAATTCCGGAACTGGATCCGTAAAACAAAAATACCTCGAGTAACTTTTAATCATTTTAATATCAGTCTTTAACTCAGTTTTGATACGACATTGCCAGTTAACAATATTATTAAAATTAGGAAAGTCTAAACTTTTTAAAAACTTAAAAATTAACAATTTGAGAGCCTTAAAATATTAGTGAAAAATAACATAATTAAATTAACACAATAAATATCACGCTTTTGAGTATTTTAGACATTACTAGGTAGTTAAAATCAAAATATTAAAATGAGCACGTAAGTCTCTCCTCAGATTTATCATGTTTAACAACAATCTTGACATGACATAATCAGTTCACAAATCACATCACAATCATTAAAATTAAACAAGTCTAACTAAACTTCTTAAAACAAATCAACAAATTAAGGGCTCAACACCAACAGCAAATATTATTATTAAAATTATCACAAGAAACACTTAAATATATGAGAACTCACTATCAAGAAAAGCGGTCTACTCTATGTGCTACGCTGTTCTTGATAATGAGTTCTCAAGAGAATTAACGAATCTAACATTTTGTCAGAGAGTGAGCTTCGTATTCGGTTACAAAAGTAACCAGCGCTTGAAAATACCCGTTCACTCTCCACACTCGTAGGAAGTATAATATTTAAATAATTATATGCTTGTGTCAGATATACACCTCGCTCTCCACCATTATCATACATTGCTTTTTCAAATTTGACAAATCCAGAAAGGTCAAAATGTTTAGTTGTATATTTTCGGGGCTTTGTCTGACATTTATGTAGCTCTTTATCAAGCTGTTCTTGTAGTGTTAAATCATCAACTGCAACGTCAACATCAGAAGCAGAAGACGAAGAGTCATCTTGATTTTCTGCATGCTCAGTGGTAGTTGTAGTGTAGGGCTTGTAATTAAGCTGGCGTAGCAGAGTAACAATAATCTCGCAAATTTCGTCGCTTTTTGGTTTTATAAAAGTTTCATCATCTGCTTGTCTAAAGAAGTCGTTAGAATTGTGCAGATAGTGCAAAACACCTGCAAGTAGAAGTCGCCTTTGCTTGATACGATTTTTCAAGTTTGTAGCCAGCCTAGCACTTAAAAAATTATTCTGTTCGTCGAGTTTTTTAAGCATGAATCGCAAAGCCGTATCAGCTGTATAAAGAGTCGCATCACGTCGGCACAATGTGAGAACAGACAGTTTTATGACATTCAAGCTATGATGAATGTTGTTCAGTGTTTGAATGTCATCATCTGAAAAGGAAACCTCAGATTTCCAATCTATTAGTGCCTTCAGAACGGAATCTTTTATTTTCAAAAATACTCCGATCATGTCCGACATGCTTGACCAGCGCGTGCGACAATCTAGCTGCAGTTGTATGTCTTTACCGTGTTCCGCATTGACGTATTGTCGTAACAAATCAGCTTTTAAAGGTGACTTTCTTGCAGACCGTACGAGGCGCCGAACTTTTTCTATAAGTTCCTTGTATGTTTTTGGTTCAACCCGAGCAGTGGGAGCTTCAATTTCTAAACGACTGTCATTCGTTGGTGGTGGTGTGGAATCTGCGTCCTCGTCGCTTACAGATTCGCTGTCTTCATCTGAATCCATTGTCTCGTGAATGGATACCGGCTGGAGTTCTCTTTCTTCGTTCGTATCTTTATATAGCGTGTCAATTACCGCGAGCTGAATACCGTGGGCGAGACATAATTGGTGATAGCCGTTGCAGTATGTCCCCATTTTCGTCATCACGCTCGCACCGTCGGTTGTAAGGCTAACGACGTCCTCATCCAAAGACACGCCGAATTTAGCGAGATGGTCTCGCAACATACTATATGCTGCAAAAGCTGACATTGATCCAGTAATTTTAACGAGGCCCAGATTCTTGAAATTGAACCCACCGAAACCGTTGCTGTGCAAATTTATGTTCATGTATCTTTTGTTTCGCAAGGATGTCCACTCGTCCAAAGTCAGTGCGAATCTGTGGCCTTCTGTTTTTAATTTCTGTATTTTGTGTTTTATGTCTGCTTTGACTTCTTCAGCTTGAGTAAATATTATTTTTGCTATTGTACTCGGCGATTTAGGTAGATCGTGGCCACTTTTTTTGAACATCTTTTGGAGATCTTGACTCTCAACAAAAAAACGGAAAGAACAACCGTCCAGTGCTGCCATTCGCGATATGATCACCTCCATTTTTTCATTAGACTTGGAACTGAAGAAATCTGTCATCATTTTCCTTTTCTTAGTTTCTGTAGTCAGTATCGGTTGTCTTTGGTTTGAAGTTCCTGCAGTAACATCAGTCATGCCCAATGCCGGTGTAGAGTTGTCGTCACTTTCCTTCAAATCTACATTTATTGCATGTTTTGCTCTCATATGCGTGTGTAAGCCAGTAGTAGCACCACCAACTGTTTTCAAGATCTTTTTGCAAATTTTGCATTTTGCAGATTGCCCGTCACTTGCACGAAGAAAATGAGTCCATAAATTGGTTGTTGTCCTTTTATTGGTGAATTCTTTGTACTGACATTCCTTTTCATTCGACGACGACCTTAAAGTGAAAAAAAAAAAACATGTAAATCGGGCACTTTACCCATAAATCCCATAATACATTTCTGTGCAATTGTACAGTAGACAGATACTTGCAGATACTCGTATTAATGCAAGTATCTGTCTACTATACTTACCTAATCAGTACATACGCAGGAGGTAGATACCTAAGCGTACGTAACAACTGAGGGCGTCCTTATCTCGCACGAAATATTGTGTTTTTCGTAGTTGCTGAAATTGCCTAAATTTGCTATACATTGTATGCATTTATATACTTTATGTACAGTACAGAATAGACAAACAGCCTCAATTAATTCCTTTTTGCATAATCAGTTGCACTGTGAAACAAAACTCGTGGTAACTTCGTGCGAGACTAGGGAGCTCTCAAGTTTACCATGATATATTCGAAGATTTGCTGACATAACATAAAAAATAGAGACAAACACGTCTTTTAAACTAGCTAGTCTTACAATTAGCGCGGTGTAGGTAGGTATTGTGAATAGTAGAGAACGAATAAATGGTCCACTGGCCAGCTTGATGTATTTATGTACAATAATCGCAAGAATAGATGTTGATAGAAGTTACTATTACTACATAATATCACAGAATAAGAAATAGTAGAAGTGCACATACACGCTGAAAACTTAACACTTAGATTAAACCGAATTATGTTAAAAACTACTTACATTTTGTCATAAATTGCCTTTTCGTAAATGTGGTCACTGGTGCGCAGCGCTCTCCTCCCGTCAAACACTCGTGGGCAACTAATCGCGCGACCGGCGCGACTGACTAGCCGCTGGGGGAGAGGGATGCGCGGGGGCGGTGCCGGTGCGGTACCATAGGGTAGTCTAGTGACTCGATAATACACGCGCAGGAACAATTGCGCGTAAAACGATGAGTTGAAGAATTAAACACATTCTTAAATTAAAAATAATGAATATCGAAATACGATAAATTGAGCTCAATTCCGGAGTTGAAATATCAGAAAAACCGTCCGGAATTCCGGAGTTACGAAATTCCGGAATTCCGGAATGGATGCCCTACAACAGACTGCAATGCAGAGGGTCTCGGGTTCGAACCCACGTCGCGCACCTCTGACTTTCGGAAGATATATGACTTTTCGAAATTAAGTGCGTATTGATTGACAATTATCGCCTGCTCCGTGCCTCGGAAAGCACGTTAAGCCGTTGGTCCCGGCTGCCATGAACATCTATGGCAGTCGTTATTGGGAGAGTGTCGACACAAAATCCCACTGGGTCGAAGTGTCGTCGGTCTGCACTGACATAAGATACGATATAACTGTATACCTAAATAATTCATCATATACCTACAATAATCCGTAATTTACATTAATATGTTAATTTTAGAAAATGAAGCAATAAAACAGCCTATTGGAGAGATCGACGAGGAGTTAGTAGCTTCGAGGTGAAACACTTGTCCATATCATCTCTATCCGCAAAATTAAATATACAAGTAAAGGTTAGACCTCAGGAAAAGCTTTTTATTTAATTAAGGTGGAAAATACGCATATGCCTTGATGGTAACTTATAGACGCTTACAATACCAAGGAATCTCGTGGGTAGTTGACACTTAAAAAGAGCAACGGATAAATAATAATAATAATAAAATAATATTCTACCAAATACACACAACACCATCTAGCCCAAACTAAGCAGAGCTTGTACTATGGGTACTAGACAATGGATAAACATACATATATACTTTTTTTCTGTAAATACATACATATTATACATAGAAACATCCAGACCAATACAAACTTCCATGTTCATGCACACAAATGTTTGACTTGTGTGGGAATCTAACCCGCGACCCCAGGCGTGGCAGTCGGCTACACTAACCACTACGCCGTCGAGGCCGACATTACTGGTCCTCTGTTGACAGTATACAATATATCCTTAACAAACCTTACACACCATAAGAAGATAATGTAAGGCTATTTAAGTAGTGGGAATGAAATAGTTGGCAATAGACGGCGAAAATATCGCACTGCTCTTCCTTTTTTAACACTGAGGAGTTTTAAGGCCCTCAAGTTCTAATACTCTCTCTAATATCTTCAAGAAAAGAGCGTACTCCTTTTTAAAAGGCTGGCAACGCATTTGTAACTCCTCTGGTGTTGCGGGTGTCCATGGGCGGCGGTAATCGCTTACCATCAGGCGATCCGTCTGCTCGTTTGCCTCCTATCTCATAAAAAAAAAAAACTCAGTATTACGAAGATAAGATGTAAGTTTATGATTATATAGTAGCAGCTAAATCTTATTCTTACTGTAGGTACTTACTTATAAAAGTAAAATTTATGAAGTTGTACATTTTTACTCAATAACACGAAAACTCCTGAATCAATTTGGACGAAATTTGGCATACACATAGAGCCCTGTCGGCCTACCATGAAACGTAAATGAAGAAGTTTCGGGCATATTGTTAGTACTATTAGGGCCTTATCATACTAGCGGTTTGCGAGCGGCTGCGGGGCGGGGCGGGCGCGCATCGAACGCGTCGCGTACACGCCGCGGCTGCACAGCGAGGACGTCGTGGTCGCGTGGCAAATACGCAACGTTTTCGTCGCGTGTTTGGAGCGAGTTAACGACGTACAATACATTGAATAACAAAATGGATTGCAAATCTCTTCCCATGCCTTTTTTTTTAAATTACGATCACTATATTCTCTGCTTTTTTGATTTGCTATTCGCGGCGATCTTGTTGCGCGTCCGCAACAAATTTGCTGCGCATGCGCGGCGTATTCGTTGCGCGCCCGTAACGTATTCGTTGCGCGCCCGCTCCGCTTTGAGGACGCTCGCAATCCGATAGGGTGATATTGCCCTAAGTACCATGAAACACATGAGGTAACACTTTAATAACACTAAACTCTATGGTGAACGGAAAAATGACACTTATAAAGAAATAAATCCTAAGAAACATCGTGATAGGTATAATCTTAATATTTCGTTCGTCCGAAGATTCGGTAAGGCATTTTCGTAGTAGACCTACTGGCTTACCACATTGGTTTTACTCGATAGTACGTTAACGTAGGATTCACGCGGGCGAAGCCGAGGGCACAAGCTACTATACTACAAATTATTTACTGCTAGGAATGTGTTAGATATTCAATAATCAGTAGTGATCATCGATACGTTATAAATTAATAAAATATTCATAGGAATTACGTTCAATGCATTAATTCGTATGGAAATTTTCATATGGTAATTGTAAATGTACGTTTATAATATTCATAAGGAAACTTGAATGCGATCTTGTGTTACGACACAGTGAAAACATAAATGATACTATATAATATGGCAACGTATCATTAAATGTGTATTTTATTAGAAAATATTGCGTCGAAGGTCACGTGGCATAAGTACACGCTTATGCTTATGGCTGACAGTGAGGATCTGTGTTCAATAGAGAATATGCATGTAATCCTAACTAGTCCTAATCCTAACTTCCAAATCCTAAGTAATACTATAAAAGCGAAAATGAGTTTGTTTGTTTGTTACCTTTTCACGCCTAAACCACTGACCCGATCATCCTGAAAATTTGCATATACGTTGACAGGTGTACAGAAACGGACATAGTCTACCTTTCATCCCGAAAAAAATTACTGTTCCCGAGGAAAACAATAATAACCTTCTTATGATAATAGATGGCACCACGTGTCTTTCGAATCATGATTGAATTATATTATTACAAGATCGATTCGGGTTGTACTCTGTACAACCCGAATCGATTGTCAAATTCTAAATTTAACGCGAGCGAAGCCGCGGGCAAAAGCTAGTTCAAATATAATTTAAATGTTTTATTTGAAATTAGATTTTATAGATAAATATCTATCCCATGGAAACAATACATTTATCTGAATGAAAGGTACTCTAGCTCTTTTTCTGTACCCCTGACAACGTGTAATCAAAATTTTGTGATGATCGGTCGAGTAGTTAGGGCGTGAAAGCATAACAAAGAAACCCACATTCGCATTTACAAGATTAGTTTGGATTAGGATATTTATTACTGTACAATTTTACCTCATACGTAATTATTTATTAGTTCATAGAATTGCCACTAATGGCGCTATCAGAAAACGAGTAAAAATATACAGAGACATTCAACATGAATAATAATGTCATCAATTATACTATCATGAGAAATTCTGATTGAAAGATGACAACCGGTGTCAATATCCTAAGGCGTGTAATGGTAAGTAGAATTTTTCATTCCAGTAAACTTGCCGTATTCAAACGAGGCATAGACTAGTAGTATAATTTGATAGACTTATTCATCAAGACTTTAACTAGGTGGTTTGCAAAAAAACTGCAGCAAAACATGCTGCATGAGATTATTGCGGCAAATTGACTGATATTATTAAATGATACAGTAGGCTGGTGGATAGATTGCGTTAGTTCGATCTATGGTACGGAATGTGGTGGGTGGAAGACGCCTAAGGGAAGCGGAAACGCTCGATATTTTTGTATAATATTGTTTTAGAGCTCATTCTGCGTAAATAGAAACACCCATGATTAAATTATGTTCGGGTACTTTGAAATCACTACACTGGAACATTGAGACAACTACCATCTTAGTCTCCCCGTGACCATGGCTGCTGAAAAGCAACCGAAACGTCGGGGAAAGTGTAAACACAAATGTAAATAGTATAATAGTATAGTAATAGTTATAATAGTTTCAATAATTTAATTAGCTTAAAAATTAGTAAAGTTTAGTAGTAATAGTAGTGTAACAGTTTTCAAAATTTTGTAATAAAGTGTCAAATAAACAACGCGATGAAATCCGTATATAGTAGTTTAATTTGAACGATATTTTTGTCTTTAAAGTTAGTATAAATAACTACAAGCATAGACCTGTGTATTAATTAATATCCTAACTAATATTATAAATGCGAATGTGAGTTTGTTTGTTTGTTACGCTTTTACGCCTTAACTACGCGACCGATTAACATAAAATCTTGCATACACGTTGTCGGGGGTGCAGAATACGACATAGGGTACCTTTTATCCAGAATAAAGTACTGTTACAAACCTAACTACATTTAAGCGAGTGACGCCGCGGGCAAAATCTAATCTTAATCCTAACTAATATTATAAAAGCGAAAATGAGTTTGTTTGTTTGTTACCTTTTCACGCCTAAACCACTGAACCGATCATCCTGAAATTTTGCATATAAGTTGTCAGGCGTACAGAAACGGACATAGGCTACCTTTCATCCCGAAAAAAATTACTGTTCCCGAGGAAAACAATAATAACGTTCTTATGATAATAGATGGCGCCACGTCTCTTACGAATCATGGTTGAATTATATTATTACAAGCAGAGTACAACCCGAATTGATTGTCAAATTCAAAATTAACGCGAGTGAAGTCGCGGGCAAAAGCTAGTAATAATATATCTATGAAATATGTGTGATATTTCGCCAATTGTGATTTTAGAGAAGGCGACCCCTTTGATTTTGAAGTGTATAAGGCAAATTTCCAGACCACGTGCTGCTACTGAAAATTTTCTATCAGAGAAGTCGGCTTTTGCACTTATTTGCAGGCACTTAGTTGCGGTCAGTTCATGACAGGTGCTCCATTGTTTACATATTTAGGTATTGAGAACTATAATGAGAGAAACGAAAGGTCAAATAACTTCGTGCTACATAACCCAGTTTGTTAAGGCTCGATACAATTACGGCGGGCTGTAGAAAGGTGTTGGTAGTAGCAGATATAGTTGGAATATTATTCTGTGGAGAATACTGTTGAATTAGTTGGCAACTGATCTTAGTATTATCTCTTAAAGTATTGTTATTGAATGCGCTAGATCGAGATAATGTACATTCTGTAACGCTCCGTCTCATTATCGCCGACACATAGGATGCTTTCGCTCTTGTATTAATTTCTGGGTCCCCAAAAAAATATTTTCGGAGTGGACACTTCTTTAGGGGCGTTGAGCACTTCTTGGGTGAACAAAAATCATAGAACCGCGTCATCGTCACGTTTCCACGCTTTCCATTTTTGAATTATTTTAGGATACTAACAATATCTCAGAAATGGCGCGTCCTACGCAAAAAATAACGAAATTTTAACCCCCTTAATAACCCGTAAGAGAGTATCAAGAATCCGACCCGCCCCTTTTTTAGTTTTTTTTTTATATAGAAGTGCTTATGATCAAGGATTAAAGTTTTCACTTCTATCGGCAGTCCCCAAAGACTGCCCCAATTTTTTTTTAAGTCTGCTTCCTCTTTAGGGCAATGTCAGTGTTGTAGTGGACTTGACAACAACAGACACAAAGGACAACGTACCTCGGATCATCTGTGAATCACACAAACTTATAGCATGTAAAAATAATTAAAAGCGGCGAACATAAATATTTTAAGCGCCGGTAGCCTAATGGTTAAGGCATTGGACATGTAAAGTCGCAGGTTCGAATCCAACCCATTACATTACCGACTTGAACTCCTAACACAAGCATTCTAGCTTAACAGGAGGGGTTAATAAGAATATTAGTAATTTGAAACCCAAATTGCTAGAAATAAATAAAAAAAAAAAAAATGTCATGTAAACACATTTTAATTAGATGTCGTAGGATCTCGGTGTATCTCCGGTGGTCCGATGTTAGAATAAGTCATTAGCAAGACAGGTGTGTCCTCGGGTTTAATTGGGAGCCATGTTGGACCCTATCGGTACTGTATCGATGTCTTGTGCGAGAATATTTTGTGTAAGAGATAAAAATAATTACTTGCTTTGCGGAAGTGTAGAGTTTTAGTTGCATTCCAGTATGTCTTGTTAAAAAATAAGCTTGTTATTTTTGTGTAAGTGTATCTATTTAGTGGGGTATCTAGGAAAAATCTCTATAGTTCATTGATTAACTATATTTAAAAAGGACTGAGTTTATTTTTCTAGTTGTCCCTCTGGAACATTCTTTCTGAATGAAAGATATCCTATGTCCGGTTCTATACCCCTGAGACAGTGTATGTGTATATAATTTCATGATGTTCGGTCGAATAGTTAAGGCGTGAAAGCGTAAAAAACAAACAAACTGACTTTTGCATTTATAATATTAGTTAGGTTTATTAAGTTAAACCGACAACACTCGCATTAAGAATATTGCCTGTATCGCGGCGGGCTTTACAAACATTTAAGGAAAACACAAGGGCCGTTTTCCCATACAAACGTAGTCCCCTGTTTCCTCCCTGGATAATGCCAGTAGAGCAATAATTTTTCCATAAAATATATGGCCTCTATTGGCATGTCCATATGGTTTCCTTTTTTTCATAAATTAATTATTAAAAGAGACATGAGCCTTCAAAAACCTCAAAAATTGGCCAGATATTCCGCTGTGTTCAAACATCTAGAAAACAAATTTGTCTAGATTATATAAAAAAGGAAAACATAAGAACACGGCCAAAGCCTTTCTTTAATTTTTAATGAAATAAGTAGTTAAATCGGTCATGTTTTGGAGAAGAATTCAGGGGACTACGAACTACTTTTTGGTCCAAGCCGCAGTTGCCTCTATCGCACTCTGCGGGCACTGCGCGACAGCAATAGATTTTACAAATACCTATTTTCAATTGTCTCGCCCTTAGTGTTTCCTCTTAACAATGGACTCAAAGAACACTCGGACTTGGTACAACTATTGGCGGATTAAAATTATATTTATTTTGTGGTCAACCCCACAACGTTGCAGTGGCGACCACTCGATCACTACGTTGGGGTTTTACGGTGATTGCGTGCAAGTTTAATACCATATATTGGCCACAGTTCCAGATTCTACGACGATTAGCAAAAAAGGCCAAAATAATTTACTTTAACCGGGACCATTCGATCGACGATAAGTGCAAACTTACGCTACCAACCAACGAGACAAGATTATCCTCGATATACTTACATACGTATACTCAAGCCTGTAATCCGCAAACGGACAGCCAACACTGTTCCTATCTATACTAATATTATAAAGCTGAAGAGTTTGTTTGTTTGTTTGCTTGAACGCGCTAATCTCAGGAACTACTGGTCCGATTTAAAAATTCTTTCAGTGTTAGATAGCCCATTTATCCAGGAAGGCTATAGGCTATATATCATCACGCTAAGTTCAATAGGAGCGGAGCGCCAATGAAGAATGTTTCAAAATCGGAGGTTATTTTTTCCTTTTGAGAGCTTCCGCTGCGTGCGCTGCGTAAACAGTTAAAGTTTCGCAAAAATCGTGTATGAGAGAATTGTTCCCCTTAAAAAGTTCTAAAAAAAGTCCGCGACAGCATATGTCTATCTTTTAAGGTTTTTATTCTAACCAAATTTATTCTAAAATAATGCATTATTTGCGAAGGTATTTTTATAAACATGATACTAATCCTTATCCAAATAAATACAAGAATTTAATTTAAAACAAAATTGCGCTTTACATCATTCGATTTCAATGAATATCTTAGGAGATATCGCAGTTTTAAAATAACATTGCAGCAAAATAATTACCCATTACAGACATAGTACAAACGATGTTTCTCCTGGTTTATTCTGCGTGATTACTACTGGTTCGATTTGAGAAATTCTTTTAGTGTTAGATAGCTTATTTATCGAGGAAGGCTATAGGCTATATAACATCACGCTACGACCCACGGGGGCGGCGCAGTAACGATAAACGCGGGTGAAACCGCGGGAACATCTAGTCATGTTTATATTTTGTCAGCGATATTTGGAATGCCAATTGGCGTATACCGAGTACATTTTCGGACTCCGTGCTGCTTCTGACAACAACGGATACAAAGAACAACCAAACTTGGAACAGCTAAATGTGGATTGCACAATTTTTTGTCTCATGTAGGGACTCGGACTAACAACACTCAGCGTATTGGCAATGACGAGGCAACCATAAAACCACTACATCATCCATGCAGGAAAGATATGCACAAATTTCAAATACATTTGTTGAGATTATATTTTAGTCATATTACTAGAAGCGGCTGACTCTTGATATACAAGACAACCTAGTTACGAAGTCACATGCATCATAACTAAATTTCGTAATGTCAATAGAAACATTATTATTATCATGCTAGTTTTTGCCCGCGGCATTGTTCGGGAACAGTACATTTTTCTGGATGAAAGATACCAGGTATGTCCTTTTCTGTACCCCTGATAAGGTATATGCAAAATTTCACGAAGATCGGTCGAGTATGTAAGGCGTGAACAAACAAACTTACATTTATATTAGTTGGGATGATAATCGAACTGAGCACCTCACGTTCAACTACAACAAGGTCTCAAGCCATGGGACCAACAATGCCACCTAACCCGTTAGATCCTAAGAACAATTTATACAACAGTCTTCCAGATATCTAATTGGTGTAATTAGTGACTGGACAATTAGACAGGGTAGTTAAGGTCCAACAAGTTGTATTCAATAAGACGGTTACGGGTATTTCTTGGGTAGATTTATTACCGCTATTTGATACAATGGTCGGTAACCATTGTGCCAAACTGGGCGAACGGAACAAACGGATTGACAAGGAAATTGTGTACCATATCGATTCTTTAAGTGGTAATAAATTCTGATGTTTAGACTGATTTAAATATGGTAGCTGAACAGGTAAATATGGTAACTAAATCAGTCTAAACATCAGAATTTAAATCAGTCTAAAAGAACTTTTAGCTAATATAATAATGTCCTCCAATGTTGTCACGGCGGCCAATTTTAACATAGACTCACAAATTGCGTATGAGATATTATAGTGCACAAGTGTGTACGCAAATACAAGTGCACTCTCTGTTCCCTAACTTTTATGATCCGATGGGACGGTAATGCGACACGATCGAAGATAAATCAGGCGCAGGACCAACGGCGTTACGTGCTTGCCGAGGCACGGGCGAGTCTAATACCGCTAACTTCCTAATTCCGGGTTGCTATTGAGATTTCTTAACAGGAAACCCCAATAACTTTTGTTGGCTCGACCCAAAATTGGAACCTTCAACCTCATATTCAGCAGTCGCATTACACTACCGCTGCGCTAAGAATACTTTTATTTAGAGTGGGTTTACGCTAGAAATCTAGTTGGTAGGATTAGTAGTGGGAATTTGACTGCACAGGTGGCGTAGTGGTTTAAGTAGTCGCCTCGCCATTATCACTACGCCGAGTGTTGTGGGTTCGAATCCCACATAGTGCAAAAAATTGTGTTTTTTTTTTATACAACCAAGGTGGCAAACAAGCATACGGCCTACATGATGGTAAGTGGTCACCGTAGCCTATGGACGCCTGCAACACCAGAGGCATTACTAGCGCGTTGCCGACTCTTTAGGAAAGAAAATGGGAAGGAGAAGGATAGGGAAGGGGTAAGGGGGTGATTGGGCCTCCGGCACACTCACTCACCGAACGAAACACAACAGTAAGAATACTGGTATTTCACGTCGATATTCTGTTAGAGGGTAGTCCTTCCCCGGTCGAGCGGCCATTCATGCTGACATCAGCGAGTGTTCTGAGTCTGGATATATATTGTGTCTGTTGTTTGAACGTTCGTAAAGTCCACCGCAACACAGGATTTATTCCTAGTGCGGCCGTTGTCTTTTTAAAAAGAAACAAGGCTCCAAGAACTCTCAATCACAAGTCCTATGTCTGAATAGAATGCAATCTATTATATTTAATTGTGTCTTATCGAGATAAGTATCATTGCTATAATAGGATCCGATAGGTGACGTTGTAGTTATGTGATTGGCAATTGGGAATGGTTTAGTTTAAAATACCGCGGACAAAAGTCGCGTTATAATGTAGTAGGTAGCAACTAATTCTAACTAATATTATAAATGCGACTGTGAGTTTGTTTGTTACGCTTTCAAGCCTACGCAACCGATTCATCATTAAATTTCGCATGCACCTTGTCAGGGTCACATAAAAGCACAAAGGGTACCTTTCCTCCAGAATAATTCTGTTCATATATTCACAGTGATAACATAGGCAAAACAAATATGACACTTATGATGTCAAACTGACAGCTGGCTGCGCTCGGCGCTGCCCATCACTCGACACTAATAATATTATTATTACTATATAGACTGACTAAGAAAGTTTATAAGGCTAGTGTGACTGGAACAGTCGCAAGAGGAAAACCTAGGCGAACGTTTCTCGATCAGATCGGAGGCGTTCTGGACAAAGGCCAGGTTAAAAGCTCCTTGAACCGACGAGTGTGTATGAGGAATGTGATGAAAGTGAATGAAGCCAGAGAAGTGTGCCAGGATCGTAGCAAATGGAAATCCGTAGTCTCTGCCTGCCCCTCTGTGAAACAGGCGTGAATCTATGTATGTATGTATGCACTTTCATCTCTAGTAGAAGCATTGAGTGCAGTTTCCACAAACCTAACTAATATTTAATATTGTCTTCTGTTTACGCAAATGTTATTAATTGAAATTAAACTACTATATACGGATTTTATCGCGTTGTTTATTTGGCACCTTATTACAAAATTTTGAAAACTGTTACACTACTATTACTATTAAACTTTATTAATTTTTGAGCTAATTAAATTATTGAAACTATTAAAACTAATTATACTATTCTATTATACTATTTATAATTATATTTACACTTTCCCCGACGTTTCTTTTGCTTTTCAGCAGCCATGGTCACGGGGAGACTGTAAACATAAGAACGGGAAACACGGGGAAAGTGTAAATATAAATGGTATAAATAGTTTTAATAGTTTCAATAATTTAATTAGCTCAAATATTAGTAAAGTTTAATAGTAATAGTAGTGTAACAGTTTTCAAAATTTTGTAATAAAGTGTCAAATAAATAAAGCGATAAAATCCGTATATTAGTCTAACTAATATTTATAAATGCGCATGTGAATTTGTTTCTTTGTTTGTTACTCTTTCACGCTTTAACTACTCGACGGATCATCATGCAATTTCGTATACACGCTGTCAGGGGAACAGAAAAGGACATACGTTACCTTTCATCCAGAAAAAAGTACTGTTAGTAGCCTAACTCAATCTAGATTTACGCGAGCGAAACACCGAGCAAAATCTAGTCATCTATGATTTGAATTTATGACACTATGTAAGTAGGTATATGTCAATTGTTTCGAGTACAATATCTACCGACCACTGTGGTCTATAGTGTTGCAAAATAGTCGCACCTTATTTGCAATGCTATTCAGCTTAGACTAGTTATCCAAATGCCACCGGAACAATCGAATAGACTAACATGAGCAAAAAATTTGAATTATGTGGTTTGAAATGAAATAAGGTGGAGTTTATGTGTTTGTTTTCTGTCACAAGAAATTGTGGTCTTGGTTAATGATTGGATGTGAGAACTAGTTTGCTTGGGCATATAGTCATTGTGAGGTCTGAGGTTTCGGGCTCGAATTTAGTAACGAGCATGTGTTATTGTAACAAAATAATTGTGAAGAGTGGAATCACCACGAATCGTCGAATTGCCTACTCTACTATTGCAATAGAGAAAGGTAGACAGTAACGAACTCCTTTTATCGGATCAAGTTGAAGTTCGCCCGGATCCCTGTAACCTTTGACAGTGACAAGGCGAACACCTAAACCATCTCGCCATACCTGAAGTCATTATTACTTTACTTATTTTACGTTGCTTTTGAGCAGCCATAGTCACGGGGAGTCTCCCCGTGACCATGGCTGCTGAAAAGCAACCGAAACGTCAGGGAAAGTGTAAACATAAATATAAATAGTTTTAATAGTTTCAATAATTTAATTAGCTTAAAAATTAGTAAAGTTTAATAGTAATTATAGTAGTGTAAAAGTTTTTCAAAATTGTGTAATAAAGTGTCAAATAAAAAACGCGATAAAATCCGTATATAGTAGTTTAATTTCAATGAATAACATTCGCGTAAACAGAAGACAATATTATACTTTACTTATTTTTATTGTTATATCGATTATTGAGACCTTGCTTATAGCCCTTTGCAATTCTAGACACAGGAAGATAGCAAAAAGGTTGTTTAGCTGTGATCTTTTGTGGGATGGATGTTGAAATGCTTTAATTAGGATAAGTTACCCTGCGTCCTTTCCTGTACCCCTGACAACATGTAGGTATGCGAAATTTCACGATTATCGGTCGAGTAGTAGTAGAGTAAGAAGTGTAAGCGTCAAAAACAATCTCATATTCATATTTATAATATCATCACTATACATCCTAACTAATATTATAAATGCTAAAATGAGTTTGTTTGTTTGTTTGTTACGGTTTCACGCCTTAACTACTCAACCGATCAACATGAAATTTTGCATACACGGTTGTCAGGGATACAGAATAGGACATAGGGTACCTTTTATCCAGAAAGGATAACTGATGCAAACCTAACCTAACCTAACCTACATTTACGCGAGCGAAGTCGCGGGTGAAAACTAGTATATTATAAAACAAAGTCTCCGCGTCTGTCTGTTTATTTGCGATGAACTCAAAAACTACTGAACGGATTTCTATGCTTTTTCATCAATAGACAGAGTACCTCATGAGGAAGGTTTAGGTGTATAATTTGTTATGGTTTTGTAATACCCGTGCGAAGCCAGGACGGGTTGCTAGTATATTATAATATACACATTCTACGCATATGTTTTCTTCTTATGTCAAGCCCTAAAACATATAACGAAAAAAATATTATTATAAAATTATTAATGGTTCAATATAATAATGAAGATAGAGATCGCGAGTTGCGGTGGAGCGTTGAACCCGGTGTAAAACGAAGGGCTGGCCACCTGCGAATCTAAAACAAGTGAAGCGGACAAGCGGATTGCTGTTGCTTAGATAACGGACCGAAATGATAAACTGCCCCGCGGCACCGGCCGCTCTAGGGCTGCGGGTTCTATTACACTAAATTGTAGAGTTATTTTTGTTACTGGATGGCGTAGTGGTTCACTGCCAATGCGCCGAGTATGGGTCACATGGGACAAAAATTATGTGATCCACAAATAGTTCAAAAATAATTTATTCCTTAATGTCACAAAATAACAATTGGCCGTACTATCTGAAAAACGTTCCAACCCACAAAGTTATCATTTTGAGATAATCGTGATTGAAGTTCAATCCCGTATTGCTTCTTCATACATGTGGGTTGGGCTACTAAGTCATGATTTCGTATTTAGAGTGATAGTAGAGCTACCAAATTTTTCCAGCTAGTAAATAGTAACCCCGTGACTAATTTGCTAATAATAACTCGATTTTGTCCGGAGTGTGGGTTGGAACGTTTTTCAGAAAGTACGTCCAATTATGAACGTCAAAGCTTATAGTTAGTGAGTTACTGAATTTACATGTAGACTAGTTGCTAGGTTCAGGCAAAGGGTTGAGCCTATGAGAAAAAAGTTACAACAAACTCACAGTCACTCTTTTAGATTAACTTGACTCTGTGTCCGTCATTTGAATGTTCGTAAAATCTCACGCGTCACAGGTAATATTTATAGTGCGGTTTTTGTAGATAATAATATGTTATTTGTTATAAAATGATAAAAATCTTAAAGAATAAGGCAGCGCTTATACCCACAATCAGTGGCGGAACGTTTAAATAAGTCCAAAAGCCCGGCTAGTCTTAAACCGGAACTGGATTTTTCATAGGATAAGATACTAACTAAGATATTCATATAGAAGTGCCAATAACTGATAATTTTATTAGAAAGAAAGAAAGAAAATACATTTATTTGCAGCAGATTATGCACTACATAGTTACATATTTCAGACACAGTTAATTACAAAAAAAAATAAAAGAACAAATCTTACTGCAAATTGGTCGCAACTCAGCAAATGCTAGTTTTGAAAAAACTAGCGCTGGTCTTCCGCTGCGACCATGTTTGTAAATAATATACTTAACACAACACAAAGATGACAAACGATATAAAATAATAATAATAATATGGTCCACGGTACCAATATGACAACAATACAATTTTTTTTTCCAGAGTTCGTGTTACTGATGAGATATTTTATATGATTTCCTAATATAAATTTTCCTGACACCGATACTTATGCCAGGCAGTTAGGCTGCTTATCTATATATTAATACGTGAAGCAAAAACTTTGTGCCCTTTTTAAGAAAATTGCGCGGACGGAGGAGTATGAAATTTGGCACAGTTAAAGTTTATATGGAGAAGGAGGGGCGAATCCTAATATTTATATGAAATATGCATGAGAAATACATTAAATTAATGAAAAAGCACTACACGCAAACAACCGTGCTTTTGACACACGCTGTCGAAGCGCGTAACTATGGTTACATATATCAATATATAATGACAGATATCAGCGATATCTTACAGGCAAACTTTGGTCGAATTTCGAGCACTAGGCGACCGTTAGTATCTATCAAAATTCTAGGATATAGCTGAAATATTAACTCTTTGTTAACGCAGCGGTCGTTAATGCGCCTTCCGTGCATGAGATGTCGGGTTCGATTTACGGATCGGCTAAAGTGATACTGTATTTTCCGTCAAAAAATTCTCAGTAGCACCACGATGTACCGAACTGTAGGTACCTACAGGACGGCAATACGTTCGCTCTAAAACATAGGATTTAAAACTATAGTTGGTTCTAAATTTAAACATAATACATCTCTGCCTCTTCTTCTTTTTTATACTTAAGAGCTTCGCTTTTGTCTTTGGAGTATACGCCATCGATTTTCGGCCAACACCTTGACCTCTTTATAAGACATGACCTTCGCTTTTTTTTATTTGATCTGTGAACGAGAGGAAGAGGCAGACCCAGAAGGGCTTCTGGCTCTGCCTCTTTCTGTCTTTTCTTCCACTTTTCCTTCTATGATGTTTTTTATAAAGTCGTCAAGTCGTATAAGGTGTTGAAATTAAACTACTATATACGGATTTTATCGCGTTGTTTATTTGACACTTTATTACAAAATTTTTGAAAACTGTTACACTACTATTACTATTAAACTTTACTAATTTAATTTAAATTAAATTGAGACAACTGCCATCTTAGTCTCCCCGTGACCATGGCTGCTGAAAAGCAACCGAAACGTCGGGGAAAGTGCAAACACAAATATAAATAGTATAATAGTATAGCAATAGTATAAATAGTTTTAATAGTTTCAATAATTTAATTAGCTTAAAAATTAGTAAAGTTTAATAGTAATAGTAGTGTAGCAGTTTTCAAAAATTTTGTAATAAAGTGTCAAATAAACAACGCGATAAAATCCGTATATAGTAGTTTAATTTCAATGCATAACATTCGCGTAAACAGAAGACAATATCGTATAAGGTGGCCAAAAATCTCTCCTCTTCTGTCCTCAATGTCGGACAGGGCTCAGTACTTCCATGTTGCTTTTACATCTCTGCTTACCCCTTTAGAAAAACATGCATGAGACTATGTATTTATGAAAAAATATACTATTATTGCATCATAGGAGCAACCCTACTAATTCCCGTATACATTGTACATTGTACAAACTGCAACATAGATCGTAGACCATTTTTAATATCTATCCAACTGAATGTCGACCGTAATACTCCTTATTAAGGTCCATATTTAATTGTTAATAACTAAGTGTAGAATGTCTGAATGTCGTGGAATTGGGTCGGAACCGACTCAGCTACCATTATGAGAGTAGTTTAGCTGCTACTATAGTGGCAATAGTTAGAGATATCGATAGTATTTAACAGATAAATAGCGTATTTGATTCGTTGGTACGGCTTGTTGGTTGCTCGATTTGTGTGGTTAAGCAACTTTGTCATGTTCGGATTTTTGGATGGGTGACAGTTTAGAAAAATGTTACTAATTTCTTGAACTTTTAGGTGCAGTCTCTAGTTCAGTCTTCGGGCTACGCAATAAACGAATTGTCTTATGTTTCCTTAATGTAAAATTAATTTTGAAAATATCCTTTAATCTCAATCAAGTCTTGAATTCCAAATATAATAAAAAATCTGTTGTGTCTGGCACCGGTGTGCCTCTGCCACTCAATACGGTAAATATAACAAAGAAAACCTGGTAGCTTCTACACAGATGTGAAAATATTGCACTTTTTTCAGTGGTATTAAAACGCGAGTGTTAAATACTGCCAATAATTTTAAATACTGTTACCACATAACCAAGTCTAGGAATCACAAAATTAAAAGTAAAATAAAATATTTAAAGTAATAATATTAAAGAATACTAATATCAGTCCTGTATTAAACTGTCCCACTGCTGGGCATGGGCCTCTTCTCAGTGTGAGAAGGGTAAGGCCATAGTCCACCAAGTTGACAGTGTGAGTTGGCAGACTTCGCATATTCGAGAACATTGTGGAGAACTCTCAGGCGCATATCTCCTCGAAGTCAGTGGCGAAGGTTGGCAGCAGCCCATGTCGTGCGGTCTCGCAAGGCTTTTTTCTTGGTCCGCTCCTGTGGGAGATCGGGTATGACTGGATCCTAAACCATCTCATCATCAACCTATGCAGGTTTCCTTACGATGCTTTCTTCCACCGTAAAATCCGATAACAGATTAATTAATATGTACATAATTTTAAAAAGTCAGAGACCTTGGATCGAACTTGAGACCTCTGCGTGGCAGTCTAACGGTCTTCCACTAGGCTATCGGTATCAAAATATTATTTTATCTAATTTAAATAGGTATAATAACGCGAGATGTAATTAAATCTGCGGTATTTTTAATCTTGATAAAGAATCGTTTCCTGTTAATGACATCAGTAAAAAACAATGTGATACTTGACTTCCTGTCAAAAATTGTCTCAGGTTTTTTGATAAGATCTATTTATTATACGTTTAATGTCTAACGCCCATCTTGTTAAATTTTAGCTCAGTTTGAGGCATTAATATAAATCATGGCACGCCCCTACAATAGTTCAGTGACCTTAAGATGATAATAATATTCTACCACATACACACAACCATCTAGCCCAAACTAAGCAGAGCTTGTACTATGGGTACTAGACAATGGATAAACATACATATACCTATACTTTCTTTTTGTAAATATGTACATTACATATTATAAATATAAACACCCAGACCAAGACAAACATTCATGTTCATGCACACAAATGTTTGACTTGTGCGGGAATCGAACCCGCGACTTCAGGCGTGGCAGTCAGTTACACTAACCACTACGCCATCGAGGCCGACAATTTGGTTGCCACTGCCTTAGTGGCGCATTGGTAGTGGATACGATTGCGTGAGGTCTCGAGTTTGGTGCCCGGCAAAGTGTAACTGAGTTTTGAAGTCAAGTACCACGTAGACGAGTATAGTGCCCGGTATACAGCAAATGGGTAGTCCTGATCTGCATAAAAATAGCTGCTGAAATAATGATGAATGGCGTCTTGCACTTCTGCCTCCACTTCAGCGAGATAGGCGTAAGAGTATTATGTTGAATGTATAATAATAATAATAATAATAATAATTTATTGTTCTCTCTCACATAGTTACAATTACAATTAAAACATATAACCGTCAAAAAACACATTTGGATGTGATCCTATGTGAGAGACTGGTATCCGTACTAGGACAGGCCTGTATGACAGATTACCAGCCTCTCTCAACTCTGGGTCCTTGGAGTATGTTATATGAGTGTTATGTGAGGTCAAGGGTGAATGAGAGTACTACAAGTGGAGTATGCGTTGCTTATAAGTAATTGTGTGTGTGTGTGCTTGGAAGTGTGCAACATAGTTAGTATTTATGTATGTAATTTATTTAAGATTTAATTATAAGCATTGCAATTTGCAATCATGACAGCACTGATGTGAGCATTTAAGACACTATCAGTTTTATTGATGCGAAAGGAGCCATTCTAAATTTGATATATCGACCAGAACAGATTGAAATTGGCTTTTGTAGGTTTACTGAAATTGATTAATCTAATCTTTAATTATTTAAAGGTCAAATCTACCGATTCAGCACTAAGAATAATTTCTGTGTCGCGGGCAATACAGACATTTAAAACTTTGGTCGCGGGAGACTTTATAAAAAAAAATGCGTTTGGGCTAACAATGGACACATGGAACACCAAGACTTGGAACAGCTATTTGTGATGATTGAATATGTTTATTGTGTCTGAGAATCAAACTCGTATCGGCAGTACTGACATGACCATTTAAAATACTGTAAAATCGAACAGTCAAATTGTCAGTATAAAAGGATAACAATGTTTTGTACGAACTTTAAGCAAAAAATAATAAAGTATTAAATTTACTTTTTACCGTTTGAAATGTTAATGGAAACCCATAATCTCGATATTATATTGCCCCGAATAAAAAATAGGCAGGTCTTTAAAAACGGTAACACATACCAAATAAAACGGATGTAATATTTTAAATGTCACACGACATGACAACTTACACTCATTTAAAATTAAATTCTTAATTAATTAATACAAAAATGTGCTCCTATTAATTGTTGAATTAATATATTTTATTATATACCTTTAGGTATTTCCTTTTTATGTACAAAAATTTATAATTAGCACACTTTTATAGTCTTACAAGAGAGATAAGAAATCGGCTTCTTGCCTTGTTAAATCAGTTTTTCCTTCTGTGGACTCAAAAGTTATGTACATTAGGTATGTAGGGGTGATCAGATGAGTTCTTGTAGATATGTAAATGAAATAAGTTGTTGATATATAAACTGGTACCAGTTATAATCTAAATACATATTATATTTAAATTATTATTATTGGGCGTGTATGAGGAATGTGATGATAGTGAATGAAGCCAGAGAAGTGTGTCAGGATCGTAGCAAATGGAAATCAGTAGTCTCTGCCTACCCCTCTGGGCAACAGTCGTGAATCTATGTATGTATGTATGTACATATTAGGCTACGACTTAACTGTGTGGTTGCGGGGAGACGACTGGCGCGCGACGCTAATGTATATAATACTAGCTTTTGCCCGCGGCTTCGCTCGCGTTAATTTAGAATTAAACAATCAATTCGGGTTGTACTCTGCTTGTAATAATAATTCAATCATGATTCGAAAGAAACGTGGCGCCATCTATTATCATAAGAACGTTTTTGTTGTTTTCCCCGGGAACAGTAATTTTTTTCGGGATGAAAGGTAGCCTATGTTCGTTTCTGTACACCTGACAACGTATATGCAAAATTTCAGGATGTTCAGTGGTTTAAGCGTGAAAAGGTAACAAACAAACAAACTCATTTTCGCTTTTATAATATTAGTTAGGATTAAGATTAGGATAGCTAGGTTAGGATAGGATTAGGATTAGGATGTACATATACTTGCACCTGACTACACAGAACTAAATCGTCAGCATTGTCGCTACACATCATTTTGCGTGTTATGACGTATTTTATTTTATACTAGGTTTGACCTGCGGATTCGCTCGCGTAAATGTAGGTTAGGTAAGGTTAGTTTAATAACAGCACTTTTTTCTGGATGAAATACCTTTTACATTCTTTATGTCCGTTTCTATTCCTCTGACAGCGGGTATGCGAAATTTCATGATGATCGATCGAGTAGCTAAGACTTTATGTGTAACTAACAAACAAACTAACATTCGCATATTTAATACTAGCTTTTGCCCGCGCCTTCGCTCGCGTTAATTTACAATTTGACAATCAATTGGGGTCGTACTCTGCTTGTAATAATATAATTCAATCATGATTCGAAAGACACGTGGCGCCATCTATTATCATAAGAACGTATATGTCCTTTTTTGTACACCTGACAACGTATATGCGAAATTTCAGAATGATCGGTTCAGTGGTTTATGCGTGAAAAGGTAACAAACAAACAAACTCATCGCTTTTATAATATTAGGATTAGGAGTACTGTCTGCTTCCTTTGTCCTGTGGTATAAGATTCCGCTTATGAGAGCGTGCTATCTGAAGTTCCAGTTAGACTCTTTGCGGTGGTCAGATAATGTATTTATATCTTAGAACGGAGTTTGGATAGGTGACGGCAATAGGTCCTACATAGATTGGTTTTTGATTATAATACATAACACTGTTATTTATTGGTATGTATATTTATGCATGTTACTTTATTTGTTCGAGCTTGAAGTATCTTATCTTATCTTATGTGGGGACCAGTCAGTGCAGACCGGCGACACTTCGACCCAGTGGGATCTTTTGTGTCGACACTCTCCCAATAACGACTGCCATAGGTGATCATGGCAGCCGGGACCAACGGCTTAACGTGCTCTCCGAGGCACGGAGCAGGCGATAATTGTCAATCAATACGCACATAATTTCGAAAAGTCATATAACTTCCCAAAGTCAGAGGTGCGCAACGTGGGTTTGAACCCGAGACCCTCTGCATTGCAGTCTGTTCGTCTCCCCACTAGACAAGAGCGTACTACTTTTTAAAAGGCCGGCAACGCACTTGTATCTCCTCTGGTGTTGCGGGTGTCCATGGGCGGCGGTAATCGCTTACCATCAGGCGATCCGTCTGCTCGTTTGCATCCTATACCATAAAAAGTAACAAATTCCTAATATTCTGAAATAATATGTCATCCTACGACGAAAAAATTTTAAATTTAAAAATAATCTGATCACTAGGTTTCCTTTGAAAATTTTATGTGTACACATATGACCATACCTTTCAGTCACATATGTGTTTACTAAAAGCTATTAATACGCGCTCATGCAGACATTTTTAATTCCTTTGTTGTCAACATTGTTGCGGATTGTAAAGTATCTAGTCACTCGATCAATGTCAAAGTTAATAGTTGTGCGACTAGGACATGCGCAATCTGTTTTTCCTTATACACAAGTACTTATTAATGATTGTGGTAAAGCAAATATTTTCTAATTCTTTAGATATAATATGACAGTATTGATTAACTTCTTGAACGTCTAGGGGAAATACGGAAATATATTTAAAAATTCATTGTGCAAACAATACACAAACGGACAAACGTATGTCCGCTCGACACTTGACTTATTAACGAGTCAAGTGTGCAGCGGACATAAGTTTGTCGTTTTTTTTTTTTGATGTCTCGTTTTTGCGGACAGACTTATGTCCGCTCGACAGTTGACGGGGTGATGTCATTGGATGCCATCATCGTATTCTTTATAACAAATCTTTATATTTAGCGAAGATTTGAACACCAGTTTTATAAAATGATGCTTTTAAATAGATTTTCTAGTATTTTGTTTATGTATGCTTTTAAATGGATTTTTTAATATTTTATTTTGTTTACCATGTTTTTTAATTACTAGGGTAGGTACCTAGGTGTGTTTCTGTATTTTAAATACATACATACATACATAGATTTACGCCTGTTTCCCAGAGGGGTAGGCAGAGACTACGGATTTCCATTTGCTACGATCCTGACACACTTCTCTGGCTTCATTCACTTTCATCACATTCCTCATACACGCCCGTCGGTTCAAGGTGCTCTTAACCTGGCCTTTGTCCAGAATGCCTCCGATCTGATCGAGAAACTTTCGCCTAGGTTTTACTCTTGCGACTGTTCCATTCACACTAGCCCTATAAACAAAACGTTTAACGTTTTTTCCGTTTTTTAAATATTTTACATATTAAAGTTATTCAAGAATGAAATAGTAATTCATCGCTCAATTTAACGGTCAAGAATCTTGAGGAAACAGCGTGTTTAAAAGATTTTCATAACTTTCCTATATAGTCTGCCAATTCGCACTGGGCTGGCGTGTTGGATTATGGCGTAACGATCTTCATACTGGGAACAGTCTTGCGCCCAGCAGTGCACCGTTTATATACAGACCTGATATCATTAGGTATATATATTATTATTGAGTACATCGCTAGTCTGCCTTATAAGCCAAACTGTATACATATAATAATTATGAATCCTTATGAAAACAAATTATTACATTAGAGCCTTGTAAATCAATTATTTTTATTTAAAAATTAAATAACTGCTGCAGCAGTAAGAATAATTACTCCATTGCGGAGGATTTTACAAACATACAAACAGCACAAAGAACATCTATGAAGAACACTTAGGGCCTGTCCCACCACCTCCAAATAGCATTTATCTATAAGATAAAAGTCTCGCCATCTCTCTTCTTTAACCTAACAAGAGTGAGACAGTTTGCGATTTATCTTTCGGATAACTTTTACTTGTTAGTTGTGAGACTGGCGATCAGACTTGCAACAACTATTAATTAAATACACTATTTTGACTTTTGCCCCGTGTGGGAATTGAACTCACAATTACTAAGACCACTTTAATCATTACGCCACTCCTCAAATCAATCGTTTTCACTGTGGTTTTATACATGCATCTCTGTATAAGATCGTTTGTTATTACGTTTTATTTTCAACAGGTCATCTATTCCTGCCTTTTCTGTGATTAAATCGAGCTATAATTATGTTTCTAACATGCACATAATATCGAAAAGTTCGTCGATTGCGTGCTATGGGGTCCCGAGACCTCTGACTTGACCGTCGAACGGGCTATTATGTTAAAGCTGCTATAAGCAGAATAGTTGTGTTGTTAAAATAACATAATATTTGAGTGCATACATACATGCTATATTAGTTTAATGAAGTGTTATAAATCTATGCTGTCATACAAGGCTGCTTTGTTGGTTTAATAAGCTTGCGCTTATGCTATGACCGATTGTGAGGTACTGGATCCAATGAGTCAGGCAAAATGGTCACTGGTTATATGGAACATAAAACTATTTAGAAGCAGAGATAGCCTAGTGGAAAACCGTTGGACTGCCACGCAGAGGTCTCTAGTTCGATCCCAAGGCGCGTATCTCTCACTTTTTGAAATTATGTGCGTATTAAATAGTTAATTATCGCTCGCCTTAACTTGCATGTCTGAGAGCTCTCCATAATGTTCTCAAAGATATGTGAAGCCTGCCAACCCGCACTGGGCCAGCGTGGTGGACTATAGCCTAACTTTCTCACAGTGAGAAAAGGCCCGTGCCCAGCAGTGGGACGGTTTAATACAGGGCTGATATTATTATTATATAAAACTATTTGGCGAAAATAAACCACTGTCTATTACTTTGGGAATACGCAGGTTAGTTACATGACTATATCCACTACAACCAGCATAGAATCTGGATCTGTGCCGGCTGGCAAAACGTGGATGTGTAAAGCACTTCTGCCTAACTCTTTCGCGTATTGTATAAATGTGCCGTATTGTATAAGTACCACTTTTATCAGACTTTCAACTACAGGTGCTTCGTTTATGGCTAATTTTCATTTTTGACACTATTATTATTTGTGAAGGATTGCTTCGTCAAACTATAAACGATTTTTTAAAACTGACGTAGTTTTGAAATCGCAGCATTATTTTGGTGTATTTTTTGCACCAACGAAAACCTTGTAAGTTTGACCAACAACATTTTTTAAATTTTTCTTATTTAGCACTTTTGTAAGGTGCTTACCTAAGGAATCTCACGTTACAATTTGATTCACATCTTCTGGGACACCCTGTATACAACTTTAAACGGGTGTTAACGCTACCATACTCGATATTCACATAACTTATAGAGGCTTACCGTATGTAAATAGCAAGCATGATCGCATTAATATCAGTTTAAAGTTATATAAATCATGCAACGCGAAAGTATAAAACTGATTAAATGCGTGAATCTGTGCGAGTGAGTTTGTTTGTTGGTTTGTTTGTTTGTTACGTTTTCGCGCTTTAACTACACGATCGATCGTCATAAAATTTGGCATACACTGTCGGGTATAGAAAAAGGACAAAGGCTTCCTTTCGTCCAGAGAAAGTACATTTACGCAAGCGAAGCTGCGGGAAAAACCTAATGTAGGTATCCATATAAATAAATAGTGCCACAGTAATATACAGACAGTACCGTTTCTGTCCTACCATACGAATCACAATAAACGTTCAACCTACGCACTTAAGCACTCAAACTGACCATTACTAAAACTAAGTGCGTAGAGGGAGCTACGCACTTTAAAATAATGAACGTGTAAATATCGCGCAGTTACACTAAACATTGAGCGCTGATATTAATGAAGTTATTAAATTAAATAGTACTGTCTAACTAAAAGTAATTATATCTTATCTTATATGGGGGCCAGTCAGTGCAGACCAGCGACACTTCGACCCAGTGGGATCTTTTGTGTCGACACTCTCCCAATAACGACTGCCATAGATGTTCATGGCAGCCGGGACCAACGGCTTAACGTGCTCTCCGAGGCACGGAGCAGGCGATAATTGTCAATCAATACGCACATAATTTCGAAACGTCATATAATTTCCGAAAGTCAGAGGTGCGCGACGTGGGTTCGAACCCGAGACCCTCTGCATTGCAGTCTGTTGGTCTCCCCACTGAGCTATCGCTGCTCTTACATATGCACTTAGTTTTCTGCTTAGCCTATCAGCTAAACGGATGGTGTAGTGGTTGAAGTGCTTGCTTCGGTATTGACACTGCGTCAAGTGTTGTGGGTTCGAGACAAAAAAATTGTGTGATACACGAATTGTTGTTTCGAGTCTCGGTGTTCTTGTGTTTGAATGTTTGTAAAGTCCACACGTAACTTACTTGTTACATAAGAATTCAGGTTATTTACGGGCTGGAGCTCTGAAACGGTAATTTAAATTAAGGAATATATAAATGATTAATATCTTCGATCAAATATACCATAGATGCACATTCTCATACAAAAACCGCGTCAATATGTGGTACTGACCAGTACTACTTACTTATGAGTGTCTGCATTTATTATGCAATCCAGGAAATAAACTGGAATAACCATCGAACGCCCACTGAGAAACATTTTGTAATAGTTTAGTTAAAACGCGTCAATGTAAAGCGTCCTAAGTGTGTTACTCGCGATATGCAACCGTACTAAGTATATGGTACGGTCTCCACCGTAGTAGTGATGTCGACTCGCTCTCGCTTACGGGCAGCGCACGCAAGAGTGAGTGGGACAGGTGCATAATAATAGCGCATACGACTGATTTATGCACAGTTTTGTTGGGGCCGTTTTTCGAGCGACGATCTATGGTATATTTGATCGATGATTAATATAATAACTTTTAAACTTTCACGTAGCATGATATATATATATATAATATATAATAATAATATCAGCCCTGTATTAAACTGTCCCACTGCTGGGCACGGGCCTCTTCTCACTATGAAAAGGGTTAGGCCGTAGTCCACCACGCTGGCCTAGTGCGTGTTGGCAGACTTCACATATCTTCGAGAACATTATGGAGAACTCTTAGACATGCAGGTTTCCTCACGATGTTTTTCCTTCACCGTTAAAGCAAGTGATAATCAACTATTTAATAGGCATATAACTTCGAAAAGTCAGAGATGCACGCCTTGGGTTCGAACTCGAGACTTCTGCGTGGTAGTCCAACGGTTTCCCACTAGGCTATCGCTGGTATTATATTATAGTACACGTATTGTCTAGGTAGAAACCTAGTACTTTGGTGTGTGGCGGAGCTGAAAATAAACTCAGGATGCCAAACTTATTCTGGTTTATTTACTTTAATTTTTACAATGACTTGTAGTTACTTTTATGCGGTATGAATACAATACTAGTGGTCGAGCGCGAAATGATCCGGTGCACGTGTCTATATAGGCTCAGGTCGCGGAGTAGGGGCCGAGAATATCCCCACGCATCGCAGGGCTAGGCGTCAACACGTATAAATGTAAAAAATCTTTTAGCAGCCCTAAGCACCTTTATTTACAATATCAACCGTAGAAACCCGGACATTATAAAATATGTGATACATTAACGAGATGCAGCGATAAGCGACAGCGGGCAACTATCTGCGTAACGAGAATCGTGACCGAACACTATTTATGTACGTTCAAAGCGATACATACCGAGCGCAGTGTCATATTTTATTTCTTTAGTTACGATCGTATGTTGGTTTCGAACATATTGAAGCTATAATATGTTATTGAAGGCAATGAATCCGGTGCTTAAAATGAACGTAATTCTTTGCCACAGAATGTTTACAATTAAACACTACAGTGGTTTTACAAAGACAATTAAAAAAAGAACTGTCAAAAATCGAGTTCCGACTTAGGGTCAGCGCCGACTGACGGAGTGGCGGCGAAGAGACTAATTCAGTAACCATTTAAATTCAACTTAAAGTGCTTCAGAATACGATTGTATTTGGTACAACGAAATATAATGACCGCGCTTTGAGTCGCTCGCCGTCATTTTATTTCGTTGTACCAAATATAGTCGTATTCTCAAACACTTTAGGTTGAATTTAAATTGTTACTGAATTAGTCTCTTCGCCGCCACTCCATCCGTCGGCGCTGACCCTTAACATCTCAAACGGTATTCTTCTTAATTTAAATAAACGTCAAACGTAATTTCAGTTTATATCTGAAATTTTTTAGACTAGATCGGAACTATTTTGAACAGTTTTTAATATGAGAATTGATCCTCTGATTTTATCTACAGCTAAATATATAAATAGGCAAAGAAAAATAGTTCAGTATCTTGTGACTTAGTTACATACATATATCTAAATATGTGATGCATACAGAAAAATATATTTTAATGAATATGGACCTGTAAGCAAGATAAGATGCTGAGGTGGATGTGCGGCGTAACTAGGTTCGATAAAATCCGCAACGAGTACGTGCGAGGAAGCCTTGGTGTACGCGACATCGCCGACAAGATGCAGGAGAGAAGGTTGAGATGGTCTGGTCAAAGGAAGCCACCAGACTACGTTGGAAATTTGGCACTACAGCTTGACCTGCCGGGTCGAAGACCTAGAGGAAGACCCAAGACAAGGTAGTAAGAAGTAGTGCTAAAGGACAAGAGGAAATGCAATGTTACTGACGATGATGTCGAAGACAGAGCGAAGTGGAGGAGAAAAATAAGGAAAGCTGATCCCACCACCATGTGGGATACATAGCTAGGAAGAGAGAGAATATGGACCTGAAAAGGTGTTTTTTTATAAGGCACTAGCTGTCCCGACAGACGTTGTCCTGTACATACGAAAAAAATGAAGAAAAACCAAATTTAAACTATTCTCGAATCCACTTGAACACACACAAAAAATTTCATCAAAATCGGTCCAGCCACTTAGGAGGAGTTTAATTACAAACGTGTGTTTGCACATAAGATTATAGAATAGTTTAAAATAAGTAACTCGAATAGCGTAGTGGTTTATTGGTCGCCTCTTTAGTACTACTGTGCTCTGGGTTCGGTCTTCAAACATTATCATTACTGTGATCTACAAATATTTTTCTTTAGTAGAGTAGCGTATTGTTTATGCCTGTTGTTTAAATTTTTGGAAGTGGGGTCACAAGTATTGCATGTAGTGAGTGATCTTTTTCTGAAAACAACCAAACTGTGTATAATTTCTCTCAAGGGTGCATATGTCCAAATTTGTCCAAAAAACTCTGAGAAGAAGATTGTTTTATGGTATTGACATGCGACCATAAAAAACTGTTGTGACTTTATATTTACATTGGTAAAAGGCAATTTCGTAACAATAAAGATTTGGTTAATTAAACATCCAATGATAATTTTCTTAGCTTACAATCTTATCATTTGTACTTTTGACTCTTTAAATATGACGTTTTTCCTGAATAAACAATATTCTTTTAGTGGCTATAGTGCCTTAGTTCCCGAAGTGGTCTAGGTGGACCCAAGGGGTCCACGGGAGACTCGACGGGTCTACGTTGGCGTGACAACAAAATGGGGGTTCACAATTCGTAAATCCACGAAAATTTATTTGCTTTCGATAGTAAAGAACTGAAACGTTGGCTTGACTTCACCTATCAATGTAGGCAGATAATATTTTAAGAAGCTCTGCGACTGTTACTTGTAAAAACTTGCATATTCCATATTCAGTACCAGTGGTCTCAAACCTACCAATTTTTCGGTAGAGAATTTCTAAACAAGAATAAGGTAGAAATGTAGCTGCAAGGGGTTCACCGGAACCAGCTAAATTTTGAAAGTGGTCTATGAGAAAATAAGTCTGGAAACCTCTACTATAGTGCATACGATTAAATAAAACAAGACATAATAATAATAATGTCCAATCTTAAGGGAACCTTGCCAACTGCGCAGAAGATATTATAGTGCACAAGTGTGTGCGCAAACAGAAGTGCACTCTTTGTTCCCTAACACTTATGGTCCAATGGGACGACAATCCGACACGACCGGAGAGAGTTGAGGCGTAGCACCAACGGCTTTACGTGCTTTCTGAGGTACAGGGGTGTCTTAAACCGCCAACTTCCTAATTCCGGGCAGGTATTGACATTTGACAGAAAAAGCCAATAATTTTTGCTGGGCCAACGCGGGATTTGAACCCGAGACCTCATCAATCGCATTCACTACCACTTCGCCACGGTGGCAGTTGACAAGACAAAATATAGTAACATAACAGTGATAGATGTAGATTATGTCTTTGTTTTTGGTCATGTATCTTTATTTAGGGGAAAAACATAGAAATACGTTAGCGAAGACTAAAAACTATCAACATTTCTTTAGCACGTCCCATAGGAATACTTAGTTTCTAAGCAACATTTAACAAGCATACCACATAATTTATCTGAATAACTACAGCCCAATCGAAATGGCCGGCATCTTATCACGTATCTGCCAACGCAATTTTGCTGTCACATAAATAACGTTCACTAACTAGGACTTGAACCCGCTCCCGCTTCCGCTTATGTAAGTAACCCAATTAGCAACAAGGCCGCACACCTCCGTGGGAAACAGCCGACTGTTCCGTATAATACCGTCTAGTTAATATTTAACTGAGCGTTATTATTGATTGGGTTTGCATTTCAATTGATTTGATGTTGATTACTAGGATGTAGTATTTGGGTTTGAGCTTGTAGCTTGCAATTTTGTTTTATTGCCATATTCGTACCTTGGTGGCGCATCGGTAGTGAATGCGACTGCCACGCAGAGGTCTCAGGTTTGATCCCAAAGTACGCACTCCAACTTTTCAAAGTTATGTGCGTATTAAATAGTTGATTATAGCTTGCTTTTACGTTAAAGGAAAATGTCGTGAGAAATGCACGTCTGAGACGATGATGATATTCTTTATAATGTCAAAGATATGTGAAGTCTGCCAATCCGCACTGGGCCAGCGTGATGGACTATGGCTCAACCCTTCTCATTTAGAGAAGATGCCCGTGCCCAGAAGTGGGACGGCTGAAAGAAAGGGCTATATAATATAATATTATTATATTAACGTTGGCTGGAGGTGACTGGATGGCAAAAACGGGAGATCGGGCCTTGTGGCGCACCCTGGGGGAGGCTTATGTCCAGCAGTGGACTGCAATAGGCTGAAATGATGATGATGATGATGATGATATTAACGTTAAAGGAAAATATCGTGAGAATATTGTTCTCTTTAATGTTCTCGAAGATATGTGAAGTATGCGAACTCGCATTGGGCCAGCGTGGTGGCCAATGGCTTAACCCTTCTCTTACTGAGAAGATGCCTGTGCCCAGAAGTAGGATATAGTATTACTAGATGTTCCCGCGGTTTCACCTGCGTTTATCGTTACTGCGCCGCCCCCGTGGGTCGTAGCGTGATGTTATATAGCCTATAGTCTTCCTCGATAAATAGGCTATCCAACACAACATTTTTTTTTAAATGGAGCCATTAGTTCTTGAGATTAACGCGTTCAAGCAAACAAACAAACAAACTCTTCAGCTTTATAATATTAGTATAGATATATTTAACAAACAAAACAATAGGTAATAAGATACTTACTGTATCAAGCTACCTTTATTAAAAAACTACACACTTATTAAAAACTAATCGAGATAAGTTAATAACAAAATCTTTTATATCGATAATTGTCTCGAACAATAGATGAACAAGTAACATCACTATACAAAGAGAAATGGTTCTAGTGACGTGCCGACATATATCGACATCGAGTCGTGTGTTCGATATTAAAAATAAATGATTTTTGATTGAAACGTCAGTCAGAGATGCGCTTGATCATCGATTTTTTGTCTCTTTCGTTTTTGAATGAATGAAAAGGATCTTTTATATTTAAGAGATGTCTTTGTGTAAGTTAATTTTGTTCTTATAAATTTAATTGCAGTGGATTAACTTAATTTCATTTCAAGTTAATTAATGAGTATTTCTAAGATTAGACTTTCCCGGTGTGTTCAACCGCTTATGAGATTCGTGGTATACTTTACTATAATATTCTGTCACATACACACAACACCATCTAGCCTAAACTAAGCAGAGCTTGTACTATTATGGGTACTAGACAATGGATAAACATACATATATGTATATATACTTTTATTTGTAAATACATACGTATTATACATAGAAACACCCAGACCAAGACAAACATCCATGTTCACGCACACAAATGTTTGACTTGTGCGGGAATCGAACCCACGACCTCAGGCGTGGCGGTCGGTTACACTAACCACTACGCCATTGAGGCCGCCATACGTTTGTGTTTGCAGTTATTACAAAGTACCGGGTTTGATTATCAGGTCGGCCAGTTTTGTCGTGTTTATATGTTAGGATATTTTGTGTTACTAGCGCGGGGTCTGGAGTTGTATCAGCAAGGCGCGAGTGCTACTGTTACCATAGAGTAAAACCCTAGGGCCCCCAGACATTACTTATATTCTCAGAAATAAAATGTATGTGATATAGTGCAAGAAGGTATGTACTTTGAGTGTATATACATACCTGCTAGCCTGACCCGGCGGCCATTTGTCCGTTACGTATTTGAGGATCTTAGAATTTTTTGTCCCCTGTGGGAATCAAACCTACAATACTTGGCGTAGTGGTGACCATTTAAACCACTAGGCCATCAGTGTAAGCGATAAAAGCTATTGTAGCGTTTATCATGAGGCTGACTGTATGCTTGTTTACCATTATTGCACCATTTGACCATCATCATTCCATCATTTGACTTGACTTTCATTTTTAATTGAAATTAAAATAGTATAAAGTTACTTTATACGATTTTATCGCGTTGTTTATTTGAAACTTTATTAAAAAAAATTGGGGCCGTCTTTGGGGACTGCCGATAGAAGTGAAAACTTTAATGCTTGATAATAAACACTACTTTATAAAAAAAAAAAATGGGCGTTTCGGATTTCTGATAGGTACTCTCTTGGTGGTGTTTTTAAAGTGGATCAAAATTTCGTTATTTTTGCGTAGGACGCACCCTTTCTGAGATATTGTTAATATTCTAAAATAAAAATGTGACGATGACAAAGCGTGACGATGACGCGAGTTCCATGATTTTTGTTCACCTAAGAAGTGCTCAACGCGCCTAAAGACGTTTTCACTTAAAAAAATTTAAATCCTTTACACTACCTACTAACTTTAATACTTTTTAAGCTAATTATATTATTAAAACTATTTATATTTGAGTTTACACTTTGCCCGACGTTTTTGTTGGTTTGCAGGAGCCATGTTTGCGTAAACGTAAGACAATATTATTTAAAACTAGCGGTCGCCTAGTGCTCGAAATTCGACCAAAGTTTGCCTGTATTGCAGATATACTTATGTCATTATATATTAATATATGTAACCATAGTTACGCGCTTCGACTGCGTGTGTCAAATGCATGGTTATGTGCGTGTAGTGTTTTTTCAATAATTTAATATATTTATAATGCATATTTTATATAAATATTAGGATTCGTCACTCCTTCTCCATATAAACTTTAACTGTGCCAAATTTCATACTTCTCCGTCCGCGCAATTTTCGTAAAAAGGGGTACAAAGTTTTTGCTTCACGTATTAATATATAGATTCTGACTTTGACTTCGCCGTATAAAAAAAATTAAAATGGAACTTCTATTCTGTTCTTAGTCTTCTGCTCTCACTTTGCACAATCAAACGCATCAATTTCAGTCACTCCAGTACATAGGATCTTTTTGATCGTTTGACTAATCAATTGTCGAAATCAAATCTCTACAATTTATCTAGTAATTATTTTGATAATTATTAACCTCAATATAAGTAAGTACTAATCTGCACCACGACATTATCTATATAGAAAGCGGATCGTACGAACAAACACAACAGTTATTTAGACTTAAATGTACTTTCTCGTCACAGTTTAAAGCAAGCTAATTTCAATTTTATTTGTAGGATATTAAGTTTGAGATTAGCATAAAAATTGATGTATTCACTGTCTAGGAGCGATATTATTGATAGTACCTATAGCCTGTATCTCATGATGGAGGTCGAGGTTCTATGCCTTGGAAACTTGTAGGGTATATACAGAGATTTAATCACCTGTAATACCAAGAATGGTGTAGTATGGGCTTAAATAATAAATATAGGTCTAGCGGACCCAATAGGCGGTGTGTTGCCCGAACTAAGCGATCGCTATCTACTGGGCCCAATCCTGAATCTAAATCATTCAAATAAACAATTAAATTTTATCAAAATCGGTCCAATCCTTTAGGATATGAGTGTCATACACACAAAATGAATTACATAATTATTCTCTAAATATACCTACTATTAGCCCGTCCACTATCGAGTGGACATTTACGTCTGTCCGCAAAAAATGAGTCACTAAAAAAAAAACAGACAAACGTATGTCCGCTAAACACTTGACTAGTTAATGAGTCAAGTGTCGAGCGGACATACGTTTGTCCGTTTGTGTATTGTTTGCACAATGTTTTCTTTTTTTTCCGTATTTCTCCTTGATGCTCAAGAAGTAGTAGAGTCTACTAATAGTATTAGTAGAGCCTACACTCTACTAATACTATTAGTAGACTCTACTAACAGTATGGGCAAAAACATAAGATCATCCAATTAGTAAATATAACATTGACTCGATGCATCCTGCCCGTGCCCCTTAACCGCAAGCTTGCGTATGATCGACGGGTGTCGTTTCCTGCAAATTATTGGGATTGACTGCGTATTAGGAACTAATACTTTGATAAAAATGTAGGTATTATTTTTTGTCAACTCTGCAAATATAATGAAATTGCAGGAAAAAGATTTGTATTTTCTATATTTGTTTGTAATAAATAAACTCCAAAACTACAAGACCGTATTGATAAATTATTTCGCCATTAGAAAGCTACATTATCCACATTTAACATACGCTATAAACACCACGGTATGAGACACAGGAGCGGATCAGTAATCATAAACGTGGGTGCAACTGCAGGATACAGTTAGTTTACATACTATGTCTATAAGAACATTTTGTACCCATTCATCGAGACAAGTTGTATGCGTAGAACGACGAGCATTATAGCATTATATTATCAACATTATTGTGCATAATATACAGGCTATTGAGCATATCTTCACGACGCACCTTAAGGTACTTGGCAGACGTTATAAGAAATACATATCTTAACTAGATTAGCTAATAATAGTAACAAGAGTTCTGGTAAAATATGTCTAAAAGTTACCTTTTAGTTTTCAGTACAACTCCAAAGGGGTTCAAATCTGTAACAAAAAAGAAGATTTATTAGACTTTTACTAAGGAATACAAGGAATATAAGAATACATCGATTCAAGCCTGTATATTCCAGAAGGGACATCAACACTCTCTTTTCACCAACACTTTAAAGTCAAGTAGCAGTAATCATTAGCCTTTTGCCGTCTAAAATTAAACCGATTAATTTTCCACTTTCCATACTGAAAATATCCGAACAGAAAATCACGATAACATTTTTCTCGGCCTACAAAACAAACCCGAGTCTACGGTCAATCGCAAACTTATACAACAGGATTAATAAGGCAGACAAAAGGACCACATTTCGGGGATAAAAAGCATCCTATATGCTAAATTCCTAATCCAGGACATGGTCTATCTGTGTACCAAGTTTTATCTAAACACGTTCAGTAGTTTACGCGTGACACATCCAAATATCTTCAACACGTTATAGTTATATAAAAAAATCAGCTTCGTATGTTTGTCTCCGCAAAACTCAAAAAGTAGCTATGAACTCAATGGATGGACTTTAAATTTTTACACAGCGTTCCTATGAAAGAGTGTTTTTATATGCTTTTTATCCCGAAATTTCAACGACAACAGTAATTAAAGATATCAGACTGCACTACTACAAAGCATGGCCGGACTTAGCTACTTTGTAATAACAGTAGGCTTGATCGTGAATTCCTTCAAACAGCACCTAATCAAGAGCCAACTGGTTAGCTGGCATTAGTTTAATCACGCAGACATTTTAGCTACCTTCTATCACAGATACCATCTAATGCCTTCATATGTCTTGTACATACAAGTGCCAGCTGTTTCCTTGAGTGTCCACTGAAAGCCTAGGTGAGGTTCAATATGAAATCTAATCTACGTTAATTGATTCCAGGCAATTGATCTGAAGATATGGTGTTTAGTGTGATCAGTAATAAGGTTGTGAGCCAACAAAAAACAAACACTTCGTGAAATTTAGCGATATACTGGCTATAAGAAAATTTATTCGAATGTTTGAATTTTGTCATGCATCCTTCTTGAGTTATTCATCGTCACTAATTACGAATAAAATTTTTGAAACTTGATTTGATAAATACTGATCGACCTAACTGATATTTTTTTGATGTCTATAGCGGTATCTAAATTATATCTATGTATATTCGTATTTGAGTATGGCTGATAAATAGTTAAATAATTCATCAATACTAGCGGTCGCCTAGTGGTCAAAATTCGACCAAAATTCCTAAGCTTGGTACTTTGTTTTCTGTTTTTCTCTATTACATATTATAAATAGAGTATAGGCAACCATAGTTACAAAGAATTGTACGACGTCAGACAATCAATGTCGAAATACTACGAATGCGATTCGACTGCGTGTGTCAAATGCATGATTGTGTGCGTGTAGTGTTTTTCATTAATTTAATGTATTTCTAATGCATATTTTATAAAAATATTAGGAATCTCCCCTCCTTCTCCATAGAAACTTTAACCGTGGCAAATTTCATACTCCTCCGTTCGCGCAATTTATGTGAAAAGGGGTACTAAGTTTTTGCTTCACGTATTAATATCAATATTATAGTTTGATGCACTTGATTTTATCAAAATTTACTTTTGAGAGGTTTGTAATAACCGTATTTAGGACTGGCTTTTTAATCAGGCAAGCCGGATATTCGGGCTTATATTAAGGTAGGTACCACCGCTGGCAACGGACAATGTCACGGGTAAAGCCTAGTACCTTCTAAAACAGATAAAACAAAATAAAGATCTCTACAAAGATACCCAGACATTTTCCACGGCGGACACGGCCGTGTAACTTATACTGTTTATAGATGTAGGGTCGCGTAATGCCGTCAATGCGCTGTGTTAGCGTGCGCAAGCGCATATACGTTCTCATTCAGACAGCCGAGCGTGTACCGAGCAGACCGCGGTACACCTGTTTATGTACTGTTACTGTTTTATACGGTCGCCCGATTTTCATATATTTGAGAGAAAGACCTCTTTAAAGGGACTTTAAGGCGATGGAAGCTACATAACTTTGGTGTGCGCTAAAAGTTAACACTTCGAAGACTGCCTTGTTGCTCTGTAATAAGTTTGTGGTTGTTTGCGTGCTATCGTGCGGTATCGGGTGTACACTGGGTCAGTTTAGGGTTTTGGTAAACAATTAGTATTTATAGAATGCAAAATAAAAGCTAGGCCCGATTTACCTAAGCAGTATTGTGGATTTCTTAAACAACACTGCCAAAAACCACAGCAGTTATACAAACATTATTAGAGTAGTCAAAAACATACAAATATGTCAACCACATAAAGCTAATCTGATGACTGATAAAGCGACTATTACAGATTTATTATAAACTAGTTTTCACCCGCGGCTTCGCTCGCGTATATGTAGGTTAGGTTAGGTTAGGTTTGCAACAGTTCTTTTTTCTGGATGAAAGGTACCCTATGTCCTATTCTGTACCCCTGAAAACGTGTATGCAAAATTTCATGTTGATCGGTTGAGTAGTTAAGGCGTGAAAGCGTAACAAACAAACAAACAAACTCACTTTTGTATTTATAATATTAGTTAGGATGCCATTGCGCCTTGTTTACTTATGAAACGTATAGATTTCTAGAAATTTTATGTCTAAAATTCAGCTTTAGAAAAGTAGTCGATGTATTTAAATCTTTACACAATCTTTCATGTTTATATAACTGTGTTTGTATATACCGTTCTCCCCGACATTCCTACAGGAAGGAGAAAAGAATAGTTTGATTTACTTCCCTAATAAAATATTATCTAAGCCACAGCGAAACTTGGTCGCATTTAGCCAGCTAATATGTAAAATCTAGGCATTACAAATGGCTGGTACCTTGTCCCCAGTGAGTCAGTCCGTATGTCACGCGGAAGGCCCGAGGTACTTTCAATCGAGCGCTACCTATGATTAAGTATATGATACCAGAAACCGAGAATTTATTTTAATAGGGACTAGTCTTTTGTGGCTTGGTGCAAGTTAAATGCTGTATCGTCTTACGTTTACGCGAATGTTGTACATTGAAATAAACTACTATATAAAATTAAAATAAAATAAAAATTTGTTTATTGCCTAAAAATATTAACAATGTCAAATACAATATCCTGTGGCCCCACACTAGGCAAGCCTGTCCTGTGGGTACCTGACGTGACTACATTATTTAACATACATTGTTAGCTCGCAGCATCATAAAGTATATCTATGGCTTATATAAAAAAAAAAAAGATAGGTACAACAGATTTTATCGTTTTAATACCACAAATTTAAGATATTTTAAATCTAATAAACTATTCATTTTCTAAATTAACTTTTCTCTCGAAATTTGGTTTCCGTTTCAGCAACCGAGATCAAGGAGAGACTCCTAGTTTTAAAATATTTCAATGTAGTATTTTTATTACCACGATAAACGCCGTATATAGTATTTTAATTTCAATTAAAGCTGAACTGATCTATTGGTCAGGGTTTAATTTAATAAGTAACCCGAATGTAGTCATATTACTACTGTAATTGGTAGGTAAATGAAAGCCCATACTCCAGCGACAATATATCTTGACTAAATACTGGCTTCTTGTCGCTACACATTATCTCGGTGCTAAAAACGTTACCAGTTTCTGACTCAATATCTCTTCTTAGAGTCAACAAAGCAGCTTGTAAGTTAGACCAAGTCTATAAAAAGAAAAACGCTTCCCCACAGATGTGTCTCTGGCTAGTTTACTTGAGATGACAGTGAAGATATGTCAAGTTTGTAGTCGGCCTAACCACTCTCGCGTTTTGATGCCATTACACCGGCAGTTAGTGAGCAAACCTATTATTATAGAGCCTTATTCTAACGATACACTATCGATGTTCAATTCAGTACTTGTTAATGGTCCAGTTGTTGTTGTGAAATGCATAAAAGTTAAAGACCTAGAAGTAATAGGTGCTTGTTACTTGTTTACGCGTCGAAGTGATGATGGTGAGATGAGCGAAATGACTTTGCATATTTATTTGAATGGCACAAAATTTTAGTAGATAGGGAGAAATGGCAAGCTGTTTTGTTATGCTGTGGTAAAATAAATATAAAAGGGATGACACTGATATGACCTTGGAATAAGTGCATCATTTTAAAATGCGGCGGTCTGATGTTAGTAAATTTTCGGAAGAACTAACATATTCTGGCATATATTACTTGCAATAACTTAGGTTTCCACTCAAACTGGAGTAGCCCGCGCAGATTACCACTCTACAAAAGATCGTAGCCAAACAACAGTTTGATCTGTTCCTACAATGAGTAGCATCCCTTCAATAAGCCTATTGCTAATGACACGGGCTTTCTTAAAGATACGGAGACGCTTCGTATTCAGGAAGAGACCAGTAGTTATTAGAAATGTTTTAAAGATATCTCTTCCACTAGGAGTTTTGTGTCGCGAGGGACTTTAAAAACATGCAAACTACGGTCACAAAGAAGTCCCACACTTTGAACAACTGTTTGTGGCTCACACAAGGTATACAAGATCGAAACCATAAAACTTGGAGTAACTTCGTTTTGGGAGAATATACAATGCGTCAGTATTAAGCAGCGATAGCTCAGTGGGGAGCCCACAGACTGCAATGCAGAGGGTCTCGGGTTCGAACCCACGTCGCGCACCTCTGACTTTCGGAAGTTATGACATTTCGAAATTATGTGCGTATTGATTGACAATAATTATCGCCTGCTCTGTGCCTCGAAAAGCACGTTAAGCCGTCGGTCCCGGCTGCCATGAACATCTATGGCAGTCGTTATTGGGAAGTCAGTGCCCTCTAATATCCTGACACTGGTCTAGCCTTACGATATCGTTAGCCTTCGGGTTGCGAAGGTCAGATGGCAGTCGCTCCGTGTAAAAACTGATATCCAGTCAAATCCTGTTAGACTAGAATGCCAGCCCCAAATGAATTGGGAATAATAAGGGCTAGGAAGAAGAATAGGTACAATGCGTCAGTATTACCTTTGTGTTGCAAGAATCCATAGACTCTGGTAGCCATCTACTATCAGAACGGAGTGCAAGTTCCAATGTCATCTTACACTAGTACTAAAAACGGCATAGAAGGAACACTACTTAAATTACTGTCATGTAGTAATTTTTTATTATATCATTCATTAAATAAAGATGGCCAGCCCCATTCACAGATGGTACCATATCTGCAGCGGCTATCTCGGAGCGTCGGTATTCCAATCCGTGGTTATAACCATTGAGGCTTCAATCCTATCTGTCATCACGGTATCGCGGCCGTGGATCGTGATCCCAGTCTTAGATGTGAATACGTCACGTATAGATGACATTGGAGCCACTGTATATGGTAGGAATAGAAGTTCAAGTTTGAGCAATATTGCGTTGGCAGGGAACGTTCCATTCAATGTTATATTCAGAGGTCGGAATTAGGTAAAGTTATTTATGTACTTCATCGAAATGTTGATATTAATATGAATCTTCCCGGGATTTCTAATAGACAATCCCGTGTGGCCAAGAATATTACAAATAAATAATAATAAAAACCTCAGAGATAGATAGCGAGCGCATTCTACGAACCGAAGTAAGTGAATGAGCTGTGTGAATGAGTTAACCGATTTATTGCTAATAGAAAGTTTGAATGCGGTAGAAAGAGACAAAATCTAGTACATTTCGTTAAGCGGGGAGTGCTCCGCATTTCCGCTATTGTTTTCTTTTGTTCTCACAAGCTAGGAGACCGTCCATATTCGGCTTGCACGTGGACAATTGTTTTAGAAACAAAGTAAAATGTTAAAAGCTTTGTTTAAATATGTAATAAATATTGGTTACCATCCAGTAGTATGAAATTGACGTATTTTACTTCTAAATTACCTATATAAAAATAGTACACACAGCCTGGAAGCAATAAGGCAGTATTACTGCAACTGCATAGTCGGCCGAAGGACTGTTGGTTGCTGTGCTCACATAATGTCTGTAATACTACCGTATTACAGACATTATGTGAGCACAGCAACCCCTAAGCTGGGCAAGATATGAAAATGTCACTTCATCAGCCCAGTTTTTGGAAAATATTTTAATAACTTATGAAGGTGATGGTGACACATGCAAATAAATATTTTTTAAACAATGTGTTTTATTTTATTATTTAACGAACTTGATACTAAACTTCAAAGAATAATATTATCTACTTAGTTTAGGCTACTCAACATTAATATTGTTATTACAATATAAAATTGTTCACGCCCAGGCCAGGGTCCCGTACAAGGTGGTCGGTCTCCTTTGGCAACGTCGCGCGTGCAGTGGTTTAAATTGTGTAAAAGTAAATTACTTTTTAATTTAATAAATCTCAGGATTTTTCTGCTCTTTAAAATTAATCTCGGGATTTGAGGCATATCCACTTTATTCTTTCGCTGTATGAAATCAGTGTAAGTGCATAAATAACTCTACCTAATTCCGATCTCTGGTTATATTGTTAACAAATTGACTGGATTAAAGCACGAAACACACTTGTGTCCTACTAGACACGTTCCGCTTGTCTTATTATGCACAATCCGCGAGTGTCAGTGACACACGCGATAGAATTATGACATATATTATATACATACTGTTCAACTGACGTTACTGCCTACGCTCGACGCTATCCGTCTCTCGGCATGATTATTATTATAACTTTAGTCTCTAGTAGTCGATGAAACCTATGAGTTGTCAAGTTGATTTGTGTTATCACATTTTTGGCGGGTTGTCAGAAGTTGAAAGTTGGTGACACATATTCGATAATACCAGGCTATGCTTTCTTAATGTTTGAAGGAAATAAGTGATTTTATTCTATCTAAAACGTCAAATAACTAATGTCTATCGTATGATGGCAAGTGGCGAATCGACGTTTGGAACCCATATAGGTTAGTGCCAGGGACATTTTGATATAGACACCAGTGCCTACTACTGAGAACGTAACAGTTTCTTAAGGAACTCAATCATTTCTCCTTGTCAGTCAGTCAAAGAGTTGCTGGATCTTTTTCTCTCTACCAGCAGCTCGGACTTTAAATCTATGCAAAGCGGTCAGTAATAAGCTCGCCTCCTAATAGCTAGTGAAATGTGTGCATAATATACGTAGCCTGCTTATATTGTTACCGATTTTCTTGCTCCCATATCCTCAAATTACACTTCTGTATCTCCTCTGTGCTTTGGTTAAACCTTACAGAGGTACATGTCACGTCTAAATGACACCACGATGGTGATCTCATTGCGTTTTTGCACGATTCACCTGCGCGTGAGCATTCATTTTCTAAACGTCATAAATCTCAGCTGTTATCTGCAAAAATGATATCTAACTCCTAGCCCTTAAGGGTTACAGTCGTCTAAAAAGGTAGTATAGTTAGAAAAAATCCAGTACGCTTATATTGAATTCTATGTATGTGAGAATTTTACGCCATCTCTATTTGTGTGGTGTTTTTCTTGTGATCGGTTTAAACAAGAATTCTAAATATGATGCCTCATCCGTCAGCGCATCTGCTCTTTGTATTTATTACAAGATATTAATATTAATGTTGTCATAATTTAACTTGGAAACGTCTGTACTGATAGCGTAGTGAATATTAACGATTATTTTAGATCTTTATCTATTACGTTGCTGCAACTGTAGGCTACTACATACAAAATACAATAGTTGTTTAGAAAGTTTATTTTATTTTAGGTATAACTTATAACTCAACTGTTAACTGCCACGCAGAGGTCTCGAGTTCGATCCTAAGGCACGCACCTCTACCTTTACGAAGTTATTTGCAGATTAATTAGTTAATTAACGTTTGCTTTAACGGTGAAGGAATACATCGTGCATAAATCTGCATGCCTAAGAGATCTTCATAATGTTAACGAAGATATGTGAAGTCTGCCAACCAGCACTGGGCCAGCGTGGTGAACAATGGCCTAAAACTTCTCACACTGAGGAGAGGCCCGTGCCCAGCAGTGGGACAGTTTCAATACAGGGCTGATGAACTAAATATAATATTATTATTACAATGTTTTGTTATATATCTGCATCAATAAAGTCTTAGACAATATGTACCTATCCAGTGTCAGGTTGCTTCGTGTCTGCCCGGAATCGCCATACTTGGGCGACAGTCAAGCAAGTACTTGTAGGCTATCAGGCGTGCTCATCATTGTACTATCGAGTATGAAGTTAGTTTCATTGGTAACTGTATCTGTTAAATCGTTTAGAGAGCTTGTTCTGGCGGGTTTTCGAAATGTAATGTTGTTAATTTAGTATATTTACATGCAAGATTCCATTGATAACGGAGATGCTATTACAAAAGAATGAAATAGTTTGCATAAAATACAACGTCACCAATTTTCTTTATACAAACGGCAATTTTAAACGTACTTAATGCTTTGTAGTACGGAGAGGCAGTTAGGGCATTGCCTAGCATTTCGTTTTTCAAGTATATTCTTCCTACAAAAGATTATAACCAAATAGCTTTGCTCTATTATGTTCCTGTGATGAGTACGGCTTCAGGCGCCGTCAATTCACCCATTTCTTTTTAATAGGTTTGCAACTAAAAGGTCTCAGTGATCTGATGTCATAAGTATCTGCAGACTAAAGTAACCGCTTCATATCAGGAAGTGTCGTCGTCGAAGTCATATATTTGTTTGCCACTTAAGATTCTAAAGCAGAAAGTTTATTTATTTCAAAGTGAAATAGGTAAATATTATGTTTCAGATTTCTTTTAAATTAGAAAGATGTTCTAACTCATTATGCCGTGGCATAATTTTGCGTTTATATCGTCGATCGTGAGGTCTATGGTCAGATAAAGTGGTTTTCTGTTAAGAAATATCCATCACGACGTTTGGTGTGAGTCTGTATTCCTTGGATACTGCTGTAGAGGTACGAGTTAAGAGCGCTCTTCAAAACAAAGAAAGCATCCTCTGACCAGCAGGAGGGAATGTGCCATTGCCCGATGGTTGATGTGGAACATTTTCACATTATGTACAGTAACTAATCTCGCATACTTCGTTTGCGTTATTAAGGATTGTATGGAGAAGTATCTAATTGAGGACAGCGCCATCTCTTATCATAAGTGGTAACTTCTTCGCCTGTGTAGAGTCACTACCACGCTTGTCCTAACAAAGAATCTTTAAATGGCTCAAACTATAAAGCCTTATATGTATTCAATATTCTATTTAATTTAAAGTCTATAATTTACGAGCGTCTTGAATAAAACGGATCGGGGCTACCGAGGCAGTGACCTCACGATAATCTGCGATCGAGTTGTTACATTTTTTGTTACATTTTCAAGTTCGTTACGTTACTTTCGTGGGAACTTGTATCAATGGCGTATAGTAAGCATTTCATTAATTTTATATTGAATTTAAGTGAACTGTTCAAATGCTTTTTGATGGAATAATGACTCTGTAGATTGATTCATACGGTCCAGATACGTTGTCAAGGTTACATTTTTGATGGTGATCGTTAGATATTTTCGTTTTCAAGCTGTATTTTAATAACCAAGGCCAAAAGCAACTGAGAATGTATTAAAATACAATTTGATCGATCCGGGAACAGAATTTATGACATCATTTGCAGTTATTATTCCGAGTTACCGAATAAGTGCATGGTCCGCTTACAGCCAGGGTTTACTACCTTCGGGTTATCGACCCTCGGGCCTAAATTAAAGGAAAGGAAAAAGGTAGTAAGGATATGAGCGTCTAGAACTTTTATTTACTAGATCAAACGCAGTAACTCTGTTACCTGCTTCTCTTACGCTGGTTAACTGTAAGAGGGTGTTAGTGCCTCGGGTGAGTCGAGTTATTTGTACTCTAATTAAATAATTAGCAACGGCAGGCTCTTTAACAATATGATATCTACAACTATATTTTATTTGTATATCATAACTAATATCCTTACTAATATTATAAACGCGAAAGTTTGTATGGATATATGGATGTTTGTTACTCTTTCACGCTAAAACTACTTGACCGATTGCGATGAAACTTGGTATGTAGATAGCTGGAGACCTGGATTCACACGTAGGCTACTTTTTATATCCGATATTGCCACGGGAACGGGACTTACGCGGGTGAAACTGCGAAGAAAACTAGTCCTTACTAATATTATAAATTTGAAAGTAACTCTGTCTGTCTATCTGTCTGTCTGTCTGTTACCTTTTCACGGCTAATTCACTCAACCGATTTAGATCAAATTTAGTACAGATATAGTTTAAAACCTGGGGAAGGATATAGGCTACTTTTTATTGATGTAAGTACCACGCGGGCGGAGCCGCGCGCAAAAGCTAGTTATAAGTTTGGGTCCTCATATCTCTGCCGAACGACCAAGGCATGGAATTCTCTGCCAAGGCACGTGTTTCCTTCTTCCTTCAATCCTGGGTTCTTTAAGCGGGACGTGAAAAAGCGTCTTCTCAGGCCGTCAAAGTAGAGACCTCAACATCGCCTCGGCTACTGTGGGGGCGATGTGGAGGCCACTGCTCTTAGACCACACGACTGCTTACCATCAGGTGGAGTGTGGTCATTTTGACGAGCAAAATAAAAAAATAAAAAATAAAATAAAAAATAATGCGAATGTGAGTTTGTTTGTTACGCTTTCACGTCTTAACTACGTGACCGATCATCACAAAACTTCGCATACACGTTAGTCAGGGGAGTAGAAAAGGACCTAGGTTACCTTTCATCCAGAAAAAGTTAGGATTCTGGAAATATACTTGCTTGCCAGCAATAAGCCAAAGATCATAAATGACGATATGTGGGTAATACACTTATGTCTACCCTTGCGTACCTATAGGTAAGCTTTAAACTTTGTATGTAGGTATAATTAGTACAGTTCGAGTTAAAATAATTAAATTAAATAATTTAATTGGCCCAAGACTGGTTTCTGTAGAAAACCTCGAGGAAGGCCGTGGACGTCGTTCAGCTGAGATGATGATGATGATGATGGATTAAAATATGTTGACATTAATCCTAACTAATGTTATAAATGCGATTGTTAGTTTGTTTATTTGTTTGTTTGTTACACTTTCACGCCTTAAATACTTGATCGATCATCATGAAATTTTGCATACACGTTGTCAGAAGTATAAAAAAGGACATAAGAAATGTGAAAGGTATTTCATCCAGTAAAAGTACTGTTACTGATCTAACCTAACCTAACTTATATTTACGCGAGCGAAGCCGCGGGCAAAATCTAGTAAAATCTTGTTTGACATTTTTATAACATTAAGTATAAAAATGTCAAACAACAAATTCGAGGTTTTATATCTTGATTCGAAGGCTAATTAAATCGAAGGCTAACGCTTGACATTTATAGAGCAACCTTTAGAGAAAAATCCATTCACACTATCTAATTTAGTAGTCAAACTTAAGTAATGTATTAATTCTAGTTTAATAAGTAGTTATCGCCCGCGGTTCCACTCACGTTTATGGTTATTGCTCTGCTACTGTGGCTCGTAGCGTGATGTTATATAACCTATAGCGTTCCTCGATAAATATGCCATCCAACACTAAAATAATTTTTTAATTCGAACCAGTAGTTCCTGAGATTAGCGCGTTCAAACAAACAAACAAACTCTTCAGCTTTATAATATTAGTATAGATTATAGTGTAGTTAATTATCGCTCGCGGTAACATCGTGCTCCACAAAGAAGTTCTCGGTCAGCATAGTGGTCTAGGACCTAATCTTTCGTCTATGTCGCCGGGCCCGTGTCTAGCAGTGTCACAGACAAACCTTGAGACCTATGTGACAGCCCAATGGTCTACTACTATATTATAGCCTATAACCTTCCTCGAGAATCGGGCTATCTAATGCACAAATTATTCAAATCAAACTGGTATTTCAGGAGATTAGCCCTTGCCGTAGGAGATATTATAGTGCAGGACTGTGTGCGCAAAACCAAGTGCACTCACTGTTCTCTAACTCTTATTGGCCGAGGGGATGGCGATCCGACACAAGCGCGCGTTGAGAGATCATGCGCAGGAGCAAATATTTTATGTGCTTGCCGAGGTATGGGTGTATAACATCGTCAACTTCTTAATCAATATTAGTACTAAAATTAAAATGTACTTTCGTTTTTTTTCTTTTTATTTTTTTTATTGTGCTCTTCAAAATGACCACACTCCACCTGATGGTAAGCAGTCGTGTGGTCTAAGAGCAGTGGCCTCCACACCGCCCCCATAGTAGCCGAGGCGATGTTGAGGTCTCTACTTTGACGGCCTAAGAAGGTGCTTTTCACGCCCCGCTTAAAGGACCCAGGACTGAAGGAAGAAGGAAACACGTGCCTTGGCAGAGAATTCCATGCCTTGGTCGTTCGGCAGAGGTATGAGGACCCAAACTTGTTGGTACGCGCTCTAATCGACTCTACCGTGTAAGGATGGCATCTGAGCCCAGCACGCGTTGTTCTGGATAGGAAAGGGGAGGGCGGGATAAGGTGGAATAACTCTTCAGAGCACTCCCCGTGGTATATTCTGTTTTTAATTGGTAGTTGTTTTAATAACATTTATTATTATTGTGAAGTCCGTTTTCATCACTTCTCTTATTTGATAATTAATAACTATTTATACAAGCATATAGTTTATATTCATTCTCTAATAAATAGAGATAGCATGAACATGGATCCTCAGGATCCCAAAGCTATATTTGTAGTGCGCTCTCTTCATGAGCGCCGCCAGAATTACTTTCTAGGAGATGCATTTTCATCTACACATCATACAAAATATAGAATTATACATGTATGTACCTATATTTTACAGATCTTTTTTTTTTTTACTTTTTTTTATTCGTGTTTTCTTTGGGAGCTTTTAGCCACACACGGCCGTGTCAGCTCCATCATACTCTAAACTTAATAACTATTCAATTCTACCTTAATTCAACCTTATCTATTATCTTATAAACTAACATAGCTGCTTTAGACAGGGGCTCAGCTAAAATACTAATGAAGGCACCAAAATCCATCATGCGTATTTCAAAAGATTGAAGCATAATAATTCTTAGCTCCTGGGTTCTGACGCACTCCACCAACAGGTGATGAACATCGTCAAGAGGTAGATAAATGTAATGTCAAATTCAAATCGAGCGAGTATTTGATTGAATATATAATGCTCATCGAAAAAAATATTATATTTTCTATGTATTTACTTGCCTGACAAGGAGGTGCAAGTGCACATCCTTGCTGCCGGCGCTCATGGCTGTCTCGTTCACGACCTTGCATTGACAATGCTAAAAGAAGTAGTGACGCGAATGATCAGAGATACATTCAATACACAAATGTGATAAGCCTTCTAACGGCAGTTAACCTCAGATATTATAGTACCAACTAAACAAAGAGAAAAGGCAGAAGCGATATAAAAACTATTAACGATAATGTCAAAGGTTCAGCAATAAATAAAAGCGGTGGGTCGGTTAGAAGCGGAAGTGTGCGCATGCGCCGAGGATGCGGTCGCGGTAACTCGAGCTGGAGCCATGGCGCCCGTATCTGTTACCGCACGATCTGTAACTTTATATCTGCTGGTAGTAAATACATCACACTTATATATTGTATTGTTTAGTAATGCTTATCTATTCCCCGAGAGGTAGGTAGGCACAATCCTAACTGATATTATAAATGCGAATGTGAGTTTGTTTGTTACGCTTTCACGCCTTAACTACTCGACCGATCATCATGAAATTTCGCATACATGCTGTCAGGGGTACAGAAACAAAGGGTATATTATTTCATCCAGAAAAAGTAGGTACTGTTCTCAGTTGAGCGAAGCTGCGGGCCAAAGCTAATATAAAATAAATAAAATTCGCTGGGTATGTGTTTCGCAAGAACATCACGACCGGCTTGACCTAGTACTTTACCTACAAAATATGATTTTGTAAAATTATGATATATATGTATAATTTATGGTAAGACTTAAGAAAATGTAAGACTTAAGAAAATGTAAGACTGCGTTTTCTTATTTGCCAAATAAACAATGATTACTCCGCCGCACGTAATAGGGGTGAGTCTATTGCTATATAGGTAAATTTGCTTGTGTTTACAGTTAAGAGGTCTGTTACGAATTTCCATTGCATCCTAATTCAATTGGAAAATATTATAATCTATTATTCAATTGAAACTCCTGCCACGCATGAAAGTGTCAGTCATGTCAGTACTTTTGCTTTGTTCGTAAACCCAGTGCTAGCCCAGGGCAAACTATTCTCCGTCACGAACAGATCTTATTGAAGTGAAAACTTATTTAGGCGCGTTGAGCACTTCTTGGGTGAACAAAAATTATGGAACTCGCATCATCGTCACCGAACGCGTTCCATTTTTGAATTATTTTTGGTTCAAGGATTAAAGTTTTCACTTCTATCGGCAGTCCCCAAAGACTGTTTCCTAAGTGTGCCGAATTCAATATATCTCAATGTTATAAAAATCTCATGCCATTTATGTTTATATTAAATTGTGTCAAAATAAACTTTATTTAACCTCAGCAAAAAAAATTTTTGATAAATAAACCCCGGTGCCTTGTAACGGAACGAAGTGCTATTGGGTTGTACTACTAGAAATTTCTATGAGAATCTGGCAACACGCAGGCATTAGGCTAGTCCCATATTACGTGGCACCTAAAATCATAACTCTTAAAAAATTACATAACGAAAACTTTCTGTCTGACCACATTTTCTTTAACAATTAACAAACCGCGCATAATTAAAAACGGATACGCCACCATCATGCTAATAAAACAATCCGCCATATTGTTTCTACGTCACACATGGATAGAACTCATTCAACACTTTATCCACCTTTTCATCTCGTCTTTTATTCAATAAAAGACTCGGTAAATAATATAATCTAAACCTTCAAATGTTTACTTAAAGATGGACGACCGGCATTACGCCATTCGGTTACCTTCGGTGCGACTCGAGACACGCTAATCAAATTACGGGAACTCACGAGAATTGACAAGTGCACTTCCTATGCCCTATTACGTAACGAGTCGCTTTGTTTATTTTACTAAGCGATCCTTTTACCTGAGATTGTGACCGGTTTGTGGTCAGTTTACGGTTGGGTTGGATTAGTGTAGGAATATTGAAATTTATTGCGTGAAAACAGTATTATAGCAAGGGAACCATGATGTTTTGGCAAAGTTAGAGGAGTAGTTGCTATAATGCTGAGTCATTTCTTAGTAGTACTATTATACGTAATATAAAAATAATAATATAATATTCTATCACATACACATAACACCATCTAGCCCAAACTAAGCAGAGCTTGTACTATAGGTACTAGACAATGGATAAACATACATATATACTTTTTTTTTGTAAATACATACATATTATACATAGAAACACCCAGACCAAGACAAACATCCATGTTCATGCACACAAATGTTTGACTTGTGCGGGAATCGAACCCGCGACCTCAGGCGTGGCAGTCAGTTACACTAACCACTACGCCATCGCCATACGCGAATCTTACATATCGAAATTAAAGTACTTTAAACGGACTATATCGAAGTTTATTTTTAACTAGCTGTTACCTGCGACTTCGTCCGCGTAGATGTTAACTAAAAAGTGTTTGTCTCCGCAGATCCCTATTTTTTTCCTAAAATTAAAGTAGCCTAAGTTACTCCTTATAACATCAGCTATCTGCCAGTGAAAGTCCCGTCAAAATCAGTTCAGCCGTTTCGGAGATTAGCCGGAACAAACAGACAGACAGACAGACAAAAAATTTAAAAATAGATGTTTTCATATAGGTACCTTATATACTTTCATATGCATTAGATAAAAAGCTGTTATTTTAACATTACAAACAGACACTTCGATTTTATTTATTTGTATAGAAGATTAGGTACTTAAGAAAGTTATTTTAATATATTCAAAATGGTTTATAAGCAGTCGAAAGTTGTTTTTCAGCAGCGTTGGTTATGAAGGTTTCGTGTTATAATTAAAAGATATACCTAATTACAAAATGCCGCGATAATAAACAAAGGAGACCGTCCTTAATCGGCTTGCACGTGGACAATCGTCTTATAAACAAAGTAAAATATTAAAAGTTTGTTTAAATATATAAAAAATATTGGTTACCATCCAGTAGTGTGAAATTGACGTATAATAAAAATGATTTTCAATAAACAATAAGGCAGTATTACTGCAACTGCATAGTCGACCGAAGGACTATTGGTTGCTGTGCTCACATAATGTCTGTAATATTTTATTATGGTACCTAAGCTGGGCAAGATATGAAAATACCATTACACCAGCCCAGTTTTTGAAAAATAACTTATAAATTATGAAGGTGATGGTGACACATGAAATAAATATTTATTTTAAACAATGTGTTTTATTTTATTATTTAACGAACTTGATACTAAACTTTATAGAATAATGTTTTCTACTAAGTTTAGGCTACTCAAAATTAATATTGTTATTACAATATAAAATTGTTCACGCCCAGGTCAGGGTCCCATACAAGGTGGTCGGTCTCCTTTAAATTTTATAGATTAAACTTGTACTGCAAGGCACCAGCATAGCATCTCCTGCAGATATTTTAGAACATTATCTTATCTTATGTGGGGGCCAGTCAGTGTTGACCAACGACACTTCGACCCAGTGGGATCTTTTGTGTCGACACTCTCCCAATAACGACTGCCATAGATGTTCATGGCAGCGGGGACCAACGGCTTAGCGTGCTTTCCGAAGCACGGAGCAGCCGAGAATTGTCAAACAATACGCACATGATTTCGAAAAGTCATATAACTTCCGAAAGTCAGATTTGCGCGACGTGGGTTCGAACCCGAGACCCTCCACATTGCAGTCTGTTAGTCTCCCCACTGAGCTATCGCTGCTCTTTAGAACATCATAAAAACGAAGTACTTGATTATTTGGCTACCATCTTTTGTAAAATAAAGGTAACTGCATAAGCCTTAAGACTTAGAAACGTATTTCACTATGGCCTACGTCAAAAAGGGCAGCCCCGCAGCTTTTTCTAATGCAATCTTTGGGTTAATTATCGTGTTTCCTTCTTCCTTCAATCCTGGGTCCTTTAAGCGGGACGTGAAAAAGCACGTTCTCAGGCCGTCAAAGTAGAGACCTCTACATCATCTCGGCTGTTATGAGGGCGGTGTGGAGGTCACTGCTCTTAGACCACACGACTGCTTACCATCAGGTGGAGTGTGGTCATGTTGACGAGCAAAATAAAAAAAAAGTTAATTAATAAGTACTTTCGTTGGTGCCTATCGTCAATTATTTTATACTGGAAATATCCAGCAATAGATTTATTTTTAAAATAATTATGATATTGAAATTAAACTGCTATATACGGATTTTACCGCATTGTTTATTTGACACTTTATTACAAAATTTTGAAAACTGTTACAATACTATTACTATTAAACTTTACTAATTTTTAAGCTAATTAAATTATTGAAACTATTAAAACTATATATACTATTACTATACTATTATACTATTTATATTTATGTTTACACTTTCCCCGACGTTTCGGTTGCTTTTCAGCAGCCATGGTCACGGGGAGACTAAGATGGTAGTTGTCTCAATGTTCCAGTGTAGTTATTTCAAAGTACCCGAACATAATTTAATCATGAGTGTTTCTATTTACGCAGAATGAGCTCAAAGTATCATGAAGTCTGCCTGTGGTTTGCTTCTTCTTGAGTTTGACTATTTGAATTACTGGATCCCAAGCTGGTGGTACATTCCAACCATCTTCTCTATTGAAAGGATGTTTTTTGATTTTAATATTCTCGCGATTATGATAATCAATTAATGAAAGAGAAAGCAAATGAACTTGTAATTACAAACACATTTTAGCACGATAATATCGCCAGAGCAGTTGTTTAGTCTTAATATCCTTGACCGAAATTCGTAGACAGTTAAACAATGTCTTGAAGATACTTATACATACTTAGTTGTATTATCTACGGTCCAAATAGTGCACTTGGATTAAAACCCATCAACAAATACCTCCCTTACCTGTTTTAGTTGCGAAAATATTATGTAAAGAGTATTTAATAGGTATATTGACGAAAACTCAAAGACATTTTCTAAAATGTACTTGACTAGATTTTGCCTGCGGCTTCGCTCGCGTAAATGTACATAGGTTAATAACAGTACTTTTTTCTGTATAACAGGTACCCTATGTCCTTTTCTATACCCCTGACCGTCATCTCAGACAACGTGTATACGAAATTTCATGGTGATGGATCGATTAGTAAAAGCGTGAAAGCATAAAAAAACAAACTTACATTCGTATTTATAATATTAGCTACTTAAGATGTAAAAAATAGCGCGTCGATCCTTCCATCTTCTATACAAATAAATAAAATTGAAGTGTCTGTTTGTAATGACAAAATAACAGCTTTTTATCTAATGCATATGAAAGTACATAAGGTACCTATACGAAAACATTTATTTTAAAAATGTTTGTCTGTCTGTCTGTTTGTTTGTTCCGGCTAATCTCCGAAACGGCTGAACCGATTTTGACGGGACTTTCACTGGCAGATAGCTGATGTTATAAGGAGTAACTTAGGCTACTTTGTTTTTAGAAAAAGTAGGGTTCCGCGGAGTCAAACACTTTTTAGTTAAAATCTACGCGGACCAATTCGCAGGTAACAGCTAGTTCGTAAATATAAATAAAACTAAAACTGACATGATCTAATGAATCTTATTAATATAAACACGCAAACAAGAATGTTTTCAGAGCTGCACTAATAAATTCTGACCTCGATTGATAAGGAAATAAATATTTATTCAAATCATAAACATTTACCTCCATTTAGAACATAAAATAATGCTTGTTTTCGTCCGAGTAGTAACTGGTTTAGACGAGTTCTCAAGCGGCTTGAAGATTTCAAACCAGAACATTAATTTATTATAGGGTTGAAAGCTTGTACTGTAATTAGCGCAATAGGCGCTCATAGCCAGTTGCACTCACTGATCGATAAACGATTAGCGAGGTTAAGTTGGGTGCGGTCGGTCTATAGATGGGTGACCGCTTAGTGGTATTTCATCTGAGAGTCTCCGTGCTTCGGAGGGCACGTAAAAAGTCGGTCCCGGTTGTTGTCAAATTGACAGCAATCGTTAAGCCATGTCAGAGGCCTACGGGCGGCTTGAACAACTCTTGTCTACAGGTTAGCCACTAACCACACGAAAAGAAGAAGATTAGCGCACATACTCTAGGTATAGGTCCTTCGAAAATACCAGCGTTACAATTTCAACTGCAACAATAGCTAACGCAGGTACCTACCTAATTTGGTCTCCATACTATATACTGTTCTGTATATATATACTCGTATATTTTATTGTATTGTGATAAGGAGATACAAATATAACTATTTTCTTTCTTTTTGTATAAACTTCAGCTGTGAATGGTCATTGTGTTGGTGAAGTTAAAAGAACTCAATCGGGATTTTTCTACATACCTACATATATCTCAGCTTTAGGTACCTCTGCTTACGCTGCACGCTGTCGAGAATATCCCCAGCGTGATATGCATACGTACAATAACATTTCTCTTCATCACTTAAAACTTTAAAACATGACTATGTATAGAAATGCTTCCTATCGGAGGCGAGATAAAAACTACTAGGTCTAAAAATAAGTATGAAAATATATGGGCTATATCAACTTCATGCTGTTTTTGACCGATTCGGGCAATGAACCTGCACCTCACTATGAACCTCATTGGCCGTACAAATATAAACTATTGCCTTGATAAAACAATTTGTATTATTTGTAGTTGAAGGGAATCCATTAAATTGACGTGGCTATTCGTCTGGGGATGTAACTCAGTGGTAGAGTGTCTGCTTCGCATGCTGAAAGTCCTGGGTTCAAATCCCAGCATCTCCAAATTATCTTTTTGGACAACTTTTATCAGAATATTAAATTGTGATTGTAGAACTGTGGTATTTAAACAATCTTTGAAAATATTTATTGTTGTAATTTTAGATTTTGCTCAGGTCTTCTAGGTAATACAAAACTTAAAATACCGCCATCTAGTGTAATTTTCTGCGTAACATTATTAACAGATTTTCAACTAAGAAAACTAAATAATTAACTTTCATGAAAAGTAGCCTAAAGGTATTCCAAGAAAGAGGAAAATTGTTTTTGTGCTTTCGGACTATTGAGCAATAATGGAGTACAGTCATAATATTATGTTGTAGAGTTAAATAAACTGCAATAGCCTATTAACATTATAAATGTGAAATTTTGTTTGTTGGATGTTTTGATGTTTGTTACGCAATTACGCCTTTGACCGTACTGCATGGAAATGTAACTGGATAAAATTTGCCACATTGAGATATTGTTCTGGTCTAATACATGGGACTTTTTATCTTAGTATGGAAATCATGCGAGCGAAGTCGGAGGGCAATACTACATAATAACATTAATAACTGACAGTAAGTGTAAGTGTTCATATGTTTTTTACTAAATATAATGTTGATCCAATTTGGCAGGCGAAGTTGGATTATAAGTTAGATGAATATGTGCCTAAGTAGGTATAGATTTCATTAGAAATGTAAAGCTTTCTTTTAAATTTGTTTTCTGGAAAATCTTGTTGCTGGAAAGTGTTTCTAGATGGCGCTATTACACTTTTTGAGAATAATCGATATGCATTCGGGTGGAGACCAAGACGAAAGCTTTATAATAAAAGTGCATGCTGCATCTCTCTGGCCCACCCTGGCAACGTCCTAAGGCAGTAGTCGGCAACCTTGTCAACCAAAAGAGCTAAATATAGATAACACACAATTGAAATCTATTCAAAGAGCCATTTTTTAATCTTATGCTTTGCATTAGCAGAAGACATAATTACGGAAATAATTTGGATTAAAAGTACACTCTCGAGCTTGCCTTTGTCAAATAAGTCTTAGTTTAACTAACAGTAAATAAAATAAAATTTGGTATGTATCTATTATAATTATAAAGTCAGATAATATATTATATTCCGTGCCTGCACTAAACATTTCCTGGAAGAGCCGCAGCCGAGGAGTCAAAGAGCCGCAGGCTAGGGCAAACGTCTATCCAAGCGTGTAGCCTCTGGCTTAAACGGTGTTTCCTTTCTACTCTAAAGAATGAAACTATACGTATATAGTCTCACAATTAAACTCATTTCATTTCATCAGCTATAGTTTTAGGTCCTACATATAAGTGAGCCACGTTATTGACGTCTATTGGGTGCCGAGTGCGAATTGTTTTTACGTTAACGCGATCGAAATGCTTACTGCGTTTGGCTCTCTGATTTGTTAAGAGCTTCTAGTGGGCCAATTGGAGCGCCGAACGTCATAAACGTGTCGATCGCGTTAACGTAAAACAAATTCGCACTAGGCACTCCGATCACAGCTCTAAACTTCCTACTGATAGTGAGGTTTCGGTTTGAGGTCCTACAAAATAGCGGGCGCACTTGTGGGTAGTGCCGTCTACCAGAAATAGTTCCAGACTCTAAGCTGCTGTTAAGAATTTATTAACAGAAAAAATTAAACACCCTTGCCGACGCGGAAATCGAACTCAATATTTCATGTGTTGTAGTTGTATTCGCTGGCATGTAGGCAGTCTACTTAATAACAAGATAATTATAGAAAAGTCGTTCATAACAAATTGACATTACAACATTTATCAATTAGTACCAAAGGAAATTGCAACGGAGTACCTAGTTGGGCACCATATTGAGTAATACGATACGTCACAGTTTGCTAAAAGCGCTCAAAACCACCTCATCTATTGTAACTCCGACGTAAATAGGTTATTTGCTATGTAATGAGATTGATTTGTCACTTGGTTGCCTAGTTTAGGAATGTAGTGTAGCTATAGCTGCTAATGGTCGCCTACTGGACGAAATTCGACCGTAAGCCAAGATTTTTTGAAGTGAAAACTTCTTTAGCGATATTGTGCACTTTTTGTGATGGGTAAAAAATGTTAAACTCGCGTCAGGTCACGTGTCCTGATCGAAAATTCGTAAGACGGAGAGAGAATTGTCAACTTTGTCAACTCTCCAAGTACTAGGCTAGCATAACCAGGAAAGAGTTGAAGTGAAAACTTTTTGTTGCCTTGGCAATCGTAACCATAGTTACGCGCTTCGACTGCGTGTGTCAAATAAACGCTTTGTCAAAACAATTGTCATGTTTGTGTACGATAGCGCAATAAATTACTATTGTATTTTACCACATAAATGATAGTATATACTGATAATTAAAGCAATTCGTGCAAAATTATGCCCTAACCATTCCAAAATATCAAAAATGCACAACGTTAATATTCAAGTTTTGACTTCTGCCGGCACTCCCAGAATGCAACCCGTTGTTTTTTTTTTATACCTTTTAGTTTTTTGTACTCTCACCGGAATGGTTAGCCCAAAAAGATCTTGTAAATCCAAGAACTAATATTTTTCAGATACTAAATATATATTAAATCAAGATTACCGTTACAAAGTCAGGAGCATGAGCGACAATAAAAAAAGTCTACCACTACAATACATTTAACATGCTTACGAAAAAGATATTAAAGTTCCTTAAAATTCTCTAAAAGCGTAGCAACGTTAGAAGTTACACAGTACAATAAATCACTATCTTTTATACACAGAAATGACTTGTCCGTGACTGTTACCAAATAACTACTAGGGTCATCGCGCCAAATAATTGCTGACAGCATTTCACTACCAAGAGTATACCGAATGACAGTCTCTCAATCCTCAAACAACGACCTTAGTTTCTTAAGAATAAGGTTTAAAGTCCCGCGTATTTTTTTCCTTAAGTGTATATTTTAGGTTGGTAATTTGGCAGTGGCATTGACATGGTACGTGATGTTAGATCGTGGTCTGGTGTTCATTCGTTTGTATGTGAGACTGATACGGCCCTTGACAAGCTTATTATGATAATGGCCTTATGCAATACCATTGATGTTTGTTTAAATGCATCGCAGCGTTGTCTATGATAATCGCCATGATGGTTTCGTTATTATCTTTTTGTGTTCTGTGGTTTGAGTTCGAATGTTAGATTCGAAATTGGAATTCGATATTCGGGATTGATTTAATATAGCGCTCTGATACATTAGTTAAAGAAATGTGTAGTGGTTTTAAGAAACTCGTGTATAATACAAAAAATAAATTAACGCAGAAAATGTTTTGGTTAATATAATATTGTGTTCTAATTTGACTATTTTTATTTGTGTCTGTAATTGCGGTAATTAATATGCTATACTGTATTTAGGCGAGATGAGATGAGACTATTAACGAAATGATGACGAAAAACGAAGAAATAAAACTAAATTATATTTAAAAAATACACGATATACGAATATAAAGAAATACAATTTCAATTCTTCATTTCACAATTATTTTCTTTTTAGTTTTCCTGTTCAGCAAGTATTATGTTTTACTGACCTTTTAGTGTGATATATGCATGACCACATCATATGATAAAGTTTGTGGAAAATAGTTACCTTCTCGATTACCAAGGAAAAAGAAATTAGAAATTAAAAACTACGACTTCAGCCAAAGTTTTATATCAAAACTTATCTTATTAATAAATACATATCTTGCAATTAGAAATATAAAGCCGTTTTGGCAGCATTCTCATTTTGTGTACGTATTTTCTTTGCACATTTTGATCTTCTAAAACTGCAACTCATTAAACAAATCCTCATCGGAAAAATACCTTGAGATTTATCCTTGTAGTTGATTGACAATGTTTGTAATCAATGTATATTATTTTAGTCGACCTACGCCGTCGCGGTCCATTCACGGCCACGACCCTGACTTGAGCCATTCATTGATTTGCTATTAGACGCTTTTTTTAAATTATCCCCTTAATGTTTTCACGCCGAATGAATTGATGCAACTCTTTGTCTATTATAGTATAATACTAATATTATAAAGCTGAGGAGTTTGTTTGTTTAGTTTAACGCGCTAATCTCAGGAACTACTGGTCCGAATTGAAAAAATCTTTTATTTTTGAATAGCCCATTTATCGAGGAAGGCTATAGGCTATATAACATTACGCTACGACCAATAGGAGCGGCAACTCAATGAAAAATGTTGCAAAAACGGGCTCGATGGCGTAGTGGTTAGTGTAACCGACTGCCACGCCTGAGGTCGTGGGTTCTATTCCCGCACAAGTCAAACATTTGTGTGCATGAACATGGATGTTTGTCTTGGTCTGGGTGTTTCTATGTGTGATATGTATGTATTTACAAAAAAAAAGTATATATGTATATTTATCCATTGTCTAGAACCCATAGTACAAGCTCTGCTTAGTTTGGGCTAGATGGTGTGTGTGTACGTGGGAGAATATTATATTATAAAAAAAAAATCTCTGTGAAGGAGACGAAGTTGAGCGGTCAGCTAGTAACATTATATAAAGATTGAACGCATTATTTCGATCACGTTTTCTAAATAATTCATGAATAAAAGCCGAATAGTAAACGGTAATCGATTTCATTAAATTCTTTATGGTTAGCACTAATTCTTGTTATACAGATAGTGTAAAATTGTCTATGAACTTTACGTTGTCACGTTTCGTTTTATGCATGATTTTATATTATGTGTGTTTTTCTGAAGGTTGTTTGTAATTTTAATAAATTAGCTTTGGATGTTAGACATTGTGTTGTTGTTGAGATAATCGTTTAAATAGCAGCAACTAAATAAACCAGATAGCAACAACAAATGTTTACGTAATGTCGTATATATTATGTTTTATTTATTCGTGTTATTGTTATAATAGTTTATACACGTGGCTTCTTTGTGGTTCTATGGAAAAATTACTATACACGTGTAGAACTATCCGGGACGAAAGTAACTTAAAAATTCTCGCCAAGCTCTATACGCAAAACATCATGTCGATGCGTTGCTGTATGTATGGAGATACCAATCCAGGCATGTTCGTTTTTAGCATCGTGTGTCATCCATCTGGAGATTCTCTTAGCCCTTATTATTTCCATTTGTATTGAGTTCGGTTTACTAGTCATCCAAATTCGTTTGTATCGTTTTTTTACCTAAAAACAGCCATCAGGCCTTTACGGCTTAAGGTTCTTGTAATTTATTTAGGGGTAAAACATCATTGATTGTTACAAAAATAATTTTGTTTAAATCTTTTTTTCCATTTTTTTAGAGACTTTTTGCTCATGGGTATGTCAGTCTCTTAAGACAGAATGGTTTTATAAGTCAAGAACCCCAATAAGCATTCCCGCCATTTCTGATGTCGGCTCTGCATGTATGCTAAGACATATTCCAGCATCATACTTATTTATTTTGGAGTCTTCAGTGAATCTCGTTCTACGATCCTCGTACCGGGCACAATCCATCAACAGATGATGCACATCTTCAATGACACCACATGTATCGCAATTTGCTGAGTCAGCTTTACCCATTAGATATGCAAACTTCCTTGATGGATAGTGCCCGGAACGAAGCCTATGTTCTTGCACGATGTACTTGCGGCTTAAAGTATTGTCGTTAAACCAAGGCACTTGAGGAGGCTGATCTTGAAGGACCCGATACCACACACCTTTTTCTTTGGAAATCTCCATAAAGCATTCTTTCCACATGTTGTATGCCTTTTTTTATATTTGCACAAGACCTCGGAATGGTGTGGAGCAATATTATATTCAGTTCCTTGTATGGCTGCTGATTTTGCCAAAAGATCAACCTCCTCATTGCCCTGTATCCCTATATGAGATGGGATCCACTGCAATCTCAATAGTTTTCCATTTCCCTGAAATTCCATGATTTTCTTTAATATGGCGTAGGCTATCGATACAATTTTTGTTTAAATCAAACATAAACAAACCATGATCCATAGCAGTTCACAAGTAAACAATAACATTTATAAGTTACTTCGGGGTTAATTTAACTACAATTTGTAATATTTTTGTTCTAAGTTGGTTTGTGGTTGGTTTGGTTTGTGGTATGTGGTACTAAATATTCATTTTCTCTAAGTTGGTTTGTGGTATAATAACGATATTCCAAGGTATGAGGATGTGTGAATTTTTGACAGCGGGGACACATGACTTTACGTGAGCTCGAAGACAAGAAGAGAAGTGATCTTTTAATGAATAACTTTGATAATATTGGATTATCTCATAGATTGTTCAATCAGCAGGGCTTACCAACTGGATAAAGACATGCGACGGTGATAATGTTTGTGTCATGTGTATTACTGCGCAAAGACAATGACGCAATCGGGGAATTTAGAAGACAGTGGAGTGGTTACCCTGGTGGTACATTAATGTGTCTTTTATTTACAGTATTAAGTTTGTAAACATACATCTGGAAGACAAGCGATAACCGTATCCTATGGACGTTGGTAACATCAAGGTATCGTTAGCGAGGTCCTAATTTGCGAGAGTCTAAGATGCACAATATGTAGCAAGCGATCGACAACCAAGAGTTTAATACCTGTTAACGTAACAGTAGTATTTGTTCAACATTAAGCCGACTCTATCCGACATCGCCGTACACGAATATCTGATTCTATGTATATGTGGCTGCTTTTATTTTCTAACTGGCTTTCTAATACAGAAGACCAGTAAAGTGCAACGCGAGAAAACGATTTCATGTTTTATAGTTAACCTCTGACTTCGTATTCCAACTCGGCCAATCTCTCAACTAGACTATCGCAATTCAATCAATAAATAAATTATACTGACATCAAATCGCCAATGATATTTCAATCGATACAGGAATAAAAACATAACGCATTTCCTCATAGAAACCTCACGTCCGCACATTCATTTTCAATTTGTGATTCACTTTCTTTCCTATTATTGTGACAAGCTGGTCATGGTCCGCAATCGATTTATTTTTTTGCAAGTCGATGTTTGACTTGATTATGATGTGTACGTGTATCGGAACGCACGGGTGAAAGTGACAGTTCCAAATTTAAAAATAGTGCGATTTTAAATAGGGGCAGATATAGAGATACGAGAGAACATCTTAAACATTTAAAAAAGACTTAGGGCCACTTGCACGACAACTCACAAAATACGTTTAGCACTAAATGGATTTAAAACATCATGGCATTTCAGTCCCTCCACACGGATGACTGACGACAGCACGATGTTTTAAATCTATTTAGTGCTAAACGTATTTTGTGAGTTGTCGTGCAAGTGGCCCTTAGTATACTATTTAACTTTTAATCTATACTAATATTATAAAGCTGAAGAGTTTGTTTGTTTGTTTGTTTGCTTGAACGCGCTACTCTCAGGAACTACTGGTCCGATTTGAAAAATTCTTTCAGTGTTAGATAGCCCATTTATCGAGGAAGGCTATAGGCTATATATCATCACGCTAAGATCAATAGGAGCTGATCACCAGTGAAGAATGTTTCAAAATCGGAGGGTATTTTTTCCTTTTGAGAGCTTCCGTTGCATGCGCTGCGTAAACAGTTAAAGTTTCGCAAAAATCATGTATGACAGAATTGTTCCCCTATAAAAATTCTAAAAAAAAGTCCGCGACAGAATATGTCTATCTTTTAAGGTTGGCTCACTATAACCATTTTTATGCTAACCAAATTTGTTCTAAAATAATGCATTATTTGCGAAGGTATTATTATAAACATGATATTAATCCTTATCCAAATAAATACGTTATTCATCACAAGTATTTAATTTAAAACAAAATTGCCCTTTACATCAGTCGATTTCAATGAATATCTTAGGAGATATCGCAGTTTTAAAATAACGTTGCAGCAAAATAATTACCCATTACAGGCATAGTACAAACGATGTTTCTCCTGGTTTATTCTGCGTGATTACTACTGGTTCGATTTGAAAAATTCTTTCAGTGTTAGATAGCCCATTTATCGAGGAAGGCTATAGGCTATATATCATCACGCTAAGATCAATAGGAGCTGATCACCAGTGAAGAATGTTTCAAAATCGGAGGGTATTTTTTCCTTTTGAGAGCTTCCGTTGCATGCGCTGCGTAAACAGTTAAAGTTTCGCAAAAATCATGTATGACAGAATTGTTCCCCTATAAAAATTCTAAAAAAAAGTCCGCGACAGAATATGTCTATCTTTTAAGGTTGGCTCACTATAACCATTTTTATGCTAACCAAATTTGTTCTAAAATAATGCATTATTTGCGAAGGTATTATTATAAACATGATATTAATCCTTATCCAAATAAATACGTTATTCATCACAAGTATTTAATTTAAAACAAAATTGCCCTTTACATCAGTCGATTTCAATGAATATCTTAGGAGATATCGCAGTTTTAAAATAACGTTGCAGCAAAATAATTACCCATTACAGGCATAGTACAAACGATGTTTCTCCTGGTTTATTCTGCGTGATTACTACTGGTTCGATTTGAAAAATTCTTTTAGTGTTGGATAGCCTATTTATCGAGGAAGGCTATAGGCTATATAACATCACGCTACGACCCACGGGGGCGGTGCAGTAACGATAAACGCGGGTGAAACCGCGGGAACATCTAGTTAGAAATAAAGGCGACTACGGTTCTTAAATTGTATATACTTAGTTGAAGTCCATATGCTGTTCTTTATTACAAGATAACCTTGCTGTTTTCGGGAGTCGAAGAATTTTTAGGTATTATTGCCGTATAGACATAACTACGAGACAATCACTTTTATCATGAAATAAATGAGTTTATATATAAATAGTTTTTTACTAAAGCACTTTATTGCCTTTTAAATGTGTCAAACACTTTCAAACATAGCACACTAAGATTGAAAACCTAGGAATAACGGAGCATTGCCTTTGTCTAACTCATCGACGATTACGTTCTTCTGACGGAAATTCAATATACATAATTCTTGTTTCAGTTTATGTAACAGGCAATGGGAACTAGCATACAGCCACACTCACATTTTACGATATTGCCTGTGCATATTCAGATAAAATTATATAGACATTCTAATAAGATTTACACGTCTAACGCGGACAGAGTAATTTATTTACGGAATTAAATTCTAACGGGCATGTATCTAGAATGAAATTATTAATGTGAGAAAGACAGTGTCTGCTTTGAATTAGTAGAGTGCAATGGTGTTTGTATTCAAATTACTTGCTATAACGCTAGAATATTTGAAACTATGACAGCGAATGCACATACAAGATGATTGCTTAGATTCATGTTAATATGAAACATATCAAACAAGGAGTTGATAAAAAAAGGTTATATTATTTACGAGGACAGTTCGATTATTAAATTGTATTTTTTTAGCATTGGTTTATTGATGGCTGTTGATTACTGCCTATTGTTTATAATATATATTATGAGGTATCACCGTTCGAATTTTAAATAGACTGTTTTTTTTGTGTTTGTTGCATTTATTGCTGCCTATTCACGTTAATCAATAATGAATTGTTATTGCGAATCTATTGCACATGTAAATTTATAAACTAAAGTTTATACAAATATAATAAATCATAATCTTAATGACTCACGAAATATAGGTATTACGACTAACACAAACAAATATGAGAAGCAAAAATAAAAATAAACAATTTTAAACGTGTCAAATTTTAGAATACCAGACGTAATTAAAAATCTATTGTGATCGGCCACCGGTGTACCGCTGCGACTTAACAGGTTAATGATTACTGAATAGTTTTTTTTAGTATCTATCATGTTATATCTCTCTTGATAATAATGGACTTATAATTACCAGTTATTTAATTACTTCACAAACTAGTACACAGAAACTTGATAGTCTATGCCTAAAATCTACGCGGGGACCGGGATCTCCGAACACAGGTAATACTTACTTAAAAGGAGAACCCCAACCACTGATTATTAAATAGCATGTAAGAAAACGATAAAGTGATTTTTAATATTAAAATAATAGGATTTGTTGTCAATAACCAAGATTCAAGAATCAAGAAGAACCAAAAGAGAAACTTTATTTTTCACTTAAAATTAAACCCAAAAAAATCTCAAGAATCAAAACAATGATATTTAGCATACAAAACTACATTCCATATCCACAGCCGAACGGTAAGGTAGCATAAAAGTCATTCATTACAATAGCGACTCAAAATATACAAATAAACGAGAGAGATATAGAAGCCTTTCGAATTAGCGATCTTACAGATACGCGTGTGACATTAAAATGTTTGCGTACGTTTAACAGCCATATAAGATCATAAAAACAGTATTTTACGTGACTTCCCTCTTCATTAGGATGCCTTGCCCAGCTGTGGGGCGTCGCACGGGTTCCGTACGGTATGATAAAAATGATAAACGAAGAATTCTCCTTAAAAACGTGTAGAGAACACGGCTGTTATGAACTCTTTAGTTCCGTAAACATACACGTAACGGAATTTTGTCCAGTTGTGGACAATTATGGTGTTTCAGGACTTTAGAATCCTTTGGTATTACAATATTATTTTATATATATACTAGATGTTCCCACGGTTTCACCCGCGTTTATCGTTACTGCGTCGCCCCCGTGGGTCGTAGCGTGACATTATATAGCCTATAGCCTTCCTCAATAAATAGGCTATCCAACACTAAAATAATTTTTCAAATCGAACCAGTAGTTCCTGAGATTAGTGCGTTCAAACAAACAAACTCTTCAGTCTTATAATATTAGTATATGTAGATGTAGATTCTATAATATGACACAAATTAGCTCGATGGTCCCGTTACATAAGTTTGCGTTTACGATGAAGCTATTTTTTTTAATAATAACTTTATAATTACTTTATTTACACAAAAAATTGTGACGTTAAATTGGTGCCTATGTCGAAAGTGTGCTCAGTATAAAGATTAATAATTCTCAGGTCGGCCAAATGTGATTAGGAATTTCTATGAGATTGAAAATGTGCTCGGTATATTTATACCGAGGCAATAAAATAATTTGCACTAAAATTGCTCTCTATTACGTGGCCTAAAAACTTACTGTAGGAAAATTTGACTCTACAGATGTAGAAAGTAAGAAAATGAAACTCACGAAATGCCATTTAATGAATCTGATAAAGATTATTGCTTTCGCAATGATATTTCAAAGATGTTTCTCTCACTACCACAACCCTGCAAAAATATTATTCTTAAAAAAATATTCAAACCTTATGTTCCATCCAGTATGACCACAGACAAAATATAACGGTTACCTTTTTGCAAATGGCGCCTACGCGATAACACTCTCGGATAATCTCGAAATGAAACAATAACACTGTATTTGGTATATAACAACAAAAATACCTTTTAATATAAAAAAGAAACAGTTATTTGCATAATTTTAAAGGAGTTTAAGATATGATACTGGTGTTTTAATCAGTGGCCAGGGCCTTCAAAGGTGAGTAGAGGTCTGCTTTTTCGGTGATGTAATCTGTACGTGGACTTGTTAAAACTTGAGAATGACAAGTTTTTACGAGGATTCCAGTAGATTATTGCCAATTTTTTGGATTCTAAAATAGTGCTACATCTAGGCTTCTAATAAACGGATAGAATATTCTTTATTACACACCATAATTATTATATCTATACTAATATTATAAAGCTCAAGAATTTATTTGTTTATTTGGTTGAACGCGGTAATCTCAAGAACTACCGGTTCGAATTGAAAAATTCTTTTAGTGTTGGATAGCCTATTTTTCGAGGAGGGCTATAGGCTATATAACATCACGCTACAACCCACGGGGATGGCGCAGCAACCTTAAATGTGAGTGGAACCGCGGGCAAATCTAATCCAGTAATATGTTTGAATAGATTGTGGCAGTACATAATAATAAGCTTGTTTGTTACATATATACTAATCCGAGCTAGTATTATAAATATTATATGAATGTGAGTTTATTTGTTTGTATGTTACGTTCTTAATTACCCAACCGATCATCGTAAAATGTTGCATACGCGTTGTTATCGTTCATCTAGAAAAAGTTGTGTTCTCGAGCAGGGATAGAAATTTACTGACAAAATCTACATTATGTAATTACAAAGCGAGCGAATCCGTACGCACAATCTAGTAATATAATAAAGCTAAAGGGATTGTTTTTCGTTTGAACGCGATAATCTCAGGAAATACGTCCGGTATTTCCTGAGATTATTTATCAAATACAAAAACATTAAAAAATCATTAAATAATCTCAGGAAATACCGGACGTATTTCCTGAGGTTATTTAATGATTTTTTAATGTTTTTGTATTTGATAGCCCCAATTCTTGAGAAAAAGCTTATAGGCTATAACATCACGCTATGAATCATTGGACTACTCCAATGACTTATAGCGTGTGAAAAGTTGTTAAAGCCTACAAATTTCAGGATAATCGGTGGTGAGGTTATGGCGTAAACACGTAACAAACAAACAAACTCACATTCTCATTTATAATATTAGTAACGATTAACTAGATGTCCCTCACGGTTTCACTCACGTTTATGATTACTCAGTAGTTGTGAGTTTAGAATAGTTGTGAGTTTATTTGTTTGTTACTCTTTACAAATTAACTGATCATCATGAAATTTCGCATGACATAGGCTACACCTTTCATCCAGAAAAACCTTGACTCCGAGAGATAGAAATTAATTGATAACAAATAGATTAACGCGAGCGATGTCGCGGGAATAATAATTATAATAATAATAAATTTTTATTGATAATAAAAGTACAGTACAAAAAAATTGGAGCCCTGACTCCTGAGCTAGGCCGAGGCCTGTGTTACAGGAGACAGTGTCTTCCCCAGGAAAATCATAATTACGTAACTATCAATAAAATAAAATAATATGTTAGTGCATGCTGTGTAAGTGTATGTGTATATGTTGTGTATGTGTGGTATGTGTTGTATGTATGTATGTGTGGTGTGTGCATGTGTATGTTAACGTATAATCATCTAAGTGTGGTATGTGTTGTATGAATGCATGTGTGGTGTGTGCATGTGTATGTTAACGTATAATCATCTAAGTGTGTATGTGGTTTAAGTAACATGTGTGCCCTGCCAATCTTACATGATGAGTAAATGACTGTTAATAATGATTTAAAGTAAAATATTTTCTGTTTGTGTGTAATCTAGTGATAGAAGCCACTTCTTAATCTTCTTTTGTGCTTCATTTGTAGTTGTTGGGTTAATCATAAGGATTTTATTCACTTTATTATAAATATAAGTGGCCAGGTAGACATTTTGATGTCTAGCTGCTGTGGTCCTACATTTTACGGGTGTGCAAACATTAGTAGCAGTTCGTTTCATTAAGTGTGCATGGTCAATCGGAGTGACACGATGTTTTTTCGATATTATATTAAATAGGTACAATTGTCAACAGTTAAGACACCACAATTTTCGTAAAGGCTTTTAGTAGGGAAACGGTATGGTTTAAATGTCATGACTTTCAGCAGTGATCTTTGGGCTCTCTCTAGCTGAATGATGGTGGTTTTGCAGGCGCCACCCCAAATAGTGATGCAGTAATTTATGATAGACTGGGCTAGGGCGTAGTATATTGATCGTAGAAGCTGGTATTCGGCTACATGTCGAAGTTTCTTAAAAGCCCATATAAGCTTTCTTACGCGCGAGGTGGTGAGGTTTATATGGGGGCGCCAAGTAAGGTTTTCATCTAAAATGATACCCAAGTATTTTACTGTCGCTTGTCTACCGATTGGCAAATATGAACACTGGGGATTACGGTTGGAAAGACCACTAGGAGGTAAGCATGAGTGTACTTTAATATTTAGTTCCATGGGCTTAGTTTTAGCAAAGGTGAATTGTACATATACGGACTTAGATATGTTGAGTGTAAGCAGGTTATCCACAAGCCAATGACTAATTGTGCATAAGCCTAGTTCTGCAGTATTGCGCACCTCATCCCAAGTTTCCCCGGCAAATATCAGGGCTGTATCATCGGCGTAGCTAAATATTCTACAATTGTGTAGTGGTAGCTGGCACAGGTCATTTACATAAATGAGGAACAGGCTCGGAGAGAGGGAACTTCCTTGTGGTAAACCATGGAACACGCCGGTTTCATTGCTAACGCGATCTCCAATCTTCGTTTTTTGTGAGCGATCAGAAAGAAAATCTGTGAATATTTTAAGGGCTTCTCCCCGTATTCCGATATGCTCTAACTTTTTCACAAGGGTGGGGACACAGACGGTGTCGAAAGCCTTGGCTAAATCTAAAAACACCCCTAGACATTTCTTTTTCTCGTCAAGTTTATTAGTGATGTACTGGAGGAGGTCATTTACGGCGTCTTCCGTACTTTTGCCCTGTCGAAAGCCGAATTGAGCATCTGACAGAGTTTTGTTGTGGTCTAGGTATTTGATAAGCCTCTTAAAAAAAGCTACAATAATAATAAAATGTATTGGAATGAGGAGTTTCTACTAAGTAAAGTCTGCAAAAAAGTATGGAACATGTTTCAATTATAATATTACGAGTCTTAATGTAATTAAGTTATCCATATGTACAAACAGGTTGTGTCGTGTGACGTAAGCGGCCGGTTGAAACTGAGTTGATGCGCGTGCGACGTGCGACACCCACTGCGCAATATTATGCGCAGTACAACTTATATGGCTGATAAAAGTGACACTTTTACTTGATGATTGTTATGATAGTGTTAAATTTACTGCAATGGAATAGGAATCGCTTTTATTGATATCGCTAAAGCTTGTCAGTAGTTGCAAAACAAAATAAAAAAAGAACAGTAGACAGATTGGATTTGGAAAGACTGTTTAGTACCGTTTTTTCTATGTTTATCAAAACACAGAAAAACGGTACTAAACAGTCTTTGTTCTTATAAAAAACCGTCTTGTCTTTGCTTTTGCTTTGATATTGCCAGCGGTTTTGCTCACGTTAATATAGACTTTGTAAATAAACTTCTAACCCTCGGGAACACTTACTACTTACTTACTACTTTTTTCTATACCCTATGTTCCTTTTATGGTACCGCAAACAACGTGTAGGCGACATTTCATGATGATCGGTCGCGTAGTTACAGCGTTAAAGTGTAACAAACAAACAAATTATAAAACTTTGACACACAACCCTCTCATACACCCACACACACACACACACTTTCATGCAGTGGCAGGTCACTATTAATCCACACACTTTTTATCATTATTTTATCTTACTAATTATTGTGTTGTTAGTTTTATACTTCACTCTTACTTTTTATGTTTTAGTTTCTCTGCATTATGTAAAATTCACGATCTATTTTACCGAAAGGCTACTAAAATATCTTTAAATTTAGGAAGAGTGCTGAGGTCTGAAATACAGATAATTTATTTTTATCTAGTTCGGACACAGATGTCTCACTCAATTGAGATTAAGCCAAAATAATGTAACCAAAATGTAATTATTATATGCACATGTTTCTTGGAAAAATAAACAATTATTATTATTATTATTATTATTTGTTTCTATTTGACGGGTATATTCCTAAAACGTTAGGAAAATACCCGGCCCTTTGGGAGGCTTACACGGAGACATGGGTCCAACGTGAAGAGGCCCTTCGATAGTTTTAATCAAAGGTGGGATTGAACACCTACAGCGGCACTAGCCGCAGCAGGCGTAGGACTATTGCTACGTATGGATTCTAATATATGGGCTATGGGTATGAGTGTTTGATGGACTGGTATATTGGTAACTATGGATGATAAAACGGCATCTGCCCTGAATACCCTAATAGCATCAATTTTATTATTATTACTAGCTTTTGCGCGCGGCTCCGCCCGCGTGGTACCTACATCAATAAAAAGTAGCCTATGTCCTTCCCCAGGTTTTAAACTATATCTGTACCAAATTTCATCTAAATCGGTTGAGCGGTTTAGCCGTGAAAAGGTAACAGACAGACAGATAGACAGACAGAGTTACTTTCGAATTTATTATATTAGTAAGGATTATTATTAAAACTCACATTTGCATTTATAATATTAGTTTGAATAAATATTATATTGACGCACATATATTTCTCGCATGTAGTATAGTAGGTACTCGTATAAACGGCTCGGCTCCAAATACGTATTGTTTTGCACTTTCTCTCCCAGCTTTGTTGCATTCTTTCATTCTTTCCTCGCGATCATTTTCCGATGTGTTTAGGTACTAGAAACAATCAGTTGATGTTATCGCTCTGCGAACTATGCGTACTTCTCATACGCTTTTTTGTTTGTCTATACTAATATTATAACAAGGAAAGATTTGAAATTTTGTTTGTTTGTTTGTAAGGGTTTAACTCAAAAACTACTCAACCGATTTTAATAATTCTTTCACCATTAGATAGTATATTAACACCGAGTAATATAGTCTTTATTTTATTTAAAAGAAGTACTGTTACGCGAGTGAAGCTGCGAGCAAAAGCTAGTTTGAAATACTTGGGTAATTCGAAGATCTATGGGTTTGCTTCGTTGTTTATGTTTATGACAATAAAAACAAGAATTCAAGGAATGCCGTGAACCCCATATTTTGTGCATTTGTAACCATGGTCAGTAATGCTTTTAGCAGCAATTTGGCTTTATTGATTCTAAAAATTTATTTCAGAGGTGCCGATAATTTTTCAGAATGAAAAATAGTCTTAGTCATTGAAAGGCTCTTAAACCATCTCTATACAAAGAATTATTAATCCGTTGGTACGTGAAAGAAGACCAAACAAACAGACACAAATAGTTAACTTTTTCAGTGACATAACTCAAGGTTTTTGACCATAGTAACCCTTTTTGGTTGTATGCCTTTCATATGTCCGCCATAGCCTATAACCTTCCTCAAGAATTGTATTTTCAAATGATTTTAATTAATATAAAATATTTAATAAATTTAATTAGTTATAAAGTTGCACCCATCGCCGACAAAGTCAAGGAGAGACGCCTCCGCTGGTACGGGCACGTACTCCGCAGTCCGCCGCCCAGAAGATCATATGATGCTAGTAGCCCTTGACTTACCTACGGCGACTCGACGACAGGGTAGACCATCCGCCACCTGGCTGACAACAGTCCAAAAGGACATGCAGGAATTTGGAGTGGGTGCCTCAATAGCTCAAAACCGGCAACAATGGAAGAAGCAGACAAGGAGAGCCGACCCCAGATGACAGGACAAGGCTTAGGAAGATGATGATTTCTAACCGAATGGTAGTTCAGACTTCAGAGATCAGCGCGGCCAAACTAAAAAACAAACGTACTCTTCGGTTTTTGTTAATATTAATATAGATAAACCTTAATAATTGACTTAGGTTGAATAACCTTAGTAGTTGTCTAAGGTTTAGGAGAAAGAAAGTGATATAAAGAGAGTCACATTTGGGCGCGAGTGATAACTACATATTATATGAGTTGTGTGGCAAGAGTATATAATTTATAATAACTACTTATCATTAAGCGGAAACACTAAGGGCGAGAGAATTGAAAAATAGTATTTGTAAAATCTATTGCTATCGCGCAGTGCCATGTGTATCATGAGCGCGATAGAGACCACTGTAGCTTGGACCGAAAATACCTATTAAAAGTACACAAAATCAACGTTTCGTAGTCCCCTGATTCCTTCTCCAAAATTTGACCGATTTAACTACTTTTTTCATTAAAAATTAAAGAAAGACTGGCCGTGTTCCTATGTTTTCTTTTTTTATATAATCTAGTTAAATTTGTTTTCAGATTCTAGAGATTCACAGCGGAAAATATGGTCAATTTTTGACGTTTTTGAAGGCTCATGTCTATTTTAATAATTAATTTATGAAATAAACGAAAACATAGGGACATGCCAATAGAAACCACACATTTTTTGGAAAAAATTATTGCTCTACTGGCATTATCCAGGGTAGAAACAAGGGACTACGTTTGTATGGGAAAACGGCCCTTGTGTTTCCTCTTAAGCGAGCCATGCTTGTCAGCCGCAGTCAACAACAACTTTAAACAAGCTACCATATAAAATCACAACAAACACATACAAACCCCACTCATCTCCACATTAACATCTCAAAACCATTAAACTCAATGCCCTTAAAACAAACACGAATTTCACTTAACAAGCGTCACATCACGCACTCAACATTTTCCCACAACATAACATAATTAGTCAAATTGCCTAACATTTACGTAACATACGAGCTAACAAATCACACACATATATCAAAGACGCAACGAGTTACAATACTTTACAGTGATACACTCACGTACAGTGACATCTAGAACAATACAGGGACGTTCAAGTGAATGAATGAGTTACGGATTTTCGTTTAGGTTGTACTACGTGAATGAATGAACTGTTTGTAATCTTTGTTTTAGTCATATTTACATTTGCATAACATGGTCTTTGAATACGCATGTAGTAACGTTTGTAAACTGCGGTAGGTTCCGTATTTTTGAAAGAACGAACGAATATTATAAAGCTGATGAGTTTGTTTGTTTGTTTGAAGGCGCTAATCTGACTACTGGTTCGAATTGAAAAATTCTCTTAGTGTTGGATAGCCCATTTATCGAGGAAGGCTAGAGGCTATATTACATCACGCTACGACCAATAGGAGCGGAGCAGCAATGAAAAATGTTGCAAAAACGGTGAAAATTCTTATATGAAGCAGGTTAAGTTGCGCGGGCCAGCTAGTTTAAACATAAACTTTTTGTTGAAATTAAACTACTATATACGGATTTTATCGCGTTGTTTATTTGACACTTTATTACAAAATTTTGAAAAACTGTTACACTATTATAATTACTATTAATCTTTACAAATTTTTAAGCTAATTGAATTATTGAAACTATTAAAACTATTTATACTATTACTATACTATTATACTATTTATATTTATGTTTACACTTTCCCCGAGTCTATAGTAGTTTAATTTCAATGAATAACATTCGCGTAAACAGAAGACAATATTATATAAACTTTTTGACTGTACGTATGACGTGGTTTAGGTGATCGCCTCGCCATTGACACAGCGCCGAGTGTTGTGGGTTCGATTCCCATACGGGATCAAAAATTGTGCGATCCACAAATAATTGTTCTGAGTCTGGGTGTTATTTGGGACCAGAATCGAGTATTGAATACCCTCCTTTAATGTGTCCAGTCTTTTACCAATAAGCCTGTATAAAGTTACCGACTATTGGACACGGTTCTCTTTGCAATAAATACTTAGCAATTATGATTAGGTCGTCTGTGATACGGATTATAGTCTACTTGCCATAAAGCATTACTACCTATCTTAAAGCATTTTATTGCATGCTCAAGAACAAGTCAAAGCTATAGCTTTGTCTCTTTACAGAATCTATAGCATAAGACCAGACCACCTGTCTTAAAGCATTTTTATTGCATGCTCAAGAACAAGTCAAAGCTATAGCTTAATCTCTTTACAGAATTAGTATAAGACCAGACCACCTGTCTTAAAGCATTGTTATTGAATGCGCGAAAACGAGATAAAACTATAGCATTGACACATTACAGCACTATAGCATGACTTTACGATAAAGTAAGGTTAGAATGGGATGTATAGGGTTTCGGGTTCCATTTAGCTCACAACTAATGCAATGTAGTTGTATTTTCCACCACAGCGCCGTTAAGACTGCGCCGAGCGTAAGACGCGGTTGGACTGAATGACAGAGCTCGATATACAAATCTGCGCGCGGACGCCATAGTAAAATTGTATGGAGGATTTGAAGTGCTCTCTCTTTTGATAAATATGTATCTTTATTGTCAACCAATAACATAAATATTTGGGACAGACAAATTGTAATATAACTATTTATGTTTCGGTTAAGCTGTAAAATAGGATAGATTACTACTGTTATAATCTAAAAAATCACTTTATACGAGCATACGTTTTTGCATTTCTCGTGCAAATTTGCGCAATTTTGTAGGCGAAAATATTAATTATTTAAAGTTTTTAACACAGAGTAATTGTAAACACATTCATTGTTATGGTAAATGTATATTTTATATTTGTATTAAACAAAAAGTTATGATTTTATCAACTTTACTGTGACCGCCTGTTTTGGCACATTTCGCTCGGCGCAGTGTTAAGGGAAAAAGTGTGAATAATATAAGAATAAACTTGTACTTCGTGAGTATGTAAATGTCTTCGGAACGGTTTACGGTGGTTTTAGAGAAACTTCATATTCAAATGTGCGATTACAATAGAATGGGGGAACAAAAGAAACATTATTTAGAGTTGACGTTAATATGCGAGCCTTTACTGCGAGATGAGATGGGAACCGCTTAGCTTAGCATCATTGAGCAGTCAAAGATGTATTGAAATTAAATAAATAATCTTTTGATAATAATTTTGTTCAGTCAGCATTTTTGATTTTTCTTTTATGAGATAGGAGGCAAACCAACAGACGGATCGCCTGATGGTAAGCGATTACCGCTGCCCATGGACACCCGCAACACCAGAGGAGTTACGAGGAGTTGCGAATGCGTTGCCGGCATTTTAAAAAGGAATACGCCCTTTTCTTGAAAGTTTGTAGTTCGTATTGGTCCGGAAATATCGCAGGCGACAGTTCATTCCACAGTTTAGTAGTGCGAGGCAGAAAATTTTTGCAAACGCTCAGTTGTGGACTGCCAACCATCTAAATGATGGGGATGGAAATTCTGTTGCGTAAGACGATGGCGTAAAGAGGCGGCAGGGATGAGTTAGATTGTTAATTGTTTTACAATGTCTACCTCTTAAGTAATTTATACTAAAATAGTATAAAATATAGCAGCTATAGTCTAGTGACCGTTGGAATTAAAAAATCTTCTGACTTTTCGATGTTATATACGTATTAAATAGTTACTCGTTGCTCGCTTAACGGTGAAGGAAAACATTATAAGTAATTCTGCATGTGTGAGGGCCTTAGATTATAGCCTTATAGGTTCCTCACATTGATAAGAGCCCCGTGCTCAGCAGTTGGAAAGTCAGGGCTGATATTATTATCATATGATATGATGATACTTTATTTTATCTAATAATATAATAATATTCTACCACATACACACAACATCATCTAGCCCAAACTAAGCAGAGCTTGTACTATGGGTACTAGACAATGGATAAACATACATATATATACCTACTTTTTTTTGTAAATACGTACGTATTATTCATAGAAACACCCAGACACATTATGCACACAAATGTTTGACTTGTGTGGGAATCGAACCCGCGACCTCAGGCGTGGCAGGCGGTTACACTAACCACTACGCCATCGAGGCCGTCAAAAAACTATTGGTCTAGAAATAAATTCTTGGCACAGGGGACACTTGACACACTTTATAAACATTCAAACAACGGACGCAAAAAGAACTACCATTTTGTGGATCAGACAATTTTTTGTCTCGTCTGGGGATGGAACTCAAAACTCTGCACTGTGCTAAGGCGGCAAGTTAAACCACTAGGCCATCAGTGCAGAATTCGTTCACCGTATATACAATAGGACGTAGGAGTTATGGAGATTGTACGACCGTTAGTAAGGATAGGAGGCAGATTTAATCAAGTGTATTTATGCCGGGCCCGATTGCAAACAGACAGTGGTTCTGATGCCGATTGGAAATCAGCCTGACCTAGCTTTGTCTGAAGACTATAAATACATATAGAATGTAACACAAAACCGTAGTCATAGCAATATATTAAAAAAACACGTACTTATAATGAATATAATAATGTCCGCCAGACCGAATTTCGGTCACGGCGGCCAATCTTAACGGAGACTGGCCATCTGCGCAGGAGATATTATAGTGCACAAGCGTGTGCGCAATCACAATTGCACTCTCTGTTCCCTAACCCTCAAGATCCGATAGGACGGGAATCCGACACGACCGGAGAGAGATCTATTATTATTATTATATATATTGATGAAGTAGCCATAGTCCAATTGCAAGAATGAGATGTCAAAAAAAGAATTGGGGTTGTCTTTGGGGACTGCCGATAGAAGTGAAAACTTTAATCCTTGATCATAAACACTTCTTTATAAACCAAATTATAAAACAAAAATAATTCGAAAATGGAAAGCATTCTGTGACGATGATGCGAGTTCCATGATTTTTGTTTACCCAAGAAGTGCTCAACGCGTCTAAAGAAGACTTCACTTCAAAAAAAAGGGTAAAAAAAGGACGGGTCAGATACTAGTTCCTGATACTCTCGTAGGGGTTAAGAGGGTCAAAATTTCGTTATTTTTTGCGTCGGACGCACCATTTCTGAGATATTGTTAATATTCTAAAATAATTCAAAAATGGAAAGCGTGGAAGCGTGACGATCACGCGAGTTCCATGATTTTTGTTCACCCGCGAAGTGCTCAACGCGCCTAAAGAAGTTTTCACTTCAAAAATGTTTATTTTTTTGGATATAGTCTCACGGTGGTCTCATGTTTATAGGTAGGTACGACTGTTAGCTATTAATGTGGTCTTGAAGTTAAGGCAATATACATATTTTAATTGTACTCTTAATTTATTTGTGTAAGATTTTTTATCAAAAATAAACCACTTGTGACTTATAGCTTTTCGTTTGCTATGTTATTAGGTTCCAATTAATGGGAGGGATGGGGAAGCCTTTTGCCGTTTACTGAGTCTTGAAAGATAATTTTTCCACTTCACCAAACACAAGAATCGAACCCGTAAGTTTATGATAAAGTTTTACATTTAAAACCGTTGCGCTACCATTATTAATAACTAGATGTTCCCACGGTTTCACCCGCGTTTATCGTTACTGCGCCGCCCCCGTGGGTCGTAGCGTGATGTTATATAGCCTATAGCCTTCCTCTATAAATAGGCTATCCAATACTAAAAGAATTTTCAAATCGAATTCCTGAGATTAGCGCGTTCAAACAAACAAACAAACAAACTCTTCAGCTTTATAATATTAGTATAGATTCAAATATTTGCTAAACAAAAACCATTATTAAAATTGTTATCTTCCATACATAAGTCTCGTTCATCTCTCGCTCCGCTACCGGCACACGAGTCATGAGGTACTAGCCCGCTCACACACTCATTCTCATGGTAATAGTTCACTCATTCATCATGTACCAGTCTGTAAATGGTCAACGCACGGCCATACGTAGACAATCGTCCGAACACTTTCACTGATCAATGTTTGTTTGAAAACGTACACTTACATACACAAGTACCTTACTTGTTTAAGTGACGTAATTAGAAATGACTACCTTTGCCGTTCCGTGGCAAGTTTAAGTTTGGCTGAATCCTAATCCTAACTAGTCCTAACTAGTATTATAAAAGCGAAAATGAGTTTGTTTGTTAGTTACCTTTGGACGCCTAAACCACTGAACCGATCATCCTGAAATTTTGCATATACGTTGTCAGGTGTACAGAAACGGACATAGGCTACCTTTCATACCGAAAAAAATTACTAACTTAATTACTGTTTCCGAGGAAAACAACAATTATTACAAGCATAGTACAACCCGAATTGATTGTCAAATTCTAAATTAACGCGAGCGAAGCCGCGGGCAAAAGCCAGTATGAGATAATTAGAAGTTATTGTTTAAGAATTAGAAATTATTGTGTAATATCCGTTGCCATTCTGTACCTTGAGTTTGGGTTTGGTTAAACGTGAGGTCACGAGTTCGATTGGCAGGTCTTGCAAAGTGCTTATTTTGTTTTCTGATACAGAATAATCACACTATACGCGGTACGATAACTTTAGTATTAGTTAATTAAGATTAGGTTAGTGCATGGATAGCGAACCTTTGCTGGTTAACGTGCCATTACTTATGCAATTAATAAGGGATTAAATATAATAACCACCAAAAATAGTAATTGCACACCAAAATATGCTTACTAAAATATATCATAACGAGCACCTATACGCCTCAAATCACTGCATTCCGCCTCGGAAGGGTTATGTTATGTTAGGTTCCTTCATAAACCCACCCAAAAATAGGACCCCACGAAGCGGGGCTCCGTCGAGATATTTTGATCTCTTTGCTGTGCAATTAATATTTTTGGTATTAAAATTTTTATTTTGGTGATCATTTACTATTTTTGACTGTTATATTTTACTATATCTGGTGATAAGTTAAACATAAGCCAATTAATAATGTGGCCTCAATATTAAGACCACCAGGCATCAAACATACAAAAACATGTTTCAATCAAGTTGTATGTAAATTCGTTAATCTATATATTAATACGTGAAGTGAAAACTTTGGATCCCTTTTTACAAAAATTGGGCGGACGGAGGAGTATGAAATTTCGCACACTTATAGTTTATACAGAGAAGAAGTGACGAATGATAATAAAATTATGCGTAAAAATACATTAAATTAATGAAAAAACACTACACGCACACAACCATGCATTTGACACACGCAGTTGAAGCGCGTAACTATGGTTACATATATCAACATACGAGTATAATGACATATTTCAGCAATATCTTACAGGCTAACTTCGGTCGAATTTCGAGCATTAGGCGACCGCTAGTAATAATAATTAGTCAATTACTGGCGTGTCCAAATTATTTTTTCGCATGCCAACAATAGCACGCGTACAATTTTTATCATTCCTGGATGTGGATAGTGGATTTCTCTGACAGATGTCTTTAGCAATTTTTAGCAGCAGTTAGAAGAGTGTATAGACAATTGGGTCGACTCCTGTAAATTGTGACCTAGAATATAGCAAGCGAAACCTATTTTGCCTATACTTCTAGGATGAACAGTTTATGTGTATATATGTATGCTAAAGATCACTATACATTTACATCTGCGTGTAGTTATAAGTCCAAATGATATATCATTAAAATATCTAAGCGGGCTATATGGCAGTGAAACAGTTTTATCCTACACTTAGGAAGATTACTAGCCTAAGATTAGGCAAAGATATGCAAAGCTCTGACTAACTGGTACTCATGGGGCTTATGAGAGAATGCCTTAAATGGAAGTACGCTCGGGTAGACAAATATTAAGTGATTTTATATATAAGTTCTCACGTATATAATATTCCCGAGGGTGTAGACAGGTATATAATATAAGACATATGGTATTTTATCTTATCCTATCTTATGTGGGGGCCAGTCAGTGCAGACCGGCGACACTTCGACTCAGTGGGATTTTTTGTGTCGACACTCTCCCAATAACGACTGCCATAGATGTTCATGGCAGCCGGGACCAACGGCTTAACGTGCTTTCCGAGGCACAGAGCAGGCGATAATTGTCAATCAATACGCACATCATTTCGAAAAGTTATATAACTTCCGAAAGTCAGAGGTGCGCGACGTGGGTTCGAATCCAAGACCCTCTGCATTGCAGTCTGTTGGTCTCCCCACTGAGCTATCGCTGCTCTTGGACATAAGGTAAGATTTTACGAGCCTATTACATTTTTTTGGGGCACAAGTCCAGCTTGGTAATCAAAGCTGCATATCCTATGCGGATACAATACAGCTACCATCGGGGCAATAGTTAGCGAGTATATTGCTTTTTATATCTTCAAATAGGCGATTTTGTAAACGAGAAGCGGTAACTCACTTTGAACTTGCGATTGAGAGGTTGGACTGTCAGCGTCGCATTGTTGACGTGAATCCATAAAGCATCTAGCTATGCTGGAGGGTTTAACAAGAATACTTTCAATCAATAACAGCCTCGATGGCGTAGTGGTTACTGTAACCGACTGCCACGCCTGAGGTCGCGGGTTCGATTCCCACACAAATCAAACATTTGTTGCATAATGTGTCTGGGTGTTTCTATGAATAATACGTACGTATTTACAAAAAAAAGTAGGTATATATATGTAAGTTTATTCATTGTCTTGTACCCATAGTACAAGCTCTGCTTAGTTTGGGCTAGATAGTGTTGTGTGTATGTGGTAGAATATTATTATTATATCTATATATTACCTAATACGTGAAGCGAAAACTTTGGATCCCTTTTTACGAAAATTGGGCGGACGGAGGAGTATGAAATTTCGCACACTTATAGTTTATACAGAGAAGTGACGAATACTAATATTTTTTTTTAATTATGCGTAAAAATACATTAAATTAATGAAAAAACACTACACGCCCACAACCATGCATTTGACACACGCAGTCGAAGCGCGTAACTATGGTTACATATATCAATATAATATAATGACATATATCAGCAATATCTTACAGGCAATCTTTGGTCGAATTTCGAGCACTAGGCGACCGCTAGTTATTATTAATATACTCGTGTATTTGGTACTCTGATGTGCCTAACAACTTAGTAATTCACAAAATTTTCAGTAAAAATAACTAAATAATCTAACTAGCAGCAAGCATTTAGAATCTACACATATAACATCAAGATTTTTAAGATATAATCATTTCAGAACTCAACATGGTATATTCGCCACGTGCATAAAACACCTGGTTTTAATTACTTGAAATCAAGAAAAAGTGTTTTATAAATAAACATTGCACGTGTGTTTTGTAAGGTTTATATCCCAAGTTATGAAAACGCAAAAGAAATCATGGCTGGGAAAACTAGTCTATAAATATTTTTTTCAGGGTACAAAAGACTGAGGCTTCTTACGTCTTCCTTATAAAGAAACTGTTCATTTGGTGTTCAATACACTTCCATTAAATATTATAATCATAAAAACTTGTATCGACCCAAATATGAACAGTGCAAGTTGAAGACGTGGGCCTTATTACGACCACCATAAGTCACCATATAAGGTAAGTTGTTGATTACGTCACATTGTCTGATGGCTGTCTGCCATGGCTATCTACCATAATTGGGAGGTTGTTCGGAGAAAGTTAATCATAACATACATAATGACGTCACGACTTGTGTACGAAGGGTCAGGCAGAGGTCTGAAGGCATCTTGATTGTTTTGTTTGAGCCCTATGTGATAGTCAGCGTTGTTGCTGTTTACTTGATATTCTAATTGGTAAAAATCTAATAACACTTGCTTACCGGGAATAGAATCTCAAAGACTTACAAATTTGACTGCTAAATTAATATAGCAGTCTCTTTGACTAGACTTAAGTCTATCTACATAAGTAGTGTAGTGATTCTACTTGAGTTAAGTAGTGTAGTAATATATTTAATTGAGCTGATAAACAGATATACTTTCTTGAAATATTAGTTGTAATAAATGCTTTGTAAATTTTAAAGTTAAAGCTTTCTCACACTGAGAAGCTTTCTCACGTGGCCCGGCAGTGGGACAGTTTAATACAGGGCTGATATTATTATCCTAACTATATAATATTATAAAAGCAAAAATGAGTTTGTTTGTTTGTTACGTTTTCACGCCTAAACCACTGAACCAATTATCCTGAAATTTTGTATATACGTTGACAGGTGTATAGAAACGGACATAGGCTACCTTTCATCCCGAAAAAAATTACTGTTCCCAAGGAAAATAATAATAACGTTCTTATGATAATAGATAGCGTGTCTTTCGAATCATGATTGAATTATATTATTACAAGCAGAGTACAACCCGAATGGATTGTCAAATTCTAAATTAACGCGAGCGAAGCCGCGGGCAAAAGCTAGTAGTTAATAAATACGGATTATTTTTATTACACGATCAATATTTTTTGTCAGACTGCTTTTATAATCTAGTTCAATCACAATTCACGGTCCTAAGGTCAAAATTGGTTCTTAGCTCAAGTAGGTGCTATTAAGTTTACAAGGTTTAAAATTCTACAGCAACATGAAGTTTTTAAATTTATTAATTAAATTGCATACACGGTGATTCACCCCTAAAGGACTTAAATTAGGTCATAGCCAGCGAAATGTGGGTTTAATTCACCTCTGCCTACATCGTAGCGAATATACAGACATGAATATGAATGTAAATATTTACTAAAACTTTTGTTAGCGATAGTACTCGGACCAATCTCGTCCGCAACATGTAGTCTACTTTCGATTTCCAAACTACACAGCCGCGCGATACCATATCGCATTACCATAACTACAGTTTGCGTTTAGGGTTACATTGTGTAGTTAAGTATAGCCTAACGTAAAATTATGCGTTACAGTACAAAATTCCTGTTGTGGTATAGCGGGTTATTTGTATGATGGAACTGTTCGGATTTCGTATTTGTGGGTTATTAAGACTGCACCGAGCGAAATGTGCCAAAACAGGCACAGTTAAGTTGATAAAATCAACACTTTTTGTTTAATACAAATATAAAATATACATTTACCATAACAATGAATGTGTTTACAATTACTCCGTATAAAAAACTTAAAATAATTCATATTTTTGCCTACAAAATTACGTAAATGAAACATGCAAAAACGTAAGCTCGTGTTACGTGATTTTTAGATTATAATAGTAGAAATCTATTCTATTTTACAGCTTAAACTAAACATAAATAGTTATATTACAATTTGTCCGTCCCAAATATTTAAGTTATTGGTTGACAATAAAGATTAGATTTATCAAAAAAGCATTTCAAATCCTCCATACAATTTTACTATGGCGGCCCCGCGCCGTTTTGAATATCGAGCTCTGTCATTCAGTCCAGTCCACAGTCTTAAGGGTTTATATGCACTGGTGGGTTTTAAAGTGTTGCTATTCATAGCAGTGATATTAAACTATGCTTTTAAGCAGTTAACTGTTAACTCAATGATTTAGATAATGTTGGTGTTAGTTACGAGGAAAGACTGACTAAGAAAGTTTATAAGGTTAGTGTGAATGGAACAGTCGCAAGAGGAAAACCTAGGCGAACGTTTCTCGATCAGATCGGAGGCGTTCTGGACAAAGGCCAGGTTAAGAGTGCCTTGAACCGACGGGCGTGTATGAGGAATGTGATGAAATTGAATGAAGCCAGAGAAGTGTGTCAGGATCGTAGCAAATGGAAATCCTGCCTCTCTCTGTAGTCTCTGCCTACCCCTCTGGGAAACAGGCGTGAATCTATGTATGTATGTATGTATGGTGTTAAGTTCAAGCACTTCTTTGCCGCTGTTACGTAATTTTGCGATCCATCGTCAAATCTCTCAGGTTGGACAAATAGCAATTTAGTTAAATCCTACTAAGAATTTAATTAAATAGCTATTTAGTATACATTTCAATAAAAAAAAATATACTGGTTAAAAGCTCAGCTACCACACTTTTTTTTAAAACAATTTTACAAACATTTAAACAACGCAGAGAGCAGGGAGGGAGGGCGGTGTGGAGGCCACTGCTCTTAGACCACACGACTGCTTACCATCAGGTGGAGTGTGGTCATTTTGACGAGCAAAATAAAAAAAAAAAAACAACGGACAAAGAGAACACCCAGATACGGAACAATTATTTGTCCCACATGGGCATCGAATCCACAACACTTGACGCGGCGGCAGTAGCAAGGTGACTAATTAAATCACTGCGCCATCGATATCTAGATATACCAATGCGCTGAATCCAAACTAAATTAGTTTAAAAAGGTTGGTACAATGCAGGTGTAATAGCTACCCTTCGGTAGAATATACATATATAGATGTGCCCGCGGTTTCGCCCGCGTTTATGATCACTGCGCCGCCACTGTGCGTCGTAGCGTGATGTTATATAGCCTATAATCTTCCTCGATAAATAAGCTAACCAACAAAATTTGATCCAGAAGTTCCTAGCATTAGCGCGTCCAAACAAACAAACTCTTCAGCTTTATAATATCTATATATTAATACGTGAAGCAAAAACTTTGTAACCCTTTTTACGATAATTGCGCGGACGGAGGAGTATGAAATTTGGCACAGTTAAAGTTTATATGGAGAAGGAGGGGCGAATCCTAATATTTATATAAAATATGCATTAGAAAAACATTAAATTAATGAAAAAACACTACACGCACACAACCATGCATTTGACACACGCAGTCGAAGCGCGTAACTATGGTTACATATATCAATATATAATCATATATCAGCAATATCTTACAGTCAAACTTTGGTCGAATTTCGAGCACTAGGCGACCGCTAGTTAATATAGATATGTGTGAATGTATATATCTCACCAATTTTAGTAAAGTCCATTAAAAGTTCGTAATGAACTTGCTTACTAAGACTGCTATTATAAAAAATAAAGTAATTATGTATGTATATTATAAAAGTATAACGTTTATTTCAAATATACACGTACCTATAACAAGTTCGGTAGCTTGTCTCTATACGTGCATGCAATTTTAATTTATATGCAAATATTATGATTAGATAAATGTCAAATGAATTTTCTATGAATTAGAACTAGATGGTTGGTACCGTTTTATCTAGACTTATCTATACAAATAAATAAAATTGAAGTGTCTGTTTGTAATGTCAAAATAACAGCTTTTTATCTAATGCATATGAAAGTACATACGAAAAAATCTATTTTTAAAATTTTTGTCTGTCTGTCTGTCTGTTTGTTTGTTCCGGCTAGTCTCCGAAACGGCTGAACCGATTTTGACGGGACTTTCACTGGCAAATAGCTGATGTTATAAAGAGTAACTTAGGCTACTTTGATTTTAGAAAAAAAAATAGCGTTCCGCGGAGACAAAATCTTTTTAGTTAAAATCTACGCGAACGAAGTCGCAGGTAACAGCTAGTTACTTATAAACATGTTGGGCGGGCTGGTAATCAAGCCGACCAACATGTTTATAATCGATTGAGTACCTACCTAACGACTACGATAAGTTATCGATCGTTTCGATTTGAATCATTCAATAAATAATATAATTGGATAGATTAAATTCAAAATCATTAATTCTATAAAAATGTTTTTTTAAAGAAATGAAAGAAAATACATTTATTTGCAGCAGATTATGCACTACATAGTTACATACTTCAGGCACAGTTAATGACAAAAAAATAAAAAAAACAAATCTTACTGCAAATTGGTCGCAACTCAGCAAAATGCTAGTTTTGAAAAACACTAGCGCTGGTCTTCCGCTGCGACCATGTTTGTAAATAATATACTTAACACAACACAAAGATGACAAACGATATAAAATAATAATAATAATAGACCCCTCTGGGACAGTCATTATCTCCTTATGAGACTAACGCGATACCGGAGGGCATAGTATACTAGCTTTTAAACTAACACCTTCGCCTTGTGATATAAACAAAAAATGTATCACCAGGTTAAATAAAAGCGCACAAACCGCAGGGCAGCTTGTGGCGAGCTGAATGTGAGTGACGACACTGCGGTCCTGAATGCCTCAGAGAGTCGGTGAGGGCCTCATCCCCAGTTTGCCGTTACTGGTTGGCTGGGGTGGAACTTCAAGAGCGCCCGTAGGACTCTCAACTCTGGCTTGCCTTGATCGGCCGGTCAGAGGGGGGCCACTAGAGCTACATGCTTGGGGATGGAAGTGTCATTTTCAAGGTCATAACTACGGGGAAACCCGCTCCGGGTCTCCGTTTTCACGAGACCCGTGATGGTGAAACCGGCGCCGGCGCCGCACCGCTCGACATCCCTAGCCGCTCGCACCGGTGTTGCCCTCTGCTGCTGGCTTGTATGCCTATAGTGGATATTTAGGGGGCCCATCTAGTGAGTTGGCGAGTCACCGTCTGTCCATTCGATTGATGCTATTAGAGTATTCAGGGCAGACGCCATTTTATCATCCATAGTTACCAATATACCAGTCCATCAAACACCCATACCCATAGCCCATATATTAGAATCCATACGTAGCAATAGTCCTACGCTTGCTGCGGCTAGTGCCGCTGTAGGTGTTCCATCCCACCTTTGATTAAAACTCTCGAAGGGCCTCTTCACGTTGGTCCCATGTCTCCGTGTAAGCCTCCCAAAGGGCCGGGTATTTTCCTAACGTATTAGGAATATACCCGTGAAAGAGAAACAAATAATAATAGCGTTTACGGTAGCAATATGACAACAATACAATATTTATTTTTGCACCCCAGTTAAATCTAACAAGTTAATTATCTCAAAAATACACATTAATGTTAGCGACTGTAACTTCTCTACATAGTTATATAGCACTTGTGTCATGCAGCTGTGTTTCCTGGCTTAATACGCCTATGAAATTATTTAAGTCCTGTAAACATTATTATGATTAGAATAACAAGTAAAACATTAATATTCGGTCGACAACTTACCAAATTCAGTAATAACTTATCGAAACAATCGACAAATTATTAAATACTAGCGGTCGCCTAGTGCTCGAAATTCGACTAAAGTTTGCCTGTAAGATATTGCTGATATATGTAATTATATGTATATTGATATATGTAACCATAGTTACGCGCTTTGACTGCGTGTGTCAAATGCATGGTTGTGTGCGTGTAGTGTTTTTTCATTAATTTAATATATTTATAATGCATATTTTATATAAATATTACGATTCATCCCTCCTTCTCTATATAAACTTTAACTGTGCCAAATTTCATACTCATCCGTCAGCGCAATTTTCGTAAAAAGGGGTAGGTACAAAGTTTTTGCTTCACGTATTAATATATAGATATATTTGCTAATAGCACCTATATGACATCATAGACTATATGACATTACGCTACAACCTAAAAGAGAAGCCATAATCATTTTTTAATTCCTGTATCGAGTGGGAATTTACAAATATGGGTGTTCTTTTTGTTTAAAAAAAGAGCACCAAGACTCGAGACAACTAGGTATTTGTAGACTACACATTTTTTTGTCTCATGTGGAAATCGAACCCACAATACTCGGTAACGAGGTGACTATTAAAACCACTACGCGATAATATAACCAGCATAGCTCACATAAACTTAAGTACTTTTATAATTTTATTACAAGAAACCTTTATATATTACTAGCTTTTGCCCGCGGCTTCGCTCGCGTTAATTTAGAATTTGACAATCAATTCGGGTTGTACTCTGCTTGTTTAATAATATAATTCAATCATGATTCGAAAGACACGTGGCGCCATCTATTATCATAAGAACGTTATTGTTGTTTTCCTCGGGAGCAGTATTTTTTTCGGGATGAAAGGTAGCCTATGTCCGTTTCTGTACACCAACGTATATGTAAAATTTCAGGATGATCGGTTCAGTGGTTTAGGCCTGAAAAGGTAACAAACAAACAAACTCATCTTCGCTTTTATAATATTAGTTAGGATTAGGATATCAAACTTTCTTCGGCAACATGTATGTAACACAAAAAATAACAATACATTTTTATATTTCAAGCTTTCTAAATAATGATTACAACAATCTTCCCAAACATTTCGCAACGTACAACAATGCGTAAAAAAGGAAACATTGGTGTGACGCAATGTAATTGCGTTGCCAATAAAACGTAAAAACTAGGCTAGATATAAAACTACTGCATAATATCAGATCTTAACATATATGCCTATACTTTCACAAGTCAGTAAGGAGCCGTTCTAACTAGTCGCTCGTCAAAAATACATTAAATATAGATGAAGACATTTTTAATGTTGAAACTATACTATTATCGGCAGCTTTAGCAAAAGGAAAAAAAGAGCCATAACTAGGGATAACGCTTCGAATTAGGGTATTTGGCTATATTGATTTTGCAAATTATAGATATTATATGCAACAGAATAGTAAGGCAAATATATCTTCTATCAGATTTATAAGACCTCTAAACTAAATATGTATGAATAGGTATGTCAGAGGATTAAAAAAAGACTTTGCGTTTATCATACACACTAAGATCTTTGAATAGCTTAACTATATAACTGCCTCCGTAGCGCAACGGTAGTGAATGCGACTGCTGTGTATGAGGTCTCGGGTTTGAATCCCGAGTCGGGCCGCCAAAAACGTATTGGGTTTTTCTATTAAGAAATCTCAATACGAGCCCGGAGTTAGGAAGTTGGCGGTGTAAGACACCCTCGTGCCTCGGAAAGCACGTAAAGCCGTTGGTCCTGTGCCTGATCTCCCTCAGGTCGTGTCGGATTATCCGTCCCATCGGATCATGAGAGTTAGGGAACAGAGAGTGCACCTATGTTTGCGCACATAGTTGTGCACTATAATATTTCCGTTAAGATTGGCCGCCGTGACCGAAATTCGGTCTGGATGACATTATTATATTCACAAATAAATTGTGTATCTCACAAAGTTTTGTATTGTGGTGGGATCTACGGGGAACCCACAACTCTCACTATTCTGAAAGTATGGTTTCATCAAATCACTTTTTTATTATGTGCTTTGATATTCGATTCGATAGTCAATATTTGATGCAAACTGTGTATGCTGTCTGCATGTTAGAAGACGGAGTATGGAGGAACTTAAATATCTCTAACATAAAAACTATCGCACCCATATTAGCAAGTAAATGATTTGATTTGAAAACTTCTACAGAGGCACGTAACCAAGGCTGCCACAACCGGACTGAAACCTCAACCATCTAAAGACAAAACCTAAAGCACAACCACGGAAAATCCCTTCATTGCATAACATATTGTTTACAAGTGTAGAAATCATTGGGTTACCGAGAGTTTTCGACATTGTTTTAACACACGACACGCACTTTTAACGTGTTGAAATTATACGCATATCGAATCGTCAATTGTCACTCGCAATGATGGTGGAAAGCATTGTGAGTTCACTGTGTTTGAGAGACTTCTATTTCTATAATGTTCTCGACGTTTGTGTGGCGTCTCCATTTTCGCTATAAGTCTGTGTTTAGCTAAGATTTTATTTTGTTCATGAAAAGAGGCTATATCCATTCAAAGTAATATACCCTAAATCCTAACTCCTTCCTCCCTAGCCTTTATTATTCCCATATCACTTGGCTTTCTAGTCTAACCGGATTTGACTGGACATCAGTTTTACACAGAGCAACTGCCATCTAACCTCCGCAACCCGATGGCTAACGATACCCTAAGGCTTAGTGTCAGGACACTGACTTCCCAATAACGACTGCCATAAATGTTCATGACAGCCGGGATCGACGGCTTAACGTGCTCTTTGAGGCACGGAGCAGGCGATTGTCAATCAATACGCACATAATTTCGAAAAGTCAAATAACTTCCGAAAGTCAGAGTTGCGCGACGTGGGTTCGAACCCGAGACTCTCAGCATAGCAGTCTGTTGGTGTCTCCACTGAGCTATCGTTGCTTTGTTTAGTACCCTAAATCCTAACTAATCCTTACTAATATTATAAATTCGAAAGTAACTCTGTCTGTCTGTCTTTGTCTGTCTGTCTGTTACCTTTTCACAACTAAACCACTCAACCGATTTAGATGAAATTTGGTACAGATATAATTCAAAACCTGGGGAAGGACATAGGCTACTATTTATTGATGTAGGTAGATACCAAAGCTAGTATAATATAAATGCGAATGTGAGTTTGTTTGTTGATTAGTTTGTTTCTTTGTTACGCTTTCACGCCATAACTACTCAACTGATCATGATGAAATACGCATACACGTTGTCAGGGGAACAGAAAAAGACATACAGTACCTTTCATCCAGAATAAACTACTGTTACTAACCTAACCTAACCTACATTTACGCGAGTGAAGCCGCGGGCAAAATCTAGTTCTAAATAAATTGCTTGCTTGCTTTTCGTGTGGTTAGTGGCCAACCTGTTGTCAAGAGTTGTTCAAGCCGGCCTCTGACATGGCTTAACGACTGCTATCAATTTGGCAACAACCGGGACCGACATTTTACGTGCCCTCCGAAGTACGGAGACGCTCAGATGAAATACCACTAAGCGGTCACCCATCTATAGACTGAACGCAACCAACGTTGCTTAACCTCGCTAATCGTTTACCGATCAGTGAGTGCAACTGGCTATAAGCGCCTCTCTAAATAAATTAGAATATTAAAACTAAATAAGTAAGAGTGGAAGTGAGTTAGTTTATTGTCTTTTTCGCCTGAGCTACTGCCTACTGGATTGATTATCATGAAATTGCATACACGTTATCACAGTTACAGAAAGGACATAGAATATCTTCATCCAGAAAAATCGGTTCCCGAGGAATAGAATTTTTTGACGTGACAACGTCTAATAAATCGATGAACGCCGGCTGCACGCACGAAAAAGGATGACTCATTGTCCCGTTACGCTCACTGTAACGTTACGATCGGAGCGAGAGCGCTACACGAGCGAGCGAAAGGCACGTTATGACTTTGTCACGTTAAACTATCGTCTGTAAACCGACTTTACAGATAACCAAATTTTTTAACAGAATCTACATTAACGCGAGCGAAAGCGCAGACCAAAACTAGTAAGGTATAAAACCTTTCTAAATTAACCAATAATTACTTGTAAAGTCGAACAGTTGTGCGACTTTACGACAAAAAGTCGTAGCGTGTGTTTTAATCCTAACCAGAGTTGCGTATGCAACGCATTCACAGGAAAATACTTGGTTTTTCCACACGTGTTGAGAAACGCTGTAATTAGATGCAGTGTTCGCCATGACACTATGGGAACTAAACACTGTGGTAGAATACATAGGGCCTGCCAAGTGTTAGGTGTCCAGTAGAAACCACTTGAAGAAATAAGTGTTTAATGCCAACTAATTTTCTAAATGTGAAAGTTGACACGTTTGGTCGTTTCAAGCCGGATTTGCTGAACCTATTCTGATAGAATTAAACATGCGAGTTGACTACATACATAAAGAATTCGCCGGAGCAACAACAGCATCCTGGAGGTGATCATAGGTAGGCTAGACTGTCCCTTCCTGTGGCATTGGACCCGTAGGCATAGCGGCGGGGCCGGTGCTGCAGGAAGGTACATGAATTAATTTATTTTTTACTTTTTACAATTGTATATACTAACATAGTTTTTAAGTAATTGTTACTAACAAAATATGGAGTTTTTATATCTGAAATAAATGTTATTATTATATTATATTATTATATAGTCTCAAGCTGCTATTTACAAAGGAGTAAGCTGAGATGAATTACATAAAAATGTTGTTAACTTCGTAGTACCATGTAGTAGGGGGCGCGCCTATTGAAGTCTATTGGACACTTCCAGACTCTTTGCTGCGATATATTGACGTCTATTGGACACTTACAGACTCTTTGCTGCGATATATTGGCAAATAGCAATGTGATTTTATTTAGGTAGATTTTAACTAAAAAGTGTTTGTCTCCGCGGAACCCAATTTTTTTTTCTAAAATCGAAGTAGCCGAAGTTACTCCTTATAACATCAGCTATCTGCCAGTGAAAGTCCAGTCAACATCGGTTCAGCCGTTTCGGAGATTAGCCGGAACAAACAGACAGACAGACAGACAAAAATTAAAAAAATAGGTGTTTTCTTATAGGTACCTTTTATACTTTCATATGCAATAGATAAAAGCTGTTATTTTGACATTACAAACAGACACTTCCATTTTATTTATTTGTATAGATGTATAGATTTCTTTATTTGCAATAAACACAAATTTCGTACTTCGAACAATTCCTGTATTACTGACTGTAAACGGTGTGATTTTGTAAATCTTCAAACAAAGGACGTGAAGAGCACGCAGGTTCAAATAAACCATCTGAAGACTAATCAAATTTTTATGCCGTTTGGGCTTCGAAGCCACAACATTCAGCGTAGTGGCGGCCATTTAAAACATTACACTATCCGAGCATTCATGAAATAAAAGAGACCTGTAGATACTGTTATATATTGTAAGTTGGTATGTAGGTAAGTAAATAATCGCCGGAACTACTTATCTGATTTCAAGGGCCCTTTTTCGGCATTTTCCGGGCCGCTAGTACAACGCACAACAAAAATCGAAGACATAGATTTACGAGACCTGTCTTACAAAAAAAAGTCAAAAACAACCACGACTTGAAATAAAACGGATGAGCCGTATTGAACGATGTCGTCATGGGCATCAGAAAAGTGGGACAGCTTAAAGGGAGTAATCTTACTTTCATCGCGAGACCTCACGACGTGACCCCGGGATATTGGCACTAGTTACGGCATTGGGAGCTGCGGTAAACTCGACATTGGAGACGTGCTTCCATTGCAAGCGAAGCGGGCTCCGTACGGACTCCACATAAGATAAAACACGGACATCAAAACATTTAAAGAAAATGTTTTTGACAGATCCATTCCCGTCGCGTTGGGCCCGAAGTAAATAATATCAGTGCACAAAAGAGATAACTACAGCTTAGACTAGATTATATATAAACAGATTACCACAGGAACTAATATGGTATAATGTAAAAATAAAATATTACTACTTTTCCAGAAAATGATGATTGTTTATTTAATAAACATTTATTTTGATTAAATACAAAACACACACTACTACATATAGACTGTATATATATATACTATCATATAGCGTGGCGATGCGTCTCCACGCCAGCAATCGGTTTTACGTGCGGCTATAGATGTTTCATATCAAAAATAAATTTTCCACGTAAGTAACCTATTGAGAGAAGTTTTGAGACAAGTTTTAGGGTGCCAATATAAAGGTTTATACAAGTTTATAGCTGACTATCTCTTATTCAGATGTGAAACCCCTAATATTCCTGGACTATATGTTTCAGCTCACTGACCGCCGCTCCGCTTGACTATTTCTCGCTCATTACCAGTTACAGTGGAACCCTAGCTTGCGGCAACTCTTTTACACGAACGGCTTTATACACCCAAAGTAGACAAGATGGAATCTATCAAACAAAGTGTCTATATACTTGGCAGCACGGATGGCGCAACGGTATCATTGGTGAGTGTTGTGGGTTCAATTTAAGGGGACACCGCGAAACGCGACGCCCGTACTCATTGACACTCATTGTGTATCAATCGTTAAAGAGCGGTCATAAGGTCTAAAATTGCGATGCGCCCGCAATGATCGAGAGCGCTTAGAAATTGTTTGTTAAAATCTTAAAATATTATTTAAAAATTATTGGTTTTAGTTATGAAAATAATGAGCTAGCAAATTACTAATATTGATGTTACGAATATATTTGAGTAATTCCTAAGCATAATGACAGTGTAACTTCCTTGTAATTTCAAATAAATAGTAATTTTTCAGAGGTGTTTTCGAAAATAATTATGATCGAGCCAAAATCACAATAACGTGTTTTCGAGCTAGGAAATTCTAGTTAAAGACATCAATTTACCTATATCAAAATTCTAGATTAATTGGTCTTCTCATAGTCCTATACTATTCGATGAAATTTAATACATTTTTTCAGTGTATCCTCTTAACACAAAAATGTGTGTGACTCTAACACTGAGCTTAAAAGATATTTATGGATTCTACTATCAGATTGTATTTTTCGCTAACACTTAATAAAATAAACATAGTAATAATTACTAACTATTTTTTGCGTGTTTAATAGATTTTGCACTATACGGATATCGAACTCAGATCTCGCGTACGGTATGTGTCGTATTGTATAAATTATACTATAATATAATAATATGCAGGGTGTCCGGTAATTAATGGATAACGTTGAAATGTCTTATAGTAGAACTGATAGACGTTCAGAAAAATTATAAAAAAAAACATAAATGAATGAATTCCATCGGTTTTTTGTTGTTTTATGATTAAACACTAATTATGCTAATAGATAGCCAGTCAGAAAGTTTCTTTTTTTTCTGAACGACCATCTGTTCTACTATAAGACATTTCAATACACACAACACCATCTAGCCCAAACAAAGCAGAGCTTGTTCTATGGGTACTAGACAATGGATACACATACATAATTATATTATAATTATACTTTTTTTTTTGTAAATACATACATATTATGCACAGAAACACCCAGACCAAAACAATGATATTGATCATTTGCACATTTCTTTTTTTTTATACAACTAAGGTGGCAGACAAGCATACGGCCCACCTGATCGTAAGTGGTCACCGTAGCCTATGGACGCCTGCAACACCAGAGGCATCACTAGCGCGTTGCCGACCCTTTAGGAAAGGAAATGGAAAGGAGAAGGAGTGGGAAGGGGGAAAGAAGGTGATTGGGCCTCCGGCTCTTACTCACCGAACGAAACACAACAGTAGGACTACTGCTATTCTACGTCGATATTCTGTGAGAGGGTAATCCTTCCCCGATCGAGCCGGCCCATTCATGATGAAATCAGCGAGGCTACTACTCAAACGTGTTGTCATAATTAAAGATAAGTGACTTATTTTAATTAGCTTACCAAATTAATCTTGTAACTACGACAGCACAATACCTGTAAAATATAAATAAAATTAATATTGTAAATATAATTACGTTACCAAATTACTGTAAACGGTCTATTTATTTATTAATTTAGGTTTGTTTTAATTTTAATTGTAAGGCATTTTTGTTTACCCTTCGCCACTGATACAAATAATACATTATATTTACTTATATATATGTATATAGAGAATAATAATTATAGGTGTGCAAAAAAATATATATATAGGTACACACACAATTTATTCTAACAAAATTAATTTAATTAAATATATATACATGTACTATCTAAATGTTTATTTAGTTGACTTGGTTTGTGATGGTAGATATAGGTAACTAGTGTTAACATGATACGTAAAAACGTGAATACGTAATTAGCAAATAAGTTTTAGTGAAGTATTATAATTAGGTACCTACTCGCTACGCCAATCGGCTTAATGTATATTTAATTATAATGTATTTTCTCTGTAAGTGATTTGTAAATCTTTTGAGAAAATAAATGTCTTAAACCTTCATTTTAGATAGCAAAGTCGTTTGCATATTTCTAATATTCATGCTAAACTTAAAGCTTGTGTTAGGAGTGGATTCATGACGGTAGTGCAATTTGTGGGAATCAAATCTACGAACTCTTGAGCGCAAGTTCATGTCTTATCTTTTAAACTACCGGCGCTTACTGAATGTCTCTTCGGTCTTAAGCGTGGTTTGCGGTCGATCGTGAAGATCCGAGATATTGGGTCGTCCAAAGTGTTTTTGGTGTTTTCTGTCCAGAAGTTCTCAGTAGGCTAAGTAAGGCAAGTAGTCTAAAACATAGCAAAGCTTGTAAATTCTGGGTGTCATACATGTCTCTGTCCACCCATTAGAAGATATACAAACGTAAGTGATGTATGTATGTGACCATCATAACATATTATAAAACGGTCTCCCACTGCGTTTGCCTGTCTGTCTGTTCGTGATAAACTCAAAAACTACTGAACGGATTTTCATGCAGTTTTCACAAATAGACAGAGTGATTCATGAGGAAGATTTGGGTGTATAATTTGTTAAGGTGTACTAACCCTGCCAAGCCGGGGCAGGTTGCTAGTTGATCAATAAGATTAAGAGACGAGCTAATTAAGTTTATTTATTTCCACTGGTATCAAATTGGACTGCCGTAGTATATGCGACCGCTGTGCATGAGGTCTCAAGATCGATTTATGGGTCGGCAACGTATTTCTTTTAGTAAAGATTCTGGAACTGAGTCCGGTAAACGTCAATAGGTGTGCCTATAAGTGAGACTTTAAAACTTTGCCTAAAGCCATAGTTGACGAAATATGGGTGTAAGACACCTCTGCCTACCGTTTAGTCAGCGTTCATGTTTGTGACGTCACAATATGTCTGCCGAGTATATCAATTCGAAGGTGATATCGATGGCTCTGTATTCCATTGTTACGATTAGCATAAAGTTACATCATGATGTGTTGAGCATACTGTGTCAAGTTCAAATATTCATTGTGTATTATTTTATGTGACAATGTATTAGTCTTTATTGATTATTTATTGCAACGTGTGTTAAGTGAACTCATTGTGTTCAAAGATGTTCTGGAAGGTTCAAGGTAAACTCATCAATTAGCCGGAAAGCGGGCACAATGAAAAGTAGAACTGCACAGATGTCGTAATGGTTTAAACAGTCGCCTTGCCAATGATATTACGCTGAGTTTCGTTGGTTTGAATATCACACGAGAGAAAAATTGTGTGGTCGACAAATGGTTGTTTCGAGTTTGAGTGTTTTTGTATCCGTCGTTGGAATGTTCGTAAATTGCCTCGTGATGCCGGTAATACTTCTAGTGAGGCAGTTATCTATTTTATGAAGAAAAATAAGTAAAAGATTTGACCTGAAAATATCTTTAAGTCTATATATACACTCGTAATATATGCAACAATAAAACAACAAAATTGGTTGTCTGTAAAGTCGGTTTACGGACGATAGTTTAACGTGACAACGTCATAACGTGCCTTTCTCTCGCTCGTGTAGCGCTCTCGCTCCGATCGTAACGTTACAATGAACGTAACGAGATAAAGAGCGTAACGGGACAAAGAGCGTAACGGGACAATGAGTCATACTTTTTTGTGCGTGCAGCCGGCGTTCATCGATTTATTAGAAGTTGTCACGTCAAAAATGAACAATGTTTAATAAAATCGGATTAGAATATTCGACCATTAATTAAATGTCAATCAGTGACAACGCATATTATATCGATCGCATAAAATTCTAACAAGCAGTTCCGGAGAAAATCGCAAATAATCTTTTAAACTTTCATGTTCCATGTTATATGTTCAAGCTTGTGACTACGGCAGGTGTAACCCGAGCTAAACCTCAAACATGACACGGTAAACATTATGGCATGATCGCGTTAATATCCGTTACTAATCCTAAATATTCAATCAATGAATCAATCAGCCCACCGCAGTCCACTGCTGGACATAGGTCTCTCCCATTTTACGCCACAACATCCGATCTTCCGCCTGCCGCATCCAGTCTGACCCAGCTACCTTTTTCAGGTCATCAGTCCACCTGGCCGGTGGGCGTCCTACCTTACGTTTACCAAGTCGCGGTCTCCACTCTAGGACTCGCTTGCTCCAACGGCCATCGGTCCTTCTACAGATATGGCCAGCCCATTGGCACTTCAGCTTGCTTATTCTGCGCGCTATGTCGGTAACCTTGGTTCCTAAATATTTTAACTTATTATATAGGTAAGTATCCCAACTAACATTATAAATGCGAATGTGAGTTTGTTTGTTATGCTTACAGAACTACTCGACCGATCATCATAAAATTTCGTATACACGTAGCCCGTACAAAAAGGGACATAGGGTACCTTTCATCCAGGAAAAGTACTGTTCCCAAGGTATATCAATTTATTGATAAAGTAATGAAAACCGTGAGCGAAGTCGCGGGCAAAATCTAGTTAAATTATAAATCCGAATTTGAGTTTGTTGGTTTGTTACATTTACACGCCTGAACTACTCGACCGATCATCATGAAACTTTGCATACACCTTGTGAAGGGTACAGAAAAGGATATAGATTACTTTTATCCAGATAAAAGTAATATTCCCGAAGGGTAGCTACCTATTTATACATAACATTGCAAAAGAACACACAGTCAAATAAACTAAAAACCGAACACCGGCTGACAAATTACGCACGTTTTTCTCTCCTATTTCAGTAAGACAATCTTCCTGACATACCGATCATACCATCAACCCTTTAAGTGCTGACTGAAGAAGCAGTTCCTGCCATAAGTGGTTGTAGTATCTCCCACACATGTCGTCTATCCTTGTCGTTTGAACGTGTCGCAATTGTCGGTAAAGACATTGAAGAAGCGACTGGGCAATTAAACGGATGCCACAAAATATATAGATGGGCAGATGGCCAGCCCAATGTGACGAGTGAAAACAACCGTATTCATATTATATTCAACGTGGCAATGCTGCCAGCCTTCTGGGCACGTTGCCAATTGACGACGATGCGGAGCAATATAATAATGCTTTTAAATTTTTTTGTTTTATTTTTTGTATGTGTCAATTTTTTGTGAGTAATTTGTGTAGTATTATGTTAATTACTGAAAATAAAAGAAATATATTGTAGCTAGATGTGCGCGCGGTTTTACTCGCGTTTATGTGCCGCCCCCGTGGGTTGTAGCGTGATTTTGTGTAGCCTATAGCTTTCCTCGATAAATAGGCTATCCAATTCTAAAATAATTTTTCAAATCGAACCAGTAGTTCCTGAGATTAGCGCTTTCAAACAAACAAACAAACTCTTCAGCTTTATAATATTAGTATAGATAAAAGTATACAAATACAATAGTGTCACGCATATGTAACATTACGTTACGAGGCACGGGGGCGGCGCAGTAACGATAAACGCGGGTGAAACCGCGGGCACATCTAGTTTTGACATAAAGCCATTACTGCATTTAGCCGATATGCTTCTAAATCGCGCGCTGTACATAATATGCGTTTGTAATTCAGTGAATCTGTTTTTTATATATCGCTCCGTCTGCTCGCGCGGGTTTTCTGTATTGAAGTAGTTTGTGAATGTCGGTATCTACTTACTAAATGTTGCGGTGTAACATCACTTCCGGACATTTTATGCAATGTCACATGAGGAAGCAAAAGAACCTGATATCTAATAACGTAAGGTATACCTTACGTAATTAGAAATCAGGTTCTTTTAGTGAATATTCATACCTCTGTGTCTTCGAGGATGTAGAAACATAGATGAATTACACCTTGATTTAGCTTGGCATTTAGGTTCATCAGTAGAGAGACCATCATGTTAAACCATGACATATCAAGAATTCAAAGCAGAGAATAGAGAAGCATCTCTCTATTCTCTGCTATTACATTGACTTCTTGAAGATGCTCTACTGACAAAAGCAAGCTTTTAAAGTGATTGATTGATTAGTGTTATAGAAAAAGCCATAACTGCCTGCCTGACTGAACTACTTCCAGATGCTGGATATGAATTTGCATACAACAGTTTTCTGACACTGTCTGACTCAGTCTTTGAATGTGACGGACTTTCTAAACAATTACAATCTAATCTCTTCTTGTAATCTACTAATTTGATAACCACACATGGTGACTCATAAATGATAAAGAAAAGTATCTTAATAAATTAATTTGTACTGATAAGGATAATATTGTAAACAATTGGCCATTGAAAAGAGTGACCATGAGTTACTTGCCTCAACTACAGTTTATCAATTAGCAAGTAAGAAAGTGATAATGAACTGTATGTATGTATGTTACAAAAATATCAACGTGTAAACATATTCATAGACAGTTGACATTACACTGTCTAGAAGTAAGAGACGTTACGTAAAAATACCCAATGTTTATTTATAGAAATATTCAAGAGTATTGTAAGCAAGTACATTTGTCGCATAGAATGTTCATAAAAGGATGTAAATGTAGGAAGAAATTGCGCCAGGCACGTTTAGAATGCAAATAAATTGCTGTCTCGCAGTACTTTCTCTGTGGAGCCTAATTTCTCTTTTTAGCTGTTACTTACTTTAGATTCATTGTTTTAGGTATCACTTAGCATGACTTGCTTCTGTGGTGAAGCGATAATTGGTTTTATATACTATCTATACTTAATTATTTAGCAACACACGTATAGTAAAGGATCACAGCTAGATGTAATCTATACTAATATTATAAAGCTGAAGAGTTTGTTTGTTTGTTTGAACGCGCTAATCTCAGGAAGTACTGGTTCGATTTGAAAAATTCTTTTAGTGTTGGATAGCCTATTTATCGAGGAATGCTATAGGTTATATTACATCACGCTACGATCCACAGGGGCGGCGCAGTAACGATAAACGCGGGTGAAACCGCTGGTACATCTACACTAATATTATAAAGCTGAAGAGTTTGTTTGTCTGAAAGCGCTAATCTCAGGAACTATTAGTTCGATTTGAAAAATTATTGTAGTGTTGGATAGCCTATTTATCGAGGAAGGCTATAGACTATATAAAATCACGCTACGACCCACGGGGGCGGCGCAGTAACGATAAACGCGGGTGAAACCGCGGGAACATCTAGTGTAAATAACATATGCATGCTCGCTAGTTTAGGAAAAGGCCGGTTAATATATAAAGTTTTCTTTTCGGATTGGTTTGTCCACCTTACAAACCGTCATAAAATGGTCGCTCAAGTATTAGGTATATAAAATTTAGATTTACTGACCATAACTTGTACTTACATTTTTGTCCAACAATAATGCAAGTAACATGTCATAAATTTTTAGACATCTCAATAGAAGGTGTCTAAACATTTATGTCATCATCATCATCATCATGTCAGCCAAAAGACGTCCACTGCTGGACATAAGCCTCCCCCAAGGTTTATGTAATGATATTATATTATAAAATTTATTGTTATTGGAGTAGAATTAGTTGAAAATATTTTAATAATAGTAAAAATAAAATAACTCAATAAAATAACTCTTATCTTATGTGGGGGCCAGTCAATGCAGACCGGTGACACTTCGACCCAGTGGGATCTTCTGTGTCGACACTCTCCTAACAACGACTGCCATAGATGTTCATGTCATGGCTGCCGGGACCAACGGCTTAACGTGCTCTCCGAGGCACGGAGCAGGCGATAATTGTCAATCAATACGCACATCATTTCGAAAAGTCATATAACTTCCGAAAGTCAGAGGTTCGCGACGTGGGTTTGAATCCGAGACCCTCTGCATTGCAGTCTGTTGGTCTCCCCACTGAGCTATCGCTGCTCTATGTAAATATATACTATTATTGCATCATAGGAGCAACCCTATTAGTTCCCGTATACATTGTACATTGTACAAACTGCAAAATAGATCGTAGACCATTTTTAATATCTATCCACCTGAATGTCGACCGTAACACTCCTTATTAAGGTCCATATTTAATTGTTAATAACTAAGTGTAGAATGTCTAAATGTCGTGGAATTGGGTCGGAACCGACTCAGCTACCATTATGAGAGTAGTTTAGCCGCGTAAAATAACTCTTATTTCGTATACGTAAATAAAAATAAGTTTCTTTTCTTTTTTACACTTATCGATATTAAAGCTCATGTCAGTCAATATGTACTCTAAAGTGTAGTCTAGAGGTATACTTTTACCTATTCTTCTATAGGGAATAATGGGTTTGTAATACCTTACACCCCCCCTTTTATTGTACACTATGTTGTAAGGTCCATTTTGATAGGCTGCCAGCCTATCGTTGTCCATCTTTTTAATTCCATCTTCTCCCTAGCCTTTATTATTCCCAAGTCACTTCGGTCGGCTTTCTAGTCTAACCGGATTTGACTGGATATCAGTTTTGACACGGAGCGACTGCCATCTGACCTCTGCAACCCGAAGGCTAACGATAGTCTAAGGCTAGACTAGTGTCAGGCTATTAAAGGGCACTGACTTCCCAATAACGACTGCCATAGATGTTCATGGCAGCCGGGACCGACGGCTTAACGTGCTCTACGAGGCACGGAGCAGGTGACAATTGTCAATCATTTGTCTGTTTAATTCCATACTGATACTAAAAACTTGCCAATAGAAAAAGCCCGATAACACCGAATCTAATGCCCAGAGATATTAAACCCAGGAGCACAAAATTAAACGTGAAAGCACAATTAACTTATGCCAACGATGTAGTGACTTTATACTAAGTACTATAAAAATTAGAAAAAAAAAATAGCTGACAAAATAGTTAAGTATGCAGTTACTTATAAGTATAAAAAACAAGTTGACAGATTATATATTTGCAATAATCTTACTGATCTATAAACTATCACTTTGTTGATCCATATTTAGTCGTCAAGGCGAGTGAGGTACGTCGCCCACGCACTAGCTAAGCGAAATATTAATATATTCACAATGCAAGCTATAAGTATAGATGTAGCAAGTGTGGTTGTGTAAAGGTCCTTAAGTGACGTAAGCGAGGTGAATTTTAAAAAGGACACCATTCTTTCCTTTTTGTTGTTTTCTTTTAAAAGCAAACTCTCGCTCTATGAATGAATCCTGTAACGCGTGGCACTTTATAAACATTCAAATAACGGATACAGAGAACTGCCAGACTTGGAACAACAATTTATGGATCACACAATTTTTTGTCCCGTTTAGGAATCGAACCCACGACACTCGGTAGAGTAGTAGTGGCGAGGCAACCATTTAACCACTACGATATCTGTGCAGATTATTAAGAAGTTTGCGAATATGTGTCGACGCATATTTTGAGTCTTTTTTTTTTTTCTACAACTTAGGTGGCAAACGAGCATATGGCCCACCTGATGGTAAGTGGTCATATGCTCGTTTGCCACCTAAGTTGCAGAGAGATGGCCTATAGACGCCTGCAACACCAGAGGCATTACTTGCGCGTTGCCGACCCTTTAGAAAAGGAAGTAGGAAGGAGAAGGAGCGGGAAGGGGGAAAGGGAGTGATTGGGCCTCCGACACTCTGACTCACCGAACGAAACAACAGTAGGAATACTGCTATTTCACGTCGAAATTCTGTGATAGGGTAGTCCTTCCCCGGTCGAGCCGGCCCTTTCATGCTGAAATCAGCGAGGCTCTACTACTCTAGACGCGGAGTACTGCAAGTTGGAGTAAGCCTGAAGCCCACGACGCCGTCTCTTATCAGGGAAGTTCAGTGAACCTTTGTCTATTGCAAAAGTTAGAGTGGGCAATCCGAGGGTTTGGAGCAGGTTCATCTCTTCCCAAATATTCTACACGGGTAACAAAAAACCTTAACAAATTATACACGTAAGCTTTCCTCATGAATCACTATGTCTGTTGGTGAACCGCATGAAAATTTGTTCAGTAGTTTTTGAGTTTATCGCGAAGACAGACGCAGCGAGGAACTTATTTTATAATATACAGTGATAGAAAAAGGCTATTCCGTTTGGGATACTCTGTGTCACGGGGGACTAAACAAACATAACTGACTGATACTTGACTCGACGGACACTATTACAGACTTACAGAATTCAGAAAATAATTTGTGAATCTTATAAATAAATGTCTCATATGGGATTCGAACCCACAACATTCGGCGTGGCAGCCGCTACGTCATCTGTGCAGTCCAACAACTAGACCAAAGATTACAATCTTTGGTTAGCTCGGACAAGTGGGGGCGTTTGGCCGCAGTTAAAGTATCTATATAACTTGTTGGTTGAATGTGGGTGGTATTGTAGCAAATAGCTTTAGTCTGCATAGTTTTATATACACTCATGCCTATATATATATTTTTTTTTTATACTACTAAAGTGGCAAACAAGCATACGGCCCACCTGATGGTAAGTGGTTACCGTAGCCTATGGACGCCTGCAACACCAGAGGCATCACTAGCGCGTTGCCGACCCTTTAGGAAAGGAAGTGGAAAGGAGAAGGAGTGGGAAGGAGGAAAGAAGGTGATTGGGCCTCCGGCACTCACTCACCGAACAAAACACAACAGTAGGAATACTGCTATTTCACGTCGATATTCTGTTAGAGGGTAGTCTTTCCCCGGTCGAGCCGGCCCATTCATGCTGAAATCAGCGAGGCTCTACTACTCTAATCCTTATATCTGCGAGAGCGTCGGCAGAGATATATTACACCACATTACGTCAGCATATTAAAATAAATATAAACATCGGAATCTCAATAAAAGAGAGACGCATCTGAATATTTTGGATTAAACAAATTTAAACTCTGTTGCAATTACTTAAAAGAAATATTACTAACTTTATAAATACAAATGTGAGTTTGTTTGTTACGCTGTCACGCCTTAACTACTCAATCGATCATCATGAAATCTCGCATACACGTTGTCAGGGGTACAGAAAAGGACATAGGGTACCCTTCATCCAGAACAAAGTACTGTTAGTAACCTAACTTACATTTACGCGAACGATGTCGTGGAAATGTAGGGAGAAGAAGTCCTGTCCACAATTGGCCAAAGTGTCTATAGAAAGTGGGCTATCCCTTTTTGAGTGGAGTCGCTGTTTTATTAAGACTGCGACATATTCTTGCGTCTTTGAGACCGATAAGGTATGCAGAATAGGAAAGGCTATTATATCACATTTCGGCAGCAATCTTTTACATACGTACGGGTTAGTACCCATAGTACAAGCTCTGCTTAGTTTGGGCTAGATGGTGTTGTGTGTATGTGGTAGAATATTATTATTATTGTAATACAGCTCTACCTATCCCTTAAGGGACAAAGGCGAGAGACTATAAATGGACGTATGTAAAAGATTGCTGCCGAAATGTGATATAATAACCTTTCCTATTCTGCATACCTTATCGGTCTCAAAGACGCAAGAATATGTCGCAGTCTTAATAAAACAGCGACTCCACTCAAAAAGTAAACATACATATATACTTATTTTTTTGTAAATACACACATATATATAGAAACACCCAGACCAAGACAAACATCCATGTTCATGCACACAAATGTTTTACTTGTGCGGGAATCGAACCTGCGACCTCAGGCGTGGCAATCGGTTACACTAACCACTCCGCCATCGAGGTTAGGTTTAGGTCTCAAGTAATAGAAGGCGAATCAATTGCCGTTTACCGGGCATGTTTCCATTATCCGTGCTCCTTGAGAAATTCCTTACAGAAAACCCAGTAACACAAATATTGATGTGGACATTACATATTTCACACATATCACATTACATTTGAAGTGAAAACTTCTTTAGGCGCGTCGAGCACTTCTTGGGTGAACAAAAATCATAGAACTCGCGTCATCGTCACTGCACGCTTTCCATTTTTGAATTATTTCTGGTTTGTAATTTGGTTTATAAAGAAGTGTTTATGATCAAGAATTAAAGTTTTCACTTCTATCCGCAGTCCCCAAAGACTGCCCCAATTTTTTTTTGTACCGTGTGAGATTCGAACCCACAACACTCGGCGCAGTAACAGTGGTGAAGGCGACCACTACGCCATAGTCTCGCGCCTGTATCCCCAAATGGGTAGACAGAGCTGTATCACACCATATTTGAAATGATAAATGAAATGAAATGAAAAGATTTTTATTTTTGTACCATCATGACATGCATCATCAAATTATTATTATAGAATGCGGGTATAAGAAAAAGTAAATAAAAATATGTAAGTAAAAATATTTTTTTTAAAAACAATTTTAATGTAAATATGTGCAGATGCACGTAACATCCGACGGCACAAAAACAGCGGTGATGCGCTCAGTATAATGCTGTGGCACTTGCATTGCTGCAAGCACTACACAGCGCTGATTTTCAGCGAACACCACAATTATTGACGTTTGCTCCGCCAATAGTGCACTCAAAATAAAGAAATAAATAATACATAAATAGATAGCCATGAAAGAAAATATGGCATTATAAATACTATTTTATTAAAAGAATACATTGAAAAAGTAAGGTAAGTAATAGGTAGTTTCGTCAGCTGGTGTTTCTTTGTTATAGATAATAGAGGACAGACAACCTGCTTTAGAGAAATTACAAATATGAAAACAGAATTTACTATCAGGGACATACCTACATACATATATGAATTTTAACAAAGGACACAAAAATTCCCATAAAAGCAACTATTTAAGTATACCTATATCAAAAAACTATTTTCCTTTGAAATTAAACTACTTATTACGAATTTTATCGCAGTTTTCAATTTCGTATAACATAAAACATTATTATATTATTTACTAGCTTTTGCCCGCGACTTCGCTCGCGTTAATTTAGAATTTGACAATCAATTCGGGTTGTACTCTGCTTGTAATAATATAATTCAATCATGATTCGAAAAACATGTGGCGCCATCTATTATCATAAGAACGTTATTATTGTTTTCCTCGGAAACAGTTTTTTTTTCGGAATAAAAGGTAGCCTATGTCCATTTCTGTGCACATGTCAACGTATATGCAAAATTTTAGAATGATCGGTTCAGTGGTTTAGGCGTGAAAAGGTAACAAACAAACAAACAAACTCATTTTCGCTTTTATAATATTAGTTAGGATAAGGATTAGGATTAACCTCTAAGTCTTCTTCAGAGGTTAATGAAAACACTATGTGGGTCTGTGTGTCTGTCCCCCGAGATATAGGGGTCACAAGGTCACATGATGTACATTTAAGACGAATAGGTTGAATCCTGGGTTTTGACACCCATCTCGTTTATCCTGTGTCGGGATCGAACCCACATTACCACCATATCATAAACAACTACGTCATTACAGCAATTATTTTCCAATAGATGACACGGCACGTTCTAGAAACTAGACTAATTCACACGGTACTACTCGCATGACTCAATGTGCACTCGGCGTGTTGAAATCGTCAATATTAGTACCGGCGTTATCAGTGTGCACTCGTCACGTTATTCGCCGCAGTATATAGTTTGAAACGGTGGCCTCAGTTATCATTTCATTAACAGCTGTTACTGATAACAGTCACTGATTAACAATTACTGTTTTGTTTTTAAACAATTTGTGTCATCTGGAAGGATTATAAGGTATGTATTTTCTAATATATTCCATTTTCTAATCTATACTAAATACTTATATTATAAAGCTGAAGAGTTTGTTTGTTTGTTTGAGTTGGATTTTAGTGTTGGATGGCTCATTTAACCGCGGGCTCATCTAGTATCTTTATATAATTATTTTGAAAGTGTGTATTTTGCTGAACTTTTCCTAAACGGCTCGGCCGCTTTTGATGATTTCTTTTGTGGGTTTGAGTGGGTTCATGGGTGGTTGGATTCTTAATTGAACCCAGTAGTTGGTGCTACATTCGGGTTTTAGAAAAAAATGCTATAAGGTCTAAAAAAATAAATATCGGTCTAGGAGGACGTGTGTCGATTCCGCTAGTTTCTTAAAATACGATAAACTATATTGTTCTTATTGTACTTTTCATTTATCGCGACAGCCCAAAGGATATGGCATTGGAATTGCGATTTAGGATCGTGGTTTCGTCTACCACCCATTGCAATAGTTCACGTTAGTAGTCCAATGTGAACCCACTCCTGATAAGCAATATAGCTAGAGGTATTAAAAAGAATAGAAGAACTTTGTTACCAAAATTGCTAGGATTGTCTTGTTTTTAAGTATAACAATAAATGACTTATATTTTACTGCCTATAAACAATTGCATAACTATATTAATAACAAAATATAGCTCTGTAATATATTTATTGTATATAAAAACAATTTATTTTCAATGAGGTTAACCTAAGGGAAAAAATAACAATAATAATAATATTCTATCACATACACACAACACCATCTAGCCCAAACTAAGCAGAGCTTGTACTATGGGTACTAGACAATGGATAAACATACCTACATATATACTTTTTTTTTGTAAATACATACATATTATACATAGAAACACCCAGACCAAGGCAAACATCCATGTCCATGCACACAAATGTTTGACTTGTGCGGGAATCGAACCCGCGACCTCAGGCGTGGCAGTCGGTTACACTAACCACTACGCCATCAAGGTCGTCTAAATTACAATCGACAATAAATTATATTGAGATAAATAATGTGTACAATTGAGTGACTTCATCGTTCTTATTAGTGTAAAATGTAACGTGAAAAATTCTTCCGTAATAAAAGTCTAATAGATGACTGTCGGACGGCTAATTTAGTGACAGCGGTTCGAACCCAAGACACGTCTAATTTTTACTTCATTCTTCTGGGACACATGTGGTCCTAGATTACAAGTAGCATTAACTTAAAGAAAAATATATGTGAGGAGAACTGATTTAATAAATAGTATAAAAATAATGTCAGCCCTATTTATAAGCCTGTCCCACTGCTGGGCACTGGACTCTTCTCAGTAAAAGAAGGATAAGGCCATAGTCTACTACGCTGGCCCAGTGCGGGTTGGCAAACTTCACATATCATCGAGGACATTATAAACAACTTTCAGACGTGTAGGTTTCCTCACGATGTATTCTTTTAACGTTAAAGCGAGCAAAAATAAACAATTTAAAAATAATATATTAATAATACCTACTCGTAACTATTCACCAGTAGCTTGGATCCTTTTCCCGATATTTTATAATAATATATTTAAAGCTGTAATAAATATTGGCACACGAAATCATAAAGGGAGTAAGAATAATGTCATTTGAGAGTAAGCATTTTCTTCGCTATTTTCAGAGCTGCTCTTTAGAATATCAATCATTGCCATTCGAACCTGCAACACCAAGCGCGTCGCGCGTCGCGCGTCGGTAACGAAGTGGCGACTGCCTGCCCGCTGCACCATTCAATATAATAATTATAATTACACTAGATGTTCCCGCGGTTTCAGCCGCGTTTATCGTACCGCCGCCGTGGGTCGTAGCGTGATGTTATATAGCCCATAGCCTTCCTCGATGATTAGGCTATCCAACACTAAAATAATTTTTCAAATCGAACTAGTAGTGCCTGAGATTAGCGCGTTCAAACAAACAAACTTCAGCTTTATAATATTAGTATAAATTTGTTGGTAGCTGTGTCGCAATTGACGCCCACCTCTGGAGAGGGCAATGTACTCCAATAATAATATTATTTTCTAATTATATATGAATTAGCTTTTGCACGCGGCTTAGCTCGCGTTAATATACTCGCATAGCATTTGTCAATAAATTTCTAGCACTCAGGAACAGTTATTTTTCTGGATGAAAGTTACCCTACGTTCTTTTTTGTACCCGTGAAAACGTGTGTGCGAAATTTCATGTTGATCGGTCGAGTAGTTAAAGCGTGAAATCGTACCAAACAAACTCACATTCCCATTTATAGTATTAGTTAGGACAATAAAATAACTAACAATATGACTGTAAGTTTGTGGTTGTCTGGATATCTTTGAAAGGGACCTTCTCCTTTTGGTTTTGGTGCCTTTGGTATTACACCCACACATCAGGAGTGAGCGTACTATTGTTTACAAGGCATATGTCCAAATTCTGTACTGCAACTGAGAACACAGAAAAACCCAATAACACTTTGATCAATAAACGAATCGGACACAGGTTTTTATAATCGGCTGCAAACTTACACCACGGAGCGATAGATTCTACTAGCTTATTAAATAAACTTCGTCTTCTATTTCAGATCGAAAATAATTCAACATGCCTTGCTGCAAAGTATCCATCAAGAAGACTCTTGTCTGCGCCATGAGTGAATGCATCTGCATCCCTACAGAAGGGAAACCCTTCATTTGTCTAAGCAAGAACGAAGAAGGGAAAATTGTACCGTGCCGAGACTGCAAGCCAATTAAAACGAACGATAATGAATGGAAATGTGTCGATTGTTCTTGCATTTGCCTGCCAACTGAAGGGAAGGCTTGCCTTTGTGTTTGCAACGACGAAGAAGATAAGATCAAGTCTTGCAACGACTGTTCATGCGAGAACGCAGAGGAATGCAAGATTAACTTCAAGAAATGTGGCAAGACGGGCTGCGTCTGTTTTCCAACTAATGGGAAAGATAGCATTTGTGTATGCAAGAAGAACGGTAAAATTGTATTATGCAAGTGCAACGAAGTAGGAGTATGCGATAACAAGAACTGCGTCTGCATTTCTAGCGAAGGCGCTAAATGTATTTGCGTTTGTTGCGATTCTAAGGGCAATATTAAGGTATGCGTGAATTGCAGCTGTAGTCCAAAAGAAAAGGCATCGAAATGTGACAAAGCCGGGTGTATTTGTGACCAGACTGACGGAGCATCTTGCGTCTGCAAGAATGAAAAAGGGGTGCTGGTACGCTGTGATGATTGTAAGTGTGAAGACTGCAAGTGTGATAAGGGTGATTGCGCCTATATTCCGACTGACGGTAAGTCTTGCATCTGCGTATGCAAGAATGTCAGAGGGAAGATTGTAAGCTGTGACGATTGTAAGTGTGATGATTGTAAGTGTAATAAGGCTGATTGTGTCTGTATTCCAACTGATGATAAGTCTTGCATCTGCGTATGCAAGGATAAGAAAGGGGTGCTTGTATGCTGTAATTATTGTAAGTGTGAAAGCTCTGACTGTGTCTGTATTCCAACTGATGGTAAGTTTTGCCTTTGCGTATGCAAGGATAAAGAAAACAAGATCGTTCGTTGTGATGACTGTAAGTGTGATACTGATAATTGCAAGTGCGACAAGTCCAATTGTGTCTGTATTTCAACCGATGGTAAGTCTTGCGTTTGCGAATGCAAGGACAATGAAAATAAGACCGTTCGTTGTGATGACTGCAAGTGTGATGATTGCAAGTGCGACAAATCCGATTGTGTCTGTACTGATAGCAAGTCTTGCGTTTGCGTATGCAAGAATACCGAAAACAAGATTACTCGTTACGATGACTGCAAGTGTGACAATTGCAAGTGCGATAAATCGGATCGCGCCTGTATTCGTACCGACTGTAAGCCTTGCGCTTGTATATGCAAGAATATCGAAAACAAGATTGTTCGTTGCGATGACTGTAAGTGTATGAATTGCAAGTGCGACAAGTCCGATTGCGTCTGTATTCCAACGGATGGTAAGTCTTGCATTTGCGTATATAAGGACAAGGAAAATAAGTTCATACGTTGCGATGACTGTAAGTGTGACAACTGCAAGTGCAACAAGTCCGATTGTGTCTGTATTCCAACAGATGGTAAAGCTTGCGTCTGCGTATGCAAGAATAATGAAGGCAAGATTGTACGTTGCGATGACTGCAAGTGCGATAAATCGGATTGCGCCTGTATTCAAACTGGCGGTAAGTCTTACGTTTGCATATGCAAGGATAAAGAAAACAAGATCGTTCGTTGTGATGACTGCAAGAGTGATAATTGCAAGTGCGACAAGTCTGATTGTGTCTGTATTCCAAGTGATGGTAAACCTTGCATTTGCGTATGCAAGTATAAAGAAGGCAAGATTGTACGTTGTGATGACTGTAAGTGTGACAATTGCAAGTGCGACAAGTCTGATTGTGTCTGTATTCCAAGTGATGGTAAACCTTGCATTTGCGTATGCAAGAATAAAGAAGGCAAGATTGTACGTTGTGATGACTGTAAGTGTGACAATTGCAAGTGCGACAAGTCTGATTGTGTCTGTATTCCAAGTGATGGTAAACCTTGCATTTGCGTATGCAAGAATAAAGAAGGCAAGATTGTACGTTGTGATGACTGTAAGTGTGACAATTGCAAGTGCGACAAGTCTGATTGTGTCTGTATTCCAAGTGATGGTAAACCTTGCATTTGCGTATGCAAGAATAAAGAAGGCAAGATTGTACGTTGTGATGACTGTAAGTGTGACAATTGCAAGTGCGACAAGTCTGATTGTGTCTGTATTCCAACTGATGGTAGGTCTTGCGTTTGCGTATGTAAGAACAACGAAAACAAGACCATTCGTTGTGATGACTGTAAGTGTGATAACTGCAAGTGTGAAAAATCTGATTGTGTCTGCATGCCAACTGTTGGTAAACCTTGCATCTGCGTATGCAAGAATAATGAAGGCAAGATTGACCGTTGTGATGATTGTCAGTGTGATGAACGTGGAAATTGTGATAAGTCAGGCTGTGTTTGTATTCCCAGTGATGGATCTAAATGTATCTGTCTTTCTTGTGATACGATTGGGGATGTTAAGGTCCGTGTACATTGTTCTTGCACCCGCAAAGAGAACTAATGTAATTTGATAAAATTAAAAGCCTGCTAATATAGGCCATTATTTTTACTGGCATAGCTAAAATATAGTTGCCGGTAATTTTGACAACGTAATAACCTACACTTCGCAATATTTTGAGAATGATCCGGCTGTCAAATACATTAAACATAGTGCAAAATATTGCAGTAAAAATATTGCCCGCTCAGAAGCCATCTGAGTGGGCAATATTTATATTGAACCAGACTATTGAAGTGAAAACTTCTTTAGCGGCGTTGTGCACTTTTTTTGTGATGGGTAAAAAATGTTAAACTCGCATCAGGACACGTGACCTGATCGAAAATTCGTAAGACAGAGGGAGAATTGTCATGTTTGCTTACGATAGCGATTGCGCTATGAAATAAATGAATATTGTATTTTACCACATAAATGATAGTACTTTTATACTGATAATTAAAGCAATTCGTGCAAAATTATTCCCTAACCATTCCAAAATATCAAAAATGCACAACGTTAATATTCAAGTTTTCACTTCTGCCGGCACTCCCGGAGTGCAACCCGTTGATTTTTTTAACACGTAATTTTGTTTTGTTAGTCTATTTTTGTTTAAATAGCTTTTTTGTATTTTCGTATTTTGATAACTGGGTTGGTTGGTTAATATATTTTGTGAACCTTAAATTTGTAAGCTTATTTTCATTTATGTATTTTGTAACCATATACTCTTGTAATCTTTTTAAAATGTATAATCCTACATAATTGCAACTTTTATTGTCATTTATTGGACTATATTTTTATTCAATAAATAAATTATAATGATTATATTATGTTGTTTGAAGAAGCAGCGATAGCCTAGTGGGAAGCCGTTGGACTGCCACGCAGAGGTCTCGAGTTCGAACCCAAGGCGCGCATCTCTGACTTTTCAAAGTTATATGCGTATTAAATAGTTAATTATCGCTTGGTTTAACGGTAAAGGAAAACATCGTGAGGAAACCTGCATGTCTGAGAGTTCTCCATAATGAAAATTATTATAATATCAGCCCTGTATTAAACTGTCCCACTGCTGGGGACGGGCCTTTTCTCAGTGTAAGAAGGGTTAGGCCATAGTCCAGCACGCTGGCCCAGTGCGGATTGGCAGATTTCACATATATATTTGAAAACTCTTAGACATGCAGGTTTCCTCACGATGTTTTCCTTCACCGTTAAAGCGAGCGATAACTAAAGAAGAAAGAAAGATTTCTTTTTTTATTGATGTGACAACGTCTAATAAATCGATGAACGCCGGCTGCATGCACACGCACGAAAATGGATGACTCATTGTCCCGTTACGCTCATTGTTCCGTTACGCTCATTGTAACGTTACGGGAAAGAAATTATGTTATGACGTTATCACGATAAACTATCGTCCGTAAACCGACTATACAGGCAACCAATTTTTTTTAGGCACACAAAAGGGCACACCCAAAACATGTAGAAATAAAATTAAAAAAAAATACTAAAACTATAATTATTTCATTTCATTTCTGCTCACTGGCAACACCACACCTTCCGCTGAACTTACGGAAACTGCCTCCCATGCCATCAATTACGTGCGTATTAATTATTTAATACGCACGTAACTTCGAAAAGTCAGAGCTGCGCGCCTTGGGATCAATCTCGAGACCTCTGCGAGGCAGTCCAACGGTTTCCCACTAAGCTATCGCTGCCGTTATAATCACTACTATTTCAAATATTTGAAGTATATATTTGTATATATTTGGAGATTTATAGTCAACCACGATGGATAGGGATACACATGGATCATAATAATTAGGCTAATAAGCGTCTCCGTAGGTATTAAGCGGGCGAAGCCGCAGGTTGATGCTAACATAATAAGTTACACATTTACTAGTAAAATAAAAGCAACATATAATAATATTAACTAGCGGTCGCCTAGTGCACGAAATTCGACCAAAGTTTGCCTGTAAGATATTGCTGACATATTATGACATTTTATATTGATATATGTAACCATAGTTACGCGCTTCGACTGCGTGTGTCAAATGCATGGTTGTGTGCCTGTAGTGTTTTTTCATTAATTTAATGTATTTCTAATGCATATTTAAAAAAAATATTAGCATTCGTCACTTCTTCTCTGTATAAACTATAAGTGTGCGAAATTTCATACTCCTCCGTTCGCCAAATTTTCGTAAAAAGGGATCCAAAGTTTTCGCTTCACGTATTAATATATAGATAATATCAGCCCTGTATTAAACTGTCCCACTGCTGAGCACGGGCCTGTTATTAGTGTGAGAAGGGTTAGGCCATAGCCCACCACGCTGGCCTAGTGCGGGTTGGCAGACTTCATATTATCTTCGAGAACATTGTGGAGAACTCTAAGACATGCAGGTTTTCACACGATCTTTTAGGCATATCTAAGAATACTTTTTATTATTTGCCTTATACAATTCAAATGAAGTGGTTACTAAAAATGATAAGCTTGGTATATATTCCTGTTTCTCTTTAATATTTAATCATACAAAGAAGCTTTATTATATTTTCAACCAATTACTTTCATAATTTAGATATGGGTTGAGTCAACCATTACTGATAAACGTCATAATTTGTGACGTAGCGCTTGAGTTGTCAAACTGACAGGAATGACAGCTATGACAGCTACGTGGGAGGTACTCTACAATAGATTTCTTTTTTTTATGGTTTTAATTATTTCATTCTTTGTTATTTTATAATAAGAAAGTTTTGTTTGTTTCTGGGTGGTCTTTTACAATGAATAGTAATTTGAAACGCAATTAACTTATTATGTGAGTTATTATTTGGTAGAAGTTTGTAATTAAACTATTTCCTGTTGTCTTGGCTATGTGAAGGTTAAAGTATTTATTAAGCTACTAGATTTTGCCCGCGGCTTCGCTCGTTTTAATATAGATTTCGTCAATAAATTTCTAATCCTCGGGAACAATATATTTTTCTGGATGAAAGGTACCGTACCGTTAACTACTCGACCGATTATCATGAAATGTCGTATAAACGTTGTCAGGGGTACAGAAAAAGACATAGGGTAATTCATTCCGAAAAAAGTACTGTTGCCGAGAGATATTAGAGAATCTAATTTATTATAACGATTCACTCGCGCAAGTCCTGGACTAGTTTAAGACGAATAATTGACTAAACTATAAAAAAACCAAATGTATCAAGTTTACATTTCCAAATGTAAAAAGTCCTAACGTAAATATAAATTTAAATAATGAAATTATTACTTTAGTTCAATCTACAGTTTTTTTAAGATTAACTTTAGATCATAAAGTTCAGTGGGGCGCTCAAATATCGTGTCTTGCAGGGAGACTTAGTTCAGCCGCATTCGCGGTTCGGAAAGTAAGACAGCTTACTGATGTAGATACTGCGAGACTAGTATTTTTTAGTTATTTTCACATGTCATGTCCTACGGTATATTATTGTGGGGCAAGGCAGCTGACATTGAGACGATTTTTATTCTCCAAAAACATGCAGTAGGTATATAGCATTTATAATAATTTAGAGCGATTTAAAGAAATAGGCAATATATAAAACTAGATTTTGCCCGCGGCTTCGCTAGCATTTACGTAGATTTTGTAAAATAAATATTTCCCTCTGAAACAGTACTACTTACTTTTTTCTGCATAAAAGACAAAGACTGACCCACATCCATACTTGCTGGACGCTCTCAACAGGTTACAGCGGCGGGCTGTCCGTATCATCGGAGATCCAGAGGTCACGAGTTCACTGGAACCTCTGCAACTCCGTAGGGACATTGCCTCATTGGCATGTTTCTATAGAATTTACCACGTGGAGTGCTCTGAAGAGTTATTCCACCTTATCCCGCCCTCCCCTTTCCTATCCAGAACAACGCGTGCTGGGCTTAGATGCCATCCTTATATGGTAGAGTCGATTAGAGCGCGTACCAACAAGTTTGAGTCCTCATACCTCTGCCGAACGACCAAGGTATGGAAATTTCTGCAAAGGCACGTGTTTCCTTCTTCCTTTAATCCTGGGTCCTTTAAGCGGGGCGTGAAAAAGCACCTTCTCAGGCCGTCAAAGTAGAGACCTCAACATCGCCTCGACTGCTATGAGGGCGGTGTGGAGGCCACTGCTCTTAGACCACACGACTGCTTACCATCAGGTGGAGTTTGGTCATTTTGACGAGCAAAATAAAAAGAAAATTAAAAGAAAAAAGAACATTGGAGTATTGGACGCAATAAGCTACATTGGTGCAAATATATAACCAATATGTGGCCGCGGCATAAAACCATAAAACTACTACGCCATCAATGCAGTCACGCCTAAACCCATAAACATTTACAACAAAACTAAAGATTAGTACAAGCTCAACTGATTCCTATAATGTTATGGTTGGCGTGAAGTTTGTAGTCACGGTCCAGTTCCAAACCGGGCCGGTGACGAGTGACGCCATCAACCGAAATACTGTGACTTAAACTTGAACTGCACAATTAGAGGCTGTGGAACCATGTTCTCAAGTACTGTCCTTAATCTATACTAATATTATAAAGCTTAAGAGTTCGTTTGTTTGTTTGGTTGAACGCGCTAATCTCAGGAAATACTGGTTCGATTTGAAAAATTCTTTTAGTATTGGATAGCCTATTTATCGAGGAAGGCTATAGGCTATATAACATTACGCTACGACCTACGGGGGCGGTGCAGTAACGATAAACGCGGGTGAAACTCCCTAGCCTTTATTATTCCCAAGTCACTTGGGGTCGGCTTTCTAGTCTAACCAGATTTGACTGGATATCAGTTTTTACACGGATCGACTGCCATCTGACCTCTGCAACCCGAAGGCTAACAATATCCTAAGGCTAGACCAGTGTCAGGATATTAGAGGGCACTGACTTCCCAATAATAACTGCCATAGATGTTCATGGCAGCCGGGACCGATGGCTTAACGTGCTCTCCGAGGCACGGAGCAGGCGATAATTGTCAATCAATACGCACATAATTTTGAAAAGTCATATAACTTCCGAAAGGTGCGCGACGTGGCTTCGAACCCGAGACTGTTGGTCTCCCGACTGAGCTATCGCCCATCTCGTGAATTGTATGTTTATAAAGTGCCCCGTAACAGGGCTTAAACACTAATGCGGAAGCTCTCTTAATAACAACAAGAACTCACAAGTATGTATCAACAAACGGGCTACAGCCAACATTTACTTAAAAATATATGCTGTACTTTCGCAGTAGAAAACTGCATTGCACACTTTCGATTATTAAAACAACGTCTCACATTTTACATTGTACGACCTTAATACACAAAAATGTCTAGTAAAAAACAATGCTAATTTAACACACGGCTTAACATATAGGCCATGTGTGCTGCTTTGAGAAATATGTAAATATAAGTACGTTTACTTAACATGCTTTGAACTCGAACTAGCTGGTTGGAAATTGAGAATGAAGGAAAAAAGATACATAGCTGTTCTTTTGTGTATAATTCACATTGATATCAGTTTTTGGTGTGTATTTTTATTAGGTTAGTATTTAATTTTTTGCCTTTGTTCCACCAATAGTACTAATTGCACAGCAAAATTTGCTTACTATAATATTTTAAAGAGATTAAACTAAGTCGACGGAGCCCCGCCAAGCTGGGCTCCTATTTTTGGGTGGGTTTAAGAAGGAACCTAACATAACCTAACCCTTCCGAGACGGAATGCAGTGATTTGAGGCGTATAGGTGCTCGTTATGATATATTTTAGTAAGCATATTTTGCTGTGCAATTAGTGTTTTTGTTGGAATTATATTTAATCCCTTTTTATTATATTATTGGGTGTTCTAAGACGGTTTGGGTATTTGAAAAGAATAGACGGTAACATTATAAATGTAAGTAACATTCGACTGCATGAAGGCGTACTATTTTAAGTGATCGTCTTGCTACTGCTACGGCAGCGAGTGTTGTGGGTTCAAATCCCACACGAGACGAAAATTTTGTGATCTTAAAATTTTTTTTTTTGGTCTGATGTTCGTTGCGTCCGCTGTGTTAATGATAAAGTCACCCACAGAAATTATTTCTAGTGCGGCATTTGTCATACTAAAAAGGAAATGTGAATGGCACGGTTGAAAGCATTGTTTTAGGTTCCACGTAAGAAGCGAGCCTTTTTCCATCCACCGGGTTCATTTTTAGTCTCTGTGTAGCTACCGAGAATTTTCTAACAGGAAATCCCAGTTTCCCGGGCCACGAGAACAAACTCGAGTTCTTATATTAGGCCAAGAGACCAACTAGGCAATCCTACCTGCCTTCTAATAATAATAATAACGTCCTCCAGACCGAATTTCGGTCACGGCGGCCAATTTTGACGGAGACTAGCCAAATACTAGAGATACAAATACCGTTCGGCGATAAACCGCTACGACTTTGTCATTTGTGTGGTCCAATTATTAGATTGGTGACAGTTGAATACACCACAGATTCCGATGATTTCATGCCTCATAGAACCATAGTGTCACATAGATACCTTTATGTCAGTAGGTCATAGAGCTTTGCTTAATGGTTATATAGACTGACGCCTGTTTCACGGAGAGTTGAACTAAAAGTTTCAACCTGTTATAATTATGTTACATTTTTTTTAATTTTTTTTTATTTTGCTCGTCAAAATGACCACACTCCACCTGATGGTAAGCAGTCGTGTGGTCTAAGAGCAGTGGCCTCCGCATCGCCCCCACAGTAGCCGAGGCGATGTTGAGGTCTCTACTTTGACGGCCTGAGAAGATGCTTTTTCACGCCCCGCTTAAAGAACCCAGGATTGAAGGAAGAAGGAAACACGTGCCTTGGCAGAGAATTCCATGCCTTGGTCGTTCGGCAGAGATATACATATATCATTTAGTTAAAAATAATATGCTTAGGGCCAGTTGCACGACCACTCACAAAATACGTTTAGCACTAAATAGATTTCAAACATCATGGCATCTCAGTCACCTTCACACGGATGACTGCGACAGCACGATGTTGTAAATCTATTTAGTGCTAAACGTATTTTGTGAGTTGTTGTGCAAGTGGCCCTTAGAGTTAAAAAAGGAGGCTTCTAATATAATATTTTAACTTCTTGTTTTTAAGTAACCATGTCTGGCTTATATAAAAAATGTCTTCAATGGGAATTATGTTACATGGAATAGAAAGTGTCTATTATCATAATATACTTAGCACATTTCTAAGCATAACTGAGAATCTCCTTAGAGACAAATCCGACAAACTCCATAGCTGGTGTAAATTCAGTGCCTCTCACACTAAAAAAGTTAGTTTAGTAGTAGTAGAGCCTCGCTGATTTCAGCATGAATGAGCCGGCTCGACCGGGGAAGGACTACCCTCTCACAGAATATCGACGTGAAATAGCAGTGTTAGGGACACTGTTGTGTTTCGTTCGGTCAGTGAGAGTGCCGGAGGCCCAATTACCCTCTTTCCCCCTTCACGCTCCTTCTCCTTCCCACTTCCTTTTACTAAAGGGTCGGCAACGCGCAAGTGATGCCTCTGGTGTTGCAGGCGTCCATAGGCTACGGTGACCACTTACCATTAGGTGGGCCGAATGCTTGTTTGCCACATTAGTGGTATAAAGAAAACACCGGTACCCGTATTATGATAGTTTATTATACAGGGATGATATTATTATATATGTATATCTTACTGATATTATAATGTAAAAGATTATGAAGATATTGGTTGTTAGTTCCTTAATCATGCCGATCACGCGTAAACCATTGAATATATTTTGATAAAACGTGGCATATAGGAAGTCTATATCGTAAATTAACACATAGGATAATTTGAATCCCGCTGTGTATATGCAGCTGTGTGCATAAGTTAGTGTAAAAACGTTGTACCCCTTTTTACGAAAATTGTGCGGACGGAGGAGTATGAAATTTGGCACAGGTAAACTTTACATGGAGAACGAGGGGCGAATCCTAATATTTTTATAAAATATGCATTAGAAATACATTAAATTAATGAAAAAACACTACACGCACACAACCATGCATTTGACACACGCAGTTGAATCGCATTCGTAGTATTTCGTAGTAAAATTGCGCGGACGGAGGAGTATGAAATTTGGCACAGTTAAACTTTATATGGAGAAGGAGAGGCGAATCCTAATATTTATATAAAATATGCATTAGAAATACATTAAATTAATGAAAAAACACCACACGCACACAATGATGCATTTGACACACGCAGTCGAAGCGCGTAACTATGGTTACACATATCAATATATAATGACAGATATCAGCGATATCTTACAGCCAAACTTTCGAGCACTAGGCGACCGCTAGTATACTCAAAATTTAAAATATAGATGTTATAGGTACTTGGTTACGATTAGCCGCTTAGCTAGATCCCTATAAACAGATCTAGCATTCAGAATACATGGCTCGAGCATTTAGATATAATATAGATGTTTGTCATTGAATCAGGCGTAAACCATTTAACAGATTTGGATGAAACTTAACACAAGGATAAACCATATTCTGGATTAACACATAGTGTATGTATTCCCTCATGCAGGCAAAGCGGCGAGCATAATCTAGCAACAAAAACGAAGATGGAAACGCCACCATGGTTAGCGTTTTACGAGAACAATCCTACATAACTCATGTTGTCCTATTTCCCCCGCTTTCCGTAGTTCCCACATTCCGGATCCCGCATACGATTTGTTTGCTAATTAATCGCTTATCAGTTCACGCTTTACCTCAGACTACGGTTATTAACATAGCGGTAATATCACGCTTCATTAATTACGATATAAGCATTAAGTTCATAATATGTAACGCGTGCTAGATGAGATAACTCAACTAAATTCTTTGTAATTATTTTAGAGTGCATGCTCTTTAACTTGCTCAGCACGAGCTCCACTGCAACGAGAAGTTTTAGCGCGGAATTATCAATATACATGAAGGCATATGTTGAAGAGTAATATGAATAATAAAGGTATTATAATTATTTTATTTACAGATTTGCATTGCAGGATAGTATTCAAATAATTTAAAACAGAATGGTATGATTAATTGCGTTAAATTCGCAACGCCCTTATAAACAGCATGGCTTAATATGTTAAAAAGATAAAAAGAAAAATAAGATGTAATACATTACAGAAGAAGACCGCAATGTAATCTCCATATAATGTGTAGCCTAAACAAGATCGCAGTCGCACAATTTTATGTTGTGTTATTATAGCAAGTCGGGACTTCGGCCTACTTGAAGAGACGGCAAGCATTGCTAGGGGTTAGTGTAGTCTTTACATCTTGTGCTAGCAGTACAGTAAGTATTTTCTAGAAGAGTCCTTGCATCTAGTGTTATCTAGAATCTTCGAACAAAGACTGCTGCCACCATGCGACATATACCCCTAGTTTAACACTATAGGCTATTGTAATCGCATACTACTAGGCGAGCTGAACCCTTGAACACCTCCTTAATATTGCAGAAACACCACTGACGTGTTAAATTTGAACAATCAGTCGCAACCACTCAGTTATGCCGTAGTTTAAGATGTATTTACTTTATTTGTAACTAGTTGACCCGCGCAACTTTGTCTGCTTCCGTTTTGGCAACATTTTTCATTGCTGCTCCTCTCCTGTTGGTTGTTATATAGCGTGATGTTATATAGCCTATAGCCTTCCTCGATAAATGGTGTATCCAACACTAAAATAATTTTTCAATTCGAGCCAGTAGTTCCTGAGATTAGCGCGTTCAAACAAACAAACAAACTCTTCAGCTTTATATTAGTATAGATAAGTATCAGTCAATATATACGATCTATGTTGTATTAGAAAGTATTTCATTTGAAGACACACAACAACCCTCAATAATTTCACCCTACATTGGTGACTCCGCAGTATGAACCCCGCACAAAGTATTAGAAGCGGCATTAGCTCAATGGATGAGGCATATGATCGAGATCAGAAGTTCAGAAGGAAGGAGATCACAAGGTCACAGGCTCGAATGTCGCCCATTGCACTACCGACATGAACCAACCCCTAACACAAGTAAGCTTAGCTAGCTTAGCTGGACGGGTTAAGAAGAATACTAGTAATATGCAACTCAAACTGCATATAAAAAGGAAATAAACAAAAATTGGGGCTGTCTTTGGGGATTGCCGAAAGAAGTGAACTTTATAAACTAAAAATAATTCAAAAATGGAAAGCGTTCGGTGACTATGACGCGAGTTCCATGATTTGTGTTCACCCAAGAAGTGCTCAACGCGCCTGAAGAAGTTTTCACTTCAAAAGTATAGCAATTGTTCAAGCAACTATGACCTCTATCGCGTAGTGGTTAGTGTAACCGACTGCCACGCCTGAGGTCGCGGGTTCGATTCCCGCACAAGTCAAACATTTGTGTGCATGAACATGAATGTTTGTCTTGGTCTGGGTGTTTCTATGTTAATATGTATGTATTTACAAAAAAAAAGTATAAATGTATGTTATCCATTGTCTAGTACCCATAGCACAAGCTCTGCTTAGTTTGGGCTAGATGGTGTTGTGTGTATGTGATAGAATATTATTATTATTCTATTATAACTATTTTAATCATTGCTTTTCTCTGCCGCTTAATAATTACAACGTATCTTAACCAACCTAATACACAACAAATCTCATTGGAAATCCCCGTCAGTAGTCCCATTAACATGTTATGAAGTTGTTAATACGTTTGCACGGATGTAATAAATGTTTTTATTGTCGCAACATTGTTGCTCTGTTGCCAACAGTGGAGTAACGCGTCAGCAACATACGAGCGTTAGAAGTCACCCCTAACCGCACATCGTAACAGCTTTGACTCTGTCAATCGTTCAACGCCGTGTAATGACTGACTATCTCCGTTACTTTATGACAAATGGAGTACAAGCTGTAAGAGTCAGCTTACTAGAAGGGATAAAAAAAATCAACGGGTTGCACTCCGGGAGTGCCGGCAGAAGTGAAAACTTGAATATTAACGTTGTACATTTTTGATATTTTGGAATAGTTAGGGAATAATTTTGCACGAATTGCTTTAATTAATTATCAGTATAAAAGTACTAACATTTATGTGGTAAAATACAATATTCATTTATTGCGCTATCGTACACAAACATGACAATTCTCCCTCCGTCTTACGAATTTTCGATCAGGTCACGTGTCCTGACGCGAGTTTGATAATTCTCCCTCCGTCTTACGAATTTTCGATCAGGGATCAGGATGAAAGGTAGCCTATGTCCGTTTCTGTACACCTGTCAACGTATATGCAAAATGTCAGGATGATCGGTTCAGTGGTTTAGGCGTGAAAAGGTAACAAACAAACAAACAAACACTACTCATTTTCGCTTTTATAATATTAGTTAGGATTAAAACCAGTAATTAATTAACTTTTTAACACACATCATAACCAACATATACATATTCGATATTTCTTTGCATAATTTTCTCAGTTTTATACTTAAAATTTTAAATTACTTGAATTTTATTAAGAACTACTTAATTGATTTACAAAATTCTGGTAAATTTCATCTAAGAATTTCCATAAATACAGCTTGTAAGGCATGTTATATCAAATCGCTGCCAGGTTTGCCTTGGTCCACACTTCATATCTAGTTAAGATCAGTTGAGTTACGGTAAGCGTCATACAGTAAGTTAAACAAATCGTTGTATATAAGATTATCGTCGATAAGGACCGTTATTTTGTGAACACTGGCAATTTGCGCCACATGTCTATCTATCTAGATCGATCGTTCTGCCAGTGACATTTACAGCTAATTCATATGTTACCACAGTATTTAATGTAATGCAAAGCTTCTGATACGATAGCATAGTGAGAGACCGTTGGAATGCCACGCAGAGACCTCTAGTTCGATCCCAAGACGCGCATCTCTAACTTTTTGAAGTTATGTGCGTATTATCTTATCTTATTTTATGTGGGGGCCAGTCAGTGCAGACCGGCGATACTTCGACCCAGTGAGATCTTTTGTGTCGACACTCTCCCAATAACGACTGCCATAGATGTTCATGGCAGCCGGGACCAACGGCTTAACGTGCTTTCTGAGGCACGGAGCAGGCGATAAATGTCAATCAATACGCACATAATTTCAAAAAGTCATATAACTTCCGAAAGTCAGAGGTGCGCGACGTGGGTTCGAACCCGAGACCCTCTGCATTGCAGTCTGTTGGTCTCCCCACTGAGCTATCGCTGCTCTTAATGTTATGTGCGTATTAAATAGTTGTTCAATTTAATGGTGACGGGAGACATCGTGAGGAAGCCTGCCTGTCTGAGAGTTTTCTATAATGTTCTCGAAGATATGTAAAGTCTTTCAAACCGCACTGGGCCAGCATGATAGAATATGGCCTAACCCTTCTCACATTGAGCAGAGGCCCGTTTTTTAGTGTGGTTAGTGGTCAACCTGTTATCAAGAGTTGTTCAAGCCGCCCGTAGGCCTATGACATGGCTTAACGACTGCTATCAATTTGACAATAACCGGGACCGACTTTTTACGTGCCCTCCGAAGCACGGAAACGCTCAGATGAAATACCACTAAGCGGTCACCCATTTATAGACTGACCGCACCCGACGTTGCTTAACCTCGCTAATCGTTTACCGATCAGTGAGTGCAACTGGCTATGAGCCCGTAAAAGTGGGACAGTTAAATACTGGGCTGTTATTATTTGCTTATGGGTACATATTACAAGAGCATCGATAGTATACAAGGTTGGCTTTTGAAGTACCACGCAGAGGTCTCAGGTTCGATCTCATGGGACGTATCTTTGGCTTTCTAAGATAAGTGCGTATTGAATAGTACATTACATTTATATATACACTCATGCCTGTATATTCTTGATGTTATGTTTCTGTAATATTGTCTTCTGTTTACGCGAATGTTATTCATTGAAATTAAACTACTATATACGGATTTTATCGCGTTGTTTATTTGACACTATTACAAAATTTTGAAAAACTGTTACACTACTATAATCACATTCTGCGTAAATAGAAACACCCATGATTAAATTATGTTCGGGTACTTTGAAATAACTACACTGGAACATCGAGACAACTACCATCTTAGTCTCCCCGTGACCATGGCTGCTGAAAAGCAACCGAAACGGCGGGGAAAGTGTAAAAATAAATCTAAATAGTATAATAGTATAGTAATAGTATAAATAGTTTTAATAGTTTCAATAATTCAATTGGCTTAAAAATTTGTAAAGTTTAATAGTGATTATAGTAGTGTAACAGTTTTTAAAAATTTTGTAATAGTGTCAAATAAACAACGCGATAAAATCCGTATATAGTAGTTATGTTTCTGTTTCTCCATGTTTAATTTATCGGTTAAGTTTTGAGTGCCCAAATAATAGAGTTGACTTATTGGCGTCTACTGAGGACATTACCAGATTCCGAGCAGCTTTTAAGAACTTTCTGCGAGTAGAAAGAAGAAGAACCCTGTCCGTAATGGAAATCGAACCGCAGATCCGTAGATCACATGCAAACATAACTGCGAGATTATGCCATGGAACTAACACCGAGCGAGACTATATTTTAATTTAGTAAAACACCAATACGACTTAATTTACCATACTAATTTATTAAATGCAAAAGGTTGTAGGAAAATTTGCCGATTCCCGAAACCTTTGAACAGATTTAGGTGAAACTTAGAGCAGCGATAGCTCAGTGGGGAGACCAACAGACTGCAATGCAGAGGGTCTCGGGTTCAAACCCACATCGCGCACCTCTGACTTTCGGAAGTTATATGACTTTTCGAAATTATGTGCGTATTGATTGACAATTATCGCCTGCTCCGTGCCTCGGAAAGCACGTTAAGCCGTTGGTCCCGGCTGCCATGGTCATATATGGCAGTCGTTATTGGGAGAGTGTCGACACAAAAGATCCCACTGGGTCGAAGTGTAGCCGGTCTGCACTGACTGGCCTCCACATAAGATAAGATGAGATAGATGAAACTTTGCACAGAGATACACCATGTCCTGGTATTTTATGCCACGAAAACACGAGCGCACTCGCGGGTAGATGCTAATAACACATAAATAAACCACATCTACGAAATTAATTTAAGACATAATCGCACATTTTTTTACTACAAGATTATGAAGAGCCAATTATAAGCAATTAGTGTTGAAACTCGTGATTCGATGATCAATCACAAGTAAATCAGGATGTGTTTTGTAAAAAATAACACAAACTATTAACATTGCTTTGTTTGCATAGATTTGCATATGACTCTTCCGCAATGTTCCGTATCTAATGATGACATCAGAATCTGATTAGAATTTTATATTTTACTATTCATCTATTCTTTCACATACACACAACATCATCTAGCCCAAACTAAGCAGAACTTGTACTATGGGTACTAGACAATGGATAAACATACATACATACTTTTTTTGTAAAAACATACATATTATACATAGAAATACCCACACCAAGACAAACATCCATGTTCATGCACACAAAAGTTTGACTTATGCGGGAATCGAAACCACGACCTCAGGCGTGGCAGTCGGTTACACTGACCACTACGCCATCGAGGTCGTCAAAAATGTTCCTTTTATAATGATGACATCAGTATCTAAGTGATTAGAATTTTATATTTTACAACTTGTCTCCCGCGGTTTCACGTTCCAGGTTTATGAGCATGACTTAAGTCAGTTCATCGGTTAATTCATACCTCGAGAACAGTACTTTTTTCTAGATGAAAGGTACGCTATGTCTTTTGCTGTACCCCTAGCAACGTGTGTGCGAGATTACATGATGATCGGTCGAGTAGTTAAGGCGTGAAAGCGTAACAAACAAACAAACTCATTCACTTTTATTCCGAAAATACCTTCCATCCAGAAAAAAGTACTGTTCCCGATAATCTATATTAAAGCGAGCGAAGTTGCGGTCAAATCTAGTAATTTATAAGCCCTCCCATATTTTTATGATATCGACACTCCTGCTAATGCACACCTACCTACCCCTCCGGGGATAAACAGTTTGGTATGTCTATGTAGATGCCGGTATTGAAGAATTCCCGACATTCCAGGCGCTTTAGACTAGTTAACATCATGTGCTTGCATTATTGAACACGCGAGCACAAACCGCTACAGACAACATTTCTGAGAACGCATTCTTATGATTACCACGCTTAGCAGTCGCATTAAGTGAGGCGAACGGCTTAGCATGCACTTGAATGGTAATATATATCACGACTGTATCTCCGGATGGGTAAGCAGAAGCGTATGATGTCTACATCTAGCCAGTAGAAGACTTTACTGGGCACTGCCATGCCGAAATGCAATAGGATTGCCTATGGTCTTGGATTTGATAATACGATCGAGATTTATAGAGTGTGATTGTTATAGGATTTTAGTCTAGCAATTCTCAGAAAAGCTTTCTTATAATTTATTTGTTGTATATCTGCCTACCATTTCAAGCGTGGTTAATTCTGGGTGATATTTGATAATAGTACTAGTCAGACAAAAATATATCACAAAAGTTACCTTTTGAATTTCGGCACAGCTCCAAACTGGATAAATCTGTAACAAAAAATAGAGGGTTAGATAAATTTAAACTTAAATTTCAATTAACTACATAAAAATATATATAGCTCTGTATATAAGCTGTCCCACTACAAGACACGATCCTTTACTAAGTCTGAGAAGGGTTAAGCCATAATCTTTTATGCATAGCCTAGTGCGGATTGATGTCTGCCGCATATCAGACTGCGCTAAACAGTATGTCAATAGGGAGAGATGGCGGGAGATCGTGCGAAGAGCTCTTTCCGCCTCTACCATCGACGTGGACGCCTCAAAGTGACCACGACCGCTCTGCCAAGAGCGAAACGACAGAGAAGAAGTGCGGATTGGCAGCTTTCACATATCTTCGAGAACATTAAGAATAACTCTAAGTTATGCAGCTTTATGTGTATACCGATAACAAAACTAAAAAAGAAACGGTAAGAAAAAGATTAAAATAAACAAAAAATTACAAATAATTTGTATCATCAATAGGTCACTAATGTTAGACAAAAAACAAAAAATGAACAGTAAAGTCAAACCAATATATTATAATATCTGGTTTCACAAAACTATAATTTTATAGTGTAGTGATTTAATTAACAATGCTTTTTGTATCCATATTTCTAGAATCGAGTCAAATCTGAATGTAAATTCGCGTTGATCTTTCATTTGACCTATTGGTGGACAAAAAAGTATAGTTATTGATACAGGATTTATCTTTGTATAAGATTAATATGAAAATGGACTAAGTAGCAATAGACTTGCTTCCTATCATGTGAGGCGGGACATAATAACTGGTGAAATAAAGGTTACATACACCTCTGTCTATCCGTAATAAGCCTTAAGTTTACAATAATATATATAAAGGAAAGATTAAAATCAAACATAGCCTAGTATATTTAAATATGGTCAACTTTCTGGACGTCAAGTTTTCATCTGACATACAATGCCGACGTGATATCTAAATCTACCTATACAAATTTAATGGAGATTTAATACTTAAGACAAAATGATTGCAAATGACTAAAATTAAGTAATTATAAATATAGTATTATCACGCTCACTCATACTGTAAATTGTACACTATCGTTCTCTATCTAATGAGTGAGGTCACTCTTCTTAGCATGGACACTTTTTCGTGCGATATAAGTACGGTGTCTATGATTCAAATCATTGATTGATATAAATAAAACTAAACAAATAAAAGTATAAACGAAATCAATATCGAAATTCGCCATGTCTAAAAATACATATATCCTGTCATCCGATGGCATGACGCCACCATCAATGATGGCGTAAAGGCAGTTAAAGGTGATCCGACCGGTTATAAAGGACGCTTTTTGAGCTACCAGCCTGACCTACAGGACTCGTTTTGTAAACACCAGAATATGTTACGAGAACTGGTTCTATAATGTGAGATTATGGCGGTGGGACGAGTCTTAAGATATATCCTCGGATTTATTAATACCTTGTGTGTTATAGCTGAAAAGATGAAAAGAAAACAGCAAGGCGTCACGCTTAACCCATTAAATGCGGCGGACGCCGATCGGCGTCTTATTTTTTCATACTCAGATTCGGAGGACGCCGATCGGCGTTATGTATAGTTGTTTTATATTTTACCTAAATTTAAAGATATTATATTAATAAAACAACAAATGTGTTTGGAATTTACTAATGAAATGCCTGATATGAGTAGTTTTTAGATATTTTGGTTCAAGAAATGTTGAGTTTTCTTACTCTGGTGCGGTAAACGCCAATCGGCGTGTTCCAGGGATTGACAACTATTGATTTATAAAATGTCGTATTACCATAAGTAGTCTGTGATAAACATTAGTTATGTGGTAATTACGGTGCATTACTGGAGATTTCTCATGGATTTGAAATTAATAAATTCAAATTCATAACAAAATGCTGAAAACGCCGATTGGCGTCTTTTTTTTATTTCGTCAAGTGCGGCTGACGCCGATCGGCGTTTAAGTTAAATATGAGCCGATTCTGGCTAGTGAAAGCAAAATTTGTTGTCGCATTGAATGGGTGAAATATCCTGAGGATTACACTGTGTCTTAAAAATCCCCGTTGGTTAAATATATATATAATAATATCAGCCCTATATTAAACTGTCTCACTGCTGGGCACTGGCCTCTTCTCAATCAATGTGAGAAGGGTTAGGCCATAGTCTACCACGCTGGCCCAGTGCGGAATGGCAGATTTCAAATATCTTAGAGGACATTATGTAGAACTCTTAGACATGCAGGTTTCCTCACGATGTTTTCCTTCACCGATAAAGCAAGCGATAATTAACTATTTAATACGCACATAACTTCGAAAAGTCAGAGATGCGCATCTTGGGATCGAATTCGAGACCTCTGTGTAGCAGTCCAACGGTCTTCCACTAAACTATCGCTATAAGAATAAATTTAAAGTCTATCACAGTACCTTTTCCTGCGACATAGTAAGTTTAATAGTAAAACAGCGTAATGTAGGACAAATCTAAAAAATATCCTAACTAATATTATAAAAGGAAAAATGAGTTTGTTTGTTACCTTTTCACGCCTAAACCACTGAACCGATCATCCTGAAATTTTGCATATACGTTGTCAGGTGTACAGAAAAGGACATAGGCTACCTTTCATCCCGAAAAAAATTACTGTTCCCGAGGACAACAACAATAACGTTCTTATGATAATAGATGGCGCCACGTGTCTTTCGAATCATGATTGAATTATATTATTTCAAGCAGAGTACAATCCGAATTGATTGTCAAATTCTAAATTAACGTTAGCGAAGCCGCGGGCAATAGCTAGTCATTAATAAAAGATAAGGTACCTTTTGACCAAATTATGTGGACGACGAACGGCGAAGTCTCAGAGATTGGCTACCTGCGCAGGATGCACAAGTGTGTTTCTTTCCTAACTCTGAGCTGCTATTTGATCTGAGCGAAAAAACTATTACTTTTTGCTGGTCCGACTTAAATAGAAATGTTGTTACTGATGTCTCAAGTTCGATTCCCGGCTCAGCAAGTGTTATGAATATTTGCATTCAAAAATTCTCAATTGCAGCACGGAGTCTGAAGCCATACCGCCAACAGGTTCGAATTCCATTACGTAGATTCTAAAACCATATCTAGCGAAATATGGCTGCAACACATCTCTGCCTACCGTTTCAAGGAAATAGGCGCGAGACTATATACGTATTTCTTTCATAATCTCTCCTTTTACAACTTGCACCATACTTGCATATGCAATTAAGATCTCGTGTTTTTTCAAGTGCACAGTTGTAACGACGAGCGAAATATTACTTAAAGTTGAATAAAAAGTTTAACACGCATGTTCTGGATTTAATGTCAGGCAAATATCAAAGGGCTTGCCCATTAATTATTTCGAACGCTATCATCCATAAACATTCAACAGGAATTCTGATACGTCAAGTCGTTTTTAGTGCGTGGTAAATAAATTCAAACAATTTATATGCAGTTGATTGCACCGATGGTGTAATCAGCAATTCGTTCAGAGTAGTTGGTTCAATATTAAAAAGGAACAACATTTCTAAAGAACATATGGTTTTGATAATGTTGTTTTTTTTTTTGCTCGTCAAAATGACCACACTCCACCTGATGGTAAGCAGTCGTGTGGTCTAAGAGCAGTGGCCTCTGTTTACGCGAATGTTATTCATTGAAATTAAACTACTATATACGGATATTATCGCGTTGTTTATTTGACACTTTATTACAAAATTTTGAAAACTGTTACACTACTATTACTACTAAACTTTACAAATTTTTAAGCTAATTAAATTATTGAAACTATTAAAACTATTACTATACTATTATACTATTTATATTTGTGTTTATACAATTAATAGTTTTCAAAATTTTGTATTAAAGTGTCAAATAAACAACGCGATAAAATCCGTATATAGTAGTTTAATATGGTTTTGATTTCTGTGATTTGTGTAATCAAATTTATATTAGACTTGCTTTTGCTCGTGGCTTCCCTTGCGTAAACGTAGGTGTTAGTAACAATACTTTCTTTTTTAAATATAATGTCTATGTTACTAGCTTCCAAATGGCAAAATAACGACTTTTTGACGATTCGAACCCTTCATCCTCCGGCGCAATGACAAAGGCGAGGCGACCACTAAACCACTACGCCATCCGAGCAGTTAAAATATTAACAAGTGAGAAACGGCAATGAATTGCCGTAAATCTTAGAGTTGTATAACAGACAGACGGACGGACGGACAAAGCTGTTGTATAATTTTTTTCGAACTCTAATACATATTGTATTAATATACCACTGATTAAAACTCCATCCAAGAATGTATAATTTAGTCTTTTATATACAAATAAATAAAATTGGCGTGTGTGTTTGTAATGTCAAAACAGCTTTTTTTAAATGCACATGAAAGTACATAATAGGTATATACAGAACAGAAACGTCAAAATAACAGTTTTTTACTAAATGCATATGAAAGTATATACCGTACTTATATTCAAAAATATATTTTTAATATTTTAGTCTTTCTGTCTGTTTATTCCCGCTATTCTCTGAAATGGCTGGACCGATTTTGACAGGACTTACACTAGCAGATAGCTGATGTTATAAGGAGTAACTTAGGCTACTACTAGAAAAAAAAGTTAGGTTACTGCGAAAAGAACATCTACGCGGAGGAAGTCGCGTGTAACAGCTAGTCTTTAATATGTACGGTACGCCATATCAAAAATGATACCAAAGGTACTCGGGACTAAAAAATCACAGCGAAAACCGCTTGTACAAACGGGACTCCTATTAGTAAAATATAGACATTCCATTCTTGGAAGGCATCAAGGTAAATATATTATTATCCTCGTAGCTCTATTTTTACGTACGTTCTAGGAAACCGAAAATACCCATGTCCATCTTAATGTCATACAAGACTTAAGTAGTTTTTATTATTAAACATTAATCAACTGTATAATATTCGTTTTTGTGTTATTAATTATTTAATTTAGGTACCTGTTTGATTTAGTAACGTGGTTCCAAAATTGCATCTTGAAAAGGCAAAGTTTAAGGCATTTTTATCTTGAATAGGCAAAGTTTAAATGCGTTTTGCTGCCAGGTCATTTTCTGTGGCATCACGAAGTATTCAAGTGTTAGTGGTAAATGCAAATAGGCTCGTCCATAGTGGGATTTAAACACAGCAAGCGAAATGTAGGTGCGAAAACCTTTTGTCTAATCTTTCAGTGTAACATAGGTAAGTATGTGTTATTTTATATATATAATAACGTCACGTTTTTTGAACTTAAATGTAATTCCAAACCCAATGTACGTAGTAAATATAAGTATAATTTAAATTTGCCGAATATAAAATACATAACTTATTATAAAAGCGCATATATAACAGCGATTAGGGTTTTCAACCATCTACCTGTAGATATAAAAAAATTGGAAGGCAAATTGTTTAAAAGTGTCTTAAAAAATGGTTAATCAAATCTGTATTCTACGATATGCAAGAGTATTTTGCTTTCAAGTGATCCAAATGGAAAATACCACACTTTTGAAAAATTTTATATTTTATTATTATGTCCATACTTTTAAAATTTACTATTAATTTCTACTATTGCAATGCCCGACAGGGTAGACTGTTGAAACGAAATCTAATTTTAAGAACACATTTCATGTACCTACACAGTTTAAGCAATAAATGTCTTTGTCTTTGTCTTTGTCTTATTGAAATGCAGTATTGTGGCACCTAAGGCTAAAATATGTATATTTAGCGAACGTAAACTTAAAGAACGCAGCGATAGCTCAGTGGGGAGACCAACAGACTGCAATGCAGAGGGTCTCGGGTTCGAACCCACGTCGCGCACCTCTGACTTTCGGAAGTTATATGACTTTTCGAAATTATGTGCGTATTGATTGATAATTATCGCCTCGGAGAGCACGTTAAGCCGTCGGTCCCGGCTGCCATGAACATCTATGGTAGTCGTTATTGGGAAGTCAGTGCCCTCTAATATCCTGACACTGGTCTAGCTTTAGGGTATCGTTAGTCTTCGGGTTGCGGAGGTCAGATGGCAGTCGCTCCGTGTAAAAACTGATATCCAGTCAAATCCGGTTAGACTAGAAAGCCGACCCCAAGTGACTTGGGAATAATAAAGGCTAAGGAGAAGAAAAAGAAACGTAAAGAATGCACGAGTAGTTTCAGAATGCACGAGTAGTTTCTGTAAGTAATTTTCTACCATTAACGGCGAGTTGTCTCCCACGCTTCCTTTGATATATGTCAGTTAATCTTATGAATACATTTTTAGGAAATTTATTATTGACGTTAATGAAAAGATAAAAGAAATGAAATACTTTTTGTTAAAGCAGGTTATGGTCCACCATCGTTTAAAAAAATATTGATATCCCTTCAGCGGCTCGTACATCTATACAAATAAATAAAATTGAAGTGTCTGTTTGTAATGTCAAAATAACAGCATTTTATCTAATGCATATGAAAGTATATAAGATACCTATACGAAAACATCTATTTTTAAAATTTTTGTCTGTCTGTCTGTCTGTTTGTTCTGGGTAATCTCCGAAACGGCTGAACCGATTTTGACGGGACTTTCACTGGCAGATAGCTGATGTTATAAGGAGTAACATAGGTTACTTTGATTTTAGAAAAACATAGGGTTCCGCGATGACAAACACTTTTGAGTTAAAATCTACGCGGACGAAGTCGCCGGTAACAGCTAGTATAAACATAAAATATTTGTAGGATTTCTGCATTACAAGTCTATAATTTAGTGCAGGCACTTCTAGCTTGCTTTAAACTACAGACTTGTATTAGGTACAGGAACCAGAATAACAAATTAATAACAAGATGCAATAACTACTTCTTCCATTTTATTACAAAAACAAGCTATTAAACGTTAATTGGTAACATAATTACCAATAAAAACATTTAAGATTAGATTTAGCCCGCGGCTTCGTTTGCGTAAATGTAATTTCTGTCGATTTGCTACCAATCAGGAAAAGTACTTTATCCTGTATGAAAGTAACCCCATGTCCTTTTTTGTACCCCTGACAATATGTACCTATACGACATTTCATGATGGTCGGTCGAGTAGTTAAGGTGTTACAGCGTAACAAAAAAATAAACACATTTGCATTTATAATATTAGGATGACACTATGTTTTTATTTATGGCTATCATAGGGGTGACATACGTTATTTTTCCATCTGTATTTTTAAAACAAAGAATGGCCAATGTTAGTAAAGTTAATTTAAACAATTTCTTTTCGTTTTTTGTTGACCTTCTGATCAAAACAAAGTGTGAAAAAATGAAACAAAAAGTTTGGACAAAAACATTTATGTTGACGTCATCGTATCTAACTGTTTTTGGTTGTTTTCTTTCAATTAATTACACAAAGTGTGGAGGAACAGATGATGTCCCTCCAACACAAAGGGAGGATCCTCAGACCAGGCTGGTTGATCGTGCCTGGCGGGCCGCGGCCCGACGGTTGATGTCGGGAGCTTGTATATATACTTAGTCGCTGTGTAAATGTTATTTGTGCTATTCAGAATTGTATGACGTCATGTTAAGCGCGATTGTGTCGCCATCTGTTAAGTGTAGGCGGAACTTCTTCGTCTGTGTGGAGTCGCCACACAAAGCTATGATTTTAAACTGATATTGACAAAATGGTCTATCATGCCAATTAACATATTTAATTTTTACGCATAATATATATCGCCGAACGGATAGGCAGAGGTCTATTAACATCCACATTTTGCAAGCAATGGTTTTAGCTTCCATGTAATAGGGGACCAGCAATTACTGCCTTACTAGGCAATTCCAAACTCCGTATTACAATTGCCGCGTATTGGGCATTTCCAAACTCCGTGTTACTACTAACAACATTTTGTTAGACCCAAGAACCGGACTCAAGTCCTCATACATAGCCGTCTACTGCACCACCAAGTCCATTTATCCTGATCTTACTCAATATTATATAATTTACATATTGATATTATATTTATCATCAATTATGTGACCACACGAAGGTAATGAATGAAGGTGACGTATTCTAAAAGCGACAGAAACCTTGAATAACTGATGTATGTAAATATTAGCCCACGCCCACGCGTGGCCTTGCAACGTGTATGATTACGATGTTTGCCATAAATGGGTGAACAGGGACGTGATTAAATGACATGCTATTGTTTTAAAACTGCTTGTTGGTTTAGTGGTGCGAGTGTTTGCTTAACTGATGACGTGAGTCCAGTTAAGTGTCGTTGAGTTAACTGTTAGAATAAAATCATTAGGTAGCAGTATAACAGTAGTACAAATAATTATAAACCTAATATTTAGAAAAAGACTAAAACCGACTACAAGACTATACCTACATGCATGGGCGCTGCCAGAATTACTTTCAGGGAGGTGCATCTGCATCTAAACATTACACTATTAACTGATATAAAATATAGAATTATACATATATATTATGTAGATAAATGTAATGTCAAATTCAAATGCGGGTATATTATTATTATTTATTTTCCTGACAGGGGGGTGCGGGTGCACCCCCTTGCACCCTGCTGCTAGCGCCCATGCCTACATGTACAAATTGAAAAGTGGAATTACAATACTTTTGCTGAAGGAAATCACAAAAATCAAAATGGCATCAATGTATACATATTATGTTGATGTGCGATATTTTTTTCAAAAAGCGCGTTATCCATTTCAGTAAAATCTATACGGACCACTGGACCTACCACACAAAAAAAATAAATCATTAAATTCAATTCATAAATTGCCGGATTAATTGGGTAACAAACCTACAAACAAAACATACAGTCAAATTGAGAAACTTCTCATTTTTTTTAAGTTTATATACGTATTAGTACAACGTAGAAATAGAGAGTTCTCGTTAATATATCTATACTAATATTATAAAGCTGAAGAGTTTGTTTGTTTGTTTGTTTAAACGCGCTAACTCAGGAACTTTTTATAGCTTTTAGAGTAGTAGAGCCTCGCTGATTTCAGCATGAATGGGCCGGCTCGACCGGGGAAGGATTACCCTCTCATAGAATATCGACGTGAAATAGCAGTATTCCTACTATTGTGTTTCGTTCGGTGAGTTAAAGTGCCGGAGGCCCAATCACCCTCTTTCCCCCTTCCCGTTCCTTCTCCTTCCTACTTCCTTTTATTTCTAAAGAGCGGCAACGCGCAAGTGATGCCTCTCTCTCAGTATTGCAGGCGTCCATAGGCTACAGTGACCACATACCATCAGATGGGCCGTATGCTTGTTTGCCACCTTAGTTGTATAAAAATAAAAAAAACTACCGGTTCGAATTGAAAAATTATTTTAGTGTTGGATAGCCTATTTATATAGGAAGGCTATAGGCTATATAACATCACGCTACGACCCACGGGGGCGGCGCAGTAACTATAAACGCGAATGAAACCGCGGGCACATCTAGTCTTATATATATAGACATTATAAACTCACGCCAGTTACCCAAAGGGGTAACAGAGGATACGGATTCCATCTGTTACGATCCCGCAATACATATCTTCCTTTCTGCTGATTAGTTTTTTGTCGGTTTACGGTTGTCTTATCCGACTATCTTTCGACTGCCACATTCGCTATCCTAGTTGAAATATATAATAATATTCTATCACATACACACAATACCATCTAGCCCAAACTAAGCAGAGCTTGTATTATGGGTACTAGACAATGGATAAACATACATATATATATATTTTTTGTAAATACATACATATTATACATAGAAACACCCAGACCAAGACAAACATCCATGTTCACGCTCACAAATGTTTGACTTGTGCGGGAATCAAACCCGCGACCTCAGGCGTGACAGTCGGTTATACTAACCACTACGCCATCGAGGCCGACAAAGTTATCCTATTAATATTATAAATGAGAAAATTTATAAAAATATTTTGTAAGTTTGGATATCTATTACTCAATTACGTGTAAGCCACATTAGGATGAAACTTGATATATAGATACACTACTCGTATATCCTGGATTGACATATACACATACATACATAGATTTACGCCTGTTTCCCAGAGGGGTAGGTAGAGACTACGGATTTCCATTTGCTATGATCCTGACACACTTCAATGGCTTCATTCACTTTCATAATATTCCTCATATACGCTCGCCGGTTTGAGGTGCTCTTAATAACCTGGCCTTTATCCAGAACGTCTCCGATGTGATCAAGAAACGTTCGCCTAGGTCTTCCCCTTGCGATTGTTCCATTCACACTAGCCTTGTAAACTTACTTAGTCAGTCTTTCCTCGTCCATTCTTTCTACATGCCCAAACCAGCTTAACATACCTTTTTCTATTCTCGTCACTATATCCACTTTCATGCCGCATCTCTCTCTAATCACACTATTCCTTATTCTATATTTGACATATATAGATAGTACTTATAATCTCGAGAATCCTTTTTTCAGTGGTATTCACGCGAACAAAGCCGAAGGCAGAAATTGGTTCTTTAATAAACAAGCCTTGTTTAATCTTCAAATATCTTGTATCCATTTAAACCAAGGTCCACGGCGTCTATAGGCAGGAAATGAACTGATATTGTTAGAAGTGTTAGATTTTTCACCTAAGATTAATAAGAAATTAATGTCAAGGTTTCGTTCAAGCAGTTCATTTTTTGTGTAGATTTTTATACTTAATACTTAGTGCTATTATTATCTAGGCATGCAGCGACTTGACCATGCCATTGGCATTGCTTATTTAAAGTATCAAAACAGCGTATAAACTTGCGAAACCTTTGACAGTAAGTTGTTGAGCACTTCATGGGTGAACAAAAATCATGGAATTCGCGTCATCGTCACGCTTTCACGCTTTCCATTTTTGTATTATTTTAGAATATTAACAATATCTCAGAAAAGGTGCGTCCTACGCAAAAAATAACGAAATTTTGACCGCCTTAAGAGTATCAGGAACTAGCATCCGACCCGGCACCTTTTTTTTTATTCGCTATATTGCCAGTTCAAGGTTTCGTGATTCGGTGCCCTTCAGAAAAGTGCAAGGACTTTGCAAGTCGAGGATTCAAAAGAAACAATATGAAATGTAGCATAGAGATTGACCGTGATTATTTTACCTTTATAATATAATAATATTTTAGTAGGTTCGTTATCTATTACGTGGAACATAAGACATAGTTATCAAATATGCGTCACGTCTTTGTCTAGTTTTTGGAGGGACACTGGCGTGCCATGAGGTATATGTATTTGTATTAAGGTCGCAAACTTTTGTAGCAATATGATAGTTGACTCACAATTATTACCTAATTATTTAAGTGAAATAGTTACATTACCAAAAATCTAAAAAACAAAGAATTTTTTAAATCTACGCTGTATTAAACAATATAGGTACAGGCGTTTTAAGCCTGTAAGTAGGGGTGGGTAATTATCAAATGGCAGAAAAATTATGCAAGATACAAATTGTAACGAAACCGCTATTTAAATGCATCTGTCATAGGGAGATAGCGAGAAGGCCCCAACACTACTCTTTCTTTAATCCAAATCCTAATCCTAACTTCTAACTATAATATAAAAGCGAAAATGAGTTTGTTTGTTTGTTTGTTACCTTTTCACGCCTAAACCACTGAACAGTTCATCCTGAAATCTTGCATATACGTTGTCAGGTGTACAGAAACGGACATAGGCTACCTTTCATCCTGAAAAAAATACTGTTTCCGAGGAAAACAACAATAACGTTCGTATGATAATAGATGGCGCCACGTGTCTTTCGAATCATAATTGAATTATATTATTACAAGCAGAGTACAACTCGAATTGATTGTCAAATTCTAAATTAACGCGAACGAAGCCGCGGGCAAAAGCTAGTTACAAATATAAATTGCTCCGTTATTTTGGAATTAATTTTGATACTGTTTTCACAAAAATAATAATTTTGATTGCTATTTGCTCTTGTGTGTAAAATAATGTGCAATATCAAATACAGATAACTAAGATATTTAGCTAGTGCCTACGAGACCTAAGACCACAATAATATATTGAAATTAAACACTTTATACGGATTTTGTCGCGTCGTTTATTACATAATTTTGAAAACTCTAACACTACTATTATTAAACTTTACTACAATTTAAGCTATTTAAATTAATTAAAACTATTTATATTTAAATTCACACTTTGCCCCAAAGACGTTTCGGTTGCTTTACAGCCATGTTCACGGGGAGATTAAAGTAAAATAAACAACGTGACAAAATCCATATAAAGTGTTTAATTTCAATGTGTAACATTCGCGTAAACATAAGACAATACTACCACAATAATATTTTGTTCTGATCCAGTAATCGAATCTCAAAACACACGGTAACTGTTCTGCCTTAGTCAAAGATCCACCAGGGAGCTTCACTGTTACTAATTAGATATTTTATTTTTAATTCAATAATTACAATTCGGTTCTTTACAGCACGTGGTTGGTTCTAATGAATGGTGCTAAAGACCTTGGCATAGTTTTATGTATTGATACATACATACAAATAATATGTGATAGTCATGATTATGGCGACGGAGGTCTTTAGTTTACAATGTCTGTTTTTATAAAAATTGCTGTGACGTGTGATTTCCGTCTATGTTCTTCATGCTAATTTCTTGTGTGATCACAAATGACTTTTCCAAGTGTGGATGTTCTTTGTGTCTGTTGTTTGAATGCTTGTAAAAATTTCTGTGATATAGGATTTAATCCCAGTGGTGGCAATTGTCTCAAAAATAAGGAAGCAAATCGAACACCTCAAATTATCGTTTTAATGTATACAGAGTGAAAGTGATCAATACATTTTATTTTTGTCGGCCTGAATGGCGTAGTGGTTAGTGTAACCGACTACAACGCCTGAGGTCGCGGGTTCGATTCCCGCACAAGTCAAACATTTGTGTGCATGAACATAGATGTTTGTCTTGGTTTGGGTGTTTCTATGTATAATAATTATGTATGTATTTACAAAAGAAAAACCTTTTGTGTATGTTTATCCATTGTCTAGTATCCATAGTACAAGCTCTGCTTAGTTTGGGCTAGATGGCGTTGTGTGTATGTTATAGAATATTATTATTATTACATTACAGTTTTAGCTTTACCTTAATATGGAGCATATCACCACCTTCTATTTACTATTCTAAATACCTCATGCTGATAGCACGAAAACAGAATTACTCAGTTACAATACCATCAACCTAGAAATTAAACCCAATAACTCACACCCGGTACCTAGCATGAGTGCCAATATGCCATGGGATCCAGAAGGTAGTCTAAGATACATACATACATACATAGATTCACGCCTGTTTCCCAGAGGGGTAGGCAGAGACTACGGATTTCCATTTGCTACGATCCTGACACACTTCTCTGGCTTCATTCACTTTCATCACATTCCTCATACACGCCCCTCGGTTCAAGGAGCTCTTAACCTGGCCTTTGTCGAGAACGCCTCCGATCTGATCGAGAAACGTTCGCCTAGGTCTTCCTCTTGCGACTGTTCCATTCACACTAGCCTTATAAACTTTCTTAGTCAGTCTTTCCTCGTCCATTCTTTCTACATGTCCAAACCATCTTAACATACCCTTTTCTATTCTTGTAACTATATCCACTTTAATGCCGCATCTCTCTCTAATCACACTATTTCTTATTCTATCTTTCAGAGTCACACCACATATGCTTCTCAACGCTCTCATTTCTACAGCATTTATTCCGCTCTCATGCTTCTTTTGCCATACCCAACTTTCACTTCCATACATAAGTGTGGGCACTAATAGTCCTCTATGAACGTGCCTTTTCGGATACATTTCGACTGTTCATAAAAGCGCGTAGGGCTCCATTCACTTTGTTGCCCGCAATCGTTCTCCTTTCAATATCTCCGTCATGTTTACCATCCCTTGTAAACAAAGTACCCAAATATATCCCTTGTAAACAAAGTACCCAAATAGTCTAAGATACTAATGTATATCTAAAACCTATTAAAGGTAACTTTCAATTAACATTTATATTGAAGCCATGCTTTAGCCATAAATCAGGTGCATCGTAAAATAATCACGTTGTGCGGACATATCGACGTATAACGCGACAAGACGCCGGCCTTACAAATTATGCGTTTGGATAGTAGCCAGGGAGTATCAATCGTACTGTTTAATAAATACAATGATAGATATAAATATAGTCCTATATACATATATATTTCGAGGTATCCTAACACAGGTATCATTTTATTTTTAAAAGTAAGTATTTATTATTTTCAAAATATAGGTACACAAAATACAGACAAATATTAAAACACAGTAAAAAAAAATAGTACATATATAATGAAAAACGAGGTTACCACTCAGGTTTATTGTTGGTTTGCGGTTAATACCTCAAACCAACCCTGATGCTTTGTGGTAACCCCAAGTGACGCCCGGACGTACATCAGCTACTCTTTAACAGGTTCACAGTCCAAGCCAAATCGTAAGATATGACGCCCAAGTCCAAGTAGTTTTATATAAGTACATATGTATGTGATATCAAAACAATCATTTTTAATTTTCAATATCCCGCAGGACAGGCTTATGCGAGAGGTTATGCTACAATAATTAAATGTTTAAGCAACCTGTTCAAAGTGTTAAAGCCGACGATTGGCAAATTAATTAAGGCTATACTAAAAATATATTATATATATATATATATATGTATATAACCCTATAGTTGTCTTTAACCTAAAACGCAAATAATATTCTTATTATTCTTTTCACTTTCACGGGTATTACTCTAATATGTTAGGAGAATACCCGGCCATTTGGGAGGCTTACCCGGGGGCATGGGTTCTACATGCGGAGGCCAGTCGAGAGTTTTAGTTTAAAGTGAGATGGGACACTTACTGAGACACTAGCCGTGGCAGGTGTAGGAGACTATTGCTACATATGGAATCTAATTATTCTGATTTTTATTTTTTTATTTTGCTCGTCAATATGACCACACTCCACCTGATGGTAAGCGGTCGTGTGATCTAAGAGCAGTGGCCTCCACACCGCCCTCATGATCTATGGGGATGGGTTTTTAATGGTTCGATATAATGCAAAGTATAGATAAAAAACGGCGTCTGGCAGGTAAACTGTTTATATAGTCATATACAGATTTCATGTGTAACTTATGGCAAGTGTGTTTGTGAAATAAATGATTTATTTATTTATACTGTCTGTACAAAGTCGGAATGGCAGACGGTGACTGGCCAACTTACTAGATGAGCCCCCTGAATAGCCGCCATAGGCATACAGGCCTTAAAAGCAACAGGGGACGACACCAGTATGAGCAGCTAGGGGTGTTGAGCGGTGCGACGCCGGACCACCATCACGGGGCTCGTCGAGATCCGGAGCGAATTTCCCCGTAGGTTTTCTTATTATATTCATTATAACAATAGTAAAAGTACCTTTATATTAATACAAGGCAAATGTTGATAGCACGACCACAACCTAGAAGGAGAAGACCACGACAAATGTTTTCTGATCATATTGAAGACATTCTGAAAACGGCAAGTTTAAGAGTGTCCTAAATCGACAAGCATGCATTAAGAAATATAATAAAAGTATATGAAACAAGAGAGATATGCCAGGACGGAAGCAAATGGTAATGTATAGTCTCTGCTTATCCTGCCGGTAAACAAAGTTAATTCTATATATGTATATTAATACTAAATATGCAGAAGCCATGCTTCAATAATAAATCAGGGAAATCGTAAAATAATCATGTTGTGTGGACATTCCGACGTACAGTATGACAAATAGCTTTACAAACAATGCGGTTGGATATTGGCCAGAGAGTTTCCATTGTACAAAGGGATACATACATGGACGATATCGATTTAAAAAATGTTTTTGGTGCCGTGTATGTATGTGACTGCTTTGCTGAGGTCTCGAGTTAGATACCTGGGTCGAGCGAAGTGTTGTTAAGATTTTCTGACAGAAAATTCTTAATGGCACGAAGTCTACAACGTGGGTCCGTAACTGGCGAAATGTAGATGTAATACACTGCTGCCTACTCTTTCGAAGATGTAAGTGTGAAGCTAAGTATGTAACATATGTACGTTGTTCAATAATCCTAACTAATATTATAAAAGCGAAAATGAATTTGTTTGTTACCTTTTCACGCCTAAACCACTGAACCGATCATCCTGAAACTTTGCATAAACGTTGACAGGTGTACAGAAACGGACATAGGCTACCTGTCATCCCGAAAAAAATTACTGTTCCCGAGGAAAACAATAATAACGTTCTTATGATAATAGATAGCACCACGTGTCTTTCGAATCATGATTGAATTATATTATTACAAGCAGAGTACAACCCGAATTGATTGTCAAACTTTAAATTAACGCGAGCGAAGGCGCGGGCAAAAGCTAGTATAATATAGTTACAGATAAAAGATATGTTAAATACTTCTTTACAATACGCAAACACAAAAGATAAAACTTACTATTTTTAACAACTAAATATAAGCTAAATCTAGCTGAATAGTATCTTATCTTATGTGGGGGCCAGTCAGTGCAAATCGGCGACACTTCGACCCAGTGGGATCTTTTGTGTCGACACTCTCCCAATAGTCGTTATTGGGAGAGTGTCGACACAAAAGATCCCACTGGGTCGAAGTGTCGCCTGCCATAAATGACGACTGCCATAAATGTTCATGGCAACCGGAACCGACGGCTTAACGTGCTCTCCGAGGCGATAATTGTCAATCAATACGCACATAATTTTCGAAAAGTCATATAACTTCCGAAAGTCAGAGGTGCGCGACGTGGGTTCGAACCCGAGACCCTCTGCATTGCAGTCTGTTGGTTTCCCCATTGAGCTATCGCTGCTCTAGCTCTCAGTGGGGAGACCAACAGACTCAGCTGAAAAGTAAACAAAGTTATTAATTAGTAAGGTAAGTATTCAAAAATATACTTGAATTAAGTTCAGTATCAAAGCCATATCCAGATATAATGCGTATTTCAAACATGGCAAATATAATTAAGACGACATACTTGTGAATAAATAACTTCATGTTTTGCCGTTCACGTCTAAAATTACACATGTTAATATCGTAAAACCAAACATTTACATTAATAAAACACGTGTACTTGTTGTTGAAAATATTCGTTTATGTTAATTTTAAGAAAAATATTTATTTAAATTATTTATTTCAAAGTCTGTCTGGTGTTTTTAACTTGGTATACGGCGTTTCATATTTTTCTTTATGATAATCGTAATAAAAACAGTTCTGGTAAATAGGCACATAAAACTATTTGTTCGCTGTTCATAATAATCTAACCTATTTTGCGTCATTATTTTAACCTTCACATATTTAAAAAATAAACAGTGAACCTTAATTAGCTATCATGATGTAACAAAGCGCTGCAAGATTACTTCTTCTGAAAAGTTTGCTATTCAGAAGAAAGCAGACAGCCAGAGCAGAAACATTTTTTATAGAACTATGATCTATACAAATAAATAAAATTGAAGTGTCTGTTTGTAATGTCAAAATAACAGCTTTTAGTCTAATGCGTATGAAAGTATATAAGGTAGCTATACGAAAACATCTATTTTTTAAATTTTTGTTTGTCTGTCTGTCTGTTTGTTCCGGCTAATCTCCGAAACGGCTAAACCGATTTTGACGGGACTTTCACTGGCAGATAGCTGATGTTATAAGGAGTAACTTAGGCTACTTTGATTTTAGAAAAAAATAGTGTTCCGCGGAGACAAACACTTTTTAGTTAAAATCTACGCGGACGAAGTCGCAGGTAACAGCTAGTGCTAAGTAAACTTTTTGAAGTGGAAACTTCTTTAGCAGCGTTGTGCACTTTTTCTGTGATGGGTAAAAAATATTAAACTCGCGTCAGAACACGTGACCTGATCGAAAATTCGTAAGACGAAGGGAGAATTGTCATGTTTGTGTACGATAGCGCAATAAATGAATATTGTATTTTACCACATAAATGATAGTACTTTTATACTGATAATTAAAGCAATTCGTGCAAAATTATTCCCTAACCATTCTAAAATATAAAAAATGCACAACGTTAATATTCAAGTTTTCACTTCTGCCGGCACTCCTGGAGTGCAACGCGTTGTTTTTTATCGTCTATTGGCAAGCAGTTCCCATCATACCTTATGATTGCTTATAATCAATCAAAAAGCTGAGGTTACCCGCGCGTTGCAGACTCTAAAAAAAGTCTACCTAAAACTTTTGCTTGCTAGAAAATTTCTAATCAAAGAAATCACTTCCATGGAAGGACCTCTCTCATACCCCAACTTCTCGACTCCTATTCGTTGTAGAGTAGATATACTGGCAGCAATACTTTAAGTTTTCTCCAGAGTTGCTTAGATAGCATCACAAAACGCAGACTATAGCATCTTCAAAGCGGTGAAGTTAGACGCATTCAACTGCTTTTGTACTAAATCCTTACTAATATTATAAATTCGAAAGTAACTCTGTGTGTCTATCTGTCTATAAACCACTCAACCGATTTAGACGAAATTTGGTACAGATATAGTTTAAAATCTGGGGAAGGATAAAGGCTACTTTTTATTGATGTAGGTATTACGCGGGCGGAGCCGCGCGCAAAAGCTAGTTAGTCGGCCTCGATGGCGTAGTGGTTAGTGTAACCAACTGCCACGCCTGAGGTCGCAAGTTCGATTCTCGCGCAATTCAAACATTTGTGTGCATGAACATGGATGTTTGTCTTGGTCTGGGTGTTTATATGTATAATATGTATGTATTTACAAAAAAATATATATATGTATGTTTATCCATTGTCTAGTACTCATAGTACAAGCTCTGCTTAGTTTGGGCTAGATGGTGTTGTGTGTATGTGGTAGAAGTAAAAAATAAAAAAGAATTATAAAAAAATAACTTAATACGAATTTGAGATCTTGTATTGATTAAATGAAAACGTACATACTTCGCGATCAATGGTATGTAATTTAATTCACAATCCACGTCCAGCTACAAATTCTTAGTAAAGTTACACATTGTAATTCTACGAAAGCTAAACATGTGTGTTTTAATATGCCCCACGCAATGTAGGAAGATATGAAAGATGAATAGCATATTAAAACTGATGCAAGAAAGTTAGCTGGTGGGCTTGACGATCTGGTACTTATTTTGACAGTATTTTTGACTGCTTAGTTAGTACAGCAGCAGCGATAGCTCAGTGGGGGACCACAGATTGCAATGCAGAGGGTCTCGGGTTCGAACCCACGTCGCGCACCTATGACTTTCGGAAGTTATATGACTTTTCGAAATTATATGCGTATTGATTGACAATTATCGCCTGCTCAGTGCCTCGGAGAGCACGTTAAGCCGTCGGTCCCGGCTGCCACATCTATGGCAGTTGTTATTGGAAAGTCAGTGCCCTGTAATATCCTGACACCGGTCTAGCTTTAGGGTATCGTAAACAACATACTGACTGGCTGGTATTTAGCTGGGATTTCTCGCTGGTTTCAAGAATTAAGGTGGCTAACGAGTATCTGGCCTGCCTAATAGCATAACGTACACATTAGTGTAAAGTCTTGAATGTTTCTGGATACGATTCTTTAAGAAACTACTTTGCCAGAATTATTTTATACTTACCGGGTAATCAGTTTAAGATGACTCTCTCTTTTTTGTAAAAAGTGTGGTTGAATCCTGTGTTTACCTGTTAACAAAAATGTTTGTTATTAATTGATATATAATATCAGCCCTGTATTAAACTGTCCCACTTCTGGGCACGGGCCTCTTCTCAGTGTGAGAAGGGTTAGGCCATAATCTGCGCTGGCCTAGTGTGGGTTGGCCGACTTCACATATCTTCCAGAACATTATGGAGAACTCTAAGATATGCAGATTTCCTCATGATTTTTTCCTTCACCGTTAAAGCAAGCGATAATTAACTATTTAATACGCATATAACTTCGAAAAGTCAGAGATGCGCGCCTTGTGTTCGAACTCGAGACCTCTGCGTGGCAGTCCAACTGTATTCCACTAGACTATTGATATTGATATCAATAAATATTAATTATGCACATGTGGAATAGGACTGTTATTACTAGAAAATCTTCGACAGCCGTTTACGGATCAAAACAGAGGGTCTGTCTTATCAATATTTCTTCTTTTTTGTCAGATACTTAAAAGAACTTAGCATCGTAGGGGTTACCATGCGGCTGAGATTTATTCATAACTTGATTTTGCCCGCAGCTTGGCTCGCTTAAATGTAGGTTAGATTACATTAGTAACAGTTCTCTTTCTGAATGGAAGGTACCCTATGTCCTTTACCGTTGTCCTAACTGCGAAGTGTCATGATAATCGGTCGAGTAATTAAGGAGTGAAAGCGTAACAAACAAACAAACTCACATTCACAATATTAGTTAAGAAGTTAGGATTAGGATCTTCTCGAAGATATGCCAAGTCTGCCAACCCGTACTGCGCTAGCGTGGTGAATTATGGCCTAACCCTTCTCACACTGAGAATCTTCTCTATACAACTGCTTGGCACGGGCAGTATCCTAATCCTAATCCTAATCCTAACTAATATTATAAAAGCGAAAATGAGTTTGTTTGTTTGTTACCTTTTTACGCCTAAACCACTGAACCGATCATCCCGCAATTTTGCATATACGTTGTCAGGTGTACAGAAACGAACATAGGCTACCTTTCATTCCAAAAAAAATTACTGTTCCCAAAAGAAAACAACAAAAACGTTCTTATGATAATAGATGGCGCCACGTGTCTTTCGAATCATAATTGAATTATATTATTACAAGGAGAGTACAACCCGAATTGATTGTCAAATTCTAAATTAACGCGAGCGAACTAAAGCTGTTCTGATGACGATACGCCTCCAAGGTTAATCACGTCAAGACATCAGGGTGACTGGGCGTTATGACTTTATGACACGAGGTGATCCAATGGTCTATTCCAAACCGAACATGTATGTAGGCAGTTTTATGACACATTGTTTACTACGTGTTGTGATTGTTCAACCATTTATTTTTGGATTTTATAGTTACAAAGTTTACATGTGAATTTGTTGAACGCATTGAAACTTTGATGTTCATATGCGCAATGAATTTTAACAACACGTATAAAATATAAGATTTAATGTTTAGGCGTATGTATATTTTTTTCTATTCTTTGTTTATTGTTTAAAGATTTTGAATATGAAGACAAAATAGAACAAAGTGAAGTGATATGATAAATAAGCTAATTCATCACAAATGTAAGATTAAAGATAGGAAGGGAGATAGATAGAAAAGACTAAACATTAGAAATTTAATAATGCTTTTATATACACACTAGCTTTTGCCCGCAGCTTCGCTCGCGTTAATTTAGGATCTGACAATCAATTCGGGTTGTACTATGCTTGTAATAATATCAATCATGATTCGAATGACACGTGGCGCCATCTATTATCGTAAGAACGTTATTATTGTTTTCCTCGGGAACAATAATTATTTTCGGGATGAAAGGTAGCCTATGTCCGTTTCTGTATACCTGACAACGTATATGCAAAATTTCAGAATGATCGGTTCAGTGGTTTAGGCGTGAAAAGGTAACAAACAAACAAACTCATTTTCGCTTTTATAATATTACCTAGTTAGGATTAGGATTAGGATATTAGTATAGATAACAAGATATAATTTAACAGCTGGTGTATCATAATATAAGAATATATATTTTAAGAGCATTCGAACACATAATTTATTATCCAAAATTAACATAGCAACATACAAATAAACATGTAGGATTTATTTCAATGTCCAACAAAGCCTACACAATGTCAAAATGACGTCACTCGCAGGCTGCTATATATAGGAAAACCTCCATGTGTAATGCCTACGCTCTGTTTTTATAGCGGCCATATTTGGATTGCATTTTTGTAGTATGTGAAGAATGCTAACTAAAGTGAGCTAATTGGAATCCTGGCACTAAATCTTCTTATGATATGTCAAGATACTTATTAATTAAGAATCTTGGTGTAATTCAGTTTTAGACGTCAGTGAAACAGCGGTAGTGAATACGTTACTTCTGTGCGTGAGGTCGTCAGTTCGATTCCAGGCTCAGACAGTTTCATTGAGTTTGTCTGTCAAGACATTTTTGTAATAATAATAATATTCTACCACATACACAACACCATCTAGCTCAAACTAAGCAGAGCTTGTACTATGGTTACTAGACAATGGATAAACATACATATATACTTCTTTTTTTTTGTAAATACAAAGATATTATACATAGAAACAGCCAGACCAAGACAAACATCCATGTTCATGAACACAAATGTTTGACTTGTGCGGGAATCGCACCCGCGACCTCAGGCGTGGCAGTCGGTTACACTGACCACTACGCCATCGAGGCTGACAAAAAATGTAGGTGTAGTACACCTCTGCCAGCCCATTCGAGACTAAAGATGACAGACTATGTACGTATGTGTGCCGATATGCGGTAGTCCAATGGTCAAGGCTTTAAAGTTGCCATCACAGGTTGGGGGTTCGATCCCCATCTATTACCCTACAACCTTTAACTAGACATTATTAGCCCGACCTTAAGAGGAAACACAAGGGCCGTTTTTCCATACAAACGTAGTCCCCCGTTTCTTCCCCGGATAATGCCAGTAGAGCAATAATTTTTACCAAAAAATGTATGGCCTCTATTGGCATGTCCCTATATTTTTCTTTTTTATCATAAATTAATTATTAAAAGAGACATGAGCCTTCAAAAACCTCAAAATTTGGCCAGATTTTCCGCTGTGTTCAAACATCCAGAAAATAAATTTGACTAGATTATATAAAAAAAGGAAAACATAGGAACACGGCCAAAGCCTTTCTTCAATTTTGAATGGAAAAAGTTGTTAAATCGGTCAAGTTTTGGAGAAGGAATCGGGGACTATGAAACGTTGATTTTGTGTACTTTTAATAGGTATTTTCAGTCCAAGCTGCAGTTGTCTCTATGGCGCTCATGATACTATACATATGGCACTGCGCGACAGCAATAGATTTTACAAATACCTATTTTCTATTATCTCGCCCTTAGTGTTTCCTCTTAAAATCAAATTTAGGACCATGCATACCAGTCGCTTTTACTACCCTGCGTCACCAAAGCACTTTAACAAGTACACAGTAAAATAAAGGTCATTCAGTAAAACGGTAAAATTATATGCGTACTTATTTATTTAATAGCTGTCTTTAATTTTACGTTGGCAACATAATATGATACGCGTGACAACAGTCACTGGTAGGTTAGTGGGTCCTGCGAGAATATTGGCCAGCTATTTTACACGCTTGTTAGTTAGGCTGTTCGCAGACGGCAGATAATTCACGTTGACGATCGTCGTTGACTGTTGTCGCTTGTTAACGAAGGGCCTAATTTTTAATTAGATATTCTTGTTTTATAGATCTATGACGACATACAATTACCGATGTGAATAGTTCGCTATTTTGTTTATAAGCTTTTCCAGAGTGAATTTTGGTAGCGGCATGTAATTCTAACAGAGACTAACGATTTGCGCGGTAGATACTATATGTGGTATACAAGTATGTACTACAATTACTCTATTCAGAGCTTACTGCACGTCACTTTACACAAGCAGCCTGTGGACCAGATACACTCAAAAATCGTACAATGTTTTGCGTGTCCAATTTAATAACGCTTTCCGGGTGCTCTTGGGGCTGCCTCGTTTCTGCAGCGCCACTGGTATGTTCTTTGAAAATAGAGTGGATTGCTTTTACACCACCATCCGTAAAAGATGCTCATCCTTGTTCTGCAGAGTGCGAGTCAGCCCCAATCGCGTCTTGGCAATGGTTGCTGATAGGCTTGATTCTCTTTACATGAATCATATCTCCAGGATTCATGTAGAGAGAAACTAGCAGCAGTTTACTTTCTTTAGTTTTAAGTATACTAACAGTAGTTTATAAGAATCAATGTAACTAACTAACATTTTTGTATGGGTTTACGTTGCCTGAATAAAGAAAATTATTACTATGTGCGCAAACACAAGAGCACTCCCTAGCCCCTAATTCTCATAATATATTGGGACGGTAATCCGACACGACTGGAGGGAGATCAGGAACAGGATTAACGGATTTACGTGCTTTGCTAGGCAAAGGGATGTACAGCATCGCCTATTTTGTAACCCCGGGCTGCTACCGAGATTTTTTAAGGACCCAGCATGCTAGTGTGTCACTGACAGTCGCGTTGTCGAGTCAACACATAGGTGAAAGTCTTTGCTCTATATGTACGTCTTGTTTTTGACGAGTCCACGATAAACAAAGAATACGCATTAACATATATGATCATATTCAGTGACTGTCGCCTACGATTGCTCGTGACATAAGACAACGAATAAGTGTCGCTCGTCTGCAAAATCCCTTAGAGTTAAAGCAGGTCTATATATTATTGACAGGCTATTTCTTATTTTGTTATCTACTGAAACATTTGGTTTGTCTCGTTTTCGTACTTGCAATGACAATTCTTTAATAGTGGTAAGACTCTTAGACGTGAGAATGTAGTCCATGTAGCGGCCTGATCGCTCGACAGGTCTGAATAGACACTATTTCCCATCACGTAATCGACCGGAATTTCAATGTCAAGGTTTGATCACGACGAACACCTAACTTCTTCAATTTCTCTAGAATATTTATGACTCTTTAAATGGGCAAATCTTCTACACGACCTCAAACTTCCTAGTTTGGTCACGTCACACATAAAATACACTTGACTTGGCCTTAGCTACACGAAGTGAGAAAACAACTGTGCTATTTCCGAAGTAATCGTCTCGAACTCAAATCTCACTTTGAAAGTATCTATGTACGAGTATATGACATAACTAAGTAACTATTGTTTTAGTTTCAAATTGACTATATGTATTCGGCACAATGATATCAAATTCGAACTCGAATGTGAGTTTCTTTGTTTGTTATAAATATTCAAAAAAGGTGTCGCTATGCAACTAGCATAAGGCTTGATCTAGTAGAAACTATCGATCGACGCCGACTAATCCATTCTGCCATCGATCGATGCCGTCGATCGACGATCGATCGATTGGTCTGGTAACACCCTAAGGCCAAAGATAATACAGCCCTTCTGCTAATAGCACACTGTTACTTCAAGGAGTGTAGAGACTAGGAACACAACACCAGGTTATATGGCTTCTATTTTCTATAGGGTGGTGGCAGGTCCCAAGCCTGATTGCCCCAGTGAAAATCCCAGATTTAATCGGATATTCTGCTATAACCTATTGGAACAGAGGTGTTACATCCACATTTTATCAGCTAAGGTTTCAGACTCCACGTAATAGCAGCGAGTTAGGCACCAGATTGATGACTGCATGGATGGCGTAGTGGTTTGAATGGTCACCTAACCACTGTCACTGCTTCGAGCGCTGTGAGTTCGAATCCCAAAGGGGACAAAAAAATGTGAACTCCTCAAATTATTGTACTGGATCTGGATGTTCTTTGTGTCCGTTAAAAGTTTGCAAAATCCCTGCGACACAGGAATTGTCTTTTAAAAGCAAAGAAAAAAACTCCGTGCTGTTATTCAGATTTTCTTGTTTTCTTTTTATACAATAAGGTAGCAAACAATCATACGGCCCACCAGATGGTTATTGGTCACCGTAGTCTATGAACGCCTGCAACACCAGAGGCATCACTTGCGCGTTGCCGACCCTTTAGGAAAGGACGTGGGAAGGAGAAGGAGCGGGAATGGGGGAAAGGAGGTAATTGGGCATCCGGCACTCTCACTCACCGAACGAAACACAACAGTAGAAATATTGGTATTTTACGTCGATATTCTGTGAGAGGGTAGTCCTTCCCCGGTCGAGTCGGCCCATTCATGCTGAAATCAGCGAGGCTCTACTACTCTTTCTTGTCTCTAATATTCAATCACATTTAGCCTGACCCAAGATTTTAGGCATAGCAGTCATATTCACCATAACTGACTGAAGGTGGCAGCCTTATGTGCATATTCCCTGTTAAATACTTTTAGGTAAGACGCCTTGTTTTGTCCAGATTTACTTCTTAACCAAAATAATGCAGTTTATCGAAGCAGAAACCAGATTGTATGATGTCATTGACAAGCTTCTAAATATAGCGAGTTAGTATCGCCTTGTTGGGTGTCTTGCTTGAACATGATGCATGCCTTCATTTGTATGTATTTGTATATTTGTATATAGGTATGCTTATGTCAGTATGTTTGTGTGTTAGTTATGCGATGTTTACCTGTTTGGTCAGTTGTCTATAATGCTTCTATACCTACATGTCTTCGAAAAGGTAGGCAAAAGTATTCTTTTTCACATTTCGCTAGCTATGTTTTTAAATACCACGTAATAGGGAAATAATCTATTGTACCTCAGTAGTCTTTTCTTCTTCTTTTCGTGTGGTTAGTGGCTAACCTGTTATCAAGAGTTGTTCAAGCTCATAGGCCTCTGACATGGCTTAACGACTGCTGTCAATTTGACAACAACCGGGACCGACATTTTACGTGCCCTCCGAAGCACGGAGACGCTCAGATGAAATACCACTAAGCGGTCACCCATCTATAGACTGACCGCACCCAACGTTGCTTAACCTCGCTGATCGTTTACCGATCAGTGAGTGCAACTGGCTATGAGTGTGCTGCTACTAAAGTTTTATGAACTACATGTATAATTTCATGCCTATATCCCGAGGAATAGTCAGATATGTATTACACTCAGATTTCATCAGCTATGGCTGATGTGCCTCGTAATAAAGGCATAGTCTATTATCGTTTAGCGAGCCAGATAACCAAAATCCGGCTTACTTCTTGACAGAAAAACCCAACAACTTTTTGCCACACCTGGGCTTTGAACCTGAGACCTCATGCACAAACTACCGAGAATCTTAGTCGATTTGCAAATATATGTATTTTAACCTCAGTAAACACAATAACCACTAAACTTTAATGATCGTAAGTATTACTTTGTGAATTAAATGATGTGCGGAATAATTAGTTAATTACTTGAACTGTGAAGAAAAACATCGCGAGGAAACCTGTCTGAGGATCATGTCTGAGAGTTTTCCAAAATGCCCCGAAGATATGTGAAGTTTGCTGGGTCAGCGTGGTGAACTATGGTCTAACCATTGTGACAACCATAACCAGCAGTGGGACAGTTAAAATGCAGTGCTGGTATTATTATAAATATATATTGTACTAGCTGTCCCGAAAGACGCAGTCCGGTACACACGAAAAAAGAAATTAAAAAAAATAAAGCCTAATTAATCTAAACGAATTCTGGAATCCACTTGAGCACACACAAAAAATTTCATCAAAATCGGTCTAGCCGTTTAGGAGGAGTTTAATTACAAACACACGCTCAGAAGATTTATATATATAAAGATACACATATATACGTTGTATATACAGAGTCCTAATGTAGAAAGGAGATGGGTGCCCATCCTGTCTTAAAAGTAATCCTAGAATCTTTTAAACCAAATATGGTGACCGGATACACTTCAATTGCAATTGTACTTTTCCTGTGCATATACATACATAAATATGTATGAATGAATCTAAGTTGATCGCGTGCAAAATACATGTATGAATACGGTAAATGCCATGCTATGCACGTCACTAACTTCATTCACAGTGCATATGCATGCGAGTTTGTCACGAGACTATTTTAAATATTGTATGAGAATTTCTAAAGTAATGTCGCATTGGCTGCGAATAAGAATGTCGTTTCCGGCTATTTTGCATCAAGTTTTGATTGACTTAAGTATATTGCTTTTGGTATTAGGAATGTGTGAAGGAATTGGGATTTAGTCAGAAGTTTTTTTAAAGTAAGTAAGGTAGTAAAGAACTTACAGCCTGCGTGATGTCTAGCGCGTGTTACTGCAAAATACATCAGTTTTTTTGACGTGACAACGATTTAATAAATCGATAAACGCCGGTTGCACGTACGAAAAAGGATGACTCATTGTCCCGTTACGCTTATTGTAACGTTACGCGAAAGAAATTTTGTTATGTCGTTGTCACGTTAAACTATCGTCCGTAAACCGACTTTACAGACAACCAATTTTTATTTTAAAAAATCATCGGTCTCTTTAGGAATTATTTTTGTATCACAGGGACTTAATAATTATGGACACTCAGAGGGACAAACACTTGTAGACCACGTAATGATTGTGTCGTTCAAGGATTGAAATTAACGCAATGGCAGTGTTGAGGTAACCTTCTGAACTCTGCATCGCCAGAGGGATTAATAACGTCATGCTGTCGACAGAAATGGATATGCTAATCTACCGATACAGAAACACCAAGCATTTGTCTAAGCGCCCTGTGCTATCAAAAGTATAAGCAAAAACTCTAGTGTCTGTATTGTGACTACAACTATAAGAGTCAGGGAAGGTCTACTAACCACAGGAACGCAAAATCAGTTTATTTGACTGTTATTAAGAGATTGAGGTCTTTGCAAAGCGCCTTCTATGAAAATATCCATGAACTTATCGTTATTTATGAAAACAATGCCGACACTCAATTATTAAGGGTGTGGGTCACCCATAAATTTTATTATGGAATAACCTCTGTAAGATGAAAGTGATTTTTATATTTCGACTGGCACTTAAGTATAAGCGGCATTAGAATTGGGAATAGGCAAGGATGCCACCCGAAGATTGTACCATACCTTTTTATTTCAATCTCTTGTTTTGTTAACAATGTTGTACAAAGCAACTGATCTTACACAAACCCTTTCATATTTCTTAATATTTCGACAAAATATCGCCATATTATAAACTTTCTAGGTTATTATTTCAGTAAAGCACTTAAAAACGTTATCCTAAAAAAATGTTTACCGTGGGAATCGAACCGCCAACAGTTAGTTGTACATTACATGCGTGTGTGCACCTTTTTAATTCCTTCATTAACCTCGATGTAACGACAGTGGCCTAGATTAGAGTTATGGAGAGTTATGGAGATCATAAATGCGTTTAATTGCTGTAGAATTAAACTTTATAGTGTTGTAACTATTTGTATATAATGTGTTATATAACCGTTTGGGAATGCCGAGCGAGCTTGTTAGGGTAATGGGAAGAGGGTTACTGGTTACGAGTTCCGGTTATTGTTTTCGGATATGATTTTTTTTTATGAGCACCTTGTCTAACTGCTGGTGTGTAATATTTGAGGTAGTACTGTTTATGGTAAAGGTTCGGATTTGAGACTGGGTAAGACAAATTGAAAACCCGGATTGTATGCATTCTGGAACTAACCCTGTTTGAGAGATATAAGCTTGTTTCTTATGTAATACGAAATAATATATATTCATATATGGATGAAGATGTAGTTTAAGGTGACAATATTAAGGGCGCTAGAGCAGCGATAGCTCAGTGGGGAGACCAGCAGACTGCAATGCAGAGGGTCTCGGGTTCGAACCCACGTCGCGCACCTCTGACTTTCGGAAGTTATGACTTTTCGAAATAATGTGCGTATTGATTGACAATTATCGCCTGCTCCGTGCCTCGGAGAGCACGTTAAGCCGTCGGTCCTGGCTGCCATGAACATCTATGGACGTCGTTATTGGGAGAGTGTCGTCACAAAAGATCCCACTGGCAGTTTCGCCGGTCTGCACTGACTGGCCCCTACATAAGATAAGATAAGATAAGGGCGCTTAACATCAAGGAGGAAATCCGCCAGGCTGAAGTTGGACTGGTCCAGACACGTCTGCCGCATGCACTCTGAGAGGTGTGCACAAATTGCAACCAATTGGGTGCCAAAGACAGTCGACGGTGACGGGGCAGACCTAAACGGAGGTGGGGAGACGACTTGGACGTCTTCGAAAGGGACTGGCAAGGAATGTCTTTGAACAGATTGGTTTGAAACAGCAGTGGGACATAACAAAAGGTTGAGAAAAAGAAAATATAAAGGAGATGGAAGGGTCGGGGTGGAAGTAGAAAAAGTATGAATGATTGAACCTTCGGCGGTCTTACTCACCCATACGGTGAGTAAGAACACCGAAGGTAACGTAATAGGACAAATACTACTACTTTATATCGTAGTGCTTTAAGTAGTCACTCCACTGCAATTACACCATGCGGCATTGTAGGTTCAAATCCCGCATACGACAAAAAATTGTGTTGACCTCAAATTATTGTTTCAGGTCTGGATGTTCGTTTTAACCCTTGTTTGAATGAGCAAATTAAGATCTTTAAAACAGTCTTTGGAGACTGCCGATAGAAGTAAAAACTTTAATTCGGATGATAGCTCCTGATACTCTCTTGCGGGTTATTAAGGGGTTCAAAATTTCGTTATTTTTTGCGTAGGACGCACCATTTCTGAGATATTGTTAATATTCTAAAAAAAAATAATAAAGCGTGGAAGCGTGACGATGACGCGAGTTCCATGATTTTTGTTCACCCAAGAAGTGCTCAACGCGCCTAAAGAAGATTTCACTTCAAAAAAATTATATTCTCCGTGAGGGTTATACTTTCACAGTCAAGCCGACTAATGTAGAAACTAGGAAGGCTGTACATACCTACACATTTTGCTATGACCACACTTATCTGTTCTATCACTGTAAACTTGAATTAATAAGATAGTAACCAGTTCCGTAGAGCACGATAAACATAGTTTTTGCCGCGGCATGCGGCACCGTGAAATGGATAATGATATCGAACAGATTACAACAGTTATCTATAACAATTATTGTCATAATTAATTAACCGATTACGGTAAACTTTACTGTTAATTAACCGTTATTTAAAATCTTAGTTTTATTGGGCAAATTACGGTTTTGAACTTTGGATACCTTGGTTAAACTCTATTTAGCAATGTAATCTATACTAATATTATAAAAGCTGAAGAGTTTGTTTGTTTGTTTGTGCGCGCTAATCTCAGGAACTACTGGTTCGATTTAAAAACTAATTTTAGTATTGGATGGCCTATTTATCGAGGAAGGCTATAGGATATAATATCACGCTACGACCCACGGGGGCGGCGCAGTAACGATAAACGCGGGTGAAATCGCGGGCACATATAATAATTTTTATACTTTTATAGGCTTGCGTATGACCGCAGTCGACGATGGAATACGCTTGCCTAGAAGATACCTATTCACTCGCGACTTAATGACACCCAGATTGTACTCATCGGGAAACACAAACTTAGGTAGCGAATTCCACTCCTTAGCGGTACGCATTATAAAAGTGGAAGCAAAGCGCTTCGTGGGTAAATGTGGTATATCCACCAAATACCATGTTCTATTCCACTACTGAAAACGAGGAGATTCCTATAGCTTTGGCGCTAGCATGTTGTATAGTACGCTGCACTACCTACCGCGGTGCTGCAGCACTATGCTGAGATAAGTGCCATTTTTGGTCTCACACTGGCGGTACGATTAATATTATTATACAAATTATGTATTCATTCTTGTTTTATATTTTTTATTTTTTTATTTTTGTGTACCTAAACTTTTTGTTTTTTTTTTGTTGTTATTTTTTTATTTTGTTTTATGCCAGTGTAGAGGACAAAATAAACTGTTTTCTTTCTTTCTTTATTTCAAGTAGTAGTGGTTTAAGTGGTTGCCTCGCCACTGCGCGCTGAGTATTGTGGGTTCGAATCCCACACGAGACAAAACTTTGTGTGTTCCACAAATGATTCTTCCGAGTCTCGGTGTTCTTCATGTCCGTTGTTTAAATGTTTGACAAGTCCCCCGCGACACGGGAATTATACTTAGTGCGGGAATAGTAATTTTAAAAATAAGATTAAAAAAGAAAACGAGCTAATTATGCAAAAAGTAATATTACATTTGAGGGAACACAGTTATTTAACGAACTACCATCGGACATAAAAAATAATAATAATAATTTCTTTATTTCTCTCTCACACAGAATGGTTACAAACAATAAAAATCAGGTTATAAACTATGTTTTACATGATCGATTTGGTGAGTCTGTGTGAGAGACTGGTATCTGCACTAGGAGAACTTACTTAGTAGTTTTAAGTCACAACTAACAGTATGTATTTGGGTACCTTTCGCCATGAGTTACAGGCATAGCTTATATCGAGTGGTGGGTGACCAACTGCATGTAATCTTAATTACTTTTAACCAAATTAGGAATAAGCCATTAAACGGCTTATTCCCACCCGCTCCGCTATTTTGCTCCCAAGCGCTCCAAGACTAAAATAATATATTATTATTATTTTGTAAAATCGTTCCCAAGGGCTCCAAAAGCTTAAATGCAAATTTATTTCTTTAAAACCTCTGATCTCCATACATTTATTCCCAGTAGCTCCAAATTATATTACAAATAATTAAATAAAGACCTACTTACTAGTGTGTTCCCGACAGCTCCAAAACAAACTGTATGGTTAGCAGAATTAAAACATGTAATAATATAATATAAGTTTTTTATTAGAAATAAAATCTCAAAGTACCTAGAGAATGTTTTGGAGCTGTAGGGAATGAAATTGGTAAATGTGGCTTTATTTATTATTTTCATATAAAAATCTTTGGAGCTCCTGGTAATTAATGCATGGAAAAATGAATTTTAGACAACAATAGATTTGGAGCGCACGGGAATAAGCCAATTAAACTACTAAAGGAGTGTTCGGCGACAATTATTTGTATTTCACTAAATGACGTCTTGTTATTTTCATGTAAGTGACATATTGTATGTCTTTTTGAAAATAAATTCTTTAACCTCAAAAACATGTCATAGTTGTACATACTGAAGAGACTAAAACTCTACGATGATTCTATTCCGTTACTGAAATGAGGATAATTTCAGTAACGGAATAGAATCATCGTAGAGTTTCAGTCTCTTCAGTACGTAATGGGAATCCTCCCAGAGCTGCAGCTACATCGACAATAGCATGGTATAACTAGCTAAAGGCCGGAACGTTTATACAAATATCCCCAAATGACTGAGATAGGGATCGGTGTAAATGTTACTATGTGAAACTCATACAATACACAATAGACCGGCTTTTACTTTGTTTCATCGCCTTATGTAAGAAGTTATCTTCCATAGTTTAGTCTGTTGATAATGTCAACAGGTAAGCTATCTTATCTTATGTGGGGGCCAGTCAATGCAGACCGGCGACACTTCGACCCAGTGGGATCTTTTGTGTCGACACTCTCCCAATAACGACTGCCATAGATATTCATGGCAGCCGGGACCAACGGCTTAACGTGCTTTCCGAGGCACGGAGCAGGCGATAATTGTCAATCAATACGCACATAATTTCGAAAAGTCATATAACTTCCGAAAGTCAGAGGTGCGCGACGTGGGTTCGAACCCGAGACCCTCTGCATTGCAGTCTCTTGGTCTCCCCACTGAGCTATCGCTGCTAACAACAGGTAAGCTAACTTGTTGTAAAATCTGGATCGGTGGCAATGTGGTAATGATTGCGACTGCTGTGCATGAGGTCTTCGATCCCCGGGTCAGACAGTGTGTTTGGGTATTTTTATAAAGACAGCAAGGACTTTGAAACTCTGTCCTGAATAGGGCTTCGGTCTGAAACTGTGTCTGATAGGACTCGCTCTCTATTAAGTGGTATTAGATACGTATTCTAAATAATTATAATTAGAAATCCTGACTTAATAATATTATAAATGCGAATGTGAGTTTGTTTGTTTGTTACGCTTTCACGCCTTAATTACTCGACCGATCATCATAAAAAGCCGCATATACGTTGTCAGGGGTACATTGAAGTATATAGGTTACCTTTCATCTAGGAAATTCTGTTCCCAAACGAGCAAAGCCCCAGGCAAAAGCTAGTCTATACTATTATTATAAAATAAGAAAGATCAGATTTTTGTTTGTTTTTTAAGATAAAATTGCTCAACCGATTTAAAAAAAATCTTTTACTTTTAGAAAGCTATATTATCACCGATTAACAGCCTATATTTTATTAAAAAAAGTACTTTTTCTCCTAACCTAATCTACTTTCACGCGAGCGAAGCCGCGGCCAAACGCTAATGTAAAATAAACAAGAATTAAAACTAATACCACATATTATAATTCAAATAAAATTCGTGGTAATTTTCTATTTCTTTAAAGACGTGTAATGTGATAAGCCCTTTTAAGTGAGGTCAGATGACGAAGGATTAATAACAGGGCCTACTGGCACCCAGAAAAGACAGGCATTATAACAATAAATCATCAAAATCCACCAGTTTCGAAGAAGCTAGCTCGCATACCTGACACTATCTCCACCATTAAGGTAGTAAAAGTACCCATAAATATCAGTTAGTTAACAAACTATATATCTATAGATAGATCTTTTTGTCGGTATGTCTGTACTAGCCTTTAAGTGTCTGCGTTGGAATTTTTATGATATTCATTACGACTAATTGTTTAATTCTTATATACCGTTTTATTCGGTTTATAACACTTTTATTATGTACACTTCGAGTGTTATTGCTGTGATTGTGAGGTCAAATTAAGATATAGCATTGCGGCTGTTTAACCCCGAAAGGTTAAGCAGAGGTTTGTATCGTGTAACAGTTAAGCGTGGTCATGAAAATGATATTTTGAGGTTGTAGTGGATCCTGTTAGTATCTTAATTTTAATAATTCTTATACATATATTATATAGATACATACGATACCTATATCTCCGAAGGATAAGCAGGTCTGAATTAAACCCATAATTTTGGCTGCTGAAAAGAAACCGAAAGATGTGCAACTGTAATTATATAATTATTTAATAAGATTGCTAGCTTTTGTCCGCGGCTTTGCTCGTATAAAAGTAGCTAGGTACGATTAGCGAGGTTAAGCAACGTTGGCTGCGGTCAGTCTATAGATGGGTGATCGCTTAGTGGTATTTCATCTGAGCGTCTCCGTGTTTCGGAGGGCAGGTAAAAGGTCGGTCCCGGTTGTTGTCAAATTGACAGCAGTCGTTAAGCCATGCCAGAGGCCTACGGGCTTGAACAACTCTTGACAACAGGTTGGCCACTGATCACACGAAAAAGAAAAGAAAAGGATTACTATTTTTAAATAAAATATAACTTATGTTACTTGGCGATAATATAGCTTAGTTACTAGTATAGTATTATATTATCTGTGGCTTAGTAAAGGTAAAAAACATTTAAAAATCGGTTGAAAAGTTTTTGAGTTATATCCTTACAAAAAACAAACAGTAATCAAATATTTCTCCTTTATAATATAGATAAATAGTTAAAAGTACTGCGATTAAACCCGTATATTAGTAGTTTATTTTTAATACATAACATTCGATTCAAAATATTTTCCAAATTATGTACCGTAACTTCGTATGACTTCAGCCCTGAGGGGTGACATTGGCCCTTAACTGGTAAAAGTTTGAAGTTCCCACCAGACCACTATCATACTTTATGCCGGAAAAATACACGTGGAAATCAATAGATAGCACTATAAACTGTCAGTGAAACAGCTTCTTCCAATTAAACAGCTTTTTCCAATTAAGGGCCAATGTCACCCCTCAGGGCTAAAGTCATACGAAGTTACCGGTAATAAAAGTGTTAACAAACACCGCGATTAAATCCGTTTAAAGTAGTTATATTTCAAAGTATAACATTCGCGTAAACTTAGGACAATATAATATAACATACGAGTAATAAAAATATTCAAACACGTAATTTCAATATAAGCATTTACATTTCAAATCTTTAAGTAATATTTACTCTGCAAAGACTTGAATGAATGCTTACGAAACCTATGTTCAAATAATATTACGTAGATATAAGCATTGACAAACGATGAAAACGTTTCTATACTGCAGATATGATGTCAAGAACTTGGTAACACAAGTGTAGGTGTGTAGGAAACACATTACAGAAAGCTGAGGAAGTGGCGACCTTCCAATACGCCAACATTCGCAAATTATTTGTCAAGCTTTGTATTGAAGGCTGGCTTAAGACAACACGTGATAGGTATCTGACGTACATATACGCCAACATTCGCAAATTATTTGTCAAGCTTTGTATTGAAGGCTGGCTTAAACAACACGTGATAGGTACCTGACGTACATATTTATACATATATGTATATACACAGCGATTATTGATCAAGCTGGCCCAATGTAGTAATGTAATGGAAATTCGGTCTACATTCAACATACGCTGACGTGGTTATATTTTTGAAGTGAAAACTTCTTTAGCAGCGTTGTGCACATTTTTTGCGATGGGTAAAAAATGTTAAACTCGCGTCAGGGCACATGACCTTATCGAAAATTCGTAAGACAGAGGGAGAATTGTCAAACTTGCGTCAGGACACGTGACCTGATCGAAAATTCGTAAGACGGAGGGAGAATTGTCATGTTTGTGTACGATAGCGCAATAAATGAATATTGTGTTTACCACATAAATGATAGTACTTTTATACTGATAATTAATTAAAGCAATTCGTGCAAAATTATTCCTTAACCATTCCAAAATATCAAAAATACACAACGTTAATATTCAAGTTTTCACTTCTGCCGGCACTCCCGGAGTGCAACCCGTTTTTTTTTTCATAAAATGACAATACCTTTTTAGGGATTATCACTGTGTCTTGGACAACTTTATAAACAATCCATAGGTACAAAGAATTTGGATCCACATCATAATATATAGGCGCTATATGTCCCATCCGCGAAACTGGAACCCTAGTCTTTTATAACCTGGTTGAGCCCACGACACCCAGCATATTATGGCAAATAAACCACATAAACTGCTGCCATCCATGCCGTTAAAACTCTTTTTACTCAGGTTCTTGATAATTTTTGTCTACACAGATGACGTAGTGTTTTAAGTGGTCGCCTCGCCATCGACACTGCGCCGAGTGTGGTGGGTTTGAATCCCACACGAGACAAAAATTTGTATGCGTCATTACAATCAACAGTTCACATTGCAAATACAAATTTGTACTGATAATACCAATACACCGCATGTTTTGACAAATTATTTTATTTGGATGTGATCTTTAAATGCGTAATTTACATTCAATCAAATTTTTGTCTCGAGTAGTCATCGAACCCACAAAACTCGAGGATTACTTGAACTACTACGCCCTCCACGCATTCATAATAACCTATTTCGCAAATATACAGTCAGCTGACGAAGTGACGACCTTTGTACACGCCAACATTCGCACATTATGTGTCAAGTTAAGTATATCCTGGTCGACGGCATTGTTGGAGTGATTTAATAATTACTTTACGCAATGACTTATGATGATGTTTATGTATATAATCAAGGTAGCAAAGTAATACAGACTGTTTGATGATAAGCGGTCACCATAGCTTGAACGTTTGAAATAGCAAAGACGGTCGTCTTTTACTTTTATTTTAAAAAGACGACTAGGTACCTATAAGTATTTTGTCGCGGACATTTCATAAAAGTAGTAGAGCCTCGCTGATTTCAGCATGAATGGGCCGGCTCGACCGGGGAAGGACTACCCTCTCATAGAATATCGACGTGAAATAGCAGTATTCCTATTTTGTGTTTCGTTTGGCGAGTAAGAGTGCCTGAGGCCCAATCGCCCTTTTTCCTCCTTCCCGCTCCTTCTCCTTTCCACTTCCTTTCCTAAAGGGTCGGCAACGCGCAAGTGATGCCTCTGGTGTTGCAGGTTTCTATAGGCTACGGTGACCACTTACCATTAGGTAGGCCGTATGCTTGTTTGCCACGTTAGATTAATAAAATAAAAATATATATTGAAACAAAAAACACAAAGTCTCGGAATAACTATAGAACACACAAATTTTTGGAGATCGAAACCAAAAGCATTCGCTTGCTTGTGTACTTTAAAGAAGTAGTCGTTATGAGACCAGCGGTAAGAGGCAAAGGTAACATGACGATATGTTGCCAGCAAGGTATATTGCTTACAGCATACCGTCCTCTCAAGAGGCCTGGAAACCCAGCACAGCGGCGGGCTGTTTGTATCATCGGAGATCCAGAGGTCACGAGTTCACTGGAACCTCTGCAACTCCGTAGGAACATTCCGTCATTGGCATGTTTCTACAGAATATACCACGGGGAGTGCTCTGAAGAGTTATTCCACCTTATCCCACCCTCCCCTTTCCTATCCAGAACAACGAGTGCTGGGCTCGGATGCCATCCTTACACGGTAGAGTGGATTAGAGCGCGTACCAACAAGTTTGGGTACTCATACCTCTGCCGAACGACCAAGGCATGGAATTCTCTGCCAAGGCAAGTGTTTCCTTCTTCCTTCAATCCTGGGTCCTTTAAGCGGGGCGTGAAAAAGCACCTTCTCAGGCCGTCAAAGTAGAGACCTCAACATCACCTCGGCTGCTATGAGGGCGGTGTGGAGGCCACTGCTCTTAGACCGCACGACTGCTTACCACCAGGTAGAGTGTGGCCACTTTGACGAGCAAAATAAAAATAAAAAAAAGAAACAGTACAGTAATACAACACCAAGCTTGCTTTGTATCATCTGTTGGGCAGATGTGCTTTCTCAATCAGGCTGTCCCGGTTTTTGCTAAATTCCAATTTCATGTAGAGATTCTAAATATTCTCCATCTTTTTAAGATTCCATAAGCTTGGTCGCTACATCGAAATGGCTCGCTTACTGTCAGCATCGATTTAACATTTTAGTGACAATTTGTTTCATTATCTAGTAACCCTAATGCGTTTAGTCGCAATCGAGCTTCTCAAAAGCTCTTTAATTATAGCGATGAAGCGTTTGGTTGTCGCATCGAGCTTTCAAAAGCAACTTAATTATTGATAGCTGACTTCCTTCTTCTTTGAATGTTCGTGTAAAGTGCTCGGTTCGTTTATACGTCATACGACGCGTAAGACACAGCAAAGCGACAAACGGACGTCATTTGTCACTTCTGTGCCGCTCAAGATGACATGCGTTTCATGCTGGAACTGACGCTACATTCAGCACTAAACTTATAGTGGTCGATGTCTATACATGGGCGATATTTAATAAGAATTAACGTAACGGGTTTTTATAAGAACAATAAAAGTCAAAAAGTATTTTAGAATTTTAGTTTGTTTGTTGTATGTTAGCATCACGCAAAAACTAATGCACGAAATAATAATACGAAGAAATATATAGATCTATATTTCACGCGTGTGAAGTCGTGGACAAAAGCTAGTCCTAAATAATATTATAAAAGCGAAATTGAGTTTGTTTGTTTGTTACCTTTTCACGCCTAAACCACTGAACCAATCATCCTGAAATTTTGCATATACATTGACAGGTGTACAGAAACGGACATAGGCTACCTTTTATGCCGAAAAAAATACTGTTCCCGAATACATTCTTATGATAATAGATGGCGCCACGTGTCTTTCGAATCATGATTGAATTATATTATTACAACCACAGTACAACCCGAATTGATTGTCAAATTCTAAATTAACGCGAGCGAAGCCGCTGGCAAAAGCTAGTATGTAATAAAACAGTAGGTACGTGGTGGCGATCGCAATAAATTCAACGCGGCGTTTGACGCGTAAACGAACCCGGTGCTGTAGGATTAGTTTCATGTCACCAGTGTAAGATGGTGTCGTCGCGTTGTCGCGTCTCCAATAACAGGAGAAAAGTCTATCATTACGGCTGCAATTATTTTAATAAAATGCAGTAATCCGAGAGATGAGTAATGGCTTACACGTCGTCACTGTTATTGTGATATGTAACTGTTATGTCATGATGTATGGGTTCCATACGTTTATTTTAATTCTTAGTTTTATTTGGCCGTACTTTCTAAAAAACGTTCCAACCCACAAAGTTAACATTTGAGATAATCGTGATTGAAGTTCAATCCCGTATTGCTTCTTCATACATGTGGGTTGGGCTACTAAGTCATGATTTCATATTTAGAGTGATAGTAGAGCTACCAAATTTTTCCAGCTAGTAAATAGTAACCCCGTGACTAATTTGCTAATAATAACTCGATTTTGACCCGAGTGTGGGTTGGAACGTTTTTCAGAAAGTACGTCCATTTTTACTAGAAATGTGGAAGTGTGTTTGTTGGTTTATTACATAGCAAGAGTTAAAAATAAATGTAACTTTTTGTGCAGTGATAGGTTAAACGCAGGTTTTTGATCGGGACAAAATGCAAGGTACCAGTCGATTTTTTTAGATTGTTAACTTCATGTATCTGCGGTTAAAAGTTAAAAATATTTACTAATATTATAAACTAGTTTCACCCGCGGCTTCGCTCGCGTAAATGTAGGTTAGTTTAGGTTAGGTTTGCAACTTTTATTTTTCCTGGATGAAAGGTACCCTATGTCCTATTCTGTACCCCTGACAACGTGTATGCAAAATTTCATGTTGATCGGTTGAGTAGTTAAGGCGTAAAAGCGTAACAAACAAACAAACAAACTCATTTTTTTCGCATTTATAATATTAGTTAGGATTAGGATGTGAATGTGAGTTTATTTGTTAGTTTATTTTTTTGTTTGCTTGTGATGCTTTCACGCCTTAACTACTCAGCTGATCATCATGAAATATAGCATAGACGTTGTCAGGGAAACAGAAAAGGAGCCCTGTTGCAAACGTAACCTAACCTAACCTTTACACGAGCGAAGCCGCGGGTAAAATCTAATAATTCTAACTAATATTATAAATGCGAATGTGAGTTTGTTTATTTTTTTAGAGTTCCGTACCCAAAGGATAAAACGGGACCCTATTACTAAGACTCCGCTGTCCGTCCGTCTGTCTGTCCGTATGTCAGCAGGCTGTATCTCATGAACCGTGATAGTTAGACAGTTGAAATTTTCACAGATGATGTATTTCTGTTGCCGCTATAACAATAAATACTAAAAAACAGAATAAAATAAATATTTAAGGAGGCTCATATACAACAAACGTGATTTTTGCTTGTTTTTGCTCGATATTGATAACGGCAACAAGTAGACGCTTGAAATATTCACAGAATTTTTAGTTATATATTCAGTTTAAAATAAATAAATAAATTAAAATAAAACAAATATTTAAGTATACGTGTTTCCTTCTTCCTTCAATCCTGGGTTCTTTAAGCGGGGCGTGAAAAAGCATCTTCTCAGGCCGTCAAAGTAGAGACCTCAACATCGCCTCGGCTACTGTGGGGGCGATGTGGAGGCCACTGCTCTTAGACCACACGACTGCTTACCATCAGGTGGAGTGTGGTCATTTTGACGAGCAAAATAAAAAAAAAGAATATATTAAGATTGTCTACCCTACCTATTAATATTAAAGCAAAGAAACAGAACCTAAATAAACACATCTTTTATCCATAGCAAAGAATCATGTCTCAATACCCCAATAAGGCAATAACCCAACAGTTTAACTACAAACACTTATACAAAAGTAACAACTGCCAAAATTCTGGTTCCCGGAACACCCCGGGCAGGTGTAATGCCAGATGGTGACCGTTCCGCCCATCGACCTGGAACGATGCCCACGGTAACTGTTGTGCGTGATCGTTTCCCATTCATTTTGTCACCATAGTTCCAATCTTTGCCATAAATTGTTCAAAAATTATTACTCTTGTCTACCATTCCGTGGGTAGTGTGAAGATTTTGGAGCAATTGGTTAAAGACTGCCTTGATGGCGGAGCTGTTGTGATTGTGACTGCTGAATATAAGATCTCGGGTTTGATTCTCGGGTCAATTAATGTGTTATTGAATTCTTCTGTCCAGAAATTCTTGCATGGTAGACGGCAAAAAGTCGATGTTTATAAGTTAAAACCTAAACTTACTACCTAAGACCTAGAACATCTTAATGTGGATGTTCTGACAATAAGTGTAATATATAATCTATATATTAATACGTGAAGCGAAAACTTTGGATCCCTTTTTACGAAAATTGGGCGGACGGAGGAGTATGAAATTTCGCACACTTATCGTTTATACAGAGAAAAAGTGACGAATGCTAATATTTATATAAAATATGTATTAGAAATAAATTAAATTAATGAAAAACCACTACACGCACACAACCATGCATTTGACACACGCAGTCGAAGCGCGTAACTATAGTTACATATATGACATGATAATGTCAATATATATTATTATATCAGCAATATCTTACAGGCAAACTTTGGTCGAATTTCGAGCACTAGGCGACCGCTAGTAACTTTAAAACTTTCACGTTGCATGATATATAAATAATATGCATGATCGCTTTAATACCAGTTACGTATTACAGTGTAACCTTAATATAACGAGCCTCAATATAACGATTTCCTCAATTTAACAAATTTTTCGAAATCCCCTAGAACTGCCCGTAAGAGCTAATGCAAAATATACCTTTACATTACGAATACATTTATCCAAAACCTCTTTTATAACGAATTTCCAATCATTGCAGAATATACATAAGTATCTCTATTTAACGAATTTTGTCAACGTATAACCTTTAACGTAACGAATTTCCAATCATTGCAGAATATAATATAGAAAGTATTATTTACCTCTATTTAACGAACTTGGCCAACTTATAACCTTTACATAAGGTATCCTATCTCTCTCAATTCCACAATAATTTATGTCTCGACAGGTTCAGACAGTGTTTTCACTAAAATGAGTTTCATTTATTAGTTGAAATCGTTCGCTTTAACAGGGTAAGCAGATGAGTATCTATGTAATGTTGAGGTTAATAAACAAGTTTTCTTATCTTGTTAAAACAAATCGTAGTCCAACCTAACCTCTATATAACCAACCTCATTGTAGCGAATTACTTGGTAAGTATAACGAATATTTTCTAATTCCCGTCAGTTTCATAATATCGAGGTTACACTGTATATATAAAAAGAAAAACGCTATGTATTTTTAATTATGCTTTTGGTAATATACCTCTAACTATCTCTTCAGAGATACATGCTTGAGGCCATGTACATATGTATGCATGTATGGATATTGAAGAGGCAACACATCTCTGTAGGTTTTGTTTTAAAAGGTTGTTTCGAATACACGTCGTAGAAAAACCAAAATCACAATATAATATACTTAATAATATCTGGGAAAACCTTAAGTACGGTATTTCAAAACTTGTTTTCATTTATGTAACTCGATCAAAATTTGATTGGCTTTGTCACAAAGCAATTTCTGTCTACGCTTTGATGATATAAGTCCTTTAAACTGTCAAATTTTATAAAATATGGATGAAATACATACATATATACATAATAAAGAACTTGATAAAGTAATATTGTTTTATGTTTTCGCGAATGTTATACATTGAAATTAAACAAAGTTTATACGGATTTTATCGCGTTGTTTATTTTGTATAAAAAAACACTATTATTAGGTACATAATTTTGAAATAATAGTAATTTAAAGTTTCAAAATTATGTAATTATTATATAATCCGTATAAAGTTTGATTAATTTCAATTGATAAAGTAAGATTTCTTACTGATATCCAATATTATACAAGTCAATCATAATGTTGTTCAAGCATTGATGATGACATTTAATCGCTTCATCCTTTTTACACATATGAAAGATGACAGAGAGCGCTATGCTCAAGGTCATTTCACCATTCTACATAATATAGTAAGCTCTTAGATACACTGTCACTAAAAACAGATCGACATATACTTAAAGACCAAATATGTAAATCTGATTGTTATGCATACGAAATTAAACCTGTTAGTTCAACTATAGAGTCGATATTACAATAACATCATTTAACGATAAGACGTTTTGATAGTGGTAAGTATATAAGGTTTATAATCTACTTGAATTAAATTATTGGCTTTTAAGATGAAAGATGATGTCATGGAATTGAATGTCAGAACAAATTACATAACTTTAGTCCTGTGGACAAAGATAGCATTAAGTTAACATTTTGAGTTCCCGGGTCTGACATTCGGGTAGGGCATAGTCTTATCTATACTAATATTATAAACCTAAAGAATTTGTTTGTTTGTTTGAACGCGCTAATCTCAGGAACTACTGGTTCGAATTGAAAAATTATTTTTGTGTTGGATAGCCTATTTATCGAGGAAGGCTATAGGCTATATAACATCACGCTACGACCCACGGGGGCGGCGCAGTAATGATAAACGCGGGTGAAACCGCGGGAACATCTAGTTGTTTATAAAGCTTATGATGACACAGGAATTGTGTGTCGAACCCTAGTACGGGAGTTGTATTTTAAAAATGAAATAACAGAATAAATATTTATTTATTTTTATTAATATATTTTAATGAATATGTCAGTTAAATGATGTGTCCAAGAATCGTTTCACATATTTTTATGGAAATAAAGATTTATGACTTTGACTAAATAACCTGTTAAATCGGCCTCGCAATTTTTTTAGTCGACGCTAGCAATCTAAACCATCTTCCACTTTCCATATTACGACAACAAACCCCATATAAGCAAGATCAAATCTCGTATAAAACACTTAATACAACTACGGAGGCGTAAATTTCGTAATATCGCGAAGTCGTCAGAAATCGGACCCAAACCGGTTGACCAGCGAAAGTATTACGCAAGCATGAGATCACCGAACGCATAAAGCTATAACATGGCTCATTTTGCAATTGAAATTATATACAGACCAACGGTATGTGGATACTAGTTATGTGGAAAGCAGCGATAGCTCAGTGGGAAGACCAACAGACTGCAATGCAGAGGGTCTCGGGTTCGAACCCACGTCGCGCATCTCTGACTTTCGGAAGTTATATGAATTTTCGGAATTATGTGCGTATTGATTGACAATTATTATCGCTGCTCCGTGCCTCGGAGAGCACGTTAAGCCGTCGGTCTCGGCTGCTATGAACATCTATGGCAGTCGTTATTGGGAGTGTCGACACAAAAGATCCCACTGGGTCGAAGTGTCGCCAGTCTGCACTGACTGGCCCCCACATAAGATAAGATAAGATATGTGTATGCCACGATGGCACAGTGGCTGTGGGTGCGACTGCTGTGTGTGCGACTGCTGTGTGTGGTCTAAAGTTCGATTACCGGATCAGGTAATTTTTGTTTTGAAAATTTTGCTATAGCAGCACGCACGCTGTGGGCCTCATATTGTCGCGGTGGCACAAAGGTAGTAAAGGCGATGCCTGTGTGTGGTCTCAAGTTCCATTACCGGATTAGGTAGTTATTCAATTTTTGTTTTGAGAAAATCGCATCTGCTTTGTGAAGTCATTTTGGTCCTCTATTAAGTGGAATAGACTCGAATCGGCTACCTTACAAATTCAAATCTTAGCTGTTATGAAATGTCACTTCATTGGTATTAGGGATCGCATGTAGAAATTAATGTTTTTTTTTGTTTGTATATAATTTAAAAAAGGCATTCTCGCTTAATGATCGCGAGAGACTTTACAAACATTTAAACAACGGTCAAAAATAACACCAGACTCTGCGCAACCGTTTGTAGACGTAGACCACACATTTTTTTGTGGGAATCTGTACAGTCAAATATATAATACTAGCTTTTGCCTGCGGCTTCGCTCGCGTTAATTTAGAATTTGACAATCAATTCGGGTAGTACTCTGCTTGTAATAATATAATTCAATCATGATTCGAAAGACACGTGGCGCCATTTATTATCATAAGAACATTATTGTTGTTTTCCTCGGGAACAGTAATTTTTTTCGGGATGAAAGGTAGCCTATGTCCGTTTCTGTACACCTGACAACGTATATGCAAAATTTCAGGATGATCGGTTTAGTGGTTTAGGCGTGAAAAGGTAACAAACAAACAAACTCATTTTCGCTTTTATAATATTAGTTAGGATTAGGATTAAAAGGTTTATATTTTTAACCAATTTATCTACTGTATATTATAAAATATACCACATTGAATTTGACTCAAGTATAGCATTAACACCAAATGTTAAGGTCTAAGACCTTAAACTGATGTATAACAATCAGGCTTCGAACTCTATTCAATAGAAACATGGCCTTTGAACATAACGTTTTTATACAATGTAGCGCATTCATTAAAATATTTATCGATACGCATAAGGTATTTCCAGTTGGCCTAGAACCTTGACAGCTATTAGCGTTTTTGTATATAAACATACTAGCGTTTGTCCGTGGTTTCACTCGCTGGGGAACGGTAGCTTATTCTGGATGAAATGTGCCCTATGTCTTTTTCTGTACAACGTGGATGCAAAATTGTATGATGATCGGTCGAGTAGTTAAGGTGTGAATGCGTAACTAACAAACAGACTCACCTTTGTATTTATAATATTAGTTAGAATTACTTCGTATTCACGAATAGGAAAGAAGAAGTATCTAATATTATCATACCCGAATGGGTAGATATGCCCGAATGGATATCTATCTCTCAGGTAATGTTGATGCTTGCCTCTACTGAAAAACACAATAAGGAATCGAAACCACACCTTATGGTCCGTTGCAAGCATGCCACGGGCTGGTACAAGCAGGATAGTAGTAAGGCATATTTCAAAAGTTTAAAAATGTCAACATGTTATCTTACTATATACCTATCTATCTATCTACCTATCTATCTACACACATTCTGCCAGCTATCTATCTTTTTAGATCCCACGTAATAGACAATTCCAGATTCCATGCTGCCATATAGAATTTCTTGAAGGAAATCCCAATTACACTCCTCGATCTAGGAACCGAACCCGAGATCTCAATCTCAACAGTCGCATTACTATCGCTGCGCCACAATGTTTACAATGACGTGATTTATAAACATACTTACATTTTTCGTTTCACCTAATAGTAGCCTGCCAACTACCTACCTGTCATTAATGTCAAAATTAACAACAGACCATAGTGTTAACAATGCACAGACAATCGGTTCATGATTTAAATCACGAATTTAATAAACTAGCGGTCACCTAATGCTCGAAATTCGACCAAAGTTTGCCTGTAAGATATTGCTGATATATGTCATTATATATTGATATATTATGTAACCATAGTTACGTGCTTCGAGTGCGTGTGTCAAATGCATGGTTGTGTGTGTGTAGTGTTTTTTCAATAATTTAATGTATTTCCAATGCATATTTTATAAAAATATTAGGATTCGCCACTCCTTCTCCATGTAAACTTTAGCTGTGCCAAATTTCATACTCCTCCGTCCGCGCAATTATCGTAAAAATGGGTACAAAGTTTTTGCTTCACGTATTAATATATAGATCTATAATCGAATCAAAATAACCAGTCACAACGCTATTAAAAATTATTTTCGAAACAGAATATAAATATATCTGCCTGATAGTTACGTGTAAATCGTTCAGGACACAGAGTGTCAACTAATCTACAAATAGAATATATTTATGTCTGTGGCAATATATTTATTAAATAAAATATTCTAGGTTATTTCTTATCACATATAAAACTATGTGATTTGTTGTGTAATATATTGCATGACATACTATCACGCTTTTAATAAAAGATAGGTAGAGGAGACCGACATCCAAATTCGTTTGAACTGTTTGTATATTATGTAATTAATATATTACTAATTACTATTTTGAAATATCTTCCATGCTATAAAAGAATATTCATTTTAAAAAAGGAAAAAAACAATCAATGAGGCAGTACTTGAACATGTAACTTCGAGGAACCGTACGGTAACTTGACCAACTATGAACTCTATGAATAGCTCCCGGATCAAAATTTACTTCTGTACTTGATATTTAAGGAGATGAGAATTAGGCATAAATGGCAATAGACTCCTCAGGGTATAGTCGTCCAGCGACGAGTTATTTAACTACTTTCTGCCCGAGGATTTGTACTCGTGGACCCCATGGGTCGTATATCTGGTTTAAAAGTATCATATTACCGACAACCGCTGGGGTAAGCGTGTTCTTGAGTGGAGACCGCGACTCGGCAAACGTAGTGTAGGACGCCCTCTGACCAGGTGGGATGACGATCTGCGAAAGACTGCAGGCAGATGCTGGATGCGGCAAGCTGAAGACAGGGCACTATGGCGCTCTTTGGGGGAGGGCTATGTCCAGCAGTGGACTATTATAGCCTGATGATGATGATTATGTGTGTATCTCTAAGACATGGTCTGTCTGTATGCCTAATTTCGTCGAAGTCGGTTCAACAGTATTCACGTGATTAAGTAACAAACGTCATCCAACTTTAAAAACTTTCACATTTATGAGCTAATCATTTACTTCTACAATCACAAGCAATCAGAAGAATGGAACAAGATTTAGGCTAAGCAGGATAACAGTCACCTACTACGAACTAACGGGTAACGATTGTCATAGGATTCAATTTAGAACGATTTCAAAATTGTACAATTCCGCATTCGAATGCCTATTTATAGGTTGCCACCGATTATTATTCGAATCACGGTCGAATATTCGAATCACGATTTGATGACACATTGATATTTTTTTCATTTTGTTGTGGTCGATGGAGTTCTGTTCGTGTCCTTATTTGGATTGTTAAACCAGGATACAAGTTAACTTTTGACTGTGAATTACTTTAAATACTGCTAATAGATAAAAAAACAACAATTAATGCGGGCGAATGATGATCAACATTCTACTAATATAATCGAACCGAATAATTTATCGATAATGCATAGCACTACACTTTTGCTAACACAGCAAATCATTACGAAGTGCGAGTGCAATTAAAATTAACGAAGACCAACCTTTTATTTTCCTTCTAAATCAAATTCTTTTCATTACTGAAGGTTCTGATTCCTCTGTAAAATAACTCATCTGACTGTAAGTTACCGTTTGATATATGAGAATTATGTCTCATTGTCGTCAATTTCGTCAATTAAATTTATATAGCCAACATCACGGCAAGCGTACTTTATCTACTTTCGACCTCACTGTCATAAATTACATAGATATGGATGACCCGCTCCATATATCCGCGAAAACAGACGCTCTAATACACCGATGCGTACGTGCAGCAATTTTATTTCAAGTCAGCCGGATATGTTTCTGTATTTGGTCTATTTGATCCAGAGTTGGCCATCTGTACCTGTGTATCTTGTGTCACTCTTTATGACGTTCAACTATCTTATGAAGTTTGATGGCAATCGTAGGTCACGGCTATATAACAAACATAATGAAAACACAATAAGAAACGCTTTCTGGGTACTAATTCTTTCTGATTTTATCTAATTGATAGGAGAGAGGCGAAGGCCTTGGCTGCAATAGCATATGATTCACCCTGTGGTAGCTGCTATTTATTATTCGTATGAGTAAGGCTACACAGTACACAGCGTCATCATAAGACTTGGATGTCTGTTCAATGTAGTTTTATCCTAAAGAAGCCTTGCAAAACCAGCGCGGGTGTGGCGGTTCATTCATTCATTAGAATTCATCATGAAGAGTCATTTAATTTCATAATTATAACTTAGTTGGAATAAAGATTTTTGTAATACCCAGGTGACAAAGCATACGACACGTGTACTAAGTGAAAACTAGAGTCTATGGACGGTAGGCAGACTTCACATATATTCGAAAAAATTATGTTGAACTTTCAGACATGCACGTTTCCTCACGATGTTTCCCTTAAAGCGAGTAACGATAAAGTTTTTCGTTCGATTATATTCGAATAATATTAATCGTCATCGCTTGGGTTACTAATTGGTTTGTTTATTTTTAAGCAATATTTAAACTAATTTACAGTCGAAAGTTATCTTGTATCCTGGTTTAACAATCCAAAAAAGCTCATGAACTCGATAATAATTAACTATTTAATAACTACATAAATTTGAAAGTCCAGCGGTCTTCTCTGCTCGACAGAAGCATAAAATATGGCTTATGTATAACTTGTCACCAGATATAGTAAAATATAGCAGTCAAAAATAGTAAATGATCACCAAATTGCACAGCAAAATATATTTAAAGAGTTCAAAATAAGTCGACAGATACCTATTTTTGGGTGGGTTTAAGAAGGAACCTAACCCTTCCAAGACGGAATGCAGTGATTTGAGGCGTATAGGTTATTTTAGTAAGCATATTTTGCTGCGCAATTACTATTTTTGGTGGTCATTATATTTAATCCCATAAAATATTAACTCACAAATCTATCAAGTAAAATTGTAATATTGTGCTTATTTCCGTGGTGAATAGAGTATTTTCACTAAAGTGTATGTAAGCAGTTAATCACTCATGATCTTAGCCTTACTTAGCCTTTGCATATGCAAGAACGAGACATCACAGCATAGGTTATATTGTCTAGTTCTTGCACGTAATAAAAATGTTTGAGCATATTGACAACTTAATACCTTATCTTATGTGTGGGCCAGTCAGTGCAGACCGGCGACACTTCGACCCAGTGGGATCTTTTGTGTCGACACTCTCCCAATAACGTCTTCCATAGATGTTCATGGCAGCTGGGACCAACGGCTTAACGTGCTCTCCGAGGCACGAAGCAGGCGATAATTGTCAATCAATACGCACATAATTTCGAAAAGTCATATAAATTCCGAAAGTCAGAGGTGCGCGACGTTGGTTCGAACCCGAGGCCCTCTGCATTGCAGTCTGTTGGTCTCCCCATTGAGCTATCGCTGCTCTGACAACTTAATAAGAAAGATCTACGGACGAAAACTCCAATAAACTAAGTTAGCAAAAGCAAGTACCATTCTGAGTCATTTTTGTGAAGTAAAACCGTTGTTAGTTTGCTTTTCAACATATTGATTTATTATACACCTGTTCTAACACTTAGTGAGTGTAGTACGCACGTAGTTTTAAGGTTACATAATATTACCAAAGTCCTAGTTAAATGCTTCATTTAACTAATTGTTTGTGATAGAAACCGTGAGTCATATTCACGGCAAGGTAAAGGGACAAAAATGACGTGAATTGTTTGATTATTTTGATGTGCGCTTTCTTCTTGGCATTTAAGATTTTCTTCTATATTTGTGTGCAATATATAAATATCGGTTAAGTGATCGTCTCGGCTCTGACACTGCGCCGAGAGTTGTGGGTGTCGAAATCATCGAGGCTGCGTTTTCTCTGTGTCCGATGTCCTAACGTTTGTAAATTTCCCGAAAAAAAAACAACAATTACGGGAGTTGTCTTTATAAATAAATAAAAGAAAATTGAACCGATATAACTGCATCGAAGGACTTAGATAAGACCAACAAGAGCTTCTTGCGTCTTATCTTCTCTTCTCCCCTAGCCTTTATTATTCCCAAGTCACTTGGAGTCGGCTTTCTAGTCTAACCGGATTTGACTGGATATCAGTTTTTACACGGAGCGACTGCCATCTGACCTCCGCAACCCGAAGGCTAACGATACGAGACCAGTGTCAGGATATTAGAGGGCACTGACTTCCCAAATAACGACTGCCATATATTCATGGCAGCCGGGACCTATGGCTTAACGTGCTCTCCGAGGCACGGAGCAGGCGATAACTGTCAATCAATACGCACATAATTTCGAAAACTCATATAACTGCCGAAAGTCAGAGGTGCGCGACGTGGTTTCGAACCCGAGACCCTCTGCATTGCAGTCTTTTGGTCTCCCCACTGAGCTATCGGTGCTACTTCTTGCGTCTCATCTAAGCCTATATTTTAATATCTTTAAGCTTAGAAGAAGGAATATATTCACTTTCATATTGTTAGTTATGATAATTAAAGAATATAATCTACTAAACTAGATTTGTCTAAGGCCATCGACGTTTTGCATTCGTGAAGTTTCATAATTACTCACAATCGAATGTGAACGGACGAATTTGATACTTGGCCAGTCCACCGGAACGAGCATCAAGAATTGTAATGCAACATTCAAATTTATTAGACAGGTATTAGGAAACTTTATTATCATGCTCAGTCTTTTATTCAATACTAAATTTTACCTGCATCTTCGCTCGCGTAAATGTGGGTTAGTAACCTAACCCAGGTTAGTAACAGTGATGTCGGAAGGGGGAATAGGTCCTCCGCTTTGCCGTCGGGGACTAGCTCCCCCAATTTGTGTGTGATGGTTGTGTGTGACCCGCTACGTTCATCGGCGGGTCAACCTTTGGCGGCGTTGCGATTTGAATGCGAGAGCGATCCGCGCGGCCCCGCCATAAAGGTGTGAGGAACACCGCGGTGGTTTTAGTCGGTTCAGCCCAAATTCCATCTTAGGGGCTGGTTCCCGACATATCCCCGTCGTCCGCCCCAAAACCGGCGATGGGGAACGTGATTTGCACATGTTCCAAGCGTAAAAAAAAAGATTGGTAACAGTGCTTTTTTCTGAATGAAAAGTAGCCTATTTCCTTGACTGCGTACAACCAAGGACATCAGGTCAGGTCAGGTGTACCTGACAATGTGTACATGCGAAATTTCATGATGATTGGTCGATTAATTAAGACGTGAAAGCGTAACAAGTAAATAAACAAACAAACTCACATTCGCATTTATAATATTAGTTAGGATTCTATATACGTCAAAGCACCTACTTCGTAATCTATACATATTTTAACTAATATTATAGGTACATGTAAATGTGAGTTTGTTTGTTACACTTTCACTCCTTGACGTCTCAACCGGCCATAATGAAATGTTGCATACATGTTGTCAGTGGTACAGACAAGAACATACGCTTCATCCAGAAATGCAATACCTTTTTAACCGACTTCCAAAAAAGGAGGAGGTTCTCAATTGGGATGTTTGTATGTTTTTTTTATGTATGTTCTTGCATAACTCCGTCAAATGTAGACGGTTTTGCAAAATTATTTTTTTATTCGAAAGGGATTTATTCCGAAATGGTCCCATTTAAATTTCATATAGATCTGATGATAGGTTTCGGAGACAGACAACGGAACTCTTCAAAAAATGACAGCAAATCCAACGCAATCGCTGCTTTCGCATAAATATGCATTGTTTACGCAATCACACATAATAACATCACGTCTGTACACTCGAAAGGGTTACGCAAAATGTTTCAGTATATCAGGGTACCACATTTCCTATCAAAATTAGTAGTAGTTACATATTTTTTCGCGACTAGAAGCTAGTTGTAGCACATAGTACTCGTATTCAAGTTTGATTTATACATAAATGTATTATTTCATTAAAAGCCGCAATGGTCGAACAATCAAAGGTTAAGCTATGCTTGGCGCGGTCGGTCCATGGATGACAATACCTACGTATAAAATTTTATCACTAAAAATACAAAAATAAAAAACTTATTAACAAAAAAGAAACCAACTTCCAAAAACTCCCTATTAGCCCTAAAAAGTATAAAATAATACTAAATCGAATCTACTTAATCTTGAAAATCTAACATAATATATAATCTAACCTACCTAACCTATAACAAAATTTAACAATTTTTGGAGTCGGTGCCAAGTGCAACACGATAGATGACAACAAAACTAATACGATAAGTTAAAAGATAGTTATATGTTTTTAATTATGTATGTAATTACCTACGTAAACTGTGTAACAAAGTTAGCAGAATGATTTTATGCTCAGATTGGAGATACTTGGCTTGGCACCGACTCCAAAAATTGTTAAATTTTGTTATAGGTTAGGTAGGTTAGGTTATATATGTTCGATTTTCAAGATTAAGTAGATTCGATTTAGTATTATTTTATACTTTTTAGGGCTAATAGGGAGTTTTTGGAAATTGGTTTCTTTCTTGTTAAAAAGTTTTTTATATCTAGAAAAATAGTACTGTTTTCAAGGGATAGAAATTTATTGACAAAATCCACATTAACACGAGCGAGGGCAGAAGCAAAATCTAGTATGTATGTATATTTAGACAAAGTCAAAACAAATCAGAACCTTTTTTGCCTCTGTTTGTCAACAGATTATCTTTTTATTTGTTTAATAACTATAGACGAGCAATTACCTACGTTAAATAAAAAAGAAATTGGGGCAGTCTTTGGCGACTGCCAAAAGAAATGAAAACTTTAATCCTTGAACATAAACAGTTCCTCATAAACAAAAAAAAAATGGGGCTGTTCGGATTCCTGATACTCTCTTACGGGTTATTAAGGGGATCGAAATTTCGTTATTTTTTGCGTAGGACGCACCATTTCCGAGATATTGTTAATATTCTAAAATAATTCAAAAATTGAAAGCGTGGAAGCGTGACGATGACGAAGCGTGACGATTACGCGAGTTCTATGATTTTTGTTCACCCAAGAAGTGCTCAACGCGCATAAAGAAGTTTTCACTTCAATAAAATGGAAGTAGCTACTTAGTTTTTCCCTATAATGAGTATGGTCGAATTTCGACCTCTAGTAATTGTAAAATGACTTTCATTTTTACTCACATATGATGCTATGAGCAGATTATGCACTACAGATTTTATAGAAATTATGTTTCTGCCTTGCTGGTGCAGCGGTAGTGTATGTCACTGCTGTGCATGGGGTCTCGGGTTCGAATCCCGGATCGGTCAAACAAGAAGCTTTTGGGTATTCCGGTCAAGAAATTCTCAATAACAGGCAGCAATTAGGAAATTGACGGTGTTACATAATTCTGTGACCCGAAAAGCATTTCTAGCCTTTGGTCCTCCGCCTGATGTCTCTCCAGTCGTGTCGGATTGTCGTCTCATGTATGAGCTTATGAGAGTTAGCAAATGGAGAGTGCATTTGTGGTTGCACATTGTCACCCGTCTAGATTGGTCGAGGTGACCGAAGTTGTATAATATTCTATAACATACACACAACACCACCAAGCCCAAACTAAGCAGAGCTTGTACTATGGGTACTAGACAATGGATAAACATACATATATACTTTTTTTTGTAAATACATATTACACATAGAAACATCCAGACCAAGACTAACATCCACGCTCATGCACACAAATGTTTGACTTGTGCGGGAATCGAACCCGCGACTTCAGGCGTGGCAGTCGGTTACACTAACTACTACGCCATCGAGGCCGACATTTATTGTATGCGAGATTACTGGTGTTTATCAAGCATATTCCCAGACTGCGTGCTGATAAGTAAGCTAAAATTTAAGTTTAGGAACTTCTAAATAGAAAACTTATAGCACTACCCAACTTGAGATACGAACCCGGAACTTCACGAGCAGTGTGAACAAAGGGGACCGCCGAAATTATGTAGACTTAGTATAATCTTCTCTCTAAACTTCTATTATTGAGACATCAATCTTATAAAGAAAATGAAGTACCTACCTAATTCTAACGTATAATTATAAATACGAACGTAAGTTTGTTTATTACGCTTTCACGCCTTAACTACTTCACTTATCATCATGTAATTTCGCATACACATTGTCAAAGGTACAGAGAAAAACATAGGGTACCTTTCATCTAGGAAAACTACTGTTTCTGAGTAAGCAAAGCCGCGGACAAAATCTATTTAACAATCTAAGTTAGTTCTGTTTTAGTTCGAAAGGGCGTTACTAATGTACGTGGGATGATCTCAAGATCAGTCGACATTTTTAAACATATCTGTAATCTTGGTGATGAAAACAGTCCGTGACCCCAATGTTTTAATGAGCATTTCATATATACATAACATCAAACAGACTTTGACGTATTAAATACGCTTTAGAATAGTAAATACTAACAAAAACACCTACACAACGAAATAATTTTGCAATAATTTACTCGCGAACATAAACTTTGTAACGATCTAGACTTGCTACAGATTAACAAACAAATATCTCGATCATACGCAAAACTTTAGCAATAACGCGACACCAGTATCTTACGAAACAGATTCTGAATTCGAATCGAATTAAAATTTAAAAAGAAGTTACACTAGGAAGAGACAATAGAATTGACAGTTTCGGTAATCAATCGACTCACCTTGATATTCCGTTTATTTTGACAGATGGTCAACAAAGACAACAATAGCTTACACTTGTTCACCTCTAGTACCAACTTTGAAAAAATATTTAGTATTATAATCGTGGAACGTATTTGAATGCACTGAACACATAAACAAACGGAGGTTTTTAAATTTTGAATTTCGTACACCACAGAACACTGTTTCGGTTTTCGTTCTTATATTGAATTTGGAACGTCGGTCGCGCAGCATGCGCCCGCGTCGTTGTCGCGCGCTACACTGACTCTGTACGACGCCATTTTCTCGGCGAATAGTGGGAGAAGGCACCGAAATAGGAAATAAAATGGAAAAGAAGGCTGTACGGCTAGTTTGGCGTGCGCTACTCATTACAGAAAAAAAAGTTGTAGATACATGTTTGAGCTTTCCTGTTCGAGAAAAGTGTTTGAGAAATTTAGCAAAAGTATTCGAATACAGCTTAATTTATTGCTTATATAATTATGATATTAATAAATATGTAAAACATACTATTTACGTATGTAAGCCTTGGTAAAGGTTAATAATTATTGTAGTTATTTCCTTTGCATATTGTTACGTATTTACATAGTATTCTACGTAGTTGCGTGTGAAATCAGCTGACATTCATACCTTGATTGTTTATTAAATTGACCTTATATTATTATTTTACAAAGATGGTAAATAAGTATGTTCGCCGCTATGTGGTAAGCGATTACGCTGGCGCGTTTTTCACCTTAGGGTCCTTTTATTATTATTAGGTTATTTTCTTTAAGAACGTGGCCTTAAAAAAGGTACTAAAAGGAAAGTTAGAAGAGAGGTAGCGATGTATGTCTTCACTTTTAGTCTGCACTTTTACTTACTAGAAGTAAAAGTGCAGACTAAAAGTAGGTTAGGTTAGGTTACAGGTAACAGAGGCGCCGGAGGGCGGGAGATGACCTCCAGCCACCCTGAGGTTTGAGCTGGAGGTGGTGGACTCTAATAATAACAATAATCTAATTATTCACAAGAATATGCAATTATTTATTAATTTTTTAGTGCATTTTAATTTTTAGAATATTCTTTTCTGAAGTCGGTTTTCTTTTTTGTTACAATTTTGTTTATTTCTCGGTTTTTACTGAACCTTGCCAAATATGAGAACATCATCAATGTAGCCAAATACGCATTATTAAGGATAACTCGAAAATGAATGGTCAAATCTTGATCAAAATCAAATGGGACCACACGAGAAGCACCAGCTTTCAAATAAAAAAGAATCATCAAAATCGGTTCACCCAGTCAAAAGTAACGAAGTAACAAACATAAAAAAAAAAATTAAAAAATACAGTCGAATTGAGTACCTCCTCCTTTTTTTGAAGTCGGTTAAAAATAAAAAAGAATATAATAATAATAATATAATAATAATAATATAATAATAATAATAAGATTTATTGTCATAGAAGAAATTACAAATATAAAATACAAAACATTACAACAACCGAAATTTGTTTGGTCTTCCATTATTATTTGGAATCGATATAATTCTCCGCACTAGGCTAAGCCTGTCTATATACAAGCAAATACCCTTACTGTGTTTACAATTTTACGAGTCTCAGAGTTAGAGCAATATTATTTTTATTAGTAACTGCTCGAATGACGTAGTGGTTATAATAATCGTCTCGTCATTGCCATTACGCCAAATGTAGGGGTTGAATCTCACACGGTACAAAAATTGGTGTGATCCGTAAAAGGCTTTTTAGTACCCAATAACCCCTTTACCCCCTTCCCGCTCCTTCTCCTTCCTACTTCCTTTCCTAAAGGGTCGGCAACTCGCTAGTGATGTAATAATATTATAATATGTATTATATACTTAGAAAATAAGATTTGTTAAGCAAATACATAACTTATTATAAAAGCGCATATATAACAGCGATTAGGGTTTTCAACCATCTACCTGTAGATATAAAAAAATTGGAAGGCAAATTGTTTAAAAGTGTCTTAAAAAAAATGGTTAATCAAATCTGTATTCTACGATATGCAAGAGTATTTTGCTTTCAAGTGATCCAAATGGAAAATACCACACTTTTGAAAAATTTTATATTTTATTATAATAATAAAATATAAAATTTTTCAAAAGTGTGGTATTTTCCATTTGGATTTGATTAAGTATGGACATAATGTCCATACTTTTAAAATTTACTTTTAATTTATACTATTGCAATGCCCGACAGGGTAGACTGTTGAAACGAAATCTAATTTTAAGAACACATTTCATGTACCTACACAGTTTAAGCAATAAATGTCTTTGTCTTTGAAAGTTTGAACCGATCCAAGCATACATAATTATGATTAAAGCAAAAATTGTAAATCGTAGCAGGCACCCACAGACAGGCTTCCTAGTGTGGGGCCGCCGGATATATTGTAATGTTTTTTTACTATAAATAAATATTTTTCTATTTCTGGTGTCGCATCAGGCGTCCATAGGCTACGGTGACCATTTACCATTAGGTGGCCCGTATGCTTGTTTACCATATAAGTTGTATAAAAATATTTAAAAAAATTGTTGGTCCGAGTCTGCCTGTTTTTTGGCAGTTGTTTGAATGTTTGTTGAAGACCGCCGTAACATAGAAATGATTCCTTTGTCTTTAAAAACATAGGTATAATATATCACCTACATTTAGGAAGACGTTCTAAACAATTTTTGAATAAGAAGTTCGGAGTTTTCTTAGCTAACCTATCTAAGAAAAATCAGTCGTCACTATTAAAATACCAAAGTGTTTACACTTTGACGGGTATCAAAGTTATAAATTGCGTCGGTTGGTTAACATATGACTATCTGAAACCATTTCACGAAAAAAATTGGTACATTAATTTCTCCAAAAATATAATACTAATAAAAAAAATATGATCAGGGTTATTCCATATCACCAGTAGAATGCGTGGTTAATAGGAACTACACGATTTCAAAATCATCCTGTATATTATCTAAGTACACAAGGTATAAAAATCACATTGATCTTTTAGTGACAGCATAGAACTCCACTTATTAGATACCTAGCTTTTGCCCGCGGCTTCGCTCGGGTTAATTTACAATTTGACAATCAATTCGGGTTGTACTCTGCTTGTAATAATATAATTCAATCATGATTCCAAAGACACGTAGCGCCATCTATTATCATAAGAACGTTATTATTGTTTTCCTCGGGAACAGTAATTTTTTTCGGTATGAAAGGTAGCCTATGTCCGTTTCTGTACACCTGACAACGTATATGCAAAATTTCAGGATGATCGGTTCAGTGGTTTAGGCGTGAAAAGGTAACAAACAAACAAACTCATTTTCGCTTTTATAATATTACTAGCTTTTGCGCGCGGCTCCGCCCGCGTGGTACCTACATCAACAAAAAGTAGCCTATGTCCTTTCCCAAGTTTTAAACTATATCTGTACCAAATTTCATCTAAATCGGTTGAGTGGTTTAGCCGTGAAAAAGTAACAGACAGACGGATAGACAGACAGATAGACAGATAGAGTTACTTTCGAATTTATAATATTAGTAAGGATTACTTAGGAAGTTAGGATTAGGATTAGGATGTTCGTGTCATATAGACAGCGAAAACTTAAGAATTTCTTTTTTAAATACTACTCCTGCACTAGAAGTAAATTCTGTGTCGTGAGGGACTTTACAAACATACAAACAAAGGACACTCAGACTCGGAACAATCATTTGTGGATCACACAATATTTTGTCGCGTGTGGGAATCGAACCCACAACGCTCGGCGTATTGGTAGTGGCGACCACTTAAACCACTACGTCATCTGTGCAGTCAATGGAATACACAGAATAGATTAGGTTCGATTCTATATTATTTAAAGCGCAAATTTACTCGCAAACTTACGCGCGAAACTTAAAGCGCCTTATGTCAATATCTAAGCAACAACTTTGGTTACAAGGCTCTGCTGCTTAAAAATATTTAGGCACACTTAAAACTATTTTATTAAAAATGATTTGTTAAAAACCAACAAATAGTAGATAAAGTATATAATTAATTTTCATTTAAATCTAGTTAACTTAGATTATAACATTTTTATTTTTTTTTATGATATAGGAGGCAAACGAGCAGACGGATCGTCTGATGGTAAGCGATCACCGCCGCCCATGGACACCCGCAACACCAGAGGAGTTACAAGTGCGTTGCCGGCCTTTTAAAAAGGAGTACCTGTACACACGAAATAAAAATCAATAAAAAAAAACAAATCTAAACCATTCTCGAATCCACTTAAACACACACAAAAAACTTCTTCAAAATAGGTCCAGCAATTTAAGAGGAGTTAATTACAAATACACGCACAGAAGATTATATATATATATATATATATATATATATATATATATATATGTATATATATTTATGATGCCTTGTACCTACCACGATAAAAAAACCATTAAGCAGTCTTTGGGGACTGCCGATAGAAGTGAAAACTTTAATCCTTGATCATAAACACTTCTTTATAAACCAAAAATAATTCAAAAATGGAAAGCGTTCGGTGACGATGACGTGAGTTCCATGACTTTAGTTCACCCAAGAAGTGCTCAACGCGCCTAAATAAGTTTTCCCTTCAATATAAACTTACATTCTCACGTCACATTACATTCTCATTACATAATCTGATCATGTGATCCTAACCAATATCTCTGTGTTGTGTTCCCATAGCGTAAAGGCTTATCAGTTTTGTTGCCAGTGCTCCATAATCAGACGTAATGACATTAGTTTTTAGTCAATTACAGAAAAACAATGTAATGGCTTTGAAACTGGAGTCTTTATCGCATAACTACTCGGATGTAGGTATAACTTTTTCGCAAATAGTGATGCGGGTAATATCAATATCACCAATAGTTTCAACTTTGTCAGGGTTGTAAGTAGCATTCATAGAAATCCAGTTGCAGACTCCCTGCCTGCTATTGGCTGAATTAACACACAACAATTAATGATTGTTGTGTGTTAATTCAGCCAATAGCATTTGGCAGACTGTTAACTTGTGTCGATCGGTAACCTGGGTGAGTGCCCTTTGCTAGAATTTTTGTAAAGTCCCTCACGATACAGGAATTATACATAGAACAGGTGCACAAAAATTAAAATTAAATCTATACTTAATATATAAAGCTGAAGAGTTTGTTTGTTTGTTTGAACGCGCTAATCTCAGGAACTACTGATTCGATTTGAAAAATTCTTTTAGTGTTGGATAGCCTATTTATCGAGTAAGGCTATAGGTTATATAACATCGCGCTATGACCCAAGGGGGCGGCGCAGTAACGATAAACGCGGGTGAAACCGCGGGAACATCTAGTAGAAAATGAAGTGTTTGACAAGATCGAATTGTCCAATGACCCTTCCATTGTATTAGAGTAGGTAATATTATACTTCATTATATTGTCTTACTTTTACGCGAATGTTATCTATACATTGAAATTAAACTAATTTATACTATGTGTAGTAAAGCCTTGCTGAGTTCAGCATGAATGGGCCGGCTCGACCGGGGAAGGACTGGCTCTCACAGAATATCGACGTGAAATACCAGTATTCCTACTGTTGTGTTTCGTTTGGTGAGTGCGAGTGCCGGAGGCCCAATCACCCTCTTTCCCCGTTCCCGCTCCTTCTCCTTCCCATTTCCTTTCCTAATGGGTCGGCAACGTGCAAGTGATGTCTCTGGTGTTGCAGGCGTCCATAGGATATATACTAGTCTATGGGCTACGGTGACCACTAACCATCAGGTGGGCCGTATGCTTGTTTGCCAACTTAGTCGTATAAAAAAATACTGATTTTATTGCATTCTTGACTTGAACACTAACAAAAATCAAAATAGACTTCAATAATGCATATTCTAAAACAAAAAATGAAATACGCAATTTTTTTTTGCGTATTCTTGTGTCTACAACATACAATCAACTTATGTTTCTACTAAAGTACAATCTATGCGTTAACCTGTAAGAAAGTAGGTACCTACCCACTTAAACTTCACATCTAACTCAACACATACCTATTACTAACAAACAATTATTAAATAATTTATTTAGAGTTCAACCAAGCAAAATTTTTTAAATATTGATAAAAGTAGTAGTAAGCTAGCCGCTAGTAAGCGGTCGCCTAGTGCTCGAAATTCGATTAAAGTTTGTCTGTAAGATATTGCTGATATATGTCATTATATTATATTGATATATGTAATCATAGTTACGCGCTTCGACTGCGTGTTTCAAATGCATGATTGTGTGCGTGTAGTGTTTCTTCATTAATTTAATGTATTTCTAATGCATATTTTATATAAATATTAGGATTCGCCCCTCCTTCTCCATATAAACTTTAACTGTGCCAAATTTCATAATCCTCCGACGGCGCAATTTTCGTAAAAAGGGGTACAAAGTTTTTGCTTCACGTATTAATATATAGATAATGTACAATTACTTATCGAGTCGGTGTTTCTAACTACGTGAGATGTCTTACTATAATCATAACATTGGCAAGCACAATTACACACTTAGACGCAGCACGCGGCGCGGGCGGCTGACACCAACTGCAAAAATAACAATAATTGTATTATTTTCTTAATAATTTGATTGTCTTTTAAGCAAATAGCAAATAGCTTTCAGATAAAAAAACAAATCATCAAAATCGGTTCACCTAGAAAAAAGTTGTGAGGTTAACATACATAAAAAAGCTTACAGTCGAGTTGAGAACCTCCTCGTTTTTTGAATTAGGTTAAAAACAATACTAGGTATGTATGATTGCCTAGCTCCAGTTGTGATGCTGGTGGTCTTGGCTAATGAAAACTACTTCGATACTTGGTACAATAACTGTATTTCCAAAAGACGATGTAATAATAATCAGTGTGCAGTGCAATATACGGCGAGTGAGTCGGTCGCACGGCGACTGTATCGGTGGCTCGATGCGCGGAGCGAAGGCGGGGTCGGCCGACGTCGGTTGTCCTCCAAGTCACCTCCAACGCGTTCGTCGCGCAGCGGCCCGGCGCGATGGAACGCAGTAACAAGGTATTACATATTTTTGAAACTATTGAACGACTACTGTTAAAATTTATTATATTTAGCAATTTAAATTATTGAATGACTAGCTTTTGCCCGCGGCTTCACTCGTGTTAATTTAGAATTTGACAATCAATTAGGGTTGTACTCTGCTTGTAATAATATAATTCAATCATGATTCGAAAGACACGTGGCGCCATCTATTATCATAAGAACGTTATTGTTGTTTTCCTTAGGGAACAGCAATTTTTTTCGGGATGAAAGGTAGCCTATGTCCGTTTCTGTACCTACACCTGACAATGTATATGCAAAATTTCAGGATGATCGGTTCAGTGGTTTAGGCGTGAAAAGGTAACAAGCAAACTCATTTTCGCTTTTATAATATTAGTAAGGATTAGGATTAGGAAGTTAGGCTTAGGATATTTAGATTTAATCTTTTCCTGACGTTTCAGTTCCTTTTCAGCAGTCATGGTCAGAGTGAGATTCATTTTGGTTTTCCTGCAGATATAGCAGAACAACAAAGGTTCATCCTTAATGTCGATGTCTATAAAATCACAAAACCGTACATTGTGGAACAAATGCTGTCATGTTGTTTGTATTCAATAAGCTTAGAGCAATAAGGCGCATGCAGACTGCGCCATATAAAAACTATTACTTACAGGTAAGAGATATTTTCTTCTGACTTGGCTTTATCTATACTAATATTATAAAGCTGAAGAGTTTGTTTGTTTGTTTGAACGCGCTAATCTCAGGAACTACTAGTTCGATTTGAAAAATTCTTTTAGTGTTGGATAGGCTATTTATCGAGGAAGGCTATAGGCTATATAACATCACGCTACGACCCACGGGGGCGGCGCTGTAACGATAAACGCGAGTGAAACCGCGGGGACATCTAGTAACTCATAATTTGACTGCACGGATGTGGAAACGTTTTAAGTAGTCGCGTCCATAGCTATACTAATATTATAAAGCTGAAAAGTTTGTTTGTTTGTTTGAACGCGCTAATCTCAGGAACTACTGGTTCGGATTGAAAAATATTTTTTTTGTTGGATAGCTAATTTATAGAGGAAGCTTATAAGTTATATAACATCACGACCTACGGGAGCGGCGCAGTAATCATAAACGCCGGTGAAACCGCGGGCACAGCTAGTTATACATAAATATTAAGATTATTAATCCTAATCTTAACTGATCAAAACTAAATGCGAATGTGAGTTTGTTCGTTTGTTACGCTGTCACGCCTTAACTACTCGACTGATCAACATGAAATTTCGCACACACGTTGTCAGAAAACGACTTAAAATACCTTTTATCCAGAAAATCTTTTGTTCCCGAGGGATAGAAATGTATTGACAAGTTCTACATTAATCCGAGCGTTTGCGGGCAAAAACATGTCTAGAATATTAAAATTATAAACACATATTTTTATTAGTTCGGTTTATGAAAACGACCTAGTTTGTTTACGGATTTATGTAAAGTTACAGATATTAAGTAGAATACTACTTACCATAGATAACAATGCATTTCGCCGATATTATGTTATTTTGTATTTATCGCTTCCAGCGCCGACAATGCTTGTAGTTTTGTTGAATTTGGTATTTATAATATCTGTTTTGTGTCAAAATGATTATGTGGACGAAGTATTTTTTCCTGATGACTGTAAGTTAAATTTAATTATTATTCACAAAATAATAATAAAAAAGTATTAACTTACCGATTTCAAAGATGTCAAGCTGTATGTAGACACAACAGATTATATTTATATTATCTGTTAAGATTCATAATATTTTATTTTTATTGAAGTATAGTTAATTTGGCAAACAAGTTTTTTGCCCGCCTGATGGTAAGCGGCTATAAAAGATCATGGATGCTTCAAACTAGGGAACATCACCGAAGTGATGATTTTCCTCCGCTTCAAAAATAAGTAGTTTTATTGCTTGTATTAGCGATTAAACTGGTTCCCTTCTATTAGTACAGCGCTGTCTTAGGTCCCTGTAAACCTTATCACACAAAGTTACTCATTTGTTCATCACAAAGTTAATCATCTCACAAAGTCATCATCTTTATTTTCTTTCTTATATGCAATCTTTCGTATGACGTCTCCCAAGGTTGTTCTAGTTTGAGGAAGCACTTGATAATGATCACGATATCTTCTTCTCTCTAGCCTTTATTATTCCCAAGTCACTTGGGGTCGGCTTTCTAGTCGAACCGGATTTGACTGGATATCAGTTTTTACACGGAGCGACTGCCATCTGACCTCCGCAACTCGAAGGCTAACGATACCCTAAGGCTAGACCAATGTCAGGATATTAGAGGGCACTAACTTCCCAATAACGACTGCCGTAGATGTTCATGGCAGCCGGGACCGATGGCTTAGCGTGCTCTCCGTAGCACGGAGCAGGCAAAAATTGACAATCAATACGCACATAATTTTGAAAAGTCATATCACTTCCGAAAGTAAGAGATGCGCGACGTTGGTTCGAACCCGAGACCCTCTGCATTGCAGTCTGTTGGTCTCCAAAATGAGCTATCGCTGCTGATAATGATCACGACATGCACAACAAAAATACTCGGTATCTGACGTAGTATTTAGACTTGCGTGCTGATATGAAGATATTGAAGTGGATGTGTGGTTTCTGGATCTAACTAGTAAAGAAACACGTATACTTAGAGGAGCCCCAGCATCTTGACGTAGGGGAAAACAATGATTAGATTAATGTACCTGACAGGAAAGCTTAAGAGGTATTTTGGGTAGTGCGGCCTTGTATTACGCCAGCCAAGTGACTGTTGGTCATGAGTTGGCAGTCCTTGGATTATATAGTTCTCGTAGCTTAAGCTCGAGTCCGCCCAAATTTCGAGAAACCGTGACGAGCGATATGACCGTCATGGTTTTGTTCCTGATGATGCAAAATACTGTGCAAGGTAGAGAATTCGTTGGAAGAAGAACCTTAGCACGGTTCTTTAATTTTCACATTTACATGGTTTGGATTCATTTCGATAAAGGTTGTTTAATTGATTTGATTGATTAATTCTATGGAACTTAATTAAGTAATTGTCGTTACCTAGTCGTGTAGCTGCTTATGGGACTTGAACAACGCTATTCCTTGTTTATTGAGAACTTTGGGTCTGGAGTTAAGGAGATAAATGTATGTTTAGTTACTATAAAATCTTTAGAGTTTCTTATAATAATATTATACACTATGTCACCTTAATGTCAAAAATCTGATCCAGAATATTTTGTTATTAAATACTATAGGTACTTGTCTTGTAAATTGGATAAATAAGTAACACAACAGATAAAAAAAGAGTTTGCGTGAAGTGAATAGCTATAAAATTTCGTTGATCCGATTTTGTTTTAAGAACAATAGAAAACGACCCAAATGCGTCGTTTCTGAGTCTTTTTTTCGTGCATTGGAAACATATCCGCTTCTTTTCAGTATATAATATCATTGGATTCTAAGGTATATCTCGTATCACTTGAAATTGCCTTAGTTTTCTTCGTGATTAATTAATTTTTTTATTTTTTATTTATTTATTTTTTATTTATTTATTTAGGTCTTCCCACAGCTTGTGCATACAATGTACTTAATTTTTAAATAACTTAAAGGTTACAGGCTTACACACTAGCCAATTACGGGCTAACCAACATTCATTAAGCAACATTAGGTACTATTTAGAAATTAATACTAACATAATTAAATATCCAACAGGTTAAACAATATTGTGATGTGTTACAATTTACGTAATTTAAAAACTTAATATAATAATATAGGTAAAGAGTACAAGGGGTATTGGTGGTTAAGTAGTTACATTTTCTGTCCGGAATCCAGGATTTTGGATTTAAATGAGTTCATAGAATCGTGATGTACATCTGCATTAGGCACTAGTTTTATAAATGAGTTCATTTCTCTACACATTCTATTTCGTGGTGAATTTACTCCTATAATAGTGTTACAATGCTGAATATGATATGGTTTGACTATAGGGTATCTGGGTATTTTACTAGGGATGTTTAAAGATATGCGTGCAAGTAACTCACTACAGTCGAATTTATCGTTCACCAATTTGTAAAGAAACATGATATCTTGTAATCTTCGACGTTCTCGTAAAGAGGTCATTTTAAAACATTCGATGCGCTGATCGTACGGGCATCTGAGTGATATTTTGTTTGTAGTGTGGGCCAAGTGTTTGGTAAAGTATGTCTGTATAGTTTCAACTCTTTATGAGTGAATCGCATAATGTGGGCTCCACACCACACTGCCGAACTCCAGGATACTCCGAACAAGTGCATTATACAGTGTAATTTTAGTCCGCTCTAACTTGAAACATTTTGTGCCTCTTTTAAGGAAGTTTAGCATTTGCGCAGATTTTTTAACAATACCATCAACATGATTGTTGAAAGTAAGTTTACTGTACATTATAACTCCCAGATCTCGCACCTCATTAACTGTAATTAGTGGAGTGTCTTTAATGACATACGACAGTGTAGGACTTTGCTTTTTCCTTGAAAATCTAATGTGGAAACATTTTTCTACATTTATTTTCATGCGATTGAGTGTACACTAGTTGTCAATCCTATCAAGATCTTGTTGTAAGAGGGCAGTATCACTATATGACGTAACAATATTGTAAATTTTAAGATCATCAGCGAACATTGAATGTTTACAATTTTTAATCTGACTTGTAATGTCGTTGATAAAAAGGGAGAAAAGAACTGGGGCAAGATGAGAGCCTTGTGGAACACCCGAGAGAGCATAATATTGGTAAGATTCATAACCATTTACTGCAATCAGCTGAGATCTACGCGACAGGTATGATGAAAATCAGACTTTGGAGTGTAACCAAGTTTCAGTTAATACTATAACATTATAATTAGAAAGCAAAATATTTTTATAAATGTCATCAGTCTTGGTTCTTATTCCACGCACGTTTTGATAATATATATCCACCATTTTTAACGTAAAGACACCAAGAACATTCATCACAAAAACAGACGATTTTATTTTAAGCTGATTCGTTGCCAAATGCCTTCATTCGCTTCAGACTATCTTGGTCTCTAATGTGTAAAGAATTCGAGTATATATCTTTACGGACAAAGATGCGGCCATTGCGGACCCATACGAATTGATATGACATCTCCTTAGCAAGTATCCGAGTTGTTGTGTGAAGCTGTTTGGTCGTTGGGGGTAAGTGTTCATTTACAAAGATTGGTACGCGGCTGCCCGCTATGCCCAGATGTGTGGAGTTTAGTTTGTCCTGGGGACGTTGTTTGTTAAAAGCTGAGACTGATGCCAATAAAGTGTCGCGTTGACGAGGACTACGAAGTTTCACAATCACAGTACGCGGTCAATTGCTTTCTTTATTCAGCTTAGCTACACATGTCACTAGTAATATGTCAATATCGGGAATGTCGCTTTTCGTTACCTTTGCAATAGCTAGCACCGTGTTTACCAAGTTTTCCGAGTTATTCTCAGGTAAGCCATTAATTTCGATATTATTTTCGCGCATGTGCTGCTCGGCTATAGTCAACCGTGTTGCAAGGTCACTAACATTATTTCTTAGGGTCTCGTTTTCAGCTTGTAATTGATTTATTAAAGCTTCTTTTTGGTTGAAACGTTTCTTAAATTCTTCAAAAACATCGTTAAAAAAACCAAATGACATTTTTAGTTCGGATATGTCATTCTGAATGTGTTTTAGCTGGTCAGCAACTAACTCCTTAATTGTGCATTGCAGTGTCGATGATAGTTCTTGCCTTATAATTTCTTTCAGTGAACTTTCTGTAAGATACTTGTCACTCTAAGCTGGACTTGAGTCACTTTTTTTTCGTAATGTTACATTACTCGCATCAAGTGATTGTTTACTACTTGCTGAGTTGTTGATATGAGGTGAATTTGCAGGAGTAATCTTCTTTTTAACAGTATGTGCACGTTGTGACATTATGACTGTATGTTGTTTAAATGGCACACTAACATAGGCCGCCTCAGGTAACGTTCAATAATATTTTAACACAATTGCACACTAATAAAGGCACAGGATTTACTTTAAGAACGGCGTGCGGCGGATAGTGTGACGACTGGGCGAGTTCGTGGGAAGAAGGTCGTAAGCGCCAAGGAATCGGCGTCGCTTACGCGTTCTGTCGCGGCGCTCGGTTAAGTTATCGATGGCGGTACTTACAATTATTTTGAGTTGTTATTTGGTCCAATACTGATTATGAATAGATTTTAATTTCAATTTCAATAGCAGCCCGGAGTTAGGAAGTTGGCGGTATTAGACATCCCCGTGCCTCGGAAAGAACGTAAGGCCGTTGGTCCTGCGCCTGATCTGTCTCCGGTCGTGTCGGATTACCGTCCCATCGGGTCATGGGGGTTAGGGAACAGAGAGTGCACTTGTGTTAGCGCACACACTTGTGCACTATAATAACTCCTGCGCAGATGGCTAGTCTCCTTTAAGACTGGCCGCCGTGGCCCAAATTCGGTGTGGAGGACATTATTATTATTATTATTAATTCATACATACGTACATAATCGCAGGCCTATATCAAAGAAGGTGCAAGCAAGGGTTATATGGCCTACATATTTACTTATTGCGTAGGACCTAACGCAATAGTTTTTTATTTGCCAGGTACCCACAGTTCTAGGCTCCGACTCAGCTACTAAACATTTGCCTAATAACACTTTCACCGACCTAGGAATTGAACCAAGTCCTCATACACAGCAGTATCTTTCACTGCCGCTGTGCCACAATAGCAGCTATTTAGTATATAAATATTATTTACTAGATTTTTGCTGCTACTTTGCTCGCTCGGCATGCTTGTTTCTAAGTTATGGGCGTATTGTTAAGTTAATTATCGCTCGCTTTAATGGCGAAGGAAAAACATCGTAAGGAAACCTGTATGTCTGAGAGTTCTCCATAATGTATTCGAAATTGTGTGAAATAAGCTAACCCGCATTCGGTCAGCGTGGTGATCTATTGTCTAACTCTTCTCAGACTAAGGATCAATTCAGATCAGGCGGAAAAATGCTCGAGCATCTTTCAAATGGTAATAAATATCAACCTTATTCCGTTTAGATAACGCTAGAAATAGTATGCAACTGTTTTTGGGTAAGATTTTAATTTTGCATACTATTTTTAGGTATTATAAATGGAATAAGGTTGATATTGAATTACCACTTAAAAGATGCTGATCTGAATTGCCCCTTAGAAGACACCCGGGCCCAGTAGTGGGACAGTTTAAAAAAAAAGCTGGTATTACAATGAGATAATATACATACATACCTATTAATGTTTCTGCTTGCACGAGGAAATAGTGAATCCAACAAAAACAAAATAATTTTGGCCTATCAAAATTGAAATCGCCAGTAATGTCTACCGTAAATAAAATCGCCGTAAAAAATAATTTAAACGGCTATCATCAGGTTATCTGATCGAACCCGTCGCGACTAGATAAGGTAGAGCATAATACCTATTTTGCCATTAGTATACCGTACCCAAGTGAGTGAGGTCACACGTTTTGAACTAGAATATTGAATATTATGTTAGTGTTTGGATCGATGGGTAATAAGACAAGTGACTAAGGCCAGTGGTATAATTAATTTTATAAGAGACCAGTTTATTTTTGAGATTTCGTATGAGTAGGTTAAACTTCGTGTAACTATAAGATGTGGTCGTATTAAAAGGTTGGACAGAGGACCCTGTGATAGACGTAGATAAGAACAATTAATAAACTGCAGGTTGGTTTAGTAGTCGCCTCGCCATTGCCTTTTAACCGAGTGTTTGGGATTCAATGGAACAAAAATTGATGCCACAATTAATGTAAATAAATCACACAAATTTTATATAGTACCTACTAGATGTGCCCGCGGTTTCACCCGCGTTTACCGTTATTGCGGCGACCTATAGCCTTCCTCGGTAAATAGGCTATCCAACACTAAAATATTTTTCTTAAATCGAATCAGTAGTTCCTGAGATTAACACGTTCAAACAAACAAACAAAGTCTTCAGCTTTATAATATTAGTATAGATTTGAATTTACAGAGTTACAAGTCCCCGGTGACACAGGATTAGTTTATTAATAGTGCCGGAGTTTTTTAATCTAAAATATATTGAAATCATTATTTAATAGACTAGAAAAGTGAATATCAGTATATAGAATTTAAAAGGTTAGAGCAGTGAATTTCATATTGGATAGATGAACTAATTCGAATTAATTATGAGCCATGACTTTCGAGGATGAGGAGAGCGAACCCCCGACGCTACAACATTTAATCAAAAAATTTCATAATACTTACGTAGGATCATAATTCCACGGATTTTTTTTGCTTTTTATAGGGTTTCACGTTTATACCTTCTTTGTTCTATTTGTGGCTATTTTTCATAGTTTTTTTAACTTGTTTTAGGCTTTTTACGTTCATACTATTTTTATTATTTTGTGTCGGGGATTTTTTAAATTTTTAATTTAGTTTTTATTTCATGCCTTTTGTAGGGACTCTAGTTAATATTCCCCATTCCCTTTCAATATAGTGCACATTATTCTACTAATCAAGTCCTTTCATTTGATACCCATATTGAGGGAGTTGTGAAAAAATATGTAACCCGCGATTTTGTGGCGGCGGCCATCTCGGACCGATTTTCATCAAACATAGCTAAGAACTCTTCCGGCTAATTCACCTTTCAAACAAAAAAAACAAAATCAAAATCGGTTCATCCGTTCGGGAGCTACGATGCCACAGACAGACACACACACACACACAGACACGTCAAACTTATAACACCCGTCGTTTTTGCGTCGGAGGTTAAAAATATGTACAAGTTCAAACTACCCACAAGTTATAACTTGTATGCAGGTTTGTACAAGTTGTATGCAATTTGAAACTAGCATGCAAGTAACTTGCCTAATGGAATCGCGCCTTTAAGTATAAAAGATACGGCACGTTGTCAATTATATATTCAACAATGTTACATCCATTTTATCATTTCGAACGTCATTTCATGGGTAATTTTAAAACATTGTATTATACATGGGTCACTAAATCGACCCCAATTATAACCACACCATATAGTTATACACCATATTTGTAATAATAGATTATATTTTTCACTAGATTTTCGCTTCGCTCGCGTAGATGTAGATTGTGTCAATTTTGTAAAACTCGGGAACAGGACTTTTTCCTGTATGAAAAGTACCTTATGCCGTTTTCTGGACCCCTGATGAAATTTCATGATGATCGGTCGACTAGTTCAGGCGTGAAAGCGTAACAAACAAACAAACTAACATTCCCATTTATAATGTTAGTTAGGATTATAAATATTTATCTACATTAGTCGATATCGCGATAAACTTGGTCGGAGTCATATTGTTTTTTACCCATGCGTATCGGAAAATTTGTCTCAATATTATCTTTACCTTTTAACAAAACAGACGTAAGATAACAAAGGCTGTAAAAAGGCGATTTCAAGTAAAAAATTTATTAAATCAATATTTAGTATTTAATATGTTTTTTATAATTTACCTGGTTTGTGAAGTGTTGTTTGGGAGTGCTTCAGCTATGTACAGTTCAAAAGCTTTAGAGGGTTATCCGGCCGGATATTTACCTTATTGTAAGTATTTAATAATAGTTTTAAGAGTAATATATCGATGGTTTAATATTAAACATCGTAACCCCATTTTTTCAAAATCATGCTTCTATCCCGTCTAGTGTAAAATAACGCGAAAACTCCAATGGATGAAATCTTAAATCCATGTAAACTTCAAAAATATTTATTTAAACATCTGCATAGCTCGTAATTCTGTGAAAACTTAGAATCCTTAACTGCGTATGTAATTATTTTTATATTAAATCCATGATAGTCTTAAGTTTACGCGACTTTTATTTATACATTGAAATTAAAATACTTTATACATATTTATTATTACTAGCGGTCGCCTAGTGCTCGAAATTCGACCAAGGTTTGCCTGTAAGATATTACTGATATATGTCATTATATATTGATATATGTAACCATAGTTACGCGCTTTCCCTGCGTGTGTCAAATGCATGGTTGTGTGCGTGTAGTGTTTTTTCATTAATTTAATGTATTTCTAATGCATATTTTATAAAAATATTAGGATTCGCCTCTCCTTCTACATATAAACTTTAACTGTGCCAAATTTCTTACTCCTCCTTTCGCGCAATTTTTGTAAAAAGGGCACAAAGTTTTTGCTTCACGTATTAATAATATATAGATTACATCATTTTGAAACTTTAAATTACTACCGTTAAATACTGTTGCTAGTAATTGTTTACCACTATTTAAGCTTTTTAAGTAATAAAAACTACTTAGATCTTTTTTTTATTAGAGCTGTTTTCTTTATTGTGTAGAACTACCTTAATATTTACATTATTAATTTTAAAACAAATTAATCTAATATATATTTACAAACGTATTAAAAAAGGTAACATAATTACAAAAACATAAAAAATTATACTATTAAATATTTACGAAAAAGGTTTAGGCATCGTAGAATTCTTCAGCATCGCTGTCAACTGGTAACGAGCCCAGAAGACTGGCAGCATTGCCATGTTGAATGGCAATGCTGATTCTTTGGGCCACAAAAGACCAGCCTTCTGATCTTTTAAATTTCATTTTACACTTGCCCTGACGTTTCGGAAGCTATTCTTTTATTATGCTTTATTTAAAGTTACATTTTAATCGACAATTTGAAATGAAATGAAATAATATTTATTTGTCCGAATATGGGAACACAGTTGTTACAGTTGTTGATCATTTCAGCCATATTCTGCCATTATCTGGCGTACAAAATATTAATAATAATTAGTTAAATTTATTAGAATTTTATAGTAACATAGTAAATTAATTCACATAATCGTATAATATTTGCATGCATTAATTAATGTCATAGGTTTTTATCATTTATGAATTCTTTTATACTATAATTTTCCTAATCATAGTATTAAATAAAATAATAATAAGCGATTCTTAATAAAAATATTCAGCAGTTATACAAATTTAAAATAATATAATATATGCCAAAATGGATTAAGAAGTTTAAAAATTATGCCATCGCTACACATTTTGTATTAAGAAATTTCGGTTAGCAGCATGGAGTCAAGAAATGGAGTCATGGAGTCAATGGCGCCACCGTATTAAATGCCTGTAGGGTTCGGGCATGGTTTGGGAAAAGTATATTTTGGAAGTTTTCTAGATCTTTCCTAATGCTTTGCGATATATTATATACTTTTTATAGAGAAATCTTGCGTTACATTCTATTTTCAAGTATTATACTTCAAATTTTCAAAGTACAGCTCCTTGGAATATTTTGCACGCACCTACTTTTTTTTTAACATGCTGAAATGCCATTAACACAAGCGTATGTTGGGCGCACCTGGGAAAGAATAGCAAGTCCCGGGTCTTACCACGTTTTGACTACCTTGCTGGAACTACATCAGCCACATATTGTATCTAGCTACCTAAAACATTCCTTTCATCTCACCTTTAGTACCTTTTTTCTAGAGCCAGCAACGGGTGAATGATACTTGCAGTATTGTTAGCGATCATAAGCGATCATAACAGCTTAATATCAGATGTGCTTTTACTTAAATATTTGGGACGGATAATTTTTTTTTATTGTAATATAACTATTTATGTTTTGTTTAAGCTGTAAAGTAGGATAGAATTCTACTGTTATATAATCTAAAAGTCACGTAACACGAGCTTACGTTTTTGCATTTTTCGTGCAAATTTACGTAATCTTGTAGGCGAAAATATTAATTACTTTATGTTTTTTACACGGAGTAATTGTAAACACATTCATTGTTATGGTAAATGTATATTTTATATTTGTATTAAACAAAAAGTGTGGATTTTATTCACATAACTGTGACCGCCTGTTTTGGCACATTTCGCTCGGCGTAGTCTTAATGTATGTACGTTTTATCACAGGGTTTCCGCCACTCATAATATACTAATTGCGTTGCTGTCCTGCTTGCTGTCCAAAATTGTCCAATTTTTTGTGTTTAGTTCCGAGATATTAGCTCAGATAATTGTGGGTTGAATGATAGACAGTATCATTAAATATATTTTATACAACGTGTAATATGAATAAAATTCGATCAACTTGCGGCTACTGCACAAATGTCGAGTTCGATTTCCGGGTCAGGATATGTGTTATTAACACGTTCCCTGTCCGATGAACCACATATGGTACATAACAATTGATTTTCTATTGTGTCTATTACGGGACTGTGAATGGGTTAAGATTTAAATTATAGATGTTCCCTTACCATTCTAAGATCGTACGAAAAAGTGTTCACACTAAGAAGAGTGAGCTCGCTCATTACATATACATGATAATAGTGGTAGGTGGACTATGGCGCAACCCTTCTTACACTGAGTAGAGGCCCGTGCCCAGCAGTGGGACAGTTTAATACAGGACTGATATTCTAATGTAATATAAGTGAGCGTGACAATACTGCCGTCAACTAACTAAAAGGACAGTAAGTGCTATGGAACGCATATGGCGTAACGTCTTTTTAGTTAGCGGACGGCAGAATAATATGTATATTTATGGATGGATGACAATTTATCTATCCAGGAAGGTAATCATATTTAATTTAAATCTTTGATCAGCAATGTAAGTCCTGGTGTAAAAACAAAGCGGTCGGTAATGCGACGACGGTCGATCGAGGTCGCAGGTTCTAATCTTCATGGATAATCTTCTTCCTCGTATTTAACTTACATGGAAAAAGTCATCGCGCGAGAATGGAATCGTATGACTACCGCTTTTTAAATTCTCACCGTTTGAGATAAGCGATGTGCAATTATTACCAAAATAAAATTCGAATTTTCCAAAATTGTATGACACGGCATCCGAATGTTGATTATTCGCTATTGATTATTATAATTCGAATCATAATAAAATATACAAATGACACTATAAGTTCACTTCCTCACTAGACTTAACTCTAGCATTACGGGGGAATTTACAAATATTCAAACAACTATTTGTGGATTAAACTAATTTTTGTCTCGTGAAATTTTATTTATAAAAGACTAGTTTTCACCCGCGGCTTCGCTCGCGTAAATGTAGGTTAGGTTAGGTTAGGTTTGCAACGGGGGGGCCTGCTATGGATGACTCAATTCTTTTAAGAGCTCCCAACAGGCTCCTCCATTGGGTGAGAGAGGAAACACCCCAGGTTTTTTAGTGGGTATACCAGAATGGGGAGTCCCACACGCCCCGCCGGTGCCGTCCCCTAGCCGGCGGATAGTGCATCAAGCATTTTTCCTGGGTAACAAAAAAAAAAAAAGTTAGGTTTGCAACAGTTATTTTTTCTGGATGAAAGATACCCTATGTCCTATTCTGTACCCCTGACAACGTGTATGCAAAATTTCATGTTGATCGGTTAAGTCGTTAAGGCGTGAAAGCGTCACAAACAAACTCATTTTCGGATTTATAATATTAGTTAGGATCTACATATTTAACTATGTATTTGATTTGTTTAAATTAAGGCACGGTGAACCATTTAACCATTTGACCATTTAAACCACTACCCCATCCGCGTGATTTACTTGAAGATTCGAATAATGAGATTTTAATCGATTAGCGCACTAATATTGTTTTGTATTGATTTCGAATCGAATTGAGGATCTAGTTTGTTTGTGGATAATTTCTAAGGATGCGTTATGCTGCATTGAAAGCTGTATCTTTCTTTTTTTAAGAAGGCAACTAATGCATTTTTATCTTCCAAATATTTAAACTAGACTAATACGAAGAACACCAAGACTTGAAACTATATGTGGATCATGTACATTCTTGTGAATACACATATATACTAATATTATAAAGCTGAAGAGCTTGTTTGTTTCTCTGAACGCGCTAATCTCAGGAACTACTGGATCGAATTGAAAAAAAAATTTTTTGTTGGATAGCTTATTTATCGAGGCAGGTTATAGGCTATATAACATCACGCTACGACCCACCGGGGCGGGTGGTAATCATAAACGCGGGTGAAACCGCGGGCACATCTAGTGTAATATATTTATGTGTATAGGCACATGATGTCACATATAGTAGAGTAGTAGAGCCTCGCTGATTTCGGCATGAATGGGCCGGCTTGACCGGGGAAGGACTACCCTCTCACAGAATATCGACGTGAAATAGCAGTATTCCTACTGTTGTGTTTCGTTCGGTGAGTGAGAGTGCCGGAGGCCCAATCACCCCTTTCCCATTTCCCGCTCCTTCTCCTTCCCACTTCCTTTCCTAAAGGGTCGGCAACGCGCAAGTAATGCCTCTGGTGTTGCAGGCGTCTATAGGCTACGGTAACCACTTACCATCAGGTGGGCTGTAAGCTTGTTTGCCAAACGAGTTGTATAAAAAATACTTGCATATACCTATACACTACTAATTAAATCAAAGACTACCTGTTTGATCAAAGGTGAAAAACTCAATCAATGTTACTTTGTAGATCAGCCATAATTAAATGTTATACATACTTATATACCGAATAATAACATATTATTAAAATGTGATGTATTGTTGTTGACTTGCCAAGGGTTATAATGGCTCTTAGAAAATAAATAATTATAAAGAGCTTCTAGTATGTATATAATAACTAGCTTTTGCCCGCGGCTTCGCTCGCGTTAATTTAGATTTTGACAATCAATTCGGGTTGTACTGTTGCTTGTAATAATATAATTCAATCATGATTCGAAAGACACGTGACGCCATCTATTATCATAAGAACGTTATTGTTGTTTTCCTCGGGAACAGTAATTTTTTTGGGGATGAAACGTAGCCTATGTCCGTTTCTGTACACCTGACAACGTATATGCAAAATTTCAGGATGATCGGTTTAGTTAGGATTAGGATTAGGATAATAATAATAAAGGAATAATCATCCATCCAACATTTAAGTGCTTTGCACTTGTCGGTGTCGGCCTCGATGGCGTAGTGGTTAGTGTAACCGACTGCTAAGCCTGAGGTTGCGGGTTCGATTCCCGCACAAGTCAAACATTTGTGTGCATGAACGTGAATGTTTGTCTTGGTCTGGGTGTTTCTATGTATAATATTTATGTATTTACAAAAAAAATATATATATGTATGTTTATCCATTGTGTAGTACCCATAGTACCTACAAGCTCTGCTTAGTTTGGGCTAGATGGTGTTGGGTGTATGTGGTAGAATATTTATTATTTATAAAATCTCCATCTTTCTCTTTCTCTTTCCTCTTCAAGTTCTTTATAAGTTTCAACTTTCACTTCTTTCAGTTGATCGGTGTACCTTCTTCTTGATCCTCCCCTCTTCTTTCTTGCTTCTATCTTCCCTTCCATTATGTTTTTGATAAAATTATCATGTCAAGTTAGGAATTATCAATATATTTTTAATTAAAATATTTTGTAGTTTTTATACGGATTTATTTGGGGTGTATTTTAAAAACGATACTATACTATTTAAATTTACACTTTTCTTGACGTTTTAGTCATGGGAAATATTTGATTAGCATTATAAACTCAAAAGTTCAATCTGCGTACATATTATTATCTAGTAACAGCAATAGTTCAATATTGTTGAGTACTTTGAAATAACTATACTTCAAGACATTGAGATAACCATTATCTTAGTTCTCTTGTGACCATGGCTAGTGAAAAGCAAACGAAACGTCTTTATTGTACCGAAATTTAAATTGGTTTAATAAGTCCACTTTTTAGCGATAGCTCAGTGGGGAGACCAACAGACTGCAATGCAGAGGGTCTCGGGTTCGAACCCACGTCACGCACCTCTGACTTTCGGAAGTTATATGACTTTTCGAAATTATGTGCGTATTGATTGACAATTATCGCCTGCTCCGTGCCTCGGAGAGCACGTTAAAAGCCGTCGGTCACGGCTGCCATGAACATATATGGCAGTCGTTATTGAGAAGTCAGTGTTCTCTAATATCCTGATACTAGTCTAGCCTTAGGGTATCGTTAGCCTACGGGTTGCGGAGGTCAGATGGCAGTCGCTCCGTGTAAAAACTGATATCCAGTCAAATCCGGTTAGAAAGCCGACCACAAGTGACTTGGGAATAATAAAAAGGCTAGGGAGAAGAAGTCCACTTTTTAAAATAAGACCCGTTAGAAAACATATAATAATATAAGATATTGCACTGCGTTTACCTGAAGGTAATACATAGTATTTAAAATAAATCATGCGAATTTAATTTAAAATACAGAGAAAAATTTTGTGCTTTTAAGGATACACTGTGTAAGTCAACAAGGAATCAGAATATTCGTCCCCTGTGTTAGTGACACAACAGCTGTATTTAGGAAGGGTCACTAGATTTCTATATTGTACTTACAATTATAAACTTAAAAAGAAATAAATGTTTATTTCATTAACTTGTTAGGTTTACAAAGTTGCATTGAGGAATCTTCATTTAAGCAAATGTTTGCTTGTGATTGAGGATCCCGCTCTTCTATAGACATTTTCTTTTAATCATTAGGTGAGAGTAATAAACATTTTGACATAAGACTCAATTAATAATGATATTGCATGCTACAAAATGATAAAAATAAAACTTATAACTAATAATATTCTATCATAATATTCTATCACATACACACAACACCATCTAGCCCAAACTAAGCAGAGCATGTACTATGGGTACTAGACAATGGATAAACATACATATATACTTTTTTTTGTAAATACATGCATATTATACATAGAAACACCCAGACCAAGACAAACATCTATGTTCATGCACACAAATGTTTGACTTGTGCGGGAATCGAACCTGCAACCTCAGGCGTAGCAGTCGGTTACACTAACCACTACGCCATCGAGGCCATCAAACTCAACAAAAGATTTGAAAACAAGTAACGCGCGGGCATATTTAGTGATACAATCGTCCTTACGGGCACCGCTGACCATCAGAGTAGGCATGCTTACCTAATCACCTCAGTAGTAAAAAAGAAATAAATTCACGCGAAAACAGATTCAAAATGCATTTTTATTAATAAGTTTATGTTTCTTACAAAAATATCTTGCAAAACAATTTTGATTGTACCGGATGTACCACGTTCTTGTGAGTTCGTTAGCACAATTCATGAAGTTATTAAATATGATATTTTGGCTTTAACGTGTTATTCAGTAAACATTCGAGTTCAGTGCTGCACTGTATAAATAGTGATTCAGACAAGAAAGGCTAAGTGGGTGAATAAAGCAACAAAACATATTCAGTTTACGTTAAAATGTCTATAAAGTTCTCGCTGTTAGTGACTTAGTCTTTCTAGATACTTTTTCTAGAACAACAAGCTGACTAATGGTTGAAAGGAATAATTAATCGCTGGCATCAAGAATATGCTCGTAGTCCGAATACATTTTTAAGCTCATATCGAATGCCGCGGCTACCCATTGGATTCAACTTTGCGTCCAAGCTTGGCTCTAATTTGGAATGGCCAATATTGAATCAAACTACTGCACCACACATTGGCTTCAATACCAACTTCGCACCATACATTCTATCCAAGATGGCCGCGCGCACTTCCCTTCCATTCCCCTCGCCTTTGAACTTGTTGAAAAAACCGACTCTTTGCGCGTCGGTGTTGGACACAGGACGGTGATTGGAGGCAATGTTCACATTGTGTCAAAGACTGATCCACACATTGGAGTATTGGACGCAATAAGCTACATTGGTGCAAATATAACCAATATGTGGCCGCAGCATAAAGATTTTCTATATGAAATATTCCAAATGTTCACCTTGGAATTAACTTATTTTCTGGTTCTCACTATACAAGCCCTAAATATGACTACATCTAAATGTTACATGCTGCCTAATAATTTTCTATGAGAAAAATATCCAAATTCTCGAAAGGTCATTCATATTTTTATATTCTGTCTGAAAAATACTGCTTTTAATAAAGTTAATGACTATAATTTAAAAAGGACTACGAAACACTGAGCAAAAAAGATAAGGTAAATATGAATGGTACAGAAAAATATCCTTATCAGATATCCTATCGGTTAAAGAACATTTGACTAGGTATTATTGTTGTAAGGGGAACGTTCTTTGACTAAATTGGTAGCTTAGAAGAAAGGCTTAGGTAAGAATACCAGCACCAACCTACTTGCATGTATGAAGAATGAATGAAGCGAGATAGACATGTCAGCATTGTAACAAGGAAATCCATAGTCTCTGATTCTCTGCCTACTTCTCTGGGAATCAATTGTGACACTATGTATGTATAATTTAACTTTTATAGTATGGTGTTTTGTCTCTCTGTCCCAACGTTAACCTTATCCTGAGTGACCAAACGTGTTTCCGGGACGGTGTTATTTACGTGACATTGTGACACAATTTGAATGGACTTGCTTTTTATTGCCAATAAACTCTCAACACAATCAAATAGCAGACACTCACTTTAAATACTAAGCATCAATTTTCCATTCGTGACATAGCTTACCGAAGAAAAATGTGTTAGTTTGCTTATAGAAAAACTCTCTGGAAAATATCATAAATCCTTTGGTTAAAAAAATGAAAATCCTTAATGCGTGATTAGTGGTGTGAATATATGATTTTAAGTAAATTTACAAAATTATTGATTGTATTAAAATTCAGTGTTCGCTAATCGAGAGCGCTATTTTTTCGAAAGAAAATTAGGTGTACGCCACGCTACTGAGTGCGGGAGCGTGGCGTACACCTAATTCTTTTTTAAACTGATGTTGGGCAACCGGTCATTTTCCTCCTTACCAACCTTACAGAAGATCATAGGCAATCCTGCGTTGTGTTTCTTCTATAATAGGATCTGTGTGATCTCTGTCCCATGTGCTGCTAGCAGTGAGAATCCTTTTTTTAAGATTGGTAACGTTGCCAAGCTTTAAAAAAGGATTATAAAAAGCAAGGAAAGATATGGTTATTTAAGAAGGAACATAGCAATGCGATTACTCGTTTTTAAACCATATAATTTGCCATTACACAGATGTTACCCTGGAATTACAAGCGTTCAGCAGTAACTGCTTACTGGTCATAAGCATGTTTACTTGTTAGTGTAAAAAAGAACTGAGACACTGTTAGAAAGGCAACATCGTAACCTACATATGTCACCTTTCATTCACCATATTCAAAATGGATGACGCGCTGTCAAAATATTTGTTTTTCACAAAAGGCAAAGGAAACATGCGTAAGTCCAATTGTCTTGTGTTTGTATTTCGATAATGTTTGAAGGACTGATAATTGATTCTGATGAAGTTGCGAAGGTCAGTTTGTGGGTACAAGCCTTTTAAGTAAATACGAGTCATAGAGTAATAACATATCGGTTGAATTTACTGCATGGGTGGTACAGTGGTTTAAGTGGTCGCCTCACCACTACCATTGCGCCTAATATTGTGGGTTCGAATCCCACACAAAGCAAAACATTGTGTGATCCACAAATGGTTGTTCTGACTCTGGGTGTTCGTTGTGTCCTTTGTTTGAATGATTGCAAAGTCTTTCGCGACACAGGAAATAAGCTTAATGCGGAATTTGTCTCTTTAAAAAAGAAATTAATGGAAATAATGACTGTGTCTGATAGAGGCTTATGTAAAGTTTACATACGTATATGTTAGTCAAAGTCAAAAATCATTTATTCATTTAGGTCACAAAGTAATACTTATGAACGTCAAAGTATATAGGTTAGTGAGTTTACTAAGTTACTGAAGCTACATTTAGGTTAGTTGCTAGGTTCAGGCAAAGGGTAGAGCCTATGAGAAGAAACCTGCAAGAAACTCACGGCCACTCTTTTAAATCGCCAGTTAAATATAATTTCAGTATTTTACAACTCAGATTAACAATGTGATCAAGGTAGGTTTGATGCATATATCTTAAAGGTAGACAAAAACAAATTATACCAAGCCTACAGTTTTAGATTCCACGTAATGGGAGATGGACCCATTGCTATCTGTTTGAGCAGAACCAGAATCCGCGTTGCTATTGAAAGTTATGTACCAGAATTTACCTTGCACAGAATTTTCAATAAACAATAACAATTTACCCAACCCAAGTTTGAAATCTAAGACCTCACTGTCATCGATAACTAAATGGATACCCAATGATATACTATTACTAGAGAGTAATAGTATATCATTGGATATCCATTTAGCAAATGCAAATTTAGCAAAAAAGCATTATTTAGCAAAGTGGTATTAAATGCATATGATATGGTATACAGAGAGCTGTATACCATATCATATGCATTTAATACCGCTTTGCTACCAAGACAGATTTTTACATAAAACTAATATTATTTACTTTCTAAATAGCAGTGAGGAAACCTGCATGTCTGAGAGTTCTCCATAATGTTCTGGAAGATGTGAAGTCTGCCAACCAAAGTGTTCCAGTGTAGTTATTTCAAAGTACCCGAACATAATTTAATCATGGGTGTTTCTATTTACGCAGAATTAGCTCAAAGTATCATGAAGTCTAGCTGTGGTTTGCTTCTTCTTGGGTTTGACTACTTGAATTACTGGATCCCAAGCTGTTGGTTGAGACAACTATCATCTTAGTCTCCCCGTGACCATGGTTGCTGAAAAGCAACCGAAAGGTCAGGGAAAGTGTAAACACAAATATAAATAGTATACATACATACATACATACATAGATTCACGCCTGTTTCCCAGAGGAGTAGGTAGAGACTACGGATTTCCATTTGCTACGATCCTGACACACTTTTCTGGCTTCATTCACTTTCATCACATTCCTCATACACGCCCGTCGGTTCAAGGAGCTCTTAACCTGGCCTTTGTCCAGGACGCCTCCGATCTGGTCGAGAAACGTTCGCCTAGGTTTTCCTCTTGCGACTGTTCCATTCACACTAGCCTTATAAACTTTCTTAGTCAGTCTTTCCTCGTCCATTCTTTCTACATGTCCAAACCAACTTAACATACCCTTTTCTATTCTCGTCACTATATCCACTTTCATGCCGCATCTCTCTCTAATCACACTATTTCTTATTCTATAAATAGTATAATAGTATAGTAATGGTATAAATAGTTTTAATAATTTAATTAGCTTCAAAATTTGTAAAGTTTAATAGTAATAGTAATGTAACAGTTTTCAAAATTTTGTAATAAAGTGTCACATAAACAACGCGATTAAATCCGTATATAGTAGTTTAATTTCATTGAATAACATTCGCGTAAACGGCTTATTCCCGCCCGCTCCGCTATTTTGCTCCCAAGCGCTCCAAGACTAAAATAAAATATTATTATTATTTTGTAAAATCGTTCCTAAGGGCTCCAAAGGCTTATGATTTTTTTTTTCTTTAAATCCTCTGATCTCCATATATTTATTCCTAGGAGCTCCAAATTATATTACAAATAATTAAATAAAGACCTACTTACTAGTGTGTTCCCGACAGCTCCAAAACAATCTGTATGGTAAGCAGAATTCAAACATGTAATAATATAATATTAGTTTTTGATAAGATATAAAATCTCAAAGTACCTAGAGAATGTTTTGGAGCTGTAGGGAATGAAATTAGTAAATGTGGCTTTATTTATTATTTTCATATCAAAATCTTTGGAGCTCCTGGTAACTAATGTATGAAAAATTGAATTTTAGAGAACAATAGATTTGGAGCGCACGGGAATAAGCCGCTTAAACAGAAGACAATATGATATACCCTTAATAAATGTTTAATTTTGAGGAATAATAGCATAAAGAAACAGATTTTATTTATTTCTATTTGTGACATGAATTTAAACGATGTGGGTCCAGTGGACCCACCAATATAAAAACGTAACAGTTGTATCTAGTGATACACTCTAACGTAATATGTTTATTATACAAGTACATTTATTACTTACGAACAACTAATAAACACCATTAATTGTGTCGTGATTTCTTATTTTTGTTAATAATTCTGTTCGGGAGTTTTTATTTATTCAATTGGCAACACAGCCAACTATCATTTTTAAATAGTGGGGTTATTTTATTGTGGAGGGGATAAATAACTCGTTCTCTCGACGAAAGATCGCTCAGCAGTAAGGAACTAGCATTCAACTGAGTAAGACGTTCTCAATAGTCCGTGTAATTGCTGTGAGTTTGGTAATATAGTCATATAATATTTTAGACGATTGAGTTTCATTATAATTGTCTGAGTAAATTATTATCTACCATCGACAAGACTACCTATTATTATTTAGGTTAAGAGTATCCTATGTTCCTCTTCTGTATTCCTGACAACGTATATGCGAAATTTCATGATGAATAGAGGAGTAATTATGGCGTGAAAGTGTTACAAACAAACAAGTAGACGCATTCGCATGAATAGTTTTAGATTAATACTTATTTTATTTGTTACAGGTCCAGGAGTCAACATATCCGTGCCTCTCCCAGCAAGACAATTTAAATTCCTTTCGATAGTCGTCCAGCAAGAAGCCAACATCTTCTCTCAAAAGACCACATACAATTACTTCCAAATGAAGAACCTGGCTGCAGACCCTGGAGTGGACTTTAGGAAGCCCACTGTCATGTATGTAGGAGGGTATTTGGACCACCCAAGCTATCCACCAGCGCTCATGATTGGTACCAGCTACAAGAAATTGGGGTACAACGTCTTATTGCTGGATACAAGAACATTTACAATGACTGAGTATCCTTTGTAAGTAAAATTTGTACGTATACAAATACAAGGTCATTTTTTTAAACTACGTTCATGCCTTTACCACGGTAATGATATCTATACAGTATTCTATCTTCATACAAACGGTCGGAACTCGAGTCAAACCTACGCGCCTCGGCGTTGATATTCGCTTGGTTCGCAACCAGTCGCGAATGCGCCGCAGTGACGAACGGATGGTGTGATTGTTTTGTAAGCAGTAAGCGTGCGAATTGTAAATATTTTATTGGAATAACTAAAAGTACTTACATAATAATTATGTCATAGTGCAATTATAGAATATATTGTAATGTTCATGGTTGCTGGAATTCTGCAATAACGCACCCAGAGATATAATTTTTTAAATTATCTGGAGACTCCGAAAGTATTTTTAATTAAACTTTTTATCCGAATGCGGATTTTTTATACTATTAAATTTTACAATAAAGCTTTTCGAACGTCTCTGTCGAGGCGCAAATATTTTTCAGTCTCAAATTTATAAGGATGTTTTTATTAAATCTACAAATCAAAAAACATAACATGCTTTTTATTGAATATTTTTTATAATATAGTAACATATTTACAATCACTAAACTAGAAAGAAACTTAAGTAGGTAGATAAAATTAAAATACTGTAGGTGGGCAGCCCTAACGCGTGTCTTCGAACCGCGCTGTTGTAAGTAATTATTTCAAGGAAAGGGCCGAGTTACAATACTGTATAGACATCATTACCGTGCCTTTAGGTATCCCTTTCCGCGTCCAAACGGAAGCGAAGAGGGTATGTCGGGCTTACAGGGGGAAAGAAGGAACGTCACGGGTCCTACCGACTGACGCTACTATGTGCGAGCTTTCTGTCTTGAGTCCCATATAATTGAGAAAGCTACCCGCCAACCGGTGGTACCAATACATGGCATGCTTAGATGGCGCAACTATTTTTTGGAATATGTAATTTTCCAGGGCCTCACGCAACATTCGCACCATCGGCAAGCATGCCGCTGAAATGCTAGTGACCCTCACCAAGTACGGTCTGGATCCTCGGAACCTGTCGCTTGTGGGGCTCAGTCTTGGAGCCCACACCATGAGCTTCATAGCGAAGAACTTCAGACAGTTGACTGGCATGAAAATATCCAGAATTACTGGTTTAGACCCGTCAGGTAATTTGATTTCCTTTTACCAATTTTAGTTTTTATAACTAAAAATAAGAATAATTAAAAGCTTGTTATAATAAAGAACGAAAATAAGGTCCCTGATCCCCATGTCAGGGGAATAAGCACAACACCCTGCGATGGCGGATGCTTTAAAAAGACTTCCTTTCCTTCCCACGTCCTTTCCTAAAGGGTCGGCAACGCGCAAGTGATGCCTCTGGTGTTGCAGGCGTCTGGTCCATAGGCTACGGTGACCACTTACCATCAGGTGGGCCGTATGCCTGATTGCCACCTTAGTAGTATAAAAAAAAAGAAAAAAACAACAAATACAACATGTGTTAAAACTATGCACTATTTACATGTTTTCGCAGATACACAGCTAAAAAGCTTATTGTCTAATATTAATAGTTTTGGAAAATGGTAATGAGAGGAAAACTAAACAAAACAAAAAATTAACAAAACTGATGTAAGTTACACATTATGAACGAATCAGCTTGAGAACCATGTCTTTGTTAATATTTTATTATACCTAGTCAAACTATGTCCCTAAAAGGGTAGTCACCGTTTTATTACGCACACATTTCGCCAAATATTTCAGGTCTTATGTAGTAGGCGAGCCTTTTTCCAGGCACAAAATTCTTAAATTTTCTGGCAGTTAATAAATTTTTAATAGCAGACACCCTGCTGCTATTGATAACACTGGGGAACAGTCATTTTGCGGCATGGTAAGTTGAAGTCAATTTTATGTAAGTTCAGTATGCTGAATACGAGAAAAATATCAGATTTGTTAAATTGACTCTATTTTATGAGATAAGACTTTATAACTATACGACTGAAAGAAGGTCGAAATATAAATACAATTACGTATTAAATAGGTATATATTTTAGAAGCGTCTATAAAAATAAAGACAAGAATACTTAATAGGTACATATGCTATTAACAAAAAATCATAAATAAATATATATGTCGCAGATTCAAACGGATTGATATTCACGTGTTCACTATTAACGTCCGACATCTTGATTTTCTATAACAGTAAGTGCGCACACCCGGCGCAGGCGACGTTCCGAGAGCAACTGAGTCTCTACTAACGAACGAACGCACTACTGACAGTTAGATTAACATTTGCACAGTGTTGCCATACGAATTAATGAAATGAAATAATCAAATAACTAGGGACAACACTGCCGTGAATTTTATTATCTCCAACATATATATTAGAAAAAACTTTATCTGTAAGCTTTTCTATTTTGTTTATGTTCAGGACAATCCTTTATTAAACTCAAGCAATAGTCTGCCATCATATGGCTGTTCTATCGGCCTTAGTATTTTTCTTTTATTGTTCTTATGTCCTGATAGAACCGTTCTTTATGTTAAATATCTCAAGAATCAGAGTCAATCCATATGAAGTAAATACATTTCGGGTATGACTGACGAAGGTGTTTATTAAAACCAGTAACAAAATTAATGCTGTAGACACGGTAATACTATTATATACCTATGTACTGTGCTGTAGAGCCCGCAGAAAATATACATTTTTTTGTTGCCCAGTGTAATTGATTTACAGAAAAACCCAATAACGCTTTGCTTGATCTGGGAATCCAACTTGGGACCTTATGCTCAACAGTGGTGTTTTCTAGCTGTATTGAATACTAGAAAAAAAAGGATATGTATTGCAATGGTGTTTGAATCTTAATGTAACAGGCAGCAACTCATTAACAATGTGAGGGTTTGCGATCTCAATATAAATTTTCTTTCCTTTGCAGGTCCTTGTTTCAGAAACCTCGGTCCAGAAGACAGGCTGGATGAATCAGACGCAGACTTTGTCGATATCATCGAAACTAATATCGACGGTTTTGGAATGGCAGCTCCCGTCGGCCATGTTAATTTCTACGTCAATGGAGGCGAATTCCAACCGGGAGATCTATTTTGGGCGCCTTGCAATGTGCTGTGTAGTCATTTAAGGGCCCTGACCTTATGGGTAGCTGCAGTATATAACCCTAATAGCTTTATTGCAATGCAATGTGCTACCGTCCAAGAAGCAAGGGATAAAGCTTGCTATGATCACAGTCCTGTGGTCACGAATGTTGTAGGGCTAAATACTGATAAGGATAAAAAAGGTATCTTTTATTTGGCGACGGATAATAATTATCCGTACTTTTTAGGTGAGAAGGGTTTGAAGAGGGATTATGAGTTCTTTGATGCTCGCGTTAATTTGATTAAGAGAGGGAAAACGAAAAGTTGGTGATGTGTTTTGTGAATAAATATTTTGGCTGTTGGTTCTTTTTAATACATTTTATTATTTTTATTTTATGTTATGGCTGCCTTTTTTCTAGATTGTGCGTATTATGTTTGCGTTTAAGTATTCATTTGCAGCGACACACCGGCGTCGAAACACAATAGGTTTTCAAATATATCTGGCATTCCAATAATTGACGGGTAGGTATTAGTAAGATCTAACATTCGATATTGGGTTCGAGCAAAGTGCTATTCGTTTTTTAATGTGCCAGATAAATGCAATATAAGGCTAATATTGTATGTGGGACCTAAAAACTTAGCTGATAAATATGGGTGGAGTCACCCTTGCCTACGATTACGAGAATATAGGTACAGGCTTGTGCTTTAGATTGTTTTACTAAAGTCAGTAATAATGTACCTATTATGATAATAATAATATTTGCATATAATATTCAGCCACTCAGTCCCTCTTCCAGTCTGCCGAATAATCTAAAATTTCACAATTAAGTAAAATCAAAATCAAAAATAAATTTATTCAAGTTAGGTTACAAGGTAACACTTATAAATGTCAAAGTTACACTAATTTTTTTCTGCGAATTTACATTTACTGCCACGTTCAGCAAAGCAAGGGTATAGGGCTAATGAGAAGAACGGGCAAGAAACTCATGGCCACTCTTTTTAATCGCCAATAATGTGTACAGAATGATATGTTCCGTGACAATACAGTAACTTTGATAAGAAAATATCATTCGCGATCACCACTGTTCGATGCTAGCCGAAAAATACTGGAATTTTTAACAACAATACCTACTTATTTGATTTCTATGCGGTATAAGTATTTTCATTAATATTTTAACTCACCAACTACCTCACTTTTAACTTGTGCTGCCATCTGTTATACCATTGAAGTACTAGAGTTTCTAAATTTGTGACTGTCTTATTAGTTGTTTATATAATGTATAGATGGCAGGCTTTTAACATAGTTATTTTGAAAAGTATTGCTTTATAAATTCACTGTCGTGGCGTATAGCTTTAAATAAAATTATTTGCATTAAATTGTCACGTTCTCAGCTGATAAAAAATAACGGGGAGCCTGAAAGTAATGGCTTTAATTATTAACGTATCATATTTATATTTGCAACAGCGCCATCTCTGAATTTACATTATACAAATTTTAAAGTTGTTTCTTAGTGCAATAGATGGCATTTGGAGCGGAGTTTCAATGGTTTTATTAGTAATCACACAGATGGCAGCACTTGGGAAATGAAATTTAATACGCAAAATTTATTTTTATACTCCTTTATGCGTATTATATCACCTGTCTACAAAATTTCGCAACAGAATAACCATATATATTTTTTTATTGCATTACTGATTGCTAATATAATCACCAAATTCCGCTATTACGTCAATGTAATATATTATAAATAAATAAAAACAAATATTGTCTGCATATGGTCGAGTTACATACAAAGCAGTATCATTTATTTTGTTTTTAGGGGTACATAGGTAATTAAATGTTTTTAGTCATCTATTACGTTTTATTAGGGACTAACTATGCATTAAGCAATAATTCATTGTTGCTTTTCTTTTCTTTGGGTATTTTATAAACTTTCTAAGTACCTACAAAATGAGTAAAATCGCTAAACGTGGTTATGTTAATTCTTCTGATTTAATTTGTTATATATGTATGTGCCTTGTTTACACCTTACAAACAAAAAATAATAATAAGTGAATAATATATGAAAATATTATACGATACTTTCTTTTAAAAAAAACTAAGGTGTTCCGAGTTCGATCCCAAGGCTCGAGCCTCTGACTTTTCGAAGTTATGTGCGTTTTAAATAATTCATTATCGCTCGCTTTAACGGTGAAGGAAAACATCTTGAGTACCTATACCTGCATGTCTGAGAGTTCTCCATAAAGATACCGAAGATATGTGAAGTCTGCCAACCCACACTGGGCCAGTGTGGTGGATTATGGACTAACCCTTCTCACACTGAGAAGAGGCTCGTGCCCAGCAGTGGAACAGTTCATATAAAGGGCTGATATTATTATTATTTACATTATGTACAGGCTGATTTTGAAATCGTTAATTCCTGTTAACCACGCATTCTACTGGTGGTATAGAATAACCCTGTCCATTTTTTTTTTGAAATATTAATGTACCGTTTTTTTTCGTGAAATGGTTTCAGATAGTCATATGTTAACCACCCGACATAATCATAAACATAATTCTAATAAAAAAATTATATGGTTAGGGTTATTCTATATCACCAGTAGAATGCGTGGTTTAAAAGGAATTAAGTACACGATTTCAAAATCAGCCTGTATACACAAGCTACTAAAAGATTAATAAACTGAACTATCAAGGCTATAATAATAATAAGGCGAAGCAGAGATCCTTTTTTTTTCAAAGAACAGTAACTCCAAATACTTTACGCGTAGACAAACACAAACAGGCAGATGGATTAACAACCCTTATATCATCACGCACATCCCTTCCGGCCCGGGCAGCATCCACAATGGACCACAAAGAACAATACCTGACCTCTAAAAGGACGATGGTCTATGAAAAGGACCCCAAAATACGGTCAGCAGAATAATAATTAAGTATATTCAAATGAGGGCCAGGTGTCCATTAGAAAAGTTGAAAAAAATATCAATTGGGGTCTTTATCGGAATTTGTTTGCTGACCCTATTTAATTTGGGTACGTATTGTAATATTAAATCTGTTGTCGTCGTGGCGCAGTGGTAGTGAATACAACTGTTGTGCATGAGGACCCGGGTTCAATTGCCGGATCAGGCAAAGTGTATTGTATTCTGCTGTGAAAAATTCTCGATAGCAGCACGGAGTCTGGAAGTCATTTTTAGTTATGGCCCCATATGATAGGGCACACATGGGGCCTAAATCCATAAATGTACCTATTACACCTTTGCCTACCTCATCGATAGAAAAAAGAAAAGAAAATATTTTATTTGTATCTCCATACATACATAATCTTAATCTAAAAAAAATTGGGACAGTCTTTTGGGACTGCCTAGAAGTGAAAACTTTAATACTTGATCATAAACACTTCTTTATAAACCAAAAAAAAAGAATAAGGGGCTGGTCGGATTTCTGATACTCTCTTAGAGGTTATTAAGGGGTCAAAACTTCGTTATTTTGTGCGTAGGACGCACCATTTCTGAGATATTGTTAATATTCTAAAATAATTCAAAAATGGAAAGCGTGAAAGCGTGACGATGACGCGAGTTCTATGATTTTTGTTCACCCAAGAAGTGCTCAACGCGCCTACAGAAGTTTTCACTTCAAAAATACAATTGAACAGAAAGTGGTACATGGCGATCAAATCAGGCAACCGCGTTAGCTATTGTTGCAGTTTGGACTTCAACGCTGGTATTCTCGCAGGTCTTTGAATAATAATTGTATTACACATTAAAAGTACACAAGAAAATTAAATATAAAATAGGATAAAAATAATAAATGCACTTGACAGACTGATATTGCGCCTTGATCATCGTTTCATCTATCAAGAATGTCAAGAAAACATGGTAGATGACACTAGGCCAGCCATCCATTTATGGCACCTAAGACCATATCTGGCAAATGTGGCTGTAATAAGTACACCTCTAACCCTTAGTATATAGACCTGATTATCAATGTACCTATGTATCAAAACATAACCCTTACATAACAATCCATAAAAGCAATTTTTTATCACGGCTCATTACAAAGGTAATTCTGCAAGGTCAAAAACGTCCGAAATTGCATTGTGTGCCCAGCAGCTGTTTTCGTGACCCTTGCAATGCCTACCTACTTTATTTATCCGTATTATTATGCTTATGTCTATAAGTAGGGGTCATATTGTCCATAAATCTTTTTAGGGTTAGTTACGGACGCGGTTTGGATGGGTAATGTGAAAAAAAGTGATTGTGCAGTTTTTGCGTTGGTTCAAAGTTCATAAGGTTAAAAACAATTCTCGTAATTAAGCTGTTCAAAATAGAGTTTCGATCTTTTATCCCAAATGGTGTTCTCTCATATAAAAAAAGGTTAAATGTGTATATAATTTGTATTTCAGTTTACATTTGATGTTTATTAAACTGGATGGGCAACTCTATTTTGAACAACAATTGGTTTTTTGAATGATGATGATTTGAAAATTATTTATTGATTTATATAATATTAGTAGGCTAATTGTTACTTATATTTTAAATGTGGTAGTTTAGTAATACTTACCAATTAAAACATAAAAGTTACTTTGTCTGTATATTTTACGTCAAAACTATAAAACCAATTTTGATCAAATCTGTTACGGATATAGCTTGTATATAGAACAAAGGCATAGACTACTTTTAAAATGCGAGCAAAGTCACAAATAACACTTAGTATACTATAAAATAATGTAAGATCTTATCGTAAATGCCATAATTTAAAAATACTTTTTACATGTTTTAAAAACGACGTAATTCGTCCAATTTGCATTCAATAACTCGTTTTTAAGCTATCTTTTGTGTAAGCTTTTTATCGATTAAATATTTAGTCGATTTTAAAGGGCAGGTGTACATCACTACAAAAGGAATGACATTTTGATTGGCAAATAAATTAGTGCATGTTACTTTATATTGTGTAATTGCAATGTTGATTAAAACCATACTGAAAGTTGTTGTGTTAATTATTTTTATTATAACAATGGGATTGTAGAACAGATTGGTTTAATGACCACCTAGGTATAGTATTATATTATCGGTGACCTAGGTTTGCTATAGTTTACTACTATGGCAAACCTAGGAGTACGGGAATGCTACATTTTGAAATTAATCTGTCATCTAAACCATACCGAGACATGATAAAAGCCTTGTGTCCATACGCCGCACCGATAAACTAAAAAAGGGAGAGGTGTTTCACACCTTTCACACCCAAATTTCGCCAGCTCTAGTTTTAGGTTCCTCCTAATATGGCGAGGATTGCCATATTCTGGGCAGAGTTCTAGACTCCTGCCCGCTACAAAGAATTTCTTGACTAAAATACTTAATATTGTCTTCTGTTTACGCGAATGTTATTCATTGAAATTAAACTACTATATACGGATTTTATCGCGTTGTTTATTTGACACTTTACTTGTTTATTTGGAATGTACCACCAGCTTGGGATCCAGTAATTCAAATAGTCAAACCCAAGAAGAAACAAACCACAGCTAGACTTCATGATACTTTGAGCTCATTCTGCGTAAATAGAAACACCCATGATTAAATTATGTTCGGGTACTCTGAAATAACTACACTGGAACATTGAGACAACTACCATATTAGTCTCTACGTGACCATGGCTCCTGAAAAGCAACCGAAACGTCGGGGAAAGTGTAAACATAAATATAAATAGTATAATAGTATAGTAATAGTTTTAATAATTTAATTAGCTTTAAAATTAGTAAAGTTTAATAGTAATAGTGTGTAACAGTTTTTCAAAATTTTGTAATGAAGTGTCAAATAAACAACGCGATAAAATCCGTATATAGTAGTTTAATTTCAAAAAAATACTTAAGTCATTTTTGTCGACTTTGGCATTAACCCTAAAGACTTTGTAAAGACAAACTTCAAAGTGGTGAAATAGGTTTTACTGATCATTCTCGCTGTCTCGTGCCTACAATAGTGTAGAATAGAAATAACATGTAGACGTAGATTTCAGAATAATCTTTATTTGAATGAAAATAGTGAACAAAAATAATGACTGTACAAACGGCGTAGTGGTTTAAGAGTTCGTCTCGCCGCTACTACCGCGCCGAGTGTTATGGGTTCGATCCCCACGCGGGACAAACATTTGGGTAATCTACGAATAATTGTTCTGGATCTGGGAGTTTTTGTGTGAATAATTTTTAGTACGAACATTGTTAAAAAAATATATTAATAATATATCTCTTATAATTCAACGTATCGGGAATGGGTTAAGATTACGCTCATTTTTCTTTTAAAAGTAATTTTACAAGACGTGAGGATCAAAGAATTGTAATTAATTCTCACGAGATCCACTTCATATCAAATGCAACATACACGATCATTTTCAATTTATCGATTACAAAAATAGGTCAATCATGTTCATTAGTGATGGGAAAATATGTGACTAATCGTTTATATGAGAATCGATTTGTTATGCCCGACTGGCTATTAGGAATTTTTAAATTATAATCGGTGCTAATAATTTATTCAAGAGGTAATTTATATCCAAAATTACATTGTTAAGCCCTTTGGATGTAAGCCATATATTATTTTTGTCGGATTGTTTCGATTAGTAACGATTAGGAAACATCAATAAAGTATCGAGTTTATTTGTTTGGGAGAATCGTTTTCAAGTTTTGAATTGAAGATATAACGTGGCATGTCATTGGGTTGTAATTTTCTATTCAAAAAGATAATTAAGGTAATATCTTATCGGAAAAGTAATTTGTGTTTTGAATGACACGCCTCAAGTTCCATTTGAAAATCGTACAAGACTTTTAGAAAGTATCTACGTGTTTTATAAACACTTGTATTATTGTATTGTATAAACACTGAAGGCCAATTTTTGTAAAGATAAAATAAAATGGAGATATAGTATAGGTATTAAAATAGAGTTCGAGCAACCATTCTTCTAAATAAAAGTAATCGCCAAATGTGTATATAATCATAAAATTGCATTTTAGTTCACATTTGACGTTTATTAGTTTCGATTGGAATTCTAATTTAAACTGTTTTTATTCCGCAAATTGGTCCTCGGATCATTGACTGTTAAGTTGTTAACATCATCATATTACGTAAGTTTTTTTTTTTATACGTCTATAGTGGCAAGCAAGCATACGGCCCACCTGATGGTAAGTGGTCACCGTAGCCTATGGACGCCTGCGACACCAGAGGCATCACTTGCGCATTGCCGACCCTTTAGGAAAGGAAGTTGGAAGAAGAAGGAGCGGGATGGGGGAAAGGGGGTGATTGGGCCTCCGGCACTCTCACTCACCGAACGAAACACAACAGTAGGAATACTGCTATTTCACGTCGAAATTCTGTGAGAGGGTAGTCCTTCCCCGGTCGAGCCGGCCCATTCATGCTGAAATCAGCGAGGCTCTACTACTCTTATAGAGATTAATTATCTCTTAAGAAATCTTTTGGACTGAGACTAAAACTCCACAAGAACCTTTATAATAAGAACATCATGAATTTGAAACAAATGGAAAAGCATTCCACCCAAAACTTTGTATTATAAATAATTGTTAAAGTGTATGAAGATATTGGTTTGATAGTTGATGTGCTTCTAAACGGGCAATATTTTAACTGTAATATGTGGCTGCAATGTTTTATATATCTCATACATAATGCGGGCAGCGTTCACTTTGACCTGACCGCTGACCGGAGAAAGCATCCAGTGTGCCAAATCTTTAAAACAATTTTTCAATTCGGACCAGTAGTTCCTGAGATTAGCGCGTTCAAACAAACAGACAAACTCTTCAGCTTTATAATATTAGTATAGATTGTAAGTAGTTGATGTCTGAATATAGAAAATATTGCAATTACTTTTAGAATTTTTGTCCGCCTGTCGGTATGTTTATACGCGCATCACATAAAAATTCGGCATAAAATTCAATTCGTTGTTTCTTTGTTTGGTTGAACCGGCCAGAATATTGCATATTGCTGCAATATTCTGGCTGACCGGCTTGCAATATTCTGCTACAATATTGCAGTAAAATAAACTTTGTTTAAAAGCGCCTTTATATAGTCACGCGTACACCGTTGAACGGATTTTAATGGAACTTAGTACATAGGTAGAGCATGCTAAGGGTTAACACGTGAGATTTAGGAACACTTTTGTTAACAGCATAGCATAATACGTAAGTTTTTATTTCTTTAAAACAATATTTGATCTCAATTAAAGTTAATATATAGTTTCTTTAGCTCAATATATAGTTTTTTTATTTTAAAGAGGCTATAAGCAATTTTGATTGTACGTAGATCTTTACGTTTATGTTAGCGGCCGCTCATGAAGGCCCCGGTTCGATCACCGGGTTAGGCAAAGTTTCAGTGAGTTTATGTATCATCAGTGATCAGAGAGTGCCGGAGGCCCAATCACCCTCTTTCCCCCTTCCTGCTCCTTCCTTTCCTAAAGGGTCGGCAACGCGCAAGTGAAGCCTCTGGTGTCGCAGGCGTCCATAGGCTACGGTGACCACTTACCATCAGGTGGGCCGTATGCTTGTTTGCCAACTAAGTTATATAAAAATAAATTCTTTATATGTCTCTCAGAAGCAGCACATAGTCCAAGAGATTGCCCAGTAGACGGCAATTCGGCTATTGGTTCGCCCTCTGTTACGTGGGATTGACTACCAAAAGGTAGGTGTAATATACTTTCTCTACCTTTCCCATAAATATAAGCTGTAGACATATTTCTTTTGTTTTTTAAACAATAAGGTTCTGCCGCTCAAGTTATAAATACTGCGACATTGAAAACCCAGACGTGGAACAACTTTTTGTGAATCACACAAATTTGTCCCGTATCGAAGTCGCAATACTCGATGCAGTGGCGAAGAGTCCACAAATACCACAGAGCTATACGTAAAATCAAAATATACGTACACTAGCTGTCCCGACAAACGTTGTCCTGAAAACTCTTCTCCCAAGCATTTATTATTCCTAAGTCACTTGGAGTCGGCTTTTCTAGTCTAACCGGATTTGACTGGATATCAGTTTTTACACGGAGCGACTGCCATCTGACCTCCGCAACCCGAAGGCTAACGATACCCTAAGGCTAGACCAGTGTCAGGATATTAGAGGGCACTGACTTCTCAATAACGACAGCTATAGATGTTCATGGCAGCCGGGACCGAAGGCTTAACGTGCTCTCCAAGGCACGGAGCAGGCGATAGTCAAAGTCAAAGTCAAAGTCAAAAATCATTTATTCATTTAGGTCACAAAGTAACACTTATGAACGTCAAAGTATATAGGTTAGTGAGTTTACTAAGTTACTGAAGCTACATTTAGGTTAGTTGCTAGGTTCAGGCAAAGGGTAGAGCCTATGAGAAGAAACCTGCAAGAAACTCACGGCCACTCTTTTAAATCGTCAGTTAAATATAATTTCAGTATTTTACAACTCAGATTAACAAGGTGTTACAGCCATTATGCCATATACTACTGACTATAAAAAACTAAAGATAATAACAATAATAACTTAATAATATTATAGAGAGGAAATAATTTGAGCTAAAATATATTATTTAATATAAATCTAAAATAGACAGTAAGATGGCATGATGGCGCATACACTTACACTTTGTGACTATGCAAAGGCTTAAATTGACTTATAAGTAATACAGATCTTTGAATCCTGTATGCAACAAGCAACTAGCTCCATGAGTTTTTGTCATTTAAGTAGTCGTTGACTGAATAATAACCCTTCCGAATAAGTTGTTTTTTAACGGCGTTTTTAAATTTAAACAATGGTAAATTAATTACAGTAATAGGTAATTTATTAAAAAACGTATACCGAGTCCCGCAAATGTATTGTGAACTTTATGTAAACGATGATATGGGCCTACTAACTTATGCTTATTTCTAGTGTTTACGTTATGGATATCACTATTCTTATTATATAAGTAAATGTTATGTTTAATAAACATAATGTTAGCAAATATATATTGCGACGCAACAGTAAGTATGCCTATTTCTTTAAATCGATCTTTCAGGGAAACTCGTGGTCCTAAATTATAAATGCTACGTACTGCACGCTTTTGAAGAATAAAAATTGTCTCAATATCAGCTGCCTTGCCCCACAATAATATACCGTAGGACATGACACTATGAAAGTAACTGAAACTATATCAGTAAGCTGTCTTACTTTCCGAATTGCGTATGCAGCTGAGCTAAGTTTCCCTGCAAGACACGATATTTGAGCGCCCCACTGAACTTTATGATCTAAAGTTAATCCTAAAAAGACTGTTGATTGAACTAAAGTAATAATTTCATCATTTAAAATTATATTCACGTTAGGACTCTTTACGTTTGGCAATGTAAACTTGATACATTTAGTTTTTGTAGAGTTAAGTAGTAAATTATTCGCCGTAAACCAGTCCAGGACTTCCGCGAGTGAATCATTAACAGCACGTAAATTTGGTGCTTTTCGGTCTACTTTAAAAATAAGGGATGTGTCATCCGCGAATAAAACAATGTCACACAAATGCTGAACAAAGAACGGCAAATCATTTACGTACACTAGAAACAGAAAGGGTCCCAAAATCGAGCCCTGTGGCACGCCCATTGTGACTGGTAATCCAGAAGATCTACTTCTGTTGATATCAACGTGTTGTAGTCTATCGCTTAGGTAGGAATCAACTAAGTCAAGTGCAGTATCTCGGATGCCATAATGCCTGAGTTTTCGCAACAGCGTTTGATGGCCAACGCAGTCAAAGGCTTTAGAGAGATCACAGAATACGCCAATGACATCTTGCGAATTCTCCCAAGCACTGAATATATGTATGTTTTAAAAGCGTAACACCCGCATCTATCGTAGAACGGCCCTTCCTAAACCCATATTGATCTGCGTGAAATAAATTGTTTACACTGAAGTGGCTCTCTAATTGCTGTAATATAATCTTCTCAAATATTTTACTAATAGCAGGTAATATTGAAATGGGCCTAAAATTACTGGGGTCACTTTTGCAACCATTTTTAAATAAAGGTATTATTTTACTACATTTCATTAAGTTTGGAAAAATGCCTACATCAATGCATCCGTTGAATATTGCGGCTAGGTGTGGCGCTATATTAACAATAATACTTTCAACTAATTTTACCGAAATACCCCAGAAGTCAGCTGATTTTTTTGAATTAAGCGACTTAAATACTTTAATTATATCATACGGATGTACACGCTCAAAACTAAATAGTATCTTGCACTCTTCCACGTTGCACCTAACTAAGTATTCTGCTCGAGCTGGGCAAGACCTAAGAGTACTAGTTATGTTTAAAGGTATTTTTGCGAAGTAGTTATTGAATGTATCGGCTACTTCCAAATTTCAATTGTCAATCAATACGCACATAATTTCAAAAAGTCATATAACTTCCGAAAGTCAGAGGTGCGCGACGTAGGTTCGAACCCGAGACCTTCTGCATTGCAGTCTGTTGGTCTCCCCACTGAGCTATCGCTACTGATACGTTGACCTAAAACACGAAAAAAAAATTAAAATAAAACTATCCTATCTTTTAAGTTGGACCAAATTACAGATAGTTACGAAGTTTATTTATTTATTTATTTAGGACAACTTACAAAACATACACTTATACAGGGTTTACAAACATGATATACAAATATGTGCTAAGTGTTGTTTTACTTACAAGTCGCCACGACATGATAAGGGACAGTTTCACTTAGACAGATGAATAAAACATTTTATTATTACACTAATATAAACTAAACTTAAAACTAACAAGTGATTATATACCCATTTTTAAGAAAAACAATTATTTAAAATAAATTAAAACATATGTGAGCAAAATCTACAAATATAAGAAAAGGAAAACAATTTTAAAACATACAAAATAATTAAACACAGGCATAATTAAAACACACAGAAAATGGTTGATATTACAGGTTGAGTTAAGCATATATTCTCAAGATATATTTATTTATTTGATCAATATCGGTTCGGTAGTTTCAGAGTTTATCCCGAACATACATCGTGACACAAGATTTTTATATATTAAGATATAATGGTCACAAACATGGTCTTTGACTGGTCAGCAGAGGTCCGCGCTAGAGGTTTGCCAGCGAGCCATGGAGCGTAGTATCCTAGGGGTACGGTTAACGGACCGCATTAAAAACTCTATACTACGCTCCAAAACACAAATCACAGACGTCACCCAGAAAGCCGCCAAACTGAAATGGGATTGGGCTGGACACGTTTGCCGTATGCCGCAGGAGCTTTGGGCTAAAATCAGCACAGATTGGATCGCAGACGGTGCTAAACGCCAATGTGGTAGACCAAAACGTCGATGGCAAGACGAATTAATTAACTACAGGAGGGACTGGTGCAAACTAGCGCTTAATAGGCATACGTGGAAAAGCGGGAGAGAGGCCTTTGCCCTGCAGTGGGACAATACAGGCTGAAAATAATAATAAATAATAAAATAATAAAGATATGTAAGTCTTTATAAAAACACATTTATTATTTATGCATTTGAAATTAGTTAACTAAGTTTTTAAATAACCTTTTATTTAAACGTTGTGTATAGTCATAGTAAGTGCGTTGTCGTTGCAATAGTAACAATTTATTGTCAATGAGACCGGTACGATTACATTAATTAAAAAGAAAAGGGACTATGTAGGAATTATAAGTGTCCAGTATTCGCTGTAGCACGCATGTAGAATGCACGAATATTTGCATAAAAATATATATTTAGATTGCGTTATGTATAATAATATAATAATAATATTCTACTACATACACACAACACCATCTAGCCCAAACTAAGCAGGGCTTGTACTATTAATAATAAACAAAAAAATAATAATAATAATATTCTACCACATACACACAACACCATCTAGCCCAAACTAAGCAGAGCTTGTATTATGGGTACTAGACAATGGATAAACATACATATATACCTTTTTTTTTGTAAATACATACATATTATATATAGAAACACCCAGACCAAGACAAATATCCATGTTCATGCACACAAATGTTTGACTTGTGCGGGAATCGAACCCGCAACCTCAGGCGTGGCAGTCGGTTACACTAACGACTACGCCATCGAGGCCGTAATATATATATAGTATATTTATATAATAAAGCTGTGTTATTTGTTGTTAAGCGTTTATCTCTGAAACTAATAGTCGAATTTAAGATATTATTTTTGCATTTTATAGCCCAAGTAACTGTAATTGGCTTAAGTATAACATTTTGTTATAAGTAGTACTAGCGATAAAGTCGCAATAATCCTAGTGTTTGAGGCGTTGTTAAAAATTGCTGGTGCTATCTACTTTCTTATTTCATGTGTTTAGAAAACAAGCTGTTGAGTTTCTAATAAATAAATAAAAGTAGCAGCGATAGCTCAGTGGCGAGACCAACAGACTGCAATGCAGAGGGTCTCGGGTTCAAACCCACGTCGCGCACCTCTGACTTTCGGAAGTTATGTCCAGGCTGCCATGAACGTCTATGGCAGTCGTTATTGGGAAGTCACTGCCCTATAATATCCTGACACTAGTCTAGCCTTAGGGTATCGTTAGCCTTCGGATTGCGGAGGTCAGGTGGCAGTCACTCCGTGTAATAACTGATTTCCAGTCGAATCAGGTAAGACCAGAAAAGCCGACCTCAAGTGACTTGGGAATAATAAAGACTAGGGAGAAGATTTGATAGCCACGCCTGAGGTCGCGGGTTCGATTCCCGCACAATTCAAACATTTGTGTGCATGAACATCGATGTTTGTCTTGGTCTGGGTGTTTCTATACGGAATATGTATGTATTTCCAAAAAAAGTATATATGTATGTTTAACCATTGTCTAGTACCCATAGTACAAGCTCAGCTTAGTTTGGGCTAGATGGTGTTGTGTGAATGTGACAGAATATTATTGTATGTTACTAGATGTTCTCGCGGTTTCACCCGCGTTTATCGTTACTACGCCGCCCCCGTGGGTCGTAGCATGATGTTATATAGCCTATAAGCCTTCCTCTACAAATAGGCTATCCAACACTAAAAGAATTTTTCAAATCGAACAAGTAGTTCCTGAGATTAGCGCGTTCAAACAAACAAACATACTCTTCAGCTTTATAATGTTAGTATAGATATATAGATTGCCACTGATAGTAATTAAATTAAAAATTAAACTTATGCTATAATATTTTAACCTCAAACAAAACTATAACGTAACGTATGCTAAATATGTAGTCCTCACTGCAACAGTTAAAGAACTGCCCAATAAACTTTCACCAACACATCTGCCTGTACCTTATGAATAAAAAATAGCTTGATATTATATTTTACTACCGCTCGCGAGGAATGAAGCGATAATTTCGTTCGGAACCACTTTATAGTCATAATATTGTAGAGCATATTATCTCGTAACCATTATTGGTTATGAGAACCTTGGCATATTTTATTTTACTTTCATTTGTATTAAATAAAACTCTTTGTTTATACAACAGCTGTTGCTGTAACTAGTGATGTGCGAGTCGAGTTATTTGATTCGAGTAACTCGAATCAAACCGTAAACGAGTCAACTAGGGTTCAGTTTTTAACAACTCGAATCAACTCGGTCGATCGAAGGCACACCGCACGGGCGGTGTGCGCGGGGCCTTACGAGTTGACGAGTCACGCCGTTCAATGTTGCATCATCATTGCATCTCACTCAATTCGATGCGAGTTGAGTGAAATAGAACTCGGGCTGCCGACTGAGTTGGGCTCGCTCGTCCAGGATCGGATCCTATCAGTCTCGAGTCGAGCTGACTCGAGCTCCCCGAATTCCCTCTCTTTCCCTACAGGAGACACCGATTCGAGTCAACTCGAGTTGTGACTCGAGTCAGTAGCCATATCAACTCGTTTAACTCGAGTAAAAAAAAACCATCTCGTCCCATCACTAGCTGTAATTTTTTATACTGGGTAGGGCAGTGCATTCTAAAGCATTGAATTGATTATAAAATTTAATATATTAGGTACTAGATTATGTCCGCGGCATCGCTTGCGTTAATGTAGATGTTTTATCAATACATTTATATTTTTGGGAAACAGAATTTTCTGCATAAAACTAACCATGTCTTTTTCTGTACCCCTTCTTCTTTTCGTGTGGTTAGTGGCCAACCTGTTGTCAAAAGTTGTTCAAGCCGCCCGTAGGCCTCTGACATGGCTTAACGACTGCTGTCAATTTGACAACAACCGGGACCCACTTTTTACGTGTTCTCGGAAGCACGGAGACGCTCAGATCAAAATACCACTAAGCGGTCACCCATCTATAGACTGACCGCACTCAACGTTGCTTAACCTCGCTAATCGTTTACCAAATAATCGTTTAATCGTGTACCTCTAAAAACGTGTATGCAGACTTTCATGACGATTGGTTGAAAGCGTAACAAACAAACGAACTCTCATTCGCATTTATAATATTACGAGCTTTTGCCCGCGGCTTCGCTCGCCTTAATTTATGATTTGACAATCAATTCGGGTCGTACTCTGCTTGTTATAATATAATTCAGTCATGATTCGAAAGACATGTGGCGCCATCTATTATCATAAGATCGTTATTGTTGTTTCCTCGGGAACAACAATTTTTTTCGGGATGAAAGGTAGCCTATGTCCATTTTTGTACACCTGACAACGTATATGCAAAATTTCAGGATGATCGGTACAGTGGTTTAGGCGTGAAAAGTTAACAAACAAACAAACTCATTTTCGCTTTTATAATATTAGTTAGGATAGTTAGGATGTTAGGATTAGCATTGAGTTAATATGTATTATTGGATCTGGGTGGCCCAAGATCAGTCTAAGTAGAAAAGCTTGGGGATGCCTTTGTCCAGCAGTGGACGGATTTCGGCCGAGGTGATGATAGAGGAAACATCTGAATTACTTTCATTGTAACACGAGTATGCATCTTCTATCGCTTATACTGTGGGGAGTGTTCCGAGGCATTGTTCGGAATGATCCCTGCCGCCTTTTTTCGCCATCGTCCTACGCGACAGCATTTTCACTCCCATCATTTAGATGGTTGGCAGTCCACAACTGTGCGTTTCTCCAGGAATTTTCTGCCTCGCACAACAAAACTGTGGAATGAGCTGTCGCCTACGGTATTACCGGACCAATACGACCTCCTTTTTAAAAGGCCGGCAACGCACTTGTAACTCCTCTGGTGTTGCGGGTGTCCATGGGTGGCGGTAATCGCTTACCATCAGGCGATCCGTCTGCTCGTTTGCCCCCTAATCCATAAAAAAAACGAAATAAACTGTATGCTCTTACTTTTTATAATATCTTAAACATGCCATCGCTTTTTTAATATTGCACTCAAAAGTGCTGTTGCTATAATTGGCTAAATGAGATAGAGTGTTCTCTAACTCGTACTACAAGAAAATTACTTGAGTTGTCTCTTCTGGTACATAATACTTAATCCATTCAATGCGGCGGACGCCGATCGGCGTCTTATTTTTTCATACTCAGATTCGGAGGACGCCGATCGGCGTCATGTATAGTTGTTTTATATTTTACCCAAATTTAAAGATATTATATTAATAAAACAACAAATGTGTTTGGATTTTACTAATGAAATGCCTGATATGAGAAGTTTTTAGATATTTTGGTTTTTTTTTTATTTCATCAAGTGCGGCTGACGCCGATCGGCGGTTACGTTAAATATGAGCCGATTCTGGCTAGTGAAAGCAAAATTTGTTGCCGCATTGAATGGGTTAATTACTTGACGGGTATTACTTTCGAAATATGTCTTTGCCTGCATGAATCGTACAGGAACCGGGTTAAAACTATTCTCTGTTAATGGCAAGGTCTATTTGAGCGTCAAGATTCATCCATCCTGAAATCCCTATAACTATAAGGATTTCGGGACACCTACGAGTACATAAACGTTCACACTTATAAAATTATTAGGCTTAATTGACAGTTTTCTAACTCTGTGGCTTATCCCTGGTTATTGAGTATATTTTTTCAATAAATGCTCTGGTATTACACATTCCTATGCTTAGCGAATCACGCAAAGCCGTTGGTCCTGCACCAGACCTTTCTCCGATTTTGCAGGACAAGATATTCCCGCGGTTTCACCCGCGTTTATCGTTACTGCGCCGCCCCAGTGGGTCGTAGCGTGATATTATATAGCCTATAACCTTCTTCGATAAATAGGCTATCCAACACTAAAAGAATTTTTCAAATCGAACCAGTAGTTCCTGGTATTAGCGCGTTCAAACAAACAAACAAACTCTTCAGCTTTATAATCTTAGTATAGATTACCGTTCCATCGCACCTTGTGTTTGCTGTCTCTGTAAAGATTGGTCGCAATTACCGAAATTCAGTTTCGAGCACCTTATGTAGAACTGCTGGATACGCTGTCCCGCTTAATTATAGCTAAGTCAATCTTCAATGCTGTCGTCTTCAAAATTCCTGCCTTGCATACACTGCAAGCAATACACTAGTTACTGCATAATAAATAATTTATCCCCACACAATCTTCTATATGTGTAACAGAAAATCTTTTGTAGTATAACGTATAAATATATAATAATAATAATATAATATTCTATCACATACACACAACACCATCTAGCCCAAACTAAGCAGAGCTTGTACTATGGGTACTAGACAATGGATAAACATACATATATAATTTTTTTTTTTGTAAATACGTACATATTATATATAGAAACACCCAGAACAAGACAAACATCCAAGTTCATGCACACAAATGTTTGACTTGTGCGGGAATCGAACCCGCGACCTAAGGCGTGGCAGTCGGTTACACTAACCACTACGCCAACGAGGCCGACAGACGTAACGTAAAGGGTAGTATTTAACTGCACAGCAAAAAATACTAACTGCACAGCAAAAAATACTAATTGCACAGCAAAATATGCTTACGAAAAATACTAATTGCACACCAAAATATATTTAAAGAGATCAAACTAAGTCGACGGAGCCCCGCTTCGCGAGGCTCCTATTTTTGGGTGGGTTTAAGAAGGAACCTAACATAATCTAACCCTTCCGAGACGGAATACAGTGATTTGAGACGTATAGGTGCTCGTTATGATATATTTTAGTAAGCAAATTTTGCTGCGCAATTACTATTTTTGGTGGTCATTATATTTAATACCTTATATAAACAGCTATAATTGTCTACACTGGTGGCGTACTGATTTAAGGAGACGCCTCGCCATTGTCAGCTATGTGTTGTGGATGAGAATCACACACACAAGAATATTTTGTTTGATACGCTATGTGCCTATTGATTAGAGTCGGGGTATACTTTGTGTTCATTAATTATATTGAAATTAAACTACTATATACGGATTTTATCGCGTTGTTTATTTGACATTTTCTAAATTATGCAATAAAGTGTCAAATAAACAACGTGATAAAATCCGTATATAGTAAGTAGTTTAATTTCAATATTCATTAATTAATTTTAATATAACATTCGCGTAAACAGAAGATAATATTATATTCATTATATGTTAGTAAAGTCACCTCACGAAGACTAATGCCTAGTATGAAAGCTGTCATTTTAAAATTAAGAACTTAAAACCCACGTTCCAGCACTTTGAGGTATAAAATCTTTAACAGCTATTATCGTTTTGAATGAAATTCTTATCAAGCCAAATCTAAAGAGCATTTCAAGTAAGAGTATAGCTTCAAAAGCTTAAAATATGCGTGGCTTTTGAAGTCGATAGCAATTTTATTTGACCCTTGAACACGCCTAGCGCATAGATTAGGGATGAGAGCAGACAAGTACCTATTATATACCACTCTATGGAGTGGTAGTCTATGGATCTATTTATTTTACTAGCTATCTCTACCAGTTTTGTTTAGAAAAACGATTTTGCCCACGATTTTATCCGCATAAACAGTTGGTTGGTCGCTGCTTTTTGTGCTGTCCTAAGCGAATTTTGATAAATCTTGAATAAAGTTAAGCTAAATTTGAAGTCTATAATAATAATTTTATTTTTTTTATACTACTAAGGTGGCAAACAAGCATAAGGCCCACCTGATGGTAAGTGGTCACCGTAGCCTATGGACGCCTGCGACACCAGAGGCATCACTAGCGCGTTGTTGACTCTTTAGGAACGGAAGTGGCGTGATGAGCGTGATGGGGAAAGGGGATGATTGGGCCTCCAGCACTCTCACTCGCCGAACGAAACACAACAGTAGAAATCAATAATAATTGTATAACACAATATGGAAAGTAATTTAAATTAACGATTATTCTTTGGTAAAAAGAATAAATCTGGGCTTATTTCTTGTCTATATCATAAAGGGAACCTTTGTACAAAGTATTATCTTTTTAGGCCCTACGGTTTGGGCTGGCTTAATGAGTTAGTAAACGATTGAGTCAGGACTTTTCATTTTATAATTATATATCGATTGATGAGAATTCAAACTGCAGTACAGTGGTGACATACCCACTGCCAAAACGATGAGTAGTGTGGGTTCGATTCATCGCAAAAAATGATGTCACTTGTATATAGATAATAAAGATTTGTTTCACGATCCCCATCAAGTAGAGTCTGAATTAATGAGTAGATTCAGCTGCTTAACGTTATATTCAAATAAGCACTTAACAGTCTTATTTATGAACTCCTCTCAAATATTTAAGTAGCTAATTATTAACTAGCCGGTAATGAGAAAATCAGCTATTACCATTACTCAACGTTGAGTTTTAATTGAATGATAGTTAAATAACAGCGGTGAGTCGTATAATAAAATGCTGATCATTGATTAAGGATTTGAGAGCTGTTCAGTTAATAGTTAGCGATATTTAAGATAAGTAAAGGATAAGTAAGCCTCTAAAGTTAACATTCTAAAGGTTTTAACAACAATTTACGGTGACGAGGTTTGCCTTTGTGTATATTTGTAACTTCCATCACATGAAGTAGTAGAGCGATAGTTTTTAAGTACAGTAACATTTTTTTTATATAGAATGCAGTCAGTGGGGAGACCAACAGATTGCAATGCAGAGGGTCTCAGGTTCGAATCCACGTCGCGCACCTCTGACTTTCGGAAGTTATATGACTTTTCGAAAGTATGTGCATAATGGTTGACAATTATCGCCTGCTCCGAGCCTCGGAGAGCACGTTAAGCCGTTGGTCCCGGCTGCCATGAACATCTATGGCAGTCGTTATTGAGAGAGTGTCGACACAAAAGATCCCATTGGGTCGAAGTGTCACCGGTCTGCACTGACTGGCCCCCATATAAGATAAGATAAGATACTAGGCTATCGCTTTATGTATCTTTAAATTATAACTAATCTTATTGTAAATGCGAATGCGAGTTTGATTATTAGTTAAGCTTTTACGCCTTAACTACTCAAAGGATCATCATGCACTTTCGCATACACTTTTTCACCTACCTTCCCCAAACTGTTCCCGAGAGATACAAATGTATTATCTAATCTACATTAACGAGAGCGAAACCGCGGGCAAAATCTGGTAGACGATAAAAATAAACTATCTTAATACTTAGCTAAACTGCTTTTAAATCTCATCAGAATCTTTAAAATTTCAATACCGGTAGCCATCCATCAAAAACAGATAACCTTATACCTGGCTACCCCCGTAGGTGATAACCGCCGCTATGTGCCGAAGGTAAGAAACATAGACGTATATATGAGGCTCGGAGCGGAGGTTCTGCGCACTTAGCTCCATTATACACGGGGTGGTACTCCCCTGCCAAAAAGAAATAAGCCATAGGCATACAGGGTGTCTGTGTAGCGCGAACGAATCATCTTAATACTTTATGATTATTTAAAAGATTTATTTAACTACTGTCTCCATGCTGTTCATGACGTATCCTGGGTCTGGCAAAAAGTAGTTGTCTTTTTTGTCAAGAATTTTCAAAAACATCTTTGAGTTTATTTCCTCAATCATGTCTGCCGAAATATGGATGTTATACGCTTTTACTGATTAGTGTCACGTGATCACGCATATATATCCGAAAAAGTACGGATATATTGATGAGCGATAAAATAAAGATTAAAAATAGTTATTATAATAATAATAACTATTTTTAATCTTTATTTTAAGGAACTTCGTCAATTTTGGCGATTGCGTCAGAGTTGTCGAATTATACCTAATTAGTTACTTGGTCCCAACCACTACCTGAGATTTGATAAACCACAGATTCTCGCTAAAGAACACCGATTCCTACCAAGGATGCTTCGCGAGGCTATTGAAATAAAAAAATATCCAAATTTCAATACAGAAGATGGTTGGAATGTACCACCAGCTTGAGATCCAGTAATTCAAATAGTCAAACCCAAGAAGAAGCAAACCACAGCTAGACTTCATGATTAAATTATGTTCGGGTACTTTGAAATAACTACACTGGAACATAGAGACAACTACCATCTTAGCAACCGAAACGTCGGGGAAAGTGTAAACTTAAATATAAATAGTTTTAATAATTTAATTAGCTTAAAAATTAGTTAAGTTTAATAGTAGTAGTGTAACAGTTTCTAAATTATGTAATAAAGTGTCAAATAAACAACGCGATAAAATCCGTATATAGTAGTTTAATTTCAATGTTTAGATTTATTACCAGATTTATAACAATATAGGTACATATTGCTGGTTTAAATAAAATTGTAGAAAGTATTTTTGTCAAGTTATTCTAAAGAGCCAGAGATGCAAGTTTGATCGCGAAGTAGTTCGAACGCGAGAAACCATTGCTATAGTCATCACACACATAAATGTACATACTATATATATTTAAAGAGATTTATATTCTAAGATAATTATCTCAACGATAATAATAAATAACGTTGCGTGACTACAGATATGTATACGTTGACAAGCAATTAATCTGATTTAATCATCGAGATTCTTTGACAACGTGTACTAAAGCACGCAAGGGCTCCTTTTTATTATCATTAAATCTTTTGAATAAATCTTTATTGTGTATGTTTTTCTATAAAGTTGTTGTAACTCACAAATGGGTTATCCGTGAGTTAACCGATTCACGGTTTGAGAGCTATAATATGTATTTCATCCACAAAAAGAAAAGAACTGCTCCCTATAGAAATTTACTGGCAAAATCTACATTATCGAAACCACGGGCAAACTCTAATATTCGAATAAAATATAATGTTCCATAAGGCCCAAGTATTAAAACTGTTCAGTCCCATGGCTTAGTCCCGTTGTTAATAAGGAAAAGAGTGGGTACACAAGGGATCTTGCGAGCGTCGGCGTGGGCCCGCGCCCGCTCGCCGCGCGTCCGCCGCCCGCCGCACTTGAATTTTCTTTTTCACTGAGTTTTGACGCTGCGTTTTATTTATAACCAGATTTTTTGATACTATATCTAACTGTATGGCGTATGGCTGGGGTTAAGTGATGATCTCGCTTTGAGGTACACTTGAGGTAGTAGGTACGGAGAACATTAAATTTTTGCCTGTCTCGTAAAATTTGGCGAAGCAGTGTCGAAACTTATTTTAGTAATTGACTGTCTTACTTTTATGAAATTGTTATCTATGGAGGTATGAGGAGTCATGTTTCTATAAAGAAATGATCCTCGAACCAAATGGTTTGATGATATCTGATGGATTGCGGTGAGAATTTTCTTTTTCACTGAGTTATGACGCTGCGTTTTGTTTATAACCAGATTTTTTGATACTATATTTACCTTTATGGCGCATGGCCATGGTTTAAATGATGATCTCGCTTTGACTTTCGCCTTTCTCGTAAAAGTCGGTGACGGAGTGTGTAAACCTACTTTGGTAACTGTCTTACTTTTATGGTAAGTTATCTGTGGAGGAATTAAGTGTCATTATTCTCCAGTTTAAGAAAAGGATGCTCTAACCACACGGATTGATCATGCCTAACGGACTGCGGTTCGGCGGTTGATGTCAGGAACTTGTATGTAATAATATCAGACCTGTCTGGGCCCGAATATCTTCTTACTGTGAGAAGGTTTAGGCCATAGTCCAGAACGCTGGTCCAGTGCGGTTGGGCACGCTATACATATCTTCAAAGTTATTGAGGACTCACAGACATATGTACATGTCTCCTCACGATGTTTTTCTTTATCGTACAAATAAGCGATGATTAATTATTTATGGGATTAAATATAATGACCACCAAAAATAGTAATTGCACACCAAAATATGCTTACTAAAATATATCACAACGAGCACCTATACGCCTTAAATCACTGCATTCTGTCTCGGAAGGGTTAGGTTATCTTAGGTTCTTTCTTAAACCCACCCTAAAACAGGCTCCGTCGACTTATTTTGATCTCTTTGTTGTGCAGTTAATATTTTTGGTATTGAAATGCGGTTTTGATTTTGGTGATCATTTACTATTTTTGACTGTTATATTTTACTATATCTGGTGATAAGTTAAACATAAGCCATTATTTATTGCACGGTAACGGTGGCTCACTACGCATTTCCTGTTAGTATGAGGAGTCAATTTAGATAGCATGCTTCAGAATTGGTCTGACCTCATTATTTCTCCTATATTTTTCAAAAAAGATGTTTTGATAAGTACGAACTCTTTGCTTCGTATTTATCAAAACATCTTTTTTATTAGTATAATTCATTATGGGGTTCTACCAAGTAGCGATAGCTCAGTCGGGAGACCAACAGACTGCAATGCAGAGGGTCTCGGGTTCGAACCCACGTCGCGCACCTCTGACTTTCGGAAGTTATATGACTTTTCGAAATTATGTGCGTATTGATTGACAATTATCGCCTGCTCCGTGCCTCGGAAAGCACGTTAAGCCGTCAGTCCTGGCTGCCATGATCATCCATGGCAGTCGTTATTGGGAGAGTGTCGACACAAAAGATCCCACTGGGTCGAAGTGTCGCCGGTCTGCACTGACTGGCCCCCACATAAAATAAGATGGGGTTCTACCACTCTGCCTACCCCTTCAGGAATATATATTCCTGAAGGGGCAGGCAGAGTGGTAGATCCCCATAATCTTATGGGTATGTACCAGCTGGGCACTCCCTGCTATGTTTTCATGTAATACAGGATTAGGACTAAAACCGCTTACTGTCACATTTTCAGACTAAAAATCTAATAATGCTGTCCGACCCGAGAACTGAACTCGGGTCCTCACTCTTACGCATTAACATAAGCGCAAACCTATGCCACAGGCCAACGATATTCCTATATTAGAATGCCATGTCATGCATGACAACCATTATAAGAATATTGTATAATGTTATTTAGTACGTAAGCCGCGTTTATACAGAAACTTTATAAATAAATATTGTATAATGTTATTTAGTACGTAAGCCGCGTTTATACAGAAACTTTATAAATAAATAATTTCTTGCTAAAGATAAAGTTACTTAAGTCTGACATGATTATTATATCATTTTCTTTTTTATACAACTTGTGTGGCAAACAAGCATACGGCCCACCTGATAGTAAGTGGTCACCGTAGCCTATAGACGCCTGCAACACCAGAGGCGTCACTTGGGCGTTGCCGACCCTTTAGGAAAGGAAGTGGGAAGGAGAAGGAACGGGAAAGGGGAAAGGGGTGATTGGGCCTCCGGCACTCTCACTCACCGAACGAAACACAACAGTAGGAATAGGTACTGCTATTTCACGTCGATATTCTGTGAGAGGGTAGTCCTTCGCCGGTTGAGCCGGCCCATTCATGCTGAAATCATCATTTAATTAAACACATAATATTCTTTCATAATAAGAATAATATTCTATCACACACACACAACACCTAGCCCAACTAAGCAGAGCTTGTACTATGGGTACTAGACAATAGGTAAACATACATATATGTATATATTTTTTTTGTAAATACATACATATTATACATAGAAACACCCAAACCAAGACAAACATCCACGTTAATGCACACAAATGTTTGACTTGCGCGGGAATCGAACCCGCGATTTTAGGCGTGGCAGTCGGTTACACTAACCACTACGCCATCGAGTCGTCTACACACAGTATGCCAAGAAAACAACTTGTCTAATTATATTATGTATGAGAAAATATTGTACAAGTTTTCTATTAAGAGGCTTGAAAACGAGGATTATTTTTACTGCAATGTGTGGCTACAATATACAATATGGCCGGCGATAATAGCTATACTATAAAATACATGACATGACAATATTTTACAATATGGCTATTCAAAGAATTACGTTTGGAATGGCTAATGTATTCAAATGTATTTGAGCTGGCTATAGTTGAAAACATTGTATCCCCATTTGCAGTAAATATATTGTTCATTTGGAAACCCGTATCTGCTTGATTTTTTAATCGCAGTCATGTCCAAAAATCATTCATGTTCAGGACAACAAGCTATACTAACTAATTTTATAAATGCGAATGTGATTTTGTATGTTATGCTAACATAAATATACTCGATCGATCATTGTAAAATTTCTCGTACACTTTGTCAGAAAAGGACTTATCGCCGCTGATAGTCCGTCCAATACAGCGTAATTAGTACATTGTCTTATATCGCGTATGAACAACAGAAGCAGAATTCAATTTCGGGGCTGATAACAGATAGTGATTTTTAAAATTAGTGTTAAAGTCAAGAAGAATAAATTATTTCTAAATCTAAATTCGTTTCAAATTCAGGGGAATAGTTCTATAGAAAATCAGTATTTCCTCCTCTTCTAATATTTGCGAAAGAAACGTACGCCGTATGTGATAATGTAAGTTACACGGTTTTGGTCTATCAACGACGATATGGTACCTTTCATCCAGAAAAAATACCATTCCTGAGCAAGCGAAGCCGCTGACAAAAGCTAGTACAGTAGTTTATAAAGCAAAGCGGTATTTTGGCCTTACACGTACGAAACGCCTTTGAAGACATACCCAGATTATTCCGTAGCGTGAACACGCAATCAATTACCAACTTTAAACATCAAAGAAACTACCAATGTCCTTACAAAGTTACAAGCAAGTCATTCGAGTTTCTCAAATAGAAAATTCTACATAAGGGGTTTTTCTTTAAGAACAATTTTCTGTTCAAAATTCGAAGGGTGTAAAAGAAAATGTTGCTTTGGTGCCATTCGAGCGTAAAAAATAAGGGCCCATGTGGCACCATCGAATAAGTTTCTTAAATTTCCCTACACCTATTGTGTTGAGTTATTTATTGGTAATAATGGGCGCTAAGAGGGTCAGGAATCTTATCCGAAAAGTATTGGGTGGGTGGAATTTCGTTCTTGTGAAGTACGAATAAGAAATCTGTAGCATTATTGCTTGTTATATTTTCTTAACTTCTGAAACGTCTATGACTCCTACGGTGGAGTCATGGACGTTGATGTCGTTGCGCATCCGTGAACCCTACGGGGGAGTTAAAAATATTTGGGTCTTTTTCCGCGATCAATCACAACGAGTTTTCTTGAATCCCCCATAGGGGTTACGGACGCGCAACGATAGCGTTTTTTTGTTTTTATTTATGAGTCATGGGACATTCCAATTATTTATTCGAAAAAGAAATATTCTGACGAAAGATATCCTACTTCTATTATAAATTTAAATGTTTGTGAAATTGTTTGTTACTCACACGTGTATCGTTGAATGGATTTTGATAAAACTTAGCACATAGATATACCATATTCTGCATTAACACACTTTTTAATAATTGTACGAAGTCGCGGACAGAAACAAGTTTCAAATAAATCTTTTTGAACATTATTGTAAACTTTCAGATCATCATCATCATCAGGCTATAATAGTCCACTGCTGGATATAGCCCTCCCCCGCCTTGTCTTCAGCTTGCCGCATCCAGCATCTGCCTGCAGTCTTCCGCAGATCGTCATCCCACCTGGTCAGAGGGCGTCGTACACAACTTTCAGATATTTAAGTCTAAATATCTGATCTGAATACCTGACGATATTTTCCTTTATCGTTGATGACATTGCTAATGAATAATTTAAAACGGACATATTTGATTTGGGCTATTTAGAAATGTCAATACAATGTTTTTAAGAGTTTTTTTTTGACTGTCTGTTTATGCAAAACTAACACAAAAAATACCGAATAGATTTCTAAGTGGTTTTATGACAATGTGGTTGTTTGGGGTTCAACTAAAAACACAAACAAATATAAACCACAGTTTAATTCATTCAATCCATTCAATGGAACAGGAGATACGACGCATAGTACTCTCGCGAATAACGTAGAAGTTCTTTCAGTAGTTTTTACACGACGACGTTACTCACACATAGAGAGACAAAATTATAACAACCGTTATTATATATACACTAGATGTTCCCGCGGTTTCACCTGCGTTTATCATTACTACGCTGCCCCCGTGGGTCGTAGCGTGATGTTATATAGCCTATAGCCTTCCTCGGTAAATAGGCTATCTAACACTAAAAGAATTTTCAAATCGAACCAATGGTTCCTGAGATTAGCGCGTTCAAACAAACAAACTCTTCAGCTTTATAATATTAGTATACTCCAAATATTCGATTTTAAAAGCATACTTTGGTCTATTTGTTGTCCAAAAAAGTTATGCGTGGTCATAAATAATAGAATAGGAATATCCACTTCCTTTTAGCCGGTTGAAGCGTCTCAAATATCAATACAGCTTCATAACAGCTTAAAAATATAGCTATAATAGATTTACTGGTCAACCGTTACTATCTGAAGCGGGCATCAAACCTAACTTAAAGCTTTTAACGTGATTAAACGCTAAGTAAACGGCTCCATATCCAATTAGATGGTAACATGCTGGAGTAACTTGTTTAGACGTGGTAGACAGACCTTTTGATGTCTGAACGATCGCATTACTGGGAAAGTTGGAGAGATACACTTGAACACTGGGCCGTCTCACTCGACTGAATATTACGAGTTATAATAGTTGTCTGTAGGTATTGAGGTACTGAGGTTTCGAGGTGGTGTTGTGGGTAGCTTTAGATTTTAGTAAATGTTGGGCGCAGCTGTCAGTAAAGGAGACCATCCATATTCGGCTTGAACGTGGACAATCGTCTCATAAACAAAGTAAAATATTAAAAGATTAGTTTTGATATATAATAAATATTGGTAACTATCCAGTCGTATGAAATTGACGTATAATAAATATTATTTTTAAAATATTTTTGTTTGGTTTACAACGTGTAACTGAAATGGACAATCCAAATGGCTTGTTTGTGTTGCCTAGCAAAAAAACAGTGGAAAATCGGAACAGTGTTTAAAAAATCACATTTAGAAATATGAAAATACGTTTATATATTTCTCATTATTTCCTATATTCATATTTTGAATTCGACAATAATAATTAATGTAAAAATGATATGATATATGATAAAATATAACAAAATTGTAAAGTGTGTTGGGTAATTTATTTTAATATTCTAGCAACACTTGACTTATCTGTCAATTCTGTTTCCGTCATTCGCTCGTATGGTAGATATTTTGTGGACGTGATTTTGTGTTTTATTTTATTATTTAACGAACTTGATACTAAACTTCATAGATAATGACATAGATAATGACTTCATAGATAATGACTACTTAGTTTAGGCTACTGAAAATGAATATTGTTATTACAATATAAAATTGTTCAAGCCCAGGCCAGGGTCCCATACAAAGTGGTCGGTCTCCTTTCTATCCCTCGGCAACTGTTCTTGTTTTCTGGATAAAAGCTACCCTATTCTGTACCTCGGACAACGTGTATTCGAAATTCTATGATGTTCTGTCGAGTCACGCATTAAGTATGCGTGAAAGCGTAACAAACCATCTCACATTTGCATTTATAATATTAGTTAGGATACTATTAAGTTATATGACTTTTCGAAATTATGTGCGTTATTGACAATTATCGCCTGCTCCGTGCCTCGGAGAGCACGTTAAGCCGTCGGTCCCGGCTGCCATGAACATCTATGGTAGTCGTTATTGGTAGAGTGTCGACACAAAAGATCCCACTGGGTCGAAGTGTCGCCGGTCTGCACTGACTGGCCCCCACATAAGATAAGATAGGATACTATTACGTGAAATTAAATGAAAGCGAACGATCATGAACTATTTATAACGCACATGACTTAGAATAAAAAAGTCGGAGGTGTCTTCGAATCAAAATCGAGGCTTGAAACAACTGCTTAGCAGTCCAACAGTCTCCGACTAAACTTTCTCTGTCTTGTAGGTTGGCAGTATTATGTTACAGATGACAAACCTTAATATAAATAAATCCCGCTTCAGTATGTTTGTATCTAGAAAAAAAACAACGGGTTGCACTCCGGGAGTGCCGGCAGAAGTGAAAACTTGAATATTAACGTTGTGCATTTTTGATATTTTGGAATGGTTAGGGAATAATTTTGCACGAATTGCTTAAATTATCAGTATAAAAGTACTATCATTTATGTGGTGAAATACAATATTCATTTATTGCGCTATCGTACACAAACATGACAATTCTCCCTCCGTCTTACGAATTTTCGATCAGGTCACGTGTCCTGACGCGAGGTTAACATTTTTTACCCATGACAAAAAAGTGCACAACGCCGCTAAAGAAGTCTTCACTTCAAAAAAGAAGTCGATGGATTGATTTGATTTTTTCACACAACGAATGTTGCATTTCTAAATAAGATTGTTTTTATATACTTTTTATCTCGAAGTTCCCGCAGGAACCAGAAATTTCTTATGGCACAGTCTGATGTGTTTAATCACAGACTACTGATAGCGAAGTGTGGTTGGGTTTAGCTACTTATCTCACAATAGTAACAAGTTATTGTTACGAAATATAACAGATGGTAAATTATTGTGTCTGCAAGTATAAAGTCCAGTTTCTATCCTAAATATTCTAATATATAAAAGGTGAAGTAATGCTAAGCTGAGAGCCAATTATCGCAATAAAAACTGTCAAAGTAGAGATTCAATTTAGTCTCAGTTTCATAAATATTACAAAAAGAATTCTCTTAAGGTAAAATACATGTCTAATGTGACCATAAAATGCATCTAAGTTCACACATGACTTTTATTAGAGACTCGAGATCAGAACTCCATTTTGAAAAGTCTTTATTACGGGAATTGGCCCTCATATGTATTGAGGGTCATAAGCAATATTGGTAAGCATAAGTAAATTGACTCAAAAGGAATTGGTGAGGTAGGTATATGAGACTCCAAAAACGTTACTTAACGGGCGAAAGCAGTTATAGTGTTACTAGCTTTGCCCGGGCTCCGCTCGCGTTAATTTAGAATTTGACAATCAATTTGGGTCGTACTCTGCTTGTAATAATATAATTAAATCATGATTCGAAAGTCACGTGGCGCCATCATTATCATAAGAACATTATTATTGTTTTCCTCGGGAATAGTAATTTTTTCGGGATGAAAGGTAGTCTATGTCCCTTTCTGTACACCTGTCAACGTATATGCAAAATTTCAGGATGATCGGTTCAGTGGTTTAGGCGTGAAAAGCTAAGAAACAAACAAACAGACAAACTCATTTTCGCTTTTATAATATTGGTTAGGATTACTCTTGCGCCGATTTTCTGTAAGAAAACCAAAGAAAGAAATAACATCATATTTCCTCAGCTCAACTCTCATGTTACCTACCAATCATTGAAACGGATCTTCAATGCATTTTTATTTTAAAAATAAAAATTTGATTCACAAAAAATTTTTGTTTTCTTTATTTTGTACTAGCTTTTGTCCACAGATTCACTCGTGAACAGATTTTTTTCTGGGTGAAAGGTACCCTATGTCCTTTTCCTTACCCCTGACATGTAACTTTATGATGATCGGTCGAGTTATTTAGGCGTAAAACTGTAAGAAACAAACAAATTCACATCCGCATTTATAACTTTAGTAAGTTAGGATGTATTGGTCCAAAAAACAGTAGAAGCAATTATTATTGGATCCATAATCTTCTTGTTAAGTAAATTTGATTTCCTTGTTGTTTCCAAAGAACAGGTTACCGTGTAGTTTTGTGATTAATAATAAGACTAAGTTCGATGTCCAAGTCGATCATAGAGTTATTAAGACTGCGCCGAGCGTAAGACAGATAATGACAGAGCTCGTGCGGCGCATATACAAATCGGCGCGCGGCCGCCATAGTAAAATTGTACGGAGGATTTGAAGTGCTTTTTTGATAAATATATATCTCTATTGTCAACCAATAATTTAAATATTTGGGACGGACAAATTGTAATATAACTATTTATGTTTCGTTTAAGCTGTAAAATAGGATAGATTTCTACTGTTATAATTTAAAAATCACGTAACACGAGCTTACGTTTTTGCATTTTTCGTGCAAATTTACGTAATTTTGTAAGCGAAAATATTAATTACTTTAAGTTTTTTACACGGAGTAATTGTAAGCATATTCATTGTTATGGTAAATGTATATTTTATATTTGTATTAAACAAAAAGGTTTGATTTTATGCACTTAACTGTGACCGCCTGTTTTGGCACATTTCGCTCGGCGCAGTCTTAAGATTTTCTGTTAAGAAATTCTTAATAGTAGTATGTAATTTGGACGTGGGTCCTAAAACGTTTGTGGTAGAATATAGGTGAGATACACTTTTACCTTCATTTTCGGTCAGGTGTGAGCCTATATACGAGTATGTTAGTAGTGTGTATGTAGCTTACAAACTAAATAATACTTCAATCTTTGCTAAAATCCACGACTCAAATTGTAGTCATTAAAATTCCACACATATTTTTTTATGAGCTAAGCCTAAAATGCTATAACAGTTAGTTGGCAGAACGGAAGTGTGTCTGCGTCACTACCGGTGACTGAAACCGGTCTGCCACCCGCACGTACCGGATATTGCGAGTTGATGTTGGCAGCCCTGGAGCGCTGGAATTGCTCCTTGATTGCGTTATCATGACCTTTTATATCATGTACTTCTGAATTTTAACAACAGGAATATTATATACTATACAGTGTCATGCTCGGATGGCGTAGAGGTTTAAGTGGTCGCTTGGACTATCACTATGTCGAGTGTTGTGGGTTCGAATCCCGGACAAAAATTTGTGTGATCCACAAATTATTGTTTCAAGTCTGGGTGTCTTTTGTGTCCGTAGTTTAATGTTTGTAAAGATCGCCGCGATTTAGGATGTATCCCTAGTGCGGGAGAAGACCTTTTATAATAAAAATAGAACATTTTTCTTACTGTCAAGTCTTAGAATAACGGACATAACTAAAATATATTGTGTCTGGCCACCTGCGTGCCACTGCGACTTAATATGTGAAACTACTTTATACGGATTTTTAAATAGTTTAATAGTAATTTGATAGTTTCTAGGTATATTATCTAAAAAAAGATTTTTCAATTAAACCGCGATAAAATATGTATAAAATAGTTTTATTTCAATCAATTTTGTATGTTGATTTTAAATGATCGTTATTATTAATGGATTGCATTTATTTTTGATAGATAAGGTGTTAAACTATAATACTAATATCAAACCTGTCTATAAGCTGTCCCACAGTAACTGTTGGGCACGGTCCTTTACTTAGTTTTAAAAGGGTAGTTAAAAAAAAAACTTTTTGCTATAGGCTTGCGTTTGACCGCAATCTCGCCTGATCTTAAGTGAAGATCCAGTCGACGATGGAATAATAGGATTGGACAATAATAGCCCCACGCTGGACCAGCAAGGCGTATCGGGCCACCAGACTTGAACATCCAAACATTATGTTAAACTCTCAGATATGCAAGTTTCTTCACAATATTTTCCTTCGGCGTTAAATAATAATTAACTATTTCGTATGTAAATAATTTCAAAAACCACAGGTTCTTGGGGTCAAATCCGATATCAGCTTGGTTACTATGCCAGTGTAGTCTATTATTAGGATATTAAAACGATTATAATTATTTATAACAATGAGCATAATTTCCATAGTTAAATGCAAACCCAACTGGCGAATCTTTAATTTGCGTGTAGCTTCATTTATTGTTTTGGTTGAACATTTATTTTAATATCAACAATAACAGTCATTTTCAATAAATTACCAAAGGCCTGGAATCTGGAAAGAGCTTAGTAATGAAACATTTAAAAAACAGTTGAAGTCACTACTACACGACAGAGGAAACCTGCATCCTGCATCTGAAAGTTCTCCATAATGTATGAAGTCTAAATGTACTATAACATTTCAGAATTTTTGACTGACTATATAATAAATTTAAGTGCATGAATTAATTTTAATAGATTATGATTTTATGTTACGTTTGGCTTTTATATTTTTTATTATTTTTTGTTTATATACTTATTCTGACATTTATTTTTAATTATTAATTTCAATTATCATTTTAATTATTATCATTGACATTGTTATTATTTTTATACTTTTTTATTAAATTTTATAATTATATTTGCACGCCACTAATTATGGCAAACATGTATGAACGAAAAAATTTGCAACATCTTCCATGCATTATTATTACTGTATGTGTACTTACACGTGTTTGAGCAAATAAATCAATCAATCAAACACGCCCACTGGGTTAAATAAAAACGATTCATTATTTTAAAAACTTAGTCCAAAACCGTCAAAATTGAAAATTTCGTATATAATATGTAATATTATTTTCCGGGTTCCTGTTATTCGTAAAATACACTAAACGACCGGCAAATATGATTACACAGTTTATTAGACATTTCTTACAAAACAAATGGCTAATTTTAAAAACAAATCCCAATCAAAGATGTACAGAAAACACAAATAGACAAGAACAAGATACATACCCATTTTTATTTACTCGTATCGTATTTGATAAATCGATGGGGATGAATGCTTTGCCGCGTCGCCCACTGCGCATGCGTGCTAAATATGGCGCCCGAAAAAATGCCGGGAAATAAGAGAAAGAAATGGCGTGGGGTGACCCCAAAGTAAGGAGTGCTCGGAGTCTTGTGAGGGTGTCAAGCTAGTGGGTGTACGTGGGTTTGCTTGCGATTTTTAGGAGAACTTTAGCAGTAGCTTAAATAATAAATTGTTAGCTCGATCAGTTGTGATTGAAAATTTATCAAAACTAATAATACCTACTTCTTAGGACAAAGAAAGCTAATAGTAAGAACGAATATATGAAACGACACTGGCATGGATAATTAGAGTACAAACATTGGGTAAACAAAATAAAACTAAACTGCGCAGAATTATCGGAACTGCTATCTGTTAATTTAATCACATTTTTTGGATAGCGAAATTTTCTAAGGGCTCTCGTAAGTAACTACATATTACATATATTATTGATCAACTACAACCACATCAAATTTAAACTGGCAATTAAAACACTACCTAATAATAAAATTACTTGAAATTAAACACACTATACCGTTCATATTATATAGCAACAAATTTCCTTTTATTCCTTTTTAAAATGCACAATAGAGTAAACTGTTCACAACGATATCGCAGTCACAAACACATTTCAATTAACAAAAAAGTTCAACGTACAAATATGATTTTGCTGCAGTACTGCACCGCGAGCCAAGGGGTGTGTCTTCCCCTCAGTTACCGCCCCCCGAGAGGGGTGAACGTGCCCTCGTACAAGACTTCACCAAAGCCCCGTTTAGTTGTTCACAATAGTTACTGGCGCTAGTTACCGAGATAGTGAAGGGTGCTTAGCGTTTATGAGAGAGTTGAAACTTAAGTGTTATTATTTCAATGTTTTTAAATTTGTTCACAAAATAAATTTTTATTTATGTATAAGTACGTATATTATAGATAGATTATATAGTGGGTGCATAAATACTGACATTTCTGTATTGATTAACAGATTTTTACAATAAATTAAAATAATAGTTGTAGTCGAGATTTTTAATGGACGATATATTATATCTTTTATCAAAATGTCGACGTTATTATATAAATGAATATAAATAATTTGAATGAAATCAGTTAAGCTATATCGCTAGTCTAGGTTTTAGAATTGGTACGTAAACCAATACATCAAAAAGCATTATTTAATGTTAATTCAGTCTATGTACGCACTTGCTCAAGTACTAGCATAAACGTAAACTAACTCAGATACTAGGGATTGTCACATCCATCTTTTCTTTATCTTGATAATGTCAAAACATGGATTACAGGGACCATAGATAAGCATATTTTCCCAAAGACAATTTATAAATGGCACCGGTGTTCTAAACTTGGCGGCTAAAATTAAAATCTGTCACTGAATGATATATTTTAAAAATAGAATTCACATTTAATTTTTCTTATTATGGAACAGGATTCCAGATTCAAATAATTTATTGAACACATCATAAAGGCAAAGGAATTATTGTAATAAGCATATTATAAAAAATATTACTTTAGTTTTAACATTTAAAAGAAGTTTAACGTATAACCCAGTAGGGGCAGGCAGAAAGGTTCAGAAACATTTCCTTAGTTATGGTTTTTAGCCTGATACCGTCTATTGCATGCGTCATGCTGCTACAGGGAATTTTCCAACTGAAAAATGTAGCAACTCCGGGATACAATTTAAGCCGTAGGATCAAAAGCTGTTAGGCTTACAAACAGTAACGGTTTTCGGTGTCGTATCCTGCGAGTTACAAGATACGACAAAAAAGTCACGTGAATATTACATCATTCGTTTTAGGGCAACTTTGTCCCACTTAATACAAAACAGGTTTTAATAAACTGAATACAAAGAAAACTTGTATATCTAGATTCTTTAATAATTAATGGAACAGCAAAGAGTAGTAGTAATTAAAATTATTAATTAATTACTGGTAAAGGCAATAAGTAATTTAATCTGAATACCTGATTACAAAATAAAGTGATATAAGGAGCAACTTAATAATTGCTTTTAATTATCGTTAATTCGACGTGTTATACCAATATCTATTATTGATTCTTATAATTAACTAGCTGTTACCTGCGACTTCGTCCGCGTAGATTTTAACTAAAAAGTCTTAGTCTCCGCGGAACCCTATTTTTTTCTAAAATCTATGTAGCCTAAGTTACTCCTTATAACATCAGCTATCTGCCAGTGAAAGTCCCGTCAAAATCGGTTCAGCCGTTTCGGAGATTACCCGGAACAAACAGACAGACAGACAAAAATTTTAAAAATATATGTTTTCGTATAGGTACCTTATATACTTTCATATGCATTAGATAAAAAGCTATTATTTTGACATTACAAACAGACACATAAATTTTATTTATTTGTATAGATAATGTCGGTATGTTTTATAATTATTAAAGTGATAAATAAAAATAGATTTAAATCCCAGGATATCAGTCGATGTTGCCGATTCAGTCTGGAATATATCAACGAGGTTAGAAATTATAAGCTTTTTATATTATCACGATAGCAAATAAATATATTGCTTGACTCATGAGTGCTTTAGCCTATGAAAATGATTAAATATAAATATTGTATATTGAAATACTAAATAAAAACAATCTTGTATAGAATTGCAATTTAACTGCGATAGCTCAGTGGCGAGACCAACAGACTGCAATGCAGAGGGTCTCGGGTTCGAACCCACGTCGCGCACCTCTGACTTTCGGAATAAATATGACTTTTCAAAATTATGTGCGTATTGATTGACAATTATCGCCTGCTCCGTGCCTCGGAGAGCACGTTAAATCATCGGTCCCGGCTGCCATGAACATCTATTGCAGTCGTAATTGGGAAGTCAGTGCCCTCTAATATCCTGACACTAGTCTAGCCTTAGGGTATCGTTAGCCTTCGGGTTGCGGAGGTCAGATGGCAGTCGCTTCGTGTAAAAATTGATATCCAGTCAAATCCGGTTGGACTAGAAAGCCGACCCCAAGTGACTTGGGAATAATAAAGGCTAGAGAGAAGATATAGAATTGTAACTTTAAGTAAAATTCTTAAGTTTACTCATCGACTATATTTGTGTCAGTCAAACTAATATTATAAATGCGAATATGAGCGTGTTTGTTTGTTACGCTTTTACGCCTTAACTACTTGATCGATCATCATGAAATGTCGCAAACACGTTGACAGGGGTACAGAAAAGGAAATAGAGTAGGTACCTTTGATCCAGAAAAAAGGTAGTAGAGCCTCGCTGATTTCAGCATGAATCCGCCGGCTCGACCGGGGAAGGACTACCCTCTCACAGAATATCGACGTGAAATAGCAGTATTCCTACTGTTGTGTTTCGTTCGGTGAGTGAGAGTACCGGAGGCTCATTCACCCCCTTTCCCTCTTCCCACTCCTTCTCCTTCCCACTTCCTTTCCTAAAGGGTCGGCAACGCGCAAGTGATGCCTCTAGTGTTGCAGGCGTCCATAGGCTATGGTGACCACTTACCATCAGGTGGGGCTAGATTGCCACTCTAGTTGTATAAAAAAAAATTTACTGTTTCCAAGCAAAGCCGAGGGCAAAACTACTCCATTAAAAATGCTATCAACTCATGTAGGTTACCTAGTTATTTCTTTGCAAAAACTTCACATACGCCATTATGAATATGAAACGAAGGTATGCAGCATGTGCTGGAAAGGAGGTCATATGCAATGCAAGTGACGTAATGTGAAAACACAAAAGTCAGGGAAACAAAGGATACTCAACATCTGCTATCACACATCTGTATACCTTTACAGAGGTAAGCAGTGGTGTATTAATTTTTTTTTATTTTTTTTATTTTGCTCTTGAAAATGACCACACTCCACCTGATGGTAAGCAGTCATGTGGTCCAAGAGCAGTGGCCTCCACACCGCCCTCATAGCAGCTGAGGCGATGTTGAGGTCTCTACTTTGACGGCCTTTGAAGGTGCTTTTTCACGCCCCGCTTAAAGGACCCAGGATTAAAGGAAGAAGGGAACACGTGCCTTGGCAGAGAATTCCATGCCTTAAATTCAGGTTTACCCAATTTATTTATTAAAAATAGCACAGAATTATTGTCTAGTCTATATTTCTAGTCCTACATAATATAAGGCGAAGCTATTGGATTTAACTGTTCATATTTCCGAAGTTCGTGTTGCTACTGAAGTTTTCTTAACAGAAAAACTAAAAACTTAGCTCGATCCTGGAATCGAAACCAAAACCTCACAATTATACGCAAACATAAACCCACACTTATGCTACAGCGAGCAGTCAAGTATAAAAAACAATAATTTATAGCAAAGTTTTCCACAAAGACCCAACTCATTTTATCGGCCTTAATATAAATATCAAATCATGAACGCATCAACTACGAAACAAAAGGCAACCAATTAGTAGGTACGACATATTCAGGTTATCACGGAGTACCTTTCGTTGCACTTTTGCCAAGGGTTGCTAGATGGGGTGAAATGCATAAATACGAGGGGGTTGTGGGGGTGGCAAGAATACAAAAATAGGGTGCTAAGAGCCATCCGCCATCTTGGTATAACCCTCGCCATGTCGTTTTTCGCGATGGAAAAAGTTCATGACTTTTATTTTATGTTTATTGTTTCTTGCGTTTTGAGTTTTGAGAGACGCTTTGGTGGCTTGGTGGTTCATTAATTAATTATTTTATATACATATAGTAGTATATAGATGCATTTAATATTGAAAATGGTCGAAAAGAAAATAGTTTGTCCTGGAAAGATAGTTATTAAGTACTGTTTTTGGATATTACATATACGTAATAGCATTTCTATACAATAATTTCAGTTTCGTCTATATTGCTAAGTAGACAAATAAACAGAGGTCCTGCTATGATGATAGTAGCCTACGATTGGTTACAATATCCGGGATATTACTCATGAGTTGCCAAAACGATGTAAAAGTAGCCAAAGATGGGATACAAATAATTACGTGAGCGGTAGATCGGTGAGCACTCAGAGTCCTTAACACTTCGGTATTCTTTCTGTATTTCTTTATAGTTAAAGCAATGTCTATTAACGAATTTACCATTAGTTAACTGGTCCATCGTCCAGTTTGGGCATGGTAACAATTATCACATTTGTATCTAACTTTAGTAGGATCCAATAAAATTATTTGTTATTTAATCATTCATCACAACCCGTCCCCAGAGTTCTAGAAAATCTACTTTCTAAAAGAATCTGAACAGGATTTTTGACTACGATCTACTGTAGTAGTAGATAGTTGACTATCCGGACTACTATCCAATACAAGCAAAGTCGTACTGTATTAGTATACAGTCTCTCCCTAACCATTAGTCGAGATTTAAAACTTAAAACGCAGGTCTTTGCTCATATACTTAAAATACTAAAGAGCGTATCTATATAATATTGTCTACTGTTTACGCGAATGTTATTCATTGAATTTACACTACTATATATGGATTTTATCGCGTTGTTTATTTGACACTTTATTACAAAAATTTTTGAAAACTGTTACACTACTATTACTATTAAAGTTTACAAATTTTTAAGCTAATTAAATTATTGAAACTATTAAAACTATTTATACTATTACTATACTATTATAAAGTGTCAAATAAACGACACGATAAAATCCGTATATCGTAGTTTAATTTCAAAGCGTATCTATAATTAATTAAGCGACCAATTTCCAGTAATTGTTTCATAATATGTTCTTGTTCTTATTATAAAATATAGCCCTAGGGATACATCAAGTCAAATAAAAAGACCATAGTGCAGATACCTTCAAAAAGATTGGTTAATTATTATAAAAAAATAATAACTCATATTAGTGCAACCCTTTCCTATGTGACGAATAATTAATATGCGCCTTGTTTTTAAACGGTTCCATTATTGGGCATGGACTTCATCTCAATATAAGAAAGGGTTAGGCCATAGTCAATCATAATGGTCCATTACGAGTTGGTAGACTACACATCTTTTTTAGACAATTATACAATATTAAATTTTTCTCGCGGCTTTGCTCGCGTTAATGTATGTTAGATTAGTAACAGTATCTTTTTCTGGATGAGAGGTACCCTATGTTCTATTCTGTTCCCCTGACAACGTGTATGCAAAATTTTACGATGAAAGGTCGAGTAGTTATCGCGTGAAAGCGTAACAAACAAACTCACATTCGCATTTATAATATTAGTTAGGATGTTCAAATTCAAATTCAAATCAATTATTTGCAAACTAAGTGTACATAGGATGACGGCTGCCCCGCTATTGCAGCGCTTCTGGGATGTTTGCGGAGGCAAGAGTAGATGGTTTCCATGCCATTATCCGCCAACGGTGTGCTTCCCTGCTACGCAGAATGCGTGGTAGCTCACACAGCTTGTTGAGCACATTGTGTGATCGGTGGGACAGTCCGATTTCGGGACGCTGGATACGACTACACACGACGTAGACAGTGTCCATAAACCGGGACTGTCTAATAATATTACGTGTGAAATTGATATGTTATTAACACTAGGTTAAGGATTTTGTCTGTTACTAACACTTTATGGACCCTGGTCTGCAATAAATATTTATTATTATTATTTGTTTCTCTTTCACGGGTATATTCCTAATACGTTAGGAAAATACCCGGCCCTTTGGGAGGCTTACACGGAGACATGGGTCCAACGTGAAGAGGCCCTTCGAGAGTTTTAATCAAAGGTGGGATGGAACACCTACAGCGGCACTAGCCGCAGCAGGCATAGGACTATTTTATTATTATTAAATATTTTAAAATAGTTACTTAAAACTTCAACTTCAAATTTTACTTACATAAAAACATTTATCTACATAAAAAGCTGTACATAAATATCACTACATAAGGGACTACATAATATCTATTGAATCACACACAAAGCAGTCATATCCCCTCAAAATCGATACCTATTATATACCAATAGAAACGTAAAATGAAATCTGGGGTGAGTGACGGATGAAAAAAACGCGAGGGTGGAATCAGCCCCTGAGGTTTTTTTCGTCTCGTTTTCGGGGGTCGTAATCACAATGGTTAGTACATCATTATGTACTTATTTATGGGTACACCCTACGTTGTAGGAGATAGTTATCGGGATGAAGTATGGCTATGTTTTTCGTTTTGTAGGTATTGCGTCAATCAGAGGTTGAAGTTTGTCTATGAATATTTTAAAAGAGTAGTATTTAACTGCACAGCAAAAAATAATAATTGCACAGCAAAATATGCTTACCAAAATACTAATTGCACACCAAAATAAGTATATTTAAAGAGATCAAACTAAGTCGACGGAGCACCACTTCGCGGGGCTCCTATTTTTGGGTGGGTTTAAGAAGAAACCTAACATAACCTAACCCTTCCGAGACGGAATGCAGTGATTTGAGGAGTATAGGTGCTCGTTATGATACTTATATTTTAGTAAGCATATTTTGCTGCGCAATTAGTATTTTTGGTGGTCATTATATTTAATCCCATTTTAAAATAGGAACGTCATCCATATTGTAGTCAGATGAAAGCATAGATTTAAATCATAGATATGCCTTACTAAGAAGAGTTAGCACATAGGTACATTACATTTATACGATAGTGTTTCTTTTTTATCCGACTACGGCGAAGCCAAAAGGAAGGGTAATGATTTTGGCAGTCTGGGTATGTATGTTTGTGTGTTCCACCGTAGCGCCTAAACTACTGAACCGATTTTGAATGAGGTGTCAATAGATTCGTAATAATGGCCCGGGTGACATAGGCTATATAAATTTTAAATTCGTACTTCTTAGACCCCTTTTTTACGTAGTAGGATTATAGTTTTTAAACTTTTTGTTATTAATATAAATGAGCGTGATAATACAATATTCATAATTTAGACATATCATTGTGTGTCAGGTGACAATTTAACGTCTAGAAAGGTGACTACCTATATTTAAAAGTAATAGGGCGCATCTATATTTATTTACATATTTGGATTAGAGTAGGTACTTATTTCATACGAAGAAGGAAAGCGTTGGATTGTAAGAGGTTAACGTAGATGATCGCTTGGTGTACCAGGAATACTACATGCACGTCGCCTGCCTCGGCAATAGGAATTAAAGATGGCGTGAAAGAAAGGGATTGGAAAATAAATAGCTGAGCTTACAGCACTTTTACTTAATGGATGAAAGGCAATGAAGAAACAGAGTTACGTGCTACTTATACGCTGGTTTCCTGGAAGACGATGGTACTTTCTCGAACACTGGCTCATTTTGTACAGTCACCAAGTATTGTAAATGGCAGCCTCATTTAAACTATAGTTGAGTAGCATAATTTAAACTATTGTTGAACCTCATATGGGCACATGCTCAACTCCCAACGAAAAGCCAAAAGGCCCTTTTCAGGGCCACAAATACATTCAAATGTTCAGTTTCTATTGAATAACATAAACAAAGTAAATTGGTTACATTCTATCTATAATTTTTAAGGGCTGGTCCCGTGGCAAAAGTTGTTGCATCGCTAGGTCCTGGGTGTGATTGTCCGACCTAGCAGCATCAGGGAGTCTGAAAATGTGTCCGATAGCTGGCAATTGGCTCGCCTGCTGTTGAAATATGGGTATAATACCCGCTAGGTCGTTTTCATTTCGTTGTTAACTTTTGAAGTTCTAAAAGTTATCTGAAGGTTTGTGTCTATCATGAAATCATAATGACCTTCGTGTAGTATTAATATGCTATTTGTTTTACAGCGAGAAAGACGCTTAACCACGTTAGAAACTATTGTTGGATATTAAAAGTAACAGCTTGCAACTTGGAAATTAATTTCATTCTATTTTTTATTACTAGCATTTACTTACCTTCCTATGGACAATCTATCCCTTAATCTTTCAAGAAATAAAACCACAAAGACCGGTCCATTTACTATTTATTTATGTCACTTGTCGACGAATGCACTACATTAAAATCACATAGGTTAGTATCTATGTGAAAAAAAAATCAACCAAGATACACTATAATAATACTAACTTAAGAATAGATTATTCATCATCATCATCATTATCTCAGCTAAAAGACGTCCACTGCTGGACATAGGCCCCCCAGAAGGTTTTCCACACAGACCGGTCTTGGGCAACCCGCATACAACATAATATTATATTATTATGATTATTATGTATATTTTATATATCACACCACTTCCACATTTTATACATTAATATTCAGGGCTGCTATCCTGGGATAAATCAAATACTTATCAGACATCATTAGCTGAAAATATTGAGGGAACATGATACCTACAATATAGGCAGGATTTACAGTAAAAAAAGGCTCTAGAAATAAGCCTGTAATTAATAATAAAAACTGATAAAACTGATATCAACGTATCATATTAATTAATGAGGCGTGTTAAAACTTTAACAATTAAGTGTAAATTACAACAACAATTAACATTTTCATTTCACCTTAGCCATTTCACCCGATCAATAAAAACACTTACTACATTCCTTTTCGATTAACCAACTGACTAACAATTAGAAAACTTGTATAAATTGCAACATAATTTCTTTCACACACTCATTAATTTAGTTAATTGCATTTGTGCAATAAATTCGTGCTATTGTTCTATAAATTGCTGAGTCTAAGCATACTGGAGGGTATGAAAAAAGTACGTAAAGATCTTGATAAAAAACCCGCAACGCCTACACATAACAGGCCAATGAGAACTTATTGGTAGAGGGAACTCCTCCTACAGGTTGTACTAATTGTAATTTTATTCGAGAAAGCTGGCTCTACTTGAGTGTTCAAATGGTGGAACTATTATTTTGAAGTTATGGCTGCGAATGGGTGTGAATAGTTTTTTTGTAACGTTTTAATCTTTGGGTATGTTTTGTTACAAGTTAGGCTACGAAATTATTGTTGTGTGGTTACCGTATCTTATGCCGTAGATGTATTCTGTCAAAAATGTAAAGCATTTTATTGTTGACTGTGTTTTTGTTAATGTAATATGTAGATAGATATGATTTTTTAAGTTTATAAGTAGTGATGAGTAAAATTGCTTTCGAATAATATTCGAATACAGTGACAACACATAAGTGAGGTAACTGCTGTAATTTCAGCTCTTATTATGTACTTACATTAAACTATGTCTTAAAACTATGCTTCTGAGCTACTTTTATAAACAACTAGTTTTTGCGCGCGGCTCCGCCCGCATGGTACCTAGATCAATAAAAAGTAGGTTATGTCCTTCCCCAGGTTTTAAACTATATCTGTACCAAATTTCATCTAAATCGGTTGAGTGGTTTAGCCGTGAAAAGGTAACAGACAGACAGACAGAGTTACCTTCGAATTTATAATATTAGTAAGGATTGGTTAAATCTGGTTGTTGACCATATAAAATAGATATTGCGTTATGCACAACTGTAAAATAATTTTACGTATACCTAACTATTTTAAATAACTTCAATGGACTTTTATTTTTGTTCTCTATGACATGTTCTTTATGCAATGTTAGAATATGAGGTTTTTATTTATGCAAATAAGGTAATCGTTATAAATAAAAGTTTTATTAAGAACAAATAGTTGTTTGATTGCATATAATAACAGAGACTGACAAATTTTGGCCTAACTTTACGGAATGATTGAAAGATAATTATGACAATAGAGTTAAAATATTAAACTGTTTTCGGATTGTCGAAGCTGTTCATGACACTTCGGTCCGACGATAGATTTATGTTCTCTCCAAGGCAATCTTAATTTACTAGCTAGTTTATGACTGCGGCTACAGCTGGGATGAACGCATAATAAATAATCTTATGACCTATTCCAGGACATGGCACAAGCTTCATCTAAATATTTTCAACGGTTTACGCGTAAAATCATCACAAATTAGTAGGATAAGATTATTTAGAATTAACCCATCATCATGCTAACCTGATTGTACCCAAGTGTATTGAGTTTAGTACAATCAGACTTGATTTGATTTCTCCGTATAAAATTTGCCAAGGAATGCCAGCCATTAGATCTGCATAACCCAAAAGCATAATAATCTCGTTACCGTGTGAATTTGACCTGTGGTTGGTTAGCGTGGACAATTAGTATCTAATCTGTTCCTTTGGAAGAAGTACTATGAGACGATTTATGTACTTATATCTAATTAACGTGTAATATAGCTCCTTAACATTTTATATTACGCAGTAAAAAATAATTCTTATATCAGATTAGATTCTGCACGCGGCTTTGCTCACTTTAATGTAGATTTCGTCAATTAATTTCTATTCCTTGGAAACACTACTGTCATGTCATTTTTACGCGTTTTTTTTTTACTTTGCGGAATGAAATGGCGCATAGCCCTCCGCGGGGGCGGGCGGAGGAGTTATGTCGGACTCACCCGGGAAAAGATGGAGATATCCTGGTAATACCGACTAAACCTACCACGGTGTTCCTTCTCACAATCTATGGCCGGGTCGCAGGGATCACTCGCGCATTCATCCGTGACAACGTGTACTCGAGGTTACGTTTCACTCGAGATACTGATGATCGGTCGAGTAGTTAAAGAGTGAAAGCGTAACAAACAAACGAACTCACATTCGCATTTATAATACTAGGTAGGGCAGGATAAAAGTGGATTTATAACAATGAAAAATCTTCATAATAGACCCAGAATCCACAAAGCTATCTATAGTTTAAAGAATTTACTATCCCGTGAAAACGAGCAGCGATAGTTCAGTGGGGAGGCCAGCAGACTGCAATGCAGAGGTCTCGGGTTCGAACCCACGTCGCGCATCTCTGAATTTCGGAAGTTATATGACTTTTCAAAATTATGTACGTATTGATTGATAATTATTATTATCGCCTGCTCCGTGCCTCGGAGAGCATGTTAAGCCGTTGGTCCCCGCTGCCATGAACATCTATGGCAGTCGTTATTGGGAGAGTGTCGACACAAAAGATCCCACTGGGTCGAAGTGTCGCCGGTCTGCACTGACTGGCCTCCACATAAGATAAGATACTATCCTGTGAAATCTCATCTCATTGTTAGCACCCAAATATTTTTTGACGTGACAACGTCTAATAAATCGATGAACGCCGGCTGCACGCACGAAAAAGGATGACTCATTGTCCCGTTACGCTCATTGTCCCGTTACGCTCATTGTAACGTTACGCTCATTGTAACGTTACGGGAAAGAAATTTTGTTATGACGTTGTCACGTTAAACTATCGTCGGTACACCGACTTTACAGATAACCAATTTTTTTTAACAGTCCGCAATCCGTGCATTCGAATTGCTTACTTAATACCATTGAAAAGTAATTAAAATAATACCTACTTCACAAGTAATTAACGAATTTCTCTACTCAGTACTCCTTCGTCTGAAGCAACATGAATAAGCCAAACAACATAAAAAATACACTACAAGCTGAAGCGAATCAGTTTTCAATTAAAAAAGTATAATAAAACAATTTAATTCATTAGCAGTTAGAAGTATTCCCGAAGTTTCGCGCAAGGGTGGTCGGACCCGGGGCACGCCTTTTATTGGCTTAGACTAGTTGTACTGCGGATTTGTTTAGACTAGCTTGGCACCCTGACTGCTTTCGTGTTAATATAGTATTATCGTTCCCAAGCATTGTTGTTCTATCTTCATGGTTATGTGTAAAATCTCGTGCGTCGTATTCCAATTGTATTCCAAGCGTGAGTAGGGTTTCCAGACACATTGAGGAAACGGTGTAGTTACTAGCAGAGGTCCTACGTCATCTTTATCCCTAGGACAAACATAAATGCCATTGTCACGGGACTAATGAGACAGATTTATACCTGCCCATTAATAATATACTTTTGAAATTACTGTAATGTTTATGGAACTGTTAAACATTTGAATTGAACTATCTATCTAACACACTATATATTTCCTGACATACCAAACACTTTTTGCATAGTCTTCTAGCGATTGAAAAGTCAGGATTCAGTTTACTAAAAACTTAAAATTTATTATTATTCTTTTAACGAAAAAACATAGTTATTAATTCCGTCGTAATCTCGGAGTGCCAAATATCCGCAGTGGTAAATCTCAGCTTCTAATAACGACGTTTTAACATACCTTCGTTAATTTTTCAAACAAACGTAAAGCGTATAACAGATTATATCAGCAAACGTTATGTAAAAACTGGTTTTCAATATAATTCTGAGGAGAACCAGTACCATTGATCTTAAAGAAAACATTTCCCCTCTGTATACGCTAGTACGCAGCAAAACTCAGTACTGTTGAGAAAAAAACACACACACATACATATTAAATGCGGTTCTTGCTTTGCCAACGGTTCCGTAGAAAAATAAAAAATCATCGTTTCAAGTCAACCCTTTGACAGTTTGTAATAAACAAAAAAAATATGGCTGAGTTTTTGCCTTTGGTGTTGAAATCGTCTTTGCATGAAGAGGTTGTTTGTCTGGTCGATTTTATTCGGTGGGAAATTTTCTCCGTCTATTTCTTTTGGCGAGTGTGTTTACTAAATTTACATTTATGTTACAACTAACATAAATGTAAATTCAGTGTCATTCACTCACTTGCAACCTATGATCAGGTAAAATGTTAAGTCTATGAGAAAGTATGGTGACAACTTAAAGCCATTCCTGCGATCAGATTTGTTAGCAACGAACCATACATATCTATTTAAAGCATAGAGTTCGAACAATTGAAGTATCGCTTCGTCAAAGATCTTCCCCAGCAATATCTTCATCAGAAAGCGGTGATCAAAAGCAGGCACGTGTATGTCCTACGGATCCCCATTACCGATATCCTACGAGTAAAGTTCAAGTTTGTATAACTGGTTCTGTGCCGCTACCAAGGACCTGTTCTATAGCGGTGTAAATACGCCAAATGGGCATGAACTGTACGTCTGGGAATTAAAGAAAATAGAGACCTCAGTTTGAGAGCTAACTTTTGTTAAGTAATTTTGAAGCAGAATAATACGTTCCTTAGTAAGCGTCGTAGATACAGCAGTAAGTTAGGTTTTCTTAATAAGAGCACCATGTTAGCTGTATGGGCGGCCTGAGATAACCTATTTTAGTTCGATCTTCGTCGCTAATAAAGCCACGTGATATTAATAATAAACATCTTCGCAAACGCGGTTGAGGACGATATTATGCATGCAAAGTTATTGTATAAAATATGGCGAACAAAATAGAATCATAAACAAAAAATTAAATCCTAGGCCAAACTCACACGTTTTTCAGAAAAGAAAAAACTGCAAATAGATTAAAAAAGAACAACACTAATTCAAAATACATCTACCGTGAGCGAGTTAAGTGGCAAACATTAAAAAAAGAGTTTGAAAAAAGAATCTGTGTTCCATAATTAAAATTCGGTTCACACGTCGGATCAATTTTAGTAACAAAAAAATATTAGAATAACAAAAAAGTTTAAGAGCTTTTTTTTCTTAGAAAAAATGCGCAATCTTTTTTTATAAGAAGGGTGAGTTTGTTACCTGTGGTCCCTTTTGACAGATCGATTTTGTCAATAGAGGTGTCGATGCAATTTATATAGAAGTCTTTATTATAATGGCACGAGCCTAAAGTATAATAAAATATCAATAAGTATCTTTAACGGTACTTAAGTAGGATTATAATCGATTTTATTGATAGGCGTGCGCTGTAATTTATTTTAAATTTATTTGGGGGTCCTTTGTAGCTATTAGTGTAGAAAATATTGATTAACTTTTAACAATTGATAAATACATTGACATGAAGTATGGCATACATTGACATTATAATTCTTCGAGATTTCAATTCACTCTGTATTTTGGAACTAGTCTTCATATTGAATAGATTTGTAATACAGTGCTTTTTGTTGTTGTCCTATGATGTCGTGATACGGATTAGATGCAAACAGCATTTAAACAAAATATTTCTTTGAATCTTTTGGATACATTCTAAAAGTAAACAGACGCTGCCTTTAAATAAGGACTAGGACCGCCTCGGTGCCGCAGCCGTAGTGAATGCAACTGCTGTGTATCAAGTCTCGGGTTCGAATCCCAGATTAGAAAAAGGGTTATCGGCTTTTTCTGATAACAAATTTTCAGTAGCAGCAAGGAGTTTAAATCAGTGCTCTTTAGATGCCAATACGTTTGTCCCTATTACATAGGACCTAAAACTATAACTGGCGCAATGTCTAAATAAAACTGTCAATATAAACTGTTAGACAAAAATGGCTGGATGATAATAAGATCTGGACCGGCTGGAGCTATCAGCATCTAAAGGACGGCAAAAAGTTATCCCTGTTGACCATCAAACTTTAAAAGAAGATAACACTAAAAGAATTACCTCATAACAGTAGATAAAAACTAAAAGGCTGAAAAGACCTCGTACATATATATCTATTCATAGCTTCTTAAAAACCCTGCAATATTAAATCAGCAATCTTGAAAATCGACCAGACTTATCGGAACGACGTGTTCACTAATTAATTTCTAGAGACTGGGAGAGAGAAAAATGAATTAAGGGTGGAAAATTTTTGTCGAAACTTAAATAAAAATGCAGATAGGTGGAAGTTTGTTAACAAGGGGGGTAACAACCCCCTTTGAAGTTCGGAAAGGGCACGCGAGCGTGAGGGTGTATACTTAGGGTGAAAAATAAGTCTCTCCCTTTAAATAAGATATCCGCGAAATTGAAATTGTTGAGGCGAATATTTTTTGGTCGCTTATATACTTTTACAAGATCTGACTATGTTTAAAGGTGCTTAAATAATTAAACACCAATTATGGTTTATTATTTTATATACGCTCAGGGTATGTATCACTCGATAGGTGATACTTGATATGTAATTTTTTTTCTCTTGTATTGACGTATGGAGCGATCTCCATCCAATATGATTATTGTCTCTAGTTTGATAATTAAATTGGTCAATGTGTTTTTGAGTCTTTCTGTTTAGTGACTGTCTTAGAAATTTTGGTAAAAGTGAAAAGCAGCGTTTGGGGCATTGATAACTAATAAGAACATGCTCGAAAGAGCACGTAAATCAAAATATTTCACCTTTTTTACTTTTGTTGTATAGCTTGATAGCTAGTAGGTATAACACGCAAATAAAAAAAAAGGTGCACTGTACTTTTTTTTGGATGTAAGGTACCCTATGTCCTGTTCTGTACTCTTGAGAACGTGCAAGCGAAATTTCATGCTGATCGATCAAATAGTTTTGTAGCTTTTACGCGTTGCAAAAACAAACAAACTCACATTCGCATTTATAATATTAGTTAAGATTTTACGTCTTTATCGAATGAACGGATTTTACATATTCTATCTCGTTTTTACACTTTTTATGTACGCTTAGTTATGTATATTTGAGGGGTACCTATCTCCAAAATTAAATGTTAAGACGGCAAACGGTGCCCCCTATTTGATTTCCATAATTGCAATAGCAAATTGTGAAAAAGAAATGCTCATTTTGGGGCCCCGGAGTGGGTGTTTAGGCAAATAATTTTCGTCTTAAATATTGTACGGTCAGGAAAAAAATATATACTTCTAAGATAATATTGTCTTCTGTTTACGAGAATGTTATTCATTGAAATTAAACTATTATATTCGGATTTTATTGCGTTGTTTATTTGACACTTTATTACTTAATTTAGAAACTGTTACACTACTATTACTATTAAACTTTACTCAATTTTAAGCTAATTAAATTATTGAAACTATTAAAACTATTTATATTTATGTTTAGACTTTCCCCGACGTTTCAGTTGCTTTTCAGCAGCCATGGTCATGGGGAGACTAAGATGGTAGTTGTCTCAATGTTCCAGTGTAGTTATTTCAAAGTACCCGAACATAATTTTATTTATTGGTGTTTCTATTTCCGCAGAATGAGCTCAAACTATTATGAAATCTAGCTCTCGTTTGCTTCTTAAAAGAAAGGTTCTTAGAAGCAAACCACAGCTAGACTTAATGATACTTTGAGCTCATTCAAATAAACAACGCGATAAAATCCGTGTATAGCAGTTTAATTTCAATACTTCTAAGATGTCAAATAATTGAATTGATTACTTAAGGACTATATTATGCAAGTGAATTTAAGAATGTTGGACTGACATATAGAAGTCTCGATTGTGATGACAGAAAACGCACATATTACTTTTGGATGCTATCTATGTATTTAGCAGCTTGCTTTAACGGTAGAAGTAAACATCATGAGGAAACCTGTACGTAGAGTTATTTATATCTTGCGAAACTCATTTCTCACTTTTCGAACTTATATGCGTATTAAATAGTTGATTATTGCTCGCTTTAGCTTTTAGCTTGCTTTAGCTATAAAGGAAATCGCCGTGGAGGAAACCTACACGTCTGTGAATTCTCCATAATGTTCTCAAAGATGTGTGAAGTTTGCCAACTCCTACTAAACTAGCGTGACTTTTCCTCTATTTCCGAACGGGTAGGCAGAGGCTGCAGAGGTTTATGGGTGATCAGTCTAATGTAATATGGGACGATATTTTTGCCATCTATTAGGAAATTTTCAGCACAACTCATAAATCAAAATCTGTCTTGTTCTGTGACAGTAAATTTATCGACACTAAAACGTCAATCTTACTCAGGAATACAACGACGAAAATGTTGATTTAACAACATTTTATTATTTATTTATTTATTTATAATTTAAGCATACCAACTGTATAATTACATTATAATATTTAAAGAGTAGGTAGATACTTGTTTATGGTGAAAATATAACAGTGACTCTAAACATTACATAAACCACATAAACCACATTATATTATGTGTAATAAAACATATTGCAAATGGAAGATCGTCTTCTTCGATTTCGATAATTTTTACCAAAAGGAATATAACATTATCGTACTGAACCATCCAATAAGTCTCCATCAGTATACTTTAGGGACGCAGTTCGTTCAATTTATCGCTTAATTAAATGAGCTTCCACCTCCAAATGGATTTTTTGGAGTGAAAACTTCTTTAGGCGCGTTGAGCACTTCTTGGGTGAACAAAAATCTATTCATCCATCTATTACGCACAGTTCCAGATAGACTGCTGGTGTTGAGTATGAGAATGTTTTGTCAGGGGCACTCAATATCACTTTTTGAATTCAATTACAATTATGCATTGCATTCGCTTTCACTACTGCTGCACCAGTGAAGCAAGTAATCACTCAACACTATTCCTGCTCCACTGACATCAGCAGAAACAGAAACTCAAATTCAAAGAAATCTACTTACCTTAAAATCCAGACGCCTGTTACTACATGCAATGTTTCTCTATGGACTTATACATAATAAATATGACTGTCCAGATATAGTTATCTTATCTCATCCAGTCAGTGCAGACCGGCGAAACTTCGACCCAGTGGGATCTTTTGTGTCGACACTCTCCCAATAACGACTGCCATAGGTGTTCATGGCAGCCGGGACCAACGGCTTAACGTGCTTTCCGAGGCACGGAGCAGGCGATAATTGTCAATCAATACGCACATAATTTCGAAAAATCATATAATTTCCGAAAGTCAGAGATGCGCGACGTGGCTTCGAACCCGAGATCCTCTGCATTGCAGTCTATTGGTCTCCCCACTGACCTATCGCTGCTCGTCCAGATATAGTTAGTAATATTGTCTATATAGTGCCCAAAACGGTTGTGCGATGAGAGGCGCGCGCTTATTCGCTATTTGCTACGACTCGTAGTCGCACAAACGTGGGTGAGCGGGCGCCCCTCCAACGGTTAGTTAAAACGTATAACAAATACTTTATTAAAACTGATATATTTGCCTTACCTCGACATGTATTTAAGAAAGCCATAGCAGATAACCTTAAATCTCTAGAATAGTAATAACAGAATTAGTAACTACTAACATAGCTCATAGATAGATAATGTTTAATAAGTTAGTGTACTAATAACTCACTGGTGCCAATTCTGTTGTCACAAAATTCTCTAAACTTAACTAAAAATCACAAAAAAACTTTTTTGTCCTGTCACTTTTAACGATTTCAGAATACGAAATGTCATTTGAGAGGACTAAACTAAATTTTAGTGATGTTTAGTTAAGCTTAGAGAATTTTGTGACAACAGAATTGGTACCACTGTATGTCTCCTTACTGAGTAGTAATATGTGAAAACGTAGTGGATTGTACATTTACGCACTGGTATACTTTTGTTCCTGTTTGTAATATAAATATTGTACAATTGTTTGTTTTCCTATGAAATAAAATAAAAATATAAAAAAGTCTATTTTTTTTTTTTTGCCGACTTTACCCTTCAATCTGGGAGATTGTGCCACGCGACCTTCCCTTTAATTATTTCTTTTTCCTCGAAGCTCCAATAATAAATGCAAATAATACTCAATACCCTATTCGCCAAATTATACAGCTTATATTATGCTTAAAACTTTATTATATACCTACTATTTAAAGGAAATCTGGTTATATACTTTGTACCCGGTGACGCTTATGCATTACTTAGAATTTTTGGCTATAGTTAATCTTGATGTCAAATGACTTCCTAGTCCTAATTAATATTATAAATGCGAATGTGAGTATGTTTGTTGTTACGATTTGACGTCTTAACTACTCGACAAATCATCATGAAAGTTCGCATACATGTTAGGAAACAGAAAAAGACATCCTTTCATCCAAAAAAAGTAAGGATACCTGCAGAGAAAATTCTATCATAGTTAGTTAGTTGGTGTTCAATATTATTTTATTAACCTCCGAGTCTTCTTCAGAGGTTAATGAAAACACTATGTGGGTCTGTGTGTCTGTCTGTTCTTATCTTATCTTATGTGGGGGCCAGTCAGTGCAGACCGCCGACACTTCGATCCAGTGGAATCTTTTGTGTTAACACTCTCCCAATAACGACTGCCATAGGTGTTCATGGCAGCCGGGACCGACGGCTTAACGTGCTCTCCGAGGCACTGAGCAGGCGATAATTTGTCAATCAATACGCACATAATTTCGAAAAGTCATATAACTTCCGAAAGTCAGAGGTGCGCGACGTGGGTTCGAACCCGAGACCCTCTGTATTGCGGTCTGTTGGTCTCCCCACTAAGCTATCGCAGCTCTTTAAAAGAGTCTGTCTGTTAGTGACAGGCATAACTCCGGAACCACTGGACCGATTGATTTGTAACTTGGTGACCTTGGGGTCATATATCGGTCGAGTTTGAATATGGGCCTTGTTGGTCAAAAGACCCCCGAGATATAGGGGTCACAAGGACACATGGAGACGAAGAGGTTGAATCCTGAGTTTTTACACCCATCTCGTTTATGCTTGGTTTGATTGGACTGCCTCAGCGGTAGCGAATGAGACTGCTGTGCATTGAGGTCTCGGTTCAATATAAGGTCTGGCTAAGTGTTATTAGGTCTTTCAGATAATAAATTCTTATTTGAAGCAAGAGATCTAAAAGTCTGCCCGGAACCCTATATTCTTTGTAACCTAAACCTATCTTTAGTGAAATGTAGGCAAACAGTTAAAAAAAAAGTTGAAAAAAAAAATTCTGAATGCGAAATAACTTTGTTTTCGTGGCTTAATCGATTTTGCATGGACATTGCCTTGTTGATCCTTTGTCATAAGTCTGTTTTTATGTTTTCATGCGATCATGAGTTCATGTGATTGATTTAGGGGTCGGACACAATGTACTAGGTTTTTATACAAGAAAAGTTTTAGTAATAATAATGTAATATAATAATAATAATATTCGATTACATACACACAACACCATCTAGCCCAAACTAAGCAGAGCTTGTACTATGGGTACTACACAATGGATAAACATACATATATACTTTTTTTTGTAAATATATACAAATTATACATAGAAACACCCATACCAAGACAAACATCCATGTTCATGAACACAAATGTTTGAATTGTGCGGGAATAGAACCCGCGACCTCAGGCTTGGCAGGCGGTTATACTGACCACTACGCCATTGATGCCGACAATAGCATGGCTCTTGACAATATGTAGGTTTAATATAAGATTTGTTAATACCTACGCCTTCGGGAACATACATATTATATTTTACATATGGTAAGTAAGTAAGTAAGTATTTTTATTTTTCAAAATATAGGTACACAAAATACAGACAAATATTATAACACAGCAAAAAACAAAAAAGTACATACATAATGAAAAACGAGGTTACCACTCAGGTTTATTGTTGGTTTGCGGTTAATACCTCAAACCAACCCTGATGTTATGTGGTAACCGTGGAATAATTTAAAGGTTAAAGAAATAGATAGATTATATTCTTAAAATAAAGAGCAACGAAACTCGCGGCTTATAGCTAGTTTCTTCCCAAAATCCTAACTTTAAGCATTAATCCTTAGAGAAAACAGTTCAATACCAACAGAGAGTTGTTAAAAGAACTCGAACAATTAAAGAATCGAGATTAAAGTCGAGAAAAAAGAAGTGCCGAAATGTTTAAGAAAGAAAACCCATTAAAAACAATCGCAAACAATAATTCTCGGGGTTCGCTCCCAATCTCTTGTCTTCAGCAGACACTTCATAAATACTTGGCGACACCACTCAATATTTTCGGTGCGAGATTTTTTTTACAAGGGACGCACTTGCTTGGTCCTTAAGGCCCAGTTGTATGATCAATTTTTTAAGCAAGTATTGTGCTATGTTTTCCATGGCGAAAAAAACAGGGGTAACATGACACTTGCTTTAAAAATTATCTCGTGTATAGGCTATTTGATTTATTCGTGGGAGCTAATGTAGTATCTATTAAACTATACAGTTTTATTTGTGTTTACGTGATCTTGATTTTATATCAACAATAATAATAGGTACTAGATGATTTCTATTATAGGTATAAACAATAATAAAGATGGATTCTGGCAGACGCCGTTTTTCACCAAAGTCTTAATTATACCAGTTTAATAAATACCCGTCTCCATAGTTCAGATTTATTAGGTTTAATATGTAGCTCCTACACCTGCCGCGGATAGAGCCTCAGTAGATGTCCCATCCCACTTTTGATTGAAACTTTCGAAGGGCCTCTGCACGTTGGACTATTGTTTCCATGAAAACCTCCGTATTTACTTAATAAAAGAATCAAACGATACTAACCTTATCAGTAATCTGTCCTACGGCTGGGCACGAGCCTCTTCTCAGTGTTATAGTAGTGAATAGCGTATTTCCATAATTCGCCACGCCGCGCCGGCCCAGTGTGGATTGGTGAACAGAAGAGATGCGAAGTTTACCAATCCACACTGGGCCGGTGCGGCGAAAGAGATTGAGATTCCCTTTAATTTTCTATACGATGTGCTAGAAGAGATAGCACATCTTCTAGAAAATTAAAGGGAATCTCAGATAAGTAGATGATTTACTTTCAAAGCAAGCGATATCTATTCAATAAGTACATAAATATAATAGGTTAGACGTGTGTGGCGTGAGATCGAACTTGAGACATCTGCATGGCATTTGAATGATGTCATTCTAATCTAGGTTATCGCTGCTAATGTGTTAATGGCTCAATATTTGTGCATAGTATTTGCACTTAAATTTAATGATACAAAGGCGGTTTTATTGCTAACAGTATTTATAAATACCTACTAGTAATACAAGGAAACAACTATGATAGGATAGATTTTAAAAGGTCTTACATATATTGGTATTGCCCAGTGATAAGAACTCCATGGTAAAATGAAACCCGTATTTGTAAGAGGCGATTCGATTAAGTGACATATTATATTCAAACTAGAAAAATAAGATATTTTGATTTTTATTGGCGATATATTTTAGATTAGAAAACACAGATTGAAACAGGCCCTTAACACGTTGCCTGTCCGATGAACCACATATGGTACATAACAATTGATTTTCTATTGTGTCTATCACGGGACTGTGAATGGGTTAACCATAATACTATATTATGGTTAAGGGCCTGTTTCACCACCTTCAAATAGCATTTATCTATAAGATAAAAGTCTTGCCATGTAAGTATCTTCTTTAACAAGTGTGGGACAGCATGCGATTTATCTTTCGGATAACTTTTATTTGATAGTGGTCAAGCGTGTATGAAGAATATATTAATATGTTTTATAATACTTCGTATATTGTTATTATTACTGGGATCTTAATAATTGGATTGTTTTACCTAAGGCATATCCTTAAATGTTTTTTATTTATTTGTGTCCGCAGAACCCCAAAAGTATTCGATTGACTTGAATTTTCAATTTAATTTCTATATAAAAGTGTTTTTCTTCTTTTTATCTCGAAGCTGCGAAGGAAACCCTGGTCATTGATATCAGACAGCTACAGCGAAGCGGTTTGGCCTGTAAGGTGCAAGACACACAGAAAAGACGTAAGACGGGGACGCGTCGCAGACGCGGCGCCCCTTCAATCAATTTTCATACTAAATGTCTATACATTTCTGTACATTTTGTATGAAAATTGATTGAAGCGTCGTGTCCGCGTTTCGCTCTCGCCCTGTCTTTTCTGTTTGTTTTGTGTCGCGACGCTTCTATACATTTTGTATGAAAATTTATTGAAGGGGCGCCGCTTCTGCGACGCTTCCTGGTCTTACGTCTTTTCTGTATGTCTTGCGCCTAAATAATAAGAGTCAGTGAAGCAAGATATTTAGAAGATGATAGTAAGTGGAATTTCTTACTCTGCTTACCGTTTGAGACTGTATATAATAATAATATAAGCTTTGTATATAAACTGTCCCACTGCTGGGCACGGGCCTCTTCTCAATGTGAGAAGGGTTAGGCCATAGTCCACCACGCTAGCCTTTAGACTTCACATATCTTTAAAAATATCATGGAGAACTCTAGACATGCAGGTTTCATCACGATGTTTTCCTTCACCGTAAAAGCAAGCGATAATTAACTATTTATTACGCACATAACTTCGAAAGTTGGAGGTGCGTGCGTTGGAATCGAACTTGAGACCTCTTAGTGGCACTACAACGGTCTTCCACTAGACTATCGCTATATATACATATCTTTAAATCGTAACTCATATTAAAAATGCGTATATGAGTGTGCTTGTTTGTTTGTTTGTTACGCTTTCACGCCTTAACGATTCAATCAATCGTCGTGAAATTTCGCATACACATTGTCAGGACTATAGAAAAAGATATAGAGAAAATACAGTAAATACAGTACCTTTCGTATAGAAAATACAGTAAATACAATATCTTTCATACAGAAAATACAGTACCTTTCGTACAGAAAATACAGTAAATACAATACCTTTCATACAGAAAATACAGTAAATACAATACCTTTCATACAGAAAATACAGTAAATACAGTACCTTTCGTATAGCAAATACAGTAAATACAATACCTTTCATACAGAAATTACAGTAAATACAGTACCTTTCATACAGAAAATACAGTAAATACAGTACCTTTCGTACAGAAAATACAGTAATTACAATACCTTTCGTACAGAAAATACAGTAAATACAATACCTTTCATACAGAAAATACAGTAAATAAAGTACCTTTCGTACAGAAATTACAGTAAATACAATACCTTTCATACAGAAAATACAGTAAATACAATACCTTTCATACAGAAAATACAGTAAATACAGTACCTTTCGTATAGCAAATACAGTAAATACAATACCTTTCATACAGAAAATACAGTAAATACAGTACCTTTCATACAGAAAATACAGTAAATACAGTACCTTTCGTACAGAAAATACAGTAAATACAATACCTTTCGTACAGAAAATACAGTAAATACAATACCTTTCATACAGAAAATACAGTAAATACAATATCTTTCATACAGAAAAAAGGACTGTTCTCGGTCTCAAGTTCGAAATCGAGACCTCTCCGTGGCAGTCCTACTAGGCTATCGCTGCTATTTTTAGGGACCGTATAAATACATATTTCGTACATACATATACTGTTCATTACCATATTCAAGTTCAATAGCACACGCTTTACCAGCCTCAAACCACATTATATCCAAACGGGAGCACAATTTAAGTGAAATATTGATTTTTCTAAGCGCACCACCATTTTTGTTAGGGTCAGAGTCGCGGGGTTGATACGATGGGGTGCGACAACCCCAACAGATCCAATAGTTTATGTATAATTTATGTGCCACGCCAATTTGTACCATCCACGTTCATTTTTACAAGGATACAACTCTCATATTAGGAATTTAAACTGGTGATTATCATTTACCATTTGTGCATGTTGGCCGATGACATCTCATTGCCTAAAAGACTTAACCTCTTAGTCTCTAAAATACTTTGAATACCAATTGGCAGAACATAGCGCAAGTTATTTTGAAGATCTTGTAATACCTATTTCTGTAAATGCTGACAAATAAAGATTATTATTATTAGAATTGAATATAGTTGATAGCTCATAATTTACAAAACACCTAAGATAATCTTTTTACATTTTAAAGACACGCTTGAATACCCTTTAAGTGCGCATAAAAAAAATATAGGTATAACAAATCGCGAATGCTAAAAAGGTTTAATAGGTAATTACTAGCGGTCGCCTAGTGCTCGAAATTCGACCAAAGTTTGCCTGTAAGATATTGCTGATATATGTCATTATATATTGATATATGTAACTATAGTTATGCGCTTCGACTGCGTGTGTCAAATGCATGGTTGTGTGAGTGTAGTGTGTTTTCATTAATTTAATGTATTTCTTATGCATATTTTATAAAAATATTATTATTCGCCCCTCTTTCTCCATATAAACTTTAATTGTGTCAAATTTTATACATTATTTTTTTTTTCTCATCAATATGACCACACTCCACCTGATGGTAAGCAGTCGTGTGGTCTAAGAGCAGTTGCCTCCACACCGCCCTCATAGCAGCCGAGGCGATGTTGAGGTCTCTACTTTAACGGCCTGAGGTGCTTTTTCACTCCCCACTTAAAGGACCCACGATTGAAGGAAGAAGGAAACACGTGCCTTGGCAGAGAATTATGTATTATGTAAGTATGAGGACCCAAACTTGTTGGTACGCGCTCTAGTCGACTCTACCGTGTAAGGATGGCATCTGAGCCAAGCACGCGTTGTTCTGGATAGGAAAGGGGAGGGCGGGATAAGGTGGAATAACTCTTCAGAGCACTCCCCGTGTTATATTCTGTAGAAACATGCCAATGAGGCAATGTCCCTACGGAGTTGCAGAGGTTCCAGTGTATAATATTTAATGTATTATATATTCAATTCTATATTTTTTAAGGAAATTATTCTAATTGCTTCTCCGCCCTTTCCCTCTCCCCTAATTTGCTTTGCTTACCCGCAACATGGTCCATAAATTGTCTAATACATGTATTTACAGTCCAGGCTTGTAAAAAGTTACGAAATACAATTAAATATTGAATATTGATTTATACACGTACATTTTATGTTAACGAGCATTACAATTGGAATCACCCCAAACTCTATCGCAAAAATAATGGTAAATTATTATCAAACAAGGAAAAACATACCAAAATAGGTACTACTCTCAAGGCACGTCTCAATACCTACCCTATCCGCCCCAAGATTTTTTTGTAAATAGATATTTTATATTCAAATTCGATCTTCAGTTGATGAAAGTAAAAATCCTCCCCTTCGATATAAAATATATAAGTGTATGGAATTTCAAAGAGATGGTATGTTTTTGAAGAAAATGAACTTTTCTCTCTATTAGTAAGGGTATAGAGTACAGTCGGGGAGAAAGTCCGTTCATTTAATATTATTTTCCAAAGCATGATGTGTAAAATACGACATTTTACGTCTGTTATTAAGAAAACATGATAAGACGTTATTATTTATATAAGCATTACTTTCATATGTGCTAGTTTTAATCAGTTTTTCTTATTGTCAAGTTTTGTCCAATATCTATTTGTCTATTGTTGCCGTTTTGCACCTTCTGGGGTCCAAGTTCTGCTAATTGTAGCCTAAAGCTCCTCTGTCATACTGCTCAGGCCATTTCAAGTTAAGGAGCGTTTTGGTTGACAAACGATGTTTAACGATACATTTTTGTACATCTTACTATGTATCTCAATCACGCGTAAGCCGTCGAATGGATTTGTATGACATTTGAGACATGGATAAAACACTTATTATTCCCGTAAGCGACGCCAAGGACATAAATTAGTATCTACAATATAAATGCCATTTACGAATTAAGCTTGCATCTATCATTTCTTGCTGCAAAGTATTACCTGGAAAATCGCCTTTCAGAATAATTACTCTATATTGTCTTCTGTTTACGCGAATGTTATTCATTGAAATTAAACTACTATATACGGATTTTATCGCGTTGTTTATTTGACATTTTATTACAAAATTTATAAACTGTTAAACTACTATTACTATTAAATTTTACTAATTTTTAAGCTAATTAGATTATTGAAACTATTTATACTATTACTATTATATTAACTACTCTAAATATATTATTGTCTTTTTTTTTAAGTAAAAAAATAGATAATCTTGTTAGTAAACTAAGGTGCGTCTGTTCTCGACTATACCAAACATGACACCCCAATGTGTTGGATATTTTTTTCCAAATCAGATGCACTCCCTCACTACCACACTGCTGGATACCGTTATTAGATTTGTTAGCGCACAGGCTGCTGCCGATACATAATTATAGATTATGTATATTGTACTGCATATAGGCGAGGAAAACGACCCTTATGTAATACTAGATTTTTTTCGAGCAGCGTTAGTTCAGAGGGGAGTCCAACAGACTGCAATGCAGAGGGTCTCGGGTTCGAACCCACGTCGCGCACCTCTGACTTTCGGAAGTTATATGACTTTTCGAAATTATGTTCGTATTGATTGACAATTATCGCCTGCTCCGTGCCTCGGAGAGCACGTTAAGCCGTCTGTCCCGGCTGCCATGAACATCTATAGCAGTCGTTATTGGGAGAGTGTCGACACAAAAGATCCCACTGGGTCGAAGTGTTGCCGGTCTGCGCTGACTGGCCCGTACATAAGATAAGATAATACAAGATTTTGCCTGTGGATTCGCTCCCGTAAACTTAGGATAGGTTATATTAATAATAGTACTTTTTTCTGGATGAAAGGTAGGTGTCCTTTTCTGTACTCCTGTCAGTGTGTATGCCAAAGTTTATGTTAATTGACTGAGTAGTTAAGGTGTGAAAGCGTAAAAACAAACACTCACTTTCGCTTTCATAATTACTAGATGTGCCCGCGGCTTCACCCGCGTTTATGATTACTGCGGCGCCCCCGCGGGTCGTAGCGTGATGTTATATAGCCTATAGCCTTCCTCAATAAATAGGCTTTCCAATACTAAAAGAATTTTTCAATTCGAACCAGTAAGTAGATCCTGAGATTAGCGCGTCCAAACAAACAAACAAACTCTTCAGCTTTATAATATTAGTATAGTTGAAAGGAGGTTCAATATGTAAGGTTTAGCAAAGTTTTTTGATTCACCTTTAATTTTTATTATTATTATTAAGCTTACCGTATTTTAAAAATGCTAGTATATATGAACAAACTTGAAAATAGGTCAAATGTTTGCTGCGTTCACTAGCAATTAAAATAAAAACGCGCCATAATTAACTTACCGGCTTTCTCTCGTACTACGCCATTTGCAATTGCACTTTCACAGATATATATTATATTTTAATCGCAGCCACTAAATAACCCGAACACAATTTTATGAATAGACAACTAACTTCCATCAGTTCCATCTGCTTAGACCATAACCAATCCCGCTATAAAACAAAATAACTGCCACCGAAAAAAAACAAAAGATTTTCAAACAAAGAACATACGCCAAAGGGTCAGCCTTTCTCACATGCGAAACCGTATAACCGAAAAAAACTAATTTCAATAAATCCAAATTTGAATATTGCACCTTTATTTTATTAAGACAATGTAACATTTTCGACATCTGTTTTTAGTTTAACCCCTTGCTATTATTGTTTCTATGGTGAAAAGTAACAATAGTTAACGTTGACAATCACGCGGGGTTCAAAAGGTAGGTTAAAACAAAAAAAAAGATTGTTATAGGAAGGAACAGGTTTAACATTATCATCAGAAAGGGCCGAGTGAGATGTAAACTAGTAAAGTGTTCCGCTTATAAATATAGGGTTGTTGAATTTGACCCTTAAAATAATAAAAAAGGAATTAGAGCTGTGTTTGAGAATATAAAATCAAGTCTTATTAATTTATTCTGTAGCAAGTTTAAAAATTTATCGATAAAATGTGTTTAAGACCTCACAATGATTATAAGTTATTTTATGAATCAATCAAAATAACGGCTTGTGCGTGGGTAGTTATATACCATGAAAAACTCACAATAATTTTGTGCTTATAGTGACAATTCTTAAAAATTATGCAGCCCGTAAGGATATTAATTGTGGGAGTTTAATAAACCACAACCGGGTGGCCAGTTCATTGTAAATTTGATTCACCTTCGCCAAGGGTTCATATTATGCTCCCTTGTCGATCATTTGGTTAGTGTAGGAAGAAATCATACCATACTGCTATATTTCTAAGATTGAGGGTAATAAAAATACGGTCAAAGGAACACTACCTCTTATAACACAGAAATCAGATATCTGATTGATGAAAACACTAAGCTAGCATACATTTAAAATGCTGTACAAACATTTTGAACGCCATATTGTAATAACTTATTATCTCAAGGGCCAACCCTATCGTGTCCCGTATTTTAATTATAGCTTCCTCTTCCCTTGCGCCTTCAAGACATTGTCCTCATTTATAATTTATTCATACATTTCATTAGAAATTATTCACAACTCGCACCGTATGCAAATTAACCGAAATTAAAATATAGACAAAGTGATTTTTTAAAATAAAAATAGTTTGTCATTGCAACCGTTCCCACCGAACGAGTTCTGTTTTTGAATTGGAATGTCATTCTATTTTTATAAAAATATGAATTGTTTTTTTTTTATTATTTCAGTCGGTAAAGCACAGGAAATGTTTTTATGATTAAGTTTATTATAATGCCAAGAGATTAAAATCGTTAATATAAACTATTTGCATTATTTACGACTGACTTAAATATGTTATGGGAATGAGATTATGCATATTCTGAGTTAGAATCTTAGAATGCACCTTGTGTTTTTTAAAACGGATATTGCGTCAAACTTAGTGTGACACAACAATGTATATCCATTCCATTTATCACATTTCTAAAACAGAACAGGATTTATTAAGGAAACACCGTTAATCTGTCTTATAAACATGGTAATTTGTTTAATATTACTTTTAATCTATACTAATATTATAAAGCTGAAGAGATTGTTTGTTTGAACGCGCGCAGGAACTACTGGTTCGAATTAAAAATTATTTTAGTGTTGGATAGTCTATTTATCGTGGAAGGCTATATAACATCACGCTACGACTCACGGGGACGGCGCAGTAACTATAAACGCGGGTGAAACCGCGGCCACATCTAGTTAAATATAAGCTTGATTATTGTTACAGAGATCAAATTCTGGGCTTGCTTGATCTGTTTTGCGTATTTAAAACGAATTCGGTGTACCACAGTATTGCACTATAATTGTACTGTAAAAGGTAGTCATAAGAGTTACTGCCGTGCACAGTTGAAGCGGTACCCGTGCAGCAGAGTTTTCACCAACTATAGGGGTAGACTGGATGGCGTATTAGCTTAATGGTTAAAACTTTATGTGATCCACATATTGTTGTTCTGAAGTATTCTTTGTGTATGTTGTTTGAATGTTTTCAAAGTCCTCTGCGACACAGGATTAATTCTTAGTGAGTCCTATTAAAGAAAATAACGAGAATGTAATCTATTGCTGTCAATAGGACTCAATTCAAATAATGTTTATACCACAATAGCGACAAACAAACATACGGCTCACTTGATGGTATGCAGTTACTACCCTCTTGAATTATCCTATACTATAGTTTCGCCAAAAACCGTAACAGGGAGCTCGTTTCACAACCGAAGCGTTCGTGGGAGGAAATTACTCTAATACCACATTATGCGTAACCATTTAGGCTACAATGTGTGAGAATAATTTGCCTGGTAGTGACTATGTCAGAAGGCGGCTGTAGGCAAATTCCGTGTTCACAAAGAATTTACAATCAGATAAACTCATTGACACTTTTCCCGAGTACCAAACCCGGTACGTAATAATTGTACTCACTTAAGATAATTGAATTAATTACCCACATTACACGGTACCATAATAACACCACGCTGGTAATACTAGGTGCAACAAAGTACTATGACGATGGTCACTCAATCAAACTCAGAATTTAATAAACATAACTTATGCCTTTTTCCTATTCGACTGATTACTGTTTGGTAGCAACAATCATAATGTCAATTTAATAGGATTTATTGTACCGCATTTGCAATTTCTAAACGTTGTAATTGCAAAGAAACAATCAATACTTGTCATTATTTCTCTAATACTTTCGATTGGTGCAACACTATTTTTGCTATTCGGAAAATATTGCTTGAAGAACTTGAACTCTAATGTGAAGTGTTAAGGTTGTGTTTGGTTATGGATGTATTGATGAATTTAAGTGATGTTGCCATATAAGTGTTTAGTATTATTTGTAACTGTCAGACGGTTAATTTTCAAGTATGAAAATAAACCAGTTATACGTGGATAATCCCGTGGCTGTAATTGCTCGTTGTAAGTATAATTTGAAAGATTCTTGTAAAATTATGGCCTGCGTCGAGTTTTGCGAAATGTTTATGGAGATTTCGTTTTATTATAATAAATTAAATATGTATTGATGTTGTAAGTGCAAAAGTTTATCTATATTTCTTACGGTATAATGCATAACCTGTTAAAATAATTATAATGATTTTTACTACAGCATAGCACTTTTTCAAAAGTAACTTGAAGTTACTTTTAAAAAAGAGCTGGCGAAGTTGTGGGTTAAATTTACTTTTAAATAAGGACCAAATATTTTATTTTATATTTTGATATCAAATCGCAGTAGATATGTTTTACTACGAAATAACGTTAAAATTGGTTGACATTAAATTAATTTTATCGATTTTAAGTTAATTTGGAATTTAAGATGGTAGTATATTTCGTCGAATAATAAAAAATGAATATAATATTTTTAGTAAAAGCCTTAAAATACGAAATTGATTTCATCTTCATGGTACAGAATACACACAAAGCCGTTCCCGCGACTGATCTCTCTCCGGTCTAGTCAGGTTGCTGACTCATTGGAGTATGAGTGTACACTCACTTGTGGGAATCGAGAATGCAGTTATGTTTTATTGCACACTATAATATATATTTTGCGCAGTTTCTGTTAAAATATGCAAAAGCTATTAAAACTAGGTATTCAAGACACGTTTCTCTTGAGTTTAGTCTTCAATTTATTTATTTACTAGATTTTGCCTGCGGCTGCGCTCGCGTTAATGAACATTTTGTCAATGACTTGCCGCCCCTCAGGAACCGTACTTTTTGCTAGATAAAAGGTCTATGTCTTTGTACGGCTGACAACGTGTATACGTAAGGGGAATGCCTATTCTCCATAGTGTCTCAGGCCAAAGATGGACATCAAAAATTACTATAAAAATTGAGTGTTTTAAGATCTTAACAGTATTACATATCTAAAAAATATATTCAAAATAACGCCACTATTTTCGAAATACCTATAAAAAAATGGAGTCATATCTTGCCCAATAGACTTACACTTTTTATTTTTTTTTTTGTAAATTGCAGTGGCGTCAATTTGAATGAAAGTAAATACATATTTTTTTACGACAAAATCAACTGGAAAGTATTTTTTTCTCTAGCCTCTTGTCCACTCGTGGCCTAAGATAGGCGTTCCCCTTTCATGATGATCGGTGGAGTAGTTAAGGCGTGAAAGCGTAACAAACAAACTCACATTCACATTTATAATGTTAGTTAGGATTTTTGTTTGGTTTAATTATATTTATGGTTTCCTTACATTTGTATCGTTTTAACTTATTCTAAAAAACTTTGTACAAATCTTAGGCTAATACACACCCACTTTGAAGCAAAAACCACATGCGTTTCTTCAGACTACCCTACTTCTTCTATCTTCATTTTCACGTTGTCGTGTCAGGGAATTAAAGATGGGATGAAAGGAAATGGAAAACGTAGGTTCCTAGCTCACCAGCCAAAATATTCAGTGTAACAGTGTTCATACTCTTACGGCAACTTCTAAGAGTACACGTCCAGTCCATATCCAATACCAAATTGTCAACGTTTGGCTTCCTCTGACCTAGGTTAGGATACTGTACTATAATAAATTGAAATTAAATTACAGTTAGACTCTAGTATCTTATCTTATCTTATGTGGGGGCCAGTCAGTGCAGACCGGCGACACTTCGACCCAGTGGGATCTTTTGTGTCGACACTCTCCCAATAACGACTGCCATAGATGTTCATGGCAGCCGGGACCGACGGCTTAACGTGCTCGCCGAGGCACGGAGCAGGCGATAATTGTCAATCAATACTCACATAATTTCGAAAAGTCATATAACTTCCGAAAATTAGAGGTGCGCGACGTGGATTCGAACCCGAGACCCTCTGCATTGCCGTCTATTGGTCTCCCCACTGAGCTATCGCTGCTCTTAGACTCTAGTAAGTAGAGCCTACAACCTAAAGGTCATTGACAAGAAGCCCGGGATACACTTTTGAAGTCGCAAACCACGCGCCATTTACTGGATTTCTGCCCACGTAATAAGGCTTATATTTTTTCGAGATTAAATATAATGACCATCAAAAATACTAATTGCACAGCATAACGAGCACCTATACGCCTCAAATCATTGCATTCCGTCTCGAAAGGGTTAGATTATGTTAGGTGCCTTCTTAAACCCACCCAAAACTAGGAGTTTGATCTCTTTAAATATATTTTGCTGTGTAATTAGTATTTTTTGTAAGCATATTTTGCTGTGCAATTAGTATTTTTGGTAAGCATATTTTGCTGTGCAATTTGTATTTTTGGTAAGCATATTTTGCTGTGCAATTAGTATTTTTTTGCTGTGCAGTTAAATACTACCCTATTTTTTTTACCATGCATTGTACTGCTATTGAGAATTTTTCTTATTAAACCTTTTAGACATAGTGGTTTATTTAGTAGCCTTGCTATTACCATTGCCTCACGTGTTGTGGATTTGCCACGCAAACAAAAAATAAATACATATGTTTAGTATTATCCAAAAATTATAATTCCTGGTCTAAGTATTCCTTGTGTCCGTTGTTTGAATGTTTATAAAGACTTCTGCGTCATAGGAATAGGAGCGTATAAAAAAAATTACATTGTAAAGTTGCCTTGATACTGTCCCGAGTTCAATTCCCAGGTCAGGTATTATTGGGTTTTCTAGTTATGCTATTCTTAATAGCAGTATAGAGCCTGGCCAGCCATCTGTTTCACGGTTTCAAAATTTCCTACTTCTACGTAGAAAATAAACAAAATTCAAAATGCAGGTGAAATACACTTTTTTCCTTCATCTTAAAGGATAAATTAGCGTGAATATATATTTATATAGCTCTCAATAATGTGTATATTTCATCCAGTAGTCAGGGTGTAGCAGCGATAGCTCAGTGGGGAGACCAACAGACTGCAATGCAGATGGTCTCGGGTTCGAACCCACGTCGCGCACCTCTGACTTTCGGAAGTTATATCACTTTTTGAAATTATGTGCGTATTGATTGACAATTATCGCCTGCTCCGTACCTCGGAGAGCACGTTAAGCCGACGGTCCCGACTGCCATGAACATCTATGGCAGTCGTTATTGGGAAGTCAATGCCCTCTAATATCCTGACACTGGTCTAGCCTTAGGGTATCGTTAGCCTTCGGATTGCGCAGGTCAGATGGCAGTCGCTCCGTGTAAAAACCGATATCCAGTCAAATCCGGTTAGACTAGAAAGCCGACTCCAAGTGACTTGGGAATAATAAAAGCTAGGGAGAAGAGTCAGGGTGTAGCGTGATATCTTCCAGACCTGAATTAAACAGCACCTAGATTCCCAGAACAATCAGCGACTTTATGTTAGTCATTATATTCGATGGAAAACATAGCAACACGATACATTGAATGTATTGTTAATTGATAGTGTTTACGGGAACGTTTTATGTATTATACCATGCAGTACAAGTTATGAGCGATAACCGGTATTAATATTTTAATCATTACAAGTATTATTATGTTCATACTGGATTTAGGTTCTTATCTATACTAATATTATATAGCTGAAGAGTTTGTTTGTTTGTTTGGTTGAAAGCGCTAATGTCAGGAACTACTGGGTTGAATAAAAAAAAATTTATTGTCTGTAAAGTCGGTTTGCGGACGATAGTTTAACGTGAGAACGTCATAACAAAATTTCTTTCCCGTAACGTTACAATGAGCGTGACGGGACAATGAGCGTAACGGGACAATGAGCTTAACGGGACAATGAGTCATCCTTTTTCATACGTGCAGCCGGCGTTCATCGATTTATTAGACGTTGTCACGTCAAAAATTCGTTTAGTTTTAGATAGCCTATTTATCGAGGAAGGCTATAGGCATCCTAACTAATCCTAACTTCCTAACTTAATATTATAAAAGCGAAAATGAGTTTGTTTGTTTTTACCTTTTTAAGCCTAAACCACTAAACCGATCATTCTGAAATTTTGCATATACGTTGTCAGGTGTACAGAAACGGACATAGGCTACCTTTCATCCCGAAAAATATTACTGTTCCCGAGGAAAACAACAATAACGTTCTTATGATAATAGATGGCGCCATGTGTCTTTAGAATCATGATTGAATTATATTATTACAAGCAGAGTAGGTACAACCCGAATTGATTGTCAAATTCTAAATTAACGCAAGCGAAGCCGCGGGCAAAAGCTAGTATTATATAATATTAGTTAGGATGTGAATGCGAAAGTGAGTTTGTTTGTTTGTTACGCTTTCACGGCAAAACTACTCGACAGATCATAATTAAATTTCGCATACATGTTGTCAGTTGTTTCCATATAAACTTTAACTGTGCCAAATTTCATACTCCTCCGTCCGCGCAATTTTCGTGAAAAGGCGCACAAAGTTTTTGCTTCACCTATTAATATATAGATAGTAACAGATCCAGTAGCTTGCGTATAAACGCTATTCGCCTACAACTGGGACCAGCCCCTTGATGTCAAAATCGCCTGACATACGCCAATAGAGTCACGTAGCCAGAGTCATTATTACTGCGTTCTGCCGCGAACTGCCATGTGTGACTCACGCCGATACCAGATGTAGCTACCAACATGTTATACGGACTTTTTCCTTAAGGCCGTTTTGTAGATTCTATCAAATTCATTTGATAGATATATCACCGTAATTCTTTTACTAGTTGTCTCCGCTGTGGCACCTACGTCTATGATTACTGCTGCGCTCTCGTGGCCCGTAGCGTGATGTTATAATATCACGCTACGAGCCACAGGAGCGGAGCAGAAGGAGGAAAGTTATAAGATATAACCTATAACTTTCCTCAAGAATTAGGTGATTAAATGCAAAAAAGTTTTTCAAATCCGACTTGTAGGTACTTCCAGAGATTATAGTATAGATTTATTTATTTATTCATATGCAATAAAAACTTACAGTCTAAAACCAAATCGCTTGTATGCTGTGAAGTTATAGATTACTAACACATTATATCTTATCATTGAATACATAAAAGTTAATAAAATCTTATAAAATAACAATATATTATATATACTTACTATATATACAGTCCAACAGTGGACTATTATAGCCTGATGATGATGATGATGATGATATATATACAATATATACTTTAAGTCAAACAGTGAAATAAGATTAGCGCGTAAAATCCTTTTGCTAACTTACACATTGTAATATTAAAATAATTATATCAGTCCTGCATTAAACTGTCCCACTGATGGGCACAGGCCTCTTCTCAGTGTTAGAAGGGTTAGGCCATAGTTCACCTGGTATAGTTCTGGCCCAGTGCGGGTTGGCAGACTTACCACATTCTAAAACATCATGTAGAACTCTCAGACATGCAGGTTTCCTCACGATGTCTTCCTTCATCGTTAAAGCAAGCGATAATTAACTATTTAATACGCACATAACTTCGAAAAGTCAGAGATGTGTGCCTTGAGATAGAACTCTTTCGGATAGAAATCTACGTTGATAATTCTCGTGACTCGTAGAAAAAGAATTAGGCTATGAAATACAAAAATCTTTTGCCGATTCAAACTGTTCCAGAAATTGTAGTGTTAAAGAGAAACCAATAATTTTAAGCTATTCTTCTTGTGTATGAGGAATGTGATGAAAGTGAATGAAGCCAGAGAAGTGTGTCAGGATCGTAGCAAATGGAAATCCGTAGTCTCTGCCTACCCCTCTGGGAAACAGCCGTGAATCTATGTATGTATGTATTCTTCTGTTTATTTATTATCTTATTATATCAGTTTGTTACAATAATTACAAAAATAAACGATATTAATAAAAATAACTGATATTATAGGGTGAAACGTTTTCTTAGTTATAATACTAAGAAAACATTTCACCCTATAATATAATTTACTATTAAGTGGGTGTAATGACTACAAATAAAGAAGTACATACTTAATAACGAGCAAAACACCTTGTTTGATCGCCATAAAACGCCTAGCTGCCTAACTAGTTCTGAGTTAGGTGTGCTAGGGAACAAAGATAGCCTAACATCTGCCTAGCATATGCGTAATAAACTACTTGATAGATTAGCTATTGAATTCTTTGTTGTGAAAGTTTTGTGTTGTGTCTATTATATAAAGAATAATTTTGTTTTTTTTTATGTGTGTGATTGCTTTGACGCATATCCCTCCACGGAGGCGGGCGGAGGGGTTATGTCGGACTCGCCGGGGTAAAAGAGAAAGATGGAATAAGAATAATGTACTATCGACTCCAGCGACGGATGACCACTCCTAAGGTTAAAATCGCATAGCAACACTTGGTACCCGTAGCCGTGATACGCCCCTTTCTTTGTTTGAGTATTTTTACACTTTACATTTGTTTACTAATTCTAAGGCGATACAAACTCAACTGGTCAACAAAGCAAGGGCAAGCGAAAATTTTTCTGAAATGGTCATCCGTCGCTGAAGGCGATAGTACCCCCCGAAATACCGACTAAACCTACCACGGTGTTCCTCGAAGAATGATTTTGAAATCGAGTAATTCCTTTTAACCTCGCATTCTACTGGTGGTATAGAATAACCCTGACCATATTTTTTTTATTAGAATTATTTTTTTGTAAAAATTAATGTACCGTTTTTTTTCGTGAAATGGTTTCAGATTGGGTTTCAGATTCATGTATGGGAAATTTCATGATGATCGGTCAAGTAGGTAAGGCGTGAAAGCGTAACAAACAAACTCACATTCGCATTTATAATATTACTAAATTTTGCCTGCGGCTTCGTTCGGGTAAATGTATGTTAGATTACTAGTAACACTACTTTTTTCTGGATGAAAAGAACCCCACGTCATTTTATGGTCCCCTGAAAACGTGTAAGCGAAATAACGTAATGATTGGTCAAGTAGTTAAGGCATACAAGCGTGACAAACAAAATACTTACTTTCGCATTTATAATAGGTATGAGTTAGGGCAGAGCAGCGATAGCTCAGTGGGGAGACCAACAGACTGCAATGCAGAGGGTCTCGGGTTCGAACCCACGTCGCGCACCTCTGATTTTCGGAAGTTATATGACTTTTCGAAATTATGTGCGTATTGATTAGCAATTATCACCTGCTCCGTGCCTCGGAGAGCACGTTAAGCCGTTGGTACCGGCTGCCATGAACATCTATGGCAGTCGTTACTGGGAGAGTGTCGACACAAAAGATCCCACTGGGTCGAAGTGTCGCCGGTCTGCACTGACTGGCCCCTAAGATAAGATAAGATAGGTATTACAGTATTTTTTATTCCAGATTTTTGTAGATGTAGCCATTAGCTACACATTTAGTAGGTACCTAATCAGTTCTAAAATATTAAATTATAATTGAGGGCGATTTAAAAGTGTGGTTGATTTTCTTGGTGGTATCTTAATGTAGGCTTAACCCTTTGCGTTAATTTATCAACTACCGTAAATATAAATTTAGTAACTTCAGTAAACTCAATAACTGATAAACGTTGATGTCCATATGTACCCGAAAACGCATTTTAAAATATAAGTACCAGTTATATTTTAAAATCTATACAAATAAATAAAATTGAAGTGACTGTTTGTAATGCCAAAATAACAGCTTTTTATCTAATGCATATGAAAGTATATAAGGTACCTATACGAAAACATCTATTTTTAAAATTTTTGTCTGTTGTCTGTCTGTTTGTTCCGGGTAATCTCCGAAACGGCTGAACCGATTTTGACGGGACTTTCACTGGTAGATAGCTGGTGTTATAAGGAATAACATAGGCTACATTGATTTTAGAAAAAAATAGGGTTCCGCGGAGACAAACACTTTTTAGTTAAAATCTACGCGGACGAAGTCGCAGGTAACAGCTAGTCCAGAATAAAGTCGTTGGTAACATTATTGGCATGTTTGGTACTCAATCACACCCGAACCACTGATCCGATTATAGTAAAATATGGTATGAGCATAGCTTAAGCTATGGATAATTATATTTTACTACATTACTAAAAAACGGTAACAACGAAATATAATTACCAGTATACCAATATAAAGAGGAAATCTTGTTTGTTTGTAGTCGATAGACTCAGAAACTAATGAACCAATATTATCTTATCTTATCTTATGTGGGGGCCAGTCAGTGCAGACCGGCGACACTTCGACCCAGTGGTATCTTTTGTGTCGACACTCTCCCAATAACGACTGCCATAGATGTTCATGGCAGCTGGGACCAATAGCTTAACGTGCTTTCCGAGGTACGGAGCAGGCGATAATTGTCAATCAATACGCACATAATTTCGAAAAGTCATATAACTTCCGAAAGTCAGAGGTGCGCGACGTGGGTTCGAACCCGAGAGTACCAATAATAAAATCAGCTCTTATTCTTTCTCCATTAGAAAGCTACTTTATCTAAAGTAACATGGGCTAGCAATCATAAACATGGCAGAAACCGCGGGATACCTAGTATGTAAAATAAAAAGAAAACTACAGTCTAGTACCAATAAAAAGGTCCTATAAAACGAAAACCTTACAAGAACTACGTTCCATATTATATTTCAACGCCTTTTATAAAATGTTAATATATAATATAATACAATAATAATGGACCGCATTAAATGTAACAAAACTACATAAATTACAGCTTAGCTATGAGGAACTTATAAAAAGAGCTTGGATATAAATACTAAGTAGGCGGGCTAGGCAGCCTAAGTTGCCTAGGTAGGCTAGAATTACGAACTTGCATGTTAAGTGCCCCGCGAGGTACATATGTCGTTCAAGGAACACACCGCCTATTATACGTCATTGCATAGATTATAAGTACAGATACGTCAGCAATAATATTATGCCTATTTTAATGTGTTATTAATATCAACTCTGTATAACTGTCTCACAGGTCTCTTCTTATATATAACTAGATGTTTCCGTGGTTTCACCCGCGCTTATCGTTACTGCGCCGCCCCCGTGGGTCGTAGCGTGATGTTATATAGCCTATAGCCTTCATATTCAAATTAAAATTCATTTATTAATGCGAACATGGGTTTACATTTTAGTTGTCACAGATTATATGTAGGTTCTGCCACATTCCACCCACAGGCGTGCATATGTCACCATTAGTATTTAATTGGAATCATTAGCGAATCAAATCTTTATTATTACTTTATACTTCCTCGATAAATAGGCTATCCAACACTAAAATAATTTTTCAATTCGAACCAGTAGTTCCTGAGATTAGCGCGTTCAAACAAACAAACTCTTCAGCTTTATAATATTAGTATAGATTTAAAGTATTCTAATAGCAGGAATACAAAAAGTCCTACATATCGCAGGAACGAAACATAAAGTTGTTTGGTCTTTTGTATAACTTACCCAGTTAGACTGCCCAAGTTGAGGTTAAATCCCAAGTTCAAATAAAGATTCCGTTGTGTTCTAGCATTCTTATATATAGTAATTATGATTCTTTATTTGTCATAGCATGTAGCATGCTCCATTTTTATATAATACTAGCTTTTGCTCGTGGCTTCGCTCACGTTAATTTAGAATTTGACAATCAATTCGGGTCGTACTCGTCCAGAAGTGAGAAAATTTTCATACAAACTTTATCCCCCCTTCCGCCCCTTTAGGGGAGAGTTTTATCCATTTCACCTACACAGATATTTTTCAATTGTAATCGAAAACTTATGTACCAATTTTCATACTGCTAAGTCCAGAAATGAGAAAATTTCGTTACAAACTTCACCCCTCTATTTCACCCCCTTTAGGGGTGGAATTTCAAAAAATCCTTTCTTAGTACACCCCTTCAAATTAAAACACACATGCTCTCCAAATTTCAAGTACCTACGACCAGCGGTTTAGGCTGTGCGTTGTCTCTAAGTCAGTCAGTCAGGACATCTTCCTTTATACATATATATAGATTATGTAGTAATAAGTGGATAATGTTGGTAGTATAATTAGCACATTTATATTTAATGATAATATGTAATTTTCAATAATATTGTACTACTGTTTGTTATCCCAAATACATAAATAAATAAATAATAACAACCCTGTATTTAACTGTCTCATTGCTGGGCAAGTACCTTTTTTAATGCGAGCTGTGATGATGAGAATGAAGGATTAGCCCATAGTCCACCACGCTCGCCGAATGCGGGTTGGCAGACTTCACATATCTTCGAAAACAATATGGAGAACTTTCAGACATGCAGGTTTCTTTAAGATGTATTCTTTCACAGTTAAAGCAAGCGACAGTTAACTATTTAATACGCACATAACTTGAAGACACACACACACACACATACCCTCACACACACTCTTTAGGGTACCAACAAATAATACAAATGATTGACACGAAAAACAGCGACACAATGTACAGACTGTACCGTCACCTCCTGCACGACTGAACACTGTTTCCCAAGATACAGGCAATTTGCCTATTTGGGTTTTCAGTTTCAGTACCTATCCTAAAAAACTTGTAAACGAATTGTATTTACCTTTATGACCAATGTATGTAATTCTTATGTCCAATAAACAATTTTATTTTTTATTTACTTCAGTTAGAGGTGTGCTTTGGGTTCGAACGTGAGACGTCTGCGGGGCTGGCCAACTACCTACTTGATAGATTAGCTAGCTTTCTTCAACTCTTAGACATGCAGATTTCCTTATGATATTTTCTTTTATCGTTAAAACAAGCGATAGTTATGTAACTATTTAATGCTAATTACTGCACTAAGCTATAGACTATAGCTACTTTTTGACTACATCGATAATATATACCTATTTAAATGTGTAAATGGTTGTAATTGTAGACTAGTTGACGATTAAAAATAGAGGAATTTTGGTTTGGATGTTTTATTTAAAAATGATGGTTCCATTTTGAATGTATGTGATAATATTGTCAGCTTGATGCTTGTACAATGCTTTTTTTATTTTATTCTTGCAACGTTTACGTTACAGTTTTTTTTAAATTGATTGTGGGCATCGTTGCTTCTTCGGCACAGAGGAAGTGAATACAACTGCCTTAAACGAGGTCTTGAGTTCAATTACTTTTAATTGCAAGTACTTATTTATTTGTAGTTTTAAGACCGCGTTTTTGGTTTGCGGGTTCCAGCGGCTAAGTGCAAGGAATATTTCAGCAGTGGCAAGGTATCAGTGCCTTGGCAGTGCAGCAATAATGAATGCAAGTCATGAAGTGATGATGCATGAGATTTTGGACACGATTCCCGTGTCGGGGAAAGTGTAATTGGGTTTTTCTGCCAAGAAATTCTCAGTAAGACATAAGACATACGAGCGCCCGCGGATAGCATAAATTATTGTTCCGAGTCTAGTTGTCTTTTGTGTATGTCGTTTGAATGTTTGTAAAGCAACACAAGAATGATAACTACAGCGGAATTGGTATTTTTTCATAAAGAAAACATAATGGCCTTATCTGTACACAGTTAGTGAACTTAACATCCAGTTACAAAACCAGGTACATAACATTTTCAATATATTATATAAGAGAAAAATAAAACAATAAAATTAAAAAGCGTCATAATATTCCTCCGCATCGCCGTCAATTGGCAACGTGCCCAGAAGACTGGCAGCATTGCCACGTTGAATGGCAATACTTATTCTTTGTGCAAAGAAAATACCAGCCCTCTGGTCACGTGAAGCGACGATCAGCCGCTTAGCTAGGTCTCTATAAACAGATCTAGCACTTGGACCCATGGCCCCAGCGTTATTTTACGAATTAAACCAATATTTAAACAATATTTAAAATAGATTAAAATAAGGTAAAAAGGAAACATCATTATATATCGCTCACATATGTATGTTTTGTTCTAAATAATAAAGGTAAATAAGGCGTTTACCTTAGCGTGTACGTTAGTACCAAACGTCAGTTCTGTGTGGCAAAAAGAAATTCTGAAATAGAGAGACTATGTTATTATGTATTATATTATATACATCGTTGCTTTAATTACAATAAAGACTGCCTCGATGGCCCTTCGATGTATGTTTGTGATGCTCGCGTGCACATGTGAAGTCAAAGTGTCGGGCACAGTGTTATTAGGTTGTCTTACTTTAAGCAAATGTTATACATTGAAATGCAACTACTGTTTACGTATAGTATCTTCGTATGACTTTAGCCTTGAGGGGTGCCATTGGCCCTTAATTGGAAAAAGCTGTTTAATTGGAAGAAGCTGTTGTACTGACAGTTTATAGTGCTATCTATTGATTTCCACGTGTATTTTTCGGCAAAAAGTATGATAGTGGTCTGGTGGGAACTTCAAACTTTTTCCAATTAGGGGCCAATGTCACCCCTTAGGGCTAAAGTCATACGACCTTACGGTATTTTATTAATTGAGAAAAGACAATAGTTTTGTCTCACTATTACACGAATGAAATTGAAATTAACTTGACACTTTTATTACATATTTTTATAAAGCAGTATAATCTCAAAATTACCATACTTTTAGATAATTCGACATATTTAATTTTACACTTTTCCCGAAGTATTGGTTGCTTTTAGCAGTCATTTTAACGGGGAGACTAAGATGGTGGTTGTCTTGGAATGTAGGTATTCTTTTTTTTAATTTTTTTTTATTGTGCCTGTCAAAATGACCACACTCCACCTGATGGTAAGCAGTCGTGTGGTCTAAGAGCAGTGGCCTCGACACCGCCCTCATAGTAGCCGAGGCGATGTTGAGGTCTCTACTTTGACGGCCTGAGAAGGTGCTTTTTCACGCCCCGCTTAAAGGACCCAGGATTGAAGGAAGAAGGAAACACGTGCCTTGGCAGAGAATTCCATGCCTTGGTCGTTCGGCAGAGGTATGAGGACCCCAACTTGTTGGTACGCGCTCTAATCGACTCTACCGTGTAAGGATGGCATCTGAGCCCAGCACGCGTTAAAGTACGTGAATAATTATTGGTGTTGCATGCAGAATGAGCTCAAAATATTGTGAAGTATTGCTGTATTTTGATTCTGCTTAGGTTTGACTAACTGAGTCACTGGATTCCAAACTAGTGGTACAATCCAAACACCTAAAATTTGGGTGTTTCTTAATTTCAATAACCTCTTTTTAGAAATCGGTGCTATTTTACGAGTAGCTGTGGTTTGTCAAATCGCCAATAATAGAATGTCACCTGTTTAAGTGTTATTTAAATTAAACCGTGATAAAATCCGTAACCAGTTTTTTAATTTCAATATTATTAGTCTTTCCTATTTCTGTTAGGAAGTACACAGTACAGTACGGGTCTGACAATGTGACTAAAGGTTTCAAAAGGTTAAAAAGTATAAACAATATACGAACGTTACACCCGAAATTAGTATCTATTATTATATGTATATTATATATATTTCAATAAACTCTTCTGTGCTTACTGCCACCAATGTAACTGTAACAGTGCATACGACCACGTAACTAAGATCTGAATATTAGCTGCGGGGAAAGAAAGAAAGAAAGAAAGAAAGAAAATACATTTATTTGCAGCAGATTATGCACTACATAGTTACATACTTCAGACACAGTTAATTACAAAATAAATAAAACACAAATCTTACTGCAAATTGTTCGCAACTCAGCAAAATGCTAGTTTTGAAAAAACTAGCGCTGGTCTTCCGCTGCGACCATGTTTGTAAATAATATACTTAACACAACACAAAGATGACAAACGATATAAAATAATAATAATAATAATAATAGCGTTTACGGTAGCAATATGACAACAATACAATATTTATTTTTGCACCCCAGTTAAATCTAACAACTTAATTATCTCAAAAATACACATTAATGTTAGCGACTGTAACTTCTCTACATAGTTATATAGCACTTGTGTCATGCAGCTGTGTTTCCTGGCCTTTTTGGTGATCAAATAAAAATTTCTTCAATGTTGTTCTAAAACGTTGAATATGTTGCAGATTCCTAATCGGGGGTGGAATGTTGTTCCAACATTTAGTTGCAGCGTACCGGAAACTTCCCCTAAAAGCCTCAGATTTATGACGTTGTGTCGATAATTGCAATGCACATTGCCGTTTCCCATATGACTTTAGGCGTGAAACCTGTTTCAATTTTACATTCAAGTAATGAGGTTGTCTATGTTTAATGACTCCGAAAAGAAGACACGCTAGGTGAAGTTTGCGACGATGTTTCATTTTCAGAATTTTGTGTTTATTTAGAAAAGGAGTGACATGAGCTCTCAAAGGAATGTCAAAACAGAAGCGAGCACAGGCATTCGGAATACGCTGTATGAGTTTTTGTGTTCTTAAAAGCAATCGTGGGCTATAAACTATATCCATATAATTTAATTTAGATAAAATAAGTGATTCGGCTAGCTGGATACGTAGTTCTTCTTTCAAATATCGTCTTATTTTATAAAGTATTTTTAATTTGTTAAAGCAGTTTCTGGTTGCATTTGCAACATGTTTTTCAAATCTGAGATCGGTATCCATGTGCAAGCCCAGATTACGTGCTTCAAAAACACGCTCGACAGTTTCACCCGCAATCATAACACTTATTGAGGGATTCAGAGATGCTACATGGTGTTTACTTCCAAAAATAAGGTATTTTGTCTTGTTGTTGAGCTGCTGATCGGTATTATAGGATTCCATAAAACTTACCTCGGGCACCATATTCTAATAACCTCTTTAGTTCGGTTCAGGTAGCCGTTGTAATTAACAAAAACCGTTATTTATATCATGTATAGAAAAAGAAACTACCAGCTATGATAATAAAGTATTTTAAACATTTCAGCATAAATACAAAACCAGAAAATAAGATGCATCATTTGAACTACAAGTTTAAATTCTAATCACTGTAGGTAAAAAACATGTATAACTTTCACACTTGACATACAAAATTCCATATCTGCACTAGTTAATCTATGTCCGTCACAGTTCTAAGTTTAGAATGGCCGTTAGAGGCGAAGCCTTGTTTTTATGCGAACCATATTTTTTATTTCGCTATATATCCACTGTTACACGGCACGTGTATGTTTGCGGAAGTATCCATAACATTATACGATTATTTATATATGGACACAATAAAACACATTTGCATGAATACCGGAACGACTCACTGATAATAAGTAAATTAATGAATATGGTAAATACTTGCCACCTGAACGTCGTAAAGTTTTTAATCTTATATACCTTCTTTTTTATTGTTTATACAATTAGCGTGGCAAACAAGCATAGGGCCCACCTGATAGTAAGTGGTCACCGTAGCCTATGGACGCCTACAACACCAGAGGCATTACTTGTGCGTTGCCGATCATTTAGGAAAAAAAGGAAGTGGAAAGGAGAAGGAGCGGGAAGGCGGAAAGAGGGTGATTGGGCCTCCGGCACTATCACTCTCCAAACGAAATACAACACTGCTATTTCACGTCGATATTCTGTGAGAGAGTAGTCCTTCCCCGGTCGAGCCGGCCCATTCATGCTGAAATCAGCGAGGCTCTACTACCTATGTATGTAATATGCTTGTATGTGCTTAAAGGCTAAGGTGTCTTATGTATACATACGCGAGTAAATTATATAATTGTTACAGTCTAACGCTTTTCGAGCGGGATAAACAGATCACATGTTTATTTTGTAATAGCTTTTGTCTGTGCTTCACTTGTACAGTCAGGATAAATGGTGACCCGCGCAATTTCGTCTGCTTCACATAAGGAATGTTTTTCGGTTTGTAACATTTTTCATTGCTGCTTCGAAACTATTGGTCGTACCGTGATGTTATATAGCCTATAGCCTTCCTCGATAAATAGGCTATCCAACACTGAAATAATTTTTGAAATCGAACCAGTAGTTCCTGAGATTATCGCGTTCAAACAAACAAACTCATCAGCTTTATAATATTACTAGCTGTTACCTGCAACTTCTTCCGCGTAGATTTTAACTAAAAAGTGTTTGTCTCCGCGGAACCCTATTCTTTTACTAAAATTAAAGTAGCCTAAGTTACTCCTTATAACATCAGCTATCTGCCAGTAAAAGTCCCGTCAAAATCGGTTCAGCCGTTTCGGAGATTAGCTGGAACAAACAGACAGACAGATAAACAAAATTTAAAAAAATAGATGTTTTCGTATATGTACCTTATATACTTTCATATGCATTAGATAAAAAGCTGTTATTTTGACATTACAAACAGACACTTCAATTTTATTTATTTGTATAGATATAGATTAGTATAGATTTATCGCACATAATTTCGAAAAGTCAAAGATGCGCGCCTTGGGATCGAACTCAAGACCTCTGCGTCGCAGTCCAACGGCTTCTCACTAGGCCATCGCTGTATGCAACATATTATAAACAAGCTGATCCGCGCAACTTAGTCTGCTTCACATAAGAGAATTTTCCCCGTTTTTGCAACATTTTTCATTGCTGCTCCGCTCCTATTGGTCGTAGCGTGATCTTATATAACTTATAGCCTTCCTCGATAAATGGGCTAACCAATACTAAAAAAAAAATTCAATTCGAACCATAGTTCTTGAGATTAGCGCGTTCAAACAAACAAACAAACTCTTCAGCTTTATAATATTAAGTATAGATTAAATTCAAGTTCCTTATACGTTCAATCTAAGTTAATACTTTAATTAGTATTTTCATTATAATAATTTTATGGTAAGCAAGGTATTTATCTAGTAGGTAGGTAGTTTTAATTAGCTAAAGTCGCCATTTTTATTTAATGACTATTTAAAAAACATCTAATCATACTTTATGGCTAGTTCTAATTTAAAATGGGTCTAAATTAAATCATTTACTTGAATAAGATTAAGAACTAGTTCTCCATAAATTATTAAATTTATGTTGTTTTTATTATAATACTAGCTGATCCGCGCAATTTGGTCTGCTTCACATAAGAGAATTTTTCTCGTTGTTGCAACATTTTTTATTGATGCTCCGCTTCTATGGGTTGTAGCGTGATGTTATATAGCCTATAGCCTTCCTCGATAAATAGGCTATCCAACACTAAAATAATTTTTCAAATCGAACCAGTAGTTCCCGAGATTAGCGCGTTCAAACAAACAAGCAAACAAACTCTACAGCTTTATAATATTAGTATAGATTTGAATATAGAAGGCAATGTTTATTATAATCAACAAATTCCTGAATGTTTGTAATTTGATAATTTATAATAATTTATAAGGCCGTAAATGTTATCTATTTATGTAGATATAAACGGAAAACTTGTTATATTTTATATGAAAAACCGTTTGTTTATTACCACTTAGGGAGAGAAGGAGTATATCAGATATCTCTTTTCTCGTCAAGTTAACACAATCTTACATTGACGCCCCACAACTTCTCTCCAGGATTCAGTGACATGCCCCTACTAGATCTGTTAGGATACCTTTTCTTATTCTTAACGTCCCTCGCTGCAGCACAAATTACAGACAAAATTCTTACTTTTTAAGATCCGCTAAGTGTTACAATACATTGGTTGACTTTTCTGAACTTGACTTATTTACTACTAAGCCGCATGTATTTAATCAAATACTTGCCATACATTGGTACGAATTGGTTCAATAACTGTTTAAATTGCACTTCACGACGTATATTGTATGTGATGTTTTGTGTATTGCTGTAATATTGTAATCATTTCTTTCTTTTTTTTTTATAAACAAGTAAGCTCTCATTGTTATCTAAATGCGAAAACATGTAATTGGTAGCTATGTAGTTATATTATTTGTTTTTATCTTTAAGTTGTCAATACTGTTTGTTTTCCAATTATAATAAAATAAAATAAATTTATTGCTTGTGTTTATAATTTTTATTGCGCACTTGGTCTGTGTTCGCAGTAGGTACCATTCCTACTAATATTTACATTATATCAATCCTTTCATACATTAAGTTTGTATGCATATAAAACGATAGATTCGTTGTACTTATATCTACAAAGGAGTATGTATGTATTTACACTCAAACACATATCAGGCCTCCAGCGTATAGCAGTCTACACATGTTTATCACTAGGCTTAATGCTGTTACTAAGAATAGCCTAAAGCCGGGACTCCACCAAAGCGTAGACGAGACGAGCGGAGAGATGTTTTTTAAACAACCAATAGAATTGTGTTATTGACACATCTCCTCTCCGCTCAACTTCAGTGGAGATCGCTGTGCGGAGATGTGTAATATTTGTATGGCGCGATGGATGCGGAGATGTGAGCTGTGCGCGGACGACCCGCAGTGGAGACGAGAGAATGATGTGAGCGGCGTGCAGTGAGCGATGTCAACCTCCCCCCTCTTGCCCGCCAGCAACCCGCAGAGCCCCGCGCGTGCCGGCCGAGCCGGCCCGAGCTGAAAAACATCTCTTCTCGCACAGCACACAGCACACCGCACACATATCTGCTTTGGTGGAGTCCCGGCCTAACAATTAACAAAAAAGAAAATCGACTTCAAAAACGAATATTCTAAAACAAAAAATGCACTAAAAATAATTCGGTATTCTTGTGAATAATTCAATTATTATTGGAGTCAGTTCAGCTAATGTAGGTTTGTAACTACTTAAACATGAGATGTCTTACTATAATCAAAACATAACATTGGCATGCACAATTACACACATAGACGCAGCACGCGGCGCGGGCGGCTGACACCGACTCCAAAAATAACAATAATTTAATTCTGAGTAAAATGAGAACATCATCAATGTAGCCAAATACGCATTATTAAGGATAACTTGAAAAAAAATGGTCAGATCTTGATCAAAATTAAATGGAAACAAATGGAAAGCACCAGCTTTCAAATAAAAAAATAATCATCAAAATCGGCTCATAAACGACGAAGTTATCAGCGAACACAAATAAAAAAAATATATATACGGTCGAATTGAGAAACCTCCTCCATTTTTGAAGTCGGTTAAAAAACAGAAAAACTGTTTTTCTGGTGAGAAGATTAAACCCAAGTGGCCAATCGTATGGTCTTGAGTTTTATAGTATCAATTAAAGAATCAAAGAAGCAGCTTTTGTCATTTTTATGGATGTTCAAATGTAACTAAAGTAAATAAAAATAGGAAACAAAGCAAGCGTTGAAATTGTTTAATTTACAGTTGCCATCATTGCCGCATTAACATGTTACATGAAAATAGTCCTCTTCAAACATAAATACATCGCAACATGGCTTACCAACGGCTTATCAAAATATTTGTCCCATGAATACGTTCGAAAAAACAATTTCTCAGCACCCAATAGAGACACGACAGAAGCTGATTATAATCAAAAAGTTAAAGCAAAAAATGTTCTTTTGTCTTCATAGGAGCCCGCATTCGTCCCAGTACACTATCTCATTGTAAACGAGGCTTTAAATCAAAAAATATCAAAAGGAAATAGTCAAATTTCATCTTTTGTTTCACAGCAATGACACAAAAATGGAAGGGTCATTTTTTTACGCGCGAAAAAAATGACCCTTATTAAAAAGTAAAGGGTAATATTTTTTGCAATTCGAATTTAAATTAAGAACTCTATTGTCGATGTATTTTTTTTAATTGCGATCCGCTTGGAGTCATTTTTCATGCATCGCTTGCAATCTGATTTACCTGTCGGCTGTCAGTTGTAGCTTTTTAATGTTTTTTTTAAGTGATCCAGTTGCGAGTGTTTCGTTGGGGAAACGGAGACAGTTCGTAATGGTGCAAGACTCACTGAACTGGATTTTTTGAAATTTGCATTTGATATTTCGGAATGTTGTGTTGTAATGAAAATACGTAAAGTTGGCAACATAAGTTTTTTAACTACTTTAGCAATTTATTTACAATTTATCTGGCTGTTTGCCTGAATGTAAGCGATTACCGTAGCGTATGATTGTTGACAATACCAGGAGTACGAATCAAGCAAGGCTAACTCCAAAAAAATTTAAGTATGAATAAAAGGAAAGAAATGAGAGACGGAGTTATATGAGTCTCCAGAACTCCTACTTACCTGGTGAAACGCAGTAGGTAGTCATGTTAATATATTACTATTATTCCGGTTTCTAGCAAGACAGCACGTAGAGGAGGCAGGCAAGAAATGGAATCTTTGCTTTCCTGCACAAGAAACAAAACATCGGTATTAATATAAAAATAATTCGTTAGTTACACCTGGTTTTGTGATTTCATCGTCCACTCTAACTCAGAACTATTGCGGCAGCTTTCTTTAACTTAACAATTCACGTAACCGATCGCAGTTTTTGCAATACTCATCAATCTTTATTTTGACCAGTATTAGTAGGTCATTCTGATACAAAATATATTCAAAATAGACTGCTGATCCAGTTTTATAAACGTCAAATCTGGGCTGAAATGCAATTATTTATGTTTAATTTTAAGGCACTTATAGCCAGTTGCACTCACTGATCGGTAAACGATTAGCTAGGTTAAATAACGTTGGGTGCGGTCAGTCTGTAGATGGGTGACCGCTTAACGGTATTTCATTTGAGCGTCTCCGTGCTTCGGAGGACACGTAAAAAGTCAGTCCCGGTTGTTGTCAAAATGACAGCAGTCGTTAAGCCATGTCAGAGGCCTACGGGCGGCTTGAACAACTCTTGACAACAAGCTGGCCACTAACCACACGAAAAGAAAGAAGAAGCATTTTAATATAGGTAGGTATAAGGTAGGAACTCTATTTTGAGAATTGGCCCTGTGGGTTTTGTATATATCTTAATTTTAAATATACAGTTTTTCGTAACGAATAGATTAGCAAGGGGTTGAAATTATATCAATTTACATAAATAAGTATTGTATCTATACAAATAAATAACATTGAAGTGTCTGTTTGTAATGTCAAAATAACAGCTTTTTATCTAAAGCATATGAAAGTATATAAGGTACCAATACGAAAACATGTATTTTGAAAATTTTTGTCTGTCTGTCTGTTTGTTCCGGCTAATCTCCGAAACGGCTGAACCGATTTTGACGGGACTTACACTGGCAGATAGCTGATGTTATAAGGAGTAACTTAGGCTACTTTGATTTTAGAAAAAAAATATGGTTCCGCGGGGACAAACACTTTTTAGTTAAAATCTACGCGGATGAAGTCGCAGGTAACAGCTAGTATTATTATATTTTACTACCTTCTATTACCATGGCAATTATGACTCATTAGACTCCCATTAGAATTATAAAATTAATTTAATGTTTTACAGGATACATATTTTATTTTTATTGAATAGGATATCAGGACCATTTTAATTAATATTACTATTACATGTTAGCTGGCAGCCGCAGTTTTACTTACTATATATATATAAATAAATAAAATTGAAGTGTATGTATGTAATGTCAAAATAACAACTTTTTACTACATGCATATGAAAGTAGTTACGGTAGTACTGATATCAAAAAGTCAATATTTAAAATTGTCTGTTTGTCTGTTTGTTCCGGCTAATCTCTGAAACAGCTGGAGTGATTTTACGAGATATCACTGGGAGATAGCTGATGCTATAAGGAGTAACTTAGGCTTCTTTTATTTTAGAATATAGGGGCCAACGAAAAAATGTTTCTTTTTGACGTGACAACTTCTAATAAATCGATGAACGCCGGCTGCACGCACGAAAAAGGATGACTCATTGTCCCGTTACGCTCATTGTCCCGTTACGCTCATTGTAACGTTACGATCGGAGCGAGAGCGCAACACGAGCGAGCGAAAGGCACGTACCAAAAAGTTTGGGTCCTCATATCTCTGCCGAACGACCAAGGCATGGAATTCTCTGCCAAGGCACGTGTTTCCTTCTTCCTTCAATCCTGGGTTCTTTAAGCGGGGCGTGAAAAAGCATCTTCTCAGGCCGTCAAAGTAGAGACCTCAACATCGCCTCGGCTACTGTGGGGGCGATGTGGAGGCCACTGCTCTTAGACCACACGACTGCTTACCATCAGGTGGAGTGTGGTCATTTTGACGAGTAAAATAAAAAAAATAAAAAAAATAAAAAAAGTTATGACATTGTCACGTTAAACTATCGTCCGTAAACCGACTTACAGACAACCAATTTTTTGTTCAATTCCACGCGGACGCAGTCGCGGGTAACAACTAGCATATATAGCCAATGCTACCCAGAATGACTTTCTAAAAGTGAACCCAAAATTAAGAATTAGTTTAGTAATATTGTCCTACGTCCACGCGAATGTTATACATTGAAATTAAACTATTTTATACGAATTTAGTCACATTTTTAAACTCATTTATTACATCATTTATTTAATTCGCTTTATTTATTAATAAAACTATCAAAAATATTGTGAACGAGCGGATTCTCGCCAACAAACTGTGTAAGCTTGGCGAGGAAATTTGAATTTTGTAATTTATGTCATAAAAGTGAATAAACAATAAAAAAAAAATTATCATCTAGAGTTAGGAGAGGCTGGTAATCTGTTATACAGGTCCTCCTAGTGCGGATACCAATCTCTCACACAGACTCACCTACTCGATCATGTAAAACTTAGTTTAAGACCTGATTTTTAGTAACCATTCTGTGTGAGAGAGAAATAAATAAATTATTATTATTATTATTCTGAAACTAATACACAACTTTTGTTAAACTTTATTACTATTTAAGCTATTCAAATTATCATTACTATTTATATATTTAAGCTTACAATTGCTTCGACTAGCAATGCAACGATATATCGAATATTCGATAATATCGACCTTAAAATATCGATATTTTTACCGATATCTAACCATCATCGATACGGTATTATCATATCGACAAGAAATTAAATATCGATATAGAAATATTTAAAATAATATTTGGTAATATTTATTATTTGCTTCTTACTTACCCACTTCTACTACTAACTTGAAAGTTCTGAATTATCGATAATATCGCATTGAAACTGTCGATATTACCTATCGATCATCGATATCTTCAGGCCTTCGATATAAATATCGATATTTATATCGATATTTTCGTCTTCTTGCAACCCTATCCTCGACGTTTCGGTTGCTTTTCAGCAGCCAAGTTCACGGGGAGACTATGACGGTGGTTGTTTTAATAGTTCCAGAAATTATCTATCTCTTTATAGAGACCGATGATACAAGATAGACGACTTTACGGCGACCTCGATGGCGTAGTAGTTAGTGTAACCGACTGCCACGCCTGAGGCCGCGGGTTTGATTCCCGCATTCTGGCTAGTGAAAGCAAAATTTGTTGCCGCATTGAATGGGTTAATTACTTGAAGGGTATTACTTTCGAAATATAGCTTTGCCTGCATGAATCGTACAGAAACCGGGTTAAAACTATTCTCTGTTAATGGCAAGGTCTATTTGAGCGTCAAGATTCATCCATCCCGAAATCCCTATAACTATAAGGATTCCGGGACACCTAAATAAATGTTCACACTTATAAAATTATTAGGCTTAATTGACAGTTCTCTAAGTCTGTGGTATATTGTCGGCCTCGATGGCGTAGTGGTCAGTGTAACCGACTGCCACGTGTGAGGTCGCGGGTTCGATTCCCGCACAAGTCAAACATTTGTGTGCATGAACATGGATGTTTGTCTTGGTCTGGGTGTTTCTATGTATAATATGTATGTATTTAAAAAAAGGATATTAGTATGTTTGTCCATTGTCTATTACCCATAGTACAAGCTCTGCTTAGTTTGGGCTAGATGGTGTTGTGTGTATATTATTATGATAGAATATTATTATTATTATAGAAAAGGCAATGAATTCCAGTCTTCTTTGAATTACTCTTATCACATTCTGCAAGCATTAATCAGTTTACTACAAAAACAATGTCTGTATGTTCGCAAAGTATGCGTTTATATAGCACTAGGTTTTGCCCGCGGCTTCGCTCGCATAAATGTAGGTTATATCAATTTTCAATCTCTCGGGAACAGTACTTTTTTCTGGATGAATATATCTTGTCAGGGATAAATTTCTGTATCCCTGACAACATGTAAGCGAAATTTCATGATGGTCGGACAAGTAGTTTAAGTGTGAAAGTGTAACAAACAAACAAACTTACATTCACATTTATAATATTAGTTAGGATTTATCCTATTGTAATAAAACTTCGTTTATTAATAACGCGAGCAAAGATTTCTTCCAAAAAAAAAAGGAAATTGAAAGAGCCATTGCAACGCATGCATAAGCCAATATGAAATAAACTTCTAAGAAATTAATTAATTCATTTTATTTTAATTATATCAGAACTAAAGAACGTAACTAATGTATTTTCTAGTTGCGTGCATCCATATTGCCTCAAGGCTAAAATCAACTTGCCTACTCATGTTTGTAATTATAAAATTGTACTTTGATTTATTCTCTTTATTCCCCATTGCATTTAACAGAAAACTATTGTTATTAACAAATAACAGTAATGTTTAATTATAATCATTATAACGGATGTATCGTTTATTATTACTTTGAGCAAAGCTTGCTGGAGAGAGCGTTGAATAATTTCGAAAGAAATTGAATTGACGAGTACCTACACCTCATTTTTATATAATTACTTGCTTTTGCCCGCAATTTTGAATTTGACAATTAATTCGGCTTGTACTCTGCTTGTAATAATATAATTTAATCATGATTCGAAAGACACGTGGCGCCATCTATTATCATAAGAACATTATTATTGTTTTCCTCGGGAACAGTAATTTTTTTCGGGATAAAAAGTAGCCTATGTCCGTTTCTGTACACCTGTCATCGTATATGCAAATTTTCAGGATGATCGGTTCAGTGGTTTAGGCGTGAAAAGGTAACAAACAAACAAACTCATTTTCGCTTTTATAATATTAGTTAGGAATATTGTTCATTTTTATGGCAAAGGAAAATATTGCGATAGATTGTATCTATATACATTGTCTGAAGTTGGATTCGTTTGTGAATGTTCTTTGTAACTCTTGAAGGTTCGTGAAATCTGGTAGCACGTTGGATCATATCCAGCTGGTCTATCGATTTTTGAAAAGACCTGTTTATATATTTGGAACATTTTAAAAATAAGTCAAAAGTCAAGTCAAATGGCAAAAGGATTTTTATTTAAATTACAAAGTACTTAATAATTTTTACTGTAAGGTTCTCAACAAAATTCCGATAAAAGTTAGCGAAGGTGCTGGTCACCACATAATGTGAGACTGTAATAGTTATAAGGAATTATAGTTTTATTATCAATATTTTTATTTTTTAAACTATGTACCGCTATTTTATTTGTGGTGAAATAAACTTTATTATTATTATTATTATTTTTGATGTAAATCTATAATGGTTAGTCAGTTTTTTAAAGGTACATTTAGGTTAGTTGATAGGTTTCGGCAAAGGATTGAGAAAATACCTGCAAGAAACTTACAGTCACTGTTTTTCATTCGCCACTGGTATTTAATTTTACATACATATATACATAGATTCACGCCTGTTTCCCAGAGGGGTAGGCAGAGACTACGGATTTCCATTTGCTACGATCCTGACACACTTCTCTGGCTTCATTCACTTTCATCACATTCCTCATACACGCCCGTCGGTTCAAGGTGCTCTTAACCTGGCCTTTGTCCAGAACGCCTCCGATCTGATCGAGAAACGTTCTGGACAAAATTTAATATTAATCAACTCATATCTGCAAGGTAATCTTTATAACATATCAGCTGATCCGCGCAACGTCGTCTGCTTCATATAAGAGAATTTTCCCCGTTTTCGCAACATTTTTCATTGCTGCCCCGCTCCTATTGGTCGTAGCGTGATGTTATATAACCTATAACCTTCCTCGATAAATGGGCTATCCAACACTAAAATAATTTTTCAATTCGAACCAGTAGTTCCTGAGATTAGCGCGTTCAAGCACATAAACAAACAAACAAACTCTTCAGCTTTATAACATTAGTATAGAAGTATAGATGAGTCAAATTTACTATAGTGTATAAGGTAAGATGAAAATCTTACAAAATGCGCAGCTTCTTACGTAAAAATAACTTAAGAGATTTTACAAAAAATGACTTATTCCAACCCTTTATATAATACGTGCTTTGGAGGTCACGTAAAAAGTCGATCCCGGTTGTTGCCAAATTGACAGCAGTCGTTAAGCCACGTCAGAGGCCTACGGGCGGCTTGAACAACTCTTGACAACAGGTTGGCTACTAACCACACGAAAAGAAAGAAGAAGAAGACTTAGAGACTTACAAAAACTTAGGTACTAGAATTACCCATAATTAGTCCCATAAGGTAGAAAAACCTTATGGGACCAATTAGATAGGTAATTCTGTGTCATAGATTCGGTAAGTGTAAACTCTAGAACTTTCTTTGATAAATGACGATAAACGCTTTCATATATGACGGACTGAAACATAGTTTGGCGAACGTGGATAATTTAATCCAATAACATCGTTAAAAATAATAACGTATCACAGACTAGTAGTCTTCTTCACGTGTCTTTATAGTATTTCAATTAATAAAAAATGGGGTAAAAATGTTTATTATATGGAATCATATGAATAATGTACAAATTCCTTTTTATAACCATGATTCAGAAAATTGTACCATTGAAACATGAACGTACGGTAATGTACTATTTACGGAATTTATTTTGAGTGTACAATTTTCTATCGATCGAATAATTATGTAATAAAGTCAATCTAAATACTTTAGATTTAAAATGGCGAAACATTTAGATTTAACGGGTAGTTAATTGCAATCTTAGGTGAAGATAAAAACCTTCATACATTTTACTAAAAAGTTTTTAACTATAAACTCGTCTCAAACAAACCACGAATACCATACCTATTTAAAAATCGAATATCTTTGATATTTAAATATTTCGTAGCAGTCCGAAACAAGAAAATGTTACATTCCATATTCAAAAAAATCTAACGTTTAGTAAAACGAATCAAGCTATCGAAATGTTCCATCAAATCCCCACAGCGTCAGCTAGTTCTGTAATAAAATGGACGCGAGAATGATTTGCAATTTCTTTGCTAACATTACAAGAGGGCCTTGAATGATTCGTTCAAAATAATTGCAGCGCGCAATTATGGCGGCGTATTATTTTTAGCTTTTATTCTATTGGCTCAAAGATAAGTGGCCTTTATGTTAGTATAAAAGATTCAAAGACTTGATATTCAATACTCTTTGTTTCGTACTTATATGATTTCATACAGGCTGTTTCTGTGCTTTGATTGTGAAATCTGATGTTATTAAGTTTCGTAAAGAGAACACTAATTAAATGTAACTAAAATTAATGAGAATAATTATGTTTATATCACGATTTTATTTCAGTTGTGTCAATCTAAGCACACAATTTGAATGATGAAATTGAGATGTGGTTGATGGTTGGCGCTATTGTATTGAAATGGGAATTTGTTCGAAGCGAAACATTACTTAGGTAAACTTAACTTGCCGGATATTTTAGTGAATATTTATTAAGATAATAAAGGATAATTTCTTATAAAACTTTTTGCGTTGCTATGTTATTTTTTTTGTGTAGTTCAAAGTTTAAACATTTTGAACATTTTTTAAAAGTTATTTGTAAATACTTTATTTTCTAATCTTTAGATTACTGTAAGTTGGTTAGATTCGCATTTCAATATTATGCTACTAAATATACACAACAATCATGTAAACAACAATATCCATAGAAATAAAAAAAATATTCTTCTATCAAAAACTATATAAAAACTGTGAACAAAGTCTGCAGTGAACCCTTGCTTCTAATTTTGAATTTGGAGCACTTTCTGTTACGCACACATGCACATGTACAACCCTGTATTTACAGGGACCATAGAAACGTCAAATACGGTTGTAAAGCAGTTTTTAATTTTGCTACTCGGTGACAGATGGCGCTAGTAAGCAAAATGTATGTAATGTGTAATGTAAGTATTTCGTATAAATACTTATTATCGTATGCGTATGAAATATAATAAACTCTTAAATAATATTTTAAAGTTGCTGATTTCATAATAAATTAATTTTATCAGGCGATAGCTTTTACAAAATAATAATTATTTTCTAGTTTGCAACTAGATGTCGTTACTAGTATCAAATCGCTTATCTAAAGATATTTAAGCAAATATTCCCTCTTGCCACCTAACGTACGTGACTTTTAAAGTAAACTGTCTCATTTTCCGTCCAAATTGCCACCTCACATCTTATTCTGTACGCTTTTAAGCATTTATATTCATTTCTTGCGTCCTTTATGAAGATGTATGTACTTTATAAGAGTCCAATAAGAATTGTATGTAAGTTCTAATTTTAAACTTATTAGAATTTAGTGTATTGGGACTTGTGGTGACTAGAACGAACGAAAAAAATGTCCGTATTTCGTGTCTTGAGATAAGTGTCTAATAAGGCTTTATTTGACTTTTACATTTAGGTAATAAAAGTATTTTGTAGTTATGGGTAATGAATTAAAGGCTGTTATTTAAATGGTTAGAAATAGTATTGGTATTTTTGTGAGCAGAAAAATATAATCTGTGAGCAGAAATAGCTAATTGATCAGCAACTCATGGCCAGCAAACATTTCAAACGAGCCCCGCTTGGCGGGGCTCCTATTTTTGGGTGGGTTTCAGAAGGAACCTAACATAACCTAACCCTTCCGAGACGGAATGCAGTGATTTGAGGCGTATAGGTGCTCGTTATGATATACTTTAGTAAGCATATTTTGCTGCGCAATTAGTATTTTTGCTGGTCATTATATTTAATCCCTTAATTAAATAGTTGAAATATTTATCTCTAAGATATATTCTCAAGCCAGATATACAAATGTTGTTCCTCACAGTACATTTCATCAATACATGTGAATACATTCGTTACAAGTTGAATTTAACCTTTGAGAGAGCTGGAGTCTGTACTAGGTTCAAGACCTGTATGACAATTTGACATGTATGTTCCTTGGGTACCGTAGGGGCGCACTAAGAAGGGATTTCCCGAGATTCTCACGGGATTGGGCAGAAATGGATAAATAAAAACATGTGCAGGCGAAGCTGCGGGCATCCTTTAGTTTGTTTATATTTTACTAGGAGCCTACCCCGACTTCGCTGATAATATAACAGGTAGTCTATGTACCTACATCTGAAAGCTAATTCTCGTAATTAAATATGTTCAAAAGTGAGTTTTATTCTAGATTACTGAACATCGTATGTGAACTGAAATATGAGGTTTATTTGAAAGACGTGAATACCGTTTTTGATTTAATTTTTGTAATGATGTAATATTTATGACACATGTTTTGATTTAGTCTATATGAGCTTTTTCAGAGTTGTGTTTTATCCACCTGTCACCAGCATGTTGTAGTTCTACGCGTGACTTCAAAAAATCATAAACGTAACTAATTATCTATTTCTATAAATATTATTGTCTCTGTGGCATTTTCTTAGGCTTACAAACAGGACATAATGAGGGTACTTCCTAACTAGAAAGAAGAAGAAAGAAAAATATTTATTTTGGCACACAAGGGCACACGCAAAACACAAGAAATAAAAAAAAACAAAAAGTTCACAAATTACAAAATAAAAAAATAAAAAATCAAAGCAATAAAAAAAATAGAATAATAAAAACTAACACTGTAATTTCATTTAATTTCTGCTCACTGGCAATATTATAACTGCAAATGTGAGTTTGTTTATTACACTTTCACGCCTTAACTACTCGATCGATCATCATGAAATTTCGGATACACGTTGTCTGGTGTATAGAAAAGGACATAGGATACTTTTCATCCAGAAAAAAGTACTGTGTCCGAGGAATGGAAAATTGATATAACCTACATTTACGTGAGTGAAGTCGCTGGCCAAATCTAGTATCATTACGTACTAGACTTGGCCCGCGGCCACCGTATTAGCCTCGTCTGTACATTCCTAAAGAAGTCATTTAATGGACCATGAAGCCTAGAAATATGCCTGATAGAAAACAATAGGCTCTTATTTTATTCCGTCTAGAATATCCAGGCGCGATTATATTAATATACGTAGTACAACAACATAATACTACCTATATATAATGTATAATAATACTGCCTCCATGGCGCAGCGGTAGTGAATGCGACTGCTGTGCATGAGGTCTCAGGTTCGAATCCCGGGTGGGGCCAACAAAAAGTTATTGGGTTTTTCTATTAAGAAATCTCAATAGCAGCCCGGAGTTAGGAAGTTGGCGGTGTTAGTCACTCCCGTGCCTCGGAAAGCACGTAAAGCCGTTGGTCTTGCGCCTGATTTCTCTCCGGTCGTGTCAGATTACCGTCCCATTGGATCTTGAGAGTTAGGGAACAGAGAGTGCACTTGTGTTTGCGTACACACTTGTGCACTATAATATCTCCTGCACAGATGCCCAGTCTCCGTTAAGATTGGCCGCCGTGACCGAAGTTCGGTCTGGAGGACATTATAATATGCCTTAAAACAGTAAACATATATCTACATAGTAATCTACCTTATTTTATTTCAATAGATCTAGCGTACACAGACCTTTACACAAAATGAAAATTATTATTCCTAAAGAACAGTACAACAATATATCCCTTCTTTTCTAACACAACATCTTTTCTTTCATCTTTCTTTCTCTTTCTAAAGACCCACCCCTTTTACAGCAATGCAATTTTTGCCCCTGTCATGAAGAGTGGGGAGAATTTTTTGCATCGCATAACGATCACTATCTGTACGAGTTTTTATGCGCAGGAGTCGGTTCGTGAAGTTTAAAGTGTTATTTTAACGTTTTTCAATATTTTTTAACAGCGTGTATCTATTAGGCGTGGTCGTATTTAAAAGAATATAATTGTATGTGTTCATGTTATTATAAAATAATGAAATATTGAAAAAGAGAAATTATGTTTATTGTTTAATATAAAAATGTCACGAAGATTAAGCTTGGGCGGCTTTCCCATAAGCATGTTTTCCTAACAAAATATTCGAAACTATTTTCTGACACTGATATCGCCTGCGTCATTTCTAATGTCTTTTGTTAATTTGTGAGTTAAGTTTCATCTAAATTTGTTCAACAGTTTACGCGTGATTAAATTACAAACATCCGAATAATTTCACAAGCTTTCATATTTATGAAAAATCAGTAAAATAAGTATTTTTGAAGTGAAACCTTCTTTAGGCGCGTTGAGCACTTCCTGGGTGAACAAAAATCATGGAACTCGCGTCATCGTACCTACTATTATTGAACTTTGCTACAATTTAAGCTATTTAAATTAATTAAAACTAAGTTTAGGTACACTTTGCCCTGAAGTTTCGGTTGCTTTACAGCTGTAAATTATTATGAACGTATGGAACACTCCAGCGAAATTTTAGGTCCCCATAATTTGAACTGGTGATCTCGACATATTGTGCAGTCTGCTATACAAACATTGCCTGAGAATATATTCTGATCCGGAATCGAAATGCAACCACTGTTGAAATAGAGAAGTTTATTGTGTATTTAAGCATATTCCCACAGTTAATTTAGATTTGATATCCAGGTTGAACAAAGTAAAAACGAGTGTTTTTATGAAGAAATTCTCAGAAGCGGCTCGAAGTTTGGAAACGTACCAGTAAACATTTTGTTAAATGTCTAAAGCTAGCATTTTGCTAAAGTTAGAGCTGTCATAATATGAGTGCGACTAGATGTTCCCGCGGTTTCACCCGCGTTCATCGTTACTGCGCCGCCCCCGGTGGGTCATAGCGTGATGTTATATAGCCTATAGCCTTCCCCGATAAATAGGCTATCCAACACTTAAAGAATTTTTCAAATCGAACTAGTAGTTCTTGAGATTAGCGCGTTTAAACAAACAAACAAACTCTTCAGCTTATAATATTAGTATAGATACACTAATCTCTTTGGGGATAAAAGCAGCAGACAATAGCATCACTGCTTTCTGGGCGGCAAATATATGTTTTAACCTTTTAAGTGCTTAGCTAAATATCGATTGCCGTGCCCCTAGCTACAAATCGATAAAATAATACCTACAGTAATTAGGGAAGTGCAGAAATACAGAATTTTAAGGATGATAATGTTGAAATTCATATCTCAAATTCAAACCATTATTCAATAATGGTTTTAGTTGTACCACGCAGTTAGTAAAACGAAAATAAAACAAAAGTATCGTGCATGTTCTCTGTCGCAGAAATACGACACCGACGGTAGAGGCACGGACATATGTGTCGCATAAATGCGACACAAGCGGTAAAAAGTGTTTGCCAACGATACGCAAGGAAGAAGAAGCATAAGACTATGTAGGTACATATCGCACGCTTAATAAAAGAGAGACTTATCTGAGTATTTTGGATTAAGCTAATTTAAACTCTGTTGCAATTACTTAACACATATATAAGTTTAGAATTTATAGTCACATAATTAGAGTTCAAATTGCCTTACTTCCAAATTTTGAGTTAAGTCGCTATTATGTTATAAGTGCGATATGTATGCTAATGCATGATTTCAATAACCACCTTGTTAATTCAACCTCATAAGATTTGATGCCCATGTCATGCAAAAATTCTAATGAAAAACAGACCAAAAATTTTAGTTAGAACATAACTAACATGCATACATATACCAAAACTTCTGACTACCCTTCCAAGGCCCAGCCGTGATATTATACCATCCCTACTAACGGACATTTAATGTATGTATGATTTCATACACATTAGAGGCAGTGGTGGTTAAAAACACGGAATAATGGTGATAATAACACATCAAACGCATCCGTATGAAGATAAAATGAATGATTCGAGCGTCGGCCGCTGGCGCTGGTAGAATAAGCCTTTGTCCGCGACCGCCACCGTGAAGAGATCGTATCTCACTACAGTCAGCATCTACACTCACTATTAATTGGGTTATTGACGGTACTTGAGCTTTTCGAATTACCGTTTTGTTTTGAATGTTTGAAATTGGAATGCGTCAAATTTGAAAATACCTCTATATTATTTATTAATTAGGTTTAGGTTATTGGAATGATTTGAGCTTTTCGAATGACCGTTTTGTTTTGGATGTTTGGAATGCTGTCAAATTTGAAAATGCTTTTATATTATGGATTATTGAAGTGATTTGAGCTGTTCGGACGTTTGTTTAGTTTTGAATATTTGAAATTGGATTGTCAAATTTGCGGGTGATTTTGTATTATGAATTGGAAAATAAGTTATTTTAATTTTTGAACGACTGTTTTGTTTTTAAGGTCTGAAATTCGAATGCTGTGAAATTTGCGAGTGTTTCTTTACTCTCTGAATTTATTAGGTTATTTGATGAGAATTGTGGTATCCGAACAACCATTTTGTTTTGTTGCTTGCAATGTTTGTAGTTTGCAATTATATCTGAGGAATTTCTCCGTGGCAGTACACCTCCTTACATATACCCATAACTGCCATAATACACCTCTGTCTATTGAAAAATACAAGCGTAAGTATATTAAAGTAAATAAATAAGTTTATTTTTAATTGCCGCATTTACCGCGCTTGTGTTGTTGCTGACGGTACATCGGTAAAGTTGCATAGGTGTTGTGTTCGAACAATGAGTTAATTGAATGCCTAATCACTAAGCTCTACTGAGAACTAACCATTCAGTGCGCAATAATTAACGTCATATGGACAAGAACCTGGCTCTACGCTGCCGTGCGACTTACTCTTCTATACTAATATTAGAAAGAAATCATTTGAAAGAAAAGAAAAGAAAGAAAAGTATTTATTTTGGCACACAAGGGCACACGCAAAACACGAAGAAATAAAAAAACAAAAACAAAAAGTATAAATCCTAACTAATATTATAAATGCGAAAATGAGTTTGTTTGTTTGTTACGCTTTCACGCCTTAACTACTCAACCGATCAACATGAAATTTTGCATACACGTTGTCAGGGGTACAGAATAGGACATAGGGTACCTTTCATCCAGAAAAAAAAAACTGTTGCAAACCTAACCTAACCTAACCTAAATTTACGCGAGCGAAGCCGCGGGTGAAAACTAGTTACAAAATAAAAATAAAGAACAAAACAACAAAACTAGAATAATAAAACTAACGCTATAAATATCCGTATGTAGTAGTTTAATTTCATTGAATAACAGAAGACAATATTATCTAACACTATAATTTAATTTCTGCTCACTGACAACACCATACCTTCCGCTACACGAAAACTGCCTCCATTCAGGTCAAGGCTACTATTGTCAGTGAGCAGCGATAAAAACAATAATATAATATTAAATTATTTAAATCCTTACTAATATTATAAATTCGAAAGTAACTCTGTCTGTCTATCTGTCTGTCTGTTACCTTTTCACGGCTAAACCACTCAACCGATTTATATGAAATTTGGTACAGATATAGTTTAAAACCTGGGAAAGGACAAGGCAAAGGCTACTTTTTATTGATGTAGGTCCCACGCGGGCAGAGCCGCGCGCAAAAGCTAGTATAACATAAGTTTAAAAAGTAATGTGAACCTCTGAATCTAGTCATCAGATTTTTTATTACAGGCTAGACTTTGCCTGCGGCTTCGCTCGCGTAAATGTGGATTAGGTTAATTTATTATTATTAATAGTACCCGGGTGAGCCCGACATAACCTCTCTGCTCCCCTTTTCACGAGAGGCATGCGTCAAAGCATTCCCACATCTTAAAAAAGAAAACAAAACATTAGTAGGTAACAGTAGTCGCTGATGTAGTTTCAGTATAATAATAAATTAAGCAGAGCTTATACTATGGGTACTAGACAATGGATAAACATACGTATATACTTTTTTAGTAGATACTTACATTTTATACATAGAAACACCCAGACCAAGACATACATCCATGTTCATGCACACAAATGTTTGACTTGTGCGGGAATCAAACCCGCGACCTCAGGCGTGGCAGTCGGTTACACTAACCACTACGCAATTGAGGCCGCCATATATTCCCAAAGCATGGCAGGCATGGTGAGAGTGTATAACACTTACATTTCGAGAGCTTCGATTTTAAATCTAGCGTAGTAGTCTGCCTAGAATTTAGACTCCTTACTGCTGTTAAGAATTTTATCACTGAGAATATATCGACGTGAAATAGCAGTATTCCTACTGTTGTGTTTCGTTCGGTGAGTGAGAGTGCCGGAAGCCCAATCATCCTCTTCCCCCTTCCTGCTCCTTCTCCTTCCAACTTCCTTTTCTAAAGGGTCGGCAACGCGCAAGTGATGCCTCTGGTGTCGCAGGCGTTTATAGGCTACGGTGACCACTTACCATCAGGTGGACCGTATGCTTGTTTGCCAAATAAACAAAGCACTAAAATTCAATATCGCTTGCCTCATCCAGACATCTATGTGCTGACTGAATATGATTGCACGGATGGCGTAATAGTTTAAGTGGTCGCTTCGCCGCTTCCACTGCCCGAAGTGTTGTGGGTTCGAATCCCACACGGGACAAAACTTTGTGTGATCCACAAATGGTTGTTGCGAGTCTGGGTGTCCGTTGTGTCGGTTGTTTGAATGTTTGTAAAATACACCGCGACACAGTATTTATGGAAAGTGCAGGCGTTGGAATAAAAATAAACTCTCCTTTCTATAGCAATGGTTTTAAGCTCGAATTCGTTGACCGGTCATCTTCTTTTTTTTTAATACATTTAAGGTGGCAAACAAGCATTACGGCCCATCTGATGGTAAGTGGTCACCGTAGCCTATGGACGCCTGCAATACCAGAGGTATCACTTGCGCGTTGCCGACCCTTTAGGAAAAAAGGAAGTGGGAAGGAGAAGGAGGGGGCAGGGGGAAAGAGGGTGATTGGGCCTTCAGCACTCTCACTCACCAAACCAAACACAATAGTAGGAACACTGCTATTTCACGTCGATATTCTGTGAGAGGGTAGTACTTCTCCGGTCAAGCCGGCCCATTCATGCTGAAATTAGCGAGACTCTATTACTCACAAAATGGTATAGGATGCAAACGAGCAAACGGATCGCCTGATGGTAAGCGATTACCGCCGGTCCATGGACACACGCAACACCAGAGAAGTCACGAGTGCGTTGCCGGCCTTTTAAACTTGACCCTCTTGGTTTTGACCCTTTACTGCTAAGTATATTTTATGACAGAGAAATTCAATATAATTTTACCCCATCCGGAAAGGGAGCCCAAGACCACAAAGCAGCTATGGCCCTAGACTCCTAGGATCAATATATCCTAGGATCAATAGCAATACTGTTATTATTCCTAGTCCGAGATGTCTTTAAAAAAAGGAAAGTAGACACCTGATGTAGTTCAGTTTTCTTAATTCTACGTCTAAATAAATCTGTATTTAAACAGTCTCAGTTCTTAACACACTTAAACACAAGTTATGCGAACAGATGATACGTATGTAGATAAACAAGTGATGAATATGAGGGTAGAGGGACGAAAAGGGAGAGGAAGGCCAAGGAAAAGATGGATGGACTGTGTGAGGATGGATATGAAAGGGAAAAGGGGTAAATGATCAGATGACGGGTGACAGAGAAGTATGGAAGTGAAGAGCATACTGCGCCCACCCCAAATAAATTGGGACCAGGGCAAGAGGATGATGAGTTCTTAACACACTAATTCTTTAGCAGATCATAACTAGTAATCTATACTTCTATATCCTTTACTAATAGGTATTATAAAAAGGAAAGATTAGATTTTTGTTTGTTTGTAAAGATTTTACTCAGAAACTACTAAACCGACTTTAAAACTCTTTTCCCATTAGAAAGCTATATTATCACCGAGTAACGGGGTCTATATTTTTTTTAACAAAAAAAAAATGCTATTACTAACATAACCTAAGCTAAGTTACTTTTCTATAATATAATATGTAATTTTCTATAATCTATAGTAATATTATAAAGCTGAAGAGTTTGTTTGTTTGTTTAAACGCGCTAATCTCGGGAACTACTGGTTCGATTTGAAAAAATATTTTAGTGTTGGATGCCTATTTATCGAGGAAGGCTATAACATCACGCTACGACCCACGGGGGCGGCGCAGTAACGATAAACGCGGGTGAAACCGCGGGCACATCTAGTATAATATACTAATCTAGTATATTACAAATGTGAATATGAGATTGTGTTTTTGTTTGTTTGTTACGCTTTCTCACCTTAACTTCACGATGGCACTCTGATGATCGGCATCATGATATTTTGTATACACTTTGTCAGAGATACAGAAAAGGACAATGAATACTTTCATCCAGGAAAAATCCTGTTTCCGAGTGAAGCCACAGGCATCTTATCTTATCTTATCTTATGTGGGGGCCAGTCAGTGCAGACCGGCGACACTTCGAGCCAGTGGGATCTTTTGTGTCGATACTCTCCCAATAACGACTGCCATAGACATTCATGGCAGCCGGGACCGACGGCTTAACGTGCTCTCCGAGGCACGGAGCAGGCGATAATTGTCAATCAATACGCACATAATTTCGAAAAGTCATATAACTTCCGAAAGTCAGAGGTGCGCGACGTGGGTTCGAACCCGAGACCCTCTGCATTGCAGTCTGTTGGTCTCCCCACTGAGGCATAAGCTAGTTACCTAATATTTGTTGTTTTCAACCAAAAATATTTTAATTAATAAGCTAACTGAATCACATGTGCACTACCGTACAAACTTATCTAAAACGAGCGGCCGTGGGCGCGCCCTAACGAGCGATCATAGATAGCACAGATTATCCACAGATACTATCTCACTTGACGTTTTATTACTCTGTGGACTGTAATTGGCTGGACAGTCCATGTACTGTACAACCACAAGCGGCATTCGCCGTGCGGCTATTAAACTTTTATTAGGCTTACTTTGGCCCTGTCAGCCCTGTGTAACATTTGCCATATTAACTTTTGTTTGAATATATTTTATTGTTTTTTTGTGAATAGGAAGTCGTTTTTGGTGGTTAGATGTAATTTATTGGTGTTTGTTTTGGTTTTAATTTATTAATTTGGGAATTATTTGAGTGGTTAATGTTGCTTAATTATCTAATGATTTATGCCACTGCATCAAATTTAAGAGTAAGTGTTTTCCAGATAAGAGTCATAAAGTGAAAAACAAAATATATTATTTTGAAAAATTATATCTGGTGGTAAAAAACACATACATAAGCCCATTTGAAGAGTAAAGCATTGTACTATATAAATATTGTGAGCAATTGGCGATGAAAACGAGTTTCTTGGCGCGTGAAACTGGCTTCAAACTGGTTTTATTTTTAATATTTAAATATTTTATAGTTTATTCTATTATATTTCAATTTTAAACATTCCAAATAATATTTAAAATAATTTTATGAAATCAAACTATTTCAGATGTTAAATGTGATGACCATAATATATACCTACATATATGAGTAGTTTAGTTTCATAATCCTCTAAAATACTTTTGACAAAATAATGGTAAATCTCAAAAAACTAAGACATAATATAAATGGACTATTTTAGCGGTGGTTGCAACAAACTGCTACTTTTGTGAGCTGATTTAATAGAATTAGAGTAGGTTTGTTTTGAAAACTATCAGTGCTATGCGATAGAAGCAACGAAGGAGTTTCATATTCAATCGGAACATTATTTTTGTCCTGATATCGTTTCGGCGGGTTTTAAAACTATACTCCTTGTATATTATATCCATATTGATATATTAATATAACAAATAAAGTGCAGTCCTAGGGTTAATGAATCGAACTTGCGATCTATAGATCAGGGTTTCAATTCCCATCTGCTGCACTAATGATGAACACATTCTTAAAACGATTAGTATTTAGCATAAAGCTGTGACATTATTAATAAGTTAATAACACAGCTCCCATCATAGGGACATTCTTTAGGCCGCGGGAGGTCTTTACAAATACTCAAACAACCACCACAAAGACTGCGCCGAGCGAAATGTGCCAAAACAGGCGGTCACAGTTAAGTTGATAAAATCAACACTTTTTGTTTAATACAAATATAAAATATACATTTACCATAAAAATGAATGTGTTTACAATTACTCCGTGTTACAAACTTTAAATAATTAATACGTTCGCCTACAATATTACGCAAATTTGCACGCAAAATGCAAAAACGTAAGCTCGTATTAAGTGTTTTTTTAGATTATAACAGTAGAAATCTATCCTATTTTACAGCTTAACCGAAACATAAATAGTTATATTACAATTTGTCCGTCCCAAATATTTAAGTTATTGTTTGACAATAAAGATACATATTTGTCAAAAAAGTACTTCAAATCCTCCATACAATTTTACTATAGCGGCCGCGCGCCGATTTGAATATCGAGCTCTGTCATTCAGTCCAACCGCGTCTTGCGCTCGGCGCAGTCTTAAGGTTTTTTGATGATCTGTGTCGTACTTCCCTAATTATACAAAAAATGAGTAGCTATGAGTATATTATGTGTGATTTCACTATAACTAGGGCAGGCCGACTGACAAAGTGCCCTACTTCTCAAATTTATTCTAGCTTTAGCCCGCGGCTTCGCTCGCTTGAACCCCAAAGGAATGCATACCGCGATAAAACTTTTAAGTGTTAATCCATGACATAAGCTACTTATTCCCTGCCCTCTTCCTCTGTTCTAATAAAACTACTAAGCTGTGCCTAGGGTCTAAAATTGATACCTAGCTTCAAGATTACTAATTATGAAAATCAATTAAGAATTGATAAAATAGTAGCCGCGATAGCCTAGTGGGACACCGTTTGACTGACACACAGAGGTCTCAAGTTCGATTCCAAGATAATTAGTTAATTATTGAAAGAAAGAAAGAAAGAAATATTTTTTATTTTGGCACACAAAAGGCACACCCAAAACGTGAGAGAAATAAATAAAAATTTAAAAAAGTACGAAAAAAAGCAGAACGTTATGTAACTTAAAAATAAAACAAATACTAATACTAAAACTATAACTATTTCATTTCATTTTTGCTCACTGGCAACACCACACCTTTCGCTTAACTTACGGAAACTGCCTCTCATCCCATCATGCTTGCTATAACAGCGAAGGAAAACGTTGTGAGGAAATTCTCCATAATGCTCTCGAAGATATGAGAAGTCTGCCAACTCACACTGGCCAGCGTGTTGACCGTGTTAAAGCAATAGTTCACCACTCTGGGGTGAACTACTGCCTAACCCTTCTCACAGTGAGAAGAGGCCGGTGCCCAGCAGTGGGACTGCTAAATACAGGGCTGATATATAATAATAATATCAGCCCTGTATTAAACTGTCCCACTGCTGGGCACGGGCCTCTTCTCACTATGAGAAGGGTTAGGCCATAGTCCACCACGCTGGCCTAGTACGGGTTGGCAGACTTCACATATCTTCCAGAACATTATGGAGAACTTTCAGACATGTACGTTTCTTCACGATGTTTTCCTTCACCGTAAAGCAAGCGATAATTAACTATTTAATACGCACATAACTTCGAAAAGTCAGAGATGCGCGCCTTGGGTTCGAACTCGAGACCTCTGCGTGGCAGTCCAACGGTGTCCCACTAGGCTATCGCTGCTTATGGGGCTGATATTATTATATAATAAACAAGATCAGTGTGTGCTTGTATGTGTACCACAGATGTGTAGGAATGCGCCACGCACTTCGTGTGGCGACCTCCAGCGGGATATACCGGTACTAACAACAATAATGTCTCGAATTATCTGATCCGCTACTAATTAGACTCCGTCATAATACTCTATTTATGTCTTAAGTTAGAAATCAGCCATTTTGTAGAGTGGGTTTATTAATATAACTTATCAGATTTTGCCCGCGGCTCCGCTCGCCTAAATGTAAGTTAGCTTAGATTAGTAACAGTACTATGTTTGGATGACAGGTTTCCTATGTCCTTTTCTGTTCCCTTGAAAATGTGTATGCGAAATTTCATGATGATCAGTCAAGTAGTTAAGGCGTGAAAGCGGAACAAACGAACAAAGTCACATTCGCATTGACACTATTAGTTAGGACGTCTGTGATTTATTGTGCACGTAATTTTGTGTATCCATAACGTGATGTCATTAACTGTAATCTACATACATATTATATAATGGGTAGTATTTAACTGCACAGCAAAAAAATACTAATTGCACAGCAAAATATGCTTACCAAAAATACTAATTGCACAGCAAAATATGCTTACCAAAAATGCTAATTGCACAGCAAAATATGCTTACCGAAAATACTAATTGCACACCAAAATATATTTAAAGAGATCAAACTAAGTCGACGGAGCCCCGCTTAGCGGGGCTCCTATATTTGGGTGGGCTTAAGAAGGAACCTAACATAACCTAACCCTTCCGGGACGGAATACAGTGATTTGAGGCGTAAATATATCATAACGAGCACCTAGCTCGTTATGATATATTTTAGTAAGCATATTTTGCTGCGCAATTAGTAGATATTTTTGGTGGTGTATATTCAAGTCAAGTCAAGTCAAAAATCATTTATTCATTTAGGTCACAAAGTAACACTTATGAACGTCAAAGTATATAGGTTAGTGAGTTTACTAAGTTACTGAAGCTACATTTAGGTTAGTTGCTAGGTTCAGGCAAAGGGTAGAGCCTATGAGAAGAAACCTGCAAGAAACTCACGGCCACTTTTTTAAATCGCCAGTTAAATATAATTTCAGTATTTTACAACTCAGATTAACAAGGTGTTACAGCCATTATGCCATATACTACTGACTATAAAAACTAAAGGTAATAACAATAATAACTTAATAATATTATAGAGAGGAAATAATTTGAGCTAAGATATATTATTTAATATAAATCTAAAATAGACAGTAGAATGGCATGATGGCGCATACACTTACACTTTGCGACTATGCAAAGGCTTAAATTGACTTATAAGTAATACAGATCTTTGAATCCTGTATGCAACAAGCAACTAGCTCCATGAGTTTTTGTCATTTAAGTAGTCGTTGACTGAATAATAACTCTTCCGAATAAGTTGTTTTTTAACGGCGTTTTTAAATTTAAACAATGGTAAATTAATTATATTAATAGGTAATTTATTAAAAAAATGTATAACGTAAACGTATTTAATCCCTTATATAGTTATAGGCATGAGCCTATATCCCCAAGGTAGTCAAAGTATTTTTTTAAACCGATCCTCGCTCTAGGGATGATTCCTGTGTCGCGAGAGACTTTACAAGGATTCAAACATACATACATAGATTCACGCCTGTTTCCCAGAGGGGTAGGCAGAGACTACGGATTTTCATTTGCTACGATCCTGACACACTTCTCTGACTTCATTCACTTTCATAATATTCCTCATACACGCTCGCCGGTTTAAGGTGCTCTTAACCTGGCCTTTATCCAGAACGTCTCCGATCTGATCGAGAAACGTTCGCCTATGTTTTCCTCTTGCAACTATTCCATTCACACTAGCCTTATAAACTTTCTTAGTCAGTCTTTTCTCGTCCATTCTTTCTACATGTCCAAACCAGCTTAACATACCCTTTTCTATTCTTGTAACTATATCCACTTTTATGCCGCATCTCTCTCTAATAAACACTTATTTATATACCAAAATGAAAAAAAGAAAGGGGCGGGTTGGATGCTAGTTCGTGATACTCTCTTATGGTTTATTAAGGGGGTCAAAATTTCGTTATTTTTTTGCGTAGGACGCACCATTTTCCATTCACACTAGCCTTATAAACTTTCTTAGACAGTCGTTCCTCGTCCATTCTTTCTACATGTCCAAACCAGCTTAACATAACCTTTTAAGATTCAATCAACCGACACAAAGAACACCAGCCCTGGAAAACTATTTGTGAAACACACATTTTTGTCTCGTATGGGTATCGAACCCACAACGTTCGGCGCAGTGGCAGTGGCAAGACGACTACTACACCATCCATTGACGTAAATCAACATAATAATATTAACTAAGCAGAGCTTGTACTATGGGTACTAGACAATGGACAAATATATTATACATAGGAACACCCAGACCAAGACAAACATCCATGTCTATGCACACAAATGTTTGACTTGTGCGGGAATCGAACCCGCGACCTCAGGCGTGGCAGTCGGTTACACTAACCACTATACCATCGAGGCCGCAACATACATAGTCTCACGCTTATATGCCAGAAGGGATAAGCAGAAGTGTCTTGCACCCACATTTCGCCAACTACTGTTTTAGTTTCCACTTAATAGGGGGAAGAGTCTGTTATCTACCATTTACCAGACACAGTTCCAGAGACCATGTCGTTACTTAGAACTTCTTGCCAGAAAAACTCAATCCGGTCATCGTACCCGTGACCACGCACAATAGTCACATAAATTAACATTTATCGGGCACAGTTCGAAACTCCGTGCTGCTACCGAGAATATTTAACAGAAAACCCCAATAGCATTTTGCTCAATCTAGAATTGAAACCCGAGACCACGCACAGCAGTCGCATATATTAACATTTACCGGGCACTATTCCAGACTCCGTTCTGCTACTGCTATTTAAATGAAAACCACAAACAAACACTTTGCTCAACTCGGGAATCGAACACAAGACCACGCACAGTCGCAATCGCATACATTTACCAGACACAGTTCCAAACTCCATGTAGCTGCTGAGAATATTTAACCGAAACACCCAGTAACACTCCGCAGACCTCGAAATCGAACCATCGACCACGCACATCAGTCGCATAAACAACTGCGCCACTGCGCTACTGCCCATAATAGGTGCGAGTCCATAATTCCCGTTTCGTGCAACTAACAGTCAATACGAAACGATTTTTATATAATAAAATGTGACTCCGCCATTTTTCAAAGAAAATTACGTTTCTCTTTAATTAGCGCTATCGTGAAATTTTAACGATCACTTTTAATTGAAGAAAAATAGTTTTTACTTAACACCGGTTCAAGGAATCTTGATTGTAAGAATAACTGAAATGTTACACCGATGGTTTTGTGGTTAATGGTTGCGGTTGTGCTTGCCGATCGTGAGGACTTTGGTTCGATTCCCGGGTAAAGTAAAAATGCTTAGCAGCGGTACGAAGACTGGAAATGTGTCCAATAGGCTATTATAAAATTAAAAAAAGAAAAAATATTTTTTAATATTTTATTTTATAGGCTATTTGCTTGCTACAATGTGGTGTTTTAAGACAGAAATTTGTGTATTACGCGCTCTTTATAAAACAGAATACCTAACTAAGTATTTCGGATTAAACAAAAAACTCTGTTGCAATTACTACATTGTCCCACTGCTGGGCACGGGCCTCTTCTTAGTGTGGGAAGGGTAAGGCCTAGTAAAGGTAGGCCTAGGTAAGGTATAGTCCACATGCCATGGCCATCTGGCCCAGTGTGGGTTGGCTCCATATATCTACGAGAACATTATGGAGAACTCTCAGACATGCAGGTTTCCTCACGATGTTTTGCTTCACCGTTAAAGCAAGCGATAATTAATTATTTAAGTAAGTAAGTAAGTATTTTATTTTCAAAATATAGGCACACGTTCTTATACAAAATATTAAAACACAGCAAAAATAAAGTACCTACATATCTATATATTAATACGTGAAGCGAAAACTTTGGAAATTTTTACGAAAATTGGGCGGACGGAGGAGTATGAAATTTCGCACACTTATAGTTTATACAGAGAAGAAGTGACGAATGCTAATATTTTTTTTAAATTATGTGTAACAATACATTAAATTAATGAAAAAACACTACACTCACACAACCATGCATTTGACACACGCAGTCGAAACGCGTAACTATGGTTACATATATCAATATACATATAATGACATACATCAGCAATATCTTACAGGCAAACTTTGGTCGAATATCGAGCACTAGGCGACCGCTAGTATAATGAAAAACGAGGTTACCACTCAGGTATGTTGTTGGTTGCGGTTTATACCTCTAACCAATCCTGATGTTATGTGTTAACCCCAAGTGACACCCGTAATACGCACATAACTTCGAAAAGTCAGAGATGCGGGCCTTGGGATTGAACTCAGCACAATGGTCTGCCAGTAGGCTATCGCTGTTGCATCCATTATAATATTAGTATTTATAGTCAGAGCAGCGATAGCTCAGTGGGGAGACCAACAGACTGCAATGCAGAGGGTCTCGGGTTCGAACCCACGTCGCACACCTCTGACTTTCGGAAGTTATATGGCTTTTCGAAATTATGTGCGTATTGATTGACAATTATCACCTGCTCCGTGCCTCGGAAACCACGTTAAGCCGTTGGTCCCGGCTGCCATGAACATCTACGGCAGTCGTTATTGGGAGAGTGTCGACACAAAAGATCCCACTGGGTCGAAGTGTCGCCGGTATGCACTGACTGGCCCCCACATAAGATAAGAAATAGTCACACTTAGAGTTCAAATTGCCTTACTTCCAAATTTTGTAAGTCGCTGTTTTATATAGAGTGCGATATTTAGACCTGTGCTTATCCCTTTAAGGATAAACAAGTATGGGCCTATATATTTATGTATTGTATAACATTGCACTTATAATATAATTTAAAGCATAGGCAGAGTGTATACCACACGTACATTTTATCATAATTATTTAAGTACAGTAATACGTTGGCTCGCCTTTGCACTGACGGCCTTAATGCCGTAGTGGTTAGTGTAACCGACTGCCACGCCTGAGGTCGCGGGTTCGATTCCCGCACAAGTCAAACATTTGTGTGCATGAACATCGATGTTTGTCTTGGTCTGACTGTTTCTATGTATAATATGTATGCAATATGTATTAACAAAAAATTCTCCATTGTCTAGTAGGTACCCATAGTACAAGCTCTGCTTAGTTTGGGCTAGATGGTGTTGTGTTGTGTAATAATATATTATTATTATTAACCCATTCGCTGTCCCGTGATAGACACAATAGAAAATCTATTGTTATGTATCATATGTGATTCATCGGACAGGGAACCTGTTAACTTACGTTACCCCGACGTACGCGAACTCGGTGTTACGCGATTTTCAAATCTCGTCGATTCATCTTTTGTTTGATCATCGCACAACTCTCAAATATCGATTTTAGACTTACTGTCCCTACACTATTGTTTAGGAATTGAGGGAATATTGCAGGAGAAAGAGTCTTTGTCTCGTCAAAATACTTTCTTAGATTTGATGAAGCCTTCTACATCACAATAACGGCCCTTGGCGATTTTATATTTGTAAAATCCAATATGTATAATAATAATTATATGCTAAACTATAGAATGACAGGGCCGACTTTTCAATCGTCAGATAATTTTTATCTGAGGAATAAATTTGGCGGTTTGACACATTTTCTATATAGAAGCTGTCAAAACGTCAAACATATTCCCCAGATAAAATTCATCTGAGGATTGAAAAATCGGCCCTTACGCAAATTCGACTTACGCGGTTATCGCTCAGTCCCACCTATCGCGTAAGTTTCGGTATTATTGTACCACAAAATAAGGGTCGTAACTCGAATTTGCATAGCCATAGAGAATTTTAAAACAAAAAATTTTGCCCGATCCGGCTATCGAAACCCAGACCGGTCCTAATGTCTTAGTCACGCAAGCTCGTATACTTGCGCTTCTGGGCTTATGAAGCACTTGATTTTTCCAGCAGTTCCGCTCGCGTAAACGTAGATTATGTAAAATTTTCTGTCCCCCGGGAACAGTGCATTTTTCTGGATGAAAGGTACCTTATGTCCTTCTTTGTACCCTGGATGACAGCGTGTATGCGAAATTTCATGTTCAATTTCATCATTCAATCACAAATAAACTCATATTCGCTTTTGTTATTTTAGTTAGGATTTCTTAATCGTACTTTGATAAGCTTTGTCTACCTCAATGGTATCTTGGCATATGTTGGCAGCCGGTTGTGACCGACCCGTTTGTGGTCCTGGGTTTGAGGTCGGGCAAAATGTTATTTATTATATATTTTAATCAGGTAAATCAGCAGCATGCAATTAGGCAATCTGACGGGTAGACGGACATAGGTTGGACCCCTAATTACTTGGGTCTAAAATATAGCTGGCAAAGAGTAAGCTGCCTACTACATATGAGATATACCTATAGGCGTGATATATATACATAATACTAGCATTTGCCCGCGGCTTCACTCGCTCGGGCACACTCATATTTTCTGGATGAAAGGTACCCTATGTCCTTTTCTGGTAACGTATATATAATTGCAAAAAACTCCTTAACGACTACCAATTATCGTGAAATTAACGTTCTCAGGATAACGGAAAATATCGTCCATAAAAAGTTCTGTTCTAAGCTAACATACATTTACACCAGCAAAACCGCGGTTAAAATCTAGTATATAGTACTAGCTTTTGCCCACGGTTTTGTTCGCTCGAGTATTTAATTACGCTTCTATATCACCAAAGGGTAGATGTAGTTTCATGTCAGAGCTTCAGCATATTGCCACCTTGGCACTGTTCCAGATTTCGTGTTGCTACTGGGTATCCTCGAACCGGGAAACATTTTCGAACCTTCGTATCGAACCTGCTACTGCTGGTGGCTGGATACAATCACATCCACTTCACGAAGACATTCATGAGTTATTTATTGTAAGGAAAGTATAAGGGCTCAAAAAATGTCACAGTAATTCTGTCTTGATGAATTGAATATTACTAAGTACTCTTTTATAGGCTGATATAAGACAAGCCCAAGCCTATATCTAAAAAAATAATCGACCATTCAAAATGACAATCATTTGCTCGACCCAAATGACACACAATTATATTTGAATAACGAATGACCGTTATTTTGACATCTGTCAAATCGAACTCCGTTCAAATTTCAAATTTCGTATTCCGTCTTCGTAACGAATAAGCAATTCAAGTCAACCCTCCAATGCCGAATCAAATAAACTCGATGCATCTTACACGCAACATGACATCAAAATCATAAGAAGTCATTAGGCATTCGAGCATACGATATACGGACCCTAATTTCGTTGCGAAGACCGAATAACTCCCATATACCACGTTTACTGAGGCATTTTTGATAATGAACTAACAACGTAAATAACACCTTAATACGTTACGAATAAAGTTTAAATTAAATCGCAAATGAGACATGACAATCGTTCACATATCAAAAATTACTTCAATCTAAAATCAATTCTATTGTAAAGCAGCTGAGTTGAAGTTACCTTGAAAGTACGTTTAGTCAACAAAAACATGCGAATGAGAAAAAAACCGGGCATCTTTTTGCGTCCCCTCTCTCCCCTAAGCCGGTGGAGGCGGATGGGGTGAAGAAAAATCCTCGTGGGGTGAGTTGGGGTGTCTGTAGTAGTTTTTCGTTGGTATCACGCGTACGACAAGCTTAGTATTGATTTTCCAGCACATGGCCCGTTCAGGTGTCCGCATTTTTAAAGAAGTTTCGAAGCGCGAGCGGTTTAAGGGTTATGACGTTTGGTTGGTGTTTCTGACTGTTGGTATTGTTGTTTATTTTTTAATGTTGGTATTCGCATTGCGAAAAGAGTTTTTAATGTATAGTTGAATATGTTTCTGTTCTAATTTTAAAAGCTTGTAGCTTGTGTGAGTTACTGCCAGCTTGAACTTAGGCTCTCGTTATCTATTCTAAAAAAAGTTTACATAAATGGATTTTATAATAAACTGCTAATGAAAGATCATCATCTTTATTTATTGTAAATATTTTATTAAGGCAATATAATATTGATACCTTATTTACGTCATATTGGATTGCCTCTGATCTCGTGCCTCTTCGGCGGTAGGTAATTGCGTAGTTGTGGTTTTGATGCCCGGGTCATCGAATAGTTTGGTCTTTTGGTCTGATGTGACCGATGGACAATAAGAGACAGAGGAGTATAATGAGTATAATTGAAATTAAACTATTTTATACATATTTTATCGCGTTGTTTATTTTAAAACACTATTATTAGACAATTTTTGTGTTTTAAAATAAACAACGCGATAAAATATGTATAAAATAGTTTAATTTCAATTATATATCTGTTTATACTCCTTTTGAAACTAAAGAACTACTACTTTTAAACGTTACTATTATTTAAGTTACTTAAATTATAAAACTATTTAGATTTAGGTTAACACTTTCCCCGATGTTTCTGTTCCTTTTCAGCTGGCATGGTTACAGAAAGACTTCCTGAAATAAGTCTTTAACATCATATGTTGTATTTGTTAAATATTGTGTGTATACCTATAACCGTTCACGTATAAAATATTTTTTTATAATTAGCTAGCTGTTACCTGCGACTTCGCCCACGTAGAATTAAACAAAAAACTAAAATGAAAGAAGTCTAAGTTACTCCTTATAACATTAGCTATCTGCCAGTGAAAGTCCCGTTTAAATCAGTCCAACCGTTTTAGAGATTAGTGGAACAAACAGACAGACAGACAGACGGACAGACAAACATTTCAAAATATATCTATACTAATATTATAAAGCTGAAGAGTTTGTTTGTTTGTTTGAACGCGCTAATCTCAGGAACTACTGGTTCGATTTGAAAAATTATTTTAGTGTTGGATAGCCTATTAATCGAGGAAGGCTATAGGCTATATAACATCACGCTACGATCCACGGGGTCGGAGCAGTACCGATAAACGTGGGTAAAACTGCGGTAAAATCTAGTATTTTAATATGCATTTATCTTATCTTATGTGGGGCCCCCACATAGTCAGTGCAGACCGGCGACACTTCGACCCAGTGGGATCTTTTGTGTCGACACTCTCCTAATAACGACTGCCATAGATGTTCATGGCAGGATAATATGCATTTAGCAAAACATTTAGTATTTTGACATTACAAACAAACATTTAAATTTTATTTATTTGTTTAGATTGTTTTTAAGAATTTGTAATATAAGTTACTGTTGGTAATAAAAATAAATTAAACATACTGTAATTAACATTTATTAGTAGTAAGATAGAAATATATCGCCTCTTATGTCTATCAACATACTTTAGTAGTATTCGAATAATTTAGTAATGTGATATCTGTAGATGGAGAACTAGATTGAATATTAATTCGTGACATTAATTGCTGATAAAATCCCGTACACATTTGTTTTATTAATTCGAGATTTATTAATGGTAGGTTTATGAAGTAAATAATTTATAGATATGTGGTCATATATTTTTTTGCCATGTTTTTTTATATATGTTATGTTGTGTATAATATATTAACTTGATTGTTATGGCGCAGCGGTGATGAATGTGACTGCTGTGTCTCGAGTTTGATTTATGGGTCGGGCAAATTGTTTCTGGATTTTTCTGACAAGATTTGATTTAATATAATATAATATTCTAATATAATATTCTATTCTATCACATACACACAACACCATCTAGCCCAAACTAAGCAGAGCTTGTACTATGGATACTAGACAATGGATAAACATACATATAATTTTTTTTGTAAATAATTACATATTATACATATAAACACCCAGACCAAGACAAACATCCATGTTCATGCACACTAATGTTTGACTTGTGCGGGAATCGAACCCGCGACCTCAGGCGTGGCAGTCGGTTACACTAACCACTACGCCATCGAGGTCGACAAAATTTAGTACTAACATTATAATTGTGGAAGAGTTGCTAGCGCTTTTATGATATTCTAGATTTAGATTGCTTAATAAGACTATTTAATCAATCAATTAGCCCACCGCAGTCCACTGCTGGACATAGGCCTCTCCCCTTTTACGCCACAAATCCGGTCTTCCGCCTTCCGCATCCAGTCTGACCCAGCTACCTTTTTCAGGTCATCGGTCTATCAAATAAGACTATAATATTATTACATTTTTCATTTAGGGCTAGCTAGAACTGAAACTACATCAGCGACCCACCCAGCAAATCCAATGCAGAGATGTAGTGTCTGCGGGCGACGACTCCTGGACGACGCTCCGGCACAACAGAGGGCCAGTATGGCCTATTTTATATCTCAGTGAAAAGAGGCCCGTGCCCAGCAGTCCTACATATACAGGGCTGACATAATCTATATATTAATACGTGAAGCAAAAACTTTGTACCCCTTTTTACGAAAATTGCGCGGACGGAGGAGTAAGAAATTTGGCACAGTTAAAGTTTATATGGAGAGGAAGGGGCAAATCCTAATATTTTTATAAAATATGCATTAGAAATACATTAAATTAATGAAAAAATACTACACGCACACAAACATGCATTTGACACACGCAGTTGAATCGCATTCGTAGTATTATTCGTCTGACGTCGTAAAATTCTTTGTAACTATGGTTATCTGTACCTATTTATATGTAATAGAGAAAAACAGAAAACAAAGTAGCAAGCTTAGGAATTTTGGTCGAAATTTGACCACGAGGCGACCGCTAGTATTATTAAATCCTAGAAATTTGAACGCTTACGGTAAAAATACAGTCTTCGCTGGTATTACTCATAACGAGCAAAAAATATGCAAACACCGAAAGATGTCACCCTATTCACACAGTCGGTTAAGCTGCAAATATGCTAATAAGTAAAAGGTGTAAAAGATTAGCATCTTATTGTGATACGGCGATTAGTTCCGAGTACTCCATGTTTGTTCGCGATTCGATGCGGACCGGTGCGGCGCGATGTGCGGTGTGACAAGGCCTTAATGTTTAACTGATTTTTGGTGCAAATTTTATATGAGAATATATTTTGGATGTTTGCGCAATAATTTTTTTTGAGTCCGATACTATTACGCCCGTATTTCTCCAAGGATAGGCAGAGATAAATTGTCTTTATTTGGGCTAATACTTGTTGTGTGTGTTTAGTTCTCGATTGATATTGTTTATTACGCATCTTATTATGTATCTTGTCCAAAGGATAGCTATTGGAGTAATATTGATACAGAGCTAATAGGTTTAGGTTGCCCGTGATATCGTAATTTTATTGACTTTGCAGTTTTGGACTTTGCTATCAGTACGTGGATAACTCACAATAAATTTATAGAAAAACAATTACATAGATACATATAATTTAATTTAATTTTTATTACCTATATTATATGTATCTATATATTTTTTTCTGTGTTGAGTTCGTAAAAATAATATAGGTTTTAATTGTTTTCAAAAACTGTGTTGATCAAGTAAGTTAATTAATATAAGTATTTTAGCCGAATCGCAAAGAAAGTTATTCAGACGTTATGTATGATAGTATAACTAGGTTATTTGCTACACAGAATGCTCTCCGATAGCGGCTGCAGTAAAAAGATTACTACAGATGTACAGATTTTTTGTGGAAACTTGAAGTTTTCACAAAAAATCTTTAGTAAATCTGTATGTTACTAAACAGTATGTTAGTGTAACCTGTGTTGTGGTTAGTGTAACCGACTGCCACGCCTAAGGTCGCGAGTTCGATTCCCGCACAAGTCAAACATTGTGTGCATGAACATGGATGTTTGTCTTGGTATGGGTGTTTCTATGAATAATATCTAAGTATTTACAAAAAAAAAGGAATATATGTATGTTTATCCATTGTCTAATATCCATAGTACAAGATCTGCTTAGTTTGGGCTGGACGGTGTTGTGTGTATGTGGTAGAATATTATTATTATATTATTATTATTATTTAGCATACTGTTAATAAGTGAGTAGATAGTGAGACTCCTTCTACGTACATCTGATTAAATTGTTACTGGTATCAAGGCAGTTTAATTTAACCCAGGACTTCACGAGTGTCAAAACTTGAGCTTTCCATGGTCTCCACTGGTGATTTCGTTCTACAGTGCTGGAAGTGTGGGTGGAAATTGTCAAACGTCATAGTACAAAAATAATATGACTTAAAATAGTCGGTACGGCCTAAAACTGTGGGTATGGCCTACAATAATCGAATGAACTAATCATCAGAAACATTTAATTACAAACTTAAATGCTGTCAGGTGATTAGTCATCACGTTTAGAAAAATTCTTATGAAAAAAATTATCATTATCAAAACTAGTATTTTTAAATCGACAATACTTTTGTTGATGTAGTATTAATACAATTTTCATGCTGTTATTACTAATTTTACACGTCGTTTTCATACAACCTCTTTAAAACAAACCTTTGATACTTTAACATAAAGTCGAAATTCCTTCAGCAAAAACATTATAGTATTCAAAAATGAATGCATTGGGGACAAAAAGGTGGGTTTTTTGTTTCGAGCCAGCGATTTTGTTTTCAATTTAAATATTTTATACAATGTGACAATAGACAAAACCGGTACTTGGAACTGTAAAAAATTAAATATTATAAATTATAGCTCTCTGCCCTTTGTGTTGAATGTATGCTAATTTTTGTTAGGTGATGCTTCTGTGTAACGCTACGGAAACGAAACGTGGATTGGGTTAAATCCTTTTTTCAAAGAATATGTGTTTGTTTTTTGTGGATTGTCGCGATGGTCTGTTGGTGTAAGTTTGGTGGCCGGTCGTGAGATCGTACGTTCGATTTTCAGGTAAAATGTGGTGTTGGAATTTTGTGTTAGGGTTTTGTCAGAATCAGGATGAAGCCTACAAGTAAGATCGATAGGCGGAGATAGGTTTTTAGCTGACAATATTTGAGTGTTATAGACCTCTTTTTGTACATACCTGACTATGTAAATATAATATAAGTACCTACCTACATATACGAAAAATTATATAAATGTACACAATGACACTCTTTGCCGAAACTAGAAGGGGCATCAGTTTAGTTTAGCAATGAATGGGTCTTTGTTACCTTACTATCCTGAGGCCGCCTGAGGCAGAGGTGAAACACAAGTTGAATAATAATAAAAATGTCCTCCAGACCGAATTTCGGTCACGGCGGCCAATCTTAACGGAGACTGGCCATCTGCGCAGGAGATATTATAGTGCACAAGCGTGTGCGCAAACAAAAGTGCACTATCTGTTTCCTAACTCTCATGATCTGATGGGACGGTAATACGACACGACCGGAGAAAGATCCGGCGCAGGACCAACGGCTTTAGGTGCTTTCCGAGGAACGGGAGGTTAAAGAATCGAAGCTGCTAGTTTTATTCCTGGTCGTCCATTTTAGGAGGAGTTTGATATTGTCAATCTATTCTAATTGCAGTATAGCGATGAGCAGTTATCAATTAAAAACTCGATTATTCGAATGTTTGAATAATCGAGTTTGATTTCCTTGAGCAAATCGATATATTTGAAACTTTGTTAAAGTATCGATTGCATTAAACTTTGACATGGTTGATTGATTTGGTCATCGATCAAATATATCATCGAAGGATTTGGTCGTATTTGATCGAAGGATTTGGTCGATAGACCCCAATTTATCGACGATGTGACTTTGACTGCAAAAGCAGAATGGGAGCAACCAACGAACGAAACTACAGAGCAATCTAGAGATGATGTATCGCGTAATGGTCAAAGGTCGTATATCACCTCGCCAATGCAACTGCGCCGAGTATTGTGAGTTCGATCCCTGCACCGGAGAAAAATTAAATATAATATAATAATAATATCAGCCCTGTATTAAACTGTCCCACTGCTGGGCACGGACCTCTTCTCAGTGTGACATGGGTTAGGCCATAGTCCACCACGCTGGTCTAGTGCGGGTTGGTAGACTTCACATATCTTCGAGAACATTATGGAGAACTCTCACACATGTAGGTTTCCTCACGATGTTTTCCTTCACCGTTAAAGCAAGCGATAACACAGGCCTGCAAAATGAAGGTCATAACTTCCTCTCTGGAATTTGATAGCTGATTCTGGAGTATTTTGATGCGCTGATTACGAATATGTACTTAGTTTTTCTCCATCACCTCCTGATTTTTCAAAAAAGCTACAGATAGAAAATTGAGAAAAAAGACAAGTTTTCACTTAAAAAATTATATATTTAAAAAAGTACTTAATTTTTAACTTAAAAAACTATTAACACGTAATAACAACTTATTGCTGGGTTAAAATACACTTAAATTTTATTTGTGGAACCTGGTCCTTTTTTCCTGGAAGCTTCTGTTGTGCGATTTTCGCTTATATTTCCGGTTTGGATCATCACGCTTCAACAACCAACAATAGTCCGCCATCATGCTGACATTCCATCTTCCTTGATACCGGACTTCAAGCTCTTTTAAATCTTGGTGAAATCTTTCACCTTGTTCTTCGCTAACGGCTCCTAGATTTTCTGGGAAGTAATCAATGTGCGAATTCAGAAAATGAAGTTTAACGCTCATATTACAACCCATTACACCAAAATTCGTTATTAATAACTTTTGTAAATATTTTTCACATAGTCTGTAATGTTGTTTCGTTGTTTTATCACCATGAATTTCCCGCAAATATAACAAAAACAATTCGAAGAGTTTAAACAACTTCGCGACGACATTTTAAAGTTTAGGTTGCAAGATGCGCACTTCGACTGTTAGTTTTCTAATTCAGAGTAGGTACTTATACAAAAAAAACCTTTTGTTTTCTTCATTATACCCTTTTTGAACAACATTAACAACAATTAGGCAATATCACCTAAACATCGTGTATTAATGAGCTCATTACTAAATGAAGCCAAAATGACCCGTTTTCGAAATGGTTAATGCGAATTACTTACACTTATTATGTAGTAATTAACAAATTACTGATTTGCATTCATTTCTATGTCGTCTTAAACTAATTAAATGCAATAAAAATTAAGCTGAAGTAATTAAGTGACGTTTTATAGATTTTAAAATGTATGCGCTCAGACATTTTTAGTTAAAATCTTAAATATTCAATATCAAAGAATCCTGACGTGATAGAATTTTTTTATTATTTTTCTCGTAATCAGCACATTAGAAACTATAGAAAACGTTAATCAGATCTCAGAGAGGAAAACCATTGCAGACCTGTGTAATTAACTATTTAATACGCATATAACTTCGAAAAGTCAGAGATGCGCGCCTTGGGTTCGAACTCGAGACCTCGGCGTGGTAGTTCAACGGCTTCCCACTAGGCTATCGCTGCTTAAAAACAATATTTAAATTCAAACCAACGCTATCTGGCTAGCTATTTTGAATTCGAAAACTCAGAGGTTACCTTGGAATCGAACTGAACGAACGAAAATGTCCACTAGGCTATCGCGCTATACAATAATTTCAGCAATCATTATTAACCTCCGAGTCTTCTTCAGAGGTTAATGAAAACACTATGTGGGTCTGTGTGTATGTCTGTTAGTGACAGGCATAACTCCGGAACCACTGGACCGATTGACTTGTAACTTGGTGTGCAGACACCTTGGGGTCATACCGTCGAGTTTGAATATGGACCCTGTGGGTCAAAAGACCCCCGAGATATAGCGGTCACAGGGTCACATGATGTACATTTAATACGAAGAGGTTGAATCCTAGGTTTTTACACCCATCTCGTTATTTTATTGAACACAGAGAAGTCATAAAAAATATTTGACTAGCAATACTGTCAGTATAATAGACAAAGTTACGGCGACCAGAGACAATACCTAACTATTATAAAAACATCGAGACAAAGATTGAACAGAGTAATAAAAGCTACAGAGTATATTCGAGTAGTTATTCACAGACGATTAAACCGGCTTACAGTCAGACATATCTTCGAACAATTTATTCTTCTGTACAATGTATTAAAATAAAATAAGATTTTACGACTAGAACTTGGCTTCAAAATGTGTTGAAAAAATGGTCATTAAATAATCAATACTTACCTATATTATTATTCTATAACGCTGGCCTATTTTAACGAAAACTAGCCATTTGAGAGTGCTGTGCGTGAGGTCTTGAGTTCGATTCCCGGGTCAAGAAAATTGTTAGTTCGTTTTTTTTGTAGAGAAATGGAGTCTACAAATATATAGCAGTAGATAGCAGTGCATCAGGTATGTTTGCACAAGCACACGTCGATGGCTTCCACGCCATCGTCAAACAGAAATCTGCCTCTTTGCTCTGCAGAGTGCGGGGTAGCTCCAACTCCATCCTGAAGACCATAACGGGGAGGTATGATTTCCCTTTGTTAGGTGATGTTGTTCAAAGGTGTATTTTGAACAAGTCTGGTTTCCAAATAGATAATAAAATTACTAACAGTTAATAAGTTATCTTTTGTTTACTAACCCATATGGATGGTGCTTATCCGAAATAAAGAATATTTATTTATTTAAAATATGCTTAGTAGACGCAATAGCATCGATACATATAAAGTGAAATGTGAGTGTTATACACTCCTGCCTACCCCTCGAAAGTAGATGCGTAAGACTATGTAGGTATAAAAGTATATTGTAATTGATAAGTTTATATGCAAGTAATATTCTATTCTATTCTACCACGTACATACAACACCATCTAGCTCAAACTAAGCAGAGCTTGTACTATGGGTACTAGACAATGGATAAACATACATACATATATACTTTTTTTTGTAATTACATAGGTACATAATATTATACATAGAAACACCCAGACCAAGACAAACAGCCATGTTCATAGACACAAATGTTTGACTTGAGCGGGAATCAAACCCGCGACCTCAGGCGTGGCAGTCGGTTACACTAACCACTACGCCATATAGGTATTGATATCCACATAAATACCACATAAAAACCAACTTCATGCTAAACGTTATTTTCTTTGAAATTAAAATTTAAAATTATACGGGTTTTATCGTATAGTTTATTTTAAAACACTATTATTACATATCTTCCAAATTATACAATACAATAACTACTACTCTTAAACTTTACTAACTCTTAAAGTAACTTGATGTTCCCGCGGTTTCACCCGCATTTATCGTCACTGTGCCGCCCCCGTGGGTCGCAGCGTGATGTTATATAGCCTATAGCCATCCTCGATAAATAGGCTATCCAACACTAAAAGAATTTTTCATATCGAACCAGTAGTTCCTGAGATTAGCGCGTTCAAACTAACAAACAAAAAAACTCTTCAGCTTTATAATATTAGTGTAGATTTACCCTTGCCCGGTATTAAAGATATCTTTATAAAAAAAATTCATCAACGTTAGTTCAGTATTTTACCCATGAAGACGTTATAAACAGACAGAATTATTTTCGCATTTGTAATATCGGTATGAATGATTAAATATAAGAGACTTTAATGGTTTAAAGTATATAATTATTATTTAAATGAAAAATAAAATAAGCTTGTGTCGTAAAAATGTTACGATCATGGTGAATATATTATTATCATTTCGCATTCTTAATTAATAACATTTTTATTACTTACAAATTGAAAATGTAATTGTTTTGCTTTTTTACATTTGTTATTATGGTGTAATGGCTGGCAACACCTTGTTGATATGCTGATAAAAATACTATAAAATATGGCGGCTCTGATTACTTGCCGTTTTAATTTGTCTGTTATGCTAAATGGTTAAGAACATTTATGTTAAACAGTTACAAGAACCCACACTTATAATATTAAGGATACGTACCTACTGTATACGTATCACCCTGTCAGAAAACAACTGTTAGATTCTCACCTGGTAATCAGCTGCAATTTTCTGCTACTCTACGTAATATATATTATCAGTAATTCCCCTGCTTGCTGCTCTAAGTTCGGACATTAATTAATTATTATTTACGACATAAATATTAATGTTGTACTTATCAATAATAACACATAGCTCATAAATAATAAACACAAAACATCAACTTTCAAAATAATAGGTATGGCTCTTGAAAATGCAAATTCAAATCAATAAATTTCAAAAATAGAATCGATTAATTTATTCAAACCTTATTTTATTATCTGCGAACTGTATGAATTAACAATTATTTATTTTTTTATTTTTGTCAATTGTTTGATAGTCGTGATATGTCTAACCCTTCGACTGCCTATTGTTAGTAAAATAAAAGTGATTAATCTTTGTTTTTGTTGTTATTATCACTTTTATTACGAGTAAATATTGTTAGTACAATGACATCTTTTAAAATTAAATTGCTTTTTTTAAAAGATCTTGTATTCTTGCTAGTAATATTGGGGCTTGCTTTTTTTTTTGCTTAAGAGGAATTGTTAATCAGCGTACGTCTGTGAAGCATAATACATGTCAGAACCATACCTATTAAATTATTAATCAGCAGTAACCTGTGATTTTCAAAGTGTTTCTTTAAAAATATGTACTTTTACAAGTTTACTAGCTATGTCAAAAATATATTTCATCAAAATCGGTTAACTAATTAATAAATTAAAATTCACAAATGAAACTAAGTAGGTATATACATAAGTTAGTTATACAACATAATACAAATTTTATTGTACCCTAAACATACGTGCAGAATTAAGAATTTACTGTAATACTACGATTAAACTTTATTTTCAATACGACCAAATTAAAATGATCATCAATGTAACATTAATTATTTAGTAAGGTTTTTAATTTATATTATTTTACGAACTACAAATCGTATAATGTGAATATAAATGTTTGTGCATGCTATTCAAGTACATTTAATTTACATACGCCTACTTAATCTTCAAACTGGCTTTAAAATTTTACGCCGTACATCTTCCAAACCTCATGTTAATAAATTCTACATCCATGGGAACCGTACCAACATCCGTCACCTCCACATAAAGGACGGAATAAATTAGATAACAAAACATCAAATATGACAACATAAAGAAAATATTTTATCTCATTACGCATACGCGCAACGCATCGAACAAATCAATAATACAACTACCCTTTGTTACTGTGCGAAAAGTTAAAAAGTAAGACTCAAAAATGATATGCAAAATACATCTCGCATTCAAATCGGACGGCCATTTTGTTCGGAAGAATCATTTTGACACTCGGAAGAATAAACCCTTCTACTTTATATTCAAATTAGGAACATCTTAAGGCCAGTGTTCTCAGTTTGAATCATAGATAAAAAGGTTTTTTTAATGTATTCATAGATTTCGTGAGAACGGCCGCGGTCTCCTTGGATGTGAGAATGGAGTCTTTTATAGAATAATCGATAGGGTTGCATGTTATGGAAAGCTGTGTCAACATTTGCAGTAATATGGTAATTATTGATCTCCAATAATGGAATAGGTGTCGTTGTGTATCGATTGGATTTAATTTATTGGGTGTTGAATCGAGAGAGCGGTTTTTGATTATTTGTATATCAAGAATAATATTCATTGGTAATTTTTTTCATGATCCGAGATAAAGCAAGTGAAAGAGTTGACGGTTTTTAGACTGTTTCTAGTATAACTTTCCAAGAGATATAATTTATTATGTAGTTAGGGTTATTGCAAGTTATTTTCTATAATAATAAGTGCCGTAGATTGTTCAAAATCTGCTATGCGCTGTGTTCTACTTAGATCGTGAGTTAGATTAATTTAGTAACTTATTGGTATAATTATTTACTTATTTATTACATTGGTCATTAGTATGGTTTAACTGTCTAGTCGTACTATTACTATAAGGTTATTTGTAAAAAGAATGTAACACGATAAAAATATGAAAGAAATTACGGGATCATAGCAAATTAAAACGCCACAGTCTCTGTCTACTTCTCCAGCCAACAAGCGTGAGTCAATGTATGCACGATGGTTATAGCTAATTTTCGTTACAATAAAAACACATTTCAAGTTTCGAACAAACCAAATTAAGAACGCTCATACAAAAATCTAAATTTTAAAAGTTCAAACGAACGTCTTCAACCCTTCCGCGTCTCGGGTATTCAAATTCAAATTTTTGTCCCCCAGTCTGGCAGGTGTACTATGTCTTTTATGAATACTTCCGCGGATGCCCGTCTTGATTGAGCTTTCGTAGCAAGACATGTGGTTAAAGACACTAGTGGAATAAAAAACAGTTTTGTTTTCATTCAAGTCTATTTTAATAATGAGTTGTTTTATGTCGTTTGATAAGTAGATATTCAGAGGGATAGTCTAATGGTATCGTGATCGTTAATGAATTGTGACTTTTTTATGAACAGTCAGTCAGTCATAAAACATAATAGCATTAACTTTAATTTTAAAATACATGTTATCATGTTCTTATAATTAGAGTCTGGCATAGTTTCGTGCACTAAGGACTATTTATGGAATAATATTAATGTAAAGGCATCACGCAAAACCTGTTATAATCCTAAAGTTTTCACACGTATCTTAAAAGCAAAAAAGAACGGTGACCTCTTTTTAACAACTGTACCTAATAATATTATCCCCAAGTCGTATGCAAATTGTTTTTAAAATAATAACACACCTGGGTCTCGGAGACCGGTCGTGATTCTGTCACATCCGCGCCTCATTTGCATGCAAAGGGTTAATTCTTCGCGATTATTTGAGCTCACGCATAATTTTAATTATTCAAGGGTTAATGTATTCAGTTCGAAGTTTGAAAAAATGCAGATTCGTTTTTCGGATGTGATTTTTTTTGTGTTACATTCAGTCTAACATAGAGTTTCATCGTGTGTACATTGTAAAATTTTTGGCGCTAAACTGTGTTTGTTATCAATTAATAGTTATATGTTATATCAATTAATAGTTATTGTATATTAGTTTAATGAGTAATACTTTTAAATTTGGAAGATGCAGTTTTAGTGATACGTGTTATAGTGTATTCAAAACGTAATGGAATGTAAGTAATAATGTTTATTTACTTGTTAGACATTATTTCTAGAATATTTACTAGCGGTTTTCTAAGAATGTAGTTATTTTAAATAGGTAATGAGTATGTCGGGACGTATGTTAAGTAGATCAAGTTTAGTAAGCTCTTTTTAGATGCTTACATAGTAGTAAATCTTATAAAACCTATATTTGTGTTGATTCTTAATAATATTATTGTAATCTTATTTTATTCATTGTAACACAAAATTATTATACAAAATATTTGAGTAAGTAAATAGAACTATTATATGAACTAAATACTTACATTTTTTACATAGGTAAATGTGCAAATATAAATTCATATTCGGGCCAAATGGAATAACGGTGCTTTTTTGTAATGATGAGCTTAGTAGAAGTACTCAATAGGAAGGATTCTGGAAACCTGGACCTATACCTGGTACTAACGACACGGTTCCTATTACTTGGGACCTAAGCTTAATTAGTGATAATTCGTTGTACTACACAATATCTGCGTAATTTATTGGCATTATACAAGTGTGATGCCTTTTAAAGATAAAACTATATATTATCCTAACTAATATTATAAATGCGAAAATGAGTTTGTTTGTTTGTTACGCTTTCATGCCTTAACTACTCAACCGAACAACATGAAATTTTGCATACACGTTGTCAGGGATACAGAATAGGACATAGGGTACCTTTCATCCAGAAAAAAAACTGTTGCAAACCTAACCTAACCTAAGCTACATTTACGCGAGCGAAGCCGCGGGCAAAAGCTAGTATCCAATAATTCTAAAATGTATTTTTACATATACTACCATTTCTCTATTCTTAATTCAATTCCAAATTCATTCAACTCCCCACTGTCTAAAATTAAATTCGCAATTATAAACGACCAAACACAAATTTTCCAAATTCGAATCTGTTCGAAAAGCACGAGTAGTGATGTACCAACGGTCATGCATCACGGATAATGATTGGATTTGCCCCGCCTACGTCATCCATCACTCGCAACGAGTGACGCGAGTGGGTGGCAGACATCGCCAGAATAATTTGATCCTTGACTTCGTGTCACCATTTTCTTTTTCCACCCAAAATGCCTTTGATAGGGGAGGTGAGGGAGGTCTGCTTATAATAGTTGAAATGCATTAGGGAGGATATTTCGCGAAGGCATTGTGTCTTGTTAGAGCCGTAATGTCTTGGATGTAAGTAAATTATGTTTTTTTTTTCGTATGGTTGAGGGTGGTATTTATTTTGGGAAAACAAATGGTTATTAGAAATATAACAATAATAACATAGTATTTGTTTATAAAAAGGAATTAAGTATAAACGCTCATCTTTGAAATAATTAAAAGTCCGATATCTACAGATAGATAATATAATTCTTTTTTTAATATGCATTTTTTAGTGGTACATCATTACTTTCCATTAAAAGTAAATGCAACGAAATTTGTAGTTGTATAAAAAGCATTTTATAAACAAATGCGATCTATTTTACTATTTTATAAGGAAGAAAAATTTGCGGTGTAGGGGGGTAATCCCTAAAGGGTGGGGGGTTAGAAGGCAGCTCCAAAATTGAGACGGTATAAGAAGATTACCGTGATGTATTACGTGACGACGAGAAGGTGGAACGAAGATGCGCTGCTAACAATCCACTAAGACAAATAGCAGCGAATGTATTTTAGACAATTTAAATATCGAACGTCGAACATTGAATCGTCGTTCGAAATTTGAAAAATTGGTGGGAATGATTTTGTGTTATATTTGTCGATGTTAATAGGCAATGGTAACTTAAACTAATGGGTATTATTGGGTTTAGAGAACGTTATTACTCAAAAGAATCAAACTTTACAGTTCTGTTATTATGATATAAATAATTATTTTTAGTACCTATTTCTAAACGTCAATCGCACACGTATCATAGCTGTGATAATATGAAGTAAATTACCTACCTGAGATATCCGATATCTGTCATTAACGTTAAAGGTAGAATTATATGTTGATTGTATGTTATTAATCTGCAGTGAAATCTTCTTTAGGCGCGTTGAGCACTTCTTGGGTCAACAAAAATCATGGAACTCGCGTCATCGTCACGCTTCCACGCTTTATTATTTTTTTTTAGAATATTAACAATATCTTAAAGTTTTTACTTCTATCGGCAGTCCCCAAAGACTGATCCAAATTTTTTAAAATTAGATTTTACCCGCGGCTTTGCTTGTCGGTTTGGTTAGGTTATAGTTAGTGGTTAAGTATCTATAACGCAGGTCTCGACTTGAACTACTGGTCCAGTTTATCGTTCGAAGTTTGAAATACTAGGAAATAGGATGGAATTTAAAAGTTTTAGTTGTAAATTATGTTTTTATTTGAATATCGCAAACCATGCCTATGGTATCATCTATATATTAATACGTGAAGCAAAAACTTTGTACCCCTTTTTACGAAAATTGCGCGGACAGAGGAGTATGAAATTTGGCACAGTTAAAGTTTATATGGAGAAGGAGGGGCGAATCCTAATATTTTTATAAAATATGCATTAGAAATACATTAAATTAATGAAAAAGCATTATACGCACACAACCATGCATTTGACACACGTAGTCGAATCGCGTTCATATTATTATGACATTGTTCGTCTGACGTCGTACAATTCTTTGTAACTATGGTTCAATCAATCAATCAATCAGCCCACCGCAGTCCACTGCTGGACTTCTAACATTAATTGACAGGTAAAATAAAAAAATATCCTAAATTTTAATACCTATACTATTTATCCGACTGCGTAATAAATGATATTTCTTATTCGTCTATGTATATATGTCGAATTATATAGAACGTTTTAAATAAAAGTACCATATAAATTATACAAGGTATAAGTATACACGTAAATATTGCGAGGCCGCAAATCTCGGGACGCAATATCTCGAGAAAGAATATATTCGTAAACTGATGGCTTGGTAGCTGTAGGTATTCGGAGGAGTAAGGCTCGGTATATACGAGACGAGTTTTTTTTAAAAATATTTATAGAAAATTCATAGTGACGCCTTTATTCTATAATTGGTAGAGGCTTAAACATCTATTGTTCATTAGTTCCCAAAGTGGGCACTAATTTTTTATTTTATTTATTTGGTTCACCAACAACTGTATACACAATTACTTACACTTAATACAAACTTATAGTAAATAACATTGTGTAACAATTACTTATAGGTAAACACCACATGAATTATTTAAATGTTAACAAAATAAACTTATAATCTAAACACGGTTGCTAATATAACACAAGAATAAGAATAAGAAAACTATGCATGGTAAAAACAAAATATACAAAAATAACAAAGATAGAGCCAGCTTGTTGTAATTTAAATTATTATGACAAGGATGATGACAATAATTTCGACTAATTTGATAAAAATAAAAAGATAAAAATATTAAATATTAAATATCCGCTAAACATTTGAGGATCTTAGATTTTTGATTTGCAACAGAGTCATGGTGTAGGTCAATTTGATCGCTGCAGCCATTTATAACCTTACAAAGTCTGGCATATGGTGAATTAGTGCCTAGGAATGTTCGCCAAGCGGAGGACATAGTGGAGTGATATAGGTTCGCGGGAGTCTAGACGGCGCACGAATATTGCACAAAGCTAGCAGTTTGGGACACTGTAGTTTTTAAGAATTTTACTCCCAAATAAAGCATCGTTCAGGCGTCTTCGTTTGTCAAGAGAGCTTATGGAAAAGTGTTCTAATCTAGCTTTGTATGAAGGAATTTTTTTTGACACTCCCTTGGAAAACGCGAGGTGCCAAAGAAAGCGCTAATGATGAATGAATTGTGCACAATTCGTAAGCCGTCCACGAAAATTTATTTGCTTTCGATAGTCAGCGACTGTTACTTGTAAAAACTTATATTGCATATTTAGTATTTTTACTTACATGAACTTGTTTAGCTGCGGGGGGTCCACCGGAACCAGCTACATTTTGAAAGTGGTCTATGAGAGAAAAAGTCTGGGAACCTCTGTTCTAGATCCTTCACTAGTTTCAGGTCCTACGTAATAGATGGCAAGCTTAGTATTGCCTACCGGGTATAGCGTTAGAATTCAAACTGCTACCGAGAATTTATTGATAGAAAAACCCAATATAAATGATATGTAAACAAGTCGTTGGACACAGTAGGATGCTTGCACCTTGAAGATCTTAGTCTAAAAAGTTATATTGAAAGCCCGCGAGTATAGTTTCTAATCTTCTTAAGGACTAGCTGTGCTTTCAGTAGTACTAGTGACTTGCCCCAGCTTCGCAGGGATAGTACAAAATCTTAACAAATTATAAATCTAAATCTTCTCATCACCTCAGACTCAGCCTATTTCTTCAAAATCTCACTCAATTATCAATACACAACATGAGTATTTTGAACCAAGAAAATTGCAGCAATGCAGAACATTTTCTTTTCCTTCAACTATACGTATAAAATATTCATTTATCTATTATTTTTTATTGTCATTCTACCCTCCGCCTTACAATGGCGGGCTTATGCCACATTTCCATACATATGAGGTAGTCTGAAAGGCGACTGTGGTGAAACAGGCTCCTTACACGGCGCGCATGCGTACTGGCACTCACCTAGCCCAATACACAATTTTATTTACACTTTTAAAAGTAAATCTCGTTTCAGATTATCTTGCGAAGATTTATTTGGTGGTAGATCTTACACGGGACTTTGTTCGCGTTTATGTATATACATATAGTATGTAATATATTTATATGACATAGTGACATAACTTGTCTGCCTGCCAGGAAAAGAAGCGTGATTATACATATAATCACGCTTCTTTTCCTGGCAGGCAGACAATACAGATTTCTACCTGCGACTATTCTGGAATTTTGGGTTAGGTTTGTCGTGACCTTTGCTCCAAAATGTCTCTGATCTACTAGGAGAATATTCGTCTAGGTATTTTACTTTTTTCGCCGGCTCAGTGCAAGTTGGCAAACTTCACATATCTATAACATTACGTAGAACCTTCAGATATGCAGGTGTTCTTACGACATTTTCCTTCACTGTTGAAGCAAGTCATAATTAACTATTTAATACGAATGTAATTTCGAACAGTCAAAGATGCGTGCCTACCAAGTCATTTACAAGATATATACCAATCTATCTCGAGATCTCTGCGTTGCAGTCCAACGCTCTCTCATTACGCCATCGCTACTATTTTTTTAAACATCTTTGACTTAGACATTTGAAGGCCTTATTTCAAAAACATACATAAGCTGCTGAAAACCTCACAAAACTTTACACAATTCAATTTATCTAAACATAAATAAAAACGCTGGGGAAAGAAGGCGAAATTGTTATAATATTGCTGGAGTAGGCGAGGCCCCAATATATCACGGAACGTCATGCGGCATGCGGCTGACGCGAAAATATTACGATGCATCAAAACTGCCAAGGAGCGGGGAGAAAAACGAACTTAGCTGGGTACGTGGGGTAAGGTTTGTGTGATAAGCGGGGATTCTAGCAGCGTTTTATTAGAGCAATCGTGAAAGCTTTTTAAGACTGCGCCGAGCGTAAGACGCGGTTGGACTAAATGACAGAGTTCGATATTTAAATCGGCGCGCGGCCGCTATAGTAAAATTGTATGGAGGATTTGAAGTGCTTTTTTGATAAATATGTATCTTTATTGTCAACCAATAACTTAAATATTTGGGACGAAAAAATTGTAATATAACTATTTATGTTTCGTTTAAACTGTTAAATAGGATAGATTTCTACTGTTATAATCTAAAAAATCACTTAATTGATAGCTTACGTTTTTGCATTTTTCGTGCAAATTTGCGTAATTTTGTAGGCGAAAATATTAATTATCTAAAGTTTGTAACACGGAGTAATTGTAAACACATTCATTGTTATGGTAAATGTAGTTTTTATATTTGTATTAAACAAAAAGTGTTGATTTTATCAACTTAACTGTGACCGCCTGTTTTGGCACATTTCGGCGCAGTCTTAAGGCTCAGTAGATTTAGTTTTTTTTAATAGATTGCTGACAATTTAGATTGAAAATTACTAGTATTCTTCCTAAGTCCTTCAGTTAAGCTAAATTCTTGTGTGAGTAGTGGGTTCACGTCAGTAGTACAGTCAAAGAGATTAATGTTTTGTTTGACATATCGAGTGGTAAGATAAAAAGTTATAATTGAATGAACTTGTATGTCTCTTTCGCTCGGAATATCACGTCCCATAAAGGCAAGTCTGAAAAAACCATTTCAATGTAAATTGTTCCAAATCTTTGATGAGACATTACGTAAAATCATTGCGGGCAATATTTAAATCACATTCACCTATGCCTGCTGGAATGTATCATGGTCTAGGTGGTCACTTTGTCATTACTAGAGTGCGAGTGTAGTAGATTTGATTACTACAGGGGTACCATTGTATGATTGTCGGAAGCACAACTAGTTCGTCTTAGTTTGGCTGCTTCTTATGTAAATTTTTTTAACGTTCGTATAGTCCCCCTTATGCAGGATTTATTCCTGGAACAAAAGATGTCTTAAAAGAAAAAAGTATTAACAGAAAATGAGTAGTAGAGCCTCGCTGGTTTTAGCATGAATCGGCCTGCTCGACCGGGGAAGGACTACCCTCTTACAGAATATCGACGTGAAATAGCAGTATTCCTACTGTTGTGTTTCGTTCGGTGAGTGAGAGTATCTGAGGCTCAATTACCCTTTTTCCCCCTTCCCGCTCCTTTTCCTTTCCACTTCCTTTCCTAAAGAATCGGCAACGCGTAAGTGATGCCTCTGGTGTTGCATGCGTTTATAGGCTACGGTGACCACTTACCATCAGGTGGCCCGTATGCTTGTTTGCCACCTTAGTAGTATAGAAAACAAAAAGTACCAATCTTTCAAATCAATAACTTATCTTAACTAAACTGATTCCCTCCGCTCGAGTTTCTAAATTATACCAAACAATAATACGTTCAGAAAAGCGAGGGTGGATTGTGTCTTGAAAAATGCTCGGGAGCACTGTGGCGATGGGCTTTATATCACAAGATATATCTTCATGCGCACCTAACTATGTATTATATTATAGCCCTCCTGTACATAGCGTGTTTCATATATATCTTATATGCTGGCCAGCTTAACTGCGCTGTTTCAGCGATAAATTGTTTAGCTATCGCGATCTTTTATATTTTTAATATCCATAGATTCTGCTGGAGAATATTTAGTTCTGTTTATCTTCCTCATAGTTAGGTAGTAAATTTCTCGCAGTATGAGGGTAGGCCATAGTCCATCAGGATGAGTCTGTGTAAGCCTTTACGTATCGTTAGTTCTAAAGTTGTTGTACATTTAAGAGTTTGAAAATACTCTTAAATGTACGACAACTTTGTCCGTCAGTCTGTTATACAACTTTCAACTCAAGAACCCTCAGAGCTAGAGACTCGCGGTCAACGCCATTCGACTCAGCCCCGAAATGAATATAACCTTTGACCTCTGTCACCAACGTCACGTGGTATCACGTGACCTTGCCGTTTCTCACTTGTTTTGTCATACATACATAGTTTTACGCCTGTATATGGTTAACTCGGATGGATTGGTGGTTTAAATGGTTGCTTCGCCACTGTTACTATGTCAAGTGTTGTTAAGTATAGGTACGAATCCCGGGCAAGAAAAAAAAATTTGTGGACGTGAAAAGGTTTTTCGTCCCTGGGCGTTCTTTGTGTCCGTTGTTTAAATGTTTGTAAAGTTGCTCGCTCGACTCAGAAATTATTTATTTATTTATTTATCTTTGGAAGACCAACAGCACATACAACTTTCGAAACAAACACAATAAGACACAAAAGGCCAATTACAGGTCTTCACGAATAAGTAATAAAATACTTAATCAGACATGTGAACATAATAAAGGTTACATATTAACATTACATAATATTAAAACTAAACATCAATTAAAAGCTATGCTTAGAGGAAAAATTAAGACTAAGCATAGAGTAGTACTAGAGTAGGAAGTTTTCGCAGAAAATTCAGGGTCACGAAGGACTTTTAGTCTTTAAATAAGATTTTCTAAGGGATAGACAAAGGTCTAATACACCTCTCTCTTTCACCAACTATATAATAGGAGTGAGAGCATTGACAATTACTCTGCACATTTCAAGATTTTGTATTGCTATTGCAAATTAAGAATAATCCCGGTTGTCGAACCCAGGACATCATAATCTACCACAAGCTTATACCGCTGGTCTAAAATCGCAGGTGCAGTTTTCTTAATTAGTTTTAAAAATCTAATTAATTAACCTGTCTGTTATACCATATATATGTCTAAGAGCAGACTTTAAAACTTCCTTTATTTCATTTTGCAGTTTAACCCGTCAGATAGCGCGTCTTGAAAAAGTTTCAGACAAGACCGCAATATAGTTGAATATTTTTCACATGAAAGCTAACAACATGAAATTCTTATAATAACTTTTAAACTTTCGCGTTGCATGATATATCTATATATTAATACGTGAAGCGAAAACTTTGGATCCCTTTTTACGAAAATTGGGCGGACGGAGGAGTTGAAATTTCGCACACTTATAGTTTATACAGAGAAGAAGTGACGAATGCTAATATTTATATAAAATATGCATTAGAAATACATTAAATTAATGAAAAAACACTACACGCACACAACCATGCATTTGACACACGCAGTCGAAGCGCGTAACTATGGTTACATATGTCAATATATAATGACATATATCAGCAATAACTTACAAACTTTGGTCGAATTTCGAGCACTAGGCGACCGCTAGTATATATATAATATGTAACGGGTATTAACGCGATCATGCCTAATGCTTATCTTTTTTAGGCTTGACGTTTCGACCAGGTTACACCGGCCGTGGTACACATAATACTTAAAACTAATTAATCTAATAATAACAAACAAACTGTAGGTACTTTATTAAATACATACATACATAGATTCACGCCTGTTTCCCAGAGGGGTAGGCAGAGACTACGGATTTCCATTTGCTACGATCCTGACACACTTCTCTGGCTTCATTCACTTTCATCACATTCCTCATACACGCCCGTCGGTTCAAGGAGCTCTTAACCTGGCCTTTGTCCAGGACGCCTCCGATCTGGTCGAGAAACTTTATTAAATAACCTATTCTAAATTATAATTATAGTTTATCACATAAATATTCACCTACAGTGTAATAACATTTTTCTAGCAATAGCTTTTTTAACTTATTTATAAATATTTTAACATTGTGTTTTTTTCAGAACCATTATGGAAAGACCTCTTCAAGAGTACCCTATACCGACGAGAGTTCATACAGAGTTAAAAGAGATATGCCAGGATCGTAGCAAATAAAAATCCGTAGTCTCTGCCTACCCTCCGTCTTGAATCTATATATGTGTGCTGACATTACGTCAATACGACTCCTCGGCATATTGAAACACATTGCAAATCAGTAAGTCAAACAAATATTTGATAATCATGGCGGATTGAACCCACATACTGTAGAAAAGCGCTTTAAGTAAAGAAAGAGGTGGCTGTCTTAGGGTTACGTATGCCGTAAAGGTCCCTGTAGTCGACATTTCCAACCGTCTCTCTCTAAGAATCTACATATTTTCCTTTCACACAGATTTTCGTAATCATATGTGTAAAGTTTTAAATCAGAGATATGCAATCACCGTACTTAGGTTACAAAAAAGTGTCAACACCAAGAAGAGTGAGCTCACACGTTACGTTTACGTAATAGAGACCGGTAGTTTACATTTTCAATATGAGTGTAAGTGTGATAATACTTTATTTAGAATTAGCTTTTTCACGCGGCTTCGCTCGCGTTAATTTAGAATTTGACAATCAATTCGGGTTGTACTCTGCTTGTATAATAATACTAGCTGTTACCTGCGACTTCGTCCGCGTAGATTTTAACTAAAAAGTGTTTGTCGCCGCGGAACCTAACTATATTTCTCTGCCCAAGTTACTTAAATGGCGTAGTTTTTATAGTGTAAAGCTAGATAATAGCATGGCTTACTCAAAAACAACATTTAAATATGCGTCGTTAGATTACACGCTGTCACAGAATGCGTAAGAAAAATAAAGATTCACAGCTCCTCCCCCGTAGGTGATAGCGTGGTAATATGTAGCCTATATGTTGACCCGACCTGTTAGTAATATTCATGCAAAATTTGAAGTAAATCCATGCACTACTTTTTGAGTTTAGCCCGGATATACATACAGACAAACAGACAAAAATTCTAAAAACTATATTTTTGGCTTCGGTATCGATTGTAGATCACGCCCCAAGTATTCTTTTAAAAAAATATTCAATGTACAGTTTTGACTTTCCTACGATTTTATTATATGTATAGATAATTCAATCATGATTCGAAAGACACGTGGCGCCATCTATTATCATGAAAACATTATTGTTGTTTTCCTCGGGAACAGTAATTTTTTTCGGGATGAAAGATAGCCTATGTCCGTTTCTGTACACCTGACAACGTATATGCAAAATTTCAGGATGATCGGTTCAGTGCTTTAGGCGAGAAAAGGTAACAAACAAACAAACTCATTTTCGCTTTTATAATATTAGTTAGGATTCAACTGTCATGTTGGCATTGTGTATCAGATAACAACTTAACGTTAAGAAAGGTGACCATTTAAAACGTAGCACGGCGCAAGATACCCTAAACGATTTTTTTATTTTATACTGCTTCATTTATACTGCAATATATAAAGGCAGCCATATTAAAGAATACTCGTATACAAACACGTCTACATCAATCAATAAAAATATTTCTCGTTTAGAAACCTCATCACATAATATATAACATGTAATACATATAATAAACGCCCATCCTGAAAGTAGTTTGTTCAAAATCGGGTACTGAATCAATTCCAGCAATTTTTAATATAGGTTATTTTTATCCCTAAAATAATTAAAATGAATTACATTATAGTCAACCATTTATTAAACAGCTGAAATAAACGAAAATGTATCATAATTCCAGGCAATAAGGTTTTTGATGCAATAAAGGCAATAATGTTAGATTTATTGTAATATTGGATATATTACAATAAATCTAACATTATTGCCTTACTATCCGCGCACAATAAGGAGAACTAATTCGTAAAATTAAAGTATTTTAGTACATAAAAGTAACATTTTAGTGATTATATTATTATTATAATTTAATAATCTAATTGGGGTATTTGAGGTTGTGCGTTATATCTGTGACATGTTGTATATGCATACTGCCTCGTCAGTTTCGCAGCAGATACCGCCAGATCATAAGATCCTAAATTTGATTTCCAAACCGAGGGTTTTTGATTTTTTGTTAGGTTATTCGCCGTAGCAGCACTGAGTCTAATAATGCGCCACGATGACGGCAATAAATTTGCCCTCTGCTATGTGGGACCAAATTAACGTGCGAAGTGTATGGATCATATTTGCTTTCTCCTTAAGGGATATGTAGACGTGTTCTATCTATAGATATTATATAAAAATAAGTAAACGGTAAAACTATGGGTACGCAGAGAGAGTTTTGGATAGATCGGGATAGAGGTGTGATACTATGAAAGTAGTTTAACAGTTATTGAGGCAACCTGCCTGCCTAAATCTTAATAATATTCCTAAAGTTGAAGCAGTGATAGCCTAGTGGGAAACCGTTGGACTGCCACGCAGAGGTCTCTAGTTCGATCCCAAGGCGCGTATCTCTGACTTTTCGAAGTTATGTGCGTATTAAATAGTTAATTATCGCTTGCTTTAACGGTGAAGGAAAACGTCGTGAGGAAACCTGCATGTCTGAGAGTTCTCAATAATGTTCTCAAACATATGTGATGTCTGCCAAACCGCACTGGGCCAGGGTGGTGGACTATGACCTAACCCTTCTCACACTGAGAAGAGGCACGTGCCCAGCAGTGGGACAGTTTAATACAGGGCTGGCATTATTATTAGATACTAGTTTTCATCCGCGGCTTCGCTCGCGTAAATGTAGGTTAGGTTAGGTTAGGTTTGCAACAGTTATTTTTTCTGGATGAAAGGTACCCTATGTCCTATTCTGTACCCCTGACAACGTGTATGCAAAATTTCATGTTAATCGGTTGAGTAGTTAAGGCGTGAAAGCGTAACAAACAAACAAATAAACAAACTCATTTTCGCATTTATAATATTAGTTAGGATTATATAGATTAGAATTTGATCATGGATTTACGCTTTTAAAATGTAGTTCAAAATGCACTTAGCTGACAAACTGACAGCGGATCTATGTTATCAAATGTAAACTAACAACAAATTACTATAAAGCATAACCTTCTAACTTATCTGTATAAAATCTCATAATCTCCCAAATAGCTAATTCAATTTCATCTTATTTAAAACTTTAGGGTACTTTCAGATGACCTACAAACATAACAGTGAAGGAAAACATATACCAGCGATTACTAGGATGCGAATCGGTCTATATTTCCGTCTTTTATAATAGCGGAGACTGCTTAAAAATAAAAAATAAACATAAGTGCCAAAACACACGAAATTTTGCCTGCAACTCAAGATCGCAAACAACTCTTTGACAAAGCAGCATTCAACATTCAGAATTTCAAATTTCGAATCTAAAGTACTCATAACACGTAGCAACATTGCGACACACGCACATACATTTTCACCTGTCTGCCTTTAAAATCGCATGGGAAGTGAAACTCTAACATCTATTGAAAACCCGAAACAGGGGGTGTGTTTCTCCCCTTACACCCTCCCACCCCCTCGTTATTCCACTTCCCGTCTCCCCTTTCTTTCCACTAACTTCGCATCGTCATCCGTATTACTTGGGCCCTAACTTATGTGGGGGTATATGAGGTTGCTACCACAAAGAAAATTATACCAAACAGCTTTAAAATAGAGTTCAAATTGTATTGTATAAAAAAACCAATTTACAAATACTGCCAACACAGAATTGTATTCTCTATTCTGTTTTAAATAAGGATGGTTATCGCTTGTGGAATCACAGATCAATTTCGTGATAGTCTGTACTGATTCCTTTGCATTACTTTTTCCTTCTTTGTGGATGTATTTTATACGAGTTTAAAGTCTTATGTGGATAGTCGGTGTGTCGCAAACTCGACGTATTGTTGTGTGCGTGGATCTTTACAACGGAATGAAGACGATTCAATTGAAGCACCTATTTGGAATAGAATTTTAGGAGTATTCCAATTGCATTCAATTTGTTCCTTATGCATATGATACGCAAATATCTTGCCTCCAATTTTACGTTTGAATATTGAGTTCTGTTTTTCTTTAGAAGTTTGTTTTCGGTTTCTAAAATGTTTAGTCAAATTGAATTCCATTTCATTTTTAAAATAAATGTTATTTTTTGTGTATAAAAGGGTAGTTTTGGGAGAATGAGCGTAACGACCTTTCGTTTGAATTTGGAGACCAACTAGAAAACTATTTAACGTTCTGTCAATAGAAGAACTAGTAGTCTCTGTTTCATGAGTTGATATCGTTGTGGCTCATTTAAGCAGAGTTTGCAGTGAAAATATAGAATTGCAAGTCAGTAGGCTACTGTAACTTACTACTTCCTTACCTATAAATTAGAGTATGAGTTTATGCCAGCTTAGTTGTAAAAATATTTTACTTGCGTCAATTTACTTGCACTTGTGTATAACATTAGTTTAATATGGCAATTATCATCTTGTAATTTTGTTTAAATTTTAAATGTTACTATGCGCTTAAGACATGGTATATTGTCGGCCTTGATGGCGTAGTGGTTAGTATAACCGACTGCAACGCCTGAGGTCGCGGGTTCGAGTCCCGCACAAGTCAAACATTTGTGTGCATGAACATGGATGTTTGTCTTGGTCTGGGTGTTTATATGTACAATATGTATGTATTTACAAAAAAAAAATTATATATGTATGTTTATCCATTGTCTAGTACCCATAGTACAAGTTCTGCTTAGTTTGGGCTAGATGGTGTTATGTATATGTGGTAGAATATTACATTATTATATTATTATTATATAGTATACAATAGCCAATCGGAATATCAATTACAGGTTCGGCCGATTTGATCCAATATCGCTATAGTCTAGTTGTTTTGTGGCGACTTTCTGTACCTTTCTATTCTGTGGTATGAGAAACAAAAGGCGCGATACGAATACATAGATTCACGCCTGTGTGTTTCCACAGAGCTTGGCAGAGATGTATCACATCCAAATTTTGTGTTATGCCTTGGCTTTTGCGTAACGTCAGCCGAGCTTGCCGTCAACCGAGCATTGTTGCAGACTTCGTACTGTTAGTAAACAGGTAATCCTTACTCGTTGCCTGACATCGTAATCGAAGCTGTTGGCCCCAGGTGTGAGCGCAAACTTATGCCACGGCACCAAGGATCAGACATTAAAAAGTGTCGTGATGAGTAGGTATTTTTATAAACAAAAGATACGCGCATTATCAAAATGAATAATGACATGACTGCTTATGTGCATAATTAATACATAACAAGGTCGTAATTACCATAAAAAGTATATTCTCATTGTTTGCTCATCAGTAGGTATATCTCTCATAGTAGGTATAATATAATATACATGTATACTTCATAATAATATATAAGCCTTTAACATGCCATCCGTACTCATAAATGAAAAAGAAACTGTAGTCTGTGTTTGATACATTCGTACTTAATACTTAGATATACGCAGTCTAAATTTGCTAACACAAATATTTATTTAATTCTTTTTTACGTTTAATTATTCTTTGCGTAATATTATCATCGCACATCGTATATCTCTGAAGAGTTAGACAGAGAGATATTAGGACCATGTTTAGCTAGTAATGTTAAAGTTTTTCTACTGTGAAAGTACCTACCGACTATCAGGCAAGTTCAGAATCGGTAACCCTTTTAAGAATTGCCCATTAAAGAAATCCAATAACAGTTTTGACTCACCCGATAATCGAACCAGAAACCTCACTCCTAGAAGTTGTATTAACCAACAATGCATTATGTATGAAAATTAGAGCCTTCTTGAGTAGTAGAGCCTCGCTGATTTTAGCATGAATGGACCGACTCGACCGAGGAAGGATTACCCTCTCACAGAATATTGACGTGAAATAGCAGTATTCCTACTGTTGTGTTTCGTTCGATGAGTGAGAGTGCCGGCGGCCCAATCAGCCTCTTTCCCCCTTCCCGCTCTTTCTCCTTCCCACTTCCTTTTTCCCTTTTTTTCAAGTGATGCCGACCCTTTAGGAAAGGAGTGTTGCAGGCGTTCATAGGCTACGGTGACCACTTAGCATCAGGTAGGCCGTATGCTTGTTTGTCAACTTAGTTGTATGTATAAAAAAAAGAAAAAAAAATACAGACTTTACTATTAAGGTAACAAATATATACTGTCATCTAAGTAGATGGCGTAATAATTTAAACGACTATTTATCTTTTTCACAATCTACTCCATGTAGCTCAACTCCAGTCTCGAATCTCCTGCATTGAACAATAGGTAGATACATAAGAAAGACCCACGGATTTAAAGTCCAACTTCAGTATAAGACCCCGTTTTATGACAATGATGTAATGATATACAGGGTATTCGGTAATTAATGGATAACCTTGAAATGTGTTATAGTAGAACTGATAGCCGTTCAGAAAAAAATATGAAAAAAAATCTACCCTAACTACTACCTGAGATATGATTTTCTTTTTAATTACCATATTTAATTTTCTTGTACACTACGACAATAAATGAATGAATTCCATTGGTTTTTTGTTGTTTTATTATTAAACACTAATTATGCTAATAGATGGACAGTCAAAAGTATGACTAGCTATCGCACATTTTAAATATTTTTTTATTTTTTTTTATTTTTGTCTGAACGCCTTTCAGTTCTACTATAAGACATTTCAAGGTTATCTATTAATTACTGGACACCCTGTTTAACATTCCTGCGATACGTTACTCCGTAAAGTAAACCAACTCCCCAATTAATAAGCCTTAAACATCGATACACAAAAGCAACAAAAAACAATTCAAATCACAATACGTCCCGTCCCAATTAAAGTACACCCATAAAAATACGTCCTCACTGAACCAAACAAATTGAATGCATCATTAATGGGACATAAACAGACAAACAGTCTTTCTTAGCCCAATATAACAGGCAATTAGTGGTCTTGACAAATAACTGCTAATATTAGGGACGACTTTGCAAATTAGAAGCCTACGCAATCGAAATTCAACCTTAAGAAGAAAATTATAGAGTTGTTTCTTATTTCCGAAATGAGGGTAGGAATTAAAATACAATGCAACGAAGAAGTTGCGTCTGTTTGCTAATGACGTCATTAAATGCCATCACATCGGCCAGACGAGGATAATCCGGGTATTTCCGAAGAATATACAATGTAGAAAAGAATTGACAGGAGATTATTTTTGAGATTAAGAAATTTGAAGATGTTTGACTTGCTTTGGGGTCTTAGATTTGGTTTCTACTTTTCAGCTATGAGTAGTGTCTTAGTAAAAGGCTAGATTGATACTATTGGCGCTTGAGTCTTTGTACGTTACGGAACTTAGTAGGGACTGGAATAAAATCAATGTTTATATTATTTCTAAAGAATAAGTCCAAAACCGACCTCAAAAACACTGATAATCACGAAATAAAAATAACCTTTTTAGTTTTAACTAAGGTCCCAATAGGATCTAATCGATGCAGTTTCAGTACTAAGTAATTATTTCCGTTGACTGTTTGTTTGGCACGACTCCAAATAGAACCACATAAATCGGTTAAGATATGTCAGAGATATGACGCAACAAAAAAACATACAACATAGAAAATAGATAACCTCCTCCTTATTTAATTTGGTTAAAACTTAAAGGAAAATACATACTAACTTGTTAGCGTTTTAATATTTTGGACTGCATTGTTAAATCGCCCCTATTTTCTGTGAACACGTCCCAGAATATGGTAGTGTCAACAAATGTGGCAGTGGGTTTTCCGCTCAGAATTTCGCTGTAGCAGTCTCGAGGTTGAAACTAGTAGGCGAGCATATAAGTTCATAAATTTTTACATAAAAGCCTAAGCTTTTTATCGTTCCATATCAATAAGCAGAAGTTAAAAAATACAATTAATTCTAAATACTCAAAATGGCGGCATAACAACATTTCATTTAAGATTCTATGTAGCTACTGTACATAACAGCAATAGCAATAGTAAGTTTTAACTGTAAAGTAAATGTAATACTGCGAGGGACCTGGTACCCAAAACACAAGTTAAATCTTACATTGGGTACCAGAGTACAACAAATTCTGTATTAACTTGTTTTGATTTATTATGTACTGTGTTCATGCTAAATGTAACTTATTGAAAAATAAATATTATTATTTATATGGAGTTTTCTTTTTCTCAGCTTGCGCTGGTAGTTTTTGTGACATTTACGGACTTATATCAAGTAAATGCCACATATTTTAGAAAGGATCAAGTCTGTGGGCTATTGTTGTAATCTTGTTCGTCTATTTGTAAGAATTTTCTCACGATTCTACAGGTGTTCAATATGGCGGCTTTTTGGAGTTGTAAGTGTTAGGTTTTAGATCAATGAGTTTCAGACTGTGGTGTATGTGTTTGGGGATAACGCCAGTGGTAGATAGCACTATTGGTACGATGTAAACTTTATCTTGTTTCCAGATCCTTAAGACTTCGTCCTTAAGGTCAGTATATTTGTGTACTTTTTCAGCTATTGTTTTTTGCATATTGTGTGTATTCGGGACAGCTATATCGATTAGGTAAGTAGTTTTGTTTAATTTGTCTTGCAAGGTTATATCGGGGCGATTATAATGAATAGTTCTGTCGGTCAGTATTGCGCGGTCATAATACATTTTGAAGGAGCTATTTTCCAAAACTGGTTTAGGGGTGTATTGATAGTATGGTGTGTATATATCCGGTATGAGCTGATGTTTAAGGGCTAGTCTTTGGTGTATAATATTAGTAATTTGGTTGTGTCTGTGTGTGTAGTCTGTTTGTGTAAGATTAGGGCATGCTCCAGTTATGTGTTGTATAGTTTCGGGGTGGCTGTGACACTTTCTACATCTATTGTCTGTTAATGTAGGGTCTTTAATAATGTATTTTCTATAATTTCTTGTGTTGATAATTTGGTCCTGGATTGCTATAATAAAACCTTCAGTTTCCGGAAATAGGGATCCTTGAGTGAGCCATTTGTTTGATGCTATTTTATCTACGTGTGGTTGTTCAAGATCGTGGGGGTGTCGGCCATGAAATGCTATCTTCTTCCATTGTTCTATTTTTATGTTTTCTGGACTATTTTCTATGTTATCTATTTCTGTCTCTTGGGCTAAATTAAGTGGTGTGTGGTTGAAGTCATTACAAACTATTGCTTTATGAATTTGACTACTGTTCGCTTTTTTGTGGAAAAATGAGTTTAGTTTCGATATTTGTGTAGTCCATAGTGTAGTTACATATATTTATTTTAAATCGTAAATTCAACATCGGCCATATTGTTTTCAAAACGTCCTCAAACCAATATGGAATACATTCGTACTTCGTAAGTTGCATATAATTATAAAGTATGTATTAATTTAATACGAGTAAACTCAGAAACTTACGTCTGTGTATTCAGGTTTAACAGCGATGACCAGCGATGTCATATTTAGAAGAAATACATATAACAATTAAGAAGTCTTTGGAAAAGCTGAAGGATGTAGGATAACTCTTAGTAAAGTAGATTGCCTTATAATAATATATGTGAGTGATTTATGCTACTTTTTACAAGTACATGTCGTCTGAAAATCTATGAATAAACACAGTGACTTTAACCGGGCTGTTTGGCTATCCTGTAAGTTCCCTACAAGTCTCTCATTGCTCCTTAGCGTATTATACACATCATTACCGCAGTCCCCAGTTGCAATAAAGTCCTATAAGACCATTCTAATTGGACATTTTATTGCATATGAAGTCACGCATATTATGAGACTTCTAGGACACTAAAAATTTAATAACTTTCTTATAAAATATCTTCGAATATGGCCATAAAGCAGCCCCTATACCGGGGTGGTTATTACTCATTTTTCTCCAGTCAAATTCAGTGTAGGGTTCACTAATGTGCCACTCTAAAATCAACCCCTATGGATTCGCGACCATGTTTTTTCCGTAGAAGTTTTTTGTTTGTGTGACCTCTCTTTCCTGCTTGAATGATTGTAGATGGCCGTCCCTTTCCCCCTATCATGCTGCGTGGGGTGGCAACAGAGAAATTATGATACGTTTTTTGGGGCTTAAATTGATTTTTCGGAAGTATGTGGAAGCCATTTTATGATGGTTTGGCGAATGATGCGATTTTTTGCATTGGCTAACGATACTGAAAATGGTTTTGATTTGGACGAACAGTTTGGAAGAAAATATATTTTTATATTAACAGTACTGCAATTTCTGACCCACTATGTTGATGTAATAATATGTCGGCAAACCTGTCGGCCCTTGGAGTAGCCGCATAGACATTGATCCCCGTGAAACATTCCAAACACAAGAGACACACCTAAAAGAAACTATAATAATTATGTCAGTTTATATGCATTGACCAAGATTTAAAACTGCAGCAGAATACCCACAATTGAGAGCTACTGTGTTAGTAGGTTTTCACAGTTAAATTCAGTAGAAATCTGTGGAAGAAATCATTTGTTTTATACCAGTTATGGTGGCAAAATATCTAATGCGTTATTGGGCTGAATGAAATTACAGAACATTTGCGAATCATAATCATGTACTTCAGGATATTGTCGGCCTCGATGGTGTACTAGTTAGTGTAACCGACTGCCACGCCTGAGATCGCGGGTTCGATTCCCGCACAAGTCAAACATTTGTGTGTATAACCATGGATGTTTGTCTTGGTCTGGGTGTTTCTATGTATAATATTATATTTACAAAAAAAAAGTATATATGTATGTTTATCCATTGTCTAGTACCCATAGTACAAGCTCTGCTTAGTTTGGGCTAGATGGTGTTGTGTGTATGTGATAGAATATTATATTATTAATGATTTTCTTATTAGTCCATCGGCATGTTGCAGTACGCAGTTAGATATATATCTCCCTTTATTAGCATCACCACTTCACTGTTTACCGCCTTTTTAATTAATTAATTCCTTCACGTATTATACTGGAATCTAATAAGATTCCTCTTCATTCTTGTGGATAAAAGTCAAAAAAAAAAAAAAACTGCACTGTAATGGCAAGGTAAATTAATTAGTTAAGTAGTATTAGGTATATGCTCTCAATAGATATAAAATGTTACTATATAAAATGTTTATGGAACTAAGGTGAGACTTAAAGACCCAGGTTTCCTGGTCTTCTTATAAGTCTCCCTTTTCAAGGGGGACAAAAATGTAAAAATATGTTGATAGTTTTCACGACTCAGAAATCGAGTGCCTATTAGGCTGATAAATTATGTACTTACATCATATTAAATGTTCATGCAATATTGTGGAGTGCAAAATATTATTCATTAATAAGGATGATAAACCTTAACAAAGAATAGTTCTGGTATTATAAGTTTTGTAAAGCCCGGTGCGTCCATTAAATTATTTTAATATGTTAAGTTATAGATGAGATAACAACATGCGTTTTTAAAAAGAAATTACGAATTAACAATGTTAAGATCTTATCTAAATGATTCGATATTAACGAAAATATTTTTATCGGAAATGTCATAACTTCGAAAATTATGGCTCTATCATAATTATATAACCATAATTTCGAGGGAAAACATACATAATATAGTCAAAATGCATGACTCTATGATAATGAAAGAGGCTCGTCCATTAAAACTCTATAAAAAGCGGAATGTAAAAATTAATTTGCTCGCTTATACATGCCTATGTTAATTTAATAACTTATATAGTTTCGAGTTATTACCCTTAACTTAGATAGCGTGAAAGTATGTAGGTAGAAAATAACTTAATAAGAAAGGGGATAGTTATAAGGCTATGTTTGCTTGAGTTAATTAATTGTGCGGCTCATATATTCTGGTTTTTACCTCGCCGACTCGGATGAAAATTTGTGGGCGTACGGTTCATGAATGTTACACGTTGAAATAAAACTAGTTTATGCACGTTGTATTTTTTTCTGTTTTTATAGTATCCTTGGTGGATTTTGGATACGTTTCAACAGCTTTTGCATAACCATTGTGTTAAAAATCGTAGTACTGAAATTTGGAAATAATGGATGAAATTTGATTGCAAGCAAACTGTGTCTGTACATTTCTGTAGATATTTTATTTGTATATATTTATGTGAATATTATGATGATTATTCAATCTTATATGATGATGTTGTAACTGGCAATACGAAGATAAAATGTCCAGTTTCTTTTCTTTCTTTATTTTCTTATTTGATTACTAATTATGAAAATTATTTAACAAAACTTAATTACATCAAAATAATAATTGAAGTCAAAACTTCTTTAGGCGCGTTTAGCACTTCTTGGGTGAACAAAAATCATAGAACTCGCGTCATCGTTACGCTTCCACGCTTTCCATTTTTGAATTATTTTAGAATATTAACAATATCTCAGAAATGGTGCGTCCTACTCAAAAATAACGAAATTTTGAACCCCAGAGTATCAGGAACTAGCATCCGACCGGCCCGTTTTTTTTTTAAGTTAAAACTTCTTTAGGCGCGCTGAGCACTTCTTGGGTGGACAAAAATCATGGAACTTGTGTCATCGTCACCGAACGCTTTCCAATTTTGAATTATTTTTGGTTTATAATTTGGTTTATGAAGAAGTGTTTATGATCAAGGATTAAAGTTTTCACTTCTATCGGCAGTCCTCAAAGACTGCCCCAATTTTTATTAATGCACTAATGTTCGTTCATTTAATACACATTCATCAATTTCAGTCAATCTATAAACTGCATTGTATTAAATTTGGTATAGATATATGTAGCTTATAAACTGCTTATAAACAATGATTGTTTTAAAGAAAAGCGTTTTATTACAATGATTTTTTATTTAGTAGTTGAAGAATCGTGATGTTGTCATCTGCTTTCATCGTTGACTATTTTTAGCGTTGTGCTAGGAATAAGCTTTTTAGAATGAGTGAATGATAGATGCGCCATGACAGGGTTCTTATCATTCATCGTTAAAAAATAATAAACATTTTTCATCAAGTGATTAATAAGTAAGTGTTTCTAACGGTTTGTTTATCATTTTTTTTTTATACGACTAAGGTGGCAAACAAGCATACGGCCCACCTGATGGTAAGTGTTCACCGTAGCTTATGGACGCCTGCAACACCGGAGGCATCACTTGCGCGTTGCCGACCCTTAAGGAAAAAAGTGGGAAGGAGAAGGAGCGGGAAGGGGGAAAGAAGGTGATTGGGCCCCCTCATTTTATACAGCCTTAACCTTACTATAGCATATCACACCTATTTCATGGATGGGGTAGACAGAGACGATGTATATCCAGTTATTATTACGTTGTCAGGTGTACAGAAACGGACATAGGCCACCTTTCATCCCGAAAAAAATTACTGTTCCCGAGGAAAACAATAATAACATTCTTATGATAATAGATGGCGCCACGTGTCTTTCGAATCATGATTGAATTATTTTATTATATATTACTAGCTTTTGCGCGCGGCTCCGTCCACGTGGTACCTACATTAATAAAAAGTATACCAGTGCGAACTATATCAGTGCTAAATTTCATCTAAATCGTTTGAGTGGTTTAGCCGTGAAAAGGTAGCAGACAGACAGAAAGACAGACGGACAGACAGATATACAGACAGAGTTACTTTCTAATTTATAATATTAGTAAGGAGTAAGGATTACAAGCAGAGTACAAATCGAATTGATTGTCAAATTCTAAATTAACGCGAGCGAAGCCACGGGCAAAAGCTAGTAATATAATAATCGCCATCGTTGAATGATAATGTATGTATTAACGTGTGGGGATGTTTTATAATTGAATTACGTTGACGATGGTTAGCTATAATGGTTTTTGGCAGGTGGTATCTTTGTTGTCCAACGTGTTCACCATAATGTATCAATGATGTATAAATTATTATAATATTTAATTCTGCATTGCCTAATATAGATAGATTATAAGACATTATTGCAAAATATGTTATGAGAACATAGATAGCGATGACATGAGCCGTGGGGGGTATCATTTAGCCAATTTAAGGGCTAAGCACACATGTTTTTTAATATAATATAATTTAAATTGAAGTAGACAGTGTTTAAAAGTAATAGTTTAAGGCGACACCGCGAAACGCGACGCCCGTACTCATTGACACTCATTGTGTATCAATCGTTAAAGAGCGGTCATAAAGTCTAAAATTGCAATGCGCCCGCAATGATCGAGAGCGCTTAGAAATTGTTTGTTAAAATCTTAAAATATTATTTAATAATGATTGGTTTTAGTTATGGAAATAATGAGCTAGCAAATTACTAATATTGATGTTACAAATATATTTGAGTAATTCCTAAGCATAATGATAGTGTAACTTCCTTGTAATTTCAAAAATAGTAATTTTTCAGAGGTGTTTTCGTAAAACACCTCTGAAAAAAACAATATCGTGTTTTTGAGCTAGGAAATTCTAGTTAAAGACATCAATTTACCTATATCAAAATTCTAGATTAATTGGTCTTCTCATAGTCCTATACTATTCGATGAAAGTTAGTGCATTTTTTCAGTGTATCCTCTTAAGAGTTTCATAATTATGTAGTAAGTAGATTTTGCCCGTGGCAGGTCCTTTTCTGTACCCCTAACATCGTGTATGCGAATTTCATGATGATCGGTCGAGTAGTTAAGCGCCGATCGTAAGACAGATAATGACAGAGCTCGTGCGGCGCATATTCAAATCGGCGCGCGGCCGCCATAATAAAATTGTATGGAGGATTTGAAGTGCTTTTTTGATAAATATGTATATTTATTGTCAACCAATAACTTAAATATTTGGGACGGACAAATTGTAATATAACTATTTATGTTTCGTTTAAGCTGTCTAGGATAGATTTCTACTGTTATAATCTAAAAATCACGTAACACGAGCTTATGTTTTTGCATTTTTCGTGCAAATTTACGTAATTTTGTAGGCGAAAATATTAATTATTTTAAGTTTTTTACACGGAGTAATTGTAAACACATTAATTGTTATGGTAAATGTATATTTTATATTTGTATTAAACAAAAAGTGTTGATTTTATTCACTTAACTGTGACCGCCTGTTTTGACACATTTCGCTTGGCGCAGTCTTAAAATAAAATAGGTTCAACAAAATTTATCTTGCAAGAGATTTTGTTGAACCTATTTTGTTTTAATACACACTTGTTCGTATGATAGCTATCTACTTCAAATTATCTACACAAGCGCAATTATTTATGACGTTAATATTTAATAACTATGGAAATACCATTACTATTTTAAGATATAATTGATTGCAAGTGATAAAATCGGTACCCCGTATAATATAAAGTACATTTTTTATATACATATGACCTGTTGTGTACTCGCCTATAAAATAATTATGTAGGTACATTAAAAAAACATGTTCTATAAGTTATTTCGAGTACTATAATTGACGCGATCGAATTTACAAACAAGCGCGCGACCGATCGACCCAGCTCTATCACCAACGCCACATCGCGATAGTGAAATAAGTGGCGCTTAGAAAAACTTAAACTGTGGTATATTAAGGTGATTTTACACGACACTGGTTTATTATCAACTAGTTTTTGCCTACGGCTGCGCTCGGAAATAGTCTTTTTTCAGATTGAAAGGTACCCAATGTCCTATTATGCACCTCTGACAACGTGTACGACATTTCATTATGATCAGTCGAGTAGTTACGGCATGAAAGTCTAACAAAGAAACTTACAGTCGCATTTATAATATTACTAGTTAGGATATAATAATTAGCTATATCCATTAAATATCACATAGGACATAGCGTTTTTTTAGTACAAAAAGGATTAGGCTATAACCAGTACACTGGCCTGAATATCTATACTAATATTATAAAGTTGAAGAGTTTGTTTGTTTGAACGCGCTAATCTCAGGAACTACTGGTTCGATTTGAAAAATTCTTTCAGTGTTGGATAGCCTATTTATCGAGGAAGGCTATAGGCTATATAACATCACGCTACGATCCACGGGGGCGGCGCAATAACGTTAAACGCGGGTGAAACCGCGGGAACATCTAGTCGCTGATAATTGTGGTTAACTCTCTGGCATAGACGACACGTCACGATGTTATACTACACCATAAAAGCGAGCGATAATTATGTTAGATGGATATAAACGATTGAACTACTACTACCGTTAAACTTTACTACTATTTCAAGCTATTTAAATGACTAAACTATTTAGATTTATGGTGGTTGTCGTAGCCAGTCTGTGTCCATGTGAATAAGTCCTAAGTTTAAGTGGCAATTACGATTGAATGCCACCGCTTACATCGAAAATCATACTCCGATTGTAGACTAAAGAATGAACCAGAAACTTAAATGAAGCTCAGTAACTAAGATAAAGATGTATTTACTCAAAGAGACAATTTCAGATGAATATAGCGTTGGTTCCAAACTAGGCTGTTTGTATCTTAGGTTCCGTTTGATTTATTACTTAATAACGTTTCTTTGTTCACAGATTCAGAACATCAATGTAGAAGATACTTTGGTGATATGAAGATATTTAAAAAACGCCCTAGCTGACCGTCGATTTACAAGAGTTGGGTGGAAAATTGTTTTTTTTTTATAAGGGCTCCTACGCTTCGAGTAAATGTGTATCGCGATGGAATTTAATACAATTATGGAATTTACAAGAATAAAACCATTCAAACTCCAATTCAATACTTCTAGATCACACATTAATTTGTCTCGCATAGAATCAAATCCACAATATTCGCCGTATAAGTGATGATTTGCTTATTTATTCCCCCTTCTATGGTGATTCTTTATCAGACAGGCAGTTAGGACCTACCCCTGATTAGTAGTAGCAGTATTTACCAGGTACTCCTCTAGCCATGCCATCATTTGTTCATCTTTAGTGGATAAAACTTCCGATAATGATAATTACTTGTTAAATGCAAGATATATCTTTGTAAGTCAAATACAGTTTGCTCTAAAGTTGACTGTTCTGAAACATGTCTGTTGCCATTCACGGTAACCAAAACAGCTACGCATTTGAAAACTCAAGACAATAGATTAATTAAATTGTTTGTTTATTGTCAATTTGATGAAAATAGACTTTAATTAATATTATAAAGTAGCTGGCAAAATGTGGGTATAATACGCCATTTAGTAGTGTAGAACTAATGCCGGAGAGCGTGCACCTCTTCGCCGATTATTAATAACGTACAACTCACATTTTATGAATTTAGATATTTTCGGTCTCACTCATTCTAAATTTAAAAAAATAGCTACTGAATTTCTAGCTGGTCAAAATTGATACTCTTTAGTTAATCTTGTTATAATATAATTTTCCTTTTTTGTTTTTTTTTTGCATACCTAATGCACGTCCGTTATCTTTACTACTCCACTTGTAAATTCGTGGACAATAGTGTGGGTTATACGTTTTTGATATTGAAATGCTAAATTATTTGTAAACACTGCAATGTATAACTGTTTTTTGTCCCAAATAAATAAATAAATGAATAAATTTATTTTCAGCTCTTAGTTTTATCTCCCACACAAAATCTACTGAAAATTTTCTTACAGAAACATCCAATTATTGCTGGACCCAAAATCCAATCCGGAACCTTACACTCAGCATACAAATAGATGTTTGAATTATAACACAACATCTTCATCAAAACATAATTAACACTTCAAATGCGCACTCACCCAAAATATTCTTAAACTTCAATTTTTTACCATACTTGTATTTCGAACCATTTTAGTTGTAGAACGTTTCACCATTCGTGTACACACGTCATTATAGGTTGCGTGTAGCAGTTAGTTATCTGATATACCGACGTTAACCATCAACCCGGTTCACAATTAACCATTCAGATGGTACTGATAAACGGAATGCAAATTAAAGTAAAAAATAAAAATGTTCGGTTTACATTGTGAGTACTCGCTGTACTTTTGTTGGCTTGTTGTGTAACCAAATTAGTTGGTTAGTTGATGGGTTAGTGGGTAAGCATAGACGAGTGTGGTGTTAGCTTTTCTGTAATTGCGGGTAGATCGTGGTAATATAAGCTACTAGCTTTTGCCCGCGGCTTCGCTCGCGTTAATTTAGAATTTGATAATCAATTCGGGTTGTACTCTGCTTGTAATACTACAATTCAATCATAATTCGAAATACACGTGGCGCCATCTATTATCATAAGAACGTTATTGTTGTTTTCATCGGGAACAGTAATTGTTTTCGGGATGAATGGTAGTCTATGTCCGTTTCTGTACACCTGACAACGTATAATTATGCAAAATTTCAGAATGATCGGTTCAGTGGTTTAGGCGTGAAAAGGTAACAAACAAACATACTCATTTTCGCTTTTATAATATTAGTTAGGATTAGGATAGGATTAGGATTAGCTCAACGCGAAATGGTAATGAGAATTCATATTTTGTTTATAAAAATTTCAACTACCACTAAATTATAACATTTGACACAAAAACAATAAATATTTGTAGGCTACACAATTTTTGACATCTGCACAGTGAACACATAACACTCGGGGCATTAACAGAGGTGCTATGAATAATTAAACGACAGGGCTATTTACATACATACATACATACATAGATTCACGCCTGTTTCCCAGAGGGGTAGGCAGATACTACGGATTTCCATTTGCTACAATCCTGACACACTTCTCTGGCTTCATTCACTTTCATCACATTCCTCATACACGACCGTCGTCGGTTCAAGGTGCTCTTAACCTGGCCTTTGTCCAGAACGCCTCCGATCTGAGCTATTTGTACTTTTAGGTAATATCTATCTGGATATAGAGTTACCTATTATATTTTGGAATATTAAATAAAAGGAGTATACGTGTTCACGTAAACTGTATTTATTCTCGACTAAACTTATTATATGATTGCGGACGCAGCCGCACGTAGGCACACACACTAATGCATTATGTATTACATATTAAATGCTTAGATAGCAATATCAAACATGTGTCCCTACAGTACTTATAATTTAGTACTCAAATTACTATTAACTAGTAAAACAAAGCTAATTCTTGGATGGAGGAACTTGGGATTTTCTATAAAGAAAATCTCAATAGCAGCATGGGTCAGGCAATGTGCAAATATTAATAGGCTCGTCTCCTGTTATGGAACCCCAAAAATAATACCAACTCTAATAATATGCATCGAATACTTTCAGTAAACATAAAATGTCACTAATAGAAGTATCTGTGGTTATCTCAGTTTTAACGGTTAAGTGGGACCTAAATACTACTGGAGAAATAAGAGTCCTTGATACGCATAGTTGCATTAGAATTTTAAAATTATGCACTGTCAAGGATTCAGCGCATGCACTTTAATAGTATTGTCAACACATTCGAATAAAAATCGAGTGCAGTTGTGTAGACCTCTAACCTTCGAAGAGAAAACAATTATGTTAAAAAGTTTCATTCCAGTTTATAAATTATTCCAATACTGGGCACGAATATCTCCCCAGTATGAAAAGCGTTAGGTTAAGTTAGCTAGCAGATACCACTCATTTAAGTGAACATGATGAAGAATTCTCAGACGCTTAAGTTTCTTAGGTTTCCCTGAGAAAGAAAAGAATGAGCAAGTAATAATTAAGCATACAATACGAACATCGAAAATTCAGAAGTGCGTCTTGGGATCGATCTCGAGACCTCTACGTGGCAGTCCAACAGTTTTCCACAAGACTAATCTTGTATCTATCCTAATATTATGAAGCTGAAGAGTTTGTTTGTTTGTTTGAACGCGCTAATCTCAGGAACTACAGATTCGAATTGAAAAATTTTTTTTGTGTTGGGTAGCCCTTTATCGAGGAAGGCTATAGGCTATATAAAATCACGCTGCGAGCAGCAATGAAAAATGTTGCAAAAACGGGGAAGTTCTCTTATTTGAAGCGGACGAAGTTGCGCGGGACAGCTAGTTTAATTATTAAATATGTCTTTTGTTACAGATATCTACGCAATTGAAAAATATGTTCAACATCACACATTGAGGTTAATTTGGTGATAATACGAATTTGCTGGTTTGCTCGAGTAGCGAGACCGTAGTATCATCGCCGTTACTGTGTTAGGCCGGGACTCCACCAAAGCGGAGATGTGTGCGGTGTGCTGTGTGCTGTGCGAGAAGAGATGTTTTTCAGCTCGGGGGACTCCATCAAAGCGGAGATGTGTGCGGTGTGCTGTGTGCTGTGCGAGAAGAGATGTTTTTCAGCTCGGGGGACTCCACCAAAGCGGAGATGTGTGCGGTGTGCTGTGTGCTGTGCGAGTAGAGATGTTCTTCAGCTCGGGTGCGAGGCGTTGAGTGACATCACTCACTGCACGCCGCTCATATCTCCGCTTCCATCGCGCCATACAAATATTACACATCTCCGCATAGCGAACTCCACTGAAGCTGAGCGGAGAGATGTGTCAATAACACAATTCTATTGGTTGTTTAAAAAACATTTCCTCTCCGCGCGTCTCGTCTCCGCTTTGGTGGAGTCCCGGCCTAACGCCTGGTGTGATTTCTTAATCCTTGTACCTCATTTGCTTTATTGTTATCCAGTTTTAAATTCCTTTTCCTAGGAAAAATGGCTTATCCATCACACCCATCATACCGTACTAATCTTCCTGGCGTCGGCAACACGTGTGTTACATCTAAAATATTGTAAACGATCATAGGCTAGAATAAACTTTACAATAAGGCAAGCTATAGCTTGTTTGACATCTTGATATTACAAATATCGCTCATACTCGAAACAACGATTAGTGGATCACACGAACTGACCAGCCATCCAAGCAATAATATAATATAATAATATTCTATCACATACACACAACACCATCTAGCCCAAACTAAGCAGAGCTTGTAATATGGGTACTAAACAATGGATAAACATACATATATACTTTTTTTTGTAAATACATACATATTATACATAGAAATACTCAGACCAAGACAAACATCCATGTTCATGCACACAAATGTTTGACTTGTGCGGGAATAGAACCCGCAACCTCAGGCGTGGCAGTCAGTTACACTGACCACTACGCAATCGAGGCCGACGAAAGCAGTCTGAAAGTACTCCCTGGAAGGCTCTGGACTGGCTACACAGGTCGCTGTAAAATTCGTCTTAAATTAGTGATATCTTTATAAAATTACATTACATAATTACGAGTATATCTTCAAAAAATCAATGTCAAGATATGTTTATGCTTTATTTCTAGCTAATTATTTGTATTTTTACTTTTATGAGAAAATAATGTAAAATATGGTAAAGAATGCAGATGGTCATATTTATATTTGTACAGTACATTCTACCACATGTGACATGCAGAATTGTGGACCATGACACTCACGTAAGAACAAGATGCAAGGATTGCTATTACACTTGAAATATCACAGTATCAGTATATAATATCTCAGGAACTACTGGTCCGAATTAAAAAATTCTTTTAGTTTTGGATAGCCTATTTATCGAGGAAGGCTATAAGCTATATTACATTACGCTACGACCCACGAGGGTAGCGCAGTAGCGATAAAGGCGGGTGAAACCGCGGGAACATCTAGTTGTAATATAAAGTACGATTAATATTACAGGCCTTTGGTCATATTTAAAGGGATCACGTATTGTGTCCGTTAACCATGTCTAAACTGATCCGCAAAGCAGTATTATTAAGTAGCCACTTAAAAACCTACCTTAATAATAAAATACGATTGTAAATTACATAACCATGACCTATATGCACATAAAATTCAATAATTATGTCATTATTCGGCCATTGTAATATCTCATTACGAAAATTCGTCCGTCGATGCTAATCTTTATAATGAATTGTCGGTAAGCTTAGAAGCGTAATAAAACACATTTTTATGGTGAATTTTATGACAAACAAGACCATGGGGCCTATTATATTAGTTTAATTTATAGTTTAGCTTATAATAATTAAATGTTTTTGGTAAATTATATCCAGTTTTTGTTGTTGTGTTGGTTCAGAATTAAAGTTTATCGTTTTAATATGCGTTTTATTGGTTGAAGTTGATAGTAAATTTTAAATAGTTTATCGTGGAAATGGGTTTGGTTAAATGGTTGCAGTATTGCGCAGTGGCGTGACTACGGTTATAGAATAAAGTAAGTTCGGTATGATTGTAATAGTTAATGGAGTGGAATTCACCTTGTTATCCTCCAATGCAGCCCATCCACGACATGCAAGCCTATTTAAATAACACAAATGTGTCTTCAGTATGTGTTTAGCGAGCTCTCACAAAGCAGACACTGAAGATGTATTAATTTGTCTAATACCAGAATAATCTAATATAATATCTAGATTGCGCTTTATTAAAAGGCAAGCCAGACTTGACTAGACTATCCCTGTAAGTTAAATATTTAAATCGAGAACTTCTAGTATGGTCAAATTGACTATAAATTGTATTTTATTGTCCTATATTGTATTTTATCAGACTACCAGATCTGCCTGTGGAATAATTAAAAGGTTTGATATAGAATCAAACCTTTTGTGTATAAATTGTTTACGAGTTTAAATGTCACAAAATTACCAAACCATCTAAGAATGGTTCATCGTTGCAGATTTTTGATTACCCTGGTCGTTTATCTTTTACTGATTACCTTCGTAAGTAATGATACCGCTAGGAATAGTCCTGCTTACAAAATAAGTTTATTTAGATCATAATTATTTGAGAACATTATGTTCAAACATATTAATGTTCATTGTCGTTACAACTTAACAGACACGCAAATGGAAGGTTAAAGCGAAACAACCATAGGTTTCTGTTATATTAGCGTGGTGAGTAGTATTTCAGGTTTAGAATAGAAACACTATAGCAAGGGACCAATATAATCATTTATTTCAATGGTAGCAATAGCTATTATTTTTAAAAGGCAAGCGACGCTAATTATTCCCTTGGTGTTGCAAGCGTCTATGTATCAACGTAATTGCTTATCATAAGCCAGACTTCTATACGTGTTTGGCACCGTAATACTATAAAAAGTCAAAAGCGGTACTCTGTCTATCGAACAGTTTCAAACTAGCCATTCTACCTTACCTCCTTACACAAACTACATATTACAAGACGTAATTAAATGCAAATTAACCAGACGCTTATTCCGAAGTGGTGTATTAACGCTGCTTCCCCTAATTTCGATGGCGTTGTCTTTACAAACTGTTAATAGGCTTTCTGTTATCAACCCTTAATTAAGCTAAATTTAATGGTCGTCGAAGGGCGATTTTGAATTTAGATTTTGACGCCATGTTCGAGAAATAATATCGTTACTGGCTGTTTCATGTTATAGGATAATATGATAATACGTGGTTTCTATATTTAAATAACGAGCAGTGTTTTGTTTATATTTTTTGGACTTTAGTAGTAGACAAGCCCAAAGGCCTGACTAGAATAGTAACTCCACCTTAAAGAAGAAAGCATTGCACCTTATGCTGGCAGCGCAAATCTCTTCTTGTATAATTTAATTCCAAAATTGCAAGCGTTGAATAGCTATAGTGAAAATACACTCAGGAGGTCATACGACTGTGTGACATTGATGACTCGCATTTGGAATAAAAAGAGAGTTTATCGTTAACAATGAGTGGATATACTATAGGCTGCATCAGACTCTCTTTTTAATTCCCAGGGGAGGCTTTGAAAACTCTTTCTTTGAGAGGCTGTCAGTAACTTTCTTTTAAAGCCTTCATGCCCGTCATATTATAGACGGATCTGATATATATTACATTATAAATTACAAAAATGTCTGCCTCTTTTATCCTGTGATATCAAACATAACAACTAAATGTATAAATACGCATTCTATTCTCAAAAACGTAGCAACAAAACATCAGATATCATCCGCATTCCGTTCTCTAGTGGACAAACTGTTATTAATTCGACAACATACCTACCAAACAAAAACATTAGCTGACAGAGCAACAGAAACACAAAACAGTTTCCTAATTAAAATATAACAATAACTGTCATTATAAATAACACTATCAACTGACGAACCGTGAGGTGGGCCCAGTGTAGTTCCCTGCAAACGCCGAAAAAAAATATACCAAACAAAAAATCTAAAGGGCCAAAACCATCAAGTTAGCGCTTTCACTCCGCATTTATTAACATAGTAAGTGGCTATAAATATTTATACACACACAAAAAACTATATAATTAATGGTCAACGCAATCCTGTTTTTGGGTTAAAATGTACGGAATGACTTCCGATGGTTATCTTTTAATCGATGATCTTTTGGGGTCCGCGGTCGTAAATGTAAAATGGTTTTTGAATAGTTCCGTTTTATTATGATTGGATTGTTTAAATAGTTGGTTGTGTAATGCATAGTTTCTGATTTGCGTCTAAGATGAAAATTGGAAAAGATATGTAAATTATTTTTATAATAATTTACATATTTTTGGTATTATCTTTGTTGCGTAGGTTTTATTTTATAATGAATAGCGCATTTTGTGAAATAAAACATTAACTAAAATATAAATATTTAACTTTAATGTAATAACGGCTGTATTTAATAAACTCAGTATACATGTAATACAATAGAAATCCTGGGGAACTCTGGTCAGTCTTGGAGCACTCCAACTGAGGATGTGGCTACAATTTACATCATCATATCACATCGTAATAGCCTTGAATCGCAGATAAAGCTAACACTAACCTCTCTTCCTGTACTAATAGGACAGTATTTTTGGGAGCATTGAGTGTATGAGTTTGAATGCCCTTAATACATCATGATATACAATTGAACTTGAGCATACTTTTCTACACATTTTGATGATTTTAAAGATGGTGTCTCTAGAGGCGAGTTTAGAAAGAAAAAGGAAACTGATAGTTCCCTGCGATGCCCTACCGGGAAGACCTGTGACTGCCACTTAGAGGCCTCGAGCGTATTGCTCTAATTTTAGAAATTGTGTGCGTATTCATCTATAAATTTGCAGTGGCACACCAGTAAACATAAACAAGAGGGTTTTCAATTATGTCTCACATTCCAACAATAGACAGGTTAAATATTGTCTGCCAACCCGTTTTGGATCAGCGTAGTCTTCTATAACCTAAACCTTCTCATACTGACAAGAGGTTTGTAAACAGAAGCAGAACAGCTTATAAACCGAGCTGATATTATAATACTGCAACACTTTGTTGCTATGAGTTCAAATTACTTAAATTATTAGTACTTAATTAGTACTTAAATTATATTTAATAGGTGATTTATTAGAGTGACCTTGAGTGTCTTGCACGTATCTTGTCATAAACTCAACCATCTATAAACTTAGCTACTACCCTCAATGTAACTTCAGTAACTTAGTACCTATACTTACTAATCAATAAATGAAGACGTTCATGAGTGTTAACTAGTGACCTAAATTAATAAATGATTTTTAAATTTGACTTTGAAAATCGTAAGAATTGCTTACAATCTTAGACGCATAATAATAATAATAATAATAATTTAGCCGTTTTCACGGGTATTTTTCTAACGTATTAGGAATATATCCGTGAAAGAGAAACAAATAATAATATTAATATTCTATCACATACACACAACACCATCTAGCCCAAACTAACCAGAGCTTGTACTATGGGTACTAGACAATGGATAAACATACATATATACTGTTTTTTTTTTGTAAATACATACATATTATACATAGTGCATTAAATATGTTGATAGATTTTTTTGCAGAATTTTGGAAAGCTGGTTGGAATCAAATCACTCGGCTTAATTCAGTACCTGTAGGAAGAACCACCAATTATACAATTTAGGGTACTCTAAATTCCAAACTAACTTGTATGAATAATTCAAATTGTTTTTTGTAAACTTACGATAACTATACCGACCGTGTAAAGATAACAAGAATCATTAAGTCCATAGATAATTATGTTACGATTATAATAAAACCTTTTTAAACCATAAACAAAGACATTTGTGTGAGCAATTTGGCGTAAAACTATTGTTTCAAACTTGTTTTATAGTTTTATAAAACGGCCGTAACGGTTTTCATAAGATTTTAGCAATATTAATTACAGTATTATCTTTATTTAAATACATTAGCCATGTATAATGTTTTTTGTACATTTTAATTGTATTTTTTGTTATTGTTATGTGTAGTTTAAATAAATTTATAAGTGTACAAAAATAAATTTATTTTGTCTTTATTTCTACAAAGTGTAATAATGAGAAATGATCGTAATAACAGTTAGTAGTTTATAACTGGTTTATATTCTGGTCTATTCAAAGTACGAAAATATCATTTATTTTTAAATTTAATTATACAACTCTTGCACTAGAAGTAATTCCTGTATCGGGAAGGACTTTACAAACATTCAAACAGTGGACACAAAGAACATCCAGACTCAAAACAACCATTTTTGGATCACACAAATTTTTGTTCTGTGTAGGATTCGAACCCGTAACACTTGGCGCAGTAGTAGAGGCGAGGCGACCACTTAAACCACTACGTCATCCGTGCAGTTTGAAATAGATAGACTCTTGCCTTTATATGACCAAAGTACTAGGCAGACGTGTATCTCACCAGTACTTGACATAATTATCTCCCGTAACGGAGGCGTGTCTAATGTCCTCAGCCAGCCAGCTTTGCAGACTCCAACTTGTCACTGAGAATTTCCTAAAAGAAAATGTCAAACACTTTGATTGACCCAGAAGTTGATATTTTTGCGGATGAATGGAAGGTATTATTTATTTAAACGTATGAATAATAATAAAAAAAAATAAAAGAAACAATAAAATAACGTGAATGCTATTTTTTTCAATGTATGCTATACCATTGTGAGTTAATAGTGTAATTGGCACAAGTCATTCTTTTTAATGTTATATAAATAAATAATAATAATAATAAATGAGTCCGTTTTAAATAAAAGCGATGTGTCATCTGATTCCGTTTAGTTGAACTGGTTATATTGTGCATTATGTGGAGGCAAACTGTTATTCACGCATACGAAGTCATGAAAATGCTTATTAAGAATGGTTTTCATCACAACCTACAGTTAACAGACTAACACTATGCTAATAAAAGCACTATAGTTCTTTTAAAAAATGTGTTCGACAAAGAAATTCTCGGTTAAACAACAAAATTACTACAAAAAATAAAACTTTATGTTAACTGCCTTGTAATTTTGTAATTCAAAATTACCCACACATATCTTCACGCTATCGCCATTCACCGACAATCAGCATACCACTGTTTTTCTAATCACATTTACGTTTACACCTTACGCACAAATATTTGAATCGACTCGGCTCAATTACAGGTAAAAACGCTTATTAAAGCGTTTCAAAATAAACAATATTTTTTAAATAATAACGTATAATTAATTGTGCGATAACTTGCCCATCACTATTGGTGTTAATGACAGTGACAGTTGACAAGTAACAGTCTAATGTGACAGAATAATTGTCAGTGAAATGTCAGAATTGTTTTAAAACTAAAAGGGTTAGCTGCTGCTGTCCTTTGTTTGTGATCACCTTGCGTATTTAGGTTCGATGTCTCTGTTGATAAAATTGCGGTAATTAAAGAAATTGTTGATTCCTGTCTAATATAATAAGTATGATAGAGACGTGGTCAATTATGGATAAAATTGATAGATAACGTATTATATTGACTAGAATGTCTTCATGGTATTTAGTGCTTGTGCGATAGTAATACTAACTAATATTATAAATGCGAAAATGAGTTTGTTTGTTTGTTTGTTACGCTTTCACGCCTTAACTATTCAACCGATCAACATGAAATTTTGCATACACGTTGTCAGGGGTACAGAATTGGACATAGGGTACATTTCACCCAGAAAAAATAACGGTTGCAATCCTAACCTAACCTAACCTTTATCGAGGACGGCTATATGCTATATACGATCACGCTACGACCAATAGGAGCTGAGTAGCAATGAAAAATGTTGCAAAAACGAGGAAAATTCTCCTATGTGAAGCAGACGAAATTTCGCGGATCAGCTAGCAATAGCGATAGCGAAATCCTTGCGGCAATTTGGAGTGAACTGGCTCGAGCAGCTTAACTGAAGAAATATTACATTCCGAAAAAAATCGCTGCCAAGCAGCATTGATTGCCATCTTTTAGGTCAGCAATAAATAAGTTACACAATTGATGCTGTAAGCTTCCTTGAAATATTATAACCGCTTATCATTTTGTTGAGTGTGCCAACTCAGTTGTAGTAAAACTATGGTGTAAAAAGTTCGTTTCAACAGGAATACATAATATATTTTATCTATATTGGATAAGCTATAAACAGCTTGCAAATATAAAAAGGCGTTGTAGTCACTAATAACCACGTAACAACCACCTTTCAGAAACAAAAGTCCTTCAAACATCGGTCTACAAAATTCATCAACGCAAGTAATTTCGGCGACGCACTAATTACCTACCTAATAAAATAAAAAAGGAGAAATGTGAAAAAGCACACCTATTTGCAGCTCTTGTCATCTGACAAGTTAATGTGACAACTTAATTGATATCAAAATGTCACTAAGTCAGAACATTTCCACAATGCTGCCATTCTTAAAAATAAAAAGGGTTGCCATTTTACGAAGCGGCGTTGAAATAATTCATGTCTTCGGTGCACTATCACGATTTTTCGAACAAGCCTCTTAATTAAGGCGGTATGTCATTGGATATATCATTAGGTACCGTCAATATTGAGACATTTATTATGTTGGACAACGATGGCGACTCTGTAAGAATAATAGGATTATTGCGTGCACTTTCTGTGACATTGGCTGATAAAAATGATGTCTGTGTCAAACACATTTTGTTATAAACAAAAAATATTATGCTATGACATACTTTATGTCCGCGTATCTTTGAAGGGTTAAGCAGAACATCTATCTATAGGCTATATCGTGTTTATATTTTATCAGTCATGTTTATATCACTTAATAAGGGTTATTGACTGTACGTAGTGGTTGAAGTTATCGCCTCATCACTGTCGCGGCGCCGAGTGTTGTGGGTTCGATCCCCACACGGGCCAACAATGTGTGATCCACAAATGGTTGTCCCAAGTCTGAGTGTTCTTTGCGACCGTTGTTTGAATGCTCGTAAAGTTCCCCGCAATACAGGATTTATTCTTAATGGTATTTCAAAAGAAAAAGAAAATGTGACTGCCTAGCATGATGGTATCGGGTTTTAAGGCCGGGAAAAATAATAATTTTTAATAGTAGCATCGAATCTGGTACTGTACCAGCTAGACAACAGGCTCGCTCCTTATTTAGTGAGAACTTAAATCATATTTGTCGACATGTGCGTATAGTACATCTCTGCCATCCACTTTGAGGCAGAGGCGTCCGACTATGTATGGACTATCCCTAGTGCAAGAGAAGTGATTTAAAATATAAGACGGGTAACCTTATCTTATCTTATCTTATGTGTGGGGGTCAGTCAGTACAGACCGGTGACACTTCGACCCAGTGGGATCTTTCGTGTCAGCCCCAAGATTTATCCCTTAGCTATCTCCTTATGAATGTACTGCATGAGCCGCAGTGTACAATTCAGAGGGAGAAGCCTGAAGTCTTCAGGGTTTGGATATGCCAATCGCATCAGACCCATCCTCAGTCCAGCCAACGCGTCGCATTCACACAGTAGGTGCGATGTGGACTCGTCCTGTTCACCACAGGCTCTGCAGATCGAATTGTGTGCCAATCTCAATCTGCACAGGAAGTCATTGGTGCCAAAATGGCCAGTGAACGCTCCTGAAAGCAGGCTCTTGCTATATCCACAGACGGGTAACCTTATTTGATATTTATTATATTAAAGCTTCAGTGAGCTTTGGTAACTAATACTTGCAAGAGAAATTGAAGAATAAAGAAGGCAGAAGATGACATTCACTTCTTTGCTTATCGAGCCGGTGCACGATAGATATAATAAATGTGAAATTATTTTTAGCTTAAGCCTTATGTTAAGTTTTTTGGTCTCGGCGATACAAGCCTTGAGCTTAGTGTCGATACCACTGATAATCAAATTTATTGTAATTTTTTTATGCAGAAATAAATTTTCTCTTCTTATTTGCTGCTAATCTAATAATATGCCACTATTCACCACTATCACATAGTTGTCAAGAATATCCAAAAAATACTTTGACTCGACCTAAAATAAAAATCATTTGTTTTTCAGACATTATATTTTTTAATTTTTTTAAATCAGTTCCTTTTCTTACACAAATAATACATTTTATTGAAATAATATATACGGATTTTATCGCGTTGTTTATTTGACACTTTATTACAAAATTTTGAAAACTGTTACACTACTACTACTATTAAACTTTACAAATTTTTAAGCTAATTAAATTATTAACGCTATTTATATTTAAGTTTACACTTTCCCCGACGTTTCGGTTGCTTTTCAGCAGCCATGGTCACGAGACTAAGATGGTAGTTGTCTCAATGTTCCAGTGTAGTTATTTCAAAGTACCCGAACATAAATTAATCATTGGTGTTTCTATTTACGCAGAATGAGCTCAAAGTATCATGAAGTCTAGCTGTGGTTTGCTTCTTCTTGGGTTTGACTATTTGAATTACTGGATCCCAAGCTGGTGGTACATTTTACACAATAAAACGCCAAACTGTGCACACAGTTTGTTGGCGTAAGAGGCTCTCTATTGGTTTAAATTATTATTCTTATTTTTATTAATAAAATAATATATAGGTACGTACACCGTTATGTGATTAGCAACTAGTGGTTTTCAAGAGCATTTAAATTCTGAGATTTTTCTTTAATATTACCTTACTATTATTTTATTAATAGTTTTTTTTTTATTCTACTATGGTAGCAAACAAGCATACGGCCTACCTGATGGTAAGTGGTCACCGTAGCCTATGGACGCCTGCAACACCAGAGGCATCACTTGCGCGTTGCCGACCCTTTAGGAAAAGAAGTGGGAAGGAAAAGGAGCGGGAAGGGGGAAAAGGGGTGCTTGGGCCTCCGACACTCTCACTCACCGAACGAAACACACCAGTAGGAATACTACTATTTCACGTCGATATTCTGTGAGGGGTAGTCCTTACCCGGTCGAGCCGGCCCACTCATGCTGAAATCAGCGAGGCGAGCGAGGAATTGTATGCACGTTAGTCTATAAGGTATTTATCCATGCGTCTATGCCACGCAAAATAAATAATTATTATTATTAAATATAGTTGACGAAATATAAGTCTCATAAAACTTTGTCTTATCGTTTAGAGTAGAAGTATCATGCTTACAAACTATTAAACGATAACTTAGACATAATTTTATTATGGAGTAAAAAGTATCAATGATACGAAAACTATTATTGTAATACATATTCAGCTTAACTTGGACCTCATTTAGCTATTATGATGAGCCTTAACGCTTACAACACCAGGCTTTAGACATAAATATACACCGTGTTGCCACCCTTTCATTAATTTCAAAAATAGACTTTTACCTTTTGACATATTCCTGTCACGTTGGCCTATAAAAATAAATTGAAAATAGCATTTACTCTGAACTTTACAAGATCAATTACATACTTAACAATTCGTAGAAAATTGTTCTTAGTATTTTACTCTTAACGGGATAGTTAAAAATAGAACCGACTTTATTGTTACCTTGTAACTTTTGTATTTTGAAATCAGTGCCTTTATTTTTTAAATCTTATATCTTTAAGGTATATAGGTAGATACCTTAAACATATATTATAGTCATAAGATTTAAAAAAAAGGCGTATTGCACCTATATTTCGCCCGCTATGTTTAAGTCCAACGACATAAGGAGTGAGCTTGTTGCTGTCCATTGGCTTTCTCCATGATGCTACGGAGAATTTCCTAATAGGAACCGTATAAGCATTTATTGAAGACCTAAAGATCCACTGCAAACATGTGCAAAATACCAGAGCACCAACATCAATAATGACAAAGAAGTTATTAATAAAGCAACTTAATTAAAAAAGTTGACCCATTTTTCCCTTCACGGTGAAAACGGTTTTATTTACTTGCAACATTGATATCAATTGCAGCGGTTGACGTGCCGTAATTACTGTAATAAATTTAAAACAATATGGCGCCCGATGGCCGATAGCCGAAGTGCACTATAAACTGTTTTTAATGACTCAAAGGCACCTGCATGAATTTGTCCCCAACTTATACATGTTTATTACTAAGAAAGTGTCAAGAGTTTTCTCAAAATAAAGTTTATTTTTTTATTATTCGGTGGGGTAAATTTTTGGGAACTTGATGGGTTATTTAATTAAAGGTAATCAATCAATCTGTCTTGTTTATTTCAGGGTATTGTCGAAGAATACAAACTTTATATTCTTTTTTATTAAATTAAGCAAAAAATAATTCATCATAATTTATGGAAATAAACAGGTAATGTTTAGTAAAAAGTATAAAATTTGCATAACTATAAATATGTTCCATTGTTAGTTGTAAAAAAGTCCAGTATAATTGTGTGCAAGTATAAATAAAGTGCGTTTAAGTAGATGTACTTATTTAAATTATATTAATGGCCCAAAATACAATAACAATATATGTAGGTACAAAATACAATATTTGTATAAAGCAAATTAAGCGCGTTGGTAAGTATTTTATTTAGCGACATTTCGACCGCTTTGCATTGGCTATGATCACCGGTTGTCCACAAGGTTGAAAATCCCTGTAATAAGTTCGAAAAGATGCGTCTCAATATAATTTTTTCAGAGATACATAGAAATTTGAACAGTAGAGGTATGCTGTAAGATTTTACTATCAAAATCTCTGCCGAGACCACAGTGAAAACTATTATTACTGTCCAAGTGACTTTCGATTTTGAGGTGAAAACTTTTACCTCCATAAGATAGCATGACAACTAACTTCAAAGACTAGCAAATTAAATTACAAGTTATCCTGTAGTGAACCTCCTAACATATCTGCACAAAAAACAATTCTAAAAACTGCTTGTCACGATATATTTGGTCACCTATCAATAATTTCACCGTGGCTAGCTTGCTTGACCTACGGATCGACATTTTTAATGACACGAAGGCACCTGCATGAATTTGTCCGAATATTAATAAACACTTTTATTTCAAAAAGTGTGGCGGCGGTCAAAAAAGTTTATTTTCTTATACTCAAGGGTCAATTCGAAGTGTTTTAATGGGGTATTAAATTAATGGCAATAAATCAATCTTGATTCTTATTTGCATGGTGTGATGGGTAATAAATAATATATTAATTATATGACAGGGGTGGACTTGTAAAATAATAACCCTCCGACTATCTACACAGGCAGATAATTCATGTGTTTTTGTGGTAGAGCCTACCGTTAATTGATGACAGTATGATTGAACTCAACCAGAAGTACCATCTCTTATCATCATATAGGAAACCGGTGTGATAGTAATACTGTTACTGCGTTTTGCTTGGAAAAGATTCGGATATTGCATACTAACCCTGCCCTTTCCTTTCATTTCATCTTTAGACCTTTTTACCTAGGTAACCCGAAAATTATATTCCTGATTTTGCATTAAGTATAGGCTAAGGAAATCACCATATACTGTAAGGAAACATACAGCCCGCACCATTTTATATAAATAAAGAAACTACTTAGATCTCTACTTAGACTCTGAAATTAACAAAGTTATAGTTTCCTTAAGAAATACATGCAGCTACCAATATTTTATGTAGTCAACTTTTATTTGTTTATTTATATTTAGGTGTTTTTCGAACCATTGAACGGATCCTAGAATTTTTTCACAAATATAAAGATACACAGCTCTAAATAACATAAATTATGTATATTTTAATGGCATAACAATCGAACGGAAGCCAGTCCTTTTACATATCCTGAAAACGTATCTTATACTCAGCATAAGAAAATCGTAGACAACGAAACAAAAAAGGAAAACAACGGAAGAATTTTCAATTTTCGCAAAAGCATCTTCAGGGAACTCTAAAATAAAAAAGGTGGTCGGAAAATTGAATTAATTAGTCCATCAACAGGTGGTAAAGATAACTCAGTTGCGACTTCCAGCCAGTCTTTAATAATTCCATTTCTACACGTCCGGAGAGTTTTAACGATTTCGCTCCACAGAGCGGCGGGGCAATGGATGAGGCGATTGAGCATACTTGAAGGACATCGCAGTCCTTCTTTCTTCTTTATCATTATATATATATATATATATATATAGAAAATTATATTACTTGTGAAAATAATTCTATGATATATATGTTATGTATATGTCATCGTCAAACAGCACGAAATGTGATAGCGATGTGCGCTAAAAATACATTAATTTTTTCAAAATTGCACATAGGAAATCCAAGTTCCATGATCTGTTCTCCATGGTCAATCTTTCAAATAAAAAGTCTAATGCATTAATGTAGGTTCTACGAGACCGGTGACAGCATGGCGTTTTATTAGCACGAATTGGTGATACCTTTATGCAAACTCAAAATTCCGACATGCCTCAAAAAAATAAATAACAGAGTATATTACATTAAATTTAGCACCAGTATAACCTTCACTTTGATTTGGTGAGCTTCTCCATACATATAAAAAGGGTCCAAGATGGATTTCACTTAATTTTATTCTGAAAGAATATTGGAGTTGCCTGATATTGAAACTCTAAACATGCCTCCGGACACCACTATCCCTTGGCCGGCAATAAGTTATATACAACATGCCTTACTCTACAACATACCAATAAACACAAGGTGACTACGATCTTCTCAAGCGTAAACAGCATAGTACCTCCTCCATTTTTCTCACATCCGCAGTACATTGAAACTCCCTAACCGTTTCTTTTTGTCTCAATTTACTTAAAGATTGCATCCCCCCTTAATTAATGATTAGTCTGTTTCTGATTACCGTTAATGGTAGAGAATTGTCTCGGCCGCTGCCGGTAATTTACACAATTTGTTATTTCTTTTATCGAGAACACGCCTTCGTTTGATTTAGCTTTCCTTTGTGCAGGTTGTCTGGGTGGATTTGGTTTTTTCTTGTTGAATAGGTAAGTATTTTTGTATTATTTAACTAATTATGTTCATGGCTTCGCTTGATGGTATCCCACAGGAAGGTAGTCTAAGATATCGAGATGTTAGTCAGGAATATGGTTTGTTTGTGAGAAAATTTCTTGCAAATCATGCGTGATTGAGGAATAAACAATCGAATGTCTTTACAATCTTTCATCTTTATAGATTTTGGATGAATTTTACTAATTGGTATACAATACAGGATGTCCGGTAATTAATGGATAACCTTGAAATGTCTTCTTGCCGTTTTTTTCTTTCATTTTTTTTTCTGAATGGCCGTCAGTTCTACTATAAGATATTTCAAGGTTATCCATTAATTACTGGAAAACCTGTATAATGATTTTAGTTCAGGTGGCCCTCTTAGGTATTGTACATCCTAATCCTGACTAATATTATAAATGTGAATGTGAGATAACCAGTCAACCAATCATTATAAAATGTCGCACACACGTTGTCAAGGGAACAGAAAAGGACATAAGATATCTTTTATCCAGAAAAATGTACTGTTACTATCCTAACCTAGACTTACGTGAGCGAAGCTGCGAGCAAAATTTAGTACAATATGAATAAGACAGGCGAAAGGAGAAAAGCTTCTCAAAAGTACTGATTTTGAATAAAACTTATGAGAGGATAAAGCTTTTGAGAATTAGGTGTATATAAAGATGTCGCTCATCGCTATGTCGCCTCTCACATTCAGCTCGCCACAAGCTGCCGTGTGGTTTGTGCGCCTTTAAGCTAACCTGGTGATACCTTTTTTGTTCTTAGCTCATAGTAAGATAACGACTGTCCAAAAAAGACATGTGATTGTTAATCTTTATGTATATAAATCTTCTGTGCGTGTATTTGTAATTAAACTCCTAAACGGCTGGACCGATTTTGATGAAATTTTTTGTATGTGTTCAAGTGGATTCGAGAATCGTTTAGATTTTTTTTCGTGTGTACAGGGCAACGTTTGTCGGGACAGCTAGTATTATGTAAATATTAATTAAAATTCATCAAAGACACAAATACTTGCGCATTAGAAATTGTAATCACTGCCTACTCCCCTATGGAGGAGACCTGAGTCTGTTTATGAACTCACATTATATTTCAATCAATCCATATTCCATTCTAAGATACCTATTACCTACTATCAAAGTATATACTGTCTACACCCTTTTCAACCAGCAGTGATAATAAAACTGATTTATGCGACATGTTCTTAACGTTTACAGCGCCAGTCGTTTCCGGTGGCGGTCGCTACATCCGGTGTCGCACTTCCGCCGTTTTCCTCTAAAGAAAAAAAAGTAAGGTATTTTTTGTGAAAATATATTATGTACAATATATTGTAAGGTTGTTTTATTTATTGGTGAAAACTAATGGGCGTGTCAAGATATAAAAATAAATGGAGGTTTTGGGACATTTTTTAAAAGGTAAGTGAGGTTAGTTTTCTTTCGCAAGGAGGTTGTTTTACAAAAGTAAAATGGTAAATTATTGATCGACCCTTTGCACGACTGCTAAATCTTCTGTTAGATGTAACTACCTCGTTGCTGGCCTGGTATAAGTTTGTGTGCTGGTTCTGTTGCCGTGTTGGTTAAAGTGTTATTTGTTTTTTCTGTTAGGAAATTTTCAGTAGCGACACGGAGTCTGGCAATGTGATTGAAAGACTGAAATAAGCTCGCCTCCTATTACATGTGACCCAAGACGTTAGCTGGCGAAAAGTGGGTGCATAACACCTCTGCCAATCCCTTTGGGATATAGAAATACGTAAGTCTATGAAAAGTAATACATTCTACTACCATCATAAATTTTACCACAGGTATCCTTCAAAGTGAATACAAATGATACTGGCCTAGAACACACGGTTCATCATTTATTAACAACTAAGAAATCGCCAGTTCAACCACCAGAAAAAGAAAATATTTCAAGTAAAAAAATATGTCATTTTTCTTCATGCTACATTAGAACGTAGTTGATAATTTATGTTTCGCATTTATACAATTTATTGCCACGAAGAAATGTAGGGGGTTGTCTTCTACCGCTTAAGTTTAACCCCCCGTTGAGTAAATATGTTTTTAAGACTGTTTTTAAGAAATATATATTAACACAAATATGTTTCGTTTGTTTTCTACAAAGGGCAATGACTTTTGGTTTGTAAAACGTTAAAATTTACTTAGTAGTACTTTTACTGATACTGAGCAAGGAACTCTTGGGTTCATTTTTAGCACATATACATATAATATTGAAGATCCCTCTCGCAGGCTTACATTTATGAGTTTGTGGCGAATATCAACGTGCTAAGATAATTAAACTGTAATTTATGTTGATTCAAGTTTTCACGATAGGTACCAAATAATTTATTGGTGATTGTATAAACTTAGAAAGCCTTGGTCGATTCATACGATATGATTCTTTTGTCGAGACGATAGTTACTGATATGCTTGGATTCGATAGGTAACGCTAGTTTATTAACAATAGTCTACGTAAAAAAACTTGAATGAGGTTCAGTCAACTATACTAGGTATATATAACTAACTATACAATATAATAGCTCAGTGGGGAGACCAACAGACTGCAATGTAGAGGGTCTCGGGTTCAAACCCACGTCGCGCACCTATGAGTTTCGGAAGTTATATGACTTTTCGAAATTATGTGCGTATTGATTGACAATTATCGCCTGCTCCGTGCCTCGGAGAGCACGTTAAGCCATCGGTCCCGGCTGCCATGAACATCTATGGCAGTCGTTATTGGGAAGTCAGTGCCCTCTAATATCCTGACACTGGTCTAGCCTTAGGGTATCGTTAGCCTTCTAGTTGCGGAGGTCAGATGACAGTCGCTCCGTATAAAAACTGATATCCAGTCAAATCCGGTTAGATTAGAAAGCCGACCCCAAGTGACTTGGGAATAATAAAGGCTAGGGTGAAGAATATACAATATAATAAATCAGCTGCCGTATGTTTGTGTCCACCAAACTCAAGCAAGTAGTCGATGGATTGACTTACAATTTTTACACAACACAACATTTTTATACCAAAGTGTTTCTGAATACTTTTTATCCCGAAAATCCCACGGTAAAAGGTAAATTCAGCTAACTATTTAAACAATACAACCTTACTATACGCTACGTAATGTATTGCGTAATTTCAAATTCAAATCAACTTATTAATTTGCGTCACAAAGTTACTAAAACCAGTTATGAACGACAAAGTTCATTAATTAATTTGTGAGTTCAATAAAGTTACACTTATAGTTAGGCAAGAGGTTGACTTTATAAGACTATACGAACAAACATATAACAGCTACTTAATTTTTAATACTAATGTTTGCTCAGTGGTCGAAATTCGACCATACTTTAAATTATTTTTATCTCTCTGCAGCCTTTCCCTATCTTGTCCCTAGCCTTTATTATTCCCAAGTCACTTGGGGTCGGCTTTCTAGTCCAACCGGATTTGACTGGATATCTGTTTTTACACGGAGCGGCTGCCACCTGACCTCCGCAACCCGAAGGCTAACGATACACTAAGACAAGACCAGTGTCAGGATATTAGAGGGCACTGACTTCCCAATAACAACTGCCATAGGAGTTCATGGCAGCCGGGACCGACGCGCGACGGCTTAACGTGCTCTTCGAGGCACGGAGTAGGCGATAATTGTCAATCAATACGCACATAATTTCGAAAAGTCATATAACTTCCGAAAGTCAGAGGTGCGCGACGTGGGTTCGAACCCGAGACCCTCTGTATTGCAGTCTTTTGGTCTCCCCACTGATCTACAGCCCTTCCCTATATAATCTTAAATTATTCCAAATCTCACAACGCGCGAAATATACTCAAAAAGATTTGCTTTCACGCATATTAATATATAGACCCCCTAATTATTATTAATTTAAGTACATACATGATTGGAGTACCTGCTAGGTGATACATCCAGGAGACTGGAGACATTAGTCATTATATTTCATAATATTATTTTCATGTATTGCACAATGCTTTATCTGTCGGGGTATTGCTTTCCATACGGTCGTATAATGCAAAAGTAACTCCGACAAATTTTATTAAGATTCGTTATGAATCCCTAACGGATTAAGACTTTGATAAAGAAACAGATTGTGTCCTGGAAAATAACATAAGCCACCTTTTATACCTGTACGTGTGCCGCAGGTTTTACGCAAGCGTAGTCATGGACAAAAACTTGTTTTTAATACAGGCAATAAATAGTAAAAAAGACGCGGTGTTCGTTGAAGACTAAAGTTAAAAAGATAAGTACATACTATTTCAAACATGTACAACCGCACATCCTCAATGATGCAGGCAAAGGTGTATCATACCAACACCTCGCCAGTTTTTGTTTAGATCCCCCATAACTGAAGACATGACCGACCGATTCTTACACAACTATGAGAATTTTCGACTAAACTACATTTCGCCGGCCTAGTTTCACCTGAAATCTCATAAACCCAAAAACTTATACTACTAAACCAAATTATAGAATTCCTTAAAAGTGTCTAATCTTAGAAAACCAGAAAAATACAGATAATTAAAATCTATTGTCTGGCGACCCGTGTGCCGCTGCGACTCAATAGGTTAACAAAATACATTTCATATTCTAATTACTATAGGCCAAAGAATACTACGAATACCTCCAAGTTAAAAAGCCTGTAATATACGTGTAGGCTACATATAGCACATGGGGTATTGGTATTTAAGTAGAAAACGTCTCAATGGCGATATAAGGAGGGTGTTGTTCGAGATATCTCTGTCTACTGATACCCACTGAGGAAAGGATGAGCCACACTGATAGATATAATATTATAAAAATATATTTTCACTGTCGTTGGTTGGTGATGAGCCTACGGCCCAACAAGTATTCGCTATTGAAGTGAAACTTCTTTATCGACGTATGGGAGAAATTTTGTAGCTGTGTAAAAAAAAATCATCACGTTTTTCGGTTACGCGCCATGTTGCTTTTTTATCAAAGTTTAGCATAGTGACGTAAAGAATATAATGTAATATATTATAATAATAACAACAATATATTAGTTTTGAAGTTTGGTTTGAAATAAGAATAACAATATATTAATTTGAAAGTGATAAAATAAAAAGACTTATTCAAATTTAAGTTAATTTACAAGAAAAGTGAGAGTGATTATATATTTCGTTTTATAAATTCAACACGTATGAGCATGATTTTAATATTTATTTGAGGTTAGCCTCACTTTTTGATTGTAAGTATCAGTGAATGTATATAAATCTGTTAAAATTATATTATAAAAATTATATGTCGTAAAGAAGTTTCACTTCTTACCTGTGTACTCTGGTACACACACACATTTTTTGTATATTAACAAGCTGCTATCAATTGTTTAGGAAGGAAGCCTTGGAATTGAATACTTTCAGTTTTGCTTTAATTGGATTTTCACCACGCTTTCACCTTCAGATGGTTCAACAAATCTGACTGGTGACTGAGATAATGTTTCACCCATTTTTGGCCAGGATAAATAGAAGAGGGGAATACAAATATTGCACAAATGGCTTAGAGGTTTAAGGGGTCGCCTCAACATTGTCACTGCGCTGAGTGTTGTGGGTTCGATCCCCTACTGAGCAACAAATTGTGTGATTCACAAATAATTGTTCCAAATTGCAATATTCTTTGTGTCTCTTGTAGGAATTATTCATAGTGCTATATTTGGCTGTTTCATAAAACGCTACATAAAATGTTACTAAATAATATGGATGAGACGGTGTTGTAGAGAACAAAGTAGAGATGACACGAGAATCCGTTTCTGCACTACTGGCCTTCTCAACACGTTAATCTACTCAATGTTTATAGTTTTATACAAAAAAACTTGTTACAGACTTCATACATTTTCTAACATATTAAAAACATACCCTTGATTATTTTACTAAAGCGACTGTTTAGCTGGATAGATAGAAGTTCTTTTACTAAAGCGGCTGCATAATACTAATATAGACTATATGTACATTCTGTTACTAACCCATTACTAAACAACCTATGGACTTTTTATGTACCTAATTATTAATAATTAATGATTATTTTTTCTATAATAATGTATATTGAAGAAATTATTAATACAAATCTGTAATATCAAAACTAATTATTATTGTTAAAAGTTTTTTGTTATATATTTGTATATATGACTGTCATTGACATTTAATTTAACAACTTGCATGCAATATGTATGTATACTCATGTTATAACAAAAAAAATGATCTTTATCTACATACCTACATTAATGTCCGAAATAAAGATATTTTATTTTATTTATTTATTTATAGTTAGACAGAAAGAGATAAAATATATAAAATAGTACATCTTGCACTGCTCTCTCAACCTTAAAAAGCAAATGTTTCCCCCGTCCTTTGTTCCTCGCCAGAAGATACAGTGCCGTTCACACACGAATGCATCCCTTTTTAATACTGGAGGGTGGATTTTTCTTGCAAAGGAATAACGCGCTTAAGGGTACGTAGCTATGTTAAGGGATTAAACTTTAACGTGGATGCTTTGTTTGTTTGATGTGTTTTGGCTGAAGAAAAATGTTTGCACGAGGTTTTTCTGAGTTTTCTCCGTCTGTGCTTGATGATTTCGGATCTCCTCGATGGCATCGTGGTTAGTGTAACTGACTGCCACGCCTGAGGTCACGGCTTTGATTCCCGCACAAAAACATTTGTGTGCATGAACATGGATGTTTGTCTTGGTCTGGGTATTTATATGTATAATATGTATGAATTTACAAAAAAGAAAGAAAAGTATATATGTATGTCTATCCATTGTCTAGTACCCATAGTACAAGCTCTGCTTAGTTTCGGCTAGATGGTGTTGTGTGTGTGATAGAGTATATTATTATACTAGCTGTTACCTGCGACTTCGTCCCCGTAGATTTTAACTAAAAAGTGCTTGTCTCCGCGGAACGCTATTTTGTTTTCTAAAATTAAAGTAGCCTAAGTTACTCCTTATAACATCAGCTATCTGCCAGTGAAAGTCCCGTCAAAATCGGTTCTTTATTATTGTTCTTAGATTAGCCGGAACAAACAGACAGACAGAAAGACAGACAAAAATTTTAAAAATAGATGTTTTCGTATAAGTACCTTATATACTTTCATGTGCATTAGATAAAAAGCTGTTATTTTGACATTACAAACAGACACTTCAATTTTATTTATTTGTATATATGTATAGATTATCTACAAGCTGGGATGTTTAGGTAAGAAACCGAATCGATACGGGATTGTATGTAATTTTTTTTGTTACCTTGTGAACAGGCCCGTGCCCACGAGTGGATTAGCTTATAAGCAGGACTAGTGTTTTTTCTTTTGTGACTTTAGTAAACTAACAAATTATTCAACTTTGATTTGACTTTATTTTTATAATAATGTCAATAGGCAGTGATAGCTCAGTGGGGAGACCAACAGACTGCAATCACGGTCTCGGGTTCGAACCCACGTCGCGCACGTCTGACTTTTAGAAGTTATATGACTTTTCGAAATTATGTGCGTATTGATTGACAATTATCGCCTGCTCCGTGCCTCGGAGAGCACGTTAAGCCGTCGATCCCGGCTGTCATGAACATCTATGGCAGTCGTTTTTGCGAAGTCAGTGTCCTGTAATATCCTGACACTAGTCTAGCCTTAGGGTATCGTTAGCCTTCGGGTTGCGGAGGTCAGATGGCAGTCGCTCCGTGTAAAAACTGATATCCAGTCAAATCCGGTTAAACTAGAAAGCCAACCCCATGTGACTTGGGAATAATAAAGGCTAGGGAGAAGAAGATTTGACATTATTTTTTTATCCTTTTTTGCTATTTCGAAGATAAATATCTCTTGTGCTGCGGTGATTGGTCAATATTACAACCCGGCAGGTAGAGATATACCTATTACACCCATTTCGCCAGGTAAGATTTTTGATCCTACGTTATAGTGGGTGACCATATTGCTTTATACCGAGCACAGTTCCAGGCTCCATGATATTACTGAGAATTTCTCAACAGAAGATCCAAATAATAGTTTGCCCGACCCGGGTGTCGAACCCGAAACCTCATGCACAACAGTCACACACACAACCGCTACACCACCGAGACAATACAACATTGAGAAAGCCCGAAAAATCCAGACTCGGAATCCATAGTAAACTACAGATATAAATTTTTGTCCCCTATGTAGATCATCTACAAAATCTACATAACGGGCAGTGTCGACACAATCATTTAAACCAAAGTGAGAAACGGTATTCAACCGTCTAAAATCTTAGAGTTCGAAAAATGGTTCAAGTAATATGCAAAGGTCACGTGATACCACGTGACCTTGAGGTAAGAGGTCAAAGGTCATAATAATTTCGGGGTATATCGACTAGGCTGAGTCGAATGGCGTTGACGGCAAGTCTCTAGCTCTTACGGTTCTTGAGTTGAAAGTTGTATAACAGACAGACAGACGGACGGACAAAGCTGTTTTAGGTATAAGAGTTCTTATAACTTAAACTCTAAAAAAACATGCATTCTCTAACGTCTATATCACCAAAGTAGGAGATACAAGAATAGAAAAGGGTATGTTAAGCTGGTTTAGACATGTAGAAAGAATGGACGAGGAAAGACTGACTAAGAAAGTTTATAAGGCTAATGTGAATGGAACAGTCGCAAAAGGAAAACCTAGGCGAACGTTTCTCGATCAGATCGGAGGCGTTCTGGACAAAGGCCAGGTTAAGAGCTCCTTGAACCGACGGGCGTGTATGAGGAATGTGATGAAAGTGAATGAAGCCAGACAAGTGTGTCAGGATCGTAGCAAATGGAAATCCGTAGTCTCTGCCTACCCCTCTGGGAAACAGGCGTGAATCTATGTATGTATGTATTCACCACCTATGGTTCTACGTCCCACCTATTACCATATTACGCAACCATTAAAGTCTAACCCTTAATACTAACAGTTTCTAATAAGAAATAAACGCATATTATCCACGAGGAAACGTCCATTCATTATCGAATACACAATAAAATCCTCTGAAACGATTTAATTATAATATTAATTTTTGTACTCATTAAATTGTTTGCTTATAGCCACAGTTTAGCTAAAGACAAGGCAGTCTGCTAACGATACATTTGAAACAAACTTTATTTTAATACTAGGTGTTAGCGCGGTTTCATCCGCGCTTATCGTTACTGCGCCACACCCGTGGGTCGTAGCTTGATGTTATATAGCCTATAAGCCTTCCTCGATAAATAGGCTATCCAACACTAAAATAATTTTTCAATTCGAACTAGTAGTTCCTGAGATTAGCATGTTCAAACAAACAAACTCTTCAGTTTTGTAATATTAGTATAGATTTTTTTTAAAGTAAGATTATAAGTTATGTAATTTTTTCGATAAATAGATCTAGAGCATTTTATGATATACTCTTATTTACTTTAAGCAATCCAATTTTAGCAAAAAATATATTCTAAAAATAAGCAAACTACAGCCTCAAGTATCCGAACGCACATTACCGTCGGCAACTTCAAAGAGATAACACCCGACGGCGGCGCTTTGATCACGCCGCCCGTCGGAAAAACGTCTTTGATGTCACCGCGTTGGATGCTTATATGCCATTTTCTTGACACAATTATTTTTATTTATATATGTTGCAAATCGTTTGATAACGAAAATAAATCTATGAGACTCGCAAATAAATATGTTGTAAAAAGCAGTTTTTGTACGAAAGAATTTTAAGTGAAAATATCTGTTTTAAGTTCTTACATATTTTGTTATGAAGAAATTCAAGATAAATGTTATTTGTACCATTATTTAGTTATAATATCGGCTCTATTCGAAACAGATAGTTGAATCTGTAAACAAAAGTATTTATAAAAAATATATAAACTTTACAAAATTCGTACTTTTTTATTTTATGTAAAACATATAGACACAATATCACTAGAGAGTTGAATGACCCTTACACCGGTTTCTGAGATGATAATTAATCAACGACGTGCCAAAATAAAACACATGGTACCAAGTGGTTTGATTAACTGTTGCTGGTTTAAACAGTAAATCACATTGGCATGTTTCTACAGAATATACCACGGGGAGTGCTCTGAAGAGTTATTCCACCTTATCCCGCCCTCCCCTTTCCTATCCAGAACAACGTGTCCTGGGCTCAGATGCCATCCTTACACGGTAGAGTCGACTAGAGCGCGTACCAACAAGTTTGGGTCCTCATACCTCTGCCGAACGACTAAGGCACGTGTTTCCTTCTTCCTTCAATCCTGGGTCCTTTAAGCGGGGCGTGAAAAAGCATCCTCTCATGCCGTCAAAGTAGAGACCTCAACATCGCTTCGGCTGCTGTGAGGGCGGTGTGGAGGCCACTGCTCTTAGACTTCTTACCGTCAGGTGGAGTGTGGTCATTTTGACGAGCAAAATAAAAAAAGAATTAAAAAAAAACTTGACAGCCTGTTTACTATCTTTCTATTGATCGAAATCGGGTGTTAATTGATATATTACTAGAAACAGGTACAAAAATGTAACTTACTATATCTCAATAGAAACATTAGAAATATTTAATTCTAGACTTATGTTATCGATATTTCAGTAAAAGAGGTAGACAACGTTCTCCTGTCGATATAACAACACTAAAGTAAAATGCGGTCTATCGCAATAGCAGAAAGCACATATTATAACATTTTGGCAATATAAAGAATCGACATTAGAGGCCTAGAAATGATACAAACTTCTTAACATAGATTATCGATATTAGAGGATACAAAACAACAGTCCACATATCAAAACTAAAGAGTTAACTCACACTTTTACTATTTAAAAATAGTACGACATTCATATAAGATTTTAAAAATAGAATATCGATATTACAGAGTTAACAAAACACTCGTCAACGCTACAGAATTACATCTCACTATCTTTCAAAAATGGAATGACGGTTGTATAAGATTTAATAATAGAATATTGATATTAAACGGTTAACAAAAGGCCAGTCTACATATCAACACCGAAGGGTTACATCACACTATCTTTCAAAAATGGAATGTCGGTTATGTAATACTCTAATAGCGATATTCTATTTAAAAATAGAATATCGCTATTAGAGTGATAATAGAACACCAGCTCACATATCAACAATATCTTTCAAAAATGGAACAACCGCTATAGAAGATTTCAAAAATAGAATATTCTTATTAGAGAGCTAACAAAACACCCGTCCACATATCAACACTAAAGGGTTATATCACACTATCTCCCAAAAATAGAATGACAGTGATATAAAATATCCCATTGTTTTCAACCCTATCGCTGCGACCCAGTTCCGGGGAACTGGGGTGAAAGTTGAGCGTGGTCAAGGTGAAGGAGCCGCCATTAACGTCTGCACTTAGAACAACTCTGCTGCCAGCGTCTTAAGACTTGTACTACGATTTACACGTCTTGGTACTTCGGTAATTAATTTCTGATTTAAAATTCAGATTTGGAATTCCAACAAGAATTTGGCCGTTAGGTTCATATAAACGTCTCTATGTTTGGATGAACTGAAGTAGTTAGCAAATACAGAGATGTTTATAGTAATGTAATGTGAACTATTTTTAAAAATGCAGATAATAGTGGGCAAGCCTATTGACGTCACTGAGTGTAATAACAGCTGCCAAACTGCTACTGAGAATTGTCTAAAAGGAAATTCCTATAACAGTTTGTCTGTCACGAGTTTCGAACTATGAGACCTTATTATTGGATAATCTAACGGTTTCTGCACTAGGCTATGTGTTGTTCGTTACCAGTTGAGAGGTAAAATTTTAATTCTTAATCGGCAACTGTTGTCATACACATAAAATATTTGAAGTTGTAGAATCCTAATTTACGCTTAGTTCGTTTAAAATTAAATCTAAATGTTTTAAAGTTTTTCTATTCCAAAATAAATATATACGAAATTAAAGTATTATGTAGTTGTCTCGAGTATCAAGAGGTGTTAGTCGCGCTGTATGAAGTTGGCTAAGTAATAAGATAATGAAGAACAGCGGGGTCGGGATACGAATTAAAACGAGAGACGTGTGCCTTTAAACAGAGGCAACACTTGAGGGTAGTTCGATATTCAGGTTTTAACAAGAGTGTGTGTTTCGGAATATAAGTCCTTGGTAATTTTTTGGAATGAATGATTTCAAATGATTAATATAAATGAATCTGGGAGTTTTAATTGATTTAGTAGAAATGATCCCAAAGTAATACCTATTAGGCTTATTACCGTTTATGGTTAGTTACGATAAGCAGAGTACGTTTATATAGTTATGTAACTATATTTTAGTTTTGTTAGTAGGATTTTCATTGAAATCTTATAGGAATCCTGTACTTATGTTTATATGGCATATTCTAATTCTACTATCAGTCTAATACAAAAAAAAATGTCTGAATCTATTTTTGCGATACTATCCTAACGATTTCATTCCAAACCTACCCTCAAAATAAAACCAAGCCCAAGTGTACCCTCCAGCCCAACGCACACTCTCCTTGTTTATTTAATGAGTGAATCGCAGAGACGACCTCGTTATGACGTCACCACTTCTTGAACATCGCCGGAGTGAGACAGAGAACCATCTTATACACAAGAGGGAAAAGGAAGGAAGGTCAGCTGAGCTTGAATGAATAGATTTTCTTAAGTGTTCCGTTTCTTCTAATGAAATCGAAATGAAGGCGCGTCACTGAACTTCAGTTTTAAAGACTTTGTGAAAATTTTCAAGGTGACTTTTGTTCTTGGGAGTAAAGAGGGAAAAGTTTGTACTTATGAGCGTTCTTCCAATAGTTGAGCTGTATTTTGTACTGGATTCTTATAGTATTATTAGTCGATGGACTTTGTTTTGTATTTACAGAGAATGTAATATGCTTCTTCAAAGTATTAAGCGTCTTTGAAGATTTCAATTTGATATTGGATCGGTTTTCGTTTCGTGGTATACATATACATATTAGATTGTCTTTATATATGGGTTAGTAATATTGTGACTGTGTTTCAGAGAAATGGTAGGCAGACGTACTCATGCGTCATAAGCATTTTCATAATCGAATTCAATAATTTTCAGGGAACATTATGGAATACTCTCAGTTATGTATCTAGGTTTCTTTACCTTCATCGTTAAATCAAGCGATAATTATCAATTTAATACGAGTAATTTCTTCAAAGAGCGAGAACATTTTAGGATAGAACAATTCTAAAAAAACACTACAAAATAAATAATAAAAGTGTACTTCTCGTGATTACAAAATGTTCCTTATGATACAATCAGCATCAGCTTCGCTTGCCGCTATAAGAGAACGCATACCAGGACAAAAATATTCTTTATCTAGGAGATGATCTATGTATGTGCCAATTTTCATCCAAATCTGTTCAGCAGTTCACGCTTGATTGTATAACAAACATCCAAATAAGTTAACAAACTATACATTGCAAAAATGGGATGTATTGCGATAAATAATTATTTTATATTCGATTGAATATAGAAAACCAATGAATTATTGCCATAATTACACTGTGGTACACTAGATTTTTTTTTTTTTTAATTTTCTTCTAAATTTATGTTGATTTCGTTACCAACGTAAACCCATTTCACGATTTCTTTTTTAACATTCGTGTAGCTGAGAGCCGTATTCATAGTCATGGTCTTACATGATTTTATTTTCGATATTCTATTAGAATATGATATCCATAATATGAATAATAGAATAATTTCTTCTATGGGTATTCAAGGTTGAGACTAGGTATGGCTTATGGTCTAAATCTTCTCACACTGAGAGGTCAGGGTCTGGGTCCAGCAGTGGCACAGTTTTAAATAGAGCTGGTATTATTATATTAGAACGGTATGGTGACTATACACAATGCAAGTAACTGTCAAGCTATATAAGTAACTAGAGGATGCCCGCAGCTACGCCCGAACATGTTTTTTTATTTATCCATTTGTTCCTAATCCCGTAGGAATTTCGGGAAATTCCTTCTTAGTGCTACCCTACACTCTCATTTCAGCTTCTTGCGTTCAGTAGTTTCGGCTGTGCGTTGTCTGTCAGTCACTCAGTAACGGAAGAGTTTTATATATATAGATTTAATCATTGAGGTTTCTTGCACGAGTGGTTCGCATCGGTTGTAGTGTACAACCCAAGCAGATCTTGCACACGTTACTCACGTTGTGTACAAGAACAATAATTGGAATCGATTATTTGTCGAAAATAGAAATAAATTTAACTAATAAGATTTAATTATTCCAGCTAGGCTCCGCTAAGATATTCAACAGATTGATTCTCGAGGATTATATTACTTCTGTTAGGCTCAATTGTTTTTGGCTTTAGCGAGGTAGCAGAAATCTTAACTTAAATACTACTTGCTCAAAGAAATTAACAAAACTTGTGTTGTGTGTGATAAGTAAGGTTTCTCACTCCTTGCTTTGCTGGTAGTACAACAATTATTTTTTTAACAGTCTGCAAGACTCCAAGCTTCTATAAGATAGAGGGTAATCGCTTACCACGAGGCATACCTACTGGATAATAATTATAAGTAACTAGCTTTTGCACGCGGCTCCACCCGCGTGGTAACTACATCAATGAAATGTAGCCTATGTCCTTCCCCAGGTTATAAATTATATCTGTACCAAATTTCATCTAAATCGGTTGAGTGGTTTAGCCGTGAAAAGGTAACAGACAGACAGACAGACAGAGTTTCGAATTTATAATATTAAATAAGGATAAGGATAATTACAGCAAATATTACAGCACTGCAACGAGGCAGTCACACGTTTTATCTGAAATATGGAAAATTTTGATCCTAGTCGACATACTGGCCTAATTATTTCAAAGATTATTGGAGTCAGTTTATTAATCTAACTAGATTACACTAAATATCAGATTTGCGAATGAGTAGCTAGCATCTAATCTTATCTACTGAAAGGTATACCGTGTCGGTAGACCACATGACAGAATATTTTAAAGTAATGAAAAGGAGCACAAATTTCAATATTTTACAAACATTAAAATCTTCTTTTTCTTACCTTTATTATTCCCAAGTCACTTGGGGTCGGCTTTCTAGTGTAACCGGATTTGACTGGATATCAGTTTTTACACGAAGCGACTGCCATCTGACCTCCGCAACCCGAAGGCCAACGATACCCTAAAGCTAGACCAGTGTCAGGATATTAGACGGCACTGACTTCCCAATAACGACAGCCCTATAGATGTTCATGGCAGCCGGGACCGACGGCTTAACGTGCTCTCTGAGGCACGGAGCAGGCGATAATTGTCAATCAATACGCACATAATTTCGAAAAGTCATATAACTACTGAAAGTCAGAGTTGCGCGACGTGGGTTCGAACTCGAGACCCTCTGCATAGCAGTCTGTTCGTCAATACAAATATTACAAACATGCTAGGTGTAATTTGTGTCCCTTATTTTAATAAGGGACACAAATTACACCTAGCATAATTTTTGTGATCGTGAATCACATAAATTTTTGTTACTAGGAGTACTACTCTCATAATAATAAATAAAACTAAGTTGAAAGGAAAACATTTTCACCAAGCGAAATTCATTAACATTAGTATTAAAGAAAAGAAAGAAAGAAAGAAACAAAGATAAAAAGTAGTTTGTCTGTAAAGTCGGTTTACGGACGATAGTTTAACGTGACAACGTCATAACAAAATATCTTTGCCGTATCGTTACAATGGGCGTAACGGGACAATGAGTCATCCTTTTTCGTGCGTGCAGCCGGCGTTCATCGATTTATCACGTTGTCACGTCAAAAACTTTTACTTCATATGCTATAAGAAAGTAGAACTTTTCTGGGCGAACTTGCATACACACATACACACATACAAATGATCGTACCGTTACCAAATAAGTAGTCATCTCGCCACTGCATCTATGTACTATTATGGATTCAACCCCAACATGAAACAATTTGTGTGTTGTACAAGCCGTTTTGCCGAGTCTGGGTGTACTTTTTGTCCGTTCTTTTCTTCTTCTTTTCTTCTTCTTTTCTTCTTCTTTTCTTCTTCTTTTCGTGTGGTTATTGCCAACCTGTTGTCAAGAGCAAAGCTTAACGACTGCTGTCAATTTGACAACAACCAGGACCGACCTTTTACGTGCCCTCCGAAGCACGGAAACGCTCAGATGCAATACCACTAAACGGTCATCCATCTATAGACTGACCGCACCCAACATTACTTAACCTCGCTAATCGTTTACCGATCAGTGAGTGCAATTGGCTATGAGCGCCTTTTCTTTATGTGTCCATTGATTGAATGCTTATAAAGTCTCCTACGAAACATGAATTATGACTAACGCAGTAGTTGATGTAACTAAAAAAATGGCAACAGCAAGCTGTCCTTGCCAAACACACACCATCTCGACTATACATGCAGCCTGAGCGTTTTTCATTAGCCTACGATCACATTAGGCGGGCGGACAGACGGCCGGATTATTGGATCCGACGGACGAAAGACTTCGATCCGTTGCCTTTTTTACTTATTTTTTTTCCCTCCACCGTCTGGAAAGCCTTTTCCTCTTATTTATTGCTTATACGAAGCCCAAATTGGATATTTGTGAAAGGCTGACTTGTTCCCGATAGAAAAATGTAACGCCTTTTTTTCTAACATGTTTTATTTCCAAGTCTGCGTTTCTTATTCGTTATATTTTATTGGAAATCCCTGTAATGAGAGTGGGTAGTGCCTTTGGACATTGTGAGGTACCTACGTTTGTTTGATGTCTATAAACTGTGGTGAGATAATTATTGAAATGGACAAAGGATGTCTTATTTAATATAACTTAGTGATACACAGACTTATTTTTAATATTGAAGGGAGGTAAGGTGCCGTTTAGCTAGACACTGAAGCATTAGCTCCAGTACATTTTACTGGGTAAGCACTTTGACTCTACAAAAGATCACAGAAAAAAGAGTCTATTGCTGTGTGGCAGGGGATCAGTGTGATCTTTGTCAATCGCACGGTCAGAACAAAGTTATCTTTTTGAAGGGTCAGCAACATGAAATTAAGAGTGTTGGTATTATGGCTTTGTAAGTAACCATAGACAAAGTCAGTCGTCCACTACAGCTTTTTTAATTTAACCTAATACACATACATGGATCCCATCCATGTATGTGTATTATATACTCAGATCTTAAAATTATCACCGCATGTACATTTTTGTATTATATAAGACTAGTTTTTGCCTGTGGCTTCGCTCGCGTTAATTTAGAATTTGACAATCAATTCGGGTTGTACTCTGCTTGTAATAATATAATTCAATCATGATTCAAAAGACACGTGGCGCCATCTGTTATCATAAGAACGTTATTGTTGTTTTCCTCGGGGACAGTAATTCTTTTCGGGATAAAAGGTAGCCTATGTCCGTTTCTGTACACCTGACAACGTATATGCAAAATTTCAGGATGATCGGTTCAGTGGTTTAGGCGTGAAAAGGTAACAAACAAACAAACTCATTTTCGCTTTTATAATGTTAGTTAGGAGGATGTTATGTTAGGAATCCCTCGGTGACGCAGCAGTACTGAATGTGAGGTGAGAGAACATTAGGTCTCGGGTTGAATTCCCGAGTTAGGCAAAGTGTTAATGGGTTTCTCTGACCCAAGTTCTCAGTTACAGCTCGAAATTTAGCACTCTGTCCGGCGGATAGGCTTGGTCTCTTATACGTGATGCCTATTGCCCATACCTGGAGAAATGTAAGTGTAATGCACCTCTGACTACCTAATCAAGGCGTGAGACTATGTACATTAATCCATGTATCTACAATAAAAGTGCAAAGTTACACACCTATTGTTCTATGTTGAAGTAACAGATAAATATCTCGATACATATCTAAGCAAACCCGGCAAGCAGTGCTAGTCACAATAGGCCATAAAATAAAGATCCTATTAAACTTAATGGGGCATTGCTTACGGTAATTAACGCATCGATGACCCCAAGGGTCTCGAAAATACACGCAATTTGACTTTTTAAGGGTAACAAAGAGTTTATTTTGCGTTTGAGGTTTGTTTTTCATTAATTATTTTAATTGTACTTGTCGTATTGTGAGATTCTAATAAGGATTACTTACAGTCTTATACGATATTGGCTTGGATAGTCACGTGTGGTGCCACACGTTGTGTCATTCGTGGCGTTACAAACAATACACACACAATGAGTGCCGGAGGTCCAATCACCCCCTTTCCCCCATCCCGCTCCTTCTTCTTCCCACTTCCTTTCCTAAAGGGTCGGCAACGCGCAAGTGATGCCTCTGGTGTCGCAGGCGTCCATAGGCTACGGTGACCACTTACCATCAGGTGGGCCGTATGCTTGTTTGCCACCTTAGTTGTATATAAAAAAAAACAATCCTTTATAATAAACCTACCTACGTAACGGCCACGTGATACGCTGCGTGGTATCTCTTCTGCCACACAAATGCCACATGAATTGGTATTGCAGGAGGTGCTTCGTAGAGACTACCAATTGGAACATAATTCATAAAAGGGCACAAAAGTTGCATTACCCTAGGTAGCCCCATAGGAGCGGTATAAATTAAAAAGCAATATCAATCAGCAAATTATTTTTATTAATTTCTTTCTTTCTTTCTTTTCTAAATATATGATGTCATAATACTTACGACTATGCTCGGGTACTTAACTGTAGCCTGTATGCTTTCCCATATTTCAAACTAACTCTATCAAAATATTGACAAAGACTTTTAAATAAGTCAGTCTTGAAAATATAAGAAACAGAAATTTGCATCGCGATTTTATTTTAAGTTTTCTAGTGTTACCTGTGTTTATTCCTTGCTGCCAAAGCTATCCTTACAAACCTCATTTGAATACGTTGAGTGTTTTATTAACAAACAAACAGAGCAACATTCACATTTCTAATATTGATTTAATTAATACAACCTCACTCACCTACTCAAAACATACATTTACCAAAAACTAATTGGAAATGCTCAACGACCGAATATCAATACTTCAATCATCAAAACCACTACAAATTAACAACCCAAAAAAATCGCATCATTGCAACGGAATCGCACCTTAATTTTCGAATGCCCTCGCAGGCAGACGGTTTAAGGGCTTGTCTCATTACCGCTACTGAAAGGTGCGACGCGTCAAGAGCTCGCTAATTAAAAGATTTTTATGCAAGTGCGCATAATAGTCGTACGACGAAATGTCGCGACGGGAAAAAAGTTGTAATGATTTTTTTTTCGAAATAGACACAAAAGGGTGTGGTGAAAAATGAGTTGAAAGTCTTATGGGAGTTTCGAAATACATTTTTGCTCTTGTTAGGATGTTGAGGTTACATAATATTTTAATGAGATTGTCACCTGAGTTTTTGGTAGAGTGATAATTTTCGGTGGTGATTTTTTTATTTTGCTTTGCTGTCTGAAGCATATAGTTTTGCGTTTTAATGTGTTAGTTTTACATAACTTTTATATATAAATGAGTTGTAGTCCAATTAAGCCATTGGATGTACGATCTAGAAGTTGTAGGTTCGATACCTTCTTATAGGTTTATCAAAGTGAACCCACGTCTTACATTAAAGCTTAGTTTAATACATATTATAGCTTAGAATATTATCGAATCCATTTTAAGTAGGTATTTGTTTCAAAGTACTAATATAATGTTTATTAAATTTGCAGTCTGCTAATAATTATCGAATTGGTTTAACAATAGTGTGATTTTCTATGACAAGTAATTAGTACGTAATTAGCAATTTTATTTTTAATTTTGTCAACATGCTAGTTAAAAAGGCTTTTTTTTAAATTGCACATAAATAAATAAAGCCAATATACAGCCCCTGATAAAAAACTGACAGGCATAGCGTAACCACCTAATTTATATAAAAAATCTCCAAACACATTACTTGCGCGGAAAAATCCACCAAAACTTATCGGGCGAAAGCCACAGCTCAATCCATCATCATTATGCCAAAACTCGCCGAAATTCAATAAAAAAAAACTTTCCTTTGCACCCCCATCTAGCGGCGGCGGCGGGAACCTCGATAGCTGCCCCCACCACGCGGGGGGTGGCTACCACCCCACGTCGTATCCCTTTTTTCTTCATTCCACACCCTTATCCGTACCTGAGCTTTCTTTATCCACAGACCGAACTTTTTAATTCGAGCCGTCTCTTTCCCGCACGCAGAAAAGTTAATTTTAAATGTGACAGCAGATTATCCGTCCCTTTCCATCGCAAAGAAAAAAATCTGTTTATAAAAATGAGAGCGTGTTTGGGGCACGGTTCCATTGGACGCAGGGGTAATGTTTCATACGCGGTGGGGTGTTTTTTATACGCGTTTTGGATTGAAAAAAAAATGCACCCTGTCGGAAGCCGAACTTCTTTTACCTACGACCCGGCGGATATACGTTTCATTTCCAATTTCGATAACAAAGCTTATATTTTTTCGTCGACTCTTTTCTTTTGTGCCAGTACGAAATAATTGTGCGGGGCCCGTGCCTCTAATTCGTTTGTATTTTCATAAATATCTTACAACGTGAAAGCGAAGTGATCTGAGATCCTCATATGCTTCGCTTGTTTCGTAAAGGAGGTTTCATTAAAAATATGAATGGCTTCTGATTAGAATTGTTTGAACTTTGATCTCTTGGGCACATGGTATTTACAATTATCATCGGTGGAATGGTTGTAAGGCATCGTGGATGACTTGTTTTTATATATTGCTTTGAATATACTGGCATACCTAAAGAACCGTAATATATAGGACGCATAAAAGTAACTACGAAGTTAAAGATTTAAAGACATTCAGTTGGTTATAATTTTGACTGTTGTCCATTTCTTCTTGAGTTCAATAGCTAGGTCGGACAAAGTGTTATTGAGTATTTCTGTGTATACTTACTTAGGTGCGTCCCGTGGGACTTAGCTCGGGATCTTTGCGTGGCAGCCCAACGGTTTCCCACTAGGCTACCTAGTATCTATATAGGTTATAAGCAGTATTATATATTTATAATACCTTTAAAGTTGACGAATCAGCAAACTAAATTTCCAATAAAATCCTAGTTCTAATTCTAACTTCTATCTAACTAATATTATAAAAACGAAAATGAGTTTGTTTGTTTGTTTGTTTGTTACCTTTTCACGCTTAAACCACTGAACCGATCATTCTGAAATTTTGCATATACGTTGTCAGGTGTACAGAAACGGACATAGGCTACCTTTCATGCCGAAAAAAAATACTGTTCCCGAGGAAAACAATAATAACGTTCTTATGATAAGAAGGCGCCACGTTTCTTTCGAAGCATGATTGAATTATATTATATATTATTACAATCAGAGTACAACCCGAATTGATTGTCAAATTCTAAATTAACGCGAGCGAAGCCGCGGGCAAAAGCTAGTAAAACTATAAATCTTAAATTTATCGCAATTTATCTTAAAACACTACATTTTAAACAACTAATTTTAATTATCATTTTTTCCGAATTTTCGGTTACATTTTTACAGTGTTTTGTGTGCTTTCACTGCTTTGCTAAATTTTGTGTAGATATGAATATATTATTTAATCTCAAGTGATTAAATTATGTTCGGGTACTTTGAAATAACTACACTGGAACATTGAGACAACTACCATCTTAGTCTCCCCGTGACCATGGCTGCTGAAAAGCAACCGAAACGTCGGGGAAAGTGTAAACACAAATATAAATAGTATAATAGTATAAATAGTTTTAATAGTTTCAATAATTTAATTAGCTTAAAAATGAGTAAAGTTTAATAGTAATAGTAGTGTCACAGTTTTCAAAATTTTGTAATAAAGTGTCAAATAGACAACGCGATAAAACCCGTATATAGTAGTTTAATTTCAATTAATAACATTCGCGTAAACAGAAGACAATATTAAGTTGAAGTAATTCGATGTAATGACATAAGATCGTTACACTTAGTATACGCCAGAGGGGTAAGCAGATGAGGTCTATCTTTACAGATGACGACGTAAATTATTAATTTGGTTAGGGATCTTATTTCGTTATGATAAGTAGTTTACAATATTAATTACTTAGCGGTCCGTGTTATCGTCTAAACATTGAAATGCATTCTGTATTCACCTGTTATTGGATAGCAATTAGTTTTAGACATATACATTTTAATTAATGACATAATTAACATAATATATACACAAATTATTTACAAGCAATATATACTAAAAAGCAAAAATAAAACTTCAAAATTAAAAAGCGTCATAATATTCCTCCGCATCGTCGTCAATTGGCAACGTGCCCAAAAGACTGGCAGCATTGCCACGTTGAATGGCAAAATTTAATCTTAGTGCAAAAAATACACCAGCCCTTTGGTCACGCGAAGCGTCCATCAGCCGCTTAGATAGGTCTCTATAAACAGACCTAGCACTGGGCCCCCATGGCTCCAGCGTTTCGACACCAACCGGCTTAAATATGTACTCACCAATAAGGTTTTGATATTTTCGCCATTTGATCGTCTCCGCTGATGCAGCAGTAGCACCAGCACAACCTGCTGTTATTGTACCTATAAATTGTATTACATGTAAATATGATTTTTTGTATATATAACTGTTGGTGAATTAAATAAATAAATAAACCTATAAATTGCATTACGTGTAAATGATAATGTACCTATATAACTGTTCGTGAGTCAAATAAATGAATCAGTTTGTTAGACAATATATTTTCCTAAAGATAAGACATTGTCGAGGGGTAGATCGAAGGCAGTCGTTTGCCATATTAAAAGTAAAAAAAAAAATATATATAGAATATCGATATACAGATTCTTTAGTTACAAAGTGATCATTAGGAGATACAAAACACAAAATAAACGTTTTTAACATTTTTGTCTGTATTTCACGAAATTTACTGAGAACTTCTTAGTTTATCGTTGGATGGCTAACTTAAAATTTGGTGCATACCTACATCATCTTAAAACGCCTAGAATTCGAGTTTTATTTGTGCAGTTTAGCTTTGTCTTGAAAGACAAATATAGATAGGTACCAACTTCTTATTTTTACATGTAGGAAGTCGCGGTCAAAAGCTGATGCACCTAATCCTATATGTTAAAGAAGTCTTATTTATTGAAGTGAAAACTTCTTTAGGCGCGTTGAGCACTTCTTGGGTGAACAAAAATCATAGAACTCACGTCATCTTCACGCTTCGTCATCGTCACGCTTCCACGCTTTCCATTTTTGAATTATTTTGGAATATTAACAATATTTCAGAAATGGTGCGTCCTACGCAAAAAATAACGAAATTTTGACCCCCTTAAAATCCCTAAGAGAGTATCAGGAATCCGTCACGCCCCTTTTTTTATTTTTTTTTTGGAAAGAATGTTTATGATTAAGGATTAAAGTTTTCACTTCTATCGGCAGTCCCCAAAGACTCGACCAATTTTTTTTTTGTGGCTATACTACATGAACACGTCCGTTTAGCAGAAATAAGTATACACTATGTACACTTTAGCCAGAATTAAATGTAAATCTTTTTTAAACTACATAAATTTTAAAATATTATATTAAAATTTAATACCCAAATCTGTGCTGTTAGGTACTGATCATTTATTTATAGCAAATAAATAATACTTTACCTGATTGAACCCGAGACCTCATGCACAGCAGTCACACTTAGTACCAGAGCTCAAAGAATCAGAAACCTATTTACCTGTTATTTAAAAAATAAGAAGGCGATCTTTGTACTCTTGCTTTTAAATTATTTTATTATTATACTACGTAAACTCGCGTGAAATTGTATGTCGCGTTGGAGAGCGTGTAAAAAATTATTGCAGGTATAATAAATGCATTTTCTTTCTTTTATACGTACAATAATCTACGACATCGTTCGCATATTAAAAAGAACTAAAGTTTTATTAGGTTCCGTTTTTAGAAATGTTCAATAGACGACAACAGGTTCAACTCAGTTAGAAATAAATACACAGTTCGCGAAATTACGGTGCAATAAAACTCTATCTAGGTACACATATCCTTTTCTAAAATTCAATATACGAAATTTCATCAAAATGTACTTAATAATTAATAATCCAGCCGTGAAACCTTCACAAACAAACAAAGTCACTTTCGCACTTCAACCAAAAAGATTTACACCACAATCAACGTAAACTTTTACATAAATACACATAGGTACATATATACAAAAATGGATGATCAATCACTTAAAACATAATTGAATAAAACATAAGTTTGTCCTGTCACTTCACCCTCAAACGTACCCCAGTGCTGGAGGTCGTTGAACCTCGATTTGACGACGGAGAAAGCTTAAACTTAACATCTAGTAGGAGATGTAGCCATGTAGCAGTCTCCTGTCAGTAGGGTGTATTGTACAAATAGAGATTATCTACTTCAAATATTTAAATAATTGATGCTCTCACTGTGTGTAGATCACAGGAAAAAGTGTCCGCTATAAGAAAAGTGAGCTCACTCATCACGTTTAAATGATAGAGGACGATTGTGTATTTTCAAGATGAGTGAGCGTGATAATATTTATAATTTAGGTGTCATGTGGGCATTGTGTGCCAGATGTCAACTTAATGTCTAGAAAGGTAAGCAATCTTTGAATCTTTGGATTACTTCTCATTACAATCATGGACATGTAGAAAGAATGGACGAGGAAAGGCTGACTAAGAAAGTTTACAAGGCTAGTGTGAATGGAACAGTCGCAAGAGGAAAACCTAGGCGAACGTTTCTCGACCAGATCGGAGGCGTCCTGGACAAAGGCCAGGTTAAGAGTTCCTTGAACCGACGGGCGTGTATGAGGAATGTGATGAAAGTGAATGAAGCCAGAGAAGTGTGTCAGGATCGTAGCAAATGGAAATCCGTAGTCTCTGCCTACCCCTCTGGGAAACAGGCGTGAGTCTATGTATGTATGTATTAACATAATTTTAAAATGTTGTCCTACTGTTAGACACTATTACTAGTCATTGTTTCCGCCGCGTTTCGGTTATAAAGTAGTTTCATTTCATTGTCTCACTCCTGGGCATAGACTTGCTCTTGTTTAATAAGGACTAGACCGCTGAAAATTATGCTGTACCGGTACGTATTGCTTGACTTCAAACATCTTCGAGAATATTATGTAGTACTTCCAGGCATGCAGGTATCCTTCGCCGTTAAAGCGAGCGCTAAATAACTTTTGAATCGACTTAAAAAAAAGGAGGAGGTTCTCAATTCGATGGCGTGTTTTTTATTATGTTACCTCATAACTTTTTCCTAGGTGAACCGATTTTGATGATTCTTTTTTTATTTGAAAGCTGGTTCTTTCCATTTGGTCCATTCTCCATTAATAACAATAATTATTCACAAGAATACGCAGATATTTTTTTACTTCTTAGTCCATTTTTTGTTTTAGGATATTCTATTTTGAAGTCGGTTTTCTTTTTTGCTAAAATTTTGTTTTTATATGCATATAACTTTGAAAAGTCAGAGTTCTGTGCTTTAGAAGACTCGAGATCTCTACCTGGCAGTTAAAGTCAATAATCATTTATTCATTTAGGTCATAAAGTAACAACTATGAACTTCAAAGTTTAGCGGTTATTTGGTTTACCTAAGTTATAGTTAGTTGCAAGGTTTCGGCAAAGTCAAATACTGTTTGATTTTTTATTATGCAAGATACCTATATAATATAATATCTAATATTCTACCACATACACACAACACCATCTAGCCCAAACTAATCAGAGCTTGTACTATGGGTACTAGACAATGGATACACATACATATATACTTTCTGTTTGTAAATACATACATATTATACATAGAAACACCCAGACCAAGACAAACATCCATGTTCATGCACACAAGTGTTTGACTTGTGCGGGAATCGAACCCGCGACCTCAGGCGTGGCAGTCGGTTACACTAACCACTACGCCATCGAGGCCGACAAAACCTATAGATCTAAGGTACATAGGAGAGAAAACAATAGAACCGTATTTTTGCTATGTTTATATAAATAATATCAGCCCTGTATTAAACTGTCCCATTGCTGGGCACGGGTCTTTTCTCAGTGTAAGAAGGGTTAGTCCATAGTCCATCATGCTAGCCCAGTGCGGGTTGGCAGACTTCACATATCTTCGAGAACATTATGGAGAACTCAGACATGCAGGTTCCTCACGCTGTTTTCCTTCACCGTTAAAGCAAGCGATAATCAACTATTTAATACGCATATAACTTCGAAAAGTCAGAGATGCGCGCCTTGGGATCGAACTCGAGACCTCTGCGTGTCAGTCGAACGGTTTCCCACTAGGCTATCGCTGCTTCTTATTCTTATATATGTTCTTATCTTGTTCTTCTCATTAAGAGGAAACACTAAGGGTGATAGGATTGAAAAATAGGTATTTGTAAAATCTATTGCTGTCACGCAGTGCCATGTATAGTATCATGAGCGCGATAGAGACAACTGCAGCTTGGACCGAAAGTACCTACTAAAAGTACACAAAATCAACGTTTCGTAGTCCCTGATTCCTTCTCCAAAACTTGACCGACTTAACTACTTTTTTCATAAAAAATAAAAGAAAGACTGGCCGTGTTCCTATCTTTTCCTTTTTTTATATAATGTAGTCGTTTTCTGTATGTTTGAACACAGCGGAAAATCTGGTCAATTTTTGAGGGTTTTGAAGGCTTCTGTTTCTTTTAATAATTAATTTATGAAAAAAAGGAAAACATAGGGACATGCCAATAGAGCTCGTACATTTTTTGGAAAAATATTATTGCTCTACTGGCATTATCTAGGGAGGAAACAGGGGACTAAGTTTGTATGGAAAAACGGTCCTTGTGTTTCCTGTTAACTAGTTATAAATATACTCAAAGCTATCAATAGATTAACTCTCGCTATTATATGCGCAAATACACCGAATAATACCTAATCATAATTTAAATAAGCATACAAGTGCATCACAACACGATGTCAAAATATTACAAAAACATTATCGAGTTGAATAGATCGATTTACAATATACATAATTGTTCCCCCGATAAATCGATATAGCACAATAGAATCGAATAGGGTGAACACAATTGAATCGATTTTTAACACGAGTCAAGTGGTTACCATTCATTCTTCATTCAATTCGTTCGATCTTTTGTCGAGATCGATTAGGGATGGCGGTGAATGATTTGGGTCCACGCTATTGTAAAAACTATTGTGTTGTTTATGGTTGACGCCTTGTTATTAAAGTAATATTAGGCTGAAGGAATTATGGTCACTTATTTATATAATAAGTAGCTATTGCTATGGCTTTGTGTTCTTGATTCTACAGATCTTTATGATATCATATTATGTAATTTTGCTAGGACAAAAGTTTGGTTGTCTATCGCTGGTCCAATATTACAAGGCTCTATGTTACATTTTTGAAAAAATGAGTTATGAATATTGCATGGTTCTATATGTCATTCCTTTTTGTTTAGACTAATATAGTAATAGATGGAAGCACTTACCACCTCACAATATTAAATCGCAAATAGTTCTAAGTTACTTTTTAAGACTGCGCCGAGTTTAAGACGCGGTTGGACTGAATGACAGAGCTCGATATTCAAATCGGCGCGCGGCCGCCATAGTAAAATTGTACGGAGGATTTGAAATGCTTTTTTGATAAATATGTATCTTTATTGTCAACCAATAACTTAAATATTTAGGACAGACAAATTGTAATATAACTATTTATGTTTCGTTTAAGCTGTAAAATAGGATAGATTTCTACTGTTATAATCTAAAAAATCACTTAATACGAGCTTAGGTGTTTGCATTTTTCGTGCAAATTTGCGTAATTTTGTAGGCGAAAATATTTATTATTTAAAGTTTTTAAGACGGAATAATTGTAAACACATTCATTGTTATGGTAAATGTATATTTTAGTGTTGATTTTATCAACTTAACTGTGACCGCCTGTTTTGGCACATTTCGCTCGGCGCAGTCTTAAGTTATTTATAAACGTCAAGCCTAAAAAAGGTAAACCTTATGACCTTATGCATGATCGCGTTAATACCCATTATATATACTTATATATATATATATATATATCATGCAACGCGAAAGTTTAAAAGTTATTACAAGCTAAATTGTTTTAAATTTTATTTTCTTTTCAACTACATAATATATTTACTATTTTAAGCTATAGGTACATTCATTACGCCACGTTTACAATTTTAAATGATATAAAGATTAATAACTAGGCCTCCAATGGCCTCCATATTGTGTAAATACGTTTCTTACATGTACAGATTCAAATCATAAAAAATGTATTTGTTTTAAACACATATCGCACGCGATCTAAATTATAAAAAGGTTTTATACATTTTGTCGAGCCCGATAGCGTAGTGGTTAGTGTAACCAACTGCCACGCCTGAGGTCGCGGGTTCGATTCCCACACAAGCCAAACATTTGTGTGCATGAACATGGATGTTTGTCTTAGTCTGGGTGTTTCTATGTATAATAATATGTAAGTATTCACAAAAAAAAAGTATATACCTATGTATATTTATCCATTGTCTAGTACTCATAGTACAAGCTCTGCTTAGATTGGGCTAGATGGTGTGGTGTGTAGTAAATATTGCATGCACTAACCTTTGACGTTCATAAGTGTTATTTTGTGACGTAAAAGAATAAATGTGTTTTGACTTGGACTTTGTTTGTAAAATTCGTTGCGACTCAGTAGACATACCAAAAGCAAAACAGGACTTAAAATATGTCGCGATAAAAATATGCAATACAATTAATAAATTCAAATTATTATCGCAATATACACCCAAGAAGAAGTTCCCATGGATATCTTCACACGAAACTGATTAACTCAAATATATTTGCATCCCGCCCCGCGACACTTTTGACGAAATAAAAAGTAACAAACGAACATTATTAAAAACTAGTTTATAATGAAAAAGTTCTTCAATTTCACTTCCTTATAAATATTTATTCATCAAATAATATGCAAAGCACTGTAATTATAGGGTTAGTAAGAAATGGGTTAGTTCATTTACATATTAACCCTAAAATGGTAAAGGGTAATAAGAGCGCAGTAAGTTATATGGAGAAGCGTCGCAATAGCTTTAAAATTAGAGTTTAAATTTGAGTTAATTTAAAGGTGCGTTCGAAAAATAAAGTTCATTTAATTTTGCAAATTTCACACCTTGAGCTCGGGGAAACGACAGGTTTAAAGACGATTGCGTTTAAAAATAAAGACTTGTCGCCATGTGACGGTTTTTTTTGCGCTATGTATAATAATTTTGCGCAATTTATGCACGACGCTCGTTAGACAATTAGCTGGCAGATGTCTGTTGAAAATTTATTTAGCTACTGGTTATGGTGTGGGAAATGGGGTTCCTTCCGTATAATGTGACGTTTAATAGTTAATTTTATGCTACAATGTTTTATGGGGTACTAGATAAACGTCCACGTATTGATACCTTTTTTATTCCTAACGTTTTTAGCCTCCCATTAAGGTAACGCGATGTTATAATATAGACGTTTTGAGAGAAAATTGAAATGCAAACTCATTGGTATTCTGTGGCGGTTGGCGAAATCAAGCTGCGTATGAAGAGGGCTTAAAACTTGTTACGAATAAAAAAAGTTTTGATTGAATTCGTATTTTAAAAATAAATTTCTCTGTGAGAAGAAATATTGGGGTAAATTATTGAAATCGTATTTTCTACACTAAAATTTTATTAAAATCGAGGATGCCTCACGAATTCTACGAGCGTTATTATTTTGAAATCGTACTATAAAATATGTACATATTTTGCGACGTTTTTATATACACAACATCTCAAAACAATAAGCCCTATCAATAATATATTTATATACCTATTTAAAAATAAGTCGTATAAATTAGGTAACTATAGAACTGTCTATTAACTTATTTATGCGACATATTTTTGAATTAAAATCAACGCTAAAAATGCAATAAATCTTATAAATACAAACCAGCTTTTGACTTCACAGTCAACACGAAAAAAACTCAAATCGCAAAACCAAACATCATTGAATAGTTTCAAAACAAAAAAAACAACACAGCTGTTCCAATTTCAAAAATAGAGCTAATGATTCTGTATTATTCATAGCGTACCGGTTTTTAAGATAAAAAAACGAAATAAAAGGCCAATAATGATATGCGTGTTCCATTTTCAAAAGACAAAAAATAGAACAATATGGCCGGGTTTTGTGATTTGAATACGGGATGGCGCTCTCAGGGATATCAGTTACAGAATTCATTTGAATCACAACATGTAATGTCTAAGGATAGATAATAGTTATTTTTTACTCTGCAAAGTTATTTTAATGATTGTAACCCTTGGAAAGGTGATGTTAATTTAATTTATGCTAAAAGGTGTCCGGGGGATAAATTACTTCCGAAAGGAGTACTTATCGTATGTACAATCACGTATTAGATTTTCAGTCTAATGGCGTTTGCGTAACAGCTGCCGACCGTGAAGTCTCAGGTTCAATTGTTTAAATAAAATGCTACAAACACTCGGTTTGTAAAAAGCTATCAAAAGACGACGCTAGGGAGGAATAGCGGAAGATCGTTGAATTGCTACGTAGAGGTCTCGACTTCGAACCCAAGGCGCGCATCTGTGTGTTTTTTGTCGGCCTCGAAGGCGTAGTGGTCAGTGTAACCGACTGCTACGCCTGAGGTCGCGGGTTCGATTCCCGCACAAGTCAAACATTTTGTGTGCATGAACATAGATGTTTGTCTTGGTCTGGTTGTTTCTATGTATAATATGTATGTATTTACAAAAAAAAGTATATATGTATGTTTATCCATTGTCTAGTACCCATAGTACAAGCTCTGCTTAGTTTGGGCTAGATTGTGTTGTGTGTATGTGATAGAATATTATTATTTTCGCAGGTATGTGCGTGTTAAAATATTAAATGATCACTCGCCTTAATGATGAAAGAAAACAGTACATATATCATGCTTATGAAAGCCAAGGCTGAGGTGCATTACACCCACATTTCAGCTATATTTTATAATAATATCAGCCCTGTATTAAACTGTCCCACTGCTGGGCACGGGCCTCTTCTTGGCTGACTATGGCTGAGTCTGAGAAGGGTTAACCCTTCTCAGAGTCAGCCATAGTCCACCACGCTGGCCTAGTGCGGGTTGGCAGACTTCACATAGCTTCGAGAACATTATGGAGAACTCTCAGACATGCAGGTTTCCTCACGATGTTTTCCTTCACCGTTAAAACGAGCGATAGCTAACTATTTAATACGCATATAACTTCGAAAAGTCAGAGATGCGCGCCTTGGGTTCGAACTCGAGACTTCTGCGTGGCAGTCCAACGGTTTCCCACTAGGCTATCGCTGGTTTTAGATCCTACATAATAGCAAGCAAATCTTTAACCATATACCTAGCAGAACCATATATCAAACGCCGTGCTACTTACTAAGAATATTACACAAAACATCCAATGAAACTTTGCTCGACCCAGCTATCGAACGTGAGACCTATCGCACGTAAACGTAAGCGTAAATTTTTACGCTGAGATAAGTGCCATTTTGGTCTCGCACTGGCGGTATGATGTAATTACGTAAATTGCTTATTCTTATGTTTTCTTTGTTTTTATTTTTGTATAGTACCTAATTTTTTTTATGTTTTGTTGTTTTTTTTGTTTTATGCCAGTGTAGAGGTCAAAATAAACTGTTTTCTTTCTTAAAATGTATACGTAGGCTATTAAATAAAAAATATTACACAGGCTATTAAAACATGTCACCATATTACATTTAAAATATGCTTATTATCTGGTAATAAACCTATTTACTACGCAATTATTATCTGTATCATATTATTACTATAATTTAAAAAAACTTGTGGTCATTATTCTTTGAAGCATTATAATAATTGCATGATTATCGCGCAGCAAAACATTGCTTCGCTCATTGGATGTTTATAATAAGGTATTTAATTTACATCGTTCGGGTTATAGAACATACATTTCTGCGTAATCCTAACTAATATTATAAAAGCGAAAATGAGTTTGCGAGCGAAGCCGCGGGCAAAAGCTAGTAACTAATACACGAGTGGAAATTATTAAAGGTCATATAAAACATTACAAGGTGTTTTCTACCTACCCCCGAAGGGTACAAGGTGTTATATTGAAATTTATGTTATTATACAAAAGGCCTACCACGCCCACTAGTCTATGTTACTAGACCATAATGCCATTTTATACTCATGTAATATTAAAATATTGTTGAATTATTAAAGGGGTTAAATATAATGATCGTCAAAAATACTAATTGGTCAGCAAATATTGCACAGCATAACGAGAATCTATACGCCTCAAATCACTGCATTCCGTCTCGGAAGTGTTAGGTTATGTTAGGTTCCTTTTTTTAAACCCACCCAAAAATAGGAGCCCCGCGAAGCGTGGCTCCGTCGACTTAGTTTGATCTCTTTAAAATTTGCTGGCCATGAGTTGCTGATCAATTAGCTATTTCTGCTCACAGATTATATTTTTCTGCTCACAAAAATACCAATACTATTCTAACCATTTAAATAACAACCATTATTAAAGTGCGTCAATGGTGTAATCGTAGTAAATACGACTGTGACGTGAGGTAGCAGGTTCGATGCGACGGTTGGTCTAGCAAAAAATTAATAATTGAGTTATTATAATATAAATGGTTTTCTTCTCCCTAGCCTATATTATTCCCAAGTCACTTGGGGTCGGCTTTCTAGTCAAACCAGATTTGATTGGATATCAGTTTTTACACGGAGCGACTGTCATCTGACCTCAGCAACGCGAAGGCTAACGATATCCTAAGGCTAGACTAGTGTAGGATATTAGAGGGCACTTACTTCCCAATAACGACTGCCATAGATGTTCATGGCAGCCGGGACCGACGGTTTACGTGCTCTCCGAGGCACGGAGCAGGCGATAATTGTCAATCAATACGCACATAATTTCGAAAAGTCATATAACTTCCGAAAGTCAGAGGTGCGCGACGTGGGTTCGAACCCGAGACCCTCTGCATTGCAGTCTGTTGGTCGCCCCACTGAGCTATCGCTAATGATAATATAGTTACGGCTAATTTATTGACAAAATAATAATAGTCAATTATTTGTGAAAACATGGGTATATATTTACAAGTTTCGGTTTATAATGTAAGGTGTTAATATTTATATAAAGTATGCCATTTAATTAACATAAAGTGGGGAGACCAACAGACTGCAATGCAGTGGGTCTCGGGTTCGAACCCACGTCGCGCACCTCTGACTTTCGGAAGTTATATGACTTTTCGAAATTATGTGCGTATTGATTGACAATTATTGCCTGCTCCGTGCCTCGGAGAGCACGTTAAGCCGTCGGTCCCGGCTGCCATGAACATCTATGGCAGTCGTTATTGGGAGAGTGTCGACACAAAAAATCCCACTGAGTCGAAGTGTCGCCGGTCTGCACTGACTGGCCTCCCCATAAGATAAGATAAGATAAGATACATCTACGAAAAATGTACTTTAAAAATATTTGCTGAAGTGATAAAATTGTAAAAAATTTTTTGTGGCTATTTAATTTAATCATAGTTTGTACATGCCTTTGGGGTAAGCAAAGGAGTATCATCCATCTTTCGTTAACAATATTTATGTCCGACTTTATGAGTCTATATAACCATATCTAGAATCAATGAAAAAGGCATTGTGTCTAGACCTAAGGGTCTATAAGATGGTCATGTACCCGTTAATAGTCATGTCGTTTATCAGCCATAGTAACATTTCTGTTTTTTATTTTTCTGTTTTTATTGCCTTCGTTGGCAGACGAGCAAGTGGCCGGCCTGATGGAAAGTGGTAACCGCTGCTCATGGCCTTCAGCAATGTCAGGACACAGGAAAGCCGCTGCGTACCGTGAAAGAAGAACTCTCTTTAAGCTTCGTTTGAAGAAGGACTGTCTGTGTGGCTAATGAGAATTTCAGAAAAGGCAATTAATATATACTCCACCTGGATATACATAATGTCCTCCAGACCGAATTTCGGGAAAACTACGTCACACATAATATAATAATAGTATTATATTATGTGTGACGTAGTAGTATAGACTAGTAATTACGTCATCAAAAGTAGCGATAGCTTAGTGGGAAACCGATAGACTGCCACGCAGATGTCTCGAGTTCGATCCTGAGGCACGCATCTCTGACTTTTCGAAGTTTTCGACATTTTCTATTAACATTACAAATACCGAGCATTTTTGTAGCATTTAATTTGACATTGGGATAAAACTATTATTTTCAAATGATCGCACTTATTATTAATAGATAAATTTATGACACGCCAAATAAAAGATGTTGCATGCTGCATGGCTGAATATAGAAGCACTATTCAAATTAAAGATGTTGCATGCTGCATGGCTGAATATAGAAGCACTATACATTTTCTGTAACACCTTATATCCCACCTATATTCGCAATAAATGATTATTATTATTATTATTATTAAAAAAGTTATGTGCCGATTAAATAGTTAATTATTGCTCGCTTTAACAGTGAAGGAAAACATCGTGAGGAAACCTGCATGTCTGAGAGTTCTCCATAATGTTCTCGAAGATATGTGAAGTCTGCCAATCCGCACTAGGCCAGCGTGTTGGACTATGGTCTAACTCTTCTCACACTGAGAAGAGGCCGTGCCCAGCAGTGGAAAAGTTTAATACAGGGCTGATATTATATTATTATAACTACGTCATCTGTTCACTCGACTCAATTAGCTAGCTAGGCTATAATCTCTAGCCTAGCAAACTCAAAACTCTCTCTAGCCTAGCAGACTCAAAACTCTCTCCAGCCTAGCAGACTGCACACATCCTCGGAGTATTAAACAGACCTTTCAGACATACGCGTGCAGGTTTCCTTACGCCACAAGACGTTATCTTTCAATGTTAAAGTGAGATAATTAACTATTAAATATGCGCATAACATTCAAAATCACAAATTTATTAATAATAATTCACAAGTGCAAATATGGAAACAATTACCCGAAATAATAACATAATTCGACACGCTCACCGCTTTAACCCTTGCGCCGCTCACATTTGCATACTATTATTTTTTCTTAAACGATAATTTTTTCTTGGAGGACTCGCCGATTATTTTATACGAAGCACAATGCAAAATTATAACAGTTACGCGTTCACATGCTAATAAGTTTTTTGTTCGAAGCATTTTGTGTATTTTTTTGTATTTATTTAAATCCGTTAAAGCAATGTTGGTTAACAGATGTTTTTGACACAATAAATTTATTTTGTTTTGTTCTCTGCGTACGGTAAAATAAAAAAGTTACTATGTATTAAAACTACTATAATTACTTTTTATATCTTATTTCTTCTTTACTGGTTTGTAACAAGATCTATTTGATAGCGTCATAATAATAATATAATAGTACGTATTAATCTCCTTAATTAAGAATGTAATTACAAAATTATGTTTCTCAGTGTATTTTTAAGATGGCCGTTATGACGTTGTGATGTGTTTTTGGCAACTTAATTAAGTGGGAGGCACTTAAACTATTCATTATGTTACTAACAAGTTATTATGCATTGCTCATGTTTGCTTGTGGAACAATAGCAATTCTGAGTTAATGTTAGATGCTAATTATCTGATTTTTGATGTTTTATAGCGGCTTAATTATTACGCTACACAACACAGACTCGTTGGTGTCAGAACATAAAGGAGACCGTCCATATTCGGCTTGCACGTGGACAATCGTCTTATAAACAAAGTAAAATATTAAAAGGTTTGTTTTAATATATAAAAAAATTGGTAACCATTCAGTAGTATGAAATTGACTTATTTTATTTATATATTATATCAAAATAAAACACACAGCCTGAAAGCAATAAGGCAGTATTACTGCAACTGCATAGTCGGCCGAAGTAATGTTGGTTGCTGTGCTCACATAATGTCTGTAATATGGTACCTAAGCTGGGCAAGATATGAAAATGTCACTCCACCAGCCCAGTTTTTAGAAAATATTTTAATAACTTATGAAGGTGACGGTAACACATGAAAATAAATATTTATTTTAAACAATGTGTTTTATTTTATTATTTAACGAACTTGATACTAAAATTCTAAGAATAATGTTATCTACTTAGTTTAGGCTAGTCAAAATTAATATTGTTATTACAATATAAAATTGTTCACGCCCAGGCCAGGGTCCCATACCAGGTGGTTGGTCTCCTTTATTATGTTTAATCTAACGGCTGAACTTGAGTTTAGTTGCTGGTAAAACGGAGTTTAAGGGCTTGTCCTACCACCTTCAAATAGCATTTATCTATAAGATAAAATTCTCGTCATCTCTCTTTTTTAACCTAACATGAGTGAGACAGCATGCAATTTATCTTTCGGATAACTTTTACTTGTTAGTTGTGGGACTGGCCATAATACACCTCTAGCGATTTCGGCACTTGTATGTATATGCGTGAGACTAAGTGTAAATACTAGTTATAATAAATAACTAGATTTTGCCCGGGGCTTCGCTCGCATAAATGTAGGTTACGTCAATTTTCTATTCTTCGGGAACAGTACTTTTTCTTGGATGAAAAGTACCCACCACGTTTTGCCCACGGTTTTGTTCGGTGATAGTTCTTTTTCCTGGATGAAACGTACCCTATGTCCTATGCTATACCCCTAAGAATGTGGATGCGAAATTTCATGATGATCGGTCAAGTAGTCAAGACGTAGAAGCGTAACAAACAAACTCACATTCACATTTATAATATTAGTTAGGACGTATTAAATACTTTACTTGTAAATTTGCTTTCGTTTATTTTATGTATCTTGTACATATTCATATGATAGATGATATTAATTGTAGCAACAGAAACAGCCACTAAATGACGTTGCAATTTAAACCTACAAATATTTTTTGCATATAAAATTCTCCTTACTTTAAGTGATGGGCAGGCAACATGAATAAGTACAAAAATCATAGCAATTCAATTTATCAAAGAAACAGGTTTCCATTAAAGTTCCATTCATTCATTACTTGAGATTTTGTACATCAATAAAAGCACCACCAACGATTCTAAAAGAACTATAATAAATAGTAATCGAAATAAATTTTAATAGTTTATCTGCAGCTTATGTTTGCACTAGCTTTTGCCCGCGGTTTCGCTCGCATTAATTTAGAATTTGACAATCAATTCGAGTTGTACTCTGCTTGTAATAATACAATCATGATTCGAAATAAACGAGGCGCCATCTATTATCATAACAAATTTTTTATTGTTTTTCTCGGTAACAGTAATATTTTTCGGGATGAAAGGTAGCCTATGTCCGTTGCTGTACACCTGACAACGTATTGCAAAATTTCAAGATGATCGGTTCAGTGAGTTAGGCGTGAAAAGGTAACAAACAAACAAACTCATTTTCGCTTTTATAATGTTACTAGTTAGGATTAGGATTACAACTAAATACCTAATTAAATTCAGAAAAATTACGGCTGCGACATAAATATCGCTACGGGGAGCCATGCTCACTTTTCTTTTATGTTACTTCTAGACTCATTCGCATATATTAATATCCCTGAAACCATAAAATCCATATAAGGTACTGTTAACTAATGAGCATACATAAATATACAATAATAATAATATCAGCCCTGTATTAAACTGTCCCACTGCTGGGCAAGGACCTCTTCTCACTATGAGAAGGGTTAGACCATAGTCCACCATGCTGACCTAGTGCGGGTTGGCAGACTTCATATATCTTCGAGAACATTATGGAGAACTCAGATATGCAGGTTTCCTCACGATGTTTTCCTTCACCGTTAAAGCAAGCGATAATTAATTTCGAAAAGACAGAGATGCACGCCTTGGGTTCGAACTCGAGACCTCTGCGTGGCAGTCCAACAGTTTCCCACTAGGCTACATCATTTATTATTTTCAATGTAGAAAAATCCTTACAGATTCATATAGAGAGACGTCGACATCGTATTAAATGCAGTAAATAAAACATAAATGCTAGAACAATAATATGGGCCTATAATCGTTATCTAGAACGGAACATGCTACATTTAAACAGTTTTACTATTAAAAAATCTCTTATTTAATATTTTACTATTAAAAACGACATTATTTAATAGTAAAAATCTTTGTATTAATAACAAAAATTTATTTTTAAAACAGCAAATACTCGAAAAACGTACGAAGAAGTTCATCGTTCATTAGGTCTTTATACTTCCAAAGAAGTTACAATACTTTTTATTTTACCCACAAATAAAAGCAAATGTGGATTGTACCCCGACAATCTTTTACGAGTAATCCTTTAAGCGTTCTACTTTGGAAAGTATAATTTCTCGACGGAAAACAACGTAACTTTAATAAAGTAAGTGAAGTTGGGGAAACTTTGAGAAGCGCACTGGTTACCCTTTATTTAACCGCTGGAATATTTATAAGACGCACCGTCTGCAATTTGTCCCGACTAAAGGTAATACGCACAAAAACAGGAATTCATTATCGTTGAGAAAAAAAAGGATGAAATAGTTGCCTCCGCATCGAAAGGGTTAAACGTCATTGAGTGTTGGATTGTGATTTGTGGAAGACGTGTAGTGTGTTTTTAAAATACTGGAGTTCTTTTTTTGAATCTAGATCTGGTTTTTAGAAATGGTGAGTGTGTTCTAGAACAAAAACAAGTTTTGTAGAACTGTGTTCTACTTTGTGTTTATGTCGCAGTAGTATTTAGTACTTGTAACATTACGTCCCTATTGCAGCAATGGGGTAGACAGAGATGTGTTATGGTTATAATATGTCGTCCATTATATGTAGGTCTACACGGTAGCCTAATGGTGTCTACCAGACAAGATCTTAGTAACTTGGTTAGGATTTCTTTATAGGAAAAATATTAGATATAAAGTATTTTCAAACTTGAATGTTATTTTGTTCTATTCTAAGCGATTGTAATTTTACGTTCGTTCTCGAATAACTAAAGTTAGTTATTTGAGAACGAGAGCAGCGATAGCTCAGTGGGGAAACCAACAGACTGCAATGCAAAGGGTCTCGAGTCCAAATCCACGTCGCGCACCTCTGACTTTCGGAAGTTATATGACTTTTCGAAATTATGTGCGTATTGATTGTCAATTATTATTACCGCCTGCTCCGTGCCTCGGAGAGCACGTTAAGCCGTCGGTCCCGGCTGCCATGAACATCTTTGGCAGTCGTTATAGGGAGAGTGTCGACACAAAAGATCCCACTGGGTCGAAGTGTCGCCGGTCTACACTGACTGGCCCCCAGATAAGATAAGATAAGATATTTGAGAAAGAACGTAAAATTACGATCGCGTATAATATATAAAAATAATGTATGCAATATGCTTAGCAAGTGAAACCGTGAGTGGACTTCCACTTCACTTGTTAAGAATATTACATACATTATTTATAAATGGGATGAAATATAATGATCAGCAAAAATACTAATTGCGCAGCAAAATATGCTTACTAAAATATATCATAACGAGCACCTATACGCCTCAAATCACTGCATTCCGTCTCGGAAGGGTTAGATTATGTTTGGTCCATCTTAAACCCACCCAAAAATAGGAGCCCCGCTAAGCGGGGCTCCGTCATTGCTTTTGAAAAGTTTGCTGGCCATGAGTTGCTGATCAATTAGCTATTTATGCTCACAGATTATATTTTTCTGCTCACAAAAATACCAATACTATGCTAACTATTTAAATAACATCCTTTATAAATACTGTTTCTTTCTATAAATGAGATACTAATTCTAGAAGATACTAATTCTAGAGACAAGTCTCTACACACAATTTTTATCCCTTTATAAATATTAATATAAACAACTAAAATAATAATAGGAAAACCGACGCAAACATTCAACTAAAACGACACAAAAAGGTCACCCATCTATTTCGCAACCGCGATGATATTACTTAACCTCGTTGCTGGTCGATTAATGACTCCTAATGACTACGATATTAACTCAACGTCATGTTAAATCTTCCGCGAAATGTCAGCCAAGAATAATCAACCCTGCATCTTCTCGCGGGCCTTACAATGGGCAATTAAGGGATCACATTTGGCCGGGCCGCATTCACTCGTGTATAAATAACATCCGTTTCTTGAGTGCTGATCACCATTACATTTTAAACGGCCTTTTAACATGTTTTTAACTGATTTAAATCTTATCTTACGTTTATAGTTCCCAACGGACCAACTGTTGGGAAATTTATTGCTTAGGCGCTAGTGTTCCTCGTTCAATTTACAATTAGAGCCTCATTTAATACGTACTTAATAAAAAACTTGTTAAAATTTGTTTGCTTTCGGCGAGAGAAACAATATGTCTGCTTTATCAATGCCTAATCGTAGAAATAAATGCATACGTAATGACACTGTATATTTTTAAATGTTGCGCTTGTAATCGCTTAAAGGGTAGACGCCTAAATTTTACTAACTATATTATAAGTCCTCCGTAATTGCAGTGAAACTTTTAGTCATATATTGAGTATATTTAAAGGCTCTGTTTTGCTACTGAGAATTTCCTTAGAAATAAACCTAATAAAGCTTTGCTCTATCCAAGAATCAAATTAGCGGACTTTTGCCACAAGAACAACTAATATAATAAGCCAATACAAGCTTAAATTACGTAGGTATATTGCAACCTACAAATATCGCGAAATTATATAACAAATCAAGATTTTAATCAAAAATCAAACGCGCCTATTATTGCAGATCAAATTAAAAAGAGCCGTTGAACCCATAAGACTAATCTAATAAATGCATGCGACGTTTTCAAAAAGAATTTCTCGTTATACTGTTTGAGTAAGAAGCCTATACAACGTTGTGTAGGGTATATAAGGCCCGCATATAAAATTGAACGCATTTTTAGTAAACACGCCTCGCGAGGGGAGTGAGGGCGCGAGTGCCGCAGAGGGTTCAGAGTAATGGCTGCCGAATGTCGCGAGAATCCATTTTGTCCCTCCCAACCCCCGTTTGGTGGTAAACTCGCGTTAGCAGGGTTAGTATATGAGAAAAAATTGGAACATCGACTAGACATTTTGAAATTTAGAAATTGGAATTTACTTATTCCAAATTTAAATATTTATTTTTCTTTTTAAGTAAATGGTTTTTTGTTTAGTATTGCCAATATTAATAAACAAACTTAGCCACAACACATTGTCTAGTAGATAGTAAATTCAATTTTAATTTTGTAGTAGGTATCATTATTTACTTACATCTTATTATATAGGTATATAATATCAATATTTGTAATTTAAATTCTCATACCCCCTTTACCGGCTTTTAGTTATGATTTTGCGCCGATCCTATCGGTTGAAGCGTGATATTACAGCGTTGAACGGTAATCGTTGTATATTGTAAATTGTATCACCGAATTAAACTAAAACAAGTTTTATTTGCAGTTCATCTATTGTAATTTGTTCATCATACTGTATAGGTTCTGCGAGAATAATAATAACAAATTCATTTTTAGAATACCAGCGTTGCAGTTTCAACTGCAACAACAGCTGACGCAGGTACATAATTTGGTCTCCATACAATATACTGTTCTGTATGTATTTATATTTTATTGTATTGTGTAAAGGAGATACAAACAAACATACTTTTCTTTCTTTCTTTCTATTAAATAACCTTCTTTAATAAAAGGGCTATCAGAATAAAATATAATATAATATCGAAGTTGCACCTTCTAACATTAATGCGTTAGAATATACGAACTTCTCAGCTTTATAACAATTAGCTGCCTGCGGTTTCACCCACGTTTATGATCTCTGCTCCGCTTTCGTGGCTCCAAGCGTGATGATAGCCTACAACCTTCGTAAAGAACTTGACTAAAACAATTTTCAAATGCGACTGGTAGTTCCAGAGATTAGTGCATTCAAACAGAAAACAAACAAACTCTTCACTTTCATTAATATTAATAGTAATATTGGCTCTATTTAATTCCAAACTCTTTCACCGTCAGGCAAGGATCTATTCTCAGTATGAAACGGCTTAGACCATAATCCATCACAAAAACCTAGTCAGAATTGCTAGAATTCACATCTTCTAAACCAATCCACTACATAATAATATTATAAAACAAAGTCCCCGCCGCTTTTGTCTGGCTGTTTGCGATAAACTCAAAAAGTACTGAACGGATTTTCATGCGGTCTTTACCAATAGATAGCACTCTGTCATTTTTATTTTTATTTTATTTATTTTATTAAGGTTTACCAACAGTTGTTACAGATATAATACAGATAGGAACGTACAAGTATTTGTGTCTTAAATCTAACTGCACAACCAATTATAGGTAAACACTACATGCAACATGTTTACTGTATCAGCATCTATTACTTATATAATATAATATACTTATATATTATGTGTACTTAAATTCTAGATTTGATATTATATACTTAATTATTATTTACTATTATCATGAGGAAGGTTTAGGTGTATAATTTGTTGAGATTACACGTGCGAAGCCGGGCAAGTCGTTAATACTATATATACCTGTATAATACGCACTTTTTTTTATAAACCTAGGTGGTAAAGTTAAAGCTAGCTGTGGTGCATACCGGGGGTTGAACTTGAGACCTGTCTGATAGTCCAACGATCTACTCATTACTAGTACTACTAATTATACTATATCTGAACTTTACTGTCTTTTTAATATTAGTGGGTACTAATACTTAAAAATATACTAAATTGACGCCGCTTATAATTGGTCCTAAGTAGCATCGGTTTAACCATAGTCTAACATAATGATGATCATGATGATTGACAATGAACCTTTACCTCAAACTAATAACAATATTCAACACACAAACTAGATGTAAAAGCATAATCAAAAAAATAAACTTTTATACCGGAGAAATAAAATCTAACATTCGTTTGGAGATCTCTAAAAAAAAAAGAAAAGCAATCTAAAACTGAAATAGATGATCCTGGCTGAGTGTTCTATGTTTAAATTTTATGAAATATTCCATTTTTTAAAATCTTAATTCTTTTTAGAAGCTGTGTCCATACATCAAGAATAAGACAGGAATTTACCCGCCAATAGCCTAAGAACGTAAAAAGACCGCCATTTTAATATTTTATAACGTATTTTTACGTTTACTAGGTAAGCGAAGTCGCTGTAAGTATTGGATGCGTGCTAACCGGTAACGGTACACGGGGGTAGGAGCACAAATTATTTTTACTCTTCTTGCTACGTCACTGGGACCCCTACCTCCTCTGGTCGATATTCACGTGAAATACTAAATATTGGGGTGATATGGTATACTCTGAGTTCTTATATATGTATATGTAGTGTTTAAAAGAAGCCTAACAAATATTATAAACTAGATTTTGTCCGCGAGTTCGCTCGCGTAAATGTACTTAAGGTTAGGTTAATAACAGTACTGTTTTCTGGATGTATGTCCTATGTCCTTTTCTATTCCCCTGACAGCGTGTATGCAAAATTTCATGATGATCGGTCGTATGGTTTACGCGTAACAAACAAACTCACATTCGCATTTATAATATTAGTTAGGATGAGAATATGAGTTTGTTTGTTTGTTAAGCTTTACGGCCTTAACTACTCGACCGATCATCATGAAATTTCGCTTACAGGTTGTTAGAGGTACAAAAAAGGACTTTCCGTACCTTTTATCCAGGAAAAAGTACTATTTCCGACGGATATAAACTTATTGACAAAGTCTAGAATTAACGCGAACCAAGCTGCATGCAAAATCTAGTATTGTGTATACATACCTAATTATATAGACTGACAGCTAAATATTCCAGAAAGGGTTAAAACATATGTACATTTATTTTTATTAAGTTGAACCCCACGTTGTAAAAGGCGAGCCTTTAATTGTCTATCGAGCATTTTGCGAGTATTTCCCAAAAATAAAATCCAATGACATTTCTCGACCCGGCATTTGAACTCAAGACCTTGCACAGCAGCCACATACACTGCCACTGTCTTACCAAGGCAGTATTTCAAAATTATAAATATCCATGTAAATGACCATAGAGTACCTACAGTCGTTTTCTTTACTAAAAACCTAAAAAAAAAACTGCTTGACCTAGGATCCAAACCGAGACCAATAGGCTGCAAACTAAGCGCAATTTTAGGCTTCGCTACCAGTCTTTCGATCAGTAACTAACCTAACCTAAACCGAGCCCAACCGGCCGCAAAATAAGCGCAAACTCATGCCACGGTGCCAGTATTTCGAACAATAACCTTACTCCAAAAAGGTATATTACAAATGCCATACAAAATAACCAAAAACCTATTTCACACCACCCGTAAAATTAAAATAATTATACATACATACATACATAGGTTCACGCCTGTTTCCCAGAGGGTTAGGCAGAGACTACGGATTTCCATTTGCTACGATCCTGACACACTTCTTAAAACAATTATGCCTAATCCTGCACTGTAATTAAAAAATATTACACCCTAATCGTCACTTCGATTCCACCAATTATCTCACTTTTTTCTGTGCTCAAGTGTATACCATTAATATACACTTGAAGACAAAAACGTTGATCCAATTTCAAAACACATAATTAATGCAGTTATTAAGAACCGAGCTGTCAAATTAAAATTACCCCGCGGTGGAATTTTTCGCCGTATCATCGTAGACGGGAGACTAGGGGAGAATGTTGGACTGTTGTGTCAGATGTCTCGAGTTCGAATCAATGGCACGCATATCAAAATTTTTGAAGTGATGTTTAGGAAGTAAATTATCGTTTTAAGTTGTCTATCAAAGTATTATCTATTAGTTCTTTCTGTCCAAAAATTATTAGGCGTAAAGAGTCTGGAACTGTGCTTGGTAAACGGTAATAGACTTGCCAATTATTGTGTAAGACATAAATATATGTTTGTGTAAATAGAAGAAAGAAGAAAGAAAGAAAGAAAACAGTTTATTTTGTCCTCTACACTAGCATAAAACAAAAAAAAAACAAAAAAAAACATTTAGATATACAAAAATAAAAACAAAGAAAACATAAGAATAAGCATTTTATATAATTACATCATACCGCCAGTGCGAGACTAAAAATGGCACTTATCTCAGCATAATGCTGCAGCACCGTGGTAGGTAGTGCAGTGCTGATTTTTGGATAAATCCAGTGAGGCCGCGGACAGCCACGCTTGCCAAATAACAAATAGCACTTCTGCCTACCCCTTTGAGGATATTGGCGTGTGACTATGTATTAATAGCTAAAAAGTAGGTTAGGTTATGTTATGTTAGTAATAGTACTTGCTTTTTTAAAATAAAATATAGTCTATGTTTCTCGGTGATAATATAGCTTTCTAATGGTGAAAGAATTTTTTAAATCGGTTGCGTAGTTTTTGAGCTAAATCCTTACAAACAAACAAAAAATCTAATCTTTGCTCTTATTCTTATGTTTTCTTTGTTTTTATTTTTATGTATCTAAACTTTTTTATTTTTTTGTTGTTTTTTTTTGTTTTATGCCAGTGTAGAGGACACAATAAACTGTTTTATTTCTTCTTTCTTTATAATATTAGTATAGAAATAGATGAAGTAGGTACAACATTCTGAAGAAAATTGTGTGTTTGGAAATTCACTATAATGTTTATTATGTTTAAATACCTTTAGAGCTGTTGTAAAACTGCAGCATAGATAGGCAGTCTCTTCAAATATCTCTCAAATACTTCTCAAAATGAAAAAGTTTAAGCCACAGTCATAATCCTAATCCTAACTTCCTAACTAATATTATAAAAGCGAAAATTTGTTTATTTGTTTGTTACCTTTTCACGCCTAAACCACTGAACCGTACATTCTGAAAGTTTGCATATACATTGTCAAGTGTACAAAAACGGACATAGGCTACCTTTCATCCCGAAAAAAAATACTGTTCCCTAGGAAAACAACAATAACGCTCTTATGATAATAGATGGCGCCACGTCTCTTTCGAATCATGATTGAATTATATTATTACAAGCAGAGTACAACCCGAATTGCTTGTCAAATTCTAAATTAACGCGAGCGAAGCCGCGGGCAAAAGCTAGTCTACAATAAATACAGCATGTCACATTGCATCTGCATCATAGATTTGTATCGAATGCTTTGTGATCACTTTTGCCTCGCTGAGTGAGCGTCAACAATTGCAGCGTTTGTTTCGTGGCCACGAAAAACCTGTAGGCTGTCAGATTTCACATGACTTCATGTAAATTATGAAGAGCTCAGGAAACTACGATTGTTCCAATTGCCGCTGTCCTGTAAAGACAACAATAAATAAACGCGTTTAAATCGGCAATGCAAGCTCTGCATTCAAACTCAAGACATCGAAGATTCAAATCAGACCCCATACTAAGTATTAAATTATCATTAAAAAATCACCTAATTAATACGAATATTAAGTAACCCAACTGTCAAATTAAAACCTTCCCTCCGGCCAAATTTGTAACCCATATACCATAGACTATTATGCCCAATTAAATGTGGTTGTAATTTTTCCTGTTATTGTTCCCAAATAAACTTTTTCTGTTGTAATAAAATTTCACTACCCCTAGGCCCTTGTTATGTTAGTGACATCTTATTAAAATTCAGCCTTAGGCCAGTCCGTGTTGCTTTCTTCGGTACAGTTGCGGCCGCGTAATTGAATACTTATTAAAATTTAGGGTGTCATTTGGCAATATTGGTTGGTTTTGTACACAGTTTGCGTTCAATGTGTGTGTGTGGTTATATTTTGGGATGCTTTAATATTTTTCGAAGACATGGAGCTCAGGCTGTCTAGAAGGTTCCAGGGACTGCTTTGTGTGAACTATTATGCTTCAATCTTCTGAAATGCGTATGATGCATGTTGGTGCCTTCATTAGTATTTTAGCTGAGCCCCTGTCTAAAGCAGCTATTTTAGTTTATAAGATAATATAATTATAAGATTGACTTAAGGTAGAATATGAATAGTTATTAAGTTTAGGGTATGATCGAGCTGATATGGCCGTGTGTAGCTAAAAGCTCCCAAACAAAATAAGAATAAAAAAAATTAAAAAGTTAAATATTAAGTTAGGCCAAAACATAACAGGTGAAATAAATAAAGATGGAAAAATGTCTGATCGCGTTATTTCTCGATACAAATTAGATAATTATTATAACTAGCTATCGCCTAGTGCTCGAAATTAGACCAAAGTTTGCCTGTAAGATATTGCTGATATGTCATTATATATTGATATATGTAACCATAGTTACGCGCTTCGACTGCGTGTGTCAAATGCATGGTTTGGTTGTGTGCGAGTAGTGTTTTTTCAATAATTTAATGTATTTCTAATGCATATTTTATATAAATATTAGGATTCGCCCCTCCTTCTCCATATAAACTTTAACTGTGCCAAATTCCATACTCCTCCGTCCGCGCAATTTTCGTGAAAAGGGGTACAAAGTTTTTGCTTCACGTATTAATATATAGATATATACATCAAAATTATACATATATAGGAAGTTTTTGGTGATTGGTTTGTGATGCATACATCATAAAACAATCACCAAAAACTTCCTATTTAATGTCTTTAATGCCAACCTAGCTAGCCTGGCCTGATGGTTAAAGGTAGACGTGTATAAGATCTGCAAGATTCACGCAGCCGAAGCGGCGGGTAAACACAAGTAGGTATCTGTATAACCGTGAGTTTCTTGCAGGTTTCTTCTCATAGGCTCAACCCTTTGCCTGAACCTAGCAACTAACCTAAATGTAGCTTCAGTAACTTAGTAAACTCACTAACCTATATACTTTGACGTTCATAAGTGTTACTTTGTGACCTAAATGAATAAATGATTTTTGACTTTAAAACTGTGATTAACTTTTTTGACCTAAAGTGTAACACGTCACCTTTGGACCAATTTCGGTATTCCCTTTTTCTTCTTGTTATTTCATTTCAATAAACACAATGTTGATAAGTAGTAACATTTTTGTTTTTTCCACCTTTCGGTATATGTACACCAAAATACTCTTTATCTTATGTACGTAAAGGCGATATTTGCTTGTCAGTTGTAAACGACAATTGTATTAAGCATTTTCCTAATAACGTAGGCGGGGTGGGCCAAAACGAAATTGGTTGTTATTTGAAATACATTTTATATGAGATGTGCCTCCCCTTAGAGGACGCTTGTATTAAATTTTTAGCTCGCTTTATGTATTCTTTTAAAGGAATTTAGTTTTGATTGTTTACGTGTGTGTTCGTTTGTGATGGATGTACTATTGTTTAGAAGTACGTAGTTACTTTAGGTTTCTAATACAGCTGAGGTGGATAACAAACTTATGGTCAGGGAAGCGGTCTCTATAGCCGATGATAAGTGGTCATTCCAGAGATATGACTTGTCTTTGAAATTAAGGATGGGAGATATATAGATAAGGGCAAGGTAAGCTTCCAAGACTTACTCATCAGGCACAACACAGTACGAGCTGCTAGTCATGTTATTGTACCAGTTTCCTGTAAATGGGTAGTGCTATTCTTTATAACTAAATATAATTTCAGCATGAATGGGCCGGCTCGACCGGGGAAGGACTACCCTCTCACAGAATATCGACATGAAATAGCAGTATTCCTACTATTGTGTTTCGTTCGGTGAGTGAGAGTGCCGGAGGTCCAAGCACCCCTTTCCCCTTCCCGCTCCTTATCCTTCCCACTTCCTATCCTAAAGGATCGGCAACGCGCGGGTGATGCCTCTGGTGTTGCAGGTGTCCATAGGCTACGGTGACCACTTACCATCAGGTGGGCCGTATACTTATTTGTCACCTTAGATGTATAAAAAAAAAGAAAATGCGCAACTGCGGGCTTTTCTACTCATCATTCGGTCGTTATTTGATTGTTTGCGCGATATTTTGCAGTGATTTAAAATAAACATTTAAGACTTCAGTTCCACGGGTTTTAAGAACATAAGTACTAAAACAGGATTAGATATAGTCAGATCATAAGTAACACGATAAGCATGCAATACATCGGCCATTCCAGACATAGTTTCTTGTATATTCATATGCAAAATATTCGACTGAGACGGAAGCCGCCAGTTCTACGTTATTTTAGCTCTACATATTTTACAGCATACCTACATAAAACACAATTTTAAATCCTTTGGCGTCTCCTAGAACTATTTCAATTAATTTTTATATTTTGTTTTAAGGTAGTAGATCCTCGCTGGGTTCAGCATGAATGGGCCGGATCGACCGGGGTAGTACTACCCTCTCACAGAAAACCGGCGTGAAGTAACGGTACCCGTACTGTTGCGTTTCGTGTCGGTGAGTGAGAGAGCCGGAGGCCCAGTTACCCCGATCCTTTTCCTATCCTTTCCTTTGTCCTTTCCCTCCTTCATTCCTTTTTAAAGGGCTGGCAACGCACTTGTAACTCCTTTGGGGTTGCGGGTGTCCATGGGCGGCGGTAATCGCTTACTATCAGGCGATCCGTCTGCTCGTTTGTCCTCCTATGCCATAAAAAAATAAAAAAAGTTTCGTTTTCTTTGACTATTATTAATTTCTACATTTTTAGTATTAATTGCATGTGAGTATGTACATATAATATATAAGTTCTGGTTAGCCTATAATTGGTATATGTTTTATTTTTGTTTCCTAGATATCATTTCAACGTATTATATTAATTACTGTTGCCAACCAAATAAAATAAAATATGTAGGTAAATAATGTATTACTAGACACATTGTTTCTTTTACGTTGTGCTTTTAGGAATTTCAGCTCAGTTTGTTTCATCACAGGCTTAAAATGGTCATCCAAACAATGTAGGTATATATAAAATTCTGTAGACTAAGTTATTATTTTTTTTTATTTGTTTCGTGCTGCATAGGCCCATAGATAAATACCTTAACCTAAATTTATATATTATATAATTTTATAATACATACAACACCATCTAGCCCAAACTAAGCAGAGCTTGTACTATGGGTACTAGACAATGGATAAACATTACATAATATATACTTTTTTTTATTGTTTTATAAATACATACATATTATACCTACATAGAAACACCTAGACCAAGACAAACATCCATATTCATGCACACAAATGTATGGAACTTGACTGAGTTCACTTCGCGATCACTCAATCAAAACTTTTGTGGCTTACCATATTACAGATATACTGTTCAAGTTCAGCTGTGTTAAAATGCCGTATGTAATTCTAGCAGCTCTAGAATTCTCAAAAAATAAAGTCTTGTATTCTACAACATGGCTGCCAGTCAATACAGTATGCAGCCACACATTACATTAAAACTAATACCCGTTTAGTAGCCCTTATTCACACAGCTTAAAACGATATTCGAATGCAATGCTATTTCGAATCATTCGACCATTTCATTCGCTGACAATCGCGCATCGCTACTACATACAACTACTTCTTCTTCTCCCTAGCCTTTATTATTCCCAAGTCACTTGGGGTCGGCTTTCTAATCTAACCGGATTTGACTGGATAACAGTTTTTACACGGAGCGACTGCCATCTGACCTCCGCAACCCGAAGGCTAGACCAATGTCAGGATATTAGAGGGCACTGACTTCCCAATAACGACTGCCATAGATCTTCATGGCAGCCGGGACCGACGGCTTAACGTGCTCTCTGAGGCACGGAGCAGGCGATAATTGTCAATCAATACGTACATAATTTTGAAAAGTCATATAACTTCCAAAAGTCAGAGATGCGTGACGTGGGTATGAACTCGAGACTCTCTGCATTGCAGTCTGTTAGTCTCCCCACTGAACTACTTACTATTCACTAAATCCATCCACTGATCTCCGATAGCAGGAGGTTGTTATCTCATCAAGCATTGAGCACACATTCGTGGGGGAGGTAAAATACCATTAATAACGGGATTAAGGGGCAGAAAGAATAAATTGGAAACCGCCTCAGGGAAGCAGATTTATCGTCTACTTAACATAAGTTTGAGTGAGGCATCTTTGATTAATTTTTCATTGGTTGCGGTTCGCCTGTTTTGGATTATGTACATAGTTTAATGGCCTCGATGGCGTAGTGGTTAGTGTAACCGACTGCCACGCCTGAGGTCGCGGGTTCGATTCCCGCACAAGTCAAACATTTGTGTGCACGAACATGGATGTTTGTCTTAGTCTGGGTGTTTCTATGTATAATATGTATGTATTTGGCACTGGAGTGGTTTAAGGACTACTTAAACAACAGATCTCAATGTGTTAAGGTCGCAGGGCATGAAAGTGACGACTCCATCTGCAGATTTGGTGTTCCACAGGGCAGCACTCTCGGTCCTACCATTTTCCTGATTTATATAAATGACCTGTGTACCAGTGCTGTCCTGTACAAACTAAATCTGCTAATGTTTGCTGATGACACAGTTCTGATCTTTCATGGAACCACTTGGAGCTCAGTTTTTAAACAAGCTGAAAATGGTTTAGCAAGGGTAACCACCTGGCTTGAAAATAGCCTTCTAACACTAAATGCGAATAAGACCAAATACATGTGCTTTAGTAAAACAGCAATTGGAAAACCTAAACAGGATCAAATTCTTAAAATTCACACCTTTCCATGCAATCGAGAAGAGTATCGCTACAACTGTAACTGTCTAACCCTTTCACGTGTTGCTTATTTAAAATACCTTGGTGTGGCGCTGGATGACCAACTCAGTTGGAGCAACCACCTGGTAGTTACTGCAGCTAGGATAAGAAAGATGGCCTTTATTTTTAAGAACTTGCGTGCATTGGAGGACTCAACATTCCTTATCCGTACATACCAAGCTTTATGCGAATGCTTAATAAGGTATTGCATTTGTGCCTGGGGAGGTGCAGCGCAAACATTTATGATAAGGATGGAACGGGCACAGCGTTTAATACTGAAGGTACTCCTTCATCTACCGTTTAGGCATCCTACTTCAGCAGTTTATGAACTTAGTGGAGTTCTGTCGGTAAGAAAAATCTATGTCTATGAAACGTTGAGACGTTATCATAAGACTGTAATACCAAACCTACCTGTAAAGATTAAGCGAGTTCAGCGTTGTCCTGTGCCTCGTGCTAAGACTGCTTTAGGGCAAAAGCATTGGAATTTCTTGGCTCCATTTTTATATAATAAATATAACAATATCAGTTCAACACGTACAATGACTAATAACGACTTTTAAAAAGTAATTATCTCATGGCTGAAGTCATTGACATATGAAGCGACAGAAAATCTTTTAGAGGTGTGATCTTCCTTACGCACGCACACACGCACGCACGCACGCACGTACACACACATACACACACACACACACACACACACACACACACACACACACACACACACACACATACACACACATTAAATAATATAATAATAGCTTAGTACTCACATTTTATATTGTTGTTTACATATTTAGAATATTTTAATAACATTGTATTAATACATCTAATTTGGGGAAGACACTAATTCCTGCAACACAGTTTAAACTAGCGCAGGAATTAGAGGATTCTTTAAGATTGTAAATGTTTTGTATTTCAAATAAATTATTATTATTATTTACAAAAAGAAGTATATATTATGTATGTTTATCCATTGTCTAGTACCTATAGTACAAGCTCTGCTTAGTTTGGGCTAGATGGTGTTGTGTGTATGTGATAGAATATTATTATATTATTTATTACTTGTGTGGTCTACCAATACTTGTTCCAAATCTGAGTGTTCTTTGAGTCGGTTCTTTGAATTTTTGTAAAATCTACAATACAGGCAGTATTCCACAATACATGAGTTCTTTAAAATCGTTTCTACTAATCAAACCTTTTTTTTTATGTGGAGGAATGCTGTGACGCATACCCCTCCGCGGGAGCGGGCGGAGAGGTCATGTCGGAGAAAGATAGAAAGTCCCGAGTCCTACCGACTAAACTTACCACGGTGTTCCTTCACACGGTCTATGGCCGAGGTGCAGGGATCGCTCGCGCATTCATCCTGCAGACTTATATCAACCCTAAATATTAACAAATTGAATTGTAAAACAGACTAGCCTTATGTTATGACTAGAGACCGGATTATATGCAACATAAAACGCTTCTTATATGAATGCAAATATGCATGAAAAATGCTTGAAATATGCACGAAAATTGGCAGAATATGCGAAATTAAATTATACATTTTGATGATGATAAAGCTCTTCTGTCTCTTTCATTTAATTATAGTAACAGCCAAAACAAAAGACACGCGCGGCTACTGACCCTGCGTTCCAAAATGCGATAAAAGTGTACAACACAATTATTACTCAATAGCCCTTATATTTTGTGACTATTAAATTTGGTCGGATTCGCGATATTATCACTTTTATCGCATTTCGGAACGCAGGGTGAGTGCACTGCACTCGGAAAAATATTGTAAATGTACCGATAATATACATCATAACTAGATCATCTAGACAGGGCGCTATGGCGCTCTTTGGGAGTGCTATGTCCAGCAGTGGACTATTATAGCCTGATGATGATGATGAACTAGATCTTAGGTAAAATATACTATTACCGCTGAGGATGGCTTAAATATGCAAATGCATATGCAAATATGCAAATGTATATAATCCGGTCCCTATGACATAAGGTGGTATCACGTTGATAATGCATGGAAACCCATAACCGTAGGAAGTCATCCATTAACCATTGAGCTACTACCGCTTATGTCTTCTTCATTATCTTAACGTATCTTAATCATTTAAATAGGAACACAGTGACAAGCGAATTATCAACATTTTGTGTTAAACATCTCGTCGTTGTAAGATCACGGCTAATCAAATGAGTCTCGACTGCTAATGGATCAACATAGAGCTGTCATTACAGCTCTTAGATTAAACAAAATAATATAAGCCTTGTTTTTAAACCAAAGATTTAAATCATAGACACCATATTACGTTTTACCTAATGGGTGGCAGCGGCAGAAAGGGTTTTTAATTATATCTGGCATTCTTACAATTAACCAATGGTCCCTTTTCTGGACGTTAGGCATCGATGAAATATACCATAGATGCACGATCGTCGCTCGAGAAACGGCCCTAACAAAACTGTGCATAAATCAGTCGTATGCGCTATATTATGCACCTGTCCCACTCACTCTTGCGTGCGCTGCCCGTAAGCGAGAGTGAATCGATACCACTACTACGGTGGAGACCGTACCATATACTTAGTACGCTTGCGTATCGCGAGTAACACACTTAGGACGCTTTACATTGACGCATTTTAACTAAACTATTACAAAATGTTTCTCAGTGGGCGTTCAATGGTTATTCCGATTTATTTCCTGAAATGCATAATAAATGTAACTTATAAGTAAGTAGTACTGGTCAGTGCCACATATTGACGCGGTTTTTGTATGAGAATGTGCATCTATGGTATATTTGATCGAAGACGTTACGTTGTTATATAATACGAAATGCTAACATAAAGTCTGAATTATAATAATAATAGTAATAACCCCCGTCTGGGAACAGTCGTTATCTCATCATGAGACTAACGCGATAACGGACGGTACTGGTACAGTACACTAGCTTTTAAACTACCACCTTCGCCTTGCGATATAAACAAAAAAATTTATGAATGTGAGTGACGACACTGCAGTCTTGAATGACTCAGAGACTCGGTTAGGGCTTCGTCCCCGGCTTGTCGTTACTGGTTGGCTGGGGTGGAACGTCAAGAGCGCCAGTAGGACTCTCAACTCTGGCTTGCCTTGGTCAGCCGGTTAGAGGGAGGCCGCTAGAGCTATATGCTTAGGGATGGAAGTGCCATTTTCAAGGGCATAACTACGGGGAACCCGCTCCGGGTCTCCGTTGTCACGAGACTCGTGATGGTGAAACCGGCGCTGCACCGCTCGACACCCCTAGCCGCTTGCACTGGTGTTGCCCTCTGCTGCTGGCGTGCATGCCTATGGAAGCTATTTAGGGGCCAATCTAGTGAGTTGGCGAGTTACCGTCTGCCCATTGCATTGATTTATTCAGGGCAGACGTCGTTCTTCATCCATAGTTACTTACCAATATACCGGTTCACCAAACACCCATACCTATAGCCCATATATTAGAATCCATACGTAGCAATAGTCCTACGCCTGTCGCGGCTAGTGCCACTGTCGGTATTCCATCCCACCTTTAATTAAAACTCTCGAAGGGCCTCTTCACGTTGGACCCATATCTCCGTGTAAGCCTCCCAAAAGGCCAGGTATTTTCTTATATAATATGTTAGAAAATACCTGTGATTAGAGAAGCATAGTAATAATATAAAAATGTATTATAACCGCATTGAAAATAGTACGTAAGTAAAATAAACTCACTTATTAGATATAGAACGATATTCTATAATATCTAATAAGTGAGCTCATTTTACGTAATATAGACATTTCTTAGTGTGATGTACGTAAGAACGTTGAGGGTAGATCAATGATTTTAATCTTTATTGAAAACTACCGCCGGACACTGGCCTCTTTTCAATTTAGGTAGGTTCGAGCGATAGTCTTAAATATGGTGTAGTGCTTTTTCTAGCCTATGACTCTATTATTGCGTAAGATTGACGACCGATTGAGTGGTTCCAGGCCTACTGGTGCATCAGGCAAAATCTTATTGAGATTTTCTGTTCGGAAATTCTCTGGCTAGAAAGACTAAAGTGACTAACTCCCATATGTGCAAGCAATAGTTTTAGCTTCCATTTAATATATAGCAAGCCTATTGTCACCTACCTGGGAGTTTCAGATTCCATGCTGATACTGAAAATCGTCTAACAGAAAAATCCAATAACACTTTGTATGACCTTGAAATCGAACCCGGATGCCCTGCACAGCAGTCGCATTTACAACCGCTGTGCCACAGAGGCATGCGATGTATCATAAGATAATGCCTATGATTATTATCTTGTAAATGATTAATTAGCATTTTCTTTTGTTGCAGGTTTACTACAAAGGCTGTTGTAAAGGAGTATTTAATTATAAGGCCTATTGTATTCATTATGGCTGGGAAAATAGTATTTGTTGTCTTAACGGCTCCTGTACACGATGCCGCCGCCGCGCCATAACCGTTCCGCCACCGCGCCTCTATGCTGTGTATACGGTCGCGACCGCACCGTCACCGCACCGTCACCGCGCCGCCACCGCGTCCCCATCGTTTGATTTTAATATACCACTAGACAGTTGTTAGTAATACATTGCATAACACTGCTCTGTCCTCGTTGGCGACCGGTAATGGAAATTAAATACTCGCGAATGGCGGCGCGGTGTCGACGTGGCGGCGGCGCGGCGGCGGCGCGGAGGCGGTGCGGTCGCGAACGTATACACAGCTTTGAGACACGGTGACGGAGCGGTGTCGGCGCGGCGGCGGTATCGTGTACTTGAGCGCTAAAAGTATATTGTATAGTGTGTAGTATAACTTTGAAGGAATGAGAGTAGATTGTAGTTATTAGAGACTAACTTCCGCATGCGGTTTTGCGCGGTATGTCAAAATATGGTCAATGTTACTTAGCCATAGAGTAGCTTTCTACGAATGACATTTTTTAAAATTATGTCGTCGGAACTCCAAAACATGTTATATATTACTGGAAAATTATTGAGGCTAGAATTTTGGGATAACATTGACTGCAAAGGTTTCGAGTTCGATCCTAAGGTTTATCTCTGAGGTTATGTGCTCTTTAACAGTGAAGAAAGGCATCGTGAGAAAAATATGTGAAGCCGGTCAACCCTCATAGGACTATCTAGTGAATTTAATAATAATAATAATGATAATGTTTTTATTTACGAAATAATGATTGTAATACAGAATGAAAATTATACATGGTAGGTCTTACAACGATTTCACGTACAATCCTGTGGGTGAAGCTCTGTTACCCTTGCCAGGTTAGTTATTAACCTGTAGTAAGGATTAACAGTCCTCTTCCCTCCGGTATGTATTACAATTACAATTACAATTATCCTCTAAAGTATAACCATGTAATTACAATTCAAACTACAATAAAAAGTTTAACATTTAAAATAACAAAAGCTATAGCATCAATGAATATTTTGATGACAAATTTAATTACTGATATATATAAAGCTAGGACATAAAAAAAATTAAAATTGACTGTATATATTTTGAAAGCAAATTCTATTATTATTGATACTTTTCATTCACTCAGACATAACTATATTTAAATTATAAAATAATATTATAAATATATTGCATGCCAAACGGTGGAATATAGCTGTACGAAATGTTTATTATCAAATATTATGTATACACCTATTTAACCTATATTCGCAATAAAACGATTGAATTGAATCTTTTCGCCAGTGCTCAATAGCGAGACAGTAAATAAATAAGACTAATATTCGGTACATTATATTATTATTAAAAAACATAAACACAATTTCGTATAAATAACTCAGCGTAGTTCATAATCCTAACGAAATATTATAAATGCGATTGTGAGTTTGTTTGTTTGTTACGCTTTTCCGCCTTAATGAAACCATGAAATTTCGCATTGTTGTCAGGGTAACAGAAAAAGAGATAGGGTACCTATCATTCAGAAAAGAGTACTGTTACTAACCTAACCTATATTTAAGCGAGCGAAGCCGCGGGAATAAGCTAATATTCAAAATAAACAATACTCCAAAACAAATATACTCAGAATTTCCGTTTCAACTCCTCTATAAAGATATTCTTCAGAAACCGAAGCAGTACCTGGGGTCTAATTGATAATTACCAAGCATTAGTGAGGGTTTGGGGGTTCGAACCCCCGGGGTCCGGCGGTTACGACCTGGTAACAGGTAAACGATTATTGGAATTTGCCTGATTCAGTATTTTTTGCGTTGACACTTTATGATTTTCATCTCGAAGTTTCCTTGTGACTTAGTTTGAAGTAGAAGTAGTCGTGAAGGCGTAATAAACAAACTCACATACATATTTATGATATTAGTTAGGACTAGCTGTTACCTGCGACTTCGTCCGCGTAGATTTTAACTAAAAGGTGTTTGTCTCTACGGAACCCGATTTTTTTTCTAAAATCAAAGTAGCCTAAGTTACTCCTTATAACATCAGCTATCTGCCAGTGAAAGTCCCGTCAAAATCGGTTCAGCCCTTTCGGAGATTAGCCGGAACAAACAGACAGACAGACAGACAAAAATTAAAAAAATAGATGTTTTCGTATAGGTACCTTATATACTTTTATATGCATTAGATAAAAAGCTGTTATTTTGACATTACAAACAGACACTTCAATTTTGATTTATTTGTATAGATGTATAGATTAGGATTATATTATACTTATGATTTATGTTATCGTTTACATAAATACATTCTGTATCTTCAGTGAGATATTCGGGCGTTACCTAGCCATATAGAAATAACTATTTCTGATTACTAGATATTATAAAACAAAATATATCCTCCGCCGCGTCTGTTAATAATAATATATATATAATATAATATAATCGATAATCGATAAACTCAAAAAATTCTGAACGGATTTTCATGCGGATTTCACCAATAGACAGAACAAGAAGGTTTGGGTGTATAATTTGATAAGGTTTTGTGCTACATGTGCGAAGCCCGCCCCGGTTAGTCTTTATATATACAATACTAGCTTTTGCGCGCGGCTCCGCCCGCGTGGTACCTACATGAATAAAACGTAGCCTATGTCCTTCCCCAGGTTTTAAATTATATCTGTACCAAATTTCATCTAAATCGGTTGAGTGGTTTAGCCGTGAAAAGGTAACAGACAGACAGACAGATAGACAAACAGAGTTACTTTTGAATTTATAATATTAGTAAGGATTAGTAAGGATAAAGTATATGAATAAATCATATATGTGTATGTATAAATCTTCTGTGCGTGTGTTTGTAATTAAACACCTCCTAAACGGCTGGACCGATTTTGATGAAATTTTTTGTGTGTTTAAGTGGATTCGAGAATGGTTCAGAATTGTTTTTTTTCGTGTGTCCAGGGCAACGTCTGTCGGGACAGCTAATTAAATATATTTCTTGTGTAGCCGTAATGAATGAAAATGAAATGCGCATGAGATCTCAAGTTCGACTCAGTGGTTGACCAAAGTATTATTTTCATACATATATATATATAGATTCACGCCTGTTTCCCAGAGAGGTAGGCAGAGACTACGGATTTCCATTTGCTACGATCGTGACACACTTCTCGGGCTTCATTCACTTTCATCACATTTCGTATAAAATATTTTTTTTTTTTTTTACTTGATATAATTCTGAGTACCTAATAGCATGAAGTCCGGCACTCTCTCTATTATGTGGAACCTCAGGTAAACCTGAGTATGATTTAGGTTCCGCATAATCCTAACTAATATTATAAAAGCGAAAATGAGTTTGTTTGTTACCTTTTCACGCCTAAACCACAGAACCGATCATCCTGAAATTTTGCATATACCTACGTTGTCAGGCGTACAGAAACGGACATATGCTACCTTTCATCCCGAAAAAAATTACTTTTCCCGAGGAAAACAACAATAACTTTCTTATGATAATAGATGGCGCCACGTGTCTTTCGAAGCATGATTGAATTATATTATTACAAGCAAACCACAACCCGAATTGATTGACAAATTCTAAATAAACGCGAGCGAAGCTGCGGGCAAAAGCTAGTAGGGAATAAAACAAACTCAGATTCGCGTTTATAAAATTAGTAAGGATATTAAAGTCTATTAATTTATTATCCAGCTAAATATAACAATTTTGTACTGTCAAACGTAGATTGACGATTTTGTGAATCTGACGTGTGCGAATAGATCAGTGATGTTAAAACATCAATCAAAATTTGACAGTTCATTGATTAATCACCTTTATTACATACGAATTACATAAATATACTTATAGAGAACCTCCCTATTGTCACGTAATCGACTCGCGGCGCACGGCTGCGTGCGCGGCGAGCGAGACGGTGGCATCACTAGCCCCCTCCGAGCGGCGGCGGCCTATATATAGTGGATCGCGTCCTGGGGCAGTCTTCTTCCCTCCGCTGAGCTGCACATCAAGTTAAGTGGTTCTTCCTAACAAGAACCACGTAGGAAGCCTTTGAGAACCACGCCCTGATTTATATTAATTGTATAGCTTGCTTTAAGCGTGTTCTATACTCAGTGTTAATAAAAGTGTTAATTGCTCTAGTATCTTTGAATCATCTCTGCTTAAAGTAACCTCAAGACACCACGCCCCTACAGCGTGGCCTGTCGTCTTTCTAACTAAACCCTTAAGGTTACATTATATATAATATCAGTCCTGTATTAAACTGTCCCACTACTGGGCACAAGCCTCTTCTCAGTGTGAGAAGAGTTAGGCCATAGTCCACCACGCTGGCCCAGTGCGGGTTGGCAGACTTCACATATGTTTGAAACCATGATGGAGAACACTCAGACAATGCAGGTTTACTATGTTTTCCTTTGCAGTTATAGCGAGTGATAATTAACTATTTATTACGCACATGACTTCGTAGAGTCAGTGATGCGCGCCTTGGCTTCGAACTCGAGACCTCACTCACCGTGGCAGTCTATTTCCGACTAGGCTATCGCTGATCCCTGCTTTTAAAACTATTCTAATATTAAAACCTTTACTAACCGCAGACATCCTCATCACACCCATAAGCAAAATTAACGCCAAAATCATCTATGGCTTTCCATAGACCACAACAAAATTACATAAAGATTTTTTTTATAAATCTTCGATTCGCCATCATCCCCTACACAATTTAATATGGGGTGGCGTTAGGAGGGGTGGCGTCTTTTTTTTCATTTTCATTATGACAGAACTCCATATTTTTTTTTGTTTAATCGAAGGTCCTACGACACGCGATGCTCGCAAATATTGTAGGCAAATTCTAAAGCGGTGGGTTGCACCTAAGCTTTAGTTTATATAATATCAGCTCTTTATATAGGTAATTAGGTAAACTGTCACACTGCTGAGCGCGGCCTATTCTCAGTTATTGGAAGAAATAGTAGCAGCGGTAGTGAATGTGACTGCTGTGTATGAAGTCTCGGGTTCGAATCCCGGGTCAGGCCAACAAATAGTTATTGGGTTTATATATTAAGAAATCTCAATTGCAGCCCGGAGTTAGGAAGTTGGCGGTGTAAGACACCCCCGTGCCTCGGAAAGCACGTAAAGCCGTTGGTCCTGCGCCCGATATCTCTCCGGTCGTGTCGGATTACTGACCCATCGGATCTTGAGGATTAGGGAACAGAGAGTGCACTTGTGTTTGCGCACACGTTTGTGCACTATAATATCTCCTGCGCAGATGGCCAATCTCCGTTAAGATTGGCCGCCGTGACCGAAATTCAGTCTGAAGGACATTATATCTTCGAGAATATTATGTAGAACTCTCAGGCATGCAGGTTTTCTGACTTTGTATTCCTCTGTTGTTAAAGCGAGGGATAGTTACTCAGGTACATATGACTTTGAAAAGTAAGAGGTGCGTGTCTTAGGATCGAGCTCAAAACTTCTGCGTGGCAGTCCAAAGGTCTACTATCAGGTTATCACCGCTTTAACTTTTTTTTAAGTGTAACAATTAGTTTGAAATAACTCTATTTGAAGCGGCGCACTGCCGTAGCGCAGTGGATAAGGCATCATCATCATCAGGCTATAATAGTCCACTGCTGGACATAGCTCTCCCCCAAAGAGCGCCATAGCGCCCTGTCTTCAGCTTGCCGCATCCAGCATCTGCCTGCAGTCTTTCGGAGATCGTCATCCCACCTGGTCGGAGGGCGCCCTATACTACGTTTGCCGAGTCCTATACTTTTTGGATAAGGCATAGTGATCGAGAAATTATGGGTTCCGCCACCGAGTCCATTACTGATGTGGACCTACTCCTAACGCAAGCATATTAGCTTACCAGCTGCATGGGTTAAGATATAATTACTAATAATTTGTTATTCACGTTGCTTGTAATCTTATAATATATTAATAATAATACGATTAACATATCTATACTAATATTATAAAGCTGAAGAGTTTGTTTGTTTGAACGCGCTAATCTCACTATTGGTTTGATTTGAAAAATTATTTTAGTGTTGGATAGCCTATTTATCGAGGAAGGTTATAGGCTATATAACATCACGCTACGACCCACGGAGGCGGCGCAGTAACGATAAACGCGGGTTAAACCGCGGGAACATCTAGTTATTATATATGTTGCGGTCGATCATGAGTTCGATACCCTAGTTGGCTATGGGGTTTCGAGGTCATTTCTAGTTAAAAATTTCTCAGAAATAGCTTAAGAATATGGGAGTGTGTCGGTAAACGCATAAGATTCACCCTCTTTTACCTGTATCCTAAAACAAAGCTGGCAAATTATATATGTATTTTCACCTTTTCTATGATATTATGTTTTGTAGTCTATAATCAGTGGCTAACTGTCAACAATGAAAACTCTGTCTTCTGTTTACACGAATGTTATTCATTGTAATTAAACTACTATATACGGATTTTATCGCGTTTTTATTTGATATGACTATTGCAATCAAAAAACATCCTAATTTCAATAGAGAAGATGGTTGGAATGTACCACCAGCTTGGGATCCAGTAATTCAAATAGTCAAAACCAAGAAGAAGCAAACCACAGCTAGACTTCATGATACTTTGAGCTCATTCTGCGTAAATAGAAACACCCATGATTAAATTATGTTCGCGTACTTTGAAATAACTACACTGGAACATTGAGACAACTACCATCTTAGTCTCCCCGTGACCATGGCTGCTGAAAAGCAACCGAAACGTCGGGGAAAGTTAATAGTAATATAACAGTTTTCAAAATTTTGTAATAAAGTGTCAAATAAACAACGCGATAAAATCCGTATATAGTAGTTTAATTTCAATGAATGAAAACTCTCATATTATTTTAACCGCTTGTTAACTTATAGTTACAATTTTCGTGCGACTGGACATTTCTGGACATTTACCTATGTGAACTATAAAATATAAAATTTGTTGATTTAGTGTGAGTAGTCAGGAAAATATAATATTAAACATGACTTAATTGCGTTTTTGACGTAAATTTTATTCGCAGAACCTAGAAACCTTTATACTAGTATGTTGATAGCTATGTTTATATTTTATTAGACCTAGTTATGTTGTAAGAAATTAGTTGTTATGATTGTTGTAAAATATAGTAATAAATATGTTATTTTATGTTATTGCTGTTTTATTTTATTATCATAAATTTGATGCTCTATAGTTATGTTATATTAGAAGTAGCACAAGTTAGTAGTATTCTTGTTAATCGTTCCAGCTAGAATGCTTATGTTTGTAAAGGGGTATTCGAACCTACGACCTCTCGTTCGCAAGTGCAATGCCTTTTTCATTGGGCTATCGCTGGTTTGAGTGGTTGATACTCGATGGTTGGTGTAACCGACTTCCGCGCGAGAGGTCGCGTGTTCGATTCCCGCACAAGTCAAACATTTGTGTGCATGAACATGGATGTTTGTCTTGGTCTGGGTGTTTCTATGTATAATAAGTATGTATTTACAAAAAAGAAAAAGTATATATGTATGTTTATCCAGTACAAGCTCTGCTTAGTTTGGGCTAGATGGTGTTGTGTGTATGTGGTAGAATATTATATTTAAAAAAAAATTGCAAGGTCTGTTCAATTTCATATTTAGGTAGGTAATAAATATGGAGTATTGGTTCAAGTAGTCACTATTGTGCTGAATGGGTTCGATACCCGTGGTATGAAAAATGTGTAATTTTGCTAACAATATTTAAGGTACCAAACTCTATGCTGCTGTTGAGTATTTCCAAACCCAATAACACTTTGTCTAACCCGGCCATCAAACCTGAAACCTCTTACACGCAAATAAACATTCAAACTACACAGTACGAACGAACCGCTCAAATCAACCCATTAAAATTATGCCACAAAATCTGATTGGATTACAACCAACTCCAAAATATAAAATGGCTTTAATATAAATATGGTCGCAGACGGGTACAATAGCATGTTCGTTTTATATTTTTTGCGGCCACTTTTTTAAGGTCTGGGTCCGGAAAAGGGCGACGAAAAAGAAAAACAAAGAGTCCAAAAAGAAAATTAAATTTTTTATTAGATGTCTGACACAACAGCGTAAGGGTCATGCTCTCAAATAAACTTTGAAAGGGTTAAACATCCCTTTGAGAATTACGATGTTTGTATTAACACTATAACAGGATACGTTGAAGCTGGATGTTTGCAGCAAGCGTAGGAAAAAGTTGCTGATGGTGCAATTGGATGTTTTATTCAAATCAAATACGAAAACTTAGGCGCCGGCCACACTGCGGGCGGCCAGCGGTCAGAGTTCCAAGTTCTGCGTTCCGCGTTCACTGTGATGTATGCGGTGTCTTAGAATCGTACACACACAAAAGCAGTCAGACCGCGGCGGTCAAAGAGAACGCACGTTCTGTCAGAGTTCCATTTTTTTGCAAAAACGGTCACGATGCCCCACGAAATTGAAAAGTTTATTGAATTAGTGCGAAACAAATGTACTGAACTCCAGATTTCTACACCGCTCGCAGTGTGGTTAACTGTGAACGCTGAACGCAGAACACAACCGCAGACCGCAGACCGCCGGGGCAATGTGTTCGACGTCTTAATGCTGTTCAAAATCTATCCAAGAAATAAATTTGGTACTCAATTATAAGTCGGTACTAGTTCAGAAATATACATAGTCTTAGGCCTTCATCCTCTAAGGGGTAAGAAATACTCTTAGGCTAGACCAGTGTCAGGATATTAGAGGGCACTGACTTCCCAATAACGACTGCCATAGATGTTCATGGCAGCCAGGACCGACGGCTTAACGTGCTTTCCGAGGCAAGGAGCAGGCGATAATTGTCAAACTCAGAGGTGTTAAGTAAATAAATCAATAAAATAAATAAATAGAGTAAAAAAATAAACCTATGGATAAAACTATTCGTGCTTCCTCTTGGATTCATCCACACAAGGAAAAGTTACGATTAAAGATTTTCCTTGAGTGGAATAATTTACTAACGCAGAGCGAAGACATAGGTACAATAATTAAAACTACGAATACAAAAATTCACCCAGACCTTTTCAGGTCTGGGTGAATTTTTGTCTGATTGACACTTAGTTGTTTCCAACTAAGTGTCAATCACACAAAAATTTGTGCCATGTGGGAACATAACCATGCTGCTAATAAGAATTTCTTAAAATCTTTTTGCCACTGAGAATCAAAACCAGGACTGTTTGTCTGGAAGAAATATTATTTGACATATTTGACATTATATTTTACCATTATATGATTGCTTACTCTTCGACATATTTGATGACAAGGTATTAGACCGGTTCCCTGTCAGGCACACGTATGTACATTTATTAATATATTTTTACGAAAACGAATAACAAGAATACTTACATATAGAAACCATTACTTTTTTTACGGTGTCGGTTAAAACATCAAGGGCCAACTGACAAGTCCTAAAATAGAAACGTCAAAACGGACCCCTAATTACGGCGGCTGTCACAGAACCCCGTAATTTGCGGCCCTGTGTAATTTTGTGATCGTCAACTATGAACTGTTGCGTAATATTTTAATTTTGATTACGTTTTTTATAAACTTTTTGTGGAATAGTTTTAGGGTGGTCGGTATGCCGTTGAAGTTTTTATGAAAGAGTTTTGATGGTTTTAGAAAGTCTGCTGATTACAGATATTTGTTTATAATAAAGACTTGTTTTTTTTATTTCTTTACTAGCTATATACTTAAATTACAAATTAATTATAGCAGCGATAGCTCAGTGGGGAGACCAACAGACTGCAATGCAGAAGGTCTCGGGTTCGAACCCACGTTGCGCACCTCTGACTTTCGGAAGCTATATGACTTTTCGAAATTATGTGCGTATTGATTGACAATTATCGCCAGCTCCGTGCCTCGGAGAGCACGTTAAGCCGTCGGTCCCGGATTCCATGAACATCTATGGCAGTCGTTATTGGAAAGTCAGTGCCATGTAATATCCTGACACTGGTCTAGCCTTAGGGTATCGTTAGCTTTCGGATTGCGGCGGTCAGATGGCAGCCGCTCCGTGTAAAAACTGATATCCAGTCAAATCCGGTTAGACTAGAAAGCCGACCCCAAGTGACTTGGGAATAATAAAGGCTAGGGAGAAGATCCTTGTTATAACTAAACCTAGTTAATAAGTTTGTGTTAGGAGTTGGTTTACAACTCCAACGATTACAATAGAAAAAGATTGTCAATACTATTATATAGTGCCTTGGGCTCTGACTATTAGCCACTTGTAGTATTTATTTAATACTAGCTTTTGCGCGCGGCTCCGCCCGCGTGGTACCTACATGAATGAAAAGTAGCCTATGCCCTTCCCCAGGTTTTAAACTTTACCTATCTGTACCAAATTTCATCTAAATCGGTTGAGTGGTTTAACCGTGAAAGGTAGCAGACAGACAGATAGACAGACAGAGTTACTTTCGAATTTATGATATTAGTAAGGAAGTAAGGATTTCGATGCTAACATCAAGATCTACTTCCGTCCGAGTGTCGCACTGCGTGCATTCGAACTATAGTAAGTTGCAGTACAGTTTTGTCACGCAAGAGTTAATCGCACTTCCATTTATCTCAATCACACACTCTCTGCGAAGTACCTCTGTCCAATTAAAAAAATAGAGTTTTATTGTTTTCAGTATAACAACAATAAGTAAAGGGATTAAATATAATGACCACCAAAAATACTAATACACAACAAAATATACTTACTAAAATATATCATAACGAGCACCTATACGCCCTCAAATCATTGCATTCCGTCTCGGAAGGGTCAGGTTATGTTCGGTTCCTTCTTAAACCCACCCAAAAATAGGAGCGAAGCGGGGCTCCGTCGACTTAGTTTGATCTCTTTAAATATATTTTGGTGTGCAATTAGTATTTTTGGTAAGCATATTTTGGTGTGCAATTAGTATTTTTGGTAAGCATATTTTGGTGTGCAATTAGTATTTTTGGTAAGCATATTTTGGTGTGTAATTAGTATTTTTGGTAAACATATTTTGCTGTGCAATTGTATTTTTATGCTGTGCAGTTAAATACTACCCATAAGTAAATAGTATATAGAATTATAATGATAACTAAAGTAAAAGATTGCATAACCAGCTTATGCTTAGGGCTCGGAAAGGTTTGGCTAGCGTATATTCTCCGCTTAAATTCTTAACTACCTTTCATAAAATCTATTTATAATTTAGGTAGATAAAATATTTGTTAAAAACAAACACCAGCTAATAATACTTATATAAACAATACATTGTACTATTTTTATTATTACAGCCTAGGCTGTTTCAAGACATGGTGGAAAGACGTAATGTTGGGAGACAAGAGGGAATGCAAGGTGTCCGACGACGATGTAAAGGATAGAGCTGTGAGAAGTGAAAAGTAGAGAACTAAAATAGAGAAGGTTGACCCACCATCATGTGGGATACCCAGCTAGGAGGAGAAAGAGAAAAAGAAATTGTACTATTATTATACTGGGTGTAAGGGATGGTGTGCCGAAAACTGAAATAGTAGATTCAGACCATTATTCTGAGTTAAAAATCGTTGGAATTTTTTTAAACAATCACAATTGCTATACTGCAATTTTTCATTTTTCTGACTTTGAATCATAACATAATAAAATGCCACATTTTTCTACAATACAGCAATGTAATTAAATGGTCGTGATTTAAATAGATCAGCTGTTTTTATGCGCGCGGTATGTCGAGTGCGTTGTATCGGTAGCAATCCATTGCGTACCGCGTAATAATGTTTATTTATTTATTTATTTATTTAGGGATAACAAACAGCAGCGTATTAAACATTACTATGATAGTACTTAGTAACTAAATGTACAAAATACGCCACCCACGTTAATAAAAATAATCATCGTTAATATGTTAATCTACATAACATTTCAATATTGGGTTTTTTTAATAATCGAAGTTTATGTCGTGATAAGTAATTATAGAAATACTTCTTGCTAAAGTTTTCGGTACGCCGTCCCTTACACCCAGTATATGTATCGTTTTTATCAATTGTTGTAATGAACTAGCGATTGAAAAGAGTGACCATGAGCTTTGCTTCTCATGTAAGTTATTATCCTTGTACTGGATTTTTAGTATGCAATTATTTCCTATTTTAATTGCTTTTTTTTTCACATATCACAATTTATGATATAGAAAAATGGTTTTAACTATTATATGGGAATAAATATATTGAATCCTGTCTCTTGATCTGAGCATTGATGGAGAGACTACATTATAAATTTATAGTAGACAGTTAATGTAGGAAATTTTAATTAATATCTTGCCATGGATTTCCGTTCCATGTAGCGTCCGTTTGAATTAATTATTCTTAAGCTATTAATTTTCTATTTACATATTTATTTATTGCAAGTTACAACTAACACATCAATTATAATTTAAAATTAATATTTAATGGTTCGAAGCGAGACGCATCTAGGTATATTTATTTATTTATTTATTTATAAGGATCGCCAACAAATGATACACAACTCTTACACAATAAGAGATGTTATACTAATACATGCCCTGTGCTCATTCTGTTATAGGCAACCACAACTAACAATAACATGACAACATGTTATAGTTCATGTTAGTATAATATTATGTCATTTGGTTAATGTCATCATATCATGTAACATAATGAAACATACAAAGGGAAATTTTGTTCTTCGTGATAGTCAAACATCTATACATCTATACATACAAATAAATAAATAAAATTGAAGTGTCTGTTTGTAATGACAACATAACAGCTTTTTATCTAATGCATATGAAAGTATATAAGGTACCTATACGAAAACATCTATATTTAAAATTTTTGTCTGTCTGTCTGTTTGTTCCGACTAATCTCCGAAACGGCTGAACCGATTATGACGGGACTTTCACTGGCAGATAGCTGATGTTATAAGGAGTAACTTAGGCTACTGTGATATTAGAAAAAAATAGGGTTCCGCGGAGACAAACATTTTGTAGTTAAAATCTACGCGGACGAAGTCGCAGGTAACAGCTAGTATAATATAAATAAACAAGATCTAATATAGAAATAATTCAATACTTTGCTTTGAGTATTGAATTATTTAATAAAGTTATGCAAGTTTAATTTTAGCTAGAAGTAGTGTTAAGAAAGTTATAAAACCTTTGTTATTTTAAGTCACAAAGTAACATGTATGAACGTCATGGTTTATGAGTGTAGTGAATCTACATTTAGATAAGTTGCTAAGTTTAGGCAAAGGGTTGACTGACCCTATGAGAAACATGTTTTCCTTATTTACATAAATGATCTGTGTAATTTGTGTCTTCGGAACGGGGTTACAATATCATACGCGGATGACACAGTAATACTGTTCACCGCTCAATCACGCATCGAAGCCTATCAGCGAGCTCAAGAAGGTTTCAATACTATCAGTAAATGGCTCTCAAACAATTATTTAACCCTAAATGCACAAAAAACTAAATATATCCACTTTTCAATGCGGAACAAAAACACACCATATTACATAAACAACATTATTGCTCACAATCATAATTGTCTACTATCTGCTGACACCGCATGCACTTGCCCCACTTTAGAAGCAACCGATTGTATAAAATACCTAGGCATTACGCTTGACATTAACCTTAATTTTAGCAAACATATTTATTTATTATGCAATAGAGTACGCAAACTAATATATATTTTCAAGAATCTTCGTAGCGTTGCAATATTTAAATTACTAAAACAGGCGTATTTAGCATTATGCCAATCAATCATAACCTATTGTATAACATCGTGGGGTGGAGCATCGAAAACAATATTATTGCCATTAGAACGTGCGCAAAGAGTCATCTTAAAGGTAGCCACATTCCGCCCTTTCATCTTCCCTACCTATGAACTATACCAATCCATTAACATTTTAACTGTCCTTCAACTATTTATCCTGCACACTATCCTAAAACAACATACGCTACTACCTTTCTTACCTACGAACAAAAGAAGGAAAGACTTAGTTTGTGAAAGCTTCCAAACTAAGCATGCTTACATGAAGAAATTTTTCTTATTCTTAGGGCCTTTTCTGTACAATAAACTAAATAAGTTATTAGATATATATAGCATTAATCATAATCAATGTCACATAGTTTTAATAAAGTACCTAAAAACGCTTACGTATTCAGATACAGAGAATTTGCTAGTAGTTGTAAAATAATTTATTTTTGTTTAAGCAATTTTTTATTTATAATTGTTATAGTTTATAAATATTTTAATTGTAGTTATACTTAACTACCTATATATGTTTGCAGTACATGTATAAATGTTAAATGTTTTTTGTAGACCCTTACTTTATTAACAATAGAATAACCATGTAATATTAGAAACAGCCTGAAACACAGGTCTCTGACCTAGTTCAAGTAATAAAATGTAAAAACAGACTATAAACAAGACTTTTTGTGTCCAATTTTTAAATTGTAAAATGTTTTCCTTTAGATTAAATATAGTTTTAATGTGAATTTAATACAATAAGTAGCCTGTAATGTGTTTTGTAAGGACTTTTATTTATTTATTGAATAAAATTTATTATTATTATTTATTATATTATGTTCGTCGCGGATCAGCTAGACTTGTTCTGTTGCACAATGGGTGAATTCACAAGGATAACGATGTTTGTAATTTGCTATAGTAATGTGTAGGTATGTATATATATAGGTAGATAAAATAATTAATTAGATTATAGTGAACCACACTATCGCATTAAGGTTCCTTGTAATGATAGTGTTGTGTATATAATATATATGTACATAATATCAGCCCTGTATTAAACTGTCCCACTGCTGGGCACGGGCCTCTTCTCATTATGAGAAGGGTTAGGCCATAGTCCACCACGCTGGCCTAGTGCGGGTTGGTAGACTTCACATATCTTCGAGAACATTATGGAGAACTCTCAGACATGCAGGTTTCCTCCCGATGTTTTCTTCACCGTTAAAGCAAGCGATAATTAACTATTTAATACGCATATAACTTTGAAAAGTCAGAGATGCGCGCCTTGGGTTCGAACTCGAGAGCTCTGCGTGGCAGTCCAACGGTTTCCCACTAGGCTATCGCTACTACTTGTGTTGTGTATGTGAAATAAAAAAATTAAAAAAATGTTACATGCCTGCATGAAAGACGTGGACACTCTTCTAAATCGCCAATCTTTAAATTGTCTTAAACTTTAGAATAGGTCGTTATACTTATCTAGCTATAAAAATCTTATTCTACTTTGACTGGATAAGGCCCGAAATTAGCAGAAATAACAAGTGTTAGATTCTAGTTCTTACGGCGTTTAATAAAGGTACAAAGTGTACTAGTTCACTAGTTGGATAGTTTTTTTAAATTCTTTTATTTATTAGGAACTTTTGAACACAGTTCATGCGAGTTCCATCGTAAACTAAACTAAATTTAACTTACAATTTTAATGTACAAGATTTTTGTAAAACAAATGTAGGTTTTACAAAAATCTTACTATACCTAATAATACAAGCAATTGTAATACTTAAAAATTAGCTAAGGCATAAATCATCCTAGCCTCACTGGACAAAGGCTTAGCCAGAAATTAAAAAATGCTCTTAAATCCTTACTAATATTATAAATTCGAAAGTAACTGTGTCTGTCTATCTGTCTGTCTGTCTGTCTATCTGTTACCTTTTCACAGCTAAACCACTCAACCAACTTAGATTAAATTTGGTACAGATATAGTTTAAACCTGGAGAAGGACATAGACTACTTTTTATTGATGTAGGTACCACGCAGGCGGAGTCGCGCACAAAAGCTAGTCTAATATATAATGAATTATATTATTCCTTTCGGAGTCGTCGGAGAGATGCGTTATGAAAATGAAAATTCAATAATTCTAAGGTCAATTTTGTAACATGGATTTCTCATTAGGATATAGCCTTACGGAACTCTACTTAGCATAATTATTGTAAGACGAGTATGCAGATATATAGGCAGGTACCTAATATATTTCGTGATCAAACAATCTATAAGAGGTGCCTATTTTATACGTTTAAACTTAGTACTATTCCTTTATTAAGTTCAGAGCTTATAAAGAATGGAAATCAAAAAACTATCTTTTTCAAAAATCTATACCTAGATTTTTTAGGCAAAATCTGTCAAAAAAGCATAATTTTTCTTACAGTTATTTACTGCTTTTATTACGGTTATTGAAAAAAATACTAATATTAAAATAGGTATACTTAGAAACAGCTAGAAAACTAAATCATAATTAAGATATTAATTAAAGTCTATTAAAAATTCAACAAAATTTATTCAAATTTATTTTACCGAAATCAACAAAAAGTTTAATTATATATAGGTGGAGGTGACAATTAAGTTCTAACAAATAATATAAATAAATTTTAAGTCATACTGTTTTGGTCTCCTATGAACCAATTTAAATTATTTAGTAATTTACAGATTCAAAAAATAAGTTTTATAGCTCAGGTCACTAACTTTTTAAACCACATTCTAATAATTTTGGGTGTGCGTCCCGAAGCATTCGTTGACTGTTTTACCTACATGTGTAATAGTTAGTCTATTCGACAATAGATGTCGCTAGGCGTACCGTAGCAAAAGTTTCTAATAAGACAATTGAAACTGTTTTTAACGTAGTAATACAATTACCTAAAATGTATAAATATTTTTAAATATATTGTGCATTATTAAATATTAATTTAATGTAACAATATAGTACATGTACATTTTAAAGCTAGATACTTCTAGCTTTAAAATATACATCCTGCGATAAATTTGCGAAATGAACTAATAGATAATAATAGTTATAGTTATATTATATGTATCTATTCATTTATAATTAATCGGTAAAATCGGTTTGGATAACATAATTATATGCGTAATGTACGCAAGAAAATAAAAAGCCAAATATTACATACCTACTCACTAACTTACGTAAACCTTTAATGGTACCTATTTTTATTGTAGAAATATCTAACTATCTGCAATATTATCGATGTAAGTTTATTTTATTCTAATATAATTAAATATAGACAACTTTTTTATCGTTTGTCTTAATAGTAAAATAAAAAATATTTTTCTTATTAGTTTTCTAAACCCTTGTTTTTCTTACCCTCACATAGATGGCGTTAGAATCCATTTCACCCCTTCAATGAAAGAAGCATTTTATCTCTTAAATTACTTAGCATTCTAAAATCATAGATGGCTCTGAATGGTTGTTCCATCCATCGGCTTATTTTTATAATGAAACACGGCATGTATAATGGATTAATTAAGATATCAATCAATCGATCAGCCCACCGCAGTCCACTGCTGGACATAGGCAATAATAAATAAAATAAGATGAAAAAAGATGTACCTACCTACTTTAAATTAAAATATAATTTATTCCTTTTTTAATATGAGTTGTCTCGTGTACTTACCTTTTTTATTATGTAATATTTTTACTCATGGCCGGGTTCAGTGGCGCAGTGATACTGAATGTAACTGCTGCATATGTGTCATGGATTTGATTCATGGATCGGTTAAAAAGTTTTTAATTAGAAATCTCTTACTTGCAGCACGACAAGATTTCATAATTATTTGGATTCTAATTAGCTCAATAATTTTAACCAAGATTTTGCTGTAGTTTGAGCCGATCTGGGCCTAACCAGAATTTTGCGCCAATGATTAGTATATTTCTATCCTATAGAAGGTCGCAGTGATATGATCCTATGGTGATCAATGTTTCAAGATTCCAGTTTATCCATAGAATCACAGTAACGCTACAATATAGCAACCAACCTTACGGCTATTCCCTATGGACACTAGCAACGTCAGGGGTTATCAGCCGCTGGCCTTCAGATGGCTGTTTTTATGCTGCCCACTGGCAGCGGAAAGGACAGAAAATACTGACCCCTGGTATACAGGAAATTGCTTATTTAAGGAGTCTTCCAACTTTACTTAAAAATAATTGAATTTTCTTTGTTTGTTTGTTAGGATTGAACTCAAAAACTACTCCAACGATTTTAAAAATTATTTCACTATTAGAAAGATATATTATCACTGATTTTATTTAAAAATAAAGACTGTGTTGCTGACCGTTGCTCTATGAAACAAGGTTAAATCGACAAACACATTTTTGCGTTTATACTAGCGATTCGCCCCGGCTTTGCACGAATTACTACCCGTAGAAAATCTTAAAAATTATACACCTAAACCTTCCTTATGAATCACGCTGTGTATCGGTGAAAACTGCATTATAATCCGTTGAGTAGTTTTTGAGTTTATCGTTAACAGACGCGGCGAGGGACTTTGTTTTATAATATCTAGTGATTATAAGTAAGGAACAGGCTAATCTATTACAATTTTTGCTGCCGATAGATGGCGTTAGCATCCTTTTAAATTCTTCCAATAATTAAATTATGTTCGAAACTAACTTAACTTTGAAATAACTGCACTTTAAGACGTTGAGATGGGGTAGTAGGCTCGCCCTTATTAAACATAACTGATCAAATGTTGACAAATATACCTCTGTTCAACTGGTTAATGATATAAAACCCTGATGTTAAGTCATGGGGGTACCTTTTTCTTGAAAGACATCTCACGCATTAGGTATAATTTCTTTACGCGAGGCTAATACAAATATGGAAATAACAATCACAAAGAACACATAGACTTGTAACAACTACTTGCGGATCACACCAAAGGAGACCGACCACCTTGTATGGCACCCTGGCCTGGGCTTGAACAATTTTATATTGTAATAACAATATTAATTTTGAGTAGCCTAAACTAAGTAGATAATATTATTCTTTGAAGTTTAGTATCAAATTCGTTAAATAATCAAATAAAACACATTGTTCAAAATAAATATTTATTTTCATGTGTTACCGTCACCTTTATAAGTTATTAAAATATTTTCTAAAAACTGGGCTGGTGGAGTGACGTTTTCAGATCTTGGCCAGCTTAGGTACCATATTACAGACACATTATGTGAGCACAGCAACCAATAGTCCTTCGGCCGACTATGAAGTTGCAGTAATACTGTCTTATTGCTTTCAGGCTGTGTGTTTTTTGTTGATATAATATATAAATTAAATAAGTCAATTTCATACTACTGGATGGTAACCAATATTTTTTATATATTAAAACAAAACTTTTAATATTTTACTTTGTTTATAAAACGATTGTCCACGTGCAAGCCGAATATGGACGGTCTCCTTTAATTCGAATAGAGATTAATCCCACAATAACCGAAACTACTCGTGTAATCAAACAGAAGAATCTAATAGCACAACCCGACTCGAGCAACTAACCTAGCAACTCAAGATCAGCCGTAACACAGCGTAGACAGTCTACAAAGAAATATTTTATCCAATTTGAACGTGTCTATTTTACAAGCATCCATCCAGGAAGCGACTCGCAGCGCCATCTAGTTGGGCGTCATGCATGTTCAATCACGGAGGTTTTATTCTTTATACGCGCATTTACATAATGTTAGTGGTACAGGTGATGATAGAACTGTTAACTATTTATATTTATTGCTTTTTGTCACTTTTTTATGGTATAGAAGGCAAACGAGCAGTAGTATCGCCTGATGGCAAAGCAATACCAGAGGAGTTACAAGTGCGTTGGTGTGGTGCGGCCTTCTAGAATTATCCCCTGCCCCCCACAAGAGGAGGAGGGTTGGGTCTCCGGTACCCTCACTCACTCGACGAAACACAACGCAAGCGCTATTTCACGCTGATTTTTCCTGTGAGGCCGCGGTATCACTCCGGTAGAGCTGCCCCATTCGTGGCTCTCCCACGATTAGGATGTCCATTTGTTCATAAAGACTGTCTTTTTGGCTCAGCGTGGTAGTGAATACGATTGCTGTGCATGATGTCTTAGGTTTGTTTGCCTCGTCAGAGTTGTTGGGATTATCTGGCAAAAGATTCTCAGTAGAAGTACGAAATCTAGAACCGTGCCAATAAACGGCAATAGATGTGGCTGTTAGGAGCCTCTACCTACTTCTTTGAGAGATAGGCATTAAACTATGTAGGTATGTATATCGCTCGCGTAAATGCTGAATTAGGTTAGGTTGTACGGTTAAAGGACCGCATTAAAAACTCTACACTACGCTCCAAAACTCAAATCGCAGACGTCACCTACAAAGCCGCCAAACTCAAATGGGATTGGGCCGGACACTTTTGCCGTATGCCGCATGAGCTTTGGGCTAAAATCAGCACACATTGGATCCTAGACGGTGCTAAGCGGCAACGTGGTAGACCAAAACGTCGATGGCAGAACGAATTAACTTACTACAGGCGAGACTGGTGCAAACTAGCGCTTAATAGGCATACGTGGAAAAGCGGGAGTGAGGCCTTTGCCCTGCAGTGGGACAATACAGGCTGAACATAAAATAATACTAATAACAGTACTTTTTTCTAGATTAAAGGTACCCTATGTCCTTCTCTGTTCCTTGAACAATGTACATGCGACATTTCATAATGATCGGTTGAGTAGTTAAGGCGTGAAAGCGTAACAAACAAACTCACATTCACATTTATAACATATAAGGATTACTGACTAACACAAGTATTGCAGGTTTGGTGACCAGATCAAATATTTATATGACTCTCACACTTGTTCTGAATCTTTGTATCTCTTCTATAATATCTTCTGAAATACGACGGTTATACCTTATGTGGGGTTTATTCTAACTGCAAGAAGAGAAAAGGTAGACAGAGGTGCGAACACCTATACTTCGCAAACCTCGTTTGAAATAACATTTACAACTGACTTAGGATATCGGCGGTAGTGTTGTGCTGCAATTAATTAGCCAACTTTATACTATTATTAATATTGTACATTTTCATAGATATAGACTCAATTGCGAATATTTTTCTTCCTTTTTATGTAAGCGCCATCTTGTATCAACTTTTTGAACTACATTACCCAACATTTTAGCTTATTAGCTACATTGCGTTTTATAATAGTGATTTACATTCACGCTTATATATACTGAAAAGGGTAGGCAAATTTGTATTCTTCTCCATTTCATCAGGTCTTAATACGAGCTTATTGTCGTCTACCACTTAAATTACCAAACTGCGAGCTACAAAGAATTTAACCTTAGACCTAATTATCTATACTCAATATTATAAAGCTGAAGAGTTTGTTTGTTTGTTTGGTTGGTTGAACGCGCTAATCACAAGAACTACTGGTTCGAATTGAAAAATTATTTTAGTGTTGGATAGCCTATTTATCGAGGAAGGCTATAGGCTATATTATATCACGCTACGACCCACGGGGGTGGTGCAGTAACTATAAACGCGGGTGAAACCGCGGGTACATCTAGTCTACTATAAAGATAAACGTAAACTTATGCCTAGTGATCAACAAAGCAATCTCGAATAGTCATTTTTCATAAACAGATTGAACTAATTAAACATATTTTCTAATGCTACTTTACCATTCCAGTTGGTATAAATCACAATAATCAACTGATTAGTTCTAGTTAGAAATGTAATCTTCCTTTTGTCACGTAGTCGATTCGTGGCGCACAGCCGCATGGGCGACGAGCGAGGAGATTCCATCTCTAGTCCCCCCCCCAGCGGCAGCAGCCTATATAAGTGGATCGCGCCGAAGATGAAGTCTCCTTCTGTTGCACTGTGCTGTCTAAGTTAAGGGGTCTTTGTAGCTATCCAGACCACGTAACATCCACGAACCACGCTCTGATTTACTACCTAACATCTAGTCGTTTGTTTTTTTAAACATGTTGAATAATATTTTAATTGTCTCCACTTAGTTTATTCTTGAGTCAACCACGCCTCTAACGCGGGTTAGACCATCTATAACGTTACACTCTTGCTAGAGCACCCAGGCAAATAATTTTACCGGTTAGGAAAGTACTTCCACCCGCTTTCTGTCCTGGAAATCACACTATGGCTTCTTCTTATCTGTTTTTAGTTTATACATTTGTTTACTTTTCTTATGATTAAAATACTACATGCGCCACCTTCCATGACATTACTTTCTACCATGACATTCTTCTTATCTTATGAAAAATAAACAGTCGTTAATATTTGTGTTAGCGACTGTACGTTTGAGATGGGGTGGCGAAGCGGTTGGTTGACAATTTAGTTTCATAATAGATTATTCAGTGCACCTATATGTGTGTAGGCGTTTAGCACTCAGTATCTGTTAGTACTTGATAGTACCTACTTCGTTCAGCGTAGCAGTAGGTATCATATTAACGAAGCAGGAAGTCATATCAGTAGGTATCTACGAATCTCTATCCACATAAATATCACAAAACTAAATTTCGGTGATAGCAGCCAAAGATGAACCCTTTGACCGAATCGGAATTCGAACCTGAGACTTCAGACACAGCAGTCGCATTCACTACTGCTACGCTACTAAGTATCGATAATTAGATTATAGGTATGTCGTGTCTCTGCCTACCCCTCTGGGAAACAGGTGTGAATCTATGTATGTATGTATTTATTTCGTGTTAGCATTTTAACTTTTTTGTGTTTCATAAGATTACTTTCAATCTAGGAATTACGCACTGAGTCGCTAAGGACTAATACTTGACAGAATAATTATATGTGGATCATACATATAAGTAATTGTCGCGTGTGGGATTCGAACCGACAACTCTCTGCACGGCAGCAGCGGCGAGGCTGTTTGCTCGACTACGCCTCATTTATTCATATTTCCATCTTTCCTTTGTAATTGACTATTTTTATAGACTGCTATTATCCCAGAGGACTATAAACACATTGATATTTACATATACTGATCTTGCTTCGTAATGGGGTAGGCAGAGACTATGGCTTCCACTTGCGGCGATCCTAATACTACTACTTTATTGGTTCAGCGACCCAAAGTGTGTCTTGACCGCCCATACGAGAGAACGCCAGTTTCTTAGATCTTTTTTCATTTCCCGCTAGTCGTCGGCTCTCGCAGATAGGCTTCCACAGTACCACTCCTGCTATATCTGGGATCACGATACACGAAAACCTCTAACTTATCTGAGCTAGTAAGTGATTTTTTTCAAAAATCATCTACATGCCATTCCAAATCGAATGACACCTCGTTCATATTTTTTCGAGACTACTGAAAAAAGTTGACCAGAAAAGCACTTGTTGACTAGACTATACGGCAAGCCGCACATTTCAAACTAAACCTTATAAACAATCGATACCTACGTATTCAAATCATAATCACTCCGTTGTTGTGTTATAAAAACCTTTTTCATTTTATACTCCTGTAAGTATAAAATGAACAAGTAAGTATAAAACGTATTTTGTAATGGATATGAATATTCTCTGGTAGTTTGTTTATGTAATATGGAACCAGATACTTTGCTACTCTCGTCCCATACATTATTTATGATACGATCCTAATAAACATCTATTAGTTTATTAACCTCTGAGTCTCCTTCAGAGGTTAATGAAAACACTATGTGGGTCTGTGTCTGTCTGTTAGTGACAGGATAACTCCGGAACCACTGGACCGATTGACTTGTAACTTGGTGTGCAGACACCTTGGGGTCATACCACGAGTTTGAATGTGGGCTCTGTGGATCAAAATACCCCCGAGATATAGGGGTCACAAGGTCACATGATGTACATTTAAGACGAAGACGTTGAATCCTGGGTTTTTACACCCATCTCGTTCACTTACATTTTAATTGTTATCTTAGCCTTGTATTTCTATATTATATTCTCTATATAGTCACACTATATGAACTGATATGTACAATTATTAGAACTTAAAACAATAATTGTCTCTGAACAACACAAACATAAATACTAAATACTATAGGTATTTACATAAACAATCATCACAAATTAGGACAATTTTCTGTTTTACACAAACTTTTGCTTCGTACAGGAATCTAACCGGCGACACTCCGCTATGGTAAAAGTTACTTTATACCTATTATCAATTTTAAATTTGACAGATTTTAAATTTACAATTAAAATAAAACAACATTTAATTTCATATTTATTTATTTCAATAGAAATACTGAACATATAGGTACGACGCCCTCCGATCAGGTGGGATGACGATTTGCGAAAGACTGCAGGCAGATGCTGGATGCGGCAAGCTGAAGACAGGGCGCTATGGCGCTCTTTGGGGGAGGGCTATGTCCAGCAGTGGACTATTATAGCCTGATGATGATGATGATGATGATGATGACTGAACATATACGCAATCAATTCAATCAAACCTTTGGCAGTTCACCATTGGGCATAGGCCTCTCGTCATGTATGCAAAATCACCTGGTCTTCTTCTTTCATATCTCAGCCGTCATCGGTTCACCTATAAATAATTCGCCAAAAATAAGACATTTCTTTTTAAACTATTTTTATTTATATAAATACATATATTATAATAGCAGCGATAGCTCAGTGAGGAGACCAACAGACTGCAATACAGAGGGTCTCGGGTTCGAACCCACGTCGCGCACTCCTGACTTTCGGAAATTATATGACTTTCCAAATTACGAATATGTGCGTATTGATTGACAACTATCGCCTGCTCCGTGCCTGAGAGAGCACGTTAAGCCGTCTATCCCGGCTGCCATGAACATCTATGACAATCGTTATTAGGTAGTCAGTGCCCTCTAATATCCTGACACTGGTCTAGCCTTAGGGTATCGGTAGCCTTCGGGTTGCGGAGGTCAGATGGCAGTCGCTCCGTGTAAATACTGATATTCAGTCAAATCCGGTTAGACTAGAAAGCCGACCCCAAGTGACTTGGGAATAATAAAGGCTACGGAGAAGAAGATAAATACATATATTTTCCCAAAAGAATAGTTAGAGGTATATTAAACCTAGATAACACCGGTATGTTTTTTATAGATTCCTCGTACGAAGGAATCAGTTTATTACCGCCTACCGGAGTTTTAAACTCCGCGCTGATACTAAGAACTACTTGTTAGGATAATCCAATATCATTTCTGACACACTTGAGGATCGAATCTACAACGCTCGGTGCACTGACAGTTACAAAGTGATCATTCAAACCATCTTGATCTTAGACTGTATTAATTAACATATTGGTTAGCTAGCTGTCATTAATATAATATTCTATCACATACACACAACACCATCTAGCCCAAACTAAGCAGAGCTTGTACTATGGGTACTAGACAATAGATAAACGTACATATATAATATATACTTTTTTTTAAACAAATACATATTATACAAAAAACACCCAGACCAAGACAAACATCCACGTTCATGCACACAAATGTTTGACTTGTGCGGGAATCAAACCCGCGACCTCAGGCGTGGCAGTTAGTTATACTAACCACTACGCCATGGAGGCCGACTATATGTAAATAAAAATGTATGCAGCTTGCGAAATTTGGTGTATTAGACCTTAATATCGCTAACTATATTTTTAGGTCCCACGTAATACGAGTAGGGCTCCCTAATATCGTCTATCCGGCACAGACTCCGGGCTGCTACTAAAAATTTTACCGAATTTAACCCAGGAATCGAACACGAGATATCATGCATTATAGTCGCCGTATATACGTCCTGTCTTTAAACGACAGATCCCAGAATGGCTAGACTTACGACATTGTAACTAAGGTTAGATTACATACATATGTTATATGTAGAGAAACAACGTTTTAATAGTTGCTAGTTTGAAACTAAATTATGCAATCTTGTTCTACAATATAATTGCAGAAGGCGCACTGCCACTCATAAAACAAAAAGTCTAAAAGCATATGCACAAAAAATGCACCAACCTATTCGTGTCTGTCAAATACCCAGCGTTTAACACTTCCACCGTTTAAACGCGGTCGTTAAGACCCCTGGCTATTTCCGTCTATAATAACACAAAGTCCAATAAAACAGATCACAGGAAAAAGCTGACACGATAGCATTGAAGAAGGGTTAGATAGCCGCCGGTCTTAGAAAAAAAAACGATTTAAAAAAACATAATTCCATACAACCCTCAAAGTAAAATCAACCTTAATTTTAAGACAATAGAGTGTAATTTTGAATGCGTTTGTCAAGTGACGTTTAACCCGTACAATGCCCATGTCTTATACACCGAACTTCCGTAATAAGGGACAGTTTAATTGTCTATAATGATATATTATATTTTATCTGCCTATCTAGCTGTGTATATGCACCCGCAAATGTCCGATACGCATCTAACATTTACGATGTAATTCTAATTACGTCTGGCCGTGTAGTTTTTTCTAGTCATTGTCATGGTAATAACATATGTTGGAAAGATAGTCAGGCTTTTATTTAATTGAGGGTGGCATATTGTAATTTGTCTGTATTATAGATATAACATTTTATTATCAAGACAGTAACAAATATACATTTCTTTTATACAATGAGCTCTAACCTTTGTCGAACTCAGTAACTAACCTTCAGTAAACGCTAACTCATAAACTTTGACGTTCATAAACGTTACTTTGTGATCTAGATGAAATTTTTTTGACGTACTTGTATGAATTATGTAAGTAAGTGTCCCCTAATGGGAGACGGTTGGACTGCCACGCAGAGGTCTCGAGTTCGATGTCAAGGCGCGCATCTCTGAATTTTCAAAGTTATGTGCGTATTAAATAGTTAATTATCGCTTACTATGACGGTGAAGGCAAACATCGTGAGGAAACCTGTATGTCTAAGAGTTCTCAATAATGTTTTCGAAGATATGTGAAGCCTGCCAACCCGCCCTGGGCCAGCGTGGTGGACTATGGCCTAAGCTTTCTCACACTGAGAAGAGGCCTGTGCTCAGCAGTGGGACAGTTCAATAAAAGGCTGGTTTTATTATATAGGTATATCCTAATCCTATCTAATATTATAAAAGCGAAAATGAGTTTGTTTGTTTGTTACCTTTTTACGCGTAAACCACTGAACCGATCATCCTGAAATTTTGCATATACGTTGTCAGGTGTACAGAAACGAACATAGACTACCTTTCATCCCGAAAAAGTTTCTGTTCCTGAGGAAAACAACAATAACCTTATTGTGATAATAGATGGTGCCACGTGTCGTTCGAATCATGATGGAATTATATTATTACAAGTAGAGTACAACGCGAATTGATTGTCAAATTCTATATTAACGCGAGCGAAGCCGCGGGCAATAGCTAGTTATTATATAAATAAGTGGTAAATAAAACTATGATCTGCCTTATGGAAACTGGATACAGTAGGCTATGGGGATTGCAAAACCAAGGATATTCTCGAGTATCTTTTAAAGAATGGAGTCTCTGTACTGTCAGCTAAAGAGATTATAGATTACTAATGCTTAGGAGACAGCACAGTGCACAGTGCCTTCATATGGACTTAGGAACCTACCCAACTTAAAGGTTTTTGAATTGCTGGGTTATACTGTAAACGTTGATTGAGACAGCTGACATACCCGTACGTAGGTATATGTATGTACCTATGTTTTATTTTTATACTGTAGGAGGCAGACGAGCTGACGGATCGCCTGATGGTAAGCGATTACCGCCGCCCATGGACATCCGCAACACCAGAGGAGTCACAAGTGCGTAGCTGGGCTTTTAAATTTGATGCCTCTACCCTCCGGAAGGGGAGAGGGATTGCTTAGGCCTCCGGTACCCTCACTAACTCGACGAAATACAACGCAAGCGCTATTTCACGTCGGTTTCCTGTGAGGCTGTGATATCACTCCTCTCGAGCTAGCCCATTCGTGCTGAAGCGTGGCTCTCCCACCGAGAAAAGCTTATCAGTTATAATAAGCAATATGTTTATATTGCTTATAGGTCCTGAAGGATACTTACAGTGCACTTCTTATAGGTGTCTCATCATTTACTTGAGCTCTCTTTTGTTATAATGTAACTTGATTTGTTTTACAAAAATAACATTTTATGTTAATAGATACCTATTACTTTCTAAACATAATGATTTTATGAGTGTTTGACATATAGGTGGAATACATAACTATAGGTAGAATTGTTTAGGGTTTTAATAGCAGTGAATAATAATACCTATCAAATTGAATCTTATATTTTGTGTGACGTTATTTTTTATTTCTTTGACTGTGTGTTTAAACAGCATAGATCTTACTTTATATCAGACTAAAACATAAATAGTGTGAGATATAGACAGAAAATAAAAAGTCTAATATAATAATAATATTCTGTAATATAATATAATATTATTAATATAATATAATATGTCCAGCAGTAGACTATTATAGCCTGATGATGATGATGATGATGATGAATATAATATTTTACCACATACACACAAAACCATCTAGCCCAAACTAAGCAGAGCTTGTACTATGGGTACTAGACAATGGATAAACATACATATACCAATACTGTTTTTTTTTTATAAATGCATACGTATTATACATAGAAACACCCAGACCAAGACAAACATCCATGTTCATGCACACAAATGTTTGACCTATGCGAGAATCGAACCCGTGCCCTCAGTTACACTAACCACTACGCCAACGAGGCCGCCAATATACTATTATACACAATGTGTGTTTCTTGCCTTTACTGTTTCAAAGTGAACAGTAAAGAAATCACAAACACATTCACATTAGTATATCGTGTTCTTGAAACAGAATAAAACAGTTTACTTGATTCATTCGGTAATCGATTGCAGAATCTCACCATAATTCATTATAATACTGACGCTAGAGAATCACTAGGCAGTCAAATACGTATTACGCAAAAAAAATGGTTGACATTACACAAGTTACCGGTTATCTATTACGATCGTTAACTAAAGTAGGAAACGGAAGGACGACAGATGTGCGTGATTTTTCTTTAGTAAAAAAAAACGTATGCAAATGTCAACCTCATTTGCATAATATAAAAGTGTTCGCTTTCAATCGTGAAGCAAAAAGTTAACCCTTTATCGACCTTTTTATGTTTTTTTTTATGTCAGAGCGCGTTGTCGGTCTATGCATAATTAGAATAATATCTGCTTTGTATATGTCATTTTTTTGTCGCACAGATGTCTGAGTATCCGGAAGTTCGAAAAAATGGACGCCGATCGAGAGTGGAGGGTTAATTTTTTAATAAAAATAATAATAAAATCGTAAAAAATAATAGTCGGCTGTGTATGTGAGTTTCTGTATTTGAAACTCATTAAGTTATGTGCTATAGTTTAATAACAAGAATAAATAATGTAATAATATAATCTAGACGAACTTCTTTCTTTTTTTGTCGCCTTCGGGTTGCGGAGGTCAGATGGCAGTCGCTCCGTGTAAAAACTGATATCCAGTCAAATCTGGTTAGACTAGAAAGCCGATTCCAAGTGACTTGGGAATAATAAAGGCTAGGGAGAAGAAAGAAGACATTCAACCTACAACCCCGGTGGCTCTGTATTTTGCAGTCGATTGCAAAATCTTGGGTTCCATTGGTAAAGTTTTACTAGCAACACGAAAATTGTTTCGTTTTTTTTTTATATTTCTCCCACACTTGGAATACGTCTTGTGTCACGGAGAAGTTTATAAACATTCAACATTGGACGTAAAGATCACCCAGACTCGTACCACTATATTTTGTGGACCAGAAAAATGTTTGTCTCATGTGGGGATCGAACCCAAAACGCTCGACGCAGTGGTAGAGGCTAGGTGACAAACTACTACGTCATCCTTGCAGTCAACAAGATATAACTCGGTCACAAAGTATATAAGAGATGAAATTTCTTGGAATTGAACTCACCTACAAGCAATATAATATAATATAATATTCTATCAGATCAGAAGCATAGATCTTACTTTATATCAGACTAAAACATAAATAGTGTGAGATATAGACAGAAAATAAAAAGTCTAATATAATAATAATATTCTGTAATATAATATAATATTATTAATATAATATAATATGTCCAGCAGTAGACTATTATAGCCTGATGATGATGAATATAATATTTTACCACATACACACAACACCATCTAGCCCAAACTAAGCAGAGCTTGTACTATGGGTACTAGACTATGAATAAACATACATAGTGTATACCTATACGTTTTTTTTGTAAATACTTACATATTATAGATATAAACACCCAGACCAAGACAAACATCCATGTTCATGCACACAAATGTTTGACTTGTGCGGGAATCGAACCCATGCCCTCAGGCGTGGCAGTCGGCTACACTAACCACTACGCCATCGAGGCCGTCGTAATATTCTAACATTATTTTAATGTAACATATTATTTATGCTATTTTCTATTAATATTTTTAAAATAGAATATTTATTGTCATTTTTATTTTATGGATATAATTTAAATTTGACTTTATCGTATACAGGTATACGACAAACAGAATACTATAATATTTTGTGCGTTAGAACGAGACATAATGTTACAAAGCGTATTTTAAAAGTATTTATATTGTCTTATGAAGAAGCCTTTGTTTTCTTGTACCTCCTCCAGTGCAAATTAAAAAAAAACTTAAGGAACGCACCGCACATATACGTTTTATCTAGAAATATTAATTCAATAATATGATCTAAACATAATTATATAAATATTTACTAAAAACAACAATCACCATTACTCAAGTCACGTATTGTTTTACGATTACCAAGCAGTAAATAATTTATTAATTAATAATTACACATAATACAATACAATACACAAATATCATGTTTTTATTATATAATTAAAGTCAGTCATAACGATAATCAATTTAATTATCTCATGTTTTAGTTGGGTACTAGATTTTTGTATACATACATAAATACGCATAACTTCTCACGTTTTTAGTAGGTACACATACAAACATACGCCTAAATCAAAACTATACTCCTAAAGAGATAGGAGTGAATTACACTCAGATTAGAGGCGATCTAATTGACTGCTACTAAAAAATTACATACATACATACATAGATTCACGCCTGTTTCCCAGAGGGGTAGGCAGAGACTACGGATTTCCATTTGCTACGATCCTCTTCACTGGCTTCATTCAATTTTATCACATTCCTCATACGCACCCGTCGGTTCAAGGAGCTCTTAACCTGGCCTTTGTCCAGAATGGCTCTGATCTGATCGAGAAACGTTCGCCTAGGTTTTCCTCTTGCGACTGTTCCATTCACACTAGCCTTATAAACTTTCTTAGTCAGTCTTTCCTCGTCCATTATTTCTACATGTCCAAACCAGCTTAACATACCCTTTTCTATTCTTGTCACTATATCCTCTTTCATGCCGCATCTCTCTCTAATCACACTATTCCTTATTCTATCTTTCAGAGTCACTAAAAAATTAATGAGAGCAAAATCCAACAATATTTTCCAAGACTCGAGAATCGAACTTGAGACCACAATCACAGCATACGCATTCACTTCCACTACGCTACGACGGAGGCGACGCATTATTTAATTACTAGAATACCTTATTTATTATTTAACTTGCTGTTACCTGCGACTTTGTCCGCGTAGATTTTAACTATAAAGTGTTTGTCTCCGCGGAACCCTATTTTTTTCTAAAATCAAAGTAGCCTATGTTTCTCCTTATAACATCAGCTATCTGCCAGTGAAAGTCCCGTTAATATCGATTTAGCCGTTTCGGAGATTAGCCGGAACAAACAGACCAACAGACAGACAGACAAAAATTATATAAATAGATGTTTTCGTATAGGTACTTTATATACTTTCATATGCATTAGGTTAAAAGCTGTTATTTTGACATTACAAACAGACACTTCAATTTTATTTATTTGTATAGATATAGATGTATAGATTTTCCTATAATCTAAAGCGCAACTAACAGATAACGATCATTCAAACAAATTAATAGTAATAATAGTTCCCGGTACTATTAAATCGCAACACGGCGAAGAAAGGGTTAAGCCCTGGTTTCATTATAAAAGATGACTCCAATAGGGCCTGGGAACATATTTGAATATGCTTTGTGATCATAATTTATTCAAATTTACGTACAATGGAGGGTTGTAATTTAATAATTTTTATAACAATTACTTGAGTTTCTATTATTTCGTTAGTTTGTGCATTCTTTAAGGTGTGACGGTTAACCTTTTCTTAAAAGTAATACGGTTTTAATAATTTTTATTCAAGTATTCAACAATAGTAATGTCGTTTTGATTTGTGGTTTTATCCTAACTAATAATATTTTAAATGCCAATGTGAGTTTGTTTGTTATGTTTTTATGCCTTAACTACTTGATTGATGATCATGAAATGCTGAAATTATTAATCAGTATATTATTATTTTCTTATTAACAAAAATCTATATTAGTAGATTTTGTCAATAAATGGCTATTCTTCGGGAGTTAGTTTTTGACACGGATGAAATACCTTTCATCGTTGGTTATACAGAAAAAGACACAGGGTACCCCATGTCCTTTCCTGTATCACTACAAATTATGTCTACAGAGGACGCCCTAAAGCTCAAATTTCTATTAACATTATTTTGCTGTGTGGGAGCGGTGTTGTATAAGTCGGCTGCGAGCTTTACGACTCGTTTCTTGATATAAGACCGGGTCTAAGTGATTTAGAGAGCATGCACACTAACGCATGTTACAAACAATCTATTTAAGATATCTCCTCCAGTTCTTAGTACATACTAGATTTTACCCGCGGCTTCACTCGCGTAAATGTACCTTAAGTTAGGTTTTGTGAGTAACAGTACTTTTACTGGATGAAAGTTACCCTATGTCCCTTTCTGTACCACTGACAACGTGTATACGAAATTTCATAATGATCGGTCAAGCAGTTAAGGGGTGAAAGCGTAACATACAAACTCACATTCCCATTTATAATATTAGTTAGGATAAAGATTGTATAAGCAAACCGTATTAAGTAGTTTAATTTCAAGATTCGCAAAAACGTATGACAATATTATTAAAATGACCAATTTAAATTTTCAGTGTCTATTTGAACCATGTGCTATATAATTATGTCACCGATATACCTATATATATTAGTCATAATTAACTTTTACTCTGTTACGTCTTTATAAAAAACCGGCCAAGTGCGAGTCGGACTCGCGCACGAAGGCAAACAAAATCATGTCTGTTGTATGGGAGCCCCCCTTAAATATTTATATTATTCTGTTTTTAGTAATCGTTGTTATAGCGGCAACAGAAATACATCATCTGTGAAAATTTCAAATGTCTAACTATCACGATTCATGAGATACAGCCTGGTGACAGACGGACAGACAGACGGAGAGACAGACGGACAGCGGAGTCTTAGTAACAGGGTCCCGTTTTACCCTTTGGGTACGGAAGCCTAAAAAGTAGCAACCCGCCCCGACTACGCCCGGGTAGTACAATACCTTAACAAATTATACATCTAAACGTTCCTCATGAATCACTCTGCCTATTGGTGAAAACTGCATGAAAATTCGTTCAATAGTTTTTGAGTTTATTGCAAGAGACGTGGCGGGATACTTTGTTTTATAATATGTAGTAATATATTGTCTTGATGATCAGACAGCTGGCGGCATTACGCATGTTCGATGATACTCCTGGAACAAAAGAAAATACAAGTTAAAACACCATTAAACTTTATTATTGGTTTATAATATATATGTATATGTATAAGTAGTGCGATAGCTCAGTGGGGAGACCAACAGACTGCAATGCAGAGGATCTCGGGTTCGAACCCACGTCACGCACCTCTTACTTTTGGAATTTATATGACTTTTGAAATTATGTGCGTTTTGATTGACAATTATCGCCTGCTCTGTGCCTCGTAGAGCACGTTAAGCCGTCGGTCTCCGCTGCCATGAACATCTATGGCAGTCGTTATTAGGAACGATAATACAAGCTCTGCTTAGTTTGGACTAGATGGTGTTGTCTGTATGTGATAGAATATTATATTATATCATATTATGTATGTAAAAAATAAGACACAAGTAAAGAGATAAATCTAAAACTGTACAAAATCCAAGACCCGATTACTGATTCGCTGCTGATTTGTACCGAGTTTGCTTCGCATAGACACTGTACAAATGTCGAAGCCCATTATTACTACTACCGGTACTATTAACTATATATGATAATTCTGTCCATCATAAAAGGAGTTCGGTATTGTCAACATTCTTCTATTGCAATTGTTGGAGTTGGCAAGGTAGGCGCAGTTAGTCAGTTCCTCTACCTCATTATTACTATTATTTAAAAAAAATAACAATACTTAATATATGCATAGGCTCACGCCATTATCCTCAAAAAGGTAGCAGAGTTGTATGTCATACCATTTCGCCACGCCAGTGTTTTAAAAAGGAACCATTAAGTAGTTTCTCTTTATAACCCTGACTGACGGTCAAGCAACATTCACAGACACACACCTGTATATTACCGAAGCGGAATCGAACCCGCAATACTCGGTATACTGGTAACAGCCAGGTGATCACTGATACTGAGTCAAACACGCAAACTTTACAATCGAATGCTGGTGTTATTAGGTACCTACTGTGTAATCGTAGACCTAATTAAACTTTTTCAACATACTTAAAACTAAATAACATGTCAATATCAGCTCATAATCTGACAAAGTAAACCATCCAACCGTAATACTGCCACAAAAACCGGTAGTTATGGTAATCTTATATCCAACCGTAAATGAACTAGCTTCACGTCACTAACAATGTTAGCACATCACTATGAAAAAAATCAATGATCAAATACGAAATGGACCGTAAATACACGTTACATGTTACGATCACAACAAAGACCGTATATTTTTACCGATAATTCGTAAAATATAGCGTAATAATACTAAAAATTCGGATATTTTGACGCTAAATTAAGAATTTCCTCCAAAATGGCGCGACGCGGGCTTTGGGAGACGCCATCTTTCATATGCGCGAAACTGATGCGCAGTCGGCCGAAAACTAACAACCCCATTCGGACACTATTGTTGCCTCGTGAATTCACCCACGCGATATTTTCAATGCTAATTCCATACACACAAAAATCAACCTTGGTTTTTTACAATAAAGTATATTTTTGCATCCAAAGTAGTACAGATATATTAAGAGACATGAAAGCTAAAAGGTCGTAAGTTGGTATTAGAACATTTAAAATTTCAACTTTAATTTGAGAATGTTATGGTGCATTATTCTTTGAGGCTATTGTTGAGAGAAAATTGTTTTCCCACAATCGAAATTGAAACTTATGTCTTATGAAATAAGGTATGAAATATATTTTCACTAGTGATGTTAATGTGTGAGTGTCGTATATCTATAGAGAAAACCTTGTTATGACCGCACGTGTGTTAGTTTTTGATAAAGAAAGGGTAACGTCATATCTCGATGTTGAATTTTTACCTATGAATGTGACATTCGGCGGAATAAGCATACATTGATGTGTGTGTGCGGTATGTCGCATATAGGGATGGGAGAGTTTGTATCCGAGATTTAAATAATTTAAATTAAATCGCAGTCTCAATTAATTATAATCTTATTCAAAAATATTATTATACAATCGATTTGATTGCAACTGCTACCTATTATAGGTATACTAAATACTATCTTTAGTCAGGTGATATTTTTTTGTGTTTTGAGACGTATTGTTTATTACTTATATCACAACAACCTAATTACACTGTTTTGTAATTAAATAAACAAAGCTTGTTGAAGGATAGCAACATGCTTATTGGTTGATGGAAAGATTTTGTAACTGAAAATCTTTTAAGTAATAAATTAAAAGTAAATCGTACTACTTATATTATTATATAAACTAGATGTTCCCGCGGTTTCACCCGCGTTTATCGTTACTGCGCCGCCCCCGTCGGTCGTAGCGTGATGTTATATAGCCTAGCTATCCAACACTAAAAGAATTTTTCAAATCGAACCAGTAGTAATCACGCAGAAATAACCCAGGAGAAACATCGTTTGTACTATGTCTGTAATGGGTAATTATTTTGCTGCAATGTTATTTTAAAACTGCGATATCTCCTAAGATATTCATTGCAATCGAATGATGTACAATTTTAAAAGAGCTGAATCTTTCTTTGTTAAATCCAGGAACCACATAAGAACCATTAAACAACATTTTATAAATATACCTACAGTGCTAATTTAAAATCACGCAAAATAAACCGGGAGAAACATCGTTTGTATGTCTGTAATGGGTAATTATTTTGCTGCGACGTTATTTTAAAACTGCTATATCTACTAAGATATTCATTGAAATCGAATGATGTAAAGGGCAATTTTGTTTTAAATTAAATACTTGTAATAAATAACGTATTTATTTGGATAAGGATTAATATCATGTTTATAATAATACCTTCGCAAATAATGCATTATTTTAGAACAAATTTCGTTAGCATAAAAATGGTTATAGTGAGCCAACCTTAAAAGATAGACATATGCTGTTGCGGACTTTTTTTTAGAACTTTTAAAAGGGAACAATTCTGTCATACATGATTTTTGCGAAATTTTAACTGTTTACGCAGCGCACGCAGCGGAAGCTCTCAACAGGAAAAAATACCCTCCGATTTTGAAACATTCTTCATTGGTGCTCCGCTCCTATTGATCTTAGCGTGATGATATATAGCCTATAGCCTTCCTCGATAAATGGGCTATCTAACACTGAAAGAATTTTCAAATCGACCCAGTAGTTCCTGAGATTAGCGCGTTCAAACAAACAAACAAACAAACTCTTCAGCTTTATAATATTAGTATAGATAGGAATATAAATGTTTGTTTAGATATTTGGATGTTTGGAATTTGGATACTAAATTATTCGTAAGCCGTTGATTTGATTGAAAGTATGTACACAAATTATTGTTGTTTACGATTATTAATTATTGTGTATTAATTAATAAATAACAAAATGTTTATTGTCATCACATCCACATTATGTTATATTTTTATTTTTATATATGTTACCGTGTGATTCACTATGTTTAGTAATTGACATTCGAATATGTAACAAAAAGTATTCGGCAGAACAGACACCAGCCTGATTCAATAAAAAATTCTTACGTCACGTTTGAGTGTATAGTTCTCGATAATGACATACATAAATGTAGACAACAATATACATAAATATTGTGTACCCCGAGCAAAATAGATATCGCGTTGTATTCGAATAAGCGCACTGTATTCGAATGTAATTGCGTGAACCGGTAATTCATGCATCTTGTAATTTGTAATATAATATAATATTTATCACATACACAAATTTTATCACATACACACAATACCATCTAGCCCAAACTAAGCAGAGCTTGTACTATGGGTACTAGACAATGGATAAACATACATATATAATTTTCTTTTTGTAAATACTATTATACATAGAAACTCCCAGACCAAGACAACCATCCATGTTCATGCACACAAATGTTCGACTTGTGCAGGAATCGAACCCGCGACCTCAGGCGTGGCAGTCGGTTACACTAACCACTACGCCATCCAGTTGACGATTTGTGGTGGTACTGCTAGCTTTATTTAATTACTATACTTCGTTTGGGCACTTAACTGCCTCAGTAGCTCAGCTTTGGATTGACCAAAGCTGAGCTACTGAAGGAGACTGTTGTGTATAAAATCCTGAGTTCGAATTCAGAGTCGGGTAAACAATGGTTTCAGTCGAGAATTCTTGAACGTAACCCGATGTTGGGAGTTGGCGGTGTTGCACATTCACGTGCCTCGGATAGTACGTAGAGCCATTAGTTCTACACTTGTCTCTAAGGTAGTATCAGATTGCCGTCCCATCGGTTTATGTGAGTTAAGGAGTGCACTTATAATTGCACTTTTATTTATACACTACTAGCTTTTGCCCGCAGCTTCGCTCGCGTTTATTTAGAATTTGACAATCAATTCGGGTTGTGGTTTGCTTGTAATAATATAATTCAATCATGCTTCGAAAGACACGTGGCGCCATCTATTATCATAAGAAAGTTATTGTTGTTTTCCTCGGGAACAGTAATATTTTTCGGGATGAAAAGTAGCCTATGTCAGTTTCTGTACACCTGATAACGTATAATATGCAAAATTTCAGGATGATCGGTTCTGTGGTTTAGGCGTGAAAAGGTAACAAACAAACAAACCCATTTTCGCTTTTATAATATTAGTTGGGATTAGGATTAGGATAGGATGATATGCATAGATGGCTAGAATCTGCGTCCTGTGTAGATGGCGAGTATCTGTTACGATTAGCCGCCATGGCCTAAATTCAGTATGTACGCCATTATCATGTCAAGTAGGAGCTAGCGTAAGCAAACTCCTATTGCTTTTAGTTCTAAAATATATTTTCACGCGACTACACATCAGTAAAATACAAACACCCTTCTGTATGGTCCGTATTTTATCTGAGCTCGGATAGATCGCGGCACATCACTATTCGCAAGTGCGACTGTGTGCTGTCGTATTTTAATAATATTCATTTTTCCATGTCAGCGGATGTTGGAATTCTATGAAATTCTCGGCGTGTAAACCAATATAAACTCGTATACATATACGAGTTATAGAGGTATACTATTATATTAAGTGGCTTCGTTTTTATCATTGTATCAATTTCATAAGATATTTGAGTGTCTCTTTTATTGTTATTGATAGGTTTCTTATCAGTCGTTAGTATAATAGATGGCTGGTTATTGTGGGGTAGGTAAAATACTACAATATGAGACTATTTAGATGACGAAGTATTTTCAGTTTTAGAGATATAGTAGTACCTTTTCTAGACAGCGTATATAGAACATTGGAATAAGTTGTTAACGTACTAAGTATTTCAAATCCAATTATTCGTCGTGATATTTTTCTTTGTGCTTTAGTTGATCAGTGTTTGAAATGCCAGGCATAATTGAAAACCTATTGTGTCTGGCTGCCGGTGTGTTGCTGCGACTTTATAGCTGAATTGCTTGCTTCTTCAGTCTCGCGTTAAAGATTTGCATTTATGCTTGTGGATTATAAGGTCTTGAATTGTATTTTTAGTTTGGATAAAGTGTCATTGGGTTTGTTGTTTCGAAATTCTCAGTAGCTGAATGTGTAGACTCTGAGATTAGACATTCTAGAGAATACTCTGACACGGATCAAAAACTCTCCCAGTATTACGTGGGACGAAACGTGGCAATAAATGCTAGTAAGGGCTACGAACCCATTTGGGGATGAACTTAAGTATGTTTGTATGTTTGATAATTGCAATAGTTTTAAGTTGGATACTTTGAATTCAATTTCTTGTATGTGATGAATTTATTATATTTTGTGGGATTTACAAATTCTTATATCATGTTAGGATATTCTTTTCGTTTGTCGTTTATTAATCACGGAATCTTCTGTGATATTACGATTTGCAAGCTACGCAATATCATGATATTTGGTATTGTTGCCTTTTTAAAAGCGATATATTAATACTAAATTAATGCTTAGTAATGTAATCGATACCTAACTTGCTTGTATAACTAGTTTTTATACTACATAGTTATACTAGAAGCGAGTAGTTAACTAACTAAATAGATTTACTAAGCGATTATATTAGCAGTGGTTCTTATACTTTGTCCATTTGTTTATTTTCTTTTTGACAGTTCACGCCTATGAATTACCTTTTTTCCCGAAATAATGTACTACAGTAATGTCGTACTTTATTGACGCGTAACACCCACTTAGTAAAGTGCCCTGTGCATAACAAACAACCACAGACTATAAAACAGGCCTTGAAATAAGATAAATCGACCATATGAAAAAAATAATTTGACTTTATGTAAGTATTGTTTCTATAAATTTAATAAAAAAAAGAAAAGAAAAATAGTAACTATGACTTCATAATTAATTTTTTGCAAGGAATGAAGTGGAAATCTTGGAATTTAAGTTCGAACCAATAATATTTTAATTTTAATAATTTATTATGTATATATTTATTTATCTCATATATAATTTAAAACAATAAACGAATACTTAATATTTGTATTAAAAATATGTCGATGCATTAAATCGATTAAAAGTCTTAAATAAAATCGATTATTATTTCAAATCGAATCGGTAACCTGTGAGGGCGTCACTAATTTCGAACTGTCTCGGACTGTCAAAAAGAAAATAAACGGCTGGACAGAGTAGCTTCTGCAACTCTCTGTGTGTTTGTATGTGTGTGTGTAAGTATAAATTTATATTTTCTTCGTAATACTGACAATATTTGTGTGTGGTGCAGTGGCTTAAGAAGTCACCCTCTTTACTGCTATTGTGCCGAACAAAAATCTGTGTGATCCATAAATACTTGTTCTGAGTATGGGTGTTCTTAGTCAGAACCATCACCGCAAATTTATTGTGTTAAATGTTTATGTGCGATTGTTCTATCTAAGTCAATATAGTACACTCTAGAAATATTTTTAACATCTACTTTCGCATAGTAGTGTCTTCTGTTTACGCGAATGTTATTCATTGAAATTAAACTACTATATACGGATTTTATCGCGTTGTTTATTTGACACTTTATTACAAAATATTTGAAAACTGTTACACTACTATTACTATTAAACTTTACAAATTTTTAAGCTAATCCTCTTAAGTCTCCCCGTGACCATGGCTGCTGAAAAGCAACCGAAACGTCGGGGAAATTGTAAACACAAATATAAATAGTATAATAGTATAGCAATAGTTTAATAAATAGTTTTAATAGTTTCAATAATCTACTTTCGCTTTATGTATGAGTTCTACGTCGCACAATGATTTACAAACATTCAAACAACGGACACAAAGACCACGCACACTTAGATCAACTATTTGTACGTACCCGTACGAGGATCGAACCTGTAACACTCAGCGAAAATGTAAATTTCGAGGCGACCACTTAAGCCATAAGCATATCCATGTAGAGAACTGTTTATCTCAGAAGGGTAGGTGTATAATACAATAGACTAACGAACAGATATTATAAATGCGAATGTGAGTTTGTTTGTTACGCTTTCACGCTTCAACTACTCGACCGATCAACATGAAATTTCGTATACACGTTGTCAGGGGAACAAAAAAGGAATTCATCCAAAAAAACGTACTGTTACAAACCAAACCTAAATAAATGTTTATCATCTGCAATTTTTTACTCTTACGTAATACGTGCCGTGCCATTTGAAAGATTTCAATACTCCGAGCTGCTAGTGTAAAGATTTTAACAAAAATACAAAAAGAAATTGTTTCATGTTAGGACTACATCCGCACGATCAGTCATAAACGTAAGAACAAACATATCCTACCACACGCACAAACATACACACAAAGATCCAGGACTACGTCCTTGAGGAGTAGTCAGGGAGGTGCTATCACAGTGCTATGACGGCCTCGATGGCGTAGTGGTTAGTGTAACCGACTGCCACGCCTGAGGTCGCGGGTTCGATTCCCGCACAAGTCAAACATTTGTGTGCATGTACATGGATGTTTGTCTTGGTCTGGGTGTTTCTATGTATAATATGTATGATGTATATACAAAAAAAGTATATATGTATGTTTATCCATTGTCTAGTACCCATAGTACAAGCTCTGCTTAGTTTGGGCTAGATGGTGTTGTGTGTATGTGATAGAATATTATTATTATTACATTTCACCAGCAATGGTTTTAGGTCCCATAATACAGGGAGTAAGCCTTTTACCAGACACAGTGGCACAGTTGCAGAATCAGTGCTGTCAGTGAGAATTTCTTGACAAGAAAACTCAATAATACTTTGTCCGAGCATTGAATCCGAGACTCCATGCACAGAAGCCGCTCTACCACTGCGCCATTAACGGTACTTATCACAAAATCTCTAAAAGGAAACTAACCATTAATTTAACTGGTACACTTTTATCGAAGTCATTTATGATACGGCAAGCTCTATTTATCACGAATATACAAGTTAACCCTAAGTATTAAGTAAAACTGAGTAGTGAGTCATGCTCAATGCTCGATAAATAAAAGGAAATGTCTGGTGTTGCCTTACGAAAAACGTTATTGATGGTGGAATGTCAGAAACAAAACTGTACACATTTATAGTGGCCCTGAAATTGCACGCTTCGGCGCGGAGCGTTTCCGTGTCGCGTAGGGATGGGAAAACTCGGATAATTTTGTCGATAATTTTTTTTTTATACTTCTTAGGTGGCATACAAGCATACCCATGGGCCCACCTGATGGTAAGTGGTCACCGTAGCCTATGGACGCCTGCAACACCATAGGCATCATTTCGCGTTGCCAACCCTTTAGGAAAGGAAGTGGGAAGGATAAGGAGCGGGAAGGGGGAAAAAGGGTGATTGGGCCTCCGGTACTTTCACTCACCGAACGAAACACAACAGTAGGAATACTGCTATTTTACGTCGATATTCTGTGAGAGGGTAGTCCTTCCCCGGTCGAGCCGGCCCATTCATGCTGAAATCAGCAAGGCTCTACTACTAATTTTCGTCTATATACCAAAAATATTTATATATTGTTTTGTTTGGTTGACGCTATGAATATGATAATCAGGCAAAATAACAGTATAGTTTGCAGTAACACCGTTACTGAGTTTAGCTTGGTGAATAAGAATATACCAAGCTGACATACTCAACCATTTTTATCATTTTTCCTTTTGGTCGACAACACGCCAGAGTTAAGTCTATTGGCCATGGTAATCGCTTATTATCAGCCGGGCGCTATGCTTCGTTGCCATATTTACCACATTGCCTATATCATAACTGAAACCTCTGCAGCTCCATATGGACATTACCTTATTGGCATGTTTCTACAGAATATATCACGGGGAGTACTGTGAAGAGTTATTCCATCTTATCTCACCCTCCCCTTTCCTATCCAGAACAACGTGTGCTGGGCTCAGATGCCATCCTTACATGGCTGAATCGATCATCCTGGGTCCTTTAAGTGGGGCGTGAAAAAGCACCTTCTCAGGCCATCAAAGTACGTATGTACGTCTCAGGGTCTCAACATCGCCTCGACTGCTATGAGGATGGTGTAGAAGCCACTGCTCTTGGACCACATGTTCGCTTACCATCAGGCGGAGTGTGGTCATTTTGAAATGCAAAATGAAAAAAATATTTAATAAAAATAATAATAAAGATTTGTTGTTTGTTTGTAATCGATAAACTCTAAAACTTCTAAACCTTCGTTTACCATTAAAAATTACTTCATCCTCGCTACGGGCTATGCGAATTGGTGAGGTAATCATAAAGATGGGTGAATCCGCAAAATACAGCTAGTCTATAATAAATGTCTAATAACTGCGACGCCGCAACAAAAGCACCGCTATTACTCGAACGAAATACTTTCTCACTAATCGATCACCGATAATCTCGCGTACTATCAAAGCGAGAATATCAAACAAAAACTTAAATACTTCAATACATACTGGACTTAACCATTACCGATATCAATTATTAAATCACAAAGATCAAGAGAACCGCCATTGCATTCCTCGGCAGTATTATTTAATTAGTTTCTACCTAATCAGTCATCAGAGTGCATGCGCATCGATTTGAATTTATTCAAGTATGTGCAAACAATTACCACTATACAGTACCCGATGTAAATCAAGTTTATGAGCTATGATTCCTTCTGTTTTTGTTGTTTATTTGCATGTAACGCGACCGAAGTTCTGATTGCATTGTAATATATGTTATTAGAACATGGTTGTACATTAAAACGGAATAGTTTTTATACGATTAAGCTGGTAATCATTGTATGGAAAGCTTTGTAGTAGAATGTGAGGTACAGTAGCTTTTGGATGCTAATGTGATACCACAAGCGTTTCGGTTGCATATTCTCAACCTTTGACAAAAGGGATGCCACTAACGTAGAGAAAATGATGTTAGTGCTCTCTTACTAACAGAACTGTATCTTCTCAAAGTTCTGGTAACCTTATCAGTACAGGGATATAAATCAAAGATTTTTATTGAGATCTTTTGTAGTGTGGGTATTACCTCAGCCGAGCTGTTTTAGTTTAATCGAAATTTCAGGCTTAAATAAGGATACCACTCTTGAAAGTTGTAACGGTGAAGTTTTTTGACGTGACAACGTCTAATAAATCGATGAACGCCGGCTGCACACACGAAAAAGGATGACTCATTGTCCCGTTACGCTTATTGTCCCGTTACGCTCATTGTAACGTTTTCATCAATGTTTTGTTATAACGTTGTCACGTCAAACTATCGTCCGTAAACCGACTTTACAGACAACCAATTATTTTTACTGTTTCATTGCTCCGGTACCTATCTGGAGAATAGGTAGTATCACTTGGGCACGAGGTAGCTCGCTTACGAGAACCGGATCCCTGAGGTTAGGATGGAGAGTTGAGATTTGGAGACAAGACCTGTCTATAACTGGTCCCGGAAGGTGCTGTCGGGCACTGGAAGGTACAGCGGCTCCCCTAATATAACCTTGAAGGTTGGTGTAGGGGAACGCTATATCATAAACTGGACTAGTCGTAGAGAGAGGGGGATGTTTCATTGGCAAATGTTTGCACTTACATATGCGTTTGAAGACTTAGGAAAGTGCTATTGAGCTTTTTATCAGAAAATTCTCTATAACAGCGTGGCGTCCAATAAATAGCAAAGGAATCACTTTCTATTATCTTGGACCTAAGTATATAGCAACTGAAATGTGTGTGTAAGACACGTATAGTCCTATACTAACCCTTTTGGTGATAGTCAGGTGTAACTCTATGTTATTTTCTATGTCGATACTCCTTTTAGACTTAAGCAAAGAACAAACAAGTACACTTAAAAGTTTATAACACTAGTTGAGATACCGTTTAGTTTTTCTTGTTCTATAAATAAACAACAGCTCAATAGTGCGAGGTTATTAATATGCATGCCATGTGTTTAATAAAACAGTTGCATATGATTGCATATGCATGTAGATCGTTGATATTATATGCACTGTGGGTGTATGCAGAAGTCAATCGACTGAGCAACAAGGAATATTTAGCTGGTCTTGTATGGAATATGCGTGTGTTAAGCTAGACTTGTATGTAAAATATGTATAATAGAATAGAAATATATTGTGTCACAGGAAGAAGTTATTGAATTATAATTATGGTGGAATAATTCTTTGAATAATGTAGGTATATAATCACTATCCTAATCCTAAACCTAACTAATATTATAAAAGTGAAAATGAGTTTGTTTGTTACCTTTTCACGCCTAAACCATTGAACCGATCATCCTGAAATTTTGCATATACGTTGTCAGATGTACAGAAACGGACATAGGCTACCTTTCATCCCGAAAAAAATTACTGTTCCCAAGGAAAACAACAATAACGTTCTTATGATAATAGATGGCGCCACGTGTCTTTCGAATCATGATTGAATTATATTATTACAAGCAGAGTATAACCCGAATTTATTGTCAAATTCTAAATTAACGCGAGTGAAGCCGCGTGCAATAGCTAGTATATTATAAAACAAAGTACCCCGCCGCGTCTGTCTCAGACAGATAAACTGAAAAACTACTAAACGGATTTTCATGAAGTTTTCGTCAATAGACAGAGTGATTCATGAGGAAGATTTAGGTGTATAATTTGTTAAGCTTTTGTATAACCCGTGCCGGGGTGGATCGCTAGTACTATTTTATGTTAGAAGCAAGCTTACGTTGGTAGTGTAATAAGTTAGAATCCTACCTACGACCTCTCGGACGTCTAATATCATTGGCTAGTGCTGTTTAATAGAAATCAGTACTAATAATAATTTGCAATACAAATCTTAACTAGGAAAAAAATTTCGATTCCCTATTTTATCGATAGACTGTCATCGTCCCATCCCTTCACGTAGTAAGGATACAAGACATTTGTTTCAGCAGCTACCCGATTTCACTCTTTCTGGGGTGGCCGAAATAAGCGGCGTGCTAAATCGACAGACAAATTACGTGCCCTTACTATACTCCCGCGGGTTACTTTGTACTTCGACTCAATAATATATAGCTTGCTAAGAATATAGTTAACTGTATTTTTGAAGTGAAAACTTCTTTAGGCGCGTTGAGCACTTCTTGGGTGAACAAAGATCATAGAACTCGCGTCATCGTCACGCTTCCACGCTTTCCATTTTTGAATTATTTTAGAATATTAACAATAGCTTAGAAATGGTGCGTCCTACGCAAAAAATAACGAAATTCTGACCCCCTTAATAACTCCTAAGAATCAGGAATCCGACCCGCCTTTGTTTATAAAAAAAGTGTTTATGATCAAGGATTAAAGTTTTTACTTATAACGGCAGTCCTCAAAGACTGCCCCAATTTTTCTATATCTTAGTATCACTATTTCTAAGTATTAGGTTGGCTTTTTAATATGTATAGAAACCTTCCGATAGCTTATTGTATGATGTATGTTTCGACGAAATTTTATTCTAGTGTTGCATCTTTTCGAACTATTTTTACAATTGACTAAAGATTTCGATTTGGTTATTACTTGACAAACTATTGCTTATGGCTTTGCCCGCGTGAAGCCTAGGAAATAGTACACTTAAATAAAAGTATTATAATATTATGTGTACCGAGATATGATATGTCTGTGTGTCAAATTAAGAATAATTTAAGTAACAAATACCTAAATATTTTTACAGTCTTTTACATTAGAACATTAGAAATGAGTATGATTATATATCAAGTTAATAGTCGAAAAATTATTTTAGTGCAAGTAATTTTTTATTTAATTAATTCTCTGCAGTGAATAGGGTCCTCGCCGCTATCCACTGCGCGGAGTGTAGAGTGTTCACAGACAGTTTAAGATATCGACAATACGACAACAATATCGTTGTTCGATAATGAACATCAATTTAACCGCGGAGCGTCTGTCATCTTACTATAGCAACACAAAGAGATAAAAATATCATAAGCTTATTGCTATCACAACCTTATCCACTGTCAACTCGAACAAAGTCTTCAAGACGCTTCTGTGATTTTTCTTTCAGAAATAAAAATGGTACGTTGCCGTACTAAGATTGCATGAAAAAGTGTCCACACTAAGAAGGGTGAGCTCACATATTGCATTTACATGATAGAGAACGATAGTGTACTATTCAATATGAGTGAGCGTGATCATAATGAGTTTTTGCAAGAGACCATAGAGATGCTCTCTATGGTCTCGAAATCAATTAGGCGATTATTACAACGACACATTTTAAATCAGTGATATCTACTAGCTTTAAACGTGGACTCTCTCACTATGGAGACCGTTGAACTGCCAGGCAGAGGTCTCGAGTTCGATCCCAAGACGCGCAGCTCTAACTTTTCGAAGTTATGAGCGTATGAAATAGATAATTATCGCTCGCTTTAACGGTGAAGGAAAACATCGTGAGGAAACCTACATGTCTGAGAGTTCTCCATAATGTTCTCGAAGATATGTGAAGTCTACCATCCAGCAGTGGGCCAGCGTGGTGGACTATGGCCTTACCTTACTCACATTGAGAATAGGCCCGTGCTCAGCAGTGAGACAGTTTAATATAGAACTGATATTATTATATATACGTTTGAGTGAAATATTTTAATATTTAAAGCAAGCTATCATGTGCATTATAATAACATTTAAATCTGTGATATCACAGGCATATCCAACTTCTTATCGGCAGGACAAAATACCCATGCCATTGATTCCATTATTAATCCTAACTAATAATGTAAATGCGAATGTGAGTTTGTTTGTTCCGCTTTCACGCCTTAACTACTCGACCGATCATCATGAAATTTCGCATACACGTCGTCAGTGGTACAGAAAGGGACATAGGGTAACTTTCATCCAGTAAAAGTACTGTTACTCACATAACCTAATCTAAGCTATATTTTTTTTTTTTTTTTTTATTGTGCTCGTCAAAATGACCACACTCCACCTGATGGTAAGCAGTCGTGTGGTCTAACATTTACGCGAGCGAAGCCGCGGGAAAAATCTAGTACGTACTAAGAACTGGAGGAGATATCTTAAATAGATTGTTTGTAACATGCGTTAGTGTGCATGCTATCTAAATCACTTAGACCCGGTCTTATATCAAGAAACGAGTCGTAAAGCTCGCAGCCGACTTATACAACACCGCTCCTACACAGCAAAATAATATTAATAGAAATTTGAGCTTTAGGGCATCCTCTGTAGACATAATTTATATTGATATCACAAATTGGCAAATAGCTCCCTGTAAGCAAGCTTACCACCATCGTACTACTCGATAGTTGAAGCCACGCTTACCGCGCGCTTCAAGCGGGTGACTCTAGCGCTTCAAGCGGGCGGCCTGCGCGATATACACACGCAGACTGCTCGCTTGAAGCACGTTGCTAGATTGTCAGTCAGTCATAAACGATAATATGTAGTCAAATAAGTACTAATCCATATGGAAATACATGAAGAATTTTTCTTCGTCATGCAGTAAATGCCTCTTGATCTTGCAAAATTCTCCTTCTGTATTTCTTCCCTTTAGCTTTTTATGCACCCAAAATTTTCGTCTTTTGTTTTTTCCCGAGCTTATTCTCTTCATCGTCAAGTGCAATAGTAATGATTGCCAGATCGCGCATTGTGAATCGAGACATAGCGAAAAAATACGAGTTATTTCATTAAAGACTAATCACAAACTGTGTCTGTCACGAAAAGTGTTAAGCGCGGGGACAGCTAGTCGACTGCTAGCTGTAAGCGAGTGGACAGCTGATTGTTGGTGCTGGTGGTTGGACTTTTATACCTACTGACAGTTAATTTTGGACACATATTCTCTGCAAAATATGTATGTAGCTGAAACGACTCTTTCTGAATATAGGAACCGGTCCTTAGGCGCTTATTGCTTCGACACGTTTGAGGGCAAAATTTAAATTTTAAAGACCTGCTATCAGTTATTTATTATATACAGTATTATCTTTCTAGTTATTATTTTATTTTCTTTTTCTGTCATGTTATAAGTGAGACATATTGTGTCGGCGGAGCGGGAGAGGGAACGCTTAAATCATTTCCCCAACCACAGAGTTGGGCGCCGGAGGGCGCGAGATGACCTCCAACCACCCTGAGGTTTGACCTGGGGGTGGTGGGCTTCGTGGACCTGCCCGCTGCCCGATCAACACCAGGTCCGAGAGGTGGCGTACGTGTTCCCACGCGCACCTCTGTATCGTGTGTCCATCTCCCCCTCAGGGCGACAGTAGGAATAAAGTTAGTGGTGCCCAAAGGGCAGGTCTATTTGTTTAGTGGCCTGCTGTTTCATACGGCACGCGGCGGGCCGAAACCTCGGCGGAGTCGCTATTGCATGTGAAAGCGATTCGCGCGGCCCCGCTGATTGCGGTTATGTCGAGGAACACCGTGGTAGGTTTAGTCGGTATTACCGGGATGTCGCTCACCATCTTTCCCAGGAGAGTCCGACATAACCTCTCCGTTGCCCCGTGGGGAGGTATGCGTCAAAGCAAAAACAAACGTTAAAAAAAATATGCTCTATTGTGTGCCAAATAAATCTATTTTCTTTTTTATTGCTTTCTTCCTTTTATCAGGTGTTTTATGCTACTGCTTTATTAATAATGCACTGAAATGTGTCGTTCCTATAATCGCATGGTTTAAACTAAGTGGGTTAGAGAGCTTGCACTTTAACGCATGTTACAAACAATTTGGTTAAGACGTCACCTTAATACCTAGAACTTTTATCTCAATGGCTGCTTCTGTAATTTACTTGTAAGAAAAACATTAACACTTAATTAAATTTGCAAAAAAATATATACCTCTGCATATGCCTTGTACTCTAATCTTATTTTATCTTATGTGGGGGCCAGTCAGTGCAGACCGGCGACACTTCGACCCAGTGGGATCTTTTGTGTCGACACTCTCCCAATAACGACTGCCATAGATGTTCATGGTAGCCGGGACCAATGGCTTAACGTGCTTTCCGAGGCACGGAGCAGGCGATAATTGTCAATCAATACGCACATAATTTCGAAAAGTCATATAACTTCCGAAAGTCAGAGGTGCGCGACGTGGGTTTGAACCCGAGACCCTCTGCATTGCAGTCTGGTGGTCTCCCCACTGAGCTATCGCTGATCTCTGCCTTGTACTCACTAAGGTCTATTGTAAAAACAGAAGCCGTATTGCCGGCGTACTATGGTTTAGTTGCTTCAAGAATACGGTACGGTATCATTTTCTGGGGGAACTCTACTGATACGTCGATAGCATTTAAAGCTCAGAAAAGGTGTATCAGGTCAATGTTCAGGCTTAAAACAACTGATAGCTGTCAACCTTACTTCTAGAAGTATGAAATACTAACATTACCGAGCCTATATATTCTGGATACTGCGATGTTCGTTAGAGCAAATCCTAACCTATTTCCACGACTGGAGGATACAGTTTCACGTAACAGACGTGATAACAGCAGGTTGCGGTTACACATTGCTAAAAATACACTTATGCGTAGGAGTGTATTCTGTATGGCTCCAATCATTTATAACAATTTGCCAAAACAGTAGAAAGATATGAATAATAATGCATTCAAAAGACAGTTTAAGGGTTTTTTGAGCATAAAGCATACTACAATGTAACTGAATTTCTCATTGATAAAATAATGTAAACTAGACTAAATTTTCTGTATTTCTTTTATTTTCTGTTGTAGTTAGTATATTATTATAATTTTTGTTACTATGTATTTTTTATAATTTGAAATATTTGATTCGCTAATGATTCCAATTAAATACTAATGCACGCCTGTGGGTGGAATGTGGCAGAACCTACATAATAATATAGTCTGTGACAACTAAAATGTAAACCCATGTTCGCATTAATAAATGAATTTGAATTTGAATTTAAAATGTTTTATTAAGTCTAACGAATGTACGTAATTATAATAAATGCATGGTTATATCATATCTTTATTGCGATAAAATATTTATATATTTTATATTACTTGTATCTATTATTTAACTATCTAGCAATTAATATTAATTACGAAGATAAACGTACGCCATTTGCATTTAAGTGACTGTCAAGCTATTTATCCACAGATAACACAAGGTTAGGGAAATAAAATATGTAGTCATAAAAAGGTTTGATATACAGAAAATAAAATAAACGTAATTACGTAATAGCGTTTTATTAATAAAAATGCAAAATATTACATGACATTTTATTTTTATTTAAGTTTTGATTATTGTATAAACAAATAATTAAAGAATTTAATGAAAAACCATTGTCAGCGGCTTGTGAATTAATTGGCACGTATGAAATTAATACAACTAGCGGTCGCCTAGTGCTCGAAATTCGACCAAAGTTTGCCTGTAAGATATTGCTGATATATGTCATTATATATTGATATATGTAACCATAGTTACGCGCTTCGACTGCGTGTGTCAAATGCATGGTTGTATGCGTGTAGTGTTTTTTCATTAATTTAATGTATTTCTAATGCATATTTTAAAAAAATATTAGCTTTCGTCACTTCTTCTCTGTATAAACTATAAGTGTGCGAAATTTCAACTCCTCCGTCCGCCCAATTTTCGTAAAAAGGCATCCAAAGTTTTCGCTTCACGTATTAATATATAGATACCAACTGAATTTTTTTTTGAACATATAAATTAATAAAATACCGGTACTCTAGAATTTGATAAACATTTTCAATACCTACAGAAAAGTCATGAATCTAATACTCTACGGTAAATTTAAACGAATATTACCAAAAAATACTTTTCACTTCGATTCAATCGAATTTAGTCATCATTTCGAATTTAGATCTTAGAAAGTATTTTTACGTGTCTCTTTTCTTAGGCGAATAATGTACGGTTTCACCCACGTTTATGATTACAGCGCCGCTCACGTGGGTCGTAGCGTAATGTTATATAGCCTACACTCTTTCTCGATAAATGGGCTATCCAACACTATAATATTTTTTTAATTCGAACCAGTAGTTCCTGAGATTAGCGCGTTCAAACAAACAAACTCTTCAGCTTTATAATATTACTATAGATATAATGCTATCAGTCAGTCTAGTGGTCATTAAATAAAAAATAGAACAGAACAAGAATACATTTCGAATCCCCTATTCGTTTGAACGATTCGTTTACGTAAACTAAATTTTCCGATAGTGAATGGTTCCAAGATGGCGTGCCCCATGTGCGTTGTATGTGTGTGTGTGTATTTATGTGTGTGTGCTTGTTATCCAGTCACTCTTTCTCGCATATTTCCCATTCGTTTTGACAGACGATACGTAGCTGACGGAATGGGGAGTAAGTTTATTGTTTCGATTCTTATAATATGACCTCGTTAGATTTTCTGAGATATTGTGTTAGGATATACTTGGTAGCAGTACAAAGTCTGGTAATTTTCCTGGTAGATATAATAAGGCACACTTCTTAGTATGTGGCATTTTAAATATGGCTGACTAAATGTCAGCGAAAAGTATAATAAATAACACTTTAGAAACAATTCATGAGCTTTTTAATTTCACTAACATCTATACTAATATTATAAAGCTGAAGAGTTTGTTTGTTTGAACGCTCTAATCTCAGGAACTACTAGTTCGATTGAAAAATTCTTTTAGTGTTGGATATCCCATTTATCGAGGAAGGCTATAGGCTATATAACATCACGCTACGACCCATGGAAGCGGCGCAGTAACGATAAACGCGGGTGAAACCGCGGGAACATCTAGTATTATTATAAATGTGAACTAAGTGTTCACATTTACACATGTACAACGTCCTACTTATATTATGTACCATATAATCAAGCCCGAACTGCTGAATAAATTATGATGAAACTCGATACTAAAATTAGCAATTATAAACAAATTGATGGATGCTCTATGTTTATTACACTGTTCAAACACACACACATAAACACAGGACTTCTATGATTTATAATTAATCATCAAACCCCATTATTTCTACATCTTCTCCCTAGCCTTTATTATTCCAAGTCACTTAGGGTCGGCTTTCAAGTCTAACCGGATTTGACTGGATATCAGTTTTACACGGAGCGACTGCCATCTGACCTCCGCAACCCGAAGGCTAACGATACCCTAAAGCTAGACAAGTGTCAGGATATTAGAGGGCACTAACTACCTAATAACGACTGCCATAGGTGTTCATGGCAGCCGGGACCGACGGCTTAACGTGCTCTCCGAGGCACGGAGCAGGCGACAATTGTCAATCAATACGCACATAATTTCGAAAAGTCATATAACTTCCGAAAGTCAGAGGTGCGCGACGTGGGTTTGAACCGGAGACCCTCTGCATTGCAGTCTTGGTCTCCCCACTGAGCTATCGCTGCCTTTGATCATGATTTCTACATAATACAAGGTAATAAACCATGTCAGAGCCAGCCTTTCATAATAATAAATTATTGATTGTAAATCTTTTTATCTAATTATCTATGTGGCTTTTGACCAAGCACGTGTTCGTTTGCAATAAGTGCCCACTGAGATGGGGAAAGTTGACATAACCTTACTGCTTTATCGATGTCATTATCGGTTAGGCAGAGATGTAATAAATCACATTTATCTTGTAATAAGTACTTCTTGTATTATACCATCGGCAAAATGGAGACGCAATAATTTAATCTGTCAGTAGTAATGTAGAGGTACCTCGTCATTATTTGCTATAATTTTGCTGCAAAAATGCTATTACACTGTTGAAGATTTTTTACGATTTCTAGTACTAAGTTTCTTTAGTTATATATTAATGATCGCATGTAGCGAGGCGAAGTACAGTTACCTAATTATATACTTACTAACATACATACATAGATTCACCTGTTTCCCAGTGGGGTAGGCAGAGACTACGGATTTCCATTTGCTACGATCCTGACACTTCTCTGGCTTCATTCATTTTTATCACATTCCTCATACACGCCGTTCGTTCGGTTCAAGGTGCTCTTAACCTGGCCTTTGTCCAGAACGCCTCCGATCTGATCGAGAAACATTCGCCTAGGTTTTCCTCTTGCAACTGTTCCATTCACACTAGCCTTATAAACTTTCTTAGTCAGTCTTTCCTCGTCCATTCTTTCTACATGCCCAAACCAGCTTAACATACCCTTTTCTATTCTTGTCACTATGTCCACTTTCATGCCGCATCTCTCTCTAATCACACTATTCCTTATTCTATCTTTCAGAGTTACACTTTGCTTGCTTCTCAGCGCTCTCATTTCTACAGCATTTATTCTGCTCTCATGCTTCTTTTGCCATACCCAACTTTCACTTCCATGCATAAGTGTGGGCACTAATAGTTCTCTGTGAACAGTCAAACGTACCTGTTCGGATACATTTCGACTGTTCATCAAAGCGCGTAGAGCTCCATTCACTCTGTTACCAGCAAGTTCGTTCTAACATAACATCCCATATACCTGTATTTTCAATTTATATAATAAATAAATAATTAGGTTCTCTGTCCGATGTTAAACAATAAAAATATGCATAACTGCATTTAGTAGCGGACTGTCTTTGCATTGTCACAAAGTGTAAGTGTCGAATACACTTAGACTGCTCATGTCATCCTACTGTGTGTCATCCTAATCCTAATCCTAACTAATCTTAATCTTAACTAATATTATAAATGAGAAAATGAGTTTGTTTGTTTGTTTGTTACGCTTTCACGCCTTAACTACTCAACCGATCAACTTGAAATTTTGCATTCACGTTGTCAGGGGTACAGAATAGGACATAGGATACCTTTCATCCAGAAAAATAACTGTTGCAAATCTAACCTACATTTACGCGAGCCAAGCCGCGGGTGAAAACTAGTAATATTATAAAAGCGAAAATCAGTTTGTTTATTTGTTACCTTTTCACGCCCAAACCACTGAATCGATCATCCTGAAATTGTGCATATACGTTGTCAGGTGTACAGAAACGGACATAGGCTACCTTTCATCCCGAAAAAAAAAAAAAAAATTACTGTTCTCGAGGAAAACAATAATAACGTTCTTATGATAATAGATGGCGCCACGTGTCTTTCGAATCATGATCGAATTATATTATTATATATTATATTATTACAAGCAGAGTACAAACCGAATTGATTGTCAAATTCTAAATTAACGCGAGCGAGGCCGCGGGCAAAAGCTAGTTAATTATAAGTTAATATACTTAAATAAGACTGCTAAAAATAAACTATTTAATATCCTTAATATTATTAAGTAATTATTGTTATTATTTTCAGATTTGTATAGTTAGTGATAATGTTAGAATGGCTGCAGTACCTTGTTGATATGAAATACTGAAATTATATTTAATTGGCGTTTTAAAAGAGTCTCATAGTCTTGTCAAAGGCTGATTCTGCTTATGAGAGGAATTAATAATTTTAAAATTATAAAAAACCAAGAAAATTATTTAAATATTGATAATCAATAAATTAGCATTTCACACATTTTTTTAATTTCCTGTATTGACAGGACGTAACTTCTCCAAACCTGAGCCACAACCCGGTCATTGCTAATGTGTTGCATTTACGCGAATATTGTACAATATTCGCGTTAGCACTAGATGTGCCCGCGGTTTCACCCGCGTTTATCATTACTGCGCTGCCCCCGTGGGTCGTAGCGTGATGTTATAATAATATAGCCTTCCTCGATAAATAGGCTATCCAACACTAAAATAATTTTTCAATTCGAACCAGCAGTTCCTGAGATTAGCGCGTTCAAACAAACAAACTCTTCAACTTTATAATATTAGTATAGATTGAAATTAAACTACACGGCATTATAAATTTCCCGGACGAATGGGTGGCCCCTATAACACATGATTTTCCTAGCATCGGGGTCACTATTCACATTAATATGTATTTTAACTAATATGTAACCACATTATAATCTCATACAATATGTACTCTCTTGGCTAATAAAAATTATTATTATTATAAAATACTACTTTTCGATAATTTTGAAACTATTAAACTACTTCTATGAAACTTTAGGTTTAAAGTTATAAATAATTTGATTTTCTCGTTGATCACTTGCGTGTTTTTCCAGTAGTGTCGTCAAAACGCAGCTCCCCTACGACCTCTCAAGGGTTGCTTGTTAGACGACAATATGCAGGCTGCGGATACCGAATTATTATTTACTATGCTTAAACGATTACACGACGAGCCTTTGTAAACGATTGGGAATTTCATATTATTGTGTCGAGATTTTATCGATGTACATTAGACTCCTGAAGGTTTATATTTCTTTATATTACGTATGATATTGCCGTAAAAGTCTTATTTCGTAATGCCTACCTTAAATATAATAGTTTTGTTAAACATAATATTTTAGTTAGAGAGATGGCGTTGGCTTAGTGGTTAGTGTAACCGACTGCCACGCCTGAGGTCGTGGGTTCGATTCCCACACAAGTCAAACATTTGTGTGTATGAACAGGGATGTTTGTCTTGGTCTGGGTGTTTTTTGTATAATATGTATTTGTTTAAAAAAAAGTATATATTATATATGTACGTTTATCTATTGTCTAGTACCCATAGTACAAGTTCTGCTTAGTTTGGGCTAGATGGTGTTGTGTGTATGTGGTAGAATAGAATATCACGTCCATATTTCGCCAGCTATGCTCTCACCTAAAAGAAGCCTACCTTGTAGTAGTAGTGAATGTGAATGAGCTTGAGGTCTGGGGCAAATTTTGTTAGGGTTTTCTGTCAAATGTGCCCGATAAACGGCAATAGACTTACCTCCAATTACATAGACTTTAAACCATAGTTGCCCTTTTGCCCACCCCATAGATATGAAACTACATATGATTATGTATGTAAAAGATGGCCAGCCTGTATATACAGTCTACCTGACACATTTTCAAACTCCGCACCACTACGGATAATCCAGACAGAAAAACGCAAAAACCTTTTTGGGTCGATCCAATAATTGAACATTAGACGTCACTATCAGCCAAAAGACCTCACTATCAGCCAAAGAACACTGCATCCATGACATATCCTTCAAAATCCCAATCCCTCCAATGAATAGCATTCCATTATTCGTGCGAGTATATTCACGCGCGCATTTCGGAGGGATTGATAGAAACCAATTTGTCATTATCGGTCCAGTAGTTCATGTGTAGGGGGAACCACGTTATATACTGGCAAGCCAATTACCCCACGTTTTGACCCTTCTTGCTTATAAGCTTAGTATAATGCATGTGCTAGTTTTATTCAAGTTTATGTGCACGAAAATGTCTGGGCTGCATTTAAAGCGTGGAATGAAATGCCTGCGGTATTTTCGGACCAATACGACCTTTAAATCTTCAAGATAAGAGCGTACTCCTTTTTAAAAGGCCGGCAACGCACTTGTGGCTCCTCTGGTATTGCACTGGTCTGGTGTCGATAAACCTGCTCGTTTACCTCGTAATCCATAAAAAAAAAGTGTGTAGGCTTGAATTTGCCTGTTTGAAAGATCTCAGTAGCTGCACGGAGTTTGGAAATATACTTAACTAGCCATCCCCCACGTTTATAATTGCTGCTCCGCTCCTGTAGCTCGTAGCGTGATGTTATATAGTCTATGTTGCTTCTGGATAAAGTAGCTTCCTAATTGTCAAATATCTTTTAAAATCGGTTCTGTATATTTTGAGTTTATTCATTACAAACAAAATATAAATCTTTCCTCTTTATAATATTAGTTTAAATAAGTAGGTGACTATACTTTATTTTTATTATGCGGGACCTAAAGCTGAAGAAGCTCGTAAAGAAAGGTTTAGCAAAAGAGTGCTACTCAAAAATAGCCTTTAATATGAATATAAACGATGCATCAAAAAAAAAACAACGGGTTGCACTCCGGGAGTGCCGGCAGAAGTGAAAACTTGAATATTAACGTTGTGCATTTTTGATATTTTGGAATGGTTAGGGAATAATTTTGCACGAATTACTTTAATTATCAGTATAAAAGTACTATCATTTATGTGGTAAAATACAATATTCATTTATTGCGCTATCGTACACAAACGTGACAATTGTCCCTCCGTCTTACGAATTTTCGATCAGGTCACGTGTCGTGACGCTAGTATACAATTTTTTACCCATCACAAAAAAGTGCACAACGCCGCTAAAGAAGTTTTCATTTCAAAAACAAATCAATAAAATGGTTAAGGGCCGGTTTTAAAAAGCTAATTATTATTATCATTTTGCTAACACATAAAGCCATTTAGCTAATAGGCAATAGACAGCTAAGCTTTATATCTTACGCAATAACATATGATACTATAATACATAGCGGGCAATATCCATATAGGTATTCTTCAAACGGGTAGGTTGATGAGTATCACACTCATATGTGATTCTCCTCAAACCGCCCGTTCGAAGATATATAGCCAGGAATATATGAATTATATTTAGTATATTACTCATCAAATAGCTGAAAACCACATACAATGAAATAAATAACTGAAAATAAATAAAGAAACAGCTATATATGACCTAAGATATGTAAGATCTAAGCGGATAGTCAGTCGGTACTTACAAACTTTAAATTATGAGGATACGGAAGATTTGTTGATTCTTGTTAAATAAGTCACATGATAATAATTATAATATTAGCCTATTTTTGCATATACTTATATAATAAGTATGGCTAATTGTATGTAACTTAGTTCCTAGTAGTATATTGTAAGTGCCCTTAACGCCTGTGGCACAGGTTTACCCTAGTACAGGCACCCATATTATATTACCTATATTAAGTGTTTTATGGACTGTATCCATGTTTTACCACTGTAATCAATAAATAAATCATTATTATTATTATTAATGAAAATAGATAACCAACTCTAATTAAAAGAATCTAGTTTTTAATCTTAAAACACTACGATCCCGGTGTTTTTAGATTAAAAATTAGATTCTTTATTTGATAATACTTGATTCGGCGTAACTCATCTGAAAGATACCTCCATACTACAGAAGCCTGTGTTCTATTTTTAAGAGTTCATATACATTTGTTAAAGGTACAGCGCAGCCGCTTCTCTTGGCAAGGTCAGCAATGAGCTAGTGTTCTCTGATGTTGTATGCGTCCATAGACTATGATAACGGCTTAAATATCAGCAAAACTATTACATCAACATAACACAAGTTTTTCCGGCTATAAGGTTATCTTAATATAGGTAATGTAATAAAAGTTCCTAAGTGAACAGTTACTTAGCTGTGATTGGTGGGACTTATACTTACTGCTAGAACTGGCTTCCATTTTTAAATGTTTTTTTTTAATGCAGGTAATCACAAAAAAAAACAATTAATAAATTTTTTTTGCTTATGTTTAACTTATCACCAGATATAGTAAAATATAACAGTCAAAAATAGTAAATGATCACCAAACTGCACAGCAAAATATATTTAAAGAGATCAAAAAAGGCTCGCTTTGCGGGGCTCCTATTTTTGGGTGGGTTTAAGAAGGAACCTAACATAACCTAACTATTCCGAGACAGAATGCAGTGATTTGAGGCGTATAGGTGCTCGTTATTATATATTTTAGTAAGCATATTTTGCTGCGCAATTACTATTTTTGGTGGTCATTATATTTAATCCCAAATTTTTTACTGAGTTTTAGTAACATGGCAACACTAATCGAAATGTGATTTAACCGAAATAAAACTATAACAGTATTTTTAAGAAATGCCGACATATAACTGTAACAGTTTATCTAACAAAAACGTATTCGTTTTTCTGCGATATAAAATATGACGCAGTGAAAATATAAAACGTAAAGGTTGGCAAGGGGTAAGAGAGGGAGTAGCCGAGGGTAGCTACCCCATCTCATTGTGATGCGAGCGACATGACAAGTGTCAAAAATTTACTAGAAAAGCTGGTGCAAAGATCGTGCGCGTGAATGTATTCTCAAAACGTACAGAATACTTGTTATAACGTTTATTTAAGATGGCAAAACTAACGAGTCTGCTTTAATATATGGTCTTTGGCCATATAGAAATTAGTGTTGTGTGGAAAAGTCGAATATTTCGGAAATATTACGAGTACGCATTCGAATTTCGATTTAAATGATGACAATAAAATCATTTAAATGACAACCAAATATAGATTCATGTGGTTCTGTCAGAAGATTAGCAGCGTGAAAGCAACTTAGAGTAAGTAAATTTGTATTAGGGTGGAAGACGCTGACGACTGTAACACAATTAATATTAGTACGATCGTCAACGACAACCTCTTATTATAAGTTCAACTAATGTCTGGTTTTAATTATTTATTTATTTAGTTTTAAGAAAGCTTATAGATTATTACAAAGATAGAGGAAAAATATATATACATATTATAGGTATATTATATTATATTTTATTATATTATTATTATAATACAATAAGAGAAAATTTGTTACACAAATTGGAAATAAAAATATATTATATTATTATTATTACATTGTAAAAAAAAGGAAAATAAAAAATTCGACCCGACTTTTTTAAGTAGATTTTTTTAAAGTTTTTATTAGTGATGAAAAAGTAATCAATATTTTAGAATATACCCCGAAGCTTCTATACCCCAAAGGGATAAACAAAAGTATATTACACTTACATTGTGTGGAAATCCGTAGTCTGTGCCTAACCCTCCGGGAATCACTTGGGCGTTTTGCGTATATAGGTTATAAAGTTCATTGGTCATAAGTACCTATTAGCTTATATTTGTAATCGATTGTGCGAATTCCCGATTCGAGCAAAGTGATTTAGTCTATCAAGTAATTGTCAGTAGCAAATGATACCGAAGGCATTTACAAAGTTCATGACGCTATTGAAAATTTCTTCACTAAAATTGCCAGTTACCGAACATTTCGTGACAAAATACCCGACTTCGTTCGATATACTCACAGTATTATTATCTGGGGCTTATAACTGGTGGCATGTGTGATTGACACATCTCTACCTACCCTTGAGCGATATACAAAATAAAGGCATATATCTATGTAGGTAAGTATCCTAACTTCCTAACTAATATTATAAAAGCGAAAATGAGTTTGTTTGTTTATTACCTTTTCACGCCTAAACCACTAAACCGATCATTCTGAAATTTTGCATATACGTTGTCAGGTGTACAGAAACAGACATAGGCTACTTTTCATCCCAAAAAAATTATTGTTCCCGAGGAAAACAACAATAACGTTTTTATGATAATAGATGGCGCCACGTGTCTTTCGAATCATGATTGAATTATATTATTACAAGCAGAGTATAACTCGAATTGATTGTCAAATTCAAAATTAACGCGAGCGAAGCCGCGGGCAAAAGCTAGTAAGTAATAAAGGAACAAATATTCATCCGCATAATACGGCAGCCATCTTAATAGATACAGTCATTCCAATTCCACAAAACGACAATATTAGTCATTAAGAAACATCGTTATAACTAGAAAATCGCATGAATAACGGCAATCCAGCCGATACACCATTTTATTACTCAACAAATAAACTGAATTTAATCATAAAGCTATCATAAGCAATAAAATTAATCAAATACAAAACGTAAATTACATAATCACGGTATCGTAACTCATAAATGTAACCGAAATCACCCCTAATGTAACAGTTAACCCAGTAACCGAGTTGCTAATAAAACACCAATTTAACCTTGACACAGCCCTAGTTAGTATGCACAGGCTTTCTTTTAAAATCTTACGTATTAATTTGCAAACTTCATACAACAATACAAACTCAACTTAATTCTGTATGCAATAAGAATGAAAATCTCTTCACCCAAACCAATAGATAGAGATTCGTTTTTCAAAAATGAAAATTTCTAACATAATATTTCTGAAACCGAAATCAATTGTGAATTTAAACCTTGAGATATTATAATAAAGTTCAATATCAATGCCGAAAATAAAGTACTTACGACATTCCGAATTTGAATAAGTTATTTAGCACGTGGTTCTCGTGACGACGTTCGCAATTTGAGTATAAATTAGAACACTTATCTCGTCGCGGTCCCGTCTTCCTTTTCTTTCTGGCGGCTGCTTGAGTATGACGTTTTCTCTTTCCCGCTCCATGTCAAGCAGACGTAGGGGTGTCACCCGCATCAACTGCGCTTTATCGATATTTCTAAGATAATACTTGAACGCCACGACGACGCACGGGGTGGCTTATGAATAGTAAAATGATAAATGTAAGCAATTTCAAAGTATAGACTCTTGTATTTAAATACGAATAAGGTAAGCGAAATCGATAAGGAGGGTGTTTTTATGACGTCTAGATTCCCGACATCCAATATAGCGTAGTCCGCGGTGCTGGAATGTAGTTGTGATGTGAAAAACATCGTATCGATAGTCGATGTTTTTATTAAGCGCGGTACGCTCTCATATTTAATTTAGCGGCGGAAGCAACAGGTTATTAGCACGGAGCTTTCCCGCCTAACTTTCCGGGCGTTCACTTTTTAAATTCCTCTCTTTCCCTTTCTAATTGGATTGCCTTCTCCCTTTCCCGTGAATGAATGAAACTTGTTGCTTGCCGAATCATTTCGCATTTATTTTAAGACTTTTAAATGTGTGTCATTGCATCGAGCCGAGTCACGCGGAGCGGCGGACCTTAAAATCGATTCCTCCTCGATTTGATAAACCGATGGTGTCACTTTGAACCGAATTTTCCTATCCCCATTATCGTTTAACCGTAAAACTTATTTTAGCGTATAATTTTATGCATGAACGGCTACCCTTCGGGCGTAAAAATTAACACGTTCGGTGGTTAATCATTTTCCACTCATTAGTTCTATTGAACTTCTTCTATCATGTTAAGTTTATATTTTTATCTTAATAAAAGAGTACTTATTTGTGTCTACGTAACGTATACTCTTCAGACAAAAGAATGATACACAAAAGGAAATCGTCTAAACGATATTGCGTACTCGATACAATATCTTATATTGTGACAAATTGCGAGACGAATTCGCATATCAAAATTCACATTTTAACCACGCCGAGCGTACCTATACACAAGTATAGATTCACAGTCATACGTGAAACGAAGCCCACACCATATCTTACTCTCGAACACACGAATCTACATACATACATAAATATATTTCTATTCACCACCCAATACATTTTATCTATGTTACCGTTGCCTTACTAGAAATATCAGCTATTCTACAAGGGCGCATTATTATTCTCCATGCATATAATTTTGAATCTTATAAATGCGAGAACAAAATTGAAATTGGAACGGAGCCTCTGAGTCTGTTTGTATTAAAATGGAGGGAAAGCGCGATCGAGTCTCACGAGGTATTCTCAAGGGGTGAGCGTAGTTCTTGCGCTTAGATATAAAGAAAGGTAGATACTTATGAAATTCGAAGGAAAAACCACCCTTCCCTATACTTACACAGCGCAGTCGATTCGGTTTTCGCGGAGGAAATTGTAGCGTAGTTTGAGCGGGACACTCGCTCACCGTACGCCGCATGGAGACGACGATTTTCTCGAATTTCCTTCGGGACGCGTCGCTCCCAAATTTGTCTTTGAAATTTTTTCTGTATTCGATGTTCGAATTTTGAGTGCCGCGGTTTTTTGTTATTTAACTTTTTTTGATCATAGTCTTTTTTTCTTTTGCTTCTATTGTGATTTACTTATAAATCCATTTTTAAATCGCGTCGCGTTATTTGACAACTTGAAAACTTTGGGCGTGCAACAGAAAGGTAAGAATTTTAAAAATTGTTTATAAAATCTATTAATTGTATAACAAAATATGTTACTACACCAAATAACAACATATTTTTTTTATAATCATCTTTTTCTTAGTCTTTTATTGTTTCATCGACAAAGTTTCGCCGGGTACCATAAACGATGAACGCATAAGAAAATATTGACACTTATATGGAGTATTATTCTATAAATATTAACGAGAGCTCTATTTACAGCCATCAACATTTAAAAATAAATGATTACATTTATGGTGTACGACTTAATATTCGGTATAAGCTTTGTCATACATTTTGTCGCCCACACTTTATAACAGTAATATAGTCATTATCGTATAACGTAACGTACGTGTAACAGGTTATTTTAATACGTTATATTACAAGAGCAACAATTATTTTTGTCGTTTTCCTTATCACCGCGCGGTTTTTTATGAAGAGCTTGATTAATATGTATCAAGGAAAACAGGTTCCTATCGCGATTTTCAAATTTAGATTGTTCCTAAGTTTCCCGTTATTTGAATCAGGTAATTCGAAATACAAGTTTTAACAGTCGGAATAAAAATTCAATTCATTTCGAAATTGAAATTTCCTTTAAATACCTTTCTAAAGGTTTATGCTTGCTACGAAATTGACACTATTTGACATATTTTCTACTGACTATTTGTAAGTTTATACTTATAGTTTTTGACATTACAATGCTTTATATTGATACTGACAATAAGAGCAATCTATATGAATATATAGATTACTCTTATTGTCAGTCATATTTATGTTTATATGTTTGTGGATCGGCAAAGAAAGACATAATTTACGTCAGACATTAGATTTGTGTTTCAATGCCTTATGAAACTTGTATATATAGGCCTCATCTCTTAAAATTATCAAAAGGTTATTTAAAGGTTATTAATTTAATTATGAAATGAAGCAGATACAGTATCTGTATCTCTATTTCAAATCTAAATCCGAAATTACTTCTAAATTATTTTGCGTGCGGTCGCAATGTCCCGATAGACGATAGTAGGCTGTCACCCTCTGTTATGTGGGAGCTTAAACATAGCTCGCAAAATGTGAGTGTAATATATGTCTGCCTACCACTTCCAGAATATACAGATACACGTACTTTGCCGCGCATAATTCAACACCCAAAATCATTTACAACCTCTTAATTTAAATGTAAAACAAGCACCACCGATTCAATCATACAATTATGGTAATGTAAACTTAAATTTATTGTAAAGTATTACTAGTTTAGTAATAATTCTAACTAATTGAGCATTCGGAATGACACATAGGCGTGACGGCTGTCACAAATGACAGTGCATGACGAAATTACGTGTGTCGACTAGTAGGCGTCGAACTATAATGTCATTTTAAACAAGTGACATTTAAACGTAGAATATTAAGTTGTAAGTTATAGGCAGTTGATGGGTTAATACTGCTTGATGAATTTTAATGATATTTTAACCGTTTAGTGACATTTAATTTTATTATGTACATTACTTTTTAGGTACTGAGCCGTTTCTCAGGTATAATTATGAGTGTAAAGACGTTTGACAATAAAGAGGTTTCACAACCGTTCCTTTTCCAAATTTCTAATACAATTTTGAAAAAGGAACAATCGCCTTTCTACTCTATGGTATACCGACAGTACAGCATAGAGTCTAGAATTGTAGCTAAACTTTTGTATTTAGACCCGGATTGAAGTTTATTGCATATCAGTTTGATTTAAACCAATTCTTGCAATTATGTTTGCGTTGTCTTAAAAAGTAATCTAGTCGTAAATCTATCTTTATACCAAATGTTATCAAAATTATTTCGGCCGTTTAGCGGAGAAATAGAAACAACACTAACAGTTAGTTATTTTCGCGTTTATAGTAATATACGAATTTATGAAATATATTATGTATTTTAAATAGTTACGTAACATTAATAATAAGTTACATAGGTACTGCTAAGAACTAGGTTACTTAGAAGAGGTAAAATTTATTCGTTTGTTTGTTGAAGACTATCTCTGGAACTACAGAACTGATTCTTCAATAGTAAGTTACTCTATCACCGAGTAACATAAGCTCTGTTTTAATGATATACCACGCGAATGAAGTCACCGGGTGGCAGCTAGTAAATTAATGATTAATATAGATAAGTAACTCAAATATCAGTCACGTTGATTCAAAGGTCTCAAGACTTAGAAATAATGTGTCTATGAAAAGATGATATACTTAATTATAAAGATCGACAAATAGGTATGGTTATGACGAATATTTTTTTATTGTGTGAATGAAACAATCGCAGGAGGAAAACCTAGGGGAACGTTTCTCGATCAGACGGAGGCGTTCTGGACAAAGGCCAGGTTAAGAGCAACTTGAACCGACGGGCGTGTATGAGGAATGTAATGAAAGTGAATGAAGCCAGAGAAGTGTGTCAGGATCGTAGCAAATGGAAATTCGTAGTCTCTGCCTACCCCTCTGGGAGACAGGCGTGAATCTATGTATGTATTTTTTATTGTTTAAACAATACTGTAAAACGCCATGTTTCAGTCCATAGCTTTGAGGAAAATGCGATTCGTGGAAGGTTTTAGGGAAATTGTCAATGTTGCCCTCATTAGTGATACATGCGTATCTAGAATTATGTTTATGATGACTAATTTGTACATAAAAATATACTGGCACGATTTCCGTGATCAACTAAAAAAAATTTCTATGATTTCTTAAAACGAATATATTTTACCGTAGTTCGTTTCCAAATACCAAATTCAAAAAAAGAAAATATTTCAAAGAAAGAGAATTTCCAGAGGCACATACAGAGATAATCGTATATTAACACTAGGGACGCGTCCCGGATTTGCGCGAAGCAATTTGTGAGTGACAGCAATCCGATTTAGTGGACTTTTATATTCCTTTGCTCCCTGTTCGATACCTTAGATCCGGCGCTTTGCAAAAAACTTTTGAAGAACGTTCCATGATTTCAAATTTTGAAGAATGCCTAAAAGCGAAATGTCTTTGCCTATTCTACAGAGTCAAAGTCGTTACTTTATGTATGTTGGTCAGTGTTTAAATTTAGAATATAATATTCTATCGTTAGTGTCAAATTACTAGGCGATTTTAAAATATCGTCGTATTTAATAGTCTTAGTCCGAATGTCAAGAAGTCTTTTATTGCACATGTTTATGTTTAACTTATTGACATAATCCTGTAATAAAACGTGTAATAGTTATTCGTATAAATGGTAAATACTACATCTACACAAGCATCGTTTAGTTTTTCATGATTGCAACACCTGTGCTTATAATATTGTTACTACACAATGTTAAGTCTTTAAGCATGTTCTGTATTTAAATTTTATACGTTAACCCATACGATACTAATATGGAAATATAAAATAAAAAATTAGTAACCACTACGTTGAATAAAGATATGCTGTATTATTCTCTACCACAAGCGTGGAGAATTAAGTTACCACAATAAATACAATCTTATTAATATTAATAAAACAGCGTTTTTATAGCGAAATTTAAAATAAATTAACATTGTATAAATTTATATGTTCCATGGCACATGTATCAATTACGTCAATTTAAATTTGGAACATCAAAACCTAGGCGTTACAAACAAAAGAAATGTTCTAAATTTAAAACGAGGTTACGTCATTCAAACTTCACTTTGAAAAAGCGTTCCATCAACTTTCTTATAAGCCTACAAAGTAAAATCGAACTCAATACCTATCACAAAATAATATCGAATCTCCATACATTATACTATTGATGGGGTGAACGACATATAATTTATATACCTACGTTCGTATAGTCGATAGTTGGTCCCACCCCCGTACCTTGCGACCCTCCGACGCACGTATACATAAAACATACATGTGTGGGTAGGGTTGAGGACAAAATCGATAGGGCTAACTCCTTTGTAAACCAACGACTTTGCACGATTTTTGAACGTGTCAAAATTCTTTTTTTCGAATGTGTTTTATTTTTTTGGGCGCAGAATTCGGGTGCTCTGATTTCAAAATTGTGACGCGGTATACGGATATTACGTTACATACGACCATTGCTTACTAATAAAAATATAAATTTCTAACACGTAATTATATTATCGCAGTAGTTTTATAAAAAGAACACAACATATTACTTGGATTTTCAGAAAAATACAATTTAATAGATACTTAAACATATTTGAAATAGAGCTGTAGTATTGATCGACTAATATATAAAAAATAACTAGTGATACTTGAACTAAAACCTAACCTATAACTTAATTCAAACTAATCACCTTCGAATGTTCGTATTTAGTTAAGTAGGTATTAGTAAGGTTACTATAATTGGCAGTATATTTAATACTAACTGAGGTCATTAGTATAAAACACACATAACAGAATATATAAAAGTTTAATTAACTGCCAACAGACAGGCATAACATCATGTAGTAACAATTGTAAACACAATTGTGATTAAGCAGTAATCAACATTATTATACATTTTATTTAATCACCCATTTATTCTTTGCGTCGAACAGTTAAACGGCTTCATTATTCTTAATGTTGCTATTTTTGTCTTTAACCAAAATCATTAATCGACTAGCGAATTTAAATTTGGGAACGAACTATTTTTACAGCAATAAAAGTAAGTTTATCGGCAATGGAATGTAATGTTCTTATTTAAATTGTTACCGCAATATACCTTGTATATTGTAATATATTGCATCCAAATTTGAAATAAGAATAGATTTAAATTAATATAAATAGAAAAAGAAATGCCGTCTTTCTATATGATTAGACAACTTGGTACTAAAACATAAGCGGACTCTCTACACCATTCTTAGTGAAATCCATTAAAGTCTAAAAACTATTTTCTCTCTTTCTAGAATTATAATAACACTTCAAATCGAATAACGTTATTCTACGACATTTTGCTGTCACCGGCAATTACTTGATAATATATATCAAAATGTCCGTCCATCAGTGTGAGAACGCAGAAGCTTGTTATTTAATTATTTTAAAACAACTCAACGTCAATGTTTTTTACACGTCTCGGTTAATTTATAGCATGACCAAACGGGGAATCGAACGCGTAGCTATTTATTTAACGGTGAAGTGGTAGGATCGTAAAATTTTATTTTGTTGTTTGTATTTAAAAGATAATAAAGAACTTGCTTAATCGACTATGATCGCTACCGGCGATTATCGGAAATTTAAAAACCGTTCATATTTATGGATTTTTAATTTTAGAATTTATTGTTCACAATTTTACTTTTATGGCATATAAAAACTAAATTGTCTATGTCACGCCATATCATTATCGTGGCTGTTCGATCATATTTCACTGCATTGAGGATAATTTTGTTAATTAACTCTATAATATATTTATAATTTAATATAATCGATAATTTATTGTCTACTTGCGTATTATTTTACGACTATTGTCGTCTTCAGAATGTTTAAACTCTTAATAGTCGATTCAACTGTCAGTTACCGAAATGCATGTCATGCATTTCAACTAGCAACATAAATTAATTCGTGTCCTTTTAAATTCTCGATGTCCAGTAGTTTTTCAAATACGTATTTCAATATGGACTAGAAACACTTTGATATAGGATTCGGGGGTAATATTATTATGCCAACCCCACCCCCATGTTGTCAATCGATCAAACATGTGCAAACAGTATAGACTTATACTTTAAAAAACGCCTTATCTCCTCAACAAATATTAAACAAAAAAGCACTCTATCCTGCACAATATAAGATTGAATTTCTATTGTCTGTACTCTCATGCCCAATGCCTCGGTTTGCAATTTGGCCATATTTTCTCCTGTACATAGGAGTCATAGGAACGGTGGTAAATGTATTGACAAATATATCGAGTTACAGTTTCCATTAGGATATTGTTTATATCAATTTATGAAAGTACTTCTAAGTCTCGATTGTTTATTTGAATTATGTGCGTTATAGATAGCTAAAGATTTAACCTTCTTTAAACAGAGGCCAATTTTGAAACGATTTGAATCATCTTTATCGGATTCAATGCAAATCTACATTCCTTTTTAGAAATTCATATGTAGTGTGATGTTTCTTTTTAAATGTTATAAATTGGATCAGATTCTTATTAATAAAAAGTTCTTGTTAGATATTTGACTATAATTGGTTTTGTTCTTATTGGGATGTTTTCTTTTAACTCAATCTGGTACAACTAAACTCTTTACTTAGAATTACATATCCGTATCTAAATTAGAAATTGGTGTGTCTATTTATTTTAACATCAACCAAAAACTACCTGACGGCTTTTCATGTAGAAGTTTTTACAGTATGGTTAGTATTAAGTATAAATAAAAATAAACCGCCTGGAATTGTATCTTTCTCATTCTTAATCTTTTAAGTTTTAGAATTTCAGACATAATTCAAATCTATTGTGTCTAGTCAGCGTTGTGCGATTGCGACTCAATAGATTAATAGGATCTTAATAAGATAGGTATATACACTACATAGCGCTAAGTGTGCTCCACGTAAAAAAGGCGGTCAAAATGTCGTCCACGTAAACGAAGTCAAAATTTGATTACAATGAAGCCGTACAATCTAATGTTGACACCAAGCGAGAAAATATTAATGGATGTTTGATATTAATGTTAATATTAATGGATGTTTTTAAAAAAGGTATGACCATGTGACCGCAAAGTATGTATTTAAATCACGCAAATTGAACGGCGCTATAACATAAGTCAACTTTTACCCAAAATTTGACTGCGAAAAAACTTCTCGTCACCGCATTTTGTCAGGTAACTTTAGATTTATATATTCATCTTTAATAAAAGATTATAATTATATTACAAAGTAACACTAAATCGTTATTGAAATAAAAACGGAACCTATCAATTAAAACAACTTTCTATGTAACATTGTAATACAAAAAGGTGCTACATTTCCACCGAAGCCATCGATAAAACTATAGACCATAGAATATATATGATAACAATCGACTAACTGACAACACTATCACCATAAATTTCTATTTAGTTTGCTAATTAAAGAACTGCAATACAAAAGTACTATAACAACGAACTCCTTATTTAAAGTTTATTTTTTAACCGACTTCCGACTCGCATAAAACTATCTGCCAGCGTTTTTAAAATGGCTTAGATGGATAGACGGAGATAGTACTTTAAACTTTTAAATAGAATACATTACAGCGTACATAAATTATAGATTGCTTTGTTGCACCTTAGGAATAGCCTGACAAAGTAACAGAGTACAAGCTTCGCATACCATAGACAATTAATTATTAACTAGAAGGTTTTAAGCTTATCTACCTAATCTACCTATTAATTGAGCAACTTGAAATATAAATTAGGTTTATTTTTTGCTCTAGGTATAAATCTTTGTGTGTAGGGAACTAATGATAATAATACCATTAACGAGGTTGACTCGTAATAAACAATGTAATAGGTTAATTTAATAACATGTTCTACGACAACGTTGCAGCGTAATGATGCGTAATTTGATCATCGTATGATTTATGGCGGCAACAACCTTAAAACAATAATTAGCTTAAAATATTCGAATCATTACCCAATGCTTAAATAGAACAATAGAAATAACATATAAAATTACCTTTTCTTAAAAACCACACACAGAAACCAAATTTCAAAATACACTTTCGATTTTGAACGGACATTTCTCACGCATGCGCACAACAGATAACACATCACCTAACCTAATCAGCCATATAATTACAAAAACAGAAACATAAATTCAAAAAATCAAACTTGGAACACGTCTGAACACGGTTGTAGAACATTTTTGAATGCGACCTATCGACCTTTATCTCACGTGCATAAATTATTACAATTTTGTCCCCTCCGGGCTGAAAGGGTTATTTCTATAGAAATCTATGAATCGTGAATTTGCATATAATTTTTAGTTTATTATTTATATTTGAAGGGGTGTATTGTGTGTTAGGGGTTGATGAATTGGTTGTATTAATAAGGATTATGGAGGTTTGTCCTGTAGGATGTACGACAGTTAAATGTTATCTATCGTAACGTTCCTTCGCTTCGGTTATATCGAAGCCATTTTTGTTGCTGCTTTTATTAACCTTTCAAATATGTTATTGCTATTCATATTTCTTTATTTTATGTCAAACTTATCCTTTATAATAGTGTCTGAGCTATCAAGACGTCGTACGATCGAAGTCGTCAAGACATTTTAATAGTTCCCATATCAACAGTCATAGATGTTCTTGATGGTCTGTTTCAAAGGCTTTATATGATCTGAGGCATAAAAAGAGTATACCTACAACTACAGTACTGAGTATTTTTAATTAGAACTAGCTACCATATTCATAATTAAAAAGCTACCTTCTCCCAATTGTTGATCTTGTGGTGTGATTGATGATGTGCAGCACATCTTAATGGAATGTTGACGAAACAAGGATCTAAGAATTGCTCTCTTTGGTAACAGTATCTTATCTTATCTTGGGGCCAGTCAGTGCAGACCGGTGACACTTCGACCCAGTGGGATCTTTTGTGTCGACACTCTCCCAATAACGACTGCCAGAGATGTTCATGTTTCCGAGGCACGGAGCAGGCGATAATTGTCAATCAATAGGCACATAATTTCGAAAAGTCATATAACTGCCGAAAGTCAGAGGTGCGCGACGTGGGTTCGAACCCGAGATCCTCTGCATTGCAGTCTGTTGGTCTCCCCACTGAGCTATCGCTGCTCTCTTGGTAACAGTAAAACCTCTGATATCGAATTTTGCAATAGCATATTAGCAAGCCCGGCCTCCAATAAGACCAAGCAATTGTATTAATTATTGATTTAGTGTATTGTTGATTATCATTACATATTATAAAATAAAGTCTGTTCGCGATAAACTCAAAAACTTCTGAATGGATTTTCATGCAGTTTTCATCAATAGACAGAGCGATTCATGAGGAATGTTTAGGCGCATAATTTGTTAAGATTATTTACTACCCATGGGAAGCCGGGGCGGGTCGCTTGTATTATTATATATTACTTCCAAGATGGCGTTGTGGTCGCTAAGCGACAAAGCCTTTTAAATAAATAAAAACTAGCTATCTCTCGGTTATAGTACTTTTTTCTGGATAAAAGGTATCCTACGTCCTTTTCTGTACTCCTGACAAGGTGTACGCGAAATTTCATGAAGATTAGTCGAGCAGTTAAGACGTGAAACAAACAAACAAACTCACATTCGCATTTATAATATTAGTTAGGATAATTTATCCATTCGGATATGACAATGCCGTAGTACTCTATCATCTCCAGAGCTCATTATTAACCTCTGAGTCTTCTTCGAAGAGGTTTATGTAAATACTATGAGGGTCTGTGTGTCTGTCTGTTAGTGTCAGGCATAACTCCGGAACCACTGAACCGATTGACTTGTAACTTGGTGTGCATACACCTTGGGATCATACCTCGGTCGGTTTTGAATATGGGCCCTGTGGGTCAAAAGACCCCCGAGATCACATATTTTAAATGGAAAAATATTGATTTGTAACTTGGTGTGCAGACACCTTGGGGTCATACTTCGATCGAGTTTAAATATGGGCCCCTTGGGTTAAAAGACCTCCGAGATATAGGGGTCATTTCTTTTCATTACTTATACATTTAAGACGAAGAGGTTGAATCCTGGGTTTTTACACCCATCTCGTTATTATTAAATTGTCCCAAAGACTATGTTGCTGTCGAGAATTTACTGAAAACAAATCACTTTATCCAGTTCAGGTTCGGTTACTTGGTTTTAGTCATGAAGTAGCTCTTCATGATGGAAAGAAAGAAAGAAAGAAAATACATTTATTTGCAGCAGATTATGCACTACATACTTCAGACACAGTTAATTACAAAAAAAAAAAACTGCAAGAATTGGTCGCAACTCAGCAAAATGCTAGTTTTGATTGAAGCCAGTCAGACAGTCATAGTTTTAGTAGCTACTAAGGTCATGTTCTGACGCGGTTAAAAATATTTTGGCAAGTATGCCTAATTATTTATGTTTATCTTTAGTGTTAATTTTCTATTTTTAAAAGCATTCATTAATAATTAAGTAGATGTCTTATTTAAATAAAATATCCTTAACGAACTACAAAAAGAAAATGTTATCTCAGATGATCATAGCTTTTAAATAAATTTAATATGTGTAACTAACTTTATTAATATAAATATATTTCTGCTTACACCACTCGACCTAAAGCGTGAGAATACACCAACAAAAGCATTACCTATTCATAAATAGTCCGTTATTATTAATAATAAAACTGATGCGATCACGTTTCTTATTATCTATGATTATTAAAAAACCACAATGGATCCGATGGACCGGAAGTAGTATCTTTTGTGGCAGACGCTCAACCCTTCCGGTGAATCGATATCCTTCGTTTGTCTATGACCCTAATAATATCTGACGAGGTGCGTTTGAGATAATACTCCTTGAGATTTTAGTTTTCTTTTGCTTTTAAAGGGCTTCATGCAGAGTATTTAATTATGTATTCTAAGAAAGCAAGTTTTGGTTAGATATTTTAAGTAGGTAAGTACTATAAAAAGATGTAACTTAACAATTTATGAAATAACTACCTCAGTGATTCAGAAGTAGTGTATAGGACTGGTCGATTCTCAGGTCAGGCAAAGTGTTACTTGGGTTTTGATGTCAAGAAATTTTTATTTTTCTTAAAACTGTTTCGACACCTTATCTAGTGAAATGTGGTGGTTGTACACCACTGCTTACCCTTGGGGATGTAGGCGTGATGAGTGTTGTTATATATTTTTTAATGATGATAAAATAGGAAATGGGGCAGATGTTGAGTTAAAAGAAATATCCAACAAACTGTCTAAGACTATGTTCTGTACTTCAAGAAATATGTATCGAAAGTAGAAGGATTAAAAAAAAGCTGGCAGCATAGACTATAATGCGGCATCGTAAATTAACTCTTTATTAAATACTAGCTTTTGCCCGCGGCTTCGCTCGCGTTAATTTAGAATTTGACAATCAATTCGGGTTGTACTCTGCTTGTAATAACATAATTCAATCATGATTCGAAAGACACGTGGCGCTATCTATTATCATAAGAACGTTATTGTTGTTTTCCTCGGGAACAGTAATTTTTCGGGCAGAAAGTTAGGCTATGTCCATTTCTGTACACCTGACAACGTATATGCAAAATTTCAGAATGATCGGTTCAGTGGTTTAGGCGTGAAAAGGTAACAAACAAACAAACTCATTTTCGCTTTTATAATATTAGTTAGGATAGGTAAGTACTTAACAGATAAAATATCAATGATACCACAAACACTTGAAATCATCTTCATAACATCAAAAAACCACAATACGCACAAGTTTTACTCAAATATTTGCATTGCCACAACACAATGCAAGCTATTATAGGCAATAATCGAAGTATCAAATAAAAAAAGCGCGCAAAAAAACTTCTACAGAGTACCAACAAAACAAACATTTCACGGGTTTGTGGCAACAAAAAAAACTCGTGTCTATGCGCGAGGGCTCCTATTGTACGGAATTTGACTATTCTTTGTTTAAAATACTGATTTATAGGCTATTAAACCCTTTCTATTAATGTATGTATAGATAAATTTATGCGTATTATTCCTTGTAAAAAATGGTAGTTATATTTTAACTGTGGCATAACAAAGGTGTATTTTTTAATGAAAGGGGTGCGCGAGCGCATGTTTTAAGATCTATGACACGAAACCGTCTTAGAGTATTTTTTAAACGTCTATTTTTTAAACTAATGTCCTTATGTTTGACAAAATGCTGTAAAATGGTTGATAATATCAAAAATCAGCTGTCACGATACTTGATGATCCTTTATTTGTTTTTATGTTGCATTAACGGTTATAAAATATTGTTCTTACATATTCCGTTACATCTACAAAATGATGCATAAAGTTTTTTGGAAATGCGTGATTATCATTATCTTATTATTTAATGCAATTTAACCTAAAAGTTTTGTGACAGTGACAATACAAGTTATAATTTACGGGACACATTTTGTTGACAATACTTTGAAATATAAGTGCCATTTAATTTTATTGTATTGATCCTTTGTATATATTGGTACATGGTTTAGATAAGCTGATACTATTGGCGATTTAAGCGTATTATAGAGATGCTAAATTAAAAAACAGGGATGAATATTAGTGATGACTGATGACATAAATTAAGAAAATACAAAATAAAAAAATTTGCTAGCCTAGCAATTTATTGCCTTTGGTGGCTTTGAAACGGTAATTATGACTTGCTATTCCGTAGTAAATCTATACTAATATTATAAAGCTGAATAGTTTGTTTGTTTGTTTGAACGCGCTAATCTCAGAAACTACTGGTTCCATTTGAAAATTACTTTAGTGTTGGATAGCCTATTTATCGAGGAAGGCTATAGGCTATATAACATCACGCTATGACCCACGGGGGCGTTGCAGTAACGATAAACGCTGGTGAAACCGCGGGAACATCTAGTAAAATTATGGGATTCAAAAAGGCTTGACTGCGGCACGTATATACAATACACGTGCCTCAGTCAAGTCTAGTGCTGCTCTCACCGGCGATTGCATACCTGGTTATACACTTTGAGTAGTCAACTTTAGAGGCCAGTGTATCAATGAATATACACCGCGACGACCATTTTGTACCCCAGATATACCAAATGATTTCTGAGGGCCAAGGCTACAAAGTGATATACAAAATGTTCGTCGCTGTGTATATTCACTGATACACTGGTCTCTGAAGTTGACTACTCAAGGTGTATAACCAGATATACACTGGCTTGTGAGAGTTGCACTAGAGTGTGACCCGTAGCGCTGAAGGAAACACGTTAATATTTTCTTTGCATAATAGGTATATCTAGGAATATAAATTTACTCTTGTTTATCGTTGAGGGACATAAGTGACAGAGACAGAAGTGTATGACATCAACGTTTTACTAGCTAAGTCATCTTACCAGTTTGGTTTTTTCTTTAGTGGTCTGTTTTTCTAAGGACATTTGGGCTCCTTAATAGCTTTCCAGCACTTTAATATCAAAGTTAGGTAGCCTGAATATTAATCTATGCTTCCACCATCCAAATTCCTATAAATTAAATAACCGAAACAAATTCCAGCTTTCAAAATAATCATTGCCATTTAAAATTCCACTCACCCTTTTAACAAAAAGAAGGTAAAAACAAAACTAACCAAAAACATTTTAAAAGGCGATGCCCTACTTTCGAAAGCAATCCCGGACAACTTTCACCTATTCCCGTATAGGAAAACGAGCTACAAAACTAACGCCCCTGAACTGAGTAAATGGTGTGAGAAAAAAGTAATTTTCATTCATAAAACCATTTTCTTAGGAACGCGCGATAAGGACGTAGGTATGCAGGCGATAGAGCGGCGTCCCTGTCCCTCGCACTCATTTTTAATGCACTTTCCCTGAAGAGGTTCTTTTTATACTTCTTTTAAGAGTTGCAAGCAAGTACGTGTTTTTTTCCTTCGGGCGTTCGTGAATTTTCACTTTTTACTCTATGGCTCGATGACAAGACGGTCTAACGTTTAACGTAATATATTTATATATCAGAATTAGAACCGTTTTTGTTTAACGTAAAAGCAGCAGAAATTAGAATAAATATTATGTTTTCAAAAATGGAATTGAGTTTTGATTCTAATAAAAGTCCCTTTTCGTAAAAAAGTAACACATTTTGTAAACCGTTATTTTTAAGACTTATTTGATTTTCAAAATCAGATTTGAATTATAATATATTCATAATTCTAGCCAGCATTATTTTTATGCTAATCTAAAATTTGACTTTAGGTAGAAAATAATGTTTTGACCTATTTTTAACTTGTGACAGGCATTTTTTTTTTAAATTTATAAGTACCATGAAGTTCGAAGTGCCAGTGACATACAAAAATCATAGGACATTAGTCGCATCATGCACACCCAATAAAGTCCTTTTTAAATAAACCAATCAATTGTAACGATTTTGAATATCGAACGTAATCCCTTGAGTGGTACTTATTCAAAGGGATGCTACTGTCCTCATTGTGTCCTTATAATTTATTGTCACTGCACAACAGTGGAGAATGTTCTACATATTTTTTTATTGAATGGGTCACGTTTTTGAACTGTGAATTTTGACTTCAATTGTTGCTAAAGATTTTAAAATTATTGTGTATTTTTGATCTTGATGGTTCTGACTTATGACATGACGAACTCGAAAATGAGGTTACTCATTAATTAATATCTGCTATATATATAATGATTTATTTTATTTTATTAAGTATTTATTACAATAAATGCATTAATTTTACTAGATACTACGTACTAGGGGCTGTCGCCGCTTAACCTGGGCATACTCTCAAACTAACTTCTAAGCTATAATATAATATTCTATAATATTATAATATTCTACCACATACACACAACACCATCTAGCCCAAACTAAGCAGAGTTTGTACTATGGGTACTAGACAATGGATAAACATACATAATATATACTTTTTTTTTGTAAATACATACATATTATACAGAGAAACACCCAGACGAAGACAAACATTCATGTTCATGCACACAAATGTTTGACTTGTGCGGGAATCGAACCCGCGACCTCAGGCGTGGCAGTCGATTACACTAACCACTACGCCATAGAGGCCGAGCTATGCGCTAAAGACAAGTTTGAGTGCAGCATTAATTAAGCAGTACCGCAGTACAATGTTATGACCTTTAAATTTTGCACCTTAACTTGTCTTTGCAGTAGACGCATAACTCAGACTAGGTAATTTGGAGACCATACACTCTAACGCGTGTTACAAATTAATAATCTACTAGAGTTGTTTTCTCTAGTACCTACGTGGAACTTAATTACTCTACAACTTAATGAATAAAAGCCATACAAATCTTATTCATTGTCACTTATGACCACGTCCCACATAAAACCTAAAACTCAACATAACATACAAAACACTTCAACATTTCCTTCTAAACTAAATCGATAAAGAAAATTTCAATTTCAGAAAGCCATGGAAAGGCAGAAAATATTCCCACATATATATCGTTCAATGGCCTATAACCGCGCCAAAAACTTTACAAAGTACGTTATAAATAAAATAATATATTCACAAGTTGGATGCGCAACTTACGACACCCAAGTTCTGGAAACCACTCCACAAGTTAGCCGAAACTTTCCGACCAACAATATATTTGTCTGAAAGCCAAGCGTATGTCGGTTCGGGAGGGGATTCTGTGGTGAGTGGAGCGGGTAGCGGGTTAACAAGCGATGTTTGTACTGAGCGGATAATCTGGTCGTAGATATTCAATGGAGTATTCCGTTTTCGGCACCACTTCTTTCGGCACCTATGGTTTCGGCACCTAAGCTATTCCACTTTTTATTTCCGAAACCATAGGTGCCGAAAAAATTGGTGCCGAAAGCGGAATACTTCCAATTTGCTGTGTTAAAAAGACTGTAGGTACCTACTTTAAATTTTGCCGTAATTAGAATGAGAAAATGGCGTTGCGAATGGACTCAATGAAAATAGTAATTTTTATTTACAACTAATTATACCAAATTGATATTGCAATATCATTTGGAACTAGTTAAGGAAAATATCTGTTTTAGGATGTCACGTCGGGGTCACCAATTTAGGGCGTTAGTCTGTATGTGTTATATGTGTTCTTAGGTACTGTGTATAGGAGCGTAAATGATAACACTAAACAAGAGTTCAATTTGGATGCTTTAATGCGACTCAACTTATTATATGATTGCGGACGCAGCCGCACGTAGGCACACACACTAATGCATTATGCATTACATATTAAATGCTTAGATAGCAATATCAAACATGTGTCCCTACATCTGTACTTCTTTTTTTTTTTTTTGACGTATTAATTTATAGATAATATTGTATAGAGGCAAATTAGGCAAGTAATCTCTCGGTAGTACTGATCCGATACTTACACTGATATAAAGTTACACTATCCCCGTCTAATATACATACATACATACATACATAGATTCACGCCTGTTTCCCAGAGGGGTAGGCAAAGACTACGGATTTCCATTTGCTACGATCCTGACACAATTCTCTGGCTTCATTCACTTTCATCACGTTCCTCATACACGCCCGTAGGTTCAAGTTGCTCTTAACCTGGCCTTTGTCCAGAACGCCTCCGATCTGATCTAGAAACGTTCGCCTAGGTTTTCCGTCTAATCCTAATCCAAACTATATAATATTATAAAAGCGGAAATGAGTTTGTTTGTTTGTTATCTTTTCACGCCTAAACCACTGAACCGATCATCCTGAAATTTTACATATACGTTGTCAGGTGTACAGAAACGGATATAGGCTACCTTTCATCCAGAAAAAAATTACTGTTCCCGAGGAAAACAACAATAACGTTCTTATGATAATAGATGGCGCCACGTGTCTTTCGAATCATGATTGAATTATATTATTACAAGCAGAGTACAACCCGAATCGATTGTCAAATTCTAAATTAACGTGAGCGAAGCCGCGGGCAAAAGCTAGTATAATATACATTTAATAATATACATACTCAAGTGCAGCCCCAGGCGATAGTTATTTATGGATAAACGTGTTGGAGTCAATACAGACAGTCAAAGAAGGTACCTCGTACTTGCTCTACTTAAACCGCCGCTGTCGCTTGTCGCTTCGCTCATCAAGAGCCACGAAACTTTCTAAAAGTCAAATAGACAGACATACCGCCGGACTTAACTCCTCCAAGCCACTTCAGGCAAACAATTTTTGTGAGTCAACTTTAAATATAATAATATTTCTTGACTTTACTCAGGAAAGTTGGCTTTTTCCCGGTGGAAACTCCGAGATTTTTCCTTTAAGCATCTATATTTTCAGCTAAAATATTCGTTCGGTATTCGCGTGACAATTTCTGATATGAAATGTTATTATAGAAGTGGATTAGAATTACTCTTCATTGGTGCCGTAGCAGTATAGCTTGCGTGCGATCGTGATGTCTCGGGTTCAATTTCCTGGCCGAACCATTATCTAGATATTCTGCTAGGAAAGTTTTAGTTGCAGCACGGAGTCTAAAGCTGTATTGGATAAGTAGACAGCAATAGGTTCGCCTCTTAATAAGTGGCCTAAAAATATCTGGCAAAAAAAGCTTTTACAGAAGCACAGGTATATTTAATCAGTATAAATCCTTACTTTAATATTATAAATTGAAAAGTAACTCTGTCTGTCTGTATGTTACCTTTCATGCCTAAACCACTCAATCGATTTGGATGAAATTTGGTGATAGCTAGGCTACTTTTATTAATGTAGGTATCACGTGGGCAGAGCCGCGCGCAAAAGCTAGTAATATATGTAAACGTTTGTCGATTTTACGATCAATTGGTATTTTTATAAAATTTAAGTATTTATTCGCGAATAAGATCCGTTGTCTAATATTATCTATATATTAATACGTAAAGCAAAAACTGTGTACCTCTTTTTACGAAAATTGCGCAGACGGAGGAGTATCAAATTTGGCACAGTTAAAGTTTCTATGGAGAAGGAGAGGCAAATCCTAATATTTTTATAAAATATGCATTAGAAATACATTAAATTAATGAAAAAACATTACACGCACACAACAATGCATTTGACACACGCAGTCGAAGCGCGTAACTATGGTTACACATATCAATATATAATGACATATATCAGCAATATGTTACAGGCAAACTTTGGTCGAATTTCGAGCACTAGGCGACCGCTAGTATTAAATAATAAGTATGTATTAATTATAACCTTATTAATATCTGCAGTGACAATTCCATTGATGTGTTCCACCTTTTTTTACCCGAGTTCAAGAAATTTTTCCATGCCTGTTTTGTTCCTTCTTTGTGAAACTGAATAAAATTAAATAATATAATTTTGTACCTTACTCTGTTCCTAATACTGTACTTCTTTTCAAAATACATTTTTTTTTTTGTTATTATATTGTTACGCTAATTACTTGTGCATTTGTTATTTTAGATTATAACTTCAAATTTTTTTTGGCGCGACTGTATATTTATATGTCGAAACTGCTTTGGATTAAGTGTAGTTAATTTGAACGTTAATTATTTTTAAATTGTATCTGTTTGTTTCCCAATTAAAATAAAAATAAAATAAATTAAAGTATGTTCCAAAAACGAATTCATGTAATTACGAATAGTACAATACATAAGTCAGTATCGCTTCTATTAATGTAGGTATAGGCCAAATTAGTATTGCCTTTAAAGTAATGGTTGATGGTGTATAGACTATAAATTATCGCAACAATGTTATATGTAGATATAAGTTGCATTATTCAAATAAAACGATAATGACTTACGACAACACCATCATACCTAAAATGCTTCTTTATTTTAATACCTAAACATAATAAATGTTACATGTTGAACATAAATTTTAATAATTAATGTTTGCTACGATCTAAATGAAGATAGCAATGTGCGAATACCGAATTTATTTATTTATTTATGTATTTGGGATAACAAACAGTAGTACAATATTATTGAAAATTACATATTATCATCTATACATATAATAAAATCGTAGGAAAGTCAAAACTGTACATTGAATATGTTTTTAAAGAATACTTTGGGCGTGATCTACAATCGATATCGAAGCCAAAAATATAGTTATTAAAATTTTTGTCTGTTTGTCTGTTTATCTGTTTGTCTGTTTGTCTGTATGTATGTCCGGGCTAAACTCAAAAAGTACTGCATCGATTTACTTCAAATTTTGCATGAATATTACTAACATGTCGGGTCAACATATAGGCTACATATTATCACGCTATCACCTACGCGGGAGGAGCTGTGAATCTTTATTTTTATTACGCATTCTGTGACAGCGTGTAATCTAACGACGCATATTTAAATGTTGTTTTTGAGTAAGCCATGCTATTATCTAGCTTTACACTATAAAAACTACGCCATTTAAGTAACTTGGGCAGAGAAATATAGTTGGATTCAGCGGCGACAAACACATTTTAGTTAAAATCTACGCGGACGAAGTCGCAGGTAACAGCTAGTTAAATATAAATGTGCTAATTATACTACCAACATTATCCACTTATTACTACACAATCTATATATATAAAAATGGAGCATGCTACATGCTATGAAAAACAAAGAATCATAATTATATATGGATGGATCCAATACATTAGTTATAAATAAATTAATTAATTAATATACTTTTACTATAAATAATATCATTTATTTATATCGTACGTGCATGTCTAACGTAAGATGTATATGGACTATGGAGATTAGGCACATGCCTTGGAAGCAGTTGCGTTATTTAAAGACTCCAGTAAACATTTTTTTCGAATGATATTCGATTAATTCCAATTCTTAAAGTCAAGGAATTAACTGCCTGTTTCGGTGTTTCCCGAGCGCTATGATATGTCCTTCTTCAAACGAGGTTTAAAGAGATTTCTTCTTTCACGGTAGGCAGCGGCTTTGCTGTGTCTTGACAATGCTGAAGTCCATGAGCAGCGGTTACCACTTTCCATCAGGCCACTTGCTCGTCTGCCACCAATGGCAATAAAAAAAAGAAAAAAGAATGTCATTTCAATGTAAAAAAGGCGTGTATGGTAGTCGTTAATTGTAGGTTGGTTAAAATGATTATTTGCTTTCGTATTCATCCTAACTATAATATTATAAAAGCGAAAATGAGTTTGTTTGTTTGTTCCTTTTCACGCCTAAACCACTGAACCGATTATCCTGAAATTTTGCATATACGTTGACAGGTGTACAGAAACGGACATAGGCTAGCTTTTATTCCGAGAAAAATTACTGTTCCCGAGGAAAACAATAATAACGTTCTTATGATAATAGATGGCGCCACGTGTCGTTCGAATTATGATTGAATTATATTATTACAAGCAGTGTACAATCCGAATTGATTGTCAAATTCTAAATTAACGCGAGCGAAGCCGCGTGCAAAAGCTAGTAAGTAATAATTGATTAAAATCAATGCTATACACACTTGTGTATACATCATGACATTGAATTAAATTAATCTACCAAATCCTCAAATTTCTCGTACACTCGTTTCATCAGTTTTTTTGTTTAGGTGTTTGATTACTATTATTCGAATAATAATAAACAGAAGATTAATAATATGTTATCAATTGATCAACATTCAGATGCAGGATAGTACAACTTTATAAACATTCGACTTTTATCCAATACTAATCTATATATTAATACGTGAAGCGAAAACTTTGGATCCCTTTTTACGAAAATTGGGCTGACGAAGGAGTATGAAATTTCGCACACTTATAGTTTATACAGAGAAGCAGTGACGAATGCTTATATTTTTTTAAATATGCTTTAGAAATACATTAAATTAATGAAAAAACACTACACGCACACAACCATGCATTTGACACACGCAGTCGAAGTGCGTAACTATGATTACATATATCAATATATAATAATAATAATAATAATAATTTATTTCAGACTAGGTTGTCCATAGAGTGTTAGTAGTACAATGCATCTTATAATTATGTTAGTAATACATACAAAGAATAAAAAATAAAAATAACAAGAAAACAGATTTTTACAACTAGCCTATATGTAGGCGAATCCAGTGCCTCCAGATAGGACTCTCAATATGAGTAGCAATGCTCTTCAGGTAGCTGTTAGGAATATCCCTTACCCTGCCCATCAGCGATGCTGCTCTTTTTCTAATTATGGCATAATAGCCATCCACATGTGCGTCTGCGAACATCGCTGACGCACTGCAGTAGCGAGGCAGTACCATCAACATCCTGAAGGCATTGTTGTACTGAACTCTCAGAGTAATGACATAATATGTCAGCAATATCTTACAGGCAAACTTTGGTCGAATTTCGAGCACTAGGCGACCGCTAGTTATAATAAATAGCCATAATTTCAAAATTCATATGTATAAGTTTAGCAACTTTAAGATCATTTCGTTGTTAGTATTAGTTATATTCGATTGAACCCACTTATATTGAACTACTTAATTCGGAGATCCATATTACATTACCATAAATTAGGTAACAGGGTACGAATTTCACCCCTTTTTGTAGTTTCTCAAAACATATTCTTCCAAAAGGGTAGGCATTAACATATCCTTGGCGACATCACAAATAGCGGTAACTTAATACACGATATGCCAAAACATATTCTACTTTACACAATTTTGTACATCACAAAAGTACTTTGCGTAACGTCATCCAATATTACAAAAACAAAATAATATTCTCACAAAAGGAGTATGGAGAAAAAATTGAAACCTTCATATGTACGTAAGGGAAAAATAGTCTGGAAAATAAAGCGTGTGAGGAATCGAGTGTTTCCCTTACTTTTCTTCGGGTGGCGTTTGACAAAACAACCCCCTGCCACAATGCCACCCCCGGCATATGCGAGTAACACATTATCTATCACGGAATAAGCCTTTGTGCTGTAGAGTCGACAATGTTCCAAGTTTCGTGTTTTTTGGACGATTAAGTTAATAGGTTATGTTGTGAATTACTTTTTGGCTTATTCGTTACTGAAGCTTCAGAATTTAGTGTCGTTAGTTTTAATAGCGGTAGTTTTAAAGTCTTGTTAGTTTGGTCGATTTAGTTATTGAATAGATCTGTTGCTAAGTCAAGTATTTAATGTAGTTTGAGGAGGAAAACATACCCAATAATATAAAATAGTACTGGATACTAATAGCTTCTGTAAAAGCCTAACACAAGTGAAAGTTTTCCAGACTTTTTATCATAATTTATTAAAACACTACGTAAGGTTTAGCCATTCAATGACCCTTACTATTAGGCAGTCTTACTGCCTCTAATCACTTGGAACTCTTGAATTTTATAATTAATTATTATTATATTTTAATTAAGCCCTATGAGATTATATATATAATCTCATAGAGTCTCATATAGTCTTGTATATAATATGTAATATACTTTTTAGTGGTTTTTATGGCAGATTATATTACTTAAACCACTTTTGTCAGCCTATTCTGACGTACCGGATAAAACTTGTAAGCCAAATTAAAAAAGTAATATCGTAAATTAAAATATACATACATACATAGATTCACGCCTGTTTCCCAGTGGGGTAGGCAGAGACTACGGATTTCCATTTGCTACAATCCTGACACACTTCTCTGCGTTTATTCACTTTCATCACATTCCTCATACACGCCCGTCGGTTCAAGGAGATTAAATTAAAATATGGGACTCACATAGTCAAAATGCCTCTAAGTCCCATAAAAATAAAGAATATAAAAAAATTACAATAGAATCTAAGTTTCTGTAACCGTGACATTACACTATTGTGACAAATAACTTAAAATAGCAAACATAACTAACACTTTCGTGTTACATAACATCAAACATCAAAAATCTTTAGCTCGGTCGACTCCACTGCTGCCTCTGTCCGAAGCCAGCGCCGTATGACACATGTGCGAAGTATTGATCTAGTGCCGACTTCTTTTGTAACATAGTGTGCAGATATGTGTTTCTTATCACAAGGAATCATGAGAGACGTTATCAAAACTGTGCTGAACAGTTGGTAACTACTTGTGAGTTTGATATACCTAAAGTCAATTTGCCTGCGGATAAGTGACGAGAGCACAATAAAAATAATTTTAAGAGACTTGTACGGTGCACTTGTACAAGCAGCGTCAGCGAACTTGAACGCGGCGCGGTACTACGCGTCATTAATCAGTTCGCGATCTAACCGTATCGGGCAAAGACAAGGGCTCCACTAAACTTGCTCCGCGGTCATTGTGTCAAGTTTCGTTTTTTATATTTTTTTTGATTATATTTATATTATATTATATATTATATTTATTTTATAGATGGTTTATAGCCGTGAGTCACTAAAGGACCCAGTTGAAAACCAGCGTCAGGCTTTTGTCTGACACATGCTGAACTATTAGCTATTGGCTATTTGACATTATTGTTGACACTTACTTTATATGTATTTTGTTTATTTTTCTGTTTTGGTTTCGTTTCGCTAAGTTTATGTTTGTATCTAAGTATTTATTTTTATTTTATACTTGTTATTATGTGTTTGTGGTATGTGTCAAATAAATAATTTGTCTTTATTTCTTTCTTAAAAAATTGTAATAGTAATACAATTCAAATATGACCAAAAATGGGAGCTCTTCTTTTTAATATAAGAGAGTGGTGAAATTAGTAAGGACAGTGCTTGCACGTAGTATGTTTAATCTGTATAGATTTCGACTATTGACGAAAAATAAACAAAAGATCACCTTTCTACTAAGTTGTCTCCTAAGTTTGCGATAACAATTAATAATAAATTACTGATATTTAAAAAATGTCTTAAGGTTTAAACGACATAAAATGATGTTTTTAATTAGTTTAGCTTTTTACAAAGCAGCCAAAATCAAATAATTTTTGTTTTTTGTTCTGCGGTGCCATTATACCAGGGGTCCTCAATGTTTTGTGTTCATAGCATTGGCTTTATGATTTGGATCCACACTTTTAAATTAATTAATTTAACTAAATAAATTTTCAAACATTGTCCTATTATCGGTACGCGAGTCCAACTCGCACTTAATATATCTTATTTTACCCAGAATACAGTCAGATTAAAATAAGTAGGTAATAAGTGGTTATAAGGGTCATAAATATGTATATCATATACTAGCTGTCCCGACAGACGTTGTCCTGTACAAACAAAAAAAAAACAAATTTAAATCATTCTCGAATCCACTTGAACACACACAAAAAATTTCATCAATATCGGTCCAGCCGTTTAGGAGGAGTTTAATTACAAACACACGCACAGAAGATTTATATAAAATATATCTACCTATATAAATACATATATACTTAAATCTATATAGATAATATATCTATATATTACCATAAACATAAATAAGTTTTAGAAAAATATTTATTTAATACCTACTATCTATGGTACCTATAAAAATTTCAAGCCTGACCGTACAATGAATAGTTCGAAATTTAAATTCCCTTACCTACGCGCTACGTTAAGTTACGTTCAACTATAAAACTATTGAAAATTCATTCTGTAACAATATGTCCGCTTACGTAGGTATCTATTTATACACCAGCTTCGAGTATTAAATCGTAAAACTAAGTGTCCATACATTACACGCCTATCTATGCAAAAACCACATTACGTACACAAAACAGCATAAAATAATTCTTTAAAAATTTACACATCGTGCCAAGAAAATAACATCGAAGTTGGCCGCGCGCGATAGCCACAAACTACTCGGTGGAACCAATAAACGGCTTGTCATCCCGCTCTGATTGATCATTATTTTATGCGCCAAACTATCGCGCTATCTCTCTCGAACTGGAGGATTGCCAGCGATCCCCGCCGTGCGGTGTAGAAAATGTGGCGTTTCCGTTTTTATTTGAATACAGAATCGCGCGATAATGATGGTGTGAATTTTTATGCGCTGTCATAGTTCAAGATGAAGCCGAATGTGTTTGAATTGAGAATTGTGAAGACCAATGGCTTTGTTCGTGACGTAACCAGGTATACGTTTGAAAATAGAACTTGAGTACATTAGGGAATTATTTATTTTGTGTTCCATTGTTCCTATGTTACTTATTCAAAATGAATTTTATGATTACTAATACAGCAAGTAATTTTCAGTTAACGATGTTTTAATATGAGATTATATTATTATAATAAAGTTATGAAAGTTTTTAATAATTTTTGAGTAGTAGAGCCTCGCTGATTTCAGCATGAATGGGCCGGCTCGAACGGGGAACGATTACCCTCTCACAGAATATCGATGTGGAATAGCAGTAGTCCTCTACTGTTGTATTTCGTTCGGTGAGTGAGAGTACCGGAGGCCCAATCACCCCCTTTCCCCCATCCCGCTCCCTTTCCTTCCCACGTCCTTTCCTAAAGGGTCGACAACGCGCAAGTGATGCCTCTGATGTTGCAGGCGTCCATAGACAACGGTGACCACTTACCATCAGTTGGGCCGTATGCTTGTTTGCCACCTTAGTTGTATAAAAAAGAATACAAAAAAAAAATTAGTACCTATTATATATTAATATACTATTTTATATACTAGCTTCTGATCGCGGTGTCGCTCGTGCGATATATCATACTTTATTACATTTTAGCTATTTTTTACGGAGACGTAACAATGCATGTACATGGACTATTTGCAAAGTTCTTTTAATTGAAACACAATGGCTTATGATGCCACATTGCTTAAGTATCTACTATCAATCTATACAAATAAATAAAATTGAAGTATCTGTTTGTAATGTCAAAAACAGTTTTTTATCTATTGCATATGAAAGTATATAAGGTACCTATACGAAAACATCTATCTTTAAATTTTTTATCTGTCTGTCTGTCTGTTTGTTCCGTCTAATCTCCGAAACGGCTGAACTGATTTTAACGGGACTTTTACTGACAGATAGCTGATGTTATAAGGAGTAACTTAGGCTACTTCGATTTAAAAAATTAGGGTTCCGCGGTGTCAAACATTTTTAGTTAAAATCTACGCGGACGAAGTCGCAGGTAACAGCTAGTGTAAAATAATAATTGGATGATCCGCTGAGTATCGATTATACTAGATTCGAGAAGCTAAATAGAATAGATGGTACTCTATTTTCTAAGCCTCAAGAGGTAAGTATTCTCTTTCAAAAGTTCAAGCTCAAACAAACAACTTAACTATGTGTTATCATTATTCAATTTTCACCACTATTTACATTTAAAAGTATAAGTATATTAATAGGCATGCCCACTATTGGGTTCCCAGTGAAAATATCTAGTTATATCTTAATATACTTATACTAGATTTATTTGAGTTTATGATTTTGATTACGAGCTCACGTGGATTTGATTTCTAGGCCTTGCAATTTTTACATGTCATTTATATATATTAAGATAAATTACGTGTCACGTTGTTTGTCCGCTATGGACTCCTAAACTACTGAACCGATTTTGATCAAACTTCGTAACCATTTGTAATTTGGTCCACCTTAAAAGATAGGATAGTTTTTTTTTCGAATGGGCAAAAATTATCTAATGTGAAGCACACGAAGTTGCGCGGGACAGCTAGTCTAGGTATATATTTGAACCCACTATATTCATTTAAAAGTATATATGTACTATATATAGTATATATATAGCATAGGTAACAGCGGGTATGCCTATAGGCATACCCGCTGTTAGGTGGCCAGTTCAAATACCTATGCCCTGGTATATTCCTCGCTGAACACTATTTATGTAGACTACTAAAATTATTATCCAACAATGGAGTAATATAAAATAAAAATCTAAGAATTAAAAGTATACGTATTACACATTCAAATGCCGAAGTTTATTTTAATTACAACTTTTTTAAAAGTTTTTGTTTTTTAATATCCTGATTTGAATTTACATACCAACCCCTTATGGCTGACACGAAAACTCCATTCAAATTATCTTCGATATACCATTCCTTTAATCTCTAACATCAACACCGATAACAAAAACCGACAAAAAAAATAGAAAAATATAGTAATATTTACAAAGGCAGAAGAAAAACCGTTACTTTCCGTAATATACGACTACCCACTAGGCATGCGGTTGACAGGCGGGCTAAAGGATTTATGAACGTTGCCTTGTACCGTTTGAAAGAAAAAAGTTAAGGCACACGGATGTTTGGTTCTGTGCAAGATGTATTATAATTTAGTTCGCAGCCATATTTGTTATATTTAAAAAGGATTTATTTATTTATTTAGGACAACTTACAAAACATACACCAATACAGGGTTTACAAATAGTTTTAAAAATATGTGCTGAGTGTTGTTTCACTTACAAGTTGCCACGGCATGATTTGGGACAGTTTCATACAACTTTATCAAACTAATGAACATAAAAATTAACACTAAACTTAATACTAACACATGAGCAGCGATAGGTCAGTGGGGAGACCAACAGACTGCAATGCAGAGGGTCTCAGGTTCGAACCCTGTTAGAAGTTATATGACTTTTCGAAATTATGTGCGTATTGATTTACAATTATCGCCTGCTCCGTGCCTCGGAGAGCACGTTAAGCAGTTGGTCCCGGCTGCCATGAACATCTATGGCAGTCGTTATTGGGAGAGTGTCGACACAAAAGATCCCACTGGGTCGAAGTGTCGCCGGTCTGCACTGACTGGCCCCCACATAAGATAAGATAAGATAATACTAACACAAAACCAAGGGAAAACAAATTATCAAAAATTTTACAGATAACAGCTGTGAGTAAAACAACATGATAGTTATATACATTCAAAATACACATTAAGTTTACACAGTCCATATACAAATACAAATATACAAAATATGATCGAGATTACAGTTCACAGTGACACATTATTATTTACGTACTTTAATAAAATAAAACTTTAATTTAGATATCTATTCTTTAGTCTTCATCTGTCTACGTGAACTGTAATACAATGAAACACCGGTAGAAAATCACATCAACATCTGTTTAGTGGTTTTACATGAAATGGAACAAACAAGCAAATGTACAATAATGCTAATTTTTTGCGGTTCAGACACCTTTAAATAGTAGAAATCAATTAATAAAAAATACGAATAATACTGTTTTTTTATACGAATAAGAATTCATTTATTTGTTTGAACATGGTATACATACAGTGAATGCAAGATATTATTACAAATAGTGTATAATTCGTACATGTTCAGCCTCATACAGTGGCGTACAAAAAGAGAGACAGTGCTACGAGCCATTACGAGAACTTTGTCCGAAAATTCTTAGTTCATAAGTGTGACATCATGGTAAATGTTAAATTGTATGTCACAGGAAACAATATTAAATAATGAGAATTAAAAATCAGATAATAATAATACAAATAAGAGATTATGTCAACATTAAGAAAATTGCAGTCATTTCGCTAATAAATTTCAAATTACATGTCCAGTATTATATATAATTATATAAAAAAAACAGTTTAGATAATATTCTTGCTATTTTGAGCTATCGTCAACAAACGACATATAGGTACTCAAACTTTCAAACTTTTCTCTCAATCCCCAGCCACAAAACCTACCTCTATTCGTCTCTATTATTATGCAAAGTACATCCCAATTAGCTGAGCGTACTCCGTAGCTGGGTTCGCATCTGCCAGCAGCTAATTTGCCTAACAATACACGGCTTTTATACCCTACATACACCTTTTCTGTTTACGCTGAGAGTTTTTAAACACTTCAGCTTGTACGCGAGTTATTTTGGATGTATTTGGGGTTGGAAGTCAAAGTTTATTTATATTGTAATAATATCAGTCCTTTAGCAAATAAGTATGCGTCCTACTTGGTGGTAAGCGTGGTAAGTTCACTGTAGTCTATAATAATAATAATAATATTGATTTATTGACAGAAAAAATAAGATAAATTCTTCCACTACATCATACATATTACATCAACAGTGTTAAAGCATACCTGCCTTAAATAATAATAATAATAATGTTACAATTCAATAAAGCACATACATGTTTTGCCACGGTTACATAGCATGCAAATGTTAGATAATTATTCAACTATTACAATTTAAAATCAAAAATCTTTAAGACTAGAAATTATTTTCAGTTAGCCATTTGTATAACTGAATACCAAATTGTCTTATATTTATCAGTTTAAAGTATTAAGCTTAAATTAAAAGTAATTCTTAAACCATGTTAATTTATAGTGTATACAAAATAAATGAAGTTCAAAAGGTTATGTTTAAGCCTGCCTGAACTAGGATAAACCTGTGTTTCAGGACATCACTTGACAATTCTATTTTACACTAGCGCATAATTAATACAAATATTTACAGTCGAAAGAATATCTACGATAATGGTGTTTAGGAAGTAATATACAACTTTAAATTTATTTTCAATATCATAATATCTATGATTGCTTGTCATATAAAAATTGTCATGCGAGTTGCCAGAATGAAAAACGCTTGACTTTTAGTAGGTAAAGGATATAGTAGGGTAAAGGTCGTCTATAGTTCTCTTCGCTGGCTACTTACAAATTGGCAAAGTAAACAGTTATCTTTGAGAATATTTTAGATTTTCAGCTAGCCTATTTTCAGTTATTGTTTATAAACAGTTTTACTGGGCAAGGGCCTGTTCTCGGTATGAATATAGGGTTATGTTTCCTTACGATGCTTCATTTTGCCATTGTAATGGACATTTTTTCTTTGTATAAGATTCCTTTATATTCTACTAGATGTTCCCGCGTTTATCGTTACTGCGCCGCCCTCGTGGGTCGTAGCGTGATGTTATATAGCCTATAGCCTTCCTCGATAAATGGCCTATCCAACACTAAAATATTTTTTCAATTCGAACCAGTAGTTCCTGAGATTAGCGCGTTCAAACAAACAAACAAACTCTTCCGCTTTATAATATTAGTATAGATATGAGTGCAATCCAGATATTGAATATATTTATATTCATTTACTTGCCTTTATTTGTCTTCCAACACATATATTTATAAGATATTTATTCAAACTATTTTACCATAATAACTGCACAGATACAGTTGTTCTATTATGATTTATAAGACACCAAAGCGTCGAAGGTAGGTTAAAAACAAACAATACTATTTGAATCCATTGCTTCATTGTTTAAAAAGCTTGTTGCAAGATAGAGATTAAACCTAGTGCAAGACTAGTATAAAAAAATTAAATGAGTTCCAAAACGATCCATAATCATGACCACACTGTTCTGTTACACGCTCCATCTTAAACATCGTAACATTCACTTTACAAATATACCTACATCCTGCCATCACCCTTCCACATAACGCCGTGATGATATCACACACCGAACAGAAACGAGTTCACTTACCTTTAACCCATCAATATATCCCAACATCTTTATAGCCCATCGCTACTAGATATAACCCGTAAAAGTCGAGGTACTAAGCACCCCCAGATAAGCTGTGCCTTATAGAGCTATTTCCACAAAAATGGAGGCGATAGCTGACGACCGCCATTGATGGGCCAGGAGTCACAGGATGTCATATGCGTAGATTTAGATTAAGGGTTAAAGTTGGTTTTAAGGGTAGTAAATTGTTTAAAATCACCTGAGGGTATAGTATGAGTACTATGCTATTGCTCATTTTACTTTTTATTAAAGATATTTAGTATATTCAGTAGTGTATATGATACAGTTATCTATCTGATTTTAAATTTGGATTCATAGATAGTTCAGGGTGCCTAGTGTAAGTTGTTTTTAACGCGATCGAAACGTTTACCACGTTTGGCTCTCTGATTGGTTAAGAGCTTGGAGCGGGCCAATCGGAGCGCAGAACGTCATAAACGTGTCGATCGCGTTAACGTAAAACAAACTCGTACTAAGCACTCTGTTGCTTCAGTGGTCATGTGTCTACTAACAGTGCAAAGAGTGTTGTGTTTTACTCACGAGCTAAAAAAATCGTATGGACCAAAATTGCTTGTGCCAAGTTGGGGTCTGCACATTGAGTAATGTGCAATTGCTATGGAAAAGAAAATTCGAATATTGTATTATCACGAATGCTAATCGATTCTTTATTATTTACTAGTTTTCACCCGCGGCTTCGCTCGCGTAAATGTAGGTTAGGTTAGCAACAGTTATTTTTTCTGGATGAAAGGTACCCTATGTCCTATGCTGTATCCCCGACAACGTGTATGCAAAATTTCATATTGATAGGTTTAGCAGTTAAGGCGTGAAAGCGTAACAAACAAAATATTGGAATCTTTTGATTTGATGATGGTACGGTTCATATTGGTCTGTCGTCTAAAGCCATATGATACATCTTCAAGCACGATTGATTGAACACATCAATCAAACGTGCTTGAAGATGTATCATATGGGCTTAGACGACAGACACAATCCTTTTAAGTATTCCTGATAATGTTTCGATTTGCTTGAAGGTTGGAAAAATTTGCTCACCGCTACTCCAGACGGTGAAAAATTGTGCAATCCGCAAATGTTTGTTCCAAGCTTGGATACATGTTAAGCCCTTATGTCCGTTGTATCAATGTTTGTAAAGTCCCTTGCAGTACAGGCATTATTCATAGACGAGTTGCCAAAAGGAAGCTAGATATACTCGATAGAGCAGACGTAAGTTATTATTGGTTTCTGCTAATAGGTTCTTCTACCTTACTTGAGCTTAGCACTTTTATATATAACTTTATTTTGGTCATTAATATTATTAAAGATCATTCTTAATGTTAGTTTATGATCTAAATTAATATATACTCATGAATTTGTTAGATTAGGTTACCTTTTCCACCAGTCAAGCCAGTTAAGATTAGGTCGTAACCTCATTCGTTATGCATGGAGCCAATAAATTATTGTAATGAATGCCGATGTAAATATAATATCTATTGTTTTGTCTGATTTGTAAAGTATACTTACCATAAAATTAATTTATTGACAACGTGATTTAAATCTCACTTACTTTTAATTATATATGCCACTATGTATTTGTTATCAATTATCACCTTCTATATCAATTATATGCGTATCATATTATGGGTATTAAACGACCATCTGTTATATTATCTTGTGTGTACATCTAGTCAGTACAGACCGGCGAAACTTCGACCCAGTGGGATCTTTTGTGTCGACCATCTGTTAAAATGAAAACTAACAAAAAAAGGTCAATCAAGGTCACTTTGGTTCAGTTAGATAAGGTTTCAACAAAAAAAAATCTTCTAGCTTATATTATTTATATGTTCAATTGCATCACCACCTATTACTGAACTAATATGTATGCAGATAATTTGTTATAAAAGCCGTTCTCAAGAAAGCACAAAATAATTGCTCTCAAAGCAAATCAGATATTTCAACACCAAAGCTTCAATCATACCCAAGTTGATACTCATTTATCTAACCCACACATAAAATATATACATCTCCATAATAACACAACACGACCAAATATTACCAGAATATAAAAAATACCGAAAACATTCCAATAATCCTTTACTTTAGAGCGTCGTGTCGCCGCAAGATTAAATTCCTTTCTATATAATATAACTACTACGCAGAAAATGTTCCGACGGTCTTTTTAATATCGTATGTTGAGACTTTTTTTATACCGAATATAAAATATACAATTTCACCATCTTCAGTGACATTGTGTACCATCCATCTTTTCGGGTAAAGTCCCCTTCCTACTCTAACGCGTAATTCTGTCTCGCTCTATCGGATTTGTAGTTCCCCCCCGGTTGGTGGAGTTAACTCTTTGCGCATTTTTCATTGGAATACGCCAGGATATGAAGAAATGTATCGTGTAGTCAGCCGTGTTATGATTTTTTACTTGTTCCTATTTTTTTTGTGCGCGGTGATGTTATGAAATTTCAGAATGGAATTAGCATAATGAGGTTTGGAACTAAGATGCGAGTTGAGGAGTTTATATCGTGGATTATGTTTTAAGAGTTGCAATATAACGTAGGGAATACTCACCAAAAGTGTTTCACCGACTCTGAAGACTCTTTCATTAGTAAAGACTTACCCTGTCTGTAGGTAAACGGGCTAGGCTGTCCTTTTTTGAAGTGAAAACTTCTTTATGCGCGTTGAGCACTTCTTGGGTGAACAAAAATCATAGAGCTCGCGTCATCGTCACGCTTCGTCATCGTCACGCTTCCACGCTTTCCATTTTTTAATTATTTTAGAATATTAACAATATCTCAGAAATGGTGCGTCCTACGTAAAAAATAACGAAATTTTGACCCCCTTAATAACTTCTAGAGGTTATTAAGGGGGTCAAAATTTCGTATCAGCAATCCGACCCGCCTCTTTTTTAATTTTTATTTTTAATTTTTTGTTTATATAGAAGTGGTTATGATCAAGGATTAAAGTTTTCACTTCTATCGACAGTCCCCAAAGACTGCCCCAATTTCTTTTTAATGGCCGTGCCTAGCTGCATAATTATGATAACTGGTCGGATATACATAGTTTAGATACGATTGCAATATGTTTCGCATATGTGTTGTGCATTGACTTATTCAATGACAAGTTGTTTGCAGAGATTATACCGCTGCTCACGGAGACGTTCAACGTTATTTAAGTGACTTCTTAGTGATCATTTATTATGTAAAATCTTTACTAAGAGTCACTTTCTTCACATGAATAAATATACTTTGACGTTCATATTGTGTTACTTTGTGACCTAAATGAAAAAATGTATTTTAATAAGCAGTCTTGAAATTTCTCAGTGCTTTTCATGGAAAGGTATGATGAGTATTTAACTATGAAGAGAGGAAGCAAGCAGTTATTGTCAAGAAATTATTTTGCTTTTGGCTAATGAACTGGCTGCTTTTATGTATTAAGCATTACTATTTTGGCTGTAGAAAGCTAATATAGTAAGGCACTATTATTAATAACTAGACGTTTCACCCGCGTTTATCGTTACTGCGCCGCCCCCGTAGGTCGTAGCGTGATGTTATATAGCCTTCCTTGATAAGAAGGCTATCCAACACTAAAATAATTTTTCAAATCGAACCAGTAGTTCCTGAGATTAGCGCGTTCAAACAAACAAACAAATTCTTCAGCTTTATAATATTAGTATAGATTAAAAACCAAAATTCGAATGTTGATTTAATGCGCTGGCGTTTTCATTATTCGAATGAGGGTTGAATTATCAAATCACTATTTATGATTTATGTTGATAATTTATTTGGTTTGTTATTAGTGTCATAACAGTCTGTATCGATAAAATTGTTTAGATTTTTTATTCATATCTCAAACAATTAATGCTTTTGAATAATGGTCTATGATTAAAAATCTAATGTTTAATCTATTATAACACGTTAGTTAGGATCAGAATTAAAATAAATAATTTAATAATGAGGTCAAATAAGGAATCTATCTAAGCATCATTTAAAGGTACACTGGTAGACAAGGCCTCAGATTTTTATTCTTCTTATCTCTGTCTATTTATTCATAAATAGTTTAGGGGAAAATCTAATTCAATTCAATACTGGTCACAGGTCATTACTGGTACACTAAAGGGAACTAGATTATCACATGAGTACCTATTACACTTACGCATTAACAAGAAGTGTACCTCAGCTACATTTCTCCAATTATGTTATTGCTGGATCACTCTATCTGAATTTGTCTTGATCTTGAACATTTTGTAGATGTAAACCAAATCACAGCCTTTTGAAGAAGCTTTATAAAGTTTTGCAGTAATTACAAACTTATATACATCAGTAGAGCAACCAAGTACTAATTAGGGGATAAAACAACAGTTCTCCCAGCTTTCAGCACTAACGATACCATATCATACTAACAGCTTCCTCAAACCAAGTACTTCATCAAAACAGCCCTTTCAATTTCAATATTCCAGAAAAATAACACACAATCCATCGCAATTCCAGCCACCAGTTAACAATTGATGCTTATTCCAGTCACAATTCAGTTATATTTGCTGAAGACTCCTCGATTCGGGGCGAGCTTTAAAAACCATCGATTCCTCCACTCGAGATTCAGATCACGTTGTTCGGTGGCGGGTTGGTACGTGCTCCTGCCATCTAGCGGAGGCAGCCCAGTACTATTATAGAGTTAACGTGGTTTGAGTCTATGTTACGTGAGCGGTAACTAAGAGTTTAGCTTTGGAAGCACGTTGGGTGACGCGTGTGTGAGGGTACTGATGATGAGGCCAGTGCACACAGGGTACTTGTTACGATGTATGTCTTAGCTTGTATGGTGTTTGAGCCTATAAGCTATACTATAGTCTTTTTGCAGTTTAAGGTTTTAATATTTCTAACTGATCATTATCAACTTGCCCAAAAAGTGCGTTTTGGTTGGACCAGGACTTCATTATATATTGGTATATCTAGCATAAAATTCAATGAAATATCCAGTTCATCATTCTCATGTCAATTGCATTACTTCAAGTTCTGATTTTTCTTTAAAGGACTGGGAACTGACTGTCTTTTAGTTAAATGTATAATTCTTTTTAATTTCAATATAATTTTAATTTTAATATTATGTTAATGTATTTAGAATTTTTTACTTAGTTTTTGTGGCGAAAATTTTTATTTTTGTTAGATGTTGTTGCCTGTAAGTGAATGAGCACAAGGCATGTCTGTAAATTATTATTTAGAAGTAAGAAATGTGTATCATTTGTTGGCGATCCAAATAAATAAATAAATGTATAATCTTTCAGCTGTATTTATTAAGGCAGCTGTAATTATTAATTAATTTCAGCTGTATTCATTATATCCCAGACAACTTACCGGGTAAACAGAAAAAACTGGTCACTGTTAACTAAATCGTGATACTGATTTACATTTAATTCTTCAAAGTTGTTTTTTAGTTTCGACTAGTGTATTTTCTAGGTATGGTATTCCGTATGACATAGAATTATATGGGTGGATCTTTTTTAAGAGGTATTAACTTTTACCTAGTGAGTTACTATCTGGACAGTTCAAAAGCAATGGTTTTTATTTGACTATGTGAGAGAACTCAGTTTACTAACATCACCATTCATCCAAGCGCCAACTCTCTGGAAGATTTCGTAGTATTTTGATGACACTGTCTTCTTGGTTACTTACTGACTGACACGTATTTTTCTAAATAGTCATATCTGATGCAAAACATACTATATTCAAAAAGGGTAACTGAACTAAACTATAACTGTGGACAAGCCAGCTCAAAAACATTTGAATGCATCGGCAATTTCAAACAAAATTTGGATAGCTATATGCAAAATATTGACCATACCTACTCTTCAATATGACCTTTATTGACGGCCAGTATATTGCCGCCACACATTGCTGAGAAGAAATGCCTGTTTAAAAGCTCCTTAAACTTACGATAGTACACTGATGGTGTTTTTGCTGAAATTGGACAGTAGTCTGTCGATAAGAATATTGCCAGAAAAATGTACTGCCCAAATCCAATCTAAAATAATTTGGTGACATTCAAATTGGCTGTACATCATTTATTCATCAGTGAGCTACAAAGGCAGACTAGGTAGTCAACATTCATTTCAATAACTTCATACAATGTCGTTCGTATGCACACCGAAGCTTCACCCCCATGCATGATTCATACAACTCAAACCGGTGATGTAATACCGACGTATAATTGTAGATAGCCTTTATTTATAGATATTGTATTGGACACCATTTATATTCAATACTCATCTTTATAATATTACTGACAGCCTATCAAATCATATCAATCGATTATGAACATTATAACAACAGTAATAAAGTTTATAATGGAGATTGTAAGCTTGGATGATATTATGCCATAAGTAACAGCGCTTGAATAATTGAGTACTAATCTATACTAATATTATAAAGCTGAAGAGTTCATTTTTTTGTTTGAACGCGCTAATCTCAGGAACTACTGGTTTGATTTTGAAAATTATTTTAGTGTTGGATAGCCTATTTATCGAGGAAGGCTATAGGCTATATAATATCACGCTACAACCCACAGGGGCGGCGCAGTAACGATAAACGCGGATAAAACCGCGGGAACATCTAGTTTTTATATATGACGGTAGTATTGAATTTGTTTCTGTACTAGATGGTGCACAGCGCATATTCTAACAGTAAAAAGTTTTATTTCTATGTGTATGGTAGCTGACTGCATTAATGTTTGTATGGAAATAGATGCACGTTCGAATCGGCCATTACTCATATACCTTTATAATAACAGTAAATCTTGACTCTTAGCACCATTAAAAGAATAAATAAAGCTTAGATTAAATGTGTGTTGTATGTGTAAATACAAGACACCCACAAATGAAAAGACCTCGAGGGCGACCACAGATGAGATGAAAGGATGACATCAAAAAAGTGGCGGGCAGCAAGTGGACCCTAATTGCCCAAGACAGAGGAAAGTGGAGAGGATTGAAGGAGGCCTACACCAAATATTTGGTCGATTAAGGCTAAAGAAGAAGATTGAATAAAAAGTATTTAATAGGAAAAAAGGATCCAGGCTTACGTTGGCTGACACGGACATTCTGGAGGAAGACAAAGCTAGCGTACCCTAAAATGCCAAGCGTGCATTAAGAATGTAATGGCAGTAAATGATGCAAGAGAAAAATGCCAGCATCGTAGCAACTGTCTGGGAACACACTTGCTACGACCCTGGCATCATATCTCTCTGTCTGTCAACTCTGGGAAACAGATTTGTGTATGTATGGGAAATATGAAGCTAAATAGCTTCATACCACATTTGTACCACAAACTTTATAGTTGATTGAGATTATAACTACTATTTCTCATTGTTTTCATTTACTACCTGTTTACCTGCAGCTTCGCTCATCTGATTTTATAGAACCAATAGGAACCGTATGTTTTAACATGATACGCTTATGTTACTTTCCATGTCATAAGCTATATCGATACAAAAAATAACGTCGGTACGTCGTTATATTATAGCGATAAAGGAAGACGAGCCAACAAACACGCTATCACCTTTTTAAATATGAATGTATTGTTTATATTTAAACATAGATATTTCTATTACTTTTTTAAAAAGAGAAAGAGGTAAATATCTACAAATATTTAGCTTGGCTTATAAATAAAATAAAAAAAAAACCTAGAAAATAAAACACCCAATTAAGTTTATACCTAATACATATACAAGCTCCGCGAAAAGAAGAGAATTGATATTGTTACTTTTTCACGCTGATGGGTAAAAATGGTTTTCCTATGAGAAACATCAATGTTTTTTCTTTCTTTTTTTAATTAAGAATTTTATTGAAATAAAAACATATTGTTACAATTATTTTAAACCCACCAAACTGCATAGCAGTTTGTCGGCGGACAGGGTAACAATTTTTACGATTTAACACGTTATCTCTGTCCGATGAATCACATATGATACATAACAATAGATTGTATATTGTGTCTATCACGGGACAGCAAAGGAGTTAAGGCGCCCTATTTTATCTTGTAATATCCATTTTAATAGCAGAACATACTTTATTAAATATAACCCTAACTGCAAACCCATAAACTCAAACCAAAACCCATACAACTCCAGCGAAACATTCCGCCGTCTCCAAAACAAGTCTAAGCTCAAATGTAAATGAACCAAACAGAATACCGCTGTAGAATGTCTAATGTGACTGCTAAAGTAAACAGTGAATTACCATGCGTTTCGTAAGCCAATCTACATGACTGGCGTCCGTATATATTTACCCAATAAGCTGGGATAACACTCTTATGCATTGCTCATGAATCAACCAAACTGATTATGGACGTGATATGGAAAACACGGATTTGTAAATATTTGTACGTACTACTTACAAAATCTGTTTTGTACGGATTTTAATGTAAATGCAAATGTAAAATTTGTACTATTGTGTTTGTAGTTTAACCCTTTCGCTGTCCCGTGATAGACACAATTGAAAATCAATTGTTATGTATCATATGTGATTCATCGGATAGGGAACCTGTTAAGGTTATTTTTGAAACATTAATTAGTACTTAGACTGTCTAGACACAGAAGTGGTATCAAAGGTTTCGGATTTGATGCTAGGGTTGATTGAAGTGTTATTGGGTATTTTTCTGTAGGAATGCTAAGCTACTACTCATTGAGTTTGGAACTGTGCTTGGTAACAGACTCGCCTTCTATGGGGTTGTACTTAAAACCATAACTGATGGCATATGGGAGTACTGATTACACTTATTTTTATTTATATTAAAAAAAGCCAATTGCCTGCGCACGGAATAATTCCTGTCGCGGGGGCTTTACAAACATTCAAGAACGCTCAGACTATTTGTGGATTACACAAATTTTTGTCCCGCGTGGGGTTCGAACCCACGACACTCGGCGCGGCGGTAGTGGTGAGGCGACTACTTAAACGACTACGTCATCAGTGCAGTCACTTCCCGGGTATAGCCGTGAGGCAGTGTATGTATGTAATTAGTACTTATCGACAATTTAGAAACGTTTTAGAGTAGTAGAGCCTCGCTGATTTCAGCATGAATGGGCCGGCTCAACCGGGGAAGTACTACCCTCTCACAGAATATCGACGTGAAATACCAGTATTCCTACTGTTGTGTTTCGTTCGGTGAGTGAGAGTACCGGAGGCCCAATCACCCTCTTTCTCCCTTCCCGTTCCTTCTACTTCCCACTTCCTTTTATTCCTAAAGGGTCGGCAACGCGCAAGTAATGCATTTGGTATTGCAGGCGTCCATAAACTACGGCGACCACTTACTGTCATCATCGTGGGCCGTATGCTTGTTTGCCATCTTAGTAGTATATAAAAATAAAAGACTTCGTGTTCAGCAGTTGTACCATTCAGGCGGTCTACATAAACACGTTTTATCTAATTTCTTTAAGTTAAACCAGCAACATGGAGCAGTGTTTTTAAGCCTTTCCAATCTGAAAAGTCTCAGTATACCGGACATAGTTAAAATCGATTGTGTTTGGCCACCGGTGTACCGCTGTGAGTCAATAGGTCAATTAAGGTTTTAGTAACACAAAAGGAGAACTTGTTTTTTTTTAAACGAGTACAAGTAGGGTTATTAATTACCATTATAGTATTCTTGTTAAACCTTCCACCTAAGATAGAATGCCTTCTATTGGTAGCGGGTTCGGTTGGGCTTTGCAATTAGTAGGATTCGAATCCACGACCTCTCAATCGCAAGTAAAATGTCTTATCTATTGCTACTGGCGCCGTGTATTAAAAAAACATTCAGTTTCATTTAATAGAAAATTTCATTGTCATATTAGAAACGTTATCTCATACAAAAAACTTTCTTTTTTATTTTTTTTTATTGCCTTTGGTGGCAGACGAGCAAGTGGCCCACCTGATGGAAAGTAGTAACCGCTGCTCATGGACTTCAGCAATGTCAGGACACAGCAAAGCCACTGCGTACCGTGAAAGAAGAACTCTCTTTAAACCTCGTTTGAAGAAGGACATATCATAGCGCTCGGGAAACACCGAAGCTGGCAGTTCATTCCAATTTTTTTTTCTTCTTTTCTTCTAAATTCTGTAAGAAAATGCTCCGAAAAGCAATATATTAATCTTATATCTCGCGTATAAAATGTTACGAGGAAAAAGAAGAAAATTGATATATTATGACATAAACTTTCATCACGAAAAACGTCCCGTTAATATCAATGCTAACTAAGTAAGCTAAAACTTAGTTAAATGGAAAGAAACAATATTATATTAGTACTTTTCACGAATTCATAGATTCACGCTTGTATATCCTGAACAGACAAGCAGATGATTATACCCGCATTTCATCAGATATAGTTGTCTACAGGCCATCTATACTTTATATTACTTTATTATTAAAATAATAATAAAAACATCATTACAAAGTTTAACCAGTTACAACTGTTGCCTGAACCCAGCTACTAACCTAAATGTAGCTTCAGTAACTTAGTAAACTCACTAACTTATATATTTTGACGTTCATAAGTGTTATTTTGTGACCTAAATGAATAAATGATTTTTGACTTTGACTTTGACAACTAAATGAACATTGAGTGGAATAGTGAAACTTTGTAAACAGCTTGGGCACATCTGCAACCGAACTAGGTGGTAACCTGTACCTCGGTATGCAACTCATCCCCTTGCAAAAATTTTATAAATTTAAAAGTCAGTTTCTATACATTATGGTATCTACTTTGTGCATACTAAGAATTTTCCAACGAAAAGAAATCCGAACCGACAAGCAAACGGGGTACCAGACAATTGGCTCAAAGCTTAAACACCACGAGACTAACAAGGTAATCAATGACAATGTATTTTAAACGAAAACAAATTTAATGTCCTCTCTCGAAACATGTTTTGTTTTATAGAACACTTTACTCTCTTGACAAAACATCATTTCTTGATAAGAAAACCGAAAAACATCGCATAAAACATAGAATACCCTTTACAAATAACCCATACGTTATATGACTCTTCATTTAGCACCTTCAATATTTTCGCCATAAACATGTTTACACACACTGTCATAAAAACCCACACTCGTAAACTTTGCAATGTCACATATACACTCACCTTATAAAAAAGTAAACATCCACTCGAGTAAACAAATACCTTTCAAATCCATACTTTAGCGCGCGAGATAAAAATAATGAAATATGAACTACGGTATACACACCCCCTTAGAAAAAAGATCCCATCCATCAACAAAGAAAATGGCGATCCACTGTGCCTCAGACAAATGATTGACAGCGAAAAAAAGGAATAAAAAAAGAATAGAACGGAAAAAAAAGAAATGATTCCTTATTCAAATTTTCACGGCGTTCGATTTTTTCCTTTGTCGCTAGACGTTCCTTTTGTTTCCATTTGTAATTTGTCGGTTTGTTCTTTCGTTGTAAAAACTGCGTTTCGTTCGAGCGTGAATGTCTTTCGGCAAGTTTTTTTTTTGCTATATTGGTTTATTATTATACGTTTTGATATTCCAACGTCGTAGTGTAATTTTGGTGGGTTACAATTTGGCATTTGAGTTCGTGTCGGTTGTAAATTGACGTTCGAAGATCAAATAGAATTTTATTGTGCCCGTTGTACGATTGGCACAATGTTTAAGTTCAAAAAGGTTTTGTTCTATGCTATAGATAAAGATTCTAAAGTAAATATACCATGACTAACACACATAAATATATGCACGCCTATATCATGTACTTAAGAGATAAGCAGAGATGCACTACGCCTACTTTTAGCTACCTACGCTTTCAAAAAAGGACGTCTACCAAGCACATATTTATATTTCAGGCTACTATTGAAAAATTCCTAATATAGAAATTCCATAATACTTTTTCGATACGAGAATCACAGTTGGGATCTTAGAATTGGACATAAAGCTCAGGGCGAAAGAGGTAGTTTTAATAATTGTGAAGACTTACATACATAATATATTAGGTAACATATCTTATTAACGGATAACCTTTTTACTCACTTTACTTTTTAATCCTCTGGCCTTTTAACGCTTGAATTTGCCAGGATTCCTAAACTTGTTAAACTAAGCAACTTACAGTTTCATAGATTCCAATTACAAATAAAAACACCTGATCATTTCTTAAACACAATCAAACAACACAGTCAACAATCACAACTCACAACATCTAATCAAACAACAGAACATTAACCCTTCCACAGCTCAACTACAAAACAAACAACCTTCTAACCAAATTCATTATCACTCGTATCGACCGAAAAGATCAGCTGTTTCTGAAACGTTCTCAATTTAAACCGCTGTGACCTTGTAAAAGCGTTAATTCACCCCATCCCTACGTAATTTGCGCTTACCGTAAAACTGATTACGTGTACAACAGCAGACGATTCCGTCTCTTTCTATGTACTGTTGTCTCTCTCCCTCTCATTCATGAAACGTTTAATTATACCGCCTTGGGACGGCTTTATGCGATAGTGAAAGCACAAAGTTTGATTGGACTTTCCGGAGAAAGTGTCGGCGTTGTTGCTTGTTTCGTAGTTGTTATAGCGTTTGTTTTGGTATTGTTTGTGTTGGAAAAGCGGAAGGAATAGTTGGGTTAGTGTATTATAGAGTTTTTAAGTACACTTGCAAGGTCAAAATCACTGGTTTTATTTAAGTTAAACGATGCTGAAACTGTCCAAGTTTTTGTGCGATTTAAATGTGTAAAACTGTATATGATTTGACTATGATATATTTGTTGTCTTTAACGTTTTGAGTTGCAGCGAATTGCTGCCGGCCATACACTTATTTTAATGGTTGCAATTATTGCCAGAAAGAAACTAGATTTATATACTTAAGAATAGTCTGCACCTTCTTACTAAGAGTAATATGATTTAAACTGATAAATTAGATAGGGCATTGGTCAGGCAAAGTGTATATGGTACTCTCATACATACTAATTTCATTTGTAATTTTGTAGTCCAATAAAAAAGAGGCATGCCTTCTCGTCTTCTAGGCATAGTTTTAATCTTCGTGCTATTATTAAGAATTACTTGCCAATAAAATCACATTTTTCCGACTTGCGAATCAAAATGGCGACCAAGCGAGTAGAAAATTTCAAGTTGATATCACTGGGCTAACGAAACAGTTTAGAAAAAAGTACAGAAAACGTATTCATAAGAAAAGTGAAATAAAAAACGGTATTGCATAACACCAGCCTTTACTTATGGCCATTTCTTTCGTCTGCCGAGTTTTTTAAATACGACGGGCGCCCGGGGCTCTCAAATACTCATTTATACCCCTCCTTGTCTTCCGGATCCGGTTTAATTTTAAACGATGAATGTTGAGCAGGTCCGGGTATTGAACGTAATGAATGAATGAATGGGGGGCGAATTAGGCAAACGAGCTTTCACGGGTTAAATTGTGTTACTTGTTGATTGAGTGAATGATGAATTAGGTGTTTGTTGGAATTCCGTTTTGTATTTCGAATGTTGTTTATTGTGCATGAAATTTGTTCGTTTAGGGTGAATGAAGTAAAAGAAATATGACTTAACCTAACAACTAACCTATATCATTGCATCCTTAGTACTAAGCAGTAATTCGCTAACCAATAAATTATGCCGTTTATAGGTTGCTTTATGACCTAAATGATAAATGATTTTTGACTTTGACTCCGAGCAGCGATAGCTCAGTGGGAAGACCAATAGACTGCAATGCAGAGGGTCTCGGGTTCAAACCCACGTCGCGCACCTCTGACTTTCGGAAGTTATATGACCTTTCGAAATTATTTGCGTATTGATTGACAATTATCGCCTGCTCCATGCCTCGGAGAGCACGTTAAGCCGTTGGTCCCGGCTGCCATGAACATCTATGGCAGTCGTTATTGGGAGAGTGTCCACACAAAAGATCCCACTGGGTCGAAGTGTCGCCGGTCTGCACTGACCGGCCCCCACATAAGATAAGATAAAACTTTGACTTGATTATGTAACCACAAGATCCATACATAGTGGAATTGATTTTGCTATAGTCCTGTGGAGTAAAATAAATTAAATCTACAACATAAACCTTTAACCAAGAAACCACTATTTCGTAAATTCGTCAATTTCCCTAAACGAAATTGCTCAGCGAATCCAATTTTTAACATTACCCCTCTGAACATGCAATGAACCAAAATGGCTGCCAATAACAGAATTATTTAAATTGATCAGCAATAATATCAGAGGCCAATACATTTTATTGCGATGTCTATTAGTGGATAATATCTTCTCGACACAATATTACTTTTTTAACTGATATTGGTAACTCTGTTTTATTGGTTAGCTAGTATTTCCCTGAGGCTTTGCTTGTGTGGTTTTCAGGAAGTATAACATTCCACAAAATCTGTGCTTTTGGTCTAGTAGTATGATACTCTCTAAACTATGTTTGATTGACAATTATCGCCTGCTCCGTGCCTCGAAGAGCACATTAAGCCGTCGGTCCCGGCTGCCATGAACATCTATGGTAGTCGTTATTGGATAGTCAGTGTCCTCTAATATCCTGACACTGGTCTAGCCTTAGGGTATCGTTAGTCTTCGGGTTGCGAAGGTCAGATAGCAGTCGCTCCGTGTAAAAACTGATATCCAGTCAATTCCGGTTAGACTAGAAAGCCGACCCCAAGTGACTTGGGAAGAATAAAGACTAGGGAGAAGACTCTCTAAACTAAGTAAGTAGGAGCGAATTTAATGATTACTATAACAGGAGGAATTTTCACAATATTTTGTATTTTTCACAATAATTTTCTTGTAGTATTTATTGATCTATGTATTAATACGTAAAATGAACACTTTGTACCCTTTTTGATTGAGGATTCTGAGCTTTAGCATAGTTGAAGTTTATATGGAGAAGGAATGGTAGATAGCTAAAATTTATAAAAATTATAATTTATTCCGTTCGAATTTCGGCCACTGAGCGTCCATTAGAGTTTTTAAGTAAATACGAGTAAATCAGATGACACGTATAAAGCTCAATGTTGCATATCTTTCTTGTGTAACATTCTTCAGGCAAGTACATCAGTTAAGGTGTGTTAAATACCAAGAGTTGCCTGATATTTAAATTGAAACAACACAACTTGCACTGATAGGAGTAACTAAGTCTAGTTAAATAAAACCACAACTTGTCACTTGCTCTGGTATAATTGGTATTGTTCAAAAAATGTATACAGCCAACGACCTTATATACTACTCGTGTGAACGAAACCATATCGCGATTCAGCCCAATGGAACAACGCCATCTATCGAGGTTTAGGGCAAACATTAATTGCTTTATAGTTTAACGTTCAACATACCGCCCACCAAGGACATTTAGTGAGGCAATGTCCTTCTTAAACGAAGTAATACATTAAGTAAAATTATAAATTAGTAATTGAGCTAAATGGTGAAAAACACATTCGATAACTCAATAAAACCCTGGTTGTACATTATAGGTGGTTTAAACTAAAACAATTAACAAGTAGTAAGTATTATAAAAATTAACAAGTGTATAAATTAGAAATAAAACTGTAAAACTTTGATCTATGATATACAATAAAACAGACTAAATATAAAATAAGTTCCTTAATCTAAAACAGGTAAAATACATAATTTCGAAGTTGGTCTTTTCAACACTGACGAGCTTGTACGTAATGTGACTACACGGGTGATTTTATCATCACCGGGATGTTTTTGTTCTATACGACCTAAAAGCCACCGACTTGGTGGCAAATCATCTTCCTTAACTAGAACTATGTCACCGACCTTAGGTTCCGATACTTGTTTAGACCACTTATATCGATGCATGAGGTTTGAGAGGTATTCTGAAGACCAACGTCTCCAGAATGATTGCAACATTCGTTGCACGAACTGCCATCGCGTCAAACAATTTACGTTTGAGTTCTCAAACGTGAAGTCAGGTGCATTTAATATCGATTCTCCAATTAAAAAATGTCCTGGAGTTAATGGCATCGGTTCACCAGGATCAGTTCCATTAATTATGCTTATCGGTCGTGAATTCAAGCAAGCCTCCACTTGAATCAGAAGTGTACTCAACTCTTCATAGGTAAGTGTTGATTCGCCTATTACCCGCCTTAAATGGTATTTTGTTGATTTTACTCCCGCTTCCCATAGTCCACCAAAATTGGGACCGTGCGGGGGAATAAAATGCCACTCAGTGCCATTAGATTCAAGGTGTTCTGCTATTGTGTTCTGAATAGAGGTTAATTCACGCAGCTCTTTGGATGCTCCTATAAATGTGGTACCATTATCGCTCCACAACTTAGCGCAGTGGCCCCGCCGAGACACAAATCGCCTGAATGCAGCAAGGAACGCTTGAGTGGTCATGTCACTAACCACTTCCAAGTGCAGAGCACGAGTACACATGCACACAAATAGGCATATGTATCCTTTGTATGCATGATGTCCACGACCCTTAGTGGTTCGTATATGGACTGGACCAGCGTAGTCAACTCCGCTGTGTAAAAATGGTCTTGCGGGTGTGCAGCGAACTGTTGGAAGTGATCCCATTAATTGGTGCTGGCTATTGTTTCTATATCTAGCGCACCTTACACACTTTCTGAAGTATCTTTTGGCCAAATTTTTGACTCCTATAATCCAATAGGCCGTTCTTAGATAAGCGAGCATTAGTTGCGGTCCTCCGTGCAACGTTTTATGGTGAGCGTCTACTACAATGAGTTCGGTTAAATGACTATTACTTGGCAACACTACTGGGTGTTTTGCTTGCTCATCTAATTCTGATTTCTCAAGTCTGCCTCTAACTCTCATTACACCTTGATGGTCAAGATAGGGGCACAAAGCCTTCAATTTGCTTTTTGACTGTAGGTGTTCGTTATTCTGTAATTGTAAAAATTCTTCATTAAAGGTTTCTCTCTGTATCTTTTTTATACATCTGTTTAATGCCTCTTCTAATTCATGTTTTTGTAAATAAGTTGCCGGATTTTTGCCTTTGTTTAAAACTCGCCGGCAATATGCTACTACTCTGAGCAGTCTTGCTAATGATGAAAATCGTTCTATAATTGAATTGTCTGGAACTACTGCTATAAATGTTTTAATCGATTCTTCTATATTAATATTTAAATCCTTTGGCCTTTCGTAGTTTATATTTCTTTTCGTAAGGAATGTCGGTCCTGAAAACCATAATTGGTATTCCACAAACAGGCTGGGTAATAGACCTCTTGAGGCGCAGTCTGCTGGGTTGTCCCTTGTAGAGATATGAAACCATTGATTTGGTTTTGTATTTGACAATATTTCTGAAGTACGATTACCAACAAACGTCTTCCATCTGCTTGGATGGCTATTAAGCCAAGCTAGGACCACTGTGGAATCCGTCCAGGCCGTAGTTCTTTCCGGCGGAATGCTCAGAATTTCGGCGGCTTCAGTTAGCAGTTGCGCCATTAGAACTGCTCCACACAACTCCAATCGAGGAATGCTTATTTGCTTAATGGGAGCCACTCTTGTTTTTGCAACCAGTAAGGAAACATGTACCTGACCTGTCACGTCGATCCTGCGTAGATAAATCACAGCTGCATAAGCTGCTTTAGAGGCGTCGCTGAAGCCATGAAGCTCAAGATCATCGGTTGGCTTGGTACCAAGCCAACGAGGTATTTGAACCTTGGTAATGAGTGGGAGCTCTTTACGGTAAGTACACCACTCCTCTATTAAATCTGTGCTTAGTTCTTCGTCCCAGCTAACTCCTGCGAGCCACAATTTCTGAATGTATATTTTGGCTAACACTATACATGGAGCCAACCAACCAAGCGGGTCGAACAGCCTTGCAATTTCAGAAATTATAACTCTTTTTGTTACAGGTGCGGTTAACGTCATAGGAATATTCACTGAGTACTGAAATATGTCTTCTATGCGGTTCCAGGTAAGACCCAAAATTTTCATTGTACTATCCAGTTTTATTTGAAATTTGTTTTGGTCTTCGAGATCATTCCATTTTTCCTCCTTCAGATTGTCCTTTTTGTACTTCCTTTTTGCATCTATTTGCTCTGTTATTTTGTTCATTGCCATAACTTCTAACAACCGATTACAATTGCTGTTCCATTTCTGCAGTTCAAAACCCCCTGTTTTTAATAATGCTGTCATTTGTTTAAATATTTCAGTTCCTTCTTCCACGCTGTCACACCCTGTCATCAGATCGTCCATATAAAATGCATTCAAGACTCTACTACAGGCTAGTGGATACTTGTCTCCATCGTCGTAGGCGATCTGATGAAGCGTTCTAACTGCCTGATATGGAGCAGAAGCTGTGCCGAAAGTGACGGTCAGTAATTCATATTCTTGTATTGACATTTCAGGGTTGTCTCGCCATAAAATTCGCTGAAACATAACGTCTTCTTCAGCCACCCGTACTTGCCGATACATTTTAATAACGTCAGCTACAAGACCAATAGCATGCCGTCGCCATTTTAAAATTGTATGTCGCAAATCCGCCTGTAGCGTCGGACCCACCATCAGAGTATCATTTAGTGATACACCGTGGTTATTTTTTTCAGACGCGTTAAACACCACCCGGACCTTTGTGGTAGTTTTGTCCTCTCTTATTACAGCATGATGGGGTAAATAAACAGCTTCTTGTCTTTTATTATCATTTTCCTTTACAGCTCTCATATGTCCTAATTGAACGTATTCCTTAATTACCTTTGTGTATGCTTCCTTTAAACTTGCGTTCTTTCCTAATCTTTTTTCTAGAGATTTAAATCTTGCTTCAGCTATGCCGCGTGAGTTCCCTGCTTTGCATGGAGGATCCACATCTCGAAATGGAAGCCTAACGACATACCGACCATTTTCATCCCTTTTTGTTGTTTGTCTATATAGCTCTTCACATCTCTCTTCCTCGGGTGTAAGTAATTTATTTGTTCTATTGTATTCTTCTATTTCCCAAAATTTTTTCAGACTATCGTCTTCATTTATTTGCACATGCATAACTCTAATGTCTCTTGATGCTATACTTTCTTTATTTACAGGATTGACTGCACCAGACAGGATCCACCCTAAGGCGGTGCTTTGTGCGATCAAAGTACCATAAGGACTTCTTACCATACCTTCCTGTATGATACAGCTGTAAACATCTGCACCCAACAGAAGGTCAATCCTGTTAGGTGTGTTGAATTGTGGATCTGCAAGATGCAAACCCTTAGCCTTAATCCAATCAAAATTATTTGCATCGATGCCTTTTTCTGGTAGGAATGTTGTTATTTTATTCAACACGGAAGCACTTAACTGCATTTGAAAACTTGGATCCACGCGGGATCGAATCGTAATATGCACCATATGCTTGGCGACGGTTGACTTACTATTACCCAACCCTGTTATGATCCCTTGAATCGGAACACGCTTTAGTCCCAGCAATTGCACTGTGGCTTCTGTAATAAAACAAGCCTGTGAGCCTTGATCAAGCAAGGCTCGGACTATCTGCTGATGACCCTTCTTAGACTCGGTATTTATTAGAGCAGTGGCTAATAAAACCTGTCGTGGCTTTGGAACGGTGCCTGTTGAAAGGCAGGACACTATGGGTTCATCACTGATTACATTATTAGACGAATCAACTACCTCATTGCTGGTACTATTATTGGACTTGCTAACGGGATGTAATAAAGAGTGATGTCGCTTCTTACACACCCTGCAAGTGGCTGGATTTTGACATGCATATACGATATGGTTACTACCTAAACAATTAAAACAAATATTTTGCTTAGCTACAAAATCACGTCTAATATCCACGGGTTGCTTCGCAAATTTTTTGCAGAAGCATAGTTTATGTGATAACTCCTGACAGTATTCACAACGTCTAGATGATGCATTCGTGGCTAACAAGGCTTTGTGATTTTGCCCAGTTGAAACTTTGCTCTGGTGAACGGAAGACCGATTAGGCTCCACGAACTCTAACGCGCGATATCTTGTTTCTAAAAATGCTCTAAACTGTTCCATGGATGGCAATTCATTACCACCGATGTTACCAATACTCAACTCCCATTGTTTACGTGTTTCAAAATCCAATTTGTAGGATATGATATGAATTATAATTACGTCCCATGTAGTCACATTAACGTTCAAGTTAGCAAGTGCCCTTAAACAATCATTGGTCGTGTCGAACAATTCCTTAAGACCCCTGCCAGACTCTGAATATAAACGCTTCTGGCCAAACAAACGTTTTAGAATACAATCAGCTAAATGCCTCTTATTATTATAGCGCTTTTCTAAAATTTCCCAACACTGAATATAGTTCGCGTCACTTATTGGAGTGTATCTAATTAATTGTTCGGCTTCTCCCGTAAGGTGATCCTTTAAATAATGCAATTTTTGACAATCACTAAGAGACTCATTATTATGTACTAATGCTTTAAATAAATCATTAAAAGTAGCCCACTCACTGTACTTACCAGAAAAAGTAGGAATTGATATTTTAGGTAATTTAACAAATGCACTACTTTTTTTACTTGATTTATCCGTATTATTTTCTTGAACTGACACCTTTACTGAGATCTTGTTAAGAACTGTTTTCATGTGCGCTTTGTAATTTATATAACTATCTTCAGTGGATTCATAAATGTCATCCACTTTCTGACCAATCTCTACAGCATTATAATTTTCATACAACTTACAATGAATACTCTCAAAGTTTGTCCAGTTTTGTTCTAACAACTCCTGTCTGGTTTCAATGTATTCCAAAGTAAGTCTCTCTTTTGGAGTTTTCTTAAAATTAATAAACCCTTTATTTACAGAATTTTGTATTTTTTGTAGAACATTTATTAGTCCCTCCATGGTTGGTTCAATAAAAATTTATTAAAAGAAAATAGACTAACAAAAGCTAGCGTAGAAAATGATAGGTATATAAAGTGTGATAAAGCAATCACTAAAAGAAAACAAAATGACACGTAAACTATACTGATTTGTATCTACCAACTAAGTTTGTATGGTTTCCAGTATGTAAATTAATAACTGCTTTAACCACAAAAAAATAATACAAGTGCCAACTACGCTTCAAAAAATTACAAGTGTTTTACAATACAACTTTTACTATCGCAGGAAATTGGGCATGGATTCCCCGTTCCCTCGTTTTTTATAAAAAATTTCTAAGTTCTAAACTAAACATGCAACAAATTATCAGTAACAACTACAAATAACACAAAAATTAACTAAGTTCAAATTCTAAATTATCAGTAACAACTACAAATAACACAAAAATTAACTAAGTTTAAATTCTAATTTAAAAGTGTCTATGTTAATATCTTGATAGCAATAATGTTCAAAGTTGCTGCTTCTTTGCGAATAAGTGATCTCGAATTATATAGTTTAAAATGTACTCACGATTGCATTTCGCACTCACAACACGAATGGTTTGAACTGGTGCTGCCCTCTGTGATGCCTCAAACTCAACACACTTCTGGTAGTGTCGTGGGTGATGTCACACAGTGAAATCTTGATGTACTCTTTGACATTACACTCTGCACAGTGCACTACAACACGAACTTCCGATGACGTCCTCTCTGACGCCTCTTGCTGCTGCGGGGCGCGGGCTGCGCCGGACGCTGCCGGTATGCGGAGCGAGGGGTCCACGCACCTTTGCCGCAACAATCCGCTGCGAGTACGGGATGACCCAAGCTTGACCGTTGTCCTCAAAAATGATCCGGCTCGTAGCACCAATGTTAAATACCAAGAGTTGCCTGATATTTAAATTGAAACAACACAACTTGCACTGATAGGAGTAACTAAGTCTAGTTAAATAAAACCACAACTTGTCACTTGCTCTGGTATAATTGGTATTGTTCAAAAAATGTATACAGCCAACGACCTTATATACTACTCGTGTGAACGAAACCATATCGCGATTCAGCCCAATGGAACAACGCCATCTATCGAGGTTTAGGGCAAACATTAATTGCTTTATAGTTTAACGTTCAACAAGGTGCCTTCATCTTAATTGTTATGTAACATACTTTGTTGTCGTTCACTCTTGTTTTTGCAAGACCAAAACGTCTAAGTACGCCTTTTTGAATTCCTGACCCTTTCTTCACTACTATGCTTAGGATCTATCACATATCCTAAAAATGGTTTAAGTTTTGGTTGATTAGATTTGGTTGACTTACATCTCTTCCGTAAAATAAACATGATCATGATCTTTTCTCTCCCTATAGCATTGTGAATTGTCTATTCAAATATACATATATATTAACATAGACACGCCTTTTTCCGGACCTGTTTTAGGTATTTCCAAATGATCTTGGTATAGGTATCTTTTTTGTTCCATTCACACTCATTGTTCTATAATTATTCCCTGAAGCTACTTTTATTCTCATAATCATAATAAAATACGATCATATTTCGTATGACCGAAGTCTAGCTTTATAAATACGTCGCAAACTTGTTCAGCTTGTAGAAATGTTCAAACTACAGTAAGTCCTAACAAACAAAAGTATGACGCCGGCTGCAGAACGAATAACTTTGAGAAAAATGTATGCGACTCAGTTTAATATCAGACGATATGATGCCGGGTTTTATTTAGCTATGTTCCTGCTATATTGTGACTTAAGTTTAGTAAATTTGCCGTGTTTCTAGATGTTTCTATACTATTTCAATAGTTTATACAGTGTTCTTATGAGGTAATTTGTTTGAACATGACCTGAAATATCAAAAGTATGCTTTTGAAGTTGCAAGTTGCTGAGAAATTAAGGATATTTGTATCTGCAATAATGTAAGTCATTTCTCTTGGTTTTGTAAGCGGTTACCGTGGACTATCATCAGCTGGACCAAACTGGTTATGTATAGGTTTGTATGTCATAGAAGAAATAAAAATAAATAAGTGGCACAGTTTATCCAAATTCTATATTTGTTAACTGTCGTCCCCTGGCATGAATATACAATTTGTTAGTGTGTAAAGTGTTATCGGGTTTTTCTTTTTGGCAATTCCCGGTACCTGCATAGAGATTATATGAGCCCGGAAGTCCTACGCTTGTTCCATATTTCGTTAGATGTAAGCATAGCTGACAAAATATGGCCAAACATTTCTGCCCACCCATCCGATGGTGTGGTCAGGTGTGAGTCTTTGTATGTATTTATTGTGTCTTTGAAGATCGAATATTCCATTTAAAACTAATTCTGGGCTGACCTAATGCTGGCATTTGTGACTCCTCTGGTGTTGTGGATGTCCATGGGCGGCGGTAATTGCTTACCATCAGGCGATCCGTGTGTTCGTTTGCCTCCTACAACATAAAAAAAATCCAGTCCTCCAATATACTCTACCTACGTATACAAAAACACAACGTAAAAGGCATATTCTAGAAATAATAAGGAATATTCTAGATTATGCTCTGATGGCTATTTTCGGATTCAGTTTCCTAAAAGATATCTTCAGTTGAACTTGCGGTATAAGTTTAACTTGCTGTAAAATTGATCTTTGGAAACAAGAAAGCGGGACCATGGGTTTATCTGATGCCAATATTCCTTGTCAAGATCAATATCATCGATACTAACTAAGCTTAGCTTTTAAGCCAAGCTTATATATATATGTAACATACTAACTATTAACAATTACATATATTAGTTATGTAAATATTATTTTATTTTCATTCTTTTTTACTTTTTTGTAAACACATGCCCAATATTTTTGACTAATATATTCCTTATTCCAAATATTACTTCTATAATAACTTGTTACATAAAATATCATCCTCAAAATTATATTCACGTGTTCTAAACGAACACAAAAAGGTTACTCAAAACACGTTTTATTATGTTTTCTCTCAGATCGTTATAACACAAAATAACTCAAAGGCATCGTATGACAAGACAAGGCTCAGTCACAGTTGCCAGCCAAAAAAAACAAATAATCTAAAGAAACACATCGCGTACCCTTCGGGTATTCCAGAAAATTGGTCCCTCCAAAGAATATATTTTGAATTTTTATTATGTACTATTTTCTATTCCGGCTCCCAAGGTAACCCTTCCTACAAAAGGGGCTTCGTGGAGACATTCTATAGATGAGGGTGGGAGTCCTCCCCCTCCCCGTTTGGGGTACGGAGCCTCCCTGTCCCATCTCGTTTTACTCTGAAGGATTTGCCAAGTAGCATGTGTATTATATCCGAGTATAAACATACGTATATATGTGAATTATTCCTGTATGTCGCCCTAATAAGGTCATTGTTTGGCTACAGAGGTTTTCGTAGGATTATTTCGTGTCTATTATAAAGGGATGCTGTTTTACATGGAATTAGATGGGTTAGCGGTTTAGTTTGTGGTATTTTGAAAAGTGTTGTGCTTTTTTGTTTTTTGATTGCTCGGTTGACGCAGTTAGTTTATTTGGTCACCAATGCTAGTTCGCCGAGTGTGGATAGTTCTTTGTTATGGGTTTAAATGCATCTAATTGATCGTACCTAATTAGTTTTAAAAACATCTACAACGTACAGATGCAAACTGTTTGCGGTATTACAATAGTTCAGATAGATAAGCAGATACATATAAAAAGTTTTTAGGAAAAATATAGTATTTGTATAATCTAGATAATAAATTAAAATACAAATAAAATATCGCAGTGGGATTCGAATTTAGAGCGAGTAGGTATATTCTATTTCTCTAAACGGCACTACATATAGCCCGACTGACACCTGCTATGACTTTATTAAATTATTACGTCATATACCATAAACACACTTTTAAATTATATTTTTGTTAAAAGTTGTTTTAAATTTTTGTTTGCAAATTGATATCCTTTTAATTGTCAATGGTCGTAGACGTCACATAAGTGCCCCAATTTCAGTCGTCAGTGCAATTGTTTTCGCGCGTTAATCAAGTCTTGTCTCGGTGGTCTAATCGATGTTATATACGGCTGTGGATTAATGAGTCCCCGGATTCGAATCACAAGTAAGGTCAACAAAACTTTTGTGATTTTTTCTATTATTATAATTTATAGTAGCAACCCGGAGTTAGGTAGTTAGCGGTGTTTTATTCTTGTGCCGTGGAAAGACTCCGGTCCTGACAGATTGCCCTCTCGTCAGACTATAGGAGTTAGTTAATAGAGAGTGCCCTTCTGTTCGGTTAATACAATATGGCCTGACATATGGCTAGTCTTCGTTTAGATTTGGAGCAGTGACCGAAATTCGGTCTGGAAAACATTATTATTATGTGTTTTTTGGTAATACTGATTGACCTTGCAAAGGTATTCTATTACTATCATACTCCAAAGAAACAACCTTTTAAATAAGTATGTATAATTGAATTAATAGTTCAGGAGGACGCAGGTGCCTTTTTGCGCCGTATCGAACGTGACGGTACTAAAAGTATTTTGTTATATAAAAGCAATATGTACCTCTTGCTTTATATACATAGTAATCACACCTATATATCCCCAAAGGGGTAGGGCAGATGTGAGGAAGGTTTATAATATATACAATATTGTTAGCAACATTTTAGATCGTACGTAATAGGGAGCGAGCTTTGCCGTCTATGGTGCAAATTGCCATACTCTATGCTATTATGATTGTTTTCTTATGTCTATGTTACTGAAGGGTAAGCAGAGCTGTATTACAGCCACTTTGACCAAGTATGGTTTCAGGTCCCACGTAATCGGGTCCCTAATACCTTCCAACGGGCATGTACCCAGACTCCGTGTTGTTAATGAGAATTTCTTGTCAGAAATAGACAATAATACTTTACTCAAAACGGAAATCAAATGATTGGGCTTCCGGCACTCTCACTCACCAAACGAAAGACAAAAGTAGGAACACTGCTATTTCACGTCGATATTCTGTGAGAGGGTAGTACTTCCCCGGTCGAGCCGGCCCATTCATGCTGAAATCAGCGAGGCTCTACTACTCTCAAATCAACAACTAGAATAATAATCTGTTCATAAAATGTGCCACTACTGGGCTTGAGCCGTTTCTCAGTGTGAGAAGGATAAGCTTACAATAATAATCATTCTATATCGATACTACGGGCCTAAAGTGTTCAAGTATCAATTATTACTTGTGGTTGAGTATTAAAATTCGACCAAAATTCTTAAGCTTGCTACTTTGTTTTCTGTTTTTCTCTATTACATATAAATAAGCTACAGGTAAACATAGTTTCAAAGAATTGTACGACGTCAGACTAACATTGCCGAAGTACTAGGAACGCGATTCGACTGCGTGTGTCAAATGCATGGTTGTGTGCGTGTAGTATTTTTTCATTAGATTAATGTATTTTTAATGCATATTTTATTTTTTAACTGTGCCAAATTTCATGCTCCTCTGTCCGCGCAATTTTCGTAAAAAGGGTACAACATTTTTGCCTCACGTATTAATATATAGATTAATTAAATTATGTTTTGTAATTCCGTAATTCTGACTATCAAAATCAATTCTGAAAACGTCTTGAAAATTTGTCAATAATAATCTTAAATTATGTCGTGAGGACAACGTAATGTGTTCAAACAGATGCGATGTGTGCCAACCCGCAAGTCTAGCGTGGTAGATGTGGTAGTCTCGTAATGAGAAGAGGCCTGTGGCCAGCAGTGGAACAGTTTGAATATTGATACTGATATAACCTATATTAATGTTGAAGTGAGATTCGAACCGAATTTTATAGAATACGCGTAACTTAATACAAATAACACGGAAAAAAAATCAACGGGTTGCACTCCGAGAAAACTTGAATATTAACGTTGTACATTTTTGGTATTTTAGAATGGTTAGGGAATAATTTTGCACGAATTGCTTTAATTATTATCAGTATAAAAGTACTATAATTTATGTGGTAAAATACAATATTAATTTATTGCGCTATCGTACACAATTCTCCCTCTGTCTTACGAATTTTCGATCAGGTCACGTATTCTGACGCGAGTTTAACATTTTTTACCCATAACAAAAAAGTGCACTACGCCGCTAAAGAAGATTTCACTTCAAAAATTTGTGCCACCCAGAAATATTTGTTCTAAGTCTGGATGTACTTTATGGCATTTGTTTGAATATTTGTAGTTTTCAGCGTTACAAGAATTACTCTTAGTGCGAAAGTAATCTTACCACGAAAATTTTACGCTAAGTATAAGTCAGTTTGATCGGGAAAGTATCACCTTCATAAAGGAAACCAGTGTAAGATTAGCAACACTGTAATGATCTCTCGCTCGGTAAGTAAAAGTCCTGGCACTTACAACATAAACCTAGTGCATCCTCAAAGACAGCTTACCTCACAAAATTTCCGTCCAATCCCCAACCAAAACACTTCATCCCTAATGAATAATATCCAAGTCATCAAAACGACATCAAATTTTACTTATTCCATCTAAAATAGAATAAGGAAACTGTGGTTTGATCGAACATCCCTACCGTGTCAGGTACCGAGTCAAAAAAGAAATTCCATTTTCAGAGACGAAAAATCCATCCAATACAATATATCACACGGTTCTAAGCCCGTTAGGAATAGAGCGAGATGGATGTATAACAAACCTATGAGTGGAAGTAGGACGGAATCAAATGTCCCTGCGAAATGGAACGTAAGAAGATTGAATAGAAGTCACACTAGTACTGGTACGAGTTACCTTTACGCACACTAATGTAAATGTACTGTGAGATGTTAAGGGAGAGCTCTTTACATCGTTTTGTTACTTTATCGTAGGTAGATAGAGTGTAGAAATAACTACGTAATGGTTGCATGAGTGTGAATTAGCGTTACGGTTGATCGTGAGATGGATTTGAATCCCAGGAGGAAAAAGTTTTATTAGATTTCCTGTTAATTATTATTATTATTATTAAAAGCCTAATTGGCGACCCACTGCTGGGCAAAGACCACCCCTTCCGACTTCTATCTATCTCGATCGCTTGTTCTGAGTTGCCAATCCCTTTTAAAGGCATCGAGCTCGTCTCGCCAGGTTAATATGCCAGGTAAATTGGGTGAAGTTTAGAAATATTACTGGCATAATATGGGTCGAATAAAACGCTTATTCTTTCTGGGATAGAGATGTCACTTCTCTGTTATTTAATTGGATATTACTAACGCACCGAGCTAAGTATATCTTAACGTTATTGGCTTCATGCACTGTTCTATATACATATATTTGTATGTACTTTCTATAGAAATAAGTGTAGCGATCTTAATGCGATAGCTTAATGGTGAATCTAACGAATGGTTGGTTGTCTTCTGCTGCTAGATGTCAAGTTCGAAATCTAGGTCGATATTCCTGTCTTATTAACCTCAGAGTCTTCTTCAGAGGTTAATAAAAACACTATGTGGGTCTGTGTGTCTGTCTGTTAGTGACAGGCATAACTCCGGAACCACTGGACCGATTAACTTGTAACTTGGTGTGCAGACACCTTGGGGTCATACCTCGGTCGAGTTTAAATATGGGCCTTGTGGGTCAAAAGACTCTTGAGGTATAGGGGTCACAAGGTCATATGATGTACATTTAAGACGAAGAGGTTGAATCCTGGGTTTTTAAATTTAAAAATAAAAAATCTTCTTCTTCTTCTTCTTTTCGTGTGGTTAGTGGCCAACCTGTTGTCAAGAGTTGTTCAAGCCGCCCGTAGGCCTCTGACATGGCTTAACGACTGCTGTCAATTTGACAACAACCGGGACCGACTTTTTACGTGCCCTCCGAAGCACGGAGACGCTCAGATGAAATACCACTAAGCGGTCACCCACCTATAGACTGACCGCACCCAACGTTGCTTAACCTCGCTAATCGTTTACCGATCAGTGAGTGCAACTGGCTATGAGCGCCTCAATAATATAAATTATATGCATGTTATATAAGTAGGTGGTTTTAACAACTGGCTACACGGATGACGGTTCAAGAGGTCTTTTTTGTACTACTGATACGTCATGTGTTTGAGTTTGCTCCTCATACAAGACAAATGTTTTTGTGACACACAATTACATTACTTGTTTCAATACGGTGTGTTCTTTATGCCCGATGTTGAACTGTTTAATCTGCAATAGCAAAGTATTAATTGTATATTACATACAGCAGGTTATGTCATTTTTAAAACAAGGAGCGTCAATACACAAAGAGCATTCAAATGGGGCTGGCCCTTGAAAGCTAATTGTAGATGGCGCCCTCATTGATCTATCCCTTGACCATTGTCAATTTGTCATAGATAGTTGTTGAGGTTATGTTGTGATTTGATGCGATTGGCGTTTTTTGTTGTATCAAGTTTCTGGGTACTCTCTTGGAGTTATTTACTGATCAATTCATAGTCGCTTTCCTTGAAATGATTACGACATAACCTCGAACTAGCTTTAGGTGTAAAATTTACCCTACGAATTGCTTTAAGCCACAGTTTATTAATTTTATTGTCTTTCGGAAACTGGTGAGTAGCATTTTCAGAGCAATTTGGAACAAAACAATGCGTCATTTTCAATAAATTCAGTGATGACTTCCACTTACCATACAAAAACGTCTTTGTTTTGGGACAGATCGACGACAACGCCACTTTGACAGTTGCCAACCCTATTCCGAACAATAATTCACATATGTTTCTATTCTGCAATCAAACTCACAATACTAATTATATTTCAGAGTAAAGATACCTAGTCCCAGTAAATCTTCTTTTGACTATATCTTTCACATCGCCATCTTGCTATAACCATTTCACGCAACATTTTCTCGAAAACAATAGGCATCAAATATAGCACAGGCATTGCCTTAACAGAAGGGTTATGCATGTGTGCGTCTAAGTACAACAAGCACATGTGAAAACTCAGATCAACCGTAAAGAAATCACACACACATACACAAGTAAAGGCTTAGAGCACGCACACAGATGTACTCGCTCGTCTATACACGTGGCAATCTTGTTTGAGTTTGGATGTGTGAGTGGTTTTCACGATATAGTACCCTTGGGTGTGGATTCGTTATTTATTTTTCCTGCATCTGGGTATATCTCTGTTACTTTAGAATGTAATAAGTGACTGTCTTTAGCTGTTTTGACTGACTAGTCCTGTGGATAATGATGGCGACCGATCTCAGACTCCTGTTCGGTTCTTGAGTAGAGTAAGGTGCTATTTAGCTTTATATTTTTGAAGTGAAAACTTCTTTAGGCGCGTTGAGCACTTCTTGGGTGAACAAAAATCCTAAAACTCGCGTCATCGTCACGCTTCCACGCTTTCCATTTTTGAATTATTTTAGAATATTAACAATATCTCAGAAATGGTGCATCCTACGCAAGAAATAACGAAATTTAGACCTCCTTAATAACTCCTAAGAGAATATCGGGAATCCTAAATGCCAGTTATTTTTTTGTTGATAAAGAAGTGTTCAAGTTTTCACTTCTATCGGCAGTCCCCAAAGCACAAAAGAAATACGCCAAAGACTGCCCAATTTTTTTATTAGTAATATTTGGAAGAGGAATAGCTTCGCTAACGTTCTCTGATCAAATTGGAGACGTTTTGGAAAATGATTAAGTTAAGAGTAACCTAACCCGACGAGCGTGCATAAAGAATAAAAGTGAATGAGGCAACCGAAGTATGTTGAGATCATAGCTTGTGCAAAGCCGTAGTCTCTGCCTACCCCTCAAGAAACAGGCGTGAGTCTTTGTATTTATGTAAGTTTTCAGTAGCAGTATGAAGTCAAATGGGTTCGATAGGTAGGCTTGTCCCGTATAACGTTAGCCTAACCGCTGTTGACGAAATATGAAATATCACTGATAGGAATAGGTAATTTAAACTAATTTTACCCTCTATGCTGAAGAGATTTAAGATGTTATATTATTGTTTAGGCCACGAAGGAATAGTAGGAATGGTGGTACATCCATAGACATAAGTTCTAAAGCCTAGCCTTATGTAAATAACTATATTCAATCAGCCTTGAGTATGATATATTTTTTTATACTACTAAGTTGGCAAACAAGCATAAATAAATTCATGACGATCTGTACAGCGGTTTAAACGTGAAGAGGTAACAGATAGACAGACACACTTGCGCATTTATATTATTAAGTATTAATTAGTTAGGATGCCGTTATCGCGCTGCTAGCTACTGAGAATTTCTTGACAGTACACTTCAGAACCTGATACTTCACGTAGTCTCATTCATAACCGCTGCTCTATTCAGGCAACACCATTGTCGAAGGATAATTACATAATTACTTTTTTCATTTATATTCTAATCTATCGTTAAGTTAACGCCTATCTACGTATATATTTTTTCTATACAATTAATGTGGCAAACAAGCATACGGCCCACCTGATGGTAAGTGGTCACCGTAGCCTATGGACGCCTGCAACATCAGAGGCATCATTTGCGCGTTGCCGACCCTTTAGGAAAGGAAGTGGAAAGTAGAGGTATCGGAAAGAGAGAAAGAGGGAGATTGGGCCTCCGGCACTCTCACTCACCGAACGAAACACAACAGAAGGAATACTGCTATTTTACGTCGATATTCTGTGAGAGGGTAGTCCTTCCCCGGTCGAGCCGGCCCATTCATGCTGAAATCAGCGAGGGTCTACTACGCAAGTTAGCACAACCACGACATGCAAGCAAAATTGAATGGATGGATTTTACTTCACTTAATATTAAAAATACATTCTTTGAGCTAGGTTTTTTTGAACGCCACTGTATGATGAGTATGTAATCCGGGGTACATAAATATCAATCCCAGATAACAATATATAAGCCATAGTATATAGATATTATATACCCCTTATAACATACCTACCCACATCACATGTCGTCCCGCACTTACGAGTATGTATCGAATCTTTATATCCAAATCAGCATGAAAACCCACTTTCGACATGAAATACAAATCAAAATCTTTTTAATATTCCCTCACAGTACATATTTAACCATAAACCACATACATGCCATGGCCGGTAATAGGTTTTTATGTAAGTCTCGCACGGAACGGAATCCGTTGGTTAAACGTTAACTTTCGCTTCGAGTGCTCAGTTCGTATGTATGACTCGTTTGGACGGACAAGTGGGGCGAGTACAGTAACTCGCCTTTAACTTAACTAGAGTGATGGCGAGTTACTGGAATGGTGTTTGTAGTTCTGGTTCTTAAAGGTTTTCAAAGTGTTTGATAGTATAGTTAACAGTATTTGTATTAATGTTGTCTTCTGTTTACGCGAATGTTATTCATTGAAATTAAACTACTATATATGGATTTTATCACGTTGTTTATTTGACACTTTATTACAAAATTTTTTCCTCCTGCATAATGTGTTGGAAATTTAAGATGGGACATTATTTGAGTTACACCGTAGAAACAACCCAGATTGGTGGAAATACTACCTAGAGCCTTACCACCATCTGTTAAAGCATTGTACCTACCTAATTGTTTGCTACTAGAATAAGACGAAGCTACAACTGAATTAACTGAATTAACTGGGTAACTGAATATTTTAATGATAGATTCCTAATCTAGATGATATTATTAATATAATTATAAATACGTTACTGTTATTAAAATATTTTCAATTCTAGATTAAGATATGTGTTTGTCAGATTTTCTTTTTTTTCTAATTAATATTTTAAATGAATGTTTAACGTGCTGTATATTCATTTTATTATCTTATTTTTCCTGGATTATATACAATTCATTAATAAATATCAATATGTAATTTAAATAATATGCATGTAATTTTAAAATTGTATCAATGTAATTTAATTAATTAAATTTTGCACGCCACATGTGGCAGAATATGCAATACAAATTTAAAAAATGACCACCTGTATACCTGAATCATATTCTAGCAAATAAAGATTATTATTATTATTACACACTCTGTAACGCACTGTCTCATTCACAATCATGCAATTATAATGCGCCTAAGTATGCTTTCTTCCTCCAACTTGCCTGAACAAGCAAGTATACTTGCTTTGTGAACAGACCATGATGTAGTGGTGTCGTGTCGAAGCAACATTTGCTGCGTATGAATCGCGAACATTCATGTGATATGTAAATCGGTCGTATAATACTTGATGATTTGTGCGTCCGACGAGATTTGTGCCATCGTGTGTTAACCGACTGTATTTATTAACTACCTATTACTTTACATGTTATATATATTATGTACTTGATGGAGAAGTACTTAAAGGTATTGTGTTAAACACATACATAATTATATATAGTCTCATACCAATATTCCTCAAAGGAATGGCTAATAGCTCAGTGGGGAGACCAACAGACTGCAATGCAGAGGGTCTCGGGTTCGAAATCACGTCGCGCACCTCTGACTTTCGGAATTTATATGACTTTTCGAAATTATGGGTGTAGGTATTGATTGACAATAATTATCGCCTGCTCCGGGCCTCGGAGAGCACGTTAAGCCGTTATTGGGAAGTCAGTGCCCTCTAATATCCTGACACTGATCTAGCCTTAGGGTATCGTTAGCCTTCGGGTTGCGGAGGTCAGATAGCAGTCGCTCCGTGTAAAAAAAAAACAGTTGAATTGAGAACCTCCTCCTTTTTTTGAAGTCGGTTAAAAATTGGTATCCAGTCAAATCCGATTGGACTAGAAAGCCGAGACCAAGTGACATGGGAATAATAAAGGCTAGGGAGAAGAGAAGAGACCAATATTCCTGAAAGTGTAAGCAAATATATTTAGACTAACATTTCGAAGGCTATGGTTTTTGGTGCCACGTATTAGGAGTGAGTCTATTGCACGGTTTCAGAATTCTTGCTGCGACTGAAAATCTCAATAATGCTATGCCTGATCTTGGAATCGGTCTCTGTAACCTCATGCACAACAGTAGCATTGACTGCGGCTGCGGCACCAAAGCAGTCAAGGTATACAGGATGTCTAGTAATAAATGGATAACCTTGAAATGTCTTATAGTAGAACTGATGGGCGTTCAGAAAAAAATATGATAAAAGTTATCCTTACTACTACCTGAGATATGATTTTTTTTAAATTACCATATTTAACTTTCTTGTACATACATTATGACCATAAATTATGGATTCCATCGGTCTTTTGTTGTTTTATTATTAAACACTAATTATGCTAATAGATATAAAGTCAAAAGTATGAGTAGCCATTGCACTTTTTAAAATAAATTTTTCTCTTTTTTCTGAACGGCCATCAGTTCTACTATAAGACATTTCAAGGTTATACATTAATTACCGAACATCCTGTATAATGAATAATGATGTCAAAGATGTGTGAAGTCTTGCAACTGGCCAGCTGAGTCTATGGTTTAACACTTCTTATACTAAAAAAAAGATCCATTCCTAGCAGTTTGTCATCAGGGTTCATATTATTGTTCTTACAGATATGTATTAGTTCCTTTTTGGCAAAACGTTGGTTCCCTAACATCAGTTTGCAAGTGATCGCTGCAGGTTTAATTTCCGGCTCAGTCTAAGCGTTTTTGGATTATTCTATAAGCCTTTGGTACTTGGTACTGTCCCCGTAGACGGCGTAAGATCATCCCTTATTATTGAAATAAAACACATTATAAGGATTTTATCGCGTTGTTAATTTGACACTTTATTACATAATTTAGAAACTGTTACACTACTATTACTATTAAACTATACTAATTTTTAAGCTAATTAAATTATTGAAACTATTAAAACTATTGAATGTCGCCTGTCTTTTAAATTCTAAATAATTATTATTACTATGATCTTTCTGCATTAGTATTACCATTAAATAATTTGTTACTTTTCACTGTACGATTTGTTTGTCTATATAATCTTTTAAAGTTAGCGACCTGCCTTTTTTAATAGCATGTTCATAAATCATAAATACTAAATACTTATATTTATACTGCTCATCTATTTGTGCATGCAGTGGCTACCTTAAAAGGTTATGCAAGTGACTGGGAATTGATTGTTTTTTTTTATTATTGTGAATGCATTCTTGTAATAACCACTGGTGGTCCTAAAATAAATAAATAAAAAAAAAAAAAAACTATTTATGTTTATGTTTACACTTTCCCCGACGTTTCGGTTGTTTTTAAGCAGCCATGGTCACGGAGAGACTAAGATGGTAGTTGTCTTAATGTTCCAGTGTAGCTATTTCAAATTACCCGAACATAGTTTAATCATTGGTGTTTCTATTTACGCAGAATGAGCTCAAAGTATCATGAAGTCTAGCTGTGGTTTGCTTCTTCTTGGGTTTGACTAGTGGAATTACTGGATCCCAAGCTGGTGGTATATAGTAGTTTAATTTCAATGAATAACATTCGCGTAAACAGAAGACAATATCCCTTATTATATTAGGAAAACAATGTATGTGTCACTTCTGACTACCCCTTCAGAAATATACCTGGCGTGAGTTTATGTACATTTTGAATTCAACTCCATTACATAAAGTATATGAAGCGAACAACGACTCTACACGAATCTCTCATGATATCTACTTTAGGACCCTTCCAAGACCATTCAAAGCTCCCCTCATACCTAAGCGTTACTCCAAAACAATACCTGCCTAAAACTTAGTACTTAGCTTAGTACATAAACCTAAGGGGAACCTAAAATATACGTTGTCCTAATATCTCCCATCGTCTGGGCAGGACATCCGATCAAATGTGCACTGAAATCTCCCCTAAATATTGGAAATGGGGAAATTTTGAACCGGGTATTTATTGTGTTTTTATCTGCTTCGTTTTAGGGATTAGAAAGTTGTTAATATTGATGAGTCATGCAGGGAGTATAAGTTGATTTGATATGTCACTTTTGTTCATAGAAACCAGTACGAAACAAAAGAACTCGCTATTTTCAGTTATTACCTATGTTATTACTGGATAAAGTAGTTTCTAATGGTGAAAGTATTTGAAAATCGGTTCAGTAGTTTTTGAGTTTGTGAACTACAAAAAGAAAAACAAACCTTTTTTCTTTATAATATTGTATAGAAATATTAGTACCTATAAATTAGTGATTGACAATCATCGCCTGCTCCGTGCCTCGGAAAGCACGTTAAGCCGTCGGCCCGGCTGCCATGAACATCTATGGCAGTCGTTACTGGGAAGTCAGTGCCCTCTAATATCCTAACACTGGTCTAGCCTTTGGGTATCGTTAGCCTTCGGGTTGCGAAGGTCAGGTGGCAGCCGCTGCATGTAAAACCTGATATCCAGTCAAATCCGGTTAAACTAGAAAGCCGACTCCAAGTGACTTGGGAATAATAAAGGCTAGGAGAAGAAGAGTACCTATAAATAAAGTTTATCGTGTATAAGTCGGCTCGCCAGTGTAAGTTATACCATCTGGAGACCATCGTGAAGCGTGACAGCTTCCCTTCCATCCCATCTTTAGTGTCTGTAGTATTGCAAACGTTCATAATTACAGTACCATCAAACATTCATATGCAGAATTTAATGACTACTGTAAAAAACCTGAAATTAGCTAAATATGAGTATTTTAATCTTTTCATATCTATACAAAAATATCATACGTACTAATAAATAATTTAAATGGATGGAATAAGATATTGTGAAGTTCCTGCAATAGCAAAAAAAGGAGTGGTCAAGTGCCAGTCTACCCGCTCAGCGTGGGTTCCGTAGCACCTTACAATTGCGAAAGCCCGACTCACACTTGGCCTTTTTTTATACTTCTACAGTTTTGAGCTTACACTATAATTTCTACAAGTTTGACAATAATGTAAGTATGTTTTTAATGTAAGAATGTTTATTGCAATTATCGAATTTTGTTCGCCGTATGGTAAAACATGTAGAACTTACTCTAACTGACCATTGTACGCCGTATGGTAAAACATGTAGAACTTACTCTAACTGACCATTGTACGCCGTATGGTAAAACATGTAGAACTTACTCTAACTGACCATTGTACGCCGTATGGTAAAACATGTAGAACTTACTCTAACTGACCATTGTACGCCGTATGGTAAAACATGTAGAACTTACTCTAACTGACCATTGTACGCCGTATGGTAAAACATGTAGAACTTACTCTAACTGACCATTGTACGCCGTATGGTAAAACATGTAGAACTTACTCTAACTGACCATTGTACGCCGTATGGTAAAACATGTAGAACTTACTCTAACTGACCATTGTACGCCGTATGGTAAAACATGTAGAATTTACTCTAACTGACCATTGTACGCCGTATGGTAAAACATGTAGAACTTACTCTAACTGACCATTGTACGCCGTATGGTAAAACATGTAGAACTTACTCTAACTGACCATTGTACGCCGTATGGTAAAACATGTAGAACTTACTCTAACTGACCATTGTACGCCGTATGGTAAAACATGTAGAACTTACTCTAACTGACCATTGTACGCCGTATGGTAAAACATGTAGAACTTACTCTAACTGACCATTGTACGCCGTATGGTAAAACATGTAGAACTTACTCTAACTGACCATTGTACGCCGTATGGTAAAACATGTAGAACTTACTCTAACTGACCATTGTACGCCGTATGGTAAAACATGTAGAACTTACTCTAACTGACCATTGTACGCCGTATGGTAAAACATGTAGAACTTACTCTAACTGACCATTGTACGCCGTATGGTAAAACATGTAGAACTTACTCTAACTGACCATTGTACGCCGTATGGTAAAACATGTAGAACTTACTCTAACTGACCATTGTACGCCGTATGGTAAAACATGTAGAACTTACTCTAACTGACCATTGTACGCCGTATGGTAAAACATGTAGAACTTACTCTAACTGACCACCTTGCATGCATGCTAATGAAACTTGTATTGTATACTCATGTTTCACAAAATAAATGATCTTTATTTTTAAACAATTGTTCGTAATATGAAAACTTTGTTTAAAAAAAAATTTTAATTTTGTTTCTTGTATGCAATTTACAATACATATTTTAAAGTGCCCTTTTGATAATTATGTTGATCCTGAACTTAGAAACAGTCATAAATGTAACGTCAGTAAATTTTCTAATATTAACGTTCATAATTTTTACTTTGTTACCTAAATAATTAATAAATAATTTTTTACTTTGCATCATTTTTAATTTATTAAAGATATAACTATACTCCATTAAAACATTATATTTGATGAAAATTCCAGGCAAATTTTACAGATCGATAGAGCCCTTTAAAGTTCAAAAGAAAGTACTTTCAAACTGTAGATTTTTTTATAAGACAGGGCGCTATGGCGCTCTTTAGGGGAGGGCTATGTCCATCAGTGGACTACTATAGCCTGATGATGATGTCTTTTTTATTAATTAAAGACAACTTCCGCACTAGTAATTATTCCTATCTCGTGCACTAGGAATACTACCTATGTGTACAAACATTCAAACAACGGACACAAAGAAAATCCAGATTTGGGACAACCATTTGTGGAACACACAAATTTTGTTCCGGGTGGAATTTGAACCCATAACACTTGGCACTGTGTCAGCGGCGAGGCGACCACTTAAACCTCTACGCCATCCGTGCAGTCACTTATATTATTACCCTTTGGGTACGGGACCCTAAATAGTTGCTTATAACACTACTTTTATTTGGTGCTAAGAGCTTATAAATGCGCTACATTATATCACAAAAAACTTAGCAATTAAGAATACCTCGAGCGTAACGTTGGATTAAACTATAAATTATTTAGCTCTTGCGTTTTTATTATCTGTATTAAAAGGAATGATGTTATACATTTTGACTGTACTATGACGTAGTGGTAGTTTATGCGATTGTTAATCATGAGGTTTTGAGTTCGATTACTGATTGAAATTAAACTACTATATACGGATTTTACCGCGTTGTTTATTTGACACTTTATTACAAACTTTTCAAAACTGTTACACTACTATTACTATTGAACTTTACTCATTTTTAAGCTAATTAAATTATAGAAACTATTAAAACTATTTGTACTATTACTATAGTATTATACTATTTATATTAATGTTTACACTTGTTTGTGTTCTTGAGTGGAGACCGCGACTTGGCAAACGTAGTGTAGGACGCCCTCCGACCAGGTGGGATGACGATTTGCGAAAGACTGCAGGCAGATGCTGGATGCGGCAAGCTGAAGACAGGGCGCTATGGCGCTCTTTGGGGGAGGGCTATGTCCAGCAGTGGACTATCATAGCCTGATGATGATGATGATGATGATTACACTTTCCCCGACGTTTCGGTTGCTTTTCAGCAGCCATGGTCACGGGGAGACTAAGATGGTAGTTGTCTCAATGTTCCAGTGTAGTTATTTCAAAGTACCCGAACATAATTTAATCATTAATAGTGTTTCTATTTACTAAGTTGAGTAGACTGTTATTAAGTTTTCATGTCGAGAAATTATGAGTATTATGAATATTGACTTCATAAGTTTTGACAGCCTCCATGATGCAGTTAGTGTATGTATAGGAATGCTGTACATGAGGTCTCGAGTTTAGTTCTCGGCACGTCGAGTAGAATTTTATTGGGTTTTCTAATAAGTTTTTCTCAATATGGAACAGTACCTACCTGGTTAATAACAATAGGGATATAGCAGATGAAAAAGCACCTTTTTAGGCCGTCAAAGTAGAGACCTAAACATCGCCTCGGCTGCTATGAGGGCGGTGTGGAGGCCACTGCTCTTAGACCACACGACTGCTTACCATCAGGTGGAGTGTGATCATTTTGACGAGCAAAATAAAAAAACAAAAAAAAAATTGCGTGAAATACACCTCTGCCTATTTCTAAGGAGAAATAGGCTGAAGACTATGTATGTAGAGAGACTTCAGAAAGATTAAACATTTTTATCTTTAAAGATATCTTTATCTTTATTTCTCTCACCACAATATCATGTTACATAATTGCTTATAATTGTTACATAGCATTCGTTTATTGTGAGAGACTGGTGCCTAAACTAGGCGTTAGACTGTATTTCAGGCCACCAGGCCTCCACCCCGGTTTTATTTAATTTGCATATAAACAATTCAGCGTAGTCTATACTATGAGCCAGGTATGATGTTTAGTCTATTACAAGTGGTGTCTTTGATTAGTAAGGTTTTGTTTTTGTTATGTGTTTGTGTGTGTGAGAGTGAGTGTGTGTGTGTGTGTGTCTGTGCGTGCGTGTGTGTGTGTTTGCCAATTTTATTCCAGATTTTTTATTAGGTTTTCGGTGTTTATATAATTTAAGGACATAAGCCATTCAGTCATCGCTTTCATTCATATAAGTGTCAAAACATGTAAGTGTTATATCATGAGATTTTCAATGTAATTAAGTTGTGTGTGGCTTTATTTCCAAAATGTTTAATACATTCTATAGATTAATGTAAAAATGTATCATAGATGGTACCCTAACTAATATTATAAATGCAAATTTTAGTTTGTTTGTTATGCTTTCACGCCTTAACTACTCGAACGATCATCATAATATTTTGCAAACTCGTTGTCAAGGGTAACGGGCAAGGACATATGGTACGTTTTATCCAGAAAAATGTACTGTTCCCGATCGATAGAGAACTGACAACCTACATTTACAGGAGCGAAGCCGCGGGCAAAATTTGGTACATATACATTTGTAGTTGGAAAATTTTCGACCTAATATCACATAATAAAAGGACTACAATCTCATTTTAGATCATCAAACCCAAAACCAGACGCATCAATTGCTACACACAACATTTTCTTTACTGGCAACAAATATTAATATATGTATTGCAACTACCAGCTGCCAAGATCGTTAGTTTTCGCCAATTCTCGGCAGTTTTCCCACCGTCTACAAATTCCATTTAAAACTAGTCAACATCTAAACATTTATAAGAAGTTTCACCTGCTGACCATTTCCGATAGAGAAATATTGCCGGCGTCTGTTATATAGGTAAATTGCCTCAAACAATAAACTTTCCCAAATAAGCATTGACGCATACCCCTCCGCGGGGGCGGGCCGAGGGGTTATGTCGGACTCACCACGGTAACGAAAGATGTTGAAATGATGATATTAGACCTCCCGGAATACCGATTGAACCTACCATGGTGTTCCTCGACAAAACCGCTATCGACGGGGTCGCGCGAATCACTTGCACATGCGTTCGCGACCCCGCCGAGGTTTCGGCCCGCCGTATGGAACGGCAGGCCACTACACGAAGAGACCTACCCATTGGCACTTTTCACTTTAAACCCTACTGTCCCCCCTTGGAGGGGAAACGGACTCGACACAGAGGCAATGCGCCATTTAAGCTTAAGCAAAACCCTTGCATGTGCCTAGACCTTCTTCTAACTATCGGCAAAGTTAGTTCTTTAATCGAGCGAGCAATAAATAACTTTAATTCGACTGCTAAAGATCTGAATTTGGATTTGTTCTGCACTAGTATTCCAGTGGCGAGACGACGAATGAGTGAATAGTTCTTTGTTTAGACTGCTATATTGCTAGCTGAGCTGTATTGTATTGTTATTGTATACGTGTAATTTATATTCTTTTAGAAACTGTGTGTAATTTTTATGTAATGTATAATGTGAGGACTTTTAACTTATTGAATTGTATTTTCAAACTACAATAAGCTGTTGGATCTCCATAAATAAAATAAAAGGACTACAATCTCATTTTAGATCATCAAACCCCAAGCCAGACGCATCAATTGCTACACACAACATTTTCTTTACTGGCAACAAACATTAATATATGTATTGCAAGAACCAGCTGCCAAGATCGTTAGTTTTCGCCAATTCTCGGCAGTTTTCCCACCGTCGGCTATTTTATCATGGCCTCTTGTTTATGATGTTGGCACGTAAAAAGTACGATCTCGACTGAAATTCGAAATATGAAAGTAAATGATAGTTTTGGGCATTCCAATTTGGTAATGGGAGTGCTGGTCGTAAAGAAAAGATGATTCCTTCTTTATGGAGCAGGGGGATTAGAGGACTATTTTGTAGCGACAAACAGTCAGATGTATAGCAGTTTTTCTTTTTTATTTATCTGTGTACTAGTTTTTGTTGTTTTTGTACGGATTCGCTCGGAAATAGTACTTTTTTCTGGATGAAAGATACCCTATATCCTTTTTTGTACCCCTGAGAATGTGTATACGAAAGTTCATAATGATCGGTCGAGTAGTTAAGTTGTGAAAGCGTAACAAACAAACTCACATTCGGATATAGGATTAGGCTTAAATGTTTAATTATTGATCTGTTTTACTAATTAATAATTATGCTAATTATATTTTACAAACATAAAAAAACGGACAAATAATATTCAGACTCAGAACAGCAATTTTTTGTGTTATGGGGATCGAACCCACGAATCGGCAGCTATATTAAGCTACGTGAGATGAGCCTATTGTTGCCTACCAGACACGAATATTAACCTCTATGCTGCTACTGTGTGGCTCTTTAGTTAAGTGATCCCGCTTGAACTGGACCCGCGGGATCAGTTGACCAAATGCATATTTCGAATTGGTCAACTGATCCCGTTTCATAATTTTTATAATTAGTACAAACTCGGCGAAAAGTGTTATACATTAATAATATTAATATGATCAAGACATTAATTACTACGAAGCCGAAATACATCGCACTCATGTCAATTTCATTACAAGATCAAATAGTCTAGTCTAGTCCTATTGTGAGAATACGAATACCTGGATTCAGCCAATCACATGCATCAAAGACGCGAGTTTGCCGCTGGGCAGCGAGTCTTTTTTATGCACCTGTGTGAGCGAGAAAGCATTATATGGCCACTATGCACTTTGTTTTTATAGTACTTCTTAAACGTTTTCCGCACGTCTGTACACACATTTGAAAATATACAACAGAGTTCTGCCTAATTTAAAAGCGGGTCCAGTTGACAAAAGAAATAATAAAATAAATGAACTAGTCAACTCATCCCGCGGGATCAGTTTAGAGCGGGACCAGTTAACTAAAGAGCTACTGTGTGATATTTTAAGCGACTATAATAATAATCACCTATCAGCGCCTAATAAGGCGCTGGCGTTTTTCAAAGCCTTAGTGCTCTTTGTATTTGTCAGTTGATAGAAATTATTACTATAGCTAATGTAGAACTAATCTTTTAAATAACCATAAATGGAAATGAAATAAATATTGCAATCGGTAGCACAATTCAAGCGAGCGATAATTAAATATTTAATACACAAATAAATTCTTAGTAAAACAGAGTCGCATACCGGGTATCGAAGTCGAAACCAATGCAATAAAACCAGCTCAATTTAATTAAATTAAGACTTAAAAGGGCCAAGATTCGATAACAGTCCATTAAATTATTAACTTAAAAACGTATAATTATCTACAAAACATTTAATTACAGCGAATGATGATAACCAATCTCTTCAAATTAAATTTGCCCGTACTTTGCTATCATCAAATGTAATCTAACCAATTCATTAGGTTAAAACGCTGAATAACTTACTCGAATAACACGCCTATCTTTTCCCAAAGAAGGGCAGGCAGAGATATAATTATACATATATTGAAAATATTGTATATATATATTGTTTTATTTTCGGCCTCTATGGCGTAGTGGTCAGTGTAACCGACTGCCACGCCTGAGGTCGCGGGTTCGATTCCCGCACAAGTCAAACATTTGTGTGTATGAACCCATGTTCACACTGTGTAAACACCCAAACCAAGACAAACATCCATATGTTTGTCTTGGTCTGGGTGTTTATTACGTATAATATTTAAGTATTTACCAAAAAAAATGTATATATGTATGTTTATCCATGGTCTAGTACCCATAGTACAAGCTCTGCTTAGTTTGGGCTACATAGTGTTGTGTGTATGTGATAGAATATAATTAATTAATTAAAAAAGAAGACAACTTTTGCACTTGGAATAATTCTTGTGTCCCGGGGGACTTTACAAACATTCAAACAACGGATTCGAAGAACACCCAGATTCGAAGACACCCAACTATTTGTGGGACACAATTTTTTGTCTCGTGTGGGGATCGAACCCACAACACTCGGTGCAGTGGCAGTGGCGAGGCGACCACCTAAACCACTACGTCATCCGTGAAATCAAACAAATAAAAAAAGCTTTATCTCTCTAGTTTCATCTATTATTAGTGAGTCTAGTAAAAAGTTTAGTCAACGTAAAAGAGCCTTACTTAAAATAATCATCATCATCATCATCATCATCAGGCTATAATAGTCCACTGCTGGACATAGCCCTCCCCCAAAGACCGCCATAGCGCCCTGTCTTCAGCTTGCCGCATCCAGCATCTTAAAATAATATTTTTTATTAAAAACAAGTGAGAAACGGCAATGAATTGCCGTAAATCTCAGAGTTCGAAAAAATGGTATCACGTAACCTTGAGGTCAAAGGTCATAGTAATTTCGGGGTATATCGACTATGCTGAGTCGAATGGCGTTGACCGTCTCTAGCTCTTACGGTTCTTGAGTTGAAAGTTGTATAACAGACGGACGGACGGACAAAGCTGTTGTATAAGAGTTTTTTCGAACTCTAAAACAGCAATAGAGTCTCCCACTGTTACTTGAGACCTAAACTAGAGCTGGTGAAATGTGGGGCTACACGCTTCTGCCTTCCCCTTCAATGACATAGGTATCCGGCTATGTACGTAAATATTATTTGGGAATATAGGTATACTAGCTTGTGCCCGCGGCATCGCTCGCGTTAATTTAGAATTTGACAATTAATTCGGGTTGTACTCTGCTTGTAATAATATAATTCAATCATGATTCAAAACACACGTGGCGCCATCTAATTATCATAAGAACGTTATTATTGTTTTCCTCGGGAACAGTATTTTTTTTCGGGATGAAAGGTAGCCTATGTCCGTTTCTGTACACCTGTCAACGTATATGCAAAATTTCAGGATGATCGGTTCAGTGGTTTAGGCGTGAAAATGTAACAAACAAAGAAACTCATTTTCGCTTTTATAATATTAGTTAGGATAGGATAGTTAGGATGAGATTATGTATGTATTACATTTACGCGAACGCTGCACAATAATAAATGATTAATCAAAATTAACTGCAATAAAATCCGTTTTAAGTAATTTTTTTCCAACTTTATTTTATACGTAGATACTAGTGGTCGCCTAGTGGTCAAAATTCGACCAAAATTCCTAGGCTTGCTACTTTGTTTTCTTTTTTCTTTATTACATATAAAGAAGGCATACCTTACTTATTGTAATAAAGAAAACTTGTATCCATAGTTACAAAGAATTGTACGACGTCAGACGAACAATGCCGAAATACTACAAACACGATTGGACTGCGTGTATCAAATGCATGGTTGTGTGCGTGTAGTGTTTTTTCATTAATTTAATGTATTTGTAATGCATATTTTATAAAAATATTAGGATTCACCCCTCCTTCTCCATATAAACGTTAACTGTGCCAAATTTCATACTCCTCCGTCCGCGCAATTTTCGTAAAAAGGGATATAAAGTTTTTGCTTCACGTATTAATATATAGATAGTAGGTATCAATAAAGGTCTACTCCCTTTCTACTTTAATTTACTATAATAAGTACAAGACATAAAATAAAAAGAGGCCATTTAAATAAAAATAAAGTCCTTATCTAGAAATCAAGTTGAGCGTTCAGGGTAGCAGCACCTGTCGCCGGCTCCCTGCGGCACAGTCCCGCATTAATTGTACTGTAATTTCCATTCAAAGTACTACACAATAATATGTCCAAGTATCTATCCGTTTTAAGGGCCTCCTGTCTATCTAAACATAGAAGAACGATGCCCTTCTGGCATTTAATACAATTGTGTTTTAACTGAAACGACAAATACCGATAAATTGCGCACAGCTGTTGTTGAACAACTTACTATCGATGTCTAATGGTCAATAATGTAGAACCGTTTGATATTAGATGTCTGGAATTATGTATCTATTTTTATGTGTGCGTTCCTTTTGTGTTGGCCATGTGGGCTGGTGTTGGATTCCTCGAATTAAATATTAAATAGAAACATCCTTTAATGTTCGTTTTTATAACTTATGAGATAGTCAAAGTCACAAGTGCCAAGATTAATTATCGATGACAGTGATTAAATGAAGACATGTTTCTATGTATAATATGTAAGTATTTACAAAAAAAAAGTATATATGTATGTTTATCCATTGTCTAGTACCTATAGTACAAGCTCTGCTTAGTTTGGGCTAGCTGGTGTTGTGTGTATGTGTATGTGATAGGATAATGTATATATTCTATATTTCCAACATTGCTTAGCTTTAAAAAAATAAATCATAGACAAGTAGAAAGTATATGAAATGTTATGAAACAAAGCTCTTGTGTCAATATACAAAACTTTCCTCAAAATAAATGAAGCTAAAATTACTAAAACAAAATAATGTCTAGAATTGAATCGTTATGGCAACCAAATTATACAAAAAATTGGTTGTCTGTAAAGTCGGTTTACGGACGATAGTTTAACGTGACAACGTCATAACGTGCCTTTCGCTCGCTCGTGTAGCGCTCTCGCTCCGATCGTAACATTACAATGAGCGTAACGGGACAATGAGCGTAACGGGACAATGAGCGTAACGGGACAATGAGCGTAACGGGACAATGAGTCATCCTTTTTCATGCGTGCAGCCGGCGTTCATCGATTTATTAGACGTTGTCACGTCAAAAACGTATAAGAAAGGTTACATACTTTTCTTATACGTTTTTTTGTATAATTTGGTTATAGTCTGACAATCAACGCATTATAATATAGGTATGAAGAAATATTTTCTATTTATTTATAGTTTTATATCTCGGTTTATATCTAAGATGGGATTGTAACGCGGATAGAACGGATCGGATGTATAAATAATGAGATCTATATCCAAAAGTAAAATGCAATGGATCAGAAATTATTACAAATAACCAAAATATTGTCAAGTTCATTGTTATAGCACATTTCTTAATTTAAGTATTAGTATATACTAACCCTCCAATTTTCCGTATAGACGTAATGGAAAATCTGATACAATTTTTTTTGTGCATAATATGTATGTTTGCGATACTCGTATTTGCAAGCGTCCATAAACATATCCTTATGTGTGGCACATACACATAATATCTATATTATAATAATAATTTAAAAAAATAAATCAGTAGCATACATTTAATTTCGTTACTTTAAACATACAGAACCCTAAAACACATACCCAATACGCACTTGTTTCTCACTGGTAGCGCAAATACTTTAGATTCATTAACTCCTAACAAGGAATCCCGCAATGTTGCCGCGAGAATGCAACAGTAAATAAACAATAAAAGCAATATGTAAGTACATTTATAAATTGTAGGGACAATGACAAAAACGGCCGCACGGAGAGCTGTTTATTCTCAAGTTAAATTCACTGCGCCCATAGTAGGTGCCGCCTCCCTACGCCGGCTGTAACTCTCGGGAATATCGGCGCGGTTAAATTGTTCTATGGTGTAACTTTTACTAATTATTTTAGAGTTTACCTTTTGAGTTTAATAACGCCTTAGAAGTAAACCGGTAGTTTAGTTTAGGATAACTAGTAATTTTTCTATGTAACTATAACGTCATATTATGAGGTAAACTTACTGTAACTGTGGGTAAGGCTCGTTGAATCGCTTTTAAAATAAACTTGAATGTTAAATGTTAACGTCATAAGACAAACAAATCAGTTTAATAAGCAGCTAGTGTGCTATATACATATGAATAAGTGATTGCCCAGTGTTTGAAATTTAACCTTAATAATTTTAATGTGTTTTGTAACTTTTATTTATCTGGATTCTTTCTCAATTAAAACTTTAACTATACCATATCTATTGAAATTAAACTACTATATACGGATTTTATCGCGTTGTTTATTTGACACTTTTACAACATTTTTTTAAAAACTGTTACACTACTATAATCACTATTAAACTTTACAAATTTTTAAGCTATTTAAAAATTAATAGTTTAGTTTCAATGAATAACATTCGCGTAAACAGAAGACAATATTATATACCATATCTAATACTCCTCTGTGATAACAGTATGCTTAAATATCAGTACAACGTTTTTATACTCATAGATTATCTGCTTTTAAAGAAAGGTTTTTTGAAGTGAAAACTTCTTTAGCGACGTTGTGCACTTTTTTGTGATGGGTAAAAAATTTTAAACTCGTATCAAGACAAGTGACCTGATCGAAAATACGTAAGACGGAAGGAGAATCGTCATGTTTGTGTACAATAGCGCAATAAATGAGTATTGTATTTTACCACATAAATGATAGTACTTTTATACTGATAATTAAAGCAATTCGTGCAAAATTATTCCCTAACCATTCCAAAATATTAAAAATGCACAACGTTAATATTCAAATTTTTAGTTCTGCCGGCACTCCCGGAATGCAATTTTTTTTTGCCAAGGATTCTTTCATATGTGAAAAAAGGCAGTTTAACAAGAAGCCCGCGTGATGATCAATGGTTAGGTATGGCCTATGATTTCTTTCAATGCTAGCGACTCTAGGAAGGGTAATTTTTGATTGCATGTATAACGTAGCGAGCAAGAGCTGCCGCTGAGTGTCGTTGTGTTATTCGAATCCCAGTCGGGAAAATTATTTAAGTTATTGACAAATTATTTTGTCGAGTCTGCGTATACTTTGTATCTTATATGCACGTGGACTTAAAAAAAGGAAAAGTTATAAAGATGAGATGAACATAAAAAAAATTGGGCAAGATAAGTATGCTCGCCTCGTAAAGTGAGTGTTTGTGAGTGTGAGTGTGTCAACAAAAACAGTTATTGTTGCTGGTGCTATAATTACAATATACGACTGTTTTGACATAGGTAAGTACAGCTTTTTGTAATATTTTAATTAATTAAAAACAACTTCTTATATGGTGAGTTGTAATTTTTTATTTGATCGCAATGAATATTAAGTAATGTCAATATATTCCTGTGCCCTTCAATCAATTATTCATGTTGTAACTTTATCAGGCCTGTGGCGCAGTCACGGTAATGTTATCTAACAGTATTGTAACTCGGCTCTGTCTTTGAAATAATCACCTACAGTCGCGTAGTACTTAAACACGCGAGAGAGCTGCCCACCTACAGTATTTTAATTTCATCTACCTACTTGAGTTTCTTTCTAATTTAGTGATTGTAAATCCTAACTAATATTATAAAAGCGAAAATGAGTTTGTTTGTTTGTTACCTTTTCACGCCTAAACCACTAAACCGATCATCCTGAAATTTTGCATATACGTTGTCAGGTGTACAGAAACAGACAAGGGCTACCTTTCATCCCGAGAAAAATTACTGTTCCCGAGGAAAACAACAATAACGTTCTTATGATATTAAATGGCGCCATGTGTCTGGAATCATGATTGAATTATATTATTACAAGCAGAGTACAACCGGAATTGATTATCAACTTGTAAATTAACGCGAGCAAAGCCGCGGTCAAAAGCTAGTATAATATATTTTATTTAAAAATATTAAATTTGTTGTGAATGAAATAGGATGTGTTCAATAAAAATCATGTTGTGATTATTGATTAGTAGATTTAATAAAAAAACAACCTAACATATCTCAGACTGAACAATGTTTGCGACTCGACTGAGACGTTCGAAAAGCTATATTGTTAAATTTAATAGTATTAAGAAAGCCGCATTCGGATAAAAAGTTTAATTAAAAATACTTTTGTTTACAATTCTACTTTGCCATAATTATTATGTAAGTACTTCTACTTAATACAATCAAATATTAAAAAATCGCGCGCTTACTGCTTACAAAACCATCACACCGTGCGGTTATCACTGTGGCGCATTCGCGACTGGTTGCGTACCAAGTGTATGCCGACTAGTGATGGTTAATATAGCACATAGTGTCATAACATAGCACGCTATATTTACTCAACGCATAGCGCACGCTACATCGTTTCAATCTCGCTAGAAATAGCGTTGCGCTATATATGCCTAGTCTGTTATGCATAGCGTGGTATAACGACCAGCGCGCTGCGCGATAATATTTAGCGCGAGCGGCGAGCGACGTGTAGCGCGCTAGATACGCTACTCAGTCGCTGCGTGCTACCGCTCGCTGTATGACATATTATCGTTGCTAACGTTACTATGTATGCTATTCCGGCCGGCTCATGTGCGTTACGTATTAATGAAGTCTTAAATCGTCTATAATTGCTTTATTATTATATAACCTATCCTAATAATTATTATTATTAAGTAGTAACAGTCAATCAATTATAGACAGTCCTAAGCCTCAAAAATATGAAGGAGTGTTCATTGAATTTTAATTTGCCTATTACTTATTAGATTATATATTTGTACAAAACACGCTCCACAGTTAAAGTATTTCAAGGTTATATTCGCCAAGGCTCCACGCTACCATATTCTGTAACGCTACAAGCGTGCCCGCGCAGCGCGTCATAATATAGCGTATAAAATAGCGCGCTAGAAAAGTATAGTTTCTAGTCCGTAGCGTACTATATTAATATAACGGATTTGAACATTACTAATGCCGACCTAGAGGCGTGTAGGTATGACTCGCTTTCCTACCATTTGTATGAAGATAGAATACTGTTAGATAACATTACCGTGGCGCAGTGGTAGTGAATGCGACTGCTGTGCGTGAGGTCTCGGGTTGTATTCTCGAGACCTCGAAATTAGCAGTACGGGGTCTAGAAATGAGCCTAGTGAACGTCAATAGGTTTGCTCTTTACAACCATAGCTGTCAAAATGACGATAAAAACACTTTTGCTCTGCCCTTCACGGATCGAGGCGTGAATATATTATATGACTTTTTATACGTTTTCTTATAAAGTACTAGTATATCTCGCAATTGACCGGTGCATCTCGTAATTTTTTAAAACACGTTAATTATGTATCCAATTTAAGCCCAAAAAGCATTATTATTTATGATAATAATATCAACCCTGTATATGAACTCTCCCCACTGCTGGGCATGGAACTCGTCTTAGTGTGAGAAGTGTTAGGCCATAATACATGCTGGTCCAGTGCGGACTGGCAAACTTCACAAATTCTCGAGAACATTATGGAAAACATCATGATTTGTTCCTTCACCGTTAAAGGAAGCAATAACTAATAATAATATAATAATATAATATTCTATCACATACACACAACACCACCTAGCCCAAACTAAGCAAGCTTGTACTATGGGTACTAGACAATGGATAAACATACATATTTACATTTTTTTTTGTAAATACCTACATATTATACATAGAAACACCTAGACCAAGACAAACATCCATGTTTATACACACAAATGTTTAACTTGTGCGGGAATTGAACCCGCGACCTCAGGCGTAGCAGTCGGTTACACTAACCACTACGCCATCGAGTCGTCAAACTAACTAATTAATACGCACATAACTTCAAAAAGTTAGAGATACCTTAAGATCGAACTTGAAACCCCTGTCTGGGCATGGCAGCCCAACGATTTCACGCTATGCTAAGCATAAACAATATTATTCTGAACAAAATATAGTCATAAACCCCTGATACATATAACATAACATCAATATGTCTATTATATACCCATTTACGGCTAAAATTACAAGATTATACACTTAATATCTAATTCAAAACATCTTGACTGTACATACATATTCAAGATATCTAATTTTAGCTTCAATTAGCATAGAACACGCATTAGACGGTCATTTCGCGCAGTGACCACTATTGCAGCGGTTGTGACGTCACAGTCGCCATTATAAATTGTTAATCACCAACTAAGGTTGTCAAAAAAAAGCATGAAATTTATGATGTTTTGTTGCTGGAAGTGGCTTTGAGCGTAGTTGATGTTGTTCGACTGTCTTGGTTGCGCGGATAGTGATCGCGACTGACGTGCATAAGGTCATGAGGTTCTGGTTCGAGGCAAAATGTTATTAGGTTTTCCTGATAAGAACTTCTCAGAAGCAGGTCTGGATCTGAGGTCGGTAGACGACAATTGACTTGACCTCTATCACGTGGGACTTTAAAATAAATCCATTTAGGTATATTACACCTCTGTGTATCTTTTCTTTTTTGTTCATGATATGCATGATATCGAACGAAACATAAATATATATAGAGAGCGTCATGAAAATATGGATCAAAAACATTCGACTTAACTGAGTTGGCACGGCCGGGAAGTACTACCACCAAGTACTCGAAACGCGTACGAGTAGTAAAACTGTTACTACTGTAAATGTCCAGAAGACTCACACTCCTCTCCGGCTGAGGCTACAGTAGGCAGCGATTCGCGATGCGACTGTGAAAGCGAAACGATATAAACATGGAATGGCTACATTATAAGCGAAAATGTTTAATGAATTCGCTTCAATTTCGCTGACAAGTTGATGTAACTGATGCCGTGATTACACTAATGTTGTTTCTATCGCATAAACAAATCAAAAATTAATAGCGATATATGGCGGACGGCGTACGGGTATAGCCATAAACGTGAAGCAGAACTATTTGTTTTTATCGCTTACGTATCGCAGGTCGTGTCGCGGCCTAATGTAGTCTCAGCCTCCCTTTACGTTCTATTTGTTTCACATAAATCATATGTAGCTACAGAAAAGTGGTTAAAATTCAATACTTACTACTTTTAAAAAGAGTGCTCCTACACTAGGTTTTAAGCCCTGTATCACGTGGTTTTAAAAATATACAATACAGACAAAAAGTGCACCGAGACTCAGAACATTATATTATTATGTGGATAAAAATAAATAATTGCCCCGCGTGGGACTCGAATCTTAGTTGGATTACACAAGTAATCGTCCCATTTACGATTCAAACCCCGAACACTCAGCTGACGCAGCGGGCATTTGATCTGCCTACCTCTACCTACACGTTATGCCAAAATAATAATTTCAGCCCTGCATTAAACTGTCCCACTGCAGGGCAGCCAGCTGTCAGTCAGTAGCTTTTCAGTATGAGAAGGTCAGGAGTTCTGCCAAGGGCAATAAAAAATATAGTTGACAACCATATCAGTTTATAATAACTTTCTTCCACAAGCCTTTTCATAACTCTCTATATCTCCGTTCCCCGAGTTACACATTATCAGTGGATATAAAAACTCGACTAATAGTCGCAATCGTGAACAGCTGACATCAGTCGCACGTGCATGCGACACGGCATCCGTGTCTTATGTATGTCTACTAAGTGTTCATTTGGACGTTAATTTGTAGGCGTTTATTGACTGTTTTAAGTAGACAGACAGTTTCTTTTTAATCAATATTTAATTAACTTTATTTCGATTCCTGTTCTATCACGCAATTACGAGTAATTAAAGATGCAGTTTATTGAGTTTTTTATACCGTTAGCGTGGTAATCATATATGTACATATCGTTTTACGGAAATACCTACTTTTGTGTTATTGTTTGATTTTACCAACCTCGTGAATTAGTGTTAGTACGAATAGCTTTTCTATGCAAAGTTAGGTCAGTGATACATTTTAATCTACAGACATTGGATAGCGGCGAAAATATTTTTTTGACGTGACAACGTCTAATAAATCGATGATCGCCGGCTGCACGCACGAAAAAGGATGACTCATTGGCCCGTTACGCTCATTGTCCCGTTACGCTCATTGTAACGTTACGATCGGAGCGAGAGCGCTACACGAGCGAGCGAAAGTCACGATAGTGACGCTGTCACGTTAAACTATCGTCCGTAAGGCGGTTGGCACAGCAATTCCACCTTATCCCGCCCTCCCCTTTCCTATCCAGAACAACGCGTGCTGGGCTCAGATGCCATCCTTACACGGTAGAGTCGATTAGAGCGCGTACCAAAAAGTTTGGGTCCTCATATCTCTGCCGAACGACCAAGGCATGGAATTCTCTGCCAAGGCACGTGTTTCCTGCTTCCTTCAATCCTGGGTTCTTTAAGCGGGGCGTGAAAAAGCATCTTCTCAGGCCGTCAAAGTAGAGACCTCAACATCGCCTCGGCTACTGTGGGGGCGATGTGGAGGCCACTGCTCTTAGACCACACGACTGCTTACCATCAGGTGGAGTGTGGTCGTTGACGAGCAAAATAAAAAAAAAAAAAAAAAAAAAAACGATATCGAAAGTCGTGAGAAAATTGATCTTCATATTTTCTTAAATCTATGAAATTCTGAACAAATGACCCATTCATCGATCTTGTTGGTAAAAAGGGGTGTACCCAATATCTTCTACGGGCACGATTTCTTCTTATTTGATTATAAAAAACCCAAACACATGATATGACTGCAGCATCCTGAATGAGATCCAAAATAATGACCATCTTTAATATAAAAATTAATACTATGCAATGTACTATCACCACCGCAAGTTGCTATGAAATGTGGCCTCTAGGCCACCGCATGAATAAACTGCAGCTACGCGCGTTTGTGCGGAGAAATCTGCATTATGATGCAGACCTGCACTCACGCGCGTGATTCTGTCACCACGCATCTGGCAGCGTGGCGCGGGGCAGTGTGTGAATCGCCTAAACCGACTTTACAGACAACCAATTTTTTCCCAATACCATCATACTGTATATCTCTAAGGGCGTGCGCAAGAGCAGCGATAGCTCAGTGGGGAGACCAACAGACTGCAATGCAGAGGGTCTCGGGATCGAACCCACGTCGCGCACCTCTGACTTTCGGAAGTTATATGACTTTTCGAAATTATGTGCGTATTGATTGACAATTATCGCCAGCTCCGTGCCTCGGAAAGCACGTTAAGCCGTTGGTCCCGGCTGCCATGAACATCTATGGCAGTCGTTATTGGGAGAGTGTCGACACAAAAGATCCCACTGGGTCGAAGTGTCGCCGGTCTGCACTGACTGTCCCCCACATAAGATAAGATAAGATAAGATAAGGGCGTGCGCGGTGTAGTATTATATTTTCAGAAACTGTGCTGCTTCAAACAACCTCCTAAACACCCAATTCAGTTTTCCTTGTGTGGGACTCAAACCCGAGGCCTCACCATCGAATGCGTACAGCCAAGTTTTGGCACGAGTTTATCGACACTAGATTGTGAGTGTGCATTTAAAACTATCTATTAAACAAAGAATACTACCTTTTTAAAGTAAATTTTACATACTACTTTATGCCCACGGATTCACCCACTTGAATATCACTGGCAAGTATCCTTAGATAATTAAGTACCCTGTCAGTGAATTTAAAACATGATCTATCTGTGTTTCAAGATTCATTCAAATCTGTTCAACAGTTAACGCGAGTTTGTGTAACAAACATACAAACATCGTCACAAACTTTCACATCTATACATCTATACAAATAAATAAAATTGAAGTGTCTGTTTGTAATGTCAAAATAACAGCTTTTTATCTAATGCATATGAAAGTATATAAGGTACTTATACGAAAACATCTATTTTAAAATTTTTGTCTGTCTGTCTGTTTGTTCCGTGTAATCTCCGAAACGGCTGAACCGATTTTGACGGGACTTTCACTGGCAGATAGCTGATGTTATAAGGAGTAACATAGGCAACTATGATTTTTAAAAAAAATAGTGTTCCGCGGAGACAAACACTTTTTAGTTAAAATCTACGCGGACGAAGTCGCAGGTAACAGCTAGTCTATACTAATATTATAAAGCTGAAAAGTTTGTTTGTTTGTTTGAACGCGCTAATCTTAGGAACTACTGGTTCGAATTGAAAAATTCTTTTAGTGTTGGATAGCCTATTTATCGAGGAAGGCTATAGGCTATATAACATCACGCTACGACCCACGGGAGCGGTGCAGTAACGATAAACGCGGGTGAAACCACGGGAACATCTACTTTATAATATAACTAGGATCTATCACACAACCATATATTACTAAAAGTATTAATTACTATAATAATTAAACAACTATACCCCCATAAAACAGTGTCACAAAACATAAACACAAAACAGAAACAATTCGAATTATTCACTCGTATTTTTAACGCGATTAATTAGTCGCATGTTGTTTCATAACATATTAATAAATATCGTTCATGCGACTTTTTATACGCACGTGTATATTGTACTTTTTTATTTAGTGAGCAATTAAAGGTACTAAGGGGTTACGCACATTGCATGATTAATATGAAACAAATCATTAGTGATAATATAAGTCTTGATATGTATTGCAAGTGGTGATTAATTTTATGATGAACTTGTTTGATATATGATGAATAAAAGGTGTATTATTGTCTACATATTATAAAACAAAGTCCCCCGTCTGTCTGTTCGCGATAAACTCAAAAACTACTGAACGGATTTTCATGCGGTTTTCACCAATGGACAGAGGGATTCGTGAGATTTAGGTGTATAATTTGTTGAGGTTTTGTACTATCCGTGCGAAGTCGGGGCGGGTCGCTAGTCCTGAATCCTAACTAATATTATAAAAGCGAAAATGAGTTTGTTTGTTTGTTTGTTACGCTTTCACGCCTTAACTACTCAACCGGTCACCATGCAATTTTGCATACACGTTGTCTGGTACAGAAAAGGAGATATCTATACATACATACATACATAGGTTCACGCCTGTTTTACAGAGGGGTAGGCAGAGACTACGCATTTTCATTTGCTACGATCCTGACACACTTCTCTGGCTTCATTCACTTTCATCACATTCCTTATACACGCCCGTCGGTTCCAGGAGCTCTTAATCTGGTTTTTGTCCAGAACGCCTCCGATCTGATCGAGAAACGTTCGCCTAGGTATATTATATCTATATAAATATATATCATATATATCTATCTATCTGGATAAACCAGGAAAAAGTATTCTCAAAAGTAAAGTGGTATTTTAATGACACAACTGGCATCTTTTGTAAGTTAGTATACCTTTGACGTAGTGGTTTAGTTGGTAGCCTCGCCACTATCATTCTGCCAAGTGTTGTGGGTTCGAACCCCGCACGCGACAAAACTTTGTGTGATCCACAAATGGTTGTTTCAAATCGTCGAATATGTTTGTAAAGTTCCCCGGGACATAGAAATTATTAGGCACTGCTGCGGGCGGTGTCTTTAAATAAAATACTTTTCTGGAAAACAGTACACAGCCTACAATGCAACGTGGGTGAAACCGCGGGGAACAGCTAGTGTTAGTATAAACATGTACGTTGTATACGATATTTGTGTATTTGTAAGTGCATAGGCGCAATGGTTTAAGTGAGCACCTCGCATCTGCTACCGTCAAGTGGGTACGTTTTACAATACCGAAATTTCATAATAACTATGACTGAAATACCGACGTCCAAAACAACGAAATTCAAAATACCGAAAGTTTCCCGAAAGAAATCCCGAATGGAATTCCTCAGTTCTATGGTAGAACTAATGGGAGTTTTGGACGGAGCCCCGCTACGCATGGCTCCTATTTAGAAAGAAAGAAAGAAAACAGTTTATTTTGTCCTCTACACTGGCATAAAACAAATTTAAAAAAACGACAAAAAAGAACAAAAATTTTAGGTACACAAATAAAAAAAATAAAAACATAAAACAAGAATAAGCACATTTCTGGGTGGGTTTACAAAATAGAACCTAACACAACCTACCGCTTCCGAGTCGGAATCGTACGGATGACTTCGGGATATGAATCTTCGGGCAAATGAACTTTCGAGATTTAAAATTTTCGGCCAAACAATCATACGGCGTTTAATTTTTCGGGATTTCTTTCATAGGTATTTTAAAATACGGTCTTTTAAATTTTGGTATTGTAATAAGTACCTCGTCAAGTATTCAATCTATACGCGTAACAACAATTGTGTGATCTACAAATATGGTCACCTTTCTGGACATTATGTTGTCACCAAACACGCAATGCTTACATGACATCTGAATCATAAAATAAATATAGTATTATCACGCTCACTTGCATTAAGAAGAACACTATTCTTCTCTATCATGTAAATGTAAATTTAATGTGTGAGCTCACCTTTTTTAGTGTAAGTCGAGAGATCTAAGTACCTACAGTAACAGCACGCCTATATCTATACTAATATTATAAGGAGGAACTATTATATTTTATGTTTGTTTGTTTGTAAGGGCTTAACTCAAAAATTGATCAACCGATTTAACAGAAATCGGGCTCGAATCCCGGGTCGGGCCAACAAAAGCTATTGGGTTTTTCTGTTAAGAAATCTCAATACGAGCCCAGAGTTAGGAAGTTGGTGGTGATAGTCACTCCCGTGCCTCGGAAAACACGTAAAGCCGTTGGTCCTGCGCCTGATCACTCTCCGGTCGTGTCGGATTATCCGTCCCATCGGATCATGAGGGTTAGGGAACAGAGAGTACACTTGTGTTTGCTCACATACTTGTGCACTACAATATCTCCTGCGCAGATGGCCAGTCTCCGTTAAAATTGGCCGCCGTGACCAAAATTCGGTCTGAAGGACATTATGTATATCAAAAATTTTTGATGCCACGTCTGAGTATTCTTCGTGTCCGCTGTGAAAGCTTTTGGCTTATTTCTTGTGCGGGCAATGTATCTTAAAATACATCCGTTGTACACTATCCCTTATAAAGGCAAGTGTCGACAACACACATTAATATAATGACCAATTACGAACAGCAACTGTTAATCCCCTTTTTCAACTCGTCAGTGTCACATAAAATTGTAATTGCGTACAAGTTTCTTTGTGAAAGAATACGTTTCTTGGGCAGCTGCCTAATTCAAGACAAAGAAGAAAGTGTAAAATGTTCGTGCTTTTTTATAAGTGAACTAGCTTTGCCCGTGGCTTCACTCGCGTTAATTTAGAATTTGACAATCAATTCGGGTTGTACTCTGCTTGTAATAATATAATTCAATCATGATTCGAAAGACACGTGGCGGCATCTATTATCATAAGAACGTTATTGTTGTTTTTCTCAGAAACAGTAATTTTTTTCGGGATGAAAGATAGCCTATGTCCGTTTCTGTATACTTGACCACGTATATGCAAAATTTCAGGATGATCAGTTCAGTGGTTTTGGCGTGAAAAGGTAACAAACAAACAAACAAACTCATTTTCGCTTTTATAATATTAGTTAGGATTAGGATTAGGATAGGATTAGGATAAACGATATAACTTATTTGCTGGACAGCGGTAATTATATGATTGCTGTACATGAGGTCATGCGTTCGATTCCCTGGTCGCTAAAGTTCTATTAGGTTTACCTGGCAAGAAATTCTTAGCTTCAGTAAGGAGCCTGGAACTGGAAGCAGAAGACGGGAATAGACTCTCCAACTAAAACGTGAGATCCAAAACAACAGCTACCGACATGTGATTATAATTTTTCTGACCAGATAAGAGGTTAAGAGTACCCTAAGGCGACGGGCGTGAAGCTAAAGAGATTTTCTGGAAAAGTAATAACACAAAAATCAGTGTCCCATTAATTAATGAAAAAATTAATAAATTGGTCGCCTCGATAATACCTACCAGTGCGCCGATTATTGTAAGTTCGATCACCAGACGAGACAAAATGTTGTGTGATTCACAATTAGTTTCACCGCGTCTAATTATTCCTTGTTCTATATTCGTTCGTTCTAATATTTTATGAACACTTACTTTATTATGATCGACATATCTTATAGGCATATAAGTACTAACGTCTACTTAGTTAGTCATATCAGTAACACATCTAGTTTGTAGGCCTTAATGCAGTATATATTAGCGAATCGCTTACGGCTTTAATGAGCAGCGATAGCTCAATGGGGTGACCAACAGACTGCAATGCAGAGAGTCTCGGGTTCGAACCCACGTCGCGCACCTCTGACTTTCGGAAGTTATATGACTTTTCGAAATTATGTGTATTGATTGACAATTATCGCCTGCTCCGTGCCTATGAGAGCACGTTAAGCCGTTGGTCCAGGCTGCCATGAACATCTATGGCAGTCGTTATTGGGAGAGTGTCGACACAAAAGATCCCACTGGGTCGAAGTGTCGCCGGTCTGCACTGACTGGCCCCCACAATAAGATAAGATACGGCTTTAATACAACTATCTCGTTATTTAATGTTGCCCTTAACAAGTATTAGTATTATTTCTGTAAGAAGTATTTGTAACAAGCATTATATTTTATAATCATTTTTGATTAGATCGGAGGCATTCCGGACGAAGGCCAGGTTAAGAGCACCTTGAACCGACGGGTGTGTATGAGGAATGTGATGAAAGTGAGTGATGCCAGAGAAGTGTGTCAGGATCGTAGCAAATGGATATCCGTAGTCTCTGCCTAACCCTCTGGGAAACAGGCGTGAATCTATGTATGTATGTATTATCCTAATCCTAACTAATATTGTGAAAGCGAAAATGAGTTTGTTTGTTTGTTACCTTTTCACGTCTAAACCACTGAACCGATCATCCTGAAATTTTGCATATACGTTGACAGGTGTATAGAAAAGGACATAGGCTGCCATTCATCCCAAAAAAAATTACTGTTCCCGAGGAAAACAACAATAACGTTCTTATGATAATAGATGGTGCCACGTGTCTTTCGAATCATGATTGAATTATTACAAGCAGAGTACAACCCGAATTGATTGTCAAATTCTAAATTAACGCGAGCGAAGCCGCGGGCAAAAGCAAGTATTTTATATACAGGACTAGCAGCAAGCAACAAACTACATTACAATTTCAAAATAACATTAACTTGAAATCTAACATTCAAACATCTCAAAGAAAATCATTAATAACCCTTAACCCTCCAACTGCGATCGGACAAAACGAACCGAACCGTCTATCTTACATTCCTTCAATGTTAACCCTTAGACTAACGAACTCATACAAGAACGGTATGCAAATATAAATCATGTAGTACGAATGTACAATGCGCCGTGTTCAGGTGCTGTGTGACAATAGACCGCAATAAAAAATGATTTCACATCTTTGTTGCGTAGAGGGTCTGACGGTCTATTTAATATGCGTGTGAACTGAATGTTTCTTATTAAGAAAGATGTTTGGAAATTATTACTTGTGTGTAATTTGATTTATAGAAAAATTACGTTTGGAATGACACATTTTTGCCGCCATTGATTATAGGAAAGGCAAAGGGTTAACAGCGAAAGCCGAGTTCGATCCCAAAACGCGATCTCTGCCTTTTTGAAGTTATGTGCGTCATCAAATAGTTAATTATCGCTTGCTTTAACGGTGAAGGAAAACATCGTGAGGAAACCTGCATGTCTGAGAGTTTTCCATAATGTTCTCAAAGATATGTGAATTCCGCCAACGCGTACTAGGCCAGCGTGGTGGACTATGGCCTAACTCTTCTCACGCTGAGAAGACGCCCGTGTCCAGCAGTGGGACAGTTAATACAGGACTGATATTATTATTAATTACACATCTGCTGGCCTAATAAAGTGTATTTAAACGGCATATTAAATAATGAATTAATACACTGACAGTTACCAGGCAATAATCAATTAAATGCGAAAGTAATTATATACGCCGGACGTTTGTGAACATGTTTACGAGTTATGCTAATAGTGCGCTATTTGTGCAACCCATAAACATTTCAATAAAACAAGGCCTTTCATTACTTACTAATAAATGTACCAGTGCTCATATATATTTTTAATTTAACCGTTGTAATAATACTTTAGGTACAACATCTAGCGTATACAATAACTGAATCCCAAGCCAATAATTCCCATAACCCTTGCCTTTAATAACGAAGATTCCCACTATCAATTTCACAGCGATAATTGTCTTCGTTCAATATACCGAATAAATCATACGTACCGAATGTACCAACGGATTCACTTTCTACGCAGGTGTCTAAGCGACCCCGAAGACTTCCTGCCCTAATGAAAGGGTTAACTGACAATTGTCGACAAGAAAAAAGGTCTAAACATCCCTTTGTTAGAAATCTCAGGTGGCGGGACCGAAGTAGTTTTTTATAAATCGGCTAACACAGGTTCGGTGAAAGTGAATCTTCGGTTCCTGTCGCTTTTTAGGGTTAAATGTAATGCAACATGACGCGCGTGATTCTGAGGTAAGATGTTTTTAACTTCTTGTGAAAGGGTTAGTTTTTGTTCGCTAACTTATTGTTGTATGTTATTTTAATTTGATATAATTCAAATAAATTGGACAGTTGGCTCGCGCTGTTGATTGACAGTTTTTGTTGACGTTCGTTATTTGTTTTTTAATTAAAGATGGCGCCTGATCTTACATGAAAATAACACAAAGGTTATTTGATTAGGGCCTTCACTAAATGCCCCCATATACGGAACGATTTGTCGTTACGATCCGTCGTTTCAGACCGATCGCAACGACAAATCGATGGTGTATATCCAAATCGTTAACGATTTACTTGAACGAGGACGAGGACTTGATTGTAATCGCAACAGAAACCAATACAATCATGAATATCGTGACGATAGATCGAAGGTGTATGGCTCTTTGCGATCGACGATTCGATCGATCGCATTCGCAACGACCAATCGTTTCGATCAATCGTTTCGTGTGTTGAGTAGCAATTCGACGCGATGGATCGTCACGATTTTCTTCAGATCCATCGCTACGACGAATCGTGCCGTATATGGGGGCCTTTAGGCATACACAGGCGCGGACTTTATGAAAAGGATGTAGGATGTACAAATGTCATAGACACGGTATACTACAGATAAAGGAGTTATCACTCTATCTTCTAAGGATTGACATGAAATCCTAATCCTAGCTAATATTATAAAAGCGAAAATGAGTTTGTTTGTTTGTTACCTTTTCACGCCTAAACTGCTGAACCGATTGTTCTGAAATTTTGCATATACATTATCAGGTGCACAGAAACGGATATAGGCTACCTTTCATCCCGAAAAAAAATACTTTTCCCAAGGAAAATAATAGTAACGTTTTTATAATAATATATGGCGCCACGTGTCTTTCAAATCATGATTGAATTATATTATTACTAGCAGAGTACAATCCGAATTGATTGTTCAATTCTAAATTAACGCGAGCGAGGCCGCGAGCAAAAACTAGTAAACTATAATGTGTTGCTCTGTTAACAAAGATTTATTTTATTAGTTCTAATGTCTAACAAAGTACACATTTTTACACAATTGAACACTGGATCGTATCTGTAAACAAAGAAACGACATTTAAAGTTTATTCTTCATTATTTATATCAACTCCTTATTATAAGATTGTATCAATTTTTCTTTTACTCAAATCCATTTTGTTCTGACAATCAAATTCACAGTTTGTGGAGACTGCATTGAAGAAGAATTGCAAGAAAAGAGAAGAAGAAAAAACTTTATTCTTTATTATAAGGCTAGTGTGAATGGAACAGTCGCAAGAGGAAGACCTAGGCGAACGGTTCTCGATCAGGTCGAAGGCGTTCTGGACAAAGGCCAGGTTAAGAGCACCTTGAACTGACGGGCGTGTATGAGGAATGTGACGAAAGTGAATAATGCCAGAGAAGTGTGTCAGGATCGTAGCAAAGGGAAATCCGTAGTCTCTGCCTACCCCTCTGGGAAACAGGCGTGAATCTATGTATGTATGTAGTTTTTCTGTTATCAGCACTTTAACAACGTGGCAGGCATAAATGATGACACGACTAAACTACCTACTCCGACATTTAGGGTATTAACTCTTCGACTGTGAAAATTGCGACAATCCCCTATCACTGGCAGTAAAACAAACTTTATATGCAAGACATAATATTTATTTAGGTAAACCGTGACCACGATCAATGCAAATTATAATAATAATAATATTCTACCACATACACACAACACCCTCTAGCCCAAACTAAGCAGAGCTTGTACTATGGGTACTACACAATGGATAAACATACATATATACTTTTTTTTGTAAATACATACATATTATACTTAGAAACATTTGTGTGCATGAACATGGATGACCAAGACAAACATCCATGTTCATGCACACAAATGTTAGGACTTGTGCTGGAATCCAACCCACGACCTCAGGCGTGACAGTCGGTATCGAGGCCGCCTTAATTAAATCAAAACTTAATTCACTTACGGCATTAATCAAAACTTCGAAAAATAAATATCTATTTATACATTTTAATACCTTCTTACTTACAATAATTAGACTCCTTGAAACAACACGCAAATTTTAGAAACATATCCAAAATTATCATACACGAAACACAATATTTAAAAACATTTAATATATTCTGTTTCAAAATGGCGCTCAAATTCCAACGGTTTTCATCTCGAACAACAAAAATCATCGTCATTATTATTACTCGCTCTAAACCCAGGTAACAATGACTACATTTGTTATGCAAAAACTCAACAGTAACCCAATATGCAAATATGGCCTAGTGCCATGCAAATATTCCGAGGACAAATAATAGCATAACGAGTTCGAACCTACGGTATGGGGTTCGATCTTTACAATCCGATCAATACGGCTTTTGATCCTACGAGTGATTTATTGGCTTATAGAGTTCTTTGTTACGTCACTTTTATCTTCACGGGTTGATTCTGAATGGGTTAGCAGAGCGTCAAATGTGAAACTTAAAATTAAGGTGAGCTAATCTGCCGTCATAAGGCAAAAAGTCGTATCTAACAGATTTTTTCGAAATTAAGATTTTACTTACCTATTTGGAATCAGTTAAACAAGACGAATTTGTCAGTATATTTATAAAGAATGTTTTTTTTGCAAACACGTAATTTTCCCTTATGACGCCAGTAGGTAACACTGTCTTAAGTTTACGCGAATGTAATATATTAAAATTAAACTACTTTAAAGGAAAGTGCAATGCAGTGTCGTTCTTATAATTGAAATAGCTTAAATAGTTGTAAAGTTTGACAGTAGTAGTGTAATAGTTTTAAAATTATGTTATAAAAGTGTTTTAAAATAAATATCGCGATAAAATCCGTGTAGTTTAATTTGGCTTATGTTTAACTTATCACCAGATATAGTAAAATATAACAGTCAAAAATAGTAAATGATCACCAAATTGCACAGCAAAATATATTTAAAGAGATCAAAATAAGTCGACGGAGCCCCGCAAAACGGGGCTCCTATTTTTGGGTGGGTTTAAGAAGGAACCCAACATAACCTAACCCTTCCGAGACGGAATGCAGTGATTTGAGACGTATAGGTGCTCGTTATGATATATCTTAGCAAGCATATTTTGCTGCGCAATTAGTATTTTTGGTGGTCATTATATTTAATCCCGTTTAATTTCAATGATTTTGACATTATCTCACGAGGCAATAGATTTTGCAGTGTATATTATACAGTTTTAATTCCTTTGTCAATGTTAGGATGCTGACGTGCAGGCAATGCTTTTTCTTGCGTCTATGGTTGTTGGTGGCAGACCAAAGCGTTGATGGCAGGACAAATTAAGTAGCTACAGGAGAGCCTGGTGCAAACTAGCGCATAACAGTGAATGCGGTAAAGCGAGAGGGAGGCTTTTGCTCTGCAGTGGGACAACACAGGCTAAAATAAAAAGGATTATATTGAGTTTTAACCAATAAACTAGCCAAGTGCGAGTCGGACTCAGGCACGAAGGGTTCCGTAGCATTATAAAAAAAAATCACGTTTGTTGTATGGGAGCTTATATATTTGTTTTATTTTAATTTAATTATTTTGTCGACCTCGACGGCGTAGTGGTTAGTGTAACCGACTGCCACGCCTGAGATCGCGGCTTCGATTCCCGCACAAGTCAAACAATGACATTTGTGTGCATGAATATGGATGTTTGTCTTGGTCTGGGTGTTTCTATGTATAATATGTTTGTAGTTATAAAAAAGGAGTATATATGTATATTTATCCATTGCCTAGTACCCATAGTACAAGCTCTGCTTAGTTTGGGCTAGATGGTGTTGCGTGTATGTGGTAGAATATTATATTATTATATTATATATAATTAGTATAGATATTGAGTCTGAAGTAAAGACTTTGCCACGCCACCAAACAGTTTTGAAACAAATTCTTACTAATGCGTGACACACAAAATTTATTACATCAACAATACAATCTATACCAATCGACCTATATCAATATAAAATAAATAGCTAATCAAAAATTTCGTCGATAAAATAAACATGTATAAAAAAGTCAATTTCCCGGTTGACCGGACCCCACATTTGGTCGTTTTTACCCCAAAACTTAACCCTGCCCACATCCTTTATGTTAACCCTCCGTTAGGTATGATTGGCTTGCGTGTGCAATTTGGAATATATGCACCCACGACTTCAAATATTACTTGAATAATATTAATATTATTAACTTAAAACGTAGTTTTATTATGAGATACTACAAGAATACATAAAAGGATAAAAGTATCCTATATGTTATCCAGGACATGGTCTACTAATATGCTAAGTTTTATCCAAATGCGTTAAGTAATTTGAATGTGATTGAGTAAAAATCATCTAAAGATATTAACAAAGTCTCATATTTATAAGATTAGGAAGATTTCACGGATGGTTTGGCAACTAAAATGAACACTATATTAATGCGAATAATGTGTTTGATAACTCATATCTTCTTCTCCCTAGCCTTTATTATGCCCAAGTTACTTGGGATCAGCTTTCTAGTCTAACCGGATTTGACTGGATATAAGTTTTTACACAGAGCGACTGCCATCTGGCCTCCGCAACCCGAAGGCTAACGATACCCTAAGGCTAGACCAGTGTCAGGATATTAGAGGACTCTGACTGATTCTATTCTATTCTGTGCTACCGAACCAAAACAAATATACCCATAATATTTATAGAAATATTTTCACGAATGAGCGACAGCTAACACATAGGTATAAATCGAAACGTGTAATATTTTATACACATATCCCTATTGACTGGTAGATACATTTAATTAAATTGTTTGTTCCCTTTGATGTTGTTGACACACACGACACGTGCCGTATTGGTTTCCTTAACGTTAGTTTTGGATATCAATTATACAACAATTTTCCTGTTATATAAATAGCTCGTTGGTACCTCGGTTAGGAAACTAAAGGTAGATGGTATCGTTGGATTTCTGTATTAGGCAATGTTGTATCTTTATATATAATGAATTGTAACTGGTTGACAATTTCGGATACACGTTGTCAGGAGAACAGAAAAGGACATATTGAGTAGTAGAGCCTCGCTGATTTCAGCATGAATGGGCCGGCTCGACCGGGGAAGGACAACCCTCTCACAGAATATCGACGTGGAATAGCAGTATTCTTACTGTTGTGTTTCGTTCGGTGAGTGAGAGTACCGGAGGCCCAATCACCCCCTTTCTCCCATCCCGCTATTTCTCCTTCCCACTTCCTTTCCTAAAGGGTCGGCAACGCGCAAGTGATGCCTCTGGTGTCGCAGGTGTCCATAGGCTATAGTGACCACTTACCATCAGGTGGGCCGTATGCTTCTTTGCCACCTTAGCTGTATAAAAAAAAAGCATAGGGTACCTTTCTACCAGAAAAAGTACTTTTACTAACGTAACCTACGTTTACGAAAGCGAAGCCGCGGGAAAAATCATTTATCAATAATAATAATATTCTATCACATGCACACAACATCATCTAGCCCAAACTAAGCAGAGCTTGTACGATGGGTACTAGACAATGGATAAACATACATACATATATACTTTTTTTTTGTAAATACATACATATTATACAAAGAAACACCCAGACCAAGACAAACATCCATGTTCGTGCACACAAATGTTTGACTTGTGCGGGAATCGAACCCGCGACCTCAGGCGTGGCAGTGGGTTACAATAACCACTACGCCATCGAGGCCGTATTTTATCAATCATAATAAATTGTAACTATTAGATGTCTGTACTTCGGAGATATTTAAGAAAATAATATGAAGGTGTTTGTAAGAGCTATAAAGGGACAAAATACTTTTTTTGTATTTTTTCTGTATGTACTATCGACTTCAGCGACGGATGACCACTCCTAAGGTTAAAATCGCATAGCAGGCCAACACTTGGTACCCGTACCCGTGACACGCCGCTTTCTTTGTTTGAGTTTTTTTACACTTTACATTTGTTTACTGATTCTAAGGCGATACAAACTCAACTGGTCAACATGTGCAAGTGAAAATTTTTCTGAAATGGTCATCCGTCGCTCAAGCCGATAGTATGTTTGTACACGCATCACGTAAAAACTACTGCACGAAATTGAATGCGGTATACACAGTTGTATTGCTGGAGATCTATGTTGAAATCTGGTGTAGGTATTGTCTTAATACGCCGCCTTGAAAACGAGTAGGTATTACGTGTAAAGATCAGCTTCCTCTTACATGCAAAGACAAAAAAATATAGAGATCAATTAAATTATAATTAATAGATGTTCCTCGGTTTCACCCGCGTTTATCGGTACTGCACCCCAGTGGGTCGTAGCGTGATGTTATATAAGCCTATAGCCTTCCTCGATAAATAGGCTATCCAACATTAAAATAATTTTTCAAATCGAACCAGTAGTTCCTGAGATTAGCGCGTTCAAACAAACAAACAAACTCTTCAGCTTTATAATATTAGTATAGATTAATTGTATTTTAATTGCTCGAGTCATATTAAAATATGACTATTTGTGTAAGTCACTCATAAATTATTACTATTAGTGACTTACACAAATAGTCGTTTTTATAATATATTTATAAATGCAATCGCACCTTTCTATTAAAGCTATACAATAACATTAAATTAAATTAAATCTATAAATAATAATATATCCTCTATAACTTAATAGTAATATACAATAAATTATATAAATTTGAATAAAAATTAAATATTGGTAATAGCTGAAAATTATTGCTATAACTATTGGTTGTATTTTAATAAATAAACAAAATTAAATATTTAAATCATTTTCATAACTTATACATATATAATATCTAAATCTATTATGAATATAAATATACCATCCGGCACGTATTATATTTATATTCATAATAGATAAGACCTCTCCATACTAATATTATAAATGTCTCTCTCTGTCTATTTATTATGTTCTCACGATTAAATTGCTAAACAAATTTTGATGAAATTTGATATTATAAAAATTGTTTGTGTAGTAGCGTAGTGCAGTTTTGAATCTGGGAAAGGTCATATGTTAGGTATTTTGAAAATAAAATATACAGTATATTAATCTAGTATTAGATGTGGAATTCATTCGGTTTGTTTGTTGTGTTTTTATGGCGAAGACCTAAACCGATTTTGATAAGATTTCGTTGGCACATAGTTCCAAAATTAAGGCGGTCATATTAATATTATAAATACTGAATGAGTAGCCAATGTAATATTTTTCGGAACAGCTAATTGCCTTCCGTAATGTAAAGACGGTATTTTCCAAACATTACGTCCAATTTTAACCGTAAATGCTGCCATGGTTACCCGTAACCGCTACCAACTTATAAATAGTCGCAATCAATATGCTCACATCAAAATCCTCTAGAAAAGTCTAGAAAAGATATACAACATAAGATCTAGAAAACGTACGACTGATCTAATAATAAACTCAACGCCAATGCCTGCTCATCCCTGACTAGAATACAGTCATAAAGATACACCCAATAAAATTACAAATGCATTGAAACACCTACAAAATAATAATACAAGTAGCTTGTAAATTTATACCAAATGTATAAATATTTATTATGATTCAATATTCGGTGTGGGCTTGACAACGAACGGGCATGCCTCGAGCTAGCGATGTGACAAATAATAACGTTACGTAATAATAATACACATACATACATACATAGTTTCACGCTTATACCCTCGACAGGTTAGGTAGAGATGTCTCAGAACTACACTTCATCAGGTAAATCATTGACTACGTACTAGTACCTAGGTCCTAGGTAATACTAAGTATAGAGATATTTTTCTTCCTTGTCTTTTTGCACTCAAGTGTGTCTTTGTAGTAAGCGCCTGGCTTTATATTTCTACTACATGTTCCCGCGGTTTCACCTGCGTTTATCGTTACTGCGCCGCCCTCGTGGGTCGTAGCGTGATGTTATACAGCCTATAGCCTTCTTCAATAAATAGGCTATCCATCCCTAAAATAATTTTTCAAATCGAGCCAGTAGTTCCTGAGATTAGCGCGTTCAAACAAACAAACAAACTCTTCAGCTTTATAATATTAGTATAGATTTATATTTATATTGTGGTCAATGATAGACATATAATTAATTTTAAGCGCTGGTAGCCGTATTGATAAGGCTCGATCGAGAGGTCGCGAGTTTGAATCCCACCCGCTGTCTGACTATATTCTTATAAAAAAAGGATAATTATTTAAGCTTTGCCTTCAAATGGAGAAACAATACATCTATATATTAATACGTGAAGCAAAAACTTTGTACCCATTTTTACGAAAATTACGCCGACGGAGAAGTATGAAATTTGGCACAGTTAAAGTTTATATGGAGAAGGAGGTGCGAATCCTAATATTTATAAAAAATATGCGTTAGAAATACATTAATTAATGGAAAAACACTACACGCACACAACCATGCATTTGACACACGCAGTGGAAGCGCGTAACTATGGTTACATATATCAATATATAATGACATATATCAGCAATATCTAACAGGCAAACTTTGGTCGAATTTCGAGCACTAAGCGACCGCTTGTAAATATGCATTGTTTATACCAGTACGCCATGTTTATTAACTAAATAAGAAAAATCGTCTATGATAGAGTCTATAGCCGTTTACCGTACAGCTTCAGACGCAATGTTATAGGTACTAACTGAGAAAGCATTAACAGGAAAAAATACTAATTATATTGCTGAAGAAACAAACAAATTGTAATTCTCGGGACTGAACTACCACGGTAGACGGGCTTTTTTTTTTAGTAATTCTCTACCTAAAAATCGTAGGTTCGAGACCACTGGTACTGAATATGGAATATGAAAGTTTTTACAAGTAACAGTCGCTGAGCTTCTTAAAATATTATTTGCCTACATTGATAGGTGAAGTCAAGCCAACATTTTAGTTCTTCACTATCGAAAGCAAATAAATTTTCGTAGACGGTTACGAATTATGAACCCCCATTTTTTTGTCACGCTAACGTAGACCCCCGTCGAGTCTTCCGTGGACCCTTGGGGGTCCACCTGGACCGCTGGGAACTAAGGAACTAGAGACTCATGCACATCACTAGCATTTACCTACTACTGCTGTGCCCCGAGGTAGTTCTATTAATAATATACCAGGAAATATGTTGCGTCTATTATTAATTGATAAAATGGCGCATGCCTCGGACCAGTGATGATACTAATGCGTTATTAATTCAGTAAATGTGTACTACATAAATATGTATGTACGTACATACATAGTCTCATATGTATATACTTTAAAGAGGTATGCAGATGTCTATTACACATCTTTGTCACGAGATATGGTAACAGAACACAATTTTAGAATATGTGTTGCTATTGAGAATATTTAAAAATCGAAAAAAAAACGGTTTGTTCTGCATTTGCCCCTATATTACGTCCCACATTCCAAAATGTTCCTCATTCGCCCCTTTTTTTTTTAATTATTCCTTTGTCGCCCTATATTTTAGTACATATGGTTAACAAAAAAAAACATGATTTATGTCATGCAATCATAAGCCCAAAGTTTTACTAAGATATCAACGAGATATTTTAAAATATTTTTCGGCTGACGGTACAACAAAAATTTCATACAAAAAAAAACAAGGACAAAAAGGGAACATAATCTGCGACGAAAGAGGAATTATATTAAGAAATTAATATTTATTTAAATTTAGGGACATATAAGAAACATTTCTTGGGACGAATGCATATTTCTACGCTTGGGACGAAACATGAGGGACGAATGCGGATTAAACCAAAACTGATGTTGATGATGATTATTGTAAATATTCTAATAGGCAATCTAATAAAATTTTACATAATCGCAAACTAATTTTCAGGCCTGCCTCAATCCATCCAAGATAAAAACATAATTGTTTTCGCTCGCCGCTTTGCCCGCGTGAATGCAGCGGCATACGTACCGGGTTGAAATCATATTATGTTCTAATCAAGGACATTATCACCAAATTTCATTAAAATCCGTTCAACAATTCACGCGTAACTAAACTAACAAATAACGAAATACCTTCACAAACTTCATTTAAAATATTAGTAGCAATACTCACTCAATTCAAATACCAAAACATATTCCAAGTATTAAACCTTCAAACCGGAGATTGCCGATTAGATTGATTATTGAATTCCGGCATACCTACGTATCTATCTATAGGTTGATCAACTGCAATCTGGTGCTAACACCATTACTGCCAATCCCTCCCCTAATCGTTCATTAAGCGGCCTTAACGTGACCTGATAGATTACAAACTGGGTAAACCTCATATGGAATATGCAATGAGATCAAATCCTGCGAAGGTACAGTAGTTATTGTCACTGATGATTTAAGTGATATGGGTTCGATCATGTACAAGAAAAATAATGTGTGCGCTAACTCGAATTTAGAATATGCAATGAGTTCAAAATTTTCATGGATGACAAAGTATTTAAATTGTCACTGATGATGTATGTATGTATTGTGAGTTCGAACATATACATGAAAATTATTTTGCGCATAGGTATCTACTGCGTAAAGCCCAATATGCAATAAGATGCAATTAAGTATATAATATTATAATATATATTCAATTATATAATATATTTAATTTCAAACCTGAAATGCTTCGTACCTAATATTACTAATATTTCCTTTATTTTTAGAATTTAGTATTGTATGGACCGGGCATAATGACTGCAACACCTGGTACATAAATGATGTGTAAAATACTGAAATTATAATTTGATGGCGATTTAATAGAGTGGCCTTGAGTTTCTTGCAGGTATCTTCTCATAGGCTCAACCTTTTGCCTGAACCTTGCAACTAACATAAATGTAAATTCAGTAAATGTAACAAACTCACTAACCCCTTTGATGTTCATAAGTGTTACTTTGTGACCAAAGTGAATAAATGATTTTTGCCTTTGACTTTGATTAAATTCTACACGGATAACACAAAATTTAATTTGTCACTGATAATGTAGAATTTTTGAGTTAAATTCACATTCAAGAAAAATTTTGCGAGCATATAATGCGTAGGTAAACTCGATTATGAAATATGCATTACGATCAAATTCTGCACGAATGTCGCAGTGGTTAAATAGTCACTGATAATGTGCCTTAGAATATTATTTCAAACCCCAGAACGAAATCCAAGTGTAGGTTTTATTTTGTTTAAATGTTTGTGAAGTCCCTTGTGGTATATTAAATGCTCCCTAGTAATATTATGTTACAACACAAACTAACCAGTACAAGTAAAAACACCAAAAAAACAAATAAAAATAATTAACTAAAAAATTACCTATGTAAACCGCAAACCACAGTCATTAAAAGCACAACTCCGAATAGAAAAAAAAAATTGTCACTTAACGGAAAATCGTAAAAAAACGGTTTACATTTTTTATAGGAAAAAAAGGTACCTTAAAACACAGTTCACTCGGCCACCCCATATTTTTAACATTGCATCGCGTGACGCGTTCGTCACAAGTGACCGGGGTTTGCCACCCCACGGCAACGCCCATCGATTTTTTCCTAGTGGGGGTTCAACCCCCAATAGTTGGGGTAACAGCTGTCTGTTTCTTATAAGACATTTTTTATTAGAAAATAGACGCTCAACTGGTCACGACTTCGGTTCCGGGTGATGTATTTTTCTAAAACCGTTACTTAACTCGGATTTCTATTTTTAGATCTATTTGCATGCATAGCTGTAGAATTTTTTGCATGTTTTTCCATTGTATATGCAAAATAGATATTCTATTTAAACCATTCTGATACAGTTATTAGACCGGCATATGCACTCTAATTGAATTTTCCTGTTTGAATAATGATATCATCTATTATTTTTATTATTTATGAATATTTTACACTGTGGTATAATGAAGTTTACTTTACATGAAATACATAAATAATGTATATACTTGTAAATTGGTTATGAAAGAGCTCTTTGTAAAACTAAAATAACTATAATAAAGAATTTTGAAGTATAGTAAGTGCGTTGAATTAATATGGACTAGAACTCAATTAAACTGTATGTAACAAGCGTTAAAGTGCTCATGCTCGCTAATTTACTTGGTCTGAGTTATGCACTTACTATAACGACAGGTTTGAGTGCAAAATTTATTCGAAATATTCGTTCATGTGTTTTGTAGCAACGCATAATTAATTTTGCACTTAAACGTGTTGTTGCAGGAAGTACATGGCTTTCTATTTCCATTTATCGTGTTATCTAAAATTATATTTATTTAATTATACTAAATAATATGTAACTACATAGTAATTGATGCCGAAACTGGTACCCAAATTATTATTGTTAATTATTTTTGTTTTAATAACTGTAATTTTCCAAAACACCTAGTAATCGGTAGATTGTTGTTCGTGATCCAAAGGTTGTATTCATTGTTTAAATGCTTGTAAAGTCCCCCGTGATACAGGCATTATTCTTTGTGCAATTATTGATGTTGTCTTTTTTAAAACAAGGCTATTTTGAAAAGGCAACTACAATTTATATCATATAAACTATAATTATGACTAAAAGAAATGTATTTGTAAAAAGTTTACGTGAAAGACAGCTACAGTAATAGCGATCAAAATGTTTTGCAAGGTTAAAACAATGTTGTTTTGAGATTAAAAGTCACAATAGGGACTTACACCACGGCAAAAAATTATTAATGGATAAATGTTTAGGTTTTTATCTAACTAAATAGGTACATTAGCATTTCATTTCTATCCAGTTGGATTAGTCAGGGTGATTGTTGTCCCAGTAGAGAGCCGATACTCATAATAAGAACTGTTCAAAATAGTGTTTCGATCTAATCTAATAAACATCAATTAATGTGAACTGAAATGCTATTTAAATTAACATTGGACTTTTTCAATTTTGATATTAAACAAACTGAGCCTACATCGGAACTCTATTTTGAACCATTTTTATTACAAGACAATAGCATTTTATAAATCATGTCTGCAGAATAACGTAAATTAGGTAGATAGAGATAAAGTGCGTAAATTAATTAATGGATATTTATTTATTTACTTTATTGGCACACAAAACAGTTACACATTAAATGTAATGCAAACATTTTATATATGTAAAGAGAAGTTTTAATGTGTAACCCACACAAATGTCCGCGAATTAACATTAAAAAAAAAGGAATAAAATAAAATAAAAACGTTTATTATAATAATGTTATAATGTTTAAAATATTGTATCGCAAATCTATAACGTATCTAATTTTTCACACACACATAATATAATATATGTTTTATATATATTATATAGGTACTTGTTGGATTTGTTTTTACATAGATAACTATTTAAAACCATGAGCTCATCGTGAAATCATCAGTAGCTAGCATAACAGAAATGTTTGTCAAGACGTAATTGGCATACAATTCTTAAGAGGGCCGTTTGAGTCAGAGTATATGGCCTAATCCTAATGTATGGAAAGTCAGTTATAACTTTATAAGAGAAAGAGCTCTTTGAAAACTTTCGATAAGGCTTGAGTAGTACGAGCATCCTACAATTTTCAAAAAAATATTTTTCTGCTTATTGTATATTATAAAGTTACCGGTTTTTATATGTCTAATTAGTTATAACATTGTCAACTGCTATTTAACAGCATTTTATTTAATCGTATAAGAAATAACACACGTTATTTTTTTACTTGTTACAGACTCCTATAAGTGATGTACTGCTAGCGCCATCTACTGAGACCGTGGTAAGTTTAAGTTTAACTCCTATACGAACCCTAAAAATATCCTTGCGCGAGTTTCCGCATTTCGCCGCCAGGGTTTTTTGAGGTAGTGGCATCTAGTGGAAAAGTTCGGTAGCTTGTTAGGTGCCCAAATTGTAAAGCTACTCGGTTCTTTTAAGTACAAATAAACATAATTATTTTGTTTCCTACTAGAAATATTTTATTCATTAATATTTTATTTTGAACCTAACACTTAAAATGTATTTGGAGCCTTATTTCATAAGTCTTTATTAGTATTAACAGTAACATACATTCGTACGGACTTCTTATAAGTGTATGTTTGCAAAGGCAGTAATTGTCCCCACATCTAGCATTTAGTTATAGAATAAATTACATCACATTTAAAACGTGCAATAGAAATTTTGACACGTCTAAATGAGTTTCGGTTTAGGTCGAAACGGCCGAATTTTCGGTTTCAGCTGCAAATCCTGTTTCGGTCGAACACTATTGAACAACCATCAATATATAGTATTGTTTGTTTTATTATCCCATTAATCGAAGCGCCGTCAATATAATTCTGTTATGTTGTAAAAACGCCAGGAGGCATATGCTGGCTGCTATAAAAAAATATCAATTGTTGAGTTTTTCAGTGGCAACTTATCTACTAGACAATAGATAGGAAAAACAACGGGTTGCACTCCGGGAGTGCCGGCAGAAGTGAAAACTTGAATATTAACGTTGTGCATTTTTGATATTTTGGAATGGTTAGGGAATAATTTTGTACGAATTGCTTTAATTATCAGTATAAAAGTACTATCATTTATGTGGTAAAATAAAACATTCATTTATATACGTACACAAACATGACAATAATTCTCCCTCCGTCTTACGAATTTTCGATCAGGTCACGTGTCCTGACGCGAGTTTGACAATTCTTCCTCCGTCTTACGAATTTTCGATTAGGTCACGTGTCCTGACGCGAGTTTAACATTTTTTACCCATCACAAAAAAGTGCACAACGCCGCTAAAGAAGTTTTCACTTCAAAAACGTATGGGCCTCTTAACTGTTTGTTTAACGGGTTGGTAAGGTTTAGCAGATAGGGAAAAGTCTTTGCTAAAACTGTTTCTTTGGCCTTATCGCGTCTGTCTATGGATGTATTCCGGCTGATTGTAAGGTCCTATATTTGATTTGTTGGTCGGGTAATACCTTCAGGGGATTATTTATTATTCAATAAATATAATTGTAACAAAAAATGTTCTAAATAAATCTATACTAATCTATATCTATAATAATATTGTAAAGAGGAAATATTAGATTTTTATTTGTTTATTTGTAAGGATTTAACTCAAAAACTAGTTTGGGTCCTCATACCTCTGCCGAACGATCAAGGCATGGAATCCTCTGCCACGTATTTCCTTCTTCCTTCAATCCTGAGTCCTTTAAGCGGGGTGTGAAAAAGCACCAACTCAGGCCGTCAAAGTAGAGACCTCAACATCGCCTCGGCTGCTATGAGGACGGTGTGGAGGCCACTGATCTTAGACCACGCAAGTCCTTACCATCAGGCGGAGTGTAGTCATTTCGACGAGCAATATAAAAAAATTTAAAAAACTAACCAACCTATTTTAGAAATTCCTACGGCTTTAAAAAGCTGCATTATCACCGAGTAAAAAAGGCTTCATTTTATTTTAAAAAACGTACTGTTACTAACTTAACCTAACATACTTTTACGCGAGCGAAGCTGTGGGCAAAAGCTAGTAATGATTTAACTTCTTGAGTGTCAAGGGGAAATACGGAAAAAATAATAAAAAAATCATTGTGCAAACGGACAAACGTATGTCCGCTCGACACTTGACTCATTAACGAGTCAGGTGTGGAGTGGACCTACGTTTGTTTGTTTTTTTTTAATGCCTCATTTTTTGCGGTCAGACGTAACTATGTCCGCTCGACAGTTGACGGGACGTGGCGACAAGAACCTTTTACTACGAGAAATGACATGGCTAACGTAATGGTAATACATCTCTGCTTACCTATTCAAGAATATATAAGTGTGATTATATGTGTGTGTGTATGTATGTAAGTTTATGACTATAATTCATATTTAAATTAAATCGCTTCTTATAATTACTAGAATATTGCGATATGTTTTTACTGAACGGATGGAGTATTGGTTTGAAAGGTTGTCTCGCCGCTGCCTTTGCGCGGCGTGTTGTGGGTTCGATCGATGGAGCAAAAATTTATGTGATCTACACCTAGTTGTATCGATTCTGAGAGTTCTTTTTATATAATACTAGCTGACCCGCGCAACTTCGTCAAAGTCAAAGTCAAAAATCATTTATTCATTTAGGTCACAAAGTAACACTTATGAACGTCAAAGTATATAGGTTAGTGAGTTTACTAAGTTACTGAAGCTACATTTAGGTTAGTTGCTACGTTCAGGTAAATTCGTCTGCTTCATTTAAGAGAATTTCTCCCGTTTTTGCAACATTTTTCATTGCTGCTCCACTCTTATTAGTCGTATCGTGATGATATATAGCCTATAGCCTTCCTCGATAAATGGGCTATCCAACACTAAAAGAATTTTTCAATTCGAACCAGTAGTTCCTGAGATTAGCGCGTTCAAACAAACAAACAAACTCTTCAGCTTTATAATATTAGTATAGATTGTCTTATATATGTTTACGCGAATGTTATTCATTGAAATTAAACTGCTTTATACGAATTTTGTCGCGTTGTTTATTTAACACTTTATTATATACTTTTGAAACTATTACACAAACATTAATACTTTTTAAGTTAATTAAATTATTGAAACTATTTATTCTTTGCGACACAATAATAATTTCCAGTTATTGTGTCGCAAGCTACAGGCTGGATATATATTTATCTAATATAAGTATTTTTCTATGGTTAGAATTATATTCATCCATAATATTAGTATAGATATAAAAGTAACTTTGTCTGTTTGTCACGTTTCCACTGCACTGATTTTTATAACATGAACTCGTGGAAAGAACACAGGTTACTATAAAATAATATTTGCTACTCGCGAGTGAATCCATATTTTGTATAAACTGCGAATAAAACTGTCGCATATAAAGATGGATTATTATATATTCTATTGTACGCCATCTATTTTTACGAGTATATTACAATGGATATATACACTCGGGTATATAGAGGTATTGGTATCCATACCGACCATTTTTTGATTATGAGCCGGATACGTGGCCTCTTCAAAGGTTGGCGACACCGTATACCTACCCGAACAAGTGTCCAAGAACGAATAAAAGTAGAAAATTTGCAAAATGAAGTATTGAAAGACGAGTATAAAAATCAATTGAGGAAAAGATTTGAAAGATTTTGTGACACTGATGATATAGAAGAATTATGGCAGTCGTTTAAGCATGAAGTGGTTGTTGTAGCGTCAGAAGTATGCGGTGTGAGCAAGAAGAGGAAAGATATAAAATCGAAGAATGCGTGGTGGGATAAAGATGTGCAAGGGGTAGTACGTGAGAAGAAGCAGGCATGGTTGGACTGGCTATCTGTCAGAGCCAATGAAAGAATGCAAGAAGCAACGAATGAGGATGTGAATGAAGCTAGGAATAAGTTTATAAGAATGAATAAGGTAGTGAAAGATGTAATTAAAAGGAAAAAAGAGGAATTGAAAGACGAGTTTGATAGAAGATTATCTGAAGATTTCCGGACCAATGCGAAGTTCTTTTGGAAATCCATTCGCTCGGTTAGAGGTAAAACCGTAACCACAGAGCTGAAATCAATCAGAGATAACAATGGAAGTTTACTGAATGAAGAAAAGAGCGTACTGAAGAGATGGAAGGAATATTTTGAAAGTTTATTTGAAAGAGAGGAATGGCAAGGGCCAAGTTTCGAAATGAATGATAATGATAGTAGTGATGAAAGCCCTATTAGTATGGATGAAATAATGAAAGCATTGAAAAGCATGAAATCAGGAAAGGCTGGTGGGTATGATAGGATTACAGTCGAAATGCTGACAGCTGGACAGGGTCTTATAGCAACTCAGTTGTGCCGCCTTTTTAACTTGTGCTGGAATACCGGCCGTGTACCAAGTGATTGGTGCAAGGCCGTCATAGTACCTTTATACAAGGGAAAAGGCTCACAGCAAGAGTGCAGAAGCTATAGAGGCATTAGCTTGCTCAGCGTCGTCGGTAAATTGTATGCAAAAGTGTTAATTGAAAGGATTGTGAAAGTAACCGACAAGAAAATATGGGATGCACAAACGGGATTTCGAAAGGGTATGGGATGTACGGATCAGGTCTTTTCCTTACGGAGCATAGCCGAAAAAGTTTTGGCCAAAGGTCAAAAGGTCTATTGCGCATTCGTGGATCTGGAAAAGGCTTATGATAAAGTGGTGAGGAATGAACTTTGGTCGGCATTGTCCATGTATGGTGTGAATAGCAACCTCACGCGAGCTCTGAAATCTCTTTATGATGATTCCAGAGCTTGTGTTAGGATAAATGGGACCTACACAGAGTGGTTTAGCATCGATAAAGGTGTTAGACAAGGATGTGTAGCGTCATCTTGGCTGTTTAACCTATACATGGACAATTGTTTGAAAGATTTAAAAGATTGTGAATGGGGATTAAGAATGAATGAGTGACTTCTCAAATGTCTTCTTTATGCCGATGACCAAGTAATACTTGCGTCATCGGCGGAAGAGTTGCAGGCGATGGTAACTATTATGCATGGTGCATTTGAGAGTAAAGGAATGAAAATAAATGTAAGCAAGACGAAAGTAATAGTATTTGAAAAGGAAGAGTGCGTGACGATGTGTAATGATGGAGAAAAAGTGGAGCAAGTGAAAGAGTTTGTATATTTGGGTACTTTGTTTACAAGAGATGGTAAACATGACGGAGATATTGAAAGGAGAACGATTGCTGGCAACAAAGTGAATGGAGCCCTACGCGCTTTTATGAACAGTCGAAATGTATCCGAAAAGGCACGTTTGGCTATTCATAGAGGACTATTAGTGCCCACACTTATGTATAGAAGTGAAAGTTGGGTATGGCAAAAGAAGCATGAGAGCAGAATAAATGCTGTAGAAATGAGAGCGTTGAGAAGCATATGTGGTGTGATTCTGAAAGATAGAATAAGAAATAGTGTGATTCGAGAGAGATGCGGCATGAAAGTGGATATAGTTACAAGAATAGAAAAGGGTATGTTAAGCTGGTTTGGACTTGTAGAAAGAATGGACGAGGAAAGACTGACTAAGAAAGTTTATAAGGCTAGTGTGAATGGAACAGTCGCAAGAGGAAAACCTAGGCGAACGTTTCTCGACCAGATCGGAGGCGTTCTGGACAAAGGCCAGGTTAAGAGCTCCTTGAACCGACGGGCGTATATGAGGAATGTGATAAAAGTGAATGAAGCCAGAGAAGTGTGTCAGGATCGTAGCAAATGGAAATCCGTAGTCTCTGCCTACCCCTCTGGGAAACAGGCGTGAATCTATGTATGTATGTATGTATGTATGTATGTACAATGGACGACTATATCATAAAAAACATATTCCACATATAATTAGTGCTATAATCATAAAAATGTCATATGTTGACGTCAGTAGCAAAAAATTACTATTAATTTTCTATTACGTCGATCTAGACACAATTGTAAACTAGTAGTCGTCTAGCCGATCAAGTTTTTAGAAACGCCAGCAGAATTCCAGAGAATCTAGTTCAGTCACGCTAACTTAACTAATGAAAGCAATTATTTTGCAATCCATTGTCTCACGCTATAAAACAATAAATCTAACTGAAGCCTTTGACACAGTTGAACGGGCAACAAACAATGTTGTATTTGAACCTTGTGAGTCAGTCTTCGTAATAGATTAGTAGACACGTGTATAACGCTCGATATACAATGAATATAAAACGCAGGCATCAGTACGTCTTGTTGTTTTGCGTTGGAAACTCGTCCCCGGACTGGTATCCCCCAAGGCTCGGTTATTGGACCACATTTTTACATTTCACATGTGACTAATTGCTGACATTAAATCCTTATATGACATACATTATTCAAGTCATTCTGTATAAATCATTACATATTTGCGGTCTAGTTAGTTTTCAACAGCCATTTTGATAAACATTAAGGATTTAAGTTCGAACAATTTATTTTTCGATAAATCAGCTATAAATTCTTAGTTTACAGACATTGTTAAAACCAATACTATTATTTATAGTATTATAAGCAGCAATATCGTAACTAAGACTTATATATTGCTGAGATATTGTCCCGTTTAGTTTATTATATTCAAATCGATATAATCATAAAATATTTAGATAATAACTTTGCTGTGGTGTTGCAAGTTCAGATTTATTTCTCTTGTGCGGTGGTGAATAGTCTAGAATACTAGTATAGGCCGCGGCTTCGCCCGCTTTAAGCCCTTAGAGTGCAAATCGATATATAATTTACCTATATGTGTTTATTTCGGTATATGGTCTACCTATATGGCATAGCTTCACCTTGGGTGTCTTTGAAATTACTGCACCGATTCTAAAATATATACGTAGTATCACGCCTATATTCCATAAAGAGTAGACAGAAATGTAATACACCCACATTTCGCTAGCCATGCTTTACGGTCCACGTAATTTTTGCTGACCGAAGTATCGAACTCAAGATCTCATGCACAGCAATTAAATTGAGTACTGTTGCGGCACTGAGGCACCAGATTCCTAAAACAACTTCACGAATAAATAGAAAGTTACAATATTCCTGAGAATTTAGAAATTAGCCATCTTCTTACGAAACGCAAAAAAATCCGCGTGTAGAAGCTAATATAAAATTAATCTGTGTTGTGTTTTATTTTAATAGTATAAGTATTGTGTACAATCATGGCTGCGATAATTGCTATAGGTACATTAAACCTATTTATTATGTATGTACCTATAATAGGTAGGTACTACAATGCTTTGCATAACAAATTAACAAGGACTTAATAAACTTACTTAGTTGAGTGGCATGTAATAAAATTATGATTGATAACTGTTTAGCCTAATATATGTACTAGTTGTTACTCGTGGCTTTGTTCAAGTTTCGTCTTGTAAAACTCTTATATCCTAACTAATATTATGAATGCAAATGTAAGTTTGTTTGCTTCGCTTTTACGCGTAATTATTATACCGATTTGGCTTACATGTTGTCAAGGGTGCCGAAAAGGACCTTTCATCCAAAAAAAAGTATGCTTCTCGAATAAAGTCGCGGGCAATAGCCAGTGTTATTGTAAAGTAATTGCACCAAACTACCGATGGATCGAACCCACACTTGATGCAGTGGCAATAGCGAGACGACCTTTTAAACCACTACGCCATACGTATAGTCATATTAACAATATGCATATCATTTTAATTCATCGACAGATTGCATTTAAAATGTGTATCATCATGAATGCTGTTATCCTTTTCGTTTTGTGCCATATAATATTGATCGGTTTTTTATCTGCTATCCCACAGATTGTAATACATATTCAGAAAATGTTTGACTTTATTTTTGTTTGTACGTTTATTTATTAATATTATCTTATCTTATCTTATGTGGGGACTAGTCAGTGCAGACCGGCGACACTTCGACCCAGTGGGATCTTTTGTGTCGACACTCTCCCAATAACGACTGCCATAGATGTTCATGGCAGCCGGGACCGACGGCTTAACGTGCTCTCCGAGGCACGGAGCAGGCGATAATTGTTAATCAATACGCACATAATTTCGAAAAGTCATGTCATTTCCGAAAGTCAGAGGTGCGCGACGTGGGTTCGAACCCGAGACCCTCTGCACTGCAGTCTGTTGGTCTCCCCACTGAGCTATCGCTGCTCATTTATCAATATTACTTTTTATATGCAAATGGCTATCTGTTAATTTGGGACTGATCTGCTTGTGTCTATGTTTGCGGCCGATTATAAGATCTCGGTTTCGATTCCCGGGTTAGGTTATAAAATGTTTATGGTTGTAATATGATTAACATATTGAATATAACTTGCATTTATTTATATATTTACTATTAATACTATTTACTTTTAAAGAAGGTATATTAACGTAGATTATCTAGTAAAAAATGTGAGAGTTAGCGAAAAAATATTAACTTAGATAACCAATTTCATTCGCCCATATTAAGTAAATATATTTGGCGTTGTGACAGGTATTGTATGAAGCAAATTGGTCAAAATATCTCCTTAGGAAAGCTAAAAAAGGCATAGAGACTAACCACTGTGGAACAAACACAAGTTCAAAAAATGGTAAAGCACTAATAAAAAAACGTGTACAGAACCTGACCGTTAGCAGAAGCACGTTAAGATGTTTAAAATGGATTAATTCTAACATCATTACATCCAATAAGGTGTCCAATATGCTGATGTATTCACAGCCAAATCCGTGCGGCATACAAATGTTATATGATTAATCCTTGCTGCAACTTAAAAGGTATGAATCGATTTCTTATGCAGCATGAATCGCAAAATCGCTCGCGCTTCAAACTCATTAGCATTTTAACGATGCACCATGATTATATCGCATCAGCCCTCAATATGACGCATGACAATGTCTAATGGAAACTTTGTATTACTTATACTTTATTTTCACACTTTAGGATGGTTTTAAATGATGTTGCTGATGGACATATTGGATGCAATCGTCCGCATCCAATCAAAATAAGTGTTAAGTTTTCTAATCAGGACTTCTTGGTACAGCATGTTTTTTTGAGAGTAGTAGAGCATCGCAGATTTCAGCATGAATGGGCCGGCTCGACCGGGGAAGGACTACCCTCTCACAGAATATCGACGTGAAGTAGCAGTATTCCTACTGTTGTGTTTCGTTCGGCGATTGAGAGTGCCGGAGGCCCAATCACCCTTTTCCCCCTTCCCGCTGCTTCTCCTTCCCACTTCCTTGCCTAAAGGGTCGGCAACGCGCAAGTGATGCGTCTGGTGTTGCAGGCGTCTATAGGCTACGGTTACCACTTACCATCAGGTGGGCCGTATGCTTGTTTGCCACCCTTGTTGAATAAAAAAAAAGAGATGCGATCGAATTGATTTAAGTTCGTGGTTACCTTGATACTGCCACAAGGTCCAGTGCTGTGGGTTCAAATCCCACATGGAACAAAAATTTGTGTGATCTTTAAATGGTTGTTCTGAGTCTAGGTGTTCTTCGTGTCCATTGTTTGAATGTTTATAAAGTCACTAGCGACACTAGAATTGACCCTAGAGCGGCAATTGCCTTTGTAAATGATGTAATGGTATTTTCAATGGCTTTTTGGATACGATTTTAGATTTGCTGCGTAAGAATGTATCGTATGTCCATACATACATATATTATGGTTAACCTCCAAAAAGAACGGGCTCTACTTGAGATATTACCCATGAATATTGAAAAGGGCGGCTAACATGTAGTATTTTATCTTTTAAATGATCCAACCAATATTATAAATGTAACCATTCGCGACTATACTTCGGAGTTTGTTATTCCATCACGTGTAAAACGCTTATAATAATAATATCAGCCCTGTATTAAACTCTCCCACTGCTGGGCACGGGCCTCTTCTCACTATGAGAAGGGCAAGGCCATATTCCACCACGCTGGCCTAGTGCAGGTTGGCATACTTCACATATCTTAGAGAACATTATGGAGAACTCTCAGACATGCAGGTTTCCTCACGATGTTTTCCTTCACCGTTAAAGCAAGCGATAATCAACTATTTAATACGCATTTAACTTAGAAAAGTCAGAGATGCGCGCCTTGGGTTCGAACTCGAGACCTCTGCGTGGCAGTCCAACGGTTTCCCACTAGGCTATCGCTTAGCAAACTTTAATTGAATTTAGCACACAGGTAGAACCTGGATTTACTTTTTATCGTGATAATGCGTGAGATTTACGCAAACGAAGCAAGGTGGTAAAACTTCTTCGAAACGGTAGATGTCTTTTTAGAAAATGTAGCTAGGTATCTATCGTGTATTTCTAATGAGTTATAAGTCTAAAAGATGGCGCTGGGATAACCAGATTTTCCAGAAAATGTCCGTATAAAGTAATAAAGGATACAATGACAACAACATGGACAATTGCGAAGTATTTACGATTTGTTTATCTTGATTGACATAATGGTTGATTCCTATGATAAATTTATTTATATTTAACATCTATAATCTTTTAAATAGTGCCTCATAGTATATGTCTTATCGTCGTTCGATTATGTACTGGCTTCAATGCCGGGATGAATAGCATTGTTAGGTGTCACTATTATGAAATTTCTAATAGTTGCATCACAGATTCTGTGGGCTTCATGGTATTTGGCGTGAGTATGATAGACGGCAATAAGGTCGCTGGTTGTGTTTGAGACTTCAATAGTCAGCTGGTAAAATGGTTTTTAATATACACGCAAGAATGCATTTTTCTTTAATTTTTTTGTTTGTTTACTATGTTTTAACGTCTTAAGGGCTCGACCGATCATCATGAAATTTCGCATAGACGTTTTCAGAGGTACAGAAAAAGACATAGACACAACAAGTACTGTTTCCTAGTGAAGTCACATGCAAAATCCAGAATAAAAAACATAGGTTAACATATTGAGTAGCAGCGGTACACCGGTGGCCAGGCACAATAGGTTTCAATTATATTTGACACTCCGAAAAATTGATAAGTCAAGCCCAAAATTAGGTTAGGCTTGACCAAATTATTCAGTAAGCCCCGTTAAAAACATAATTATTGACCAAGATGGGTCTAAACTAAACAGCCTCACAAACCGGTCCTTCCCTTCCGCTAAAGCCTTACCTGCATTCAAGACCACCAATTAAAATTTGACCTCCACCGCCTGGAAGTGTAAGTGCAGAACATATAAATCTTGTAAGAATCGTCGTGTGTTTGAATTTTATTAGTCCTCGTGTGACAAATATAGTGATACTAGCTGACCCGCGCATCTTCGCCTGCTTCACATAAGAGAATTTTCTCCGTTTTTGCAACATTTTAAATTGATGCTTCGCTCCTATTGATCGTAGCGTGATGTTATATAGCCTATAGCCTTCTTCGATAAATGGGCTATCCAACAATTAAAGATTTTTCAATTCGGACCAGTAGTTATTGAGATTAGCGCGTTCAACCAACAAACAAACTCTTCAGCTTTATAATATTAGTATAGTGACATATATAACGAAGGGATTGCGTGCTGTGTCGTCGGTGTACGAGGTGACGTGTCAGGACGTACCTATCGTAGATCAACATGGCTGACAGTGGACACGTAATACACAGTGCAACTTAAAGGTACGGTCGTGTTTTTGAAGCCGTTACAGTAATTATTAAAATCATAGATAGGAAGGTTTTTTTTTTATCTTTATTTATTATATAGGTTTTAATCACAATGATTATGTCACCCTCGAGGAGACATTTATTAACAATCACCTTCTACGTTTTATACAAAGATTTACAAATTTTATTAACATCCCAGCTTCCTCTGATAACGGAAAAGCTAGAATGTCATTACATTTACCGATCATATAAATTAATGTTGTATTTTTTAACAAATTCTATTCTTGCTGCCTCGTTCCGCACGCACCCCATCAAAATATGAAACACATCTTCTACTGATAGGAAGGTTTAAATATGTTCATCTGGATGTGGTCTTCTGACACACAATGCTAACTTGATATCTGAATTATACATTTAGTATTATCTTATCACACTCGCTTTTATTGAAAATTGTTCAGTATCGTTGTCTATCATGTAAATATATTGAGTGAGCTCACTCTTCTTAATGTGGTCAATTTTTGGACCGATTTAAGTATGGTACATGTTTTTTATTCTTTTGGGTTAAAATAAATCCAAAAAAAATTAGGTTTTTGAATAAGCCTGCTTTTGTACTTCGTATGGTAAAGATGTCTTCCAGACTGACTTTCAGCTCGTGGGTTTTTCTAGCTATTTGCATAAAAGATGATATATTTGCTGTGTAAACATAACTGGGCTCTATATTATCTTACTCTCATCTATACTAATATTATGAAGAGTTTGTTTGTTTTGTTTGAACGCGCTAATCTCACGAACTACTGGTTTGCATTGAAAAAATATTTTTTTGTTGGATATCTTATTTATCGAGGAAGGTTATAGGCTATATAACATCACGCTAAGACCCACGTGGGCGGCGCAGTAATCATAAACGCAGGTGAAACCGCGGGCACATCTAGTAGTTCGATAAAATGACAATTCCACATGAGAAGAGATCAGGCATTGGACTGTCAGCTTGTCGCGGTCTATGAGGGACGGAGATTAAACGTCGTCAACTGCCTAGCTCTGATCGATTACTATAGAATAAAATGTAATAACTTTTTATTGACCTGAACTAGGGCCTCGTTCGCAGCCGTGTACTTAGCTGATTGCTTCATTGACACAGTGGGAGTGTAGATCGGGCAAATGTTATTTGATAACTCTGTCGATAAATATCAGTACGAAGTATTTCCCGGAAGAAGGCAATACGCTCTACAACTATTAAGTGGGCCAAAACCCATAGCAAAATGTAATATTGTCTTATGTTTACGCGAATGTTATACATTGAAATTAAACAAACTTTATACGGATTTTATCACGTTGCTTATCTTTATATATATAATTCTTCTGTACGTGTGTTGACAGTGAACTCCTCCTAAACGACTAGACCGATTTGAATGAAACTTTTTGTGTGTGTTCAAGTGGATTCGAGGATGGTTTAGATATGTTTTTTTTTTCTCTTTTGTATAAGGACAACGTCTGTCGGGACAGCTAGTTTTTTATAAAACACTATTATTACATAATTTTGAAACTTTAAACTACTATTGTTAAATACTTTTACTAGTTACTGTTTACTTCTATTTAAGCTATTTAAATTATACAAATATTTAGATTTAATTTTACACTTCCCCGACGTTTCGGTTGCTTTTCAGCAGCCATGGTCACGGAGAGACTAAGATGGTAGTTGTCTCAATGTTCCAGTGTAGTTATTTCAAAGTACAAACATAATTTAATCATTGGTGTTTCTATTTACGCAGAATGAGCTCAAAGTATCATTAAGTCTAACTGTGGTTTGCTTCTTCTTGGATTTGACTATTTGAATTACTGGATCCCAAGCTGGTGGTACATTCCAACCATCTTCTCTATTGAAATAAGAATGTTTTTTGATTTCAATAGCCTCGCGAAGCATCCTTGGTAGGAATCGGTGTTCTTTAGCGAGCATCTGTGGTTTGTCAAATCTCAGGTAGTGGTTGGTCCCCTGTTGCACATGTTCACACACAGTAATAATAATGTTTTATAAAAAATAAAATCCGTATAAAATTTGTTTAATTTCAACATAGCAAAATGTATCCATAATAACTTTAATCTACTACTTTGGAGATATAGGTATAAGACTGTCTATTATTAGTACTAATTCAACCTAAAATGGTTCAGTCATTTTCGATATGCCTAAATCCTATTCAACAATTCCCAGAAATAGCACGGAAACTGGAAATATGTCGGTAGAAGGCAGTATGCTTACTCTATATTACGTAGAACTTAAACATGTAGTTGGCAAAAAGTAGGTCTTATACACTTTTGCCTAACTCGAGCTACAGTCATGACTTTATCTATGGATGAAAGACAGAATATAAATCATGTAATTTGTATGCCAAAGACAATTATATTGATTAACAGCCATTTTACAATAATATGTTATTTTCTCACAAAACTAATACTAGTTGAAAAGCATTATAATTATCTCAGACAGCTATATCACCTTTATAATCTTTTTTGTAACTTATTTATTGAATAAGATAAACATAAATCTTATATAATTAACGCACGACGTTTCCATAAATCAAATAAGAACTAATTATTAGATATATATTATAAGGCTATCTCTTACATTCCTATAAATAGTTTTATCTAAATAAGCGGCATTCGGTTATAACCAAAACGGGAACAGAACCCGTTAAGGACCTTGTCGCAAACGGCTTTAGCGACACAAATAACTTGATTATAGTTGACAGGAAATCAGTTAAGGTAGCCAGTTGAGTTAGATCCGCGGTGTGAGATAGTGTGGCCTCGATTTGTTTTAAATTGTTCAGTCGGTGGGAGGGGCGGGGTGTCTAGTTTATTTGGTCTTATATATCAACTTTGATAGTTAGTTGTATGATAGGAATCTGATTGGGTTGCAGTGCGATTGTTGGCGCTGACTCATGAACACGGTGTTCGGACTGATATGATTTATATCTTTTGATAATTTCACAGAAATCTGTACAATTCTGTGTCTTTCTGTTTGCTTGTCGTGTTTATCTCGCATTTTGGTCTGTGTACAACAAATCATAGTTTTGACAGGTATGCCTTCTACCTATTGTTACGCGAATATCGCAATAATACTACAATATTCTATGTAAACGAAACTTATTGAGAACGCCAGGCTTCTTAAAGGTACTTTGTGATGTCAGAAAGAGAGCCGCAAATTTCTTAACGGTTTTCTGGTTTAGCATGCATCAATAAGCTATAGTAGCTTCTTATAGCTTACGCTTATCAGGTTAACCATATTGGTGTATAAAAGCTATATTAAATCGATCAAACTAAATGGTAAATTGTTTCTGCAAACTATGAAAACTTACAATGCAATCGATATCACTTGCACATTGCTGAAATTAGGGAAAAGGGATTCAAGATAGAATGAAAGGAAAGAGAAGAGATGGTTTTACTTGCATTAATAATATCCTCCAGATCGAAAGTCGGTCACGGCGGCCAGTCTTAATGGAGACTGGCCACCTGCGCAGGAGATATTATAGTGCACAAGTGTTTGCGCAAACACAATTGCACTCTCTGTTCCTTAACTCTCATGATCCGATGAGACGGTAATCCGACACGACCGGAGAGAGATCAGGCTCAATACCAACGGCTTTACGTGCTTTCCAAGGCACGAGGGTGTCTAACACCGCCAACTTCCTATCTCCGGCTGCTATTGAGATTTCTTAACAGAAAAACCCAATAACTTTTTGTTGGCCCACCCGGGATTCGAACCCAAGACCTCATGTACAGCAGTCGCATTCACTACCGCTGCGCCACGGAGGCAGTTACTTGTATTAACATGCCAGCGGAATCATATCGAGACATAATTGTAAAGCGATGTATCTGGACGCCGGCGTCCTTACACCAAAAGAAGAACTTAGGTCGTACCTGTCTGAGGATATTAAAACACACAACACTGCCAGTAAAAGGTGCCTACTTAAACCACTGCGCCATAGGCATAAAAAGACGTAACCTAGCCGTATCTTAACACAACTGCGGATTGAACTATCTTTAAGAAATGACCGATAGCTGACCTCCGGCCAAACCGCTGATGGCCGTAATCTTAGATAAGCAGTCAGTGGGCCGCAGCGACTATCTTCAGTAATAATATTGAAGTGTGTTCGCTCGCATGGCAACTTGAATAACGGGATAATGCTATCAGTATCCTACGATAGCAAAGCTTTATCATTCTGCAACGGTGTGTATATATTTCTTTTTTATTTACAAAGGTGGTTGGCAAGCGGCTTGACTGGTGATAAGCGGTTGCTGTAACCTCTCATCGCTTGTCAAAGGTTTCACTCGCGCGCTGTCAACTTTAAGGGATGAAAGGAAAGGAATGGAGGAGGTAGAAAAGATACTCTGGATTTCATACTTACCGGGTGAAGTTATGAGAGCCTGTGAAACTTTTACTTACCGAACATAACGCAGTGACAGGGTTATAATTTTTTTGTCGGTTTCCTAAAATAGTGTGGTACTTTTCCGAGTAAGGTGGCTCATCCGTACTATCATCACTATCAATAATTGGCAACGACCGACAAAAATTATTGCATTGGCAAGCACTAATATTGAAACTTTATTACAGTTCAAACTAAGAATACAGAATCTAAGTTGTGGTTTTATTTCATTAACTAGCTTTTGCCCGCGGCTTCGCTCGCGTTATTTTAGAATTTGACAATCAATTCGGGTTGTACTCTGCTTCTAATAATATAATTCAATTATGATTACAAAGAAACGTGGCGCCATCTATTATCATAAGAACGTTATTATTGTTTTCCTCGGGAACAGTAATTTTTTTCGGGATGAAAGGTAGCCTATGTCCGTTTCTGTACACCTGACAACGCTTATGCAAAATTTTAGGATGATCGGTTCAGTGGTTTAGGCTTGAAAGGTAACAAACAAACAAACTCATTTTCACTTTTATAATATTAGTTAGGAAGTTAGGATTAGGATTACATAAACAGAACAACAAACATAATTTACAACTAATATTAACAAACCTAACCACATATAAATAAAACAAGATGAAAAGTAACAAAATATGTGACTGTAAAATTTATTTAAGAAAATGGCTGGTTTAGGCAGCGTCGCGTCGTAAGAATACAGTGGTGCAAATTCTGTTGTCACAAAATTCTCTAACCTTAACTAAAAATTACTAAAATTTAGTTTAGTCCTCTCAAATCACATTTCGTATTCTGAAATCGTTAAAAGTGAAAGGACTAAAAAAAATTTTTGTGATTTTTAATTAAGTTTAGAGAATTTTGTGACAACAGAATTGGCACCAGTGTCAAACTTGTACTTGTGCCGTGGCTTATACACTTTCGTTTAAGGCTGACGTGAGGTAGGACCTCAAGTCAGCCTTAAACGAAAGCAGGTTCGATTTACAAATCGTGCAAAGTGTTGTTGCTTTTACTATTACAAAATTCTGAGCCGAAAGATGGAGTTTAGTTATGAATTGGACAACGTAGCCTAGAAAATATATATATTTAGTTTCATACTCGTAGAAGTAGAGTTTATTTAACCCTTACACTGCAGTTGTGTTTTAAATCCATATTTCGTGCACGGATTCCCGGCCTTATTTGCATACGGGTTTGTTAATACAACCCCTCATTTTTAACATACTTTGCGCTAACTAAGAAAAAATAATCAGGGTAGGGTTGAGTTTTTCTTAAAGTAAAAAAATAGAATTGTCAATGTAGTGAAAATTGTAAAAAAAGGAATTTTTGTTTCAAGCACATCTGCTGTTTTTGTCTTGCTTTTTTAACGGTATTTAGACTAAAACTCTCAAATGATTAGACAATGTACGCAGACGGGGAGAATGCTGCACCATCCGGGACCCGGATAGTGCAGCATTCTCCCCGTTAGCTATCTAAACTGGCTATTTGGTATCCAAACCTACAATACTCAGTGCACTGGTACTGGCGACCATGCCGACGATGCATGCTATCATTTTGACATAAATGTCAATAGATATAAAAAGATTGTATCAGGTATTCTTAGTTCCAAAAAGTTCCAAATCTAGTTACAATGTAAAATTACAGTTATTAAGTAAAAACCTACTTACAATATCCACTTTTATCCTACGCTAACGAATTTAAGATTTTAATAAAGTTTTTTGTTTTGCACGTGTAATCTGCTATAATATGTACATGTTGTGTACACTACTTTAGGATTACTGTCCGGTTTATATAATACAAGCTTTTGCCCGCGTCTTCGCTCGCGTTAATTTATAATTTGACAATCAATTCGGGTCGTACTCTGCTTGTGTAATAATAACTATAATTCAATCATGATTCGAAAGACACGTGGCGCCATCTATTATCATTATTGTTGTTTTCCTCGGGAACAGTAATTTTTTTCGGGATGAAAGGTAGTCTATGTTCGTTTCTGTACACCTGACAACGTATATGCAAAATTTCAGGATGATCGGTTCAGTGGTTTAGGCGTGAAAAGGTAACAAACAAACAAACAAACTCATTTTCGCTTTTATAATATTAGTTAGGATGTTCATTATTACTACTTACCATGTTAAGACTGTAATCGGTTTGTGTACCTATTTTAAATAAATATATATATATATACATCAAATGGCTATTTAAACAGGCTACAAGGTGCTCAAACTCACAACATTTAGCGCGATGGCGAACCCTGGCGAGATGACCAATTAAACTCCTATATCCGGGTCACTAAGCTATGAGAACAGGCTGTAATTGCTTCAGGGCCTGTTCGAAAAGGGTCTAGCACTAAATACCGTACATTATTTAATTCCATTTATTATTGATTTGGTATCTGTTCACCCCCTTAAAGGTAATGGTAATGATACCGTACTTTTACCATCCGTTTTGGTAACAATAAATATCTGTGGGTAATTTCACTTGTGCATTGACTGCCTTCTATGTAGGGTCGCCATATTTGCAATAGGGATTTACGGAATTGTTTTAATTAAACGCCATTTTGTAGAATTGTTGAGCTGCTTTGGAAGACATTGATTAGAAGAAAATAATGTATGGGGTAATTAATTAATTGTGATATTAAAATGTCAATTTTTGGAAAGCGAGACATAGTGGAAAACTTACTATTGTTTCTGGCCGCCGGTGTGCTGCTGCCATTCTATAGCTAATATACGAAATACATATAGAAATGCCGACTATTACAACTAAAAACGAAAACTAATCATCATTTTGTATTTGTCACTAAAGTGAGCTTGTTATTAGAATAAAAGGGGTATTTACACATGACAAAAATACAAAAACATAACGGTTTTTCCTTAGATACTTCCAGTTGCGGTTAACCAAGAAATAGCAACCATATTTTATTGTCATTGTCACACAATTTTTCTCCAAATGAGTTTTAGTTTTAGTACTTTTATAATAATTAACTACAACAATACTCTAAATGTAGAGCCGTGCCTCGGAGAGCACATTAAGCCGTCGGTCCCGGCTGCCATGAACATCTATGGCAGTCGTTATTGAGAAATCAGTGCCCTCTAATATCCTAACACTGGTCTGGCCTTAGGCTATCGTTAGCCTTCGGGTTGCGGAGGTCAGATGGCAGTCGTTCCGTGTAACAACTGATATCCAGTCAACTCGACTAGAAAGCCGTCCCCAAGTGACTTGGGAATAATAAAGGATAGGGATAAGAAGATAGGCTGTGAAATGCACAAAGCTCTTAAATCTGACTGGTTGTGCCAGAAATTAGCGCTATCAAACAAACAAAATCTATCAAATCAGCGCTGTGTAGTGCTTGCAGCAATGCAAGTGCCACAGCATTATGCTGAGTGCATCACCGTTGTTTTTGTGCCGTTAGACGGGACTTGCATCTGCAAATATTTACATTTCAATTGTTTTTAAAATTTCTTTATACTTACATATTTTTATTTACTTTTTGTTATACCCGTATTCTATTGATGATGCATGCCATGATAGTACAAAAATAAAAATCTTTTCATTTCATTTCATTTCATTTCTTCCGTGCTACGAGATTATAATATATATTATACATATTATAGCTTGTGAACGGTGAAGCAAAACATAGCGAGGAAATCTGAAATATGATTATATTCTTTCATCAAGTATGTTATTAGGTCCAAAGACAAGCTGGTGAGCTTATTGTCGCCTACCAGGCAAAATGTAATTACTAGACGACTAAGAGTTTCCTAACAGAATACTTAACAACTCTATCTACCCGGGATTTAAACCTAGAAGCACCCAATCACCCGCAAATATAAACGCATGATGATTGATTAGTTTGATTTATTTTTCTAAAATGTTTAGATATTTATAACTTAACTATCTTTTGCGCGTGGCTCCGCCCGCGTGGTACGTACATCAATAAAATGTAGCCTATTTCCTTCCCCAGGTTTTAAAATATATCTTTACCAAATTTTGTATAAATCGGTTGAGTGGTTTAGCTGTGAAAAGGTAACAGACAGATAGACAGAAAGACAGATAGAGTTACTTTCGAATTTATAATATTAAGTAAGGATAGTAAGGATTATGGGCAAATCATTTATGGATTTGGACGAAACTTGACACAAATTCAAATTTTTTATTTGCAAGCTACGTGTTCTATCATATACGCACAACACCATCTAGCCCAAACTAAGTTGAGCTTGTACTATGAATACTAGACAATGGACAAACATACATAATATATATTTTTGTTGTAAATACATACTTATTATACGAGTACATAGAAACACCCAGACCAAGACAAACATCCATGTCCATGCGCACAAATATTTGACTTGTGCGGGTTCAATTCAGGCGTGGCAGTTAGTTAAACTAACCACTACGCATCGAGTCGTCATTTTTTAATACGAGTAGTTGCTTAAAACACAGATATAACATGTCATGGATTATCACATAGCGTAACAACTTTTTATCCCGATATGTCTTACGGATTCTCGCAGTTTAATACAGGCGTACAAACTAGTATGCAAAGAAAACTACGGACTATCCTGTTTTAATCAGAACTGTTAGTCACCCTCCCAGTACCGTAAACTGCATTTTACAATGGCTACGGTAACCAGTCGATTAGGCTTGTTGCCCAGACCCCATATTTGGATCAGCAGATAGTTATAATGCTAATAGCAACACCGTGCTCTATGTACTGTTAGTTCTGAATACTTGCAGCGACTCTTGTCTATGAAAGGACGTGTTGTTTATTTGGGAAAGGCCTTGTTTCACAAACTGTATGTAGCATTTGTCCTTTGAATGAAAGTCTCGCTTTTTCTCTTATTTGACCTTAGAAAAGAAAGCGGCATATGGTTTATATTTCGAATAACTTTTATTTCGTTCTTGTGAAACTGGCCATTTGAAGTAGAGCCTTGCTGATTTCAGCAAGAATCGGCTCGACCGAGGAAGTACTACCCTCTCACAGAATACCGACGTGAAATAGCAGTGTTCCTACTGTTGTGTTTCGTTTGGTAAGTGAGAGTGCCGGAGGCCCTATCCCCCTCTTTCCCCCTTCCCGCTCTTCCTCCTTCCCACTTCCTTTTATTCCTAAAGGATCGGCAAAGCGCAAGTGATGCCTCTGGTGTTGCAGGCGTCCATAGGCTACGGTGACCACTTATCATCAGGTGGGCCGTATGCTTGTTTGCCACATTAATTGTATAGAAAAAATATATACGTAGATAGGCGTTAACTTAACGATAGATTAGAATATAAATGAAAAAACTAATTATGTTATTATCCTTCGACAATGGTGTTGCCTGAATAGAGCAGCGGTTATGAATGAGACTGCCTGAAGTATCAGGTTCTGAAGTGTACTGTCAAGAAATTCTCAGTAGCTAGCAGCGCGATAACGGCCCCATATTACATCCTAACTAATCCAAATGCGCAAGTGTGTCGTCTATCTGTTACCTCTTCACGCTTAAACCGCTGAACAGATCGTCATGAAATTTGCCAGAGATATAACCTGAAATACGAAGAAGGACAAAGGCTACTTTTTTACGCGATAAATGACACACACGCGGGCAAAGCCGCGGTCAAAAGCTAGTATTATAAATGTGATAGTGAGATTGTTCGTTTTTTACGCTTTCACGCCTTAACTACTCGACCGATCATCATGAAATTTCGCATACACCTTGTTAGGAGTACAGGATAGGACATAGGATACCTTGCATCCAGAAGAAGCATTATTTCAAACCTAACCTACACTTACGCGGGAGAAATCTAGTACAACTTAAAATTATAACTGTAGCATAGCATAGGCGACGTGTGGATGTCGTACCCTTTCAGGAATATAGGACACTAGTGCCAATTCCGTTGTCACAAAATTCTCTAAACTTAACTAAAAATCACAAAAAATTTTTTTAGTCCTGTCACTTTTAACGATTTCAAAATACGAAATGTCATTTGAGAGGACCAAACTAAATTTTTGTGATTTTTAGTTAAGCTTAGAGAATTTTGTGACAACAGAATTGGCACCATTATGTAATTTTATTTTTATTTTATTTTATTTTCGAATTTAGAAAACTTACAGCTAGTTAACAAGTATGTATATCTTTGACTAAGCTATGGCCAATTACAAGTTTTCACTTATAGTATTTTTATAAAAAAAAATGTGAAACGGCTACCTAAAACAATATTGATTTTAAATAAATTATTTTAAGTAGGAGGACAAAATAAGCACATAATAATTACAAAAAAAAAGGATGAAATAAAAAAAGGAAAAAAAGGAAAACACATACACACACTCATTACTAATCGATTTCTAGGAAGCATGTGAGAAAAAGTTATTGCACATAGTCTTTTTTAATTTGGTGACACTGGTGTTAAAAATATCAATGTCAACTCTCCAGCACGCTGAATTGAACGAACGACAAGCCCTGATCAAAAATGAATGATGACGTATGGATTAGATCAGAACACCTTTAAACATAGCATACTAGAAAAAACTAACACAAAGCTCATCATTACCGCTCACACGGACCTTAAAAGCCAAATGCCGCCTCCTACAGCCGCGCAGCCATAACTCTTAGTATACATGTATTTGCATTCAGCAGACAAGCTCAGGTGCAATAAATATCTTTTGAATAAAGCCTCTGGTGAATCACAAACGTTCAGTCGCCAGTTTGTATTTTAGTTCACCAACTACAAAACACGCGGGTCCATTGTGGTACGGCTTCTAAGCATCTATATATATACGTGAAGCAAAAACTTTGTACCCTTTTTTACGAAAATTGGGCGGACGGATGAGTATGAAATTTCGCACACTTATAGTTTATACAGAGAAGAAGTGACGAATGCTAATATTTTTTTTAAAATTATGCGTAAAAATATATTAAATTAATGAAAAAACACTACACGCACAGAACCATACATTTGACACACGCAGTCGAAGCGCGTAACTATGGTTACATATGGGTATATATTATGACACATATCAGCAATATCTTACATGCAAACTTTGGTTGAATTTCGAGCACTAGGCGACCCCTAGTTTATATAGATGTATGTACGTAACGGGGATATTGTAAGAAACTTCCTTAGTGTCACGCTTCTACTCCAGCCCAGAAGGGATAAGCAGAGGTATACCGAAGAAAAATGTAAATTTGTCACCATTGATGACATAAAATGGTACCTAGTTTCCACGAGTGCCGCAGTGACTTAAATGGCTCCTCGTTTTTACCAGCTTCGAGTGACTGCAAATTTACTAGGAGCCTACTAAGCCTTGCAGAAAAACGGGTAAGAGAATTGCGTCTAATTTGAGTAAACGGGTAAGAGAATTGCGTCTAATTTGAGTAAACGGGTAAGAGAATTGCGTCTAATTTGGAATAGTTGTTTCGAGTCGAGTGTTCTTTGTGTCTGTTGTTTCAATGTTTGTGAAGCCCTCCACGTCACATGATTATTACAACACTTACTTATTACGTTGGCTGGACTTAGGATGGGTCTGATGGTATTGGCATATCCAAACCCTGAAGACTTCAGTCTTCTCCCTCTGAATTATACACTGCGGCTAATGCAGTACATTCATAAGGAGATACATAAGGGATAAAAGACATAAAAGATCCCACTGGGTCGAAGTATCGCCGGTCTGTACTGACTGGCACCCACACACAAGATAAGATAAGATACTTATAATACTATATCAGAGTTGGCCAAGGTATACATACATCGATCAAATATACCATAGATGCACGATCGTCGCTCGAAAAACGGCCCCAACAAAACTGTGCATAAATCAGTCGTATGCGCTATATTATACACCTGTCCCACTCACTCTTGCGTACGCTGCCCGTAAGCGAGAGCGAATCGACACCACTACTACGGTGGAGACGTACCATATACTTAGTACGCTTGTGTATCGCGAGTAACACACTTAGGACGCTTTATATTGACGCGTTTTAACTAAACTATTACAAAATGTTTCTAAGTGGGCGTTCAATGGTTATTCCGGTTTATTTCCTGGATTGCATAATAAATGCAGACACTTATAAGTAAGTAGTACTGGTCAGTGCCACATATTGACGCGGTTTTTGTATGAGAATGTGCATCTATGGTATATTTGATCGAAGTATAGGTACATATCACTTATCCACATATCGCCACCTGTGGTTCCAGGTTCCACGTAGTTTTGGCGAAAGTATATTCCCGCTTCTCGGGCTCAGTTCCAGACCCTATGCTGCTACTGAGAATTCTTTTATCAACAATAAAATAAGATAAGATAAGATAAAGATATTTATTTAGTAAAATATGAGTAACAAACAAGAAGGTACATGGTGGTCAGTTAACAATGTAATAACACTTTGCTCAAGCCGATAATCAAAGCCGAAAAAATATTAAGTATTATATAAATAAATTATATCTAAAGTAAAATAGAGAAAAAGAGCAGCGATAGCTCAGTGGGGAGACCAACAGACTGCAATGCAGAGGGTCTCGGGCTCGAACCCACGTCACGCAGCTCTGACTTTCGGAAGTTATATGACTTTTAGAAATTATGTGCGTATTGATTGACAATTATGGCCTGCTCCGTGCCTCCGAGAGCACGTTAAGCCGTCGATCCCAGCTGTCATGAACATCTATGGCAGTCGTTATTGGGAGAGTGTCGACACAAAAGATCCCACTGGGTCGAAGTGTCGCCGGTCTGCACTGACTGGCCCCCACATAAGATAAGATAAGATAAAATAGTGAAAAGTTTTTGATCTAAAATATTACGATTGAAGACTTACGAATCTTGGACAACCGACACAGGCCGCAAAACTCCAAAACAGATACTCATTTTCCTCATCTATCCCACTAGTTCCATTGTGTAGATTGTAATGAGACTTCTGGAACCATAATACTGGTGTCATTTGCCCCATTAATGGGACGAAAAAAATTTTAATTGCCCCACTTGGACTATGCGGGACACACGGCTTTTCCTTCTTATACAATGGAAACCTACGTTCCCTTATAAGTACAAGTTAGTATGCTACGTGTACCTATTACGGGTAACACTATACATGCGCATATTTGTAGCGCAGTTCCGTATGCGCCTGCGCGCATAGATATAGCCGGTAATGCACTGACGCACGGGATCTTCTCTGATCGAAAACACGAGATTTGAGGAGATTTATGTACTATTTTATTTTATTTTATTTATGACTAGTTGTTACATGTGACTTGGTTTGTATTTTTGAAGAAGATAATCCTTGTATAAGAATACAATTCTCACGGTGCGAGCTGTTCTAACACAAAACTTTATAAAAAATTATGAGAGCGGTTTAGGCATAAACTGTAACAAACAGACAGAATTATGTTTTTATTTCTAAAGTAGAAATAAAAACGTAATTCTAATTTTGTCTTTCTATTTATAGTTTTCAGTGCTGTGTTTAAGTAAGGAATACCGCGGTAAAAAATATCTTATATAAGAGATATAAGATAGTTTTTACCCTGGTATTCCTTCCCGGTAGTCTATCTGAACGCAAAGTTTATTCACGTGAGCAACTAATATCCAAAACAACAAGTAAAGCGTTATCATTACAGCTTTAAAAAGAATTACTGTCTACACTAATATTATAAAGTGGAAAGATTTCATTTTTGTTTGTTTTTTAAGGATTTAACTCATAAACTACTGAACCGATTTTAAAAGTTTTTCACTATTAGAAAGCCATATTATCACCAAGTAACATAGGCAAATTTTGAAATGTTTTATTACTAACATAAGCTAGCCTGCTTTTAAGCGAGCGAAGCCGCGTGGAACAGCTAGTATTTGATAAATCTATAGATATAACATTATCTTCCGTTTTCGTATCTAACGTACCTACGCCCATTAGCTATCTCCTTATGAATGTACTGCATCAGCCGCAGCGTACAGTTCAGATGGAGAAGCCTGAAGTCTTCAGGGTTCGGATATGCCAATCCCATCAGACCCATTCCCAGTCCAGCCAACGCGTCGCATTCACACAGTAGGTGCAATATGGACTCGTCCTGTTCACCACAGGCTCTGCAGATCGAATTGTGTGCCAATCTCAATCTGCACAGGAAGTCGTTGGTGCCAAAATGGCCAGTGAACGCTCCTGTGAGCAGGCGTACTTGTTATACCCGCAGAACTTCCGGGTGAAGGCGAGGCATCATGATACCTCCTTGATAGAAAAACTCGATAACACTTTGTTCGACCTGAAAATCGAACCCGAGGCTTCATGGACAGCAGTCTTATTGACTAGTGCTACGTCACTGAGACAATGTTAATAATTTTATTTCTTACTAGCTGTTACTTGCGACTTCGTCCGCGTAGGTTTTAACTAAAAAGTGTTTGTCTCCGCGGAACCCTATTTTTTTCTAAAATCAAAGTAACCTATGTTACTCCTTATAACATCAGCTATCTGCCAGTGAAAGTCCCGTCAAAATCGGTTAAGCCGTTTCGGAGATTACCCGGAACAAACAGACAGACAGACAGACAAAAATTTAAAAAATAGGTGTTTTCGTATAGGTACCTTATATACTTTCATATGCATTAGATAAAAAGCTGTTATTTTGACATTACAGACACTTCAATTTTATTTATTTGTATAGATTTATGAGACTAGAGACTATAATGGCTAATTCCATTTATATATAGATACTAAAGCATTTATACGAAGCGCTGTGGGCAGAATCCTTTACATATAATATTACTCAATCAATTACTATAGGAAGGATCTTTATTGCTATTATTAATAGTAAAATGTGTTTGTTTGTTACGATAAAATCGAACAACGACATTGTAAGCTTCCAAGCTAAGCGCTCTGCCGATCAGGAGACAAGGCGAACTGACACTAAAACAGGCTCGAAGGACCAAAAGATATTGGGGTTATCTCGTCGTTAACGGTATCCCGGTTGGAGTTGTTTTTTTTAATTTTTTTTTCCTATTTAAAGTGACCACACTTCACCTGATGGTAAGCAGTCGTGTGGTCTAAGAGCAGTGGCCTCCACACCGCCCTCATAGCAGCCGAGGCGATGTTGAGGTCTCTACTTTGACGGCCTGAGAAGGTGCTTTTTCACGCCCCGCTTGAAAGACCCAGGAATGAAGGAAGAAGGAAACACGTGCCTTGGCAGAGAATTCCATGCCTTGGTCGTTCGGCAGAGGTATGAAGACCCAAACTTGTTGGTACGCGCTCTAGTCGACTCTACTGTGTAAGGATGGCATCTGAGCCCAGCACGTATTGTTCTGGATAGGAAAGGGGAGGGCGGGATAAGGTGGAATAACTCTTCAGAGCACTCCCCGTGGTATATTATAGTTAAGTTTGTTATAAGTAGTACACACGATATATCAAACCACTAGATAAGTTTATGAGTTTATTAGATATAGTTCACAATAGTTGTTAATGTTTAATTTAAGTTATCTGAGTCGCGCTTTACGTAATATTATTGACTAGCTGTACCCGCGACTTCGTCCGCGTGAAAATTTGTATAAAATGTTATATGTTTTAGGACAGAACTTCTGTGTAAACGATGTTAGATGTGGAACCATTGGGGACGTACACATACAGATTTTGGGGATTGCTAACGCGAGACAATGCGACATAGAGTTGGCCATGAGTCATGAGTAAAACAGCCCGTACTGAGATCTACACCTGCAACGTGTAATCTCTGACCTTGCGCTTTATTTATTGTCATTGCATTACATAAACTTACTGGGAATTGAACGCGCTTAAAGCTGAACAGATAATTATTTGGTATGATGGGGTTTCTCGGAATAAAAAATATTTCACCGGCGCCACATCCTGTTAAAATTTCGGCTTCAACTAAGTTACGTTGCAAGATTTTTACTTTAAGTCTGGTTCCGTTACAAAGCCTAGGTGGACTTAAATTTCTTAGCAAGATTATGGGAACGCCCACTTGTAAAGAAATTTTATGGGCTGGAAGACCAGGTGCGCGTCAAGAATTAAGAAACTCTACTGGATAGTTATTAATGTCGTCTTCTGCTGTGACATTGTGAATAGAAGTATATTCGACACTATCACCGTTAATTTGCCTTAGCATCTCAGAGTTAATAGCTGTTGCTTGGTCGTTTCGAGGTGGCAAAGTTGTAAGTTGCAGCTTTTTTTTTTACTTGGGCTATATATTATGAAACGGCAGGCCACTATACGAAAAGACCTACCCTAAGGTCACCACTAAAAGAAATCCCAACTGTCCCCCTCCCCCTAGAGGGGAGACGGACACAACACAGAGGCGCGCGTGTGAACACGCACGCCGCTTCTCGGACCTGGTGCTGAACGAATGGCGGGCAGGCCCACAAAGTCCGCCACCCCCAGGTCAGACCTCAGGGTGGCTGGAGGTCGTCTTGGGCCCTCCGGCACCTGGCTCTGCGGTTGGGGAGAGGGTTTAAACGCACCCTCCCCCACTCTGCCGCCTCCTTGATGGAAATCACTTCCTCGGCGAGGCGACGGCATTCCACGACCTCTCGCTCCGGACCATAGACTGAACTACGGCCGGGAGCGAGAGGGCAACAAATCCGACTGCCGCGACCAACTCACGGCGCTGCGATGCCCAGGCGGGGCAAACCGCCAAAGTGTGCAGCGCGTGTCCTCAACAACGTCGCGGCAGTCGCCGCAGTGGTGACAACTGGGCGTCTCTTGCCGGCGTATACGACACAGGAACTGGCCAAAACAACCGTGGCCAGTCATTACCTGTGTCAGCCGGAAGATGAGGGCGCCATGCCGCCTTTCCAGCCACTCCTCAAACACGGGACTTACCGCCACGATCGTGGCGTGCCCGATAGCCATGCAGCTGTCTGGTTTGTATCTGTAGGTGACCCATATACTGACGAAATTAAAATTTGTAACGATGGAACCATACAACATAAACTATCTGTTAAAATTACCTTATTTTCTGCTCGCTGCTGAAAAGTACCGTCTCCTATTTTACAGTAAACCGATTTTAATGAAATAAAGACTAAATATTACCCGAGGATATTCTCTATAGTGTTCTTACTGAGTCTATCGTATTAACTTTGTACTTTAGGCGTGATGAAGCAATAAACAAACAGACAGACAGATTTTTCTAAAATGATTGAAATGTGTTCAGTTAATTATTCTGAGTCCCCTTAATTCATTTATTTCGCAATATTCTAAAATTTACAGACACGTGAAATTTAGAGTTTTATTTTCCTATTGCCCAAAAAATACCAAAATCGAAGCGATTATTATCTCCATATACCGATTCGGTTTTGTATTAATCTAATAAACAAATTTTAGGAAATCGGATTACAACTTTTATTTACATTATATCTCTAGAACAAAGAGTGGTTGTTGAAAGCCAGCATGCCATACAACGGCGTAAAACCTTAATATCACGATTTAAAAAATGACGTCATTTGCACAGTGCCATCTATCGTGATATATTTGTCTGTATTTTGTGTACCTATATTTTGAAAAATAAAATTACTTACTTACTTACTATATGTATAAATCATTACGTCGGGTCTAGTACTAAACACATATTACTAACAAATTAGAGATGTCATTGTCAATTAGTAAACATTCAACATTGTCTTAGAATTAATTATTATTTATTATTATAACAAAAATTACGAAATTTATATTATATCCGTATAACTGGCTTTCTGTATACGATCCTGATCCGTAAACACAATCTATGAGCTTAAATTTAAGCAAATCTCAACCTTATTTGTAAAACATTACGGTGGATCTAGTACAGTACGATCACATTGCCTACATTAAAATTTAATTTAACTTCAAATGCTCATAACTTTTGATAGAGAAGACCGATTTTAATGAAATAAAGACTAAATGTTACTTGAGGATATTCTTTATAGTATACTTACTGAGTCTATCGTATTAACTTTGTCCTTCAGGCGTGATGCGAGAACAAACAGACAGACAGACTTTTTTAAAAATGATTAAAATGTGTTTAGTTAATTATTCTGAGCCCCCTAAATCATTTATTTTGCAAAATTCTAAAATGTACAGACACGTGATATTTACAGTTATACTATGCTAGATGTTCCCGTGGTTTCACCCGCGTTTTTCGTTACTGCGCCGCCCCCGTGGGTCGTAGCGTGATATTATATAGCCTATAGCCTTCCTCGATAAATAGGCTATCCAACACTAAAAGAATTTTTCAAATCGAACCAGTAGTAATCACGCAGAATAAACCAGGAGAAACATCGTTTGTACTATGTCTGTAATGGGTAATTATTTTGCTGCGATGTTATTTTAAAACTACGATATCTCCTAAGATATTCATTGAAATCGAATGATGCAAAGGGCAATTTTGTTTTAAATTAAATACTTGTGACGAATAACGTATTTATTTGGATAAGGATTAATATCATGATTATAAAAATACCTTCGCAAATAATGCATTATTTTAGAACAAATTTCGTTAGCATAAAAATGGTTATAGTGAGCTAACCTTAAAAGATAGACATATGCTGTCGCGGACTTTTTTTTAGAACTTTTAAAGGGGAACAATTCTGTCATACATGATTTTTGCGAAACTTTAGCTGTTTACGCAGCGCACGCAGTGGAAGCTCTCAAAAGGAAAAAATACTCTCCGATTTTGAAACATTCTTCATTGGTGCTCCGCTCCTATTGATTTTAGCATGATGATATATAGCCTATAGCCCTTCTCAATAAATGGGCTATCTAACACTGAAAGAATTTTTCAAATCGGGCCAGTAATTCCTGAGATTAGCGCGTTCAAGTAAACAAACAAACAAACAAACTCTTCAGCTTTATAATATTAGTATAGATTCGACACATACACAACAGCACGTGACCGAGTTTTAGTCACGACTAATTTATTTATTGTTGGGCTGCCTATGCATAAATATGAATTGTGCTGTATGAGCGTTATTGACTTGTACAGACATAATATCACGGTTATCTATCAACCTGAATTAAAAACTATTCCACTACTGGGCCTCTTACACACTTGTAGACTAAACACATCTTTGACAACATTACCTAGAACTCTAAGATATGCAGGTTTCCTAACAATAATTTCCTTCAGCGTTAAGGCCTGTTTAAACCTAAGCGGTATTCGCTACCGTCTGCGGTAGAGAAAACCGAGTGGGTATGCGGTAATATTACTGTTCACACCAAAGCGGATTTCGCTATCCTTGTGGGTAGAGTTGATACTAAATACCTGAGCAAAACCCGCGCGGCAGGCACTTCTACCCACAGCGGCAGCGAATACCGCTCAGGTCGCTCTAGCCGCGGAACTTGATACTAAATACCTGAGAGAAACCCCGCGGTATACCGCTCAGGTTTGAATAGGACTTAGAAGCGATGTTATTTGTTATCTTATAAAAAAATCCCGCAGGAAATATCCTAGGAATAATTCTTGTGTCCCGGGGGACTTTACAAACATTCAAACGACGGATACAAAGAACACCCAGACTCGAAACAACCATTTGTGTATCGCACAAAGTTTTGTCCCGCGTGGGATTCGAACCCACAACACTCGGCGCAGTGGCAGTGGCGAGGCGACCACTCGAACCACTACGCCATGCGAGTAGTGCGATGGACAAGTAACTAGAAAAAAGGTTCTTGAAGTTTAAACTTCTTTAGGCGCGTTGAGCACTTTTTGGGTGACCAAAAATCATGGAACTCGCGTCATCGTCACGCTTCCACGCTTTATTATATTTTTTTTAGAATATTAACAATATCTCAGAAATGGTGCGTCCTACGCAAAAAATAACGAAATTTTGACCCCCTTAGTAACCCCGAAAAGAGCATCAGGAACTAGCATACGACCCGACCCTTTTTTTCTTTGTAAAGAAGTGTTTATGATCAAGGATTAAAGTTTTCACTTTTATCGGCAGTCCCCAAAGACTGCACCATTTTTTTTAAGGGGATTACTAGCAATTTGGGTTTCAAATTCATAATCATAATATTTTATTTGCTAAACACAGGTTTACAGAGATGTTACAAAATTTCATGAGTGCGCTGAGTTTTGCCACAAAGGGCGTGCAAATATATACAATTCTATTAAAATTAACATACAGATTCTTAATTATTGGGAACATTAATATTAAACAGATAACTTAATTACTTATAAAAAAGTATATAAGAACTCATAGCATTAATAATAATTATTATTCTAGTTATAGCAATACATTTTAAATGTCAGAATATTAATTGTGAGTGTCAAAATATTTAATAGTAAATGTAAAAATTATGTCAAAATTATAAATATATATAAAAAAGAATAAGAAAATATTAATAATTATTATGCCTTTTCAATCTCATAACCATAAATTACTAGTATTCATGTAAACCCCTCCAGCTAAGCTAAAATGCTTGTGTTAGGAGTCGGTTCATGTGCGGGAGAGGGAGCGTTTAAACCCTCTCCCCAACCGCAGAGCCGGGCGCCGGAGGGCGCGAGATGACCTCCAGCCACCCTGAGGTTTGACCTGGGGGTGGCGGGCTTTGTGGGCCTGCCCGCCATCCGTTCAGCACCAGGTCCGAGAGGCGGCGTGCGTGTTCCCACGCGCGCGTCTGTGTCGAGTCCGTCTCCCCTCTAGGGGGGGGACAGTAAGGAATATGTAGAGGTACCAGCGGGTAGATCGTTCGTGTAGTGGCCTGCCGTTTCATACGGCGGGCCGTAACCTCGGCGGGGTCGCGACTGCATGTGAAAGTGATTCGCGCGGCCCCGCCGATAGTGATTTGTCGAGGAACACCGTGGTAGGTTTAGTCGGTATTCCGGGAGGTTCATTTTATCGTTAAACATCTATCTTTTACCCCGGCGAGTCCGACATAACCCCTCCGCCCGCCCCCGCGGAGGGGTATGCGTCATAGCATTCCCCCACGTAAAAAAAAAAAAAAAAAAAGGAGTCGGTTCATGTCCGTAGTACAAGGGATGTGATTCGAACCCAATGCCTTATCCATTGGGCTACCGCCGCTTAGGATGTGAGCTTATTGTGTTTTACGGAGCACAGACACACTTTTTTGAGTAGTAGAGCCTCGCTGATTTCAGCATGAATGGGTCGGCTCGACCGGGGAAGGACTACCCTCTCACAGAATATCGACGTGGAATAGTAGTAGTCCTACTGTTGTGTTTCGTTCGGTGAGTGAGAGTACCGGAGGCCCAATCACCACCTTTCCTCCATCACGCTCCCTTTCCTTCCAACGTCCTTTCCTAAAGGGTCAGCAACGCGCAAGTGATGCCTCTGGTGTTGCAGGCATCCATAGGCTACGGTGACCACTTATCATCAGATGGGCCGTATGCTTGTTTGCCACCTTAGTTGTATAAAAAAAAAAACAGTTTCAGTCTCCGTAGAGCTACTAAGAATTTCTTCACTGAGAAACCTAATATAATACGCATATAACTTCTAAAAGACATAGATACGTGCCTTGGGATCGTAATCGAGACCTTTACGTGGCAGTCAAAAGGTCTTCCACTAGGCTATCGATCCTCTATGTTTTCATAGTCTTACGCAGAAAGAACACATTTACACACGAAGCGCTTTCCTTTCACTTTTGTAATGCGTAACGCAAAGGAATGGAACTCACTACCTAAGTCTGTGTTTCCCGATGAGTACAATGTGGGTGTCTTCAAGTCGCGAGTGAATAGGTATCTTCTAGGCAAGCGTGCTCCATCGTCGACTGCATCGTCACTTAAGATTAGATGAGATAGCGGTCAAACACAAGCCTATTATAATAATAATAATATTCTACCACATACACACAACACCATCTAGCCCAAACTAAGCAGAGCTTTTATTATGGGTACTAGACAATGGATAAACATAGGTACATATATACTTTTTTTTTGTAAACACATACATATTATACATAGAAATACCCAGACCAAGACAAACATCCATGTTTAAGCACACAAATGTTTGACTTGTGCGGGAATCAAACCCGCGACCTCAGGCGTGGCAGTCGGCTAAACTAACCACTACGCCATCGAGGCTGACAATACAATATAAAAAAAAGAAAAATGCTCTATACGATTGTACCCTAGTTCAATTTCCGAATCGGGCAAAATGCCTCGCATATATAAACAAATTCAAAGTCCAATTTAGCAATCATCCAAATCCGTGCTTAACATGCACAAGATATGCCGCCATCTTAAAATACTGCACAACGATTTAAACATTACAAAAGGTTAAAATAATATAAGTCTGAAGCTGGTACACACGAAGTAATTTAATGGAATGTGTTCTAGATGCTATCATGTGTAACACGCTTTATGATCGGTGATTATAAACAGCACGAAGGTGTGCGTCTGTGTCGAGGTTCAGTACCCAGAATATAAAGATCTAATTTATGGAAGTGGCTTTGAGAATAATAACGGATAACTAGTGCCGCCATTTATTTAAAAAAAAATTTTCTTTTTTTTTTCTCGTCAAAATGACCACACTCCATCTGATGGTAAGCAGTCGTGTGGTCTAAGAGCAGTGGCCTCCACATCGCCCCCACAGTAGCCAAGGCGATGTTGAGGTCTCTACTTTGACGGCCTGAGAAGATGCTAAATAAACTAAATACAACAAGGTGATGAACCGACTATCTGGTAAGTCTTAGGAAGCTGTTGGATGCGGTGGCCCAAGACCAGTCTGTGTGAAAAACCATCGGGAGAGGCTTATGTCCAGCAGTGGACTTCCTTCGGCTATGATGGAAACAAAAACAACCTTTCATTATAAATACTAACTTTTGCCCGCGTCTTCGCTCGAGAACAATACTTTTTTCTGGATCAAAGGGACCTTTGATGCAGAAAAAAGTACCTTATGTCCTTTCTCTACTCCTGACAAAGTGTTTGCGAAATTTAATGATGATCAGTCGAGTAGTTATGGCGTGAAAGCGTAACAAATAAACACACACACTCACATTCACATTTATTATATTAATTTAGGAAATAAAAAACATGTCCTCCTCCCTAGCCTTTATTATTCCCAAGTCACTTGGGATCGGCTTTCTAGTCTAACCGGATTTGACTGGATATCAGTTTTTACACGAAGCGGCTGCCACCTGACCTCCGCAACCCGAAGGCTAACGATACCAGTTAGACTAGACCAGTGTAGGATATTAGAGGGCACTGACTTCCCGTAGATGTTCATGGCAGCCGGGACCGACGGGGATGGCTTAACGTGCTCTCCGAGGCACGGAGCAGGCGATAATTGTCAATCAATACGCACATAATTTCGAAAAGTCATATAACTGCCGAAAGTCAGAGGTGCGAGACGTGGGTTCGAACCCGAGACCCTCTGCATTGCAGTCTGTCGGTCTCCCCACTGAGCTATAAAAAAAATATTCTTTAAAAATCCTTTACTTTCATTAGGTACAAGGTCTGTGTATTCGGGACTTTATAAACATAACTATGGTTTACTGAAACAGAGTTTCTTTTTGTTTTAATGTGACCATTCTCACACTATTAATGTATCCTATGTCGCGGGAGATTAATAAAATCTTTCCTCTATATAATATTAGTATAGATTAAATGCCAAGCAAACTCACAATCTAGACCTAGTATTCAAAAGGTCCTTGGCAGACCTAGGTATGTAGGTGTGTAGATCTTATACCCGTAGCTAATCGTTAAACAGATTGGCTGCATTAGCTCTAAGACTTAAAATACCGGCGCGTGTGGGCCGCATTAATTACGCCCTTGATGGTAACTGCCTTCTTACCTTGTATTGTATACCGGCTTATGGTAGATTGCTATGTTGCTTACCGTCGATCGTAAGGGCCCGAATTCGATTAAAGTGTCGTTTTATTTTTTTAAAGATTATTCTACGTTCTAGAATTAATGCTTGTATCGTGAGATACTTTAAAAACATTCAAACAACGGACACAGAGAACACCGGAATAACTATTTGTGGACCAAACAATTTTTTGCGGTTTATCCCGCATTCGACCCTCATGTTTCGTCCCGAATATAAAAATACGCATTCGCCCCAAAAATTGTTCCTCATAAATATGTGTGGTTCTTACATTTCAAATAACACTGACGAAACAGGCAGTTTCGTGTTGCGCGCGCGTACGGCTGACCAACAATAACATCGAAAGTGGCAAGTTCAATGTTTTAATGTGTTCACTTTATGCACTTTCCATTCTGTTCAATTAAAAAACAGTTGAAGGTGTAACAATTGGTAAATCATTTAATTATATATATAATTATAAATCTCTACTTGCCATTAATGCAATAAAACGAAAATGTGATTTTGTTTATTTGTAATTGTATTTATTTGTAAGAAAATGTAACAATCGTAAGATAACCTATGAATAAACAAATATACCCGAGAGGCATCAGTAAGGTCGCTTCTAACTTGGTTAGCTAAATGTTAGTGTAATATGCCCATTCGGCCGTAATTATATAACAAACTATCAAACCATAATACTTGATTGACAAACCAATAATCTTGAATTGCATTTATTATTAGATTTACGAAATCAAATGCTCGTTATGTCGTATTAATCGTTTTAACTTTGAAGGTAAACTGCATGCTTGAGAATCTCTACAATGTTCTTGAATAATAAAGCTTAACTAATAGGAGACGGGTAAAGCATATACACTGTGTATATTAACTTAACCCGTCTCTTTACTTAATACTACTAAGGCAGTGCAGTACGTAGGTACTTAGTGTATAAGTTGAGCAGCGATAGCTCAGGGGGGAGACCAACAGACTGCAATGCAGAGGGTCTCGGGTTCGAACCCACGTCGCGCACTTCTGACTTTCGGAAGGTATATGACTTTTCGAAATTATGTGTGTATTCATTGACAATTATCGCCTGCTCTGTGCCTCGGAGAGCACGTTAAGCCGTCCCGGCTGCCATGAACATCTATGACAGACGTTATTGGGAGAGTGTCGACACAAAAGATCCCACTGGGTCGAAGTGTCGCCGGTCTGCACTGACTGGCCCCCGCATAAGATAAGATAAGATAGTGTATGGGTCTGCTCTACATTAGATCCTGAGTTCGATCATCGGTTCGCGCAAACTGTTATTAGGTAATAGGCCCCATTTTTTTTTTAGTGACACTTCAAAGTGATTGTAACGGACCTGATGGATAGACCAATTACAGTCCAGAGACAGTGACGATGAGGAGAAGATAGATGTCTTCTGTCAAGCCGGTCTGACCAGATGCTTCTTAACACTACGTTTGAAGGACCCAATATCATAGAAAGGAGGGAACATAATATGTAGTACTATCTACATACTCTCTACTACTATCTGGCTATATATCACTACCATAGCTGACGAAATACTAGTGTATATACTGTACTGTCTACACTTTAGACCTTTCGAGGGTAGAGGTGTGAGACTCTGTTAATATGTAGTTACAAGCACACATAAAAGTGTATAAGCATAAGAAGGTCAATACTTAACTACATATATATGTTTGCAGTACATGTATAAATGTTTTTTATAGATCCTTACTTTATTAACAATAGATTAACAATGTAATATTAGAAACAGCTTGAAACAGATCTCTGACCTAGTTCAGGTAGTAAAATGTAAAAAGAGACTTTATAAACAAGACTTTTTGGGTCCAATATTTAAATTGTGAATGTTTTCCTTTAGATTAAATATAGTTTTAATGTGAATTTAATACAATAAGTAGCCTGTAATGTGTTTTGTAAAGACTTTTATTCATTGAATAAAATTTTACTGAACTTCATAAACATACCATACAACACGTGCTGGGTAACACCCTCACACGGTAGAGCTGATTAGAACGCGAACCAAAAAGTCTCATCTTTGCCCAACTGTTAAGACTTGGAATTCTCTACTGAGGCACGTATTTCCTTCTTCTTTCGAGTCTGGGTCCTTTAAACGGGGCTTGAAGAACCCTCTTCGTAGACCGTCAAAGTAGAGACTTCGGCACTACTTCACGTAAGGACGTGATGTGAAGGGATCTGGTCATGGACTACACGACTGCTTACCATCAGAAGGAATGTTAGTAATTTTGACAGGAAATATTTTAAAAAGTTAAGAACGAAGATTCTCGTGTTGATGCAAGTGTTATTAGATTGTCTATGGGACACATTTCAAGACTCCGTGCTGCTATTAGGCATTTCCTTGTGTTCTATAAGGTCCTATAAGGTATAGCAGCGATAGCCTACTGGTACACCATAGGACTGCCCTGCAAAGGTCTCGAGTTCGATCCTAAGGCTCGCATCTTTGGCTTTACGAAGTTATGTGCGTACTTTAAATATTTAATTACAACTTGTTTTAACGGTGAAGGAAAACTTCGTGAGGAAACCTGCATGACTGAGAATTCTCCATAATATTCTTGAAGATAAGTGAAGTCTACCAAGCCGTACTTGTCCAGCGTGGTGGACTACGGCCTGACCCTTCTGGCATAGAGAAGAGGCCCATGCCCAGCAGTGAGGCAGTTTAATACAGGGTTGATATCATCATCACCATATAAGGTGGAACTTAAAATGTTGGTGTAATTCCCATCTGCTTATATATTACCAGGGTAAACCCCTGTTTACCCTGGTAATATATAAAGATTCTGTAGCTTCAGACTGTACAATCTTGAAGAAGTAAGCAGATGTGAATTACACCCACATTTTAAGTGTTTTAAGAAATTTAATTGGGGGACGGTAGCTTTTGGTCTTGTTGGTAGAGACCAAAAGCTACCGTCCCCCGACTAAATTTCTTCCAACACTTATAAAACCTAGTTTTAACTACTTATTGCATACATTTAATGCACGACAATGTAATACTACGATCACGACAGCTGATTTGCACCATTATACCACGACCAACTTACAAATACTATCCAAAAAAACTTGTTGAACGAATCTCTACCTTATGCTTTCGAGATAAAGGTGAGTTGTTGAGATGTAGAGGCAAGTTATGTTTGTGCAAGTGCATTACGCTTGGCATAGATGACATTCCAACGGTTTGACGTTTACTCCCTCACTTTTCAAGGTTAGTCTATGGTTGTTAGGTATTAATTGTGCTTTGTGAGCTATGCCAGTTTTCGCATGTGAGAAAGGAAATCTGTATTTTTTTTTCGCTCTACCTATACTAATGTTGTAAAGAGACAAGGTTTGTATTTTGTTTGTAACAATTTAACTCAAAAAATACTAAATCGATTTTGAAAATTCTTTCACCATTAGAAAACTAGTTCGTTCAAGAGAAATAATAATATGGTTATATAACATCAATCATGCTACAACTCATGGGAGCGGAGAAGTATTCATAAGCGTGAGCTTGTGGTAGATATAATATTCTAAGAAGTTTCTGCCTGCGGCTTAATTCGCGAGAAACTGATAGCAATGTATAGCCTATGTATTATTTTGGACATGGTCTACCTGTGCGCGTTTTTTCATCCAAATCCGTTATACAGTTTATGCGTGAGTGACCAACATCTTGGCAAATTATCGCACTTATAATATTCGTAGCTATTATAGCTCCTTCCAGCGCAGTGGTATTGGATGCAATTGCTGTGCATGACATCTTGGTCTTGGTCCGGGCAATAGACCCTTCTAGTGCGGCGAGTAGTCTTTAAAAAATAATTATGGCTGTAATACATCTCTGTTTACTCTTCCCAGGACAAAAACGTAAGACTATGATAGTACCTTTGCGGTTTTACTCGCGTTTTAAAATTAATTTGCGCCTTTTGTAAAAACATGTTGGAGTTTTTGAACGCACAGGTGGCATTTTTGGTTTACGACTAAGTGATGGCCTCGCCACTGACATTGCGCTGAGTGTTGTGTGTCTGATTCTAATACAAGACAAAAGGCTAGTGGTTCACGAATAGTTCTTCCGGTTCTGTGTGTTCTTTTGTCTTTTGTTTGAATGTTTATAAAGGAATAGTAATTATTCCTAAACGAGAGAACTCTTCTAAAAAATATGGTTTTTCCTAACATGACTTTACAAAATAATAGAGTTCATTTAGTATTATAAAATAATTGTATAGTAATGACAAAAGATCTGTATCAGTATGTCGTCACAAAGGAATATAACCAGGTGATGAACCACTGAATCATATTCTTGCAAACTTGACATCACTGCTGATGACTCACTCAAAGAACAATAGCACAATTTTGGATTATAACAAAGACTGTTCGCGTAATTAAGCTTACTTATAAAATACTTAATTTATCGTGTTCATAGAATTAATGCGTTTGCATTGAATCATAGTGGTTTATCATTGACCAGTTTAAGTTGGTCCCTTAGTACCTATGTATATTAAAACGAGTTCAGACCATTTGACAATGCTACCGGTAAATTTACTGCTTTAAAAACTATAAATATCTTTAGATAGAGAGAGATAGATAAAGATGGAAGAATAATGTGGAAGCCTTAGCACTACAATGGTATATTACGGGCTTATAAAAAGTACTTTGACATTGAGTTTCAACACGGATGGACTTAGGAATTAAATTGGATACCTCTAGGGTAGTTCACCAACGTCTACATACCTATATAACAACGAACGCAAACATAGAACAACTATATAACATTTTGTTAAACCAATTTTTGTCTCACAAGTAAACCTAACCTATAAAATGCATGCAGGAAAACCATATTGATAGGAAACGGCGTAAGAATAGCAACACCGATACTGTGTAATACTCGATAAGTAAAATATTCAGCAGCTAGTTCTTGCTTAGAAAAAGAAATAACCGAACCAGGAATGTACGAGTACTTAACGGAAATTGAACGTGATCATGCTAGGTATTAGGATTTAAAAACATCTACTTTACAAAGGGAAGTCTGACATCGCCGCCATGATCTGATTCTGATCTGATGTCTGCTTATGATACGGCCAGTGCAATCAGGCCGAAATGCCAAGTCTTTCAAAAAGATTAACCACCGAACATGATCGTTTTATTTCTGACTATACGGATGTTTTAGTCGTTAATGTAGTCGCCGTCGATGTCTCTATACTAAATGTTGTAATTTCGAATCCACACGGTACAAATATTTTTATGATATCTGATATGACTCGACACAATTATTTTATCGAGTCTGGCTGTTCTTTCTGATTCTTTAAATAAATGTACAATCCGGCGCGACACAGGAATAATAACTACAGAGTTGTTGTCTTTAAAAAATACCATTTCCTATTACATCAATCAAGCAACGCGAAAAAATACGAATCCATGAGCAAAACATGATCAATCCATAACCCGACCTCTCGAAGCTTGCTTAACTTCATTCAATAAGCTTAATTAGCTCCACCCGTTACTCAGAAGATTAAGAACGTCCCTGTTCGTACATGTGTCCATTCAGCCAAGTACCGGGATCGTTAGGCCAAATGGAATTATGCAGAACATAATTGAAATAATTAGGACCAATATCTCTTAGCAAGTTGCATGTCAATTAACGTCCATTGCAATTTCAAGCCCCTTTCAAATATTTCATATCACATAAAGACATTAACGTAGTCCGATATTAGATTTTAATGAGAGGTATTTTACAATAGGGTTGTCCTGCTTTTACTGAGGTGAAGCTAGTACGACCATGCTCATATGTATTTCCTTAATTTGCAACGCTTGAAACTGTATTACCTAGTCAAGATAAAATGTATAATTACTGAAGTAAGTAAGTGCAATTAGGGCAGCAAGTTAAACAAAGTCGTGTAAAAACGACAATTCTCGCTCTAGAAAGAATTCCTGTGTTGGCAGGGACTCTACTTCTCTTCAAACAACGAACACGAATGACACCCACTTGTAGATCAGTCGTATTCCCAGACTCAAAACAAAGTTTTTTTTTTATTTTTATTTTTCTAAGGTGGCAAACAAGCATACGGCCCACCTGATGGTAAATGGTCACCGTAGCCTATGGACGCCTGCAACACCAGAGGCATCACTTGCGCGTTGCTGATCCTTTAGGAATAAAAGGAAGTGGGAAGGAGAAGGAACGTGAAGAGGGAAAGAGGATGATTGGGCCTCCGGCACTCTCACTCACCGAACGAAACACAACAGTAGGAATACTGCTATTTCACGTCGATATTCTGTGAGAGAGTAGTCCTTCCCCGGTCGAGCCGGCCCATTCATGCTGAAATCAGCGAGGCTCTACTACGCTAAATGTGGATGACGCAATTTTTTGTCCCGTGTGGTAACTAAACTGGTGATATACAGGCATCTACATAAACCACACTTAAATTACCCTGTCATCTGTTTAGTCATTGGTATTGATTATACCGTAATATAATAATTTGAAGTGGTGACAGTTCCTCGTTTATGACGTGGAATTTACGAGCTGGCTTTTAAAACTATTACGTATTTTGTAGTACCATGTATTCTTTAAATATATATATAAATCTTCTGTGCTTGTTTGTAATTAAACTCCTCCTAAACGGCTGGACCGATTTTGATGAAATTTGTTGTGTGTGTTCAAGTGGATTCGAGATTTGTTTCTTTTTAATTTTTTTCTTGTGTACAGGACAACTACGTCTGTTGGGACAGCTAGTATAGTATATAGTTACCTGGTAATCATAAGCAGCTAACCATCAGGCGGATTATAACTTTGTCAGTTTTACCTTAGAGTAATTCCTTTGCGGAGAGCAGATATTAGTATCAACATGGAAAAAATTATCTGCCAAATCTGGTTACACTAGACCTCAGTTTTATGAGGATAATACTTATATTAGAATGATAATAAATTCAGTTCCAGCGACTCGCTCACCATTCCAGTCACGAGTAGACAGAACGAGGTATTTAGTCGGTAGGACCCAACACTTTGCATCTTTTCCCGGGTGAGGCCGACATATCCTCTCCGCTCCACTTTTTTCTGCGAAGAGAGACGTGTTTATGCATTCCCCTCGTTAAAAAAACATGATATTAAATGCTCTTTATTTAGGGAGGTCTATACTAATTAAGATTTGAACATTGCCCAGCCCTATCTCACCAGCAGTTTAGCGGCACTGTAACATGATACGAACTAAAACTTTATTACAAGCGGCTGAATAGACCACTGTGCTGAAACACATTGTAACGCTCATTCAACCCACGAGCCCAACCAACTACTTATAATTATTAACGACTAGATTCTGCTCGCGGGTTCACCCGCGAAAATTTTTTTTTAGCTTACCAGCTTAATTTTGCGCCGAGCGTAAGATAGATAATGACAGAGCTCGTACGGCGCATATTCAAATCGGCGCGCGGCCGCCATAGTAAAATTGTATGGAGGATTTAAAGTGCTTTTTTGATAATTATGTATCTTTATTATCAACCAATAACTTAAATATTTGGGACGAACAAATTGTAATATAACTATTTATGTTTCGTTTAAGCTGTAAAATAAGATAGATTTCTACTGTTATTATAATAATAATATAAAAATCACGTAACACGAGGTTACGTGTTTGCATTTTTCGTGCAAATTTACGTAATTTTGTAGGCGAAAATATTAATTATTTGAAGTTTTTTACACGGAATAATTGTAAACACATTCATTGTTATGGTAAATGTATATTTTATATTTGTATTAAACAAAAGGTGTTGATTTTATTCACTTAACTGTGAGTGCCTATTTTGGCACATTTCGCTCGGCGCAGTCTTAAGATGTTTTAGAGGTCGTACGCTTGTTTATCACTTTATAGATTGATCTACATACATAGATTCGTGTATATTCCCGAAGAGATAGGCTGATATGTACTACAGCGACATTTCCCTCAATATGCATTAGATCACACATAATAGCGAGAGTCATTTAGTGGACGAAATTCCTTCCTCCTTGCCGAAAGGGTAGGGCTCTGCCTACCTTGTATTATAGCCTGTATATGTACATATATGTACACTGTATTACACAATTATTTCACCAACCATGTTTTAAATCCTTACTAATATTATAAACGCGAAAGTTTGTATGGATGTATGGATGTTTGTTACTCTTTCACGCAAAAACTACTAGACCGATTGCAATGAAAGTTGGTATGTAGATAGCTGGAGACCTGGATTCACATATAGGCTACTTTTTATCCCGATATGCCTACGGGAACGGGACTTACGCGGGTGAAACCGCGGGGATAAACTAGTCACACATAATAGCAACGGGGCTTTTCCACCATTTAGTGGGCGCAATTCTGAAAAGTACCTTTAATTAAATAACACTTTATCTCTCCCCAGTATCCATCTTAAGGTCTCACGTATCTTTTTTCAAGAAGAAATTCACCCCTAATTTTGTGGCAATATCTATATCTCTATTTAATTAAGGACGTTCTTTTTTAGAACCATAATAGCTCTCTCTCCAAAACTCGTATATTTCACGAAGCATCTCGGAACACAACAGACCACAGTAGCTGCGACGTTATAATTACTGTGTAAGTGTTAATTGAGGTCACATTCATTGAGCCGGGTCTAAAATAAACACTCCAATGAGCATTAGGGTCAACGTGATCAAGCGCTTTGGACTCGAGATTCTGGCTGCCGATTACAATTTGTTTATTGTTCGCTTTAAGTACTAAATGTATTGTGTACTTGACTATTCTATTTATATAAAAGTGTATGTCAGTTTGTTTGTAACGTATGCGTTCTTTTATCATTTATCCGTTTGTGATGAAATTTTGGTTCATTATGGAGGGTACGCCGTAAAATATATTGATAATATTTAAACAGAAAAGGCATATATTACACTATATGTGCCCGCAGTTTCACCCGCGCTTATCGTTACTGCACCGCCCCTGTGGCTCGTAGCGTGATGTTATATAGCCTATAGCCTTTCTCGATAAATAGGCTATCCAACGCTAAAATAATTTTTCAATTCGAACTAGTAGTTCCTGAGATTAGCGCGTTCAACCAAACAAACAAACAAACTCTTCAGCTGTATAATATTAGTATAGATAACATAGACTTACATCTGTACTCAATGACGTCAGCAGAAATACATATATTATACGAAGATTTAGCCAGCGATTTTTAGATCCTACGTAGTAGGGTTTCTTGCCACTTCTCGGCACTAATATCTGGCATCACTTAGTATAAAAATAAACACCCATTGATACATAATCTTCGGTGGTCACGTTGTCTAAGTTCACGTTTACGGTCTATAGTAAAATCCTCGATTTGATGCCCGGGTATAGTGTAAATAAACAAAATTTTAACAAAAAAGAAAACCGACTTCAAATAAGAATATTCTAAAACTTAAGATACACTAAAAAGTTAATAAATAATTGCATATTCTTGTGAATAATTAAATTATTGTTATTTTTGGAGTCGGTGTCAGCCGCCCGCGCCGCGTGCTGCGTCTATGTGTGTAATTGTGCATGCCAATGTTATGTTATGATTATAGTAAGACATCTCATGTTTAATTAGTTACAAACCTACCTTGGCTGACACCGACTCCAATAATAACAATAATTTAATTATTCACAAGAATATGCAATTATTTATTAACTTTTTAGTGCATTTTAAGTTTTAGAATATTCTTATATGAAGTCGGTTTAATTTTTGTTAAAATTTTGTTTATTTCTCGGTTTTTAGTGAACCTTGCCAAATATGAGAACATCATCAATGTAGCCAAATACGCATTATTAAGTATAACTCGAAAACGAATAGTCAAATCTTGATCAAAATTAAATGAGACCGCACGGGAAGCACCAGCTTTCAAATAAAAAAAGAATCATCAAAATCGGTTCACCCATTCGAAAGTAACGAGGTAAAAAACATAAAAAAAATATATATATATACACGAATTGAAAACCTCCTCCTTTTTTTGAAGTCGGTAAAAAGGGGAGTTTTTTAGGGCATCTCAGTCTTAACACGGTATTTAGCAATGTATGAGACTTAAAACATAAAAGATTGAAGAAAGACCAGGCTAAGAGTACCACAATCCAACGACGAATGTAATAAGAGTGATTATAGTAAGATTAAAATGCCAGAAACGTTAAGTAGAAGTTCGTAGGCCCTACTAAATGCTCTGAGAAACAGCCATGATTATATACATACATGTATACTGAAGTAGTTCCAAACAAAATGTAGGTATTACCATACCTACTTGTGCTGAACTAGTTCAAACAATGCAAACAGTTACCAGACCAGTCTGTCGAGTTAGTTACAGACCACTTAGTACTCATTACAAAGATCGATATGATAAAGGGCTTCAACATAAACCGATGTGGATAGCTGAGGCCCTTCTGTTATTTAAGTAAATTGAGAACCGCTGACATGATAAAAAAAGGATATGGAAAGTAGAACTTCTTATGTGACCAGCTTTTGCCCTCGTCTTCACTTGTTTTGTTGTCACTAAATTAATGTCTAGCAGATATGGCTCGCAGCATAACCCGCATAAAAAAGTTACATCTTTCATTAATAACTGTGAAACTAAAATGTTGAAAGCATGGTCTATCTCTGTAAAGTTTCATTAATATCTGTTTAGCGGTTTTTTTAGTGATTTGTTGAGTAAAAGGTATTTAAATATCGCCGGATATCCATAGATTGTCATACCTATATTAATATCATGTCACTCAGGGTATTGACAGCAGTCGTTAAGCCATGTCAGAGGCCTACGGGCTTGAACAACTCTTGACAACAGGTTGGCCACTAACCACACGAAAAAGAAATGAAAGAAGACTCAGGTTAATCAATTTAGTACAACTAAAAAATTAATTTAAATAGCCACCACATCCTTAGGAAAATCTTAATACCGGCATGGCATCTGGAAATGTTGAGACTTAGCCCTTGCTGCGTGTGCTCTGAATACATATTAGTAAAATATTGATAAAATGCCCGAAAACGTAGGGCAGGCCAGAACTTATGTATACACAAATTTATTTAAAGGGATTAAATATACCACCAAAAATAGTAATTGCACACCAAAATATGCTTACTAAAATATATCATAACGAGCACCTATACGCCTCAAATCACTGCATTCCGTCTCGGAAGGGTTAGGTTATGTTAGGTTCCTTCTTAAACCCACCCAAAAATAGGAGCCCCGTGCAGCGGGGCTCCGTCGACTTAGTTTGATCTATTTAAATATATTTTGGTGTGCAATTAGTATTTTTGGTAAGCATATTTTGCTGTGCAATTAGTATTTTTTTGCTGTACAATTAAATGCTACCCTTATTTAAAAAGCTGTTTTTAAAATCAACATACGTTAATTAACATCCTGTTGAAACATCTTAGAGAATGTCAATTTATAGAGAATTGATTGCGTATGATTACAAGCAAACATTATGATAATGTGCATAGTAACTACACACTTAATAAATGTCAAAGCCTTATTTAAAAATCGTGTTAATAATTTGTAAGAGGCAAAAAAAATGTTGGCAGGTAATCACCTGCAATCTAATAGTACCCTGTGGGACTCCTTACCTTATAATGAGAATGCAGTTTTAACCACACCGACATAGTTCTCATGCCTGTTTCTTCGAAGGAGGGGCAGGGACTACGCATAGCCATCTACTGCGATCCTTGCACATATGTATATCTTGCTTGGTTCATTCTCATCATAGTCTTGATGCATAGTTTACAGTAGTCTTAACCTGATCCTTTTCCAGGACGTCTCTGATATGGTCAGATAGCTTTGACTTTCCCTTTCTAATTGCCTCAGTCAAATTTAATTTATACCTATAGGTACTCTCTTGGTCCGTACCTCGGAGAGCACGTTCAGCTGTCGGTCCCGGCTGCCATGAACATCTATGGCAGTCGTTATGGAGAAGTCAATGTCCTCTAATATCCTGACACTAGTCTAGCTAAAGGGTATCGTTAGCCTACGGGTTGCGGAGGTCAAATGGCAGTCGCTCAGTGTAAATACTGATATCCAGTCAAATCCAGTTAGACTAGAAAGCCGACCCCTTTAATTTAGAAAAAAGTATTGTCACTAACCTAGCCTAGCCTAGATTTACGCGAGCGAACCTGCAGGCAAAACTACTATTTGAATAAGTTTACGATAGTATTGGAAAATAAATGTTGATAAAAGACTGCATTCCTTTCAAATCAATAATAACTACATTTTACGATTAAGACACATTAAACGGTATTTCAATAGGACGTCTTATTCTGTAATCGTGATTACCGGTTAGTGATTTATCAACGTAGCCATATTAATTGCGGTTTCCTCTAATCGGTGACTTAGTCACCTATAATGTGCCCGATGTCCCACGCCCTCAGAGGTCAGTTCAATAACTCTTGCCTTCCAGTTATTATCGCCTTTCACGGCACTCTTTTGGGTGGCTTAAACAATTCTATGAGAATTCCATGATCGAATATTTCTATAATCATTAAAATCAAATTGAATCATTTTATTTTTGGTATATAACACGGTTTCGTGATTTTTTTATTTATTGGTTGACATGGTTTACGTTCTATACATTTTGATATTTTAAGCTACCAATATTCGCAAAAGATACCTATGATTACATGAAAATATTTCATACAGCATAAAATTTGTAATATCTTACAATGTAAAATTAGTTGGCCTCGATGGCGTAATGGTTAGTGTAACCGACAACCACGCCTGAGGTCGCGGGTTCGATTCCCGCACAAGTCAAACATTTGTGTGCATGAACATGGATGCTTGTCTTGGTCTGGTGTTTCTATGTATAATATGTATGAATTTACAAAAAAAGTATATAATATGTATGTTTATCCATTGTCTAGTACCCATAGTACAAGCTCTGCTTAGTTTGGGCTAGATGGTGTTGTGTGTGTGTGATAGAATATTATATAATGTTCAATTTAAATCAGATGTTTAGACCTTAAAAACATTGTATTTCATATTTTTTGTTCTTCAACGACTTTAAGGTTCAAATCGTTAACTCGCTAAACTGTTTAGTTATAAAATGTTGTTTGACATGAAGATCTATTACATTTACTTTTTATCCTGCCTGAGTTACAAGTATTTTTAAATGGTATGAAGATGAGCAAGATATAAATATTTATAATTGCCTTACAGACTCTATTAATGGCGAACGCTGGGTAGTCAGGCCATGTAGCTAGCCAGTGTCTCTGAGAACTCATTTACATTCGTCTTCAGACTCGCGGATATGCCAAGGATAGAGATTTGAAGTGCACGATGCCACTGACGTTAGTATTACAAGGCTGTGCGTTTGTTTGTTGAATATCAACACAATAATTATTTATAATGAAACTAGTTTTCACCCGCGGCTTCACTCGCGTAGCTGTAGGTTAGGTTAGAGAGTTCTTTTTTCTGGATGAAAGATACCCTATGTCCTATTCTGTACCCCTGACAACGTGTATGCAAAATTTCATGTTGATCGGTTGATTGATTAAGGCGTGAAAGCGTAACAAACAAACAAACAAACTCATTTTCGCATTTAGATACCAGCCCATATATTAAAACTATATTAAAAAAAGTATTGTTATTAATCATTTTTTTAAAAGAACTATGACAGAATATGCTTAGTAAATACAAAGTCTTACGCCTATTTCCACAAAGGTGTTTCGCACCCATATTTTACTAGATACGTTTTAGATCTCACATATTAGGGGGTGAACCTATTCTTATAAAACTTGGTACCTATTTAATGCTTTTATTGTCACTTTAACGTGTCAACGTAATAAGACAAAACATACTATCGAGTCATTATATCCTTAAAGAGGCGCTCATAGCCAGTTGCACTCACTGATCGGTAAACGATTAGCGAGGTTAAGTAACGTTGGGTGCGGTCAGTCTATAGATGGGTGACCGCTTAGTGGTATTTCATATGAGCGTCTCCGTGCTTCGGACGGCACGTAAAATGTCAGCCCCGGTTGTTTCCAAATTGACAGCAGTCGTTAAGCCATGTCAGAGGCCTACGGGCGGCTTGAACAACTCTTGACAACAGGTTGGCCACTAACCACAAGAAAAGAAGAAGAAGAGCTATATAGCTCATTGATCCATATTTCATCAGCCAAGTTTACTTTCCACATCCGTGTCCGAGTTGCTACTGATTTATACCATAAAAAAATTAGAAATCTATTAACATAATACAAAACTTCATACATATGTGCATGCAATTGGAATCTTCTTATCATATTTAACAAAAATTGAGGTTAGAGTGTCGTATAAAGCAAAAGATGATTCACCTCCATATACAACTACTGCGCAATATTTTATGAATTATATATGTCCCTGCAGTCGCATGCCTAAGTTCCATAAATATACACCATCGTATAGACACACGACAATCAAATTTAATAACACAACTATATTCCAACCATTACTGAACCAAAAGATTTCCTTAACGAAATATTTAGTCCAGCTAAATGTAAATTACATTTAGAAACAAGGACTTGGAAGGAAGCAATTTGCTAAAGGCAACCGAAGCCAGGATGACTAGCTAGTTAACAGAGCCAAGCGCCAATTACTAAGTAGCATTAAAATTTGTTCTCGGTAAGTTAGTTTCCGAGATTTGCGCGCGCAGATAGAATCCGGAAAGGCATGCGACTCGTTTACTGCTTGGTACGGTCAGTAAAAAACGTTTCGGTGTATATGTCTTGTTTGTTTAACGTCTTATTTACTGCCTTACATATGATATGCGATATAATAATAAAGATTTATAGCTGTCATTTTAGAGTAGGCTCTGGCCTAATTGAAGGTGCCGAAGGAGGCTAAAATTATCGAAAAATAGGGAATTGTGTTTACGTCATAAAAGTCATTAATATAAGACGAATGTCGCCTGTATCTATCAAGTTTTAGTCTAAGTCGGGTCGCCGATGTGCCGCTGCGACTCAATTTAAAAGAGCAGACTGATGTTATATTTATAATGCTTTATTTTAGATCTCGTATAAATTAAAGGAAACGAGCCTATTGCTGTCTATGAGCACATATTCAGACACAGGTTGGCTACTGAGCATTTCCTAATGAGACACATAATAACACTTTGCTTGACCCTGGTTTCAAACACTGGATTTCACGATTCCATGCAAGCATAGGCACTTACGCCACAGAAACAACGAGCCAGTCAAATGTCGTAAAGGTAATTAAAATCATTTTATATACATGTTTTAACATAAGTCTTAAAACACGTCCGGTTACCATAAGTGGTTGAAGACAATTGAAAGACAATAAACTCACCCTATTGTTAAGTTTCACTGAGATTTCGTAACAGAAAAATCCAACAATTCTGGCCCGGGAATAAAACTCAAAAGCTTCACAACCGTAAGCATAATAGTAGGTATCTACATCATATCACCGGCATTTGATCAAGTACAAAAGTAAATACAAACTATAATTTTGAGCTATCACTAAGATAAACATAGAAAAAGCTACATAGGTAACAGTTAAGTAATAACATAAAAGTCATAACCACCATCAAAACTTTTATACGCAATAATACTATCTGACTCAGTACGATTGACTTGCAATTTTGTTACTCCTACTGTGAGATGTAATTACGCTTTTTATCAGTGCGTCACTATTTACCGGCAGTCTATTCTGTTGCCACTACCGCCTCCACAGACAGCAGCGCAATCAAGATCCCTGTTCGATTGAGTTATGATGACTTGCGTGCGGCGACGGAATGCAACCGACACAGTCTGACAGTGCCCTTATGATACTATCGGTTAACAATAATAGATTGTAGCCCGCTTGATTGGGCAAGGGTAGGCTTTAGTTTTAAGGTTCTGGTAAATTGTGATTGTGATCTAATCCACATAGCAGGAAATCCTAAGGCAACTGCAATACAATCTTGTTAGTATTTTGGTTTTGATTTATTTTTTAATAAGGTGGTGACTCTATTGTTCTTTTTCTCTCTATTATTCTTTTGAATTTTACTTTGTAATCTAAGTAAGTGATAAGTTACAAATATTCAGCTCAATAAAAATTTGAAGCAATTTAAATTCGTTCAAAAAAATTATTTATCCTGGATCAAGGATGTTTCCTTGAAAAGTCTTTGATAATCTTTTTAAATAATCTTTTGCAGATGACATTTATAATTTTCATTCTTGTTATTCATAAATAATATTTAATTGGGATATAGGTCAGGAATGTAAATGCTTTTTTATAAATATGACGAATTAATTTGCTTATAAAATCTATCAAAGGCAAGCATGAATTCTACATAAAATTGGCAAATATGTAATTCTCAAGTCAATCTGACGCTGCCCTTACGATCTCTATCAACAATCACGGATTGTGGATACTTACTTGATCGGCTCTGTTAGACTAATGGTAAGCTACTACTGCCTGATATTCCAACTTAATATATACTTAACCTAAGAATATATCTGTTACTTTGTCGTATTTCTAAGAATTGAAATTGCTAAAACGATTTCAATAAAATTTGCCTAAGAAGTGTGCAATACATGTATCTTAAAGGACGCACTGCTGTCAGCATAGTCTAATGAATGTGGTGTATGTTGGTGTTGAAAGCCTGAATAGGTTATTGCTCAGGCGCAACCCTGGTATAACAAATGTATTTACAATTTTAAACTACCGTCACCTCTTACAATAAGGCGTGCCGTCTGTTTGCCGCCGAATTCAGTGAGAAATGTTTTTAAGCAACCAGCTTAAAAACATGAATGAATTTCGCTCGCTAGATCTTGTTAATTAATTTCTAACCCTCGGGAGACGAAAGAAGAAGATGGATGATGAGGTGGGTACCTCATCATCCATCTTCTTCTGTCCTTTTCTGTAACCCTGACAACGTGTATGCGAAATTTCATGATGATCGGTCAAGTTAAGGCGTGAAAGCGTAACAAATCCCAATTCCTAGGCCCAATCATCCCCTTTCCCTCTTCCCACTCCTTCTCCTTCCCACTTCCTTTCCTAAAGGGTCGGCAACGCGCAAGTGATGCCTCTGGTGTTGCAGGCGTCCATAGGCTACGGTGACCACTTACCATCAGGTGGGCCATATGCTTGTTTGCCATCTTAGTTGTATAAAAAAAAGAAAATAAAATACACTTAGTATATACTATCCAGGTACACTGAGTATAAAGCTAAAGAGGAATATAGAAGTAGTATTATTCAAACTGCAGAATACATTCAAGTCAGTATGGAAAACTGCGTAATATTTTATATTTGTCACGAATTACATATTCATTGATACAGTATATAGTTACTCTGTTCTTTGTCTGTTTTCTATATTGCGTAGTGCTCTGATTATGTCGTTGTTACATAATACACGTGTTCGCGTTATATTTTTGCATTCATTCATATTAAGCAAGGATATATAATATATGCTAGCTTTTGCCCGTGACTTCGCTTGCCCGGGAATAGAAGATTTTATTGATGCATGCACAACTATAGCACTCACAACTGTTGCAATACCAATGCATCTATATATTAGTTCCCAAAGTGGTCCAGGTGGACCTCTAGGGATCCACGGGAGACTCAACGGGGGTTTACGTTGGCGTGACAAAAAAATGGGGGTGCACAATTCGTAAGCGGGGATACACGAAAATGTATTTGCTTTCGATAGTGAAGAAAAATTTATATTGCATATTCCATATTTCTGTAGAGAATTACTAAAAAAAAAAAAAAGAAAAGTTCAGCCCGTATTTTAAAAAGAAAATATTTGATTTTGGTGTGTGTTTGTATATTTGTAACGATTTACCTCAAAAATTAGGCAACCAATTTTAAAATTTGTTTCACCATTAAAAAGCTATATTATCACCAAGTAACAAAGAGATAGAGACTACATAAATTAAAAAAAAATTGCTGCAATAACTTTACCTAAGTTTAATCACTTAAACGTTAGACAGTACCATTAAGTTAAAACTTACACAACAGTTAAGCATTGCTTAATTATTTTAAAGCTATAATAAAACTAACTAGATCGCATGCTACGCTTTGACAAAACCGAATTTAATGACTCTTGAAAATTTAAACAGTACGTATTGCATTACTTTCAAAGCAACTGATTAATGATTACAGTTTGAAGTTAAATAAATTAATAAACAGCACGTAACTATAAGGCGTGGTGACATTCTAGTATCGTAAAGTATATACCATAACTGGTACATTGAGCGAAGATAAAAAAAAAATTCTAGCAGTCTTTGGGGACTGCCGATAGCAGTGAAAACTTTAATCCTTGGTCATAAACACTTCCTTATAAAACAAAAAAGGGGCAGGTCGGATGCTAGTTCCTGACACTCTCTTAGTGGTTATTAATTTCGTTATTTTTTGCGTAGGACGCACCATTTCTGAGATATTGTTAATATTAAAAAAAAATATAATAAAGCGTGGAAGCGTGACGATGACGCGAGTTCTATGATTTTTGTTCACCCAAGAAGTTCTTAATGCGCCTAAAGAAGTTTTCACTTCAATAAACATTTCTGAAGGAAAAATTATCTTCTAGAATTTTCTCTCTCATGATGATATACAATTCTAAGAACGGTATTTTTTTTCCATCAGCTTTTTATAATGTCCCACTGCTGGGCAAAAGCCTCTCCCTTGGACTTCCAAATCACTCTGTTGGTGGATATGTACTATATCTTAGGTTAGATAGTATAAGTTTAAATGTCAACTAGATTTTGCCCACGGTTCTACTCGCGTAAATATAGATTATGTCAACTTTTTATCCCTCGGGAGCAGTACCTTTTCCTGGATGTACCCCTGACAACGTGTATGCAAAATTTCATGAGATCGGTCGAGTATTTGAGGCATGACAGCATAACAAACAAACTCACATTCGCATTTATGATATTAGTTAGGAAATCATTAATTTCGCTTCTTCATTTTCACTTGGACGTTTTCAGACAAGTTTAGATATACCATCAGTACCCTCGAGAATCAATACCTAGAGTTTATTCCAATTAGTTCATCGATCTGATAAACAATTAGCTGTACCATTATTACAATTGCATATGCCCAAAATAGTTTTCTGTGTTAATAATAACATTTTGAGGCTTTCGTTAGTCATATAGATCCTATTATCTATACTAATAATTATTATAAAGCTGAAGAGTTTGTTTGTTTGTTTGAACGCGCTAATCTCAGTAACTACTGGTTCAATTTGAAAAATTATTTTAGTGTTAAATAGCCTATTTATCGAGGAAGGCTAGGCTATATAACATCACGCTACGATCCATGGAGGCGGCGCAGTAACGATAAACGCGGGTGAAACCGCGGAAACATCTAGTCTTATATAAAGCTTTAAAATATGACCACATTTTCCTGCTACACGCTGTAAAATTCTTGAGCACATAGATATGCTAATTAATTATTTAGATTAATTACTATAGCCGAACAAAATGTAATTAAGTGTATAAAATATTTTACACAACGTCGACTTTCATTCAACCTTGCCAAGTATCTAGTTATTACAGATATGCCGTATCTATTAGATCTGGATCTATCTAAATTTATCTCGATTTATATCTAGCTAGATAATCTGATACAAATGTTTCGAATAGATAAACTATCGAGGCTAACTCACACTTGCCAGTTTTGTATCATTTGGGATTAATTATTCTCAAAGTTAATTTTACACGCAGCTTCGCTCGTTTAAATGTAGGTTACAGTCCTTTTTTCTGGATGAAAGGTACCCTATGTCTTATTCTATACTCTTGACAACATGCAAGCAAAATTTCATGATGATCGGTCGAGTAGTTAAGGTGTGAAAGCGTAACAAACAAACAAATAAACTCACTTTCGCACTTATATTTTAGTTAGGTTGTTGTCATCTTTTGTACATAGTTATGTCTTGTTGTCTCGTAATATGTTTTCTTGGTCCTGTGGCGTGTTTCTTTCTCTGTTGGGAAATTCGCAGTAATAACACGAAATGTCGTAATGTGACAAGTATTTCAGCTATCCAATCTCCTATCTATATTATATCTATACTAATATTATAAAGCTGAAGAGTTTGTTTGTTTGTTTGTCCTTTCTCGATAAATAGGCTATCCAACACTAACAGAATTTTTCAAATCGAACCAGTAGTTCCTGCGATTAGCGCGTTCAAAATAACAAACAAACAAACTCTTCAATTGTATAATATTAGTATAGATGTCATCAACACTCTCCCTATCTTCTCCTTTACTCCCGTTTCTTAAGATTTCTTCAAAATCGGTACACTATGAATCCTAATCCTAACCTATCCTAATCCTAACTAATATTATAAAAGCGAAAATGAGTTTGTTTGTTTGTTTGTTTGTTGCCTTTTCACGCCTAAACCACTGAACCGATCATTCTGAAATTTTGCATATACGTTGTCAGGTGTACAGAAACGGACATAGGCTACCTTTTATCCCGAAAAAAATTACTGTTCCCGAGGAAAACAACAATAACGTTCTTATGATAATAGATGGCGCCACGTGTCTTTCGAATCATGATTGAATTATAGTATTATATTAAAAGCAGAGTACCTATAACCCGAATTGATTGTCAAATTCTAAATTAACGCGAGCGAAGCCGCAGGCAAAAGCTAGTGATGCTATAAAATTGTACTTATGTATTTCTTTCTTCTTTACAGGTAATGCTTATCTTTGGAGAACCTCGAAGAATAGCACATTGGATTTTCTAGAAAGACTTCATTACTAGGATTAAATCACGTAAGTAAAAAATTTACAACTTATTATTTGAGTCTAAGGTTACTATGGAAGATAAAAAGAAAACTAATTTTCTAGTCAGAGGCTATGCTGTTTAGGATCTCTTTGAATAGAGACAAAAGTCTACCAATATTTATAACAGGTAAATCAAAATATCCTCAACAACCTTGGATTTCGCTAAAACTTGTGCAAGCGCTGAAGCATACCTATCTCCGTTGTTCAATAAAAAATCGCAGCCAAAAATATTTGTATTGAATTGCTGTGGTGATGTGGTGTCCAGGCTCCTTAAGGAAGCACTGTGCTGCCACCAGTAGCCTAGTTGGCATTTAATTCTCGAATTGGCCGTCGGCATCTTATAGGTACTATGCCTTTACCTAATCGTAATGAAACTTCACCCTTAGGAGAGAAAACTAGCGAAAAGAGAACCAGACCACGCACCAAGCATTTCATAATTTGCCTGTACTAAAATAATCCTAGAATCGGACTTAAAAACATTGAACTCACAATCTCAAAGAACACATATCTAATCTTCTTTTATTTCTTCTTTTCGTGTGGTTAGTAGCCAACCTGTTGTCAAGAGTTGTTCAAGTCGCCCGTAGGCCTCTGACATGGCTTAACGACTGCTGTCAATTTGACAATAACCGGGACCGACTTTTTACGTGCCGTCCGAAGCACGGAAACGCTCAGATGAAATACCACTAAGCAGTCACCCATCTATTGACCGCACCCGTTGCTTAACCTCGCTAAGCGTTTATCGACCAGTGAGTGCAACTGGCTATGAGCGCCTCAGTATCATTCATATCTAATGAAACCTATTCGTGGATCGCACAAAGTGATGTCCCAGGCCACAAATTCACGACACACCATACTACAAATTGCAAGACTGCTGCCCCAACCACGCATTGCCTTGCAGATGTTTTTATACCCTTAGCACAGATAGTCTGACGGTAAAAGGTTACCGTAGTTTACCATCGCTTGTAATACCAACGTATCACTCATACATTACCATATTCAGTAAAAGGATTTTTTTCATTTTCAGTATTACCAAATTTTACGATTTTCAATACACTTTAGGATCTACAGTAGTATACAATTGTAGATGGCGTGAAAAGGGTGGGAATCTATCTGAGCCTCCGAAATTAAAATCCGAAAACAGTGTAACTCTTAAGCTGGTTTGCTGTACGAAAATGATACTTATCTTTAAGATCTTAAGGCAAGTTAGCTTATTCGTAAAGAGCAGCGATAGCTCAGTGGGGAGACCAACAGACTGCAATGCAGAGGGTTTCGGGTTCGAACCCACGTCGCGCACCTCTGACTTTCGGAAGTTATATGACTTTTCGAAATTATGTGCGTATTGATTGACAATTATCGCCTGCTCCGTGCCTCGGAAAGCACGTTAAGCCGTTGGTCCTGGCTGCCATGAACATCTATGGCAATCGTTATTGGGAGAGCGTCGACACAAAAGATCCCACTGGGTCGAAGTGTCGCCGGTCTGCGCTGACTGGCCCCCACATAAGATAAGATAAGATAGCTTATTCGTAACATTAAGAGGAAACACAAGGGCCGTTTTTCCATGCAAACGTAGTCCCCTGTTTCTTTCCTGGATAATGCCAGTAGAGGAAAAATTTTTTGCCTAAAAATGCATGGGCTCTATTGCCCTGTCCCTATGTTTTCCTTTTTTTCATAAATAAATTATTAAAAGAGACATGAGCCTCCAAAAATCTCAACAATTGACCAGATTTTCCGCTGTGTTCAAACATCTAGAAAACAAATTTGACTTGATTATATAAAAATAGGAAATCATAGGAACACGGCCAGTCTTTCTTTAATTTTTAATAAAAAAGTAGTTAAATCGGTCAAGTTTTGGAGAAGGAATCAGTGACTACGCAACGTTGATTTTGTGTACTTTTAATAGGTATTTTCGGTCGAAGCTGCAGTTGTCTCTATCGCGCTCATGATATACAATACATGGCACTGCGCGACAGCAATAGATTTTACAAATACCTATTTTTTAATTCTCTCGCCCTTAGTGTTTCCTCTTAACTACTTAGATACCATTATTATAATTAGGCTCTACCATTCGTGCTTTTTCAATATCCTTACTAATATTATAAATTCGAAAGTAACTCTGACTGTCTGCCTGTCTGTTACCTTTTTACGGCTAAACCACTGAACCGATTTAGATGAAATTTGGCACAGATGTAGTTTAAAACCTGGGGAAGGACATAGGCTACTTTTTATTCATGTAGGCACCACGCGGGCAGAGCCGCGCGCATAAGCTAGTTATCAATAAGATCTTAAGGTCTAGATCAGTGTGAGTACGGCCACAATAAATGTACCAATTTGTTTATTTTATCTAACAACAGCCGTATTCAATATTTATCAGTCTCATACCGGCGCCCGCGCAGAATCTTGTCCGTTAAATCACTGCTCTATTATTCCTTGTACTAATAACTACTTGATTCGTTTCTATGAATATATTAATGTCTGGTTATTTTACTACATGTAGCTATTGTATTTCATACATATTAATCCTATAAGGATGGCGGCCTCGATGACGTAGTGGTTAGGGTAACCGATTGCCACGCCTGAGGTCGCGGGTTCGATTCCCGCACAAGTCAAACATTTGTGTGCATGATATTTGCATTTGTATATATGTATGTTTATCTATTATCTAGTGCCCATAGTACAAGCTCTGCTTAGTTTGGGCTAGATGGTGTTATGTGTATGTGATAGAATATTATTATTATAGTTTCCAATAGCCCAGCGGACCGTTGGACTGCTACGCAGAGGTCTGGAGTTCGATCCTCCAGCATACTCTTTTGACTTGTCGAAGTTATGTGTAATTATCGGTCAATGTAACGAGGTGAAGAAAAGTGGTGAAACATACATATCTAAGAGTTCTCTATTATCTTTTGGAAGATGTGTGAGGTGTGTCAATCCACGCTGTACCCGTGTGGTGCATAAAAGCATTCGTTTTTTAAATTGAATCACTAAGAATTATGCCTGTGTTATGGTGGACATTAAAACAACAGACAAAAAGAACACCCAGACTTGGAACAACCATTTGAAAGAAAGAAAGAAAGAAAACAGTTTATTTTGACCCTACACTGGCATAAAACAAAAAAAAAACAACAAAAAAATAAAATTTTTCGATAAAAACAAAGACAAAGATAAAAAAATAGGTTGTCTGTAAAGTCGGTTTACGGACGCTAGTTTAACGTGATAACGTCATAACAACATTTCTTTCCCGTAACGTTACAATGAGCGTAACGGGACAATGAGCGTAACGGGACAATGAGTTATCCTTTTTCGTGCGTGCAGCCGGCGTTCACCGATTTGTTAGACGTTGTCACGTCAAAAACAAAAGCAAAAATAAGAATAAGCAATTTATGTAATTATATCATACCGCCAGAGCGAGACCAAAAATGGCACTTATCTCAGCATATGCTGCAGCACCGTGGTAGGTAATGCAGCGCTGATTTTCGGAAAGTCCAATGTGGATCACACAAATTTCTGTCCCGTGTGGGATTCGAACCCGCAACACTCGGCATAATGCCAGCGGCAAGGCGACCCTTTAAACCACTAAGCTATCCGCAATCATCTTATTTGATACAAGACCCTGAGATAATCGAAGAAAAAGAAGCGAATAAGACATTTTACCAGTTAACATTTTTCATCTAACGTTTTTGGCGAGCCTTCTGTCGTCTACCAAGCACATTTCCAGATTCCGTGCTGCTAAGAATGTCTTGGCAGAAAAGCCCAATCACACTTTGCCCACGAAATCGAACCCAAAACTTCGTGAAGGACAGTGGCATTCACTATTGCTGCGCTGTTGACGCGAAATAACAGTTTATGGAGAAAATCGAAAATTATTGAACAGTATAATGAATACTTAATGAAATCAAAATCAAAAATAAATTTATTCAAGTTAGGTTATTTTATTTTATTTTTTTAGTACAACTTACAAAACATACACTTATACAGGGTTTTCAAACATGATAATATACAAATATGTGCTAAGTGTTGTTTTACTTACAAGTCGCCACGACATGATAAGGGACAGTTTCATCTAGACAGATGAATAAAACATTTTATTATTACACTAATATATATAAACTAAACTTAAAACTAACAAGTGATTATATACCCATTTTTAAGAAAAAACAATTATTTAAAATAAATTAAAACACATGTGAAAGTCAAAGTTACACTAAATTTTTTCTGTGAATTTACATTTACTGCCATGTTCAGCAAAGCAAGGGTGTAGAGCTCATGAGAAGAACGGGCAAGAAACTCATGGCTACTCTTTTTAATCGCTAATTAAATACAATATATCATTCATAACTTGGTAATGTTAATCGTTATAATTATTACTATGCCTAGCTGAATAAAATATTTAAAAAATGTCACATAAAGTCACGATAATCTGTGGTACCGTTTTACACCATTAGCACGGAGGGCGTGGGACAATTTAATGACATTGATCATCATTTAACGACTTATCAAATAAAATTATAAATGATCATTAGGAAATAATAAATTAATACCTACGAAATTACCCGCCTACCGAATGTAATAAAATTATAATAGATGTTTATAATAAACGATGGGAGCGAACGAAATACCTACATGCTGGTTTACTCAAATAAAATGTAATTATTAACTCGAATCGTTAACTACAAGGCAATCTTCTTTCTACGACTCCTGATAATCCAGTTGTCCTGGTCCAACCGGCTTACAGCGCCCCCTGCTGACAAACACGGCTATACGCGCTAATAAAATGCTAATACACCGAGCAAATCTGTTTTGATTAAATTTTAAGTAGACAAGACAGTTTTTGTTTATCAGCAGCTTACGGCCGGTTTTACAATACATTCTTAGCATTAATAAACGATTTGATTAATAAAACAGCATGTAACCCGTTTTATTAATTCCACACTGCGACCAACATGGCGCACAGCGCTACTTAGCGGCGAGTGGCAGAACTAAACTTAAAACAACCCCTTTCTCCAAGTGCTGCCACCCCCAAAGAGAAAGTTTGGTGAATGTCGCTTCACTCGTAAAAGTTCTGCTATTCCCCGCTAGGTGGCGTCGAGAAACAAACCGTCCCGAAGCATCCGCGTCACGGTTTGCATGTGTGCGTGACAGAGCGAGACCGCGAGTGAAAAATAAAAAAGGAGTAAAATAGACAGCAATATGTGTGTATACAAAGGCGTGGTTACGTGCATGCAAGCATTTTTTTTATCGCAAAAATGGCCGGAACTTTACACTTTTCGCATTAGACCACAATGTCGCAACTACATTAGACGCTTGTTAGGGTGAACTCTATGTTCTCAACATAAGGTTGAAAATCGAAAGATTGTGTTATCGAAATTGCCTTTCGACGCTGGTGTGTGGCAAAATAATTGGCGTCACCGGCGTCGCGGCGTCACTAGAAAGAGAGAATATAACGTAGCTAGCGTCGGGTCAGAGCGGTGCCCACCGACGACCGTTAGAAGGAGGGGGACGGCGAATCGGCAAACGTGGCCGTTAGACAGAGACGTCGCGAAAAAAATGTCCGAAAAAAGCTGTTTTCACTAAAGGTGCGCGCCGCGATAGAAATTACAGAAACATGGGCGCGGTTTAAAAAATGTCAGGGGCGCCTGCGCCCTCGGTAAAAAGCCGGTGCGGAAGTTAAGGGGGAAAGAGAGGTTGTTAGTGGGCATTATGTGAGGAGTTGCAGTGGCGTGGCGTGCCGCGCGCGGTCCCACTCGCCTACAACAAAAACAATAACCGCTAATTATTGCGATTAATAAACGAATACCGTTGTCGTGCGCGGCCAACGCGACTGATGGCCGATCCTAATCGTACTGAAACATCGTACGCCATACTTGTGTTGTGTTACCAACTTGTTTTTCATTTATCGAACTAATTCGTCGGGAATAACCTCTAAAACTAAATTAGTAGCAGTGAGGGCGACGTGTGCTGACGTTTTGTTTGTTCGATATCGACTGCACTCCGTGACTGTGCCGTTTTCCCGCTAAAACTGGTCGGTAATGGACAAAACCACAAACGAGTTTTTCGTGTGACCATTGTTGACGAGTGAAAATTGCCGTATAACGTTCGAAAAACTGTGTAAATTGTTTAAAAATAAAAATAAACGGTAACTACAGCGCTGCTAATAATTGTGAACGAAAAAGGAACGTTTAAAAACAGCAAGTTTCGCATAAACAAGACGATACAGGTTATACGTGAGCTAGCGTTTCTAAAAGTCAATGTTATTATAAATAAACTCAATTATCACTATCAAATATGTTATAAATACTATTGGTTGATTTTAAATTGTGTTAATGTGTGTTAATAGAGCAAAATTGTTGTAAGCAAATATTACTAAAATATATGTTTCATTGAACCGAAGAAGTTACACAGAGTTCACCCACATAAAATTTACATACACCTTAAATTGTTAGTAAAACGCTAAAATAAATACACAAGACTGATAACGAAAAATGTTATCTAAATAGAGTTGTGTATTTACTTATGTTGTACAGAATAAAAATTATTTTGACTGCGTATATGACCAAAGATATTAAATAAAAAAATAAACAGTTATTACACAAAATAAAACGCCATGATGCTATAAAAATGCAATAAATTCCACATAAAGTGACAACAGTTTGACAAAAACCAATTCTCGTACAACATTAAAATAACTTAATAGTTGTAAAAAGTGTTAATTCATTGAAATAAAAATAGCTGTAAAAATAACAGTTATTTTACAGCGTTGTAAAAAACACAGGTGCCGTACAAGATAGATAAATAGAAAGTATTTTTATCGTTGACACAGTGTGACATTGTAGAAGAGAATAATAATATATGTTTATCACGAATGGCGGTGTCGTGGCATATCTTACTGATACCGAGTCAGGTGAGACGACTGATGTTATCAATGTTTTAAAACCTCTCCTGCATTATTATGTAGTCAAATTTTGGTAGTAAATATTCTCGCTGTGTTTCTTTGACGATCAAATTTTAATTCTATAGACAACGTTATCAAGGTTTCGAATATTTTCGAATGTTCAGACATACTTATCATTTTTGTTTTCTAATTTGAACAGTAAAAAGAGATTAAACTGACATATTCGTTCTATCATGTTTGCTAATTGCCTATATAAAGCTGGTAGATATTATTTCCACGAATTTGGTTCTAGATTAGTCTTATAATATTTTTGGTAAAGATAAGATTTTGCTATAGCAATTTGTATATCATGTGATAATTACAATGGTCTTAGCCAAATCAACTACTGTAACGAGGTAAAAATTAACTTTTCACTGATCATATCTGTCACGATCTTATGGCAAATGTTGTGAACATTACATTTCTTATAAGACTACTTGCTAACGTAATTTTTCTATAGATTATGGGAGTAGATAAAATTTGCTTAAATATAAGTAAAGTAATTTTAACAACACATTGTAAATAACAACTTTATACTAGCAAAATTAAATTTGATATATGAAGGCAGCTTTTAAATAAAAAGTCCGTTTTTATTCTTATAAAATAGTGATATTAATATAAAATTAATTGTTAAAGACTCGTTTCTGCATAGACTCTTAAGTCTGTTACTCGAGAAAAATGTATCCTCTGAAAGACTTTTTAGAATTGGTTTTGTAGTTCCCTAGATTATTCCACGTGAAGCCAAAACATTATCTCTACGTTATATAAGTTTAAATGCTTATTTAGAAAAAAATAATTCCCATATCAAATGTCCAGAGATCGCTGATACAAACACTTGTGCATGTTCAATCAAGTTAATACAAAATCAATTATGGTGCAATAGATTAGTGAGCAGTTTTCCTGTTGTTGGCAGACCATATCAGATTATGTGCATATAAATAGATAAAATGAATTTTATCATTTCATATTATTACTTACCTAATAACTACTATGATAAACTTACCGGAGCATGTAAAATGCGCGTAAAAACTCTTGAAGATAGATTGCCTTTCTTTTCGCGTAATCTTAAACATGAGATTTCTCATCAGAGTATATTTTCAAGTAAATCTAGATACGTATCAGTTTTATACAAGATAACAAAGAATGATATGTTTACAGAAATATTTGAAGCCCCGTAATCTTTGTTTTAAAAACGTATCACGTCATTTTCAAAGGATTAGATAGATGTATATCACACCTAAGTATTGTCACGTAAAAGGTATCTAAGCTACGTGCTGCTACTGACTATTTCTCTACAGACAAATTCTTTTGCCCGACCCAGCTATAACAAATTGGGCCTTAAGATGTGCCAAACGTTCGAACTTACACCGTAAGCCATCTTTGTTTAAAACGTTAAATATTTTCTTGCCTA